>CP141161.1:11775000-16775000 GCA_035233585.1 Antiaris toxicaria
AATTTCCCTACAAGTTAGGTCTTCAATTTTGTATTGTAAAAACTGAGGAGATCGGTTTTGAACCGGTGAACAGACATACCATCTAACAAATGCATCCATTTTTAATACTTTTTGGGCTTAGTATCACCTTTTTTTTTCTCTTTTTAGATATATTTCTATGTTATTTAAAATATGCACATTTAGTTTTAAATTGCAACAGGTGTATAAGACATGTTTAGCAAAATTTTTGCTTTTACATTTTGTTAATATTTTCAAAAAGTGTTTGGGACATATTTTTATACGAGTTTTAATAAGTCAAAAAGATTTTAAATTTTTCTAATAGACAGTAAAAATAGTAAAACAAAGTATTTAATGTATTTCTAAAATTAGGGAGTAAATTGTTAAAGATGAACAAGTTTGAGGTGATAAAAAAACATTTTATTAGGTAAATATATACTTTTCTTATAGCATTTTCAATGTAATGCTAAAGTAATTGCCAATGCTAAATTTTCCTATTTAAATTAAAAAATTCTTCAATAGAGTGCTATCTTTTATATTAAATTTTTTCATATGCTAAACTTCGTGACAAATTTATCATAAGGTGTAGCTAATATCAAATTTAACATTTAATTTTTATTAGTTGTTGTCTTGACTTTGTAGGGGGTATTTGTTTGTTGTATTGCATTTAAACGCAATATAACTTTCATCCAAATGCAAAAGTATTACATTCAAATATCAATCACATCACAATTTAAATAAAATATAATCACTATTTACTATTTCACTTTTTCTACTACTTTTATCAATCACATCACATATTCTCTTTCTCTCTCCCTTTTTTCTCTTTATTTTTATTAATCACATTACATATAATATAATTTAAATATTTTTCATCTAAACAAATATTACATTTAAATGCAATACAAATACTTTTCATCAAACATATATTGTATTTAATCTATTACATTCAAATTCAATACAAACGTAATGTGTTATCCAAATGCCCCTTTAATGTAACTAGTCGACAGGCACACGATATGCGCATGCAAAACAAACAAACAAAACATAATAAAGCACAAAAAAAAAAATCCACGTGGCAACCATATGGAACTACATGGTGATAATGTGGCAATCACGATGTGGCATGCTTAAAGGGAATGAAAGTATTCACTCTTTTAAAGAGTATTGCAGATTATTACAATATTTTTATTTTTAATTTATTTAAATACAAAAAATTCACTTTAGAAGTGGCAAAGCATAATATTGATGATAAAAAATAAAATTAAATAACATTAGAAATAGCATTATAAATTAGAGTATAAAGTAAAATAATGTTATTTTTTTACATACTTTTATGATAAATATAGTAATGACATACACAAATTCATTAGAGATGGTCTTAGTTAACAAAGAATTTTAACTACAGAAATGACTAAAATATCCTTAAAAGATAAAATAAAGGAAAATTAAAAATTTTCATAAATTTGAAAAGAAAAAAAAAATTCACCTTTACTTTGAACAGGACATTTACATGGTCATAGGCATAGTATACCTGTAATTTTACATTGATTTTATCATAAGTTGTAGAGTTCAAATCTCTTAACTTAATAAGATAACATCTACAATTGTTGAGTCAGTGGAGTGTTGGGTTAAGAGATTGACAAATTCTGATTAAAGAAGTTGCAACAGGAATTTATGCAATTTCATTAGCAGATCAATATGTTTTTTATTTTAAGGGCTTATAGGGGGAAGGATTGGAATTTTGTTTGAGATGTTGGAAACGAATGAAATAATAAAAGTTAATAGTAAAAGTTGAAAAAACAAACAAAAAAATAATGGATCAACTTATGAGAGGTAGATTGGAATCCATCCCTTATACAAGCCCTAAGTCATAGAGTTTGGTGGGAGGTTATGAGTTTGAGAAGAAATTGGTGGTCATCGGACTTGGTTGGAGCTGAATACATGTTCCACCCAAAAAGAAAAAAAAAATTGCAAATCACGTTACTTTCAAACTTTTGACTCAATTACTTGGTCACTTGATTTTTCTGACTATGAACCTTTAAAAGAACGACGTCGTGCGTGAAGTCAAAATCGGAATTACATTTTACAACTAATTTTCTCCATAACTTTACAACTATATACGTGTTCTTTTTCATTCAAAGGCGCTTTCAAGTTCAACGTAACCAATCAAGATAATTACCTTTCACATGCAAAATACACATATAAACAAATTCTCCCTTTATCCCTCTCTCCCTCCTTTTTCGTTTATTTATACTTATTTTGTCCCCACCTTTTTCCTTTTTTTTTTTTTTTAGCGTTTGACTGTTTTTGTTATTCACTTCTGATACGAGTGAAAAATGAACTACATGTTGTATTTTCTAATTTCGTAACCAGCATGTCCAAAATGTATATGTAAACGTAAACTGTTTTTCTTTTCAACAATAGTACTTGGAGGAATCTGAACACTGGAAATAAAATAATTACCTACAATGTTGAAACTTGAGTCTAAATATATATATATGTATATAATACTGGATGTTCTAAGGTTATTATTATTATTTTTGTTTAAGAACCAAAATAGAGGAACCAAATGAGGAAATACAGTTGTTGCAGTGGGGTAGAGAGCATCGTGGAGAAACAATTAATATTTAGGAGAACCTCGTTGTAGTGGTGAAATAACCAAGTCAATATTAGATTGAATTGGAGAGCAAAAGGCATTTACCAATGGGCGAGAACATTGTAATCTGCGTTAGTATTATTAAGTTAGAATTGAATTTGAGTTTTTATTATGTTTGATAAAGAATTCTCCCTAACACAAATGAGATATTCTTAAATATTAAATCATTGATTCATTTGTTATAGGTTATGTCGGATATTCGTTATTGAATTTTCTGAACGAATTTTTTGGCACTTCATACAGGTCCATTTGTTATAGGAGGAAAAAGTTAAAGGAGTAGGGATAAGTTCTACAACGTGATTTAAATGTCATAACTTATATATATATATATATATTGGAAGAAGAGATTACTTTATTTAATTGAATCATTTCCTTGTACTCTAACGACGGTTTACAAATCAGGAATTGAAAAATAAGAAATATCAACGTCGCGGAAAAAATTAAAGGAATCAAATTATGTGGAATCAAATTTTAGAACTCCATTAAAATATATTTTGAAGAGGTGACTCAATACGGGATAAAATGATAAATGGTTGTCAATATAATTAGAATATATATATATATGTTTCAATTTCTCCTGGCTAACTAGCTAGTTATTGTTACCATCAGATTCATTGAAAAAAAAAATGATAACAAAAGAACTAAACCGTGCAGAAATATTACAAAATGACTAACAACGAAGAACCATGTACATATGCATTTGCACTGTTCTTGGTATTATTGTAATACAGAATGCTTCTCATTACAGCGCGTGTGAGAGTTCTGCATGTATTTTTATTGAAGATACAATCCATGTACTAAATTCTTATTCACATCCACTTCTACGCTACAATTACATATAGAACTTTTATTTTTGATATTCTTGGATACAGGGCAGCAATGAAATAAAAAATTGAGAGGACGAAAATAATGAAAATTTGATCAGCCAGATTTATTAACATAAATGTTATCGCAGCACCAGAGAAAGACACAAAGGGATTTCTTCACAAAATAATTAATCAAATTCAATTAGAATTAATTAATTCTGTTAACGTTGTATACGTGGTATTTAAGCGTGAACTGGAGACTTCTGACGCTTCATTTGCTTCTCTTTCTCAATATCCACCAAGCTGCGGATTACAATTTTTGAAGCTCTTCTAACAACATCAGACAAGTTTCTGTAACATGTCAAATTACCAGGAATATAAGAATTTCATCTTCAACTTTTTGTAATCAAGCAAACGTAGAACAAAAAAATAAAAATAAATAAATTATGCCTTTTTACTCTTTAATTATTGGCTAAAGACTCAACTTGTGCTTTATTTCATTTAACCTAAAACCAGGATCCATAGTTGTTAATTGTTAATTGTAACTGCTTTTATGCTAATTATGCTTTACATCAATATGATTGAACGTAAATATGTTTTAAGGAATTATATAAAAATAACTTGCTTGAATATGATTAATACTAATATAAAAAAAATCATCATAAAATCAACTTTATATAATTTTATAAATTGTTCCAATTAAAAGTGCTAAGAACGAACTCTATCGTAACATGAAGAAAATCATATTGGATTAAAAGGATTTGGTGATTTTTTTTTTTTTTTTGCTTACCCTTTGGAGGAGTCATAGGTGAGTCCAACGGTGTTCTTAGCCTCTTCAAGAGCCCAGTTAAACTTCTTAAGTTCCTCCTCCGAACACTCGCATTTCCCATTCTCCGTCACACGAAGCTGAGACGGCTTAATGTCACAAAAGATCGGAATCACCTTCTTCTTGGTCTCCATCATAAGCGCAAGTTCATGAAGACAAAAATACGATTCGCAATACCTAGGCGAAAACACAGTTATACCGACTTTACAGCCCAAAATCGCGCTGTTTATCTTGTCGAACAACTTGTCCCCTGGCTTCATCGTTTTGTTGTCCAAGAATGGACAAAGATTCAGCCATGAAAGCTGGTCGTAGAGCAAAGTCGCTATCGTTCGCTTCGTGTCGACTCCTCGGTGGTTAATGAACACGTCGCAGGGTTTCATCACCCGCCTAGCTAACCTCTCAAGAGCTCGTGCCTGACTCATAATGGTGTGAAATTTCTAAACCAATTTCGATCTCTCTCTAAGAACTCTAGCTAGCTAGTGTTTTCCCCTTTTTTTTTTTTTATTCCCCCCGTGTGTGTGTGTTTTTTTTCTTTTTTTTTTTTCCTTGTGTTACGTATGGGTAATATATGAGACCTTATATAGAAAGTTGAAGATCTTATGATAGCCGTCTATTTCCCGTGTGTTGCTTCCTGAGCACTTTACATGAAGAACGTTTGATTTTCAAATGGAATATTTTTTCACTTTCAAAGGTTTGGCTTTCTTGAAGAGAGACTGATCTCGAAGGAGAAAATAACGAACTATAGAGGATGGAAATCAACAAGTAACTGTATGTGTTTGATTTGACAGGTAATGGGAACGCGCCATCTAAGAAACATGAGCTTTTGACCAATTCCATGCCCTGGCACAGTTAATAATTACAAAGACCCTTCAAACACGTTGGGCAGAAATCACCCTTTATGTGCTGTACATATGCATACATACATATATGTATATATGTATTTGTATTTGTATCCCCGCAAACATACATACATATATATATAAACATATTATATTTATAAGTAGTGTGCGTGCAAATATGTACTTACACAAATAGAGCCAGTAAATATGATAAGAGTACTATATCAATCTAGTCAAGATGTCTAAATACCATTACTAATTTCTATTATAGGCGAATAAATTAAAGAAATATGCTTATACAAATAGCATTGCTGTGTACCTTAATCACGTGTTAATATCTTTAAAATTATTCTTTTATAAGACCGAAATTAATAAAGTAAATTTGTACATGTGAAAAAAATATTAAAAGCCCACATACTCGCAATGAGCACGCAAAGCAATAACTTACTGCTCGAAAATGCAGCGTTGTAAAGGGAAAAACAAGGTCAAATAATACAACAAAACCCCTTCTGGACAAAGTGTGACAATTTTTCCATCTTCATGTCGAGGACGACCGTGCAATATGTGCCATGTGGAAAACTTTCATAATGCGCATGCAAAGTTTTGTCCAGGATTAATTTAAGCACAAATTAAGTTGAATTTCCTTTCTATTTCCTTATTTAGAATAAAGTAATTTTTCCTTCGGCTGATGCTTCTATTATATACATATATATATATGTATTCACGTATAATACAACATTTATTTATATATATATATA
Source organism: Antiaris toxicaria (assembly GCA_035233585.1). Lineage (NCBI taxonomy): Eukaryota > Viridiplantae > Streptophyta > Magnoliopsida > Rosales > Moraceae > Antiaris > Antiaris toxicaria. The sequence continues at coordinate 11,780,886 of CP141161.1, forward strand.
TATATATACCATAAAAGAGAATATTCTTTAGTTACAACTTATAAGTATACATCCACGTATGATCTACATATAAAACTTAATTTCCTAATTTACGTCCATACACTGACCTGGAAAATGGGAGGAAAATTCAGAAGTTTTAAATTTGTATAAATATATGTTGAACAGTAATATTACACTAACAACTTCTACAACGCAAGGAGAATATTCTTAGACTCCAATCAGTGTAGAATATAGTTCATACGAGTTGATCTGAACTTCAAAAAGAATTAATACATAAATAAATAAAAATGAGTACATCTGAAATTGAATTGACCGACTTAATTTGTTGATCAATGCTTTACAATAGTAAAAATAAACAAATAAATGAAGACTTAGCTTGTCGTCATTTCTTCATTTGATTGGGGAAACGAACAAAAAAAAAAAAGAGACTTGGTTTGTTGCATGCAGGTTAGATTTGACTGTCCTTTTAGAATTTCAAAAGTATAGTAAAAGGAAAATTTGCGTTTCACTTGACTATTTCTATGAAATTTCAAGGTATATGTGGAACCACATCGTCGAATTCAGTGGTCGGGGGAAGCGCTTCCTCTCATATTTTTAAATAATGATTTCTAGCTTTATTTTTTTTTTAATTTCTATTATGTCCCCACTTTATAAGTAAAATTATAATTGCACCCCACTCAAATTTTGAGATTTTAATTTTACTTCTTACGTTTATGCCGAATTTAGTTATGCAATGATTTGTATAAAACTTTTATTGTGACCACATTCAACTATTAAAATGTATAATTAAGTCCTTTTAAAAGAAAAAAAAATTATCTCAAAATTGTTTACAGCACATCCGGTAAAAATAATTTTCCAACCTTGACGCTGGACGGACTAACGTGATTATCATGGTTAAATTTCAAAAGAAGGTCATAAATTTTATATAGAGTCTATAACCAAATTTCTAATAACAAAAATTTTTATTTTCTCTCTGAACTTTAATACTTTTGTAACTTTGTTTCCCTCAATTTTAAAAACTGATAGAAATATTTTCTAAACTATAAAATGTTATCGTCTTTATTTTTAATCAATTAAATGGATGGAATTGCATGGCATTGGCAAAAACTAAAGTACAATTAATAAAGGACAAACTTTTTTTGCCCTCTAAACTTTAGTACTTATATAACTTTGCCTCTCAAACTTCAAAAACTAGTACTTATACATATTCAAAATTTAAAATGTTAGCAAAATTCCTCTTAAGCTTTAAACCATTAACAAAAACACACATACTCTCATATTTTAGGCATATAAGAATTGGAAAACTTTATTTTTGCCTTTGAATCTTTAGTATGTTAAAACTTTTAACTCCCAAACATTAAAAAAGCTAATGCTTACTCCTTTCTAACTTTAAAGTACTGTTAGAAAAATCACTTATATTTCATTCATGGTGTTTTTAAAACTAAGGGGGCATTTGGATGAATATTTCATTTTAACTTCATTCAAATACAATACAATTTTACACCAAACACAAATTTTGCAACAGTGCTACGAAAACAATTACTATTTAAAACATTTTTAAAACAATCACATCAACTTTTCAATTCCACTATTTATCTCTACTTTTACCAATCACATCAACTTTTCAACTCTAAAATACTTTTCATCCGAACACACATTTCATTCAAATACAAAACAAATACTTTTCAACCAAATACAACATTCAAAAAACAAATTTCATTCAAATACAATCAAAATGCAATGCGTTTACCAAACGCCACCTAATTAAGTTTATATTGTAATAATATTTTTTATTTATTTCTACCTCTCATATATGTTGTATAGTGGTTTTAAAATTAATTAAGTTGATAATTTATTCTAACTTTGTAACAAGCGTTGATGTCTAGTTTGGTAGCTATGCGTATAGGATCTTTGATGGTGGCACAGACTTCACCTGATCAGACGAGACTATCATCCCATTTTTAATCGGGTATGTCTTGGTCATTTGCTAAATTTAATTATTTTAAAGTTAACTTATAATTAAGTGTAATTATTGATGTTATTCAACGTAGAGGTAGGAGAAAGCTAAAGGTCATGATGTCATCGATAAGAAAGGCAAGTTAAATGTCTAATTCGACAAAGTTAAGGGTACATGGAAAGCACTTAGATATAATGGCCTATATTTTGATAGTACGATGGGAATTCATACTAGGGACATAGTTGCGCTAGGACAATAGGATAATTAAGGATCACATGAAGGTATTCATTTGTGCACTTTATAGTTTGAATTAATTACAAAAGTTAAATACAAACTAAATTAATGTCAAATTAATGCGTCTTAGGATTGGTTTAATAATGATTTGAATGCAAGAGGAGGACTGATCTGTGCTATCATCGATTGTGAAGCATCGAAATGCTATGAGTATTGGAAAAGTGACCTCCATGATTACTTCAAACATCTTTGAGGTGTAGATAATAAGGCATATGTCATAGAAGCCACCCCTCCTCCCAGAGCGCCGCCCCACCCTCCTCCCACCCCAGGGCTTTAGAAAGAAAGACCATTGTGGTCCTTGATGTGAACAGGTTTACATCTTACATGTTTAAGGTTGTTATCTATTTTTTTTTTTGTTTGCCGTTGTAATACATATATGTGTGTGTGTATAATATCAAATGTGTTATCTATTCACTAATAGAAAATGCCAGTGACAAATTAACAAAATCAAGTATAGTATATGTGGTCAAGCTATCATGGCAAAACTTCACACTCCCAACATCATCATAAGAATGTGAGATTTTTTTTTTTTTTTCATTCCATTCTTATTGAAATTTAACATTGTAATCAAAAATATTATTCTAACACATTCAAATTGTTGAACAGACCAATACATAGACTTAACAACCAATGACTGCAATAGATAACTGGAGTGACATGCGTAGTCAAGGAACCAACTAGGTTAACTTGTATGCAGAGCAAGTTTTTGTAAGTATTTTTATTTGTTATCTTTCCTTATTCAAATTATATTTTTTATAACATATGAATTTAGTCTTCTAATATGTTAATAAAACAAATTGCGGAAACTTTGATGCACACAGAGAGATCAACTTAGTTGACACAGTCTGCTTCTGATTTATTTGGATCAATAATTCACATGAGGGAATTTGCAACCGACCCTAGGTATGCATAAAGAGCATAGCGTAAGATAAGGCCCCATACTCCCATGATGAACTGGCTTAGGGGCTTATGCGTCCTCCAAATCCTAGTTGGATGGGTCATTTTTGGCACAATACCCCTTCCCACCCCCCCGGCAGGTATAAGGCTGAGTAAACTAGTTGTCTAATAATTAGATGAAAATGTACAATAATCAAATGAGGATGATATGGCAATGTCCCAATTCAATCCCAACTTCACATTCCAATCCATTGCTCCTCCTAAAGAACTTGTCCCTCTACTCCCTCCAAGAGATTTAGAAGGCAAAGATGATGATACTGCTCCCTAAAGCAATTAGCTTTTCTATTGATACTTCTTTTATATTCTTCTATTATTCATATTTATTATATAGGCTACTACTATATTAAAATTTGATTTTTATAATCTAATTAGTTATGTTATGTTTATTTCATATCTTATTTTTAAAAAATAATAATTCTATTAAATATAAAATTATTAACCCACATAAAATTATTAACGATGACATGTCATCTCATATATTTATATTTGTTCAATCGAGGATAAAAACTGACTATTTGCAATGGCATATTAAAAATTTTGTCACAAATAATATGGTCCATGTTATCATCTAACCAACTAATTGTAACGAAATTTTTAAGTAATGTCGCATAAATTGTTGACGCCATGTCATTACTAACAAAAAGTCAACAAATTAATTACAACGACTAATTAACAACGACTATCATTGCTAATTGCAAATAAATTATTTGTGACTAGATATTTGCGATGACATTTATGTGATGATATGTCATTGCAAGTAAATTGTTTTGACGACACTTGGTTATTTTGCGACCACAAAACAAAAAACATTGTTTGTTGTAATCAAAGGCTTAGAGGCCAGCATTATGGGTGCCTCAACTCTGGCTTATGGATAAACTAACTTAAGCCCGTAGCATCATGGCACTGGAGAAGAAGGAAGATGGCGTTGACCCGAATTTCCCAACTTTGAAAAGTTATGAGTTTCCAATTTTTCCCTTGCGAGAGAGTCTATAAATAAGTTGTTCCAAGGTTTGATTCAAGGATGCAATAGTGCTGATCTAATGGGAAAGAAAAAAAGTAAGGAGAGAGAAGTGATAAATTGATTTTTATCGATTTATCTCCATTAGTATTTTGTTTGTCTAGAATGTTTTATTAATATTTTTACGTCATTTATTTTGTTTTTGTAGATTACATACAAATTGGAGGTTTCAGGAATTTTGGCATATAAAACAAGGAAAAATTGAAGAAATCGTGCTCCAGCCTCAAAAGGCTCGCTGCAACGCCAAAAGTGTCCAGAGAGCAACTTGATACAGTGCTACAGTAGGAGAGTAGGCCAACATCCAGGCAGTAACGCTATAGTGCTTGGTCTAACACTATATTGAGACCAGAGCGCAGTCCCCTGTGTCCAATTTATATGGCGCTATAGTGCCAAAAGGTCTATTACAGTGCTAGACTGTGCCTATTTCAACCATGTTTTGTGTGTTGCAGCCCCACACAACCAGCTGTAGTTTCACCAAAGAAACCCTAATTAATATAGGGCGATGCTGCAACCCTAAAAGCCCCATTGTAGTGCTAAATACAGGTTGTAGCCTTAGAACTTGTGTCAAAAACATGAAGTTTTAAGAGATTATAAAAGAAAAAAGGAGCTAAAACAAAATGGAGAGCTTTTGGAGACCCAAAAACCTAAAGAATGAAATCAAAAAATTGCAAGCTCTTGAAGATTTTCTTAGGAGATTGAAAACTTGTGAACATGATTCTACAATTAGTTTTCACTTCTTCTTGCCTTTATCTTTCTTTTACCCCCTTTTCTTGTAATTTTGTGTTGGACTTGTGTTGAATAATAGATTACTTGTTTGGTATATTTATGGTTGTAAATTTGAGAATTTCTATGTATAGCTAAACATCTAAGTTAGGGGATATGACGTAGTTTGACATTTGGTTATACTTTAATGATTTAAATACATGTTGGCTGATTTTTCATATCAATTCATTTGTGTTTCTCTTTGTTTATGGTTTCAAGAAGAATAAATAGAGAGAAAATGACAAGAGTGATAATAAGGAGAGAGAATGAGAAATTTAGAGAGTGAAGAGAGAATGAGAAAGATAGAAGGCAAGGAGAAAGAAAATGATAAGAGGGAGTGTTTGTGGATTTGTAGAGTGAGAAATTAAAGAGAAAGAAGGTGACAAGAGGAATGAGGAGAGGGAGAGTGATGATGGAGAACAAGAGAGAATAAGAGAGAAAGCAAGGAAAGAGAATAAAGAAAGAGAAAGTGATAAGAAAGAACAAGTGGAGAGAAAGAGAGAGAGAGAATATGTGTGACAACCCGACCTCTCAGGCCGTCACTTAAAACTTACTTACTGAGTTTATCTCACCCTATTATGTTTTCACTATAGGTAACCCAGGCAAGTTGACTATAATATATTAAGCATTAATGGACTGGCGGTGCGGGTGCATGATGGGTGAAAATATGATGGGTTCTATGGATGCCACTTGTATTTTATATTCTGCACACATATTGAGAACTTTATTAAGAATTGTTTTGATATTAGTACAATTTAATACTTTGATATAACTAAGTATGACATGCTATATTAGTATGTTTTGTTTGAAACTAATTTTAATTATTATGGTTTTTAAAGAATCATTTCTTCTGCAAACAAGGTTTTTAAAAAAAATCCTTAAAATTTTAAAGACCTACAAATAAACAAGCAATGATTTAAATAAGATGATAAATTGAAATGCATGACTAGTTATGTAATTATCCATTTATTCATTTAACATCTTATGGGCCCTTGTGCTCATACCGGGGTGTGTGCGTCCTTAAATGGGGAAGACGGGGGAGCAACCTAATCCACCAACACTCAAGGTTATAATTTTAACTTCATTGATCATTCTTATTATCTCCCATTCAACCGAAGGATGAATATCCTCTTATTCGGTCGGAAACTGATACGGCACATCATTAGTTTCACTCTCTTAAACATTAAGCTATTGGGTGAGCATGCAAGAATGGCATGTTCAAAAAAAAGCATGTATGTAAATGCATTATCATGACATACTTTCACAAAGTATGTAAATAAACACATCATCATAATATATTTTCGAAAAGTATGTAAATAAACATGTCATCATAACATCATATCATATTACTAAAATAAACATCAAATTCACAGCATACATAGTATATAACAACCACACTGTAGGTGAGATCTATACTTACTGAGTTTACCTCACCCTATTATGTTTTCCACTATAGGTAACTCAGGCAAGTTGTCTATAACGTATTAAGTATTGATAGACTGGCAGTATGGGTACGTGATGGGTGAAAGTATTATGGGTTTTATGGATGCCACTTGTATTTTATTTTTCGCACACTTTTTGAGAACTTTGTTAAGCATTGTTTTGATGTTAATACAATTTAATACTTTGGTACGACTAAATATGACATGTTACATTAGTATGTTTTGTTTAAAACTAATTTTAATTATTATAATTTTTAAAGATTCATTTCTTCCGCAAACAAGGTTTTTTAAATAAAAAATCCCTGAAATTTTGAAGATCTAGAAATGAACAAACAATAATTTAAATAAAATGATAAACTAAGTAAGTAAATTTTAAGTGATAGCTTGAGAGATCAGGTTGTCACAATGTGTAAGAGAGAAAGGGATTTTTTTTTTCTAAAAAGAGTAAAATGAAATTGTAGTTACCAAGCTTGTTTTTTAAAATAAAAATCAACATTTGGTTATGTAACATATTTTCTGTGTAAAAAATTAAAATAAAACAAGAAAACACAGTTTTTTTCCCTATTTTAAAAGAAATTTATAACAAGATATTGGAATCTATGGTAAAAAGAAATCCAAGTTATTTTTGAATTAAAATGCCAATTTGTAATTAATGGCATGAATGAGAACAAATAAATCAACCATAAATATAAAGCATTGAAAATGAATGGAAAATGCGAAAAATAAAAGACATTGGAATTTAGGGTTCGTTTGGTGAACACATTGCATTTGCATTACGTTTGAATGCAATGTATTGAATGCAATTTATATTTAGAGGAAAAGTATTAGCATTGCATTTGAATGCAATGTGTGTTTAGGGGAAAAGTATTTGAATTGTATTTTAATAATAAATATGTGATGTGATGGGTAAAAGTAGAGAGAAAAAAAAGAGGGAGAGAGAATATATGATGTAATTAATAAAAGTAATAGAAAAAGTGAAATAATAAACAGTGATTGTGTTTGATTTAAAATGTGATGTGATTGGTATTTAAATGAAATGTTTTTGTATTTGGGGGAAAATTGCATTGCATTTAAATGCAATGCTAAAAAAATTTGTGTCCCAAACACTAGCTTATAGTGGTTTGGTAGAATATGCTACTTCCTCCGTATCTAGGTTCTTCACTAAAAGAGAGTACAAAATACAAGTGATTTCTGTAGAGATTTTGACAAAGTAATGGTAAGTAAAAGTTACGTGTTCCATTTGAAGGGCGTTTCCTCTATTTATAAAGGAAGAAAGTTGACAGTGAATACTAAAAATTATGGAATTAGTAGGTTATAAACCCACTTCCATATAGACATAATCTGGAGTTAAGGCTGAATTCTTAGGGACGTGATTCTCTAAGAGATACCAAGAATGTAACTCAACATTGAGTGTCGATATGCAACACATGTAGATATCACAAAGAGAGTCAATTACTGCTAAGATATCAATAGATCAATTGACTGTCAATACACAAAACTATCATGATCATTGAATCGTGATGACAACACTCAGTGACTGACAGATCGACGAATGCTAGTTCCGAGGCAGTGATTAATGATCGATAAGATGCCACTTAGTATGAACGTGTTAGTTATCAATGTTCATTTACTAGAGATAGTCAATCTTGCCTTCAATTTTTAGGACGAAGTCCTATCCCAACAATACAACGAACAGGCCTTAATTAATTAATAATCTAAAAGTTCAAGGAACAATCACATTAATTAATCAAGGACGTTTGGAATTTAGACTATTTTATTCTATTGTTAACATATGTTTAATTCATGCCCATTTTCTTGAAAGAAACACTATTTTTACCTAAAATAAAATAAAATAAATGCTCGAATTTTAGAGGGCGTTTGGTAAACGCATTGTATTTTGATTGTATTTGAATGAAATTTATTTTTTGAATGTTGTATTTGGTTGAAAAGTATTTGTTTTGTATTTGAATGAAATGTGTTTTTGGATGAAAAATATTTTAAAATTGAAAAGTTGATGTGATTGGTAAAAGTAGAGATAAATAGTGAAGTTAAAAAGTTGATGAGATTATTTTAAAAATGTTTTTTCGTCACACTATTGTAAAATTTATGTTTGGTATAAAATTGTATTGTATTTGAATAAAATTAAAATGAAATTTTTTTCTCCAAGCAAACACTTAGATTTTAACACTCCTGTTCCACCTGAAGCCCCTCTTGCCCAAAAATTCCCACACCCGCAAACGAATTTAAAAAAAAAAAGGAAAAAAGAAAAAGCACAAGGCTAATTAATTGAATTATTTAATATGTCGATATCTTACATCTTACATAAATTCCTAAAATAGATATAGCAATATATATAGAATACATACAGAATTGACTTCATATTTTGTGGGCGAAACAAAGAAATGTCTTAGCTTAAGGAGCGGGGTAAGATTTACTATTACAAACACATCGATAGGAAATAGGGCAGGTTTCTGCTTGAGCAAGCGACGCACAGACAAAGCTGACCGTCACCAATCTACAAGGTGTGCATGAGCCGCATGCATGAGAGCAATCCGGCAGTCTTGATCCTGCAGCTACTTGCAGTGGGTGGGCCCTCTTCATCTTCTGTTCCATTACTTGCTCATGATCACCACTATTTGATGATTTATTACTGCTCATCATGATGTCTTCTCTAGTACTGGAATTATTATTTCCTCTTATGTTCTTTATACTCATGTTTTGCCAGGTTGCATGCTCGCCATATATATCAGCTTCGTTATGATCCGCATGGTCTGTTAAGACATAAATCATAATAAGAGAGAAATTAAAAAAAAAAAAGAGTAGTCGTAGCATTTGTTTTAAAACCTCCAAAACCTGCCTGTCACATATCCATTCTTGTAAAAGGGAGGAAATGACTGGTGGCGGAGTTGCAACATTAGTACACAATATTAAAACAAAAATCTAGAGATTTTTTTGTGGACAAGATCATGTAATATGTATATATATGCATGAAAACTTTTCAATTAGTTAATTACAAGGATGAAAAAATAATAAATTTATAGCAGAGTAAAAATTTTAGAAGCAACAGTAGAAATATTAAAATTCTAAAATCTGAGTCGGGATTCATTCTCTAAATTTGTATATCATGTGTCTCAGTCACTATAAATCACTCCCACGAAAGCTTTTGTGCATGCAAACAGAAACATTTGTACAAAAAAACAAAAAGGTATATCGATAATGGCGAAGCAAGACATAATTTTCAGTAGGGACGTACACTAATTTTTTTCCTCGAAGATTAAATTACACATTAAAACTAATAGGTAAAGTTTTAGCTAGGACTATATAAGTATTTTTAATTTTTGTGGGGGATAAAGTAGAAAAATTATAAAGATTTTTATGTTAAATTAGAAGAGAAAACGTTTTCAATTGGGACTACATCCGGCCGCTGAGCATGCATGCACACATACGTGTTGTATATACAGTAATCCTAGGCATTCAAGCACGCGTAAATACTTATGTGTGTGTGTGTGTGCATCAATATATTAAGATACATGTGACGGGCATATACATGATGTATGAGGAGACAAGCCAACATTCCGCGCAGACATGACTGTTGGAAGGAAGAGGAAAACGGCGAGAAAGTTTGCGGTTGGGGAATTAGAGATCCTCATTGCGCGCTGTCACTCGATATTTGGATTCGAAGTTGTGAAACAAGAAGGAGATCAGGGAGAGAGAAAAGAGAGTTTTGGCTTTGGTATTGGTTACGGTGGTAATGAAGTATCACATGTTTATATATTGGGAACGCGAGATGTGGAATTGAAAAGAAGGTATTGAAGTGAGTCACAGACCGGAGATGGGGAATGGAAGGAGTCACATGAAAACGAGTGAGCTGATGAAGCTACTGAAGTTTACTGTTCACAAGGTTTCTTTTGCGCACCATGAATTAATTGCCTTTCCTATAGTTTCCATGAATTAATTAAAGTCTCCTGCCGGGAATTCATGTGGAAGCAATATTGTTTTATGTAATTAGCACGTATGTTATATATAAGTGTCATTCCAACAACATTATTATCCGCTTTTAAATGGAGGATCATTTTAAAGGTACAGTTTACCAGACACTAAAAGAACAGTTTTTACTACTCTAGCACAGTTGAAAATAACTTTTCTAAAAGTTACAACATTAACAAACAGACCTATATTTTTTTATACTGTCCAAAGATCCAGTGATCTTTTTTACTTGACCCTTGCAATTTAATTACAAAGCTTCATTATGAAAAAAAAATTAAAAAAAAAAAAGAGTCACAACCTTTACACCCAAAAAAATTATAATAGGACGCCATTTATTCTGGGTCAGGCTAGCAAGTATTGTTTACCTTTTGTTCAATTTTTTTTTTTTTTAACAAAAATTCTAGCATATATAGGAATTTTTTAAAAGGAAGAAAGAAGTAAACAATATTTTTACCATAAATAATTATAATAAGTAATTATAATAAATAGAAATTCTAAAAAATATTTACAGTGAATAACAACAAATAGTAAATTTATTGGATAGATGATTTATTTATTTACTTATTTACTAGTAAATTTATCATATGTTTCTATTTATTACTTAATTCATTATTTGCTTCCTTTAGTTTTATATATAAAAAAATATTATTTACTGCAATTTCCATTTTCAAAATTTTGGAAGTACATAAAATGTTTTAAATAATTAAACCAAACTAACATATTTAGCATTTTTCTTTTTGGTTATAAGAATTATATATATTGACTGATTACGTAGATGCATATATATATATATATATGGAGAGAGAGAGAGAGAGAAAGTACTAGTTTAATATATACGCCAACAGATATAGTGTGTTTTGGAATTTAACCATGAGTCTGTTAGGTGTGGTAGGCTAAGGAGGGAAAATGTTACACCATATGGTGACAATTGGCCGACAGAGGGATGATTCTCACTGATAGGGTGTTTGATAAACGTATTACGTTGTATTATATTTAAATATAATGCATTAAATGTATTTTATATTTAGATAAAAAGTATTTATTTTGTATTTGAATGTAATGTATATTTGGATAAAAAGTATTTGAATTATATTTTAAAATTAAAAGTTAATGTAATAGGTAAAAGCAGATAGAAAACGTGAGATAAAGGGAGAATATAATGTGAATGAAAAAAAATTTATTTTCAAAATATTCTGAAATAGTAAATGTATTTAAGGTATTGTTGAAAAGTATTGTATTTAAACGTAAAACTTTTATATTTAGATAAAAATTATATTGTATTTAAACATAATATAAATATAAAATTGTAAAAAAACAGATCCAGATGGAATAGAAGTCAAAATCCGCTGATGCAAACCGAAAAAATAAAATAAAAAAATAAACTAGAAGGGGTATAGACGTAATTGTGCGATATGAAAACCAAAAAGTAGGAAAGGTGTATAGTAACTAGTCCCGCTAACTTGTACTGGGCAGTTTATGAAATGTTAATGTTTGCAGTTATACCATTGACAAAGCTGCTGCTTCTTCTTCTTCTTCTTCTTCTTCTTCTTCTTCTTCTTCTTAGACTTTGTATTGGCTGCCAGTAGGTACTAGCAAAACTGGTGGGCATTAACAATTAGAATTCATGAAGTTCCTTATCTCCTCCATTAGAGTGTAGAAATGTTTGTAATTGGACATGAAGTAGAACCCAATTGTGACCTATTTTAGGTGCAGTAGGTTCACATCTTGACCTGAATTTTTAAAGCCTTCCAACGTGGATTTTGTGTTGGCCAAGTTGCAATTGGACATCCCATCAGAGCACCAGAGGAGATTGTAAGCAAGCTTGAAGTTGGAGGATGAGGACTCATAAATGCCTTTCCTTATGATGTCCATTTTAATCTACACCCAATTTTTACTATTTTATATGTCCACAATCAATAGTTTCTTAGGCTACCCTTAATTCTCATCATCTCATCTTTACCGTCCACAGCCCATCCCATGACAACAGTTCAACTATTATACCCACACCGAAATATATACCAAACTATTCCTATATATATATGTGTGTATATATGTATATATATAAAAGATTTTGTGTTATATGTTGTACACGTCTATCTATACACGGAATCAATGTTACCTGCACTACATTAGGCTGGCAATTCGTGTTATCGTATCGTATTCGTGTCGTGTTTTACTCCTTAATTAATACTATTAACTAAATCCAAACCCAACCCATTTAATATTCGTGTCAAAATCTCAAATCCAAACCCAACCTATTTATTAATCGTGTTGACTCAAATTAACCTGTTTAAATTAAATATAAATAAAATAATGATGACAGGGTCAGAGACGATTGGTCGTGTTATCGCGAAGGTCGATGAAGTGAGGGAAGGGGAGGGCACTTGAATGAGGTGAGCAGAGCCGTAAAAGCAATAAAAAACTAAATTAAAAATAGTAAAACATTATAATATATATAATAATATAAATATATTAAAGATTATAAATGGATAATTTATGAGTCATATTCATATCAACCCATATATAATTAATTTGTTAAATGAGTTATTTCGTGTCAATTGCAGGTTGGTAGATTCGTACGGGTTCGACCCTTTATTTAATCGTGTTTGACGGGTTCGATCATTTTTGACTCAAACCCATTTAAAAAAAACTCAATCTCTCTAATTTCGTACGGGTTTCGTGTCGTGATCTAAATTATCAACCCTACACTACATTTTATGTATAAGATACGACTGTATTGCGGACGATAAGTCTACACAGGGACATCAATGACGGCTAAGATTATCGGATTCTTTCCAATTTCAAAGAAATCCTGTACGTAAACATGTACTATATACATATGACACTTTTATTTTATACAAAGAAAGGGGAGAAACCACCAAATTTCTTGAGATACAAGATGATTTAAACTCACAATTTAAAAGATATAAATGGAAGTACCTTATCAAACTCGTATAATTCTCACTCGTCATTGTATACATATAATACTCACAGGAGGAAATATATATACAAATAATCACACTATGTAATATATATGAATCTCTATGCACGTATGTGTGCGCAAATCAAGACTTTCAGGGGGGAAAAATCAGATATAAATTTTAGCCAAGAAAAATGGTGTACACATTGTATCATCTGTGATTCTATATCAAACTTTAACAGCCAACAGCTCACCTTTAATCAGTCAAAAAGTTGTGTGATTGTTTCCAAATCACATGATTTTTAATTTTTAATTTTATATTTTAAACGCGTCAAAGGATGGTCTTAAAAAGTGGAAAATCACTCGGTTAACAAAAAAAAAAAAGCTTTTAGTTTTCTGTTTTGTGAGAATTGTAAGTTATAAACAAAAGTTAGAAAGCGAAATCTGTGCTGAATAAATAGAAGTGACCAGTTTCACAAGTGTTAGATGCAGTGGCCAACTTGCCGAAAACATTACTTCAGGCTTGTTAAAAATATGGTACTAGTTATTGTTATCAAAACACTGTCTTTTGATAAGAAATTAGAGAATTTTCGATTCAAGTCCTTTTATTTCATTATGCTTTTATTTCTTCTTCTTCTTCTTTCTCTCTCTCTCTCTTCCCCCCCGCCCTCCCCCTCTTAAAATAATGACTGGTTTACTTTTTGTTCCTCTTAAAATATATTAATGGCCTACGAAAAACTGAAGACTATTAATTGCATAATTTGTCGCAGTATTATTTAAATATAATAATTAAACACTCTATTAAATAAGAAAAATTCCTGTAAAACTTTTGCTTCGTAATTATATGCTATTTATCTATACAATACCCTTGAAATAAGAATTGTATTGTTTAATTTACCAAAATAAAAAAAGAATCGTATTGTTTAGTTTCTCATACAAAAAATAAAATAAAATAAAATAATTTATAAAATATAAAAAAAATTCTCTACCCAGTGAGGTCTTCAAATGCATATATATTGATTTTAGAAAAATGAATGCTGTTATGTGCATAAAACGGCAGTTCGGAATTTCAGTTTATTTTATACTTCATTGATAAATTCCCTTTTTTTTTTTTTTTCTTTGAATCATTCAGCTTCTGTCTATTTTATTATTCTTGACTTTGCAGAAATTTTGGGCCGGGCTCAAAATTTAACGCCTTTTTTTTTCTTGCATTTTTGGAAAGAAGTTTTTTATTTTTGTTTTTTTCCTTGTTTTATTCTTCATTTGGTAACTTGCCTGCTCTTGTAATTTATGATTCCTGCGTAAATCAACTAAGAGGCCTTAGTATACGGCGGTTGAAAACTAATAGTGACTGTTTTTTTTTTTTTTTTGGTTTTTATATTTAAAATAAATAACTTCACAACATTTCCCAATTTTTACTCTTAAATATTACATGTGGCAGACAACTTGAAGGATGTAAAGCTGAAGCTCCGTTAATATATTTGCTGGATTGCACGCTGAACGATTTTAGTTTGATTATCATGATCCGTCTGGAGAATGCATTACATTTGTATTGCGTTTGAATGCAATGTATTGAATGCAATTTATGTTTGAAAGAAAAGTATTGGCATTATATTTGAATATAATGCATGTTTAGGTGAAAAGTATTTAAATTATATTTTAATAATAAATATGTGATGTGATAGATAAAATTAGAGAGAGAAAAAAAGAGAGAAAGAGAATATATAATGTAATTAATAAAAATAATAGAAAAAATGAAACAATGAATAGTGATTGAATTTGATTTAAAATGTAATGTGATTGGTATTTGAATAAAATAATTTTATATTTAGATGAAAATTACATTACATTCAAATGTAATGCAATTTGAATGCGTTTACCAAACGCACTATCAGATAATAAATCAGGTGTGCGTTTTGAAATGCAAAAAATATTTCTTGACGAATAATCTTTATAAAGCTTCGTTCAACATTTTTAAATATTTCTAGTTGGTTCCATTGCAAATTGATTTACATGGTAAGCGGGCAATGCTCGCTCTCTTCCCTTGTACGAGAGAAGGATAAATGGGACCCTTAGGAAGTGTGCATTAAAGGGCTTGCACAAAATTTTAGTTTGCAAGTTCTATTAAAAGTATATGTAATTTAGTTTCAATACTTTTTGTATGCTGAACTTCTTTAAAGTTTGACTTTAGTTTTTGAAGACAAAAAAAAAAAAAAAAGATTGTGGAAATGAATAATACGATACATGATCAAATTCGAGGAGCAGACGTCTACCAGTTGCCATCTGCAAGGAGGATTGCATTATTGGACTCATTTTTGAAGCTGTAAGTCAGTTGCATTCGATCCACTCATTTATTTCATAATCCCTTTTTCGACATTTTCTCCAAATAGTCAGTGAATTGCGAACTCTTGACGCTGAACTTATTAAAATTACAATAAACTTCTACAACAGTATTTGTGTCGACTCTTTAATATCCTCACACGAGTATTGTATCCTCCTTTTCTGCTATACCAACTCTACACTAAATTTGTAAATTTTGCCTCTACCATTACCGGAGGAGATATGTGTGAAAGAACTGTCCTTTTAATTGTTCTTTTTGAACTTGTGATAAAATCGCCGGTAAATTAGTAGAAGTCTTAGAGAAACCGGCATGTAAAGCACATGCATATATAGCCTCAGAGAAGCCTTAGTGATGAGTAATCAGCATATATTGAAGGAATAACCAGTCGTTTTATGTAAATTTTAAGGAAAATACTTGTAAAATTATGTTCATTTCAGTTTGATGCATATAAGTAACATTGTATACTTGCGTTCCTTTCAACTCTTTTGCTGTCTACTTTAGATATGATGATACGTACTCTATTTATTCTGTCATTTTTTTTAATAATTTAGTGGTTTTGAAATTATTTTGAATGATTATTGATGTTAATCAACCACAACAATCCGGAAATATTTAGGCATCTGTGTTTTATTATTATTTTTTTAATTTGCTATCAGTATCATATCGATGAGGTCAACTTACAATGAAATTATCTCTTGTGAATTTTTTTTTCCCTTAAAATGATACAGTTAATATATGGTAGTGATCATGATAAAACCTGTAATATGTTAGATGAAGTTCTTCTATAAAGTGATACAGTTATTGTCATATAGATCATAACCATATTATTGTTACTAATCATGAGTATGCAATATATAATAAGATCCTTATAGTATTAATATTGTATGACAAAATATAATTGTCAAAGTGATAAAATTATGATGATAAAATAATTATCATAATGATCATATATGATCATTATTATAATTTGATAAATAACCACAAAAAATCCAAATATATATATTAACATTAAATTTATCAGGTATATAAAACATTCGTAGAATTTAGATACGTAACAAAAACAAATTTTCATAAAAAGACAATCCGTATACAAAAACATATCAGAAAAATATTAAAAGAAAAAGGTGGAATAAAAAACGATGGAATTTAAAATTTTCCCAAATGTGTAAATAATTTTGTTTCTAGGAATTTTTTTAAACGGGGGTTTAAAAATGGTTATTTTGTATAAATACATCTATAAAATATAATATATCATATTACTCACCAGCAACTGGCATTTGAGATGGCTGGACATATCTATGTGGAAATCTGGTAGATTGTCAAAAGTAATCCATTAGATTACTCTTTGGCAATCTGCATAAACGAGCAGAACCAAGGATTAGTCAGCGGTCACTTCTAGTTCCCTTGTCATCAAGTAAACTATTAGAAGGCGTTTGTTTTATCTCTACTTTTATCACTCATAACAACTCTTTAACTCTAAAATACTTTTCATCCAAACACATATTTTATTCAAATACAAAACAAATATTTTTTAATCAAATACAATATTCAAAAAAGAATTGTGTTCAAATACAAACACACCCTAAGAATCTTAAAATTATCATGTTTATTATGGAATTATCTTATTTTAAGATGCAAGTATCAAAAACCTGTAGACATCAAATAATAATCTAAAGATTACCCACAATTTGAACATTACGGTAATCTTAAATTTAAATGGATCGGACACAATTGCCCTTTTAATTCTTTCTTTCTAACTTTAATCGTGTGAGTACTCTACAGCTCAACACCCTGCAATTCACCTCTGTCCATTTATTGATTCTCTTATCATCCGTCGTCTTCTTCGTCTTTTTTTTTTTTTTTTTTTATTTTTTTCTGGTTGGGTTTTACGTAATGGTTCTGTATATTCCTTATTAATACAACCTTTAAAATCTGTTATATCGTCTTATTATGAATTCGTAACTTTCACCCTTTTTTTGTATTTTGTTTAAACTTTAACGAATTTTGTCGCTTTTTTTTTAATTATTATTATGTATACTTTTCTCCTTTTTTTTTTCTTTTTCATTATAATTTACCAAGGCTACGTTATGTTGTTAGATTACAATGTTTACTTGTGTCGTTTGTAATTGGATTTGACTGATTTATTTTAATTATTATTTTAATTTATATTATTCATATTTGTTATAAAATTATATTGAAGTTATATTAATTTAGTTAAGGATGATTTTGTCCATCTATTAAAAATAGAGAACAGTTATATGCACAATCAAACACAATAATCTAACATTCCCAAAAATCTTACTAATATATTTATATAGAACCAAACACTACAATCTAACATTCTTAGGTATTATATCTTAGGCATCTTATTACTTTGAAAAGATTCCTAAATATCTGATTGTATAATCAAGTGGCTTGCCTTTTTAACCGACTAGATCAATTTCAACAAGAGATATTGGACTCATTTGAGAGCATTTTGAGAACAAAAATGATAACAAATAGACTATTTTCTTAAAAAATAATAATAATAAATAACATATTCTAAAATATTTGAGGTAAATATCACGTACCGTATGCCATCAATTTACGAAAGAGAATGATTTGAGGTAAAATAGATTATTTTAGAAAAATGCTATTTTTAAAAGAGAATGATTTTGTTTTGGGTATAAAACAGAAATGAGAATGTTTTGAGAGTGATTTTGAGATATTTTTTGAAAAGTACTTGATTGTATTTCTAGATAAGGGGGCGTTTGGTTAACGCATTGTATTTTGATTGTATTTGAATAAAATTTGTTTTTTGAATATTGTATTTGGTTGAAAAGTATTTGTTTTGTATTTGAATGAAATGTGTGTTTGGATGAAAAGTATTTTAGAGTTGAAAAGTTGATGTGATTGATAAAAATAGAGATAAATAGTGGAGTTAAAAAGTTGATGTGATTGTTTTAAAAATATTTTGAATAGTAATTATTTTCGTAGCACTGTTGTAAAATTTGTGTTTGGTGTAAAATTATATTGTATTTGAGTAAAATTAAAATGCAAAATAAGTGCCAAACGACCCCTAAGTTTCTTTTTTTTTTTTTTTTTTAAGGAGATCTAGATAAATTGGTTTGATTTTATCGTACGTCATCAATTAACAAAAGTATTTATGAAGCAAAATATGCAATTTTTTAAAAGTAAAATATGCTAGTTACCTCAAACTTTTTAAAAATATGCAAGATACTACAAATATTTTCAGAAAAATGCTATTTGTAGGAGAGAATGATTTTGTTTTGGGTATAAACAGATATGAGAATGTTTTGAGAATAATTTTGAAATATATTTTTTAGGGGGCGTTTGGTAAACGCATTGTATTTTGATTGTATTTGAATGAAATTTGTTTTTTGAATATTGTATTTGGTTGAAAAGTATTTGTTTTGTATTTGAATAAAATGTGTATTTGGATGAAAAGTATTTTAGAGTTAAAAAGTTGATGTGATTGGTAAAAATAGAGATAAATAATGGAGTTAAAAAATTGATGTAATTGTTTTAAAAATATTTTGAATAGTAATTGTTTTCGTAGTATTGTTACAAAATTTGTGTTTGGTGTAAAATTGTATTGTATTTGAGTAAAATTAAAATGAAATTTTGATCCTAAAGGTCACCTTAAAGTATTTGATTGTGTTTCTAGATAAGTTTTTTTTTTTTTTTTTGAAGAAATCTAAATAAGTTGTTATGAGTACAAGAAAAAGAAAATTATGTTTTTTTAGGTTTCCTTTTTATGATACATATCTTATAAAATAAAACGAATATAGAAAATCTACTTTACTTCATTTTCTTATTCAATAAAAAAATTATTTTTTGTTTTTTTTTTTACTTTATGTAAAACAAATATTATTTCACAACCATTTTCAAAACCCATTTATATGTTGGAAATTGGGAGATTACTTATAGCTATGATAATTCTCCAAGAGGTGGTTTTTTTTTTTTTTGGTGGGGGGGGGGGGAGGGACATTATTGCCAATCACTATGTTTGACAACGTGCATCAGAGTATGAAACATTAACATTTAAAATAAAAATAATAAACAGGTATTTAGATTCAATACAAAAAATTTATTTAGTAAAAGTAAATAACTTATTCACCTGATAAATTTATTATTTAATGTATTTATTTCAAATATTTTTAAAATCAACTATTTACTTTAATTGCTTATTTTAAAAATGCTAATTACTTCCTTTTTATCTATTTTTTTTATTCAAACAAAATCTAAATTACAAGATTTAATATCCACGTCTATGAAAATTTATAGTTACAGATATAATTTAATAATAATTCTATATATAACTTTATTTAAAGATGACAATTTCAAATCTCTCACTTACAATTTAAAAAATTAAATAAAAAATAAAATGTCATACTGGCTTAGCTTCAAGAAAAATCCTCGCTTTTTCTTTTGCCCCCTTCTTTCTAATAACAAAATTTTTTTTTTTTTTTGGCTTAGCTATAGAAAGCGAAAAGTACATATACCAAAAAAACAAAAAAAGAACAGAAAAGCCGCGAGATAAAGAGCAATTTTATTAGTGTCAACAATATTATATTTTAGCTTTTGGTGCGGAAAATAATTTTCCAATATGATAATACCATTTTTTGTGTTAAATTTGACATGTACTTATTTGATGTCAAATTTAGCATCAAATATAGCTTATGTTAAATTTTGACGCATGACTTATATTGGTTGATATGTAAATTTTTTTTTTAGTTACATATATAGTAATTTGATTTTTGTTTTCATACTTATTGATATGTATATAATTTTCAGAGATTAGATTTTTGTTTTTGTATATAACACTAATATATGAGATAAGTACTTGAGGCACGTCCGTTATTAAAACAAATATGTGTAATCTCATATTTTTATATTTTTTATTTTTATATCTCATTTTTTTCTCCATTAATTATGAAAATATCTGTTGAAAAAAAAATATGCTTATCTAATTTGTAATTTGAATGTTATTTGCAAAAACGAGTAATGTTATCAACTCATACTGGTTTTTTTTTTTTTTTTTGAGAAAATAGTTTTTTTAGTCAAATTTATAGTTGTTTTTCTGTCACAATTATAGTTTCTTTTTAATTAACGGAGAAAGGAAATAAGATATCAATGAAAGAGCATATCCTTACTAGTACTCATTCTTTTTAATCGTTCATCAATTTCCTTACTCAAATATTATTAAAAAAATAAATAAATAAGTTGAAAAAGAAATTCAAAATACATCTCCTAAGAAGGATTAAAAAAAATTAAAGCTAAACAAAAATAATAATAAATTACAACAAAAGTAGACAAACTCATATGAAGAAGTATCAGGATAGCAGGCACCTCCCTCCAATTCCACTACCCTATTAAGAGATTTATAATATGATCTACTCCCGGTATAGGATGCCTCTTCAAAAATCTTCTTCGTTTCTACATCGCTAATTGCACTAAATTTTTTTTTTCCAGACACCATTGCAAGTTTTCTGATACATCGATCACATTTCATTAAATTAATATGACTTTAAAATGATTTAATAATTAACAATTGAGTACTGCCAATAAGATATTTTTATACATATATGAGTTTTTCGAGAATGGGAAATATATACTTTAACACCTCATATTAGGAGGATAGGATTCTTTATTTAAGAAATTGAAGAAAATTAAAAGAATAAAAATTAAAGAAAAAGATTAAAAAAATACTATAACTCACGAAAGAAAGATAGGTTAGAATCCACCTTGTATAAATCCTAAAATCGTATACATTTCCTTACAATCGTAGGAATACTCATTATAAATAAATAAATTTTGATGAAAGCCGCATGAAGTTTTGTACGTATGAAGTTGAGGCACGTGGTCACATGCTTTGGACAAAAAGAGAGAAAAAAAAAAAGGTTCGATTAAAATTGCAAAAAAAAAAAAAAAAAAAGCATAAAAAAGGCATCGGAACAACTTAGGTCCCCCCCCAAGACATTGGGGGTAAAAAATGACTGAATTGAAAGGATTTGGTTGTCTTTTGGTGGTTGTTAGCATTTCATATCAAATATGAATTGTTAATTAGAAGAATACAGAATTAAATAGAGAAATGGACCCAGCGATGTCCCTAGCAGATGGTTGTTTGGTCGTCCTCATCAAAGACTAAATGTCCTGATATATCCAGCTAAGCTAGGGTAGATTGTTGCCTTCATAATGGAATTTTGGTATCCAACCACTTGACATAATTTAAGAAACTTAACATAATTAAGCTAACTTACTCATTTTATTATGCTCAAATTTAAGGCGTATTTAATGCGTCTTCTATTGGAGACATATATACACATGAGCATAATTATAAATTTTCAGGGTATTTTCTTTAAGGTTAAATTTCATTTAATTAAAAGTTCTTACATACGCCTAAAATGCATATAATCATGTTTTACACAATACAAAACATTTTATAAAAATTGGTTCTATTAATAAATTCTAATGAAGCACAGAGAAAACAATGTAAGATGAGATCCGATATTAAGAAAATTCCTCAACACATTAATTTAAGCACGTATAAGGCTCTTTTTGAAACCATTACAATTGATGGAAGCTTTTGATCTATCAAGAGCATGTAAAATGTAGTTTTAAGGCTACCAACATATTCTTATAAACTTATAACTTGGAAAACTTCTAACTTGCCAAATCCTAAATATGGTAGATCAAACTCCAATGATGGAGGAACCACATCTATTATTATAAAGAAAATACCAAGACTACAAGTAAAAAAAAATTTATGCCTTTATTAGACTAAAACATAAAAACCTAAAGCCTAAAGTATAAGTGCTACAAGCCTTTAATGAAAGTACAGTCGACAAGAAAACCATCCAAGTAGGAAGAATGCTTTAGGGGACAAACAGTGATGCCAATTAGATGCCTTCAAACAACAGAAAATGAAGAATACACACCACTGTCATCAATGTCCGAGCCAACACCACAACCTCCACAAAAATCCCGCCACCGTTCTGAACAAAACCTTGAAAAAGGACAATTACTCGATGAGAAATGCATCAAAAAATGCCTCAGAGCCGTTTGAATTCCATCACTTTTATGAAATCAAATCTATCCCAATGAAATCAACTTACCCAACACAATCACCCCTATAAAAAAATCCATAAAAATACAAATCTTGTAATTAAAATTCAGGATGGGAGGTCCAAAGATGCACCCAATAAAAATCCCAAAACTCCAACCGATTCACTTTTTCTTTATCTCTTATTTTATAGGGTATTAATTATGTTGAAAATTTGTAATAAAGACCAACACTAATCAGTTTTTTTTTTCCTAAGAAAAAAAAATTAATAGGGACTATAATAGCGTATATACTAATGTTTCTTTCCTTCTTTCACTCAAAACAAATAAATCAAAGAAAAAGATAAATGCTAAGAGACACTATTAGCGCTAAACACTTAATAAAATGTGGGTTCGGCTCCACCTTCTATTAGATGTTGACACTTAATACCATTGAATCGATGTCCTTTAGCATTGTTTTAAGAAAAATTATAGGAACATTAACTCTAATTTCAACTTTTGAATATTAATATATGTGACAAATATATTATTATTCTTTTATTAATAAGTATTTAAAATATTACTATATCATTTGATTGCATCTACGAATACAAATGTGATAAATAAGTTAGTATTTACAAAGACAGAATTAAAGTTGGTGTTTTAACATTACTCTAAACCAAATGATATTGACTTCCAGTTTTACTATAAGCAGATTATTTTATTTTTATTTTTTATTTTTTAATTCTGAGGATGAGAAACTGTAACTAATCTACTATAAACACTTTATAGTGAAGTAAGAATTATACTTGCAATCACTGTTTCAGTTCAGGCATAATTGATAATCAGATAAGTATTGGAACATATAGCAATAGTATATAACCAAAAAAATACCAATAAAATAGGTGGAAGAGATAATAATTTTTTTGGTTATATTTTTCATAAGCAATATTTTTATCAAGAGTTTCAAATATATAAATATATATAAATCAAGCTTACATCTTGATTATATCCTGATGAAATTAAAAATAAGATAATAATTGAAATAAAAAAAGAGAAGAAGAAAATACAAAAATTTTCAACATAGATGTGTCAATATTCATGGACTAAGAACAATAGAAGAATTCGCTAATAAAAACACTATATATAAATTATCATATAAATATAAATTATAATGCATAATATCATATAAGTTTCTTAATATCAACAAGTATCCTATAATCAAGAAAATATCCTAAATTCTAATAAATATTAAATTTTGTCTAAATATTAAACCTACAATTTCATATTCTATCAATTTTATATTACATTTCACATTTTAATCATTATGTATATCTTATTTGATGTTATAGTCTCTTTTCTAAGTTAATATTAATTATATATAATTTTACAAAAACACCCCTCCTACTCACATATGGAATTGTATTTAACAAAAAGTGTTATGAAATTGTAACAAAACCCATGTAAAATACTAATTTTCCTAAATATATAATAATATATTTTTTAAATATATCCAAATCTGGATGTTTTGAGTTTTTTTCCTTCCAAAGTTTTACAAATTAATTATACGCAGTTTAAAGGTTTAAAGTCAAAGAAAAAAAAAATGATGATTACCCAACAAAAAACAAGAAAAATTATATAACATACTATATTGGAGAAAAAGGTGTGCGGATCATATAAATCATATAATTATCTTGCGGAAGTTGGCCATGTGATAATGACTACAAAATTTGTTCAATATATATTCTTGACGACAAACGCAAACACACCTCCAGGTTGGAAATGACCTGTGATGATTAAAAGTCTAAACCATTGCATCATCTTCTAATGAATGTTGTTGTTTGAGAAGAGCTACAAGTACACATTACCAATTTAAAAAATCAATAAATTAAAGAGGTAATTAGGTCTAGATTGAGCACAATCATGTACCTCGGTAAAGTAGGATGGAAGGCCGACAAAACATTTCCTAATCAATGTGTGTGTGTATATATATATATTTATATGATATGATAGGTAAATATGGGATCCAATAGACGAAGCCTTTAACTTTTTGTATGGCCAAGAAGTTAAGGGAGAGGCAATTAGTAAGTAGCATTTTTCTTACTCCAATTGGAATCCCAATAACTGAGTTTGAAATATCTTTCTAATCTTTTTTGTTTTTCTAATCAATTCCTACTTGATGAAGAAAGTATATGTACGTTTTCATCTTGCATGCCAAGAATGAAGACTACATCAATTTACATGCATCACGTGTATATTTGTGTACTTTTTTTAATACATTTTTGACCAATTTCATCCAACAGGTACTCCTTGAGGGGTAACCAAAAAAAAAAAAAGAAAAGGGTTATTTTTGGGATCAAAAGAGTCATTTGCTATTAAAAAATAATAATAATAAACTCATACCTTTTTTTATGAGATCTTCATTAATTCTAGTCTTTTCTTTTCATTTTATGAATGTCATTATTTCTTAGGTTAATCCCTTTTTTTTTTTTTTTCCAAGATTTGACAGTGAATCCCATGATTTTGATATTTAACATTTAGAAAGTTATACAATAGTTTTTTTAACTGTTTATATCGATTTAACTATCCTCTAACAATTTAAAAAACAGACTTAACACCGCACGATAATAGAAGTTATACAATTGTTATTACCTCAAATTTGATAGGCATGATTTGCAATTGGTATATTGAGTCATCTACCATATTAGATGCCATCCACGTAGTAAATCTTGCAAGACCTCCGAAATGACAAAAATAAACCCAACTTGAAAATGTGACATTGCACGAGGACCAGCTTCGCACATTCCCAAAAATGCAATGTAAACTATCTCGAACCTTACATAATTCCCCTTTTAAAGCACAAAAACACGCACCCACCATTGACGCTGCTCACACACACACACAACACACAAATGTGTCCGCTATATTTAAGGTACACTTCCCAAGAGTACTTTGACAGGACTTTTGTAGTTTGTTTGTTTGTTTTTTTTTTTTTGTCCTATCCTTTCGTTTTCCAAAGGCACATGTGGACTATATTAATTAGTAAAGGTTATCCACTTGTCTTACAGATGTTAAAGACTAGATTGACCCCACATCAAAACAAAACACGTAAAAAATGAGTTTTTTTATTTTTTATTTTTGCGGATATTCAATATACAATATGAGTCTTATATCAGCCAATCTTATAATTACTAAAGTTCCCCTTCCTAAAAATAAAAAAATTAAAAAAAATCATGTAACGTCTACGAATATAATATTCTTCTCCAGACTCATAACATAATATTATGTATAACATGTTATATTTTAAAATTTTTATTACAATGGTAAGTTTCAAATCTAATGTCACATATCAGTATATGTATAGTACAAATACCTTTGAGCTTTGCTAGAATGATAAAATAGGATTATATAAAATTTAAATAACATCTTATAAATTTAAATAAAGCTTTTGGTACGATTATAAAATTTTTTGAAAAATGGAGAGGAAAGAATATGATTGGACTTAGTAGGTTTTTTTTTTTTTTTTTTTTTTCTCAAATAAGTTTATGATGAGAAAATGGTATAGAAAGGGCATCTCTTGGCGGTTGGCGCTTTGGAAGCTGTTATTATTCTTTGGCCACTCATTCACTCTATTGACAGTTGAACGGTGGTGGTGACAGCAAAGCAACCAGCAGCAGAGTGGCCAAAGCTTTTCACTCACCCACATTACCCACAGACCCGATGTGAATCGTACACGTAACTGCTCATTGCTCGTGACATAATTTACACCAGAGGACCCGCCTATTTCTTCCTTGAAACGTAACATATAGATTTCTATTTTTATGCAGTATCAGGAGAAGAATTTCCCATGTCATGTCATGTCATAACTATATTAATTCGTGTATTTTACGTTGAAATTTGTAAATTTTTAATGTTGAGTTGTATAAATTGAGATAGACTTTTACATTTTTAAGAGAATTTTATACTTCATACCATTAAAGTTGTAATTTTTAAACTTTTTTTTTTAATTTTTTTGGTAAATAGATTCGTGGGAATGTTGTTACTTACTGAGGCAAAAGACAGTCTCTCCTCTGTTTGACGACAAAGCTTTAGGGAAAAAAAGAAAAGGGAAACGACTTCTCAACCACATTCTATTTTTTCTGAACCACTCCCTCATGATCGTGATCTCTATTTATATATCTATCAAGACAAGTTACATTGATGAGTAAGAAAACAGTTGATATATTCAATCAAACTTTTTTAGGGGCAAAAACAAAAGAAAACGATAAAAGAAAAAAAAAACTAAAAATAAAATATCAAATGGGGCGAGTGGGAGTGAAGTGGGGGAAGAGTTACAGAACATATCAAGTACTGCCTATTGCGTTCACCCGTCGGCATTGTCTTCGTGGGACCACTTCCACTCCATAAACGTTCTCCAAAAATACAAAATAAAATATAATTAAAAACAAAAGGAGCCAACTTCTTGCCATGTGCTCAGCTGCCTGGCCATAGCTTCATCACCTCTTGCTGGCACTCTCTTTCTCTCTCCTCTCTCTCTCTCTCTCTCTCTCTCTGAGTCTCTCTCCTCCATTTTGTTCCATGTAAACAAAGAAAAGAGCTAGAGAGAGAAAGCTCCAAAAACAATTCTTGAGCTCGAGATCATGAAGGAATTCTGGATCTGTGACTCTCCATCTCTCTGTTTCATAAGCTTTGAACATTGACAATGGACTCAAGAACTCGCCTTGATCACGCTTTATTCCAACTCACTCCTACTAGAACAAGGTACGTTTTTTTCTACCTTTTTGATTGACTTTGGCCATTATTTGATCTGGGTTTTTGCTAAAATTTAGTTTTTGTGATTGGAATTTTTGCTCATTTTGGTGAGTAAAGATGTGATCTGGTGATCTTCGCTGTTGGTGGCGGGAATGAGAAACTGGCCTCGGGCCTTCTGGAGCCGTTTCTGGCTCACCTCAAATCGGCAAAAGACCAGATTTCCAAAGGAGGATACTCCATTACTCTTCGTCCCCCGGGAGGTTCAGATTCCTCTCATTGGTTTACCAAATCCACTCTTCAAAGGTATTATTTGAGATCTTCAAGTGATCACATAGATTTGACTAAAAGAATAAAAAAATGTTGTTGTTCTTAATTTGATTGGTGTGTGTGTGTGTATTTTCTTTGTTGTTGACAGGTTTGTGAGATTTGTTAGTACACCTGAAGTTCTTGAGAGATTTGTGACTTTGGAGAAAGAGATTGTGCAGATTGAGAATTCTATTCAAACCAGTGAATTGACCAGTAGTAATGTGGTGATACAGACTGAAGGTATGCTTTGTTGGATCTCTGTTTACTTTCTTTATGCTATGATATGAAAATAGAGGATGATTGCTACCATACTCTACCCTTCTCTTCGTCTACAGTCACTAACTGAACAGAAATGATCCGACCCAATTCTCCTCAAATTACGGGGTTGATTTCACTCTCTCTATTATGCTTCCTTTTTTTTTTTTTTTTGTACGGGTTAGATAGGGATAATGGACATTTTTCAATGAGTGACAAATCAGCTGTCAATAGGAACCTGTTTTAGCCCGAGAGAAGAGAATTTAGATTATCGTTTGAGCAGAACTAGTTGATTTTTCAGCATTTAACTTGTGAAATTAAATGTGTCAGCTGCTGATGGGAATTCGAGCAAGGCAACAGCTGTGTCCAAGGTTGGTCAAGTGTTGCAAATTCATGTCACATTGACTCCGTAACATGATGTTTCTTCTAAGGCTTATTTAATAATCTGGACTTTATTTGTACTGTGTCTGAGTTTTAGGCAAAAGGGGAAACCAATGGGACAAACGATGCTGCACCGGAGGAGAATTCCAAGTAAATTCATCATCCGCCTTCTAAGTTTGCTCGTTACTTGATGGTCATGTGGTTTGGTTGGTTACAAGGCCTCTGTATTTCTTGTTCATTGATTGTTCAGCTGCGGGTTGTGAACAGGATCCATCTTCAGCGCGTTCTGGAAACTCGGAAGGCCGTGCTCTGCAAAGAGCAAGCAATGGCTTATGCTCGCGCCTTGGTCGCTGGATTTGAACCAGACTATTTGGATGATCTTATATCTTTTGCTGATGCTTTTGGAGCTTCACGCTTAAGGTAGCAAAAGAATATGCTGCTAAAAAACCTCTGAAAGATGTTGATTTTTTACTTCTTTTATTGTTATTGTTATTGTATATTTTTTGTATCTTTGTTAAAGGACAAAACATATTTCTGATTTTTTCTTAGGGAAGCATGCATAAATTTCATAGAGCTATGCAAACAGAAGAACGAAGATAGACTTTGGATGGATGAATTAGCGGCAATGCAGGCATGCCCACAGCCAGTCATGCCCTATCTAGAAACTTCTGAAATCATACTTGCTGGAGAAGATACTGACCCTACTCGTACTATGATGATAAACGTAAACCAAAACAGAAAACCAATTGGCACCTTGGATACATCCATTTCGGACTCAACTACAAGTCATGGAAGCTTGGATGTGAACCAAGGTATGGTCCAACTTATGCGACTCTAGCTTTGGCTTGTTTTTGAATCACTCTCTATACGGTGGAAAGTTTTGAAGCATACTGATTTTTAAGTATATGAACAGTTTGAAATCCTTCTCTTTCATTCTTTTACGAGAAAATTTGAATATTAGATATGCCACCTCCTTGGAAAGTATAGTAGACCTTGTCCTTCATTTAATTTGTACCATAACTGCTCTGGACTTATTTTATGAGGCATAGCCTCTTCTGTACACTATAGACTCATCTTTTGTGTTAAAAATGTGCAGATAATGGCTCCTCAATGCCATCACAGACATCCCCAGTGGAGGGGAAACCTCAAGTTCCAGCATCATGGCCAAACCATCTTCCTCAGTACATGCACAACTTTCAAGGTCCTGTTTTCCATCCGTATCAGGGTTACATGTTCCCCCCTGGTATGCAGGTTCCCCCCTACTTTCCCGGGAATGTGAAATGGCCTCCTAACGTGGAAGATTCCGGTCCACATGTCGACAGAGAAAGTCGAAGAAATAAGTCTCACAGGAGTAGAAAGAAGCATTCTTCAGATCAAGATGAATCTAATGAGGAAAGTGGGTCGAGTTACCAGAGTGAATCAGATGAGGAGACACGGCATGGAAAGAAGAACTCTTCGAAAGAGCAATCACGGAAGAAAAAGCACAGTAAAAAGTCCTCAAGAAAGGTTGTTATTCGCAACATAAACTACATAAGCTCTAAGAAGGATGGAGAAGTAGGAAGTGACTCTGAGGACACTTCATCTGATGAAGATGGATTCATTGATGGAGATTCAATCAAACAGCAGGTTGAAGAAGCTGTTGAGTCATTGGAGAGGAGACACAAGCCTTCCTCGCATCGTCACAAGAAACAAGGTAGTATGAAAAATTCAAATGGCGGTGCTGACCAGGAAACTAATATTATCAGTGTTGATAATTCTGAAGGAGAAAAGAAAAATGATAACTGGAATGCTTTCCAAAATCTACTGATGAGAGACAAAGATTCGAGTACTTTTGATGAAGAACCACGCCCAGTACAAAATTATTTTTCTGAAGAAGGAAAAGCATCGGCAATTAGCTTCGAGCCAGAGAAGATTACAAAGCAACGTGCAATTTTGAGTGACGATTTTGTTGTGACTGGAAGGGACACCGGGAACGAAAGCAAAACTCTGGTGAGCTTTGAAGGTGGCATTAATGTTGCACCTGTTATCAAGAAGCAGCATAGCCCAGATGAGGAATTATTGTTTTCTCAGAGAATTGAAGAATCAGGGAACAATTCCTACGGAACTCTTCCCGGTTGTGCTGGTGAATCCACCAAAATCAAATGTCCAAAAGATGGGGAATGGTTCCTTGGCAACCAAGCGGATATGTCAGCAAATTTGGAGCAAAGCAAAGATGCCAACTTATTCGACGGTGTTTATTCATCTTCATCCTTCCAAACCAACAATAACAAGAGAGATGTTGTGATCGACGATTCCTTTATGGTTCAAGATCGATTCGTTGCAGATCAATCCGTTTCCCTACTGAGGACTGACTTAA
Organism: Antiaris toxicaria; assembly: GCA_035233585.1. NCBI lineage: Eukaryota > Viridiplantae > Streptophyta > Magnoliopsida > Rosales > Moraceae > Antiaris > Antiaris toxicaria. Next base: position 11,811,658 of record CP141161.1, read on the forward strand.
GTATCACCCATGAAATTGTCGAAGCTACTCAATACGAAAATGGCATGCTGGAAATCTCACAAGACAAGCCTGAAGCTTTTAGTACGCATGAGCCAGATGACCTCTATATGATGCTTGACAGGGGTTCGGGTGTGGAACAAACCATGTCATCATGGACTCCAGAAATGGATTACGAAAACAACGTTTCATCAACTGAAGCTAATAAGATGGCCCTTGACACGGAAGCAACAGAGTCTGTTGATGCTAATCAGCCTTTTAATGCAAAGGCCAAACCCGGTAAAACGAACGGAATTCCAGGGAGGGGAAAACCTGATATCATGTCTAGGACTAAGAGACCAGCTCCAGGAACAAGAAGCACTGGTGTGAAGAGCAAATTGGAAAAGGTATTTGACTATCTATTAGTGGAGAATTAGTGGGTAGATGGATCAGGTGAGAGATTTAAAAAAATTAGCTATAGGACCTCAATTTTGATTTCTCCTATTTCGAAGGTGATTTTTATATTCTTTTCTTTTCCATCATACCAAAACCCATAAGTATATGATTGGTAAGGGGGAAGAAAATAAGAAGGAAACAAAGGCAATACCAAGTTGAGGAAAAATAGATGGGAAGGGGAGGACCTTTCTTACTGTTTCTTTCTTTTTTCTTTTATTTTTTATTTTTTAACTGTAAATCCTTTACTGTGTTTAGTATCAAACCAATTATTCCCTTCTCTTATCTCTTTATATTTGGAGAGAATACAATTGCAGTCTTTGACGGATTTGAAATCGCTCACTCGATCTATTCCTCTACTTTTCTCTCCAACTAAACAATCACACGTCCCAAGACCCTCCCACTATTCTCCTCACTTCTCTCCCTCCATCTGGTTTTCCCTCCTACCAAACAAGCTCTAAGAGAAATACCCTCTCTGTCTCTCTCTATTTCCCTCACTTAAGTTATGCACCTCCTCCTTCCTCTTTTTTTCTCTCCTTCATACCGCACATAACTTTAACCTGAATTGGTTCTTAACCAATAATGAAAACGTATATTAAGGCCTGTCCATTCTTTTTAGTAAATGACAACATTAGTTTAATAAACCTCATGACTTCTCCAATTTTTGTGTCAAAATAGGAAGAAGAAATCAGGAGGAAATTGGAGGAATTACGGCTTCAGCGCCAGAAGAGAATAGCTGAAAGGAGTGCTTCCAAAGGCGTCAACACAGCAACAACAAGAAGGCTCTCAACAGAAAGTAAGACTGGCAATACTCCCCTCAAGACCAAAAACTCCACAAAACCAAAGCCAGTTCTTCGCAGCTCCACAATAGAGCGCCTAGCATCTGCGCGGACCACAGTTCCTAAGGCGTCAACAACTCAATCCAATAGCTTGGTGAAGAAGCAACCCGCAAAGCCAAATGGACTAGCTTCAAAAACCGCACAGCCGAAGACTAGTGCTGTTATGAATAAGAAACCAAGTCCAAACAAATCCAAGCCTTCAGAAATCAGCCCCAAAAAGCCCAATCAGGTACTTTCTTCTGAATCTACTGTCAATGAAAAGGAGATGATCGAAGTCAAAGAAACACAGACTGTGAATTCTGCAGTGACTCAACCAAGAAATACCGATAATCACGTTTCAGAAGATGTCAAGGAACTGCAGAATGTTTCTTTAATTGTGAAGAAAGAAGAGAATAATACATTGAATTTGAATTCATCAGAGCCTATTCATGATCAGATAATATCCAATCCCGAGACCGGATTGCAAAACGAATATCCTATTCTGAAAGAAGAAGAAAAAACACAACAGATAGTTGAGAGTTCTCTTAACCCTGAGCCAGAATCATCACCACCAACCAAAATCTCGATCAAGGAAACGAATGATGTAGCGATCGAAACCTCACCAGCATCACCTGAGATCTCGGAGATTGAACTCTCGACACCGCCGCCGAGTGCTGACACGATGGCAGAATCACCCCACTCGAGGAAGAAATGGAACACCAACGACCAGAACTCTCCGAAAGCGACAAAAGGATTTCGAAAGCTGCTTTTGTTTGGAAGGAAGAGCAAGACCTCTGCTGTGAACTAAAAGACTTCTCTGTGAAGCCTTTGGCTTTTGGCATTTTGCTTTTTTGCTTTTAGCTTTTTCCCTATAAAATAAGGCCGTTGGTGTTGGCGCCAAACCGAGGGAGTGCTTTGTAATTTTGTCCATTTTTGCATTGTACTACAGAATAATCGATGAACAGGTAAAATCCCTTTTCAATGGTATAGTTGTTATTTGTGTATGTATACTTTTTTGTTTTTTTGAGGGACTTGTGTATTTGTATTCATGTGTTCTGTACACCAAAATTTCTCTTTTTTTTTTTTTTCCTTGTATCTTTTGTAAGCGCTAGAGAATTGGTTGTATTTGTTTTCAATACATTATAGTAAATAAGATTGATGTATTTGTGATTGCTATTCTTTCTTATGAATCACATTTTTATTTCTATTCTTTCTTTGAATGATGCGGTTTAATCGGGTTCATGTCATTTGAAAGTTATTGTTGGTTTTGCAAGAGATTCTCTTTTTGTAATTGTGCCTTGTTTTTTTTTTTTTTCCATTTTTGATCTTTTATTTTTAATATTCTTGATCTCTTGGTCGATTGGATCTAATTTTGTTTTGCCTTAATGAAAATCGTGTCTATAAATTACAAAACATGATACACAAGATTATTAATCATTTTATTGTTGCGCATAAATATAAGCTTTTAAAGATGGTGTATAGGTCAAGAATCATAAAATGGGAAACGTCAAACATAACGAGTTATGCTAATACTTATACAATGTTGATTGGTAAGTTATTAAGGTTATAAAAAAAACCAAAAAAAAAAAAAAAAAAACCAACCACTTATGGGATTCAAATGAAAAAAAATGCAATTCATTACGTGTAGTTAGGAAGATGAACATTCATACTAATTAACATATTTACATACCCTCATTTGAATGTTCATCACTTACGAACATGCTCATTATAACATTATTAAATAAAAACTCCATGAGATAGGAATTCTAGTGAAGAAAAAATAGTACACTATTTTTATAATATGTTACAAGGATACTGTCTTATTAAAAATCTTATATATATATAAGAGTATGGTTCATGTTTATCTCCCCGTCATATCTAGTTGTCTAAGTTCACATTAATTTGATATAAAATAATCGAGTCAAGATTTATACATAAATATAATCATATCATTAAAAAACAATCTAACAGATAAAAAGTAATTCCTATTGATAATGAAAAATACAGAATTGTCTCTACTATAAAAATTTTATTATTAATAATTTGTTCTATTGTTTGGCAAAATTTATAAATCAAGAAAAGGAACTAAAGCCTCTGAAAATTTAACATCTACAAATGTGCACGTATTAAAAAGTTGTATAAAAAGATTACACTGACTTATTTTTTTCTGAAGAAAAACTTAAATAAATTAAGAAACTATTTGACAATGTATTTTCTTTTAGTCAACAAAGTAGAGAAATAAAAATTAAGATTTTTTAACAAGTGTTTAAAATAATATAGTTTTTTAAAGAATTTAGTAAGTTTAAATAATTTAAAATGTTTCAATAAATAATAAAAATATTAGAATTACGTTTATAATGTCTTATTAATGCTATGTTTGGTAGGGTGGAAGAGAGGAAGGAAAAGGGTGGGATGAGTAAAAGTTGAGGAAAAATGATCAAGTTGGTTTTTTATATCTCATTTGTTTATCGCATTATATTCGTATTACATTCTAGCATAATGTAATTTTCATTAAAATACAAAAGCATTGTATTTAAATACTAATTATGTCACATTTTAAATTCAATATAATCATTATTCATTATTTCATTATTTCTATTATTTTTATTAATCACATCACATATTCTCTTTCTTTCTTCCTTTTTTTCTCTCTACTTTACCTGTCACATTACATATTTATTATTTAAATATAATTTAAATAATTTTCATCTAAACACAAATTGTATTTAAATGTAATGAAAATAATTTTCATCCAAATATAAATTACATTTAATGCATTATATTCAAACGCAATGTAAATGTAATACCCTTATCAAACATCCCTTAGTAAGAAGGAAAAGTGAAGGAAAATAACAAAAAAAATCATAACAAGTTTCACTATTTTTAATCCTGTCAAATGTGGATAGATAATAATAGGGGTGTATGGGAGGTAAAAAAAAATACATCCAAAACAATTTTTTTCCAACTCACTATTACTTTTTGCTATTTACATATCTAAAATACTATAATAAATTATAAATTTTTAAAGGCTATAACTTTACATATACAGGTCTACATAAGATATTTTTTTTTATAAATTACATAAAATTTCAAAATAAACGAAATAATATTTATGTTGATATATTTTTTCTAAATTTTTTTTTAAAATTTTATTTTTTTTTCACTCTAAATAGTTTTTTTCTCCAAACATATTTTTTAAAATAACTTTTTTCTAATAAAAAAAGAGAGAGAGAGAGAGAGCCTCCTAGAGGGCATTTGAACACCCCTTTAATCCATCCAAAGTTTGAAAATAATTGAAATTACATTTTTATCCTCACTTTTAGGGGCATCTCTAATCAGGTTGCAGAATGATGTAAAATGCCAGTTTTGTATCAAGTTGGGCCTCCAGCCGGACGGCATCCCCAATGCCATCAGGTTTTGGAGAACAGTGCAATACTAAAATGTAGTGCTGCAGTGTAGCGTTGGCTTTTTTTTTTTTTTTTTTTTTTAGTTTTTACATTTTTTGTTTCAAAATTTAAAAAATGAATCATAAAAAATTTATAAATCCTATTTTCACCCCAAACTTATGTTACAATAAAGAAAATGTACCAAAAATTTTATATAAATCCTATTTGTACCCTAAATATTTGTTATTTAACAAATTTTCTTTATTTTTTTTGCAATTTTTTATGTTGGGATGATTTTATTGATTTATAATAAATCTTCAATTTTAATATGATTAATATTAAGATTTAATAAAACGTACTAGAATAAATATGATACAAACTATTACGATAAACCATTAAAATTCATAAATTTAAAATTTAAACATTTAAATCCGTAAAAAATTTATACATATTCTAAAAACATATAACATTTTAATACTTTTACACTAAGAAAATAACAACTCTTAATGAAAATTATAACTAAAATTAATATAACAAATAAGTTAGTAGTTCGGTAGATCAACCACGGAGTTTTTCACGGATGGTTGATTAGAAAACAGAGAAGAGGAATGGACGGTAGAAGGAAAACGATTTTGAGAAGATTAGATTAAGACTTCAAGGGTGTTTAAGTGATTAATGGTATGCCATGATATTTATATAACAAAAAATGAGATAAGATCACATAGTGAAATATGATCTGAGGATTGACACAATGATAAAATCCATTGAATAGTCATAATCATTCTAGTACAGATTCCTTATCTGATAACGTTGGAAACGGTAGAGATAAAATCAGATAGTGAAATATGTTCCAACGGTTGACATGATGATAAAATTTATTAAACAATCTTAATCATTCTGGTGTAAAGTCCTTATCTGATAACATTAGAAATGGTGGAAATAAAATTAAATAGTGATATATGATATGACGATTAATATGATGATGAAATCCATTGAATGGTTGCAATCAATACGAAACAAATTCCTTATCTAATATTATATTATTATTAACCACTTTAATAAAGGTAATCTGAACATGAAAAAAAATACAACTCAGTCACTTTCATTTCAAGGGAAAAAAAAAAAAAACTTACATTGTTTCTCCATCTTCCAAAATGAATTTTCAATTTGAAGATACATCTTACTTTTCATTGTCCACTTCGTCTGTATCTTCTACTGTTGAAGATAAGGTTGATGAAAAGTTACAGAGAGATCTTGAAGCAATTAAAGCATCACATTCATTGATGGGTCAAGTTGTTGCTGACAACAACATCCTACTCATTTACTGTCTCAGTGAACAAGCCAACCAAGTGACCCATGGAGGCTCGGTTCTTGGTCATATCTCCATAAATCATGATTGAAAAAGTGTTGACCATAGACTATTTAATGATTATTTTGCCCAAAACCCATGATATAACGAAGAGATATTTCACCAATGATATCAAATATCTAGGAGTTTATTCCTCCATATCTTTGATGTTATGAAAGGTCATGACAAGTAATTTCTACAATGAAGGGATAAGCTTGGTAAAATAGGATTGTCTACTTTACAAAAAGTAAATACTGTGTTCCGGAAGTTAGCATATGGAGTATTGGTGGATGATACTGATGAGTATTGTCTCATAGGAAAGTTAATATCAATTGAAAGTTTAAAGGGATTTTATCAAGCTATTGTGAAGGTTTTTGAAAAGTAGTATCTGAGGTCGCCTATCGCCAATGACATTGCTAGGCTACTCCATATTAAATGTCATAGTTTTCTAGGAATATTAGGTAGTTTGGATTATATGCACTAGAGGTGGCAAAAACATTGAATAGCATTGGTAGGACAATATTAAGGTTGTACTGAAAAACCTGCTATTATTCTTGAAGCTATTGTTAACTATGATCTTTAAATATAGCGTGCATATCTCGATATGCCAGGCTCTAACAATGACATTAATTTGTTAGAAGCATCCCAATTACTCCTTCCACTCAATATGTTATTAAAGTAAAAAAGTTTACTATGTGTTATTACTTGGTTGATAGTATATGCCTATAATGGTCAACCTTTATGAAAACCATTCATGATCCATAGGGTTCCAAGAAGCAATATTTTGTAAAAAACAAGAAGCTTGTAGAAAAGGCGTGGAACGTACCTTTGGAGTTCTTAAATCACGATTTGTCATTATAGTTAGGCCAACATGATTTTGGAAAAAAGATGTTTTACATGATATAATGACAGTGTGTATCATTATGCACAACATAATAATTGAGGATGAGTGTGATGCTGATGCACCAATTCAAGAAGCAATGGAAGCGCCAACCTGGCAAGTTCAAATGATAGTAGATGAAATTTCCATTTTCAACCATTTCTTGCTCTGTATAAACAAATTCAGGATAAAGAAGTTCACATTAAACTTAGAAATTCATTAATTGAATATTTGTGAGATGAATACAGTAATGCAGGAGAATAATATAAGCATTAATATGTATTTGTATTTTTATATTTATTTTTTAATTAAATGAAATGTTTTTCTCTTATTTGATTTAATGCAATGTTATTTTTAATTAATATAATATTTAGTAAATATAAGATTTTAGTTAGTTTAGTATAATTTATTAAGTTATTATTAATGTAACCAAGCGTTAATAATTAAAATATATTCAAGAACTCATATATTAAAAGACGATATAAGAAAATAATTAGAAAAATATATTAATTGTTTGAAAATTAAAAAAGAATATACATAGAATATTCTTTTAAGAGTAACTTTTAAAGTTAATAGGTTGGAGAACAATTATAAAATAAAGCTAGAGTTACATTATTTTAGTGTTAAAATAACTATAAAGTAGAATAGTAGGTTGGAGATGGCTTAACAGGGAAGAGGATTCCAACCTCAAGTTTCGATATGTTTTCTGTCTTTTTTTTCTTAAATTTTACTATTTGTTTTTTTAAAAGTTTTTAAAAAATTTAAATTTTAGAAGTTTGGGACTTTCTTATTTTAAATTAAAGTGAAATGATTTTTTAAATTACATAGAATTTCAATATAAATAAAATAAAATTCATATTGTTAATTTTTTAAAATACATTTTAAATTATTATACTTTTCATTCCAAACAATTTATTTTTAACAATATACATTTTTAAAACTTAACTAATCTCTAATCTCTAAAATAAAAATTGCAGTGATCTCCCATGTAAGCGATTAAAGTAAAATAATATAAATAAATGAATAATATAATAACTTTACAAATATATTATTCTTATCTAGTAAACAACCTGAAATAAAACTAATTTCTTTTCATTTTTGTTTTTCATCTTTTATAAGTTTCTTTTCTCCCACATTTTTTTCCTACAAAACAGAGTGTAAAACTTTATACAAGTTTCAAAATCTATTATTAAGTTCTTGTAGAAGTTACATTGTGTATTGTTGACTTTGTTGTTCTCGAGATATAATAAGTCTTTCAATAGATTTTTCAAACTTTTTTTAATAAATAGAGTATTCAAACATTGTTAGAAATGCGCATGATCGGTACACCACTTAACTTCAAATAAACTTCAAATATTTTTTTTAATCTCTTTTAAAAAAATTAACTTAGTTGTACTATTTATAATTTTAATTATAATTTTTAAACACTCAGGTTGTATTTAAATTGAAGGTTCACTTTGGAAAATGAGAAAAAGTTTTACAAACAAGTGTTTATTTTAATTTTTTTAATCATTTTTCTAATTCTAAAAAAGAAAAGGAATCTTTCTTTCAAACATGTATTTTGTAATAAATTTTTAGAAAAAAAAAAAGAAATATTTTTCAATCCTCTCACAATACACATTTCTCAATATTATTTCTTCTCATTCCGAACGACTTTTTGTTTTCAAAAAGAAAAATTTTTTACACATCGAAACACATCTCATTTTTTAAAACGAAAAAACTTTGTCATCCAAAATAAGAAAATTTTCTTTCTAGAAATGGATTTCCATCATTTTAAAAGTCCATTATTTTGTATATAGAAGTCCAAACAGGATTTCTTTTAATTGTATAGAATTTTGAAATAAATAAAATAAGTTTTATATAGATATTTTTTTATTCCAAACACATTTTAATTTTTTGTACTTTTTAACCTCAATAAGCCAATCACACACCAAATGCCCAACTCATGCTATGTTGGCAGAGGAAAAAAGTGAGAAGAAAGAAAAGAGTGAAGGGATGTTTGAAGGAAAAATGGGATTTTTGGTTATTTGCCAAGAGAGAAAAGTAGGGGGAAAAAATAATCCATGAGTTCCATTAGTTTTTATCTCTTTAAAAGTGGAGAGATTTTAAGATAGAAAACTTACTTAGCTAATATATACATTATATTATCTTTTTATCCTAATTTTTAAATTAAATTAATATCAAATAACGAGAAAAATGGTCATTTGCTTTAGCACATAATTTCCTACCTTCCATCATATGAGATAAGATATAGAAGGAAAACTAATTTCTTTTCTCGCCTTAACATTTTCTCTCCCACGTACGCTTTCTTTCCCTTCTCTTTTCCTTCCCTCTTGCCAAAAGGAGCATCGATTTAGCTCAATTCCAACCAAATTTGTTTAACTGCAATCGCTCACCCAAATACCTGCATAATTTTGAATCTGAAAAAATAAATAAATAAAAAACTTTAGTGAAAACTTCGCTAAACAAGCCTTGCGTAGATGAGGCCTCCAACTAGCACGGAGCCATATAAGCTCAAAATAAATAAAAAATAAAAAAAAGAAAAGGTCAAAATATCCTTTCAAAGCAAAATTAAAATAAAAAGTCAATATGATTACAAAATTGAAATTTGATCACCGAATGAACGGCTTGATTTCACTTGTTTTTTTTTTTTATTATTATTATGGCAAGCTTGATTTAACTTGTTTTTTTTGCTACGGTGTTTTTTTTTTTTCATTTTTTTAGTAGTTGCTTCTATTGGTGAGGACCTACCAAATCAACCCGTCTGTGCAAGCATGTGAAGCTTAAAAAAAAAAAAAAAAGATTAAGTGAGAAAGAAGCCAAACTGAAAGACAACCGACACTCAAAATAAAAGGTTTCCTTGTCCTGATTCCAACCCCTTTTGTTTATCACGTGCATGACCAAATCGTTCCCTTTAAGATCCAGCCGTTGGATTCGCGTTCACTCCATTAACATAAATAAATAAATAATACTCTTGCAAATAAATAAAATAACTAAATAAAATAAAGTAACAAATCCATAGAATTATAAGATAAAGAAAAAAAAAACCAATTAACAAGATATGGTGTGTAAATTATAAATTAAATTAAATTAAATTAAAAGTATTGAATATTTTTAAATACAAAAAAAAAAGATCATTAACGTCTTTCATATCCCTGACTCAATATATACAGGATAAGTAATATATGATATTATCAATAAGACGACAAAGAATCTAATGTTTAAGTCTGATCTATTATAAGCGAATGTTATAAATGAAACCTCTGTTATCATAAAACTACTATCGTGGGTGGTGTTATATGATAATTAAAAATCATAATTCACTACTAAGAAACCTTTTGTTATCCTATCATGATTAGAAACTTTCATGATAGGATTTTTTATATTATATTATCAGCACAAACTGATTTTTAATTGCTAGGTTATGACTTAAAAATTTACAGTGTAATAGACAAAACTCTTTCTTGTATGGATTGAAGTTAAAAAATTTAGGGACTATATGGGGGAGTACTAAAAATGAAATTTTGAAGGTGAAGATGAGTTGAGTTTTGAAAATGTATATTTGGTAAATATAAACTATTTAAGGTGATAATGTAAAACTTAAAATGTATTCATAAAAAAAAATTAATATGGATCTTATTTGTTCTTCTCAAATTTCTATGTAGTTTTAAAAAATCATTTCTTTTGACTTAAAATAACAAAGTTATAAACTTTTACCTTTTATTTGGATTGGGTGTTTATTTCCGGAAAGGAAAATTTTTTTGTTTCAAATGAGAAAGTATTTTTGTTTTGAGAATGAGATGGTGTTTGAATGTGTAAACAACTTTTTTTATTGAAAACAAAAAATTATTTAGAATGAGAAGAAATGGTGTTGAAAAAAGTGTATTGTGAGAGAATTGGAAAAAGATTTCTATATTTTATTATTAATTGGATATTTGACAAGATATATTTGAAAATTAGATATTTTTCTTTTCTTTGAATAAGAAGAATGATAGAAAAAATAGTACCAAGCATTTTTTTGCAAAAATTTTTTTCTTTCCAAAATTAGACATGCCAACTAAACAAGGCCATAAAGTTTAGGTTTTTGAAATTAAGAAATAGAGAATAGTGAAATTATAAGACAAAGACGAAAAAATTTTGGAAAACACTTTTTCAATCCCCATTCGAAACAAGGCCTTAATCTAACAACAAAAACAATAACTTTTATCGATGATAATAATAAGAGACTAGGTATTTAACATTGTTATCCCTTGAACTTGTTATTATTTGACAACTTACCTTTCAAACTTCCAACTTTAGCAAATTGCCCATAGAATTTTTGAAATTATTGCAAATATCTTTCATTTAACTTAACCACTTGTTCGATTGGTGATGAAAAACCCATATATGCCTTGTGAAAATGGAAAATCTTGGTTGTTTTTGGTATTGTTTTCAAAATGATTTGTGTTTTTTAGAATTTTAAAAATAAGAATATTTTGAGAATTATATTGGGATCATTTTTGAAATTATGTTTGGTATTTTTTTTAGTGAATTTTTGTATTCGGTATTTTTTTAGTGAATTTTGAAAACATAGAGAGAGAGAGAGAATGTGAACACCTTTTTGTGTTTTTAAACATTAAAAAAAATAGAGTTGCAAATATTGTTTTTTAAAAAGTGGAAAATACCTTTTTTGTGTTTTTAAACATTAAAAAATATATAGTTGCAAATTGTACTTTTTAAATGGTTTTGAAAATTTTGAATAAACAAATGCAGTTTTGTAATCGTTTTTTTTTTCCTTATGATTTCAGAAATGCAAAAACATTTCTAGAAACCTTACAACCAAAATTTTTCAAATTAAAATGTAAATCTTTTAAATATAAATCTTTAAGTTAATGAAAATTTATCATTTAACAAAATATAATATATTATGACAATTTAAAAAGTTTAAAAAGTTTAGATGATTGATTGTTAAAATTAAAATATTTCAGATCTAATATAAACTTTATTATAAATCTTCGAAATTAAAATATTTAATTTAATAAATAGTTAACAAAATAAAATACATTATGATAACAATGTTACACTAACACATTCTATATTTTTTTAAAATTAAAAAAACATCCTTTAATCAAAACAAATAATATCAACCTCCCTTGTCTTGTAAAAAAAATTTTAAAGATACTATTTTTGTTAGTTAATAATGAGTTTGACCGTTAATTATGCTCAAAATACTAACAATGTCCATCCTTGCATAAATGAAGGCATAAAATAAAATTCTTACTCTCATTTGAAACAAAAAAATTTGATTTTTTATACATTTTTAATCATAGTTCACACTTTAATAAAAATTTTTATTATTTTTAGAATATCTCTTTTTAATTTTGATGAATAATATAACTTGTTATTAGAAAATATACATAATTATGACAAGAATATAAAAATAAAACTGTTATTCAAAATAAAATATTATCATAATAAAGAACTATTAATATATTTTTAATAATATATTTGCAACTAATGACAAAATTCTTCTCATTATTATACCTTACCAATAACAAAGAGGTATTTTTTTAATAAATTCTTTTTCCTTTTTCAACTAAGTTTAAAAAAAATAAATAGTTAAATAAAAAATAGTTATGATTTAGTTTAATAAAATTAATGATGGAGATTTATTAAGAATATTTTAGTTATTTTAAATTTAAATTTAACGTAATTAAGAAAACAATGCCTTGATATTTTTAATTTTGATAAAGAAAGTAACTTCATAATTTAAAATATATATAAGAAGTACTAACGCAATTTATTTTTATAATAATTTGAAAAATTGAAAATTTGTAAGGAAAATAAAATAAAGTGGGTTAGCTTTATGCCGAAGAAGCATCTCTCTCTCTCGCTCTCTCTCTCTCTGTGGTTCCACGGCACTTGCTTATCACGCATTTTTCTCCACCGACAGTGGTCAGAATCACAATCAATAGCGGTTTCGAATGTGGGTGAAAGTCATGATCAACGGTTGTGCTCGTTTTCCTTTCTGGTGTGGGACTGTGACTGCAATACAATAATCCCATTCATATATGCTTCAAATTACAAAGTTACCCTTCTCTTATTTCAAGTACATTTCTTCTTGTCGAGATAAAAGGATAAATACATCCACCCACCTTTTGTTTTCTTCTTAAGGGTCTATATAAAATCCATCCATGGATTATAAGAACATTTATTATTATTATTTTCTCTAATTTTTATTATTAGTTTTTACTATTTTCATCTTTTTTAATTTTTTTAAATAAAATTTCAGTCCTTTTTTGTTCACTATACAAGCTAAAGTTTAAGAATCGGAGAGGGGAAAAAAAAGTAGAAGCTCGGACCATCAAAAACCATGTGGACATATCTTGAGAAGGAAAATATAAGGTGACATAATATTGAAAATGATGTACTAATATTAAAAAAAAAAAGAAGAAGAAGAAGAAACCAAGCAAAAACAAAATCAACATGAAAATTTCTATAATAAAACACAAAAAGTTATTTTGTTAAGCTATCATATTTTTTCTAAATCCTATTAATTATCACATTTTCTGCATATATACCTATATATATTATTTTGAAGTTATTTGACGATTTGAAAATTTTCTTCTATAGATATATATATTTTTATAATAATCTATCACATTATTTATTCAATTAAATATGATGATTTTTTTTCAAATAGATTTCTTACTAAAAGGACACATATTAAATGAAGGAGTCGTCATGTCATTATAAGCTTGATGTGTTTTACATGCATTGTATGAAAATCTCGGCGGCTGCATAATTATTTCATTGCCCAATTTTGATAAATAACAAGGCCTAACCTATCAATTTAGAAAATATTTTGTTGGTGCCATCTAACGCAGACTCTTTTCCGATTAAAAAAAAAAAAACCCAAAAAACCTTTCTTTCTTTTTTTATTTAAATATAACGAGAAATCTTTCTTCTAGTACGAGCCTTCTCATTTTTTTTAGGACCTCTTTCTCTGTTCTTTTCAAACTTCTTAAATACTATTAGGATTTTCCTTTGCGTAAGACTCCCATCATGCTATTGATGAGGACTCAGCTAAAGCATACTAGTGTAAAGTTTTCAGTGTCTTAATTTAATGATGTCGTGGTTGGCAAGGTTGATCAACGTATTAGATGATGGACAATCTATGATCTTATGAGATCTCGATAATATGATAATTAGTGGTAATTTCTTACTTTTAATTGAGCCTGATCGATATTCTCTAAGTTACAGGGTGCGACAGAGTGGTTGTTCTATGTGAACGAGAATTTTACGATCGATATTATTTTTTGTTCATTCTTTGTTTTTTGTGTTGTTTTAGTTTTATAATAAATGTGTAGTTCCCGCACCTTTAGTTTACATTTGTATTTGTGTTTCACTCGACTTGTTATCTAGTGATATCATTATGTTAGTTTCGTTTGTAATAAGACTATATGAAGTTTATTGTAACATTTGTGCTGTGAGCTGTCTCTCAATTAATCACAATATTCTATTGATTGTAGATAAGTTTATTAAAAAGTTTTATACATGTTTGATTATAAGATTATTAAGAAATTTAATAAATTTTCCCATTATAAAGTCTCGACTTATGTTTTCATCACTGAGTTTTATCAGATTTTATTGATAAAATTTGTTTTAGCCAAAGAATTGTGTTTCTTGTATTATAAGATTATTTCATCTTTAATATTGGTGTTTATTTCTTTTTTAATTTGAATAATAATTTCTCTTAAAAAAAGTTTGAACCTTTTTACATAATTAATTTATGTATTTTCTTATTTTATATCTTTTATATTTCTCTACCAATATAATAAAATCACGTTTGTTAAAAATAATTTTTGAATTATTACATCATTTTACATCAATTAAAATATTATACTAGACATGCAAACAAAATCTAAGTTTTGCACCTTCCTTGTTCTCCTACATTTCTTCTAACAAAATGTCCAATTACTCATTAAGGGAGTGTTTGGAGCATGGTTTTGAAGGCATGATTTTGCTATCTTCAAGTCAAAATTTATTTGTCTCATACATTTCTCAAAACCTCCAATAGTACTCACATATATTCCCAAACATTAATTTTTTATCACATATTTTAAAATTCAAAACTTCTTATTTCTATAACAATTTTTTTTCAAAATATTTACTCCAAACACAATTTTTAAAATCATATATAATTTCTAAAATCAACGTCTCTAAACCTCTATCCAAACACCCTTTATATTGGCCTAAAATCTGGTGAAAATGTGCAATAGTAGGGGTATAATTGCCATTTAATCTGTAGGAGTAAGGGTAATTTAGGAAATTCGCTATTGCCCGTAAGGTACACCGTTTCAGTCTACCGGTGGAAAGCACTTGTCCATTAGTAATGAAACATCAAATCTTTTTATTTATTTATTCATATTTATTTCCAATTTCTATTATTCTTATTATTCGCAGCTTTTCTTGTGCATATTTAGAGATACAGAGAGACGGGGGTGAAGAGCAGGCCAGAGAAGAGAGAGAAAGAGGAGAGAGAGAGAGAGAGAGAGAGAGAGTAGATCCAAGGCGGGAAGATCTGAGGCTGTGTGGAAATGGCGTCAAAGCTGATTTTGATTACAGTCTTCGCCTTGGACATCATTGCTTTCGGTCTCGCTGTTGCAGCTGAGCGGAGAAGATCCAAAGTGAGTGTCTTTTTTTTTTTATTAAATTCTTTCTGAGCTAAGATTTGTTCTGTTTTTTATTTTTTTATTTTTTTTCCGCAATGTGGGTTTGTTCTTGATTGTGCCGTAGATTCTGTTTGCCGGCTGAGAAAATGAAAAAACATCAAGAAAAATGAAATACTCTAACTGAACTTGTTATTAACTGAAACTTGCATAAAACAAAAGGGTTTTTGGGATATGGACGGAACATGCCCAGATCTATAGCAAAATATGGCTTCTCGGTTGTATTTCTCATGAATATGACAAAACCTTTCATGTAATTTAGAGTGGTTGGTTTTGCCGACACTTGTTTGGTAGTATTTTTATTTTTAAATTTAGAAATTAAAAAGAAGAAGGAAAAAAAGGGTGGAGATCTTCTTAGACCTTAATGATGAGATTTTTGTTTTAGAAGATTTTTTTTGGTTATAAGAATTTTTTTTTTTGTTTGAATTTAGGGATGCGAGATTCGCTGTCTCCATCTTTAGGGGGGTCGTAGTTCTAAAATAAATAAATAAACAATAATAAATGAATAAATAATTTAATAGTTTATGGTTCTACCCAAAGAGTCTCTACATACACACACATTATTATTATTATATATACCCAAAGAGAAGCCAGAATTCACTGTAGTTTCTACAGTAGAGTTCTTGTTTTGCCACTGTCTTATGGATTTTACGCCTTTGCCCTTGCTCTTGGTGTTGTTGGCCGTTTGACCTGCTACTTTGGGGATGGACTTTTTGGGTATTTTGGCTATGATAATCAATGTAAAGAAATGATGTTACAGCAGTGATGCTGATTCCATGTGGCATGTGATGACCGTTCCCCACGGGCCTCTCAAATTTAGCCCATTTGCTCACAAGCCTTTTTTTTTTTTAAATAATTTAAGGAGTATCCTAAAAAATAGCATATTTATGAAATATTGCTCAATTTATATTAGACTTTAGGATTTTTGTCCTTTTATGATGTCAAATAAAAATCGAATTTAAGAGAAAAATCTAAACGATGGATTAAAAATTCTAAACAATGTTTATAAAAATCAAATTGTGTAATGCAATTAAAACTAATGTTTGATTCTTATTTACAAAGAGAGTCAAATTTACAATAAGAGCAACAATATTCTAGTTCGAAACATAGTAAGGTTGGTATTATAATTTCTGTCATGAATGGTACAAATAAGTAAGGGAAGTTGGAAGTGGATGGTGGTGTGACACTCGTGGCCATTTATCCATAATATTAACACCATGGTAACAAACATAGTTAAATGCCTTAGATAAATATATTTTATAGTATCTTTTCTTTTTTCCCTTTTTCCACTAAAATTTTTTAATTAGTTTTTTTAATCTCTCTCACTCTCTTTCTCCTTTCAAGATTTACTTACAAAGCTTTACGCATTGCATCCTAAACTACAAATTAAATTCTTTTACATTTTTCTTACTTTCACTTAACACTTGTAAGTACAAATTAAATACAAGAATCCAAGATGAAACTAGTCACACAGTAATAACAATATTTGGAAGAACAACTTAGGCACTAATAAAAAAACTATGCTCTACATTAACAATGGAAGAAGAATATACAGATCCAATGATATTGCCACCTATAATCAAACAACTAAGAGGCCAAATCAAGATATTTCAAGTCTACTTCAAGCCAAGAGGAGCGGTGACTGATACAATCATATCAAGAATATTTGACGATGATGAATATACAACACAGCAACTTCTCCAGTGAAAACTACTGCATTGGATCTAAAAACACTAGATCCCAAAAAAATTACTACAAAATAACAAATTATTATTAAGGTACATTTAACAGAATAAAAAAAAAAAAAAAAAATCCCAACCTTAATAACAATATATTTAATTATTTTAGTGTAAAAGTAGGAGCAATAGAATCTTTAATAAAATGAAAACTAACCAGGTATTTAACTCATTTATAATCAACATAAATATTTTCATACTACCAGTTGAGATTGAAAAACTTTGCTAAATTATACTTATCATGTTTTTTAAACTATCTATATTTTTTATTGCAATGATGAGGACCAACAACGAAAAGGTAAACAAAAATTAACTACTGTAATTATATAAATATTCTGTATGGTTTTAGATACATATTACCACATTATAATATAGTATAGTTTAATATAAATCACATAATCTATATTTTATATGTGATTCATTGCACACCACAGCAATAGCGCAGGCAAGCACATTCATGTATATATATATATATATAGTTCTATACACTAATGACAGTTTCTGTATGGAAAATGATATACAAAATAGGTTTCATGGGATATCATGAAATTAAGATATAGCTTTTAAGGAGAACACCATAAATAATTCGTGAAAATAGTCATTTCAGTTTTACAGATTCTGCAGTTTCTGCAGAGTAATAACATGTATACTTGTACATTGCTTTTTTGATATTCTTGGAATAATGGTTGGAGTTAGAGTTTTGTAGGTTGAAATTGAAATGTGTGTTTGGTTGAAGTGTGAATTGGAAATGAACTGTGATATAAGAAATAGCTTGAAAATTTGAGTGGACGTTTGGTGAAAGCTTTTTTTTGACATTGCATTTAAATGCAATGCAATTTTCCCCCAAATACAAAAGCATTTCATTCAAATACCAATCACATCATATTTTAAATCCAACACAATCACTATTTATTATTTCATTTTTTCTACTACTTTTATTAATTACATCATATTTTCTCTCTCTCTCTCTCTGTCCTCTTTACTTTTACCCATCACATCACATATTTATTATTAAAATATAACTCAAATACTTTTTACCCAAACACACATTGCATTCAAATGCAATGCCAATACTTTTCCCTCAAATACAAATTGAATTCAATGCATTGCATTCAAACGCAATGCAAATGCAATGCGTTCACCAAACGGGACCTGAATTGTAAGAAAAAAAATGCAGTAAGGATCTTGTTTTATTCCTGTTGTCATTGTAAGCATTTAGGCACAATAATCATCTTATTTTGACTTGGAAAAAGAAATTTGTAAACTTTGGAAGTTTAAATTTCATGAAAATTTGAGAAAGCAAAAGTGAGATGTAGATGTGAGAGTTTTGGAATTGAATAGGCAAAATTCCATTTCCAACGATTGTTCCGAACAGACCTTAGC
Source organism: Antiaris toxicaria (assembly GCA_035233585.1). NCBI lineage: Eukaryota > Viridiplantae > Streptophyta > Magnoliopsida > Rosales > Moraceae > Antiaris > Antiaris toxicaria. The sequence continues at coordinate 11,830,349 of CP141161.1, forward strand.
ATTATGGTATTTCTCATTGTATCAGCATAACTCGTGACAAGTTCAAGGAATAACCGAGCAAGGTTTTAATGTTTAAAAAAATAAATGTATCCTATATTAGTAGTCTTTGCAAATCAATTGATCCAATTTCTTTGTTCTATGACAGGGGTGGGTTGTTACAGACAATGAGAAGAACTACGATTACTGCCAATATGGTTCAGACATTGCAACTGGGTTTGGGGTTGGTGCATTTTTGTTCCTCATGCTAAGTCAGGTCATCATAATGTTTGCAAGCCGATGCTTCTGCTGCGGAAAACCATTGAGTCCCGGAGGTTCAAGGGCCTGGGCAATTGTCCTTTTCATAGTCTGCTGGTATGTCACCACTACTAAAGATAGATAGATCATTTTTGTTTTCAAATATCTTTCTGTACCTTTCTTCTTTCAACTAGCTTACTCCCCATTTGGTTTTTATCCAACCATGTATTTATGCCATGTCATGTTAGATTAATTTAAATGAGTATGACATTTTTTAATCATTTTGGTACCCTGTATTTTGACGTTATAGTGAAAAGTACCTTGTTGTTTAGATGATATAAAAATGGTATCTTGTAGTTTAAGAAAATATCGTTCGAGTCTTTTGTCAGTTCCTTTGAACTATTATCAGAAAATGTGGTAATCTTTTGTGGTTGATAATCTTTGGAGGTTGATGACTACCGTCCTTCTGAAAATAAATTCCTTAAAAAGTATTTAAAGAAAAAAAAAAAAAAAGGACATTTGATGGCTCGAAAAACAGGTGTGATGTACTTAGATGATATGTTCATGGTATTCAAACAATTAGATACCTTATCGATATTAAGCTTGAATACTAGGTACGGGATGATAAAAGCCTTTCAAACTCTGTTAAACTTTTCAAATTCTAGATAATGTGACATGATCACTTTGGTTGAATAGGAAGAAACAAGAGATCTGGTCGAGTATCAGAATTTCGAACATATTATACACTTATCCGCAAGAGATTTTTATTATTCTCTAATTTGTACCCTTTTATGACCTACTTTCAGGATATTTTTCTTCATTGCGGAGGTGTGCTTGTTGGCGGGTTCAGTGAGGAATGCGTACCATACCAAGTACAGGACCCTGTTCGTTGATAACCCTCCATCTTGCGAGACTGTGAGAAAAGGTGTTTTTGCCGCAGGTGCAGCCTTCATCTTCTTCACCTCCATAGTCTCGCAGTTCTACTACGTTTGCTATTCCAGTGCCAGAGACAAATTCCAGCCGTACATTGGTGGAGAAACTGGTGTTGGTATGGGAACCTACAAGTGAGCTGCTTCTTCGACGCGATCCTAGAGACCCATTTATTCATTCACTTTGTTATAGATGTGACTGTCTAAAATCCCCTGCATCGATTTTGTCCACTTCATCACTTCATATTTCAGTTCTATTTCATGTATGAAAGGTTTGATTTGTTTTTGTTAATAGTCTGTATTATATAAGTGGCATTCTATAACCTCTTCATTTGAAGTTACCATAAAAAATTCTTTTGTCCCCGTTATACACCTATTTGTAATAGAAGCTTAATAGTAAACCGTGTTCGTTTGTCTACACATATATGATTGTGTTTTTCTTACTGTCTAGTTCAGATGGAATTTTTATGGTGAAGCTAAAGTATTGAATCCGTCAAGAAAAAAGTGCAAAGATGAGGGGGCTTTTTTTTTTTTTTTTCAATGAGAGCTTTTATAATAGAACCTTCTATTTTATATTACTGCAGGGAGTAGGAACTGTTTTTTAGTTGTTGGATTAATATTTGTGGATTTATGAGTGTTTGTTTAAGTGCACGTATGGTGTAAGTTTTCTAAATCTAAAAATTTGGATCAAGGTTTTAAGTTTAAAAATTTAAGTTAATTTTAGAACGAGTTAAATTATAAAATAAAACTTATGTTTGATATTCGAGTTTAAGTTAAAGAATTTCATCTTAGTTTAATAGAATTTAGATAATAAAAGTTAAGTTTGAGTTTACATTGAGAATTGTATTTGTCTTTGTCTTTATTTTTGATAGAGGTTGATAAATTTTTTTTATGTGAGAAAAGATTTATGAATAATGTTTTTAGTTCAAAATATTATGTAAATTATAAACTAAAAAACTTGAAATCGCAAATCAAGCGACAGATTAAGTTTAAACTCTTCGAATCTTAAATTTAAACTAAAGCTAAGATTTTAGCGTATAACACAAAACTATTTTAGTTACATTTCATAATGGTAAAACTTAAAATAGCATCTAAAACAATAATTTCTATTAATAGTATAAGTAAATGTTAGATTTAGATTTTTCACTTTCCTAACCTAATTTTAAGATTTCCATTCCATTTCGTCTGATTCCATATCTCGTACTTCTAGATCTGTCTACGATGTTTGGTAGTGTGAAAAAGGGAGACGAAGGAAATTGGAGGAATTTTGAAGATTAAATTTTGGGTTATTTCCTTTGGTATGGGGTAAAAACATATGGTAATAAATCTATGGGCTATGAAAAAAAAGGAAGAAAAAATTTAACAAATCAAATTATATGTAAAATAACTTTTTTTTTTTTTTTACATTCATCACACCTTAGTCCCGCTTGTTTCATTGACTCAGACCCAAAATTTTTGTTTCAACTTTGTCTTTTTTTAAAAAATCAACAAAAATTATAACTAAATCAACCAGTTTCGACTCAAAATTTCGTTTTATTTCGGACTCGACTAATGAACTATCTAGGTTCATCATTTTATTATTTATTATTATATATGTTGGCTTATATATTTTTTTCCTTTTTTTTTTTTTTGGTTACCAAGCAACTAAGAAAATCTCTTTTCCTCGTCTTTGTAGTTTACCCTTCGTCATCCATATTACAAAGCATAGCAAATGTGCTTGTCCCACTTACACTACCAAATAAGAACATACCTTTCACTACAAGAAAAATAAATAAATAAATAAATAAATGTACGTAACTTTCACTTTTCAATATACACTTGGTAGTAATCATAACTAATGGGAATGTTCCCTAAGTGTATTGTATTCATATTATGTTTGAATGTATCATATTATGTTTGAATGTATTAGATTTAAAATATAATATAATTGATGTTTAAATATAATATTTTTGTGTGTAGATAAAAATTATATTATATTTAAACGTAATATGTAATACAGTGAATAAGTGAGGTATAATCTTGTGTTTTGATTGCTACTACGTAACTCATATTGTGTTTTTTGCTGATTGTTTATCTTATTTATTGATCAGGTCTTGAATTTGAGTTGATTTAAACAAATTTAAAGCATGTGGAAAATTTACTTCATTAAGGTTTGTGTAATATATAGAGATGTTTTGCCTATTTAAGATTATATAGATGCTTCCTTCTCTATCTTCATAAAAACGAAATAGATAAAATAATTAGTATTGTATTGTATTAGCAAGTTAGCCAAAAAAAAAAAGGGACAACATTGAAGGCATATTATAGTTATATTATAGTTTTTTTTTTGTTGCGGTTAATTTAACATTTGATCATTTTTATTGATGTTTTGATCTTTTTAATTTCTCTTTTATTTAATCATTATAACATTAATACTTTTAAATTGTTTAAAAATTAAAAGTTTGCCTTTACGAAATCTAAAGCATAAAATTTATGACAACAAAATTGAACTGACATTTAAAGTAGCATTATGCATTAAAACACAACATAAAACAAGATATCAAATATTTCTTTTTTTTGCTAAATACAGCACTGACATTGGCGTTGATGTTTGCATGAAAGATGGTCTAATAGTATCTCTAACGTAGTGTAAATTCATTGTATCAATGCTAAATTTTGATATTTGACTAGGAAAATCGCTCTCTAATACAATATTATTTTTTGTGTTAAATATTATTACGCATATGCTAGCTGGTGCCAAATTTTGGAATTTAATTGCTATTGTTTGATATATTGACCTTTTTTAATCATTATATGCTCTCAAATTATTTTAAATTTAAAAGTTTACCCTTAAGTTTAAAAGCTTGATGATTATGACAAAAAAAAAAAAAAATCTTAATGATTGTCACACCAAAAATTATATATATAGAACATTCCAAATAATATGGTCCATTGAAATACAAAACAAAATTATACAAAAAAAAGTCATTTACACTTTTTTTTTCTTGTCTCTATTTGATGGTTTAATCACATAACATCGTTTTTTGTCTTTTCTTTTCCTTCAAAAAAAAACATACCATGATTTTTTCACGTCTTCAGATGATAATCATCGACAAGGCAGCTCTTGTTCGACGACATAAGCGTTAATTTTAGACTTAAGTATCTGGCTTATTGAGCAACTTTGTTCATAAGGTGCTACTTTTACCATCAAACAGTCATCCTCGCTACAACAAAATTATGCATAAACGACAGTAGCTATTTATATTTGACATCGGTTAAAAAAAAAAAAAAACCGATGTTAAATATACGTAAAAACATAATGTAAAAAGGTGGAGTAGCTGAAATTTTGAATTTCAATATATTTGTACTCGATTATTAAGAAGCTATTGTCAATTATACTCGTAACAGGTTTGGTCCACCTTATTCTTTTGTAGTTTTTAAAGTTGTGCTTGTTTTATGGTGGCTCTCGTTTTGTCCATTAGGTGTTTGTGTTAATGTCTATGTGTGTGTGTGTGTACACACATATGCATATAGATATATAGATATATACATTTTTTATGTGGCAGGGACCACATTAAAGTACAAGCCTGGGACAGTGATGATGGCAAAAACTTAGTGCATGATTATGGTGTCAGTCTTTTGATTGGGTATTTTTTGAAGCCTATTCTTCTACTTGGCTTGTGTGGAAAGAAGTGTCTTGCAATAAGGTTGAAAGGGGCTCTTTTTTTTTTTTTTCCCTCTAATTTTTTTATCTTGTAATTTTTTGCTTTGTTTTGCTTTGGTTGTTGAATTGTAGTTAACTATTTGGGTTATGCTCATAGTCATAGGCAAGCGTTTTGTTTGCCTGAGTTCTATGAATTTTCGCTAAACAATCCGGTTGGTCATTGGTCTGGTTTCGGATTTCTTTTTAATGTCCTAAAAGTAATTCTTAGTTAATTTGGTAAACTTGCTTTTGGTTAGATTATTTCTTAATTTGTTGACTTCAAAAGTAAACTCTCAGAAGCAGTCTCTTTGGTAAAACATCTAAAAAGTGTTCGACGTAGAATTCAGCCATTTTTTACAGCAGTTCTGAGAAGCTAAATTTTCTAGTTTTTAGCTTCTGTCAAGTAAAAATTAGATTTGAATAAGAACTATCATATTTACTTGTATGTATCTACATTTTATTGTCATTTATAACATTATTTTTCTTTGTGTCATTTTTCACAGCAGTTTTGAGAAGCAAAATTTTCTAGCTTTTATCTTCTGCCAAGTAAAAATTAGATTAGAGGCAGAATTATCACATTTACTTTAGCCAATTAAAAATTTTTGGATGGGGTATCCAACTCATGTGCAATCTATTCAGTTTTATTTTTAATTTTCTTTGTGCCCACCAATGTATTCATCGTAGCTTTATGTACTTCATTTTGCAGGTTTAATAAAATTGGAGAGTTTGAACCTGGATTCCTTGTAAGATTACGGACAAAAGTCTTGCTAATCTGACGAGTCTGCTACATGGTTCTTATCTGACGGGTCTACTAGCATCGGTGTACGTCTTCCACTAGAGGAATCGAATAATGCTCGATGAGGAAGACGTACACCAAGACCCATTGATGGAAAAATTCCTAAATCAGTCTAAAATTGAGCTTGTATAAGGCTCTTTTAGAAAATATATCTACAATTGATAGATGTTGTTAATTGATAGAGAACCATAATTAAGTAACACAAAGGCCATTATACATACCTCGTATAACTACAATACCAACAGGACAACCACCGCTATAGAAAAGAGAACGACGCTGGAGAGTGGGGAACCTACCTCTACAATGCCAACAGGACAACCACCGTTATAGTAGAGAGAACGACGTTGGAGAGTAGAGAACCTACCTCTATTATTACAACACAAACCAAAACAAACACATCAAGGAAAAAATGCTGATGCCCTTATTACATTTTGAAAACTAAAAACTAAAAACTTGGGAAAATCCAACAAACCTACCAAAACATATTGAGTCTAAATGATAGAAACGAATAGTAAAGACCACGCCGAGATAAAATGGCACCAAAAGCGTGAGTGAAGCTTTGGTGTATGTGACCCACATGCCTTCATCGATGGCTAGAATCCACTTCATGCATTGGACTAGCTAATGCACCTCCCTCCTGTGACCTAGCTCTTAGAGTTTCATTAGAATCCCTCAATGGATGCATCCTAGATCTATGGAAGAAGGAAGTCATTCTCTTCTTCTCGACAAGCTCCGTCACCAAAATTGTCTCCTCTTTTGGTGGTACAAACTCGAAGTTGGTAACTCTACAACCTCCCTTGTAAACTATGGAGGCAAACAACTCGGTGAGACATCAGACCACCAACCCTAAGCCTTACATGAATGCCTCTCCCTCTTTCTTTTTCTCATACTCTCTTACCTCCATTTTCAATGTATTTAATAAAAGAGAAAATTATGATTTTTTTTTTGTCTTTCTCTAAGCTTTTCTCTCTGTCCTTGGGTTTTGCAGTCTTGTCTCTCCTTTTATGGGGTGGGAGTTTGACAACGCCGATTGGCCTCCAAAGTCCAAGTCTATATGGAGGAGATCTCATCACCATAGGGAAGATCTAGGTTGCGGTATGGCTATTCAAAGTCATTTATTAGGCTGGATATGGCGTGTATAGAAGACAAGAACTTGTTGAGTGCTTCGTAGTTCAACGGCAAATTTATTCTCAATGGCTTTGTTTCGTTTGGATTGGCGTGTGTAGTGGCTAAGTTGATGACGATGATTATATCTGAGATGGTGATATTTTTCTAGTTTATTATAGAATTCTAATTTTAATAATGATGTCTTTTTTTTTTTTTTTTGCCTTTTAGGTTTATTGCTTTGGTATTTTATTCTGTATTATCGTTTGTTTTTCCCACCTTCCAAATTGGTTTGCTACACACCATATATGAGTTTGTGTGGTGTTATAGCTTCGTTAGATATTAATCTAGATGGATTTTGTGGTGGCCTTAATGCTATAGATGGTAGCCTCTCAATTGATATGAAGTTTTCATCATTGTAGAAGAATTGTTGAAAAAAACCTTATGCATACTTGATGTTAATATATCAAGATATTATCCCTTTTTCAGGTGTCAAATATCCATACTTTTCATTAGAATATATCAAAGATATTGGTTTTCATTAAGGATTTTGTCTTTGTAATGCAGTATAAATCACATATGTTTGTAATTTCTATTTTGAACTGAATGAAATTTCACCCTTTTTTTTTTTAAAAAGGAAGAGATTGTTTGAATGGCCTTTTTAGTTTACATGCTTAGGATTTTTGCCCAAAATCTCTTTTTATTTGATATTGTAAGAAGAAAAAAATTCTTAAAATCATTACAGATGAAATAATATTCTAAAGATATGCTTAGGGCAATTCTAAAAAACCATATTGATTTAAAAACCATCACTATAATGGGATTATACATATGTAATTGACCCCTTGGGTCTAATTTACATCAGAAAATTATAATAAATAGCATTTTCAAAAAATAATTGCAATTGTAGATTTTTAAAATATTTATAATAAACAGTAGATTTATCAAATAAATAGAAATTTTATTAGGAAAACTATGTATTTATAAAACGTAAATTAATCGTTTACTTGATAAATATGTAAATATATCATTTATAAATATAAATGTATTATTTACTTAATATCTGATATAAATAAATTAATTATATTATAAATTTATTATTTATTATAAATATTTTAAAAACCTATTATACAATTCAATTATTTTTTAAAAAACTACCATTTGCTTCGTTCTCGCATACACCTGTCTCGCTGAGGCCCGATTACGGGCCCAGATTAAACATCAGTAAACAGCCAGGCCCAAACTGTGTCATTTTGGACCTATCCTGGCCTTTTTCTGTGTGAAGACGGAATGTGTCAAATTCAAGCTCAAGTCTTTATACACACTATCTTAAAGCTTTGTCTCAAAGCAGCTTTCCATGGTTTTTTTTTTTTTTTTTTTTAATAAGTCCATTTTCCATGTGTAAATTAAAAAGATAATATTATTTATCATTATTTATAAAACGATTACTGAATATATTGTTGACAGACATTATTCGTATTTTACAGGCTATACTAGTTTGTGTGCGCTTATTAAAAACTTTGGCCTAACCCCAATAATAGCATGAAGCACCTTTTTGCCTTTTACGAGTTCTGTTATTAAATATGAAAGAATAATTGGTACTTAAGTTTTGAGGAGAATCAGTCAACAAAAATCACATGAGAGTATGATTACATGTATAATCTAACAGTGAAATTATATACCTTTATGTCAAAGAGAACTTGTTTATCAATACTGTGAAACGGGAATAAAATAATAATAATGAGATTGAAAAGGGAAGTAAAGGAATAAGAATGAAGATCAATAGGGTTTTTCAAATATTTACTTGTCTATTAGATATGGGACAATAGTATTTCCAACTAAAATCTCCTTTCAAATAATAAAAGATCATTGGCTCATAAATAGGAATATATTGAGGACATATACATATATATATATATATTTGACATCCATTCTCTTTGTTTGGGAATCAGTATCAAGGGGGTATGGAGAGTCACATTTGCTTTATAATTTTCCCCTTATATTGTGCCAGTGTGGGGTCCAATGAATTCTCGTTACTAATTTTGAAAGTAAACACGTGATTAGATGAGAAAGAAAATCATTTTTTGCTCTCCCATTTTTACTTGATGCGAAGAAAATAGACCCAAATTGTAGAGATCAAATTATTAAATATATATTACACGATGTTGGAGTAAGATGTCAAGACCTCTACAATTGCACTCTTTATAGATATTTGTTTCAATACTAGGCATTTCTTTTTTATATTTTAGGATATGATAAATATTGAATAAATAGATAAATAAACAAATCACTCATTAGATAGGGATCTCGATAAAAAGTCATATAAAGCTCAAGCACAATTGGGAATCATGATATGCTAATATAAAAAATGAATAAGAATGTTTGGTCACAAAAAATCTATTATTTAACTAATAAAACATTGATAAAAAGAAAAAAAAAACACAAAAATCTTCTTGAAAGTTTTTATATCTTGATAATTTTCTGAAATTTTCCAATATTTTTCGAAATTCTCAGAGAATAAAAATACACAATTTCATCGGAATCTATACACACACACATATATTTTGTGTATTTACCAAAATTTCTACGCAAATTTGTCTATTCATGCCCAAAAATATTTCAGAACCTTAAAAATGCTACAATTTCAATGGAAAATTTGTAAATATTAGAGAAAATATGTCCACGATCACGTTGTGCCTTTATGATCTCATGCAATTATATCCCTGGTCATGACCTCACCTATCTCACATCTCACTTTAATGCAACCATTTAAGTGTTATGCAAGTGTCTTGACTTATAAGTGTACCACAAGATCATTATAGGTTGTATAAATTTCGTCCAAATTGTAGAACAATAGCTATCAGAGCTAGTAATGGCACGTACGTTCGACACATACAGGATGTATGGTTTTGCTAAGTGAAGGTTCTTCTGGCATCCCCATATATATCCTTTTAATGGGTTAGATAATATCCCCATACTCTACTTTACAAGATGCAAAAATGCCTATTCTAGAGCCCCATTATGTTTAGTTCGATCAAAATGAATTGTGCGATCTCCAGCATGTCGTGGTTGGAGTAAAACTGAAGGGTGTTTGGATCATGGTTTTGGAAACATGGTTTTAATGTCTCTAAGCCAAATTTTGTTTGCTTCTAACATTTATATAAATTTCTAATAGTATTTACACGCATTCCTAAACATTAATTTTTTACCACATAATTTAAAATTCAAATTCTCTTATTTTTATAATAACTTTTTTCTAAAATATTTATCTCAAACACAATCTTTAAAATCATATCTGGTTTTCAAAACTAACATCTCTAAAAATACATCTACAAAACTCTATCAAGCACCCCTGAGTCATCTTGTTTATAGAATTATATCATGTCCTTTCCATTTCTGTAATGAATCCCTGGATTTTTTCTATAGACGAGAGTAATAATGAGAGATGGCTTGACATTAATATACTTTTATTTTTATATAAAAAAAAAAAAGATGAAAAAATGCCGAGGGAACTAGTGGCATCATGTAAGCACATCACGTACTGTTAACATGTTGTTATGGTTAATAATGTAATTCACTTATTCTAGCGATAACATGTTTATTTATAATCTATATGACTTTCTTTATTATTATTATTTACCATCTTGATATAATTTTCAAGATAGTACTTTCAGATAGTAAATATTTATCAGAACATGAAATGTGAATCATGAATATGAAAAATGAACAAATTTCTAATAGATATTATAAAAAAGACTAACAATAAAAATACATAATGAATGAATGTTTTCCTTCTATCTTATCAACTTAAAGATGTATAAAGTTTCATATTTGATTTATTATAAAATATCTTTTTCAAGTAAATTTCCAAAAACTCCTTTTTTTTTTTTTATCCTTCAAAAGGTTATTTAGCAGTGTGCAAGACATACATGTTGAATCGGACTTTTAAAAGTGCGGTGGTATTTTATATTGATTAATTTGAAAATGGCTTGAAAAAAATCTCACTGTTTTTAATATAAGTGATTTAGAAATGATTTCAAATAATTTTTTTTTTACAAAGTTAGGAAACAAAAATTTAAACAAAGAAACTAAAGAAAATACGTCATCATTTACCTTTCCCTTTCACTATTTTACTGTAAAACAAGGGGGAAAAAAATTAATTACCCAACCTCACAAAAAACAGGAACCTCCGTTGCATCCCTACCTAGATCTCTTCAACTTAAGAAATCTCTTCAACTTAAGAAATCTTCTATACTGTTCTCTGTCTAATGGTTGTCTAAGCAAACAATCATTATTAATTTAAAAAAAAATGTGGCGAGTAATCCTCGATGGTCCAAATTTCCTTTCATACTTTACGGAAATTTTATTTATACTTTTTTAAACATCATGTTAATAGATTGTTTCATGTCAAACAATTAAGCGTTAAGGATAAAAATAATCTCAAGTTATATATACTAAAAGTACAATAATAACTATAGACATGTAAGTATGTAGGTTATTCATTTAATAAGTTGAAATTTTAAGTTGGAAGTTCAATCTTTTATAATTCTCAAATTCCACTTAGTATTAGAGTCTAACAAATTCAAACGAGTTATTTGATCTATCTAATACAAATTTGGTGACTTCAAAGAGAACATTACCTTGTAGGATCGTGTTAAATGTGAAAAAAATCTCAAATCTCATATCGTAAAAATATAATAATAATCACAGACATATAAAGTATTGAGCTATTTCAATTAATAGATTGGCCTTTTAATTAGATGTCTAATTCTTAAAATTCTCAAATTTCACGTTAAAGATATTTCTAATTCCATTTGTTGAGATTCATGATTGTCGAAAGCGCCAACCCCAACATGATATTTCTGCTCCCTTTGGTGTCTCTTTGTGATCAATTAAATTGAGAAACTTTAAGTAATTATAATTATATAATCACAAATAGTACAGTAGTGCACATGCAAAGCTTTAAACAAGCTCGGAAATGCTACATTGTCATGTCCCCTCATGTAGCTTTATTATAGCTGCCACATGCCCTCAGCTTTCTAGAGTAATGCCCCTTTTCCTTATTATTCATATTTAAGTTTTTTTGGTAAGTTACTAATATTTATAGTTAAATAATATCGAATATGCCATCATCTATGAGTCTCTTTCTTCAATTTGACATTGTTTTTTTTTTTAAAAAGACAATGGTACAAAGAAGTAAAAGCTATAAATTTTAACCGCAATAGACTTACTTCAATTTGACATTGTATTTTTTTTAAAAAGGACAATGGCACAAAGAAGCAAAAGCAAAAGCTATAAATTTTAACCGCAATAGACTTATTAACGTGTTTAATGGGAAAATTGAGCATAAAATTTATTAAAAGCAATAAAATGTATGAATGAAGTTTATAAAGCCTTACTAGTAAAACTACCTTATTCTATTTGTTGCTGTATTTTTTGAGGCATCCCGACTATTATGGACCACCACGATTATTATGGACCACCAATTGCAGTTGCCAGTATCACATTAAGTCATTTGAAGTAAACATGGATGCGTGATTTGGGTTTTTACTGCTATCATGAGTCGCTGATATTAACATGTCAATTCTTCGAGCCCCCCCATGAGAAAAGCTTTCAGGTTTCAGGTGTAAAGGAAGCGAAAGTGGACCACAACAAAAAGTGGTGCAATGACTTGGTAGTTAGTAGGATGTGCTATTCGATAGTGACTTCTTTCGTTTGGTAAGGTGATATTTAGATGAATAAATATGTATCAAGTTTTATACTATTTAATGAATATGCAGCTTACAGTAACTAAAAAACTTGCCGAATGAAAGGAAATTATACCTATAATTTTTGTGTTCTTTCAAATTAACAACTTTTTTGATATGTCATATTTTATGACTTTTAATGGAAACTTTTTGGAGAATCAAAGTCTTTTAAAAAATTATTCAAACACTTTTAAAAACAAAAAAAAGCACTCAAAAAAAAGCACTATAAAGCTAAAAACAACTTTTAATAATAGACAATTCTTTCAAACTCAAGAATATTTTTAGGGTTGAATATTCAGTGGAAATTGCAATTTTTTGGCTGGGCGGTTTCCGAACCACATATTTGGTTTTGTCCATCATTGAAATCGAAAATGTCATAAGAATACAAGGACTGCATAAACCCACCGAATCAGTTTCGGGCGGTTGCGATGCGGTTCTATTTGAACCGTGAAACAGCCAGAAATGGCTATTGTTTTGGAGCCTATTGGCAGCCAAAATATTGAATTTTAAGGATTTTAGTTCAAATAAGCAACATTGTCTAGAAACAAGATGAAGTGGGAAAAAAGAAACTATTAATGAAAGAGATTTCTCAATGTTTACCTTTGGCGTCGACAAGTGAGGGTGATGCAGCCAGCGGAGGGAGGGCCGAGAGCTACCGACGGAAGCGAGCTAGGGGCCTAGGAACTGGGAGGAGGTAGGACTCGGGAGGCGCGACTGAAGAGATGAAGAGAAGAGAAGAGCGGGATTGAAGAGTGAAGACAAGACTGGGAGAAGGAGAAATTAGGGTTTTTTTTTTTCCCTAAGTAACACCTTGAAGTGTGGCTCAGTTACCGTTAGGAGTGAAAAACTTGAAACCCAGAACCGCCCTCGAATTGCTAGTCAGTTCGGTTAAAGCACATGTAAATTTCGATGTTGTTGTGGCACCGACTGGTTGGACGGTTTTGTTCGGTTTGGTTCGGTTTCATATTTTTATGTTCAGCTGTAGAAGTTTTTATCTAACCATGTATGTGCATTACTTGTATGTCCAAATTTACAAGAGAGAATATTCAATAGTTTCAAGAGGAATTATTAGTTTGGTGGAGCAGATTAACGTAATTAGCAAGTTAACAACAGCAAAATAGGTTTTTCGAAATCTTTTATGACATCATGTTGCGAGAAATTAATTTTGGTAAAGTAATATGCTTATCAATGTTTGAAGGAAAGAGAAAGAAACGAAGCTTAAGATTTTAGAAATATGTAACATAATGGCAAAAAAGCTGAAGCTATTTTCAGTTTTGTGTATATCAATAGAGAAATCATCCACAAAACCTTATTTTCTTTACCGTTTATTCATCCACAATTGCATCAACCGTGACATGATAACAAATCGTGATATTCCTTTATATTTTTATGTTAAGTTTATAATAAAAAGTATACTAATTAATTTTCTTGGAAATCCTCAAAATTATACCTCTAAAATTTAAATTCACCTCAAATTTGAGTATTTTCTATACCAACAAGTGATTTGGAGTTGCATGTATTTGGTGTATAGGTTGGAGTTAAATTTTTTGGATTAGAGTTGTTTGAGTTTTTAAAAATTAGTCAAAATTTTTTTTAACTGCTTGGAAAAAACAAAACAAAAAAGTAATGAATTTTGCTCTTTACAGCTTAGCTTAAAAGTATAGTTTTCGACAATTTTTTTCTTTTTAAAAAAATAATGCATAACATCTAATACATGTTTGATTATAAGTTTATCTTTAAGATGTAACTCATATATTCAAAGTTATAGCGTCAAAATCAGTTGTCAAACTTAGAAAGTGTGCAAATTACAATCTTAAACAATGCTTAGTATTACATACACAGGGTTTCTAGTACTATTACTCCTTAAATTTTTTGGCATTAGGTAATTTGTCTCCTTAAATTTCTAATTTTGGAAATTTACGTCCTGGATTTTTTAAATTATTGGGATGGTATTATAACACACAAAGGTTATTGTTAGTACTCTTACTCCTTAAATTTTTTCTACTTTAGGTAATTTTGTAGTCTTAAATTTTTAATTTTGAAAATTTATCTCATAAATTTATTAAATTATTGCGATATATCCCCCTTTTACTTAACTTCTCATCAATTCGTGATAGAAATCCCATGTCCGCCTTATGTTAAAACGGAAAATCTAATACTCGATCAAAAATTTCGAGATCTAATACAAACTTTGATGCAAATATTTCAAATTCAAATCTTCAATTTAACAGGAAATTAGCCAAACATGATAGATTGTTAAAAAAGAAAAAGAAAAAAAAAACAAAAGCAAAAACAAAAAAAGAGAAAGTTTATAACAAATTAAAAATTGAAAAGGCAAATATTCCAAAGCCATAAAGTAGTGATGGGCAATAGTACAAAAAAAAAATTCCAATCCCAAATTGTAAGGAATAAACCTTTAAATAAAAATTGTAGCAAATAGCATTTTAATGTAACTAAAGGAAGTAAATAGTATTATTTTACAATATTTAAAATAAATAATAAATAATTTATTTATTTATTTATTTAGTAAATAGTAAATTCTACTTTGTACTCTTGATATTTTAAAATATTTTATTTACTTCAATTATTTACCTTTCTTTATTTAATAAAAGGAGAAAGAAGTAAATATTATTTTTAAATAAATAATAAAACAAATAATAGGTTCTAAAAATATTTAAAGTAAATAATAGCAAATAATAAATTTATCAAATAAGTGATATTTACTTCTTGTAAATGTGCTATTTACTTAGTAAATATATTATTTACCTAATAAATTCTCTATTTACTTTAAATATTTTTAAAACTTTACTATTTGCTTATGTTATTTTTGTAAAAATGTTGTTTACTATATTTAAATGATTCTATTTTCACCCATAAAAGGTATGATTATCCCCCGACCAAAGCGTAAACTATGTTTATTATCATTTTATCCTATAATAAAATTACATTAAATTAGGGTTTGCTTATACATATGGAATTATACCTCTAATAAGGAGTAAAAGTTATCCTCTTAATAGTATTATAGAGGATGTGAAAATAGATAAGATTTTAGGTCATTTGCTTAGCAACTGATTTATTATTCATATACAATGAATAATATTTTTTCAATTAGATATATAATGAATTTTTAAAATAGCATGATCAAAAGGTTAAACAGACATTGAATTTTAGTTAATTATAAATCATAAAAGGGTATTGCATATATAACAAGGTCATTGAATTATGGCTATTCACTAGCTTACTTAATACAGTATATACTTGAGAGTGTAATTTCAGGTTTATAATAGTGTGACTTTAAAACTAATAATTGTGTAATTGGTTTATTTAATATAGAATAATTAACTACATAAATTATTGAAGCTCATATTATATATATCTAATCGATCCTTTTACTAACTCTACATAATTTCTTAGTAAATGATAATTAATTAGGATATTTTTTATGGTTTTAATTCTTGAAGTTAATGAAGAGAAAAATCCAGATCACCTTTCTATGGGTGTGGGAGTTTTTTTTTGTTAAGGGTAGAATGAAATTTTTGTTTCATTTAATTAATTGAATAAATATTTAGTTTATATAAATATTTATTTAAAAGATAAGATTTGAAATTTAAATTGATTATATATATTTTTATATAAATATGAAATTGATTTAAATTTGAAAGATATGGAAGAATTAATTTAAATATCTAGATAATTTTATTTAAATAAATGTTTTAAATTAAATATAGAGATTATCCTATTTGAATTTGAATTAAAACAAAATATTGTTCTTATGTGCTTATAATAGGAGCATTTTTTAAGGATAAGGTAAGGAAAGATTTTCTCCTTATTGATTTTATTTGGATAATTATTACATAGTTGTTTAATTCAAATAAAGTTGTCATGATTTAATTTGAATTTAAACTGGATTTACGGAACATTATTCATGCAAATAAAATCATAAGATAAATAGAGATTGAAATTTGAATCAAATTTTGAATCTTCTAAACCAAGAAGTGGGTAATTTTTGAGCCTTCTTGGCAAGAAAAAAAAAAAGCCAACTATGTTGGAAGGAGAGAGAAAAATCTTTTTAAAATGTCATATTCAAATTTGAAATCCACCTAGTGTATTCACTATGAATAAGACTTTTGGGACTCCTGTTTTACTCAGACTACAGACTTTTAAGTAAGTAAATTTATTATTATAACTCTCACTCATAGTAATAAATTCCTAAAGCTCTAGGTGGTTGGAAGGAAACAAGGCACGTAAATACCGATTGAGAAACCAAGTGTTCATACACTCCACTGTTTAGGATTTAGAGAATAATAAAAAAAGATAGTTAGTTAAAGTTTTCTTGGTCACCTTCTCTTACGTTCTTGGTGTTTTACTTATAAGGTATTTAAATTGTTAAATAATTTATTGTATATGATAATACGAGTTAGTATAATTTTTTAGAAAATTTTAAAATTCTGCTGCACATATTTTCTATTTTTCCTACACTAGCTTCATTTTTATGAATCCTAAATTTTTTATTACTCTTACTAAGAAAAAAATCTCTTGTAAAGTTTAACAATACTCAAAAACACACTTATTTTATCAAAAAAAATATCTTATTATTGTTGAATATGTTAAATTGAAATATTTCTATTAATTATTTATTGAAAGTATTATAGTTTTTTTTTATGGTAAAAAATTTTTTAAGAAGAAAATCACTATAAAGCAACAAAGAATTTTATGAAGAATGATGAAGAATATGCAGCTAAAGTCACAGCCAAAAAAAAATATGGGGACAAATAAAAAGAGTATGTGGTTAAACATTGTAGCAAGGGGTATATTACTTCTTTTTTTGAAAAAATAAAATAAAATAAAATAAAACAAGGAATTTTTTTCTATATATATTTGCTAAAGATTTTTTTTGAAACAAAATATTTGAATGGTTGTATGAGAGGGTTAAAATAGCTATTATGAAAATAGTACTTATAAAAGATAGATTTTTTAATTCTCAGTAAAAAATATATATAATTAGATGAGGGTATATATAAATATATGGCCAAGACTATAATGGGATATGGCCATTTTACCCCATCAATGGATTTAATCCAATAGTGTATATTTAATCTAAGTAGGGTGTTTATCATAAACTTTACTACACCCAATCACAACTTTAAAAAAAATACAAAAATTATAAAAAAGAAACTCAAAATTCAAATCACCCACGACCATTGTTGAGAGCCACCCGCCCTCCCTTCGCTTTCTCTTGCAATCACACACACTCTTTCTCTATCTGCTTTGTTGCAAGTCCCACCATTGCGATCTGGATGAGTCTCGTCGTTGGGGGGGCTAGGTCTTTGATAGATCTAAATCACCAGCCACTGTGCGACTCAAGCAAAATCTATTGTGACCTATTATAATTCACTAACGACCTTCAGGCAGTGGGCAGAAAAGCATAGGCAACTAGGTTGTGATGATTCGAGGTAGTAGCTGGCTTGTTAACAATGGAGAAGTGTGGGTGATGGATTTGAGATGTGGGCGACAACATATGAACAATGATATTTCTTCACTAGCGTCAAAGGAAGAAACCAGATTCCATAAGGGTGGTGGAAGGGGAAGTTATGAAGGGAGTGGGAGGGCTAGGTCTTTTATAGATTTGGAATCACCAAGGGGGGCTTGTCATTGCAAGGAGGGAGTCATGGGGTGAGTGAGGCGCTGGCGGAAGGTTGATGGGGGAAAGGGTTAGTTCATCGATGGCAGGTAAACTGAGGTTTTTTTTTTCCCTCTTTTTGTTTATAAGTAATTTGTAATTAGATATAATTAGATGCATTATAATTTCAGTATATACACATAATCTAAACCATTTAAAATTGACCCAATGATTAAAAAAACTTTACCTTATCAATGGGGTAAAAAAGCTTACCCTATTGTAGAAATTCCTAAAATATAATGGGTGCAATTGTAATTACTCCTAAAATTGGTGCCATGTAAGAAAAAAAACAAAGTCCATGGCCCAACAAGGTTAGTCCGTTGTTATTTTATGCTGGCCCAATGGGCCCCTAACCATATCCACACGCTAGCATACCAAAAAGATAAGACGTTGTTCTTGATTTATATTGGCACGTATAATTGTCTCTTATATGAACACATCTGCATATTGATTGAGACTTTGTATGTGTTTTTCACATGCTCATCTGCACTTAAATCAGGAGCCAATATTATTGTTTCCAGATGCCAAAAGTGCTTGTGCTAATCATTTATTATTTATATGACTTATCATATATGTACGCATATATATATATGTGTGTGTGTGTGTGTGTGTGGACATATATCTAAATTAACATGCAAGTTAAAATGTAGATATATTAGGATAGGTAGAGAAGCTCATACGTATCAAAACAACTAGATATGTCCAAATAGGATTTGTTGCTAGCCAATGGAATCTCACCACGTCAGCTTGACAGAAACATCTCATGCCTGTTACATAATGATCTGTCCCCGCAAGGCATCCAAGGGCAAGTAGATAAAATCTAGTATCTTAAGTTACGTAAATCCAGCTTTTATGTGAAAACATGCTTAGGAAAAACTACTACCAAATTAGTCTCGATATAGTTTCTTTTATTTTTTGCAATTTGATACCAAGGAATGGATCGAACTTGTAGCTTTATATATATAATGATATCTACAGCTATAGCCTATACTAACAAAATTACAAGATCTTTGTGTTACTCAACAAAGTAGTTAGAAATTTCTATGAACTATATATAATATATATTGTTGAATATTTTGTTATAATATTTTATGGTCATCTCGACACATGAAGGATGATTACACAACTAAATTAATGAATCCCAAATTAGTACTCGAATAAAATTGTCATTATTCTCTCACTCGCTCAGAGGAATATGACTTGGTTTAAATGCAAAGCATGTTATATCCCAAAAATAATTATTGGATTTGGAAGTTCTTTGATCACATTTTTTTTCTCTGTATTATTAGCAGAAAGAATCCTCTTTCAAACTCCAAAACAGGCTGTTGGGAATCCATCCACGTGGTGTCTCCACATTCAATTAAAAAAAACCACCCTCCATTTTGTGTTTTGTTTTTATATTAATTATGTTTATTATCAAATCACAGACATAGATGATGGTGGAGAATATAAATATAAAAAGAAAAAGGCAATAAAAATATAGAGGAAATGGGCAAGAGGGTTCCTCTTTTAACATTTTGTTTTGTTAATTGTAATATTATTGTCAAACCAGCATAATTCCACTAATCTTAATATTATGATTAAATAAAGGTAGTGGGGGCAAATTGTGCTTGCTAGTTCACTGTGTTGACCTTGGTTTTATTTTAATCGTGAATATAACTGGCCATGACGCGTTGATTTGGAAGCTTCCATTTTGGACCCAACTTAGTCCTTGGATATGCTAAATCCATGAACCTGGCTAAAAATAAACAAATCTAAAAAAAGAGAGGAAAATTAATCATTGAGGCATTGATGCGTAAAGGTTGTACTGAGACAATGAAAGCATTGTTATAAAAACTCTTCATTCGTGCAGGAAAAATCACAAACTATCATGTCGAATTGATCAGATGGTTTATTGGTTGCCTATCTGATTTCACTTAAAAATCATCATAATAACATGAAACCAGACAACATCATTTTTTGATGAACGATTTAGACTAAACGAGACCGCTCCTCAATTAAATATAGATTTTTTTTTTGTTTTTATAATTTCATAAAACAGATATACATATATGCATAAACATGTATGTGTGTGTATATATATAATTAAGTTAGAAGAGAACAACCAAGTTTATTTGGATGAGTCAATGTTTGTATTTATATTTTATATTTGAATGACATATGTCTCCGTTTGAATAAGATATCTATTTTTTAAAAGGAAAAATTTTGTCCCAATATGAAAAGCTATTTAGATAGATAAAGAATTTTCATTTCTAGAAAGAAAAATCCTTTTTGATATCTAAAAATGAAAATTTTTTAATACTCGTATATAGAAATTTAGAAAACTCTTTTTTTAAGAAAAATGAATATTTTAATTTAAAAATAAAAAAATTCTGGAACTGAACCTCTAAAGTAGACGAAAGCATACTATTTTCTAATATAAGCATTTTAAGCGTTTTCCATTTGATCTATATTTTTAAACAATCCAGTTAGTGAGTTAGGTATTATTTTAGACAGTCGAAAACGGTCTCGATCTGATATACCTTGCGGTTTGAAACCAAACCGGAGCAGATCATGCATACCTTTAATATGTGTTGGATGTGTGCATATGATTGTTTAATATTAGCAAAATAAACGGTAAAAAGCAAACACACAATACAGTTGTACGTATGTATAAGAAAAAAAATATATGATTACTACAATATGTGGGATAACGACACATAATTTTTAAAAATAAAAAATATTTTTCTTTTTAATTTGAGGTGTAGAATTCAAACTCTATATGACGAGAATTTTTACTTTGATTTTCTCTTAAGGATATTTTCATTATTTTTTTTTTATCAAATTGAGCATTAACTAGTCATGATATTAATTTGATACACCCTTAAATTATCATAATATACAATTGGTGAAATCCAAAATGCATAGTATATTCTCCCAATAAACTTAAATTGCATAATATGTTTTGGGGTTGATCTCTGTTCTAATTCCAGAGAACAAATATTTCGTTTTAATTTTAATCTTTGATCTTTAGTGAAACTCAAAGATTATAATAAATAGGGATTACTGTGAAGAGAATTCTTCTATGCTCAATTTAGAAATTTATTTAAGGAAAGCTTAATAACTAAAATCATACAATTTTAGTAGGATTATTTTCATTGTATGCTCTTGAAATTTAGGATCACTCTTATTTTATCCTTTGAATTATAAAAGCTCTTACTTTGTCGTTGAATTTTAAATTTAACCTCACTTTATTCCTTCAATCAAAATTTAAATTAAAAACACACTAGAAAAGTAAGTTAAGTGCAGTCATATAATCATTATTCGTTTGTTTTTAACAAAAATCCTAATAAAATAGGCTTTTTGGTCTATTTATAAACCTCTGAAATACTGAAAAATGGTTAAAGTATGGTTAAATTTAGAACTTATATAAGAAAGGACTGGAAACTTTGTTTTGGAAATCAAAATAGTAAAGTTTAGAAAAAAAAATTAATAGTAAAAATTGAGAAAAAAAGATAAAAATGTTATTATGGTGGATTCTAATCCATTTTAGTAAGAAAATTACGAAAAGAATGCCTATTTACTTGCACTCATTCCCAGCAATGGGCTTTGGACTGCTCAGGAGCATTGGCTTAATTCTAGGCTCAACTCCTCATGCTAATCTCACCCTCGGATAATAATATTTCGTCACGTGACATTGTTGCTCATGTCATGCGTACTCAAACCTTTAGGCTTCAATTTTTCTCTCGCATGTCGGTTGCGGTGGATTGACATCTAGCTTGAAGAAAAGGTCCTTTGAGAGATTTTTTTTTTTTTTTTTTTTCCCACTAAAAAGATCCTTGAGAATTTGTTTGACGAGGTAATTTCGATATTTTGACTTGGATATACACATGGTTTACAGAAATTCTTTATTTATACTGACTTATCTCAAATTCATCTCAAATTCAGGTTTTTTTTTTTAAAGAAAAATGTTATAAATATCAATTTAATCCTAATCTTTAATAGTAACTTATGTAATATGTGAATTGTTATTTTTTTATTCGTGAACGTGTAAAGTATTATTACATAATTAATTATATTTTTTAATAAAAAATATAACACATGAGGTGATATTCAAAAAATTAGAATTAAAATGATGTCCTTAATACTACTCTTTTTTAAAACGCCCCTACAAAAGGTCACATGTCTCTTTCATCTTAGTATGTATTTGAACTTAAAATTTTCACTTTTATGGAATTTTATATCATCTATTGGTCATGATATATCTTAATAGTGATATCACCCTTGACTTTATATAAAGATGCAGAATTTGAATCCTCTCATCCTAATTTCAAAACTTACCATCCATTTTCTCTTCCTCAAACACCAATCTAAAAATATTTTTAATTCAAGTTGAATTTTTAAAAATTTTTCTTTTCAAACCTACACATCAAACATACTCCTAGCTATTTATTTATTTTTTTCCCCTCAGAGATGATTTTTTTTTTTTTATAAAGGGAATGATCATTCAAATCAAAATTGGATGCAATCACCAATACCAAAGATAAAATAATCCTATGGTATGAGAGACATAACTCTCGACTAAGACCGATTCTATCAATAAAATCTGATGAAGTTCAGTGAAATGGATATAAGTAAGACCCTATAATGGAAAAATTCCACGAATTCCTCGATAATCCTATGACCAAGCATGTACAAAACTTTTTTCAAAAACACATTTACAATCGATGGAATATTTTGATCGATAAAGAGACAATCACTCGCAGCACAAAGGCTGCAACAAACTTAGAGGACAACCACTTTGCTGTAAAAATCTCATCTATGCAGAACAATCGCTTTGCAGCACGTCGTAACTTAAAGGACATCAATTAGGCTCAATTAAACGTAAGAAATCACTACACCAACTATCGGATCCTAAATTGTTAATCATGGAACAGCCAATCATCATCACCAACCACAGCATCATCATATTAGGATACTAGTAACGTTGCACTGATGTGTTCCAACCGAGTCTTTGTCGATGACGATGGTGGTAGGAGTCCTACCCAAAGAAAAACCCTAGTTTTTGATAAGTTTAGAAGAGAGAAAAACAGAAATCTAATGCTTTTTATTTTTTATCTTTTAAGGATGGTTAATTCAATATTTATTTTTAAAAAAAAAGTTCTCCTTGAGCCGAAGCCATATTTTAAAGCAAATTCCTCAAAAATATTCTTGGAATTATTTGCCAAAGTTCACTTTACGAGGCTATCCCATTTTCGCAAAAAATTCTACCCTGCAATAATTGTGAAGACGGAAGTCTTTGAAAGCCAATTCGGAAGCGATTCCATTCCGAAACCGTAAGCAATTCAACATCTTTTTAAATTCCATTATTGTACTCTGAAACTCGATTTGTAGATTCCGATATTGACGACATCTAATAATAAAATGCACTCTTGAAGAAAATAATGATAGAGAAAATTCGATAAATTCTATATGATGGAAATAATAAATAATGGTACTAACACATGTCAGTCCAACCACTATCAAGATGATCATGTGAAATTATTTAAGGGACTGTGACCCATCAGACGGCATTGATTGGTACAAACTGAAAGTCACACAGTGGCCATTACACTACTAATTTATTAGATGCCTCCTAGAGTTTCTTCTTTTTTGTTCTTTGACAAGTTATTTATGTGCGCAATGTTCAATTATTATTATTATTATTATTATTATTATTATTATTATTTGGAAACAATTTTCAATTATTCAAGATTACGATAACATTTCTTCCTTCATTTTTTTTTTTAGAGAAAACCATATTTTTGACTTGGATTCTTCATATAAGGGGGAAAACTGTCTACAATTTACACTTCATTTGTTTATTATTTGAAATGTAGTGTTGAGACCTATGGACATACTTTTATTATGAAAAGCTTCTCATATCAAATTTAATAAGGATAGTCAAATAAGAGATTTATCAAATTTAATACTAATTGGAGTTTTAATGACGATGGTTTATTTAGTCCCCCTCCCTCCTTTTCTTTTCTTTTTTTTTTTTTTTAATACAAGCACCCATGTACACCTCTTTATATTAACCTAACCTATTACTAATATATAGTATTTAGTGCTATTCAAGATCGAACTTCAAACTCATAGTTCCCAAGTCCCAAACCATTTCGTCATTACTAGACTAGTCCCAATAGCTTATATTAAGACCACTTGCTAATATCATAAAATCTCTAGATGGATTATTAGAATGTTCTAGTATGGTTTTATCATCATGTGAGATTGTAGAATTCGATTCCTAAACCTAAACAACTCTGATTCAAAGTAAATATCTTCACTGTCCATATGTTGGACTGTCATTGGAAGAAATTGAATTTTACAACGAGAAGGGACATGTGGCCTCCCGTTACAAGAAAACCCACTCCATTGGTAGGAAGGGACTCTCTAGTGGTGTAAATTTCTACTTATAATGAGCTTTCACTAAGGTAAATCTTTATTGGACTCCATTTAAGGTTTATCTTTCTCTCATCTTTTGAGGAAGAGAAACCATATCCAAGAGATATTGAATGGAGAACTAACGTGTAAGCCAATTTACGGTGCTAACCTACTGCTTAATTATTACAAAGGTGAATAGCAAGGAAGATAAAAAGTTTTAAGAAGACTGTCAAATTCGTTCGTATATGTTGAAGCCCAATAAATTAATAAAATATTATTTCCAAAAAGGCAGAAACGATTTTTATGATGAATTATTATTTTATATAGCTTGATAAACTGACTCATTGTGGTCTTACAAATATTTTCAAAGCACAATCCTTTGCCAAAAAAAACTTAGGTGTACGAAAGAAACAAAAAGTTAAATTGAATCATGTTCAGGTTATGGAGACATATTAAAAGTTCATGCATTGTCACATTGACGTTTTAAGGAAACACACATCTTAAAATAATGTTTTTTCCTTTTTTGTCACTATGTTAGTTCGGAGTGCAAATGCCAAGTGAACTTTTACGGGTTCATTACCTTCAATTTTACCTTTATTGCCATCTCTGAAATTCATTATATCCTTAGTGCAGGATTTGAAGTATTTTGACATTTTTTTTTTTATCATCTATCAATGATTGAAAAATCAACATTTTCATTGATATTTCTATAAAAATTTTCATATTTTAAAAGTACTGATATGAAAACAGAAGTGTAATACCTTTTTCATAAAATATCCAGAAAATTTCCATGTAAATTTTCGTAAATATCGATTTTTCTTGGAAATATCGAATTTCCTTAAAAAATGTAGTATTAAACAACAAAATATCATGAAAATTTCCATAGCAATGTTGACAAAATTTCAATAAAATATCATTTTTAATATTTTTTAACTTATTTTTGAGTGTAGTAAATTATTTTTTTTTTAATTCACTCACATTTTCTCGTCTACATAGAGATAATTGGTAAAATATATACATGACCTGTTTAAAATTAATTAGATAAAATACTCAAATATCATGTCTTGATATTAATATTGTTTAAACTAATCAGATATTATAGATACCTTTAAGCATTCTAGAAGTCCCTTTTGATATTGATATGTTTTATTTATATATATATATATACACACATATAAATATGAAACTATGGATATAATATACCTATATTGTTAGGTTAATTATTGGTTGTTTAAGTAAATGGTATGGACATATGCTTATCATTTATAGCACTACGATCACTTCTTATAATGTAAATTTAACTATACTTAGTAGTTTAATTGAGTATTTTGTTTATTTTTTGTGTTAATTATTTTAGCTTTTTTTAAAATTTTATATAAAAAATTAGCATTTTAGAATAAATTTTCAAATTTTATGTTAATCTCCACAGATATTGATATTTCTGTAACATCTAAGTATCGATATTTCTGCAAATGTCAATATATTCATCCTTACATATATCATGTATCTTGACAACCATTTTGAAAAATATCAACTTTAATATGAAAATAGTTTACAAACAATGTTAGAAGCAAAACATTTTAACTTATTTTTCCGGATCAAAATCTTTTAATTTCCTATAATAATTCATTTTCCTTCTTTACACTATGGGTTTTGTTTTCTTGTCAAACATGTGACTCCTATCTTCATGAATTAAATTTAGAATTTAAAAGAAATAATGATCTGGTATATTATTTTAGACATGATAAACGGTTGTACCAATTATCATAGCTATTAAACCACAAAACAAAACATGGTCAGTCCATTACACTGTATAGTAATTGCGCTAAAAAAATAACTATAAATAAGTATTGAAAACGATGGATGCTGAACATACCATCTCAAATAAAAGGAATTTATTAAACAAAAAATTATTTTTACAACTTGGAATATAATTACAGGTTTACTCCCAAACTCCACAAAGATTAAACCGACATTGTCTTCCTCCTACACTGACTTGCCTTCAGTTTAAAAGATGTAATGAAAGTCTTTTGCTTGTCTTCGATTTAACTAGCCTACTTCCAACTTGGTTGCTTACTATCTGCTTTCAACTCCTTGGATTTACTCCAAATCGATAAATGCACACACGCAGTGGATTAATAACTATGAAAAAAAGCTTTTGAAAAGTGTGATTCTCTAGTTTTTACTCCAAGTGTAAGGTTTTGTTTGGTAAACGTATTGTGTTTATATTATTTTTGAATACAATGTAGTGAATGCAATTTGTATTTAGAGGAAAAGTATTTGCATTGCATTTGAACGCAATATGTGTTTAGATAAAAAGTATTTGAATTGTATTTAAATAAAAAAATATGTGACGTCTTTAGTCAAAGTCCAGAGAAAAAAAGAGAGAGAAAAAGAGTATATGATGTGATTAATAAAAATAATAGAAAAAGTAAAATAATGAATAATTATTATATTAAATTTGAAATATGATGTGATTTACATTTAAATGTAATATTTTTGTGTTTGGGTAAAAATTATATTATATTTGAATGCAATGCAAATGTAATATTAGAAATAAATGACACCTAAGAATGCTCTAGTTTCTCTCTCTTTGTAAAGCTCTAAAAAGTGTGTGATTCTCAACAACATATTACTTAAATAAACAAGATCTATGGTAAAATCTCCACAAGATATTATTTCCAAAGCATCTAATTTTCAATTTCATGTACTCATGAAATTCATGTTGTCTATTTCAGGACTGTGGCCACAGACGACTCCGTCCATGTTTTGTGCCAACAGTCCAATGTATTCCAATTTTGAACTGCGGAAAAACATTACCTCTTGAAAGGCATATCAAATTCAAGTGTAATTCTGTTACGAAAATCTTTTTCAAGTTTCAACAGATAATAACCCAAAAAAAAAACCTTGAAATTATAATAATAAATCTAGAAATAAATTAAGCAGAAGATTAGATTGGCAAAATTTTAATTTTCAAATGATTTAAATATTTAACCATAAATTTGATTTCTTATTTAAATAAAACCCGACCCGATAGAATTTGTTCAAGCTTCAAATTTGATTCCCTACAACACAATCACAAGATTAGCAATCCAAATTATTTAAAATAATATTAATAATAACAAAATCCAAACTTTGAAACTTAAAAAGATCCTCCAAAAATCATAAATATAGTCAATCTATTTTTTGATATTGAATACCAATAAAAATAAAAAACAGGATTAAAAATCCTAATCTTTAACACCAAAAAATTTTCTTTTATAATTTCATGCAAGATGACAAGACTAAGTATAGTAGCGAAGTATTCTATTCTAACTTGGTTCAACCTAGACCATTCTTAATTTAAAATAGAATATCTTTTTCAATATGAGCCAAAGCTACCCAAGGGTAAAAAATGAGGTTCAATAGTGTATATTAAAAGAAAGAAAGAAAGAAAGATAGGACTAGTGCTATATCATTAACATTTTAGGTTTTAAAAAATTAAATAAATTATATGCTCTTATGTCTAATTTCTTTTCTATAAGTGGAGAATTGGTTTTTACTCGATTTTAGTTTAAAAAGAATTGAGCAGCTAACTAAGTTTTTTGCTTGATGTACGCCCATGCAAAACAAAAAATAAAAAATAAAAAATAAAAAATACTTTCTTTCTTAAAAATAAGAGTATTTTTACGGTAGAATTTCTTATTTTGAATTACTAGTAAAAACTTATATTTATGTTATTGGATTAAATTTTCAACGTTTTGATCTAGTACTAGTGTAATGGTTTATAAGTCAAAAGACCACGTTCTAATGGTTTGGAATAAAGCCCAGGAGCAAAACCATGTAAACGGAGGCCTAAAGTAGAAAATATTATACCAAAGGGAGATATGAGTCACCTTTGGTATGAGTCATTACAAAGTCTATACCCAACCGTAATTTTGGCCAACAAGGGAGTTGGACCTCAAAAAGAGGGTTAATTGTGATGATTCATAAGTAAAGAGATTACCTCCTAATGATATGAAGTCTTTTAAGGTAAAATCCAAGAGCAAAACCATGCAGATCGAGATTTAAAGCGGATAATATCATATCAAAAAGAAACACGAGTCGTTAAAACAAGAACAACTATGTTGTTCGCTGTAAATTTGTAAGATAAACACTTATAAATCACATTGTCAAAAAATCAACCCAATGGTCAAAAACAATTATTACTGATAATGTATAATAGGATGTCTTATCATAGAAGAAACGAATAAATAAATAAATAAATAAATTTAGAGAAATGATCTCCCTATCGTTTTGGAATGACCAACTCACACACATGTAGATTTTTAGGTATATAAATCTTGTCTAAAATTTGTAAGGGTTCCTCCAAAGAAACATTATTCTTATATAATTTTCAAAGTTAAGTCAACTACATGATCATATTAGTTGACTCTTTCCTTGCCCATATAGCAATATTTATGCGCACCAATCTGAACCATCACTTCTTTGGACCGATGCAATCTAGTTATTTGAATATTTTTCTGTTGACCAAGTAATAAGAAGGGGAAAAAATAATAATAAAAATATGTCCTTTTTCGGCTTTCAAATGGATATATTGCAATAATCGACTTGAGTTTTCCTTTCTATCTCGATCAATTTATACTTCTTAGGCACTTTAAAGGCCATTAATTAGAAAATAATAATAACAATAATAAACATCATCATCATTATTAAATAACATGTTTCCCTTACTTATTTATTAATATTTTATTTTTAAGATTAGGGATTCGAATCCTATCCCTTGTAATAGAATCATACGAGAAATTATTGTTGAATTATATTTTAAACCACTTAATTTGTTAATTTAATCAATTTGATTTGCATTCTTTTAGAATTTTGCACTTCTAAAGTCTTCTTAAGCTCTTTTCATCAACTAGATGACGCATTAACTCTTCATCTTTCAATTGCCCGTGTAAATACCATGTCATTTCCTTAGTCATGTGACAGAAAGCATACAAACTCTTCAACTGATCCTTTAAAGGAAAATAATGAGGTGCTGTCCATGAAACTTTCTTTTTCTTTTTACTCTTTTAACAACTTGTGTTACAGACTGGACACGACTGTAGATTAGCATTCTTCTTCTAAAACAAAGCCTAATCTTATTTACATACATGAATTGTTTCATAGCTTAATCATAATTTACTCAATAGCTTCTTTGCCTTGTAATAATAAGTAGGTAATTTGTTCACATTCGAGAATGCATCTTTTAATAACTTCAACATTACATCCATGCACTCATTAACCCATTTATACAATACCTTTAAGTGCATCAGTTTCACTGAGAAATTCAATGATGAATTCTAAGTGCAGCTCGAATACAATCCCACTTGTAGCTCGGATAAGAGATTCTTGAATTTATTATACTGCATATTTTGTATAGCCACTTTTGTCTCACACAACATATCGATCATTATTATCATTAATTCCAGCAACATCATTTAATACTGTAAACATCTCATCAATGGTTCATTGACAACTGAATTAGTACTTGAAACTGGTTCAACTTCACTGTGATGAATTCATTTAGTGTACATTGTATCAAATCCAAATTGATGTACATGTGCTCTCACTATTTCTACTAGTGTCATCTTATGATTTCTACACCTGATATAAGGATACTTGATACACCTAACAGAATTTGTATACTTTTTTACAACCTTAATAAAAGTAGAAAATCCATTCCAAATCTCATCATACAATCGGTTTTTCATATATATCCAACTCTTATTCATCGGCATTTCGACTATAGATAATAACATACACAATCATTAAAGGCAATCATGTAACATATGTATGCATACAATTCTACATACCACATTTACTTCAACCCTATAAGGTAAGGCCCTATCTCATTTAATATTGTAATTTACGCATTGTGTCACTTATCCCACAATGCCTCTTTTCTGTAAAAATTTCAACAGCATCTCCCTTTCGTTCTTTAAAGTGTGCTATTATACGCATATTCGAAGAACAAAGATAGACATACCAAAACCTCTACCAAAGGTGTGAGTGAAATAAAATGACAAATATGTAAAGTACAATACTAAACTATCCAAACGAGACAACTCAAGCATCGATCACTACGTTTTAATCCTTGAACGGGTCTAAGGTTAATTCATGCATGCATAAACAAAATACAAATCAAAAGGTCCTACCTATATATGTTTTCTTTATATACTTTTTTATAACTATATAGTCACAAATCACAATATAAAAATTAAAAAACTACATATATTTTATATAAATTTACATTGTTTTATCAAATTTTATTAAAATTATTATGCTTCTAAATAAATTATTACTTTATACTTTTTGCTTTTAACATATTCCTTTATTTATAATCTTTTTTAATTTATTATCAATTTTTTGTTTAAATCGTATTATTTATTATTTTAATTTATTATTAATTTATTTATTTAATAATCTCATATACTTATTTTTTTATTTTATTACAAATTTTTTTATTTATTTCTAATAAATCATATTTTTATTTTTTTAATTATTTAAATAATATCAAAATTTGGTACTTATCTCTAATTATTCATACTTTTATTTTTTTAATTATTTAAATAATATTATAATTTACTATATAATTCATTCTTTTTTAAGCTAATTATTAAACTTACCACGTAAATATCAATTTATTTACAATTTCAGTATTTTTTATGATTATTGATTATTTTCATATTATTATTATTTTCAATTTGTTATCAATTATAATACTTTTCATATTCACATAAATTTATTTTTTTAGCAAAAATTTAGTAATTATCAAACCTTTCATCTAACCAAATTTAATAATCAATTTCCATATACAAATTTTCCAATAATAAATTTCCAAAAACAATTTATTTAATCAATTTCTATAAATTTAACAACAAAAAAACAAGCCAAAAATTTTTTTTTTTCAACCAAACACTACGACAAAATCATCGTCACAAACTTGTTTATTACCATCAACATTATCAACCCCATATACAAAAAAAAAAAAACACAATTACATTAACCAACAAAAAAAAATTACTTACAAAAAACCAAACCCACAAATAATGAGGATCAGAAATCGATGATAGAGGGAGAGAGGGGTGAATGCCAGTGAATGGCGGTAGAGGATGATCGGCAGTGGTGGTGATGGTGGAGGAAAGAAATGCAAAAAATTGGCAATTTGGGGCTAGATGTTTTGGGGGATTTGGGTTTTTTTCAATGGGTTTGGAAGATGTAATTTCATATTAAAATGAAATAGGAGATTTTGGTTAGTTTTGGGGGAGAAAGGCCGGAGTTAGGTTGGAGAAAGGGAGAAAAGATAAGAAAGTAAAATAGAAAATCAGAGAAAATGAGGAAAAAGGCTCATAGTTCTAGTTTATACCCAGTTTTTTTTTTTTTTTTTGTGCGATGACATATAAGTCGAAAGTCATCACAAATAAACATAAAAACGATGTTGTTTGACCTAGCTCATTAATATTGCTATGCAAATATTCAAAGATTATTCTTGAACAAATTTTGAAACATTTTTTACAACGACATTTTTTTTGTTGTAAAAAAATAATTTTTTGGAAACTATCAAATAATCCTCCATGTTTTTATCAAAATTTAAATTTTAAATTCATTTGCGATGACATATTGTCACAATTAATACTATAATAAATGGTTTTGAATAGTCAATACTAGCTATAATTAACCCATATTTTCAACGAAAATGTCGTCACAAATAACTTCAAATTGACATGAATTAACTTTGAGTCATGTTCATTTTGACAGTAACCAATATTTGCAACGACAATGTATGATTATATTAGTAATAGTTTGAGATGACATATCATCACAATTACTTAAGGCGATGATATATTTGAATTTAAAAAAATGATAGTTATTTATGATAACATATCATTATAAATAATCATTTATTAACAAAAACATTATACGTGGCTAAAAACCTCTTTTTTAGTAGTGATAGTTGAAGATGATAAGCTTGGTTATCCAAAAAAACTCTATCATATATCTTCACAAAAAGAAAAAAAATATTCCTCTGGTAAAAAACCATTAAAAAAATCTATCAAGTATCTTATTATTGCACAATCGATTTGTATTAGGACCAACGTTCGAGTTGGGAGTCGATTTTAGTCATTTTCCAAAAGCTTAGAGTGGATCAAGTGTTTCTTTTTCTCTCTTCTTTATTTTATTTTATTTTTTATTTTAACAAGAGTAGATCTAGCGTTTGAACGGGAAAGTAAATTGCAAAATAATAATAATAATAAATAAAAAGCAAATATGTGAGAATATATAATGATTCAACTTTAGTACGTGAGAGCCATGTTAAATATAAAGTTTGGGAATTTTATTATTTTAGAGAAGTTCGCACAATATTTTCTTCAAGGAGGATGGGGAGCTAAAGAGTAAGAATTCTAGAATAATGGAGAAATTCATACTGTATAGGATTGATCTCTATTTATAGGATGTAATTGTTGCTACCAATAATTTCTCGATTCTTCTAGGATTGTTGCATATTAGACGGGCCATAAGCTCATATAACGGAGACACCACCATTATTAAAAGGAACTCTAATAAAAACTAAAATAATAAAAAAACCAATATCTATTTGGCACACAAAACACCATTGTTATATAAAAATAACTAATAAAAAAACACAACTACACGAAAGGAAATCTAAGTATCGCGGAAAAAAAAATACCATTAATGACATAGTCACCACCTCCACAAAAGGAAAGAAAATACCGAGTAGCACGAATTTGGGACTGCCAACCAAGGGCGTCCACCAAAATGCCCATACATCTCATGCATCCAACACCACCACGACAACGCCCCAGCTCAACGACTTGCCAAAACGCCTCCCTTCCGGCATCGCGACCAACCATGCCTCCAGCATCATCTTCATAGGGCCATTTCCATCTCTGGGCTAGAGTCCGAGGTAAAGCAAGTGCCACTAAGAAACTATGGCTCCAATAAATAAAAAAAACTCTACAACATCCTAGGACAGTGCCAGAGAGATAGAGAGTTTTAGGGGGTATTTGGATTGCGTTTTTCAGACATCCAAAACTTTTTTTTTTTTTAAACTTCACCACTTTTTACTATTTACATCTCCAAAATATTACAGTAAACTCCAAATTTTAAAAATTCATAACTTTGTATATAGAAGTCTAAATGAGATAATTTTTGTTAAATTGCATAGAATTTCGAGAGAAACGAAACAATATCTATATTGATATATTTTTTCTAAAAAAATTTTTAAAATTTTTTATTTTTTCACCCCCAAACAGTTTTTTTTTTTTCCAAATACATTTTTCAAAACAACTTTTTTCCAATCTAAAAATAATATCTCCAAGCATCACCCCCAAACACCCCCTTATTTTCATTGCATGATCTGGAATTTGAATTTCTTAATTAAATTTTCAAATTTACCGCGTGTGCTCGTTTACATGTCAAATATCCATAAATCATTCTACGTAATTTATTCATGCAAGTGTATGGAACATGTTTCAAAAAAAACAATTTTTTTTCCTACCGACAACTTCATACACACAAAAGTCTTTGCGCTGTAATTAGTAATTTAAAAAACAAACAAACAAACACAAACAAAGACGAAAGGAGGCAGATTTGAGTATTCAACAAAAAAATCAATCATCAAACGTACGTTTTGACTTCATCGCCATATGAATAGCATAAAAGTACCAATTTAAGGTTTAAAGAATTAAATAAAAAAAGTTCCATATTAAGCAAAGTCAATCTAAAATGTTTGTTTGTCTCTAAACACATTTTCTCCATCACTTTTTGCCTAGACTAAGTTGGGCTCCGCCGGCTACCGCGGTCTCCACCGCCTCTCATCTTTCTCTACACTTTCCTCTTTATTTTTAATTATGTATATTTATAATGTTGAATAAATCACACGAGGTCCAAACTTGATGTGCAAGAATGAGTTGTAAATTAACTGACATTTTTTGTACGGTTCAATGTCGCTTTTAGCTGGAAACTTTATAAAAGGCAACTTGGTTTTGTATAATTTAACGCTAATAAAGTATAAACAAGAAAAGATTAGAAAACCATTTAGAAATGCTAAAAGTATATACACACACATATGTAGCTCGGCCATCAAGGCGGATATATAGGCAGCCTATATAGTCGCCTGTATGTCTTTGGTCTTTGACTGGCGGAGCAAGTTGGAAGCATCGATTTATATATATATATATATATATTTGCATTCAAAGACAATTGAAATAATTGGTAACTTACGGAAAAATAAATTATTATGAGAAGCATTTCAATAAAAACATTTAGGTGAAAAGTTTTAACTAAAAATATTATTGTAATTGGAATTGATGTTTGGATATTAACAATTCGAATAAAATATTTGAATAAAAAAAATATTTAAATATACTTCTAAAAGTAGTTATTTAAAACGATATAAATAGTGTAAAAAATGAAATTTGAAATAGTTTTTCAATTTTTTTTAAATCACTCAAATATATATTAGAATGTAGGTATATTTAGAAGGAAAAGACTTTTTATCATTTAAAAAGAAAAATGTATATAAAATTTAAATGCTTCATTCTTAATTGAGTTCACCAAACACATCTGAATGATCATTTAAAGGAAATTGCCTAAACAATTTCAAACGACTCCCAAAACCAGGCAAAGTTAAGAAAGAAAAAACAAATACTTTAACTATTATAGGAAAATAGGGATAAATTTAGGGTAAAAAGCCATTGAAAAGCCAACAATAATTTGTTCGCTTCAAGAGATCTCTGTACACATGCAAACATGCAAATAATAGTTATACAGTGTTGTATTTGCATTTTGATAAGTTGAGCATTCTCTAATTTTATTTCCACTGCTCCCTGTATCCCAACCAGTAATATATAGATATATATATATATACACACACACGCACACTTAATTTTTTTTTTTTTAACTTACCTGTTGTCCCGTTAAGATTCGGTTTTCCTATTTGCAACCTCTCCAATTTTTGAATTTTTCATTTTTATTTCTATTATTTCTATAAACAATTTTAATGTTTTTAGTGCATATCCCTCTAACATAGAAGACTAGATCTATCATTATGCACTATGAAAATGGTTCATTTCTTAATCATTACTTTTTTTTAAAAGGGAAATTATTATTCAAATTAAAAAGTATAAAGACATTAATACCAAAGATGAAACAACCCTGTGGTACAAGAGACACAGCTCTCGATTAAAACTGATTAAAATCTAATGAAACTTAATAAGAAAGACAAAAGCCTAGACCCGATAACGAGCAAACTCATTGAATTCCTCGATAATTCTATAATCGAGCATGTACAAAGCTCTTTTTAGAAACATATCTACAATTTATAGAATATTGTGATTGGTCAAGAGACAGTCACTCATAGCATAGAAGTTATAACAAACTTCGCCTAGCCTTATTACTAATGAAACTAATAGACTGATATTACTGGAGAACAACTCGAGTGGAATACAAATACAAATACAAATACAAATCAGAGGTGTAGAAACTACCTCCTTTATTATAAAATTAAAATAAAAACACAAAAACAAAACATGATTAGAAAATAACATTGATCGTAAAATTCTCACCCATGTAGAATAACTACCTTGCTGCACGTTACAACTTGGAGGACATCAATCAAGTTTAATTGAAGATAAGAGATTATCACTAACCATTAGTGTGGCGACCCCCCACGTACGTTACCATACCAACCAGTCGAGCTCTGACGCCGACCGCGATGGCTGGCAACCTCGTGGTTCGTCATCCTCTTACTTAACTTAACTTTCATATTCTTAACGTTCTCATCTTATAGCGGAAGCAATTTCTATAGCAAATTTTTTTTTTTTTTTTTTTTTTTAACTTACATACTATACCTATCTTTATCATACTCTTATAACACATATATCATAACTTTCTTTCTTTCATCTTCCTTTTTGAACGCTCAGCGAAAGACTCATGGTAGTACCATACCCTCGCCCAGTCCCTTGGCACGTGCAGATCCGTCCGTTGTCCATCATATTACTTTAAATAAACACGTTGCTTACCTGCAACATATAAACAACTAATGAGCTAGATGCTCAGTAAGTTCAAACATACATTCATTAACTTATAAATACTAGTAATATATATTATTACTAGAATATATGACATCACATATATACACATCATATACATCATTTATACATATCCTCAAAACATAACATAAAATGTGAGCTTCTTCATGCTCATTTATCTCTTCGTTCATTGTTCTTATCATTCTATCGATCATCTCTTATCATTCAAATCTAATCTCTTCGTTTCTTTGCTTTTTCATTTCTATCATTTCTTAACTTTCTGTTCTAAACCTTTATAACTTCTCTATCGCTTTGTCATCATATCTTAACATTTCATATCTTAAAGCTAGTAACATATACACTAGCACAACATCACGTAAAAACGTGTCATTCCATACATATAACATCAAACACGTCACATCACATATATAATTCTATCATGTTCTTTTAACTTCGTTTTATTATTTTTCATTGATTTCATTGTGTTGTTCTTTCATATCGTTCGTTTCTTTTCTTTTCTTTTCGTATCATTTTTTTTTTTTTCTTTTCTTTTCTTTCCACTCTCTTTTTCCTTGTTTTTTTTTTTTTTTTTTTCTTTTTTTTTTTTTTTTTTTTTTTTTTTTTTTTCACGCACTCTCTTTTCTTTTCTTTTCTTCTCTTTTCCTTTCTTTTCTTTTCTTTTCTTTTCCTTTCTTTTCCTTTCTTTTCTTTTCTTTTCACTCTTCTTTCGTTTGTTTTCTTTCCACTTTCCATTGGTTGGGCCCGTTGTTGGACGCACCTAGTTGCGCGCGGACAGTGGGAGGAGGGGGAGCTACCCACCAACCTACCTCACAGTCACATAAAACCTCACCTTCGGGGCTGGTCCATCCTATAATCTACCGCACCTTCGGGGTAGCGCCACATCTACGCGGAGGATATAGACCGGAAGTCTCGACCTTGTAGGGAGACCGGTACGCCAACAACTTAAGTTTTCAGTCTTATTATCTTGTAGGCTTTTGTTTTTCTTATATTGATTTTTCGTTGAACATCTTTTTCTTTCAAAAACATAACACATATAGCACATATTACTTATATAACATCACATCACATCACATCATTACAAACAAAAACATGTTTTGTTACGTGTAGACAATTATTCTCGGTTCGTCTTATCATTTGCATCATTCCATCAATCATAGCCTATCGATCATAGCCTATCGTTCTATTCCATCAATCACATCTTATCGTTATGTTCTAATCCTTTCATCATACCTTTCATCATAACCTATCATTGTTTTTCTTTCTTGTCTAACTCTTTGCTTTCATATCATTTTTCATAAAACATTCATCATACCTTTTATCATAACCTATCATTGTTTTTCTTTCTTGTCTAACTCTTTGCTTTAATATCATTTTTTTTTTTTATAAAACATCTATTCTTTCGTCCTCATAGAATATACCCTTTCTTAATTCCATTCCTCACCGGTCATCGTTGCTCTATCAATCATAACTTAACTCTCATAAAACTTTTCATAAAACATCTATTCTTTCGATCTCATAAAACATCCCTTTCTTAATTCCTTTCATATCTCGTCTCTTTCTTATGCACTCTATCATAATATTATCATTCTTACTCTTTCCATTCCTCTATTCCTCTTTATCACATCGTTACTCTCATAAAGCTTTTATGATACCTTTCCTTCGTATATTCAATATATACATATATTTATATATATATATATATTTTTATAAATTAATTATTAAAACATATCTTTTAACATCATCATAGCATTGCTATAGCATTACTATAGCATCATCATAAATCACATCATGACATTTACATATAAAACATATAAATACGATAAGCTTGTTCATAGTTGCAGACGGGTAAATGTCTGAACTTACTCATAGCGTGCTTATCCTTTCCTTAGGATCCATCGATGTCCTTCATCGCTTCTGGATCGGGTTCCTATAAACAAATTCTGTCCGTTAATCACATTTTCATTTATAGCTTTTATTTTATTAAAAAACTTAATTCTGATCTTATAATCGTTAATTATAGCCTTAGGACAGCTTTCTAAACCTTTATGGCCATTTTTGAATTTTTCTCCAACTTTTGAAAAATTACGATTTTACCCCTAACTTTTGATAAAATTACAATTTTACCCTTAACATGATTTTTCAGAACTTAAACCTCAATTTTGACTTTTACAAACTTCATTAACCTATTCCGGGGTCATTGGGACTCTTTTCCCATAATTTGATAATGTTTGGGCAAATTGACCATTTTGCCCCTGATGGGTCGTTTAACCATAACATTTTCATTTTCATACTTAGGCTGGATTTTCTAAACCCAAAATCATTTAATTAACTTTTTAAATCTTAGCAGACCTTTTTCGGATCAATTCTTATCATTTTACCAATTTTTCACATTCCCGGCCCTCGGGAAGTACTATTCCGACCTAAGAGTCGGTTTCATGTTTTTCTTGCGTTCTAGGGTTTCGAAAGGTCGGTTTACTAATCGTACCTTACCCATTCCTTTTTCCTTGCCCTAATTCCTCGAGGGGGCTCGGGTTACCTTCCCGATCATATTTTTACCCCTCGTTTCCCATATTACCCCTGGTGTCATTTTTTTAGAAATTTCGGCAGAGTTTCCCCTTAATTTTTGAGGTTCCAGCGTTTAGGAAACGCCTGAAAACCATCTATCCTAATCTAATTCTATCACGTACTATACCAGAGGCCTAGATTTTACGTAAAACTCATATCGTTTACGTAAAATCGTTACATTATCACATATTTTTTCTTTTTCTCCGTTACAGTCATTTTCTTCTTTTTACATACATTCTTTTCCATAATTTTCATACCAATAATTATAAAATCATATAACAATCCCAAATAATTTAATTGCGGAACGTAAAGGGGTCAGAATTTATACCGAATTGCAGTCCGGTCTCGACGGCATAAACCCCAATTCCTCGTTCTTCATATTTGAGGTCTCGTCTTGCAATTCCGACTCCGCGGATGCGTCCGGAACGTCGAAAATAGGCCAACGGGCCAAACTTGTATTTTCGGTCAACGGTCGCCGTTGA
This sequence comes from Antiaris toxicaria, assembly GCA_035233585.1. NCBI lineage: Eukaryota > Viridiplantae > Streptophyta > Magnoliopsida > Rosales > Moraceae > Antiaris > Antiaris toxicaria. Next base: position 11,870,065 of record CP141161.1, read on the forward strand.
CCGGCGTTGACCGCCGTTGACCGGCGTTGACCGGCGGCGACGGTGGCAAGTGGGTAGTCCATTTTGAAGATCTCGACGAGAGAAATCCATTGGTGGCTTCAATTTCACCATTCGACACCTCTATCGCCGGAAATCGACCCCGAAAGTCACGGCCACGGCGGCGACGGTGGAACTCCGCCGTGCCGGACTTTTTCCCCGAAATTGATTGAGGGCTTTTGCTCCCCTCTTCACGGCGACCGTTTCTGTACAAGTGGTGCAGCTCAACATCGCCGGAAACGGCGAGTTTCACGGCGGCGACGGCGACGGCGACGTCGCGACTTCGGGCGGCGCGATTCCGCCGGTGTTGAGGCGATCCACCACCTGGGTTTTGTTCTACTCTTCACCACGAGTCTTTTGGGACCGGTTTCGTGGCAAATGGTGGCCGGACGGCGGAGAAATCTCGCCGGGAAGATTTCGGCTCCGGCGACCTTCAGGCGGCGCGTGCGGCTTGCTCCGGCGGCTGCTCCGTCGCGTCGACCCACCATCGGACTCAGCTCGGCGAGAGCTTTCCAATGACACCGGCGGTGTCGAAAACGGACACCGTTTCCGATGATCGGTTACTGTACACATTCGGCTAGAGAGAGAAAGAGAAATGTAGAGAGAGAGGGCGTGTGGACAAATGAATAAATTACACTTTTTCCCGTTCTTTATATACTTTTTCACCCAAAATTTCAACATGGGCTATGCTGACTAATTTGGACGTCCTGAATCCAAATATATCAGTTTTATTTTCATCTGAGGTCATTTTGACCAATTTCCGATACTGTGAATTTTCGGTCAAAAATTACCCTTGTGCTCAATTATCAAATTTGAGCGTGCTGATAGGCTATCCTCACTAATTTCGGAGTGCTGAACCCAAATTTATCAGTTTTATGTCAAGATAATATCATCTTGACCTACTTCCTGATACTGTGAGTGGCACACACGTGCACACACATAATATCACTATTACTCATTTTTCATTTTTTTTAACATTGTTAGAACATTTTATTTTAGTTCTAAACAATATTAAATCACTTAATTTCACATTTTAACGCTTAAATTCATTGTGTAATTATTTTCCGAAAAATGTGAATTTTCCCGGTTGTTACATTCACCCCTCCTTATAAAATTTTCGTCCTCGAAAATTAAGGCAAGTAGGGTTTCAACGTCTTCATTTCTTCTTCACATCTTGTGTAACTTTTCAATATCGTGATTTCCTTCTTCTATGACATCTTCATAAACTAGATCTTTCCTAAATTGGAATCTCCTTGCATGTACCTCCAAAAAAATTGGGATGAACCATGCATCTCTACGTATCCGTGCATTTCTGTACATTCGTGCATCATTACCATGGATTATGCTGTCGTAGTCCAACGTTCCCTTTCATAAACATATTTAGTAAAATTTCTATGAAATTCACATTAAGTAACGTCATACCATTATGGAACATTACTTAATATCATTTCATCATTTTAACATTTCATAACAATTACATATCATACACATATAATCATATACATTTCATCAATAAGGCTTTATATATAGCCTTTCATTTCAAATATACTCATATACATACATATACATTTATACATTATCGTCCTTTCCATCCATATCAATAAGAAATCGCTCCGGATCTTGACTTTCTCCTATATCATCTCAGTCATTCCTAACCTCGGTGGACTTTTCTTGATCTACATTTACCTTGACTTAGTTCCACTATGAGTCCTTTCCAACCTATATTGCAGAAGTCCTCATTAGTTCCTCGTGACGCACAGCATTTGTTAGAACTATATCACCGGACGTCGACTGCAGTTTCTCGATCCGATGAACAAATTCTCACATATCCGCAACTCTAGGGAATATAGGCAGTGTCACGTCCCCCCGTGCCCATGAGGAAATTGGGACTGATACTGGGCTCCTCTGAGGAAGTCACTCAATCATGGTATGGTGAAACTCGGTCCAGTTAGAGCTCATCCTAGTCACAAGAATCCCAATACACATGAGAGCATCTTCCTGAAAGGTGCATACATGTCACAGCTATCATAACCCAATTATCCTGATCAATGGTGCACAGTCAGAGAATCATCTTGATATCATGAACCCAATCCTGTATTCTCATAAAGTGCTGGAGTGCTGTCCGCCCTCGAAACTTGGTGGACAACTGATCCCGTCCATCTTCTAATCAGTCCTCTAACATCGTACTCATACCATACCACCCACGATTGTACCGTGAGTTCGTCATCTTGTCCTTTAAAAATTGTTTAATTTATATAATAAATAATTACTAACATAAAACAAATCTAACTTACTTGGAATAACGACAGGATGTGCAGCGTGCCAGGAGGGATATGGTCAACCTTTCGCTCTGATACCACCTGTGGCAACAGGTGGTACTCTAAACTAGACCCATCGTAAACCTTGCTCTGATACCAACTGTGGCGACCCCCCACGTACGTTACCATACCAACCAGTCGAGCTCTGACGCCGACCGCGATGGCTGGCAACCTCGTGGTTCGTCATCCTCTTACTTAACTTAACTTTCATATTCTTAACGTTCTCATCTTATAGCGGAAGCAATTTCTATAGCAAATTTTTTTTTTTTTTTTTTTTTTTAACTTACATACTATACCTATCTTTATCATACTCTTATAACACATATATCATAACTTTCTTTCTTTCATCTTCCTTTTTGAACGCTCAGCGAAAGACTCATGGTAGTACCATACCCTCGCCCAGTCCCTTGGCACGTGCAGATCCGTCCGTTGTCCATCATATTACTTTAAATAAACACGTTGCTTACCTGCAACATATAAACAACTAATGAGCTAGATGCTCAGTAAGTTCAAACATACATTCATTAACTTATAAATACTAGTAATATATATTATTACTAGAATATATGACATCACATATATACACATCATATACATCATTTATACATATCCTCAAAACATAACATAAAATGTGAGCTTCTTCATGCTCATTTATCTCTTCGTTCATTGTTCTTATCATTCTATCGATCATCTCTTATCATTCAAATCTAATCTCTTCGTTTCTTTGCTTTTTCATTTCTATCATTTCTTAACTTTCTGTTCTAAACCTTTATAACTTCTCTATCGCTTTGTCATCATATCTTAACATTTCATATCTTAAAGCTAGTAACATATACACTAGCACAACATCACGTAAAAACGTGTCATTCCATACATATAACATCAAACACGTCACATCACATATATAATTCTATCATGTTCTTTTAACTTCGTTTTATTATTTTTCATTGATTTCATTGTGTTGTTCTTTCATATCGTTCGTTTCTTTTCTTTTCTTTTCGTATCATTTTTTTTTTTTTCTTTTCTTTTCTTTCCACTCTCTTTTTCCTTGTTTTTTTTTTTTTTTTTTTCTTTTTTTTTTTTTTTTTTTTTTTTTTTTTTTTTCACGCACTCTCTTTTCTTTTCTTTTCTTCTCTTTTCCTTTCTTTTCTTTTCTTTTCTTTTCCTTTCTTTTCCTTTCTTTTCTTTTCTTTTCACTCTTCTTTCGTTTGTTTTCTTTCCACTTTCCATTGGTTGGGCCCGTTGTTGGACGCACCTAGTTGCGCGCGGACAGTGGGAGGAGGGGGAGCTACCCACCAACCTACCTCACAGTCACATAAAACCTCACCTTCGGGGCTGGTCCATCCTATAATCTACCGCACCTTCGGGGTAGCGCCACATCTACGCGGAGGATATAGACCGGAAGTCTCGACCTTGTAGGGAGACCGGTACGCCAACAACTTAAGTTTTCAGTCTTATTATCTTGTAGGCTTTTGTTTTTCTTATATTGATTTTTCGTTGAACATCTTTTTCTTTCAAAAACATAACACATATAGCACATATTACTTATATAACATCACATCACATCACATCATTACAAACAAAAACATGTTTTGTTACGTGTAGACAATTATTCTCGGTTCGTCTTATCATTTGCATCATTCCATCAATCATAGCCTATCGATCATAGCCTATCGTTCTATTCCATCAATCACATCTTATCGTTATGTTCTAATCCTTTCATCATACCTTTCATCATAACCTATCATTGTTTTTCTTTCTTGTCTAACTCTTTGCTTTCATATCATTTTTCATAAAACATTCATCATACCTTTTATCATAACCTATCATTGTTTTTCTTTCTTGTCTAACTCTTTGCTTTAATATCATTTTTTTTTTTTATAAAACATCTATTCTTTCGTCCTCATAGAATATACCCTTTCTTAATTCCATTCCTCACCGGTCATCGTTGCTCTATCAATCATAACTTAACTCTCATAAAACTTTTCATAAAACATCTATTCTTTCGATCTCATAAAACATCCCTTTCTTAATTCCTTTCATATCTCGTCTCTTTCTTATGCACTCTATCATAATATTATCATTCTTACTCTTTCCATTCCTCTATTCCTCTTTATCACATCGTTACTCTCATAAAGCTTTTATGATACCTTTCCTTCGTATATTCAATATATACATATATTTATATATATATATATATTTTTATAAATTAATTATTAAAACATATCTTTTAACATCATCATAGCATTGCTATAGCATTACTATAGCATCATCATAAATCACATCATGACATTTACATATAAAACATATAAATACGATAAGCTTGTTCATAGTTGCAGACGGGTAAATGTCTGAACTTACTCATAGCGTGCTTATCCTTTCCTTAGGATCCATCGATGTCCTTCATCGCTTCTGGATCGGGTTCCTATAAACAAATTCTGTCCGTTAATCACATTTTCATTTATAGCTTTTATTTTATTAAAAAACTTAATTCTGATCTTATAATCGTTAATTATAGCCTTAGGACAGCTTTCTAAACCTTTATGGCCATTTTTGAATTTTTCTCCAACTTTTGAAAAATTACGATTTTACCCCTAACTTTTGATAAAATTACAATTTTACCCTTAACATGATTTTTCAGAACTTAAACCTCAATTTTGACTTTTACAAACTTCATTAACCTATTCCGGGGTCATTGGGACTCTTTTCCCATAATTTGATAATGTTTGGGCAAATTGACCATTTTGCCCCTGATGGGTCGTTTAACCATAACATTTTCATTTTCATACTTAGGCTGGATTTTCTAAACCCAAAATCATTTAATTAACTTTTTAAATCTTAGCAGACCTTTTTCGGATCAATTCTTATCATTTTACCAATTTTTCACATTCCCGGCCCTCGGGAAGTACTATTCCGACCTAAGAGTCGGTTTCATGTTTTTCTTGCGTTCTAGGGTTTCGAAAGGTCGGTTTACTAATCGTACCTTACCCATTCCTTTTTCCTTGCCCTAATTCCTCGAGGGGGCTCGGGTTACCTTCCCGATCATATTTTTACCCCTCGTTTCCCATATTACCCCTGGTGTCATTTTTTTAGAAATTTCGGCAGAGTTTCCCCTTAATTTTTGAGGTTCCAGCGTTTAGGAAACGCCTGAAAACCATCTATCCTAATCTAATTCTATCACGTACTATACCAGAGGCCTAGATTTTACGTAAAACTCATATCGTTTACGTAAAATCGTTACATTATCACATATTTTTTCTTTTTCTCCGTTACAGTCATTTTCTTCTTTTTACATACATTCTTTTCCATAATTTTCATACCAATAATTATAAAATCATATAACAATCCCAAATAATTTAATTGCGGAACGTAAAGGGGTCAGAATTTATACCGAATTGCAGTCCGGTCTCGACGGCATAAACCCCAATTCCTCGTTCTTCATATTTGAGGTCTCGTCTTGCAATTCCGACTCCGCGGATGCGTCCGGAACGTCGAAAATAGGCCAACGGGCCAAACTTGTATTTTCGGTCAACGGTCGCCGTTGACCGGCGTTGACCGCCGTTGACCGGCGTTGACCGGCGGCGACGGTGGCAAGTGGGTAGTCCATTTTGAAGATCTCGACGAGAGAAATCCATTGGTGGCTTCAATTTCACCATTCGACACCTCTATCGCCGGAAATCGACCCCGAAAGTCACGGCCACGGCGGCGACGGTGGAACTCCGCCGTGCCGGACTTTTTCCCCGAAATTGATTGAGGGCTTTTGCTCCCCTCTTCACGGCGACCGTTTCTGTACAAGTGGTGCAGCTCAACATCGCCGGAAACGGCGAGTTTCACGGCGGCGACGGCGACGGCGACGTCGCGACTTCGGGCGGCGCGATTCCGCCGGTGTTGAGGCGATCCACCACCTGGGTTTTGTTCTACTCTTCACCACGAGTCTTTTGGGACCGGTTTCGTGGCAAATGGTGGCCGGACGGCGGAGAAATCTCGCCGGGAAGATTTCGGCTCCGGCGACCTTCAGGCGGCGCGTGCGGCTTGCTCCGGCGGCTGCTCCGTCGCGTCGACCCACCATCGGACTCAGCTCGGCGAGAGCTTTCCAATGACACCGGCGGTGTCGAAAACGGACACCGTTTCCGATGATCGGTTACTGTACACATTCGGCTAGAGAGAGAAAGAGAAATGTAGAGAGAGAGGGCGTGTGGACAAATGAATAAATTACACTTTTTCCCGTTCTTTATATACTTTTTCACCCAAAATTTCAACATGGGCTATGCTGACTAATTTGGACGTCCTGAATCCAAATATATCAGTTTTATTTTCATCTGAGGTCATTTTGACCAATTTCCGATACTGTGAATTTTCGGTCAAAAATTACCCTTGTGCTCAATTATCAAATTTGAGCGTGCTGATAGGCTATCCTCACTAATTTCGGAGTGCTGAACCCAAATTTATCAGTTTTATGTCAAGATAATATCATCTTGACCTACTTCCTGATACTGTGAGTGGCACACACGTGCACACACATAATATCACTATTACTCATTTTTCATTTTTTTTAACATTGTTAGAACATTTTATTTTAGTTCTAAACAATATTAAATCACTTAATTTCACATTTTAACGCTTAAATTCATTGTGTAATTATTTTCCGAAAAATGTGAATTTTCCCGGTTGTTACAATTAGATTACCGATGTCTCATAGGATTGTCCATCATTGAACCATTGATTACCCTCATTATGCATGACATCGTCAAACTAGGATACCGGTAACATCACATTGGCATGCTCCGATCAAGTCCTCGTCAACGACAACTACAGTGGGATTCTTACACAAAAAGAAATTCTAGTATTTAACAAGTTTGAGAAAAAAGAGAGAGAAGCCCTAATTTTAAATAAAAATGTGCTTTCTTAATAATTGCTTTTGATAATGACACGTTAGAAATACTAAAAAGATAAAAATGATGTTGTTTATCAACTTTCTTTATTATTCTGATGAAACATATCAAGCCTTTAATAGATGTAAAAATAATATAAAGAATATTAATTTTAATTTCAATTTTTTAAATATTAATTATTTGTTATATTTTTATTATAAATATAATTAATTAATAAAATAATATTTTAAATATTTATTAATAAATAATAATAATTTATATATTATATAAATTAATATTTAATTAAAATTAATATTGGTGTTTTAGTGCTTTAAGAATTTCTATATATATATATAAAATTGTGCAGTAAAAAAGTGATCTGATATATATCATGTCCAAATTATGAGGAGGGAATATGCCTTTGTTTGGCAGTTTGACTTTATTGTTTTAATTTTATGAGTATATATTTACTGCCTAATCTTTAGACTAGTCCTTAGGCTTAGCCTACGTAGCTTGCACATCCTATTTTTAGGGGGCTAGGTTAGCTCCAAAGTACTAGGACCTACTGTCATTTCCACCTTCTATATTTTCCTTGACTTTTTTCTCAACAAATCAACAAAAACATTGGACCAAAAACATATTATAATTTCAACAACTTTTTCTCCACCCCGTTCAAGGCAAACCTTCACTATTCAGCCGAAAGTCAAAACCCGGACAATTTTCCTATGTGTCAAGAAATCTCAGCGTACCCTCGTATTTATTCCGTTGGTTTGAGTAGCAATTTCCAATTTAAATTAAGAAAATAATCTAAATTTTTATTTCTTGAAATCCCAATCACACTCATTATTTTCTCTTTCAAACACTGATTTTTCATTTAAATTAAAAATTGTGGTTTAAATCTATAAAATAAATAAATATAGATTTATATCTTATTTTATTATGAGTCGACGAAATTTAGTGCCTCTCTCATTATTCATGCAAAAGGACAGTTTGAAACAATTAGGTTCAATGTTGATCTGGCATTGCTCTGTGGATCAGCCTTCTTGTTGATTTCTCATTTATATTGAATAGTTTTAATTTGATAACTTCTAAAGGGGAACAAAATGCGTATAATCCTTAGTGCCTATTGACAAAATTTTTAACAATAATTTTCCCTTTCTTGGCTAGTGAATTAACTTTTTAATAGTCTAATCGGGGAGTGTCAATGACAAAAATTTATAATGCAACTAAAATTTATTACAAATTTTGAACACGTAAGTGTAAATTATTGTAACAAGTAATAAAGTGAAAGCATTTTAGTATCGTACCACAAGATTGATTGTTAATAATTACCGAAATTAATTTAATTTTATCTGAACAAAAAAACATGAATAGAATGGTTTTAAACACTAAAAGGATGTAGAAATCAAATAGAATGCAAATTAAACAATGATGAACTAATATAGCTAAAACCTAGGGTTTTCGACTTCACTCGGATAAACATGCTAAATCTTCCCAAATCTAATCAATCAATTTTTATTTCTATGTTGCCAAAAACTTATTCAACGATACAATTTATAACACAACAAAAACTTATTATGAATTTCAAAAACGCAAGTGTACGTTATTGTAACAAGTAATAAAGTGAAAGTATTCAAGTGTCGTTCTATATAAATTGATTATTACCAATTACAGAAATTAATCTAATTTTATTGGAATAAAAAAATATATGAAGATAATGATTTTAAACACTAAAAGAATGCAGAAATCAATCAGAATGCAAATTAAACAATGGTGAACTAATAAAACTAACACCTAGGGTTTCCAATTCCATCGGGACAAACATGCTAAATCTCTATAAATCTAATCAATCAACTTTTATTCCTATGTCGCTAGTGAATCTCCCTAAAATAATTATTATTCTTTCTCAAGACTTAATAATTCATCTCAATGAGTAAATTCCATACATCTTTATAATAATTACAACTCATCAAAATTTATTAAGCTCAAGAAACTCATAATACTGCACAAACCCCACAGGGGTATTTCAATCCTATGAAAAACTGATAGTATTCTAATTATAACAAACTTAATTAACTCCTCTTGGTTAAATCGAATTTCTAAGTCATGCAAAAGATGATCAAGCTTACACAAGCACTAAGCTTAAATTAAAATACTCAGCATATGCTGGAATAAATATCAATTAAATTAAATTAGGAAAATATTTACAATCATCATCCGACTGTATCGTAACCCTAAAAAAGAAACTTAAATGATAATTACAAAATAAAACATCCTAACAATTGTCTTAAACATGATAAAAAAAAAAAAAAAAGAAGAAAACTGGTTGTTGGATATAAATTCAAAGTTGAGGTTTCAATCCCGAAGCAGTATTTTATTCCCCACAATTTATTATTCTTCTCCTCTGTATACTCTAGCCAAAGACCCTTTCTTAACCCTAAAAGGCCTATTTATAAGCTTGAACTCAGAGGGGCAAAATTGTCATATTTCTTGAATTTTCAAGCCTTGAAAAGCTTGTCTGATGTCAATTGGCACTGCGGCTTATGATCCAATCTTCTCAAAATCATTTACGCCCAAATTGTTTCAAATATATCCAAAGCACAATAAATCACACCGTCTCGACCTAACCTTTGAATTAAGAAAGAAAACACATAAAACCCCTAAAAATCTCAAAAAAAGGATAGAACACTAATTCAATAGTATTTAGTTCACGAGTATAAAACTTACCCATTATATCATTAAAAAATTAATCTACGGACCTAAATACAATACCTAATGAAAAAGCAAAATTTCAATTAGTTTTTCCTTAAAAAGGAAATTAAGATATAAATACCAATTAAATAATGTTAAGAATACCAACTTTAATCTTGATTTTTTTTAATATCAAGTCACTTATCATATTTTTATTAATAGATACAATTTAATAATATGATAATATTTTAAATATTTATAAATAAAAGAATTACAACAAACTTATCAAATTAGAATTAAAGTTAACGTTGTGACAATTTTTTTTTTTTTAATCAATTAGTCTCGTAAAAACACATAGTCTAGTTAATAGCTCAAATCTCAGCCGCCATTGCTTATGGGGATTTGGGGTACTGTGTGATCCTATTAGACACCCACCCACACATCCAATGGATTGAAGCAAACATCCTAAACAGAAAAAGGCATGAATTTTTTTTTCCTTTTCCCTTGGAGAAAAAAATTATTTGCTAAGCTGCTAGACATTAATACGCTGTCCCCGTATTGTCAAAAGAAAAACAATTAATAAAAAGAAAAGAAAAACGAGAGAGAGAGAGAGAGAGAGAGAGAGTAATAATAGGAGTAATAAGCTGGTCCCAAGAGCAGCAGGAGAGCATTGGTATGTCACCTTCACTTAACAGTAATGGGCTGGGCAACAGTACGCAGTTAGCCAGATTAGGTTGTACTACTCTGGCATTGACTTTCTGGGCCTAGTCTGTCATCTTTAATAGGCCCATTTAATATAGCCCAAGACTATTTTGTTCATTCTCCTTTTACTTAATTACCATCTAACCAAATATTTTCTACTTTTACCAAACAGTCCCATATGTTTTCCTAAGTCTTAACTATTAAATGAATATCTTAATGGGTCATAACATTCTTATGCAATGCAAAGAAAGAAGAGAAGTTTCAGTTGCTGTTTATCATTCCATTTTAAATTCACTTTTTAAAATTTTTTTTACGGTATATATATATATATTTTTACAAAAATGTGAGTTTCCTATTTGTAAAAGTTTTACATTTTAATCATATTTAAACGCAATACAATTTTATATTAAATGTAAAGTTTTGTATTCAATTACAATATATTTCAAGAGTGGTACGAAAACAATTATTATTTAAAAGTTTTTTAAAACAATCATATCAACTTTTCAACTTCACTATTTATCTCTACTTTTATCAATTACATCAACTTTCAACTTTAAAATACTTTTTATCCAAATACACATTTTATTCAAATATAAAAATACTTTTCAATCAAATACAATATTTAAAAAATAAATTACATTTAATTAAAACATAATACGTTTGTTAAACATCCCATAACTGCCATTTCAGTAAATTTACAAGTCATAACTTCCCGTCGGCAGTGTAGATTAAAAATTAAAAGAAAAAACGGGAGAAGAAATTTACAACCAACCCTTCCATTTGGTCTCCCTCTTTATAGTTTGAAAAACATACCCTTTTGTCGTGCCTTTTCTCTCTCCAATTTGAAAAACCAACAATCCAATCACTTTAAATTTTTTTTTGGTCTTTAACACATAAATAAATATCTACAGCTTTTATCAGATCAACAAGTCAACTATCCTCCTCTCTACCTCTCTCTCTCTCTCTCCCTCTCCCTCTCTCACACACACACATAAAACTAAATGAGCCTCTACATACCATGCATGCAAGCATGTTTAGACATTCACCAAGATTCAAGAGAGGAAAATAAAAAAGACATGCTTAGACACTTTAGTCCATAAATGGATGACAATCTGAGCTATTGGATAGTCAATTATCATTTTTTTTAAGAGATGAACTCAAGTTTTTTTAATTTATGTTTTGTTTTGTTTTTGCTTCTATAGAAAATCAATATTTCTTTTTTCAAACAAAAATCAATTATTTGTTAAAGGAATATAAAGCTTAAAACTAGGTATGATTTTTAAGTGTAGTGTTGTAAGTAATTCAACATATATATATGTATACAGATATAAAGATTATGAAAACGCTGAATTAGTTATCAAATGCATAATTTCTTATCCTTTACTTTTTTTTTTCCCTGTTTGCTAAGAATATCTTATTTCTTTTGACTTGTGAGTAAAGAGGTTATTTTGTAAATCATATGCATTGTCATTTGATTATAATCAATTGTCAAACTGTTTTTTCTTTTTTATTTAAGAATTTATTAATAATTGAATGAAATTATGATTAATTTTATTTTATATCTTTAGATGTGTACTTCTGTATTGCTCACACCTGTAGTGGTGAATTATTTGAACAAGGAAACTTGTTTAGCCACTAAATTCTTGAAACTTGTTAACAACTTAAGAGGCCTTCCTAAATAACCAATGAATTGAACGGTTGGTGATCAAATGCTATTTCCCTCTTGATGGAGGAGGGGTTGGATACAATTATACAAGTTTTTTTTTAATTGTACTTATCTTTTTTTTTTCCCTTCCTTTTCTTTTGTTTGCTTTATACATGATGGCTAAATGCTTTCCCTCTTAGACAATTCACTTTTAAATGTCATCTTCCATCAAGTATCTTTTCTTTTTCAAAAGAGACATTGGTCGGATTTAGGTTACCACCTATATTAACTTTTGCTAATCTAGTTTGGAGTATAAACACATGAATCATTTCAATGGTTAAGATGGCATCATCAAAAGTTTGAATCATAACAAATGAAATCATTTTCTCATATTGATTGGAAACTTTCTATAACAAGGATTACTATCCATATCATATTCACATGTTTTTAAAACGTTAATGGAGTGTTTGGTAAATATATTATGTTCATATGATATTTAAACATAATACATTAAATATATTTTGTATTTGAATGAAAAGTATTTGTTTTGTATTTAAATGTAACGTGTGTTTAGATAAAAAGTATTTGAATTATATTTTAAAGTTGAAAAGTTGATGTGATTGGTAAAAATAGATAGAAAAAATAAGATGGAAAGATAATATGATGTGAATGTAAAAATTTTATTTTTAAAATATTTTGAAATAGTAAATATGTTTGAGATATTGTTAAAAAATATTATATTTAAATGTAAAATTTTTACGTTTGGATAATTACGTTTAAAAGTAATGTAAATGTAAAACTGTATATAAAAGCTCTATAAATCTAATTAAAATCATAATATGATATAACATTTTTACTTTTATGATTAACCTCTGTAATAACCTACAACATGTAAATAAATATAGACAAGAAATGAATCAAACGACACATGACAAAAGGTGTTTTGTCAAGAGATGCACATTATTATTATTTACCTTGTCCTTTTAGTTCTTCTGAACCTAATATTAATCTCTGTCATAACCTACAACATGTAAATAAATATAGACAAGAAATGAATCAAACGACACATGACAAAAGATGTTTTGTCAAAAGATGCAATTATAATTATTTACCTAGTCCTTTTAGTTCTTTTGAACCTAATTGATCATAAGATGTCGTAACTTTACGAGGAAGCAGATTATAATTATGTCAACCAAAGGTTGCAGCAAGCAAATAGGGTTTGGTTTAAAATGTTGAATTATTGCCAAACAATTAACATAAGAAAAGGAGAGGAAAAAACAAACGCAATCAATGCATGCTATTTCCTTTTTAATTTTATTTTGCAAAAAGGGTGTATCTATCATTAAATTCCAAAGAAATCAGTTACAAATTCACTCCCAAGTTCCAACTACACCAAACATCAACTCAAAGTAAAATAAAAAAAAAATGGAAACGAAAAGGAGGAAAAAATTACTTATAAACAAGGGTACTCTTCTCAGTTTTCCCCATCCACAAGATTTTAAAACAATTTCCTTGAAAATGAAATTAAAATTTTTTCTCCCCCACTTTCTCTCACATTTTACATAGAAAATATAGTTCATAGAGATTAGAGAAAGAAAACTCTCTCTGTCTCTGTCTCTCGCTGTCTCTGTCGCTCCCTCTCCCTCCCTACGCAATAACAACGACAACAACAACAACAACAACATCGCTGAAACCCCCAACCCAAAATCCTCACACCAGCACACAGCATAGGGCTTCGTTCCCCTCCAAACCCTTCCTCCCTCTCTCTCTCTCTCTCTCTCTCTCCCCTCACTCACTTTCTCTCTCCTCTCTCTTTCTCCCTGCCCATTATCGGATCTGATTCGCAAACCGAAACCCACAAAACAAAGTACTTCCAGGTTTCGAATTCAACGACTCTCCATCATCGCAGATCGCAGATTTAATTCTTTTTTTTGGGGGGGTTAAAATTAAAACCAACTCTTGGGTCTCTCCCGATCCGAGTCCGTCCGTGCGAAGAAGAATAAGAAAAAGAAGAAGGAGAAGAAGAAAACGACGATGAAAGAAGTGTCGTATTGACATGGGAATGCACAAAGCCGAGCTATGAGATGAGCAAAACGGGGGACGAAGAAGACGAAGAGGAGTGCTTCTACGAGTCCCTTGATCGCATTGTCTCCTCGTCTTGCTCCTGCTCCACTTCCAACTCCGATTCCGACCAAGAAGACCAAGAACTCGACAACGTCGGCGGCAATTTCAACAACAGGGGCTCCAATTCCGATTATTATGCCTCCTCTTCCGACCACCATTTCCCAATCCCTAAATTCCCAATGCGCGTCTCCACCCAGTACGACGTTTGGATCTCCGAACCGTCCTCCGTCTCCGAACGCCGCCGCCTCCTCCTCCGGGAGATGGGCCTCAGCAATGACCCTTCCCTCTCCCGGGCCAAAACCGGCGACGACGGCGGCGGCTGCTGCGGGGAGTTCGGGCGATCGGCGTCGTCTGATCAGTTGACTCGCCAGCGCCAGAGCGCAGGGATGGTCCGATCGAAATCCGACGGTGGTGATCAGTGTAATTGCTCTTCTTCTTCTACTTGTTGTGTTAACTCTTCTTCTGCTTTCGTTCCTTCTTCTTGTCCGATTCTTTCGATTCGTTCGGCCTCTTCCGAAGAGGCCGGTGCATTTGTAAATAATAATCCGAAAAACAACATCAACAACAACAATCAGAAGTCGTGTTCTACTTTTCACAAATCGCGGAGTGGCAAGAGCAATGGATCTCCCGTTGCCGATACCTCTTCGCTGAATAAACCGCCCTCGGGGAAGAATTTCAAGAGGGCCGTGGATGAGATTCGAGCTAGCAATCCCGATCCCAATCTGAATCCTGTATTGTCATCGAGTTCTTTGTCGAATTCGAATCAGAATTTTTGGAATGGTGGTGGTGAAGTTGAGCAGGTTTACGAGTATAATGGCACCGATGAGGGAAACAATGAACCCCAAGTGTGTACAATTAAGGATCTTGATAACGGAAAAGAGTTTGTTGTGAATGAGGTCAGGGAAGATGGAACGTGGAAGAAGCTTAAAGAAGTTGGGACTGGGAGGCAGTTGACCATGGAGGAGTTTCAGATGTGCGTTGGGCATTCTCCGATTGTCCAAGAATTGATGAGGCGACAAAATGTGGAAGAGGGTAATAAGGATTGTTCGGATTTGAATGTTAATGGGGTTAGTGGGGGATGTTCTAAGACGAAGAAGAAAGGGAGTTGGTTCAAGAGCATAAAGAGTGTTGCTAGCACGATGAGAGGCCAGAAAGAGAAGAGGAGCAGCGATGAGAGGGATACCTCGTCGGAGAAGGGCGGTCGGAGGTCGAGCTCTGCCACTGATGATAGCCAAGATGTTTCCTTTCATGGGCCTGAGAGGGTGAGGGTTAGGCAGTACGGAAAGTCGTCCAAGGAGGTTACTGCCCTTTACAAGAGCCAAGAGATTCAGGCGCACAATGGGTCCATTTGGAGTATTAAGTTTAGTTTGGACGGGAGGTACTTAGCTAGTGCTGGTGAGGACTGTGTCATTCACATTTGGCAGGTTGTGGAAATGGAGAGGAAGGGGGACCTGTTAATGGAGAAAACAGATGATAGTAACTTGAATATGTTCTTTGTCACCAATGGGTCACCTGAACCAACTTCTATGTCTCCGAATGTGGAGAATAATCCGGAGAAGAAGAGAAGAGGGAGAGCATCCATAAGTCGGAAATCGTTGAGCTTGGATCATATTTATGTCCCAGAGACCGTCTTTGCACTGTCAGAAAAGCCATTTTGTTCATTGCAAGGACATCTTTATGATGTGCTTGATCTCTCATGGTCCAAGTCCCAGGTAATTTACTATTCTGCTTCTCTGGTTGTAAGGCTTGTTTCTTTGTTCCTGCCATAAAGTCGTTGTCAAGAGTAACTCGAGGTTTTTCAATGCTATTTTCGTGGTTCTTTTTTGTGATGACACCATTTACCCATATCCTTTGTGGTATCGCATGTTTTATTTACAATCTGGTGAGCCATGAGTACATTAGTGTTCTGGTGTACTGTCTTTATTGTTGGAGCCATATCTGTTTAACATATAATTGCAACTTTGTCGCTCTAATTTGTTTCAAGTAGGAAACCTTTATTCTTGGCTGCTATCGTAATATCAAAAGGTTCTATTGAAAAATATTAGTTTTGCAGATTTATTTTTACATATAAGAAAGGGAGATCGGAATGCAGTTTGAATTTGATTTTTTTTTTTTTTTTTGCAATGAATATTGCCATATTGGTATATTAATTAACGAATACAACTTATATTAAAACTCTGGACTGAAAGGGTATTCTTGCTGGACATCCTCATGAGTATCCTAAATAAGTTCTGGTATTGGAAATGCTCACCGAAACTGATCTTTAATGTTGTACTATTGAAAAATAGTTAGTGGTCGTTATATATTAGATAATCCCATATGGGAGAAATTATGCAAAGGGGAGTGTTTTATTTTGAAATTGAAAGGAAGGAGGATGTTTGACAAGTGTTCGTGAGACATAAGTGGAAGTCTGGAGTTAAAGGATGGAGTTTGTTTTTTAGCCTATTGGGAAGGTGTTGATATAATACTTTCAAATAAAAGAGGATGATTGTCGACCGTATAACTGTAGTTGAATGTTGATCGTTGCTTTAACCTGATTTTTATGCCTTGGGCAAAACAAAAAGAAGAAAATCTATTTTTTTTATGAGGGTTAAGAAAAGAGGAATTTTGGGATTTTGATGTGCAGATGAACAATGGTAGATTGGAAATTAAGGTTTGAGATGGAGTGGAAAGATGGTAAAGATGCTAACAGGTAGAATTTTGTTTGTTTGTTTGTTTTTTAATCTTCTTTTTAAATATCCTTCCAGAGGGCTTGTTGGAGTTGTCTCGAGTGCTAGTAAATGGAACTTCCTAAAATTATGAGTAAAACAGAAAATAAAGTTTCCTGCAATTTTATGTCCTTCCGTTAACTAAACTAAGTTAGATAACTAGTATAGAATTTATTTATTTATTATTATTATATTTTTTGCATTGATAATAAAATGTTGTGCTGTGTTAACTCCTCCTTAATGTGATTGGCTTTCTATTTAAAAAGTTTGCGATGCAATGACTTTATTTTATACTTCAAAAATGTTGCAAAGGACAAGTCAGAATCTAGAGGCAGTGACAAGATATAGTAAAAGAAAACTCATATGCTTATAATTAAAGAGAGAGAGAGAGAGAGAGAGAGAGAGAGAGAGAGAGAGAGAGTATTTTATTACAAAGGATTGAAGAAGATCGAGGCTTCCATCTGCTTTCTCAAATGCTCATGCTATCTTGAAATGCATCCCAGAAGAAGTTGCCCGTATTTGATTATAACATTGTAGCATTGCTATAGGTCGTCATTTTAAGCTTCTTTTTGTGTTTTTACTTTTTCCTCAGCACTTGCTTTCATCTTCAATGGACAAAACAGTTCGGCTCTGGCATGTGTCTAGCAAGTCTTGCTTGAAGATATTTTCACATAGTGATTTTGGTAAGTATTTTGTTTGTCCATGAACTTAAACAGCTGTTACACAAAATTGGCAAGTATATATGAACCTTCTTACTTCTTGAGGAGTTACCTCTTTTGTTGTTTTTGTTTGGTTGCATTTAAATAACATATTCTAGAAAGTTGCATCAGATGCTTAAGTCAGTCCATGCAATTATGGATTTTATGTTTCTTATAGATTCTTAGGGTCCAATTGCTTTTCTTTTTTTCACTCTCTTACCATTCGTTTCTAATGATGCATTGTCTGTGCACGCCTTGACACAGTAACTTGCATCCAGTTTAACCCTGTTGATGATAGATACTTCATCAGTGGATCACTTGATGCCAAGGTCCGCATATGGAGCATTCCTGATCATCAAGTAGTCGATTGGAATGATCTGCATGAGATGGTTACTTCTGCTTGCTACACACCTGATGGTCAGGTTGGGATAAATTTTTTTACCTGTTATTATGTGACATAGATGAGTTAAATTTTGGCGCTCATTCAACTTTTGTTGCTCTGAAGGGTGCACTTGTTGGTTCATACAAAGGGAGCTGTCATTTATATAACACATCTGGTACTTACCGCTCTCTCTCTCTCTCAGCGTTCATTTGTGGGACACGTTTGCCTCAGCTTAATTTTTCTTGTAAACGGGACAATTAAGTAATAATTATCTTTTCTGACATGGTTGCAGAGAATAAGTTACAACAAAAGAAACAAATTAATCTGCAGAACAAGAAAAAGAAATCTCATCATAAGAAAATCACTGGGTTCCAGGTAATTTATTAGCTTAACTCTTTCTGCTTCTGGTTCAATGACAAATCAAGCAATTAGGACAGGACCCAGATTACGGTTTTTCTTTTCTTGCACGGTCCATTCCATGTCACTTTTGCACTGCAAATTTACTTGATTCTTTTTAAGTTGTTGATCAGTTTAATTGAACAGTTTGCACCAGGGAGTTCATCAGAAGTACTCATCACTTCCTCTGATTCACGAATCAGGGTTGTGGATGGTGCTGATCTGGTTCACAAGTTCAAAGGTGAGAACGAAATGTAATGGCAATAACTGGATTTGTTATATCTAGGCTCATGAAAATGCCATGGTACAACCTTTTATTCTCGAACTGGATCCCTGTTATCTTATCAACAATCAGGAAATAAGTAATGAAGGAGAGACCTTGGTTGTTGTAGCTCTCTGAATCGATGATGTTACCTACATCTTATTATATTCATTCAATAGGTTCGTTATTTAAACGGGCATGTTGCTACTAATTTTGTCACAGGATTTCGAAACACAAATACGCAGATTTCAGCCTCCCTCACAACCAACGGCAGATATGTGGTGGCT
Organism: Antiaris toxicaria; assembly: GCA_035233585.1. Taxonomy (NCBI): domain Eukaryota; kingdom Viridiplantae; phylum Streptophyta; class Magnoliopsida; order Rosales; family Moraceae; genus Antiaris; species Antiaris toxicaria. Next base: position 11,889,185 of record CP141161.1, read on the forward strand.
GCTAGTGAGGATTCTCATGTATATATATGGAAACATGAAGCTGATTCCCGACCTAGCAGAAGCAAAGGTGTAACAGTCACTCGCTCTTATGAGCATTTCCACTGTCAAGATGTATCAGTGGCCATTCCTTGGCCTGGGATGGCTGATACGTGGGGACTTCAAGATGATCAGCAAACCCCACTTGACAACAATCTCGACGAGGTCCCCACAGCCAACCATCCCCCAACACCTGTTGAGGAAGCCATTGCTAACGAGGGTTCACAATCGGCTTCTGGTTGCAGCAATAGCCCTCTTCACGGGACCATTTCTAGTGCATTCAACAATTATTTCTTTGACAGAATCGCTGCAACATGGCCAGAGGAGAAACTTCTTTTAGCAACTAGGAACCGAAGCCCTCGAGTTAGCGTTGATTTTAGCAGCAATGGGGTTAGCCAAAACATGTCAGCGTGGGGTATGGTGATTGTAACAGCCGGTCTTCGTGGGGAAATTAGAACTTTCCAAAATTTTGGGTTGCCAATTAAGATTTAAGGGTCTAAAGAGGAAAAAAGAGAAAGAAGCAAAGACCCCTTGAGCATTGGGTGGAAAATGGAGGTGGGAAAACTATAGGCTCAAGAGTTCATTTTTCCCCCAGCAAGTTGGCAAAATTGTGTACAGAAAGATATTGGGTGAGATTTGTAATATTAGCGGAGTTGCATTTCTTTCGTTGTGCTTGTTGCCTGTCGGATGTGGAACCTCAGATGGGAGAGAGAGGGCCGGTCCGACTGTGCGTCAAGAAAGAAAAAATAGATTTGTTAAAAGAGAGAAAAGAGAAGGGGGGTAAAAAAATTTACACCATGAATTTAAGGGGGGGAAAACAAACCGATGGAATTTGTGTAATCGGGAATTGTAGAGTCATGAGCATGGCAAAAGCCTAATTGAATTAGAATGGAAATTCTTTTGCTATTTATTTTTCTCAACCCCCTCTCAAAAAGGTGCTTGAATTGGAGAACTTGGTGTCTTTATTTAACGGTGGACATGGATTTGACAAGGTGGAAGACTTTGTCAAGTTTCCACTTTGTCAAATCAAGATGTCCCTGATCCAACTTGCAGTGATTGGTGGATCTAACTTTTTTCCCTCACTTTTGGGAGACATTGGGATCAAACCGTATTTGATAGAGCTGTTCTTTCCAAACAAATAAGAAACCTTATCTTCAAAATATTATCCAATATTTTTTGTGGACGGCCTTGCCAAGATAGCTTCTCGTGGAGTTTCTCTGAATCAATTTGATCTTACTCGAGACGGGAAAAAAAAAATAAAAAATCCTCATGAATGCGTTGTCATTGTTCTTGAATGCTTTAATAACCCGGATAAAAATTGTTTTAGGGGAGATACAAAGAACTCAGAGGTAATGGAATTTGAACTATATATCTTATAATAAAATTAAATATGAAATTTTGATTAGATTTTTATCTACATCCACTATATTTCTAAAGCTTTTAGTGCTTTGTGATGGAATTTTATTTTGAAAGTTCTCAATTGTTTTTGATTTGATAAAAAATTCATATTTTTAGTCAATATGTTCTTTCAAGTTTTTAGAATATCTATTTTCTTCAATGGTTCTTTGTGAGAGATTTTTCAGTTGTTTCAGGGATTGCGATTTTCTCTGCTCCCATTTGGCATTGTTAATGACTTGTTGTTTGCTTTCTCGTCTTCTAGACACTGGCTCTAATAAACCTTTCATGGTTTTCGGAGGGTTGTCCCCTTTCACATTTTTTAATAGAAAAATTATAGTAAATAACAGTTTTTTACAGAATAATTGAAGTAATAGTAGGTTTTTGAAGGTTTACTAAATAAATATAAATTTTACTAAATAAATGATACATTTATAAAACGTAAATAACTAGTTTATTTGATAAATGCATTATTTATCTGATAAATTTAACATAAATAAATTATTTACACGTTAAATCTATTATTTATTATGAATATTTTAAAAATCTATTATTTATTTTAATTATTTTTTTAAAAACTGTTACTTACTTCAGCCTTTCTTTTTAATATGCATATGACATTTTGTATGATTTTTTGAGAGGCACGGTTACGTAAGCACCTAATTGAGAAAGAAGTTATGCTTCATCTGCGGCATGAGTTAATAGACTAATTATTAATTGAGTGACTTGAACTTGAATGGCCGGTGTGACGAGTAGTTACGGTATTAACTCAAGCCCACGGCAAAGGCCCAAACTATATTTCTCACGGCATTGAAGTAAGAACGAAACAATTTTGGGAGGAGAAAAATAGATTAAAATCCAATTTAAATATAAATAAATAGTATAAAAATTTCAAATTTTTACTAAATAATATATTTTTGATAAATTAAATATTTATACAATTTAAAATTCTAAAAATACTCACTCATATGTAAATCTTTGATTTATTTGTAAATAATCTATTTATGTGATTTACGTGTAAACTTTTTATTATTACTTTTGTTAAGTAAAAATTTAACAAGTATATATAATATTTATAAATAAAAAATTTACCAATTTGGTAAATTATGGTAATATGTTAAGTAATCTAATAAATTATTTTGTATTTGGTAAATTAATTGTTTATCAATTTTAGTAAATTATTTGTTATTTGGTAATTTATTTATTTATCATGTAAAAATAATTATTTTTATTTATATAAATTCTTGATTTCATAAATAATTAATTTATTAGTGTGATTAGTTGTAAATTTTTTATTTTACCAATGTAAATTATTAATTTCGTAGATAATTATTTTAGTAAATCAATTTACTAATTTTGCAACATATTCCCAAAATTTGAATAAACAATAACCCTAACCCCAAAAATAAGATAAATAAATCTAATAAAAAATCAACAAATGCCAGCACTGCCACCACCTCATTGTCATCGTCATCATTCTCGGAGATTGCTAGTCTGACCAGGGAGTCATGTTGTTGTCGTGCCAAGCTCTGCTCGTTGGCGGTGTCTAGCGTTGATCTATCTAGGAGATCATGGCAACGGGAGCAATTGTCGGATATCCACCATGATCGAAGCTTCGCAAACTTTGCTGGGATTGGAGCTGCGTGCACAACTAGATGTGAGCTTTGTCGTCGCTGAGGAGAGGAAGATTGAGTGCTAGATCTTGGCAGATCTCCTCCATATCGACTGGCAAATTTGGTAGATCTTGTTGGAATAGGATCACTATCGTGGTTCGACGATCTTTGCGAGATGGTGGCAACAGCGATCCTTGAGATTTTGACGATCTTCGTGAAGCTCCACTCGGTTGGCTGGCAATGATAGTGACTTCCGGTGAGGAAGAGAGATAAGTGAAGGAGATAGAGAGAAAGAGAGGAGAGAGAGAGAGAGAGAGAGAGAGAGAGAGCAGATGTGTGAGAGAAGGAGAGAGGTGAGTGATGAAAATGCCATTAAAAAAATATTATGTATGCATAAAAATATATTATGATATTAATTTTTAAAGGTTTAAAATTAGTGCAATTTCCCTTAATTTTGTCACCGTATGAAACAAGAACAAGTTTCTCGCGGTAGAATTGGATCATGGAAAGCAAAGATATAAGGAGTGGTTTTGGATGGATTTTCTAATTCCCCATTCTTTTTGGAATCCATGGAAAGAAAGTGTTTGTTTACCACTTTGCTTACTCACGGTATAACCATAACTAAGGCTATAAATAGAGCCAACTTCTGGATCATTTGGAGACAACTAAGTACATCAAGAAGCATCAATAATAAGAGCATAAAAAAATTAAGAACATCAAGAACATGTTAAAGATAGCAAGAAGTTGGAGCATAATCGGCAAAAAAAAAAAAGACACAGGAACGAAAAATTGAACATATCATTCTTTCTTTCTTTGGAGATTGGGTTTTCCACCTCAATTCACTCACCCACAGTCCATCTCGTGTAATCTTTGCACTTTGTCCAAAATTCAATAAAACCATTATTATTTATATTTTCTTTGCTTATCCTTTTTAACTTTCTCCTTAGAACCCCAAAACATTTGGCAACTCCAATGGGGAACCTGTTCATTTTTTTAGACCATAATATTAAAAAAGAAAGAGAATAGAACCGTAGAGCAATAATACGTCCAATCTACAAATCCAAATTCTGTTAATTCACTACTTAATGGAATGCGAAAAACAATAAAAGGTACTCTACGTGCTCCAAGTAAACTTGTGCAATCATTGCGAAGCTCAGAGCTACCACTAGGATCTTCTCCGCATGTCTGGGAGAGATGATGCATCAGGAACAAAGCATTCACGGGAGGTTAAACGGCTATATGGTACAGTTTGGGTAAGAGAGGCAGAACGAAGCAACACAACGATTATTGCCACTGTTGATTTCCATCCTTCTCACCCTTTGGAAATTGCAGCCAAACTATATCCTAAAAATTATATAAGCCCTGTTTTTCGTAAGTATAACAGAAAGATCGGGACTGCCAAAGAAAATGTGATCTACTTTGTGGATGATTTGGGAATATATATAGCTACGATCACGATCTGCGATTGAGAGAATTTAGCAAGTCTCTCACTGATAGAGCATGTTCATGGTATGTGAAACTACGACCTAGAAGTATCAAAACCTGAGATGACTTGGTTTCATAGTTCTGTACCAAATTCTTTGCAGTGAAAGAACGGTGGAGCATTATCGATCTTAGCAGAGAAGGACAGCAATTTAATGAAACGCTTGTTCATTATGTTCAACGTTTTGGAGAAAAAGCTCTTGATTGCATTGAACCAATACCTAAGAGGGAGTTGATGAAGTTGTGTATTAAGCGGATGCTTGGTTTTATCAATAATCTTGCAGAGCTACTTATAAAAAGCCCGAAATACAGGGATGGTAGTGGCAAGATTGACACGACCACCACGAAATAGTGAAACATTATGCACTAAGCGCGGGATAGAAATAGCTATGGTGCAAGATGGAAAGAACACTAAATTCCCTAATCGAGGATAGAGTGGAGGAAAAATGTCACCGTTCCCTTGTTCAGGAGAAAATTTTGTGCACTTTTAGAAGCATGGATTAGAGACAAATAGGTCGTGCTCCCATTTGTTGAAAAATTACCAAATTTGTAAGATAAGCAAGATCTTTTATATTGTTACTTCCATCAAAACATCAGTCACGCTACTACGGAGTGCTATTTTTTGAGAAGATTTTTTCATGAACGGTTGCGAAAGGGAGAAATTATAGCCAAAGAAAATAACATAGAACAATTGCCATTTCCGTACGACCAAGAAAATGCTCCTATAATGATTTGTAATAAACAATTTTCATTTTTGCCTCGTTATGGAGACCGGTCGTGGGTTCGCATTGAAAATTCATATAAAACACTAGATGAGCCATAGTGCGAACAAAGCTTTTTAAAGGTTTCTTTGACCAGATGATTTGGACCAGAACATTACTACTATTGGAAAAAAAAAGAAGATATTTGGGTATTTTCTCTCCATAAAGAGCCAACATGGAAAGTTGAAGCGGAAGAATTCAATCTTTCTAAAGATTCAGCGATTAATAAACCAGTCTTTATATCTCAAATCCATTATGCCATGAGAAAGAAGCGTTAATAAGTATTTTGCAAGAATGTCATTATATATTTGCTTGGACATACAAGGAGGCGCCAGGTTTGAATTCATCTTTTGTAGTGCACAAATTAGCAGTGTTACCTAATTCTAAACCAGTTAAACGGCCTCCGAGGAGTTTTGCTTATGATATACAGCTGCACATTAAAGCTGAAATTGAGAAATTAGTTCAGGCAAGATTTATTAAGGTATACAAAGTTGAACTGTGACTTTTTTTTTATTTTTTATGGGAGGTCAAAAATCCTTAATCTACTATATATAAAAAAGATTCCAAAATTGTTTTTTTTAATGGAAAATTTTTAATATCACCCTTTATGTAAAATAATCCAAGATAAAATTCATGTATTTAGTTTGGAGCATCCAATGCTGTAAAAATGAAAAAAAAAAAAAAATAGTGTGGAGCATTTAATGGGCTTGGCCCAGGCCCCTGAGCTTAAGCCCTGTTTACTATTTTGCCCGTGATCTATATCTGGCCCAGACATGCTTTGCTGACTACTCTCCAACAAAAGGGCAACCCCACTTCAATATGTTGGAAATCTTGGAAGAATCCCAGAGTGCAGCTAGGCTAGGCGTAGGCTGCAGACAAAAAATCCTAATCCTCAACGCTCCACACTCACAATGTGTTCCCCCACCACCCGTCTCTATCAACATCTCATGCTCAGCGGCTCAGCCCATAACTGCAGCAGGGAATAGGACATTTTGTTGATCTGACCAAAATATCCTTGGCTGGGCCTCCTACACCTTTTATAGAAAAAGTTTAAAAATATCAAAAGGAGATCCAAAGCTCAAAATCTGATTGGTTGGATGAAATGGATGGGGCAGACTCACATGCTGCAAATTATCTTATCCACACATATCTTAAATTATAAAAAAAACTGTCACCCTTTTCCTCTAGTGTAAAAAATCTGCCAAATATCAACGCTATATATCAGTAGAGCCCGGTCTCCCTTTCAAATTCCACGCTGAGTTCCATTTTGGGAAAGGAGAAAATAATTTGTAAAGCTTTTAGTCCAAGTGATAATGGCTCTTCAGGCTACAACTTTGGTTCCCTCTGCTTTCTCTGTCCCCAAGGAGGTTGGTTACTACTAAAATTTTGTCTTCTGAAACATATATACACGCACACATATGCATAAATGTATATACATATATATATATATTTGTTTTTTGTTGTTGTAAATAAAGGGTCAGTTAAGATTGACATTTTGGGAAATGGCTTTGCAGGCCAAGCCTAGTGCTTCTTTCAAGGATTCATGTATGTTTGGAGTTTCTCTCTCGGACCATGTCAAACCTGAATTCAGTTCTGCTGGGTTGAGGAGCAAGGTTAGTATTGTAAAGAAGTTATTAGATTATTATTAATATTATTGTTTCTTTTTTGTTATCTAGTAGTGTGATTTTCTGGCCATTAGTTAATCTTGTAACCTGTCACATTATTGGAAACAATTCCATTTTCTCTCACTCCAATGGTCACTATAAACTGTGACGTTTTATTTATGATTTTAGAATTCACTTCAATAAGAAGCTTCCATCTGCATGCCAATTTTAGATTAAAAAAATAACAGAATTTCTTTAGTAATCCATAATAAAAAAATTATGTCTAGATAAATCATAAGAAATTTTCTAATTTGGAATTGGAAATCGTTTTCTGGTTCTTTTCATTAATGTAGAGAGAATTCAGCTTGAGAAGTGGAGCAGTCAGGGCACAAACAACAGCTACCACGACCCCATCAGTGACAATATCAGCACCAGAGGGGAAGAAGACTCTAAGAAAGGGCACCGTCATCATCACCGGCGCCTCCTCTGGGCTCGGTCTAGCGACTGCCAAGGCTCTCGCCGAGACCGGAAAATGGGACGTGATCATGGCCTGCAGGGACTTCCTTAAGGCCGAAAGAGCTGCCAAGTCTGCTGGCATGTCCAAGGAAAACTATACCATCATGCATTTGGACCTCGCCTCCCTCGACAGTGTCCGCCAATTTGTCGATAACTTCAGGCGCTCCGGTCGACCCCTTGATGTTCTGGTGTGCAATGCTGCTGTCTACCAGCCAACTGCCAAGGAACCTTCCTTCTCCGCTGAAGGGTTTGAGCTCAGTGTTGGGACTAACCACCTTGGCCACTTTCTGCTCTCGAGATTACTGCTTGAGGACCTCAAAAAATCCGATTACCCTTCCAAGAGGCTTATCATTGTTGGCTCCATTACAGGTACAATCTTGAAATTCCATTTTGGGAATATTTAGTTAATAGCATATTTACGAAAGTTAAAAACGAGTAATTAGCACATATACTGAACTGTAGTATAAATAGCATATTTACTTGTAAATAGCTTATTTACCTAGTATATACTCCCAATAAATAAACGTACTTACTCGTAAATATGCTATTTTTTTATTTAATAGAATGTAGAAAATCCATTTAGAACAAAGAGTATTTATGTTTTGTGAATTTGTAAGGTATTTTGCCTACCAAATTAGTCATATTTAACATGCTAATGGATGAAATATGATACAGGCAACACTAACACTTTGGCGGGGAATGTACCTCCAAAGGCGAACTTGGGTGACTTGAGGGGCCTTTCAGGGGGCTTAACTGGCCTGAACACCTCGCCCATGATTGATGGTGGAAGCTTCGATGGTGCCAAGGCCTACAAGGACAGCAAAGTCTGCAACATGCTCACCATGCAGGAGTTCCACAGGCGATACCACGAGGAGACCGGCATTACATTCGCTTCCCTTTATCCTGGCTGCATTGCCACTACTGGCTTGTTCAGAGAGCACATTCCTTTGTTTAGGCTTCTCTTCCCTCCCTTCCAGAAGTACATCACAAAGGGCTTTGTGTCGGAAGAGGAATCCGGCAAAAGACTCGCTCAGGTAAGAAGCTGAGGATAATATTAGAAGATTAAACTACCTTAACATGATACCAGAGCAAGTCTTACGACACGAAACTTGTGAAAATGGCTTGTGTTTCAACGCAGGTTGTGAGCGATCCGAGCTTGACAAAGTCGGGGGTTTACTGGAGCTGGAACAAGGATTCGGCTTCGTTTGAGAACCAATTGTCTCAGGAAGCTAGTGATGCAGACAAGGCTCGCAAAGTGTGGGAAATCAGTGAGAAGCTTGTGGGCTTGGCGTAATTTGACTTTTCGTTTCGTCTCCGCATTTAAGGGAATAAAAACTAATCTGTGCATCGGATGAGATTACCGGAGCAGAGTCCTTTTGCGAGTGCGTTTGGATTTAGAATCTGTGTTGTTTGTAGCGGCAGTTTCTGTTGTAGATGAGTAGGTGTTTGTGACATTTCAGAATAAATTAAATCACTCAACTTTGTTGCAAAGTGCAAATCAATCCTTGCATATATATATATATGTATTTATATGTGTGTATATATATTTATATATATGTTTGTATGTTCGTACTCTAATTACCAAATAAATTATCACAACCCCAAAAGAAATAAGGAAATAATAGGGAGTTTAGGCTTAAACATGTCCCGCACCACACCGTGTTAATTAGCAATAAAAATTGGGTTAAAGAATGAAGAAGATACTTTTGAAATTTACTTATAAGCTTCAGCTATCTAAAATTATCCGTGTTAATTAGCAATAAATATTTGGAATAAAGAATTAAGAAGATAGTTGTGAAATTTGATTATGAGCTTCAGCTATCTAAAATTATTTTGAAAAATTAGTTAATGAAAATATCCAAGGCAAAAGAAGGACAATGCCTATCAATATAATACAATTAGATAGAGTAGCAATCTAATTGCTAAATTTCATATCTCCTTCTTCATCCTCACCCCTTCTGCTTAGAGAGTCCCCAGTGAAGATAACTGTCGAATGTGCTGAGCCATGTCCCTCTTTTTCGAACTTGTCTCCTCATCTCTTCCCACTTGTTTCAGGATCTGAACTCTAAGGGACACGCACAATGGCAGTTAAGTGGTTATCTCGGCTAGGTTGGAAGAGGCCGAGTGGGGGGTTGTCTCCTTCCAGATGTTACAAAAAAGGAAGAAGAGATTAAGTACCTTAAGTCTTTAGGAAAGTAGGTTTATGGTCCTGTTGCTGGGCACGTGCAGGGCCGGCGGAGCAAGCTTTGTGGTTCCGCTCGTTGGCATGAGCTGCAGTTACCCGTGGACAGGGAGTCATGGCCTCGTCGTCAAGATGGTTGTGTCCCACCTGTTGTTAGTTGGCTTTGGGCTGAATGTGTTGTGCAACTTTTGGTTAATTAATGTCTCTTAAGTTGAAGCAAAAGGGGATTTTGAACCTTTAGCTCCTAGGTTGGTTGATGACGCGAGGAGTTGACTTTGACTCAAGATTGCGGTATAACAACTCTTGAGTAGTTCGGAACTATATACTTAAAAGAAAAAAAAAAGTACGGAATGATGCACTTTGAACGTATCCAGAAAACACGTGGAAGATGATAGGCTAAACCTCCCTTTCTCACAGAACATGCTCATATACAATGACAAGCTTTCTCTGAAGCACTGTGTAACAGAAGCAGGAAGTTAAAATTTGGGAAGTCTTGAATAGAGGTAGAAGTAGTTGATTCATTCAAACACTGGACACTTTCACAATGTCAGTGGTAATGTCTCATAATTAGATATACACATAATATGTACAATAACTATTCACCTTACATGTAGCTCCCTAACATGACACAAAAGCCAACTTAAAGTTCATAACCAGGAAACCGAGCCTCAGACGGTTCAAAAATGTCTAGAAAGAGGTAAGCCATTCCTCCAATACCTTCAAACAGTGAATAGGGACGGTCACCCCCATGCATTTTCCCCTCGAATATGAGTTTTTGAGCCCTATCATGTAGGAAGCAGGCAAATGCTTTAGCCTTGTATAAGTATTCCACCTTTCCTGTCAACCTGTAAAGTGCAAGAAACACATAGGCATTTCCGCTGATGCCATGACAGATACCAACTCGCTTTAAAAGCCCCCGCTCCCATACAACATCCCCTGCATCCATAGCTGCTTGTAGAAATTGCTCATCTCCAAACACCTAAGGATTGAAGACATAAACGAAAAAGAGAGTCAACGAAGCCCAAAAATGTCAAGCCTATCAAGGAAAATGCAATTTCTACCTGTCCTGTTGTGTCATCAAGTAAAAATCCGACTTCAGAAATAGGCATAAGATTGGCAATGAGTGTAAAATATAGAACGTAGAGAGGAGCAAATGAAGGCCACTTAAGACATTGGAAATCCATTAGTAGCGCAAGAAAAGAATCACCTGAGCGGCCTTTGCAAGGGTAAGAGCAACTCCAGGAGCACCATGGCACCAGTGCACAAGACGGTCTGATTCGCTTCCTTCACTTGAAGGATAGTTGCCACTAGGGTAACGGTTTCTAATCATGTAACGCAGTGTACCCTTGACATCCTCCGCCTCATCCGGTTTCAGATCCAGGTCCATCAACACGTGCATGATTCCTGCTAGTCCATGGGCTGCACCCCAGTACTTCTTCCCGTGCCATTCATACATCAAGAAGCATTTTCCTTTCTTGGCCAATTTTCTACCAGCCTTTATGATCTCATCTGCAACCGATCTCTAGAAAAATTTCATTCCCAAATTAATAGCAAGGTCGTTCAATCTTCTTAAGAGACACTATAGCTGAAAACAAATGAAAGAGAGAAATTGTGTTACCCTGCTGGTATAAGAAATCGTGTCGTTACCAATATGATGGTTTATGAATGAAGACGCCCATAAGAACCCGGCTCTTCCGTATAGTAACTCATTTGGCAAGTCACTGGACAGTTTAATCTGCTCCAAAATTAAAAAAAAAAAAAATCAATGAGAACAAAGTCTAATCAACTCTGGGGAACATTGTCATCATCGGTAAAAAAAATTCTGTAAAATCAATTACCTCTTTAAATTGAGTTAAGTAGTGACCAAGTAGCCATTCATCACCCGCATGCTTTGCTGCAACAGCACCTAGAGCACAAACACCAGCTTGTCCGCATAGAAAAGTCACACGGCTGCAATTCAATGCATTTACAAAGTTATTTCAAGCTAAATTAGTTGGTTATAACACTGGAAACAAGTAACAAAACAGCCAAACTCCAAAGAATCAATCCAAACTTATCAGTTGTATTATTTTTCCGAAAGAATCATCAAAATATTAGAGGTAACAAATCCAAGTTCCAATGGAAAAAGCACCTAGAATCCCTGGAGGCAGAATCACAAGCCTTAATAATATCCAAGCACAATTTAAGATCATTTTCATTCTTGGTAACTTGATAAGCTTTGAAGGCCAAGTAAGCCGTTCCAAGAGCCCCCGTATACACAGTATAATCTTGTACACGTTTTCCACTCAAACCCCATGTCTCTATCACCACCTGATAACGCAAAAATCACGCACAAAACACAAATTTGCGCGAACAACTTTTGAATTAAAAAAAAACCCAACAAAAAAAAAAAAGATAAAAAACCAAAATTCTCAACGTTCACTTGGATTTGTGAAGATTGCGTAAGGAAGTAGTACATACCGTGTCCTTAAGGTCCAAAGCTGAGGTTCTGAGGGAGTCCGAGAGAGTTTTGTAGGGAAGAGAGAGAAGCTTTGGGAGGGAATCTTGGCTTGTTTCAGACGACGTCGAGTCGTCCACTGGCTTCTCTGCTAAGAAGTTGGGCATCACGTTTTTGAAGAAACGATCCGCCATTTCTATTTATGAGTCTATCTCGGTCTCGAACAAACAAGAGCGAACACAGTCGGACAGAAAAGCCTTGAGGAGAGATTCGCACTGCGTAAATGCTGCCCGTTGTCCGATTTGGTGTAGTCGATCTTCTTTTTATGTGAAGGTATACTCAGAACAGTTTTCATATAAATAAATTATTTATATAATAAATCTTATTTATTATAAATATTTTATTATTTATTTTAATTATATTTTGAAAGCTCTTTAGGCGTTGTTTGGCAAAAAAAATTACATTTTAATTTTACTCAAATACAATACAATTTTACACCAAACATAAATTTTACAACAGTGCTACGAAAATAATTACTATTCAAAATATTTTTAAAACAATCACATCAGCTTTTTAACTTTACTATTTACCTCTATTTTTACTAATCATATCAACTTTTCAACTCTAAAATACTTTTCATCCAAACACACATTTCATTCAAATACAAAACAAATACTTTCAACCAAATACAACTTTTAAAAAATCAATTTCATTCAAATACAATCAAAATGTAATATGTTTACCAAACGCCCCCTTAGTTATTTCATAGTCCCTTCATTTATTTATTGTTGGGTTCGTTTCAAACTTAGGGTTCATTTTGAGAGGAGTTTTAAAGGATAATTAGGTTAATTGTCATAAATTTATAAATATGGATTGATTTTCATTACAACTAAAATTTTTTTTATAGAAAATATCATAAATATGAATTATGTTTAGTAAATTAAAATTTTTTTATTATTATTTTTCTCTCTCTTCCCCCTTTCTCTATCCTCCTCATTGGAATTACTATCATGGTCGTCAGCCAATCGAGCAGCTTTAATCGAGGTCAATCACCTAAACACTGGCTTAAAGCAGTTCACCCTCACACTTCGCCCTTGCACCGCCATCATAGCTGTCATTGCTAGTTTCGATCTCCTCCGCTTGCTAGGTTCAATTGACTTCAAGGACCTCATTTAGAGCTGCAAGAGGTGATAGACCACCTTATCACTGGAGTTGCAATCTCAGATCTAAGCCATGCAATGAGATTTCACTACTCTAACACCAGTGAGAAGAGAAAAAGAGAGAGGGGGTGGGGAGAGAGAAAGCTGAAATCAATGATAGATATTTCATTTATTATAATGTAATTTTAGTAAATGAAACTTTTATATTTGATAAATGAAAGATTACCAGCAGAATGATAAATCAACATTACATTTACTGATGGCTTTTTTGCAAGTGTTTTTTTTTTTTCCTTTGTGGCAAATATAAATCCGAGATATGATTTTGTGGCATTTTTCTAAAGTTTTTGAATTTTAGAAACAGAGTTTTGATATTTAGTTTGGAGTTGAGACAAATTTTAAAAATGTGTATTTGGAATGAAGACTTTTTTAAAAGAGTAAGTTTGGTATGTGTTCTGTTGATTTGTTAGCAATAAAACTAATAAAATTTTTAATTAAAAATTGAATTTGTTGTTTATGATTTCCATAAGTCTTTTGGAAACCAAGACACGTCAAAAACAACATTGGAAGCCAGATGATGTTTGCCGTCTCCAATGTTGCTCCAAAAGGTCCCCTTAATCCCAAAGATTAGGTAGTGTCTCGTTGCATTTGTTACAATTTCAAATAAACCAAAATTTCCACCCAGCTTAATATGTGATACAATTTTGGTAATTTTAGTTTAAAAACATCAAATTTTTAACTATTTTAATTACTTATACGTTACATGATCATATCATATAATATATTTTATAAATACTCATTAAATACATAGCAAATTTTTAAAAGTTAATAAACTTATAGCAAATTTATTTGTTTCTAAATCTATCTCTATTTCTCTCTTTTCACTCTCTCCTTCTTTCCATTGTGTGTCTTCTCACTCTCTCCTTCTTTCCATTGTGTGTGTCTCTCTTTCTCTTCTTTCTCTCTCTTCTTGGTAGGAATGCCTTAAGTATAATAGACATTTTTAGATGTATTTCATTTATTTTAAATTGATTAATAATATATTTGAGGTTTTTTATTACATCTTTACTATACTGTCCTTATATTTATTTACATATTAAAGGAAATATAAGTAAATATGACTCATTAACTACTTGTTGTTTAAATTATTAAAATGTTATATGTAATAGACTTTATATGTAAGAAGACAACATTCTAAAGTAAATAGTCTATATAGTCTATAATTTATAGAGTTAGAATAAGCATCTAACTCATATGAAAACTATTATATTGTCTAGATCCCATTAGGAAGATAGTTTGTCTAAATTTTCTGGAGCGAGTCAACTGCTAAATAGAAACATTAATATTATCTAGTAGTAGTGATATATTAGACTAGGATCAAAGTGTAATTAATCTATAAGTCCGCTTAAATAGATTAATTCATTTTTTATGTTTATTATGTAATAACCTTAATCTTGAGTAAGTATATGACTTTATGCTTATGACTTGTTTACTTTGGTGTTTCAAAGGTTAAAATGTTTCAGAGTAGCAAGTTATTAGACAAGTTTAGATACATAACTTATATTCGATGTGAGCTTTACTTATAAATATAGAATCATAGCTTTTATAAAGAGTAACGATTATCTTTTTAACGGTATTATACAAGATATAAAAATGAATAAAACTTTGGGGTCATTTACTTGGCAAATGATTTATTATTTACATTTGTTAAATAATTATTTTCCTATTAGATGGATATATAATGTATAATGGATCATTTTCCTAGTAAACTATTAAACCGAGTTATTAAGTATTTGACTTATATTCGATGTGAGCTTTACTTATAAACATGAAATCATAGCTTTTATAAAGAGTAAAGGTTATTCTCTTAATGATATTATACAAGATATAAAAATGGACAATGCCTCGGTTCATTTGTTTGGCAAATGATTTATTATTCACATTTAGTGAATAATCATTTTTCTATTGGATGTATAATAGATCTTTAAGATAAAGTGATCAAAAAGTTAAACAGACTTTAATTTTAAGTTGATTATAAAAATCATATGAGGGTATTACATATATAACAAGGTCATTGGACTACGGCTATATACTAGCTTACGTAATATGATATATAATTAGAAGCATAGTTTTAGGTTTATAGTGGCATGACTTTGAAATTAATAATTGTATAATTAATTTATTTAGTACAAAATAATTAATTACATAATTTATTGGAACTTATATTATATATGCCTAATTGGTTCCTTTACTAGCTCAACATAATTTCTTAACAAATAGTAATTGATCAGATTATTCTTCGTGGTTTTAATTATTGGACTTAGTAAAATTGAACAATTTAGACACCTTCATAGGTTTAGGTTTTTTTTTTTTACTTGTTTTATTTAATTAATTGGATAAACATTTAGTTTTAATAAATATTTATTTGAAAATAAGATTTGTAATTTCAATTAATTATATTTATCTATTTGTGATAAATATGAGATTAATTTAAGTTAAGAGATATGAATAAATTAATTATTTGAATAAATAATTTAAATATCTAGATAATCTTATTTAAATTAATAATTTAAAACTAGATTTGGTTATTATCCTATTTGAATTTGAATTGAAACAAAATCTTATTCGACTCCACCTATTAATGGGCGTTTTCTATATGGATAAGATAAGGAAAAAGATTTTTTCTCCTTTTGATTTTATTTAGATAATTATTACATAATTATTTTATTCAAATAAAGTTGTCATGATTTTATTTGAATTTAAATTAAATTTATGAAATATTATCCATGCAAATAAAATCACAAGATAAATAGAGATTAAAATTTGAATCAAATTTGGATCTCCTTATCTAGAAGTGGTCAAATATTGAGTCTCTCCAAAGCTAGAAAAATCACCAATTAAGAATGAATGAGAGAAAATTTTTTTTTTTCAAATGTCCTATTCAAATTTGAAAACTACCTAGTCTATTTATTATCAATAAGAGTCTAGAGTTTGTGTTTTAGTTAAACATAGACTATAGATTCTAAGATAAGAGAACTTATTGTTATACTCCAATTAATAATAATAAGTTCTAAGAGCTCTAAGTGGTTAGAAAGAGAAAAAGCCATACACCAAGTATAGATTGAAAGACTGAGTGCCCACATACTGCACCATTTAAGAATTGGAGTATAGTGAAGAAGGTTAGTTGATTAAAGTTTTCTTATTAACTTTCTCTAGCGTACTTATGGATTTTTCTCTCTAAGGTATGTAGATCGTAGAATAATTTATTACATATGGTAACTCAAGTTAGTATGATCCGTATAAAATATTTAAAATTTCACTGTGTAAATTACCATTTTTCTTGTACTTTGAACTCCTTTTTCTCTCTCTCTCTCTCTCTCTCGTTTGTCGGTCACAAAGATGAACACAGGCCCATTGTGACATTGCCGTGGAAATCTTGTCGACATCTTGTTCATTACAACACTACCATTCCCTATTGGCGTTGGAGCTCACGATTTCATCGGGATTGAATCTTATCTCTACCCCTCGAGATCGAGCTGTGGAGATCACGAAATGCCATCGAAGATCATGAAAATGTAGAGCTTTGCACTAGGAATCAAGCTTCGACAGTGCTCCCTTCATCGCTTAATGCGAAGAGAGAAAGAGAGGGAAGAGCAAAGAATGACGGCATCAATGATCAAATCTAGTCATAGCGATGTCATGGTGGACGGCGAGATCCATTACGACATTTGAACAGATTAAGATGGATTCCGACGAGATCGGTGTGGTTACTGGTATTTATGGTTATTTGTTAATATTTGTTTTGTATTTGTTGATATTTTTTGTTGTTTTCTTGTGAATCTAATTTTTTTTATTATAAATGTACATATAAGAAATATTAGAAATACTGTAAATGAATATATTAGAAATATAGGTATTTTATCATATTTCTATGAAAATTCAATATTTTCATCATTATCTAACATCTTTGCCATTGTTGCCATTACCGGTGCGATCTGGTCTTACTGTTACCATTGTGATATCTTGCGGGGTAGTACCGTTGGGAATGGGAGGGAGGTAAAGAGACAGAGGAGAGAGAAAAATGGAGGTAGAGAGAGAAAAAAGTGAAAGATAAATTTGACATTTTAATATGTAATTAACTTCAATTATACTATTTGATTATATTATTTTTAATTATATTATTATTTTAAAATATGATAGTAAAATATGTTATTTTATTAATTCAACCTTTTTTTATAAAGTGCAATATTTATACTGATTTTATTATATTTGAGTTACCCTTATGAGCACATTTGATTCAAATACTAAAAAAGATTTAAAAAAAATCAATATTGTAATGACGAACTACTATAATTGTTACTTATGATATGTTTAGGAGTGAGATTTTTGACATTTTGAATTTATTAATGAAGTCGAACAATATGGAAGACCAAATTTGAAAATTTATTTTTTTTGAGGAACCAAATTTCAAATCATTATATATTATTAAGATAAAGCTTGAATTCACTTTAGTCGCTACAGTGCATCTGACCCCTTGTACATAGAGTGATTTGACAGATTTACCCCTCGGTTTATGGGTAGGCTTTGTTGGTGGGGTGGGTTTTTTAGTCTTTTTCTATGCATTGGGAGTTGATTTGACGCATTTGACCTTTTGTACATCACTGGGCTTTATTTGTGGTGATGGGCTTTTAGTCTTTTGTGCTTTCGATGTACTTTTACACTTTTGCCCTTAGTGTTCCTTCTCTTGCTTGCTTTTTGCTTATGGCTTTTGTGTCATTTTACTAAGTACAACAAAATAACAAATTATTATTAAAATACATTTTATTAAGTAAAGAAAATAAAAGAATAATAATACTAACCTAAATAATAATATATTTTATTATTTCAGTACTGAAGCAAAAACAACAGAATTTTTGACAAAATGAAAACTAATCTAGTAATCAACTTATTTATAACCAACATAAATATTTATCTAATACCAACTAATATTGCAATGTTTTATTTCAATTACACTTATCATATTTTCTAAATTAATTATAATTTTTGATGCAGCAAAGAAGATCAGTAAAAAAAAGACAAACAAATGCTGTAACGCAAAAACTTAACTTATGTAATTACAAAAATATTTTATAATTTCTCAAATATATAAAACCGTATAATAATATAGTATAATGTAATACATATAATATTACTTTAATTCCATATATCATCCACCATATAATATAACAAATTTAAATACACCACAACAACATCGCGAATATTTTTGCTCGTTAAACCTAAAGTATTGTATATTTTTCTCTTTACTTTTGTATTTTGCCAAGTATTTGGTTTTATTTTATTTTTGTGGTAGAGGCATAGTCTAGTAATAATTCTAGACTGACTATATTAAATATTTAAAAATACAATAGTATGAATATGTATAGATGGTTTCTTTTTACAGTAAGAATTATATATATTATCCATTTTATTTACATGGTTTTATTTTAGTGGGAGGATTTGAGGTTAGGTATATAATTATAACTAAGTTATACTTGCAATCACTTATATGTTTATATTTTCAATATACTTAACATATGAAAAAAAACTATTTGTAGAAATAAATTTACTTTTTTTATACTTGTAAATTAAAATTAACTTATAATGTCACGTAAAACTACAAAGATATCCTTTAACTTGGGGGAAACAAATTTTCAATTTCTTCCCTTTTACATTTTGTGGATTAAAAAAACCAGGAAAATAAAGATACCCTTAATTTGATATGTTTTCTTAAGAAAAATACTTAAAAATATAAAATTCAAGACCTTTTAGGAAAAAAAAAATTGACATCTTGTTTTATGGTTTTAAGAAGTTTATTTTATTAATTATATGTACTATTGTCTAAGGAGAATTTTTTGCTTCAATTTTAGTGTAATTCAATTTGCTTATCTGTGGTTGTATGTTAAGATTTAGGTATTGTTTTTTTATCCAATTTTGTTTTGTTTTGTTTTTTTTTCCTTTCACATTCAGAGGATTGCGGTTTACTATTAATTATTAATTATAAGTTGTAATCTATGTATTCTCTTTTCTTTTTTTCTCTTCTTGTAATTTGTTTATGATCCTCAGCTATGCAATGAAATATACTGCTGTAAGAATAGTTTAATTTTTTGCAATTTTGTAAACGAGAAAATAAATTATAGTTTGAGGATTGGTTTTGACAAATTATAAAATTCAGATTTTAAAATTAGATTGGATTTATAATTAAAGCAATCAAAGTAATACAAAAAAAAAAAAAAACTTAAAGACATTAATTGAAGTAATCAAGTAAGCACCATGAAACAAACTTTCCAACTGGACAAGAGAAGATCATGTAAAGATTAGAGAGAGGAAGCGTAAATTGAGATTGTTAAAAAATTGAGTTTTTAATTTAAAAGGTTAACCTATTAAATGAAGTGGTTCAATCATTTTATATGTCTGCAGTTATTATTATATTTTTATAATTTAAGACTTGAGATTCTTTTTATTTTTAATATGCTCTTACAAGATGATATTCTCTTTGAAATTATCAATCTTGTATTAGATGAATTAAACCATTCATTTGAGTTTATTGGACTCTAATACTATGCTGAGATTAAAGAAAGGAAGAGAAATTTAAAATTATTAAATTATTAAATTTCTAATTTAAAAGTTCAATATATTAAGTAAAGTAATTAAATATCTTTATTACCTATAATTATTGTTGTGTTTTTATAATACAGGGTTTGAGATTCTTTTTACCCAAATTCTTTTTACCCAGGTAATATATACAAACACTAGAAATTAAAAACACTTGCATACCAGTCCAAATAGTTAGTTGTTCCTTTTAGTCCTAAAAGGTGTTTGGCTATGCTAATTAAGTGAATAAATCTAATGTCAATCATCTTACGCAATTGCTTTTACTTTTCCTTTATGAAGCGGTTTTTTGTCTTCATTTTAGACTGGAGGGGTGCGCAAATTGTGCACAAACAATGCACCGATCGATTGGATAAAAGGATAAGCCTCTTTGTCGAAGAATTCCAACCTTTTTCTTTGGCATTATGTGCATGAATTTGACTTCTCAACGGAACGTCACCAAAAAAACCCAAGTCTATCCAGTTTTTTCCTTGACTGACGTGATATTAATAGAAAACAACTAATCCGAACAGTTCTAAAAAACCCGGCTCAGATTTTTAAGAGGAGGAAGGAGACTGCAAATCACCCTTTCTCTTTCTCAAACAGCCCGATCCGAAAGATCCAGTTTGTTTAATTAAATTTTTTTCAACCGCAAATGGTTTTCTGGTCAACATTATTATTTTTCCCCCAAAAGACCACCTAAAAATAAAAACAAGCGGAACTTGATTAAAATATAGGGGGGAAAACAGTATAATTTGAACTGTAATTACAACTGATTAGGTTTTATGCTTGTCCAAATAGAACAAAAGAAAGAGGAATACAAATACAAGCTAGGAAAAGGGCACAAGAAGCACAGACGAGGGATTAGATGGAAAACAAGTGAGTAGAAATGCATTGATAACGGACGATTCAGAGAATGTTAAAAGGCATCGACGGTGCTTTTAACATATCGAACATTATTTCTATATAAAACCAAGGCCTTACTGTGAGGACCACTCCGTCCAGTTGGCCTCACTGCCGACTCGTGGAATGCTGTTGACTCTGGTGTACTTATCAACCTTGAAGTTGGCCCCACACAAAGCTCCTTCACTATCAATCCTGGGCATTGCCTTCACTGGATTCATTGGATGCTCAAAGCTCATCAGGCCTCCTTCACTATGGAACATACATCCTACACCAATGAACCCAGATTACACCGTCTTTCTAAGATTCTTAGGACCATTGACTAACGTATATAATTTACTACATGAAAAATTCTATTACTGATGGGTGAGGGAAAAATGTTAAGAAAAGAAAATCCTAATTGGGATATAATTTTAAAAGGGAAAAGGGTACCTGTAGGAAAAGGTGCAAAGGATTTAGCACACCCTTCTTTAATGACCTCCAAATCATCAGAAATTACCACTGAGCCATCAGCCGCAATACCCCAATACAGTTTCACCCCACCATCGGAGCCCTATATATATATATATATATATATAGCCAGAAAACCTTATAAGGTCATGTTTGGATCCAAGAATGAAGTTGTATATATATTGTATTATATTATATTAAACGTACCAGAGCAGCAAAGACTGAACCAGTCTTGCTATCATACACAACAAAGGCAAAGCTTCCCTCAAGATCCTTAACCACCTGGTCAGCCGGGTACGGACCACGGTCCCGGAGGGTCCGATATGCCTCGATCACAAACATGGCCTCGTTCGTGCCCTTTGTCAGACCATACTGCTTGTTCAGTAAACACAGGTTGTTCAAAGTCCCCAAGAAGAGGCAATATATGTCCTCAAATCCACAGAACAACCTGTACTTGAACAATAATAAAAATCTTTAAAATCATCCGAAATAAACAGAATCCTGGTATGGCATATGATCAGTTATAACATATATAAATTACCTCTGATGTATGGAGGAAGGTTTGTCGGGCGTAACATAAGCAAGAACAGCGGATTGGCCGAAGCTCATGGAAAAAGTGCTGTGTGGGTGGTGGGAGAGAAAGTCCTCGAGAGTCTCTTGGGGGAGTTTGGGCTTCTTTGAGCCTTTGTAAGAGGCAGGGCTGTTGAGCTCCTCCGGCGGGTGAGCAAACGCTTTGTGGAAAATGGCCAACATTTTTTTTTCCCCCTTGATCGAGTTGAGCTGATTTGTGTTTGGATGTAATTGTAAAAGTTTTTTTTTTTTTTTTCTTTTTTTCCGAGGTGGGTTTGGTAATTTCCTCTTGAAGTTTCTAGGTGGAATGAGAAGGGATGTATAGAATGTTGTTGCGGAATGTAGATGTGGGGTTTTATAGGTTCATTTTTTGGGCAGTGGCTTTGTGCTGGTGATATCATTTTTAATTTTGTGGGCGTGGATCCTGGTGTGATGGGATAAGTTTCTCGTATTAAGAAGTATCCTTATCTTTCTCGTTAGTTTTCTTACGTTTACTTTTTGACCTTTTTCATTATGGTGGAATTATTTTTTAAATACCACGTGAAGGAGTTGTCATCATTTAAGATTATTTTTATTAACATTTCTAGATTATATATTTATTTTGATTTAGTTGTCTAAATTTTCAAAATCATTTGTTTTATTCTATAAATTAGATAAAATCATTTGATATACCTCTCTATCCAATTTTATTTATGAATTTAATTAAAATATTGATGTAATATATATTTAGACATCGTTTATTTTATTAATTCGGATTCAAAATTTTGGTTTCAGTTTAGTCTTTTTCTGAAAAATCAACAAAAATTATAACTAAATCAACCGTTTTGACTCAAAATTTTATTTCATTCTGAACTCGACTCGTGAACCATTCAAACCCTTAAGAGTTAATCAAATAAATTTTAAAATATAATCCTTATGGTGTGTTTGATACATATATTTAAAGTGCATTACATTTAAATACAATGTAATTTTCCTCTAAATACAAAAATATTTTATTCAAATACTAATTATATCATATTTTAAATCCAATACATTCACTATTCATTATTTCACTTTTTCTATTACTTTTATTAATTATATCATATATTCTCTTTCTTTCTTTTTCTTTCTCTCTACTTTTATCCATCACATCACATATTTATTATTAAAATATAATTCAAATATTTTTCATCCAAATATAAATTACATTCAAACGCAATACAAATATAATACGTTTACGAAAAAGACTATTATTATAAAATTAATAATAATAAAAAAAAAACAAATCTAAAACACCCAAATAAACTTTTGAATAACCTCTTCATCTCTCTCCATTTCGCTGGCCCCGTCTATCTCTTGCCCTACTTGCCGCCGCCCTTGCTAGTCCCACAGTATCATCCTTGCATGCGTCGCGAGCTTATCCCGCTAGTGGGCGGGGATAGAGTAGATTGCCGCTCTCCCAAATGCGATAGCCATCAACCGAGGCCGTTCTTCGACTCCAAGCTGAAGGCAAAGAAGAGGGAGAGACCGAGACCTGCGCTCACCATCGATGTGATAAGAGAAGTAAGAGAAGAGAAGAGGAGAGAAAAAGAGGGATTTGCAGCCGCTCGCCGGCGACTTTTGGACGTCACACTGTCGTTGGGAACCGATGCAGCCATCATCGTGATTGCTGGAGAGAGAGAAAGGAGAGAGGGAGAGAGAAAACGATTGAGAAACAAATCTGTGCTTGTTAGGTTTTGATTTTTACTTGACTGATCATATTTTTTATTTTCATTTTTTGAGGACGATTTCAGGAGAGAGACAACGAGAGAGAGAGCGAATACAGAAAATTTTTATTAAAATGTTAATTTTTTAATTTTTTTTATAATTAAGATTTATACTTTAGAATACATTTATTTAATTTTTGATAGTGTATTACGTTACTAATTTCGTTAGATTGACAAGCAAAAGTAAATAGAAAAGATAATTTGAATTATTTTGCATAATTTGAAATATATAATAATTGGTTTTGAAAATTTAAAAAGATACAAAAAGTTTCTCCTATGTTCGCTTAATGAATCTCTTTGAAGATGATTGAAAAACCACTCAATTTGAAAAAGGAAAAAAAAAAAAAAGGGATTTGTATAATTTTATCGTGGTCCGTAAATTATATGTTAGATTATATTTTAGTTCTTTATTTTGAATATCTTGAAAGGAACCTTAAATGAATCAAGTTGCCATAAATTAATCCTTCTATCTGGTTGTAAAAAACTCAATTTAAAAAAGATACAAAAGGATCTTGTGTGATTTAGTAGGAGTCATTTTTGCAGTTACACATAAGAGAATCATTGTATGAAAAGATCAATGTCTTTTTTCTATTAAGATTTTAACATGTCTGATGAATAAAATGATTAATCTAGAATAATTAATAGTTAATTAGGTTTGTTTAACGACATTTGAATAATTAGAACAAAGCACAAATTTGGTTTATAATTTAAGGACAAAATAAATATAACAAGACACCATTCGGTAAAAAAAAAAAAAAAAAAATTCTAGCACAAATTAAGATCAAAGGGAAATCTTTGCAGTAAATTTTTTATTTTTTATTCTGGAAAAGATTTGAAGTACGCTTCAGGAGTATAAGACAAAAATGATATTGGTATTGTAAATATTTTAAATTGTTGCAAGAACCGTACAGAAAATAACAAACCAATCCGCTAAAGCCAAACATCCGTGTGATACGTCTTAGGCGCGTTTGGGCCACACTTTGATGTTTCTAAAATATATTTTCTCTAATATATTATTATTTTTTATTATTTATATTTTTAAAATATTATATTAAATTTTAAATTTTATATTTTATATTTTTATGTATATAAATCTAAATAAAATAATTTTTTAAAATTATATAGAATTTTAAGAACAATAAAATATAATTTATATTAATATTTTTTTAAATTATTTTTTTAAATTTCATATTTTTTCATCTCAAATAATTTTTTTTAAAATATATTTTTCAAAATAATTTTTTAACTTAAAAAAAAATCTCTAAATACTGTATGTAAACGGGTACTTATTTTGTTACGTATTTTGATTAATATAAACGGACAACTCATCCGCACTTTTTATCCTAAAAGCAAATTATTAAATTATTAACCTCAATAATACAAGCAAAAATGAAGTCAGTAACCTCCTTGATTGATAAAAGTAACAAAAGGGTAACCAATAAATAAAAACTCCCCTTTTTTTTTGTTTAAAATATTTTGGTAAAGGTTGGCTGCCGTGCTTATCCGAAACCAGAAGAAAGAAATATTCATGACAATGACGAGTCCGCTCACCGCTTTAGACAGAGCGTACGCATATATATATATATATATATAGAAAAGGCTTATATATACATATATATAATTGTGTATCTGATAAACCAAAAAAAAAAAATCGTTGTGTATCTGTGGGTAGGGCCGTAGGTATAGCATTTAAGATAATTGGTATTCTTTTTTTTTTTTTTTTTGAAAAGTCTGGGATAATTTGTTAATTACTAAGGAGTATAGTTTGGAGGTAAGTTTTATTTTTTTTAAATCAATTTATTTTAATATTTTTTATTATTTATATCTTTAAAATATTATAATAAATTTTAAATTTTAAAAATTCATAAATTTTATATATATAAATCTAAATAAAATAATTTTTTTTAAATTATATAAAATTTTCAAAAAAATAAAATAATATTTATATTAATATTTAAAAAAAAAACTTATATTTTTTCATTCTAAATAAATTTTTTCTTTAAACATATTTTTCAAAACAATTAAAAAAAAAAAATCTCTATACATCTCCCCTCACTCTCCCATAGGTTTCGGCACTTTTGCAGTTTTGCAGAGCCAACTTGCCCAACTCTAATTATTTCGTCACGTGGTGGGCTACTACAACTTTATTCTGTTGCACGACAATTACTTTATTTTATTTTATTTTTTAAATCTTTTAATCCATTCATTAGTACCCACAGTGTATCCCTCCGCTTCCAGAAGAAGTAAAAGGTTTCCTTCCTGAAATAAAACGTTGGGAAATTTAATGAAACATAGCCGTAGGATATCAATAGTATTATAAGCATTAACGATGAATCTCATAGTGTAACATTCATATCTATTTTTTATTAATAATAATATTTAATATCGGTATTATTCTTAAATATTTTTCAAGTCAATGAAAGTGTCAATATAAATAAAATATTTATTTTTTTTATAATTTAAATTAAATGGTGCTAGTACAGAATGAGTATGATTAAGTATAGATATAATATTCATTTATCAATACATCAACTGAACTAATTTAATTTATAAAAACAAAATCGAATATCCAAATAATATTGAATTAGATTTAGATGATAATTTAACTTATCTAATTGAATTGAATTAGATTGAATATCAAATTTCAATTTTTAAAATCCAATAAATCAAATCCAATACAGATGCTTATATATTTTATAAAAATAATCAAAATTTTATATAATATATTATCTAATTTATTTCTTTTGATATTTTTATAACCTTTCTCCGCTTAAATTTTTTTTTGAGTTTTTTGTTTTGTTTTTTCCCTTTTAATTTTTTGTAGATATCTTAACTAAAATTGAATAACTCAAAATAGATCGACAAATCAGAAAAACCTTTTCCTTAACAGGCTTGTTTTGCTAATTTTTATATGATGTTTGTTTTTGTGATTATCTTTTTCCTAGTGTTTTTTTTTTTAAATTTGAACTAGGATTATACTCTATTAACTTAAAGTTTTTACTTTATTTACTATGTTAGGTAATTTTAGCTTATTGTTATACGATAAATGCATGTAGAGAATTAAATTGATACCTATAAAATGTGCTTTGTCCTTTTGAGTTGGTTCTAATAAGTTCATATGAAAATATAAACATAATTCAATCGTTCAATCTAATCCAATTTAATGAATTTTGAACTGAATAGGATTGGATGATAAAATAAATTATTATTCATTTGGTTTTGTTACATCCTGGACTGACACTTCTCTTTTTATTTATCATCGTGGTACTAACGCTATGTATTTGTTGGTCTATGTTGATGATTTAATTTTCACTGAGAATAACACATCATATCTTCATCAATTTCTTGAAGCATTATCCAACAGGTTCTCCGTCGAGGATCTTGGCATACTTATTTTCTTGGAATTGAAATGCTTCCAAAGCCTACTGGTTTATTTCTTACTCAACATAATTATATTCGTGATATCTTGGAGAAAACAAACATGGCTGGTGCCAAAGAGTAATCTACCCCAATGTTTTCTAAGCAATCTTTC
The DNA here is from genome assembly GCA_035233585.1 of Antiaris toxicaria. Lineage (NCBI taxonomy): Eukaryota > Viridiplantae > Streptophyta > Magnoliopsida > Rosales > Moraceae > Antiaris > Antiaris toxicaria. The sequence continues at coordinate 11,916,195 of CP141161.1, forward strand.
ACTCTACATGATGGCTCTCCTCCGACAGATGCTACAAGATTTCAACAAGTCATTGGTACCTTGAAATACCTCTCATTATCTTGTCCTAACGTTTCCTATGCAGTTAATAAGCTTGCTCAATTTATACATGCTCCCACTATTATTCACTGGACAGCTGCAAAAAGAATCTATGGTACCTTAAATCAACAATTCATCATGGCCTATTTCTCAAAAAACAATAAACTCTCAATGTAACTGTGTTTACGGATGTGAATTGGGCTGGAAATCATGATGATCGTACTTCGACATTTGCTTTTATTGTTTATCTTGGTGGAAATGCAATTTCTTCCTGTTCTAAGAAGCAAAAGACAGTTGCTCGGTCATCAACTGAAGCTGTGTATCGAGCACTTGCCTCATGCGCTGCTGAAGATTTATGGTTGTCTAATATTCTTACTGAATTACAGGTTTCATATGCCACTCGTCCCCAAATATTCTATGATAAGATTGGTGCAACTTACTAATCAGTCAATCCAGTTTTTCATTTCAAAATGAAGCACATCTCTATTGATTATCACTTTGTACGAGATCATTTGGAAAAAGGGTCCTTTAATGTGTCTCATATTTCATCAAAGTTCCTAGCTTTACGCAAAAAATATTGCAATTATAATAGGATAGGATTTGTTGTAACAAATTGTGTTTTTGTTTTCCTATTTTTACGTGTATACAGATGCCTTCTAGTTGTATTTAAACTTGGCTTGTACGACATTCTCCAATCATAACTATACTCATATCCATAATAATAGTTCCATTATAATCATGATCATGATCATAACCAACATAATAATAATCATACGTCTAACATAACCATAACCATACTATAATCACTGTCAAATCACCAACTAAAATCAACCTGAGATATTTATAGCCAACAAAAGCGAATCTAGAATCTTACCTCAATTCGTGAACATTCAATCAAGCTTTAAATGCTCCTAGAATCTAAGAACATAAAACGCTAGTTTCTTAGCCGTTAAACCCCCTAAAACTGTAATTTAGAAAGAGGAAAACCACATGGATTTTGGTTGGAAATTACCTCAAGGATCATTCCTCCACTGGATCTAGGTTTAAGACACCTTGAAGATTAATTATTGTTAAGTAAATTTGCAGAAATTCTTTGAGTTTTGGAGACTAAGGGCGTTTAGCTAGAGAGAAAAGGAGGAGGAAAATATGAGAAAGTATAGGAAAATAAAAGAGAACTAGAGAGGATTTTTACTAAAGGTAGAAAAGTTGGATAATAAATATAATGTGGTAAAAGGGCCTAGACCTTTAGCTAATGAAATTTGGGAAAGATAAGACCAACCACTAGGTTGAATCTCATCCATCAATCTTTTTACTCTAATGTTCTTCTTAACTATTGAATTAAAATATTTTAGGATTGTTTTCGTAAATAGCTCATAAATTATAGAATATCATTCAAGTTGACTTCTATTTATTCAAAACTGGTTATTGTGCCCTCTAATATATAGAAAATTATTCAAAATGCCCATTTTATATAAATTGTTTATGATTTTAACAGAAGTGTAAATTTTATAAAAAGTTAAGAGAGGGATTATTTTCATAAATAGCTCATAAACTATAAATCTCTATTAAAGTTTGTCCCTATTTTGTTCAAAATTATTCAAAATGCCCCCTATATATAAAAAATCGTTCAAAAAAACCACTTATGTTTATGCTCCTATTTCTAATTTAATGGAATGTACATTTTGAATGATTTTGGATATATCAAAGGGCACAATAACCTGTTTTGAACAAACAGGACTAACTTAAATGAAGGTCTATAATTCAAGGGCTATTTATGAAAATAATCCAATATTCTATTTTCGTTAATTAAGAAATATAAATTTTTTCTAGATTTATCTATAACAGATATATTGATCTACTTATAGGACTAAGTAGTATTTTTGCTAAAGTTAAAACTTGGCCTACAAGTTTTTTTACTAATGAAGTAGACATTAAAAATTTTGTCCATGATCTAAACTTAATCTTCAAGTTTCCATGCTACTAAAAAGTAGCCTTTCTAAATTTTATCTATCAATAAGTAGATGGTCTAAATCTTAAAACTTTATGTCCAAGTTCCTATACTACATTTTATTACTAATTCACACTTACTATACTGGTCAGGTTGTAAGACTATAGTATAAGGTGATTTAATAACACTCTATAACTTTTCTCAATGGGTTATAATTACCTATTCATTATTTTGAATAAAATAACGTGACTTTATACTAGTTAACAAACAATAAAATTGTCACATCATCCATACTTGTACAATGTTTCATAGTGTAAAGTTACCAAATATTGCAACTTTACTTCATATGATATTAAATTATCGCATAATAAGTTTATACTACAATCTAATTATACCTCACCTTATTTGGTAACAAAATATTGAAAAAATATCTTGTGACAATCTAATTTACTTGTTGCATCATCAAAACATTTTTTTTTCATAATTTTAGATTAAAACCATAATCTAAGCTTGTAATTACATAGTGAATTTTAGTGATATTCACCATTAATTTACAGAATTCCTTATAAAAAAACTAATTATTACAGAACTAGGAAATCAATCCTAGCAGGACTGATGACTTAGTCTACATATATTTCATTTATGAAACAGTAGTTAAAATATTTTTCTCATCGGCACTTAAAGGGTACTTCTCTTCATCAGGTTGTGTTCTATTTATTTATATGCTCTTTTGAGTATTAACTAAAGAAAACAATGTACTTTATGTATTCTTAAAACTCATTTAAATGTTTCCATGTAGAGAGTTGGTGAAGTGATGGAACTTAATTTCTAATGCAAAACCATGAAAGGAAACATGGTGTAGCCTTTTTATGCCATTTATATGTGTATTTTTGTTATTCGTTGGAAAGAGTTTGCTCTATTTCGTCTTTTGTTTTCCATGGTAATTCGGTTTTTAGTTCCTACATTTTCCAACCTTATTATTGTATTGAACTTTTATTAACCTTATTAAGTGTGGTATAATTTTCTTTTCATCAAATTACAGACCTTCTTTTCCTTTGCCAGGCTTGCTCACAGGCATGTTATTTTCTTATGGTTCTGTGTCATTTTGATCACATAAGTATAGTCGTGGATTTTATATTTATATATTTTTTGGAAGTTATCCTCATTATCTTTCAACTTGCTCCTATGTGGTTGTCTTTGGGTGCTCTTATTTTTGTTTTGTTTCTTATACTATGAAGCTAAGGTTTTTAGACGGCAAGTCTTGTCCTTAATAATTTTATGTATACTGTATGAATTTAAACTCTTTTACAGTGATGTTACTATTTCATGCTATCTATAATCAAGGGTCTATCATTTTTATACCCTAATATCGTGTTCCTCATTGACAATAATTGTTTTAGTTAGTACATGTGGTCCATTAATTCACAAACTTGCCTAATTTTTATAAGCTAATGTATCTCAAAGTTTAGCTTGAATCCGTGAAGTTGGGTCCTTTGATTTTTATTTGTCAAGCTCTTCATAATCGATGGATGTCAATGGAATTTTCATTATCTTATTGACCATCACGAACTATCTTTGGCTTCATCAATAGGACTAATGACTATTCTAAATCTAGATTTGTTGTGTAAAAATTTGGATTGCTGGCGTTAACATTATACTAGGATCATTTTTGTAATTCAATCACCTAAAGTCTACCAATGTAATGCAACCAATATCAATCTTAACATAATTATTGCCGGCACAATTGCACTCAAAATTTGCTACTCACAATCAATGGTAATCAAGTTTTCATTATATCCTCGATGAAAGCATTATAGTTTTTGGTCTTATGATTCTTGTCTATATCGAGAAACTATGCGCAGCCTCACATAAACATTCAGACCAGTGTTTTGGACTAGATATTTTTCATCTCTTTCGTGAATGTAAAAGGTACAACCATTTATATACTTATGACTATCATTGATGATCCTCTAGCTAGCTTCATTAAGTCTTGTGAGATGTTCTTATATTGTGGTATGCAATCTTTGACATGAATGAGGGTTTTATCCACTTCCTAAAGTCCGTTTATATTCATCTTGCAACAACTTAAAATTTTTTGTCTTTTTAAGTTTGCTTCCCTTGATTCTAGCATATGAACCTCGATGAAAGACTCTACTTTTTCAGCATTGTGCAAAATGCAAAATGCAAACCTTTTCTCCTTCCTGTTAATTTATTGACGAAGGATTGCCCCAAAATTCAACGGATTCCGACGCTAGTATAACTTTCGACTATACATCCCCTTGATCTATTTCATTTCTTGACATCTACTTCAAAACACCAGCTCACATTGCTTAACTTCATGAACTAAGTGCATATGTTGAAAAGGGATGATGGAAAATTCTTCTCAAACATAAACGAGGTCTTGTAGTGTAAAATTTGATAATCATTTTGTTTATTACTACGTGCGTATACTATTTATAAAATTGTTATATTTCACCTCAATTCTTATAAAGCATACTATGTAATATAATTTCTCTTATTTAGTTGATTTTTCTTCTATCAAAACTTGATAGGCCTAATAGGTCCAATCTGCTCAAACATCAATTTTCCCTAGAGAAAATTAGGGGAAAAGCCCCTTAAATGTACATATATATTATGGAATTTTGCCACGAGTTTAGAATATTTTGGGTGTTTGACTAGTTGACTAAACTTTCAGTTTAAATCATTAATAAAATGTGTTTAGGAATTGCTTCTAATAATAAAAATAAACGACAATTAAACAATTTAACAAATAATTAGAAGAGATAATTATAACGATAAATAAAAGAAAGCAAAGGACAAGTGGAGTAATCAAACAACACTTCCTTTGAAAATGTTGCAAAAAAAAAAAAAAAAAAAACTAGCCGTCGTGATTTGTGCAACAATTCCTATGAATTCATTAGATAGTTGGAGTAGACTGTTGCAAATTGTACGACTCTTTCTATAAGTTATATAGTATTACATTAATAGTTAGACGTAAACAACCAAATCAATCGAACATTAATATCATGAATAAAAAACAATAATAATAAGACTTAAGATATACAACTAAAATATAGAGATTAAGGGAATTCAAATTGTAATTAGGAAACAAGTTAAACAATTTGGAAGCTAATCAATCAGCCAATTATTCCAGTTATACAATCAATCAAATGTTCTGCAAATCTTTAATATTTTGTAAATCAAATATTGCAGTTATACAAGCAAGATTTTATATAATAATTGTAATTATGATATACATCTTCTTCTAGTTTTACATCTAGTAATGGCTTAAATGACCTCTATAAGTTGAAGATGAGCTTCCCATCCGGTTTCTTGTAAACTAGAAAACAAGATCTTTTAACGTCAGATTCCTTAGACTGTAGCGCTTCCGTTTATCTCTAAATAAACTCCATAGATTGAGAAAAACATCCTGAATTTGTCTGCTTAGATGTGCATCAAGAGACAAAAGGATATGATCCAATGGCTTTTTACTCAAACCATCATTTATGAACTAAATTTTGTCATCTTGGTTTATGGAGGTCATTCCTATGTTTTTGTAATGTTTATTATAATTTCGTCTTGCACATCTGATACAGACTTTCATTCTCTTTACTCTCTTTTTTTTTAGCAAAAATACTTTTTTCTATTCCTAACATATGTTTATTATATAAATCAGGAAATTCACCTGATAACCATACCTTAGCCTTGATAATCCAGCAAAAATCTTTTGGTGTGCCAAAATGCATGAGCAACTTCATTCTTTCCAATCTGCACTAGTATATTTTTAGCAATGCATCCTGAGGACGAGAGGAAAACCTGTTCTTAAGCTTTGATAGAATGCCTTCTGTGTCTATAGCTAAGAAAATGGAAAAAAAAAATAGGTGAAAATATAATAGAAAATAAACACACAAAGAAAATAAAAGAAAGATTAAAAAAAAAACAGCTTGCTTTACCTCCCAAAGAGCACTTGATTTATAGTCATCGATTTGACCTTCAAAAAAACGTGTCATCAAAAAGCAACCTTCATTCGTAATAGATGTCATACAACACCACATACAAGTCTTTGTTAATGATGCCTTTAAGATTGGCTAGATGTAGAACAATTCGGCACGTGTGTCTAATAAAAATTAGTTTTGAATATTTTACATTGTGGACCCCATGGATTGATGATATTGATGGCTTTGGAGGGGTTCACTATATAGGATCTTGATCTTGAGAGATTGATGCTTGCATAGGTTGGGTTTCTAAGACTTTTTTTACCAATTGAAGTGACTGCAATTATTGATAGCTCATCCAAATTCTTACTTCTACTAGTGGTGATGGCATTGACCTCTTTGATGTTATGATCTTTGGAGTTGGAGGTTTGTGCTATATGTTGCCCTTTTGGGTTAGACTGAGCTTATAAAGGGAACTTGTTATGTTCTTGAGTAGAAACAGCTGAAGCTTCAGTCAACTTTGAGATCAGACTTTTCATTTCTTTTCTTTCTTCCACCATTTGCACAAAAAGTGATTCAAACTTTTGGTTCATCTTATTCTACGACTCCATGAAAGCTTGCAAAGTATTCTCGAGAGAACTCTTTAGTGGTTGTGCATGGTGCTAAAGTGTAGAATACACCTTTTGTGATTATGGCTGTTGCTCATTTCTTCATTATCCTCTTGATGATTGTATTTGATTAGGATATTTCTAACTGATGATCAGATGGTTCGTCCAGCAAAGATTGTAGGTGTTAGAGAAAATGTTGTTGTATACCTATAAAGTGTTACACTGCTCCTTATAAACACCTCTTTTTCACTATATGCAGGGCAATCCTTAGTTAGATGTTCTATCTATCCACAAATGAAGCATGGATTTTGTGATTCCACCTTTGTGATCATGTGAATGCCTCTACTTTCTTTGGTTTTGAAAGCCTTAATTTGTTGTGTCAAAAACTCGATTTGGGCCTTAAGGTTGTCCTTTTTCCTTAGTTGGTAGATTTTAGCAAGTCAGGGCCAACTAGTATTGTCAGTAGCAATTGGTCTAGTCCATGTATGAGCTTTTTTAGCTAGCTTGTTAAGATACTCAAAAGTCTCTTCAGGGTCTTTTTAGAAACTTTTCATTGTATTTCATCTCCATAAACTGACGTTCTTGGATTGTGAGTTTTTCATAAAAATAATTGATGAGGCACCAACTCGTGAAACTATGGTAGGGACATTAATTTAACAGATTTGTGAACTGTTCCCAAAGTTGATAGAAAAATTCATTGTCTTTTTGGGTGAAAGTTAAGATCTACTACTTCAAACTGTTGGTGTTATGGCATGGGAAATATTATTGAAAAATGCAATTGTAATTTCTTCCTATATTCTAATCGACCTTTTTTATTTTTTTTATTTTTATTTTTTTAAGATAATTTTTTTAAACAAAGAAAACATTTTACAAAAACAACAATAGTGTAAATCGTGAATCGCATCCCTTTTGTTCTCCTATTTGAATTTTGATTCATAAATTAACTCAATTAAAAATTTCACATCCCAAACAATTAATCGAAAGATAAAATTTAAAGAATTTGTGAATTAAAATATATTTCAGTAAATAAAATTCTCACATTAAAAATTAGAAAAAATTATCTTATAAGAAATCTAAAAATGACAATATACCTCCACTATATTATAGTAAAAGACTACTCATAAAATAATATCTTTTAATATATTTTATCTTGAAAAAAATCACATAAAAAGAGCTTAACTAAATTTATATAAAAGTTAACAATAAAATATATTGATATAAGAAATAAATAAGATGAAAGAAAATTACTTACCCAAACATATAAAACTTATAAACCATTAGAGAATCAAAATCCAAACTAGCTCACTACACATATAGGACCATTTCTAACCTTATCCAAGAATTCTAGCATAACTTGCAAAGCATTCTCACAAAATTCTAGAGAGAATATATGAGAATGAAAGTAAGACAAAAATGAAAGAGAAAGAGAAAGAGAAAGCAAGACATCTCCTCAAACCTCCCCCCAAAATGCATTTTAATAGACATAATTTTGTATTTTTCCACCTAACTTTCACACAAACTTTTCAAATTTGTTACAGTAGTCGGTGCACATATAACACAAACTTTTTAAACTTGCTACAGTGTTACAGTAGTCGGCGTATATTTTGCTATAGTAGCTATAGTATTCGGCACACATTTTCAAATTTGCCATATTAACTACATTAGCTACAATCAGTGCATGTAATTAAGAAAGATCCAATGCGCTAGGGTGCATGATAAGCTTAATTTTCATAATTTCCTAATCTGAATAGTAATGTCCAGTGGGACCTATTTCCTTAATTTGACACTAAAAAAAACAATATGCTAAAATTAGATATTTTCAAAATAAAATATTATAAGTAAACTCATTGGAAATATGTAATTTTATACTTATTTAATATACTATTAGAAAAAGATAAGATAGAATAAAGTAAAATTAAATAAAGATTTCACAAAATTTATAAAAAAATCTAAACAAAAGTACACAAAACAAAATAAATCAAAATAAATTAAAAACAACTAAAATTATTTTGTGCATGAAAAAGTGGTAAAATAACTTTATTTTATAGAATTATCACTTCTATACAAACTTTTCAAACATGCTACAATAGTCGGTGCATTTACAACACAAAGTTTTTAAACTTATTATAATAGATACAAAAGTCAATGCATACTTTACTACAGTAGCTTTAGTAGTCTACGCACACTTAGTTATAGTAGTTACAGTATTCGATGCACATTTTTCAAATTTTACTATAGTAGTTATAGTATCAATGCATATGATTAAAAAGGATTTATTGCAGCAGGATATACGATAAACTTGGTTTTCATAGTTTTCTAACATGAATAGTCATATCTTCCAACATATAAATTTTTTACCTCAATATGATATTGTAGAAAAATAAAGTGCTCAAATTAGATATTTCTAAAATAAAATACTATAGGTAAATTCATTAGAAATATTTGATTTTAAGCTTATTTAATATACTATTATTAAAAAAAGATTGAATAAAGCAAAATTAAATAAAGATTTTATGAAATTTAAAAAAAAAAAAGTCTAAATTAAAATACACAAAACAAAATAAATCAAAACAAATAAAAAATAACTAAAATTCTCAAGGATAAGCCAATTATTGTGCATGAAAAAGTAGTAAAACAACTCTATTCTATAAAGTTTTCAATATTCCAATGAATTACCAAATAATGTTCCAGTAGATTACCAAGTGGTATTCTGGTAATCACTTGAATTACCAACTGGAATTCTGACAGATTACAAAATAGTATTTTGGTGGACTATCAAATGATGTTCCAGTATACTACCGAACGGTATTTAGAAGAATTATCAAGTGGTATTTCAGTGTATTACCAAACGATGCTTTGGCAGAATACTTTTTTGGTTGGTTGGGTTATTTTTTTAAAAAAATATTAGGTTGACCTTTTACTCATTTTAAAGGAGGGCAGAAATTCAGAAGCTATTATTGGTGGGGTAAATTTCCAAATATGTGTACTTTTTGAGGCATATTTCAAAAAACCCCTTCCTTAAACCATATTTGCCCACCAGTGGTCAAATCCAAACCCAACGGGCCAGAACCTACCCAAAAAACCCCTAGGCCCGACAGAACTTGATAACAAACTCTCCCAAATGGATGTGAGTTTTCAAGTTTCAATCTCTATCCATCTATTTCAGAGTCCCATCACCCATGTAGGCCTTAATGAAGCCCAATCTGTCGTTTGCAACCCATCGTTAAATTCTGTGTCACGTAAAGAAGGCTCGAGGGTACATAGTTTAAGAAGTTGATGTGGAACACTGGTTCAATCTTTGAGTTTAAAGAATGGTGATTAATTCAAGGGAAAAAAAGAAAAAAGAAAAACATTTCTTGTTTGTTTCATCCAGTAATGCTTTTGGCGATATCTCAATGACTCATCCATAATAACAAAATAGTACATGGAAAAAAAAACCTTGATTGCTTCATCTACTAGTATTTTGGCGGTATCTCAATGACTCATTCATAGTTACAAAATAGTACTTCGGACCATTGGATATAGAGGGACATAGTAAGAAAAATATTTGTTGTGATTTGTGTTCGATTAAAAAACAGAATTTGTTTTCAGAAATTAATAAATTTTTGTTGATCTTTTAAAGCTGTTTTATGTACTAAATATTTATATATTTTATTTAAGATAATAAAAAAATTTTAATTTTTATATTTATTTCTTATGATAAAGTTAATATTCATAACTTTCATACCGAAATTATAAACATATAACTTATTTTTCTTCAATGTTGTAAAGCATATAAAAAAACAAATCTTTTATCAAATAAAGTTTAGTCCTTTTTGCAACTTATAACTTATTTTACGACTTTTGTGCTTTTTCTTCTTGTTGGAGTGACCTTAAATTATCAAAAACATAACTACAATAATTCAATTTCCGTTAATCATCTATGGAAAAAAAAAAATCTAGGAGTCAATCAATTAAATAAAAAGAACTTTACCTAATGACTAAGGGGGCGTTTCGTCAACACATTGGATTTTGATTGTATTTGAATGCAATTTGTTTTTTGAGTGTTATATTTGGTTGAAAAGTATTTTTTTTTTTTTGTATTTGAATGAAATGTGTGTTTAGATGAAAAGTATTTTAGAGTTGAAAAATTGATGTGATTGTTTTAAAAAACTTTTGAATAGTAATTGTTTTCGTAGTACTATTGAAAAAAATTGTATTTGAATGTAAAACTTTGTATTTGGTGTAAAATTACATTACGTTTGAATATAATTAAAATCTAAATATTCCACCAAACGTCCCGTAATTTTACAAAAAAAGATGAGACTAGTTTCGTTAATCTCGCGCAATTCATTGATTAAATTGCGCAACTTCTGGTTGCGATTATTTAATATCAAACTTAAGAAATCTTGAGATAGAAAAATATTTACTAGCTGATATATTTATTCATGCATACAAATATATATATGTATTTGTGTGTGTATATGTTTGTATGTGTTTATGTACATTCGAAAACTGTATTCTCCTTAATTAAGAGCCATCAAGTAAGCTGCATACGTTTTCCCCCATCTAAAGGGGCAAAAGAAGCAACAATTTGTAGCTGATCTATGTTTTTGCGGATGGGAAACGTCAGCATATGCCATTTGACTCTCTAATTCGGTCAAAAATGTACGTTAAAAAACTAATAACTGTTTAACAAAATGTAATTTAAAAATAAAATGGTAATTTTTTTAGTGAATGTTCTTTTAAAAAACAAATTTTGTGAATAAAATGGTAATTACACGATGGGAGGAGATAACATTATCACCTTCTCATCCAAGCATGGAGAAAAAAAAAAAAAACTTAAAAAAAAGAAAGTTCCAGGGTGTTTGGTTTTGTTTCCAAAACTGATTTCACGATTCCCTAGGAAATCGATTTCAAAATCGGTGTGAAATTGTGTTTGGTTTGTATTGTTTTTGAAAACAGATTTCAAAACGAATCCAAAATCGCCTTTGCTCCCAATGTAAAATTGAAAACGATTAAAAGTCGTTTTCTCTGATTTCATTTTTCCCATTTCTCCCATTTCTCTGATTTAATTATTATGGTTAATTAAGATTTAATTGATATAGTAATTACTTAAATATTATGGTTATTAATTTTTAATTCATTTTTCAATTAAAAAATTTTATTAATTTTTAATTTTTGGTATTCATAATAAATTTTTTTTAAATCAAACATAAATATGTTTTTATAGAATACTTATAAAATGACTGATTTTCAAAAATATAACCAAACACAGTTTTACTTTTTTGTTTCTCAAAACATACACTCAGAAAATAAAACCAAACACAATTTCAGAAACGTTCTCAGAATTGTTTTCAAAACGATCTCAAATTCAGAGAATTTGAAAACATAACAGATTTCAAAAACAATACCAAACGCTACCTTCGTTTCTTGAGCCCCTCTTTTCTACTGTGACCGAGACAATTCAACGTGTGTTCTCCAACCAGATGACACAAGAAAAAAAAAAAAACCAACAAATCAACTAAAAGATAAGAAGAAATTTAACATCATCGAGTAGGCAAAAATTAATAAGACCTTGTTTCTCATAGTTAAAATTTATATCAAAATCTATTCTAACGTGAGTGATGGATGAATTAATGATCTGTATAATTAAATAAAGTTGTGTTCGCATTATGGAAGAAGAAAATTAAAAAAAAAAATTTGTGTTCAAACACCTATTAAACAAAATATTAATGCCTCGTTTGACAAAAGTTTTACATTTTAGTTATATTCAAATGCAATGCAATTTTACACTAAACGTAAAATTTTATATTCAAATACAATCTTTCTCAACAGTGCTATAAAAATAATTTTTATTTATTTATTTTTTAAAGTAATCACATCAACTTTTCAACTCTAACATTTTATTTCTATTTTTATCAATCATATTAACTTTTTAATTCTAAAATAAAATTTAAATATTTTTCATCTAAACATATAATTCATTCAAATACAAAACAAATATTTTTCAATCAAATATAATATTTAAAAATATAAATTATATTTGAATATAATTAAAACATACTACATCTATTAAATTACCTATAAATTCAAACAAATATATGAATATTACTCAATTATTGAGCAAAATATTTTGCCGCTGCTATGTGAACCCTGGAGGCACAACAACCGCAAAGAGAAAAAGGACAGAGAGCCGTATACCCTTGGCAGGCATTGCATATATCTTTGACGTGTGAGTGCAATGACAAGGGAAGCATACATCTTTGACATGTGAGAGATTCATATACTTTCTGCAATAGATAAGCCACCTCTCATTTCAACTCTCTCTGTCCTTTTTTGTTTTTTGCAATGAATTTTAATCTGTCGTTTTCTTGACCTGGGAGTATCATGTCACTACACAAATGCCATGACTAATCTCCTTCGAATTATTGGGCACATGTGAAAGGTACGGACTGACAGACAGCTATGTCAAATTGTATAAATAAAACACACAAATTTATGGACAAAGTCATGGGAGACAGACAATGGCATGTGGGTCTGTGGGGCTTGTCATCCTAATTTGTTCCTTCTCGGACTTTTGGAACTTTCTGTGCTTTTGGTGGTGAAGTATTTCTAATTTTCTGGATTTGGCTCTCCTTGTATTTATACGCATCGTTATATTTTCAAAATTTCCATCTATATTTTCATATTTAAAGGGTCTTAAAACATCTTTTATATGTAATATTTTTTTTATTAATATATCAGAAAAATATCATAAAAATATCGATATAAATAAAACGTAATCTAATTTGTATAAAATATCAGGAAATTTTAGACAAATATTGAAAATTTTAATGAAAATTTTGGTTAAAAAAATTATAAAATTTCTGTTGAAGATTTTCAGAATTTTTTATTTGCTATTTTTTAGGAATGTTTATAATTTATTTCATAAAAAATAAATAAATAAAACAAGTGAAATATAGAACACAAAAAGAAAGAGTATCAACAAAAATATATATATTATCTTATTGCAACCATACTTCTAGATAAACTCCTATGAACTTTGTAGAAGGTCATTTTTTTGTAAATAACTACCTTATCTATACAAGAAGATAACTATCTACATACTTGTTTTTATATTTATTTTTAGATTAAATTTTGTAGAATTTCCTTTTAGAATTAAGATTTGTAAGATATAAGATATTTCTTATCTAAAACTTATGTATTTATATATATTTTTAATGTTTGTGTTATTTTAAAATGTTATAAATATATATTGAAGTAATTTTTATAATTTTTGTAAGACCCTGTTTGGGACAAGTTTTGAAGACATCTAAAACTATTTTTTTTTCCAAAACTTCACCACTTTTTACTATTTACATCTCCAAAATGCTACAGTAAATTCTAAACTTTAAAAGTCCATAACTTTGTGTATATAAATCCAAATGAGATAATTTTTTTTAAATTGAATAGAATTTCAAAAAAAACGAAACAATATCCATATTGATATTTTTTTCTAAAAAAATTTTTAAAATTTTTTATTTTTTCACCCCAAATAGTTTTTTCTCCCAAACACATTTTCCAAAACAATTTTTTTCCAACTCAAAAATAATACCTCCAAGCACTTCCCCCAAACTCCCCCTAAGTTTTCCTGATATTCCTGCTGATATCGGTAATATTTTTGAAATTTTCATAAAACTAAACTACTGATATTTTCACCTATACTGAAATTTTCTTCCTTGTTTATATGCATGTTCTTCACGTTTTCTTGAGATTATACCGTTTGCTGTATATTTATTTTACACTTGTTTGTTAATATGGTGATCTTAGGATAAGTTAATTAATGTACATATTGATGTGAAGTGCATGCACACAATTATTTGGTTGTGCAATTAGAAGACGGCTAAACATGGATGCGAATACAAAACATGCAATTAGAAGATGGCTAAACATTCCTGCGAATATGCAAAACATTTTATATATATATATACACACATAAGTTGAATTAGTATATATAATCAAATGTGTTTTAGCTTAATGGATGCGAATATACAAAACATGCAATTAGAAGATGGCTACGCATGCATGCGAATATGCAAAACATTACATATATATACACATAAGTTGAATTAGTATATATAATCAAATGTATTTTAGCTTAATTAATTAATATGGAGAAAAATATGTGCAACATTGACATAGGACAATAGTATGTTTAGTTTCCTTTATTGTGTTTATGTTTGGTTTCCTTTATTTAGTTTTTGATTTATTTTCAATTTACAAGTTTCCTTTATTTCTTCTTTTGATTTGTTAAGAATTTATTTCCGCATTATCAAAGTGGTATCAAAGCCTTCGGTTGCTCCCACGTAGGTATGGTAGCCATGAACGACGATTAGAGCTGCTTCATCCTCGAAGAACACGAAGTGAAGGTCCCTTGGATAGATCAAAGACCTTGGTTCAGTCGTGAGCGAGATCTACCTCGTGATCATTCAGAAGGAGTTTGAGATCGTTATAAGGTGAGCATTGCAAGGTACAACCAGTCGGATCTCGTGATTGTGAAGCATGCTTCAGGAGGGGTATGGCCAAGGCCTCAGCAATAGGATGCAAATGGAGATTTGGCTCTGGAACCACTATTTGACAATCCTTAAGCAAGGATCTACGCTTTTGCTTAAAAAAAAAAAAAACCTTAATATGCAGCTACGTGTTTTCAAATTCGAGGATGGAGGTGCTTGACATGGATTTCATCGACAAAATCTAAATAGCACTATAGAGGGTGTGTTTCATATAGGACATCATCAGTGAAGGTTTCTCAATTAGATCGTCATCACTTCGATCAAGTCGATTTTGAAACCAATTTTGGGGATTGTGTTAATTGTAGAAATTTCAATTATCCTCAAGATTATTCTCACAATTTTAGAATTCCTAAATTTGACGGCGCCTAATTTGGAAAGCTTCTTAGACTGTTTTGATAAGGCAGATGAATTTTTTGAAAATATAAATGTAGAACCATCAAAACAAGCCCTTTTCGTTGCTAAAGAATTTAGAGGATATGTTGCTTCTTGATAGGAATACGTTCCACGTAAAAAAACCAATCTAGGAAAAGAAAAAATAAAAAGTTGGAGAAAAATAAAACTAAGATGCTAGATGAATTCTATTTTTCAAGAATCAGGTCAGACTGCAAGCAAGTAAAGTACAATGAAATTATCCCAAAAGACTTGGGACAACATGAACAATTAGGATGTGAATTTGTTGCTCAAGCCACTGATGAATGGTTATAGAGGAAAAGCTAGATGTTATAGTTTTTGAAGTAAACTAGAAATATTGAAGAAGTAAGTACAATAGATTTTGATTTAAATAGAGGTAATTACAATGAGAAAAATGAAGTTAAGTTGGAGGTTGATACTGATGCCATGGAACGAGAATTATTGTTGGTAGATGACATGTGTCATTATCACAACAAATTTAAACCTTTTAATGTTAAGATATTAACGAGTTTATCGGTTGTGAGGATTGTTCCCATAAGGATTGAGTATAAATAATTTATTATCACTATTAAACTTAATGACTTTAACCAAAATAAAGAGAAGCATAAAAAGGGGGTTTTATAAATTAAGCTACTAAAGGAAATAATAATAACAAAATGTAAATAAATTAAATATGAAAACAATAGTGAGAAAACTTGATCAAATGATCAATATTCACTATCAAATAATGACAAATAATTAATCAAAATATTATCTCTAATTTTCTATTGAAACTATCAACCATAGATAACAACAAGATTTGTTACGCCAATCTTTTCTTAGCTTGTCGTCAGGCAAAACAAGCTATTCACCTAATTTCCTTCCCACCAAATAACCTAGAATATGCTCTTTAGATTTAATTAACGAAAGTATTAAGATGAGATAGATAAGTTGATCTAAGCAATAAACACACAAGCTTGAATTATTTAACCTAGGTTATGTTTCACATGTAATCACCTAAAAGCCTCTTAAAATCAGTGACCACAAATGCTACTAACGAAAAAGAAATCAAGACAATTATGGATAAGATTCCTAATCTAGCAATAGAAAATAATCAAATCTTATTTAGTTACGTACTTAAATAAAACAATAAAATAATCACAGATAATAATTTTGGAAGAACATAAACAATCTCAAATGGAAAAATTGGAAAATAATATATCAAAATTAATTATTGAATCGTGTCTAGGGTTTTGAAATCTTCTTCAACCAAAGGAAAATCTGACCTAACATAATTGAAAATAGCACAAAATCATAATTTATCAACATTAGGAATTCAATAGAAAGAAGGAGAAGAAGAAGAAAAAGAAAAATGGTAATCTTCAAGAATATTTATGCATGACGGTCCTCTTTAAACCACACTTTGTAAGCTCTCTCTCTCTTTTCTTTTTAGTCTCCTAAAACTGATAAAAAAAACCCCCTAAATTTACTCTAGAATAGTCCATTTATAGACTCCAAAAGGTGGGATCAAAAGGGGAAAGTTTGAGATTTAAATTCGAATTTTGAACATCATCTATCAAACATGGATACCATGGCGCAAAAAGTGATTTTTTTGAATCTTCATGCTGTGGGTGCCACGACATCTATTCCCTATTCTTCAAATTAATTCTTCAGTTTGTCCACCTTTTTGCATGTCCTTCAACCTTGAGTTGTCCAATACTTCTCCATGTTGATCCTTTTTTACTCTAAGTCATTCATAGGACTTCAAAACACCCAGCAAATACAACACAAACATATTTACTCTACAAATCTCAGGAAACTAATGCTAAATCATAGGAGAATTGGCATCAAATAACTTTTGTTAATCCTTGAGCAAAACCTAAATAACACAATAAAAGAAAACCTAAAACTAATCCACTTCCATAATAAATCATGGTTGCATTTAACATAAGCAACAAGCCTTTAAAACCCTGGGTGGCCCTTAGAGGATGAGTTTTAGTCTCGTGAGGGCTTTTAGTGGCGATACCCATAAACACTAACTTAACTAACCTTCCAACTTTTTATCTGAGAGAATAAAAAAAAGTTACATTCTTGAAATCAAACAAGCATTACGTTAGATCTACAATTATTCAAAAGCTAACCTACAACAATTATACTCAAGCATGTGTGAGGAATAGTCATTGTTACCAACAGGTGAAACTACATATGCTTCGAACAAGAACAACCTTTATAGTCCTCATAGAAATAATCACCCAACCACGGTTGAAGGATCAAACATAGAATTGATCAAGGAATATATCTCAAAAACCCAACAACCTTAGGCCAAATATCCTTGTGTTAAGTCTTTACATTGTTCTAACCAACCTTGTAATATCCACAACTTATTTTTAGCTTAATAGAATATTTATTTTCTTTAATTTTTTCTTTACATTATTCTAACCAACCTTGTAACATCCACATCCTCAGCCCAATATGGTCCCACTTTAACTTATCAAGTCACTCTGATACCATCCCTGTCCATTGGGAAGCATGTCCTCAGCCCAATGTTGCTGTTGAAATCACAGTGGCTCTTGTTGGTGATTTCGCATAGTTATGAGAGAGAGAGAGAAAGGGGGGATGTTAGGCTATCGAGGATAAGGGAGAATGAGCAAAAGAAAGAAACAAAGAGAAATATGTTTTTTATTTTATTTTTAATGATAAACTAATAATTTACTAATAGTTAGTTACTGAAAAACTAAAAAATTAATGATTTTATTTATGGTCAATCAATGATTGATTATGAAAATTTATGATTAATTGTAGTTAATTAATAATTAACTAAAAGCTAATCATTAATATACAAGTAATCAATCAATGGTAAATCACTAAAATATGGTATTTTTTAGGTTTTTTTATTTTTTAATGATAAACTAGTAGTTTACTAATAGATAATCACTAAAAAACCAAAAAATTGATGATTTTGTTTATAGTCAATCAATGATTAACAACGAAAATTTGTAATTGACTATAGTCAATCAATGATTAGCCTCAGGTCAATCACTGATTAACTCTAACTAAGAGTTAATCAGTGATTTATTAAAAGCTAATTATTGATTTACTAGTTTTCAATTATTGGTTGACTAAATATGATCGATTAGTGATTGATTATTTATAAATTTAATTAACTATTTACAAAAAATACCTTTTAATTAATTTTTAAAAATTTAAGTCATTTGTTAAGAACTTCTAAAAAAAAAGGCAATTTTACTGTAAATTTCAAATTAAAAAAAATCATAATTATTTAAACATAAAGAAAATTGAGAGGCCACGTATCCATTTGGTTTAAATTGGCTGCGGCAAGAGCAAGTGGGCCGATGTCTTACTTTATTACAACTCCTTAGCACACCAAAAATAACTTTGTCATCCATATATCCAATATATATGCATATATATATATATATATGGCTTTACTCATAAGGGAACTTAAAAAAAAAACGTTACAAAACATTGATTTTTATCACAAAGAAAAATGCTCATTTATTATTTATTTAGTAAATGAGCTATTTACCAGAGTAAATATTTTGTTTACCATTTATTTATCATTAATAAGTTTAATATTTTTTTCTTTCTCTCTCTCTCTCTTCTCCCCTCAAAGCAACCAGTAGTCGCTGGTAATGAAACAAACGATGCACTCCCCTCGTCTTCGCCAAGCACGGAGTCTCACATAGTTTTTCCAGCAAGGTCGAGATCAGGTTGGGACCGAGGGGAGAAGATCTAAATCACGCTTGCCTTCAATTTGGCCAGGAACCCATCCGTGCTTGGTGGTTTGGTTCAATAAAGAGAGCTTGTTTGCTCCAAAGGAGATAGAGACAGATTGACGTAGAGAGATCTGCTCCACCTCGCGCAATCTCACTCGTTGTGATCGCAATCAAGAAGTCACGATCATAGCATCTGATCGAGAAAAGAGAGAGAAAGAGGGAGGGATGGAGAGAGAAGCCGTCATAGAAGAGAGCTCATTGGGTAGATCGGAATTGGTGACATTGAGGTTGAAGGTTATGTCGGAGGATCGATGAAGGTAGCAATCATGATCGGAGAAGACGACTGCAATGACGTTTGTGTTTCATTCATGAGAGAGAGAGAAGAGAGAGAGGGTGGATGGAGAGGAATAAAAGAGAAGACAAAATTTTTTCGTTTGCCAAATATTAAATGATTTTATGATATTTTTTACAAAACTTTTTAACCTGTGATAAGAATCAATCTAGCCTTCATTTTAATGACATTGCCTAATTATCCCTAGTTAGAATTTTGTTTCCTTCTATAGAAGATCGAACGTGCTTTTGGTTTGCTTAATATTAGATTGTATTTACTAAATTATGTAGTAGTACCACATGGTGTTGCGTGTGTGTGAATATGATCCAGCAGCAATCCAAAGCTGGCCGTACTTATTAATCAACAAAAAATTTTAAAAAATAATGATAATAAGAAAAAATGTAGAGAAGATATTCATCTTCATGTGATAAGCTATACAGTTGTATATGATCTGTTGGCATTATTAAATGTGTCCAAATCAAACAAAATGACCAGTAATGCCTTTCTACAACTATCGCGTGCAAGTTGTGTGTGTGTATATATATATATATACACACATATATAAACTATCTAAAAATTTGACAAAGATAACCAAAACAACCGACGGTGCCAAACTACAAAATTGGGGAGTTAATTTAAAAGAGAAAAATTATGGGGACTAAAATACTAAATTCAAAAAGTTCAGAATTATGTAAGTATAAATATTAACTGTTGTTCTTACACACACGAAAAGAAAACTCTATGATAGGTTTTACTTGTGTCATTTGAAAAAATTGTGGCCAAATGATGATGTTGGTATATGAAGGAGCCAAATATAAAACAAATAAGCATGTGTTGCTTTTGTAGTTTTCTTGAAGATCTATTTCGGAAGAGTACTTGTAGAGAAAACAGTAAAACGTGCAAGTTCAGCTGTAGCCAGGAGAACGAGGGAAAGAGAAAACAACTCACATGGCACTGCCCACCAAATTCTGATACAATGATCAATCCGGATTATTTTGCTATTGCTAAACTACTTTAATTCAAACTTTTACTTCATCACTTGATCAAATTGCCCAAAGAAATAATTATTCATTAGCTATTAATACAATATTCTTCGGGGTGTTAGAGAAAGAAATTTTCTAAACCATCTGCCAATTGTGTCCAATTCCATGCATTTACTTATATTCGTTTTAACTTTTAGCCGATTAAAAAAGAAAAACTAATAATTGCACCTACTCCATAGAATATATGTACATATATATATATATTATAAACTGCTTGATGAGATTTTGGTATTTTCATTTTATGTACACATTAATGGACAAAATGATCGGGTGAAAGGGTGCAGCTAAATGCATTGACTATAAGCATATTAAATATTAAAGTGTGACAAGTTGGTCCTTTTTCTTTATATTCTTCCTGCCTTCCAGTGCAATATATATATATATATACATATATGAGAATGGGCAGAAGTACACGCGAATCATGTGAATAAGTATATGCTTTTGACTATATCAATTGCACGTGAAAATATTCCTAACTTGAAGACTTATATGCCATGTGATATGCTATCAGCTCGCGAAAGGTTAATTGTGTATACAGTGAGGGCCATATCAAAACAAAATAAAAGAGGATAGGCCAGGGAAAATGAAATATATGTACAATTAAATATTTTCTTTTCTCAACCCCATTTTGACTAAGTAGCAAGATAATATATAGCACTAACATATACATAGAGATTATAAATTGAAAAGACATAGATCTAGGAATAGATACGCGCATCCATAACATCATGAATCATTGCCGGAGCAAAGGCCAGCTTTTGGTCATGTATAAATATATAGCAAAGTATTGGCTTGTGTCATTCGTATCATCCATATTATTAGTTAAGTTAATGTGCCTCTAATTCCTTTCTACATCTTCATCTCAATAAGAGATAATGGATATATAGGTACCTAGACTCTCACAACTTATAACTATAAGTTGACATATATTACTTTCACTTGATTTTTGATCCTTTTAGTTGTTATTTTTGTTTTAGTTAATATCCTAGCCTGTCAATTTTGGCAATATCTTCCAGCTCTAGGCAACTGTTGGATGTTTTGGCCAACCAAAAATATGCTACATTTTCCAGCAGTTAAAAAAAAATAAAGGTATGGTACTTTATTGAGGTGGTATTGTGGTAAAAAATAGTGTAAAGTGGAGTATTAATGACTGCACACTAGGGATATTTTGGCCACTAATATAAGCTTTATTTTGGACTACAAATTTAAAGCAATTGGGCCACAAGCATGGAGCGTTTTGGACCACTTATTACTTTTGTCTGAGAAGCTTGATGTCGATCTATAAATATCATGTGATTCTTATCATTATGACAACTCATAAAATGCAGTCAATGTCCTTTTGTCAGGAGCATTTGATTTGATCTTGTTTCTTCCCTTGTTTGTCTTCTCTTTGTAGTATGTAACAGAAGAGTGAGTGTTTGGGTGTAAAGGATTTTGGGTTTATTACTTGAAAGACTCTTGGGTCAGCTTGGTATGAGTGATTAATTTCTATGTGTAATTACAACGATTTTTTACATAGTTACTTGAAAGACTATTATATCAGTTTCTGTCTTCATCCAAAAATAAAAAATAAAAAACCTCATTCTTTCAAAAGTCATATGATTTGATATATTTAATGGCCTTAGAGATAAAAACTATTTCTTTTCTTGCGCAGTTTTGTTTTTTCTCTTGTACACTTTTACCTTCTTGTAAGGCTATTGATTTTCCAAGGGAAAATGTCCTAAATAAAGATGGTGATGTTATCGTAATCCTCATAGAACGCACACCTGGAAAGTTATGGCAGCTATAGCTTAGGTTAAAAAAATTACTCATGAGCTAGCAGAAAAAATGTATAGCTGTGAAATTAGGCGTGTGTCAAAAATGAACGCTTATGTTAATCATTGCGACCAAAGATTAACGCAACTTTAACCATATAGAAAATGGAGAAGCAATATTGCAACGGCTTTAATTCTCGGTCCAATGCCATCCAAACCAAGTTGCTTGAGCAAAAGGGCACTCAGGCAAAAGATGGATGATATACTCTTCGTAAAACTCATAAAACGCATACGACTTCTCCAAGTCTGTCCAAATGCGAGCTATCCAAAATTTGGTTGGGAGCAAATCAAACGTCACAAGTCACAAAAGTATCTTTAGCATCTCATGAATGTTTGAGTTCCAAAGGTCTTTCCATAATTTGCACTTTGGATCAAAGTGCGCTCCCTGTAGAGCCCAATACGCCCCATTGACAAAGAACATCCCTTTTAGATCCCGTTTCCACACGAATCTACCAGAGTACAGACTCGAAAAAATTGTCACTTTCAATATTTTATCCGCCTATGTATCATTAACAACTTTCCAATCTACCCCAATCCCAACTTCAGGATGGAGTTTGAAGAATCACCCTCATCGACCTGTTCGATCTCAAACTCAAGAGTACTCAGTAAAGCCTCACCCGAAACTAGAGAAGACCCTTCCTCCAATCTAGCAGTTCGAGGTGCTTCGAATTGCCCTTCCATTTCCAATAAGAAACAAGAATTGGACTGAATAAATTGCCTGAAACTCATATTTTCTTTCCACACGATGATGAAAAACTTCGCAAAAGTAAACAAAAGAACGAATGAGTCCTAATATGCTTAGCCCTTAAGAGTTTTACCGACAAAGAGTTATCGTTGGCAGCTACCTTTCTAGCTAACTTGGAGAACAGAACATCATTGTAGTCCCTGAATAGTCTAAAATCCAAGCCTCTCGAAAGTTAATGTTGACACTGAGAATCCCACGATTTTAATAAGCGGAAATGCTTTTGATCCACGTCTCCTACCCACTAATATCTCCGGACAAGAACATCGATTTCCTTACACAAAAAAGTCAGTGGTCTATAGGAAGACATAAACATCGGATGGGATTGCCTGAACTGCCGACTTGATAAGAGTAGATCGGCCAGCTCTAGAAAGCGTTTTTGTCATCCAACCTTCCATCCTAGCATACACCCGCTCCTTCAAAGTATTTGAAATCATTGCCTCGCTTATGACTTAGAAAAAGAGGGTTCCCCAAATAATGAATCCCTGTATCTGCCTCCTTCATTTAAGTGGCCCTTGCTACATCTCTTTGTACACAGGAGGAGAAAAAAAGACTAGACTTCGTGAGGCCAATCCTCCATTACAACCAAGTCTCGTATTTGCGAATGCAGTCAATAATGACCTACACCTCTTAAGTAGCAGCCCTACAAAATAAAATTGAGATGAGAAATAGAAGGGGCCGCTCTACCAACCTTAATACCACGAACTTGTCCATTCTTCCCCACTCTCTAAAGAAGTCTGGAGAAGACCTCCACCCTCAAAATGAACAAATATCGGTATAGTGGATCCCCTTGCCCCAAACCTGATTGAGGGATAAAAGTTTGCAATGAGCTTCCATTCAATAAAATTTGGAACCGAACCGAGGAAATGCACTGCATGATTAGCTCTATGAACTCCCTCCCGAAACTAAAAGTTGCCAAAACTATACTTAAATAGGACCACTCCATCCCTTCATACACCTTATTCATGTCAATTTTGATTCCCAAAAGACTGTCGTTTTCCTTTCTTCTTCTTATTATGTGTTGGATCTCCATAGTTTGCACTGTGCTGTCTGTTATCCATTGCCCCACAATGAAAGCTGACTGGAAGGGAGGAATCAGACAGTCCAAAAATCCACGCAATCTATTCATAATGATCTTAGAAATCACCTTATAAGCTAACATTGCGTAGACTAGTAGGCCCGAACCAATCAAAAGAATTTGCTACTCCCTGTAGGGATCAGACAGGAAAAAGAAGTATTCATGACTTTCAATATTCTCCCATTCCAGAAAAACTCCTACACGAATTCAACAAGTTGAGGTCCCATAACATCCCAAAAGGACCTATAGAAGATTCCTTGCATTCCCTTTAGTCCCCACCCTTTTAGATTATGGAACTTCACATAGTCTTCTTGATTTCCTACATTGAAGGAAGTGCAATTAGGCTCCTATTCTCCTCCTCTGTAATCTTTAAGTGAACCAAACCCTCAAAATCATTAGGGACATACAGATTAGAGGAAGAAAAAAGCTGAGTAAATTCTCATTGAAATACTCCCTTATGCGACTTTGAGAACGCCTCCGACAGTCATTGTTGTCCTGGATAGCCCAGATGAAATTCTGCCACCTACGAAAGATCATCGAAGAGTGAACAAATATTGTATTCTGATCCCCTGCTGTAACCAAAACTCTTGAGATTGGGAGATATGGCTAGCTTGGGCCAAGTTAGATTGGGAGACGCAAACGCTATACTTGCAGCGAAATTAATTGTAAAATTATGATTACAAGTCATTGTTTGCAGCTTATAAAAAATAATAAGAACTTATAAAGGAAAAGTCTGAAATATATAAAATACCAAAAAATAAAAAATAAACATTTCGAAAATAATTCAAATAAATATCTTTTTTTTTTTTGGAAGACATTTTGTTTTATTAGGGGTTTAGTTGAAGTAATTCAATTTATAATAAACCTACTGACAGAAAATTCATCATTATCGTGTATGTTTGAGTCGACGATGTCATTTACTAACCACAAAGAAAATTGCATTCAAGCATGGAAACTTAACACACACGCACACGAGTTACAGATTTGTTGTCCTAATTTGGTAGCTTAATAATTATCCCTTCAATAGTATTTTAACATATCAATTTGTTTAAGAATTTTTCATATTTAACTTCTTTTTTTTTTTTTACTGGTTAAATTCTTAAATGTAGATGATATGACATAACATTATTAGAGGGACAGATAGTCAATAAAACAGGAAATTTGAGATAATAAATCCTGATTCCACACACATAAATAAATAAATATATATTTTCTCTAGAATTTCAAGAGGGGAAAGGATTAGTTGCAAAATTATCAATACATAAACATCGTGACAATGGTTGAGCATGCACCAAACCTAGCTAGGTATGTACTTATATACGAAACTTAAAACAAAATACAAACGCTATATATGTAGTTACATTAATATAATAAGATGCAAGATAGAAGTCAGTAATAAGTTAGCTTATGAACAACCATTAACAGTGGTGACATAATAATAAAAAAAAGCTTATATATAGCCTTTACTTCTATCAAATTAAACATACATGAGAATCTAACTTTTGATAAGAAAATCATGTGATACCTATTTTTAAAGACTAAAGTTTACTAATTATAAAGATTTAAGATCAGGTTTCTTATCATCCCATAAATATTAATAATTGACTTGCCTAATTACCATTAAGCCAAAGACATAAGTTAACTATCTATCCTCTTTTCTCTAATAAAAAAAACAGTTAGCTTATGAAAAATTAATTAATTAATTAAAGAGCAAAAGACAAAAAAAAAAATTTGTTTGTCAAATAAGTTAACTGTGGATCAAGAATCCCAATATGGTAATTTGGCAACCGTAAATAAAGAATTTACGCATGCATTTATTGAATGCTAATACTAATTAATACTTTTCTCAGTTTTCATCCTAACTTTTCCTTTTGTCAACGGCAAAAGTTAATTATTTATTTATTTACTTGAGGAAGTTTTTTCTAACTAGAAAAATTAATAAATTGTATATTTAAAATATGTAAGCGTGCAGTGTGGACAACTTCTAGTGGAAAGCACATCAAAGCATAAGATTTTTTTATCTTTTCGACAATAATATTGAAGAAATAGATCGAACAGAAATCTTAAAATTATATTAAATTAAAACACTTTAGTGAATAAAAAAAGGCTCCATATAATAATGACATGCACCAAATCTTTTGACCCTTAAGTCAGACGGTGCACGAGCCACTGATCCCATGTGTGTGCTTACGCATGTACAAGCTGGAAGAGTGATATCCAAAAGTTTGAAAGATAAATGCTATGTCTGTTCCATTTTTAAAAAATAAAAAAGTTTTCATTTTAAGAAAATATTTTTTTTTTAATTTTTGTATCTAAAAATCTAAAATTTTTTATTTTTAAAAAATAAAAAAACTCTTTAAAAAATTTTTTTTTATTCATTTGAACAACTTTTCACTTTAAAAAAAATCTAAATAACTTTTTATTTTTTAAATCTAAAAATTAAAATAAATCTCCCATCCAAAAATATCATAATATAATTATTTAACATTCTAATAGAACTTGTCTTCGAACTATAATTTGTAATCATATAATGTAAAAGGTGCACTAAGGCATTCAATTAATTACCAGCACCATTTTTTGTTTTAGAAACTTCAACTAATGGAATTGGCATAACCTTAGGGTCAATTTGGGGGTTAAAACTATGTCTCTAAAATACTTTTTTTTAATATATTATTATTTTTTATTATTTATATTTTTAAAACTTTATAGAATATTTTAAATTTTATAAGTCTATAATTTTATAAATATAAGTTGAAATGAAATGATTTTTTTTAAATTATATAGAATTTCGAAATGAACAAAACATTATTCATATTTTTTTTTTCTAAAAAATTTTTTAAAATTTTATTTTATTTTCATCTCAAATAATTTTTTTTAAATATATTTTCTAAAACAACTTTTTTCCAACAAAAAAAAAATCTCCAAACAGCCCCCAAACTAGGTATGTCTTTTTTTTTTTTTTTTTGCACTTTTTTGAAATAAATATAACATTGACTTTGACATTAAAATATATATATATATATATGTATAGGGAATGATATAACTAGACATCAATCAATAGAAATCTAATCCCTCATTTCACATTTGGCATACGTGATCATAAATTTATCATCAAATTTAGTGTTTGTTGAATTTGCTAGCAATTTATAAGAGAGTAATTTTTAATCGAAAATCAAAATTTAGCTTTCACACATTTGTTTGACACTTCATTATAGATGCTATACAGACTATAAGAGTAAAATGCAAAATAATTATTTTTTGACATTAAGATTGACTTATAAACATTTAGTGTAAAAATTAATTGGCCTATAAATAAAGGGAGACTGAGGGAAGAAAAAAACGACTTTTTGATTTTAAACTTTAACTTTGTACCTGTCTTCTGCCTAATAAATAAGTGGCTGATCTTTAGCATATGCGTAGTCTTGAGTACATAACATAATCAATCTGAAGGTGGATTGGAAAAATAATTAAATCTTAACTGCTTTGATACTAAGAGATCGCTTAAAGCAAGAATCCCTTAAAAAATGCTCAAACGCCAAAAAATAAATTTTATTTTAATTTGTTTTAATTATTTAGTTCATTAAAAGATATTCAACATAAATTAGTAGGATGGTCTCAATATTTTTAAAAATTTATATAATCAAAGCTTACTTTTATATGATTTTTTAAAATATAAAGAATGTTATTTTAGGCAAATTTTGTGGTAGGTTATGAAAAGAATACCTTAATATACGATGACACAATTTTTAATTATCAAATTTTTATTATATTTCATTAAACTATTGTACTTATTTTTAAATTAACATAATTTTAATAACAATCTGACAATTTAAAATTATATTCTAATTATACCATAAAATTCTTCTATTTTTTATCTTTACAACAAAAAAGTAAACTTCATAGTACATATATTTTTCTCTTACTAAAAGTAGAAAATGCAATACTAAAATTTTGCTCAGAAAAATAAAAGTGGGATATAACTTTTCCATTGTGTAAGAGATTAACGAGGCGCATAATCCATTTCTTACATTTCTACCAAAAAAATTCATTAAATTTAATGTATCTATATACACATGTCAGATAAATAATTATATATGATTATGAATATAATTAAATGATAGTTTTATATTTGATTTGATTCTTTGTGGATTTAAATTAATAAATATTTTTTAGACATAAGCACCTTTCTGTCAATTTCTTAGATCGCTTTTTGTCAGTTTCACGCCTTATACTTACAAAAATGGAAGTACATATTTGATACACGTACCTGTAGCTTTCGCCGTAGAATACGAAAATTTGGCAATTTTGGAGACGGTGAGAGCACAATTGATTCTCTGGTTTGACAAGGTGTCCCCGACCCCACCAAATAACACGACAAACAATTGTCACAACTCCCACGTGGTGGACCACCACTTGCTTGTCATATCCATATCCTTGCTCATCCATTAAAAAGATAAAAATTCTTCTTAGTAAGTGAAAAAAGGTTATTAAATGTTGAATTATTTCATCTTTCAAAGGAAAAAGTACTTAAAAATTTCAGATCATTTACAGGTACGTTTGATTTGGTTTGGTTTGTAGGTTTAATTTTAGAATGAAAATTATTTCGATTTTTAAATGAGAAATCTTGTTTCTTTTTTCTTTTTTAGTTTTGAAATGACATTTAGATGTGTAATTAAGTTGTAATTTTGAAAAGGTGAACTTTGTAAAATGTTATTTGAATAGATTTTAAAACAAGTCATTAGTTTTTCAACAAATCTAACAAAATCTTATAATATTCTAATAGGACATGAATCTAGATTTGTTACTATCTTCATTACAAATATATTAAAAAAAACAAGAATCATTATAAATAGAGATTGAATATAAAGTTATGAAATTTTAAAATTTTAAGTAGAAGAAATAAATTAAATATATACTTAAAATGAAAATAAGGGGAGGTTTGATTCTGAAAATTGAGATTTTTATTTCATCTAATTTTAAAAATAAGATGAGCCAAACCTACAAAACAAATACCAATTTCATTTAATTTTAAAATTTAGATGGGTCAAACCTATAAACCAAACATGTCCTATATTATTGTATTTTACATATTAATGGTATTATTCATAATGCCAAATATTTCTTTTGCACATTTTCTAAGCACATACTTTATTAAATCTCAAACAAAATAATTATTTTTCACGTTAAATTATACAAGTATAGCTTAATGACAATTCTATACCTGACTTACACCATAAAATAAAGGGTTCAAAAATCCTCATCTCCAAATTTAAAATAAAAAAAATTCAACGAAAGTAAGTCATGAATTATAAAATAGCTTAAGTTAAAATATTTAGGACTAATTTGCGGTGACAATTGGAGTTACAGTTTCGGAACAACTTTAATTGAAAATGAGTTTGTGTTTGATTAAAAATGAACTGTTTAGAGTTTAAAAAATATAAAAATTTAAAATATATTAAAAAAATAGCAACATAAAACTTGTTTCATTTGTCCTATCTCTATCTTTTTTTTTTTTTTTGTAAATCATCTCATTTAGATGTAAAATAATAAAGATATGGATTTTTTAAATTTTGTTTTTTTTTTTAAAATTGGTTTATTTTTGTTGAAAAACACAAAAAAAAAAAAAAAACTTTTATAAAACCCCATCTTGAACTGTTGTCTCAAACGAGCCCTTAAGAAGTTATTACCAACAAAAGTACAACAACAGAATTTACCTTCCATAAAAAACAGAGCATTCCAAAACCTTAGGTAAAAATAAAATAACGGA
The DNA here is from genome assembly GCA_035233585.1 of Antiaris toxicaria. NCBI lineage: Eukaryota > Viridiplantae > Streptophyta > Magnoliopsida > Rosales > Moraceae > Antiaris > Antiaris toxicaria. The sequence continues at coordinate 11,946,179 of CP141161.1, forward strand.
ATCTCTAAAAATGCCCCCGAAGAATACCCATTTCACCACGTTAATTAAGTTGGTTCAATATACTTTCCATCAAAAACAGAGTATTACAAAACCTTAGGTAAAAATAAAATTATGGAATACCTAAAAATGCCCCCGAAGAATACCCATTTTAAAATCCGATCTTTTCTTTGTTGATCCTCATTCTAAATTCTAAGGCATAACACTAAAATTTGATTGAGATTTTGGTGTGCTCTCTTCCTCGATAGCGTCACCGTTGGAGCCAGCCAAGCTGTAGTATTGCCCCGTCGGAGGAAGGCCTGGACGCCAAGAACACCACCTCCTCCAAGGATAAGGATCACAACTGCCTTATAAATTTCATCCTTTTAATGTCTCAAATAGCATGTTTTGATTTTATGTGAAGCTTTCGCGATGACAATGAGCCTTTTTTCTTGGAAACCCTTTTTCTTTTAAAATGAAATGAAATAGCCTTTTTATTATTGGTTAGATAAAAAAAAATTCAGAGATCTCATTCCCATTGGCTTTCTTCAAAACCCAAAGTCTAAATGCACAGAGATAAGAAAAACTTCTGGTCTTTTTTCCACTCAAAATCTGAGCCTACTTTCAAACCCATATTCTGGGTTTTTGAATTTTGTTTTTCTTGCTTAGAAAATTCTAGTGGGTTTTGTCTTTTGAAGTCATTTCATGTATAGGTTCAATAAAAATCATCTTCCTTCAAAAGTTTGAAGCACCCCCAGATTCTGAGAGAGCAGTTTTAGGATGAGAACTTTGCATATTTATTGGGCTTTGCATTTTAAAAAAGAAAGCAAAAAAACTGAAGAAAAGTGATAGCAAATGGTAAATAAAAATTTTTTTTGCCACAAGGTTCAACTTCGCTTTTGTAGTTTTTATTGTCTTTCTATCCTAAAACTTGGCAAATAGACACGTCAGAACTTGTCCTAGCTTACCCCTCATTTCACTTCATCAGATCTCACTGTCCAACTGACATCCAATGGACATAATTAAAGCGCAAGATCTATATGGTAAAATCCAACTATCGGACAAGATCAATCCTATACATAATACCACTTATATATTTATGCCACTTTTATACATAATACCACTTATATATTTATGCCACTTTTGTACATAATACCACTTATATATACCACTTGCATATATAATACCTGTATACTCGGTTTCCCATCAATAAAGGAAACGTGTTTCCTTAACATATATATATATATATACACACACATGAATATCCTTAATATACATCTATATATATGTATAAAAATATTTTGTTTAAAATCTAATTTTAAATAAATTGTAACACCATGTTTATATAGTAATTTAATAAGTATAGATGTCTAAGTGATCTTATAGTAAAATATAAAGTAATATTTATAGTGTTCTTTTAAACTATTTTACAGATGATAATGATAAGGGTATTAATATGCTCAAAAGAAATCATATTTAAAGAAATTAAGTATTAAAAATTTTATTTAAAAAAATTGTAGAGCAATATTCAAATGAGATATTGATTTATAGAATATTCTATTTTGACAAAAATTCCTTCAACAAAGTTATAGAATCGTTATAACTTTCTAATCATGAGATCCTCTAAAAGGTTATTCTTATTTAAGTTTAAACTGAAGATAAAGATAATCCATGAGATTGTTTGAATCAGGGATACTACAAATTACCGATTACTCAACATTATTTATTTATTTATTTGTATGTGCTACCGAAAAAAATATAGATAAGCCTTTTGGGCCATTTAGATATTCTAATTGCTATCATAATTTAATTTAATTGACAATTCGTCATTGCATAGTTTATATTCTCTCCTACACCTGCATCAGCGTCTCTAAAATTTGGATAATCAGGAAAAATAGATTCTTATATAGTAAGATACTGATAATATATATTTTTAGACATAGAATCTATTCAAATTACTTTTTAAAAAAATACATATTAAACAGTTTATGACACATATTTGACTACTAATAAACAAAACTATGCCTATTATATTTTTTTTCAAGTCCGTAAAAATCCCTATAAAAATATAACTTCTTTTTGTTGAAAAGATAATGCATTAATTGTAAATAAAGAAAAAAAAAAAAAAAGAGAAGAAGAGAGATTGTATAGTCTCTTGAATTGTTGCTCTACATACCATTTTAATAAATGGCTATTGATTTTGGAACCACCAGCTAACATGGAACTGAATTAGTCAAATTTTCTTGTCAACATATTTTCACATGCAGAAAACACTATTAGCAGGTTACAGCTACTGGTTGTCGTGTTCTTTTTTTTTTTTCCTGACTGATGATGGTGGGTGAATTTACTGCGGGAAATGAATGAATGGCTTTAATAAGTGGTGTTCAAATTGATGGTCAATAACCTTTTAGAGAACGTAAATTAAAAAATCATATAGTTTGAAAACGACATAAATCTTATATTATAAAGAAAATAGAGAATTTGATTGAATTTAAACGGCTCAAGGGGGTCACTATACAAAATAAAAAATAAAAAAATAAAAAACATTCCAAGTTGATAACAAGCAGGATTCATAAAAGGATCCTCAAATGGTCCAAGTTGCTATTCTCTGGGGGACCTAATTATAAGGACAGTTGGTTCCCCACCCCCCCCCCCCCCTTTTTTTTTTTTCCTACTTATTTTCACGCTATTAATACTTTTTATTATTTATATATTTAAAATTTAATATTAAATTCAAATTTTAAAAGTTTATAATTTTATATATACAGTTATAAATGTAATTTACATAAAATTTTATAATAATATTTATATTAATAATTTTTTTCTAAATAAATTTTTAAGATTTTATATTATTTCATTCTAAATAATTTTTTCCTCAAACATATTTTTAAAAACTTATTTTTTTCTAACTTTTAAAACATATTTTCAAGACTCTCTCCAAATGGACCTGAACGGGTATTTGGAGGCATTTTTAATATACATTTTGAACAATATTTTAGTATTTTTTTCTATTATCTAACTATTTTTTACTATTTATAAATCTAAAACTTTATACTAAACTTAAATTTTAAAAGTCTATAACTTTGTGTATACAAATTCAAATGAGATGATTTTTTTAATTATATAAAATTTTAAAAGGAACGAAACTAGATCCATATTGATAATTTTTTTTTATAAATAAACTATTGAGATTTTACATTTTTAACTCCAAATAATTTTTTTTACACAAATACATTTTTCAAAATTCACTTTTCTTAAACCTTCAAAACGTATTTTCAGAATCTCTCCAAATGCACCATAAAAGGCCTTTCAATTACTTCCTCTCATTTATTGTCCCTCAAAATTTAATCTACAACTTTATACAAGATGTAAGTATTAAAGCCTTTGTTTGTTTGAACACTTCGTTTTTAGAAAATATAAAAAATATCCATTTTTGAAAAGTGAATCTTTTAAATTTTCGTGTATGAACATCAAATTTTTTTTAATTTTTGAATATAAAAAAAGACTTTTCTTTCTAAAAAAGGAAACTTTTTTATTTATCCAAATAATTTTCACTTTTAAATAAAAAATTTTTTTATTTCAAAGTGAACATTTTACTTTTTTTGAAAGTAAATAGTCTATCAAAACATAAGCTAAAAATATGAATTTTAAGGAAATAAAGGCTACAATGGTACATCTTAAGTGAAAATCAAGCAATTTGGCGCAATAATTTTCCTTCCAGTCCCATCTTGATTCCCGTCAACCAAACAGCTTAGGATACTTTATCCTAAATGGCTTTTTTTGAAGCAAAGTGGTTTCATAGTACAAGTGATCATGTCTCCCTGTTGAATTATTATTTGATTCTGACAAAATGGCTTCTCTTATTCCGCACGCGGATCACATGGTCAGGGCATGGGATACTTTAAACGGCACCGAAACAGGGCTATAATCCATTTAACTTGAGAAAAAGGGGCTTCTCATGATCTCTGCCCAAGAGTGAATGGAGTATACTCTCTTCTGGTTTTGACTTGAGGAGCATTTCAAAGTAGGCGCAATGACTAACTTTTATTGGACTTCCTTTTTTTTTTTTTCTTTTCTTTTTTCTAAATAAAAATTATATATATATATATATATATACACACGTTATTGGTGTCATCGCTTCTCACCCCTAACATCCCGAGGCCGACCGGCAAAGTGGAAATGTCTTGACTCAATATATCTTAGGATGGTCCAATTTCATGTAAATTACCACAAGTTTAGAGTCCGTTTGAACATCGTTTTGAAAATGTTTCCTTTTGTTGAAAAAAGTTATTTTGAAAAATATGTTTAAGAAAAAAAAATTGTTTGAAGTGAAAAAATGTAAAATTTTAAAAAAAATTTAAATTTTTTTTATCAATATAGGTATTGTTTTGTTCTTTTCAAAATTTTATGTAATTAAAAAAAATCACTTCATTTAAACTTATATGTGTAAAGTTATTAACTTTAAAATTTTGAAATTTACTGTAATATTTTGAATATATAAATAATAAAAAGAGATGATGAAGTAAAAAATATATAAAAAAAGGTGGTTTTGAAGATCTTTTTTTTTTTTTTGTTCCAATCGGCCCTTAATATCACAAAATACATGAAATATAGCTGTCAAATATTAAATCTAAAGACATCTTGAATCGAATTATATAAATTGTAATAGCTTGTATTTTCATGTAACTAAGTGAATTAAATAACATAAGTTTAAAACATTTAGAGTAAATAACAAAATTTACATAATAAATTATTTATTTATCTAGTAAATAGATAATTTACATTGTAAATTTGTTATTTATTGTTATTTACGATATCTATGACTATTATAAAATATACTATTACTTTAATCATTTACTATAAAAATATTATACTTCCTTCCATCAAAAGTAAAAGGCATTCTTACTACAACTCATTGGTTTTATGATAACTTGAAATATATTTCTTGATGCTTTTCTGACATATGGAAGTGGATGCTATTTATTCAAAGAAAAAAAAAAACCTATATGATATTGAAAATTATACGAGGATTGATATGCAATTATGCGCTACAAGCAGCAAAAGCACCAATAGGTGCTCTACGTTTTTATTGGGTTAAAACACATCACTTAAGGATTTGGGTCCTAGGATTAGCAAATTATGTAATTAAATTGAACATTAAATCAACCAGTTTAAAACAAATCAGATGATAAATTTAGATTGGAGTGCATTTTAAGCTTTGAAAACCGAATTGACTTATAGGTTTAAGTTGCCGATTAAAATCCATATATCCAGAACTGGATTGATCCAATATGTACGTGCATCTCTTCCGAATATATTCTTTATTAATCAGGTAAAGCTGCTCGATTTAATTGGTTATTTCCTTTTCTTAATTTGAAATTAATGTTTACAATATGAGATTAGGTTGGATGTAGAATTTAAGCTATAAATTAGTCTAATTTGAAGTGACTGGTAATCAATTCGATATAGGATCGAATATAAGCCCACGGGCACCACCTTTTTATTTACAGAAACAAAACAAACAAACTTAAGGGTTGAGATTGAACTAACTCAAAACTACAACTTTTGGTGTGACCACTTTGGTGACATCGGATGCACTTGTTTTATTTGTTCATCATTTTTCTTTTAGATTATTTTCTTAAATAGTTCTTAAACTATAAAAGTTCATTCAAGTTTATTTTTATTTATTCGAAACCAATTATTATTCCCTCCAATATATAAGAAATCGTTCAAAATACCAAATAGAAAGGACATAAACAAAATGGGCATTTTGAATGATTTACGATTTTGAACAAATAGAAACTAACCTGAATAAAAGTCTACAATTTATAGACTTTTCTATACATCGGAGGTACTTTAAATAAATAGATATCAATTTAAATGGAAGTCTATAGTTTATGGTCTATTATGAAAACAATCCTTCTAATAATTTTTTATAAAATTCAAACTTTCATTAAAATTATAAATAGATTTACACAAAAGAAATATTTTGAATGATTTTCTATATATCGAAGGACACATAATTAATTTTGAATAAATAAAGACTAACTTAAATTGAGGTATATAATTTAGGAACTATTTACGAGATAATCTTTTTTTAATATATATATGTTTTTAACAATTCACATGTTGGTTCCCTTATTTTGAACCACATCACACTATGAACCTCAAGACTTTGAGGTCGTCGGATTTGCACAAAGCAATAGCCGTGAGCTACGGTGACTAGCTGGGAGCAACGGCGATAAGTGACCAGCGAGGAGCCACAGCGACAGGTAACCAGCTGCAAGGGACAGCGATAACGACATCGAGGGACTAACAGCAAGCAATGAGCAATAGCGGCAAGTGGCAGGCATCGGGCGGCTAGCAGTGGCCTATTGCCACAACAGTGAGCATGAGCGATAACGACAATCTGAGCTGCGTTTGAGGCAGCAACTCCGCAAACGGCGATGGTCACAATGATCTGATTTGTGTGGGATTTTGATTTGCGTGAGTTTTGATTTGTGGGCGTGGGTTATTTGTTTTTCCGGTGGTTATGATATGGTTTTTGATATATATCAAACTGAGATTTTTTTTAAGGAGAAGGCTCTGATACCAACTCAAGATCAGAGAGAAAAATAATTCACTTTTTTATGGTATTTAGAATAAAATTTTGCAATTAATTTATAGAGTACAATTGCAGAAGAAAAAAGGAAACTAACTACACAAGAATCAGGAAATTAATTTCCTAGAGATTGGCTCTCTCTAAATCAACAAACTAATCACAGCTACACAATCCCATGATTATTGGGAAGAAAATCTCGACATTTTTTGTGATCATTGTAAATTAAATTTTAAAAAACTATTCAATAGAGTACAACGTATAATATTGGTATTTTTCTTTTTTGAGGAAACGTAATAATGGTATTACTACAACATATTTTATTTGTCTCAGTGGCATATCGAACATAATAAAAAAGGTAAAATGAAAGATGTAAAATTAGCAATCATCACAAGCTTGTTCTATCAAAATTTTTTTTAGTCATTGAAAACACTCAAACAGATATATAAAAGAAAAGAGAAAAAATTGAATAATAAGAAGTAATCAAATAATGAATAAGATTTTTCAACCAAGAAAAAGGCGGTTAGAGAGTAAGGAAGAAAACCAGTTAAACAACGTAAATATTAATGTGATAAATACAATAAAAAAATAAGGAGGTTATATTTGAGAAAAAAGATTTTTGATGGGTTGAAAATTGAAATAATCATATCGATTAAAATTATAAATGCAAAAAACAAGTGAGGACACTTGCCCTTGCTACATAAAGACTAATTAAGGTAAGTGTCCTCGCTAGTCCTTATGTAGCTCCATCTTTAGTTTTCACAGATGATTTGTAAGTTTGTCCTTCAAAAAGCTGATATATAGATCATTATTGTCCCTCAAAATGCTCATCTATGGATAATTATCCCAGTTATAAAATTTTTTAATATTTTTACATTTAATTAGATAAGTATAACAAGCATAGTGAGGGTAAAAAACAGAAACATGTATGTTTGAGGGGTGTTTTCATAATTTTCTTTTCGACATCAAATAGATATGTTTGTATTTTTTTGTCCTCCCTTAATCCTCACTTAGAGTTTTGGCCCTTTATGTTTATTTAATTGGAGGTAAAAATAATAATAATAAGCATGTGTTTGACAATTTCGTTCAAGTTGAAAAACCTTTACTCAAAATTTTGTCTCCTTTTAAAAAATCAACTAGTTTTATTACTCATCAATTTCAATCATAACTTGAAAATTCAAAATTTAAAAATTTATAACTTTACATATTTTAAATGTGATGATTTTTCTGTTAAACTACACCATTGCACAACTTAACTTCAACATAAATTTTTCAACTTAAGCGGACCAATCAAACATTTACTAAAACTATTATAGCTCTAACAATAATCCAAACACGTGATTTTTGAGGGATAATCTTATAAATCACCCTTAAATATATATAGATTACCATTGAGACTTTATGCCTTTAGTGGCCATCTAAGCCCAATGTACAATTAATTACCTTAATGATTGTTTGCAATTATTTTTAATTATCTTTTTTGTATATTCATTTATTTTCCTCAATCTAACCAATATATTTGCAATTAATTGCAATTTATAACTTGTTTGAAGGTATCATCTTCAGGCGGTATTTTATCATAAATTTATGTTTTATATTTCTCTTTTCTTTAACCTTCAAAATTCCGTCTCTAACTTTTAAATTTTCATTTTCAAAAGTCCCCAAATGGACCATTAATAACATAGCTCACAGAGGCTACTATTATGCAATACTTCAATTTTATTATTATCTTTGAAATGTAGTTTTATTAAGTTGGTTAGTTCGTGTGAATGCTTATTATGTTCCAGCGATCAAATTAATTATATAAAATAAGAAGGGATTTACTGATTTATAATATCTTCAATTTGATTTAGCTGGAGTGAACAAACATGATTTAAGCAATTTGGACTTGTTCCCAGCTTTCATAGAAAGTTGGAACTCTTGTCAATTTTCCCATGTAAGGTAAGGACGGGGAGTATCAAGAAAGGAAAGGATTAAGGTTTTCTCAAAGTTGTTTAATATACCAGGAAGAAAAGATAATAAATCTCCATTCTTGTTTGGCATTAATTAAAGGCGAATTTTTTTTTAATAACCAAGTTTTTAAAAATTAGTTAAAAAACTTTTTTTTTTCTTAAAATAGTTAATCAATTTTGTAATGATCAATCACCAATTAACTATTATATAAATTACTAGTTTTTATAATCAATCACTCATTGATCATAAATAAAATCATCAAGTAAATCACTGATTAACTGATAAATCACTGATTTACCATTACAAAAATTAAAAAAAAAAATATCACAACTGTCTCTCTCTTCCTCACAACAGCCTATCCCCCCTTCTCCCTCTCTCTTTCTCTCTTCCCCTTCTTTCTCCCTTCCGACGAGGTCTCCCACATATCACCAAATGGCCAACTACCAAAGACCACAACATCATCGCCATTGATAATGGTCCAGAAGTTGTTGTTGCTTGCGATCCTGACATCGCCTTTGCTTGTGGTCTCAACATGGACATTGCTCGCAGTCTGACCCATTTTTGTTGCCGTATCTAATCACACGTAAAAAACAAGGGATGTTGACTCTAGAGAAAAAGCCGAGTGTCGGAGAAGAAGCCGAGTCCAAAAACAATGGTTTGTTGGCGTCACAGCACCTTTGCCTCCGATGAGGTTTGAAGAAGAGAATTAAAATTGTTTAACTAAAACATGGTCATTAGACTATTTAACTAAATAAAAGAAAGTTAGACTATCTATTAGATTTAGTAAAAAAAGCCACTCAACTTAATTTTCTATAATTAAAAGAGCAAAAAAGAAACCTTTTTTTATTTTTGTAATAAAAAGAATGAGTTGTTGTATGTTATATTTCATGTCATTCTAGGTTTTGTTTGGGGAGCCAAGCACATTATATGGGAACACGTAGATAGAAATATTTAAAATGAAAGCATTTAGATTATCATTTAGATAAATGTTTGGATGTTAACATTTAGAAAAAAAAAACATTTTGATGAAAATATTTGGATTTATGTCTAGATAATTGATAAATAATTTGAATTGCTGAAATTAACAAATGTAAAAAGTTAAAATGTATTTAAAAAAAATAATATAGAGTTTGTTTTGTTCGTCTCGAAATTCTATACAGTTAAATAAATATATATCTCATTTCAATTTGTATATATAAAATTATATACTTTTAAAGTTAGAATTATACAAATATAATAGAATTATGAATAATAAAACCGAATTTAATTTTTTAAGAAAAAAAAATGACCATTTAAATAAAATATTTTAATTGTAAAAAATATAAATACATATATAAATCAAACTTACAAATTAAATAGTAGCTCATATATAAAAATACTCAAAACAAACATGTGCTTCATATTTTTAAAACAATAAAATGCCCTTTCGAAGTATATTTAAAGAAAGACACTTATACTACCGTGTCAATTTCTCTCTCTCTTTTTTTCCTCTATAAATGATAATTTCTCTTATTAAATAATATAAAATCCACACATGACGTCAAATTTAAGGGAAAAAAAAAAAGCTTTAAAAAGCACACACACACACATGCGATTATATTTCATAAAAGAAATAGCAATGTTTTTAGAGAGAATGCACAAAATTATTAACTTCGATATTCAGTTTTTGATATATAAGAATAATTGACTTTGTTTTCGTTTGAAAGTTTAATATTTTTTTCTTATACTTTGACGGAGCCTTTTTTTTTTTTTCTTTTCTCTTTTTCCTTTTTGCATTTGATAACTTTTTTTAAAATGTTTTTTTCATTTTAAAACTATAAAAAAAAAAAAAACAAAAATGATGACAAGATTGCATTTATTTATTTAAAATTTTTAAATCAATTATTAAAATATTATTTTTAACTCTATTATTTTTTTAGATTTTTTAAGAATGAAAAAAAATATGTTTTCCATTTTTCTTTTTATTTTCATTTCTCTCTCTCACTCTCTACTTTTGTATACTCCAGCGAAGACGACGACGACGACGGTTACATGCGCGATGGCCTCCATCTACGGTGACGGCGGTCACCCCGTTGGAATTGTTTAACTATAAGTGTAAAAAAAACATGCTAAAATCCCACATAAAAAAAAAAAAAGATAAAGAGTCATAGCTCTTTATAAGAGAATACCTTTTTAGTGAGCCAATGATGTGGTAAGTGAAGGGATATGCCTACACAACTCGCACATGCGGGCGTGACGTGGGCAGTGAGGCTGTAGAGGCGCTTATTAGGCGCACTTGGCACTTGACACATGTCGCGTGGAGATTAAATGCTGCAATTAATATTTATTTATTTTTATTTTATAAACTGCCCACGCCACGCGCGTGCGAGTTGTGTAGACATGTCCCTTCACTTACCACATCATTTTTTTAAATATAAGTGCAAAATATTTTCCCAGATATCAATAATAATGTTTATGAATAGAGTAAGATATCTTTCGATTTGAATTTTATCTTAGTGTAAGTACCACAAAGTATAAGTCGAAATTTCTGGTAGCTTTAAACTTTGAACTAGCTATTCCTTTGACAAAAAACCGATGATACTACACACATAAACACCCATATGTTCTTATATTCTACACAATAAAAGTTGAATATAAAATAATTCAAATTTGAATTTCAAATTTTTGAATTTCTGAAAAGACGTGAGTTTTCAGAATTAACATTCAAATTTATTTTTTCTGAAAAGATGTGACTTTTCGATATAGCAGCAATAAAAAAAAATATTTGTATCAACAGTTGTATATGTTGATGAATGGATGCCATTGAGTCTATATTAAGGGAAATCAGAAAACGTTTAAAAAATAATAATTATTATTATTATTTTTTCCCTTCGTTTTTAGTTTTCCTCTATTCTTTCTTTACCAGATACACAATTGTGTTCTTATTTTCTTTCTGTAAATTTCTAGTTTTGCTTACTGAAAATTTACGTGAGGCTTGTCATATCCTAAGAGCGATTTACTACTGAAATCTAAAACAATCTCTATATAAAGGGGACAAATAACGTTTTAAAGAAACCGTATTTCTTTACATGTTTCAAGTATTCAATATTTTCTCATCACACCCTTGAACCAGCGACAGCCTCATATCCGGCAACAACGTTCCCCTCGAATCGCGAGGCCTTTGTGATGGATCTACTCACACCACCGGAACAGCGCCACGCCACCGCCATCGCCGAGATTGGAACTCCTCGGCCACGGTTGACAGCATAGGGAGTAGATTCTACGGGGCCAGTCGCGAGTGTTTTTGTCCTCACGTGGAGTAGATCCGAGGTCGACTCCCATGAAGGAGATTCAATCTCCTCAGTCCTCCGTGATGGATCTCCTCCATGCGGCCCCCACGGACTGACAAGTAGATCTCGAGGAATGTCGACGCCAAGCTGGTGCTGGCGTAGATGAACCATCGTCGTCGTCCTCGTCGCCGAGGGCTTGTTAATGGCAGCGGATGGGAAGACAACGGAGGAGTAGGCGTCGAGGGAGGAGGCAGAGTCGAAGGAGGAGAACTTGCGATGGAGCGCCATCTCGGAGGAGGCCATAAGCATGAAAAGAAAGCTAGGGTTTTATTCGCTGAGACGAGAGAGAAGAGAAAGAAGTTGCCTTTGCAGATTTTAGTTTATTTTATTTTATTTTATTTTTTGTGTATTTTTATATTATATTTTGTTTTATATTTTCAGAATTAATCTTAAAATACACTATCAAATACAATTTTAATAGGGAAATGATGCAGTAAGAACATCAAAATAATACTTATATAGGTTATTCTTTTAAACCGTTTAAACATAATTAATTAAATATAATTAATTTAATAATTAAAATTTATTTGTTTATAATAATTATAACATTCCTTAATACATAATATTATAAAATAAGATATTTTAAAAAATCTAAAAAATTAATTAAAAAAACTAAAAAATCCCCCATCATCACGTTCAATCGGCAAGACCCCCCTCAACCTATGGCTGTTGAACTACCACCACCACCACCGCAACTAACAGCCTTTGAAACCACCCAACCGGCGACCATTGAAACCCCTCCCCCTTGCTGGCCTCCAATCGGTAGCCATTGAAACCACCTAACCCACCCCACAGTTGAAGGATAGGAGAGGGTGGGAGGTCACCGATGGCGCCTACGCCAATGAGGTTGACCGGTGGTGGATGGAGAAGTTTAGGTAAGTTCTTTTATTTTTATTTTTGTTTTTTGAATATTTTTAATTTATTAATCTATAAATTTAAAAAGTTAGGATGTATTATAACAAACAAATTTAATCGTTAAATTGCATATAAACGATTTTAAAAAAAAATCCATTATAGTATTATTTTGAAATTCCTACCAACCTTCTCTATTTTACAATGATCTCAATATAATTCTTAAAGTATCCTAATTTTTAATTTTTTAGAAAACAAAAAAAAAACATTTTAAAAGAAATACGAAAACCAACTTTTATTTTTGCCTTTATACTTTATTAAAAGAATAAGTCTTTACAGAGTTAATTTTGAGTAATTAATCCAAACATTAGTTGATGTATTTGGGTAGATTATATACTACAACGAATTATCTTTGCATGTTTAAAACACAAGTAAATTTTTTTCCAATTAAATACAAAAATGCATTTGATATTACGTAATTATTTGGATTAGAATAATAATATTATAGAGAATGAAATAAATAGCATTTTAATTATAAATAATTAAAATAAATAGTATATTTGAAAAATAGTTAAGAGTAAATAGTCGTACAAAACAAATTTACAACGTAAATTAGTTATTTACTTCAAGTAAGTAGATAATTTACCAAGTAAATTTGTCATTCAATTCAAATACTTTAAAATCATGTTATTAAATACAATATTTGTAATATTACTATATTGAATTGTAGAAGCATGTTCTAACGTTGAATATACATAACTCCATCTTAATTTAAAATTCATATGCAGATGATGATTTAGTCAAAATATCATTAATACATAACAATGCTTTGCATACATGTTCATAATTTATATGATTAAGCACTTTCACAGATTCTAGGCTTGGTATTTGAATTTGAATTCTTCTTCTTCATTTTTTTTTTTGTTTGGTTGGTAGAACACTTAAATATTCTTCATGTAGAGCTGACCTGAAACATTGAGGCAATCGTTGCAAATGTCTTGTAGTCCTAAAATTAGTAGGTCACGGACATTTCTCAAGCTCTTTGAGCTTTTCACAAAAGGACAGCCTAGCTTTTGGTCTCAAAAGCACATGATCTTACCTAGCAAGATTAAACCCGAAATCTGATATCCAGTGAAACTTGGAACTCATTTCCTACAGCTCCGTGATCAGTGATTTTGTAAGGCATAGGATAATATAAAAAAAAAAAAAAAAAAAGAACAGAAACAAAATTCTCTATTGTAAAAATTAATAAAATAATAATAATAATAAAAAGTGGACCCACAATATTTTTGTACCTCATACCGTACCCCCCAAAACAAGTGGCCCCATTCCATCATGTAACGTTTCTCCCCCTAATAAATAACTCACAAATGCTACCAAAGCCTAATTGTCACAACCAAGTACCACCACCTCTCCTCCTGCTCCTCCTCCTCATTCTTCATCTTCTCCTCCTCTCAATACAATATCATCTCTCACCAAATCCTCTCCTTCCTCCTCTTCTCTTCATTTTTGCATGGCAGTGAGCTTGTTGGCACATGAGATATCCGACCTCTGCCTCGGCAAGCCGGCGCTGAGGTTCCTCCCCCTCTCCGCCACCGTCGCTGACGCCTTGGCCGCCCTCAAGATATCCGACGACCACTTCCTCAGTGTGTGGGATTGCCGCAACCACGACAACCACTCACCGGAATCCGCCGCTGCCACCGGTGATGAGTGCTACTGCCGGTGCGTGGGCAAGGTGTGCACGGTTGATGTCATATGCTATCTCTGCAGGGATGACAACCTTTTGTCCCCTTCTACTGCCTTGACCACGCCTGTCTCTGATCTCTTGCCTAAGATTCCTGGCCTCGTTACTCATTTAGAACCATCTTCCAGGTGCTGACTTTAATCAAATGCCAAGTTTTCGATATATAACGCCTTTTGATGTGGTTTTACACATGGGTTTTGCTTTATGTTCAGTTAAAAGTAGAAGATGAGTTGCAAATATTTTTTAATCACTGGCTTTGCTTGAAAAATGTCACTTTCTTTTCAAGACCCACCATGAATTGCTTTTGTTTCACACTGTTGCTCAAAAGCAATTCCTTTTTTAGTGTAAAAGATTTTGATTTCTTTCATAGAAAAATCTTGTCAAAAATTTTACCTATATGTTTGATTTGCAGTTAAACACTAGCTCCTCTTCAAATGTGTCGGTTCCTTTTAAGATCCATGTGAAATACCAAAATTTCTATACTTTTCCCACAATTTAGAGCCAATTCTAGTCCATAAAAAAAAAAAATCCCCAATTCAGAACCAAATATAATATATATATTTTTTTCCTTTTCCAGCTTACTGGAAGCCATTGATGTAATTCTCCAAGGAGCACAAAACCTAGTGGTACCGATCAAGAGAAGACAAAGCACAAGCTCGAGAAGAAAACAACAACAACAACAACAGCCAAAATCGTTAACGACAACTCACAACGGGAGAGAGTTCTGCTGGCTTACTCAAGAAGACGTGGTCCGATTCCTCCTAAGTTCGATCGGCCTCTTCTCTCCGATCCCGGCCTTGTCGATCGACTCCCTAGGGATCATCACCTCCGACGACGCCGTTCTCTCCACCGACTACCACTCGCCGGCGATCTCCGCTCTCAGCCTCATCTCCCGCTCGCTGACCGCCCAGACCTCCGTCGCCGTCGTCGACGCAGACGGAGTACTGATAGGCGAGATCTCGCCGCTCACCCTCGCCTCCTGCGACGAGACCGCCGCCGCGGCGGCTGTCTCGACGCTCTCCGCCGGCGATCTCATGGCCTACATCGACGGCGGCAGTCCGCCGGAGGATCTCGTTAGAGTAGTGAATCGGAGGCTGAAGGAGAGAAATCCAGATGCGATTGTGGAGGATTTAACCGTTTTGTCGAGCCAATCGTCGCTGTCGTCTTCCTTTTCATCGTCGGACGAGGAGTCGAGTCTGGCTTCGCCGAAGACAACATTGGCGAGGCTGTCGTCGCGGTCGGGAGGGAGGTACAGCTACAGCCGATCGGCGAGCTACTCGGCGAGGATGGTGAGGAGAGCGGAGGCGATTGTTTGCCATCGGAAGAGCTCGCTGGTGGCGGTGATGATCCAGGCCATAGCTCACCGGGTCAACTACGTCTGGGTGGTCGACGATGACTCCTGCTTGGTCGGAATCGTCACATTTTCCGCGATTTTGAAGGTTTTCCGGGAATATGCCACGCCTTCTTAGAAAATTACAGCGGAAACTGCAAAAAGGTGCAGTGAATAGGAGAGACTTTTTTTCTTTTATTTTTCTTTTTATTTATTTTTTTTTTCCGGTGTTTTTCTTGTGAAGACTGTCGTCGTTTCTTTTCTTTTTTTTCCATTTTTTTTAACTTGTTAAATTTTGCCTCTTTGTGTGTTTTATTATTTATTTTTTTGGTTAATTTTTTAAAATCTGAGGAGAAAAATCGGCACAGGCAAGATTTTAATCCTTTCGGATTTTTTGTTCTCTCCTTATTTTATTAAAAAAAAAAAAAGAACAAATTGATGGTTAGTGATACCCATGCTTATTTAAATTGAAAATTTTCATTTCGGGCAAAAAGACAAACAAATGAGAACTTGAAAGAAAAAAAATGGCAAAGGAGTTCTAACTCCACTGGTCGACTTTTTCTTCATGACAGCTCATGCCTAAATTATCTTCTAGAACATTGAGTCGTATATGTGTATGTATCTCAATACAATCTTATATACTCTGTCAATTCGTACACGAATAAATAGCAGAAGAAATTGTGTCTGCATTCTGACGAAGAAATAAAAATATGATCGTATGATATAGTTTAGTAATAATTTTAAAAGTGTATGGCAAGATAAGCAATTTTACATATTTCTTTTAAAATCCTCAACTTTGTCCCATCGATAGAATAAGAACACAATTAATGATATATAAATTGATTTCAAATAAAAACTTATATTGCGTTTGATATCCTTATGAAAATATTTTATATTTAAAAATGATATAATTTTTATTCAAATAGAAAAGTTTTATATTCAAATGTAATATTTTTTAATAGTATTATGAAAATAATTATTATTTTTTATTTTTTAAAATAATCACATCAATTTTTTAATTCTAATTTTTTTATCTTTATTTTTATCAATTATATTAACTTTTTAATTCTAAAATATAATTTAAATACTTTTTATCTAAATACATATTTCATTTAAATATAAAACAAATACTTTTTAATCAAATATAACATTTATATTCAAATATAATTAAAACGTAATATATTTATCAATCAAATAACAACGCATGAGAAAGAAACGTCCGAGTAGTTATATCAAAAAGCATCTGTCAAAGCGTTGATGGTTTAATTTGAATGAATTTAATGCGATTTGGTCTGAACATTCATTGGGGCTGCATAGTTGTAATTGGGTAGATGGTGCAACGTGAAAGAATAAAAACAAGCATAAGAGAAACTTGTTCTGTCAAAAAGCAAGTCACAAATTCTGTGTCAAAAGTAGAGTGTTCGGTTTCCCAAATTTAAGACGCGTAAAACAGAGGCGTTAAGAAATGCCATAAAAAGCATTCAGGTTGGTTTATTTTGTTTTTTTGGTTTTACTCCCCATCATTTGTGGTCCTTTGGGAAACTGTCTTTTTTCAGCAATTAGTAAATGCTTTTCTTGCTGGTTCTCTTGCGAGGTAACTGCCCTGGTTGGTAATGCTTTTAATATTGGAATCCTTGTCTACTTAGTTAGGGTCTCCATAGTTGTCGGAAAGCCAAAACCAACTAATTGTAATATTTCATATATATAATAGCATGTGCTACATATAAAAAAAAAAAAACTAAACAGATATTTTAAAAAATGGCTGCCTTTGAATCGCAGAGTCTTTTTTTAATTGTTTTGCAATATAATACTATATACACTTTTATATTTTATATACTTCTTTAAAAAACAGCTCCACTTGAACATTATACCTACTCAATTTATTATTCATTGATTTCATTTTTTTATCTATTTTTACTAATTACATTACATTTTTTTTCTCTTTTATCAATACTTATTAAAATAATATTTAAATATAAACAACTCAAACATACATTATATTTGAATACAATATATAATGAAATGTTAAAACATATTATGTAATTTATATATTACATTAGAATACAAGACATACTAAATATGTAATCCAAACATATAATTTAAGTAAATATATAGTTTTCGACGACAAGATGTAAAAATAAAAACGAAAATGTAAAAGACCCAAATTAGTTTACAAAATTGTCAAATTTTAATTGAGAATTTTCAACGGCTCGATTTTTCTTTTTTTCTTTTTTTCTTTTTTTTTGCTTTTTTAAAAATTAAATCACAAAACTGCTAAAATTAGCAGTTAATTGAAATTAACAGCTTTTTTCATTTTTTTTAACTGCTAAAATTAGCCTATTTCAATTTCATTAAAATCTATGACTACTTATAATAAGCCAAAAGAAAGAAATAAAAAAAGAAAAAAAAAACGATTATATACTATATCATCGGGCTCTGGACATCGTTTCCCTTGAATTTATCAACCTTTGATAACTTGTATCTGAATTTTTAAGATTCCGTTTGTTTCATTGATTTGAATTCAAAATTTTGTTTTCAGTTTTGTCATTTTATAAAAAAATCAATAAAAATTATAATTAAATCAATTAATTTCAATTTAAAATTTCATTTAATACGACACGAATTATTCATATCTAAATTTCATAATTTACATTCTAATATTTTTAAATTATTAAAATTATTGCGGTGTGATTCAGCACCTTGATATAACAATGCAATGTGATCTCTTCGAGCCTACAGTTGGGGTCAACTTCTGCGTCGTAGCTGTCCATCGAAGGGCTTCTGCTCCCATTGTCAAAAATAAAAAAAGGAAGAAAATAGGTGCTTTCTGCTTTCAATCTTGGATCCCGAAACCATTTTACGTATTTATTTATTTATTTCAGTCTCCGTAAGTATGCAAACAATCTCAGTCAACGATTTGACAAAAACTCGCGTGAAACATGATGAAAACATTTATTTCTTTTGTATAATACGTTTGTTTATCACATTATATATATTATATTTAAATATAATATAATTTTTATTTAAATATAAAAATATCATATTTAAATATTAATTAAATTTAATATATTTATTATTTATTTTTTTAATTACATTTTTTTATTTTTATCATATAATATAATTTAAATATTTTTTATTAAAATAAATAATATATATAAATATAATATAAATATTTTTATTTAAATATATATTATATTTAAATATAATATATTGTCTATATATATTCTTACAATATATTTGTTTGGTATATCTCTTTTTAAAATATAAAAAGAATTATTTTAAAAAAATAGGTTTTTTTAAATTTTTATATCTAAATATTTAAAATTTTTCATTTTTAAAAAATAAAAATAAAATTCTCTGTAGATAACGAAAATTTTTTACCTTTCAAAACAAATTTACACTTTTAAAAAAAAATCCAAATAACTTTTTTATATTTCAAAACTAAAAATTATTTATCTTTTAAAAATAAACCTCCTATTCAAACTTTTTTTTTTTTCGTAAAAAAAAAATCCGGTACAACCATCAATCAATAGGATTTTTTTTTTCCAAGCCAAAAAGAGCCCCTGTACGACCATCAATCAACAGGGAGGATGCTTTAAAAAGGCAATGCATTATTTGTTTTGATATATTTAGGGTGCATTTGGACAAAATTTTTCATTTTAATTTTACTCAAATACAATATAATTTTACATCAAATATAAATTTTGTAACAGTGCTACGAAAATAATTATTATTCAAAATATTTTTAAAACAATCACATCAACTTTTCAACTTCACTATTTATCTCTACTTTTACCAATCACATCAACTTTTCAACTCTAAAATACTTTTCATCCAAACACACATTTCATTCAAATACAAAACAAATACTTTTCAACCAAATACAACATTCAAAAAACAAATTTCATTCAAATACAATCAAAATGTAATACGTTTACCAAACACCCCCTTATCCTCGTATACTTTCAGTGTTACGTTGCGTTATATTCTAATATAATATAATGTTTATTTAAATATAAAAATATTATATTTAAATATTAATTATATTATTTTTTAAATCTAATATAATTATTATTTTATTATTTTTATTAATCATATCGTATATCCTCTTTCTTTCTTTTTTTTTTCTCTTTATTTTTATCAATCATATCATATATTCATTATTTAAATACAATTTAAATTCTTTTCATCTAAACATATATTATATTTAAATAAAATATAAATATTTTTTTTTCAAATATAAATTATATTTAATACATTATATTCAAACATAATACGTTTATCAAACGAAATCTTATTTATAAAAAATAAAAAAAAATTTATTTTTAAAAAATAATTCCTCTTAAATTTTTATATTTAAATATAAAAAAACTTTCACTTTTAAAAAATAAAAAAGAAATCTCTTTAAAAAATTAAAAACTTTTTTAATCATCTAAATAACTTTTTACTTAAAAAAAATCCAAATAACTTTCTATCTTTCAAAAGTAAATTTTTTATTTTCTAAATATAGGCACCACTTTCAAATAAAAACTACGAAAGTATCACATTTGAAAAATAAATCCTATTAAATTTTTATATTTGAATATCAAAAATTTTTCACTTTTAAGAAAATAAAAAAGAAGTTTGTTGAAAAAATGAAAAATTATTTATCAATCTAAAAAACTTTTTACTTTGAAAAAAAAAACAAACAAACAACTTTCTATCTTTCAAAGGTAAATTTTTTATTTTATAAAAATAAACAGAAACTAAGAAAGCATTACATTTAATTACTCTCCACTTTATCCAATATAAATAATTTTTTTATTAAATTAGAAGAGGGGATTTAAATTTAACAACTTATTTAACATTAAATATGATATTATCATTAAATTATATTTATAAATACTAAACAAATTATATTTCAATATTCATTTAAATTAAACTCAAACGTAGAATTACATAAATGTATTTGGATTTTTTTATTAAAAAATTAATATACAAATTATATAAAGATGGAAAAATATGATTTAATTTATAAAAAAAAAGGTAACATTTAGATTTGGATTTAAATTGATTTGGTTTGAAATTATAGAGTGTTCAAATAATTTCATTTTGTTGATTTATCAATCAAACAAATATAATATTATATTAGAGTCCAATATCTATCAACAAAATTGGCGGGTATGAGTGTATAAAAGGTTCACATCGGAAGTCCACAATGATACAAGAGGGTAGAGAGAGAGAGAGAGAGAGCTAAGCACTATCGGCAAAGATATAAACATAAAGTGGAACTATGCGGTTCGTTTTGGCCTGTGAAATTTATTATCCACAACAAATAATCACTATAGAATAACAAAAACAAATTATGACATGCTACATATATATTACGAAAAATACAACAGCTTTTTTTTTTTTCCTTGGGAATAATAATGGGTTAATTATCCTCCTTTTACAGATGGAGGGGGAAAATATCTTGAATTAGACCAAAATCATCAGCCGTTTCTTGAACAAATATTTCTTTCGGTTCAAGGCATCCTCTCAAAGTGTCGTGCCCAAGCTGTGCCCTTTCATTGTCTCCGAATCCAAAGATTTGTCCCCGGTTGGTGACTGCAACTGTGTGATAAAGCCCAGTGCTGATTTGAGAAACATGATGAGCTCTTAAGCAATCAAGGATCCGAGGCCTCAAAACTTTATCAGATGCTCCTCTGTCTGGAAATCCAAGACTACCAAAAGCCATCCAACCAAACCCATATACCGACCCAGAATCGGCCAGAACAAATGTTTTCCTCTTCCGCGCGCACACCTACAATGTAAAAGCAAGAACAAATTTACTTGGCCAACAAACTTTTTAGCCGTAGAACAGCAAAAGTTTGCATATAGTTTTAACGGAAATGGCGTTAGCGATCCAAAAAAATGAAGGGAGCCATTAAGGATCCTCTAACGTTTAAACCTGGAATGCAAATAGAATTTATCACAACATTAAAAATAAACAAATAAATAAATAACTAAATTGTACATATGCACACCTGCACAGCAAGGTCGCTCTTAATGCTGTTCAAGAGTTCTGGTGTGGTCTTGTCAATTTCATCTCCATGGCCCAATGCACCACAGTAGCCTTTTCCCCATGTATATACCTGAAAAAAACATAGCAGACACTGTTAAGTCCTAATACTTGCTTAACTCATCTCATCAATCAGAATATTAATTTAAGTCTTGTAGACTAACACATCCACTGGAATCCAGGGCCACCACATGCTCGTCACCAGCAGAGACGCGAACAACATGAATACCCTTTCTCCTGAATGTCTGGATTACACGAGGCTGGAGTTCATCATGCTGCTCCCCATGGCCAAGACAGAAATTTGAACCCAACCCAAAAGAATAGACTGCTCCACTGTCTGTTACGGTTAAGACATAATTTGGACCAGCAGAAATCTGAACGACAGAACCAGATCCCTCAAGCAGTTCAATGATTTTGGGAATTGGTCTATCTGCTGTGTCGCCATGGCCTAGTTGGCCATGTGTGTTCACCCCACACGTATAAACATGGCCTTGTCCAGTGAGAAACACTGTAAAATTAAGCCCTGCTGCAACCTGAAACAAGTTTTAATAACCTTCGAATGCTAACAAAGCAATTACAAGCTAAGAATTAGTAAACAATTAGCAAAAGAAACCTGCCAGGTTAGAAAGTAAGATAACAAAAAGCATAAAGTTGCCGCATAGTTTTCAAGCAGTTTTTGCTGAATGATTGGTCTACAAGTTTAGCATTGTTTCACAAATCAATAGAGAACCTTTTGGTCCTACTGTTTTTTTATTGACATTCCAGGATGACAGGGTGATGTTCCACTGACACATGGTATGTTATACAGCTCGAAGAAAACAAGATCCTTAACACTTTATCACACTAGGGAAAAAAAATAATCAACTGACATAAATTTGGTTTCTCAAAGAAACAGAGAGAATTTCAGCGAAGGTATATATCAGTTAAAATATTATAGACTTACAAATTAAAAGATCCAAGGCTAAATCGATCCCATCCAACGCTTCAATAACTCCATTTATTGACATAATTTGGAAAAAAGATTCGACCACAATTACCATTAGCCCAAATAGTCAACACCATAGCCATTTAATATATAGTTTTTGCTGATTGTGAACAATTTCAGATTTTTTATCCAATATAAATGTTTACCTGCTTGCAATGGACTCCCTTCAATGCCTCAACAAGCCTAGGCCTGAAAATAGGGCGGCTTGTATTGTTGTGCCCGCAACAAGACGATGAATTATCCCCACAGGTGAACACCTAAATCAGTGACAAGCTACATAAGATAATCAATCGCACGAGCAAAAGAGTGTATTTTAAGGACAGGGAATGGAATAAAATTGTTCTTCAAAATTCCTAGGTAAGGAGAAACAAAACACAAATTCAAAGCAATACTTCTATACACACTGTCCATAATGTGCAACCTGTTAACAAATGGCTTCAACACATAGGCTAGACGAGAATGATGAATACACCTCCTGCCCTCTCCCTTCTACATAAAAACATGTTACATGTGCACGCACAAAGTTTTCTACTTATACATTTCACAAGAAATGTAATAGATAACGGATAGGGAACGAAAGAAAGTAGAAGAGAAAACTAATAGAAAATTGTATTAGAATGAGTAATAGGTGCAATTGAGAACCTTCGAGAGGTCCTCACTCTCCCTCACAGAATCTAACCATGAAACTGCCTGCCTCATTCATTCCCCATTCCCCTCTTTTATTCTCTCACACTCAGCTATTACCTGCACTTCCTTAACTGCCTAACAAATTATTTCACATTTAAAGACCAAATTACCCTGTCCTAGTTGGTAGCCCAATTAGCGGACCCACTGTCCTCTCAGCTCTTGCCCTCCTGGCATAAGTGAAACGGATTGGTGTTCTATCAAGATGATGAATGAAACCTCTGTGAGAGACAGCTAAAACATTTCCATATACTCTTACACTCTGCATGCTGCTCCGATGCACCGTGATATATCTCTCTTGCTAATGTTTCTATTGATTTTTTCTATGAAGAAAATAAACTTTTCTTGCTACCATCATTGCTTAATAATTGTACCACTTAGGTTACTAAATTCATGACAGGCAAAAAAATAATTCTCTTTCAAAAAATATTCTGCCAAAATGAAATTTTGCGTTCGAAGCAGGTGCTCGAGGCTCTAAAATTAAAAATTTACTAACAAAAAATGCATAAAAAATTAGTTTCTTTGAAAAAAAAATCCAAGAAAAATTTCTCAAAGCTAGCAAATCAGCTTTTTCATGTCTTTAGATGCCGTTTGTTTCCAGCATTGCATTCAAATGCAATCCGATTTTCATTCAAATGTCAATCACATCACATTTTAAATCCAATATAATCACTATTCATTATTTTACTTTTTCTATTATTTTTATTAATCACATCACATATTCTCTCTCTCTCCCTTGTTTCTCTTTAATTTTACCCATCACATCACATATTTATTATTTAAATACAATTCAAATACTTTTTATCCAAACACGCATTGCATTCAAATGAAATACAAATACTTTTCCTCTAAATGCAAATTGCATTTAACGCAATGCATTCAAACGCAATGCAAACGCAATGTGTTTACCAAACGAAACCTTACTCTTTACTTCTTTTCTCACAAAAAATTCCACCCTCAATGGTAGCAGTGCAACATGGTGGTGAGTGGGGGCACATGCCCTAATCAGGTTTTAGAATTTTGATTTCAACCCTAAACCTTTTCAAAAATTTTAGTTGTGCCCCCACTCAAAAATTTAAATACAAAACCGTCTCAATTTGATAAAAAATAAAATAAAATATTTTCATAGTGCCCCTGCCTACTGCTACTCAACTTTATTTTTATTCTGAGCCACCTATTTCTTGATTCTAAAATCCTATCCATCCACGAACAGGGCATCAGATAGATTTCTAGGTCCCAAAAAGAAAAAGAATTATGACATGATTGGAGATGAAGATGATATTAATGGTGAAAAGATTCCATATAACAAGAAAAGTTCAGTTAGTATCATTCTGCCATATTTTATAACTTATAAGAAAGTCAGCGTGCATAACTTGGTCATAATTTCTTCCCTATTTACTGTTGCAAGCAACTTGGTTAGTATCATGTAAAAACAGGAATCATACAATAAGTTGGCCAAGTTGTATCAGACGCTCTTAACAAAACTGGGGAGTAATAGGCACGAGAAAGTACTAACCTCTCCGGATTGCATGACAAAGGCAGCATGATTATGGGAAGCAGAGACTTGGACCACGTGTACTAAAGATGGAAAGCTGATCCGGCTAAATGTTACACATTGTTTGGCTTCAGAACCATGACCAAGAACACCACACAAGCTAGAACCACATGAGTACACCGACGAATTGGCGATTAGGAATGTGTGATATTTTCCAGTTGTAATCTGCATCTGCTCATACATCAACAGGAAATACCACCTTTTTCTTTTCTTAATCATAGCATCTAAGAAACAACAAAATGATAAATAATAGAACAAAGCATAGAAAAATAACTTATGATCACATAAATAAACAGCTCAAATTGCACTCCCAGTCAGTTATAAAAAGATACCTATAATACCTTCTTTTTTTTTTTTTTTTAATAAAACTGCCCTCATTTGATATTAAGGTGCTCAATTCTACACTGGAATCTATTCCATGTAACATCAAACATCAAGTACGATTTAAAATCCATATAATTCATAGCAATTAACTTTTAAAATGCAGTCAGCATAGAGCTTTAGCAACCTAATGACAACACCAATACTAATCCAAAACAAGATGGGTAGTGGAACAATAATGTTAACAGTCACCTTTATTTTAGTACAATCTATTTAAAGAAACAAAATATGACTTTATAAATTCAAGCCATCACTAAGTAACCTCAAGTAAAACACTGAAAAATTAAAATAACAAAATACACTAAAAAAAAAAAAATCAACAAGCAGAGAAAACCCCACAAAAAGCACACTAACATTCTTTTCTCCTCAACCCCATTTCCCAAAATGCACATATAACACAAGCATTAGAAACGCAACGGCAAAAAATATTAAAGAACTAGTACATTGCCTGCTGAGGTCTCGACTATGTCAGAAGATTGCTCCACGGATTGCAAGAACCGCAAAACCCGCTTCCAATTCCCTCCGCACCGATCACATAGTTCGCGCTGCGCGTTCCAACTAAGTCGAGAGTATATAGAATGCGAATGGCACAGCTGAAACGCCGCTAAATTGACCAAAGACCGAAATTTCTGAGGGTACAACCCATGGCCCCCTCCAAAAGTCCTAGAAGTCAACTCTAAGCACACGAGATCAATGGCACTAAGCCTCCCAGAGCTCAAAATCTCTAAAATCAAATGTGATGGCAATTCATCTATCGAAACCGGCCTATATCGTTCCGTCATTGTGAAAAAAAAAAAAGTGTAATTTTTCACTACTTTCAGATCCAAAAATCCTCTAAAACCAAAATTTTCCCTTGTTTTAGTGAGATTGAAATTGAAGGTCAAATTTTTAGGCGAAATCTCAGGCAATTAAAACAACATATAAGGAAAACATCGGAGGGAAGGAAAATGTAGGAAATTGAGTACGGAAACGGAGGCTTTGAAGAAAACTTCACCAAAGATTGACACAACGATTGGAAATAAAACATCAGAAGGTTCGATGATCAAAATCCCGTCTCCCGAAATGACAAATTTTACCTGCAGAAATCAGAAAACCAAGAAAAAAAAACAAACAAATTTAGTAACAAATGCGAATCAAAACACGCACAGAAAAAGACGAACAATTAACAGAAACTTACACAGAAAAAGAATAATGAAATCTTGGCAAAGCTTTTCGGTGCCGACTTCTGACTTTTCTCGAGAAAGTGACGGGGAGAGAGAAGAGAAAGAGAGAGAGAGGAGAAGCTCCAAAGCCTAGGGTTTCGAGCTCGCTTTAAAGCGGTTTGTATGGGATGTCATAATTCTCTTTCGTGTTTCTCCCTCTAAAAAACCAAATTTTTTTGTCACTTTCTCTCTCTAAGTCGAATAGCAGGGAGAATTAGAAGGAACGGAATGGAATCTTCATTAACTCAGAAATTATAAATTAAGACTATTTTGGACAAATACCTCCCTGAACTTTATAAATTTTATAATAAGTCCATAAGTTTTTTTTCTTAGCAGTCAACTCCCATTACTTACGATTTTTGCCATTGTCAATCCTTGTTGTTGAAATACATTAATTTTTGGAATCAAAAAGAGTATTATTGATTATTATTATTTAATTTCAATGCAAATTTATTTTAAAATTTATGCTTATGTTTGATTTACAATTGAATTAGATTTAAGCTTTCAAAGAAATTTGTATTGAAATTAAATAGGTGCTTGGCACACCCACTCAACTCCAATATTTTGTCTTTTTTAAAAAATCAACTCAGTTTTATTATTCATAATTATAATTATAATTTAAAAACTCAAACTTTAAAAATACATCACTTTGTTATTATAAATCTAAATAAGATATTTTTAACTATACAAAATTTTAAGACAAACGAAACAATATTCATATTGATATTTTTTCTGATTAAATTTAATGATTTTACATTTTTTAACTCCAATCAGCCAAAGCACAATTTCAAAACTTAACTTCCTTTTAGATAAAGTGTTCACTTTTGGAAAATAAAAAATTTTCACTTTTGGAATAAAAAAATTTTTGTTTAAAAGTGAAAAGTTATTTAAATGAGTAAAAAAATTCTATTTCTAGAAAGAAAAAAAAAACTCCTTTTTTAATGCCCAAAAGTGAAAAGTTTTTTATATTTAGATGTAAAAATTTAGAATGATCTATTTTAAAAATAAAAAAAAGTTCATTTTCTAAAAATGAGTGCGTCAAACATTTGTTCGTTTGACACACTTATTTTTAAAAAATAGAAATTTTTTTATTTTTAAAAAATAGAAATTTTTTTATTTTTGAAAAATAGTAATTTTTTTATTTTTAAGAAATGAACCCTCCTGAATTTCGTATCTGAACATTAAAAACTTTTCACTTTTGGAAAATGAAAAAAAAAAGTTTCTTTTTAAAAAATGGAAAATTTTTTACTCATCTAACAACTTTTTACTTTAAAAAAAAAACCCAAACTATTTTTTATTTTCCAAAACAAAAACTTTTCATTTTCTAGAAGTGGATATCCTATATAAATGGAAGCATAACATTAACTTCCATTTGAATGAGGTGTTTGTTTTTAAAAATTAAAAAAAAAAAGTCTTGTTTTAGATTGGAAAAAATTTTTACTTCAAGAGAAAAAAAGTGTTTGAATGGATAAAAAATTTTACATTTCAAGAAAGATTTTTTTTTATGTCCCAAAGTGAAAATTTTTTAATATTCGGATGCAAAAATTTAAAAGGTTCCTTTTTCAAAAATATATATTTTAGTTCAAAAGTGGAAATTTTCCAAAATCAGACACGTGAAATAGACAAAAGCTTAATTTAACTCCGATTAAAACAACTCTAAATTTCTAACTTAAGTAAACCAACCAAACGTGTCTAAGTAAAAATAATTATCAGCATCTTTCTTGGGTTATAATGTGCAAGTCATGGGCAAAAATCATCCAAATTGTAGAAAATTTGAGTAAAGAGAACAGATAGTGTTAAAAATTATAATTTTGAAGGATTGATTGCTAATAAAAAATTTAAAAGGCTAAATTATCATATTTAAAAAGTTTAGAGGGTGTCTAAAAAAACCACAAATTAATTATAATTACAATAATTAATTAAAAAATTTTAAGAAAAGCTTTTATATTTCAATGGTGTGTTTGCTTCTCTGCTCCTGTGGGGATAGGCCTGTCTTGGTCTTTTCTCCCTCCCCTTACTGCTTTCTGCATTTGTTTACGTGGACAATTGTAATTGTGACACGTCACACTACAATTGTCTGAATTAGTGGTGAGCTGTGGGGACCACTTAGAGAAGGTACGCCGACAGAGACGCGCTGTTCTTGAAGCGCGTAAATCCACGCTGCTACAACATCCACAAAGGCAGGGTACAAACAATCATTTTGGATTTTTTTTTTTTTTTTTTTTGGTGTTGGAATTAG
Organism: Antiaris toxicaria; assembly: GCA_035233585.1. Classification (NCBI taxonomy): domain Eukaryota; kingdom Viridiplantae; phylum Streptophyta; class Magnoliopsida; order Rosales; family Moraceae; genus Antiaris; species Antiaris toxicaria. The sequence goes on from CP141161.1 coordinate 11,975,047, forward strand.
GGGTTAAAAGTGAGTACAAAATGCTAATGATTTTGTATGCCAGTTTTGAAGTGCCAATGATCTATTTTGTTTATTTATTTTTTTTTTTTGGGACTAATTGCCTATTTCATATTACGTTTGAGTTTGTATTTAAAAAAAAAAGGTTGAGAATGGAATTTTAGTGTATATTTGATAAAAAAACCTAACTTAATCTAATTTTTAAACAATATTATATTGATTATTTTAAAATAATTTAATTTAATTTAATTTAAAGTATTTTTTTAATTATGCAATATTTTATAGTTTAAAATAAATTTTTTTTAAATATATACAGTATTTCATAACATAAAATAAATTTTTTTTTATTTTTTATTTTTAACAATACATATTTAGATTCAAAAAATAAGACCGAAAAAAGTAGGGGTAAGATTTTTTTAATTTAATGTATTTTTAAATCTAACATGTTAACTAATAGGAAAAAGACAAAATTTGTCTCATCTTTTTATCGTCCCCATATTGGCATTTAACAACCTTTACAATAACAACATTAACGATTTTTTTTTTTGGCGTTTAATATGCTAGATGGAAGGAAAAAGATGAGTTGTGTAATTAGTTATTTTTTTATTAATATTACAAAAATTAGATACATGGAAATTTAATTTAACTACTTGTTAAAATTTTTTATTTTTCTTGTTAAGCACACTTTTCATGATGAAGTTAAAAAAATTTCAAGCTAAATTATATACAAAATAGATAATTTAACTTAATTTTTAAGTTAAATTAAATAACAGAACGTTCAATCTAATTTAACTTTTAAATTATATTAAACTATATCAGCAAACCAAACGGACTTAGAGTTGGAGTTAATTGATTTTTAAAAACTTAATTATAATTTTTATTAACCTTTCAAGTAAAAAGGGCGGACAAAAATCGAACTGAAGACTTTGCTTTGGGCCTAATATCCAAATGCCTGAATGTTTTTTAAATTGTATATTTATATTATAATGTAGAATTTTAATTGTGTATTTGAATTAAATGAGTATTTGGATAGTTTTTATTATAAATAATATTTAAATAGTGTAAACATAAAAATAAAAATAGTACGGTAGGGTTTTCAAAAAGTGCAAATTTGTATTTAGATTTAAGTTAAATCATGAAACTTTTATATGAATTCATTTCAATAATTAACCAATCAAATATTTATTATATTGAATACAATTGTAGTTATTACAATAGTTCATCTAGACGAGGTATGATACATTTTATTATTTTGATACGAAAATTTGGTACGCATTTGAATTTCAAGGTTTTTTTTTTTTTTCTTTTTGAAATGATATTCGTCTGAATTAACTTTTATGTCTTTTTAAATTAATAAAATCAACTATACGTCATTTACTCTATGGTTTGATGTATCTTTCAATCCAAATTTCTATTTAACCATTTGAGAAATTTCAGACCAAATCTATTGGGTTGGTTTTATTTGAAATTGAACTATTTAAGATTGGTTTGGATTATAAATTAAAAATATCATTCAAATAGAAACTTTAAATCTTTGTAAGAGACAATATTATAGAAAAAAACAATTGAAAATGGATTTAAAATAAGATTTCAAATAAAAGCTTTGAGATTCTTTAAGTTTACAGTTTATAACATCTCAAATAACTATCAAAATTCTAAATTATCATATCAATTAAAATCTCATATCAAGTCAAATTAAAATAGTTTAAATTGAAACAAAACAGATTAATTGATGATTTTGGTGGTTTTCAAAACTGACGGTTTTAACAGTACAATTTTGAATAATTTAAACAGTATACAGATTTATCCTTTCATCACTTAGTTGGAATTATCAAACTAAATTACATTGTCTGAATTTTTACATTACATTTTAAAATGGTACGAGGAGAGAAAATAACCAAGTGATAAAAAATAGATGGATCGAAAAAAATAGTTTTTTTTTGGTATAATAAAAAAGGAGAGAAAATGAGTAATTGTATTATTGTTATTTTATCTACTTATTAGTGGTATTAGTTTTCTTTCTTCTTTCTTTCTCTGGCTCCTCATTCAACACAGTCTTCTTGGAGTTGGTGGAGGATGTGGCTAGCACATTGCCGGCCATTTAACCTCAAAAATCTGCCTAGTGAGTTGCTTTCCTCATATCTATGTCTGAGGGGGTCACCTAAGATCGCACAGTGGGAAGAGTTTACTGACTGAGATCACTACTACTTGAGGAGGATTCCAGCGGATGGCAAAGTTGTCTATAGATCTGAGGAGTGGCGCGGTGACAAAAAGCTTCACCAGCAAGAAGTTAGCTCAAGATTAAGGAGCTCTTACAAGAGATCTTCCTGTAGATCCATGGGTTGTCGACAATGAAAAGCCTCGTCAAGATGGATGGTGGATTGGTGATTTGTTTAGTCATCTTTTGTTTATTTGTTTATTTGTAATTAAGGATCGTGGTTTCCTCACTCGATCTTATTTTGGTGTATATTTTGAATTTGTTATCATTTTTTGTGTGTTTTGACGGAGTGTTTAAGGTAGTTATAATTCCACTCGAGTTGTCTCAATGGAAAGTCATATGATTGCCTTTGTATTATGAAATTCTTATTTTTAATCGATCAGTTTCCATTGATTGTAGAAGGTTTCAAAAAGAATCTTGTGAGTGCTCAATATAAATCTGCTAAGATGGTATTCATCCTCTATTTGATTGCTCCTCCCACTATTCCTCAATCTCACCGATTTTTTTTTTTGGTCAATTTTTTGTGTTTTACATATTCTCTTGGTGTTTCAATAGCGGAGGACGTCCTAAGAGTCATCCTTTTTTTATTTCTTTCGAGTCTAATTGAACCCAAATCATGAAAGAGGCCATGCTCTAGTCTTTGCTCCAACTCTTCAACATTATTAACTACATTGAAACCACCATAGCTAGTCAAAGATAGCCATATTGACACCTCCAGACATGTCACCCGCTAGATCTACCATGCCCCATCAACAATATTCTATTAAAGATGTTCATGGTCGTTGAAAATTAGTAGTAAGTTAGTATTTGTAGCTCAAAATCATTATTGACTTTGATGGATTTGCAAAACTTCCTTTTTGGCCTTCCTAAATTTGATGATTCTTTATTATTTTCTCCCCTATGACAAAATGTTTTACAAAATCCCTTATTTGCCTTCTTGAATTTTTTTTTACGCATGTATTTAGTGCATAAATTTGAATTGAAAAATTTATACTTAATTTAGATTGAGTTTAGAACTTGAGTTGAGTGGTGTGCTTGAATAAAATATTTGAGTTGAAAATTTTGATAACAATGGTGCATTTGATTGGATGATTTGAATTGTTGTTTCATTGAAATTTGTGTTAAAATCGATTACCTTATTTAAAGAATTTGATTATTTTTTTTATTATTGATAATAAAAAAAATTGATTATTTTTATTTAGAAATTGAAAATTATATGGGGAAGGGAATAGGCATTGTAAATAGTGATTCAAAACACTGTAGACCATTGAAATGGATGATTTGAATTAAATGATGATGCCAATTGCGCATTCAACTATTGAGATTGAATTTTTTAGGTTCAAATCCACGTCCCAAACAACCACTCGTTCACACAATTTTGTCAAAAATAAAAGATAAAAAAGAGAGTAAATTTCACCTACATTTTTTATTTGTTCACATTTAAAAGGCTAAAATATCAAATAAATCAAAATCAATTATACCATTATATGAGTTCACAATTTTTTTAATTCTAAACCTTCAAATCAAATTAAATTCTATTACAAACTTAATTTATTAAAAAAAAAAACAAAGATTTAAATATTTAAACTATGGTAAAAGATTTTAATATTGTAATTTTGCTTCAAATTTTTAGTTTAATGCATGCCCCTGTAAATAATTTCTTGCTCTCCACTGATATGAAGATTCTAATCATTATTAATTTTGTATGACAGTGCATGTAATAGTTTATATGTAAATTTATTGATTTATTTGTTTTTCCTTGGATAAGAACCCTGTAAATATGATTATCCATTTTGATTTATAAAAGAAAATGAAAGATTAATTTAAATTTTGATATATATGTTTATTAAATTATTTTTGGATTAATCACATGACTACAAAACTGGGTTTTTTCCTTATTTGTACAAATGCCCCCTAAACTTTTTAAATTTGATAATTTAATCCTTAAACTTTTTTTTGGCAATTAAGTGCTTGAACTTATAATTCTTGGAAATTTTGTCCTTTTGGTTTAAATCAATTAAAATTAGGATAACTTTTAACATAAAACTTACATATTATTATCTAAAAAAGATATTGTCGATCATTTTTCTTTAATTAAAATACAAATTTCTTTTAAAGTCTAGGTTTAAATTTAAATATAATTTAAATAAGTTAAAGATTTCAAGGGAAATTTTATTTAAAATAAACAAAAATGATCAACAATGTTTTTCTTAAACTATAATGTATAAGTTTTATGTAAAAAAATCATCTAAATTTTAATAGAATTAAGTAAGAAAGACTGAATTGTTAAAAATTATAAGTTTAAGAAATTGATTGTAAAAAAAAATTATGAACTAAATTGTCAAATTTAAAAAATTCATATGACATTTGTACAAATAAGTGTATATATTTTTTTCCCATTGACTATTATAGAGTCATGACTTTTGCCGTTTGTCTTGCTACTGTTAAACACTAGGTAAATTTACGAAATATTTTATTCTTTTGATTAATTGGCAAATTACTTTCTTTTGACTAATCAAGGTACATAAAGAACCTTTTTTTTTTTTTTTGAACAGATAAATTTAGAACTTATAATTGATGGTAGGCACCTAAAAGGGGAACAAAAAATATGAGTTGAATTCAACGAAGTAAAAGAATTGAAGAAGTTATTCATCCAAAAAAAAGGGAGGGGAAAAAATGTCATCCTCCAAAAAAAAAAAAAAAAAGCCGAATACAAAACAAAACAAAAATAAAAGATGGCGCGTACTTAACACGAGAAATTTCGCGAATAAGGTTCCCTGTCAATCCAACCCGCGGGAAAATTAAAGAAATTTGCCCTCGCTAAGGAAACGAGGCAAGGTTACTCTAAGAAAATTGAAAACTCACAATGCTTGCTGGCCTTGGCTTGGCCCCCAATCAAACCCTTAACGGCTAAGAACTTTTTTTTTTTTTCAAAAAAAATAAAAAATAAAAAAATTTTCTCCGCCAGAGATGGTCAAAGCTCAAATCTATATTATATCATTTTTCCGCTCTTCACATGCAGCAGGGAAAGTCATGCCAAGGTATCCAATTTCTGCAATGTCCTCATAATGTGTAGAAATTTGACAATTATGTATGTGCCTGTATATTTCACTGGATTCATATATACAGAGCTCTGATTTAAAAAATCTGGACGTTTATAAATATTGCATAAGCAACCGGTTGCTATACCCTTTTTTTTTTTTTAATAATAATAATATTATTATTATTATTATTTTTTTTTTTTGCTAGAAACCGGTCGCTATACTTGCTACTAAAACATATGGATCCTGGGAAGTTCACAATTTTGCTGAAGAAGTCTGTTCAGTTGTTATGTCTTGAGTCTCATCATCAGTTGCCAATCTGAATTTCAGAATCTTATGAAGGCAAGTCATTGGTTTCACTTGTTTTCTTGGAGCTTGGTTTGGGTCCACAATGCATTTGCCCAAGAACAGGTTTGCCTCTGATGGACCTGTTTCTTGATGAACCACAGGGCCATCGTCTGAAAAGTATAAACAAAAAAATTCATTAATTGCACACCATAACATATGAATTATGAAGAGAGAGACATTGGTCTAACCAACTACCTTCTCTTGTAGGCCAAAACATCAAGATCGTCTCTTATCATCAAATTTATTAAAGTTTCTTGTCCCCCTTTTTGTCAGGATACAAATAAGGAATCAGAATGGCTGACCCAATACTAATTACTTCCAGTCAAGATGGAAAACCAAACAACAGAATATGGAGCTACAACTCAAGTTCATTTTGAAGAATCAAGTTTCTAATTTACGAATTTCTCAAGGGAGTTGTCCTCCGAGGAACCTAGGACCAGCCCTGGCAAAGAGTGGTAGCTGACCACTAGAACGTCCCCACAGGGGCAGACAATAGATGTTAATTAAGATCCTAACTATATCAACTACCAACTGTCCTCAACATTGTACAGAAAATTTAATTGGCTAGTTCGATTTCTTCAAATATAGATATTTTGAGGACGAGGAAAATATAATTTACCTTCTTCGGTGAAAACAAGGCATGTGCCGATCGTTTCTTCATAATCCCCTATCTGTTAAGAACAACTCTTCTTAGTCATGTCTCAACTCTCAAAAGCGAAACCAAACTAACTCAAGCTGTTGAATCATCAAATTCTGGTTCGTTACTATAGAAGTGTATCAACTAAATACCAATTATAAGAATAAAGGAACAAAACATATAACGGCTTTACGAGATCACTAATAAATCAATTGCAGACTATGGCTGTCAAGTACTTACCAGCTTCAAATGGTCATCTATGATCAATATAGGATTTAATGTATCCAAACCCTGCAATGTAATACAACAAATAGTATAGAATGACACACAAAGAACTAGTGTACAGGGCTAGAACACAAAATATCAAGTTTCAGTTGGTAAAACAGAAAAAATCACCATCTTATAGTCAATTTAAAACATGTAATTACAGTTAACACTAAAATAGCAGAAAACAAGTTCTCAAGTGTAAAACAACCACATTTGAGGGTCCTAGCACCTCGTTATTCGTCTGATTGTCCCTACTCAAGGTGTTTTAATGATGCCTCGACATGATTACTCCCTTCCTATCCCTATCTTTGGTCTTGTTGGAATGGGCTCTGAATTTGCCTTCTTAAAAATTACTAGGGCGTCCTTAATTATTTCTCTCCCCTTTTCATTTAAAACTGGCCAAATCAAATTCTGAATATGCAGCTCAGACCAAGGCCAACCTTGTCCAGGCACATTAATGCTAATTTCTACCTCCTGAATCTTTGATTCCTTCTTGTACGCATGATTTCACGTGCTAAAGTTTTTGTTCAACATGAGGATTCTCTCCTTAACTACTGGACCCACAATCTCAGGCACTAGAATTTTTTCAGCCACCTTCAACCTCCTTAAATAGTGTTTCCATACCCGAGACTGTTCCTCCATCTTCCTCCTGAAATCCTGATGGCTCTCCTCCTCCAATGCTCCCAGAAATCTTGTCTTCAATTAGTCTCCCACGCTGTACTAGTCTAGCACCAGAAGTCTGTCACCTGTTCTTCTATCGTCTATCCCATCATTAAGTCCAATATTTCTAGCCAGCACTACTTCTTCTCCAAGTAGCAGTAGGCGCTCGGGTCCTGCACTAAGGCCAAGGTTTTCCCCACCAGTCTTACGACCATGCCAAAAGCAATGTGAACGTCTTCGCTAGCGGCTTGCTCAATTGGACTGGGAAAATTTATGTAGGTTTTTATTACTTCCAAACAAGGTGCGTCATGAAAATTATCTTAGATTGTTCATTGACCAAGAAGATATGGAGAACCTCTTGGCTCTTTGATATTGGTAGATAGGACTTAGGAAGTTCCCAAGCACCGACTTGGCAAGGCCCTTGAGCACTGATTCTAGAAGGCACCCAAGCACCTGCTTAGGTAGGAGTTCAAGCACTCAGGCTCTAAAAACAAAAAAAAAAAAAAACCCCTCTTGGAATTAGCTTAACTCAAATGCATGATGGGCATTAGCCTCACGCATCTTCTAATATTCCCACTTTTTGACATCATTTATGCACTATGAAGAAACATATTTTTGCATCATATCCAATATGGAAACATAACAAGGGGTTATTGAAAGGGAAACCAATTCATTCCCTGAATACCAAACAGAAGCAGCTTCTTTTGTTTTAGGATTTGGGTCATGACTAGAGAACTCTTTTGAAAGTCTAGAAGGTGGTAATGAATCCTTCTGACTCTTTGTCGACAACAAAGGATAAATCTTTGGAGAACTTTCCCTTTTCATTCATCGTACAAAATTGAAAAGATGTGATGGGGCCATAGGGCTGATTAGGGTTGTATCGGGCTCTGATTTTGCCCATTTTCTTACTTGTGTGTTGTTTCCTTGTTTCTCTTTTATTTTTGGTTCTTCACCTAGGATTTCTTATCCTCTTCCTTTGTAACTGATTTTTTTTTTTTTTTTTTTTCAAAATTTAGGGGTAGGGGGATTCAAACTTTACACCTTGTGGTGGACTCATGCGTGAAATTATCACTAAACTATGCCTTAACCACCCTTTGTAATTGATAAATCATAAAAGGAGCTTTTCTTATCAAACAATGTGAAATGACCAAATTTGTACTAAATAAGTAAATCATGCGTATAAACTAAGGGTGTTACTAATAATTGAGTTATTATAACTGGCATAATCCTTCAAATTTTTAAATGCTTATCAAGGATTTGTGAGACAAAACATAAACTTTCAAGGAACTTTGTTAAAGAACTTACGGATAGAACATAAGGTGCATTTGGTGGGATGTCATGCTGCCCATAAACTGAATCAAGATCAAGCAATATATACTCTTCTTCACTTTCGTTCGCTTGGTTCACTGAATTTGCTTCCATGGCAATTCAGAAAAAGAAAAATGCACTATTGGTTCCTGTTCCTAATATAAGTGGAGTTATCAGCACTGCATTTTGTTTTCTGTGTTTTGAAACTTGTATAGAATATAACTTTATTCAGTTACAATACCAGAGTGTGTTCCGAAAATTTAAAAAAAAAATGTGAAAATGTGGTTAGTTTGCTATCCAAAAACATAAGGTAAAGACGAAAATAACCACTATTGAAAAGATTATGAGGTAAGTGTTAAGTTGAATTCCTCTAAGCTCCATAAGTGCAACCACTCATGCTCCTCATAGAATAAAATAACTCCGAAACATATGAAATGGATATATCCAAAACAAATTCAAATTACTGGGAACCTTTTCATTCCATATCTATAGTTACAATCAAAAATAATAAACAGGTAAAGGAACTAAATCCAACTTTATCAGAATCAAAATCTACAAAAAAATACAAAAATTAAAAAAACAAAAAGGACAGACAGTCAAGAAGAGTTCAAAAGTAACATCGGTTGGATAAAATTAAAACATTACATGAGTCACTACTCATGAATAATCATATACTGGCTGTGAGCTAAAAAGCAAGTGAATAAAACCTTAATAAATTGAAGACACCCACATTAAAATTTACATCTTTGAGCAAAACAAAAAATCAAAATCCATTACCGTTTGGTCCAGACGTCCACGGAGATTGCCTGCTGGACGGTGTCGCCTCCTCCCGACGACGACGAAGAGTGCCCCTAGCGACGGTGTCGCAATCTCCGGCACGTCTGTGGTGCTATGTTATCGCAACTCCGGCGAGTTATAGGTTTTTTAGGTTGAAATTGATTTGGGAAGTTTTCAATCTGGGGGTTTAGGGTTTCTGATTTGGAGATTTTGATTTTGGGGCTCATTTGTATTTTTTGGAAATATGGATAATAATGTTTGTAAATATAATAATTTTTGTATTTTTACTGTGTCTAAAAAGCCTATAGAAGTTCGGTAAAAAAATTTTGAAGTTACTGTAAATATCAGAACAGAATTTTAGATATTTGATAAATTATAAATAATATTATGTATATGATGGTAAAAAGGATATAATTTATTTTTGTTTAATAAATATGACAGTATGAAATTAATTGTTTAATAAATTTAATGTTCATAATATTTTACATTAAAATTAAAGAAGAAGATATACAATTTTTATTTTATATTCTAAAATAAATCAAAAAATAAATTCTACTTATTCAAGATGATAAATATTTTTTTATCATTTTCAAGTATACATAAAATTATAATAATAAAATTTTTTAATAATAATAAAATGTTTAAATAATAATTTGAAATTACTTTAAAGAAGAAAATTATAAATTTTAAACAAATAATTGAATGTAATTTTACTATTTGATAGATTGAAATTATTTTTTGTTTTTAAAGATATTTTATTAAAATAAGAAGGAAAAAAAAGGGTTCTTGGATGCACAAAGGCGTCAAAGAAAAAGGTTACTGGCGTCAAAGAATCCAACATACTCGCATGCAGGCGAGACGAAATAAAGGCCAAAAGAAAAAGATAAACTCGTCCAAGGATTGGAGAAAGAAAAATGCTGGGGATATATAGTATATAAATTATTATTATTTTCATTAATAAATATTTAAAATATTATCATATTTATTAATTATTTTTATTAATAGAAATATAATATAAGAGTTGATACTTAAAAAGCTAAAATAAGAATTTGTGCTCCTAATATTATTTTAAAAAAATAATAACAATTGGTAAAATATACTTTCTCAATTAGAAAAAGGCCTTGTAAAAATCCTCTTTCAAGAAAATCCTATGGGAAAAAAAATGAAAAAGATTAAAATGATGAACGAACAATCTAACTTTCGAAAAGAGACAAATCTATAATTAGGAGTCCAATCATATCATCTCTTACCAATTTAAAGTTGAAATCCGGGGAAGATCGCCACCAACAATCAAAAGAGGCCAAAACTATATGAGTTGATAAATTTCAACAACATAACCTCCTTCATGATAAATATAAGATACTGAAAAAAAAAATGATACTATTAAGATACTACAAAATAAGGCATCATTTGGCCTTGAATCTTCAAGGCACATTAAGAGAGTGAAAGCAATGTAGATTCACCACATAACTCGACTTGTATTCAAATCAAAGATAATTCTAACAAAATCTTTTAGTATGAAGCACAACATGAATGACACCCATAAATTCTGCCTCAAAAGCAATAAAAACCTAAGAACACATGTGAAACAACCTTTTATAAACCCTAGATGGGTTCTAAAATCTCCACCACAGCTAGCAAGTCCAAGAGTGTTATTACTTGTGGCATCAGTATATTTTGATCTGATTCTGATCAAAAGGAATCAAATTAACATGAATGATCTTTGAAGCTTTAGAAACTTTACCTTTCAACTCGAATCTTTTAAGCGAAAATAAGTCAAAAACCAAGTTTGAATACAATCTTGTTTAACAAATTCACTACTTGAACGGTAGTATAAATCCAAGATAAAGTCGATTTAACATCTTTTTTTTTTTTTTTTTTGTTCTCAATATCGTTAAAATTTTCACTTTCCAATTAATGCAAAGGGAGGTGATGATAGCAATAGCCACAAGCTGAAGATTTGCTGGCTGAACTTTTCCTCTAAAGCCATTGAGAAGATCCATCCATTTATTACTACTAGTTGACAGACACAAAAAATGCCATATGACTATTTTAGACCTATCACATGGCATCAACGTGGCAATGATGTGGCCACTATTTGGCTACCATGTGGCACCTAGAGGGGGTGACTAAAAGAGTCGGTGGCTCTTATTATATGTATAGCTCTAAAGTGATGACAAATGTCAAAATGAGGAGGATTATTTTTATGAATAGCCCCTGAAATACTACAGACATCCATTCAATTTAGTCTATATTTGTTCAAAGCCATTTATTGTGCCCTTAATATATAAAAATCATTCAAAATACTCATTTCATTTATATTTGTTTATGATTTTAACGGGAAACCTGAATTTACAATTTAAAATAAAATTTTATAAGGATATTTTAGTAATTTTGAATATATTATCTTATGTTTTTTGACTCTTTAGTTTCTAATAAGCTAAAAAAAAATTAAAGAGAGAGAGAGAGAGAAAAAAAAATGAGGAAAACTTATTGAGTTTCTAAAGAGAAAAAATTTCTAGGGTTTGAGATGAAATTTATGTCTAGAAATCTACAATTAAATTACCTTGTATCTTCCACAACCACAAAACCTCTTTCATGCCCATTTCGTTTATATCTATTTATGATTTTAATCGGAAAGCCGAATTTACAATTTAATATAAAATTTTGTAAGGGTATTTTAGTAATTTTGAATATGATGTCTTATGTTCTTTGACTCTTTAGTTTCTAATAAGCTGAGAAAGCACAATTTAGAGAGAGAGAGAGAGAGAGATAGAAGAATGAAAGAACCTTTCGAGTTTCTAAAGAGAAAAAAAATTTTAGGGTTCCAAATGAAATTTGTGCCTATAAATCCACAATTAAATTACCTTATATCTTATACAATCATAAAACCTCCTTCATGTATTTCCACCTTTATTGTTTGCTGTTCAAATCACCTTTTTAGCACCATAAAAACACTTTCTAGTTACATTCCCAATTAATTCAATATCAAAAAATGTTTTTATATGACCTAAATTTGAACGATAGCTACTACCATAATCCTTGATTAAGCTTCCTATAGCTGTTATATTTAAAAGAGGGATGAACTTCTCAATTTTGGATTCCAAATATTTTCATCCTCTTCTTCTTTCATTAATTCACAGCTTTTGATGATCTTTGAGGGCTGGATAGTAATTGTGTTCATTAACTATGTCATATCAGCAACTTTCATTAAAATCATTAATAAAAATAAACTGAATAGACATTTTAAATAATTTTCTATATAACCAGAGGCATAATAACTGAATTTGAATAAATAGAGGCTAATTTAAATATAGGTCTATAATTCAATGGCTATTTATAAAAGAATAATCCAAAAAGAAATGGGTTAAAAAAGTTTTTAGTTGGATAAATAGTTAAAAATAAACTAATTTTTTCTAAAATGGTGATAAGTATCAAAAGCAAAATTGATTAAAAAAGTTTTAGTTGGATTAGTTAAAAGTAAAATAATTTCTTTTTTTAATGATGAAAATGTTAAAAAGAAAAAAAGGATGAACAAAGTTTTTAATTAGATTGGCTCTTTTACATGTAGTATGAATATAATAGAAAGTAATAGATATTAAAAAAAAAATGCTCCGTTACTTTAGAAAAAAATAAAAAATTAAAAGGCTCCATTAAAAAATGTAAAGGTTAATTTAAATTTTGAGAAAGTAGACAAGAAATTAAAAAGAATTAAAATACTTATTATTTAAGCTAAAAGATATACATTTCTTTTATTTTTAGGTTGAATTTGTTTATCATATCTCACGTTTGAATGCAATATAATTTTCATTCATATATAAATATATTATATTTAAATATCAATCATATTATAATTTAAATCTAATACAATCATTATTTACCATTTCATTTTTTTTTCTATTTTTATTAGTCACATCACATATTTGTTTTTTCTCTTTCTTTTTTCTCTATATTTTTATAAATTACATCATATATAATACAATTTAAATACTTTTCATCTAAATAAATAATGTATTTGAATATAATTTTCATTCATACATAAATATATTATATTTAAATATCAATCATATTATAATTTAAATCCAATACAATCATTATTCACTATTTCATTTTTTTTTACTATTTTTATTAATCACATCACATATTTTCTTTTCTCTTTTTTTTCTCTACACTTTTATCAATTGCATCATATATAATATAATTTAAATATTTTTTATCTAAATAAATAATGTATTTAAATATAATATAAATATTTTTTATTTAAACATATATTAGATTTAATATATTATATTTAAATATAATATAAATATAACATATCTTATGAAAACGCTCTACTTTGATCAGACGTATAAACAAAAGGCAACTATTCCATTAAAGAAGAAATAAAAAAACCCACAACAATGAAAAAATAAAAAATAAAAAACAATGACTTTAAAGGAAAAAGGCAATCATCATATTAACATATGGGTCCCACGCATGAGACAAACAGCCACTTAACTCATTGTAAAAAGAAAACCAATGTCGAATCAATGAATAAAAAAATTGCTTAAAAACTAAGAAACTGACTTTAACTACATTAAAAAAAAAGAGAAAAAAAAAAAAAAAAACCCATACGAAACGGCATAAACAAACTTATTCCCTCTGTCAATATTGTAATGGAAAAAGGTTATCATTTCTGTTTTACCACCGCAGGCAAACGCACTCTAAAATCCTATCCCTTCTCAAGTAAATTTATAAAATGAGAAAGTGAGGCCTAACATGCAGTGCTTAGGAAATAAAATCCTATCCCTTCTCAAGTCAATTTATAAAATGAGAAAGTGAAGCCTAACATGCAGTGCTTAGAAAATAGCACAAACCATCATGCTTGCTCACTAGAGGCATCCCTATAGATTTCCTAAGGAATAACCCGTCTATTTAGCATCTCACTTTCAGTGCTGTGGATAGCAAGGTTGTAAATAACGGCATTAGTTAAAATATTTAAGTAATCTCTAATTTTACAAAAAAATTTAGAGAGATTTTAGCGGAAATGTCAAAAAAATTTATGAAAATTACATAAATTTACTTCAAAACATATTTATAATATTTTAAAATAGCATAAATATTAAAAATATATATATACACAAGTTTTACATAAAAAAAACATCTTACAACATACGTATCATATTGTCAAAATGAAGTCTTATGAGATTAAAAAATGATTTGAATGTCATCTGATTCAACCAATATTAGTGCTGAGACATATTATATTCTCTCAGCTTTCATGTGTTATATTTTATTTATTTTTTAAAATCTTTTGTTTTTGAGGAAAATTATAGAATGCCAAAAAAATATCCAAAATTTCCAAAAAAAATTGAAGTTTTTTTGGTATTGATATTTTTGTCAATATTTTTCCGTTATTTTGTACAAAAGATTTTACACCTGAAAATATATTTGTAATGCGTTTGTTTACTGAATTACATTTATATTATATTTATGTATTTAAACGTAATGTAATTTTCATTTAAATACAAGAATATTTCATTCAAATACTAATCACATCATAATTTAAATATAATATAATCACCATTTAATATTTTACTTTTTGTACTCTTTTTACCAATCATATCACATATTCTCTTCTTCTTTACTTTTATCAATCATATCATATATAATACAATTCAAATACTTTTCATCCATATAAATATTATATTTAAATACAACACAAATATTTTTCATTTATATAAATATTATATTTAAATGTAATGCAAATATCAAACATATATTGCATTCAATGCAATACATTATCGAAACAGTCCCCTTGATACACCTCTCAAATGCAAAAATTTTGACGAAAATTAAAAAAATATCGTGCATATTTGCAACCATGACAGAT
This sequence comes from Antiaris toxicaria, assembly GCA_035233585.1. NCBI lineage: Eukaryota > Viridiplantae > Streptophyta > Magnoliopsida > Rosales > Moraceae > Antiaris > Antiaris toxicaria. Next base: position 11,990,172 of record CP141161.1, read on the forward strand.
AATATCCAAATAGTCTTATTTATTTATTATGCCTATATTCTAGTTTGTTGATAATTAAAAATTCACCTGTGTTATTACATGTGTAGTGATTCCATTCCTAACTTTATCATAACATATATAATTCACATCTCCACACTCATAAATAAATAAATAAAAACTCACCATTAGCGTCAAAAGCTGGATCCAAAAGCCAAACGCCAGAGCGTGTTAGGGTACAAGCAATTTACGTCTGTTCGATTACAGATGATGTATAATGAACCAGAGAAGTTAGAAGCATAAACGAAGTTGAATACATACAAAAATCCAGGAAGTTCCGTTTCAAAAAATAAAAAATAAAAAACCCAGGAAGTTCGTCCAAAAACCCATCCATCGCACATCAGAGATCAGGCAGAACATAGAGTGGAGGAGCCGAACACAACAGCACCCCCTCAATTAGAGAAGAGAGAGAGAAAAAAAAACAACTTGGAAGCATAGAAAAAAATGCATTCCTCACGTGGATACAATAGCGTGGGACTCGTTGGGGTCCTACCTTTTGCTGTGCAATGATTCTTTTATGCAACCATTGATCACTAGAATCACCAGCAGTGTTGCACCACAGCCTATGAGCATCATGGCCAAAGTTAGCATGATAAACGGCAAAGAAAGTTCGTCACAAATGTCATACTCGAGCCATTGACTGAGGCATGTGGTATTCAATTCGGAGATTTCGAAAAAAAAAAACGAGGATCAAATCGTCTACAGAGCAAGGCACGAACAAACTACTGGTCTGTGATTTTGTCACTCAAATATTTCAAGACAGCCTTAGTTCCTCTATCTAAAATTGTCCTCCGGATGCTGCAAAATGGAAAAATAAGACGGTAAGTACACTTAAAGTCATGGCCTCTGGAACCTTATTTCACGCAGCAAAAGTAAACAAACACTTTCATTCTGCTTTAAATCCTAATACAATTGTCCCATAGTCCCTTTCTATTCAAGAGCTGAATTTGGAAACCGATCTCACATATATGCTGTCAATTAACTTCTGGTAAAAGTTTTTCAACAGTTATTTAAATTACTGAGTTAACAGACAAGCGAGAGAGAGAGAGAGAGAGAGAGAGAGAGTTTTAATAATCAACATATGCACATTCCATTATCATATTGTCCATTCTCATAAAGTATGGTTCTTATATACACGGATATCGCCATTAATAAAAGGACTTGTGCTGAAGATACGGTTGTTTAGAGATTAGATCAGGGCCTGGCTTGCAAAGAGTTATACCTAGTCCTTGTACTAATGTCCACAAGGGAATCAACCTTAAAATAGAGATATCTCAACAAAAACTCTAATTAATTGACAAATACAGGCACTGCTTAGATAATACACATGCATCTCAAGAACCACCTTAAGATTTGACAGAGGTAATACTGCAAATACTTCACCTTGTTTTCATTTAAAAAGAATTTAAAACATAACCAAACTACGAAAGTAACATGCTTCTTGCAAAAATTGGCCAAATAGGATGATGAAGTGTACCTTCTCAATGGATTTCCATCAAGTCTTAAGACCTGCAGGCTTGGTTCAAGTAAACCCTGACAAAAAAACCTCTAAGCTTAGAGAAACATCACAAAAAAGGTTTGGACCAACGACTCCTACTGGCATAATGTAAAAGGCATTATTGTCTGTGGTTGGGAATGAATTGTTTTCACTCCAGCAAGAAACAATGGTGAATTTTTTATTTCATTAGAGAAAACAAGAAACAAAATCACAGAAAATGGATTATGTTTTCATATTTGATAATACTTTTCTCACAAGATTATCTCTTTTTTATTTGATCATATTTGCTCGATCATGACACAAGCCACCTACCATCCGATCACTCACAAATATGCAAGTCCTAATACAGGTCAGACTCGGACAGTAGTTTGCAGGAACAGCAGACCAAAAACATCATCCCATTGCAATGTTTTAGACGAACAGAACAGCTTTACAGACCAGAGGATTAGAGATATAAACTTATTTGTTCGACTCATTCAGATATATACTTGCAGTATATGAAACAGCCGAGTTTTCTGTCTTTCTTTTTTGTTTTAATCACACAGCAAGACAAACCTATAAATACTATTATAGTCAAAGGCTGCTCATACTCACCAACTCTGGTGGAAGTGCCGATATGTTATTGTCAGATAGGTCAAGCTCAGTGAGAGAAGTAAGGTTTTTTAAACCCTGCCATTGATGCATCAAAAGCAAGAAAAAGACGTACTTTCAATAGACTACATATATAAACTGAGAATAAAATTTTTAAGTGTTAAAACATTAAAGTACAAGACAGTTTATAACCACCTGAGCCAAGGATTTTAAAAGAAATTTATATTCACTTCCCAGGAAAAATACCCAAACATGATAAAAGGTACTATGTGATTGTGAAGAATACATCACACAAAGACAGTTTGTACATAAAACAAATTTTACATTAAGAAAAGAGCCAATAGACACCATAAAATAGCAATTCCTCCAGCCCACCATTTTCTCCCAACAAATGGATGCTAACAGCTTGCTCTTTTTTTTTTTGGGGCCAATCTTTAACTGCTACTCTTTTCCTTCATCCCCTTGAGTGCCAATCATACAACTACTACAGCTAACTAAACTTTACCTCCTCCTGACAAAGGTATATGCTTTTAAAACTGAGCCAGGGGGCTCAAACAAGGGAATGAAAGGGCACGCTAAGAGAAAAGGCATACGAAAGCCACTCCCCTAATCTATAGATTACATGCCAATAGTTGCTTCTAAGTGAAGAAAGTGTTACCACTGGAATAGATCGAAGAGAATTTCGGCTCAGGTCAAGGATCCGCAGGTTCTGTAAGCTCAATACTTCGGATGGAACTTCACGTAGCTGCATTTGTCTGAATTTAAAATAGATATAAGTTGTAAGACAAATGGCATGGATATTAAATAGAAAATGAATGAAAATAAAAATAAAACACAAAATTTATAACGACAAATGCATGAACAAGAAAGAGAAGAAAACATGCTCCTCGAGTGTGTTTGAAATGTACATGAAGTGACTTTCCGTTGACTGACCTGAGATAAAGCTCCTGCAAATGTGGCAGGCTAGAAAATGCTGGATAATCTGGTAATGATGCAGGATTACCGCTCAGATCCAGAACTTGAAGCATAGGTACTCCTTGAAATCCATCTGCTGGAATCTACAGGTCCAACAAATAAGAAAATAGATCAGATTCACATCCAATTGGAAGCATAGAACATAATTCAAAAATATATGCACAATATGCATGAGTTTCTCTTCATCAGTATAGGCAACATGCTCTCACTCACCAGAAGTTTCTTTTTTCTCAGGTCAAGAATCCAAAAAGTCAACCAGGAGTGATTTGGATTTTCAATAGTCATTTTGGTTACACACGCCACATATCTAGGGGTATAATCAACTACGTAATCCTTATTATCTTGAGAATAGATGCTTGAAACTGGCAACAACCAGGCCCTTAGAACATTTATGTTTTGTTTGGATCGCTGGTTGGAGTTGAAAATTCTATGTTGGAGTTGAAATTTTTAGGTTGGAGTTGGGTTGATTTTTCAAAAACTAATTATAATTTTTGTTGACTTTTTAGAAAAAAGAGAAAAACCAAAATGGAATAGTACAGTTTAGAGATCTAAACCATGCCGATGAAAATATAATTAGTGTGAGAAAAACAAATTCATGACTGACAATACCAGATGAAAAGTTTGACCAACCATAACATCATTGATGCTTGGTGACTTCTTAAGATTTACTAATTTATATGAGAGGATAAGTTTCCTCTACCTCAAAAACATGACAAGAGCGACATGCTATAAAAATCACAATAAATTCAAATGAATTAAGAACTTTTTCAACCTTTTCATCAAGAAATTCAAGATCTTCTTTCATGATTTGTCAATACCTATTAATAGTATCTAGTGCAGCTCGATTTCAAGATAAAGTGCCCATGAAAGTGGGAGATAAAAGCCTGTCAGAGGCTCATTCTGTCATATATACACACACAGAGACATCACATAAAGTTTACCTGTTTAAGGGGATTACCATCCATCTTCAAACACAGTAGATTAGGAAGTGACTTAAGGATTGAATTGGGCCAGTCTTTAAACTTGTTCCTGGACAAAATCAAAGTCTGCAACATTTGTATAAAAGTTAGAGATGAATATAACTGGAGTAAATTCTAAAAAATCTAGCCTATCAGTTGACAACAATAGCCATTTAACTTGGCCCCGTCAAACCAATCTTAAATGAGTAATTTATGATTTAATTTATATATAAACAAAAACAAAGAGTAAAATAAGCAGCAACAGAAGAAATCTTGATAAAGAAATAAACATCAAGTCTGAGCAGAGGAAATGATTACAGCTTGTACTTAGGTCATTTCCCAGATTCTTGTCACTTAAGGAGCTTGTTGCCTTCTTTTTTCAAATTCAAATAAATTCTTTCAAGTTTTATTGCCTCTATGTTAGATTCCCAGTCAGATTTGTATATTCTAGGAAGGGGAATATGGGAAAGGCTTGGGGTAGTAATGGAAATCTGAGTGAGGAAGGTATTATCTCCGATATGGCATGCTTGGAGCGTGTGGAGCATGATGGAGATAAAGGTGGTGTTGGGGGTGTGAGGGAGGCAGGCAATCATTTGGGATAGTACTGGCTGAGGCAATTGGAGGTTGGGGAGTCCTCAAATACCCACCACTACCGTTATCTGTTATTGTATCATTCTCCTGTATTCATGGAAGCTCCGTGTATGAGGAGCTGGGTATATAAATAAAAGGATCCAAGCCCTTTTCTTGGTTTTCTCTTTGATTATTGAGAATCTGTCCCTGGCTTGATTGATTTCTTTCCAGTACCATAACACTCTACCACTGTTAATTGATAGGATCTAGGGCTAGAATCTTAGGAAAATGACAGCAAATTGCACCAGACAACAGTTAGAGAAAAGAACCAGCAGAATTTATTGAAGTAAAACGAGCCCTAAGGCCAATACACGTGGTGAACCTTCAAGACACCACCAAATCTCCATCACTTGGAATTTCAAATACTTTCTTACAACCAAATTCTACCTCCCTGTCATTACTACCACACAACCTGTTATATCTATTCTCTAACTGACTAACTAAGTCCTCATAACCACCCTTCTCCACACCAACCGAATCCTGACTTTTTCATTTGTTTAGGGAAAAAAAACCCTTTCATTGACTTGTAAATCAGTTACAAGGGAAGGAGGACAAGGTATCCTCCAAAGTCAAAGATGGAAATACAAAAACAACTAACAAGACAGATAAAGATTACATAGTAAAAGCTAATTCTAACTTTCCTACCTAATTAATATCCTATCACTAACCGAATCCTATCTAACGGATACACTTCTCTAACAAACCATATCACATCAGCCCCCCACCCAATTATTTCTTCTTCTTAGCTTTCCTCACATAAGTGAACCGAATCCTAGGCTTATCAAGTTCTTTGCCTTCAACAAAGCAGATCAGACAACCATGATCCAAGCCTAATTTACAAGCAGTCTCCAGGGGATGAGAACCTTATAATCCTTTGGTTAGCACCAAGTATCTTAAGTTGTCAACATATCAGGATGATGCTCCCACAGCCCAGGAGAACCATCCCCAACTTGCGGGCTACATAAGTACTAATATAATGAAAAAATTAAAAGATTCCACATGAAACAGTCAGGAAAAATTACAAGTTTCTTCACGTATTTAACCACTTTTAAACCTAGCCTCTAAGCAGACATGATAAGTAATTCAAATAAATTTACCTGCAGGGACGTGCACGAGGAAAGTTCAACTGGCAGCTCTTGGATGGAATTCCTAGACAGATCAACTTTTATAATGTCACCAGATTCCCACACTTTTGCTGGGACAACACTCAAATCCATCCCTTCCAATGAAAGTTCCTGAAAGAAAAATCATTGGTGAAGGTGCATATGTCCAATCTGAGTACAAAAAGACAAGGAAATCAAGAAGGCTGAATTGCATGTCCGCATCTTCTCCCATGACAAAATCAGATCAGAAAGGAGGGAGAAGAGCATGAATGTGAAACCCTACTTATAGATCACATGCAGGGCACAAATAAGATCATATATGCTAGAGGGATAGTAATTTCTACCGTTAAAGCAAGGGTAACAGCGTATGAAGCCACACAAACATCACTCTGAGAAAAGCTCATCTTGCTCAAGGGGGGAAAAAAAGGTTGAAATAACCAATACCTTTGAAGTTATAGACAACCGGGCTGCCATAGAAATTATATCGTCTTTTGTTGAAGTTGTTGTTTCAGATTCTGCATGAGAATCTCAAACTTTACTACTTAAAACATAAGTTTGATCAAACTTGTAAATCATGAAACCGTGGTATAGGATTTAAATCTAGAATTCTTATGGCCATTGAGAAAAACTGATTAGTTATATGAATCAAAAGTGACAAAATGCTCATGCATGAGAAGCACAAACCTTCACTTTGTGGCAGTCTACTCCGAAGATACTTCAATAAAGCTTGTGTGGGTCCAGAAACTAATGAGCTGGGAAGAATATTTCAGCTGGATTAAGGATCCATTATCAGAAGCATTAAACACATAAAGAGCTGAGAAAATGTCTCACACCTTCGAAGAGTTCGCAATGGATTTCCAATAAGCAAAAGCTTTCGCAGAGTAGTCATGTTGCCTGGAGACAGAACAAAAGGCCATAATGTTTCAGAATATACAAGCAAATACATTTACTTTCCAAACGTTCTTCCTTTTAGAACAAACTGAAATAAAGTTCTTTGTTTTTTTTTTAAATAAGAAAAACCTTTCATTGATTAATATTCAATTACAAGGAAAAGAGAACAACATGTCCACCCAGAAGCAAAAACCAAACAAAAAGTTCATCTCTAAACTATTTGGATGCAATACAATTACCACTCACGCCATGTCTATTTCCCTATCACATCCTTCCAAAGCACTGCAGGACGTTGATGGTTGAGGACACGGTAAGCTTGAGATCTAATAACATGGCGAAAGCACTATGGAATGGTTTTGTAATGTCTCTGCTATGGAGCATCATAATTAAGAGGAATTCTAGAGTTTTTGAGTAAAGGGAGATGAGGGTGGAGGACATTTTGAGAAAGCTAAATGTTCTGCTTCACTATGGGCTCCACAGATAAGGCATTTAAGAATATTCCCAAATTGAAATAAAGTTCTAATTGCTTAATTTTAGTTTAATTCGACTTAAGAGGCAAAAGGTTTATGAGAACATTGAACCCACATGAAACTTCAATTCCAACAAAGATACCTTCTTTAAATCTGGAATAAGCTAACCTTACCCAATTCTGGGGGCAATCCAGTCAATGAGTTGTTAGAGATATCCAGGACTGAGAGACGCAATTTACATGCCTCCACTGGGTACTCCTTCAGCTGCATCAAATGTTGCATTGGAAAATTTATATTTCAGTTAGCGACACATCTAGTTTACACAATGCCTTGATGAAGTTGGCCTTCATCACCATATGTTATTGTCAAAAGTTTGCCATCAAAATTAATTACGGTGACAGTTAACTATTTGGATTCGCTATTATCTTCATTGCTATGCGTTGCAGATAGAAAAGATCAGTATACTTTAGTCTAATGACCTATTCTCCCATATAACTTTACACTAAAGATTACATAAAAATTTGATTTATACAGACTTTTATCTACCTGGTTTGAGTGAAGATCTAATGTCCCTAAATGAGAAAGCGCCCCCATCTCTGCTGTTAAAGTAGCAAGCGCATTGTTCCTAAAATTTGATGGTGCAGTTGGCCAACAATGACTCCAAAGATTAAAGAAAAATGAAAAGTGTAAAAGATGCTTGTTTAAGAGTAGATACCCCATGTAAAACTCCACAAGAGAACTACAACCCTTTATTGATGGTGGTACTGCTGAAATTCCTGCATAACTTCTAGAATTAGGCAACTAACTACAACAAGTGTAAAAATGAGTTCAAATGATACCTACCTAGGAATATTGAGGATGGTAATTCAGTTATAATTTAACTCACTGTTTTGATGGAGGTCTAGACGAATGAGATGCGAAAGGCTTCCAATGTTCTCTGGTATATTGCTAAGCAAATTTTTAGCTGCGCAAGTTATGGAACGATATTACTAGTGGGTGGGTGTAAAAGAAAGAATTATCGCTTAGTCGTAAAACTATGGGCAATTACATGCATTGAGCTCTATAAGCATGATCCATGATGCAATCAAATTCTCGGACAGCACTGTTAGCTTGTTTCCCTAGCTCCAACAGATAACAGAAACATATTTGCCGCACCAAACATGACAAATTGCCATTAATTTTTCAGAAGATAAACCAACCAGCAAAGTATGTGCCAAAGCTAATAATTTTGCGTACCTCCACATCCACTTTCGTCAATTTTGAACAGTTCACCATATCTTCTGGAAGGCTGGTTATGCTATTGTTTGGTGCCTGCAAAAGAGTTCCAAAAGCTAGCTTTTCTTGTAGACCATATACTGAGTTAAACTAAAAGGGAACTTATGAAATTGGACACAACTAGATTTAGCAGAACAAAAAGTCTCTAACAGTGAATATCAAGGTCCACTATTATTGCGAAGCCTGATGACACAACTAGCCAACTTAAGATCTACCAGTCTACCTATTAATTCACTCTGTTAAGCCAAGACCCAAAATAAGGAAAATGATAGGCCCAGAGCAGGAAGACCAATTGGATGTACCACTCCCCATATTTATATCCGCACACCAAAAATTTACCTTCAATTCTGATAAACATAAACATCTTCCAAGTGAGCTAGGAAATTCCTTAAGCTGATTGTTTGAACAATCAAATCTGGAAACACCATATATGTCATTAACTAGATAAACGTAAACTGTAAACTCACTCTTAAATTCAACAAAGAAGCAATTTTTCAATAAACTTGGTTTAAACAAAATGAAAAAGGACATATTGCACACCCCAAGTGGTTTCCAGTTTCCACCATATGCAAAATAACAAAAGTATAATAAAATATTTTACACGGATGGTAAGTGAGTGACATGTTACAAATTTCAAGAAAACACAGCCTATTTCAATGTCTATCCAAGGAAAATATATATATATATATATATCGGGACAGTAAGGATAATAAAGACCAACATGAATTTCTTTACCATTTGTAAAAGGACGAATGTTAGTTTTTGTCCCTACTCCAATGCTTGCCACATGGCTTTATTTTATTTTATGGTTTTGTGCGTCAAACAGATGTGTACTAATGCTAATTTGGACGTTTGAATAGGAAAATTGTTTTTACAATAAAGTGTTATCTTTGATGGCAAATATAATAAATGATGAACTTGGTGGCAAAATTACCACCAAGTATAGCAAATGTTAAATTTGGCATTTGATTGCTGTGGTTGGTAGTAGGTGCCTTAACTCTTTCATATAATTATTAGAAATTTTGTCATTTCTAAAAATACTAAAACTTTACTTTTACGAATTTCGAAGCCTAATGATGATGACAAAAGATAGCTATAGAATTACAAATAACAATAGTTGGAAGTAAGTACGTGTGAAATAATTTATTGTCTAAATTATTAGTTGAGAGGGTTTTAAGAAAAAAGACTTACATGTGCATATATATTTGAAAAAAGAATTGTTTTAATAAGGACTAAGAAACAAAAGAAGGAAAAAATAAATAAATAAGCATGCAAAAAAAGGCCACATGGCGAGAGTTGGAGGCGCCATATAGCAAGTGTTGGAGTATTCGTCCTTATATATCGTAAAGAGATTATATATTGAAGCACAAAGTCTCAAAAATGCTATATTCACAATTTTTTGAAGCAAACATATAGCATTGATATTGACATACTCATTGGAGATGGTCTTAGAGTGTCTTTAATGCAGTGCTAAGTTAATATGCAAATGCCAAATTTTGGCATTTGGGTATGAAAAGTAAAACTATTATCCAATGCAGTGTTTTTTTTTTTGGGTGCTAAATTCGACATATCTTGGTGCCAAATTTGAGATCACGTATAGCATACATCAAATTGAGACATTTGTTGCTATTAGTTAATAGATTTGTTGACTTTTTTATTTAACAATTACAAACTTCCCATTTTCAAACTATATAAAAATTGAAAGCTTACTTTTGCAAGTTCTAAAGCTTAAAATTTTATGATACAAATAAAATATCATTTGAAATAACAATACGCATTAGTGCACAAAACAGAACAACATATCAAATATGTCATTGTCACGCATTTTGTGCCAATTATAATATTGGCACTTTTTTATGCTCTAACTATTGTGTAATGCTATTTCCAATGTAATATGTACTTTTGCCATCATTATTACGGTTTGAATCTAGTAAAGTAAACTTTTAGTATTTAATTAAAGAGAGAAAAAGAAAACCCCAAAAGGAAATAATAAGCTGTACTTGACAAGAGAAGTTGCAGAGCCAATCTCCTCGGGTAATTGATGTATCGAATTGAAGGACACATCCAATGATTTCAGCATCGGAAGCCTATTTACAAATCATAATCCAATTCAAGAAATTAGAAAACAAAATCCTCCTCTATAGGAATCCATGAGAGAGGCAATCAAGCTTCGAAAACAACTTACTCTCCTATTGCAGATGGAAGCGCCGTGAGCTTGTTGTGGCTAACATTCAATACAGTGAGTTGAGCTAAATTTCTCAAATCTTCTCTCAAAACTTCGATATTGTTATGAGCCAGAATGAGCTTTTGCAGCTCCACAGCCTAAGATCAAAAGAAACAAGAAACAATCTGAAATTCTCAATCTTCACATTCATAATTCAATTCCAAAAACAGAAAAATAAGAGTTTTCACTTTCATTCCCCCCGCCCCACCGAAATTCTCAATCTTCACATTTATAATTCAGTTCCAAAAAAAAGAAAAATCGGAATTTTTTTCAGCTTTTTCCCTGAAATTCTCAATCTTCACATTCATAATTCAGTTCCAAAAACAGAAAAATCGGAGTTTTTCTCTCTCTTTTTTTTTTTTTTTGGTCTGAGATTACCTCCCACCATTTCTCGTCGTTGCCAATGGCGTCCAAGCTCCGATAAACCTCGTTTGGAACATCTCTGAAAAATCAATGGAGTCAAGAAAACCCTAAATCGCTAGGCCGGCGAAACGTAGGGTGGTTTTGGAGGTGAAGAAAACTTGCCTAAGAGAGCGATTGGAGAGGTTGAGAGAACCAGAGGCTCTCGCGGCTTTGAGAAGACGATCCATGGCAAATCAAGCTTGTTAATTTCGGCAAAAATAAGAGGTTTTTTGACTTTCAGATCTGCGCTTCAATGGAGTCCGGATGAAGTATAAGAATATCGGCATTCGGCTGCACGGTTTTGCGAAACTCTGGGGATGAGTGGAAATATGAGAAAAAATAACGAAAATTACAAAATAAAATTACTTGAATATACATTTATGGTAGTACAAGCTTAAAAATATATATAAATCCGTAAGTTTTACATTAAAAAATATATTGTATCTAATTTATTTTAATATAAAAAAATCTTATAAAATTTAATCTAAAAATAAATATAAAAATAAGTTTATTAATAATTGTTTTTTTTTTTTTTATATACACTTAGATGAGATGCTTTGAGTTTCAGATCTAGGCTTCAACGGAGTCCGGTCGAAGGATAAAAATATTTGTATTCGACAGCTTACGAAATTTTGGAGATAAGTGGAAATATAAAAAAAAATTACGAAAATTACAAAAAAAAAATACTTGAATATACGTTTATATCATTTTACGGTGCTAGAAGCTTAAAAAAGATATATAAATCAATAAGTTTTACATTAAAAAATATATTGTATCTTATTTATTTTGAGATATAAGAAAGTCTTGTAAAATTTAATATGAAAATAAATATAAAATAAGTTTATAAATTATTGTTTTTATATAAATGAGATGACTATTTACAATTTTTTATAAAGTTTTTAAGAATCTAATTAGAAGCATGATTATAATAATAAGATAATCATATATTTTCTCTATTTTTTTTTTACACAACTTTTATGCTTTATTTATTACTTTTTTTTATTTCTTTAGTTTATAAAGTAAATTATAAAATATCATTCCTTATAAAAATTTATAAGATAGCAAATGCAAAATAAATATGGAAAATTTTAACAAAAAATTATAATTTTTTTTATTGAAATTTGTATCAAAATTTTTGATATTTCCTTAAAATTTATCAATATTTTGTATAAATTATTTTACATTATACTGAAATCAATATCTTTATCAATATTTTTCTAATATTTTAATAAAAATGATATTACACTTAAAAAATATTTTGAGATCCTTTAAATACAAAAGTTTTGATAAAATTTTCAATAATATTGAAGCTATTTGTGACCACGATCTAGATTAAGTGTTCTTCTTTAATGATATTAGCTGGATTATAGTTTTTTTTTTTTAAGTGCTTATGTAGTTAAGCTGTTACTTGTTGCATTATTTTAAAATAATAGTGTGTTTGGTTTTATCATTACATTTAGTGCACTATGTAGTTAGGCCCTTGTTTGGTGTACTATTTCAAACTAATGATGTGTTTGATTATAGCATTACATTTACAATGCATTAAAATGTAATATAATTTTTATCCAAACACATAAACATTACATTTAAATATTTATCACATCATAATTTAAATCTAATATAATCACCATTCACTTTTCTATTTTTTTTAATACTTTTACTAATTACATCACATACTCTCTTTCTTTCCTTTTTTTTTTATCTATTTTTATCAATCACATCACATCCTCAATTATAAAATATAATTCAAATATTTTTCATCTAAATATACATTTTATTTGAATGCAATATAAATACTTTTCATCTAAATACATATTGTATTCAAATACAATACAAATATAATGTTTTATCCAAACACACTATATTTGCTGGTCGGTCCTAATGTAAGTTTCCCATCTAAATTTTATCTTTTTTATATTAAAAGTCAACAAAAATTTTAATTATTTTTTAAAATGTAACCAATTTCAATTTAAAAAAGACCAAAACAGAATTAAGAATATTATCAACGTCGACCTTAGAGAGTTGAGAGGTAGAGGTGAAGAGAGAGAAACGTGGAAGAAACCAGTGGTCTAGTCACTGATCTATTAACTTCAAATCTTTGTTTGGAAAGTCGCCATTATCCGATCTACTACGGGGTGGGGTTTGTGCTGCTAGAAGAAAGGGGTTTCCTTGAATTAGAGTTAGGTTGCAACCCAAGGGCTTCAACTGCGAGAGTGCCAGTCACTGGTTCGTGCGATGTAATAGAGCTTCGTTAATTGGAGTCTTTAAAGATCCTAGAGGTTCGGATTGTTAAACGAGTGATGGCTATAGGGTCGTATGGTAGAAGGGAACTTCACTTGTTAGAGTCTATGGAAATTTAGGAAGAGCAAGATAAAGATAAAATATAATGTGAATAGAAAAAAAATTTATTGGAAATAATATGATGTCCTTTAAAAAAATTATAAGAGATGTAAAAAGAAATGCTTATTTTTTTTTTTTTTAGTCTAGAGTCCTATAGTATGTTGATAGTTTTTTATTCAAGTAACACAAAAATCTGTTATCCATTTGTTTCTGTTAAACTAACACCAAAATCCTTAAATGCGAAAATGTTTTTGTTTTCATAAGATAGGATTATTTTTTTAAATGAATGAAAATGTCTCTAACCCAGCAGAAATGCTGCACTTGCATGATAAATAAAATGTGCATCATTCTTGATTAACCTATACGCTAAAGTTGGAATTTTATAAGTCAATGGATAAGTTGCGAGTGTTGTAATTTGAAAAGGAGGGGAAAAAGAAAAACAAACATATTTGTTACTACTTTTTTGAAATTATTTGAAATGTTACAATTTGTTGCATTTGGCTAAATGGTCTTATGCATTGTGAAATTTTTCATACCATTAGTATAAATTGATATATGGATATTGTTATTTCATATGTCTCGTTACTTGGTTTAAAATAATTTAATATCATTTAGAAACATTTTTTTTTTTGCTAAAATGTTTGTTTAATGGAAGATCGAAAATCAAGAAAAGCGATAATATTATTTGTAGCTCAATATCTCATTAATGTCTAGAAACGACTGAGGATAGAACAAGACATCATGAAATGACGACCACATAAAAAAAACATCTTAAGAAAATGACTTTAACTTTAAAACCATTGCTTATAAAAAAAAAGGAAAAAAAAAACCCGAAGGAGGTTATGGAGGAGAGCCTGCATCGGTCGAAGAGGGCAATGGGGAACCTAAGTCTCTCGAAGGGGGCTGTGGGAGAGGCGATCCAACTAGAGGAGGAAATAGGGAGTCAACTGGAGGTTAGCATGGCTGAGTGCATTTAGGTCGTGCAAGTGAGTGGGCTTGTTGGGCATAGATAGCAAAGCACACAGCAAAAAAATAGAACAAGGCCTACGTTCTTTATCTTTGCCAGCCTTTTGATTTCACCTTGCTTTTGTTCTCACGTTACTTATGGTATTAGCAATATGGAAATTTAGCATACAATGGGGAATTTATAGGATGCAAATGGATGTGAGATTAATATAATCACTATCTTTTAAAATTCAAAAATTTATTTTTAAAAAAAGAATGTATATTTGTGAATCTTTTGAGTCACAATGTGGGATTAATATAATTTATATGGTTTCCTTCTTCAAAAAGAAAAAAGAGAGACATTAAAAATGATTTTAAAAAATCAAACAAGATGATTATGAATGGATTTTATGAATAAAATACGCTATTGAGAAAATAAAAAAGAATATAAATATATATATATATAAAATGATAGAGAAAAAAAGAACTCCTTAGGGAAAAAAAAAGAAGATATGGTTGAGAAAATCTTATAAAATAAAAAAGAAACTCTATTGAGCAATTAGAAAAAAATACAATTGAGATATCAAAAAAGCCTACTGAGTAATTTCAATATGGCATGCACTGTCATGTAACATATCGCATGTTATGTGATGTGAAATTATATAGAAAGATTCATCAAAAAAATGATATACAAAGTTCAAAAATCTTTGACCAAGAGATGATTTCCTTTGAAAAAAAAAATAGAGAGACTATGGAAATTATCTTTCAAAAAGAATAGAATTATAGGATTTCAACTTAAAAAAAAATAATTAAAACTATGTTAAACGGAGGAAAATTTTCATGTTTGCATGTGAGTCATGATAAACCAGATCAATGTTTTTTTCTAGATAATTTTCATTTTTTACTTTTATTTTTCTCTCTTTATTTTTGAGAATATTCAAATATCTTTCTTGCTAATTAAAACATGATTGGTTGATAATTATATTTACAAATGTTCGATCGATTTGTTTCATCAAGAAGGAAAATAGTATAAATTTTACTTAAACTAGTAAAAAAAACAATAAGATATATATATTTATATAAATTTGCACACACAAATAATCAATTAATTCGTTTCCACCAAGAAGGAAAATACCACAATTTTCTGTAAACTAACAAAAAAAATACATTAAGACATCTATGTATACACATAATTATCCTTAAATTTATAGTCCATAGTTTTTAGTATTGACTAAAGATTCATTAATCTTCTCTCAAAGAAAATTTTCATTTTTCGCTTGGAAAGAAAAAATCATTTAGCTTGGAAAAAATATGAAATATTTATTCATTATCCTATGTGTTATTCAAGGGAGAAAGTGATAAATATGATTTTCTTTTAAAATATATGAACTGACATAAATAACATAATATTTATTATATACGCACGGGATTATGTGGCCAATGTTACTATGCCCTTAAGTTTTAATATACACCATTTATGGGTCACTTGATAAACGTATTACATTTGAACGTAATGCATTGAATGAGTATTATATTTGGTTAAAAAATGTTAGCTTTGCATTTAAATGTAATGTATGTTTCGATGAAAAGTATTTTAATTGTATTTTAAAAATGAAAAGTTGATGTAATTAGTAAAAGTAAATAGAAAAAGTGAGATAGAGAGAGAAGATAATGAGAATGGAGAAAAAAATTTCTTAGACATAATGTGATGATCTTAAAAAAAAAATTATTAGAGATAATGTGATGTCTTTTAAAAAAAAATTGTGAGAGATGTAATTTTTTTTCGTCTAGATTCCTATAATATGTTGATGGTTTTTTATTCAAGTAACACAAAAATCTGTCATCCATTTGTTTCAGTTAAACTAACACAAAAATCCTTAAATGCCAAAATGTTTTTGTTTCCATACGATAGGAGTATTTTATTTCGATGAACGAAAATGTCTACAACCCAACAGAAATACTGCACTCATAAAAAATAAAATGTGCATCATTCTTGTTTAACCTTGTATGCTAATGTTGGAATTTTACAAGTCTATGGATAAGTTGCGAGGGTTGCGAGTTGCATTCAGTTTTAAGAGGGGAAAAAAACATATTTATTATTGCTCTTTTGTAATTATTTGAAATGTCACAGTTTATTGCATTTGGCTGAGTGGTCTTACCATTGTGAAATTTTTCATATCATTAATATAAATTAATATATGGATATTGTTGTTTCATTTGTCTCGTTGTTTGGTTCGAAATAATTTATAACGTGTTTGGTACATGTTTTTTCTTTTTTACATTATATATAAATGCAATGCAATTTTCTCCCAAATACAAAAACATTTTATTTAAATGCCAATCATGTGACATTTTAAATCCAATACAATCACTATTCATTATTTCACTTTTTCTATTACTTTTATTAATTACATCATATATTCTCCATATCTTCTTTTTTTCTCTCTATTTTTACCCATCACATTACATATTTATTATTAAAATATAATTCAAATACTTTTCACCCAAACACATATTGTATTCAAATGCAATGCTAATACTTTTCCTCCAATTAGAAATTGCATTCAATGCATTATATTCAAATGCAATGTAAATACAATACATTCACCAAACGGAGCATTAATATCATTTAGATATGACACTTTTTTTTTCTTTTTGCTAAAGGATTATTTAATGGAAGATAAAAATCAAGAAAAACGATTGTGTTGTTTGTAGCTCAATATCTCATCAACGTATAGAAACGACTAAGGATAGAACAAAACATCATGAAATGACAACTACTATAATAGGACAACATCTTATGAAAACGACCTTTATTTTAAAACCATCACTTATAAAAATAAAAATAAAAACTCGAAAGGGGCTGCTGGGGAGAGCTTACATCGGTCGGAGGGGGCAACAAGGAGGCTACATCACCCGAAAGGGGCTGTGGGAGGGGTTCTCCAACGAGAGGAAGAAACAGGGAGCCACCTAGAGGTTGCCATGACTGAGTGCATTTAGGCTGCGCAAGTGAGTGGGCTTGTTAGGCATAGACAGCAAAGCACACGGTGAAAAATAGAACAAGGCATACATTATTTATCTTTGCTAACCTTTCGATTTCACCTTGTTTTAGCTCTCACGTTACTTACGCTGTTAACAACATGGAAGTTCATCACACAATGGGGAATTTATAGGATGCATATGGATGTGGGATTAATATAATCATTATCTTTTGAAATTCAAAAATTCATTTTAAAAAAAGAATATATATTTTTGAATCTTTTTGAATCTTTTTAAAAAAAGAATATATTTATATATGAATCATGATAAACTAAATCAATGTCTTCTTTTGGATAATTTTTGTTTTTTTACTTGTATTTTTCTCTTTTTATTTTTGAAAATATTTGAATATCTTTTTTGCTAATTAAAGCATGATTGGCTGATGATTATATTTGCAAATGATCAATTGATTTGTTTTCATCAAGAAGGAAAATACTAAGAATTTTATTTAAACTAGAAAAAAAAAACAATAAGATATATCTGTATATATATAGTTACACACAAAAATAATCAATCAACCCCGTACGTATGTGGTCGGTGTCATAGTTCGGCTGGTTGGTATGGTAACGTACGTGGGGGACGCCACAATTTCTCTAAGCTTTTGTGTTACGAGATGGTAGAACACAGGATACATGAGTGCTATCAATGGCACTAACATAATTCTATAGCAATAGAGTAGGAGAATCGCAAGAAGATCCATGCGAAAAGCCCTCTCATTGTCCGATCGCGACTTGGCTTTTGCCCGAGAGATTGTGACACAAGTGCCTGGGGGACTGCGACTTTCCATTTTTCAAGGAAATCCTCCTCTAGTTGTGTGGGGAGATCGTGAAAGATCATAACGATCTATTCATTGGGGGAGTAATCCTTGTTGTCAGAGAAGATAACTCACGAAGCCCAGAGGTTGGGACCCTCAATCGCTGGAGATCGCACACGCGTGTTGAAAGAAGAGAGCTGCCTAGCTCCAGTGAAAGTAAGAAACCCAGGTATTTGGAGTGGTAGGGGTAGATTTAGAATATGGGGAAAAAAATAAAGGAAATATTCTATTTTATTCCTTTTTAATTTTAAAATGTGCTATAGTTTTCAATTAGTATATTGGGAGAGTCTACGGTAAGAATTTCAAAATAGTACCTATCGTAAATATTCTTTTTTAAACTGTTCAGATATAATTTAAAGGTTAAGATTTACTTGTTGTAATACACCATTTTTCATAGAATTATAGACTAATAAATTTAAAAAATCAAGAAACAAAAATTAAAAAAAAAACCCAAACTTACCCAATCACCATCGGCCCACTTGACGAACACCATCCCTATCGGCGACCCCCACCTCCCCCCTCCTTCAATTGCCAAGAAGACCCCCCACCACTACGACCTCTTTCCTCCCCCTCATTCTCTCTTTCTCTCTCCCGGAGTCGAGTTAAGGACAGAGGCGATGACCTCGACCTTCCACCATAACATCAACCTTTCTCCACGACCTTCTATGGATAGAATCGTAGTCTCCCCCGTTGGATTTACGCACTCCTCCTTTTCTCTTTCTCTCTCTTGGAGCCAAGCTAAAGACAGAGGCGATGGCCCTAACCTTCCATTGGTGGACTCGTGGTCTCCCACACTAGATCTACCCATTCCCCTTCCCTTTCTCTCTTTCTCCCAAAGCCGAGCCGAAGATGAAAACAGTAGCTTGCAACTTTCTAGTAGTTGAATCACAATCTCCCATGTTGGATCTACCCACTCCCCTCCCTCCCTTTCTCTTTCTTTCTCCCTGAGCCGAGCTGAAGACGAAGGTGACAACCCAATAGGTGGTTGCAGCGGTCACTGATTGAACATGAGGGGATCAATGGATGGTTATGTGACGCCCCTCACATACGTTACCATACCAACCAGCCGAGCTCTGACGCCGACCGTGATGGCTGGCAACCTCGTGGGTCGTCATCCTCTTACTTAACATACTTAACTTTCCATTCTTAACGTTCTCATTTTAAAGCGGAAGCAATTTTTATAGCAAAAAAATTTTTTTAACTTACATATTATATCTATATTTCTATCATACTCTCATAACATATAATTCATAAATTTCTTTCTTTCATCTTCCTTTTTGAACGCTCAGCGAAAGACTCATGGTAGTACCATACCCTCGCCCAGTCCCTTAGCACGTGCAGATCCGTCCGTTGTCCATCATATTACTTTAAACTAATAGGTTGCTTACCTACAACATATGAACAACTAATGAGCTAGATGCTCAGTAAGTTCAAACATACATTCATTAACCTATAATTACTAGTAATATATGTTATTACTAGAATATATGACATCACGTATACACACATCGTCTATACATATCCTCGAAACATAACATATTATGTTAGCCTCTTCATGCTCATTTATCTCTTCGTTCATCGTTCTTATCATTCTATCGATCATCTCTTATCATTATAATCTAATCTCTTCATTTCTTTACTTTTCATTCCTATCATTTCTTAACTTTCTGTGCTAAACCTTTATAACTTTTTTATCGCTTTATCATCATCTCTTAACCTTTCATATCTTAAAAGCTGGTAACATATACACTAGCATAACATCACGTAAAAACGTGTCATTCCATACATATAACATCAAATACATCGCATCACATATATTAATTCTATTATGTTCTTTTAACTCCGTTTTATTATTTATTTATTTTTCATCGATTTCATTGTGTTATTCTTCCATGTCGTTTGTTTCTTTTTATGTCGTTCTTTACTTTTCTTTTCTTTTCGTATCATTTCTTTTCTTTTTTTTTTCACTCTCCTTTCCTTTCCTTTCTTTTTACGCACTCTCATTTTCTTTCTTTTCTTTTCACTCACTCTCTTTTCCTCTTTTTTTTTTTTCTTCTCATGTACTTTTTTTTTCTCCTTTTCTTTTCTTTTCTTTTCATGCACTCTCATTTCCTTTCTTTTCTTTTCTTTTCTTTTCATTTTCCTTTCCTTTCTTTTCTTTCCTTTTCTTTTCCTTTATTTTCTGTTCACTCTCCTTTCGTTTGTTTTCTTTCCACTTTCCTTTGGTTGGGCCCGTTGTTGGACGTACCTCTTTGCGCGCAGACAGTGGGAGGAGGGGGAGCGACCCACCAACCTACCTCACAGTCACATAAAAACTGCACCTTCGGGGTTGGTCCATCCTATAATCTACCGCATATTCGGGGTAACACCACATCTACGCGGAGGAAATAGACCGGAAGTCTCGACCTTATAGGGAGACCGGTACGCCAACAACTTAAGTTTTCAGTCTTATTATCTTGTAGGCTTTTATTTTTCTTATATTGATTTTTCGTTGTTCATCTTTTTCATGACATTCATTATCTTTCATTTCTCATTTTTCATAAAACATTTCATGGGATATTTGTTCTTTCATTGTTTTTCTTTTCTTAATTCTTTATTTTATTTGTGTAAATATGTTAATCACACTTTAGCATAACATATATAACACATATTACTTATATATCATCATATCATATCATAACAAACAACAATACATTTAGTTGGTGTAGACAATTATTCTCCGTTTATTATTTGTATCCTCCTATCTACTGTATCTTATCATCATACTCCTATCGATCATAGCCTATCGTTCTATTCCATCAATCACATCTTACCGTTATGTTCTAATTCTTTCGTCATACCTTTCATCATAACCTATCATTGTTTCTCTTTCTTGTCTAACTCTTTGTTTTCATATCATTTTTCATAAAACACCTATCTTTTCGTTATCATAAAACATACCTTTTCTTAATTCCTTTCATCACCGATCATCGTTGCTCTATCAATCATAACTTAACTTCCATAAAACTTTTCATAAAACATCTATCATTTCCTTTCATATCTCATCTCTTTCTTATGCATTCTATCATAACATTCTCATTCTTACCCTTTCCATTCTTCTATCACTCTTTATCACATCTTTACTCTTATAAAACTTTTATAATACCTTTCCTTCGTAATTCAATAAATATTCATATATATATATATATATTTTTATAAATTATTTATTAAAACCTATATTTTAACATCATCACAACATTGCTATAGCATTACTATAGCATCATCATAAATCACATCATGACATTTGCATACAAAACATATAAATACGATAAGCTTGTTCATAGTTGCAGACAGGTAAATGTCTGAACTTACTCATAGCGTGCTTATCCTCTTCTTAGAATCCATCGACGTCCTTTGTCGCTTCTGGATCGGGTTCCTACAGATAAACTTTGTCCGTTAATCACATTTTCATTTATAACTTTTATTTTATTAAAAAGCTTGATTCTAATATTATAATCCTTAATTATAGCCTTAGGACAGCTTTTTAAACCTTAATGGCCCTTTTCGAATTTTTCCCAACTTTTTGAAAAATTACGGTTTTACCCCTAACTTTTGATAAAATTACAATTTTGCCCTTGACGTGATTTTTCGTAACTTAAACATCAATTTTGGCTTTTACAAACTTCATTAACCTATTCCGGGGTCATTGGGGCTCTTTTCCCATAATTTGAGAATTTTTGGGCAAAATGACCATTTTGCCCCTGATGGGTCGTTTAATCATATCATTTTCATTTTCATGCTTAAGCTGGATTTTCTAAACCCAAAATCATATAATTAACTTTTTAAATCTTATCGGACTTTTTCAGAATAATTCTTATCATTTTGCCAATTTTCACATTCCCGACCCTCGAGAAGTACTATTCCGACCTAAGAGTCGGTTTCATGTTTTTCTTGCGTTCTAGGGTTTCTAAGGGTCGGTTTACTAATTATAACTTGCCCCTTCCTTTTTCCATACTCTAATTCCTCGAGGGGGCTCGGGTTCCCTTCCCGATCATATTTTTACCCCTCGTTTCCCATATTACCCCTGGTGCCGTTTTTAAAAATTTCGGCAGAGTTTCCCCTTAATTTTTGAGGTTCTAGCGTTTAGGAAACGCCTGAAAACCATCTATCCCGATCTAATTCTATCATGTACTATACCAGAGGCCTAGATTTTACGTAAAACTCATACTATTTACGTAAAATCATTACATTATCACATATTTTTCTTTTTCTTCATTACAGTCATTTTCTTCTTTTTACATACATTCTTTTTCATAATTTTCATACCAATAATTATAAAATCATACAATAGTCCCAAACAATTAAATTGCGGAACGTAAAAAGGTCGGGATTTATACCGAATTGCAGTCCGGCCTCGACGGCATAAACCCTAATTCTTCATTCTTCATCTCTGAGATCCCGTCTTACAAATTCGACTCCACGGATGCGTCCGGAACGTCAAAAATAGGCCAACGGGCCAAACTTCAAAATTTGGTCAACGGTCGTCGTTGACCGACGTTGACTCGCTGTTGACCGGCGGTTGACGGCGGCGACGGTGGCAAATGAGTAGCCCATCTTGAAGATCTCGATGAGAGGAATCCATTGGTGGTCTCAATTTCACCATTCAACACCTCTATCGCCGGAAATCACCCCTTGAAAAACTGACGGCGGCGGTGAGCTTGAATCTCCATTTTCTGGTGATTATTGCCCAAAATTGATTTGGGCCTTTTGATCTACGTGTTGTTCTGAGCATTTTGATACCAACCTTGCAACTCAACTCTGCCGGAAACAACAGGTTTCACGGCGGTGACGACGACGGCGACGGGCGGAGTTGGGCGGCGCGATCCAATGGCCGTTAGGCTGAAACACCACCTGGGTTTTGTTCTACTCTTCACCACAAGTCTTTTGGGACCGGTTTCAGCTTGATCGGATGTCGGACGGCGAAGATACGGTGTCGCGAAGTTTCCGGTGGCTGGCGGCTTCGGGCGGCGCGTGCGGCGGCCGTTCCGTCGCGTCGACCCACTGTTGAACTCAGCTCGGCGAGAGCTTTCCAACGGTGCCGGCAGTGTCGTGAACGAAGGCCGTATGTGAAAGTTGGTTACTGTACATATTCGGGTAGAGAGAGAAAGAGAAGGAGGAGAGAGAGTGCCCATGGGCAAATGAGGAAATTCCACTTTTTTTCGCTCTTTATATACTTTTTCGCCCAAAATTTCAACATGGGCTTTCCTAACTAATTTGGGCGTCCTGAATCCAATTATATCAGTTTTATTTTCATCTGAGGTCATTTCGACCAGTTTCCGATATTGTGAAATTCTCGGTCAAAAATTACTCTTGTGTTCAATTATCAAATTTGAGCGTACTGATAAGCTATCCTAACTAATTTGAGAGTGTTGAACCCAAATTTATCAGTTTTATGTCAAGATAATATCATCTTGACCTACTTCTTGATACTGTGAGTGGCCTACACGTGTACACACCTAAAATCACTGTCAATCATTTTTTATCCTTTAACATTGTTAGAACATTTTATTTAGTTCTAAACAATATTAAATCACTTAATTTCACATTTTAACGCTTAAATTCAATGTGTATTTATTTTTCGAGAAATATGAATTTTCCCGGTTGTTACAGGTTAGGGGAAGGGGGGTCTTGTCAGTTAAACAGGAGGGGATCGTCAATCAATTGGTGGGGGGTGAATGTGGAGGATAGGTAATTAAAGAGGAATTTTGAGTTTTTTTATTATTTTTTATTAAATTTTCAGATTTTTTTAATTCCTTATTTTATAATATTATGTCCCTTTCTATTTATTATAAATAATCAAATCTCGACTTAATTATACCCAACAACCTAAAAAAAAAAAAAAAAAGAATAGCTATCATAACTACTATTTTTTAGTACTTATTATGGCTGTGGCCTTACCCTAATGCATGAAGGTACTCTTTTATTTTTTTTGACTTTGATATTTTATTTGATAAAACCATTAGGGTTTTTCCTCTCCCTGTCTCTAGACTCTTATGCGACGCCCGCCCTTTCGAATCACCAACGCCGTACAGCTGATACGCCGCCGGTGCCGTCGTGCACCCACGGCCCACCACACACATCGCTGCTCCTCCACTCGCTGTGGTGACCTCCGCTTCAGCAAAATAATAGAAAGGAAAATTTTCCGTGCCATATTCCTGCACTTGCACTTCAACCAAACAAGTTTGTAAGCTAGTTTCTTCGAATTCGCAAAGATGACGAAAAAGAAAGAGAAGAAGGTGAACATCTCTGGGAAGCCTAAGCACTCCTTGGATGTGAATCGTTCGGATTCGAAGAAAAATGGTTCTCGCAGCGCTGCCACGGTTCGCCGCCTCAAGATGTACGAGACGAGGCCTAAGCGTGACAAGAAAGGCAAGATTTTGTCCAACGAGTTTCAGTCCAAGGAGTTGCCCGACACCCGAATCCAACCCGATCGCCGCTGGTTTGGTACGACCATTTTTTTTAATACATGATTATATACATATATTTTTAAAGTGTAATTGAGCTTTAGGATGAGTATTATTTGGTTTGCTTCTAGAATTACTTGTTTTCGATTGTTGAAGAGCTCATTGAATTGGGATTTTGCGCATTTCCCTTTAGTTAGATTGATTGGCGTCGAAAATGTTCATAAGGACGGTTATACTTCGAATAATTGAGCTTTAGAATGAGTGTTATTTTGTTTACTCCTAGAATTGCTTGTTTTAGATTATTGAAGAGCTCATTTTATTGCGATTATGTGCATTTGCTTACGCATACAATGTCGTGATTGGTGTCGAAGCAATGTTGTTTAAGGATGGTTGTGCTTGGTATAATTGAACTTTAGAATGAGCATTATTTGGTTTACTTCTAGAATTACTTGTTTTAGATTGTTAAAGAGCTCATTTTATTGTGATTATGCACATTTCCTTTCGATTATGATGTTGGGAATCTGTGTAGAAGTTATGTTGTTAAGGATAATAATGGTTAATATTTGAACTTTTTACACATGATTATATATATGCATACATGTGTATAGATTGATTACACTGTCACTGTAGAGATGTCTGTATACTAGGGCATTAAAATTAGCACTGTTTGTTTACTTCTAGAGAATAGTGGGAGGAGGTTATTGAGACCTGTGGTTGTTTGGTACAAGAGAAAAGAGGAGTGAATGGAACCTTTTTAGTTAGGATGATGACTATGCATAATAGTGTTAGGACTTGTGATTGAAAATTCTAATTACTATGACTAAAAGAATTTTTTTTAATCGGTTGTGTTTTTGGTGGGCTGAATTTGTAGGTAATACCCGGGTTGTGAATCAAAAGGAACTCGAATTTTTTCGTGAAGAGCTGCAAAGCCGAATGTCAAATAACTATAATGTAATTCTGAAAGAGAGGAAACTGCCCTTGTCGCTCTTGAATGATCACCAGAAGGTACGGTGTATTTGGTCTAGCATTGTACATTTTGGCCGAGTAATATGAATTAACTGATGCCATTATGAGCACAAATATTTGTTATGATGCACCTTATGTGCTGACAGTGTACTAAACTGTGTTATTTATATACGTGAAGCAAGCCAGAGTTCATCTCCTTGACAGAGAGCCCTTTGAGGATGCTTTTGGACCCAAAACAAAGAGGAAGCGTCCAAAGCTCTTGGCAGCAGATTATGATTCTTTGGTCAAGAAAGCGGGGGGTTCTCAGGGTAATTATTTTTCTATTATAGTTTTGCCCTTTGCATTTCCAGCGTGTTTATCTAATAATACTGTTCAGCCTGTTGCTTGCATGGATATGTTTAGGAAACTATAAGTCCTTGAAATTTGAGCCCTTTGTGACAAGTTTCCCTAAAAACCATTTGGGTAATATGTAGATGTATTCGAGCAGAAGTATTCTGTTGATCCATCTGCAGAAGGAAGTGAAGAAGATGGATTCAGAGACCTGGTTCGTCATACAATGTTTGAGAAGGGTCAAAGTAAACGTATTTGGGGTGAGCTCTACAAAGTGATAGACTCTTCAGATGTTGTTGTCCAGGTCAGTACACCACACCATTGACAGTCAACTCAGTTTGATAAACTTGGTTTCAGTTCAATTTCTTGGAAGTGTTGGTGAATTTCATGATTATGATGAGCATGCTGGTCAATTCTCTTGTAAAATGGAAACCAATATTTCTATGATATTGCTCCATACACTCATGCGTGGTAAAGTTCAAATTTTTAGCTGTGATTTTGAAAAGTTGTTGACAAGGAATCCTTCTAATATATATAGTACCTATTTACTTCTAATGTACATAAAAAATATATAGTCCTTCCAAAATAGGTATCAAGTCTTTTACCCATTGACGAGTACAATAATATTAGTGTAACAGCCAAGTATTGGGTAATTGTAGGAGAAAAAAAATACTAACTATTTATGTTTAAAATATATATAGTACCTATTTACTTCTAATGTAGTCAAACATATATATAGCCCTTCCAAAATAGGTATCAATTCTTTTACCTATTGACGAGTACAATAATATTAGTGTAACAGCCAAGTATTGGGTAATTGTAGGGAAAAAATTGCTAACTATTAAACCAAAAAACAGTTCCACATAAACATCATTTTACCACTAATTCTATTGCAAATGTTTTCCTTGTTGTTTTGCTTGGCTTTGCTAGTGAAATTTCACTTATGCCACAAAAAAATAAAAAATAAAAAATAAAAAAATAAATAAAAAAGAGATGTTAGCACTGAACATGTACTTCAAATATCAAATTGTTCGTTTGTCTCAAACGTTGGATTAAAAGATAAATATGTTTTGTTTTTATATAGCGTGAAAAGGTTTGGTCATAGTTCAAAATAAAAGTAAAAACATTTGTAGCATTTTGTTTTCATATAGCATGCAAAGAATTGAACATAGCTTAAATAAAAGTAAAAATATTAGTAGCATATAGTTAGTCTTTTTGTTCCTGTTTTCGCACTTTTTTTTTTTGATGGAATTCTTATCATCTTTCCTTTTCAATTGAATTTCTTATCAATGAAAGGAGTTCTTTTGTTGAAAAAAATTAAAAAATTAATAATACTATTGCAACTCATTTCAATTTTCTTAATGCAAACTCACACTTCTTGAATGTTATACACACTTTTTTCTGATAAAAATGTATATACTTAGCTATAGGGAAAAACAAAAAAATAATTGTTGTAGAATCACCCATATAAATGTACTTATGTATAGATTTGTTGTTTTTTTCTATATGTGCTGCTTACCTTTTTAGTTGAATTTCTTATCAGTGAAAGGAATTCACTTATTGAAAAAAAATAAAAAACCAATACTGCTATTGCAACTCGTTTCAATTTTCTTAATACCACCTCACACTTATTAAATTTTATGCACACTTTATACGTGTTGTATAAGTATAAAATGTATATACTTATTAAATCACCCATATATATGTACTCATGTATAGATTTGTTGTTTTTTTCTATATGCGTTGCTTACTATTCTTGTTCATGTCCAAATATTGCTGATACACATCTTTGAATGTGGCTCTTGATTAAGGTCTGCTCCTCTCAAATTTCCTTTTACAGGTTTTGGATGCAAGAGACCCCCAAGGTACAAGATGTTACCACTTGGAGAAGCATTTGAAAGAGCACTGCAAACATAAGAATAT
The DNA here is from genome assembly GCA_035233585.1 of Antiaris toxicaria. NCBI lineage: Eukaryota > Viridiplantae > Streptophyta > Magnoliopsida > Rosales > Moraceae > Antiaris > Antiaris toxicaria. The sequence goes on from CP141161.1 coordinate 12,018,026, forward strand.
GATTCTTTTGTTGAACAAGGTCTGTTTCTCTTCTTATGTTCTAGAGCTCAATGAGATTTTGAGATTCAGTTCTCCTTTGTTTCTTTCAAATTCTCCTACAGCTTCTTGAAAATTAACACTTGGTGCCCTCAGTGTGATTTGGTTCCTGCATGGGCAACAAAAGGATGGCTAAGGGTACTATCCAAAGAATATCCAACTCTGGCTTTCCATGCTAGCATCAACAAATCATTTGGAAAGGTAGCTTTAGACTTTTAGTATCTTAATCTTGTTGAAAGTACAATATATTATGCTGCTTTGTGGCTTAACCATGTAAATTGATGTTATGTTCAGGTCAATATTTAGTATGTTGATTATTTCTTTTATCCTTGTTATTGCTCGTAGGGTTCTCTTCTATCAGTTTTGAGACAATTTGCTCGATTAAAGAGTGACAAGCAAGCGATTTCTGTGGGATTTGTTGGGTATCCCAATGTCGGGAAGTCATCAGTTATTAATACTTTGCGAACGAAAAATGTAATGTAGTTAATCTCCTTTGGTTCTTCTGGTGTTGAAACATGCACTATTTTTTACTAGCCATGCATTTGTAGAATATCATGTCCATTTTATAACAATTACTTGGAATCTGATGAAGTATTTCCCAAAAAAATTAAAAAAAAATAATAATAAAACAAAAAAATGATTGTGACCACATAAATTTAAAGCTTTTGATGAGTCTTCCGATTGTTGTTTATCTGTCGTGATTGTTTTTATCCCTTCCTTGCTAACAAGGATATACTCATATTTTACCATATTAAATTATCTAATAGTGCAATGATTGAGTACAAACTTTAGACTTGACTTTTAATGCTTAAAGGCATATTTGACATCCCTTTTTCAGACATTAAGCATATTGGATGGGTGTGGAAATTTTTTGTGAAATTTTCTATTATCATGTACTTTTTAAAGAGGGAAAAAAAAAAAAAATCTTTATACTTTTATATGCATCTTTTCTTGTGGTTAGTCTTATCTTGCATGGTGGCGTGATCTTAATTATGGTTAGTTTGGTGCTTAATTTAGCTAACGTATATGTGTTTCTTTCTGTTCAGGTTTGCAAGGTTGCTCCTATACCGGGGGAAACTAAGGTGTGGCAATATATCACACTTACAAAGAGGATTTTCTTAATTGACTGTCCTGGAGTAGTTTATCAGAACAGGGATTCGGAAACAGACATTGTGCTGAAGGGAGTGGTACGCGGTCATTAATTTTCTCTTTTATTTTTATTTCCATTACAGTTATGCTATTAGCAAATATCAATTATGATTGTTGTCCTTTATTATTGCAGATATCTAATTGTTCGTTGTCTAATTCGTTACTCTGTTCTTGAATTAATTTTCCTGTGTTAGATTCTTCATAATTATGCAACCCAAAAAATCACTCAAATAGATGAAACATAAATTTCATCATTTTTCTATTCATCTAGTTTTTTGAATTATTTGTTTTTTAATCTTGTCAATTCTCATATTCGAGGCTGCTATCTTGGATCCATAAGGTGGAAGAAATTTTCCTTGTGTATGCTTAATCTTTTGCATACTTTATTTTGTCTGCTCATTTTAGGGGGTATGTCATGCAAATCTCATTTGATATTCCTGCGGGCTGCGGGAATGTCTGGGTACTTGTTGACAGGTGCGTGTGACAAACTTGGAAGATGCTACAGAACACATTGGAGAAGTTCTGAACCGAGTTAAGAGGGAGCACTTGGAAAGAGCATACAAGATAAAAGACTGGTCTGTACTTTTTCTCTGTAATGTGATTTTAATGTCCACTGGATTAAGGGTGCGTATATTACTCTGACACTAGTTGGAGTTTTGGATGGTGTTTTTTTTTTTTTTTTTTCGGTCGAACTTTCCACAACTCAATTCAAATTTACATCTCGTCTATCTTTTCCATTTTTTAAAATCTCAAACTTTAAAATTCTATAACTTTCTTATTTTAAGTCGAAATGAGATGAATTTAACGTCAAGATGCTCATAATAAGATTTATATTGCTATTCTTTTATAAACACATTTCAAATTTTTACACTATTTAAATATTCTTGTTCGTTTACAGTTTACATTTCAACCAAACACACATTTCTATACATTAACTCATTTCTCAAAATATATATACATACATACATACATATATATATATATAAACTTCCAAAACTCCAACTAGAGTTGGAGTTCCAAATGCTCCCTAAGATTATACATGTGTGGCAAACTTGTGTCCAGATGGTGCAACGTTCTTTATGATGATCACGGTTTTGTTAACAAGAGATTGATATTTCAATGGCTAAATTTATACCAGAAAATTGTCTTTTCTGTTTTTTTACTTCATGCTAATTAGGTGATATTTAATGTCTATGAACTTATCGACATATTATTTTTTCATGTGTGAAAGGTTGCACAATGCCTGTCTTTTTACTTTAGTGAATTGACGAGTCCATGAAGAAATTGAACCTCTTTTTTTTGCTTTGCTTCTAACAATGGTTGAGGTGATATTAAGATTATTATCATGAATGAAAGTCTACGGACAGACCTATCTTTTGTTCCTTCTTTTGTATAGTTATCTCTCTCTCTCTCTCTCTCTCTCTCTCTCTCTCTCTCTCTCGACATTGTTTCTCTGATTCTAGGTGGTTCTTTTTTGTTCACGCCAATTCCAGTATTCAATAGGTACGGTTAACTATTTCATCCATTATGTAATTTTCAGGGAGGATGAGAATGACTTTATAGTTCAACTTTGCAAACTGACTGGCAAGCTTTTAAGGGTAATTTCTTTATGTTTTAGTGTTTTATTGGTGAATGATGTACACATTTTATTGCCAATTGCATGCAAGTTATTTGGTCTGACTATTTTTTTTCCTTTCATTTTATTTCTCAATTTGACGACATTATTTAGTTTGAATGTGTAGTGCAATGATGATTGTGGCATCGAGAGCAACTTTTTGTTTCATCTTCCTTTCTACGTTCATGCCTTGTTGTAGTTGAAGGTGCTTGTATACCCGTTATAGGTCTCATTCTGTCCAACTGTGGCGAAAACTTTCTTGTACACCGTCCAAGGAACCTTTACTAGTATAACACTGTTGGCATAAATGCAGAGTTAGGGGACTGAAATCTGGATTAAAGAGTTGCATGCTGATAGGAGCTGGAAATCTTGACATTTCATAGAATTGAGTGGAAGTACAATAACAGAAAATACGAAGATAATAATGGGTTTCAAGAACACCCAACCTCCCAAGGCACTCAGCCAAACACTCAACAAAGGACTAAACTCATTCCATTCTCCCTCCCAGTAATCCCTTCTGCGGTTGAACTTGTTCGCGAATTGCTTAGCCTCTCGTGCAAAGTAGCTTGCAACTGCCATAGCATTATTCCCCGGTATTGCTCGGCCACTACCATCGCCATGGGCTATAGTGGCTCTGATACCAATTGATAGGAATCCAAAAATCTTGACATTCCAAAGAATTGAAGGAAAATATAACCATAATGTGGGTTTCGAGTACCCCTAACCTCCCAAGGCACTTAGCCAAACACTCAGACTATACTCATTCCACCTTCCCTCACAATAGTCCCTTAGACCCTTGTATACTAACTCTTCCTTTTAACAAACTACTAATCACACTAGCATTCAACTACTAACACTAGGTTCCTAACACACGCACACGCACACGCACACGCACACGCACACGCACACGCACACGCACACGCACACGCACACGCACACGCACACGCACACGCACACGCACACGCACACGCACACGCACACGCACACGCACACGCACACGCACACGCACACGCACACGCACACGCACAGATCCAATATATATATATATATATAATATTTTCCTTTTGTTTCATGGCTGTTGGATAAAAATGCGATAAGATTTTTGGTACTTCTGATTGTTGACTATTTTTCTGGTACAATTTTGCCTGTCTTAAGATGCAGCCTACTTAATTCTTCCTTGGTTTTTTTCTATGGAATGCTTTATGGATTTTTTGAATTGGCTCCTTCTAGGGTGGTGAACCTGACTTGACGACTGCAGCAAAGATGGTCCTCCACGATTGGCAAAGGGGGAAGATACCGTTTTTTGTGCCTCCTCCTAAGCAACAAGATGAGCCATCAACAGAACCCGAGACTAGTGGTATAGATGAAGATGCAGCTGAAGGTAGCGATAAGGCATCTGTAGCATTTAAGGCCATTGCAAATGTGATTTCTTCCCAGCAGCAAATGTCAGTTCCCGTTCAAAGGGATCTGTATAGTGAGACTGAATTAAAGGGTGAAACAGCTGAGTAGCTTTTGACTTCGACTTCGTCTCAGCATCAAACGATGGTCCCCGAAAATGAAACCGGGTGAAACAAATGAGCAGGTCCTGACTGGTGAGGATGAGACAACTCATCAACTTTAAACCACTCAGGGCAAGTTAGATGACCAACTTCCAGTAATTGACTCATAAAATTTTGTTGTATTAGAAAGAGCCGCGACTTTTTGTAGCCAAAGCACAGAAGAGGTCATTTTTTCCAGCTAAAAAAGAAAAGGCGTAGTAGGTTGTCAAGTAATGTTATTGTGTAAGAACTTTGTTTTCGAATACTTTTCGACAGACATACAGAGGATGTCCTATGGGTGCCCCTTTTTTTTGAGACAATAATGATCTTAAATTCCTCGTTTTTAGTTATGCAAAAGGTGGAAAACTATTTTGTAGGGTGTTATTCAAATTCATTAATACATTCAATATGTTTAATTCAGTTCGATTCGATATGAGTAGGGATTTTTTTAATTCAAAAGTTATGAATTGAGTTTCAGATTGAGAATTTTTTAGTACTTTTTAGTACGTGAATTTGAACTTTATATATGTGTATATATATATATTGATAAAATGTATGTATTTTTTTCTCCAAATAAATTATATATATATGTTAAAGTGTAATTTTACTCACTTAATAATATTGATGTTGAATTACTTTATCGTAATATTAATTAAGTTGATGAGTACGAATATTTGATTTTAAATTTAGTCAATACTTGCTTGTCATTTGTTATTATATTAAAATTTATATTATTATGTTATAATTTATTTTATGATTGAAAACTTTATTGAGTTATTTTATGTTTAAGTATTTTATTTTTGTTTTTAAAATAAATGATTTAAATCTGTCAATCTAGTCATATAGATGAAATATGGATTGAAGTTTTTTAATCTGAACTTCATGGATTGATTTATGGATTGAGGTTTTTTAATCTAGTCGTATGAATGTATACGTGAGCGCTATTACTTTGTTACAGAAAAAACTCTTTTTTTATTTATTTATTTTTATTTAAGAAACATGGAGACGGAAAGAACCGTACTGGAGCAATTGTTTGAATAGTTTCCAAACAAAATTATACCTTGAGAAGCAAAAGCATTAAATGTCTCGCAAGTCCTTGTTTTTTCATTTGAGCACTTCAAAGTTCAAAGCAACCCGACTCAGGAGAGTCGGGTAATGAGTAGGAGTGGCCTGGTTGACTCCCTGTTACAAGCAGGCTAGTTTGTATTTCGTATTTTCATTGCATTTGCAAGATCCTGGTACAAAGAGGATCTTTTGATGCTCATACCATCAGTGTACAACCAGAACCCTCGTGATCATGCTCCAGGTTACTGTGAAAATTCATATCTACTTCAGATTAATACAGACCTAATTTGACAATGATCAAACTCCAAAAGTAAAGAAACTTGTAGCAAACTCGCATGGTTTTTCAAATTTTACAACATAAATTTAATAATTTTTAAGGAAAAAAAAAAAAAAAACTAAGAAAGAAAGTAGGATACGAAAATCTGATTGCTTATTCGTTAATCTTATATATCCTTGACAAGTCGGGTATGGATAACCTATGATCAACACGGTCATGTACCTATAACTCTAGTTTTCCCATTGCTCGGCGTGGTATGCCTCAGTTATTGCCTTGTTGGAATGGATGATTCATATGTTAAACATACTGAGAAAGTTTACGTTGTGATATGACCAAGATAAATCATGGATGCTTTGGCCATGGTAAATCTGTCCCTTGGCCCGTCATACTCGGCTTCTAGACAAGCCTCGTTAGTAAGTGATACTTGCCAAAAATGCTTTGGAAAAGCCTCGTTAGTAAGTGATACTTACTAATGAAATAAAGGTGTGCCTCACAACTTTATACATTTACAGAACACAATGTTATAAGAATTCTCGAGTTTAAAAGCAATTAATTCCTTCTTAAAAAAAGAAAAAAAAAAAAACAAAACAAAATAAAAATCCATAATGATATATGATCAAATAACACCGAATATTGTTAAACGCCCATAAATTTCATTAAGTTGAGAAAAAAGTAAACTACCAAACGTTCTTAAGATATTTTGAAATCAAACACTACTATTGGTTTTTATAGGATTTAAGTCTCGAGTAAATGTGTCAACGTATTATTGTAAATATATATATTTTCAACTATATTTAAAAATTAGAAACGTGCAGACACATCAACTTAAAGGAGGAGGTCTTGATTGAGAATGAGATTATATTAGCTGGAGATTATTTAAATTGTAAGGACATGATGTGACTCCCACTATTACCATCTCATTTCTAAATAGCAGCTTCAAACATGGAAGCACTCTTGGAAGCACACAGGTAAATCCGCAACATTTACACTCATCATGTCAAATGCGATGCACGTATTCCGCTTGTGCGTCTCATCAACTACAGGAATTTTGGGATGCACGTTTTTCAAGTTTTACGACATAATTTAATAATTTTTAAGCAAAAAAAAAAAAAAAAATCCCATAAGGACTGAGAAAAAAAGTAGAATGTGAAAATCTGATTGCTTAATCATTAATCTTACATATCCTCGACAAGTCGAGTACGGATAATCAATGATCAACACGCTTATGAACCCGGAACTCTAGTTTTCCCATTGCTCGGCACAGTATACCTCAGTTATTACCTTGTTAGAATGGATGATTCATATGTCGAACAAACTGAGGAAGGTTACGTTGTGATTTAACCAAGATAAATCATGCATGTTTTGGTCATGGTAAATTTGTCCCTGACCAGTCTCACTTGGCTTTTAAAGAATATGACAGTGTTAATTATCAAAAATGCTTCGGAAAAACCTCAAGCATGAATGAAATAAATGTCTGCTTCATACTTTTATAGAACACAATGTGATAACAATTCTTGAGTTTAAAAGTAATTAGTTACTTCTTCCAAAAAAAAAAAAAAATCAAAACAAAAACAAAAAACCAAAAACCAAAAACCAAAAACCAAAAACGAAAACAAAACCATAATGGTCTTCTGATCAAATAACACCGAAGATTGTTAAATGCCCATAAATTTCATTAAGTTGAGAAAAAAGTAAACAACCAAACTTCCTTGAGATATTTTGAAACCAGACACTTCTATTGGTCTTTGTAGGATTTAAATCCCGAGTAAATGTGTCAACATATCGATGTAAAATATACATTTCTTTCAACTATGTTTAAAAAACCAGAATGCGCAGACACGTCAACATAAAGGACGAGGTTTTGATTAAGAATGAGATTATATTAGCAGGAGATCAGTTACACTATTAGGACATCATGTGACTTCATCTATCACCATCTCGTTTCTAAATAGCAGCTTCAAATATGGAAGCATTTTTGGAAGCACGGGTAATTCCGCAACATTTACACTCATTATGTCAAATGCGACGCACCTATTCTGCATGTGCGTCTCATCAAATACAGATATCTTTGGCTAAAATGGATGAGAATGATCCTATACGCATCAACATGGTTCCCAACTTCTATGGCTTCCTCTGTTGTGCTGTGGTTTTTCATCATGGCATCCTCTACCATGCCAACCTCAAAAGTTGCCTGCAAAAATCACACGCGGAAATGAGTGATTGTTAAGTTACAATGATCTTCCAATGACGAACAATAAAGTCAAACTTGTATTGGGCCACAAGAAAAAGGAGATTCGAAGTATCTAACGATTCAATTTTTATATAGCAAATAGTTTTATGAAGAACTTGCCTCATATATCAAAACGGTTGCGCCATGAGATGCTTCTACCAATCGCGCGCAGGGCCTGGTGTCAACTGAATAGACAATTGTCCATCTCGGAGTCACTTTTCTAACGCTATTAGTTCTCTCAGCTGCCTTCAACATAACACCAAATGCTTGTGGGCAGTGAACAACGGGAATTTAATCAAGTCCTCCAAACCAGCATCATCGAGCACATTCTATAAGCTCTTCATTCCTGCAGCATTGTCAACCGGACTAGCAAGCAAAGTAGAATCAATTTTCTAGGCCATTTGACCATGGATCGCTTCATTGCTATTTTTGTCGAAGTTAATTGAATCATTTGTAGAAAAGTTATTGTTATTTGACTCGATAACGCCCTCAAAAGCATTCAGAGAAGCTTCTATGGTGTCTTAACAATTGAGGAACATCACGTCTAAAGCTTCGAGTCTTTGATATGCATCTAGATATCTCTTAAGCTGTATTGGTCATATAACAAGCACCGGTTCATGAGGCTTTTCCTTCAACAAATCGCGTCTGAAGGAAAGAATTCTGGCCGAGTCTGCGTGGTGATCAACATGAATTTGAGAAATCCATATACACCTTAGACCTCTTACCGCATTATCAGCACCGTCTACACCATATCTATTGCACCATAAACATGAGATGTTAGGATGTGGGAGAAAAGATTTGTAATATAAATATGCATCTAAAAAATATTCTCAGGTTTAACCTTCTTTTTAGCTGACTTGGGGTTCCTTCACCACAATCTAAAGCAAACCCCTTTTTGCGAAAAGATTGATATAGATGGAACTAACGTTTCGACATTTAGATGGTTGAAATGATCTTGTTCCAGGAAGGACAATCTCCAAGTCATCTCTTCTTATATTTTCTAGACAACTAGGAAGAGTTTTCTCATTCAACTCTTTGTCCGTAAAGGTAATGTCTTTGATTGGAGCTTACTACTACTGTTGATCCAGTGGAAGCATGCCATAGCAGACTAACATATTCGGTAACAACTGCAATTTCTAGAATCTAGGAATGTAATTCATCAATGATTTCTGCAGGCACCACCAAACTTGGTACGCCTAATCCAATCCAAACTTGTGATGTGGCCACAATTTAATTTTTCAAGAAATGAAAAAATTAACTCTTGATCTTCACCAATCAAAAAATAATAATAATAGTTCTTGTGAATCCAATGCATAGAAAGTAGCTGACTTCTACATAAGATTAACAAACTATTGATGTATTAGTTGTTTCCAAATTACATTCTTTCAACCAACAAAGGAAAAAAAAATTATTACAACAAAATTTTAATTAATGATATTAAAAGGCTTGTAGATTTTTCTAACATTCAAGATAATTGAGTTAAGAATGCTATACGTTTTTATTTTTCTCCTAAAACTGTGCATTTTGTTAGGCAGAGATAGATATTGGAACAATTATTAGGTAAATCCATGTAAAACAGTCATTCATACCCTCAAAAGATTTTCAGCAACGATGCTTTCGCAAAGCTTTGGATCAAAATCTTGGCAACAAGGAAAAAAAAAAAAGGAACCATATTAAGATAGCTAAATAAGAAAGTGAAATTAGGAAAATGACATTTCCTTTTTTTTTTTTCATTTTTCATTTAAATATATTTTTAATAATATAAAGAAATTTAATAATAATATTATTTAAAAATTAATTAAAAGTAAAAAAAAAAAAAAAAAGAGGAAAGTTAAAAAAAGCCAAAACTCATTCCTTCTTCCATGAACATCGACAACTCCCCAACTTCCAAAAAAAAAAAACTATATTTTCTTCGTCCTTCGTTCTTCTTTCGATCCCAGCCCCCCTTTCTTCTCTTCATCTGTTTTCTTCTGACAAACCCTTCTACTCTCCATTTTCTTCTTCCATCAACATCCAAAAGTAAAAGCCAGTTAAAGCAATATGGGAAGTCCAGAGCAGGAGTCTCCCATTTCGCCGTCGCTTCTACCATCGCTACCGCCGCCAACGCCTTCGTCGTCGCTGCCGCCTTTACCGTCTGCTTCAGATGAACGTCTGCTTCAGATGAACATATTGAACGGGTGAGTTAGAGCACGTTTAGCAAATAATTTTTTTATTACAAAAATCAATTTTATACAAAACTTAAAATTTTACATTTACTTATAATTATTTTCAATATTATCATAAAAATAATTATTATTTAAAATTTTTTTAAATTAATTATATCAATTTTTCAATTCTAAATATTTATCTTTATTTTTATCAATCACGTTAATTTTTTAATTTTAAAATATTTTTCATCCAAACACACATTTTATTCAAATACAAAATAAATATTTTTCAACTAAATATAACACTTAAAAAAAATTATATTCAAATATAATTAAAACGTAATACGTTTATCAAATAACCGTTAGTTTTTTAAAATTTCAATCCAAGTTTGTGTAGTTAGAGAAATTTATTTAGTAATTAGATAATGGATTGTTAGAAATTGGGTAGTAAATTATGATTTAGTGCAAGGAACTTTTTGTTGTAGAGATTTTGATTGTATAAAATTGATTTTATTGTCTCTTGATGCTAAGAATAAACATTGAAAAAAGGAACAATCATAAAAGGTTTTCGAACGATCAAGGATCGTTCCGTTGGAATAATAATTTTATTTATTTGTATGTTTTTGTTTTTTGCTTTTTACTTTTTAGGTTGATTAGATTGTGTTAGTTTAGGAGTTTTTTTCGATTTGTAAATAATATATGTATACTCAAAATAATCGATAATATTATAATTATCGTGAAAAGTTCCCAAACAACCGTTTGGTTGTTCCTCTCAAATAACTATTATTATTTATTTTTTAAACAAATCATGCCGATTATTTAAACTGAAACTACGTTAGTAACTTAAGAAAAAACTAAATTGTTTTTTTTTTTTTTTCACCGCAATTCGGCAAATCCCTAAAACCGGAAATATTGTTTTTTCTTAACATAGGAAGCATTCTTTTACGAAACTTTATTCAATTTGTTAGGTTTGTGGAATTCAATATACAAATGATTCCATTGATCTTTGCATGAACGTGTTTGTATGATAATGTGTGAAGTGTGGTTTTTTTTACTTGTGTTGGAAAATGATATGTACGTACTCAGAACAACTAAAATAACAAAAAGGGGGCGACCGTGATTAATTTGTTTCGATATATGTTTGGATATATGCTTGTATATTTTAGTAAGCAAACAAGAATTAAGCTTTTGTTTGATTCTTTGTTTTTGACTCAAAATTTCTATTTCAGTTTTTGTCTTTTTCTTAAAAAACAATAAGAATTATAACTAGTTTTTAAAAAGTCAACTAATTTCAATTCGAAGATTTCATTCCCAACTAGTGTACCAGAGAAAATCTTAGAAAGTTCAAATGATGAGGAGGTTGATGAGATAGATGATGAGTTATCCAGGAAGATGTGGTTGATGGAAATGCCAAGTTAGTTGGTATGGAAGTTGGTGTCAATATTGAGTATGTAAAAAACCACGAGGATTATGATGCTCCTAAAAAAGACCATGATGCTTCCAAGCCCACAAAAATACTTTAAATAACTATGAAATCTATTACCATCCATACTTCGATCGTCTTTTTGGATTTTTATGTTTATGTTAGCTATTAGGTTACAGTATGGTAATTTATTTTCATAATCAAAGATACTAGTGGTCTTCTATTTTAATTTGGAACAACCAGCTGGTCGTTCTGTCAAAATATTATGTAGGCTTTCTTCATATATGATTTTGTTAAAAAAAAAAAAAAACGCCATAAAAAGTTATGAAAAATGATAAATACATGCTTGTAACGATTGCAAAAACATGAACGACCAAGGAAAATGCCCGAATGATGGTGAAAACTTATAAAACGACCAACAGACTATTCTTTCTAGATTGTGACTTTTTTTCTTTTGAAAAAAAAAATCAAAGAACTTATAAAGTGTCAAATTAGTTAATTTGCATTTAGCTTGAAAGTCATTTCAAATAAAAACGGTGATATATTTATTAGTGAAATTCACGTTAACTTAGTACGGGCACAATCTCACTGTTTTGATAACTTAGGCACATGTCATGATATCGATACATAAGGTCCTTCCCAGTAGTTATTTCTTCTATTTTTTTAAAAGAAAAACAGAATTAAACAAATGAATTTATTTTTTCCTAAACATTTTAGTTCAAAAACACCAAATGACCACAACAAATAGAAGAATAGCTGTAGAAAAAGTTACAACGATGGTCTGGTCGTTCTTTTTATAATTTTTTTAAATAACAAATTAGTACATGTTTGGGACAAGCTTTTTTTTGGCATTGCATTTAAATGCAATGTAATTTTCCCCCAAATACAAAAACATTTCATTTAAATGCCAATCACATCACATTTTAAATCTAACATAATCACTATTTATTATTTCACCTTTTCTATTATTTTTATTAATTACATTATATATTCCCTCTCCCTCCTTTTTTTCTTTCTACTTTTATCCATCACATCACATATTTATTATTAAAATACAATTCAAATACTTTTCCCCCAAACACACATTGCATTCAAATGCAATGCTAATGCTTTTCCTCCAAATACAAATTGCATTCAATGCATTGCATTCAAACGCAATGCAAATGCAATGTGTTCACCAAACGAACCCTTAATAAAATTAAAGACATTTAAAATTAAATAAGTGTCATATAACATTAATTTATTACAAATAATAGACGGTGATATACTGAGTAGTGAAATTAACATCAACTTAATGTGACTGGTATAATCTCACTCCGTTGATGACCAAGTTACATGTGCTTTTACATAAGGTTAAGTTAAAGGTAGGTCATTGTCATGAAATTATTGTTGTTAGGAATCTAAAATATTATGAATTTGGAAGACTACGTGTACAAGCAAAGAATGACCATAAAAAATTGGAAGAACAACCACGAAAGTATTATAGAACAAACTGATGGTCATTCCTTCTAAATTTTGAGCTGCCTCCATTTTTATAAGTGAAACCCAAAATTAACCATGTGAGAGTTTTTCTTTATGTATTATTTGGTAAAAATGCCAAGAACGACCACAAAAAATAAGGGACGATGACGAAAATCTACGAAATAACCAATTGGTCATTCCTTCACAAGTCTCTTTTTCTTAAAAAAAAAAAAGAATGAAAATAAAATCTCTTCAATTTAAAAAAAATATATATCATCTAAAGCCCGTTTGGTAACATAATCTAGCTTAATTTAGCTTTAAAGTAGGGGTGGCAATTTGGTTCACGACATGATAACATGATACGAAACTCATATGAAATTAGAGGGTTTGCTTTTTTCTTAAATGAGTTTGGGTAAAAAAAAGATCAAATTCGTTAAACACAATTAAATAAAAAGTCAAATTTGTACGAATCTGCAAACCTATAATTGACAAAAAATAACTTTTTTAATAAATGGATCATATATGGATTGACATAAACACCGTTCATAAATTATCTATTTTTAATATCTAATATATTTATATTTTTTAATTTTAAGTTTTTAAAATTCAAAATTCAAATATAAAATATATCTTTTATTTTATATATATATATTTTTAAAAATTTTCTAACATGAAAAAAAAAAAACCTAGGTTTTGTTTTTATTTCTTTAGTCTTTTATTATCTCTACAACTCTACTCTCTGCCTTCCCTCTCCTTACCTCGTTGACCTTCGCGACAACACGGTTAGTCACCTTTTACCCCATCGCCCCCTCCTTCCCTTCCCCTCCCATCCCCTCACCTCACCCCACCTCGTTGCCCTCCCTTCCCTTCACCTTGTCTACCTTTGTGACAACATGGCCAGTTGTCTCTCAACCTATCATTGTCGCCCCCCTTCCCCTCCCCTTACCCCGTCGCCCTCCCCTTTCCTTCACCTTACCCCGTCACCCTTTCATCTCCTTTACCTTACCTTGTCGCCTTCTCCTCCCTATTACCATAATACTATATATTATTTTTTACTTAATTGTATATGATATAAAATAAGAGTTTTCATAACTAATAAAATATAAATAATATGAATTTTAAAACTTTATAAATAAATTTCACTTGTTTTTCATTAAAAAAGAGATATGTTGCCTAATAAACATATCAAAAAATCACAGTCATATTGAATAAGTCATTATTTTATTCATATTAAATTTAAAAGTTTATTCGGGTTGACTTGATTAACACGATTAATAAATGGGTCGAGTTTGGTTTTGAGATTTTGACACTAATATTAAATAGGCCGGGTTTGGATTTATTATAATAATATCAACTAAAGAGTATAACATAGTACGATAACACGAATTGTCAGCATTTCTTTTAAATTATATTACATTGTTTAATTTGGGTTAATTTAACTTAATTCAGTCTAGTTTAAAACAAACATTTTTTTTAAAGTTAAACAGTATTAATCTAGTTTAAAACAAACTTTTTTTAAAGCTATACAATACCTCATAACTTAAAACAAATTTTTTTTTGCCTTTTTTTTACTAATACATGTTCAAATTCGATAAATAAGGGTGAGATAGGTAGGGATGAAAATTTTTTTATTTGATGTATTTTTTTAGAAAATTTCAAGCTAAATTATATACAAAATGGACAATTTAGCTTAACTTCTAAGTTAATCTAAATCGTAAAATGTTTAATCTAACTTAACTTTTAAGTTAAAATTAAATCACAAAATATCCAATCTAACTTAATTTTTAAGTTTCATTAGACTATATTACGTATACAAACACACTCTTACTATGTATTTCTTTCAAATAATAGATGATCATATTTATTGTCTTGAAATTAACATCACAATAATATCATTAGTAATGTCTCTCTAATACTGGTGTCTAAGTTTACATGTTCTTACACTGTTGCAAAAGGTTAAGTAAAAATTTGGTTTATTTCATAAAATTATTGTCTTTAAGAGTCTAAAATGCTATAAATTTGAAAGGTCACATGCAAAAGAGAAGAATAACTATAAAAAATAGAAGAATGACCAACCGTCATTCTTTCTAAATTTTGACTATAGTCCATTTTTATAAACAAAACCCAAAATTAACCATACTTGGGTCTTTCTTCATGTATAATTTGGTTAAAAATGACAAAAACAACCACAGAAAATAAAGAACGACCATGAAAAATTTTTAAACAACCAACAAGTCGTTCCTTCATAATAGTCAAACAATCATACCTTTTAAATTTTGATTTTACTATATTTTTATAAACAAAGCAGAAAATTAACCATGTTAGGATTATGATTTGGTTAAAATAGCCAGGAAAGACTATGAAGAAAAAAGAATAACCATTATTATTCTACACAGTTGTTCCATCTGAGTTATTTTAACTTTCAACAAACAAATGTTTTCAACATCTAAATCTACTTTGATTTTACATAAAAGTTTGGTTTGTCCTAAGTATGCCTACAAATTTCAAGGGAACAAGAGATTTGGCACAAAAATTGCAATAACGTTGAAATGACCATAATTTTTTCATGTAGTCGTACTGTTTTAGTCATCTTCAAGCTTCGTCCACAATAATGGCAAATCCCCAAATTTGTTTTCTACTTGGAAAAAAATTGATTTTTAAGCTAATAACACAAATGCATTTACATATAAATCTCCAAAACTACCTTACAAACAACATTTAAAGCCATGATTAACCTTTTCAAATTTGATTTCTCTTTTTTTCTTCTTCTTCAAAGCCCTTGCTTATATAATATTTAGAGTTTAATCTCAATCTTTGGAGGTGTTGTGGTTGATGGAAAATGAATGAGTGTTGAGGGGTTTTCAGAGATTGAAGGTAGTTCTTTGGTTCTTTTTACTCTCACCTCTCTCCCTCATCCTCTTTCATGGAACGACTGTTTTGTGCAAATTTTGAGTACAAATTTTTGTTTTTGTTTTTCTTATTAACCCCATTAAAAGAAGTTGAATTGTTTAATCTAATTTTATTATATTTTTATATATCTTAAAGAAAAAAGTCATTTTGCTAATTAAAATATATGGAAACTCATTTTACAAATTTAAGAAAATGAAAAGGTCATTTTACTAATTCACTTCGAATAAATAAGGGGTCAACTTAAATGAAAGTTTATAATTCAGAGGTTATTTATGAAAATAATCCTAGAAGTAATGCAAATGGGTGCGATTGATATTGTTATCCAACCAATTATCACCATGGCTTGAGCTAATTCCCCCAACCATTGATATAAAAAGCATTAGTTTATAAATCTAGAAGTCCCAGATATCCAAATACTCAAATACTCGTTAAGAGGGGTGATGACTGATGTTAAGAGCTTCAACTTGCAGTGGATGGCAGCATTGGCAGCTAACTAAAATGGGCGAAGGTTCACGGTACGGGAATTTAGGTGACAACGACTTCCAATGGGACTATGGTGAAACGACTCCAGATTTGATGATGAGAGCTCCGATTGGGGGGGATGGAAGGGAGTGTAGTGGCCCTTTCTTCCTTTGCTTGCCCTTTTTTTTTTTTTGGGGACAATTTTTTGCCTTCTTAATTAAGTTAAAACAAATAAGTAGATAAATTCAAAAATAATAACAAACAAATGAATAATTATGATTTAGTTTGCTAAGATCAATAGTAGTATTTATTGAGATATTTTAGTCATTTTAAAACCAATCGAATGGTTGTTATTTAGTTGGCTAAGATCAATAGTCGTATTTATTGGGGTATTCTTTTTTAAACATAAGTTTAATAGAGTACAGTAAAGAGGTGTTAGTGTTATTAATTTTGGCCAAAATGCAGTGTTTCTAATATTGAGAAAACATAAGGATTGTAAATGTAGTTCACTGCTGTTTAGTACTATCAACTTCTGTCCAAGTCACGATTGATCAAAGAGCCCTTTTAACTTAAAACTAAGAGGAGGGAGAAATCTATTAAATGCAAAAAAAAAACAAAAAAACAAAAGCAAACTAACGTACCTATTAAAATAAAAATGCTATTTATTACCAAGTATATATAATTGCTATTTACTTTTGTTGACTTTTTAATAAAAGGCCTAGTATTATAATTTTGAGATAAAAAGGCTAAATAACTTTTTTTTTTAACTTTTAAAGAAGTATATAACATATTTTAAAATAATATAGATAAATAGAATATTTACTTTAAAATCTGTTGGAGTATTTTTATTCTTTTAATGACTCATGTATTACAAATTCCGAGTACTGTTTTCTAAACAAGTTTATTGGCCCAAAAGCTTTTTTTTTTTAATTTCTTTTTTCTTTTTTTGATATTTATTTATGGACAATTTATGGATAATAAATGGACAAACGATTTGGCTAGGGAAAACGACCGAGTACCAGCAGAGCCAGAAGTTGATTAGCTGGTCACTCAATGCATGCCAATCCGACCTCTTTTCTTTCTAGACCACTTATGTCATTTGTAGGGAAGTGAATAAAAGTGGACCTCTATATATATATATTAATTAATAGGACATTTTAGCTATTTATTTTAATTAATTTATTAAAAATTATCAATTCAATTAATTAAATATTAGATTTTAAGTCATCTCTTCAATTGTTATAGGTTTTGTTATGTGTAAAGACTTAATATTTTATTTTATTATTTATAATAGGTTAATAATAAAATAAAGTATATTACAAACGTAAAAGTAATTATGATTCCTAATCTAAACCAACCAACGTATTATCATTCCCTCACATTTTATTATTGAGAGTATTAGGGTTCTTTCTTTTAAGGTTTAGATGTGAAAGTCTGAAAAACTTGTTTTTGCTTCTCAACATATTTATGTACACTTCCAAAATATGTTTTTCCTTGATGATTTAAAATGAGATCCTAGGTTTTTGGTGATGATTTTCATCAAATTAAAGTTTTTTAACAAGTTGTATCAAAGCGGGATTCAAGTTGAATCACTAAGAAATATTTTCTCAATTTTTTTGTTGATGTATGGATTTTGGCCCTTATTTTTTTTATTCAAATTAGGTTTTTTTTTCTTTTTTTTTTAGAATATATACAATCAAGTCTATGGATTACATGTTTCTGTGAAAGTTTTTTTTTATTTTTATTTATGTATATATTTACCATATATTTGTTTACGGATTGTATACATTCAAATTTATATATTAAATGTATGTATATATTTGTATACATTCAAGTTTACGGATTAATGTATGTATATATATATATAGCTGAATACTGGGTTCGATTTATGGAAAGAAAAGAATTTTTTTTTTAATTTCCGTGCCAATGTTAACGGTGGTTTTTGGGTTTTTGGGTTTTCGGATTAATTTAGGGGTTGAGTCATTAAAGTTGTCGTTTGGCATTAGGATTGAGCCAAAAACGACAAAATTTTGGGGATTTAGGGGCCGTCATCTAATATGTTTGGCGTTAGTCAAACGACGAGCCTTAAAGATTACAGTTGGACTCGGTCAAAGAAGGTTCAGTTATGCATGATAGTGGCCAAGTATTGTGGACTCAGTCAAGCTGGTTATAGATTTTTTTTTTTTTTTTTTACTTGATCAATAGACCAATTTTTGCAGGCCTGGAGGAAATTGAGCCTTAAATCGATTATCTTGGGTTGTCAAGCAAAGGACCAAAGGACTGGATAAAGGAACTGGGTAGGATACCCGACCTGGATCAGCTTACCCGTTCAAGTTCAATCTGTTTGACTTTGACTTTTGTTGACTTTGATTTTAATTGTTATTTTTGTTGACCTTTGACTTTGTCTTTGACAAAAACAATTTTCCATTTTTTTCGGTTTTTTTCTTTCCTTTTATACATTAATATCTAGAACTTCAAAATAAATTGAATTGAAATAAAATATCACTAAAGTGACTTTTTATACATTCAGTTAGTTAAAATTTGTACTTTAATTAGTACTGGTTTTGCAATGTATAGAAACTTAATATTTTATTTTATTATTTATGATGGACTACTAATAAAATATAATATATTATAGATATAAAAATAGTTATTGTCATCATTATTCTCTCACATTCCATCATTAAGAGCATTAAGATTTTCTCTAAAAAAAAAAGGTTCAGATATGAAAGATTGATAATCCCACTTTTGCTTCTCAATAGACTCATTTACACTTTCAAAATATGTATTTTCCTAATAATACCACCAAACCGCTTTTGGTATGTTCGAGAAGGCTAATCATATGGCAAGTGTGTTGGCCGTTGCTGTCGTTAGAGATGTGTGTTTGCCAATCGCTTGCCTTTTCAATCATTTTTCTTCCATTGCCTTGCTCTTTTTAGTATTTTGATTTTTTACCTTGTGATTTTTGTCATTTTACATTGATAACAGCTATGATTTTAACTTTGATTAATTTGAATATTTATATTTTTGTTTAATATTTACTTATATTTTTTGTCCATAAAACTAATGTCTTTGCTGTTGTTTGGATGACGTTTGTGTTATGGATTTCTTATCATCGATTGATTAGATGTTTTTGTCAACAATAGAGGATTTGTTAATAAACCATATGTGTGCTCGATATTTTGCATACTTTTTTAGGTATTTCAATTTATGGAGTCCGTTAAACATTATTCCTTCTTGTGTATCATTCGAGTTTACTAGTGGAATTGATTGTTTGTTAGTATGGTGTTTTCTATATTAGGAGGATTTGTGTGTAATTTAATGATTATATTACCTTTCATACTTTGAATATAATTTTCATTAAAAAAAATCTCAAGGTATCTGAGAATTGAGAATTGCTTTAACATGATAAGTTTTTGCAAAAAACAATAAAATGTAAATAAAAGGTCTTTTTACAATAAAACCTTATTTTTTAAAGGGCGATAAGACCGTATATTGATATTACATATTTATAATTATTGGATTGGGTCAGACCTATATTAAAATAAACAAAGTATGCAAAGCAACTATCGATCAGAAGTTCAATAGTAGTGCATTTGATTTTAGGTTTATGATAGTACATATTAACGTTGAAATCTCCAAATTAAAATTTTCTTACTTTTAGGGTTTTGATTTCAACTATTAAATCTCTATCAGGTTTTGCAAACTTGCATACTTTTTTCATTTATTTGTGATTTTGATAAGATTAAACATTAAAAATGTACACTATCGATTAAGATATCTTACAGTAAAAAACTCTAAAAATTAAAAGTATTTTAAAATTATTAATTTATAAATGAGAGCACTTTTATATCGTATTCGTATGAATACTGATTCAACGTGAATACTAATGAATAGATTGTAAGAATTTAATCAAATCATTAAGAAAATAATTAATCAAATGATTAAGGATAAAAACTCTACTACTATAATAAAACAATGTATTCTACTGCCGAATGTAATAAAACAATATATCATTAGAATTTGAGCAAAAACAACTTATCCTATTGTCAAAATTTCTATCACATTTCTTTCTAGAGAATTTCTATAATAGAAACTTATGTTTTGTATTGTTGATAGAAATTGTTGTTTTAATTATTATAATTTTTAATTACATGATTTATATGTCTGAAATAGTTTTGTGTCATGCACTATAAAATTTTTATGATATAGAATGCTTATAGATCATAACATAAAAAAAAAAAATAATAATAATAATCAAGCAGTTTATGTCAATATTGCATTAAGAGGTCTTATTTTAAATGACAGTAGGCACTGGTGGAGGCCCGGGGCGCATATGCCCCTAGAACTTTTGAGAATTTATTTTTTTAACCGAAATTTTTTGCAATTTTTCTCCTGTATGATAAAAATATTTTATAATTTTATCCTTATTTGTATCCTCTAAAATTTTTTAATTACTATATTTATATGAATTTTTAAGAAAACTTTAAATTTCACTCAAATTTTTTTGTTATTTTTAAGTATTTAATTTTAAGATTTAGTAGGTTAAATAAATCAAAATCAATTATACTAGTAAAATTTATAATTTTTTTATTCTTAAATTTTAAAATAAAATTAAACTCTATTACAAATTTAATTTATTTAAAAAAATCAAACATATAAATCGATAAATAATAATAATAAATTTTAATATTATAATTTTGATTTAAATTTATCATGTCCGTGGAAAGAATTTTCTTGACGGCAGGCATTCTTACTGCTTTTCCAGCAACATTGAAAAAGCTCACAATGGGCCATCAAATTTGTTATCACGAAACCTTTTTTGTGGGCCATCCCCAAGCTCCTTTAGAAGCCACGAAAATGACAAAACAAAACTAGTAACCATCTAGTCTAGAAGAAAAAAGGGGGTCAAAAGGAGGAAAGCCAGTAACGTGTATGCATGGCTTCAAGTACTGCTTTTTCCCACTTTCAAATTCACTATTCAGGTGTTTGATGAATTGGCCTTTGTTATTATTATTTTTTCCAAAAGGAGATACAATTTTTCTGCTAAAAGAAAGTGGCCTCTCATTTATTCCTTGAATGTGACACTCTTGTGTGGGTCAAAAGTTAGATTTTCATGGGTTTTGGGTTTGATTGGAAATTTGGCAGATTGCAGACAAACACGTAACACATTGAAAGATGGCATGAATCTCTCCTTAATGGAAGGCACATGGAAAACTTTCAATTTTGCTCTTTAAATACATAACTCCCACCGCTAGCTGTCTTCTTCATTGGGGTTTTGTCAAAAAAGAGAGAGAAAATAAAAAGTTCTTTGGAAGGTCAGATTAGACTTTTTGCTTCTCCCTTCATACCATAATAAATT
This sequence comes from Antiaris toxicaria, assembly GCA_035233585.1. Classification (NCBI taxonomy): domain Eukaryota; kingdom Viridiplantae; phylum Streptophyta; class Magnoliopsida; order Rosales; family Moraceae; genus Antiaris; species Antiaris toxicaria. Next base: position 12,039,701 of record CP141161.1, read on the forward strand.
ATAAATTATTTGCTCCGCCAAATGTAGGTGCTTTTTGGGACGTTTTCATATTGCAACGCGTGGCCCATTTTTGGGTTATTCCCACTTGTGTATCAGAATTATTGTCCTATCTCCATTTTCAGCCCCAAAAAACCAAAATGTTAGACATGACACCCTTGGATCTTCCTAACAGTCTTGAGTTGGCCCTCATGTCAGTTTAAGAGTTGTACGCGGTGACGAAACTAATTGCTTTTGGTATAATGACAAAATCATGGTCATTTAAGAGCACTTATAAAATGCTAAAATCGATGTCAATGCTGAAATGTTAATTTAACATTTGATTGTATTTAAATTCAAATATTAAATTTAACAGCAAATTTTGTGTCATATTATTATTGTGATTGATATATCATTTATAATTGTAGTATTATCATTTCAGATTATATGAGAATTGGAATATTCTTTTTATATATAAGTTTCAACGCTTGCTAAATATGATAAAAGAGATACAGTGTACGAAATTATATTGAAGTAAAAAATATATATATTTATAAATAACAACATATTAAGTATGTCGTTTTCTTTCTTTCTTTTTTTTTTTTTTTGGGTAAATATAACATTAACATCAGTATTGCTATAAAAAAAAAAAAAAAACACATTAACATTATTACTAACATTAGATAAGGCCATAGAAATTAAGTGAAGCATTATATCATTTAAGCGGGTATAAAGTGGGAATAAGAACTCAACGGTACAAATGATTAGCCTTTAAATTTTAGTGAACTTTAATGTTTCCATTTTTTTTTTCTTCCAAGATGAGAGAAAACCTTATTTATCCCATCACTTTTCACTCTTTATTATAGGGTTTTTCAAAAAGAGGTGGAAAAATATAGTGAAAAAATATTAAAATGTTACAAAGATGACAGGATTTTTTTTTTTAATTAACTTTTCAATCTCTTCCTCCCTATTATCTTGGAACTTGAAGATTAGCTGAAATTTGTATAATTTCAATGATGCATCAAAATTGTTGCATCATAATGTGAGGAAGGACATAGTCACATGCACATGTGTGTGTCTTTATCATTGTATTTAAAAATTGAGCAAGTTGTTGGGAAAAAAAGTCCTACAAAATAATGTAGTTGAGGAAGATTCAGTAGTTACCTACCTCCTCTGTTCAAATGCATTAAAATTCAACTGCCCTTTGATATTTGTCTATCTTATAGTGGTGATAATAATCACCATTAAAGAATACAAGAGTTTTACCCTACTGGTACTTCAAATGAAAAATCGATAACTCACATTATTGAAGTTTACAAGTATAAAAATGAAAAAGATTTCCATAATTAAACAAAATTTTTAAAAAGATAGCATTCAACCATAAAATTTTGATGAAAAATATTATAAACCACGGGTTGGAGATTTTTTTTTTTTGTTAGAAAAAATGTGTTTTGGAAAATATATTTGAAGAAAAAAATTATTTAAAGTAAAAAAATATAAAATTTTAAAAAATTAAAAAAAAATCAATATAGATATTTTTTTTTTCTTTTGAATTCTAATTTTATATAATTTATAAAAAAATATCTTATTTAGATTTGTATATATATATAAAATTATGAATTTTTAAAATTTAAGATTTATTATAAAGTTTTAAAAATATAAATAATAACAAATATTGAAATAAAAAAAAAAAAAAAAGTGTCTTGGAGGAAGTAATAAACGCGTGACTGCGTTTGCATCATCCGAAGTGATGCAAGTGACTGCGTTTGCATCGTAGGAGACCCTTTTTAATAAAGTAGTGTCGCCGTAATCTTCGCTTACACCTCTGCTAATCCTACACAATTAGAAAAAAGAAAAAGTAATCAAAATAATTCAAAAAAATTTAAGAAATAATTTAAAAAATAAAAAGACAGAGAGTGACATCTGACGGAAGATTGATATCTTTTCCTGGTTGAAGGTCAATGCCCGAATTACACTCTCCTTCACTTCCAAATATATATATATATATGTTTACACTCCTCTCCTATTTTTTTTTTTTTTTTCTTGTTCGTTAAACATGAGCATTTAATACTTTCTTTTTGTTTGTGAAGAAAAAACCATCCGTTTTTATTTTTCTTTTTAATTTTTACCTTCTCTTCTCTCTCTCTCTAAATAGCCTCTCTCTCTCTCTATAAATATATATCTATATATATATATAGTGAGAACTGAGAGATAACTGAGAGGTGTTGGTGTTGGTGTCGTGCTTATGCATTGCTTGGTTAAGGTTTCAGAGGAGATAGATCCAAGTTTCGTCATGGTTTTCATGTGACACACGAATTTCTCAAGTGCCCCAGAAGGACAAATTTACACCTTTGTATTGCTCAGCTTTTTGAAGATAGACAAGGAAAAAAAAAAAAAAGAGACAGGAAAACAGAACCCTCTATAGAGAGAGAGAGAGAGAGAGAGAGAGATAGAGGAGAGAGAACGTTTTGCTGTTTGAAGATGACAACTTGTTATCTAAAACCTGTAGAAGGGACCCTGCCAAGCCAATAATTTTGGTTTGAAGAAAATGAACTGAGAGTGAGAGGAAAGTTATTAGCATGTTCATATTTTTTGGTGTTTTTACTCAAAAGACAACAACATTGTCAGAGTGTGGGCTCTGGCTCTGGGAAAGAAAGATTGCCTTTTAGCAGACAAACCCTTATCATTTTTTCTTCTTACAAGAGTTAAGGTTACTTGGTACTATCCCATTGGAGAAGGTACTCTAGTTTTTGCCCTTTTATTTATTTTTTAATCTCAGGAGAAGATTTGGGAAAACTGGAGATTTCTCTGCAAACCCTTTTTTCTCCTTTTTCTTCTTTTTGTTTTATTTTCATAATTATCGAATTTAAGGAGTGCCCAATTGCCCATAATATGTTTATGTCCTGTTAGAAGGTGAGGGTGGTCTGTTCATACTGTGTAATATAGGTTTTGATTTTGTTATGTAATTGAGGACAAAGGGGTTTTCTTTTTCTTTTTCTTCTTTTTTTTTTTTTTTTTTTCCTGGGATTGGCTTGATAGAAGAGAGAAAAAAAAAAGTTTTGAGGGTCTTTTGAAGAGGTGAGTGTTGTAGAATATGGAGGAAAATTCAGAGGAAATGAGATCTCTGGCCCTGACTCCAACATGGTCTGTTGCCACTGTCTTGACAATCTTTGTTGCTGTTTCTTTGCTTGTGGAGCGCTTGATCCACCGTTTAAGCAATGTAAGTGATATTCTTATATAATATTTTCCTTGAATTTTCCTTTCTCCCCAAGTGGGATTACTTCTTATGTTGTGTTTTAGGCTTGAGTTTAGCCTAGAGTCTTAAGCTTTATTATTATTTTTATTATTGTTAGTGGTAGGGGGAAAACAAAATTTTGTTTCCTACCGTGTAACATGGACTATACTATTGAGGTGCCAATGTTGCTTTCAGTAAGCTGAGAAATTTTTTTTTTTTTTTTAATTTTTGTTCCTAAATAGCTTCTTGCTGTTTGTATCAAGCCCTTCGACTTGTTGAGAAAAGGAAAGGTTGTTTTGGTTGTTGTTGATGAACAATAATCTAAAGAGTCCGGTAGTACATCACAGCTTTCATTTGAGTCTTTGTTGAATAGAAAATTATAACTCCTTTGAACAAAGAGACTCTGCTTTGGACATATTGTTTACAGAAGTCCAAGTAATTTGTTCTAACTTTTCCGTAGATTATTGTATACGGATATACATATCGAACGCTCTTATTATTTGTTAGGTTGCTTTTCCGACTTGAAAGCTGGTAGTGTGTAGAATAATTATTAGAGAAACTGTCTTTACGTTCTCAATTTTTGTTTGGTGTTCTACTTATATGTGATGATTTGTGGTTGTCTTGGCAGAAACATATTCATTTAACTATATGTGAATGTTAATGAACCTCAAGTGTATTGCTTAAGATTTAGCGGATTTCTACCTCTGTTTGTAGGCTTGCCTTGGTGTGATGGTTGCTATCTATCTGAGTCACAGATATCCATTCGGTTAACAAGAAACTATTGACAATTAAAATCAAAACGTCATAGTTCCATGACATTTAATTGATTTATAATCAATGAAAAGGTTTTTTTTTTTTTTTTTAATATAAAAAAATAGTGCCATGACATTCATATTGACCGAAAGCCTTTCTTTATTGTGGAGGGGGAAACCTTGACTCTCTTGCAGACTGTATTTCCAGTTATTTGTGATGCATGAATTCGTCGAAAATTCCATACTGTTTCTCTAAAAAGTGGCTCTGGGATATTTAGTTGGGTTATTAGGCTGAAAATGTGGCGATATCTACACTGTGCCTGCGATACCTCACCTTGATTGTTAAGCATTCCTACTTTGACATGACTTTGGCTAAAAGTTCCAAGTTTTGAGTAAATGCCTTTATATTTTCCGTACATAGAAAGGCCTTATTTTAATCTTGTTTAAGAGCCTAAAAGATGAGTTGGATGCTTAAGTTGGATTAGCTTCTTGTATATTGCCCGGTGTTGTATTGTGATTAGTCAACTTTGTAAGATTCAAAGATTAAGCTAAAAATTTCTATTACAAGTTTGTCTTGTGCTCACTTTTTCTCCAACTCCATGAATATTAGTTATGATTTTATTCTAAGTTTAATTGTATTGTTGTTTTAGTGGCTGCGGAGGACTAATCGGAAACCCTTGCTTGAAGCAGTGGAGAAAATGAAAGAAGGTACCTAACATAATTGTTGTACTTGTAATGCAACCATGTCAACATGCAACGAATTACTTAGTATGTAAGGTTTCTAATAACACTTCAAAATATTTTATTGCTCTTGTTGATAAGTTTTATCTTTTTGGACTTCTCTGGTCAGAGTTGATGCTGCTTGGGTTTATATCACTCCTTTTAACTGCCACGTCAAGGGCGATAGCCAATATTTGTATTCCATCAAAGTTCTATGATAGCGCTTTTGCTCCGTGCACGAGGTCTGAGATTGATGAAGAAACTGAGAACAATTCATCTGAAGAGCGTAAGCTATTGACATCTCCTATACTGCATCACTCGTTTAGGAGAATGTTGAATGGTTTAAATCAGAATACCTGCAAAGAGGCATGTCCGTCATCCTTGAGATCTATATGCTCTTATCCTTTTACAGAAGAAGAAATTGATCTCTTATGCTTCATTTATTTCTTGGAAAAAAAATTTCAATGAAAGGTAGATAGCTATTACAGGAATGATTGGGGGTAATTGGTCATTTTTTCGGCTTGTCAGGGTCATGAGCCTTTTGTTTCATATGAAGGTCTTGAGCAGTTGCACCGTTTCATCTTTGTTATGGCAGTAACTCATGTATCCTATAGTTGCTTAACAATGTTGCTGGCGATTGTTAAGGTAAGGCAGCCTTATTTGAATGTTCGTAGCTAGCCCCTCATTCTCTCTCTACCAAAACACTTATTTAGTTTTTGTTTTGTTGTGAAATAAGGAGAAGTATAGCTTTGGTATGTGCTCATAAATCTATATGCCCATACAGTTAGTACATGGCAGATCTCTTTTTCCATCTAGCTCATACCAAGCAATAAAAATATTTAAATTATCCTGATTTGATTAGCACAACTGTATTCTGGATGATGGTGGCGAGACATAAGGAAAAGTAAGTTATTATCTTTAAAAAGCTATATAAGGTGGAGTTTGTGGATCTTTTGTAGGCAATTGATTTTATTGAGTGGAATCAAAAAATTGTAGCATAAAAAATTTCTTGATCCAGATTTTTCCTGGTTACTCTCCGTTAATGGACACTGGCAAAAAAGACGAGAACGAATTATCATGTAGGGAAGTTTGAGTCAAGTCATGTTGTCCATTTTTTTTTTTTTTCCAAATGAAGATTTCACATTGTTTTGTCATATCAGGACATGCCTTTAAGGTAAATTAGATCCTCTGATCTTGATGCTTTTGTATTTTTGCATGGTATCATGCTTTTGAGCTGCTCTTTGGAGGGATGAAACTCTTGAGGGACTCCATTGTTCCACCTGCAGTGAAAAAAAAAAAAAAAAGAAAAGAAAGGAGTACACGCATCTTGTAAGTGTTCTAATAAAGCATTTTGTTTGACATTGTGGTGATGTGCAGATTCATAGTTGGAGAGCATGGGAGGATGAGGCTCACATGGACAGACACGACTCTCTAACTGGTAAGCTTCATGGTGTTCTGTTGGGGAAGAAGTAAAACTCATGTTGATTTTTCCTCATGTTATCAGATGTTTATTGCCTCACCCCGACCCTTGGAAACTGTACATTGCTTTTCTTGCAAATTGTAATCTGGAGAAATATTAGGTGCCAGATTTGAGCCTGACTACTTATTTCCCCATTGCGTTAAGATTGATTATGTCCTAACAGAAAAAAGGGAAAAAAAAAAAAAAGTTTATTCAGGACCTTCTTTGGCTAACTATTTGCCTTTTGGTTAACGGGGTTTGGGTGTATCCAATGTGCTGAAGTTTCGAACTTCGCAAACCTCAATAACCACCTGTCCCTCTTTGAATAATGAGCTTCTCTCCTTAGAAAACACTCCAACTCCTAATTCCTAAACATGGATGATCAGACGAGTGATATTCCACCCCTGAGGCTCGGTAACAGATCTCAACTTCCAGACCTGTTCTTTGCTTTAGTTCTGCAAAATAGGGAAACTACAATATTCATTTCTATAAGAAATAGGATTGTTTCACAGGCTGATAGAAATTTATAGGACTGCCCACTGGACAATGGGATCATACAAGTGAATCAAATCATTCTTGTAAGAGATTTATGCACTTTTAACTTCTTGGTGAAAATGGAGGCTAGTATTTAAATAGGTTCGAATATGCCGTAAGCATGTTATTCTATTATAACACTTTGATGCTCTGTTATGTACTTCACCATGTTTATGATGTATCAACACTAGGGCTAATTGGTTAACCATGCCTATTTTCTGCGTTGCCATTGATTTCAAAAGATGACAAATATTATCTTCTATAACAGAAATCACAAGACAGTTGACCATGCGAAGGCAATCGACCTTTGTCAAAGTGCACATCCAAACTTCAATGCCTCCTGTCAGAAACAGTCTTCTCATTTGGGTGGTAAGTACAACACTCTGTTTTATTTATATGTGTGCCTTTATTTTCTTTTATGTTCTACTACATTCTTACTAATTGTCAAACAAAAAAACAATTATGGTTTATCTGAGAAGAAGGCACCTTGAGTCTCTTGCGCCTCTAGGGTAGGTGGAATGCTTAATTCATTGATTCACTTTGAACTGAATTTGTGGGCTTTATCCTACAGACCTGTTTCTTCCGCCAATTTGGGCGTTCAGTGGTTCGTGCTGATTACTTAACATTGCGCAAGGGCTTCATCATGGTATGCAATCTCATTCTTCAAATAACTACCATGGTTTTACTTTTTATATTTTCTTTCTACGAAAGTTCAGTTGATATATCTTTGTCTTTCCGTCAGTTACATTTGCTGTTGTGTTAGTTTTTTTGCAAATATTTTGCTGCTGATATGATAAGAATACTTGCTCTAGGTTTTTATTAGTATTTTGGGTGTTTTATCTATTTTTACTTCTGTATAAATACTCAACTTTTTTTTTCTCCCTTGTTTGTGGCAGAATCACAACCTCCCGCCGAAATATGATTTTCACAGCTATATGATTCGTTCCATGGAAGAAGAATTCCAAAGGATAGTTGGTGTGAGGTAACCAACACATTTGTATTCGTTCTTGGCATCTCAATCTTTTAGATTTTTTTATAATTTTTGTAAAGTGTTGTTATCCTATTCATTTATTTGTGATACATACAAGTCTCATAGACTGCTTGCAATATGTATGCCTGTGAAGTCTATTTGGGAAAAGAGAAACCATTTAGGAAACATCATTTCACTCTTTAACCCAATGACCTATATAGGATATTTGATTGGCTTGAGATACTGCCCCGAAACTCCCTTCTATTATTCTTATACATTACAAGTCATGTTAGTCGTTAGATTAAAGTGGTTGCCCTTTGCACAGAAAAACAATATCGCACATCACTCAATTCAATTGTCTAGAACGACCAAGTGACTAAGTTCCCTTCTCGGATGTAATTACTTGTTCTCATAATAGAAATAAGAAACTAACAGCTGAGACACCTCTTTATTTAATGGCTTGCAGTGGTCCATTATGGGGATTTGTTGTTGCTTTCATGCTGTTCAATATAAAAGGTATGACAGGAATATGAATATGAGACCATACATGGATGACCTCGCTTTTACCTACCTCGTTATTGCACTTTTGTGAATACTAAATAGCAACAATTCTAGAATCTAAATAACGTATCTATACTCGATAAAATTTCTAAACTAATTTTTTTTTTTTTCCATATACCTTATGACAGGGTCTAATCTCTATTTCTGGATTGCAATCATTCCAATTACTGTAAGTTTGGAAGCCATTTTTCTCTCTTTATAACGTATACATCCTAAGGTGCTAGGACAACAGACACTTGAAAAACCAACAAAACGGTATCTTAAAATGTTATTTGTTCAAGTCTTTCTATTGTCTCAAATAAGTTAGATACTATGGAGATAAAGTTTCCTTCGCTGTTTCTAATTTAATTGCATATTATCGAATACAAAACAGCTAGTTCTCCTGATAGGCGCAAAGCTGCAGCATATTATTGCGACCCTGGCATTAGAGAATGCTGGGATCACTGGATTCCATGAAGGGCCAAAACTGAGGCCACGGGATGATCTTTTCTGGTTTAAGAAACCAGAACTTCTGTTGTCCTTAATTCACTTTACTTTGTTCCAGGTTAGCTATGGCATCTGTGATGCATCAGCCAAAGTCTTACACTAAAAGTTAATATTATCGTTTCATGTCAATCGATTCTCTACGAGTTAAATCGGTGGAACTAATACAAGTTATTTCATTTGCTCTTTTTGTAGAATGCATTTGAACTTGCTTCATTCTTTTGGTTTTGGGTACTTCTTTTTCCTTGTCTATATTGATATTCACCTCGGAATGAATTTCCCTATTTTAACTATAAAAATTTTCTAACCTTTTTGTAATTTATCTAAATCTTATGAATTTTTTGTAATTGCAGTGGCAATTTGGTTACAATTCTTGCTTCATCCGGAACCATTTTCTTGTCTATTTAAGGCTGATTTTGGGGTACGCAAAACAAAAATATATACCAATGTTTTATCTATTCAATAGAATATATATTCGTATATGGTCATTACATTTTGTCACTTTATAGGTTTGCTGGGCAGTTTCTTTGTAGCTACAGCACTTTGCCACTTTATGCATTAGTAACTCAGGTAACTCTCTTTGTCAACCTAGTTCTACATACGGAGGACGAACATTCTGGACAAACTCGAAATTTTTTTTTTTTTTTTGGTAATTTATAGTTTCAGTTTCTATCAAAACTCAAGCTGCTTTTGGCTACTGTTTTGCTGCTTTTTTGTAGATGGGAACAAATTATAAGGCAGCCCTTATACCACAAAGAATAAGGGAGACAATTCACGGGTGGAAAAAGGCGGCTAGGAGGAAGAGAAGGCTCGGTATGTTCACTGATGATTCAACCCTACACACTGATGCAAGCACGGTTGTCTCAGTTGAGGAATACGATCATCAGTTTCTCGATAACCCCGAAACCAAAGCAAATGGACATACCGAAATAGAACTGCAACAAGCTTCTAACTTCATTGCAGACACTGCTGCTGTTGCTAACGAAACATCAAGTAGAATCGGGACACCACTTCTTCGGCCATGTACTTCTGTACCATCATCTGTAACACTGGATTCTTCCAGAGATGGTACTCTGAGATCTGTTTCGATGCCAACAAGAAGATAATGACGTGTTCGACAAGTAACGAGGATGATGACGATGGTGATGATGAAAATTAAAGAAAGGCAAATTGCAATGAATTGGAAGCAGATTACTTATATCGTATACAGAAGGTACTAGATAAGGAAATTATTTTTAATTTTGGTTTTTTTGTGCAAGTAACTTAGAACTAGTTTCCTTTTCTTGTGCTTTCTAATGTTCGACATGAAGGAAACAAGTCAATAGTATACTAGTGGAATGTTAGTTGTAACATAATTGTCATAAGTCAGTGTCGGTAGCTATGAACTTTCTATGTAACAGAAACACGAGAAAAATCGAATCATACTGGTGAGGATATGAAATTTTAGCTTTGCCCTTACTTCATCACAAACTCGTAATGACGATAAGGATTGCTTATTTGTTTCTTCTGTAAAGTACTTTACAAGTAAATTACTCAATTTGTGCATTAAGCTTCTGTCTGTCATCTTATGATAAACTCCTTTTCAAACTTTTTTCTATGGAATTTTTTTGCTAAAAAGATTGAATTTAATGTTTAGATTATGCATTTAAACCATTGACCTTATAAATTTTGTTGATATTGTGTAACTATTCTGAAACATTAAATGTATCCCATTTCTGAAATTTAAAGCAAGTATCTATAAATGACGATAATCTTATCTCTCAAGAACCTTTATTTGTGACGTAATATATATATTTCACTTGGTTAGATGCTTGGCACTTCAGTGTTGAACCTGCGGATCACGACCCAGGCCAGACTCAACTTTGGCTCCATTGTTGGGCCTCTTACGCTCTGCTGATGGGGCAGGGGTCTCATTGTTAGGCTTCATATCAGCTTGTCCTCTGGTGAGGCCGTCTTCACTGATCGGTGGATGCTCCTCGTGCATGATTGAATTTGCGGGTATGCCATAACCAGGTGGCGTAGGATGGTCAGTGGCGTAGCCAACCACAGGCACACAGGGAAATGGTGGTGGTAGGAAGCAAATGCTTCGATAGTTAGGATCATTGGGCCAGGACAAGAAAGGAGGTCCTTGAAAAGGTGGGTCGCAACCAGGACATCCCCAGCCTGGATACCCATTGTTCCCGCCTCCACGGCCCACTCCAACTCCAATGCCCATTCCGCCACCACTACCTGGACCATAATCATTATTGGATCCAGATCCAGACCCATATCCATAACCATATCCTGATCCTGATTCAGAACCAGAACCGGAACCTGATCCATAACCGGTCCCCGATCCACCCCCACCACTTCCATAACCGTACCCAAAACCACTACCGCTTCCTACCCCGGACCCGGATCCAGATCCGTATCCAACTCCGATTCCTGTCCCGCCACCACTATTTGTACCATAACTGGAACCATGCCTGACACTGGAGCTTGGGTCAACCTTCTCATCGTTGAATCCCTTAGCCTCATTTAAGTTTCTTGGGGGATTGTATTCAGACTCGAGAGATCCTTTGAGTTTAGGAGAAGATGGCGCATTCCTCAAGGCATGGGTGAAACCTAAGCAAAAAAATGCAATGAGAGCACATTTTAGGATAGCCATGTTTGAAGCCTTTTGTGATTTTGCATGGCTTGAACGTGGGATTTATATATACATGAGAAGTAGGTTTCTTTGGGTCTCTCTTGAAGTCTGAAGTCATGCAGTTAACGTTCTTCCGGAGTTTAAGAACAGACTTGAGTGGAACCAAATGCATGCCCTTGTTGGTTTCTTGCATCTCTCCCTCATCTCATCGCTTTTGATGGTCACTTTTCTTTGCCTTCTTTATACATAGATATAATATAATATATATGTATATAATATTTTGTTTTTTCCTTCACTAACCGAAGTGGGTATGTAGACTCAGATTGTGTCGAATAACCTAATTTCAACATTTTACCGAGTAGAAACCTAATACCATTCACGTTGGAGAGGGTAATTTGGTCTTTCAAGTGAGGTGAAATCAACATGTCATGAAATTAAACATAAAATTACACACACACACATATTGATTTGTTTGGGTTGAGGTTTTTGTGTTTTTTGGGTCTGGGGCTACGATTTGTTGGCCTCCCATGTTTTTCCGTGTTTTCTTCGTTTAGGTGACTTGTGCCTCGCCATATAAGGCAGGCCTTTGTTTTGTTCCCGTGGTTGTTTTTGCTGCCTCTTTTGGGGCCGCCTCAACGAAAGTTTTATTTAGCCTAAAAACAATTAAAAAAAAAAAAACCGACGAACCAATAACTTGTTAGGTTTATGGCACAAGGCGAAGCCACTTTAAGATTTGTTTTCCTACTTGATTTTATTGGGAAAAAAAAAATGGAGCTCATAATGTGTTCTGCTCTTAGCTTCAGGATGTATTCACATTTAACATATGAATGCTTTGATCGAGATTTTTTAAGATGATTCCGTACTACAATTCGGTGGAGGAACTCCAGGACACCCTTGAGATTAGATTTTTATTGACATCCAAGATGTGAGGTGAAAATTCCTCCAGTGAAAATTGAGTTAGTATCTCCACCAAAACCCCTTTTGCTTCTAAACAACAATTACGCGGAGATACAAAAGGCTCCAGAAAGCATGAAAACTAAGGAAGCATCTAAAAATGAGAGGGCATGGAAAAATTTCGCCTTCTATTAAACTTCCCTGCCGTTGCTTTCGTCGGATTCCATGGCCTTCAAACTTTCAGCCAGCATTCGGTCCCTGTTCTGCATTTGCCTCTCGGCAGCGACCATGTACAAGCCTAAACAAGTAAGAATCACCACTGGTACATCAACCATGTGGGGAAAGTAGAAGGTAAAAGAAACAAATAACTTTTCAAGACAACTAAGTATGTGACGTAAACAGAAACAGTGTTGGTTACATTTCCAGTTTTTCATCACCAAAGCTTGCAACTTTTTTTTTTTTTTTTCAACATGTCATTTCATTTTGATTTTGCTTGGAAACATTGCTTCGGAATTATAAAGCTTTGTAAAAGTATCCTGCACACCAAAACTTGGGCAAATTGGAGACGTATTAAACAGAATCCTTAAACTATAAATGGTGTGTTTTAAAGAAGTTAACTGCCAAGACCAACAAGGAATAGTTTTTTAAAATTGTTAAAAGCACAAAGTTATAGCTTGCAAACAAAACTAAAGTACAATGGTAGATCTGAAAAAAAATGTTAAATCAGGGTATTGAAGTCTAACAATCCCGCGCCCCCCACCCCCCCACAAACAACTTAAAAAAAAAAGAGAGAGAGAGAGAGAAAGAAGCAACAACAACAACAACAAAAAAGGAAGACGTAAGTTAAAGGAATAGATCAACAAGCAAAATTAAATTTACTTTATTATTATGCATATCAGCAAAAAAAAAAAAATCCCAAGAATAGAAAAATTGTTAGATCAAGAATGCATACTGATTGCACTTCCAATTGCACACATCCAAAGAATCCTCATGGACCATTTGTCCCCAATTACTCCTCTGCCTCCCATTTCTTTCTGCTGATCACACCACAACTGCTTAGCAATTAACATAACAACATCCTAAACAATATACTCACGGCATGTTTTGCACAATAAATTAAATTTTAGACTGGACTAATTTGTCATTAGCTCATGCTTTGTTCCATATTTAGGATTTTTTTCTACTTGAAAGTGTCATATCTAGGATTTGATAATTATTTGGGGAGGGTAAAATAGTGACATTTCCAAAATCCGTGGAATTACTAATCCTGTCAAACACATGGTATAAGTACTCCCAGTCCACACTATAAAGATCACTTTACTACTTTTCATTTACTTTTTTTTAAACCTAATAAATAAAAGTTTTATAACATTTAAAAAGCTTAATATCTAAGATTTCATTTATCATTATTTTTGGTCCTAATGTTGTGTTGGCAAAGCCAAGCTGTTGGGTTGCGGGCGGGGGGAATGTGGGGACTCGGAGTTGAAGAAGCTACTAATCCAGGTATTCCCCGGACAGCGTTCCCAAATACTTTTATGACCTATTTCAGTTCTATCCTACGCAGGAATCTTATCCTATCTCGTGCACCTAATAAAATATGATTATTCAGACAACTCCATGTTAAATTGTGGAGCCTAATTAATGTCCCAAAAAGAAACGCCTTATACAAAGATAGCATGCAAATCGACCTTCGGGATAAGGTCCCCGTGGGGTTGGAAGGGGGAAGGAACCCCTGAGAGGTCTACAATATTTACAAGTTGTTTCATGGAGGGTGTGACTTTCTTTTATAAACTTCTTAATCATCATGGTGAATTTCTACAATGACTGAAACAGGACATAGTCTCACTCACGTTAATGTGAACCTGTATAAAAGTTACAGGTTCTGTGATTGTTTATTTTCTTTTTGTGAATTGTATTGCTCTCAGAGATATAGAATTAGGGAGCACTAGCAAGTAAAAATGGTCCATTTTTCTTTCTTTCTTACTTTTGAAGATAAACGAATGGACAAATATTAATTCAGCTTATTCTAAGCTTTCCAAAAATACAGATCTAGAGTCTTGTAAATTGTTCACATATTCAGGAAAGCCCGGACATTTCTTATCAGGAATTGCCTAAGGCCGCTTCTTATCAGGAAACTTTTAACTAATCGTCCATAAAAGTCTCAAAGAATTGAATTAATCATACTGATTACGTTTTTTTTTTTTTTTTTGCAAAAATAAATCCTATTAATTTGGCCTTAGTTTGATTCTATAACCTCGGAAGAGCTCTTTTTAATTTTAATTTTTTAATTTCTAAGATAAAACATGCCCCAGAATTAACTCAGATTTTTAACAAGAAAATCATGAAGGAAAAACTCAGTAGGCCATTTCTAAGTACCTAGAGTATCGGGATTTTAAGGATTTTTTTTCTTTTGATTTTTGTAAAATCAGAATGAGAAAAGAGATTTAATCACACTTAGAATTGAAATAAAGAAGGAAACAGGAATTCAAAAGGGAAAAGATCAGGTTAAGGCCATTCAAGAGAGAAAACCATACCTCCAAATTTCTCCTTCTACTTAGTTGAAAGCTCGATGGTCAACTGAAGCCAAGGACGGAAACGCTTGCTTTGTTTTCAGTGTCGAGAGAGCGAGAGAGAGAGAGAGAGAGAAGAAGAGAAGTTCCGATGTCAGGCCGGCGGCACCTTTCGCAAATTTGAGAAAGGAGAAATTGGGTAAATTATGGGCCCGTTCGGCTTCCAAAAAAAAAAAATGATGAAGAAGAAGTGCACTTTCTATTTTATTATTTTTTATTATTTATATATTCAAAACATTATAATAAATTATACATTTTAAAAATTTATAATTTTATATATATAAATTAAAATATGATAATTTTTAAAATTATATAAAATTTTAAAAATAATCTTTTTTATAAATAAATTTTTAAAAATTTTATATTTTTTCACTTTAAATAATTTTTTTCTTCAAATATATTTTTTAAAACTATTTATTTTCAATCAAAAAAAATCTCCAGATCCAAATAGGCTCTATATGTTTAATCTCCTAGTGTTTTTTTTTTTTTTTAACAAAATTACAATTTGATACTTAGGGGGACCCATTGCTTGGGGATTTTTTTTTTTTTTTTGGGAGCTATTGTTTGGAAAGAGTGTAAAAATGTATTTTAATTTGAAAGTAAGCTATAGTTTTTAAAATGTGCATTAATGAGAGAAAAAAATATTTAGAGTGAAAATGGATAATTATCAATTTTCTTTCTATAATATGTAATTTATATAAAATCATCTCATTTAAACTGAAAATAATAAAGTTATTAATGTTTATAATAGACATTTATAAATGTGAACAATGAAAAGTAGTTTTTAGTTGGAAAAAAATAAAAAATAAGTTTTAGAAACTAGAACTCTTTAACACAATGCAAAATAGTCCTAGGTTAAAAATAAGATGGAATAAATCATGTGTATGGTATATGTAAATTATAACATATAAAATTTCTTTTCTTAATTACTCTTAAGTAACAAATCTATGAATCATGTGACTTTTTTTTTTGTTAAGTTCTATTAATGATAAGGATTATTTTACATCTTTTAAAAGAGTTTTTGAGTTTTTAATTAAAAAAAATAATTATCAAATCACAATTTTATAAAGTCTCAAGACCAAAAATACAATTTATCTAGAAAAAAAATTTGAGAGCCAATTTTTAAAATTAAATAGTTGAAATAAAAATTTTTGTAAAGATTCCTCAAATTTATTTACTCCTACTAAAAAAGTACCTACTCATAGATATATTTGCTTTAACGGTTTCATAAATATATTTTTTTACATTTTTTTTAACTTCTGTAAATATGCTATATATTTATTTCTCCCTTTGAGACCCAATTTATGCAGTGTAGACTTACTTCTTGGATTGAACTTCTTTGTACCTTAATTTTCTCATGTTTTATGTTTTTCCAATAATATCATACTTCATATAGTTAATGATATTGTCTTTTTTAAAATAATTTATAATATAAATATATGCATTACAACCTTTATGAAAAAAATTTCATATTCATAATATCTAGTACATATTTACAATTCACGTCATCTTCAATATATTCAAATAAAGATTAATTTTTCTTGCAAGAGAGATTAACAAGGCAAAGATGTGGCATTGCTAATTAGGATTTTCAGATGGGAAAGGGAAACTTCGTGCATTCTGAAATCGTCCCCGACCGGACCTTGTCCCATAATAAATTTTGTTATAACATTGAATTTAAAATTACTTTAGGATAAATTTTTATTTAATTATTATAGACTTGGTTGAAAGTTTTGTTGATGATGAGTATTGTGGTTGGAATTTGGGGTGGATTTGAAGAAGGCACTACCAACGATGATTCTCCAACCCCTGCTACCTTTGCGACCTTTGCTTAACTCGGTATGGGGTAGGAGTGGGGATTGGGAGGCTCACATGTCTCTTTTCTTTCTTTTTTTTTTTTTCTATCTTTTCATGTCTTTTTAATAATATCATAAAATATTATTAAAATAATATCTTTTAATTAATATGATAAAATTTTAAAAAATTAAATTAGGTGGTCAATTTTGATCATTCAATTAATAGATAGTCTTGATTGTCCATTGATCAATCAATACTTAACTAGAAAATCAATAATTTATAATAATTGACTATAATATAGCCCATCACTAATAAAAAAAAATTGATTTTTTAACTTATTTTTAAAAACTTTAGTCATTTGTTTAAAAATTTGTTAAAAAAAGGACTTTAGCTATAAAACCTTAAAATCTTTGATTAATACGACATTTTATTTAACATGTTATGATACTAACGAAGAAACATGAATAGAATGATACATGAATCAAATCCAAATTAGACATTCGTGGATGAACTACCTTCAAAAATTTGCCCTTCAATATCCTCCTTTTCCCTTAATAATGCATTTGAAAATGTCAACATATGTATCAATTCATTGGTTTTAAAGGTATAAGTACAGGCCATTCGATGCATTTTAAAATGTTAAGGCATATCAACTCATTGTTTTTAATGGTATAAATTTATTGAAAGATCAATCCCTTAAAATTTGAATTTGAAAGACAGTGGAAGCGCAATTCTTTTTTATTAGATTTTGTTTTCTATATTTATATATATACATATATTATATGTTTATATTTGGTTAAATGACGTGACAAATGAACTATCAATTTTTCAATTGCTAAAAAAAAAAAAAAAAAAATTAATTGGCTTAAAGTTTACCATCACTTTTTATACACAAAAACTAGGATCCCTTAATTACTTTATGGGGGTTCTATTTTGTTTCTGCAGTTTTCTGCCAATTTGAGCACAACACTCCAAATTTTGCCAGTTATATTCATAGGGGCTTCGGCTTCCTTTCAAATGGTTCAAAAATGCATCTCCAGGCATTCCCGGTTCCACCTACCTAGTGTCTCAGTATTCTCATTTTAATGTGGAGATGCTTATTAAAAAAAAAGGAACAAATCCTTTTCCTTTTTTCCTAGCACTTATAAACATATACAATAAAGTAAGAAACATGAAAATGTATGACAAAATGGCTGGAACAATAGGGGCGAAGGATATATGGATTCTTGAATCCCGAAAAGCAAAATATATAAGAAAAGAAAATTTAAAAAAATTATACATGTATCAGTTAACTTGACAGGGGACCTTGGGTGAGTCTCTGCATCTCATTTTGGTCATTGAGAGTTTCAATGAGTAGGGGAGGCGCATATTGTGCGGTCCCTTGGTGCTCTTCGGAGTCTTGGCAGAAGGAAAGAATGATGGTGTCGATTGACATCTCGACGACTTGAAAGAAAAGCGTTGCAACCACGTAGCCAAGACACCAGCAAACCTGCATGACACACACAAATATTATCAGCATGTAGTTTTCAATTAGATGTAGAGTTATCACCAAAGAACAGATATTTTAATTAAGCGCAGTCGTGCAGGTATCTCTCCTGGTTTGTAAGAGAACGTACCAACACGGGAAATAGCGGAGACGAGATCTTGTTGTGTGAGGATCTGTACTTGTGGGTGTCCAGCATGAGGAATGCAAAGAGGGCACTTGAGAGGCTGACGCATAGTTTTCCAAGGAATAAGATGACATCTCCAATCACGTTAACCCTCCCTATTCGAAGGATGTTGTTGATGATCAGTTCAGTTGCAATAGCAGAGGCCTTGCAGAAGCTTTTCCCCGTTATGGCGATCTGCAAAGACAACAGGCATGAAGGAACGGGCCAACAATGTCCGAAGTATTTGACAAGGAATACTAGAAATTCAGCATGAGATTATGGGTGCAACTCTTTATCAGCAAGAGATTATGGATATTGCCTATATGGTTGTAGCCTAGTGGTGAGCACCGCTCTGGGATATACCCAAGCCTGGAACATCTCAAATTTGATTCCTACCAGAAAGACCCGAGATTTTATACTCGTGAGGGTTTTGTGCTGTCTCATTGGTCTTTGAGCAAAAAATAAAAGATATAATACACACATTTACAATACGCTGGTTTTTTTTTTTTTTTTTAGCTCAAAGATGAATGAGATAACCCACAAGCTGCATTAGTCGAGAGATACAAAGTCTTTCCAGTGGGACTCGAACTCAAGATGTACTGCTGGTGAAAGAAAGGACTAAAGTTTACTAGCAGTTAACATTGCTCAGTATAGAAGAAAATGGGAAAAAAATTTGACCTGCCTTATCCTACCAATGGACGTGGCAAATAACATGTCATTTTTCAATTGGTGAGATGCAACCTTCTATAAGCTGACAAATTATAAAAGTGCCAGGAAAAAAAAAAAGACGAGTTACTTTCACGTGCTTCAGTATAAAAGCTGGTAGAGAATTGATTGTAGAAATGCACTAAACACTATCCTAGGAGTTGAGAATAGTTTTGAGAATGCAACATCCTCTCATGGAATAAATTGGTCTCTGACATACAGCTACTGGTGATACAATGATAACCCGTTTGTTTCCCGAGTAACATGGTCAAAAAGGGATATTGGTAAATCTGAATAAGCATACACGCACATGCAACTAAAAACATAATATCTAGAATTACCATAATGTAGGCATTGCGGTTCACCGATCTGATTGTCCAGTCAACACACCTTAAGCAAAACCTAGAAACATGGAATGCCACCTTTCCAAACCAGTTATCAGGTGTGCTACCAGAAACTTTCAGCTTCCGACGAATCGACTCAAGCATAAAACGGATTGATTCCACGAATGATAGAATCAGGGAGCCGAGAGCAATGGAACCAAGGCTGTACCGAATAAGCCGCTTCATGGAGGAGAAGACTGGAAGAAATGGAATCTCTGGCTGCATTTAAAATAATAACTATTAACAATCAACAAGAAAAACAATGCACTAAAAAATTGAATTTAATCACTAAACAGAAAATCGTAAACAAGCTTTCTCTTTTGGCGTTCGGATATATGTGACAAAATGCCATTTATAAACAATGTTCTGAGATCTTGGATGACCAAGTAAACTAAATTCTAGGCCACTTCATTGTTTGAATTCAACAACTCAACCAAGAAAGAATAGAAAATATCCCGAATGTAGTTGACTGATCATGATTAGTTTGGATGGCACCCATAGCATCTGATAACATGTACAACCAACTACTGGCTAAACAATATAATTGAGAAAATAAGCTCAGATGATCAGACAATTAATGAAACTTTACAAATGATTGGATGCCCTACAGAATACTAGCATTCTACAAGACAATAACATGTATTTGTCAATCTTGAAATCCAGATAATATGTAAACACCTATAAATAGAACATCAATCCTAAATGTCTATGCATATTGCTTGGAAACTTACTGATGTTTCCCCACGAGCCCAATAATAGGAGGCTACAGAACCCGCAATGACAGTTGATGAGCATGCTATAAAAAATTGTGTAGCCCAGTAACCCCCGAATAAGTGGAAAAGGATGGCAACTCCAATGTGAGAAGTGTAATGGATACTATAGCCACAGCAACGATCACAGTTCACCCTTTTCGACAAGAGATCATAAGTGCAGCAGTTGTCACTGCAGTTGTTCTGGAGGACCTCACCAGAACTGAACAGATAGAAAGCAGCAGAAAACCAGAACATGTAAAAAATTGCAAGGATGATATATGGCATGATAGGAAAGATAATGAGTGCTTGAACTTCTCCGATAACCTTCGCAGCGACCTGTGACATGTACAAAACTGTTGAATGAAATTGATATCTAAGTGAGATGAAGAAATCAGGATAATTTGCTGGTTGTTCTAGTTTAAGGGACAAAGGAAACCATTTAGTATTGAGATAAACTACAACGTAGGTGCAGGTGCTGCCAACAATGCAAAGTGCATAATAAAAACGGGGTTTTTCTCTTGATCCTCTGATGGACTTTTGGTAAAATATACTTCCGGTTTTGAGAAAGTTTACCATCTCCGGCTCATGGTATCTTTTTACTCCAATGCCATGATAAGCAGCAAATGGAGAGAGTAAATGCCATTTTATGAAACAACCGGCAAATTATCTAGAAGATCTAGAAGTGGATAGCACTTAGCTTAAAAAACTTCGGAACTATGACACTCCCAAGGCTCACATGAAGTAATAATTGGGATGTCAAACATGTTATTGCTTTAAAAAACAAACATAATGAAGTAGAACAGATTTTTTATCGTGAATAAATAAATAAATAAATAAATAAAGAGAACAGAAGTTTTCCTATTAGTCAAAGCTTACTGCCTATCTTATTTTTCTTCTTTTATTAGACCGAGTTTGTTGTCTCTTTTTTTTTTCTTTTTTTTCTTTTTTTCGTCCTTTCAATAGTGGAGGGTGTGGAAATACTGTCGGGGCTAAGCCTGTGTCTGCAAGTTAAATGGCTATCACAAGTCACAACTTACATCAACACATTCACACAAATCCATTGCTTCCCCTGGAAGAGACAGCCTCACAAGTGAAACACATTGAAGTAGATAGCATCACCTAGTCTAAAAAAAGGCAACCACTATTTGTGTATCGCCAGCTTCTTTAAATCATTTCTTCATCTTCACAACTGACATTTACGATATGTATATCTAACTTGCCTTGAGAACAGATGTGGCCATAAGAATGCGACGGATTATGGCAATTGATGTGAGAACAGCAACAACCATAACAAAGGTCATAAGAACAGCAACACCCCGAATATGATTTAGCTCCTGCAAGATTGAAAAGTTGAAGTTGTTAAACCTTAAAAATATGTGTAGAAAGCTTCAGATGTTGAGAGTTAAGTTCATGATACCCACCCTTGCAGATACGTGAAAATATGGATCTTGCGGACCAATTACGGGAGTGATGGCATCATTTCCTATCCATCCAGCTGAAATTAATGGAGACCAAATATTCAGCATTACAATTGATCGAAAGTTATCGAGACCATGGGAATATATAGAGAAAAATAGACAAGAATTACTATAAAAAAGCAGTGTTATCATACAAGGAAATTTCTGTTATCAAGCTACAGTAACCCAAACTCTCGGAACCAATATCATACAGTGAAGAACATTCTAACCCTGAAGAAAAGTGAGTGAAAGATTTTTCATTTTTTAACAAATGCTTCTAGCTACTCAAATAAAGAGGGGACAGTTTACGAAGTGGAAAAAACCAATTAAAAGACACTTTAATTTTTTTCCCAGTTGCTACCACATCCTTTTGACAGCAGACACTCTGTCCAAACAGACAGACTGGGAGAAGAATAAAAATAAAATAGAGAATTAAAAAGAAAAAAAGATCCTAACCTTTTAAGTAATAAAACATGGTGACTGATACTATGAGAATATTAAACAGAGCTACTGTTATCCACGGCATTGCAGCAACGAAATGCCAGATCATGAGCAGCCAAATCACAGACAAAAAGAGCGGCAAGATTCCTCCGCAAACAATTAGCACGGGCCATGATTTTACAATATCAGCCATGTATCTCTGCAAATACACATAAATAAAAATTGAAGTACGGTACTGAACATAGTAGCATGCCAATTGGAAACCAAACTGAGAAGAGTTCATGTAGACAGACCAAGTAGTGCATTTTTCCTAATAAGTTGCAAGTGACATGCTTTTCAAGCAGCAAAAAGATGGAAAATATGCAAACGGTACTCAACCTTTAAAACAGATGATGGAGAATTGATGGCCCTGTGAATTGATTTATCTATAACAATGTCCTCATTGATGCGCACTCCACCCATTTGCTGCCAATGCTTCAAGGACATGTTTGATGAGCGTGCGATAAATTGACAGCTCCAATAAACTGGAAAAGGGAAAGAGCTTTGTGAAAATTTTGCAATGCAGAAAAAGCATACAACAATTTGAAATACAGTAATACTCGTTGCAGTTTGATGACGAAATTGCAACAAGTAGTAGTGATCATTTTTCAGAGATTAAAAAAAAAAAAAAAAAGGTGAGTCCACATACCATTTATACTAGGAAATATGACCGGGTAGCAAGGACCCTGAAGCTGAAGAGATGTGTTCCTCATTTCTGGTGTAAGGAACTCGAAATAATCATAATTCCTATCAATCCAATCATCCATTGAGAGTCGGATATCTCCTTCTGGATAATCACACACCCAATTCAGTGCATCATCCGAAGGGATAGGACAATCCAATAAGCATATACTCCGCGCATTGGCCAACTTGAATCCACTGTCCTCCAGGCCACTTTGGTAGACCTGGTTTGGATTTAACCAATATCTGAGTTCGAGCTGATGAAGACCAGGTTTCGCATGCTTGTCCCCACATACATTTCCTTTGTAGTCCAGTCCAAAGGTGAGCCTGGCCAGTGAGAGCACTATTAATTATAACCCCCGAAATAATGGAAGACGAAAAACCAAAAAGTTCAACCATGAAAAAGTGATGCAACTCTCTTGTGGCAAGAACAATTAAAATATGATAAAGCCAGACTTGCATAAACAGTTAGAGATCAAACTGGAATAAATGTAAACTTATAAGTTTATGGCTTACATAATAAGATGAAGAAAAGATTTTTTAAGCTTTTTGACGTTTTCCCACAAGAACCGAGTTGAAGTCTCATAAGGAGCTTCTAGTTATGTCCCTACTTCACCAACTTGCCGAACTAGAACTTTAACTTTTGACCTTAATTTAATGAAGTAATGCACTTCCAAAATATTTCATCCTGAATTGAACAGAAGTAACAAAACTAACCAACAACAAGCAACCAAAATACTCTCATCAACGATAAATGTAGCAATTCAAATGGGTGATGGTGAGTTGCAGGCTGAATTTTTTATCCTCTTGCTTTGCTCTTTCTGGCAACAAATGTTGACTGCGTTGAGCCTATTTATTGCACTATCGTAGAATTAGGGTGCCAACTGACCTAGTAATCTTCGTCATGGTGAAATTCTATGGTGGCTAAAAGTGAGCATAGCTTTAACATCAAGAATGAACCACTCTAAATTTTGTGTTCCTATTTGTTTGCCTTTTCTTTAATATTATTGCGCTCATTAGTAAAGACTAAGGGCTCTTGTTCCCTACAAAAACACTTCTATTCCAAGAGAATAAATTCACAATTCTTAAAACAGCTCCTTGGACTTGTGTGGTAATATGCTAGCGTTCGGATTTTTTTTCCCTTTCTTTCCCTTCCCAAAATGCCTTCAGAGAACAAATTGACGAATAAGAATACAAAAAAGAAAACGTAGCGCTTAAAATAAGGAAGCAAAGTAAGATGCAGTCACTATCCAAGTCCATTTTCAAAAGAACTTCAACCAATCTTCCAAGTTCCCATCAAGTGAATAACCGGAATTTCTTATTCCCACTAATAAAATCGCATAAACCACAAAATCCAAAATTTCGTTTTCCCTTTCTCCCCTAGATCTCTTCTCCATCAACCAAATTATTCAAACAACAAAAACTAGGAAAAAACACCCAACAAAAAAAACAAAAAACAAAAAAATGACTATTAAAATAAACCATAGTTACTGTTTATTATACCAACAGGTAAGCAATGAGAGAGACATATGAGCTAAAACAGAAGAAACCCACTTAAGGAAAACCGATTCTTTACCTTAAAAAAAATCAAAATCAAACAAAAGTTAAGAAGAAAGACTTGTTTTTACCTTAAAGGGTTTCCTTTGTTGAATCCGAAGCTGGAGTTGACAATCATGGCGACCCAGAAGGCAATGAAGATGACAAGAAACACAACATCTCTGCATTTCCTGTTGTGCCTTATGATTCCATTTCCATTTCCATTTCCATTTCCATTACCATTTCCACTTCCACCCATTTGGGCACTTCCATCACTTGATGGGTATCTCCCTATCACTGCGCCCAAAGGACCCCTCATTTTTCTCTCTCTAGTATTAGTAATAATAATACTAATCTGTCAATCTTCTTCAAAGGGAAAAATGGAAAAGAGAGAGATTCTTTGAAGAAGCAGACGAGGGAGTGCTCCTTTTCACAAAGAGAGATAGAGAGAGAGAGAGAGAGAGGGAAAAAGACAGTGATGGCAGTAGTAGAGTAGAAGCTAGGAGAGTGTGAAAGCGTATAAAAAGGGGTTGGGTTTAGATATTCGAGGGACTTTTGTTAATCGTATTGTGATTTTTGTTTTAATTATATCTGAAAGAAATTTTTTTTTAGTATTATATTTAATTAAAAAATATTTATTTTATATTTATATAAAATATATATTTAGATGAAAAGTATTTTAAAATTAAAAAGTTGATATGATTAATAAAAATAAAGATAAATAATAATATTAAAAAGTTAATATAATTATTTTAAAAAATTTTTGATTAATAATTATTTTAATAATATTATTAAAAATGATTATATTTGAATATAAAATTTTATATTTAGTATAAAATTATATTATATTTGAATATAATTAAAATACAAAATTTTTGTCAAATATATCTTGAATTAAAAAGTTTTCTTTTTTTTAGTTTTATCGGATTTTTAAGACAAAGATACTGTTTACTAATGGCTCTGTCTGTCGCAGTAGAATATATCCACGTCAAGTGGCTAGAAATATTTTAATGGCTCGGCTTAGTAGCTCACCATAGCCACGTACAAATATGCGTTGAATATCATTGTAGCCTGCTTGGTGTGTGCGCTTTAAGTTGGAGTTTTAAAAATATTTTAATTGAAAAAAAAAAAAGAATGTTTAAAATTGCGTGTTTCTTTGAATATAAACGTTTGAAGTTGTTAAATCTATTTTTAACTATTGATTAAATTTAATTAAGTATTAAATTTAATTAAGTATTAAATTTAATTAAATTATTAAAAGTATAAAAATATATTTAATAATTTGTATAGAGAAATAAATTTAACTTCTAGAGTTTTATGAATTAAGAGCTTTTTATAGAAAGATATTTAACTTTTGAGCTTTCAATTGTGAGTTATTCAAAAGAATAAACTAAAATATTTGAGAAAAGATATTTTGATCAACTTTCCTTTGGGAAGAGAAATTGAAATCATCGGAAGAGTATGTTTTTAATTGAAGGAAGTTCAACATAGAAATTAAGGGGATCTCGTTAAATAAATTTATTAATTGAGTGTAAGACAACTGGTGATAATAAAAAAAAGAGTTTTTAAGTTATATAAAACCTAGTAACTTATAATTTTTTAAGAGTTAGTAGATTATTTAATATTTAGGTGTGACCTCGAGGATTAGGTGTGACTCAACCTCATTAAATTACCTATGCTTATTATTTATGTATGCTTTCAATAATTTAATTAATTTGATAAATAACTAAAAACAAATCTAACAATTAGTATCAAAGTAAGTCACTAGTGTTTGTTTTATTGAGATTTTAGGATTAATCTGCTTTATTAGGCATGGACATTCTATAACAACTACGAAGTATAATAATAGTAAAAAAAATTAATTTCTTTGCAATAAATCTTTTAGAATCATATCTCTTATTCTCATATATTTTAAGATAATTAATAAACCAACGCAAAAACTTGAAATTTTATATTATTGTAAAAAAAAAAAAGAGAGAGATATTGGTGAGATTTGTAAATTATAATATAAAATAAAAAATATATAGGGAAAAAAATAAAAAAATAAAATGTAATACTGTCAAATACGTAGCTTTCGGCCCTGTTTATTTCATTAATTCAGATCTAAAATTTTAATTTCAGTTTTATCTTTTTTTAAAAAATCAATAAAAATTATAACTTAATTAATTAATTTTAATTCAAAATTTTATTTTATTTCCAACACAACCTGTGAACCAAGTCTTTTATTTTTGTTACTTACCATAATTGTTTTCTTCTATTTTGGGTGAAGACAAGCCACAGGGCAGGGCCACTAGCGTCCTTGGTCAACGAGGTAAGGCCGGGCATATATTGGTGCGCTGAATTGAAGAATAAAGTTTTTTTTTTTTTTTCTAACTATGCTTGAAACGAAAAGATTTAAATTTTATATTTTATATTAAAATTAAATATAATTATTATTAAATTATATCTATAATTATATGTTATTATATATATTTGTTGAATTTACGTGTTACGCATATATATACTAAATTATTCGAATATTAAACATGGATGTAAATCCTTTTTAAAAGTATTAGTTTTTTTTAATTTAACGTGGGAAAAAAAATAAAAGAGAACATATTTTTGAAAAAGCGAGATTTATTTTAAAAGAAAAAAAAAAAGCTCTGTGATTGTTACAAGAATAAAATATTTTAAATACTAATTGAGGACATATTAGAGAAAAATTATTTGTGCACAGAAAAATTAAAAGAAAAAGTAATTTTATTGAAGGACACATTTATAATCTTAAGATCTTAAAATTTTAAGGGTAATAAGACAAAATAAAAAGTAAAAACCAAAAAAAAAAAAAGACTAAATAATTTGACTATTTTGAATAATGAAAAAAGAGAATTCTCCATTATATAAGAATTATCTATATAAATTATAGATATATATATTCTTTTAAGTTACAATTTAAAGTTGGTAACAACATACTTTGAAAAGGCTAAATCATGTAGTCTAATAATAGCACCGAAGAATTTAGACGGAATAAAATTTTAGAAGAGGTAATGAATTTGAAGAATTTGATCACTTCTTGTATAATACCATATTAGGAAATTATAGTAACTAGTAGTTTTCATAAAATAATTAAAGTAAATAATAAGTTTTTAAAATATTTACAATAATTAACACATTTATTAGATATATATAAATTTTATTACATAGATGATGCATTTATAAGATATAAATAAATCATTCACTTGATAGATACATATATTATTTATTTGATAAATTTGAAGTATAAAAATTATTTATATAATAAAAATATGTTATTTACTTCATTCTCTCTCATATATATATACATATATTTTCTTTGGAAAAATTAGATACTGATGTCTAATTATAGGAGCTTTAAAAGTAAAACCTTATACTTTACAATATCAGCAGGGAATTTTTTTAGTTTGATTAACTTTATAACTATTTAATTTATGAGCATTTATATTGTAAAATTTACAATACCTAATGCAGAACTGTTATAATTATAGATTTATATTGTTAAAAATTAATTCTTTTATGGCAACTATTAAAAATTAGGTGCATGTATAATACATAAATTCAATTCAATTCAACTTTAATTGTTTTTGTCATTTTTTGAAAAGTCAACTCAATTTTATTATTTATAACTCTAATTATAACTTCAATACTTAAACTTAAATTTATATAACTGCACACATATAACTTCAAATAAAATGATTTTTTTTTTATAAATGTTATAAAATTTTAAGGCGAATGAAATAAATTTTATATTGATAATTTTTTTCTTAACACATTTTAAGTTTTGTACTTTTTAACTCTAATTAGTCAAACACACATTAATTTGTACTTAGCATTTGTTTAGATAACCGGATTTAACTTGAAAAAAGCTATTTAAGACTTTATTAAGTTCATGAGCTTGAACCTAAATTTATGGGATTAGTTTTGTTTTATTATTTTTGAAAAGTTAACAAAAATTATAACTTAACAAACTAATTTGAATATAAAACTTTTATTTCATTTCAAACTCTACCTATGAACCAAATAAACCCCAAGTTAGAGCTAAATTTAGATATTTAATATGTAAAAGTTTAGTTTAAATTTATATTGAAAATTATGTTAAAATAGTAAGAGTAGAAATAAAAAAAATTATTAAAACGGAGTCTACCAAGCTAAACTTAAGTTTTTACCAAATGTATAATTTACCAAACGTGCCCTAACACATCCCCAATACTTTAATAATTTTTTATCTCTACTTTAATATTTTAACATAATTTTCAATATAAATTTAAATTAAACTTTTACATACTAATTATTTAATATTAACTCTAACTTATCTTATTTTAAACTAAACATAAGTTAAGTCAATGGTCCAAATAGATACTAGGCGCATAACTTGACAAAACTCATTTACAATCAAAATTTTTCAACCTAAGTTGTTCCCCCAATCACATGCTAATTAAACGATGAAAAAGTAAAAAAAGTGCATCATCTTGAGCTGAGTTGTTAAGCACTTTAGCCGACGAGAAACAAAGCAAGCAAGCCGTTATGGGGACATCTATTTTATTCTGATAATTCCTTTAAAAAAATCCGCCGCTGGGAACTTTTTAAAGGAGAATCCGCGTCCTCGTAAGCTGTAAAGCAAATCACTTCGGATGGCAATTGAAGATCGTCTCTAGGATCATCCAACGGTGGAAAAGTGCCAACGCTTGTGAGGCTTCGCTGAGCCAACACTCACTGCACAAGTGCCCCTCCAAGAGGGAATTTAATTGGGTCATTAAGGACGGCCCCACAAAAGAAGAGAGTAAAAAAAAAAAAAAAAGAGAGAGAAAAAGAAAAGTCTATTGATGACCTCCTTTTCTCTTTCAAAGCCCCTTTTTCTCTCAAATGGCCTCAGTTATACAGAAAATATTGGACCAATGGCGTATGTATACGGAACAAAGGGCAATTTTTCAGGTTAAAAAAAAAAAAAACCCCTAGCTCACCCATTGATCTGTGGTTAAAATCTAAGGTGTCGTTTGACACTTGTTTTACATTTTAATTTTATTCAAATATAATATAATTTTACACCAAATACAAATTTTATAATAGTACTACAAAAACAATTATTATTTAAAACATTTTTAAAACAATCACATAAACTTTTCAATTCCACTATTTATCTCTACTTTTACCAATCACATTAACTCTAAAATACTTTTTATTCAAACACACATTTCATTCAAATAAAAAAAAAAAAAACTTTTCAACCAAATACAACATTCAAAAAACAAATTTCATTCAAATACAATCAAAATGTAATGCGTTTACCAAACACCCACTAAGGAAATGTTTGGTAAACGTCTTTTAGTACTATGAAAATCAATTTAATACTAAACGTAAAGTTTTACATTTAAATACAATCATTTTCAATAGTACTACAAAAATAATTACTATTCAAAAGTTTTTTAAAATAATCATATCAACTTTATAACCCTAACTATTTATCTCTACTTTTACCAATCACATCAACTTTTTAACTCTAAAATATTTTTTATCTAAATACACATTTTATTCAAATACAAAACAAATACTTTTTAATCAAATATAACACTCAAAAAAGAATTGTATTCAAACGGAATTAAAATATAATACGTTAACCAAACACCCCCTAAAACAACCACTAAAAATACTTACTTAAGTCCTGTCACAATATTTATTTTAAATAATAATCACATTAGATTAAGAAAACCACATCCTTAAGAGAAACTTATGAAAACAAGCCTTCTTCGTGAAATTATAACGTTGCTAATTTTTATGTTTAAATTAAAGGTCCATACGAGGAGGTTTTGAAAATCCATTTTATAGGTTGGAAAAAAGTAAATTTTGAAAAATGTATTTAAGAAAAAAAACTATTTGGAGTAAAAAATTTTAAAATCTTAAAAATTTATTTAAAAAAATTATTAATATAAATCTTATTTTATTTTTCTTGAAATTTCATATAATTAAAAAAATATTTTATTTAAATTTATATATATAAAATTATAGATTTTTAAAATTTGAGTTTAATGTAAAATTTTAAAGATATAAATAATAAAAAATAATTATAAAGTGAAAAAAAATAAAACAAATATCCAAAATATGTTTTTAAAACGCACTCTAACATTAGAATTTTCGCGGGAAAATTGGTCTTAATGCTGTTGATAATGACTGGATTAAAATTTTACAAATCGGCAAAAGTTGAAGTACAAAATGTAAGGCTGTTTGTTGTTAATGGCTCTAATTGTATGACATGGTGGTCAATTGGTCAATCATATGGCCAATGAGTGGGTGAGTTTCACTTCCGTGACTATGACTCAAAAGAACATAGAACTAACCAATCATAGAACTTTTTCAAAGGCCTTTTTTTTTTTTTTTTCACATGTCCTCAAATTTTTTAAATTTAATAATTTAATCCTCAAACTATTTTCATAGTAATCAACTCGTAAAGTTAATAATTTCTAATAATTCATTTTTTTCCTTCAAATTCATTAAACTCTAAACAATTTTGTACATGAAACTTGAACATTCTAGTATAAAAATAATAAAAAGTGTTTTTTTACTTGTTTTCAAAACAATTAATTTTGAAATGTTTAACCTAATTTAATTATCCTCAAAACTTAAACTAAATATTTAAAAGAAGTTTGTATTAAAATAAAATAAAAATGATCAATAATGTTTCTTTGGATTATAATATGTAAGTTTTATGTAAAAATTATATAATTTTAATTGATTTAAACAAAAAGACTACATTATGAAAAAGTTATAAGTTTAGGGAGTCAATTGTTAAGAAAAAAATTAGAGACTAAATTGTTAAATTTAAAAAGTTTAGGAAAATCTGTACAAATAAGCCTTTTCAAAATTAATTACATTGATGGGTAAATTTGACATCATTTTGAAATGTACTGTTAAAACCATACGTCTCGTTAACTATTTGACAGTGCCTTCCGTGGATCGTTCAAAACTAACAGGAAATTCTTTGAGAGATCAAGTGCACGAAGGTTAGATAGTTACTTCTAGTTAGTTAAGATTAGGGCTTCTAGAAAATTAATTTTCAATTTGTTTCTGTCCAAATTTATTTATCGAATTTCTAATTTAAGACAGAGAATTTGAACTTTATATTTAAATATGGATTTTACATTAGACTATAGGCTTATTTAGTAGAATTTTTGTTTTTGTTTTTAATCAGTAAAAGAAGCAAAGCAAAATTTGTGGATTTTAAGTAAGTTTTTAGGACCACACTTTTAAAAAGAGTTTATGGAATCAGAATGATTTTAAAGTATTCTAATAAATAATAAAAATATTAAAATAAAGTTTATAATATCTAACTTATATAGAAATTAAACAAAAAAACATGAAAGTAATGAGACAAGAGAAATGTTTAAGGCAAAGTATGATTTATGAACTTGGAACAAATATAAGAATTTACTAATAGAGAGTATTATGAATAGATTTATGTATAAATTCAAGTTAGAATGTACAAAATATGATAAATTGTCTAATACTAACAAATTTTTTGAAAGCAAGAAATATTCTAAATTACAACACGTACGTATAAGTTCAAAATTCCTAATAATTATTATTATATAGAATATAATAACTTTCCTTAATACGAAGTACTATAACAACTTAACAAACCAATACAGGTGTTAAAGTCTATAAGAAGAATTTTTTTTGAAAGTTATATTTTTTTGGCTTTAATAATAAGTTTTTCTAGAGATTGTACGTTCCTCTGACAGATTATCAAACACTTTCAAAAATAATGTTTGGACCAGAAAACGAAGAGCAACCCCCAATACGACCACATTGAATTTTTGCTTCTTCGCAACCTATTGAGATTATTTTTTAAGGAATATTTACCTAAACATTCTCAAAAAAATCATGTTTTATTTGATGTTTTAAAAAATGTCATAATCATTTATTATGTTACTAATTTCATTTTTAATATTATTTGATCAAGTTTAAAGCGCGAAAAAATCATTTTAACCTTGAAATCAAGCAATTTATGGGTTGTTTAGTAAACAAATTACGTTTTAATTATGTTTGAATACAATTCATTTTTTGAGCGTTATATTTGGTTGAAAAATATTTTAAGATTGAAAAGTTGATGTGATTGGTAAAAGTAGAGATAAAAAGTTAGAGTTAAAAAGTTGATGTGATTATTTTAAAAAACTTTTGTATAGTAATTGTTTTCATAGTGTTGTTAAAAAGGATTATATTTGAATGTAAAACTTTACGTTTAGTATAAAATTACATTACATTTAAATACAACGATATTAAAAAATGTTTACCAAACGTCTTTTTAGTTAAACTTTAAAAGTGTTTTGTGGTACGTTAAAATAATTTTTCGCACTTAAAAATTTGACTAATTACATTTTACCTTTTTAATAACTCATTGACATATGTGTTCTTTTTTTTTTTTTAGTGACTTCTAGCTATTTATATTCAGCAAAATATCTAGTTATCATGTTTGTTTTCGTAATAATATAGCTATTTATTTGTTTGGTGCGAACAACTTGTGTTATTTGTTTGTTTGGTAAGGCAACTTAAGTGACATTATACTTTAGCGCTCCCATAATCTCATTGGATCGTGTGGGCCAAGCATATGGAAGTAGTTGCATTACCCCTTTGACGCTGGTGACAAAGAATAATAATAATAATAATAATAATAAAAAAGGACAAAGTTTGATTAAGGTGGGGCCATTTCTTTTGCTTCCCCTCTTTTCATTTTGGCGAAAGTTCGAAGTTGGTTAGAGCTGGATTTTCTTTTTTCCGTGAGTCAATTGACACAACTAGATTTGCCTTCCTCTTAAATATCGGATCCGTTTCGATCATATTACATTTAGATTTTTAAAAATGTTATCATCGAAGAGTGAATCTTCATTAGTTTAACTTACTGAGTTTTCTTTCAATTAATAATTATCTAGATTTATTTAAAAGTCTATTAGGATTTTTTCTTTTGAAAACAAAAGAGGAACGTGTTAAGAGAAAAAGAAGATATGTTTCTTCTATATCATAGGAGGGAAATATGGCTGAGAAAAGTTTGGGAGAACACTGAGAAAATGCTTTAAATTGGTGAATGTTTTCTTGGATGGTTTTGTGCTTTTGTTTCTTAATGTTTTTGTTATATTTTTTATTTGATAATTTTAAGGTTGTTATGACCCTTTGTTTTTGTTGCTAGTATGGTGAAGGCAAATTGGTGTTTTTTTTTTTTTTTGGGTATGTTGGGGATTGATTAACACCCAAAATTGCACTTGCAAAAAAGTCAATTGTAGAGTTGGTTCATTCACTCACCTTGAGATCCAAGGGTATTGCCAAGATCCATTATCGATCCATCAATAGATCCATAATCTCAAAGTTTTCTGCCCATCCCCCAACTAGAGTTGGTTCGTTCATGTTGGAGATTGAAACGCCCTGTCCCTTTTTATTTTATTCTTGTAGTTTTTATGGATTCTTTTTGTTATTATTGTTTACATTATGGGATTTGGATAGATTGGACATGTGATTTTGTGGATTAGTGTCTGTGTGTGTGTGTTTTTGTGTGTGTATATATGTAACATTACCATTTACTTCTTTAAGAGCCCGTTAAAATCTCATGGGTTGATTGGAAATACAATTCATTTCTATGTATCCAAATGTAATATAATAAAATATAATATGGGTTCAAATTTAATTTGTGTTTGGATTGTTAGTAAAAAAGAAAATATGATATAATTAATAAAAGTAAATAAATAATAATAATAAATAATGATAATATTAAATTTAAATTTTAAAAATATTTATATTTAAATATAATATATACACATCCAAATACACTTTATATGACATGTTGTATTAAAATGTAACGTAGGGCGTAATACTTTTTTTAAACGGGATAGTAATTGGGCTCTTTCAAACTCCTGATGGAGCCCAGAAGCCCAAATGTTGTGATTGTTAATTGGGAAATTATAATAAATAGGTTAATTGTTTTAGTCAATAAAAATAAATAGTATATTTACTTAATTTAGAAAATAAATGATAAGTTTGATTTAAGAGTCATGTAATTTTATAATTATACTTATATTTATTTCTAGATTTTATTTTTCTCTCTTTTCCTTTTCCTATCTTTTTCTTCTGCGAACTTTTATTGGGGTTAGACTTTTCGTTTTTGTTTTTCTGAGGAATTATCTGCTTGTTTCTTGAGAAAAATTTAGGTGGAGAATTGGTAAATCAATGATTTACACACATAAATAAATGATTTACTAATAAAATTTTAAAACTATCGGCTTGTTTTTTGAGAAAATTCTGGGTAAAAAATTGATAAATCAATGATTTACACATGTAAATAAATAATTTATCAAATAAAAAATGATTTTCAAATAAATTTACCAAGATTTATACATAAAAAATATTTTTAAAATTTTAGTCATAATAAATCATTATTTATAAAATATATGTTATTCATTAAAGACTCAAAAATTTTCTACTCTTTATTTTTATTTAATTTTAATTATGGTCTGTTTTCTTTCTGTCCGTCGTTAATTTTGCAGATTTTATTCGGACCAAAAACAATAATAATAATAATAGATAAATAAATAAATAAATAAAAGCGCGGTGAATGAAAAACCTTTTGCAATGTCAAGCACAAAGTTAGACGAGACCTAGCAGGAGCAGGACCTGGGCAACCGCAAACTAACAATAACAAACAGCCATCTTTTGCCCTAGCTTGTACCTCCTCTCTCTCTCTCTCTCGTCCCCTGTCTTTCTCTCTCTAGATTGATATTTGCCATGGGGAGCTTCGCAAACAGCAGCAGAAATGGCGGCGGCGGCGCGGTGGACAAAGGCGTGGACTTCGCACAGTACTTCTGCACCTACGCCTTCCTCTACCACCAGAAGGAGATGCTCTGCGATCGCGTTCGCATGGACGCCTACTTCAACGCCATCTTCGACAATAAGCACCATTTCATGGGCAAGGTAGCATTTTCTTGTAT
The DNA here is from genome assembly GCA_035233585.1 of Antiaris toxicaria. Taxonomy (NCBI): domain Eukaryota; kingdom Viridiplantae; phylum Streptophyta; class Magnoliopsida; order Rosales; family Moraceae; genus Antiaris; species Antiaris toxicaria. Next base: position 12,074,900 of record CP141161.1, read on the forward strand.
GCGCGCAAGAGCAAATATGGAGGCGATTTCCCTAAGTTTCGGATGCTATTATTCTTTTGTCGAAGGGAACTGTTGATTCTTTTTATGTTTTCTCTGAGCTCGGGTTAAAAAGAATTGAAAATTAAAAAAAAATGTTTCCTAAGAGTATGATTTCGTAAGAAGTTCTGATTTTGACAGAAATTCTGGAGAGTTTTTTTGAGTTACTAGTAAGAAAACATTATGAAATTTGATAATAGTTCAAATGATAATTTTAGGAGGGGGGGGGGGGGGGGGGGGTGTGGTTGGGGGTTTGGAGCATACAATTCAATTGGAGTTTTTGAAACGTTTTGATTGGAAATGAGTGAGTGTTAGTAGTGCGTGTTTGATTGGGAATGAACTGTGACGGTTAAAAATTGTAAAGACTTGAAATGCGATTTGAAAAAAAAAAATATATATATATATAGATCATTTTGACTATCTTGGAAATGGCTAATTTAACGCGTTTATGGAGAAGACCGTGTTGGATGTGGGGACTGGGAGTGGCATTCTTGCAATTTGGTCAGCGCAAGCTGGTGCACGGAAGGTTTATGCCGTGGAAGCGACTAAGATGGCAGAACATGCTCGTGCGCTTGTAAAAGCAAATAACCTTCAAGATGTGGTTGAAGTGATTGAGGGCTCCATCGAGGATATTACCCTCCCTGAGAAAGGTTTTTACTTTTTTCAGTCTAGTTTCTAATTAAGTTGTGTAATTTTAGTTCATCCTTGTCATGAATATAGTCCAATGTATGTGCAGTCGATGTGATTATCTCGGAGTGGATGGGATATTTTCTTCTCCGTGAGTCTATGTTTGATTCAGTGATTTGTGCACGTGACCGCTGGTTGAAGCCAACTGGCGTAATGTAAGCCTGCTTATGCATCTAATTATCTTCCAAACTTGGTTTCTTGTGTTGTTGAATGCAGAAATTCATAACTATCTTGTTATCTTAAGTATGTTATTTTCTAGTACTTTTCAGTTTGCTAACTGAAAACGTAATATTGCAACTTTGAGTAATAGGGGAGTCCAACTCCCATTTTTAATATATGTGTAAACAAGACACACACACACACACACACACACACACACACACACACACACACACATCTTGAATGGTCTTCTCTATATGTATCTAGCATTTCTGACTTTGTGCTCTACCTAGGGAAGTTGACATACAGATAGTCCTGAATTTTTTTCCAGTGGGCATTCGTGTTTGTGTAGAGGCAATCATGTAACAAATTGTAGCATTCTCATTTCAAATCATATGTGTATATATATATATATGTATATATAATTCTGGATGCTCACATGTTTAGCTGTTTCAATCTCGTCTTCCTACAATTGCTATCTTAAACAGTCTCCTCTGTTTGTGTTAAGCATTTGTTTCTGTGTTTATAAATAATTGGTGTGGAGTAGGCAGTATGCAGCCGCCAAGATGTTTATGACAGCCCTTATTGATATGACGCTCCACCCACCACCATCAGTGCTCCCTGCAATTAGGTTTATATGTTTGTACCTAGTCATGAATTAGGCCTTTTATTTAGATAGTAAATGAATTATGCCTTTTATTTAGATGGTGGACTAAGTGTTTGTGAAAAACTTATATGCTGTCTGTGTTCAAGAAAAAGAAAAACTTACATGTGGATTAGGGATTTTATTCTTCCGTGCATAGATGCATGAGTATTATGCTCCTTCCATAGGTGTTAATTGGTGATTGAATAGTTTTCAGGTGATTTGAAATGATGCGTGTACTTCCTTCAGTTTGCATTAATTAATTGGTGAATGGAAAGTTTTCCGATAACATGAATGATGCATTTGGTATCTAAGCTGACCCAAAAAACTCTGGTTTCATAGGTATCCTAGTCATGCGCGTATGTGGGTGGCACCAATTAGGTCTGGATTGGGGGAGCATAAAATGGGTGATTATGAATCAGCCATGGATGACTGGTCTAATTTTGTAGATGAGACAAAAACTTATTATGGTGTTGATATGAGTGTTCTATCAAAACCTTTCTCCGAAGAGCAGAAGAAATACTATCTACAGGTGATTCCTAATTTCTGGTGACTATTTGAGTTTCTTTAATCTATCTCTTTGAATTAGCCATCTATGTTGATAAATTGTTTCACTATGTTCTACGCTGTTGATTGTAAAGGCCTTGGTGCTTTTTACTTATGTGACGAGCGCCAAGAAGCAGGGAAAGGTTGGGAAACGTGAGGGGGAAAATGAGGAAACGTGCATTTTAATTGTAAGGTGCATTTTACTTATTTTATAGGCATTTTACAGCCTATAAGATAAATAGTAGGTTTATAAGCCCTTGGGTTCCCTCCCCTTGCAAGCTGGTTTTGTAAGGGTGAGTTCTAATTAATGGATTCCTAACAATTGGTATTAGAGCCAGTCCACCACGTTGTGGGGCCAAGTTCAAGCAGTTGCATTATAGGCTGGATTGAGATGCATTGGTGGAGTAGTCAGCGCGTCGAATGCTGATAGTTGAGTGTAACCACCAAAGGGAGGAAAGGGCTATCACTGGGTTAGTGTCGATAACATGATCTATTGACTTAAGCCGAAGCGTGGTGGATAGTTACAAATTACCATGTTGAGTATGGGATCAAACATGGTATGGGCTCTGGTTTTGTGGACGTTGTTATGGATAGGGTGACCACTATTGACTTGAGCCCAAGCGTGGTGGATAGTTACAAACCACCATGTCGAGTATAGGTCAGACGTAGTATGGGCTACGGTTCTATGGTCATCGTTACGAATAATGTGACCTAGGGAGGGTTGCTACTCGGTAGAAGGCATGATCCACAAAGTCACCTAGCTGGTAAGTATGGGCCGCCGTGGACGGCAGTTGCAGAGCGTGGTGGAATGTTAGATACTAATTGTCCCACATGGAAAGTTTATAAGATAAATAGTGAGTTTATAAGCCCTTGGGTTCCCAGCCCTTGCAAGCTAGTTTTGTGAGGGTGAGTTCTACCTAATGGGTTCCTAACATTGATCAATGTTGGCATCATGGGACTCTACTTTTAGTAACTATGATATCCAGTCCCTTGAGTGTTTTAATTTAACTTGGTGTTATTTCACTCGAGAAACCATAGGATTAATATCTACTGTTTGGATGAATGCCATTTTCTGACTAATTGTTTCATTGAACTCGTGTATAAATTGTTGAGACTGCTTTTTACAACTAAAACACAATTGGTAGTCCGGAATATCGCTGATTGTTGGCTTGTGAATTGTCATTGACTAATAATTTTTCCTCAAGTAATGTGTCCTCTTTAAAATAGGTCTAATGCTTAAGATTCATGCTTAAAATTTCTGTAGACATCATTCTGGAACAATCTTCATCCGAATCAGGTTATTGGGTCTACTGCCCTTGTAAAGGAGATTGATTGTTTAACTGCCACTGTCAATGACATACTTGAAGTCAAAGCAGATGTTCACTCTTCTATAACTCTTGAGAATACAAGATTCTGCGGATATGGGGGATGGTTTGATGTTCATTTTAGAGTAAGTCGATCTTCGATATACCATTTTGTTTTGGTTTCTGAAGCTTCTTCATGGTAGTTCAAACCTAAGTCTTTCTGTGCTCTGGTGCTTCAGGGAAGAAAAGAGGACCTGGCTCAGCAAGAAATTGAGTTGACTACTGCACCTAGTGTGGACAGTGGCACACATTGGGGTCAACAGGTAAAGTCTCCAAATTCCTTCTTCTTGATTTTTTTTTTTCTTTTATGCTTTGTTTTTTTTTTGGAATAACAGGAAACTAATTTAAGACTTACAGGATCGTGGCAATGGATCATTGCCATTTTGATTAGATCCATTGCCATTTTGATTAGTAGATAGTGAACCTGATGCATAGTTGGTACATTTGCGGTATCAGTTAGTACTCTGCCTGGCTTTGATTTTAACAAAGCAGAGACTGTAGGAATTGAAGATGAACAATCGTGTATATGTAGTGTTGCATGCTTTTTAACAGTTCCAATTGTTTAATTGAACATAAACTTGCATATTTTGGTATACGAACTTATCGGTCTTTCCCTTGCACAGGGTCTTGAACTTTTTTGTGTTTATGGAAACTGTAATTGCAGCATCCCATTTTTATGGTGCTTTTTGTTGTATTGGATAGGTTTTCCTCTTGCACCCTCCCATTTGTGTCAATGGAGGGGATGACTTAAGTGTTTCTTTTTCAATGAATCGCTCAAACGAGAATCATCGACTAATGGAGGTGGAATTCAGCTGTGAAATACAACAATCTTCCGGCAAGCTGATTCCACGTTTCAGTAATAAGTTCTACATCGAATAAGAGAGAAGCCAGATCACATTGTTTGCTCTTGGCTTTGATAAAGGTACAAATCTAAGTAGCTCTTTTCTTTATCATTATGAGAAATGCTTCATAGAAAGTAAAACATTGATTTTGTTCTTGACTTCGATAAATGTCTGGATGTGATTTTTTATAAATTCATTTGTCATGGCACTATCTTTTTGATTTTATTTTAAAATTTTTTTAAAGATATGGAAGGGGATTTCTGATCTGAGGACATTATTTTGTTCATTTCCAGTGTCTGTGCAAGTTAAACATCCACCAGTACTTTTCTTTGCTAACTGGATTCCCTTAAATTTTGAGATCTTCAAGTCAAATCGACAATTTTGGCCAGAAGTTTGCAGCTCCTCTATACTGCCTTTCCTTGGCAGCATGTTGTATCTTGGAGGGTTTTTGTTTTGTTTTGATTTGTATTTTTTTCCTGGAAAGTGTTTTCATTGAATGACGAGCAAGTTCCATTGCCTCTTCTTAATTAGCCCCCAAAAGAAGAATCCAAAAAAAAAAAAAAAGAAAGTCTATTGCCTCATTCTCTTGGCCATAATTCTTTTAGCACTTTTTTTATTTTTATTTTTTATTTTTCATTTGAAGCTTGCAGATATTACTTAATCATCACTTGAACGCTTGCCGCAATGGTCATTCATATAATAATAATAATAATAATAATAATAATAATAATAGTAATTCTCACTTTAGACCGAGATCACATGCACATGCATGCCTTAAATTAGTGTGGAAACTGCCCTTTTAAGCCTAAGCAGGCATGCTTGTATGACCATTCAAACTCTCTAATAGGTCAATTTTGCAGCCTTTCGCCACAATTTTTGGCCACAAAAAGCCAAGTGATTAACTTGTTCATAAAGCTTTTTACATCCACCAAAGCTCCCCACATTTTAGCGTATAAGATCTCTCAGAACTTCGCTATAACTACTGCCCTCTTTCTTAATTTTCTCCTGCTCCTCAAAAAATGCATAGATCTTCAAGCACTTATCGTGCTGCCGATGAGTTCCACCTCAACTTTTCCCCTGCTTCTGTTGTCTCTTCGCCCATAAAATCTGTAGATTCTGATGAGTTGCCTCTCTCTGATTCCAACTCAGAAAATACCAAAAAGGAAACTGTTATGCACAGGTCTGGGGAAAATGTCATTCATTTAATACCCCTGGTTTTGCTTATCTGTGGCTTCATTCTCTGGATTTTCTCTCATCCCGATAAGGTGTAATGACTCCTTCGTTGGCAGCCCAGATTTGTGTTCTTTGTTGCCTTCTCGTTCCCTTTTTTTTTTTCTTTAAAGCGACGCATATTATACAGAGATGTAACTGTTATACAAAAAATATCCTGGCTAATGTCTAATGATAAGAGCTTCTTTCTTCCTTCCTTTTCCCTTCTTTCGCTCATGATGGAAGTTGGAGGAAAAATGTAGTTTTTACCCTTTGCTTTTACATGATCCGAAGCTCTTAAGTAGCTTATAAAGAAAATTTTGACTTCTTTGTAACGAAAGACAAAGGAGATACAAGGATATATGGCCATTTCGGAGTTTTGTTTTTTCCCCCCTTCTTATTTGTAGCAATTAGAAGCATTTTGCATAACTTCTTTATAGCATCTCCAACATATATATGTCAGCCTCAATGATGTAAAATATGAAAAAAAAAAAAATATTATGCTACTTTGTACCATCATTTTAAGATTTGATGAAAAGTAAACTATAAATAATTTAAAAAGGAAAATATGTTAATGAGTAGATATATGAGTCAAAGATGCTAATTAATAAAAATCAAATGTTAAATTTGATTTTAGTTATATTTATTAGAAAATTTTTAGTGGTATATTTACCATATAAAATGTGACATCAAACTACCACTCCATTAGAGAGGTGTTTTTTTTTTTTTTAATGGCAAAATTTACTGTGTAGAATTAGCTTTGGATTATGTGTGCAACCTCAGATGTAACAAAGTTTTATTAAAGAATAAAGAAAACTTTTCTATTCAATAGAGGAGACTACTACAAAAGTTCATTTCTTCCCCCTGCATAACGGTCATTGATGTTCACATCATGATACAATTTATTCTTTTTTATATATGCTAGTTAAAGCATATGCGATGTTCATGATTCGACGTGTTTGAGAAAATTTATTTGAATAGGGAAGAATTAATATATAAGTGAAAAATACACACAAAAAAAAACAACAAAATGCCTTAAATTAAAAAATAGAGAGGCATGAAAAAAGATGAAAAGGATTAAAATGTTAAAAAAAATTGACCAATACAGAAAAAAGGACTAAAATGAAAAAAAATAAAAAGGGGCCAAAAGAAAAAAAAGAAAAATTGAAGGACCAAAAAAGTAAATAAGTTTTTCTGGATAAAAGTGAAAGAACATGGTAATGCGCTTTCACCTTTTCAATATGTGTATAGATTGATAAATTGACGGAAGTGTAGTTTACGATGCTAATCTTCAATCCACGATCAACATTTAAACCAGCTTCTTTTATGAAAATTCCACAGTATCAAGTATCTCAATTATCCAAGCTCGGAATGTGTGTATGTACCAGAATATCCATTATTTTTTTATTATTTTTATAATTATATAGAATTTTAAAATTAACAAAATAATATTTATATTATTATTTATTTTTTTAGAATATATTTTAAATTATTATATTTTTTACTTTAAATAATTCATTGATACATAAATTTATCAATTTATTTTTCTTTACCATTTTGATAGTTTTTGACAATGTTTTTAGTCTATTAATGGGGTTTTATTTGATTTTTCTTAGGTTTGGGGATAATGCTTGCTTTGAGAAACGCATGAAAATTGGTCGTAGGCGGAAGTTGGGCGCTACAGCGGAAAAATGATCCAGCTGCAGCACCATCAGAGGGCTTGAGGCCAAAACTGGCTGAGTCTGGGTGCTGTAGCCCAGGAATCTCGCGCTGCAGTGCTAGGCTAAGGTGGCTTTTGTGTTGTAGTGCTACTTTTTCATGCTACAATGCCATGCCCGTGCGTTGTGGCATTGCAGCGTGAGAAAAACTCCGCTGCAGCACCAGACTCTGACCTCGCTCTGTGTTTTGGCGCCGCGGACCAAAAGTTTTCCCTCTGCAGCGCCTAAATACGTGTCACACTCAAATTTGTTCGTCCTAGTTCCCAAAAAGTAGAGGTATAGAAATGAAAATTATGGGGTTTTCGAAGGGGACGAAAAACCCACCTCTTGGGACCTCGTGGCTACTCTTTAATGGCTTTTTGGCGATGAAAAAAAAAAACCATTTTTGGAGAGTTTGGAGACACAAAACTCAACGGTTCTTGAAGATTTTTGAAGATTTGGAGACTTTTAAGCTAAATTTCACCAATTAGTTTCTTTTCTTCCTTTCTTTTTGATTTTTATACTTATATTGAACAATGACTTTGTTTATGGGTTTGCTTTTGTTTATGAAATTTTCTATGCTGAATTAGACATTTATCTCTAGAAATTGATGTAGCTCTACTTGAACTATATTTTGATGATTTAGTTATTTTTAATCAAGTTCCATTCACTTCATTTATGTTCTCCATTTTAATGCTTCTAGTTAATTATTTTATAAATTAGTTGATTTTGATATGTGGAATTTTAAATTTAGGAAACAAAATTTCATACATCAGATTTAAGAAATACAACCTAGGTGTTATTGATGTTCGGGAGGCCGATAATGTTTCAGCAATCGCTATTTAGGCTTGAACCTAATGAATGTTTGTGTAAGCATATCAAATAAGGTGTTTTTGCATATTATTTCATTCAACACTCAAGAAATGTAGTAAGGTTGGATTAAAGTCTTGATTAATGAATTGGATAAAATTAATTAATAGTTGTTAAATTGGATTAACATTGGAATAGAAGAGTGAAATCATCCCCCTAGAACCATCAACCATTTGAGCTTTCCATGTTTTAAATTTCTTCAACTTTTGTGTTTCATTTTTAGTGTTTCATTTTGTTGTTATTTTTAATTTTTGACTTTTTACATTTATCACTTACCTAAATAAAATTGAGTCATTGTTACTTCGATAATTTGCTAGAGTTAGGAATCAATCTTCAAGTGAACGTTTACTCACTCTTTATTATTTGTACATATGCGAGATCTATAAGACAACATTCATTTTTACTAAATTTGCATTTTAAAACTTAACCTTGTCCAACATCTAAAATAAAGGTTACACTAGCGCTTTATTAAAACTTCTTAGAGGCAGTTGGATTGCACAATTTGAATGCTCAGCCATTATGTCAAAGAATATCCTTTTGAAAATTCCCCTTTGGTCTTTCCATATATACACAAATCAGTCAATATTGGTGCAACGGTGTACTTTGAATCAACAAGAGTTTTCGTTTCCTTCTATGAAACTTACCATAAATGTCTCAGCCTGTCAAAACAGGTAAAATTAAAACCCGTTGAGATAGGTGACAATCAGACCCGCAACACAAAAGAAATTTTTGCCCAAAATCTTTTCTGATCAAAGATTATTTACAAAACTTTTTCAATTATAGAAACCTGCACAAGAATCCTAATCAATACTTAAGAATAATTAACAAAATGATCTTACTTAGTTCGCTATTCAAACATTGTTTTTATAATAAAATGCGAATATAAACATCGGGAATAAAATTCCTAACTTAACAAAAATAAGTGATACAGAAAACAAAACATTTTTACTTTAAAGAGATATCAAGAAAAACTTGATGACGTAGTCATACAGAGAACTACGATAAAATCATAAACATGTTCATGGTTGATGAAATTCTAAAATGAATAGTAAAAAGTAGTTATGAAGTGGAAAAAATTAAAACACAATTAAAATGAATAAGTTGCATTAGTGTAAACTCAAAAAATAAATTGTATTTAAATGTAATTAAAACGCAATGCGTTTATCAAACGATTTATTAGTATAAAGTTTTAAATATATAAATAGTAAAAAAATAGTTGTGAGGTGGAAAAAATTACTAAAAATGTGTTCAAAATTTGTCTTCAAAACGCCCCAAATACTTTCAAGATAGTGTTTGAGGTAACAATTTTGTGAAATTTGGGTATTCTATTTAAATAGATGACCCATAAGAGTGGGTGTTTAGAGTTTGAAAACGTGAAATGTTCAATCTTTTAATGTCCATTTTGAAATTGGGTTGAAATAAAAAAAAACTCTAAGAAAATTATGGAATAATCCTTTTAGTATTTCGCGTCATAAGAAAGTAAAAATCTTAAAGACATTATAAATTAATAGATATTTTAGATGTGTGCTTTTTTGAGGCATTCATCAAAAAACCACATAAAACTACCCTCCTAAAAATTTGACCCATTTAGATCATTCTGTACATTATAATTAGAAACTATTTCACCAATTCAAAATTTTCAACATTTCAAATGACACTTTCTAACAACTATCCAAATATAAATTCAAATATAATTTTTAAATGTCATTTCTAATAAAAATTCAAATGTTTTTTTTTTTACTTTTTAATTCAAATATTTCTATCTAAATATTACAATGTAGATGGTTTCAAACAAAGCTTCTTAAATATGTAAATAGTTGATTTTAAAATATTTTAAGTAAAAAGTTTAACGTAAATAATTAATATATGAAACATATGATAAACTTACTTTTATTATTTTTTATAAATAAATTATTTATTATAAATATGTTGTTTAACTAAAATATTTATAGTACTATTTACTATATATGTATAGTTAAAAAATACCTATATGTTACAATTTCTATTATAAAATAATTAAAAAAAATAAGCATATATTTTTTTTGAACGAAGTAGCTTTAGACTTTCTTTTATTTTTTATTTTTTATTTTCTTTATTTCCACCCATCAATCAATGTAAACGAAAGATCTTTTCATTTTCTGCGCCAAAAAATAAAATAAAATAAAAAATCCTTTGATTGTATTTAAGGATAAAAATATTGATATAAATGAAAATGGGCATAAAATATAGATTTTTATCCTTAAACACTTAATTTAAAAAAGAAAATTTAAGAAACTCTAGAATAGATAATTCATAAATTGGATGAAACTTTCAATTAAAATACTAATTTTATAATAAATTTATATGAAAAGAAGTAATTATAGCAGTATAATAAACGATAAGTATATGTTACACTAATTAAGTAACATAATTAAAAATTAATTGATATAAGTACATTACATCTAGAGTTCATACATTATAATAAACTATCAATATTAAAATGAGCTTTTGGCATGTACAAAGGTATTTACTACATCACAGTCAGTTTAAATAATATCCATATGCATTGCATTTTTGTAGTTTTTTTTTTTTAATAATTTTGAATATACTATTTATATGTCTCTTGATGTCTATTCACTATCTCTTCATATATAGCAAATTATAAGGAAATTTAAAAAAATACTACAAATTCATATCTTGAATTTATTTTTGTCAAAAAAAACTTTTATAAAAAAAATCATATATATGATGCTATAAATATTTTTTTAATTTATTTTAATACATCATTTACAATTACAATTTTCTTTTCTTAATTTCTTTCTCTCTCCCTCTTCACTTCACTTTACTTTCCTCGACGCTGATCATATCCACATGAAACCGGAGCAACCAGAGCTGTCACGAAGAGCCATTCGTGGAGAAACCAGACTTGTCGGTGGAGAACCAATTGCGGGTTCTCGTAATCTCAGGTGACATGGGCGACGAACACTGGATCTCGGTGAAAACGAAAGCGACGAGCCTCGTGTGATTTGCCGCGGCGGAGCTGGGTCGCGCGGACCGCCGCTTCACCTCACCTTGCTAAAAGCTTATCTGCTGGTAGATCTCCTCCGGATGGTCGCTATTGGAGGTCACGATCAGAGCTAGGAGGTCATGATCGGAGCTGTGAAGTGGTCCGAGCATGGCCTTGAGCTAAGACGACCCTGCCGGCCATACTGCGACCGAATCTCTTCCTCAATGATTGGAGTAGTCGTGATTAGAGGATGCGACACCAGCAAATTAAGATCACTCGATACGACGGGTTTTGTCTTTGCCACCAGCACCATCCGCCGTCGTAGTGGGAAGCTAGAGAGAGGGGATTGCATGTGGGTAGGGACAGAGAGGATAGAGTGATATACGTATGAAAGAAAGGTAAGAGAGAGAAAATTAAAAACTAGTTTAATTAATGATATAATCTTTATAATCTTTAGGACATGTAGTCTAATTTTTTCTAAATTGAAAGTGAAGAAAAAAAATTTTAGGAACATTAAAAAGTAAAAAATATTAGGAACGATACTTTACATTTATTTTGTTGATACTTTTGGAATTTTCATAATATTTTATCATTATACTAAACATTTCATGAAAATTGATATTTTCTTAAATTTTTTTTTGGTATTTATGGATATTATACTTTATGAAAAAGATATTATATTTCTATTTTTATGTTGATACTCTTAAAATACGAAAATTTTTGCAAAAAAATTAAGGAACGTGTTTTGATTTTCCTTGGATAATTTTTTTTTTCTTTTCTATCTTTCACCCCTCATATCAAAGGACAAATTTTATTTTTGTTCTTTAAACTTTGGTATTCTTATAATTTTATCTTCTAAATTATGAAAATTAGTAAAAATGATCCTTAAACTATGAAATATTATGATATTTGCTCATTTGTCAGTTAAATGATTTATTTTTACCCCATGAACTTTAATACTTTTACAACTTGTTCACCCAAACTTTGAAAACTGGATTCGTATCCCTCAAATTTCAAATTAAGGGGGTGTTTGGTAAACGTATTGCATTTGAATACAATTTTTTTTTAGTGTTACATTTGGTTGAAAAATATTTGTTTTGTATTTGAATAAAATGTGTATTTGGATGAAAAATATTTTAGAATTGAAATGTCACGTTGCGAAATTTTTGAGTTTAAATTTTACACGTAAATGTATAAAACTCAATTTATTAATATGCCAATAATTTTTTTTTATGAGAATTCAATTTTAAATTTTAGATATATTAAATATTAATTTGAGGATATTTAGAACATTTTTACAAATTTTAAAATTTTTACAATTTTCACTCAAGACTTTTACCAAATGTTAATTTTCTTTTTTTTTCTTTTTTTCTTTTCTTTTTCTTTTTCTTTTTCTTTTTCTTTTTCTCTCTCTTTCTGGATTTTTTTGGAAATCTAATTCTCCTTCTCTCTTTGTTTCTTTCCTTCTCACCGACTCTCTCTATTTTTTTTTTTTTATCTTTCCTTCACTGACTCTCTTTCACTCTCTCACCGATCCTTCTCTTTCAAAATTTCCCAAAATATTTCAAAAGCTCTCACTCTCTTTCTCTCATTCTTTTTCACTGTCTCTCTCTCTGCTCTCTCCTTAACTCCCTCTCACGCCCTCACTCTCTCTCGTCTTATTCTTTCTCACTTGCTCTCCCTCTCCTGATCCCTTTCTTTTTCTCTTAAATTTTTGGCCCCAAAATTTCACTCTTCCTCTCCTCACCGATTCTCTCTTACTCCCTCACCATCTCTCTTTCCTTCTCTTCTTCTTTCTCTTTCTTTTGTTTCGGTCGAACGCCACCGGAGCCAACCTGCCGAACCCGACCTCCGTACCCAACCAACCGTCGAAGCCCGCGAGCCACTGTCGCTAGCTGGTCGTGCCACCACTTTGCGACCGTCACCCGAACCAGCCATGCCGAACAGCCACCCCATGCCGAATCCAAGCGCCACCGCCGGATTTCCGCCTTATCCGTCGCGGACCAAGCCAACCCGCGAGAAAACCCATCCACCGCTCTCCCCCTGAGCTGCTTGGCCCCCGAAGGCCGTGAGTCGCCGACCATCGTGCCCGACGCCACCAGCCACCCTCGTCGTTTTCCCCGCTACCGTGAGTTCCCTTCCGACCGGCCGATTCCTCCAAGCAAAAAGAAAAAAAATATATATATCTATATATATTTTATGTATATCGTGCATGTATATATAAATGTATTATATAATAAATAATAATAATAATAATGATTTTTAAATTGTAGATTTAAATTGATTTGAAATTTGTATTTGAACTGTTCTGAAAATTAGAAAATTTTTTTACAGGTTGAGCATTTTGAAGCTTTTGGGGAAGCCTATATTTAAGGCAGGTCATGCTGAGATTTTAAATATATATATGTTGAATATTTATGTTAAAATTGTTGTTTTAAAATTACGGTGTTAAAATAAAGTATCATTTTAAATTTTAAAATTCAACGGCATACTAATTAATTGAGTTTATAATAATTCGATTACCGCATTCCTGGACAGATAATTAAATTATATATGTTTCTTGTTTTAAGTACTCGTTGATCGAATTCGGAGAAAAATATTATGTTGGAATTCGTGCGAGAAGTGGTCAGTAGATTGAATTGTCAACAAGGTAGGATATCTTACCATTTTCTTGTTGCCTGTTTTGTTTTTAGTGATTTGGTCAAAATCATTTAAAGAAAATGAGTTTATAAAGTTTTGAAAATTCTGTGATTTTAGAAAATATCATGATTTCAGAAATTAAAGGAAAAATATCCGGTTACGGATTTTTTTAAAAAAACAATACGGCATATTTTTATTATGTAAATCTTATGTTCAAATGAAATGTTGAAAGTTGGATTTGGTGTTAAAGTATACTGAGAGCCAGCACACACGTGCGAAGAGTGCACAGCTCGATCGAGGATCACTCATCATGCTTCGGCATGATGAAGGGGCTCATACGGACCGTACACGAACTAGATGTATATAGGGACACAATTTGTATAATCACGAATCCACGTTTATAATTCAGTACTGCATTGACATACTTAGTATGATAGTTAAATTAAAATATTGAAATATTTTTTTAAAATATCCTATTGGGCCTTTCGCTCACTGTTTTAAACTGGTAAACCGCCAGGAGATAAAGGTGATTAGAAGATACGGGTTACGTGGAATCGTCCGTGGACGACAAGGACTAAAGACTTGAGTAGTGTTCAGTACTTTAGGACAAAGTATGTATATGAGCATTCCGGGACTGTAAATTCTAAACTTTACTTTTGTAATCTTACTTATTTTATTTTATCCAAGTATGCATCTGTGGGATATGGGTACCTCACCACCTGATATAGTGATAAAAATTGAAATACAAATATTAATTAATTTAAAATATACAAGCATAATTAATAAACAAGTTTAAAGAGTCGGTAAAAGGTAAGATATAAAAACTGACAGACTTAGAAATCTGAGTTTTCATTCAATTTATTCATTTAACATCTTATACCTGTTACTATCCCGGATTTTTAGGATGTGACACCTGTCGTTGTTCCGGATTTTGGGACGTGACATGAAAAGTTGATGTGATTGGTAAAAGTAGGGACAAATAGTTAGGGTTGAAAAATTAATGTGATTGTTTTAAAAACTTTTAAATAGTAATTGTTTTCGTAGCACTATTGAAAATGATTGTATTTGAATGTAAAACTTTACGTTTGGTATAAAATTGATATTCGTAATACCAAAATTTGTTTACCAAACAAGCTGTATTAGTAAGGATGTCTTTCAAATTTTAAACTATTACATAAAACACACATTTTTTAATATTTTAGTTATATAAGATTTGAGAAAACTTTATTTTTGTCTTTTAAACTTTAGCATATTAAAAAATTTACTCTTAAAATATATAAATGATTAATGTGTTCATAATGTTTCTTCTTAAAATTAAAGTCATAAAAAAAATAAATAATATGCATTTTTGATTTAGTGTATGTTTGGTACTTTTTTTTTATTACATTTAAATGTAATGTAATTTTCCCTAAATACAAAAGTATTTCATTCAAATATCAATCACATCATATTTTAAATCCAATACAATCCTATTCATTATTTCACTTTTTCTATTATTTTTATTAATTACATCGTATATTCTCTTTCTCTCCTTTTTTTCTTTTTACTTTTACTCATCACATTACATATTTATTATTAAAATATAATTCAAATACTTTTCACCCAAATACATATTACATTTAAATGTAATGCTAATATTTTTCCTCTAAATATAAATTGCATTTAATACGTTGTATTTGAATGCAATGCAAATGAAAATGTAATATGTTCACCAAACGAAACATTAAATTTTAAATACTATTTTTACCCTCAACTTAAAGTTTATAGAGTATAATTATCAGTTTTTAAAGTAAGGTGATAAAATTATAAGAATGTTAAGATTTGGAGAAATATATGAAAGAAAGAAGGCTGGTAATATTTTTTAATTAAGAGGGTATTGTTAACGGCTTTTTTAATGACAAAATTAGAAGCGCATTAAACTTTGGGAATCCCGTTTTTGAAATTTGTTTTTGTATTTTCCGTCGGACGAAAATAACCTTCTAATTACAAATTTACAAGAAAAGGTACTATAAAAGAGCTTGAGCCGCTGCAAAACCCTAATTCTTCATTTTTAGAGTTTCAGGTACGCTTTCTCTCACTTTCTGGTATTCCTCTTCAACCGTTCACCCTTTACTTTATGGATTCTAGGTTTTGTCTTCATCAATTTTTCTCTTTGTAACTAGCCTTGATTCTGTTCTGTCGGTGTTTAGATCCGCCCTTCTATGTTTGTTTCCCGAGAAAACGAAGAACTAGGTTTTAGATCCAATATTTCGGTTTTTAAGGATTTTTTTTTTGACTATATATGCATAATGTATACGGTCTGATCGATTGTTTAATTGATTTGATTTTTTTTTTTAATTTAGCAGGAGGAATTTCTGTATAAGTTTCAAACATGAGGTATGTGAAATTTATAGTGTGTGTGTGTGTTTTTTTTTTTTAAATTATTGATGAACCCACTTGCTTTGCATTGGTTCTGACTGTATAATTGTATTTTATTTAATTTTCCGCTGTTTTTGCTTTATTTTCCCGGGGTTATTTATGGATCACATTGAAACATGATTGAAAAATACAGGGCTCAGAAACATTTCTATAAATTTGGATCATTAACCTGTTAGTCTCTTATGGATTCTACACTCTAGGTTTGAAAGTTTTTTTTTTTTTTGGCACTTAATTTGAAAGTGTCCTCTTGGTTTGCTAGTTGTGTACGTTTGTTACTTCTTTTGTTGATACGTCGTCAAGCCTAGTGATGAGATGTTAATATCTTGCTCTCGATTATTCTATGTTTTTGTCGTTGCAACAGTAAGCTTCAGAGTGATGTTCTCAGAGAGGCTATCTCTGTCATAATGAACGAATCGAGGGAAAAGAAGAGGAACTTCACTGAGACAATTGAACTCCAGATTGGGTTGAAGAACTACGACCCGCAAAAGGACAAACGTTTCAGTGGTTCTGTGAAATTGCCACACATCCCTAGGCCTAAGATGAAAGTTTGCATGCTTGGAGATGCTCAGCATGTTGAAGAGGTAAAATTATTATATTCTTTATCGTTCTAGTAGCACATCATTAGTTGATGGTGGAATTCCTTTTGGTTTGTCTTTCGATGATTTTTGAATTTTCACGTTTTCGGCAGTTACTAATTTTTATTGGTTTATTTGATTCCTCAGGCAGAGAGAATTGGATTAGACTATATGGATGTTGAAGGGTTGAAGAAGTTGAACAAGAACAAGAAGCTGGTAAAGAAACTAGCAAAGAAGTTCCATGCCTTTTTAGCATCTGAAGCTGTGATCAAACAGATCCCTCGACTTTTGGGCCCTGGTCTCAACAAGGCTGGTGGGTTTTTACTCTGCTCTGTTTGATCAATCTCAAAGAATCTGTTAAACTAATTTGTGTATTGTGTCACATTGTCATGATATATTTTGTTTGTGTCATTCCTTAGATGAGAGTGTATTGGCATTTTGGGACACTTCACATTGAAATGTGAAACTAGTGTTTTCTTTGTTTGAAGATAAGATAAATTACTTGCCTTTAGATGCTTCTTCTGGTTCATTTTTTTTTTTCCCGATTTTGCTTTGTTTTCTTGTTTTTGGTTATTATTGTTAATATTATTATTTTCAAATTCATGAAAACTTTATTTGGAATATGAATTTTTTTAAAAGTTTCTTCTACTCTTTGTGATTTTTGTCTTTCAATTTGAAATTAGGTAAGTTTCCAACCCTTGTTACTCACCAAGAATCTTTGGAGTCTAAAGTGAATGAGACAAAAGCCACTATCAAGTTCCAGCTGAAAAAGGTGCTTTGCATGGGAGTTGCTGTGGGAAACGTCTCCATGGAGGATAAACAAATTTTCCAAAACGTCCAATTGTCCGTCAATTTTCTTGTTTCGCTCTTGAAGAAGAACTGGCAAAATGTAAGTTGTGTTTTTCTGAGAGTTTTATGTGCTGTTTTCCTTTCAGCCTTGATGGTTTGCTTTGTGCATATGGGCACTGTAATTCTTAATGATGGTTTAAGATGTTTTAATGACATTTCTTTCCTTTTCCTCACTCTAAAGCATTCTAGTGACTTACATAGATAATTATCTTGTACGAATTGCATGAGGAATGGAATAAGATTGTGAATTTTTGGACCAACCCCATCTTAATTTAACATTAGGGAATGAAAATCTTGTTAAGATTTAGGCGCTATGGTTGTCTGTCACACTGTGAGCTGCTTAAAGATATTATTTTTTCTATTTGATTTATGATTTTCATTCATGTGGAACAGGTGAGGTGCTTGAACTTGAAGACTACCATGGGAAAGCCACAACGCGTCTTTTAGAGAGTTGTATTTTTTAAATTGTTTTTTTCATTTTCCATTCAAGGTGAAGTTTTGCAGGGAGAAGCTTTGTAAGGTTGATTCTTAATATAAAGTGTCTTACTCTCATGTTCGAATTCTCAAAGTTCTCTAGCTGGTTGGTTGTTCTAACTAAGTGTTCATGTTTTGAAAGAATGACTATTTTTGGTCATCGTAGACTTTTTCTAAACTATTGTTGTTGCATCAAAATTTCGTTGACTTGGCGCCTGCGGAATGGTGTTTGCACTTTGCAGTGAAGAGAATCACGTCATTATATGGTCAAAAATAGGATTATGGTACGTCTCATAATTATGATCCATAAACTCGTTTCTCTGGTTGAGACTCATAATGGTGTTTGCACTTTGAGTTTGTTTGTTTGTTCGCTTTTAATAGTCCCACATTGTTCAGTCACTCAAAATGACACTTATTCAGCCCACCACCACCACACCCCACCCCTCCACCACCCCCCACCTTCCCCTTCCCCCCACAACACACACACTTGGTTGGTAGGAAGAGAGGAGGGAGAGGAGGGGGGACGACGGAGAATCTCCGGTGCATATAAAGGATGCAAGTTCTCCTTCATATTTAATTTTAAAAGACCATTTTAACATAACAAAATTATTAACAAATAATATAAAATGTGCAGTTATGTTAGATAAATAACTATTTATTATTTTAACTCTCTCCATCTTTACCTACAACGAATTCCTATAATCTTTCCATTACTCACATTATCTATCCCTTTGACTCTGTCCATTTTTGCAACATGTAGATTCTAATGGGGGCATGTGGTCCCCCACAGACTTATTTGTTTTACTTTTATACTAAATTTCAAACGATAATAACTCTAATGATCCATATTTTTTTAAAATTTGTGCGTCACCGTTTTTATTAACTGAATTGAATGACATAACCTATTTATTACTTAATTAACCTTTTCATATATTGTTGGGGGCTAGTTCAATGGGAAGGAGGCGAAGAATTTGTGTAAGAGTTTTTAAATTTGAAATTTGAGTCTTTAATAAATGAAAAACTAATAGATCCTGTATACCATAAATAAATAAAATACCATTCGAGAAACTCTCTTACTAAAAATGACATTTCATTATTAAAAACAAAAAAACCTAATCCACTTTCCTTTCAATTTTTTGATCATCAACAATCTTTTTTTTTTTAAAAGAAAATCAACCATAATTTTTGTTTTCCTTCTTTCTTAACCCTTCTTTTATATACTAATAATATATATTTCCTTACTTCTCTCAGCCTTCACGAGATGGTGCTCTCTTTGGAGTCAACAATCTTTTATTAGATAAATCAACTACTCATTTGAGCTTGTTAGGCTTTGATAACATGTGAATTTTAGAGAGAAGAAGTGGAATTCGAGACTATTAAAGGATTAAGTTTCTATCTTAAAAAGTGAATCTTGTAAGTGTAGTAACCTAATATCATTATATATCTATGATTGTTGTTGTATTTTTATAATATGAGACTCGTGTTTCTTTTTATCCTTAACATGCCAACCTTTGTTGTTGTTGTTGTTGTTGGAGGAGGGCAATATGTGCCGGCTCATGTTTTTAATTTGGTGTGGATGGGTGGAGGAGAATTGGAAATTGTGGAAAAGCTTTGTATGCCCATGTTGTAGACGGAGGAGACGAAATTCGAAACTACTTGGGTAGAGGGGAAGAAAAAGAATGATACAAAGTTTACATTCAGACTATACTTGCGAACTTGTTACATAACCATGTGTGAGAATTTATGGAGGAAAAGATGACAATGCAGGGGCCCGAGATTTTGAGGCATCATGGTGGTGTGAAGAAGTGGGTGTAATAGTGGCATAGAGAGGTGAGTGTGGCAACTGCAGCAAGATGTAGGCATAAGGGCACAGTTGTTAAGCTTTTTTAGGGAGGAGTAAGTTACACTGATACCTTTTTTTTTTGAAATGGAGAGTGGAGGGATTTAAACCTTCACCTTCTGGTAGTGTTAATGTGGAATTATTATTAGGCTGTGCTTGTAACCACAAAATGGAGTAAGTTATTGAATCTCTTAAAATAAAAGAACTAATTTAAAATATAAACCATTCAACTCATAATTATCTACAAAAGTATACAACTAAAAAATTTAAAAATTAATGGTTATAGGCATAACTTAGCAGTAATTATACGTCTAACTCTATCAAAAGGTAAAGAGTTTGAATCCCTTATTTTAATATAAAAAAATTTAAAAATTAAAACTATTAACTTTCTCTATTAAAAATATTAAGTATTAGAACAAATATCTAAAGTTCCCATAAATTTTTTTTTTTACATTTGGTGTGTTCCAAAGGAGTACCAAATTAAAATTTTACTGTAAATCTAGTTATTATTGAGTATGGTGAAAGTAAAGATCGTTCTAGTAGAAGATTGAATCTAATTAGTTTATGGACTCTAAATCTAAAGGACTCTTAGCAATTAAAATTTTAAATAAACTAATAAACAATAATGTAAAAAGGATTTTTTTTTGGATGAACTATTAATAAAATGATGAATTAAATAAAATAGAAATAAATAAATAAATACAATATAAATAAAGTAGTAAACAATTGATAAGAAAATTTGAGGTTAGCAATTTGGGTCACGACATGATACACCACACAAAATCTGTACGAAGTTAGAGGGTTTGAGTTTTTCTTAAATGGGTTTGAGTTAAAAAGGATCAAACCTGGAGATCTTCCTCAGGATCAGAAAGCACAACAAAGGACCTGTATGTCCATGGTTGGGCTCAAATAAGCTCTCGAGGGGCAAGGCCGACCAACTTCGAGGACTATAGGTAGCAAACAGCTGTAATTAGCTTTGTGATACTGGAATATACCTGATCACCTTGAGACTACAATCAAACTAGTATTACAATATCACCCAAAAGGACCTGTCTAAGCTTTGTCGACCAAGAAAAGTAGGTTGTTCATGTAATTACTTTAGACCTCTATCTGCTCACTCGTTGTCTCCATCAACCAACCCATGTGACCTTAACTCGACCAATGTGCACCACTGGCGTACTATGTTCGTACTCCTCTACTAACCTATACTACTTGACAGTTGCACCTAGATATAAACGCCTACATTCTTCATATCGCTTTGCACTACCTGACACTGGTCCATGCACCATGGCATGTACACCAGACATTAGGCAAGGGAACCTAGGTATGGACTACATTCCTTACCTTGACT
The DNA here is from genome assembly GCA_035233585.1 of Antiaris toxicaria. Classification (NCBI taxonomy): domain Eukaryota; kingdom Viridiplantae; phylum Streptophyta; class Magnoliopsida; order Rosales; family Moraceae; genus Antiaris; species Antiaris toxicaria. The sequence continues at coordinate 12,096,086 of CP141161.1, forward strand.
CTGCCTCTCTACTTGCTCTTCACTGACTTAAGCATAGAAGTGCCTTGCACAGGCACCCCATCGATGTCCCCTTCACTATGAGGTTTTCTCCTTCGTTTTGCAGGCAATTAGGCATAGCATGACGGTGCAAGGTCACTCACATCAAGTGATTTCATCTAGTGTTATGTCAAGTTTTTGGCATCAACAGGAAACATTATGTTAAGAAAGACAAAAATACAAGCTCAGTTTATTTATCTTGAGTTATGTCCTACATATAATCATATAAAAACTTAGGGGCTGTTTGGTAAATGCATTGCATTTTGATTATATTTGAATGAAATTTGTTTTTTGAATGTTGTATTTGGTTGAAAAGTATTTGTTTTGTATTTGAATGAAATGTGTGTTTGGATGAAAAGTATTTTAGAGTTGAAAAGTTGATGTGATTGGTAAAAGTAGAGATAAATAGTAGAGTTGAAAAGTTGATGTGATTGTTTTAAAAATGTTTTGAATAGCAATTGTTTTCGTAGCACTGTTGCAAATTTTATGTTTGGTGTAAAATTGTATTGTATTTGAGTAAAATTAACATGAAATTTTTTCTCCAAATGCCCCCTTAATCATAATCAATCACTATAATTTGCTACTAATGACTAAAAAAACAAGTTAATCATGGATCAAGATTCCAAATCTAGCAGTAGGAAATTCCCAAGTTCTATTTAGTTGACCACCTCAAATAAAACAACAAAATAATCATGAACATTAAATATGGAAGAACATAGACGATATTAATTGGAAAATTAAACAATAATATCTCAATTGTTCAATCACAAAGGTTTTGGATTCCTTCTTCATCCAAAATAAATCTAGCCTAAAACATAATTGAATAATAAAGCATAAAATCGATAATGACAACTAATGACTTTGAAAAGAAATAGAAAGAAAAATAAGAAGAATGGCTATCATGAGATGAAACTTCAATGTGAACAGTCCATCCTTTGAATCACCATGGAACTCCACTTTTTTGTTTTTCTCTTCTCCAAATATGGTTGAAAAAGTGATTAAAAGGTCTTCGGTTATGGGCTAGATTAATGATTAATTTATAAGCTCAAAAAGTTAGGATGAAAAGGGGAAAATTTGGCTCCTTTTTAAATTTTGAACATTAAAAATCTCACACATCAACACCTCAGTGCTGAGACAAAGTCGACGGCTGTTCGTGCTGTGGGCACTATGATGCTCAGCCTCAACCTATATTACTAGAAAACAATATAGTGGGTGCCCACTACGGGTAAGTAGTTGAAATCATATTTTTGACTTAATTCCCTTATTTTGATGCTTTGGTTCTCATTCTTCAACCTTTCGATGCTTAATAACTTGTCCTAATCCAAGGTTTTTCACTCTAAATCAATCCCAACCTGCAAAACACCTATAAATCACAAAACACAAATAATTATTCTAAAAATCTCAAGATACTAACAATAAGATATAGAAACATTGACATTAAATAATGTGGGTTTATGCATTTATCAACATTTCTTTCGATTTTTTAAATATGAAAATTCAATATTTTCATTGATACTAATATTTTAATCTTTTATATAACTGAGAAAAGATAAATTGTAAATTATGAACCTAATTTCTGCGCCAGTTGTTTATTTGCCATGCCTGAGTATTGGCCATATTTTAGTTCCATTAGAGCTGTTTCTATGCAAAGTTTGTAGTAGTCTTGACGTTATTGAGTCTTAGCCCTCGATTGATCTGAAGATTCCATCGATCATTGTAGTTTTGTCAAAAAGAAGTTTACATGTGCTCGATTTTAGTGCACTAACATATTTTCTATGATTGGACCTTGGGCATGCATTTTTCACTTTGATCGTAAATATGGGTTGCACTAAGCTGGCTTATATAAAGAAACGGTTGGGATGAGTTGGCTTTAATGAAAGAAAGGGTGGCCTTATAACCTTGCAGACCATGGATCAAGCTAGGCTAACTTGGGCATTTAGTGTTTTAATTTGAGTTTTTTTTGGGAAATTTATACATAGAAAGTGCCTATGTGAGTTGGGTTAAGCTAACCTGTGAACTTAGAACGTCAATCCAACTTGGCACAGAATGGGTTAACCTTGGCCCATGTATCAATGCGGGATAGACCATGGCTAAAGAGCCTAGTTATAGGCTGATCCATTTAACTCAATTCATATTTATTAGTGCGTTTAGTACACTATTTTGGAATGAAATTTTCACGTTAGAATTATTGATTTTTTAAATGCTAATAATAAATTTTTAACTTTTCAGAAAAAGACAAAAATCAAAATGGAATTTTGAGTTCGATATAGAGAGCCAAATATGCACAAGAATTCTAATTTGGTGTGTTTGTATCTCTTTGATGAGTTTAATGAATTTTTCTTTGAAAAAAAATAAATTTTTTTCCAATTGGATTTTCTCAAATTTTTGATTGTAAATATACAATAATTTTTCTAATTAATTCAGCGTATTGCGGAAGAAAAAAAAAAAGTATGCGTAGTACGCACCCCTACACCTTCCTGGCAAAAGATGTAAACAGTTAATTTTCCACCTCAACAAGCTATTCTTGGGTAGTTGGCAACTTGGCATACAAACCATACCATATTCGTTGTTTATTAATCTCAAATTTTGGACCATTTGAATGCCCCAAATTTACCCTTATATTTATATTTATTTTTTTGAATAAAAGCGAAGAAAATAAAAATAAAAATAAAAATAAAAATAATTATTATTTAATTTTGCAAACAAAACAAAACAAGACACACAAAAACAAACCACAACACCAACAATAACTGTAACAATCACAAAGTGTAGAATCTCTTCAACGACCAATCTCTCTGAATCGCAAAGGTTAGTAAATTTCTTTCCTGTTCATCTGCATTTTTGATTTTATTTAAATTTTTTCATGTCTTTTTGCAAAATTCATTTTTCAGTTTCTGTTTTATTTTTTTTTTCCATTTATTTATGGAGGATTACTTATTTGCAGAGAGTTTTGATTTTGCTTTCTGGTTTGATTTTCTTGATTCATCCATGTTTGGGTTCCGAGAAAATTCATTGACACATAAAGAAAGGAAAAAAAATTTTGGATTTTCAATTTGTTTATTTGTTTGTTAGATGTGGTTTTATTAAAGAAGGCGGCTGAACACCGGCGAAGAATTTTTCTGAGCTCGGTTGACTACTTTTAATTGTTGGAAATTATGATAAAAAATTATGGTGATTACACTTTCTCAGCTACCAAACAGAGGATAAACTGTTTTGAGTGTTCCTCAAAAACTGATCAGCGTTTGGAAGATTGTTTCTTTTCATGAGTTTGTTGTTTTGATGGATTAGTATGTAAATGGAGTTATAATGTTTTATTTCAGTCCTGTTTGGTTGCCAAGAAAATAAGTGAAAAGAAAAAATTTTCTTCCTAAAAATTAATGTTGACTGACTAAATCAACTCCTTGGCTGGTTGGGTTTACTATATCACTATTAACCCTTGAGAATTAAAATCAATATATAATTGAAAGTTCAAAAAATAGTCCTTTTTGTTTTGGTTTTGGTTTTGGTTTTGGGTTTTTTTTTTTTCTCTAATGCAAGCTGCAAATTTTCATGTAAAATCATATTTCTTATGCATCTTTTTTCCCAATGCATTAAAATAATATCTCATCTGTACCTCTGAGGTCCCTGAATGTTGTAATGTTTTCTTTTCTGTCGATGTTATTCAAGAACTCGATAGCTGTTTGTAATTTTTCTATTCTTGTTCAAGTGATACTATCAATATTTATTTTTGTTACATTTGTGACATTAAGAAACTTGTAAATCAAATTTCTCTATTTTGTTTCTTACATTATCTTTTCTATTGCTCTCCAGATTTTTCCTTCGGAATTTTGGTTGATATATAAGCCACCATGAGGTTCAAAAAAGGAAGTAAAGTGGAAGTGTTGAGCAAGAAAGAGGCTCCTTCTGGATCCTGGCAATGTGCTGAGATAATCAGCGGTAATGGCCATAATTACACCGTTAGATATGAAGGGATAGGGGGTGCCACAATTGTGGAGAGGGTATCTAGAAAGGATATTAGGCCTTGTCCTCCTCCTCTAAAAGTTTTGGCGGATTGGGTTTCTGGTGATCTTGTAGAAGTTTTTCACAATTCTTATTGGAAATTGGCAACAATCTCAAAGGTTATGGGGAAGAAGTATGTTTTGGTCAGATTACTTGGATCATCTAGGGAACATAAAGTCAGTAAATTTGACGTCCGATTCAGACAGTTTTGGCAAGGTGATCAGTGGACTGTGCTTGGAAAGGTAATTTCATTCTCATCATTTCTCGTTTCCTTAATGTCTTTTATCATATCCAATTATGTCCATGCACAAATTTTTTTTTTTCATAGGATTTTTGATATCGAGTGTTTTTTAGTTGGCCTTTCATGTTTTCTTGGTTGGTATATCTTGATGTTTTAAGTAGTGGCTTGAATTTAATATCAAAATGAGTGTTGTGAAGTGTGTGAACGCCAGTTTTGTTTCAAAATTGATAATTATCTGTCTGTTGTAGCTTTATTAATCATCTTGCAATTCAAACTCTTCTTTACATTGTTGATGAGTTCAAAAACAAGAAAAACAATGAGACATGTTCCTTAAGTTACATTCTGGAGTATTTTGTTTATTTTTTCATTCGTGTTCCTCTTATCATTCGCTATTTGCCAACTTTAGTCTTTTCGTTTTTTGTGGACACAGGGGTCTAGAAATTATGATAATGGCAAACATGATAAAATATTAAATTTGGAGGACAATCAAAACTCAAGCTTCCAAATTCAGAAGACAAGCACAAGGATAAACCCACGTATAACTGGTCAGTGTTTTCCTGTTACGAACAAATTAAGTTTTCAGGAATCTCACTTTGCCTCATCAAGAACTCTAAAAAGATCATCACGTCATTGCTCGTCTCAAGTTGATGCATACGCTGGAACTCCGCATAAACTTAGAGTTACTGAGAATGAGGGCAGATTTCATCGAGTGTTTGCCTCAAACCCATCTTTGTTAGCTGGACAGGTTGATGCTTTTTTACCAAGAGTTAGGCTAGGTGAAAAGGAAGCACATGCTTCAGCTTCATTTAAAATCAGAATGGCTAGATTTCCTGAAGCAGAGTCTGGTATTAAGAAGCCAAGTGGAATTGCTGGTTGTTCATTTGCGGTAAATATACAACCGGATGATGCCAATAGTCTTGCATCTTCTGTTGGTAGTTGTAGCATCAACAGCAACAATTCTGGTACATTACCTCCTCGTGTTTCTGCCAGTCCTGTCGAAGATTTGGATTGTCTTGATGCTGAATCATGTTGTCCAGTGAGACATGAGGAAGGATATTGTCTCCGTCCCACAAAGGAGGAGTTGGCAGCTGAGATCCATGGGTTAGAGTTGCATGCTTACCGTTGTACTATGGAGGCACTGCATGCATCGGGACCTTTAAGTTGGGAGCAAGAAGAATTGATGACTGATCTTCGTCTTTCTCTCCATATATCGAATGATGAACATTTGCTGGAGCTCAGAAACTTGGTTTCTGCAGATAATAGTATACATTTTAGATGACAGGAACCTTTAAATTGTTCATCTAACCTTAGAATCCATTTTGAGAAAAAAAAAAAAAAATTTTTTTTCCGGCTAATTGTTACGATGTGAAAAACAAAGTTTTTCCATTCCTTGAATAAGGCATATTAATATGGTAGTCAATTCTGAAGTTAATAATCCAAAGTTTTCCAAGAAATTCATGTTCCTTACTGCTGTCTATCGAATTTTATCTTCTTTTAGTGTTTGTGATCTTGTTATGATAGGTACATTGATGTTCACCATACTATAATTATTAAGATGTGTAAATTCTGCAATTTTCGGACCAGGTTTATGCCTTGCAAACAGGAAATAACTGGCAACAAATGATTTTGCTTGCAAATGTTATTTGTGTGACAGTTTTTCATAACATTATTCTTGTTACAGTTCTTCATATTTGTCATCTGTTTATTTAATCGATTATGGCGAGATTAAATCGATTGAATTCTCTGGGTTGTGAGGAAGTTTTGTCAATGCTTTCTCGTTGCTTATGAATTCTTGGTGGAATAGGTCAATTCCCCTCGTCAGCGTAGAAAACTTTAAGATGAGGGCAGCAGGGATGCTTCCCTAGCATTTTCCATGGTTGAATTCGTCTGAATTGACGTTGGGGTTTGCTTGAATTCTCCTGGGGAAATTTTCGCAAGACAGCTTACAATCGAGCTATTCGCTGTATATGGCTGGACAACTTCAAATTCAACCCACAAGTGACCACAACTAGAAACTTGTGGTGTGGCAGAAACGGGTTGACCTCCCAAGAGAATTCTTGACAGGTAGGATTTTTTTTTTTTTTAAATCTTTGTTCAAGCTGATTAATACACAAATTGTTTTGCTCTAATGATGTATGTTATGATCCCCATCTTATTCAATGATAGAACATAGATAGCATCATCAAATGGAAGAGACCTTAAAAGGCTCCTCTTAAATTTTTATCTCAAGCCATATTATTCCTCCCTTGTTTTTGAAAATCATAACTTTTGTTTCTGATTTTTAGTTTTCAACTCTTCCTTTCGATTGCAGTTGCACAGGAAATCATATGCAATCTGATTTATTTATTTATTTAGTTTTTAAACTGTTAGAATGTTGCATACAATAATACTTTGTATGCAAAAATACAACGTTCTAAAATAAATAGTCTAAATCTATAGTCCGTAGTCTATGAGGTTAAAGTGAGCATCTAACTCATGTTAAGACTATTATGTTGTCTAAAGCCAATTGGGGAAATGGTGTGTCTTGGCTGGCTAGAGCGAGCCTACACCTAATTAAAGACATAAATTTGTTGCTTAGTGATGGTAACATATTGGACTTAGATCAAATGGTAATTAATTTATATAGTACATTTGAGAAGATTAATTCACTTTTGACATTTGTCATACAATAATCTTAATTATGAGTAAGTAAATGCCTTAATATGTGTAACTTGTGTATTTTGATGTTCTACAAGCTAAGGCATTTTGGAGTAATAAGCTACCAGATTGTTTCGTCGAGTACATGACTTATATTCAATTAGTACATAACTTATATTCGATGAAGAGTTTATTTATACATATGGAATTATAGCTCTAATAAAGAGTAAAGATTATCTTTTTAACAGCATTATAAAGGATGTGGAAATGGACAAGATTGTGGATCGTTTGCTTGACAAATGATGTATTATTTACATACGATGAATAATTATTTTTCTATAAGATGTATAATAGATCTTTAAGATAGCGTGATCAAAATGTTGAACAAACTTTGATTTTAAGTTGATCATAGATATCATATGAAGGTATTGCATATATGACAAAGTTATTGGACTACGGTTATTTACTAACTTACGTAATACAGTATATAATTGGATATACAATTTTAAGTTTGCACTGGTGTGATTCTGAAACTAATAATTGTGTAATTGATTTATTTGGTATAAAATAATTAATTACATAGATTATTTAAGCCTACATTATATATATCAAATCGGTTTGTTTACTAATTACATATAATTCCTTAATAGATCGTAATCACTTGGGATATTCTTTGCGGTTTTAATTCTTAAACTTAATAGAGAGAAAAATTCGGATCACCTCTACATAGGTGTAAGCATTTTTCACACTGAGTATACAATGAGAATTTTGTTTTACTTAATTAATTAGATAAATATTTAATTATTTGGAAGATAGAATTTGAAATTTAAATTGATTGTGTTCATTTTTGAGATCAATATGAGATATATTTTAATTTAAAAGATATGGATAAATAATTATTTGAATAATTAATTCGAATATTTAGATAAAATAAATGTTTTAAATTAAATATGGAGATTATCGTATTTAAATTTGAATTTGAAATAAAATCTCATCTTTGTGGTTTGGAGTAAGCACATTTTTTTAAGATAAAAGAAGGAGAAAGATTTTCTCCCTATTGATTGTATTTGGATAATTATTATATAATTGTTTAATTCAAATAAAGTTATCATGATTTTATTTTGAATTTAAATTAGATTTATAAAATATTATCTATGTAACAAGATAAAAAGATATTTAAATTTGAATCAAATTTTGAGTCTCTTATACCTAAGTTGGGCAATTTTTTGTACCTCTTACAACAAGGAAAAAAAGGCTAACTATGGAATAAAAGAGACAAATCTTTTTCAAGTTATCTATTTAAATTTGAAATATATCTCGTTCATTTATTATAAATATGACTCTTGGGACTTTTATTTTTCTCAGCTCATAGAATTTCAGTGAGCAAATTTATTATTATAACTCTAGCTATTATTAATAAATTGTTAGAGCTTTCGGTGGTTAAAAGGAGATAAATTGCACAAATATCGATTGAAGAATCGAGTGTCTACACATTTTATCATCAGGAAATTATAGAATAGGAAAGAAGATTAATTGGTTGAAACTTTGTCGGTTCTATCCTCTAGTGTACTTAGTGTTTTTCTCACAAGATATGTATATCGTTGAATAATTTATTGTATATATTAACATGAGTTAGTATAATTTTTTATAAAATTTTTAAAATTTTACTGCATATATTTTCTATTTTTCCCACATTTTGTGGAGTTTAATTATCACCTTGACATAGAGTTTGTTACCTTGCTATGTGTGATTCTTTAAACGTTTGGCTTTATTTTATTGGATTTTGAGTTGGGGACTCGAGCTTTTAGTCCACAACACTTTAATACTATATCTTAGTTCATATTTTACGTAGTTGTAAGGACCTAAGCTTGTCCTATTGAGATCACAAAGTGCTTTAACATAAGTGATAAACTTGTTAAGTCTAAAATTAGAATTCTCTTAGAGGGAAAAAAAAAAAAAAGAAACCCTTTAATGCATCTATTTTGGATATTTGCCCTTCTTTTAATAGTGACTTAGAATTTTGACCTCTTTTCTTTTTTGGTTTGACTTTATGATAAAATGACTAAAATGTCTTGCAGATTAGATTTATTTTCTTTCCCTTTTCCCCTCTATCATCTCTCTATTATTTCTCTATCCTCCTGTGCCACCCGTTCTCTCTCTTCTTTCGTTTCTCCTCTATTGCTTCTCTCTTTCCCTTTTTGGCTAAATTCGTTGCAATTTGCGATTAGCTAATCGCAATATTTTACAAGATCCGTGATTTGCAATGCATGACTCGACAACTCAATGAGGCGATATCGACTAGCGACAATGAAGTTCAACATCACATAGTTTGCAACCTGATCCCAACCTCACAGTAGAAATGTAATCTCACAGTGGTAGATATGATATGATTTGTGATCGACTTCTGAGATCAATCCCTCTCTCCATTTACACTTCTCTCCTTTTCTCTCTTTTCACGCCGTGACCCACGGGCTCCGCCCATCACCCTGTGTTGTTTTGAGATTTGACCGTCACCAGTTTAAGTATGAACATATCCAAAAATCTAATAAAAATCACTATTTATTTGGTTTATAAACCATAATTATTATGTATGAGAGATGGCTGGATGCTAAATTGCTATGTAGACTTTTGTTTACCAAGGATTCAAATCCCTCTCTTTCTATACCTTTCACCTAATCCATTAATTTTATTGATAATAATATATAAAATAACAATGGATACTATTATTCTAACATTTTGACCTTTATTTGATATGATTTCTTTATTCCTAATCCTAATTTATGTAGTAAATGATTTCTTTATTCCTAATCCTAATTTATGTAGTATGGCTTATGCTAGAAAGAGGGACAATGAATAAGGATATTCCTATCAATCTATGATACATTTTTCTTTCCAACAAAACTCCAGCCATGCCCCTGTTTAGGGATGGCGTATGGGAAATTAGGGTTTTAATTTGGGAATTTTTAGTTTTGGGGGTTAGTTATTTTAATTACAATTTTTTTGGTAATATGATTTTTATAAATTTTTTTTGATGATCATCACGATGAAATAACAAATAAATAGGATAAATTACAGTACCAATTTGCTAGAATGACATGATCAATATGTTAAAATACAATAAATAATTCAATCAAAGTATAAAAAATAATTTGGTGGAGTTAAAAAAAACCTACTAAATACAATAACTATTTTAGTATAATACCAAAGAGTAATATGGTAAACTATTAAATAGTATTCTATAGGGGCATGTTTGGTGGATTGTATTAAAATATTGTATTGTACTATTTTAAACTAATATAGTATTTGGTTAAATCATCATATTATATAAAATAATACAATTTGTAAATTAATACAATTTACACTGTATTATCTAATATGACATATTTTTGATGTATTGTATTGTATTATTTCAAACAATGTTCAAGTTGAAGGTTAAGGAACAAAGCTTGAACCAAGGTCAAATTTTGAGACAGGGGTCTGCATTAGGTTTTGGGGCAGGAATCAAGTTCAGATTTCGAGACACGATCGTGGTAGTGTTTGGTTTTGGGTGGGGATCAGGTTTTGGGATAAAGATTAGGTTTCAAGATGGGAATTGGGGTTGGGGTTGAGTCTTGGGACGGAGGTCATGTTAGGTTTCAGGATAAGGTTTGGGGTCGAATTATTAGATTGGGTTGAGGTTGGGTTTCAGAATAATGGTCATGTTGGGTTTTGGAATAGAGACTAAGATCGGGTTTCGGGTTAACGACCAGGTTAGGGTTGGGTTTTGAGATAGGGTTTGGTTGGGTTTCAAGCTGGGGGTTAAGGTTGGGTTTCGAAATAAAGGTCTAGACTCAGGTTTCAGAATAGGGGTCAGGGTAGGGTTTCAAAATGTGGTCGTAGTCAAGTTTTAGAACAAGGACCGTGATTGGTTTCAAGATGGGATATGAGGTTAGGTTTTGGAATGGTTGGATTTAGGGGACCAGGGCTAAGATAGGGGTCGTCCAGAAACCTGATCCCAACCTTCGTCCCAAGACTGAACCATAACCCCCCGAAACCTGACCTTGATTCTATCTCGAAACTCTACCTTGAACCTCGTTTCAAAACCCAACCTCGATTACTGTCCCGAAACTCGACCCTGTTCCCATCTTAACCTAAACCACATTTGAAACTCGATCTCGATCTTGAACCTAACTTTGGACCTTGTCCCGAAACCCAACCCTGACCCCCGACCTAAAACTCGACCCCCAACAAAAAATTAAATAAATTGTCATTTGAAAAAAAAAAGTATACAATACAATACAATTAGCAAATACACCATACATTATATTATGTTATCCATATTTTTAATATGCTACATAATAAAACCCAATACAATACACATTACTTAATACAATACAATGCAATTTACCAAACTTAGCCTAAGAAAACTCTAAGGACCAAATATCGGTGCCAGAAGGTTAAATACTAAACATATTTTGGTAGACTATCACAATGAAATTTGTGTAGATATACCAAAAGGTATTCTAATAGAATACACTTCGACAACTGGTGCCCATAACGAGAGATTGTTGATGGTTCATGTTGACTTTGGTAATCAGAGAGTATTTCTGGTAGAAAGTGGATGGTATTCTTGTAGAATATAAGTTGTATTTTGATAGAATATATATGGTATTCTAGTAGAATACCTTTTTGATTGGTCAGTGTAAGAGTGTTAGTTGGATTGGATCCGTCCTATTTTAAATATATAACATCTGATCCAATTAAAGGTTGATTTTTAAAAATCTTATTCAATTTAATTGGTTAAAAATGTAACATTCAATCCAATCTAATCCATTTAAGATCGGTTTAGATTGGATTGATCGATTTGAAATTTATCACATATCATATAAATACTTAATTTTAAAATAAAATAAGCAATAATTATAGAATATGTGAAGATGTATTATAATATGTTAAGGAATTAAAAAATAAGATAAAATGATTTTGCTTATATTAATAATTTTGAAGTTTTATTTGATATGTAAAGGTGTATAATGAAATAGACATTATATTTTGTTATAATTTTATAAAATATAAGTATTATTTATATATTTTTCATATTTAATATATATATAAGATGGATTAGATTAGATTAGATGTTTTAAAGATAAAAAGTGTGTCTGATCTAATTCAATTTAATTAAGGTCAATTATTCATAAAAAACTGATTGTATTGAATTAGATTGATTTGTTTAATCGATTGATTAAATCTGATAAATACCTCTAAGTTGAGGCTATTTTTAAAAAAATATATTAAGTTAATCTTATAAGGGGATAAAAATATTAAAATTATTATAGATAAGTCATTATGAAGAATATTTCACAAGCGTATTATTTTTAGGCATTCCTCGAAATCATCCATTCTCCTAGATGCCTCTAAGGCTATATGGGACCCAAGCCCATAAAAACTTCTTGGCTGCAGCTAAAGATGACAGATTGGGCTTGGAAAACCAATAAAAAAAAAAAACGTGTTTTCATTCTCTTACCCATCTTCTTGGAAAGTTTGTTGTAGGCTTGTGGAAATAAATAATCATGTGGTGGTTTCTAGTTTACGTACCTTCTGGCTTTACAAAGATTATTATGTTATCTTCCTTATGCCCCTTTTGTCTTGGTAAAGGGTAGTGACACACAGGTAGTGTAGGACAACAAATAAAATAATCAGGAAAAGTTCCAGAGTATCATTCTTTGCTCAGAATATTCTACATTTTGATATTGCTCTCCAAGCACCGGGAAAAAAAAAATGTAGATTTTAGTAGACACAAATGCAAAATAGAGACACTTATTCACCAAAAAAAAAAAAAGAAAAAAAAAAAAGAGAAAAAGCAAACTAGAAGTGTTCATCTGCTGGGAGGTTGGTTGAGTTTTGCCTTTCCTTTTTATATAATATACATATTAGATATATAAGGTGTTAAGTAAGGGTGTTTTTGAGGGATAGACAAATGAGTTGTGCATTTATGTGGCTCCACCAAATCCTCTGCCATTGTCTCATTCACATCTTTTCATGATTGGCATTCCCATGTGATGATGCTCCTCAGATTATGTATGTCCATAGATAAATTTTTTCTTCAGCAAACTGTTACCCAATGTTCTGGATTTTGTGGACAGCTCTATTTATTTCTTTTCTTTTCTTCTTCTTTTTTTTTTTTTTTTAATTTTATATCATTTTTATCATTTTGGTGTGTATTTGTTAAAGTGACCATGATGATTTCAGTTTCACAAATGACAATCATGATCTCAAGCTCTTGAACATAACCTTCTTATTTCACAAAAGTTTGTATATTTTGTGCACAAGATTTTTGAAACATTTTTCCTCAGGTTACTCCTGGCCAAAAGAAGAGATAAAAAAGAAAAAAAAAAAAAAAAGAAATGAAAATAAACACAGGCCACAGCTTTGCAAGTTTTGTCTTGTCTGTTCCTTTCAACGAATAGAGACCCTCCTGGAAAGTCCAATCAATATCTGGTCCTGATTTTGAAAGAACCTCTTTGTTTGACACATGATGTATGTGTGCCTGATATGATCAGGGCTGTTTCTGGGAAAAAAAAATAAAAAGCTTTGAGTAATTGCATCACACCACTCTTTTTTGGACAATAAAGTTGTTTAAATTGTGTTCGTGAAAGTGAAAACTGTACACACACACACACATATATGCATATATATATGCTGCTCAATTTTTAGTCGTTAGATAACTAAAAGCCAAAAAACAAAAATATCTCATCCATCGAAAAGGAAGTTGTCAGCTTGTAGACGAGAAATCTCGGCGACTCTCGTTCATTTTCGTCGTCCAACGTGTTAAATCAAGATGTACCCTAATCTTCCACTTAAGTTCGTTGTTATTCGAAAATTTGAAAATTTAATGTGAGCTTTAACTTCAACAAATTTTCCTTTATTATTATTATTATTATTATTATTATAGTTTATGATTTATTTGTTTCAGGGATTTGAACGCAGAGCTTGTTATCCTTATAATATTAGTTTATTAAACTATTCAAAAAGCTTAAGCTGTTATGGATGGGTCAATAAGAGCTTTATAAGTTCTTTTACACATCTCGTAATAATCAGTTACTTACCTATGACTTTATGTGAAATTATACATAACATGACATTATTTTATACTAACTTATTATGTTGTGCATAATTTAATATAAAACTCGCAAATAGTTGTGTTGAAGAAAGTTACAAGCACATGATTGTGCTACTCGAGTGACGGAGGGATAACAATGAGCTAGGATGGGATTGAGGAGGCTGGGGAATGCTTTTTCATCCCCATCCCTGTCCTTCACAACATTCTTCATCCACATTCTCATCCCCACCTAAATAAAAGTAGAGATAGGGATTCTTTACTGGAAGGACTTCTCCTATATCTGTCTCATTCCTCATTTATTATAAGTACACATTTGAAAGATAAAAATAATTAGTCCTTCTTTTAGTTAAGAATAATAATTATGCTTGATTTATACATATAACAATTACATATTAATAGTCTTTTTAAGTATTTATTAGAGTATGTCATTTTTTTAAATAAAAAACCAATAATATTTAAAAATGATTATTTATAATATTATATATATATGCAAATGTATTTATAAATATATAAATCACATATATATATGGACGGGAATTGAGTGATGAGTGCTTTTCTTATCCCCACCCTATCAATTTTTTGAGATAAGATTTTTTCCCTATTTTCATTCCTATTCTCAAATATTATCTCTCATCCCCGTCTTTTTTGAGATGGATCCATGCAAAACTATTTCCATTGGAAATATTTTCATATGATACAAATATTTTTAATATATAGAAAAATATGGTGGGAAAGGTCCAAACTAGAAATCTAATTGTATACGCGTGTATAGTGTGTTCAACTTCAATCCTTTGCACCCAAGTGCTTACTCTTTGGAGCTTGAGGGCTCTCACACCATAATTTTACTCATAAATTAGAATTAAAGTTACATCTGGCAAACAGGCAAATCCAACTAGTGCTGGCTTCTAAAGAAGAAACCTGAGTAAATGAAAAAAAAAATAATAAAAATGTTAGGTAGAGATTTGGCAGTTCTGAAACATGGAGATATGGATGGATCGGTTATAGAGAAGTGCCATTCCCCCATGGAGCGTTGAGAAAATGGCCAATCATGCAAAGAGAAAGCCCTCTGGCCTTTGGTCTTTTGACAGACCGACAAGGTCGCATTAATCAAGGGCAGACATTAGCCAGCTCAATTGCCTTGGCATCAGTGCCCAAAAAAAAGAGATAAAAAGGACAATTTGGTGGCTTTTTTTATTAATTTGGAATTTTTGAGTAGTGATCATATTTTGCCACGACCCTCCATCTTACATTGAGATTAATTTAAACGTTCCCGAGACTCCTACGGTAGAGCATATAAAAAAAGAGTGATGATTTTTCTTATGAAAAAAAAAAAAAGTGAAGATACGAATGATGAACAGTTTTATTATGAATATGCATTCTTATCTCAATCAATTATATTAAATAATAAAAATATAATACTTAAATTGATATTAAAAAAATAAGATTATAATTGGTATTCTTGTATTATTTTATTATAAATGACCAAATGTTCAAACTTTATGAATTTTACAAAATTGAAAATACTGTTTATGTAATTATACATATAATTTAATAATAATTCAAAATTAGACTCCATCATATATATATAGTTCAAATTTTCTATCCTTAAGATAAAAAATAAAGAGAGAGAGAGAAAAAGACAGACTGCTTTGTCTTTTTTTTTTTTTTTTTTTAACGATGAAACTTTCTTTCAGAATATAAATAATGTTTTATTTAAATAAAATCTTATAAATATATCCGGCTATAAATGTTCATGTCATCTACATGATTTCGTATTTATTAGTAGGATGTATTTGCACATCATATAACTTAATGATCCAATATTGAGAAATATACACTCGTAAAATATACCAAAAAAAAAAAAAAAAAAACAATGTGTGTACTCATTTTGATGGGAGACAAAATCCCCATTTCAATTCCCTGAAACAATTCTAGGAATTAGCGATCTTGAATGAAGAAACAAATGGTCTTTTGCTCCTGTTTGTAGCGGGGGGGGGGGGGGGGGGGGGGGGGGGGGGGGTTGTGGAAAAGACACTTGTGCTTAGGGGCTTCAAAGGTTAATTTAAATTGAATTCACATAGAAAGATGTTCAAAACTTCCAATGGCTCTAACCCGCCCTCCAATTTTTGCTAAAAATTTCCTTGTTTTGTGAGATATTAAATCCTAGACAAGAAAGACTAGCTAGGCTAGAATATATAAAACTATGATCCACGTATTTTCCTATAAATTTAAGAAAAAAATAATGTAACTTGACCTTTTAACATGGATCTAATATCGGAATGTTAATTTTGTCATCTAGTAAGGTTAGGGGAGACATTGCTCAGATATTGATGAGGAAGCATGCTCAAGACAAAGCACAAAAGAACAGAAGCCTCTAATATAAAACAAATAAATAATTTTCAATTTTTTTTTTAAAATAATAAAAAGGAACTAAGTAAGATTAGGACATGGTTTGCTGGTTATCAGCTGATGCGCATTGCATGTATAGTAAACAATGGATTAATTTAAATAATCATGGTTTTACGTAAAACATATGATTATTTTTATGCCCGTGTTTTTTTATGTGATTGGAGAATCGTAAAGGCAATTCTGGCTCTTTTCATGTCCTTCAAATCAGATAGAATTGGCAGATTGCATGCATAAAAGATTTAAGGAATCCCAATTATATATGTTATGACTATTTGCGTAGTGATAAATATCGATTATATTATAGTAGCAATAATAATAGCGTGTGTATAGATATATATAATAATGATGGAATAGTTTGTGGTCCTTGAAGCACAATATTCAAGATTAGCATCGTGACAAGGAAGAATAAACAGGTTATAATCGCCATTAATGCACCACGGTGTGTGTCTCCAGAGAGAGAGAGAGAGAGTAAAGGAATAGGCCATGTCAATGCCAAAAGAGACGGTACTGCTCTCTAATTAAGAAATGAGAAATTAAGGATTCTCATAAGGTAATTATGGATGAGATCACATGCTTCATGGCATGCTGTTGATTCCCTTTAACAAAAGCTAAAATACACCAAAAATGGAAGAGAAGTTAAAAAGATTAGAAAGATCTCTCTCTCTCTCGAAGCCACATGCTTCCTGGGGACCATCAAACTCCCCCACACACCAAAAAAAAAAAAAAAAAGGAACTGCCCTCCAAGAAGAGCATGAGAAGATCCCAAAAAGCAATACAAAAAGAGAGGTTTGTTCCTCTCTCTCTCTCTTTCATATATCTTACTCCTTACTAAACTACAACTCAAGTGCCCTAAACCCCAGAAAAGAGAATGCATAAAAAATGTGGAATCTGCATGCTGGATTCACTTCAAAATAAAATAAAATAAAATAAAATAAATGTTGTATTTGCATGCTGGATCACAACCACCTTTGCTTTAAAAGAACATTTCATGCCTTGGGCACTACATGTTTCCTTGCTTTTCATCTTAAATCTAGTAACACTCACCAAAATATATTAATTAATATTGTACTTTGGGGAGGCTAAAACGAAAAGGTTATGTATTTTTAGCCTTTTGAGTAACCCATGTTTTGTGAATATCTAAAGGAGCACTTCTTTCATTTTGAACTCAATTGTGTGGTTAATTAGGTACTATCGGGTGGAGCATTTTAATTTTCATAATAAATGTGTATAACTCTCATTTATTAAAGATAAATAAAAATACTTTGAATTTTCAAACCTAGGAGCTCCTAAAATTACTCCAATTCTATCTGTTGAGACGGAACACTAAAATTTAATTCATTTAAAAATCATGATTGGTAAGTCCGTGAATTGGTAGGATCAGATTGAAATTAGTTCTTGTTCGATTGACTTCTTAAATAGGATATGATATTGATGGTGATCAATAAAACTTTTATATTTAAAGCTTCTTTTATTGATATGTGATATATTTCTATGTCTTGTTTAGTTGTATATCTATTTGCATAATGAACGTTTTCCAGCCTGACATGAGTTTACGGAACAGTTGATTTAATTAGAAGGAAATTAATATATGCTAATTTTGCGCTAAGACTCTAACTTGTCAGCTCAATTATTTATTATATATAAAAAGAGTGTTCGTGCAGAATGCTGCCCTACTTGGAACTGCATTTAAAGATTTGTACTAAAATAAAACATGAAGCAACTACATATTGGCTTTTTTTTTTTAAACAACATTAGGGGCTTCCAAAATCTTAACCATAGTAATCTGCTTTGACTTTTTAAAGGGGAGGAAAAAAGGGTTTATAACAAAAACATCCCCTATGTTTTATTAAAATGTTGCATTTTCACCCTATGTTTCTAAACATACTATAATCTCATAAACATAATACATTTTAGTTTCCCGTGGAAGTATTTTAAACTAGATTTGTAAAATATAGAGGATAGTTAATATTAACACCATTTGCACAATGTAGTGGATAGACATATGGGAAAGTTAATATTTGTATATTACCTTCATTAGTAGTTTTTAGCTTAATCATGTTTTTTTTCTCAAATTAAAAAAAAAACTATTTTTAAAAAATTTGATTGTCTTGTATATCTTACTACCCTATTCTAATTAGCTTCTTGTTATATGGGGTTCATTGATGGCACTCCTCACTAGAGAGAGATTTTTTTTTCCCTAATTCATAGAAGTAGGCATGCGTATTGTTTAATCACATTAAATTTTCATGTTCTTTTTTTTTTTCTTTCTGTTTATTTTCTTCCTAATTAAATAAATGCATCACACCTACAAGGTGAAACGCCATTTCCATTAAAAATCGTGGGAAGGTTTTGTTATAAATAAGAAAAACGCCACCATGTGAGCTATAAAGGCATGTGTGCGTTAAGCTTCTTATCTGTGGCTAAGCATAAACAAATAGAGAATTTTAAATGTGTGAAGAAGTTTGCATCCAGCTGTTTGGTTCCTAAAACGTTCATTGTAGTCAACTTTGATTTGAAGTTACATAAACGAATTATATTATTTGCTTCATATTCCGCTTATGGCGGTTGATATCACACACAGTTTAGAGGTTGGAACCTTGACCTTGGCACAGGAAATATGCATGCTGGCTTAGCTACCCTCCATTATGAAACCTACACACATTGGCAATCAAACAAAAAATGAAACATAAATTTTAGGCTCTCCCCATTGAATTGAGGTGAGGCATGTGTCATTGTTTAGGCTAGCTCGAAGTCAATTTTGGTGTTCATTAAGGGGGGGCAAAATTGAAGAAAATAAAGAGTTTATCTTTCAATTTATAAGGTCTCATTTTTTATGGTTTTTTAATGGGGAGTTTCTATGATTAGTAGGAACTTTTTTTTTTTTTTTTAAACCAAGTGTGGATTAATATTTTAACAATTTGATCTATACTGGAGCAAAGAGAGAGAGCTTATGCTCAGGGGAGTATATATATATATATGCCCCACGTTAAATTTTTAAAATTCCCTTTTTGGCCCCTTAAATTTATAATTCTTCAAAAAACTTTTCTTTTAACAAAATGTTTTACAAATTTATCCCTTACATGCCCTGCTAAAGATTTTTTAATTACAAAATTTACATAAGTTGTATAAAAAAAATTAAATTTTTTATTTCTAGGTCCTCAAATTTTAAATTGAGTATCTCAAATGAATTAAACTCAACTTTACTATTTATGTAAATTCACAACCTTTTGAATTCTAAATCTTGTAAGTAAATTAAACTTATAAGTTTAGTTCATTTAGCATTTTAATTTTGATTCAAATTTTTTATTGAATTCATGCCTTGTACTGAAAAAAATTTCTTGCTCTACCACTAGATATATAATCATTCACATTAAAAATTTACAACATGAAATACATAATTATTGCTAATTATAGATCAAATTATTAAAAACTTAATCCAACAATTAAAATAATAATTCTCGTCTATAAAAAAAAAAAGGGAATTCTTATAGTAGAAATTCCCTTTTTTTTATGAAATTCCAACTTTAAATAATAAAGTGATTATGGGGTGGGTTTTAATTAGGTCTTTCTCAATTTATCGAGAAAGTAGAGCACTCTGTTGTTTTCCTTTTTAGCATGATTTTTCTGATCCCTTATCGGTTTGTCTTGTATATTTGTTTTTGTATTTATGTGCGTCCCTTGTTCAGCTTTTGTTTGTAAGAACGACTTTTTTTCTTTCTTATTCTAATAAATTAGATTGAGGAATTTGGTGTGGGATATATATATATATATATATTTATTGCTAAGGGAAGCCGACGTAATTTGAATGTCCTTCGTCATTCTAATTCTATCAAGTGTCCATTTTCATCATTTAATTAATAAAAATAATAAAATAATAATAATAATAACAGATTATAAAAATAAAAAAAGGTGTACCTAATGGAATTGCATTGTATGGTATATAATAAATCTTTTAGTAGGTCAAGTTATTTTTTTTTTCTTTTGAACTTTAATATTTTGATTGTTTATCGTATTACATTTACATTACGTTTAAACGTAATATAATTTTTATCTGAATACAAAAATATTATATTTAAATACCAATTACATTAAATCTTAAATCCAATACAATCACTATTTAATATTCCACTTATTCTATTACTTTTACCAATCACATTACATACTCTTTTTCTCTTTTTTTCTTTTCATTTTTATTAATTATATCACATATAATACAATTCAAATAGTTTTCATCTAAACAAATATTATATTGAAATACAATGTAAATACTTTTTATCCAAATATATATTTCATTCAATATATTACATTCAAATATAATATAAACACAATATATCATCTAAACGTCCTATAAATTAGATAATTTTAACTATTTAACTTATTATAGAGTCAACTGAAAAATTATCCTTGTACTAAAGTAACTGCACTTAGATTTTTTTAATTGCCACAATATGAAAGCAAATAAATAACGACTGCCCAAAGTTGTATGATGCAATAAAATGTGAACAAATATTCTTGACCCAATTCAGGAGATAATTAAATGAAACACAATTTAATGAGGCTATTAAAAAGGCAGTTAAATTCCCAAAAGCGAAAAAAAGAGACATAAATTCAGAAACATGGTCAGAGAATGGTCAGCAACAACATTGACTTGTGATTTTACAAAACTGTGTAGCAATTCCGCAGACTATACATTACATACACACACATCCGAGATATATATATATATATCTAGAGAGAGAAAGAAATACAGATGGAAAGAAAGAGAGAGAAAGAGAAAGGGATGGATCAGCTACCTGGTAGTTAGCCATTTCTCTGATTCCTAGACTTAAAAAAAAAAAAACAAAGAAAGAAAGAACACGACTTACATGCCAAGGCAAAACACTCAAAACAAAAAAAAATAAAAAAACCATGGGTTTTGTTTTTTCGCATGCCCAGGTTTAATATCCTTTGTTAAAAACCCAAAGGGCATGTTTTGGATTGGGGTATTTCCTCTTCTTTTTTTTTTTGGGTATTTTTTGTGATAGGAAAATTAGCTGGCAAGGGATTAAATGGCGGGTAATACATAAATTGGAAAAAAAAAATTATTAAAATGAAAAAAAAAAAAAAAAACTACCCCAATTAAGCCAAGAGCAAATTGCTCACACACGAATAGGGAAATATTGGTCACTGCCCTTGATCTTCTTTAGGGCCAGTGGGATCCACACCCCCCAAGTCAGCATTGTGATCCAACGGCTGGAAAATGATCGGGGCGCCGTGCTGAGGGTAAAGGAGCATCAGGACCGTCGGGGCGTGCTGGTAGGTCGGGGCGAGCCTGAATCTGAACCGTTGGAGTATGATGGCGAGAGCAAGCTTGGCGTGGAGAACGGCTAGGTTCTGGCCAATGCAGCTCCGAACCCCGAGGCCGAAGGGGATGAAAGCCACGGGGTGCTTGGCGGCTCGAGCCACCCCGTCGGCAAAACGAGCCGGGTTGAACTCGTTCGCGTCATTTCCCCACGAAGCCAGATCATGATGAACGGCCAGGATCGGGATCAGCAGCTCGGTCCCACGCGGGATCTTGTACCCACCCAGCTCCACATCTGTTTTCGCCCGTCTGATCGTCGCCACAGTCGGCGGGTACAGCCGTAGCGATTCGTTCAGTATCATACTAAGCTGCACATAGAATCAAACCCGCCATCAAATGCTATTCACAACCCAAAATGACAAAAACACCCAAACTCGTTTCAAAACCCCTTTTTTTTTCCTCAAATGACGAAAGTACCCCTTCCGTTTTTAATCTCTAACGACAGGAACATTTCCTTTAGTTTTGGCAAAATCATTTCCCAATATTTCAGCTCACCCTTATATCGTAAAATATTATCATTTGTAACGTTGAGATAATTTTCTTAATGTTGGGTATATTCCCATCTTAACATTTCTCCTTACAAAAGCCCAGGAAAAAAGGAAAAAAAAATTAAAATAAAATAAAATAAAATAAAATATAGATATATATTATATCAAAAAAAGAAAAAAGAAAACAAAAGGTGGCAGTTTGGTTTTAGTGGGGAAAAAATGGCGTTGGGTAGGAGACAAAAACAGGAAAAAAAGTTGTCGTGGAGTGAGTGAATGTACCGTCTTGAGCTTAACAACATCATCCTTGGTGGGGATGTCACGTGCTCCACACACCCTAAGCACATCGTCACGTGCCCGTACCTGCCATTGCGGGTGCATAGCTAGCAGAACCGTCGTCCACGTCAGCAGGTTGGATGTGGTCTGCTTTCCCGCAAAGAAAAAGCTTTTGCATTCTTCCACAATGTCTTGTGGCGTGATCATGTTGGTCGACGACCTCGACCCCTCTATCATCAGTCCTAACAAATCTTTTGATGATGATGATTTCACTGCTTGCTTCTTATTATTATTACTGTTGTTGTTGTTGTTGTTGCTGTTCGTATTACACAATCTCGTCTCCTCTTTTCGTCTCTCTATCAGCTTCCCCAGCGATCTCCTCACCTCCTTATCCAGCTTCCAAGATCTTATGTTCCTTTGAGTCGGTAGAAATCTGTCATGTATGTGATTTATATTTTTCATTAACAACAAAAAAGACACAATTCTTTTTTATTTTTTTATATGTAACGTACGTGCTTTAAAAACATATATATATATAATGTATATGCATTACCTACCTGTAACCGGGGACGAACACTTTCTGAAATGCATCGGATGCGAGGATCATTTGTTGGGTTTGAAGCCTGAAGATTGCTTTGCCATCTTCGTAGCTGCTTCCGAATGCCGTTCGGGTTATGACTTCCTCCGTTAGGGTTTGGAAGCACTCGGAAACTTCGATTTCTACCTCCCCCGAGTTCGACAACCTCGCCGACCAACTGTCCAGCATCTTCACCACGCTTTTTGCCATCACTGGTATTAAAGCCTATACATACATATATATATATTAAAACAAATTGTTATTTATCACCACTGTGTAAGTGGTAACTATATCTGTGTATATATATATATATATTAATATTGTACTTACTTTGAGATTCTCCATATGGAAGGTGGGGGTGATGATTCGCCTATGGCGAGCCCATTTTTCGCCTTTGAGACTTAGGAGGCCATCGCCTTCTAGCTGTTTGATGAGCGGGTGAGCTTCGTATTTCTCGTAGGAATCGTACTTGGAAGTGAAAATTTCGCGAATGAGGTCGGGATCGGAGACGGTGAGTCGACCGGTGGGTCCGAACCACACAAGGAACGTTGCACCTGCAGTGCAGTGCAGCAAGAATTATTAATAAAATTAAATTAGTTGAATAATTAATTAGAGACCGTTGTGAGATCGAGAGAGATGATACATATATATATAATTTAATTAATGAGCGATAGCGAGAGAATTAAATGCGAGTAAATTAAGGAAACAAAATGTGAATATTGAACTGGAGTTACATCAAAGAGATTAAGGAAAAGAAAAAAGAAGATCAAACTTTTGTTTTTTAACAGCAAATGTGACAACTACAACGCAACCTCAAGTGGAAAGTATCAAGTTTTGTGAAAGAAGAATAATGGGAAAGAAATATGGTAAACATTAATTGAGAATGAGCAAGGATAATGTAGACCCTACAATGAAGGAGAGAAGAGAGAGAGAGAGAGAGAACCAAATGAAAGGAGAAGAAGACAAGTCGAAACTATTAATACTACCAAACGCTTATAATATAACTATATTATTATTATTATTATTATGTATATTCAATGACCGCAGATGAAACAGATGAAAAACGACATAGAAAAAATATATATTGAGAGAGAGGAAATAAAAAAAAAAACAACTGAAGAATCATCACTCTCCATAAGAGTTGAAGAATATGATCGATGATAATGATATTATTTGGAAGGCCTTATGTGTAAATATAGATATAGAACAGATGGGACAAAAATAATGACCTTTATTGTTACCTTGCCAGGACAGTGATTATAAGTACAAATGTCACTTTTTTTGATGAAGCAAAAAACCAAAACCATTAATAAATTTCTTGAATTTTTTCCCAGAAGAAAAAAAGGGAGAAAGAAGAAAGAGAAAATGAAAGAGAGGAAAATAAGGAAAACAACAGCTGCGAAACAGTCCAAAAATCTGAACTTCAACATCAAGTTTCCCGAGCTCCTGAAAAAGTCTTAAAAAGAAGTATAGCCCAAAGCTCAAAAAACAAAGACGCCTTTCTAAAAAGCCAAAAATCTTGATGATCATGAACATATCAGATTAGCAGACAGACCCCCAGAAACTTTAATGATTAATATCAGACTCTTCTCCTAATCAACTCAACCCAAACCAAGAGAAAAATTAAACCTCCATTAATCCCACATTAACAAAAAAAAAAAAAAAAAACCTCAACACTTTAACAGAACTTGGTTTTCTTAAAAACATGGGCAATTCATGAAACACCCAGTTGTTAAAAAGATTTCTAGAGAGAGAGAGAGAGAGAGAACATAAGAGTAGTAGTAATAGTAAAATATGTTTACCATAGATTTTCTTCCAGTGGTGGTAGAAAGAGAGAACTCTTGGGAGTATGTTGTGAGAGAAATTAGGCATGGGCTGAGAAGAGGCTTTGAGCATCATAGCCACAAGTTCCTTAACATTCCCAATGAAGAAACGGTAAGGAGGTCCTCTGATCCCTTGCCTTGAGAAATGATCTTCGATTTTTCTTGGTCTCCACCAAAGGAGAACTACGATGTTCAGACCAAAAACTAAGGCCAATAACGCAATGAACACCAACTTTAGCCAAGACAAGATCATTAGCTCCTCATGAGCCATATTTTTAAAAGGAGAAGGAAAATAAAAATAAAAAGACTCTTCAACTTTTTTTTTTTTTTTGGTTCTCTAATATGAATTTCTCTCTGTTTTCTCTCCTTTTACAGTTTAGAACAGAGAGAAGGAGAGAAGAGAGAACTTGCAGTATAAGTACTACTTTCTTTCTTTTTTTTTTTTTTTTCCTTTCCTTCACTTAACTTTTTTGTTTTTGCCTCTTATCTGCTTTGCTTATGTTTGTTACTCATTTCTTTGTTCAGTGTCTTGGCTTTTTAATTAACGAAGAGAGAGAGAGAGAGAGAGAGAGAGTTTAAGCAAGGCCAACGGCGTAGGGGCCGCCATGGGAATTCTTAGGAGGGGTCAACGAATGAGGGAAGGCTTTTTAGTCTTTTAACTACTTGAAGACAACAATGCCCTTGTCATTTCCTATTAGTATTATCACACCCCTTTTTCCCCCTGGATTTTCCAAAACTCAAATTTTTATAAAATAAAATAAATAGTGGAATTCTTTTCGAGAAACCCACATTTTTTTTTTGAAAGATATATATATATATATACATATTTTTGCTAAATAAGATATGATTAATTGTGTGAATGACATTCTAATGTAAGAATGTTCCCAACTTACGAAACGTATTTGATTAATTGATATTGTTTAAACTTACTTTTAAATCCCCAGTTTCATAATTTAGATTCTAACTAATTAAATTTCCCAGCCAAAAAAAAAAAAAAAAAAAACATGCCAAAACTGCTTCTCTAATTGGATGTACTTGCCAGGTACCTTCGAAAAAAATTCAAGTAGTACCAGGTGTGAGGAGTTTTTTGTAACTTGATACCTCTTCCCCCCCACTACTATTTAAGGAATGATTGGAGGATAACAGTGTGTACATAATTTTACATAAGTTTTGTTTAGATAATTCAACATGATACCAAATTCTAATAAAAAATTTCTGTATAGGAACGGTTAGGCTAGGATCTTCTGGATGATTATAGTGCCTCTTCTTTTTTTTTTTTTTTTTAAATAATAATAGGGATGTTATCTTTATTGATTGCTTTGAATTAGGATTTCTTTTTAAATGTTGTCCATTAGCAAAATGAATCAATGATTTTGTACAATTATGAATGCAATTTGAAATTTGAACCTTCTTTAACTACCTAGTACAAAGTATCCCCTGATGCCCTAATTAGTCACCAATACATTATACATATTTATATATATATATCAGTTTGTTTCTTGAAGGAACCAATATGTGTGTATATATATATATATTTGTGAAGCGTTTTGTTTTTGTTTTGCTAATGTTATAATGCTTACAATTATATATTAGCTTGAAGCTTAATCAGTTCCAATATTTATTTAATATACGCCAGCAAATACATACATATACCTATAATTAGCTTCGTTTATCTTTGGGTTTTCGATCCCACAAAAAAAAAAAAAAAAGGAATTGCTTAATTATGTTTATATTGAGACAATTTTAACTGATATGTAAATTAGCTTGCAATTTAATAAATGTAATAATATATCCAAAATCATAAACAGGTACACAAACTATCGTTCGACGTTCACTGCATTTATTGATGGGTGGTTAATATTGAGAGTTGATAAACCCCACATGAGTAGACAATCGCATCTAAATATAAATGTTTGATAAAGAATTATTGAGTCAACTTCATGACTTCATTCAATAATAAAACCATCCTAGCTAGCTCTTAAATAAATGATTTTGGAATAGCGGTGACGCAAATCAAAACATCAAAGACTTTCTTTAATTCTTGTGACAAGACAACCTCTCTACTCAAAACTTTGCAGCAGCTTTTTCCAACCTGTATGACATGCATGAGAATATTAAACAAATTGATAGTAGTTATTTGGTGATAATTTACTTTATGAACATTATTTTTCTTCGATAAAAAAAAAAATATTAATTATGCCTTTAATTACATCTAACGTTAATTTAAAAATTTATTCTGATCACAAATATAATGAAAAGGTAATTATAAGACTTTTTCAACTATTTTCATATATCAATATATGTTAATCACATATCTCACTATTTCAAAGACTACTTAAATAAGGAAGAGTAAAAAAAAAAAACGATCGTCAGTAAATTACTATGATATCCCACCACCACCACCACCACCTATACGACCATGTTGAAGAACATATTTTTTTAGTAGTCATTAACGTTTGTAAATGAGAGATTGTAACAGAAAAATTACTCAATCCGTAAAAAAGAAACAAATTCCCCAGGTATATGTAATCTGATAATCATTGTCCAAAGATGAATTATAATCAGATGGAAATCTTACAGTTAAAAAAACATTCGTCATAGAATTTGTCATATTTCCCACATAACTTCCTTGAAAAGGGAAAGTAAAAAATATATATGTGTATAGAATGTTGAAGGGACTGCTGGTAGTAGTATGTTGTTCCTTAGCTTCTATTTTTTTCTTATTCTTCCATTGTTCCCAAAAAGATGATTTTGGGAGAGGCATTAGAGAGAGAGAGAGAGAGAGAGAGAGAGGGCACAAAGTGGGTTGTGGTTTTGGAATGTTGCTCTTAAATTTGCGCACATGGAACAAGGCTGTCTATTTTGGGGCTTGTTTCTGTGCTTTAGGTGGGGAAATATGCTCCGGTTGACCCAACAAAGGGGTACCCACGCAAAGGCACCCTTCCCTAATCCTGTCTTAAAAAACCCAAGACATGTTGGGGCCATTTGCCCCCCCTCCTCTAATTGGCCCTACCAAATTTAAAACAAACTCAACGGTTACACACATATACATACACATCGATAGAGAGAGAGAGAGTGCCACATTCAGCACCGTCGCCAATGGTGGCTGACTTCTACCAATAAAGTTAAGTTCGATGCCTAAATTTGGACAAAGTAACTGTTTTCAATTTGACCTCGCTTCCCCATCAATTTCTGGCTTGTATTTTGCTACTTTCATATATAACACACCCTGCACTGTATTTGGAAGCACCAACACAACCCATATTTTGTGCTCCACATCTATATCTTGCTAGGGATGGAAGACCAACACGCGTGTTTGAAAATGTGCACCACCGAACTAGAGCCTAGCTATCGTCTTGATACAAAATTAGCCTGCGAATTGAGACCTTTTCCTTTAAATTTCTTTATCTGATTATAATAATTGATATTCTACGACGACAGATGAACACACACAACTATTGCGGTGAGAATTATGCGTTACAAATCCTATTGCTTATGTTATGTATTCTCGTATTAGATATCATGGTTTTAAGGTATCATTATGGTAGCATTGGTAGTATTAAAATGCATCATTCTATGAATATATGTACTTGAGGTGTAGAGTTCAAGAAAGATCCGAGCTCATCCTTGAAAGCCCTGTTCACTGAGGAGCTTTAATTGCATGATAGCTGCTACAATGAAAGTTACAAAAATAAAATACAAACACAAATACAAATACAAGGGCCTTACAAACTTAACAATTTTCTCTGAAATAATAAGAAAATGAAGAAAAAGAGAAAGAGAGAGATAGTGAGGGGGGAAAAAAAAAAGGGGGACAAAAGTAGAATATTATGCAATCACTTAACAAAGGGTGGATTTATCGAAAATGACCAAACAATCCAACCGAGAAAGGCTGCAGCCGATAAGGTACCTTTGCTTGTAAAATTTGCATTATTCTGAGCTTTTTCGGATTTTTATTTTTTATTTTTTCCCCTAGCTTGGGAGCACCTTTATCAGGGTGCAAAATTTATGGTACTGTTGAGCCGAAAAAGAAAGGGGAAAAAAATATAAAGGAAAAAAAGGACCAAAAAACAAAAAAGGCCGCCAACCAAATGGATAATGCATATATTTAATACATGTTGGGCGGCATTCTTTTCTGAAGAAATTTCAATGTGTCCTATTTCTTACATCATGCAAGTTCATATATTTTGTACATCATGCAAGAATCTTTTCATTATATATATAAATATATATATAATTAAGTTTGTTAAGAGATTCCAATAATATATTCACTATGTTAATTGTCTCGTTATATACAAGCTCGGAATGGCTCTAGCAACATTTGACCTCTAATTGATAATGGCCTTAGAAGTAATAATCCAAGATGATCATATTATATCAAGGCATATAGTACTTTCCAAACTAAATATATGAACCCATCGAGATTTTAGTGTAGCCGCCATAATATATATATATATATCTTCCTATGTCAAAAAAAAAAAAAAAAAAGATTAGGATCACATTTCATAATCTGGCAAACTAAACACAACTCGTTGTTGCTTAGACTAATAACGGATCATGCAGCATGCGTGTATATAGGCAATATTTTTATATATACAGTAATGCACATACACACATACAAACACATAGTATGCGATGATGCCCCTCCCATTTGTTTTTGTTTTCTCTCGTTAATGCAATCATCATTTTTATTTTATATATATATATATATACATGTACGCATATATTTATATAAGCATCACACATGTCATCCCCAAAATCAAGTATATTGGGACTAGAAGACTAATAATTTTTTCAAGGTATCTTTCCTTGTGCCAAAAGAGAGATGATGAAGATCAAGACATTGTACATCTATATGGAAATAATGAGTAAATTTATATGAAAATCAATTGGCATACATTTCACACAGTGAATGATGGTAATGTGCCTGAAAGAAATATTGTACCATGACATGCGCATGCATGTGCAGTTATAGTATTATCATGATGAAATGGGGTTATTAGACGAATTTTAAAATTTGTTATTCGCAATATTATACATAAACATGGAAACCAATGATCACATGGATTGGAAAATACTTGGGGAGATTATTGAAATTTGGAAAATAGATATATAGATACAAATGATTGAGCCTCGATGATAGACTTTGAACCCCCTAATTCTCTGAAAAAAGCAATTGGCAATAATTGAAACGCCATAACCGATTTTCTTTAATCACAAGATAGAGAAAAAGAAGAACTTTTTATTTATTTATTTATTTGTGAAGAGGAGTACAAAGATTTAGTGCATTGGTAAAGACAAGCAAGCAAGCTACAAAGAGCAAAAGAAGGGATATGCACATATGATTTGTTAGCAAATCCCCTGTTATTCCTAATCATTCACAAATACATACATACATACATACATATATATATATGTATATGTATATGTTTTCTTCTACCTTATCACTCTCCCCCACGTAACCAAATTTCCTCTACAAAGAAGAGGATATGCTCAAAGAAAACCGTATTTTTTTTTTTAGCCAATTTTAGTATGAATATTGCCTCACATCATTCTATTTATAGCATACTTCACCAAATTCCCCTGGCTACACGGCTATTTCTTAAACATAAATTTACGAATCTTTTTGACCTCTCTTGATCAAAAGTTTAAAAAAAAAAATTAAAACTTTCGAAGATGTATCCATAGGGCACTCAATGCCAAATCCGGTTTGAAAAAGAGAGTCGGTGATGGATTGAAGATTTTCATCTACCTAATAATAATGCCATAGTAATTGCGTGAATATGATTGTTTGGTTGTCAAGAAAATGCGCACTTAGATGGTCAGTCAAGAAATTAAAAGAAGGCTCATTTTCATGCACTATGGAAAGAAAGATCATAGCATGCGCTTCTTGCGCATGCCTTTGGCTTTGCCCAAAAGAAGGGCAGATTTTTTGTTAAACCTTTTTGTGAGATATTGTTAAAAATGTCTCTTCCTTTTTTGTAACTGACTTGTTGGAATGTGATGTAATTTCTTCATTAATTTTCAGTATTGAAAGATCTTATTATTTCCTTTTTTTTTTTTTTTTTGATGGAACTAAAATTTCTGATAGAGACAAGTCTCTCATGGTTTCCAATGATGATTTTGAAAAAGAAATCCTCAAAAAAAAAAAAAGGGTAACAAAATAGATATTTTCATTGATGCATTTTGGAGTAAATGTATATTTGAGTCATTGTGCCATATGATGTCCTCCTCTTCATTGAATAGTTACATCAACCTTTTGTTAGCTCTGCTTTGAAGAGTGCAACCAAAATCTGTATTTTACTTTGATTTAAAGTATATTTCTTACATTAAAAAAAATAGACAAAGAAATAACGTGGATATTATGTAAGTATAGCATATCATAGTATCATATGTTTGGTAATTTTGTTATGTATGCGACAGAGAATAACAGTAACATCTAACTAGTTATATCTTCCACGCAATCATCTATGTGACGACTCCTTTGCATTTCACAGCTGCACCTGCACTGTCTTCTTCTTCTTCTTCTTCTTCTTCTTCTCTTTCTCAAATTTTTTTTTTCCTTTCAAATTAATTTTTTTAATTAATTTCCTTTTCAAAACTTTTTCATATATTTTTAACC
Organism: Antiaris toxicaria; assembly: GCA_035233585.1. Lineage (NCBI taxonomy): Eukaryota > Viridiplantae > Streptophyta > Magnoliopsida > Rosales > Moraceae > Antiaris > Antiaris toxicaria. The sequence goes on from CP141161.1 coordinate 12,127,631, forward strand.
ACAACCATGTCAAATCAATGCCCGCCACGTGTCAACCAATCATTTACGTTTCTCTTTCATTTTTGTCATATGCAGAAGCCTTCCGTTACATCAACTCAACTCAAGGCCTTTGGCAGATCCAGCACTGCTTTGTTTGCTTCTGCTAATTTACTAAATTACCCTTTATTTGTTTTTCTTTTTTCTTTTTTGAATTTGTCTGTATCTCTTAAGTTTATCTCGTTTAATTATGAACAATTAGAAAACAACCCTTTAATATTACTTTTTTTTTTGTTTTTTTTCCCTCAGGTCATTCTTTATTTTTATTCAAATCCAACAAATTTGTAATGTCTCACTAAAATATTTTACGCTTGGGCCCTCTAGGTAGCGTAGGGTTTATTGCTCCATATTGCGTAATCATTGCCACTATCTTAAACCTTTGTTAATATAAATAAAAAAAATTATAAAAAATTTGTGATTTGCACTAATTGTCAAGAGGGTCAAAATACCAACTCCGGAATTCCATCAAATCTTTTTACTTGATAACGGTATAATAAAGTAAAACAGTATATATGTACAAAAGTCTAAACTCTAACCAATGACTAATAATCATTTGAATAAGAAAATTGGTTAAAAAAGAAAAAAAAGGCTAAAGTTTTTTATAAAGAAACCAATCATGATAGCAATAGGAAGTGAAAAGGGCAAAACATTTGGTCAACTGACCAATATATAAAAGCTTCAAAAGTGGAGCCCCTAAATGACTTTTATCTCCTTGATCTCCCTTTTTTTTTCTTCTTGAATTTAAACATAAAAATTCAAATTTTATATTTTTAAATAAAATTAAGTATAATATTGCTAACGGGTTATATTTATAATCATTTTTCGATCACCTTGTTAGTGTTGTTGGGTAGTAACTCAAAGCTCATAGGGGCAATTTGGGAAAAACAGTAAAGAAAATCACATGGCTTTTTAGAACAGTAACTGACTCTAGAGAAAAAAGCAAAAGGGCAAAGAAAATAAAATAAAATAAAAGAAAGCGAGAGAGAGGAAAAAAGAGTCAGAAATGATTTCTCGGTACAAAGATAACAAACTCTGGCAGTAATATTGATTTTATATAAGAATCACAGGCAAAGGCAATATTCGTACTTTTTTCGACCCACATCCCTTCGTGAATCGAGATGTAACGCAGAACCACCCTCTTATTTATTTATTTTATTTCATTTCTTTTTCTAATTTTTACAGTACACTGCCATGTCATGATGACCATTCACCTTTCCCCTGCTTTCTCGAGATTTTCTCGGAAATCTCATTTAATCACTGATTTTTTTTTTTTAAGAAATTATAATTTGATTTTTAATATTTTTTTTATAACTAAAAGATCTTAAATTCTTTAAAAATATACAATTTGATCTTTTTTTTTATTAATAAAAGCTAAAAATTAAATAAAATAGATTACTTATATAATATATATAAATTGAATAATACAAAATTTTCTTTAATTATTTTTAAATAGTAAATTATATGTAATTAATGTTATATTTTTTTGGTAAATATGTAAATCTATAAGTAAAAAGGATCATTTAACATTATTTTAAAGGGTTTATGAAATTTTTAAACATAAAACAAATTGGAATCGAAATCACGAATTCGTCATAGGTCAAAGGACCAAACAAACAATTTATGTTAGAAAAAGTTATAGGAAATATACATGCTCATTCATGTAATAATTTTTTTTAGTCGTATACCATAAACATATAAATAGTCGAGTTGGATGTGAATAAATATAGGTATTAATGATGGAGCATAAAAAATTTTCCAGTGGAAACACTGTGAATTAAATGGAAAGGTAATTTTCTGTTTAATAACAATACAATATATGTTTATCTATTCTATGAAAGTATAGTTTTGGAATATTTAAAAAAAATTAAAAAAAAAAGCCTAAATAGGGACACATGTCCCCATTCTTTTGGATGTAGGTTTGTCAATAAATTTAAGGAGAATTATGAGAAAAAGAAAAATTAACCTTCTAGCAGAACTAAACTGTCAATTCTGTTAAATTGTCATAGTCTTATTAATTTTTTTTATTTCCTATGTGATTTTACAATTTGGAACTATATTTTACAATTTTTTTTTTTTTTCATACCATAGTATTCTCATATTAACAGTTTTTCTTGGTTGGTATGGAGGTGTATAAATATGTGGCAAGCTAATCACAGGGTACCACAAGTCATGCCACATGTTTTGTCCCTATAAAACTATCCTTGTCCATTTTTGACTCTTTCCAATGGCCATGTCTTCTAACTTGAAACCATGACAAGGATTCTGTTTTTCCTCATTTGCCCTTCTTAATCTCTTCTTTGTTCTTGCTTGATCTTTGTGGAAACTTTTATTTAACTGTTAATTCTTTCATTACATTAGTCTTTGAGAGATGTAAGTCATCTAAGCTTAAGGCAATTATTGTTAATTTGAGGTTTTTTTTTTTTTTTTTTGCTTGAAATTACAAAGGTTAGTCCAAAAATGTACTCGTGACAACAAAAAAAACTCGGCCAGTTAAGTCAATAGGTAAAAAGTAATCAGCTCTATGGAAAAGAGTTGTACTTTAATGGAAACTTGGAATCAAAAGTTGAGTAACATTTCTTTTTTAAATTTTCCTTTTCTTTTCTGTACATGATTAATTTATATGTGAAAAAAACAAAATAGACTGATATGATTGATTTTGTAATTTCTCAGCTCAAAAAGAGCTGTGAAAAGGGGAAACAAAAACAACAAAGGATTGCTATCAACTTTTGCAGAATGCTGCCAACATCTCAATGGAAGTGGCAATGGAATGTCATTCCAAGATATGACAGGCTAAATTATTTTTATGCTTATTGTTTATTAACACAATTGTCAAACTGCTGAACAAAACTTCTCTACTAGCAAAGTGCTATTCAAATATTCATGAATATGACAAGTAAGCTTTGTGTTTTCATTCTCATAGCACCTCAAATCCTCTTCAATCACATGGCAATACACACATATATATTGTACTGTATATGTAATTAATCAAGTTATTATTTAATGTTCCCTTTTTATTGAGTATAGTTAGGAGTTTCAGTTGTGATTTTTTTTATTCTTGTTTAATAAAGATCAACTATTTAACTTGATCAGTTAAGATTTTTTTTTTCGTATTTTTTCTCTTTTAGTTAGGGTTCTGTTTTTCTTATTTATATGGTTACTGTATATTCAAATTAAATTCAATAAGAAGAATTTCATTATTTTCTTTTAAACATCTATAGGTATTAGAGCTACGGCTCTTTAAACCTATCTCCTAATGGCTAAAATGGCAATGACCAAAGTATGGGGGATGTCGACAAAATCTAATGTAACATCTGCAACAGTTCTAGTAATCACCAGTGTGGATCATTCATCAGCCAACTCTTCTTTGCAGATCACCGTTCATAGATAAAATGGAATGAAATATTTAGAATGGTCTCAATTAGTGAACCCAGCCATCGATGGTGGAGGGAAACTAGGATATCTGACAGGTTAAGCGAAGAAACCTGTGAAAGGAGATCTAACCTTCAAAACATGGCGATTTGAGAATTCTGTTGTCACTGCTCGGCTTCTAAACTCCATGGAGCCGTTCATTGCAAAGCCCAACATGTTCATGGTGACTGCAAAGAATGTTAGGGACTCAGTACGTGAGACTTACTCAGATTTAAAGAATTCCTCTCAGATTTTTGAATCGAAATCGATGCTTTAACAATCCAGGCAAGGAGATCGTGAAGTCACTGTTCCTTGCTGGAGTAAACCCGAAGCCTAGATGAAGTGTATGGATAAATTCTTAAACGAAAGCCTCTTCCATCAATCCATGAGGTGTTTTCAGAGGTGAGATAGGAGGTGAACAAGAAGAGGATCGTGCTAAGAGACTTGGAATCAAGCCAAAAAATGGAACCCGAAAGCTTGGCACTTTTTTCTCGCAATTCCGAGTCATATGGGGATAGGAAGAATAAATTATAATGCGATCATTGCAAAAAACCATGACATATAAGGGAGACATGTTGGCAGATTCATGGAAAACCACCGCAAATGAAGAAACGTTTTGAAGGGTGAGCTCTTCAAACCGTGGCTAAAGCTTCTCAGGAACAACAAGTCAACTCAAATACTGCCCCATTCACAAAAGAACAAATAGAGCACCTGTATAAACTATTCCAAACTCCACAATTCTCAGTTAATTCCTCTTGTTCTTTAGCACAAACAGGTGATTACCTTTCTGCTGCCCTCTCTAGTTTCAAATCAAATTCTTTGTATTCTTGGATTATCCATTCGAGAGCAACTAACTATATGACATGTTGCTCAAGTCTATTTTGTCCTATAGTCCATGTGCAGGGAATTAGAAAATCAAAATTCTTAATCGTTCTTCTTCGAAAGTAGTCAGAATTAGGTCAACTAAAATTTCTCCTTCACTCACAATTCACAATGTGCTACATATTCCTAACCTATGCTGTAATCTTTTTTCAATTAGCAAAATAACTCGTGATCATGGTTGTTATGCTAAATTCCCTCATTCTCAGTGTTAGTTTCAGGGACAGGACTTGGGGAGGACAATTAACAATGCTAGAGAATGTAGTAGACTCTATTTTTTTAAAGATGGAACTAAGTCAAGTAAACATGTTCAAAGTACTTGTTTCAAATCTATTTTAGTTTCTAACCATAGTGAAATAATTTTGTGACATTATAAATTAGGCCACCCAAGTTTTCAATAATTAAAGTACTTGTTTTAAAATTTGTTTTGAAATAAAATTGCATCTTCATTTCAATAAGAAATGTGTGCTTTAGCAAAACATCGCCAATCTTCGTACCCTCCTCACCCTTTTTGGTTAATATATAGTGATGTATGAGGACCTTTATGAATTTCAATAATCTCAGAATAAAATGATTTGTCACATTTATTGATGATCATACTAGGGATCAGTTAGGTTTATATGCCTAAGGAAAAATATGAAGTAGAAGGTATTTTTAAAAAATTTTACACCATCATACAAATTCAATTTTAAAAAAAAATTAACAAGATTTTGGGGCATTTTTCTCTAAAAAAGCGATTATACATTAAAGTCCATGTAATGATAGCCCACAATAACATGGTATAGCCTAAAGGAAAAATAAACATCTTTAGAGGTTGCACAAGCATTACTTTTCATAAACAAGGTTCAGAAATATCTTTGAAGTGAAGCCGTTTTAATGTCTATTTATTTAATTAATAGATTGCCCTCAGTTATCTTTAGAGATTGCATGAACATTACTTTTTACAAATAATGTTTTGAAATATCTTTAGAGTAAAGCTGTTTTAATATCTACTTATTTAATTAATAAATTACCCTTAAAACTTTTGGGATTTAAACCCCCTTTAAAAGTTTTTCAAAACACTTATCCTACAGCTCATCTCACATCCTCTTTGCCTTTAAAAATATTTGGCTACACAGTTTTTCTTCATAATCATGATAAAAGATGTGGAAAACTAGATCCTAGGGCTAGGAAGTGTGTATTTGTAGGTTTTGCCCCATATCAATAAGGGTACAAGTGTTTTGATCCGATTTCAAAAAATATTTTTGTCACCATGGATATATCTTTTTTTTTTTTTTTTTGAAAATAGACCTTTTTTTAATACTCATCTTCAAGGAGAAAAGAAAAAGGAAGATTCAAATGTAAAAATATTTTCCAGGGTAGATTTAGATTCCGCTCCAGTTTGTTTGCCAAATAATCTTGAAAATTTTTCAATTTTTGAAACTATTGATCAAAATTTGAATCTTGAAAAAATGGATCAGTTTTCAAAATCATCGATTTTGGCATAAATTTGAATTTTGAAGTTGGATTTGTTCCTAATCAAGTGGAAAAAACGATTTTTTTATCTAAAGAAACAATTTCTAGTCAATCTTTAATGCCACAGCAAGTTCATGATTGTACTAATTCTAAAATTGGAAGAAAACAGATGGAAAAAACATGTTTGGACTTGTTTATGAGAGGAAGTACTCGAATCAAGTAAAGGAAACTAATGATTACTTGCCCTGGCATGAATCCGAGACAAGTCCAACCAGGAATTCGCCAGGTATAAGCAGAATGTAGCTTACACAGTTCGTGCATTATACATATGTTTTGGGGAATCTATACATGGAGGAGCAATAAGCAGAATGGAGTGGCACATAGCAGTGTGGAGGCCGAGTATAGAGCAATGGAGAAGTATTGTGGCTTTAGAACGGATATTAAAGGAGCTAAAGAAACCAATGGATATGCCAATGAAGTTGTATTGTAACAATAAAACTGCAATCAGTATAGCTTAGAACCCGGTACTACACAACAAATGCAAGCTTGTTGAGATTGACAGACATTTCATAAAAGAGAAGCTTGAGACAGGGGTTTTTTGCATGCCTTTTGTTCCTACATCTCAACAAATTGTAGACATTCTAACGAAGGGACTATTTTGACCAAACTTTAAGCTCTTTATTAGCAATTTGAGCATGATTGACATCTATATACTAACTTGAGAAAGAGTATCCAGAATAATTAGAAGTTTTAATTAGGATTTTCTTACTCATGTTAAATAAAGATCGAGTATTTAACTTGATTAGTTAGGATTTTTTTTTTCCTATTTTTTCTTTTTCATTTAGGGTTCTATTTTTCCTAATTATATGACTGCTGTATATTCAGATTAAATTCAATAAGAAGAATTTCGTTATTTCCTTCTAAACACCTACACCTTTTTGGGGAAAAAAAAAAAACCAAGGTCTTTAAGAAAACCTTTTATCTTTTATGACATCGAGTGGTACTAGGTAAAAATGGACTACCGCCAAGGCCAGTAATATCTACATCTCCAACAAGGAAAATCTTTCATGTACAAAAAGAGGTCAAGAAAGTCTTGAAAAAAAAGGGAAGACTACTTGGTGCAAAACAATTACATGTCACCAAGTGTGTTGCCAAAATTCAATGTCTCCACCAAATCAATAACTGAATTGCAAAAATAAATAAATAAATAAAACAAACAAAGGGGGACCATGGACCATGGTCCTTGAGCAATGTACAAGTGACACACCAAAATTTCCAAGTACTGAAGCTGGAAAATCCAGATCATCACAACTAGGCTCTGAGAAAGAGAGAGAGAGAGAGAGCTAGCTAGGTAGCAGTGAATTAAATTAAATTCAGGTTTTCCTATTCTAATACTAGCAATAAGGGAATACATGCATATGGCAAAGACAATGACAGTTGCTTGTTCCTATCTATCTTCCCTTTTCTCCCTCTATTTTATGCCACACCCCGTTTATGTGTAACCACATGCTTTCTTTGCAGAACATGTCCTGTTTCAAGTTTTTTTTTTTTTTTTTTTTTTTTGATAACATGATCAAGCCACTTTGCAGACTGGCAATGAATTCAATTCCTCCTCTCATCATAAATCATGCTCCCTTATATCCTACCATGATCAGGCAATTCAGAACTGCTTCTCCTCTTCTGTATTTATATATGTTTATGTATAAATGTATACATGAACTTTGTATCTTCACATGATGGCCTATCACGATGAGTCACAATCTTCAATTACTACTCTTTCCCTACATTTTTCTTTTTCTTTTCTTTTCTTTTCTTCTTTGCTCTTAATTTGTGATCTTCCCTACTCTTCTAAAAATCCTCTCTGGGGGGGTTCACCTTTTATATGTAGATGCCCTGGATCGACACATACATGTGCAAACTTGTTGCAATGTTGTAAATGGGTTACCTTAATCAGTTCAAAATTTATTAAAAAAAAAAAATCAAAAGAGGGGAGGGAAAATGATAATGTCAAATTAAAAAAAAAATTAGTTATTAATTTTCTATTGTTGAAATGCAAAATTGTTATAACCAAAAAAAAAAAAAACAAGAGAAAACAAACGGCAAAACATACTGGGGTCAGTTGTAATAAACCTAAACAAGGGGAAAGAGAGAGAGAGAGAGAGAGAGAGGAATTTAGGATGAGGCATCATAAATGAAAGACAGAGAATAGCCATTTCACCAAAAGGAAGCAAGACAGCAGGAGTCATTGCAAAGAGAGCCCATTCAGGATAATAGCAATAGAAACTGACTTTTGAAAAGATACGAGAGAAAAGCAAAGAGAAGCAGGGCTTGGGATTGTTACGGCCCTTCCCCTTGGCCCTAGCCCAAGACCAGTCCGACCACCCACCGACAGTGAAAGCCACTATTTTTTGTTGCCCTTAAAACACCCCACCCTTACTAAAAAAATAATAATAATAATAATAAAAACTCTCTTTTGGGTAAATTGTACTTTGGCCCCTTTAACTTTCACTGGGTTGCGGTTTTTCCCCTAAACATGAAATAGCACTCTCACTTCACCTCTCAAATGAACAAAAGGGCAACCATACACGTTATGAAAAGTTTTATCGTCAATATTATACATTTTAAGGTGTCCTAACTTGATAGGTTCTGTGAAACTAAAGTGACTATTTGTTCCTGTCTTTTAACCAAACTTTTCTTTCATAATAAAATTCATTTTTCTTTAATAGGATCATCCTATTTTTCTCCAGACTTTAGCAATTGTTGAAAATGTCCACTAGAACCTTTCAAGTTCGGGAGCAAAAGTGGAACAAAAAGAGACATGACCGAAAGTCACATGAAAAATTGTCATTACTTTAAAGGGGTTAAAGCGTAATAATATTTGTGTTCATCATGTGACAAAGTTTCATCTAATTTTGTAATTCCAAACTAAGATGGCAATTCTAGTATCATGAAAAGCTTTTATCATGAATATATTGCACATGTCAAAAGTTTTGTAAATTCTGCAAATCAAAAATTACTGTTATATCCAATTTTTTTACGCTTAATAATTTATATTTTAGTTTCGTGACGTATTAACTGAGATGTGAATTAATTGTCTACTTTAAAGGTAGTAAAGTGCAACATTTCCAAATTTACGAGCACAATGCGACTTCAGTGAAAGTTTAGGGGCAGAAAAAGGGGTGGAAAAAAGAGTAAACCTTATGCATTTAACGCGTGCCGGGTGTAGTACAAAATATGGGGTCGTGGGTTTAAGGATATGAGGATAAGCCCCTGAAGTTCGGGGTCAATGTGCCATATTGAGGGAACCCCACGGCTAGTAGACATGCTGGCGAAAGGGCTAGGACCAGCTTGACAAAACCCCACCTCTTGGTTGGAATGATGTAGATATAGCTGGCAGGCAAAGGGAAAGCAAAAGTCCCAAGAGGAGCTATAAGGAGCCATTTCTCAAGTTGGTGGGCTGGTGGGGGGGGTGGTGTGCGATGTGGGAATCTGATTGGGTCCTGCGTTCGAACCGACACCGATAGGGACAACTCCTATTTCAAGTTGGGGCTATCGCCAGTAAGGTGACCACAGACTAGGGAGCCATTTCTCATTTGTTCTTGTTACCTTTCTCTTCCTCCCAAAAAAAAAAAAAAAAAAAAAAGGAGAGAAAAAAAAAATTATGTCCTTGGATTATTGGGTTCCAAAGACACAGGCAAGTGGGCTTGATTTTGTGTCGTACATTTCCTAGAGAACTTGGTTGTGAGTAAAAAAAAAAAGGCAGCTCTGTTTTGTTTTTATTGTCTATTGCCAGGCCACTGTGGATTTGGATGATTTTGCATGTTGGGGGTTGATGTAACCAGCCTTGTCTTTGTTTTCTTATGAGATGGTACCACTACATCTTACATGACCTACATATGTTGCAGTTTTAACTCTTTATAACAAGTGCTCTTTTTTCAAATATGCTTTTTTTTTTTTTTTTTACCAAGCAGATAGCACACAATGTAGAGACAAAAACATGGAAAGTTTTCTGCAAGTTTCAGGACATTAGTGTTCTTGTTTCTGGGTGCAATCTTTTTGTTTTGTTTTGTTTTTCTTGTTACTGTTTGAGCTCCTAAACAGTAGTATTGCCCTCTCTCTAGCGTCCCCGGTCGCATTCGGCATCGGATTGGGCCTAAAGAGTGGATCGCAAAAATTCTTAGGCCCGTCATGAAGTCCATCCACCATGGACAGATTCCCCAAGCGCGGTGAAGTTCATCTTACGTTTCTTATGGCAAATGTTTTTAGGTGATTTTTTTTTTTTTTTTTGAGATAAATGTTTTTAGGTGTTTTGAACAAAGATAAATCCACAATTGAGTAATCCCACCTACTATTACGGGTTTCCATGCCTCATAATTTGTTTTTGACAACAAAACGACTTCATCGAAAATGCCATCACTCTTTGGACGGAACAAATATCACTCCAAATTCTAGGTCATCTTATGCGACCAAAACTCACTACGTCGTCAGCATCATCTCTTCTAAGGTACTATGCAACTCAATTCCTACTTGAGCTGACTTGTAACAAAACACCCCAAATTTTTATAAATAATAAATAATGCTGCGTAACATATTTATAAGAATATAATTACATAGCACTTACAATGATTGTCATTTTTTTTTTTTTTGGGAGAAAGATAATGATTGTCATCTTTCATTCTACAAAATTACACAACAACAATAATTAATGTAATGATGTGAACTTTAGTTATCACTAAAAATTATACTAAGAAATTATTCAAAAAACATAAATGTACGTTTTCCTGTTAACTCCCTCAGTACAAAAAAAAAAAAAATTGCTGGGTTTCTTGGGGGGGAGTGCGGGTTTGGGGTGGGATGACATCTATTTCAATAGATGTCTAGAATATAAACAAAATAAAACACCTATAGATGGGATGGCCTAAGCAATTTAAATAGCTTTAGCCAAAAATAAAATAAAAGGCAAATTAAATTGAGCATTGACAGTGTTAACTACCAAGAAACCAGTCCAAAGACCCACAAAGGGAAGGCCATGCGACACCATAGCATCTAGATCAGGCCCTGCGAATATTTAAATCAGGCACTGCATAGAAACCGTTCGTTTTGCTTGTTCCCGGGTCAATATCCTAAATCCCAAGGACACAAACAAAAAAAAAAAAGTTTAAAATGCAAGGCTTTCCATTTTTTTTTTTTTTTTTTTGTGGTATGAGCGTTAATTTTATGGCAAATATGCAACTACTGGATGTGAATCACAAAGGGGGAGAGGGAAAGAAAGCTAGAGGATTGTTTATGGTAAAAAGCTGATGCACAAAAAGGCTTTGAATAATCCGAATGGTGCTTTTACAATGAGCAACTCAAAACAATAACAGCAGCACAACCAAACTCCCAGCGAATATTTAGCCATGACAATAGCCAAATGAGAATATTACTAAACGGGTCCTACAAATACATAGAAATCTATCCTGGCAATCATGCCAAAATATATTTTTGAATTTTCTAACATAGCTCATAAACGAAAAGCCAAAGGCTGATTTATAAAAAAAAAAAAAAAGAGCGGGGTGTGTGTGTGGGAAGAGGAGGAGGGGGGGGGGGCGGGGGGGGGGGTGGGGTGGTGTGGGGTGAGGTGTGTGGTGTTGGGGGGTTGGGGAAGGGAATAAAAGCTTGAATGAAACCACATTCAGCAGTACATAGCCCTCTCTCCTTATTCGAATGTGTCATCGTCATCGTCCGGAAGAGGCTGGGCTGCAGCTTGAGCAAGTTCGGCTTCATGCCTGCAAAAAAGCCAACAAAGCCAGCAGTAAGACAGCAGCATAAATATGAATTTTAAGTTGCATCTTAAATCTTGAATGCTGAGAAAGATTCATCCAAAGATGCACAGTATAAGGCTTTAGTTTCCATTTGATTACAATGAGAGAATACGTAAACGAATTTACGCCTTGATTGGGCTGTTTAAATATGCAATAGCACCTCTTTCAAAACATGGTAATATCGTGTATATAAAAATTCATATCACTACGGCAGGAATGGCAATATTACCAGCAGATACAAAGCCCCATGGGGACCCACCCCGAACAGGGCAACAAAGTAAGGGGTTAAATGATGGGGATGAGGATAAATCTCATCCCCCAAGGTAAGCAAGCCAGGGGCGGGGAAAATACCCCCCCCCCCCCCCCCCCCCCACATCCCGCCCCATCCCGTTCCAGATATATATGATTTCTACATCTATAAATATATATTATTTTTAAACATTATTTATTTATTTATTCGTGTTAAAAAGCCTGAAGTATTATTATAAAGCTTTAGTTTTAAGACTTTATAATGTTTTGATAAGTCCTTCAATGACTCTAGTTAATATTTCATTTGAATATGTTTAGAATTTAGTTTCTTTATAAAATCATTGATTTTGAACGAAATTTATGGTGCATTTCCACTTCATTGTTTATTTTTAAGTTGTTATATCCTCAAATGCATGGTTCAACATAGATGGGGAATTGGCCAGGTATGGGGAAAAGCCACTCCGACAGGGAATCCCCATCTCCAACCCCGCTTCTATTTATACAGGGACAGGGACGCAACGGGGAAAAATTCCCCAGCCCCATCCCACCCCTTTGCCATCCCTACTTGGGCATATGTAGCATTCAGCATGGCCACAAACTCATGCAAACTAGAGCATTCAAAAATACCATGCAAACAAGCTAGTTTACTTATCAGTAGGGAAAAGGCACTTACTGTTGTTGAGCAGCCAAGTCGATGTGTACTTCTGGAGGAGCAAGTGCAGGACTCTCCACAAAGTGAAGATTAGGATCCCTGTTTATCACAAATCACAATCATGAACCTCATGTATTTATTTTGCATATTTTAAGTGAGAATAAAAAGGACAACGCATGATATTCACTTACCCAGCTAGTTTCCTGGCAAGGTACAAGAAAGGCTTCTCAAAGTTGTAGTTACTCTTTGCAGATATCTCGTAGTACTGCAGATTCTTTTTCCTGTGGAAGGTAACCTGCTTGGCCTTAACCTGCCTATTCTTCACATCAACCTTGTTTCCGCAGAGAACAATAGGTATGTTCTCACAAACCCTGAAATAACAATGCAAAACATGAAAAATTAATACTGCTAGAAATAGAAATTAAAACAAAATAGAAATCAAAGAATACTAGTTTAACTAACCGGCAGAGATCTCGGTGCCATGTGGGAACGTTCTTATATGTCAAACGAGCTGTAACATCGAACATGATAATTGCACACTGCCCGTGGATGCTGTATATATCAAAAGAAAATAAGTTTAACACTTTCAACCACACAGAACAACAGGAGTTATATGACAGCACAACACTCAGAGGAAGTTGGCTCTGCCGAGTTCAGAGAGGAGAAAGGACATGTGAAACAATTAGCTCATTATCATGTTCACATCATGTCTCTATTAGATATTAAAAGGAAGTAACTTTTTGAGACACCAATTCTATACACCAAGCAAGGTGGCCTTTGTTTAAAAACACACAAGTTAAAGCAACAGTGTCAACGCCGCTTACACTAATATTATAACTCTACAAGTTACATGACACAAAAAAAAAAAAAAAAAACCCTTTGGGCACAAGAATTGGTCCAAGAATCATGTTTCTCAAACCTTAAACTATTCAAAGATATTATTCTATTTCATTTTTACGAATCTATTCGAAGGCATACAAAATCGATTCAGTGATATGACTGCTTTTTGTAAAATATAAATACCTCAAGAATATTGAACAGTATACTTACTAGTAACCATCTCGCAGACCACCGAATTTCTCTTGTCCAGCGGTATCCCAGCAGTAGAACCGGATTTTCCCACAGTTTGTGAAGAAGTCCAACGGGTGAACTTCAACACCAATAGTTGCTGTTTTGGAACAAAGAATCATTTTTTCCGTAAGAGTTACAAAGAATCATAGAATTGAATAAAAGTTAAAAACAAGCAAATCAACCCAATAAAACCACATAATTCAAGGCTCATACGTTCATATTTTTTCTCAAACTCCCCGGTAAGATGTCTCTTCACAAAGGTAGTTTTCCCTGCAAAAACAATTTAAAAAAAAAAATCAAACCAGACCCAATAAGCAATAACCACTATTATTCAAATCTATAATTTCTAATCCTCATTTACAAGTTTCTCCCATATAGTATTAGTGAGAAGTATAAAACTTTGATCTGCTACACTCTCAAAAATGCCGAACAAAAACCGGAAATTTGAAAAAAAAAAAAAAGCACCTTAAATATTTCCTAAATATAATATGTTAATATTTTATCAGGAAAAATTATTCACTTAAAAAAAAGAGTACAAAAAGAAAAAATTAACGTTGGTTTTTCCCCTTTTTTCCGGGCAAAAGAAAAAAAAAGTAAAAAGAAAATCGAAACCCAAATCGCTCAATTTAAGAGAAAAAGGCCCAAAAATTAGAAAAAGAACATGAACAGATGATAAAAAACAAGAAAAACAAAAAAAAAGAAGAATTAGAAATGTTACCAGTTCCACCATCGCCGACGATGACGAGCTTGAAGCTCGGATAGTCAACAGTTTGTTGGTTTGGCAAAGCCTACAAAAATAAAAAACAACAATCTTTGTCAAGAAAATGAACACAAATTCAGGCTGAGACAAGAAGAAGATCGATCTGTAAAACCCTTAGACTGAATATATCAAGAGATTCATAAACCCAAAGATCGGCGACCAAACCATAGAGAGAGATGAGAGAGAGAAGGTTACCATGGCGGAAGAGAGAGAAAGCGCAAGAGAGAGCGAGTGCGGCCGACGAGAAAGAAGAGGAGAGATTTGATTTTGAGGGGGTTTTAGAGGAAGGAGTGTTAGGGGAAGGAAGAGGAGAGAACGGCTTATAAACCTTTCATTTTTGGGCTTCATTTTGACGCTACTTTCTCTACCGTCCGATTTCATTACCTTTTTCTTGTTTTTTTTTTTTTTTTGTCTTTCCAGAAGAACCCAACAAAAAGGCCTCCTTACGGCGCATTTGGAGGAAGTATTCAATTTTAATTTTACTCAAATACAATACAATTTTACATCAAATATAAATTTTATAACAGTGTTACGAAAATAATTACTATTTAAAACATTTTTAAAATAATCAAATTAACTTTTCAATTCTACTATTTATCTCTACTTTTACCAATCATATCAACTTTTCAATTCTAAAATACTTTTCATCCAAACACACATTTAATTCAAATACAAAACAAATACTTTTCAACCAAATACAACATTCAAAAAACAAATTTCATTCAAATATAATCAAAATGTAATGCATTTACCAAACGCACCCATAGTCTCTAAACTCTATTCCTATTGTCGTATTCCTGTCTCATAGAAACTTTCATTATTTGAATTTCGAATTTGACCAAACATTCATTTTTACAATAATTTTATGAAATACAATTCATAAGAAGGTCAATTCTATAATAAAATTAGGTCATTTTACCTTATTAATTGAGTAAAAATTATGAATCATTTGATGACTTCCTAATAATTGAGAGCAAAAGAAATTACTATACAATCATAAAAAAATTACACCTAATAATTTTTATAGAAAATGTTTGCTAATTTCAAACTAAGGCCTCGCTTGGTGAACGCATTGCATTTGCATTGCATTTGAATGCAATGCATTGAATGCAATTTGTATTTGAAGGAAAAGTATTAACATTGCATTTGAATGCAATGTGTGTTTGGATGAAAAGTATTTGAATTGTATTTTAATAATGAATATGTGATGTGATGGGTAAAAGTAGAGAGAGAGAGAATATATGATGTAATTAATAAAAGTAATAAAAAAATGAAATAATAAATAATGATTGTGTTTGATTTAAAATGTGATGTGATTGGTATTTGAATTAAATGATTTTGTATTTGGAGGAAAATTGTATTGCATTTAAATGCAATGTCAAAAAAATACGTTGACCAAACACATGCTAATTAAAAAAAAAATTTCCAACAACCTCCTTGCAGCCCCCTCGATCAACAATCCCTTATACGGACCATTCCTTCACCAACCACCCCTCCACCACAAAGGTGACTACTCATCAGCATTTGCTCTCCATAAAGGAAGTTTCCACCCTTGCCCCGTCGCGATTTCCTCTTGCCATTACTAGAATCCATCGTGCTTTATGGAATCCCTTACAGTCTCTATTACGATTCCTTGTGCTTGGTTACACGCGATTCTCATGGCAGTGTGGATATTCTCCGACAACATACTTTGCCCAATCTCTATTAGAAAGTCAAAATATCAGAGATACGAGCAGTTATCGGGCCAAAGAAAAGGCCATTGCCCACACCCAATGCCACCACCGCCTAGATTCAGTTCATGAGCATTACATAAATCCGTCCCCCATGGGGGATTGCTCCTCGGCCTCCCCACCTCGCCACACCATCGTCTCCACTGGAAAAATTGTCACCCTCCGTGCCTCTCACAAGCGTTTTGTCCTATAACTTCTAACGACTCTAGAGGTTTCTAGCTATTCTTCATTGATTATGAAAATGCTTTTTTTATTTTTATTTTTATTTTTTTTATTTTTTTGCTTTTTCATTGTTAATTTTCCATATAATCAGGTATGGTAAGGTGCACATTAAATTATGTGCGATGTAACATCAAAATCATTGAAATATGATTAAATAGTAAAAAAATTTAACCCCATTAATTGGAAAAATGAGAAGGTCTCATTGTAGAAGTCTCCTCATAAGAAAGTTTGATGGTTATGTTTTTTATATAAAATTGGATGAATAACTAATATAAAAGTAGAAAAGAGATCATATTACCGATGAAATAGACGTCGTAATGATTAAAGTGTGAAATATAATGTGCATAATGAGAAATGTGAAATTGTAGCGTTGCCAATTTGAATCTTATTCTTTCTTTTTTTGGTTATTCATATTTTTGTAACATATATTTTGTTTTAAGTTAGTAAGCATATCCTATATTTTTAAATTTTATATTTTTATATCATCAGATTATGTTTAATATACAAATTTATACACTTTTAAGGTTAACACTTGATTTTAACTTTAAAATGTCTAATTTACACTTAAAAAGAAAACTAAACTAAGTACAATTTACATTTATATACCATGCATTTTGTTTTTATTCAAACAATATACTCTTTCTTCTCAAATTACATCTTTATATTATTACTTTACAATTAGTACATAAATATATATATATTCTCTACCATCGCTTAATTTTAACATTAAAAATACCAAAAATACCTTAAAAGAAATAATTGAAAAAAATTCTAATTTCAATCAAATGCTGAGCCTCTATTTAGATGAAGTGTCCACTCTGGAAAAATGGTATATTTTCACTTTTGGAATGGAAATCTTTTTTATCCAAAAGTGAAAAATTGTTTAGATTGACAAAAAAAAATTTATTTCTAGAAAGAAACTTCTTTTTCTATGTTCAAAGTGTGAATTTTTTCATGTTCGAATAGAGAAATTTAAAAGGATTCATTTTTCAAAAGTGAAAAAATTTCTATTTTTAAAAGTGGATATGTTAAACGAATAAATGCTAAATAATGGGGTTAAGACTGAGGCAAAAGGGATGCATGGCAACAAGGTGAGAAAGGATTGTGTGGTTGTGCCGTGGCGTTGATAAATCTGAATTTTTTTATTAAAAAAATTAAAGATTTTTTCGTATTTTAATTTTTTAAAGGTATTTTCAATATTTTTAGGTCAAAATAAAGTATTAATTGAGAAAAAATATTGATTAATATGTTATGTATGATATAATGATATAAAATATATGACTTTGAATATAAGGTATAATTCTATAAATAAAAGTGAAATACAGAAGATAATATGGTAAATAATTCAAACTTTAGTTGACATTTTAAGGATTTTTTTAGGTAATTTTATGTCAAAATTATGTATTGACCTTGAAAAGTAGATATTTGTATAAAATATAAAATAAAAGTATAAAAATGTGAATATTCAAAATGCAAGATATATATTCTTAAATAAAGGTAAAATACAAAGTGTACAAATGTAATTGATATTTTGCAGCCAACCCTGGCAAAGAAACAAAAGAGGGAAAAAAAGAAAGAGTGCATTGGCTGGAAGGCTGCTTTTGGGCACATCATTGGACCTCTAACCCTAAGATTTGATTACAGAGCTCGTATCGTTGTGGGTTTTTTAGATGGCATTGGTTGTGTTTGATGAGTGACTTCGTTAGGGCAGATTTGATTTCATTTAGAAAATGGAATCTAGACGGCTTGGAAGCATTTTTGACGCATTTTTTGTTTAATGGTTGTCTTTTTTTGAAGTTTTGCCTTAAATAGTGGTGGGTTTTTTGTGGAAGTGGTAGTGTCAGCTCTAGATGTTGACGATAGTGGTGCGTGCTTTTCATGTTCTGCTGTCTAAAGGTATTTTATTGACATTATTGCTTATCTCCCAAAACATTCTTTATACTCTAATGGTTATCTTGTTAGTTATACTTTTATTAAAGTCTTGCAGTGATTGCGCTTTAGGGTTTAGTTTTTTAGATTTTAGTATAATGAAGGCGTTGATTTCTCCACTATGTAGTCTTAGTATTTTTTTATATAATAATGGAAGTAATTCTCTAATCATTGGAGTTCGTTTTTGATTTGCCAAATTTAGGTTATAGCAAGTTAGAAGTTCTGTTAGTTATAAGTCTATGCGATATGTTAGAAGCCTTAGAGCTATATTTTACATGCTCTTGAGGGATTGAAAACTTCCATCGATTGCAATGGTTTCAAAAAGAACCTTATATATGCTCAAATTTATGTGTTGAAAATTTTTTTCGATATCGAATCTCATCTTGCATTGTTGTTCCTAGGCTTCATCAGAATTTACTGATAAAATCGATTTTTATCATGTATTTTGTATTATATATTATAGGGTCATCCACATTATTAGTATCTATAAGATTTTTTAATTGAATGAAATTTTATCTTACAAAAAATGTAAATGATTGTATTTCTAACCAAATATTTGTTATATATATTTTTTAAATTTTGGAATGGATTTACTATTTTTACCGTTTATTTAACTCTCTTTATTAAGTATACTCTTTCTTTTTTTGTTTTTTGTTTTTTTATAAATTTGTAAGTACATTGATCCAAACTTAACACTTTATTATTATGTCAAATATTGTAATACTATTATGCTATTGATGCAACCACTTTTGGGTTTTTTCTTTTTGAGATAATATTTTTTAGTTTCAACAAAAAAATTATTGGTTTTCATTTTCTTGAAAGGTTTATTTAAAAAAAAAGTAATTTTGTTTCTTTTTTAGGGAATTGCAATTTTTTCTAAGTATAAATGGATGGGTTTGTTTCAAATTTTTTTTCTAAATATATCCTCGCAAGTGTTTTTTTTTTCTTTTTTTTATTATTTTTTTTAGACAACTGTTTTGCCAAATTTTAAGGGTTTGTTTAGACTACGAATTCGAACTAGAAAATTTAGATTATGTTTAGAATGAGTTAAACTATAAAATGAACTTTGTATTTGGTAGTTTAAGCTAGAGAATTTCACTAGAAATTAAAAGTATTTAGATGATAAAAGTTAGGTTTGAACTTATACTAAAAATTATACTTTTATTTACTTTTTCATGTGATTAATATTTTTTTTTATAAGAAAAGATTTGTAAATAGTATTTTTTAGTACAAAACACTATATATGGTATGAATTAAAAAGCTTGAAATGAACTAATAATCTAAACACAAGATTGAGTTCAAATTTAATTGTTTGTATTCGAATCCATGATCTAAAAAAACCCATTATATCTACCACTTTACTCATTTTTTTTTTTTAGATTCCCCTCTTATCTTAAATTAATTCTCATCTATTTTTTTTAATTTTAACTAGCGATAAAAAATTCAAATTTTTTATTTTTAGATTGAATTAATGGTAGAATTAACCACTATGCTTTGTATA
The DNA here is from genome assembly GCA_035233585.1 of Antiaris toxicaria. Lineage (NCBI taxonomy): Eukaryota > Viridiplantae > Streptophyta > Magnoliopsida > Rosales > Moraceae > Antiaris > Antiaris toxicaria. The sequence goes on from CP141161.1 coordinate 12,147,327, forward strand.
TAACTTTTTTTTTTTTCCATTCTATTCACACTATCTACTACTTTTTTTGGGCGATAAAGCTGAATACTGTCTACCTACATCAAATTTCTACTAACTTTTTTTTTTTCCACATAATAATTTGATATCTAATAATTTTTTTAAGTAATTTCTTAAAAAAAGAATTTAATAAAATAATCGAATTTCATAACAAAATTGTTATAGAAAAATGTTCATTAAATTTAAAAGTCAGGGGAAACACATACGTAGATGTACAGTAATAATGAATCGAATATTGAGCAATGGGCTTTTATTCCTTGACAAAGCTACATCAAATGCAATGATTATATCAGTAAATGTAATGGAAAAATTTTCGGGATATGGATCCTTTCAAATCGAGGGAAAATGGGATTAACTAATCATATTTCTTCTTAAAATGGTTCAAAAAATCGTTTTTTTTTTTTTTTTAAATGAAGGGAGGTTCAAAAGGTGTAAATAAAGGTTGTAACTAACACCTTTCTCAGTATAAAATCGAAATTCATTTTTTAGTCCATAATCATAGACTTATTCTCACGCAACCATGCATCAGATTCCAGCAATTTGTGATTTTTATTTGTTCAATTAAGTAATTTGATTTACTAACAAAAAGAAGGCAACAAGCCGAAGGGATCTTCCTAGCACTAATCAAGAAATGAAAGAATATCTGAAAATGACGAATGGTGACTCTAGTCATTGAGCGATTAGATTCATCAACATACAGAGTACAAATACAAAGTGTAATAGAGTCAATATCCTGTTAGCTGAGTTGTTCACAGTTAGTTACAAAACCTACAATTAGTTACACATAAAGCTTAAAAAAAAATTAAAAAGCCAAATAAACAACGGTCTAAACTTTCACTCTAATTTCTTCTCTTTCTATTTTTCTATTCCTTTCTAATTTCTACGGTGCTATCACCGCTTATTTTTCCCTTCCATTTATTTTTTTAATAGTTTTTCTCGTAGTCATATTTCTCATTACTTTTGTATGAAATATAATTGTTTTTCAAAATTATCAGCTTCAATAGTCACAATTAACAAAATGAGAAATGTAAAAATAGGTTGATTAACAAGATAGTTTAGAAATCTGTGCTTTCTTTTTAGAAAAAATTGGGAGATTAGTTGAACAGTTTTAATTTTTTTAAAACCATTTATACACAAGATATTTATTTGGAATTTACAAAATACTTTAATATTTTATTTTATTAAAAGAGCTAAAATTTGTTACAATTTACAAATCCAGACTTTGTACGTGTCCCCACTAGATTTAGATCCAGGATCTATCACTGACTGCAAGTGATGAATCCAAAATTTGGGACTCCTACGAGGGGCAGACACAACCCAGACTCCTCCAGGAGGTAACAATGGGGAATTTTCCATGATAGGTGAAAGCTTAACGGAGCAATGCTGCCTGGAGGTAGAAAGCCCATAGGTCATGAACTTCTTTTCCCAGAGAAGAAGCAATGACAATATATGGGGAATAAACATCGGTAAACTCTATACTAGTAGCCGCGATAAGATAAAGGATGCAAGTGTTATCCATAATGATTGAGCATAAAGCCTCTGTAGGTGGCTTTTTAAGTCCACCATCAAATCCTATGGCTCAACCTTGGACAGGTACCGGAAACTACCAAGTTGAAGTACAATAGGGGCAAAGGGAATTTCTAGTAGAGCGGTAAAATGTGTAGAGATCAGAAAGAGCACCAACGGCGAATGCACTCTGTTGGGTCGACACTGATATTAAAAGACAAAAGATAAGAGAGTGAATAGGATTAGATACCTTGCAAATCCCAACCATAAAAAATGGATACTAGACGCTGTGCATATTGACCTATGCAGTGTTGTAGCTTACGTGTTAAGTATCTCGCCTGGGAGTTCATTTGCAGGAATGAAACTCAAAGGAATTGGTGGAGGCTTGCATAAGCGGTGAGGTATGTGGTTTAATTCGATGCAAAGTGAAGAACCATACCAAAGCTTGACATGCTGCAAATCCTCTTGAAAGAAAGGGGTGCCTTTAAAAGCGCAACATTTCTAGGATTATCAGAAATCCTGCATATTAGCAACGATGTATTAATCGTTTTATGTCCCTGATTTTTAGGTTAATATGCTATATAATTATTTTATTGACTATTAAAATATTCATGAAATATAATATTACTTATATAATTTCATGCTAGATCAAAGATAAATTCTAAGAATCGCGCCTAGCTAAAGTTCAACAGTTTTCATGGGATTGTCCATATGCTTAGTATTCGCACAAGAATGTGCTATAATTACTAATCAATAAGTTTTATTACTTTAGATCAACATATATATTTTTCCTAACATCATTTAAATATCAATTTAATGTAGAGACATAACAAGAAAAGTTTCTCATAGATAACTAGCAAGAGCTCTACCAATACAAGGACAATTAAGGTAATTTATATTGAGTAAACGATGAGGCAGGAGCGACACATATATGTATTGTAAATTAGATTTTATTCGAAATTATATAATTAATATTATGTATTCTTTTTCTAACTATTTTACCTATTCATATGCAGTCAAGGATGATTGAGAAGAGAAAGATACAGCCGTCATAATTACCGTCCAGTTCTTTATCTTTTGCAACAAATGAGAGGGGAATTCTGAACACTATTCTTGGTATAAAAAGGAGGGAGCAAGGCATCCACTTCTTCTGCTTAATCAAGTGGATCAGCTTTCACTAGAACTACATGAATGGATTACTAGAGCAAGGCATCCACACTTATACCTTGGATGGATTCGACTTGTACGGCCAATTATTGTGACACCCCGTGCCCTCAACGGCCCGAACCGTCACTAAAAACTGACTTAACTTGCTTTTCTTATACTTTCTAGTCATTTATACTTAGATAGATATCATAAAATTAGGGATTTTTTTCTTTTACATGTATGTATTTACTGTATACGTACGTATACTAATTACTATTTAAAAATACTATTTAACAGTTACTATTTAAAAATACTATTTAACTTTTACTATTCAAAAATACAGTTTACGGATTACTATTCAAAAATACCATTTAACGATTACTATTCAAAAATACGATTTACGATTACTATTCAAACATACTGTCCGACAATTACTATTCAAAGTACTATTTAATCATTATTATTCAAAATATTGATACTCAAACTTTGCAGAAGATAAACTCGCGATGTCTCCATAACCTCGTCCTCACATCCGCCTCCGCCGCCATCATCGCCCATTAAGATTTAGGCCGTAGGACGCTTACCTACAGCATGAACACACTATGTAAGCTTTACACTAAGTAAGTACAACATGTTTACCGCAAAACATGTTTAAACATAGTATATACTTAGAAACGTATAAGCAGTCATGTATCACAAATACCACTTTAACATATCACATATCACATATCATATATCATATTTCATAACAAGGATTATAAACTTCACATAACATGTGTATCACAGAAACATCATGTACTGAATGCATCTAGAAACATGGTGAACTATAACTAATGCATGATCCGGTTATGTTCATTTATACTTCAACTTCTCTTTTCTTTTCTTGTCTATTTAGGGCCTATGTGTCAGTACCGTGCGTGCACAGAGCACCGGTAATGCCCGTGGTAAAATAACCGGAGAGCCATCAATGGATGCTTAACTTTCTGCTTTAACTTAAAATCCCTTCATTTGAAAGGGCCGGTACGACACGCTTACTACTTTCCGTCTTGTTTATCTTTTCTAGCCATATGCTTCTCTAAACTGTCCCAACTCCTACATGGTAGGGACGTATGGCATCTAACTTGTTTTTTCATCAATCTACTTGATTGTGAAACTACATGCTCTTAAACATGAGGTGCAACATTATGTGCATGGCATACACATTTTAACATACTATAAAACATCATTTAAAAGCATTTTCGTTCATGCTACAGGCGGAGTCGTACTTACCTAATTGCAAGCAACTTGAAATCTCGCATTTATGAATTCACAGGTTACCACCTGTCATCAATAACGTTTCTCATTAATACTCTCGTTGAGTCACTATTATCATTAGTGACTATAACTTGCGTTTCTATGGGGTACCGAGACCCGTCGATACCCTATTGGCCTATTATAGGGATTTGGTGTCTACTCGTATCGTATTCGATCAATTGTCTACTAAACAGATTAATCATCGTTCCTCACTGTGTTGTTCAAAACGTGGTCCTTGACTGGTTTTTCCGCTCAGTCAACTGACTGGTTAGCTCGCGTGTTGGTAACTAAGTAGTCTATTGAGTTACTATACGTGAACTTAGTGTAGTAACCAACCGGGTTACTTCGCTTGTTAGGGTGTGGTAGTCTATCGGGCTACTAAGGCTCGTTTGGTGTAATGGCCCACCGGGCTACTATGGCTTGTTTGGTGTGGTAGCCTACCGGGCTACACACACTATTTTACTTTGAAAAAAAAGTTTGGGTTGGCTTGTAAAAATCTTGGAAAAATTCTTTATTTTGAAACTATCCCCTTATCACCCCATTGGAAGGTGGGGGACGTTTTTATGGAAACCTTGTTCATATTTTAAAGTGTTAAAAACACATTGTTATTTTGATGTATATAAATTATATTTTTAAAGCTTGCATTTTAAAGGTGGTTTTTGAACCACTTTTGAAACTTGGTCTAAACGACTTTGTTTGAAATTTTGTCAAACATGAAAGTTTTTGTCCTCGATAAGATAAACATATCTCGTTCATTTCGGAGCCTAAATCTAACTCTAACGGCTCCTAATTTCATTAAAACCGTGGGCTTGGTGTCCAGTTTTTGTAAAAAATCCCAGTTTTACGTTTCTGTAAAAATGGTTCGGTTTGAGGCCCGAAACGGCCAAATTTTTGACTCACGTGAGTTGTTCTTAAGGTCTCGACGAGATCTACAACTTTTGTGTTAAGTCTAAGAATCGATTTGAACTCTAAGTGGGTCATTTCTAGCAAAATCCGAGACTGTTTCAACACTCAGATTTTTGCTCCCAGTTTTAGAGACCGAGTGAAAAACATCCTAAAAACCTATCTTAGGATCGTTTTTGGCCGAGGCCTATTGACACAAAAACGACCATATCGAAATTTACTTAAAACACCATGTTTTACCAAATCTCAAATTCGGACCCTAATTGGGTCAAAATGGCCAAATTCCGTGGCTATTTTCTAAGGATAGATTTGTGTCCAACCACCATAATACACGTTCATGCATTCACATCCATAAACCATATGCAACTTAAAGTAAACACAATTATAACCATAATGACTTTAAAAAATGAAAGCTAAGGGCTTAAATAACTTAATACAATCTTATGCATAAACAAATACACATAAAACCCTTAGATTGAAAACTAAATTTTTTTCAACCAATCATCATGAGAAGGGTTTCGGTTTTTACCTTTGATGCTTTGGACTCAAGCACACTTTTGGCTAGGTTTAGGGGGTCAAAATGTCATAGAAACTCAAGGGCTTGAGGTTGGTTTTATGCTAGCCAAGTTACCAAAAATAATCATTCAAACAACAACTCAAACTAAGAATCAAAACACAAGAAAAAAATTGGTTTTGCACTTACCCTTAGTGCACCCGAAAAGCTTGGTTCGGTCTCCCCTTGCTCAAGCTTGGAAGAGGTCAATTTTTTGTCAGTTTTGGTCAAGGTTTTGGCTTGCAAAATGTTTGGCTTTTGGGGCTGAGAAGATTCGGCAGCAAGTAAGGAAAAGAAGGAGAAAAAGACTTGTGGTTTTTAGGTGTGTGGAAATAAAAGTCCATGCCTTATGTCAAGGGTGCCTTTTATAGGCAAAAATTAATCAAACTATTTAGGCTTAATCCTACTTAATTGTCTACCAAATTAGCCAAATCTTAGGACAAATATGCTGCCAATTTTCTGAAGAAATGGGCCTGGGGCTGCTCATTGGGAGGAGGAAAGAATAAACAATGGTTGTTGACTACTTTTTAGAAACCCTTGAATATAATATTCCAATGTGTTATGGCTAGGGAGATTATTTTAATGGCCACCTTTTGGGCTATGTTTGCTGCAGATTATAGCTGCTTTTGCAGCTAAGGGGCACGAAAATTTTAGGCCAATTTTATATGTGTTGGCTTCTCATCGCAGTCTAATTTTATACTGCGGTGTTTGGTCCTTTCTCGGCAGTGTTCCAATTTTCACCAGAAAATTGGTTTTCTGAATCTGATTTTTATACTGTAAATTCCTAGTTGTTTTCTACTGTTTAAGAGCCCATTATCAGTCTAAAATACTGTTCACATCCTATACTGTGGTTGTGTCTACACTGTGTTGTCCTTTCGCATGCAAACCGAGGCGTTCCCGGGCGAAATTTCAGACACAGTCTCTCTTGACTAATTTGGACATGTTGATTTCATTTTTATTAGTTTTACGTCCATCGGAGGTCATCTAGACTAGTTTTCAGGATCTGTGTGACCCTATCTCGAAAAACATGTCAGGTGTCCGATTGACTAATTTATGCGTTTTGAGCCTAAATATATCAGTTTCGGGGCGAGTAAAGGTAGTCTTGACCCTCCTCCTGATACTGCGTACCTCTCACTATTTATTATCCATTATTTTCTACTTAACTGACTGGTCTGAGTGCTCCAACTCTGATTTTGTCAGTCTCTAGGTGAGAAGAGGTCATCCGGACCATTTTCTCGATGTCGTACCCTTGCTAGGGCTATCTCTCGTTATTGTGCTCAGATGTTCAGTCCGAGCATTTTGGTGATCTATTTACCAGTCTAGTGTCAAGAAATGGTCGTCTAGACCAGTTTCCCAACACTGCATATCTCATTCATATATACACATAATAGGGTGGACCGGGTTTACTGTCAGTTGCCCCTTTTCATTGTATGAATAGTACTTAAACAGTACCGTATCTGTTTAGTCTATTCAATGGGGAAATATACTATATTTTCTAACTTAATTACTCATTACATAGTAATTAGGTTTCACGCAATTTGAAGGTCTGTGTAACGGCTTTTTGCCCATTACACGGCCTTCAGCATGGTCTCTAACACCGGGGCGTGTATAAGGTAACACGGGCGTGTATTCACTGGACACGGGCGTGTACTAGTTGAAGTTTTTCAACACGGCCATGTTTGAAAACACGGCCTTTTACACGTTCATTAACCCGAGGGGTACACGGCCTCTTACACGACCGTGTTCTTAACCGTGTTCTACTACATGACCATGTTCAGTTACACTACTTCTCACACGTTCACGACCCGAGCGGTACACGGCCACTTACACGGCCGTGTACCTGACCATGTTCTACTACACGGTCATGTACACTTACACAGCTACACACACGTACACAGTCCGAGTGGTACACGGCCACTTACACGGCCGTATACCTGACCGTGTACTTTAAAAATTGCACTAAAATGCATCAAATTATTCTTCAATTTCTCATTAAATTGAAAATTAAAGTACATGATCAAGGCGGTCCTTACAATTATACACCTCCCCCTCGAGTATAGTCCTTTTGTCACATCCTCAAAATAAAATTGAAGAAGAAGATGAAGATAATTAGGAGTAGATAATTTGGGAGACTAGTTAGTTATCATTTTTCTTTTTTCTATTAGTATAGATAGTTATTATGTATTGTTGTTTGAATAATAACAATCCGTAGAAAATTAGATATCGAAAATAAAATTGTTAAAAGCCAATAAACTTTGTAAATAACTAAATAATGATGACAAAACTAAAAAAAAATGTTGTTAACATTAAACAAATTCGTAAAATTAATTTTATTTTTCATTTTAAAATTTAAAATAATTTTTAAAAAATATTTTCACGTTTTAACGATAAGTTTAAACTTGTCATCGCTAAAAATTTATGCAAAGCTAGCTAAACGAACATATTTAGTGATTACAATTTTAAATTTATTGTTGCTAACACCTATTGCCACATCAGAATTTGTTATTATTTTAACAATAAATAATGACAATAAATTCCCTTTTATAGCGACAATATGTCATCGTTATATATATTCATTTCAGCGACAACATTTTCAACAACAATATGGTTATTTTTAGCAACAACAGTTGTTGTCACTGAATGACTTTATTCTTGTAGATATGGTCCTAGCAATGTAGATTCTATAGAGGGACACAAACATCCATAACCCTTAGGATAAGGACTATAACCTATTGGTGGTTGTGACATGAGGACAAGAAAGACCTACTTAAAGCCTATACTTTTATCAGATCTCAAGTTCAATCTGTAACGTACGTAAGAGTTTAGCTTTTGTTAAGAAAAATCATGTGTTGATTGCTCTTAAAGCTTGGGGCCTGCTAACTATAAAAACTTAAAATTAGGTTTCTTGTCATCCTATCAGTTTGATTAGTGAACTCACTCAATAACCACTAAGATGGAGATATGAGGATACCGTCCATCTCCTAAAAAAAAAAAAGGACTATAACACAAAAAAAAAAAAAGAAATAATTACAAATTATCAAATGTTCAAAGAAATAATTACAATTTATTTATATATATAACTACAAGGATATGTTTTTTCTACTACTCTTAGTATAATGGATTCCCACCTTTACCCCTGATGTGGTGCTTTGTCGCTTTTACCCTTTTGTTTTATTTAGGTTTCAAATTTTTTGGGGGGCGTATTTGGCATTTTGATGGGTAAGGAGACAACAAACATGGTAAGTAGAGCTGGCAATTCGTGTTATCGTGTCGTGTTTTGCTCCTTAATTAACACTATTAACTAAACACAAACCCAACTCATTTATTAATCGTGTTAACCCAAATTAACCTGTTTAAATTAAATATAAATAAAATAATGATGACAGGGTCAGGGACGACTGGTCGTGTTATCGCAAAAGTCGATGGAGTGAGGGAAGGAAAGGGCGATTGGGTGAGGTGAGCAGAGTTGCAAAAACAATGAAAGACTAAAAATAATAAAGTAAAATTTATATTTTCTTTTCTATGTTAAAATTTTTTATAAAATATATATATAAAATAAAGGATATATATTATATCTGAATTTTGAATTTTGAAAACTCAAAATTAAAAATAGTAAAATATTATAATATATATAATAATATAAATATATTAAAGATTATAAATGGGTAATTTATGAGTCATATTTATGTCAATTCATATATAATTAATTTGTTAAACAAGTTATTTCGTGTCAATTGCGGGTTGGCAGGTTCGTGCGAGTTCGACCATTTATTTAATCATTTATTTAATCGTGTTTGAATGGTTCGACCCTTTTTAACTCAAACTCATTTAAGGAAAACTCAAACCCTCTAACTTCGTGCGGATTTCGTATCGTGTTATCGTGTCGTGACCTAAATTGCCAGCCCTAATGATAAGAATTCGGACGCTGAGATAATACAACACGTGGTATAAGAAAAAAACGAAAGAAAAAGGAAAAGAAATTATCAAACGTATTGCAAGGAAGGAAAAAAATGTACATATATAATAAAACGAAGCATTCAGTTGGTAACAACACTTGGTGAAAAGAGTAATATGTAATAAATATTAAAAATGGGGTTGTTAGTATAACTGATTATCATCTTTGTTTCTGATATGGTATTTTACTATTTTTGCTTTCTTGTTTCACTTGGGTTCTATTTTTTTAAGGGGGTATATTGGGTTTTTGATAAGTAAAAACCGTATCCTCCTTAGATTTAATGTATTTTTCATATAATCATTTCTCATATAATTATAGCTAGTATTTAATGTATTTCTCATATAATTATAGCTAGTATTTAATATATTACAGTTTTATTATTGTAAATATATAATTAATTTAAATATTGTAAATATGTAATTAATTTAAATACTATTGTATAATTTATTTCAAATGTGTTTGATTAAAAAATATGTAAATATGTTTATACAAATAATTATGTCGTATAATTAACCTAAAATATGTAATTATATTCAAATAAATAGTTATATGAATTATTCATCTTATAAAGTTATATTTGCTTGTTGGGATATAAAAAAGAGGATTACCCAAAATGTTAAATAAAAAAATAATAAGGGAAAAACAAAAGCACGTGCCCATCATGCTAGTTTGTTGAAATCATGAAAAAGCAGAAAGTGTAGCGGGATAGAGAGGGGAGAGTACCGAGTCTACACGAGCCTACCTTGGAATATTGATCGGTTCAGCATAACTTGGTTTTGGACCATTTCTTCCTCTTTCTCTTGTTCCCCAGATCTCGATCCTTTCGAAGCCCGCCATGGCCTCTCCATCTGACTACACCCAGTGAGTCCTCCAAAACAACTCCATCCCAAACCCATCACTTTTTTTTTCTCCTTTTCTTTTTAATCCTTTTGTTGCATAAAAAATCATCTGGTGTTGTTGTTTTAATCTGTGAAATTTGATCACTTTGATAGGGAAGCTGCAATAAGGAAGCAAAACAAGGGACCCCCATTTAAGTTCTTGGTGCCTCTTGTTTACGCCCCTGTTCTTCCTCTCAGTGAGTTTTTTCTTTTACCTTTTCATTTTTCCTTTTCACTCTTATGATTATTATCAAATCTGGGGTTTTATAATATTATTAAATTTTCTTCGCTCCATTTCCTAACTGGGTTTTTTAATTGCATTATTTATTTATTTATTTATATTTTGTGCTTTGGTTGATATTTGGGTGTTTCAGTTCGACTGTCCCTGCGGAAGAATCCTGTTCTGAGGGATCGTTTGTTTACCGCTGTTTTAGCTGGGGCGTTTGCTCATGGCTTTTACTTGGTGTATCCTTTTTCTTTTTCTTTTTGTTTTGGGTTCAGTTTTTATTGTTTGAATTTATATTGCGGTGCTAGTTTTCCATTGCATTTTCAAATTCAGTTATATATGATAGGTGATTTTGTGTGAACTTGTCTTAATTATTGGTAGTGAACATTTTCCAACATTCATGAGAAGCATTTTGATCTCGATTGCAAAAAAATGGATTAGTTATCAATTTGATTGAAGGCTTAGCGACGATTAGGGCCTGTTTGTGTTTGACATTGCTTGAACTGAAAGCCGTTTTTGGCTTCCTGATCCAAATAATCACTTCTTTGAATGTTTAGCCGACCTTTCAGAAGAGATTTGGCCGGCCTTGTAGAAAAGCTTATGGTCAATGTTACAAAATATGACTTCTCAAGAAAGCTTTTTTAAGAAGACTTGGAAACTTATACCAAAGATTTAATAAGACTTTTAATGAACACAGCCATTATGTTTTTGTTGCTCGTTAGAAAATCAAATATAATTTTTGCCCAATTAAGCTTTTTAAAAAATGTGGTTTTGAACACTTAGTGGAAAAATTATATGCATTTACTTCTCTTTTTCTACTGTCTAACAGGTAAAAACATGACCAAACAGGCTCATATCTGTTTAGCTGACAAAATAGACGAATCTTGGTTGTGATTGCACTGAGGAGTTTATCTACCTACGTTCTAGAGTTTTTACAAATAATAACCTGCCGTTCTATTTATTAGGAAAAAGAGCATAATTAAGCTTTATCCTTTTCTGTATATGGGCCGTGTTGTGGAACTATGTCAATGTTTCTTTTCTCTTATCTTTGCTTTGTTGCCATTTTACTTTAGTTGCTTATCAAGGATAGATTAGCAGTTGTTTTGAAGAGAGGGAAAAAAATGGGGCTGAGTATATAATTCCGTTGGTTTCCCTTGAATGGCACAAGTTTGGGTTGTTTTGCATTTACATGGTAAAAGATTGGAGATTGTAATTACTGATCATTCGATGAAGTGGTAAGACTGTCCATTCTCCTCAACAACGTTTTGGATTTGGGTTAGTTCCACTGCAGCAGTTGGAGAGACGTACTGAAAGGGAAATTAACTTTATATCCATATACCAGTATGCACAAGGCTAATTCACGTTATTAACCTTTTTTAATTGAAGAGAAGAATCACTAAATATTTAGGAATGTACCTATCTTCAAGCCGAATGGCTCTCCTGATAACTTGTGCGATTTTTTATTTCTAAGTTCAGCATTGTACTTATTTATTAGGCTTTTGTGCAATTCTTGTTATTGGTTTTGGCGTTTTGCCAATGCTGAGTAAATGTTAAAAGAGCAATAACATTGGTCAGCCAAAATTAGTTTGAACTCCTCCGTGATCCTATTTTGTGCTCCAATTATTGATGAACCTAAGATTTTTACCGTTGGAGTTGATGGTGGTTCAGTATGGGGAGTTTTCTCATTGTTTAAGCACTAGTTAAACAAATGATAATGCGAACCTTTTTCCATGGTTGTGTCTTTATCATTGAAGATTGGAGTCAATTAATTTCTTAGGACCTATTTCAGCTATGTAAAAAAATTAGGAAAATCAGGTTTTGTCCTTTTCTTTTGCCATGATCTTATGAAAGTGTTTTGATATGGAGATTGCTTCTAATTTTGATACTTTGACACTCATGTCCTATCTTTGAAGGATGATTTTTTTTTTTCACTCCTTTACTTGAAGGAATCTTTGAAAAGAATAAATCAAAGAAAGTGGAAGGAACATTACCAGCTACTGCCAAGAAATGGCAAATAATATCTCACTTATGAATGCCAAGGAATCTTGCATATGGTTATACCAAATGCTGATCAGTAATCTGTCATTCTTTTTTCCCGTGAAACTCCCTTCAATTTTTTGGGAATCTTTCAATTTGTTGCCTTCTCCCTGGGATCTTTGATTTCTTTAACAGATATATTCCAGAACGGATTTATATGACATAGAGAGCAAGTAAATTGTCCAGATTTCAGAAAGCAGGTTGTGATTTTGGATTTGCATACTTCTTTTGGCGACTTTAATGGATTCTCGGGATCTTTGTGGACTTCGACACTCCAGTGACGCCTCAGGCCAGGGAAGTAGATACATTTCGTGGTGAGCCAATAATAATAAAGTAGCTTTTTTTTGTTTTCTTTTTGGTAGATCATTATATAAGTAGCTTAACGGCAATGTTTTGGTATTTTATTTATATTCATGGAGATGGATAAATTGTATCCATTTGTAGTGGAATAGTTGCTATATAACTTTTTTTCTTAATTAAAAGAAATTGGCTTAAGAATTTTTTTTTTTTTAGTTGCTTGTGAAATAATTGTAGAATGATAATGATGGTTTTGTTCAGTTGATATCTTTTGTGATGGGTAAGTTTATGATGTTGAAATCCAAAATTTGAAAGTCGAAGATTATGAAGAGGTTAAGAGGAGCAAAAAATGACTCCTTTAGCAAATTTTTCCCTGTGTGTGGACTCAGATGTTCAAAAAATCTATTTCGTCATCATCAATAATAAAAATGAGAATAGATTTCTTAAGATATTTTTACTTTTAAGTTTCATATAGGAGTTTCGTCTTGATTTTTTAAACCAGGTTAAAAATGGATTTCCTCCAAAGTGTTCTGTTTTGTTTTGTTTTGTTTTTTTTTTTGAAGTTTCGTCAAGAACTTTGATTTTTTTAACAAAAAAGTTTCGATAATGTTAACATATGAATTATGTAATGATAGAAAAATTATTGGTATATATTTCTAGAAAATATTAGTGGTGTAAATTACCAAAAAGTAAACATTTGATTGTGGATTTTAATTAAATTGTTGTAAAATAGGAAAAACATTTAAATATAATGCACTTAAATGTTTCATCATTAGCCAATCACACGTTATATGGGAGTTAAAATAATACCTACTATAATGCTTCACCCAAACGGATCCAACCTAAAACATACTACACAAGTGATCTCCAGTCAAAGCACATGAAGCACTGAAGTCATTGACTAGGACACGCTTTTATTTTTTGTAGATCTAAGATCAAAAAATCTACCTCTAAGTTGTTAAAAGTATTTGTTAATAGTAATTTTATATCTGATTTCATTACATTGTATAGAGTTTTAAATTCCTTACCTTCAAGTTCAAAAAATGCTATCTCTAAAGTTTCAAATCAATAATATGAGTAACGACACTATGTTTATGGAACTTATAATTCTTTTATTTTACATCTTTATCTTTTCTTTTAGCATTAAAACCGTCATTAAAGAAGAAAAACCAAACATGATGAACAAAAACGTGTTCGAATGTGAACATAAATTCATATGTTCTGACATGTTCATTATCTCTTACCAAATGATAAGAATGTCACCGATGCGGAGTTCATGAATCTTTTAAGCAAGGAGGAACGTCCAATCTGCACGACCAAAGTGTTAAATAAATTGTTGGATATGTCTCGTTAACTCATAATTATAATGCAGCGGATTATTGGCGAGAAAGTTTATTAGGAAATCGCATGAGGTCCTTTAGGCTGAGGAGGTGCTTTCATATCGCATGCGTAGATGTCAAGGTTCATCGAGTATTCTATTTACTTCAATAGTTTCAAAAATATACTATTTATATATTTTTTTTAATTTTATAAATATGGTATTTACCTCTTTCTCAAACAAATAAAAAATAAAAAATTCAATGTTAGTTTACCTTAACACGTGTACAAAATTATTTTAAAAAAGCCATTAATTTCAACCAAAAATAAAAAGTATGCAACATATTTTAAAATTAATTATTTATGTCGAGGCAATTTCATATCTTTTTGAAAGATCATATATAAAGTTTAAATTATTAGTAACATACACAAGATATTACAAAATTAAAAATATTTTAAAATGAATAAAAAAGTGTTAGGTCTTCCTTTCAAACTTTTCAAAAACCAGGATTTCTCTTTATATAGGACTCTCAATGCTACCGCCATCAATAAGGACTCGATAAGAGCACGTCAATGCAACATTGTTGACGTCCTAGATTGATGATGTTGTGGCTTACAATGATGATTGACAGTTCGATAATCGGTAGTTTGGAATTCAATAAGGCATCGATTATCCGATGCTTGGTGTGGTGATCCCTTATATTTAATCAAGCCTGTCCTCTGAGTTATGACATGCAGCAAATCACATGAATTTTATAATCGATGTAATTTTCTATTCATGCTTTGTTTTTTTTTTTTAATAAAGGAGGTAGTTCTTGTACCTCTAGTTTGTGTTTGTATTTAGGTTCAGCTTGAGTTGTTTTTCAGCAGTATCTGTCTATTAACTTTATTAGTATCATGATTATACAGAGTTTGTTGTAACCTTTGTACTGCAAGTAACTGTCTCTCAATCGAATAAAATATATTATCGATTGTAAATGTGTTTTTAAAACGAGTTTTGTATATATTCGATTATAGGATTATCAATGAATTAGTGGAATTTTCCGGTTATAAGATCTCAACTTATGTCCTTTTCATTGAACTTCATTAAATTTTACTAATGGAACATGTTTTAGTTGAAGGTAAGTCTCTTATATCAAATGGTTGTTTTTTTTTTTTTTTTTGGTATTGGTATTTGTATCCAATTTTAATTTAAATGATCATCCCCTTTTCAAAAAAAATTAAAAATATTTAACGAAATTGATAAGGTCAAACAAAATAATAGATGATTAAAAATAATGATAGATGGGAACTTGCATCCAATTCCTCCCATTAAATTGGGTTAAATTTTAACGTGCGATCCTAACCAAGGATTAAAGTGTCAATGTCGACGAGATTGTTGAGATTTTGACTTACGGATAATATTGATGCAAATGTCAATATCGATGGATATCCCAAAAAAAATAGATACACAAAGAAAAACTCATAAATTTTTGTTGAATACAAAATGTAAAATAAAAACCAATATTTCTTAATTTGAACAAATTTATAACAAAAATAATAGATTTTTTTTATTAAATATGAGAGTTATATCACATAATATAATAGAAAATCACAATAATTATACACTAATTGTAATTTTAATATGATATTACATTCTCATAGACATTATAAACAAAATACAATAATATAACATTATTACATAGGAAGTAAATATCAAACATAAGAGAGTACATATAAGTTTGGAGTGCCTTTAATATCAAAAAGAGTTTCTAACAAGTTGAAAAACATTAGGCAAGTTTCGATATTAATCTAAATAATACATTGGTCAAGATATTACCTTTGAATAGTTCGAAGGTAATTGTTATTATGTTGCATATATGTTTCTTAGTACCTTTCAATTATTAACTTATAAATTGAATATTATTGATTTATCCAATTTGACAAATAATTTAGATAAATATGTAAAATATATTAAAGAAATTGTTTAGATATTATCCTTCTAAACTAGGCTCTATCTCAAAATCATAAAAAAAGATTATGACTGTACGAAGTTTGTTAGATTCCTATTAGATTCCTATGCTCTTGAAATATAGAGTCAAGCTAATAGAATCCTCGTTATTTTGGCTCTTTTAATTCACACTACGTCATTTTATATATTGTTTTCCGATTGCCTCAATACGCTCACCTGTTGCCCTGCAATCAGGATCTCCATCATATGTAAAATGGGTAAAATAATGGACTCTTTAACTTGATGTTCTCTAATAGTTCCATCATTATTATCACTCTCACATCATTGCCGTCATTATCATTATCATTCTCACCACGCGGACCATGTCCACGACCATAATTGTTATTAACGAGGTACAATATTGTCATGTGGGGTCAGATTTCACTTTAAATATACTACAATAAATGGTTCATAAATTAGTAAATTAATGCACAACAAATAACACTTATTATAACTAACATGAATTTAAACCAAAATTTTTTTTTCATTACTAAATAGTATTTAAAACAAAATGATAAATTTATTAAATTTAACTACTCTTAATTAACAACAAACTTAACTAATTTTATTGATTATCATAATTAATAGTATAAGATAATATAGTTACCTCAATTATTTAGAACATAAACTCATCTTAAATCCTTGCCGAGAACTAGGGTAGCAATGCTTTCTTGAATATGTAAGATAATACGAGCACAAACTAGAGAAAAAAGACAACAAACCAAGAAAAAAATTGTTTCCATAATGGCCAATGGATATTGAAATTTGAAGTTCACGTATCATCTTTTATAAAGGATGAATTTTTTTAAATATAATTTCAGAATAGAAACAACAATAACTTACACTCATGGACCAATAGTAAAGTATTGCACATTATATAAGTCTTTGACACTATTAGAAAGAAACGAGGAGAAAAAGTTGAATAACAAATGAGGGTGGAATTTTTTAATAATATTTTGGAATAAAAATAACAATAATTCACGCTTATGAACAAATTTATAAGTTACAGCATATCTATTATTTATACGAATCTATGACATAAAGGTAAAAACTTGGCAGAATGAAATATGAAAAATCTCTTTAATATAAGTTATATTCAAAAATCACGAGAAAGAGTTGAAAAACAAATAATTGTGTTATATTTTAATATTATGATTCTTTTATTGTTATGAGTTAAAGAATATTATCATATTTTATTGATATTTAAACAAAAAATTGAAATGTGCATTTAAATTGAAATTTTTGAAAAAAAAAATTTTTTTTCTCCCAGTTTTTGGACATTTTACAGGAATGTCTAAAAATATCTTGGATATTTATAGATATTCACGGATATTATGGATATTTTTAGATATTATGGACATTTAATGAATATTTTTTATCGATATTCTGAAAAAAAAAATTTTCTTCCATTATTCATATCGAGATTTCAAAATATAGATAATATCATGAAAATGTGGATTGAATATTTTAATCTATAATCTTAACAGTACTTTAAATGGCGATATCAAAAATTAGATTCACTATATTACTTGTTACGTTTTTTTACCCCTATTTACGTGGATAAAAACAAAAATTAATGTGTGGCATTAGCATTAATTTTGGTTGGGAGGTGAAAGCAATTAAGATGAAAGGAGAAAAACAGGGGTCAAAGAGTGCAACTGATATTTTCTTTTCTTTTTCTTAGCATAAATATAGCAAATATCTGGAACAATTATTGATTAATTTTCTGGTTTTTTAATTTGGTAAATATTAGTTCTTTTTTTTTTTAGCATAAATATAATTGATATCTAGAACAGTAATGACAATGTTTCTAGATTTTTTTTTTTTTATGTGTGGTTGAATATTATTTCTGTTTACTTCAGTCTGACGAATGCATCCCACTTTCTCAAAGAAGATTTGGCCCAATTGAAATGGATGAAACAGCTTCAATCAAAATAAATAAATAAATAAATAAATAGTGGAATATGATCACAATTATCGTAGCAGTAAATGGGTATATTCCACTTGGGATACTATCTGACGGTTGAAGATCCAAATATACCATATCGATCCCGGCAAATGATCCAAATACAACCACAGCCCACTTGCTAGATTTATGCATCCTATTCCTAGTTAATCCACCACGCACAGCCTAATCTAACACCAAATCCCACTCTTAATCATTTCATCACAGATCATTAACCAATCCCTCCATTCCCAAAACATAATTGTCAACAACAGAATACGCGTGCGCGATATACATATATATATATATATATGTAATATGAGAAGTCCGATGTAGTTATCATACAAGGTACGATTGATGTAACTTGATCCAACTTTCTCAGACTTTTTTTAAACAACTTTTTTGGACTTGTATGTAACATTTTAAGTGTTGCTACCCTATAACAAATTAATATTAATGTTGATATTATATATCTATTGGAACATTAGGTCACCACGAGAGATTTTACTTGTATACAAAATAGTCAGAGTGATAATTTGAATTACAATTACAACACAAAAACGATATAAAACCCTTATAAAATTTAAAGATTTAGATTTTCTTTAAATAAATTTAAATAAAAAAAATCATATTTGTCAAACACAATTAAATTAAATCAAAAATCAAAACTATATGAATTAGTTAAGTAATTAATACAATTATCCGTTTAATAAATGAATCATATATAATTTAAAACAAATACAATCCACAAATTATTTATTTATAATCTCTAATATATTTATATTATTATATATTTTATATAATAATTTATTATTTTTAATTTTAAATTTTTAAAATTCAAAATTTAAATATAAAATATATCTTTTATTATATATTTTAAAATTTTTTAACATAAGAAATAAAAATTCTTATATTCTACTTTTATTTCTTTATTCTTTTATTACCTATGCTCTCTACTTCCCCTCCCCCTCCAATCGAATCGCACCCTGCCTCCCCTCCCCTCCCCTCCCCTCCCCTCCCCTTATTCTGTTGACTTTTATAATAACATGACTAGGTACCCCTCACCTCATCGTCGTTGCCTCCGTTTCCCTCCCCCTCACCTGACCTGTGGTCCTCTACTCTGCTTTATTACAAAATTATATATTATTTTTTACTTAATTATATATAATATAAAACAAAAATTTTCATAACAAATAAAATATAAATAATATAAATTTATATTAAAACTAAGAAAATTTTCCTTATTTTTTTATTAAAAAAATATATTATCTAATAAATACATCAAGATATCATAATCATATTCAATAAATTATTATTTTATTTATATTTAATTTAATCAAATTAATTCAAATTATTACAATTAACATAATTAATAAATAATAAATTAATTGAATTAGAGTTTAAAATTTTAACACTAATATTAAACAAATCAAATTTGAGTTCAATATAATAATAACAATTAAAGTACATAACACTGCACGACCTTATCTTATAAAATAAAATAAAATAAATAAAATACACCATCCAAACACGCCCCTTGTGTGGTACCCATCCAGAGCATGATTATACCATATGATTTTGCTCCAGAGTAAGAAAATGCATAAGTAAAGGGGATAAGAACAAACTAGTTAGTCATGAATCTCATCCACATCGCATAATTCAATACTGTTATTAACCCATCAAAATTATTAGTCTCAGCGTCACTAGCAAGCATTTATATATACACTATATTTCGGTATATGTATATATATATGTATATATACATCAAGGATTACATCCTTAATTTCTCCAGTACAGGCAATCAAATCACTATAACGCTAAGCATTTATATATACACTTATATTTCGACATATGTATATATATATGTATATATACATCAAGGATTACATCCTTAATTTCTCCAGTACAGGCAATCAAATCACTATAATTACATGATTTCGTCATTTTTCAAACCCCTAATTTCATGAAAACAATTTTCTCTTAAGAGTGAAAACAAATTTTCTTATCCATGGAAACCATAATATTTAAAAAAAAAAGGGCGAAAATAGGGGAAAATTCAAAGTTATGCCTTCAATTTCACGGCGAGAGTCAAATCCGGATCCGCCGGCGCCGGAACTCACAGATCGGAGGCGGTCTTGAAGTCGGAGGCGAGCCTCGAGGCGATCGCCGAGTGGTACATGACGTCGTGAAACGACGTTGTCTCCTTCGTCAGCAGCCGTAGCCGCTTCGCCTTCTCCTCCGTGAAGCATCCGGGAGAGAAGCGCGACGACGATCTGGAAGGCTTCGACTCCGATCCTCCGGCGCCGTCGGATTTCTCAGGCGAGTCCGCTCTGCCGTCGGCGTCGATGTAGTCCGGCTCTGGTGACCATCCGAAGAGCGGCGACCACCAGCTGGCGGAGGTGGAAGAGCTTCTCCGGCGAGCGTGGTCAGGCTTAGGGTTGGCGATCGAGCTAGCACGGACTACGGAGAGACGCAAGGGGAGCAGATTTGCGGCCATTTTTTCTTATTTGTGGAGAGAGAAAGGGCAATTTCTACGGTATTTTTAGAGAGAGAGAGAGAGAGAGAGGAGGAGAGAGACGTTTGAAAGGACGTGCTACGGTTGGGCCGCGTATTTAATGGGGTCGAGAGGAGGGGCGGAGAGGAAAGGCAAGAGGGAAGGAAAAGGATAAGACTGGACACGTGGCGGTTCTTCCAGTGAGAGGTGTGGGCTCCATTTTGCGCTTTTTTAATTGCTTTTTCACTGGCTATTCCAGTCTCCCTCATCCTCAGATATGACTCGGATGAAAATGACAGTTGAACGTGTTTTTACGAAAGTATCCTCGTGATTGCCCCAATTAATTTTCTTCTCTTTTTTTCCCCATGAAAAACCAAATTATGAGATTATTTTTTTTTAGGGGGAAAATCAAAACAAATCTGTTATTATTTTTTTTAACAGAACAAATATATTTTTTTGGATTAAAATTAACTGAATGAATCTGTCATTAGTATTCCATTACTAAGGTTCATTCGGATGAGTTTTAATTTATTTCACATAGATTATTATATTATTTTTTCCTTAATTTTTATTCTTAATTTTTATTATTTTAATTCATCCCAATTTGTATTATATAAATTTTAATCTATCACAAAATAAACTCTAATAATAAATTCGATCCATTTTTTATCAGATACTCTCAAATCTGGTTTTTAATTTTTGGAATGAAATCTGTTATTGTTTTTTGAAGGTGTTAAATCTGTTATTAGTAAACGGATATTTGCAAAAAAAAAAAAAAAAATGGTCGAACTTTTATACTCTATTTTTTTTAAGTTGTCGACTTTCAATTTATGTTTGTTCTTTATTATATTTGCTCATAATTTTGAGAGTCATATCACAAGAAAAAGTTTTTATCTGAATATTTTTACCTTTTATTTTGAGCAATTAGCGCTTTTTTTTAAAAGAAAATTATAGTAAGTGACAGTCTTCATAAAATAATTAAACTAGCAAATTTTTATATTATTTATAATAAATAACAGATTTATAGATAAATAAAAAATTTTCTAAATAAATAATATATTTATAAGATATAAATAAATCATTTATTTGATACGTAAAAAATTATAAAGATGAAAATAGTAGATTTTTATATTATTTATAATAAATAATAGATTTATAATATATATAAAAAATTTACTAGGTAAATGATGTATTTATAAGACGTAAATAAGTTATTTATTTGATACGTAAACGGATAATTTATTTAGTAAATTTAACATAAATAATTTATCTACTTAGTAAATCTATTATTTATTATAAATATTTTAAAAATATGTAATTTATTTTAATTATTTTTTAAAAGCTATTATTTATTTTTTTTTCTCTCCAGAAATTTGTTTCACTTAGCATGGTTATGGAAACCTTAGGACATGGGTATAAGACCACTCACATGTAAGATCTATTGCACATGCAATTCGGGATCCTCATTTTGACAAATTGATTTGGAAAGCTTTTATTCGGGGTGTGCTCTTGACCCACCAAATATTGGTCATATTGGTGTTAATTAGTGGTGGTACGCAGTCTATTTCCTAAAAGTATGTTGTCAACTTAATCACTACTATACTATTTTATTTAAAAAATATTACAATACACAAAAATTAGGGATGTTGTTAAGGTTTTGTTTGTTTGTGTTCTCTATTTAGGCCGGAGTCCGGCATTGTCCTTGGCTGGTCTTTCGACTCCTTGCCCTATAGGGGAAATCTTTGTTTGCTCAATAGAGGCCTTGACAAGGGTTGGTCCTCGTGATTGACCGAAGTGGTCAGACAACGACTGAAGTGTGCGGCTAGGCCTGTGATGTTGGATGTAATGTCACAATGGTGCTCGTGGGTGCACGGCTTGGGGCTGATTTATTGGATTTGTCTTGGAGTTAGGTTACATTGTACCATGGTGCTCCTTGATCAGTGTCTGTCGATGATGGAGGTTAGTTCTTCTATGACGACGTGGTGGTGTATTGATGGCAGTGACTTATGTTTCATTACAATGTTACTTATGCAGGTCCCTTTGGTCATGTTAGTTGGATATGCACCAATAGTCTAACTATTTTATTGGAATTGTGTCTCCTTTTGTTAGTTGTTTATTTTTAATAAAGGTAATATTATTTCTGCCATATGTGTCTTGTTTGTTATTGGTTTGTTTTCATTTTGTTTTGTAATAATGAAGGTGGCTTCTCTACTTTTCAATTTCATTTGTATATCTGATCCCTTTAAGTTATTTCTTGATAGTGTTGATATTAGAATACTGTCAGGTTTCTTTCTATAGGGTGTAGTGACTAGTTTTAGTGGTACAAGTTGTTGGCTTTCAATCAATAAGAGGATTCCATCCATTACAGAGGCATTGTCAAAACAAGTCTTATGTGTGTTTGATTATTGGTGTGTTGAGGAACTTTTCTGTTATTAGATTTCAGTATATGTTCTTTTTCATAAGTTTCATTAGATTTTACTAATGTATCCATTTTAATTGTTGATTTTGTCTTGTATTAGTGTCTGTCTATTTTACTTAGTTGAATATAATTTCCCTTTCAAAAACAATTAAAGATGTTGTTTGAAAGGAATTTTGACATTCTCATCACAAGTCAGTCACATTCGAGCTTAATAGAAAACATAAAATAATATTGGACCAATTGACATTTTTGTAAATGTGTTGTTAGTCAAAAGTTAATATGTTCTTCAAAATAGTTAATTGGTAGTTATATTTTTGAGGAAGTTTTAAGAATAGTCCATTTAATGTATAAATTTAGGATTTTGTCTCATTTAATAACTTATTTAGATTTTTGATATGTTCACCATTTTTTGTTTGACATTATAAGAGAGAGAAAATCTTAAAACTATTCTAAATAAGACAATATTTAAAAAAAGTGAGCGTTTTTTTTTTGGCATTCCTCAAAAAAACTCCTATATTTTCTCAAGTTTAAAGTGATTCCCAAAACAAAATGTCAAATGCTGGGTAAATCAATAATAAAATTTTTGAGATCTAAAAGACTTAAGATTTTTTTATCTTACTTGATAAAATATTTTATTAAACATAATAGTATTAGAGAAAGATGAAAAGGGAGAAAAGTGGTGGAGGGAGAAATCTCCCTTGAATTCACCAAATTAAATATTTTTATTAATTAAAGGATACAAGCTTTCCATCATATTTAAAAGATTAAAAACCTCTCTATCATATTTAAATTAAATCCTTTTATTATTAAAAGGATACAAGCTCTCTATCATATTTTGTCTTACTTAATTTATTATTTAGATTTTTGTCATGTTTATCATTTTTTATTTGACATTATAAGCAAGCGAAAATTTTAAAATCATTCTAAATAAGAATCTTTAAAAAAAGTGAGTTTTTTTTGGCATTCCTTAAAAAAACTCCTATATTTTTTCAAGTTTAAAGTGAATCCAAAAACAAAATGTCAAATGCTGGGTAAACCATTAGTAAAATTTTTGAGATCTAAAAGCCTAAGATGAAGATTTGCTATCTTATTTTATAAAATATTTTATTAAACATAATAGTTTTGGAGAGAGATGAGAGGTGGAGGAAGAAATCTCCCCTGAATTCACCAAATTAAATCCTATTATCAATGAAATGATACAAGCTCCCTATCATATTTTAAAGTTTAAAAAGATTATATTTTTTTTCCTAAAAAATTATTAACAAGTTTTATAAACTGACATAGAGTAATTGAACAACTAAAAGATTGGATCCTCTCTATTTATCACTCTCTCCCTCCTTCCTACTTTCCACGTCCAACAAAAGCGAGCCTTGATAATCCAAAAGCAGCTAATAACAAAAGTAATATCAAAGGTCCCCTATATGACTAATTGTAAGGGATATTTATCTAGCGACGCCATTTCACTTACCACCGTAAGAGAAATTTGGGCAATCCAATAGTTAGTTAATCAGCATCTCTCTACATGTTTCAATTTCAATTTTGTAAAATATATTAGCAAGCTAAATAAATTTTATGAAATCAAATGTATTATGAAACATATTGTGGGCATTTGATTCCATGATTAAATTCAAATGCAATTGTTTTCTTTTTTTTTTTTCTGTTTATTTTATAGTTTCAAATGCAACTTTGCAACTCAAATTTTAAAAATCTATAACTTCACACATAAAAATCTAAATAAGATTTTTATTTTGGATTGTATAAAATTTTAAAACAAACGAAATAAACCCTATATTAGTTTTTTGCTTATCCGAATATATTTCAAATATTTACACTTTTTAATTCTAACCTTTAAAATCCGTACCAAACACAAATAATTTAACACAAATTTGACTTAAAAAACTCAATCTAAACCCATGCATTAAACACATGAATTTTAAAGCATATAACGAAATTTTAGTGCTCGAATTGCTGTCTGACTCCACCACCTTTTTTTATTTTTTATTTTCCCTACATCACATATTCATACTAAGAGCTTCTTTATATAACACTAATTAAAAAACACGTACTATGCGCGTACATATTTAACATGTTAAATTATCTTATATGCTTTATTTTGATAGTAAATCCAATAGTTATATTTGAGAAGGGAAAAGTGGTTTAAAAGGGGCACTTTGAAAATATAGTTTTAGTTAAGAAATTAGAAGGAAAAAATATTCACGAAGATTAAATTTTATCAAATAATATATTACAAACTTGCACAAAAAAATTTTTAAGTGAGGGCATCTTTCAAAAAATTATAAAACATTAAAAATAAGATAAATAAAAAATATATAGAAACTTTTGAGAGAGAAGCAAAAAAAAAAAAAAATCAAAATGAAAGAAATAAATTTTTTTTTGGTTGAAAGGAAGGAAGAGAGAGAGAGAGAGAGAGAGAGAGGGAGTACGAGAATGGCTCAAAAGTTAAATAATAATAATAATAATAATCAACCAAAACGTGCGCTGAGGGGCGTGAGAGTATTAGTCCTTGACACATGTGTAACATATGTAAATTACTTCTAAAACGTAATACTGTATCTAACTAGACATATTTATATATATATATATACACTTATCTTATTACCTTAACTGTTGTTACTCGCCCACAGTATTGCTTGCTTAAAATTTTCAAATTACAAAAGGATTTATCTTGTCATCGGCGTTTTTATTCGTCCAAATCACATGACATATCTTATATTAGCAAAAGAGTTGTATAAATGCGTATGCACTAAGTCAGAAAAAGTTACTTTCAATTATCAATTATTTAAAGTTATGAGTATTGTTATAAGATATTAATAGTATTAAATATTATTATTTATTAATAAAAGATAAATTTTATAATATAGAATTTATATTTAAAATATATTTTATATTAATAATAATATTTAATATGTATAATATTTTTAAATATTTTTCTTGTTATCTAGATAAAATTGACTGACGTTTTATTCAGTGAAAAAAAGAAACTGACAGGTTGAAGGTTTTAGCCTAACCGGCTAATTTATCGGAACTAGAAGCGGGCCAAAGTTTCATAGCCCACAGAAACAAGTACCACCACAAAGAAGGAAAGCAAAGGGGCAGGATAGACAATTCATATGGACAATTTTGACCCTACAAAGAATAAAATTAAAATGACAAGTTTGACCATCTTGGCCCACACAAAATGACAATTTTGACCAGTGCCCTCGATAGCTACGCTCCCGTACGCGGAGTGGGCAACTGCATGGACGTATTTGAGAGAACATGCCAAAACTTCCAGCAAAAAATAAGTATATGCCAAAAATGACACTCAAATACAAAGATATTTATGATTTACGTGCCTAAGGGAATTGGAATAGCAGTTTCCTACTGGCTTTCCTGTTAGAGCACAATTCAGGCACGTGTTTTATATATAAGAAAATCGAAAAAATATGCGTAAGGTTTCGTTTGGAATTTTGTAAAAGTTCTGTGTATTATAATTTTACACGTATCCTTTGGTTCTCTTGTAGAGCCAGGCTCTTTTGTGTCCTTTTTAGAGTTTGAATAGATAGCGATTTTGAGCCAATAACGACCGTGTAGGGTTCTTGTCTATCGCTCTAGTTCACTAGTTCTGGTCTCTGGCCATGTTTTCATTTTTTGGCATTGGATGGGTGTGTTTTGGATGGGTTCAGCTAGTGCATGAGATCGGAATCTTACCCTTCTTTGAATGTAATTTGGGGCATTTGGGCAAGTTTCGTGTGGGTCAGTTTTGAATTGACGGTTGGAAAAAAGCTAAATCGAGACCGTGATCATCATTCATATATCATGGCGGAATGGTATGGCAAGAACAACTCCAATGCTACGCCAACTTTCAAGTAAAACAACGTGATGGCGCTGGAGTTGCTCTTCATCCAAGTGCTAAAACGGCGTTATTTTGAAGGTTTGCATAGCGTTTTGTCAAATTTGATGCAACACTGCGGTGATGAACTTTAAATTTAAAATTAAAATTTCATCATTTTTTATGCAAAAACTGCGTTAAGATAGAGTTATGGGTTGGAGATGGTTTAAAGGTGAGGTGGTTTGAGCTTATTGTGCCCTGGGTTAAAAAAAAAAAAAAAGGGATAATTAGGCCACATGCTTTTATTAGTTGCCAATTGAATTTTGCTACAAATAAAAAACTATAACAAAGTACGCCATAGCGATGTAAGAGATAATCTCTCTATGCTACACCTTTCTTTCTCTACCCACCAGACCACTATTGCCAGGGCGGTTGCTATGAATGATACCTTAGTGGCGGGGGAGATCTCCTAGCACGACACCACAACAGTAGGGCAGATATCCCTGCGCGTGGAGGAGAGCTCATAGGATCTCTTTTGCCTTTTTAAGGTTGTGGCTGCAAGAGATCTCCCCTCATGATGCCATGTCAAGGTAGATCTTCTCCCACGCGGAGGATATCTCTTTGCCACAGCAATCGCGAGATGTCATGTCATTTGAGTTCATTGATTGCTCAGGCTATTTCCCTCGTGGGCTTATGCCTTCTCGTCATCATGGTGGTTGGGCAAAGTTAAGATCTCCTTAATGTAGATTAAGGGAGATCTCCCCTCCATGTTATGATGAAGGCTAAGCGGAGGTGCTTTCCATGCGTAAAGAGATCATATCTCTCCTTTTCACTGCTGTAAAGGCGATCACTGCTGTGTTGCGGGGGATCTACGAATTTCCCTTCATACCAACTCGGTGGATCTTCGCGCTCAAGCAATCACCATTTATCTTCGTCTTGCCATGAAGAAGTGTCATGCCCCTAAATCGGGGTTAGTGAGTAATTAAAAATTAAAGTAAGATAATAAAAGATTCAACCTTTATAAATCTAGTTCTCAAAATTTGAAAACAATCTATTTCTCAGGAGCCTTTTAAAAGTTAAACACGATAATTAAATATCAACCGAAAAGAAATCAAGCCGAAAAGAAATCAAACCTAATAAAGATAAACAAAGTCTAAATAAATTCACTTTCGCAGTGTAGCTAAAAACATGAAAAATATAAGAGTAACGGGGGTGGTGTCGTCATATGCACTACATCTGTGCACCATTGTACATTGCTAGCTAATGGTTTAAATGACGACAAGTAAGAAATAAAACAATAAAACAGACCATTAAACTTTAACTTCGGAAATGGTAAATAGTACACTAGTAGACTCGACGTGTAACTCCTCTATTACAAGACTAAAGGAATATGAAGGAGGGTAAACAAACAATGCTCAATAGGAATACTATTACCTATGTTTTGATTTAATAATCTTTTTATTTATTTTAATGCTGCATGATTAGCATTATGTACATTTTATGATTAATCAGATAAATTGTAACAAGTAAACCACACACAAGGGTAACTGGCCTAAAGCAAAGGAGACAGATAGCATGAACCTTATAGACCGATTGTCCTTCTCACTTTTAAGCGCCACCGTCTAAACCAACAACAGAAATCAAACAAAGTAAATCTAACTCCTAGTCATACATGGATTCCCAGACACAGTAGTCTTTCCAACCTGTGGTAATGTAGTCTAAAACATGGAATTCAAGATCTGATCCTTGTCCCTAACATAAATCAATATCTATTGTGCGGTACTATTCATTAGTAAGTACCCAATCAAGGCAATAAATAAGCCTATGACCATAACCCTATGTGTATAATAATGGCCAACCTTACCTTGCATTATAATCATGCTCTGAATATTATTTAACTTTCCATACTAGATCAATTTAATCAACGTTATAATAAAATGGCTAAAATGTCCCCAAGGAACAATTTTAGATCTATATTTTTTCTCTATCTTCCTTTGCCTACTCTATTTTTTCGATCTCGTCTCCCCTACCGGTTCTCTCTCCTTTCCAGCTCCTGGTTCTCTCTCCTGCCGACGCTTTTCTTGCAATCATCGGTGTGACCACGATCGTCAAAGGGCTGCATTGCTGGTGTGATTTTCTGCCGTGCATTTGGCCATAAGAATGATTCAGTGTTTTTTTGTTTTTGTATATTTTGTATTTTGTTTACAAAACGTTTTGAGATTTTTTTTTTTTGGTGATATCTCTCTCCATGCAAGATCTCACCGTCAATTTGCAACGAGGTTATGGGTGTTAGAGATTGAGATGGCGGTTTGCCGAAGGTGCAAATATACTAGGTGGTGGTGGTGGAGGAGATCCAGGGGTTTTACAAATGGGGTATTATTTTTCTGTATTCTGATGGATTATTTTATGTATTCTGATATATTCTGAAGGAATATTCTGTATTCTGATGGACTATTTTTTGTATTTTAGTGGATTATTAAGTAGTGTTTGTTATTGGTTTTAAAATGTTTTCTGTTTTCAAAAAATTAAAAATGAGAATGTTATAAAAACTGTATTGAGATCATTTTTAAAATTGTATTTGATTATGTTTCAGAGTGTATATTCTGAAAAATATAAAAATAAAACTTTATTTGATTATATATTTTGAAAAACCCACTTTATAAGTAAGTATCTTATAAAAACATATTTATCTTTAATTATTAGTCATAATTAAACAAAACATTAGTGGTAGGTTTTGTAATGAGGGATAGAGATGAAAGACATTGATGGTCTGAGCGTTAGGTAGTGGTGACGATGAGATTTAAGTCATGAGTCGATAGTCGTCGTCGTGAGGTCACCGTCGCCATCGTCGCTAGTTTATGGTTGTTGCCTTTTGCCGAAGATAGATGGCATTGTTGGATATAATCATCACTGATGCTGCACAAGTATAGAGATTGTTAGACATAATCATCACTGATACTGCATAAGCAGAGAGAGAGAGAGGGAGAGAGAGAGAGAGAAAATGAAAACAAAAAGGTGAAAACAACTTTGTTTCGTTTTTAAATAACTCAAAAAATCAATATAGTTAAAAATGATGTTTTTGAAATAATTTTGAAAATGTTTAATAAATAAATGCTATTTT
This sequence comes from Antiaris toxicaria, assembly GCA_035233585.1. Taxonomy (NCBI): domain Eukaryota; kingdom Viridiplantae; phylum Streptophyta; class Magnoliopsida; order Rosales; family Moraceae; genus Antiaris; species Antiaris toxicaria. Next base: position 12,177,275 of record CP141161.1, read on the forward strand.
AAGACCATTTTCATTTTTTATATTTTTGAAAATAAAACAAACGCCCCCTTAGTTTCCTTTTGTATGTGTGTGTGTGTGTTTTTTTTTTCTTGGTGTTGATATATATATATATCTGTTTGTGGAAATGGATGAAAAGATAGTGTAATTTGAGATTTAAAAAAAATAATTGTTATGCTTTGTTTGGTAGAGGGGTTTAATTTTTGGAAAATAAAATTTTTTTATTTTTAAAAAATAGACCTTCTTAAATTTTCATATTTAAATATAAAAAGATTTACTTTTAAAAAATATAAAAGTAGTTTCTTTCTAAAAAATAAAAAAAAATTTATCCATTTGAATAATTTTTTATTTTTTAAAAGAAATTCAAATAATTTTTTATTTTAAAAAAATGGTTATATTATCCAAACGAAAGTTTGGGTTAGAAATATTTAAAAAGTACAACAAATTAAAATTTTTTTTTGTAAAATCTGGACTCCTCGATGACTTAGACTGACATTGACAGCCAGAGACTATTGGTGGTCCATATTAACTTCGGTAGTTGGAGAGTATTCCTATCGATTATTGGTGGTAATCTACCAGATTGCTTTTTTTATTGATAGGAATAATTTTTGAAAGACTTATTATAATGAGATCAAAAATCCTAAAACCACTATTGATAAGGCAATATTCTAAAGGTGTGCACTTTGAGTGGCCATCCTTAAAATCACAAAAAAAAAAAAAAAAAAAAAAACTTAAAAATATAAAACATATATAAAGTAGTTTGCAGGGGAAAAAAAAAATCTTCAACTTAAAAATTTCTGTTAGCATTTGAAATTTAAGGTTTCTACTGTCCAAAAGGATTAGTTAAAGATAAACAAAATATGCATTTTTGCCCAAATTATACCTGCTGGTTAACAAAAAAATAATCTACCGGATTAAGATAGGTATTCTACCATATGCTTGCGGAACCGATATTGATCTATGGCAGTTCCGATTGTCTTTTGCATTAGTTGGTGTGGGGGCTGCGAATAAAAAAAATAATCTATAAGAATTATTTTTGTGTTCAACATTGTTGGTGGGAAGTCTCCAGTGTTGATCATCAAACTACTCTGTTTGAATTTTTTCTTTTTTTTTTGATAATCTATCAAAATATTTTTACTTTTCACACGAATGGGTGAACTTGTTCGGCATTGGTTAATTGCACCAACCGGTAGAGTCTTTGTCAGAATATTTTCAATAATTCAACCATAGTATTTTTCATTTTCAATAAAGATGGTCGGCGGTCTATGACTTTGACACTGCAATAATCTGATGGGATATTTCTTGTAGTCTACATGATTTTCTTCTTCTTTCTTAATAAAAAAATAAAAAAATAAAAAAACACAAAATATCAAATTACAACATGTCACAAAACTACAGCAACACAAACCTTAATTATCAACAAATAATCTGAAAAAAAGAAAAGAAAAACCATCAACCATAATACAATGACTATATTATCATTAAAAAAAAAATCATAATCTTATTTTAATCCTTCATATTTCGTTTTATAAACCATTCTTTTTTAATATTGAAAAATTGTTCATTATAAGCCAATCAATTAGTCAATTGAAGGTAAATAACATAATATGAAAGGATTAAAAATAAATAACATAAGTTATTTTGTAAATTAGTAAATGCCATTTTTACCTTTTTTTTCTCTCGCCTCTCTCTTTTCCTTTCTTTCTCTTTCTTCCATTTTTATTTGTATGTGAACTCCTTGGTAGCCACCGTTACAGGCTGTTGATCTCTGTTGCCGTCTCCGAGGAGTAGTCGTTGTCGTTGTCGTGGAGGTTTGTAACCACCTCATTCGGAGATGTGAGGTTTGCATTGCAACCACCAACCCAGATCTATCCCCATTGCCAGAGGAATCAAAGCTATGGATGGATATCGGGAGCCATCAAGACGATCTATCCCACTACCACTAGCGCCATACTTTGTGAGGTAGAATTGTGGTAGAGGGACTGTTGCTATCACGGCTTGCTCCTTGTGCCAATCTCCTTTGTGGCCCCGCTGTAATGGTGCACCAATGAGGTCAATAAAGAAAGAGAAAACGGGAGAAGGGAAAATAAGAGCGGGGAGGGGGGATGTTGCGTGTGGTGGGGAAGCTTTAGGGACGGGGTTCATCAGAGATTAGTGGTAGCGACAACACATTAGCTAATCTGTTATAAAATTCGAAGGATTGGATTGGGATTAAGGTTAGGATTTGGTTAGATTGGGGTTTAATTTGGGGGTATTTGAGATATTTTGCCAATTTTAGAAACTTTTTGTATATAAAATTAATGATAAATATTGGTATAAATAAAAGATTTACATTGTAAATCAATGATTTATTGGAGTAAATTAAGGATTCGTATAGGGGGAGGATTCAATCTTTATTTGAAGGTTGGAGATAATTGAAATAATAAAAACTAAGTGTAAAAGTTGGGAGAAAAATAACAAAAAAAAAAATGTAATAATCCATGGGTGGTGGATTAGAATCTACCCCCTATATAAGCCGTAAGAATTTATCTCCCATACAAGTCTTAAGAATTTATACGAATCAATAATTACATAAATAAAAAATTTACATAGTAAATAAAATATTTACATGGGAAAAAAATTATCAAAATGAAATTAAGGATTTACATGTCAATGTAGGTAAATAAAAAATCACACATGTGAATAAAGGATTTATAAGATTTACACACTAACAATATTTTTAAAATTTTAGACTGTGTAAATGTTTAATTTAGTGAAAATATGTTATTTATCAAAATTTTAAAATTTTTATACTATATATTTTAATTCAAGTTGATTTTAGCCTATTTCCCTTTTCTTCCGTTAATATTCTACTTTATGTTCCTTGTCCAAACCAATTTTCTTCCTCTGTTGGAACAATGCAGAGATAGAAAAACAAAATTGTAATATAAATAGTATTTTTACGTAACTAAATAAAACAAATAATAAGATTTTAAAATATTTGAACTAAAAAGCAGTAAATCTTAAATTTAGTAGAGAAATAACTGATTTACTGGGTTAATAGATGATTTGTTTTTTGTAAATAACCTCGTAAATTTTCTATTTATTATTATTTAGTCTAAATATTTTAAAAACAGGTTATTTAATTAGTTACGGTAAAAATGCAATTTACTTCTTTTTCCCAATTAAAAAATCAATGCTATGTCACCAATTGATGCACGTATTTTTATATTTTCACCTTTGAGTATGCTGTTTTCCAAAATTTTTCACATATGCTTCGTTTATTAATATAATTTTTAATGTCTCCATTAAATTTATTTAAAGAAAATTTTCTTCCTTTCCCTTTTTAAAGGAGATCCAATACTTTGAAATGGTACTAATTGCGTTTCAAAAAAAATAAAAAAAAGATGCTAATTGAAATTTCATCTTTAATTACCCTTATTAAAATAATATTTCTTAATAGTGCCTATGCTTAAGTTTTTTTTTTTTTCCTTTCATGCAATCCTCTCAAAAATATTTTATTACACAGAATTATTTAATTTGTCCATGTTAAACTTTTTGCCCCCTGTAAACCTATCCCTAATAAAAACTTTTTCATGTGATCCTTATCTAACTACAGGAACCGCGACAGTCTGGTGGTTGGCGTCGATGCAATGGCTGGGTGAAAATCTTTCTGTTGTTTGGCAATTAATTAGGAAGAATTTTCTCAGATTTGAGAAATAGAAAATTTCCAATACTTCCAATTTTCTCATTTTTTTTGGAAGTCTAATCCAATGAATTCTCAAATGCAAGATAGGATTATCATAATCCTATTCAATCCTATCCAGTCTAATCTAATCCAATCTAGTCCAATCAAATTTGATGTATCAAATGGGGTCTTTCTATTTTGAGGTTCAGTTTAGAACCAAAATGATCAAGTGTGTTGTCTTTTTTTTTATTTGTTTTTTTTAATATATAAAAAAAGAACTAAGGAGTGGCGACGTCATTTTAAAACCTAAGTCCTGCTCCCATTCCTTTTTCTTTCTGATCTTCTTCGACACTTTTTCTTCTTCATTTGTCTTCATCGCAGCCTTCTTTGCTCAGTCATACTCTTATCGTCTTAGACCAATAGAGATTGAAACCCCTACTCACCCTAGCACTTATTTCCTTTAACTTTCTACCCCCAAACTTTGCACAGCCTAGCCCAGCCCTTGACGCCACCTTGCCTTCACCAAAGGATGAAAATATAGATGTTTATAGAAATATGGATACTTAGATTTTATGAAAATATCAATGGAAAATCGTATTGGTGGCCATAAATTTAAAAAAAAGAAAGTGGAAATTGACGTAAAATATTGAAGTTCATTCTAACACACTAAGTTTTAAAATGAAACAGTAAATGATAATCATACACTCATCAAATAAGTAAAATAATTTAAAGCAAAGATAGTATATGGATATTACATTCATAGTTTTGTACATTAAAAGAAAATATCAATATAAAAAAGAGCTTACAGGATATTCAAATAAGGTACTTGTAATACCTTATTAGTTTTAAGAGAAAATTGTGAAAATAACATTTCAAATAGATATACTTATTCAATTGAAATAAAAAACTGAAACTATTATAATTAGGATAGTAATTATACTTTTTGAAGGGCCATAGTTTAAATAATACTATTATCAAGACATGATATTGAAGTGGTTTCTTATATAATTTGGACATGTCATATATATATATATACATGTTTCTTGATCTTTTTCCAATATCTCTTTATTTATAATAAATTGTGAGTGAATTAAAAAAATCATGAATTTTACTGCAGTAAAAAAATAATTTAAAAATTTATCAAGACCAATACTCTATAAATATTTTGTCGATATTTCAACAGAAATTTACGAAAATTTTTGGAAATTTTTATGATGTTTTGTTATTTGATACTAAACTTTTCATGTACACTGATAGCTACGTAAAAATCGATATTTGTGAAAATTTCAAGGGATAATTTGTAGCAAATAAAACTACTTTTTTTTTCCCCGTACCAATACTTTTAAAACGTGGAAACTTATATAGAAAACATCAATGAAAATTTCGATATTTTATTCCTTGCCTTTGCCTCTGCGCTGCTGCAGTGACCGTGGCTGACCCTAGATTCTGGAGGAGCTTTTGATACAATTCGTTGCTTTGGTTTTTTTTTTTTTTTTTGGATAGTTTGTTTGTTCTGATTCGGAGTTCAATTTGGTGTTTCATATCTTCATATAAGTCTATGATTAGATTATATGGGTTTTGAATCTTGGGTTTGATTCGGAGCAGATCTGATTAAATGGTTTTCTTTTTTTTTTTTTTCAAACTTTTATTTAATGTCAAACTTAACTGTATGTACATTACAATATTTGTTCATATTTTGGTGGTATAACATGACTAGGAAGATGATTGGACTAGTAATCCCCTTGTAAAACAGAAAACGCATATATATTTTTGCATCCAAGTTTACTTATTTGTTACCTCAAATTGAAAAAAAAAAAAAAAAGAAAGTATTTGGGATTGCTTTTGGAGACCTTGTTTCATCGTTTGACTTCAGTACTAACAATTTTACATATTATTTTTTCTTTTTTTAATTTTTAATTTTTAGAAACTTAAAACTTTTTTCATTTTAAATCAAAATAAAATAATTCTTATGTCAAAATGTTTATAAAGACTGAACGAAAAAAAAAAAATCTATTTTACGTATTATTTTTTTGGATAAATTTTAAATTTTTACACTAATTTTTTATCACAGTTCATTTTTAAAAATTCTCTCCTAAACACACATTTTCAACTTAAATTCTAAAACTCTATTTCTAAAAGTCCTCCAAACTAGCCTTAAAAAACCGCCTGGTAACCCCATGGTACACTATCTGGTAACCTTATGGCTTACACGGCCTCAAAACCAAGAAAACCGATTAGCCATTACCGACAAAATTGAAGGATTTTTAACCAACATTCTGTTCTAGCTTTTTCTTCCTTTCTAGTTGCCTCTTTACACATATCCTTGTCATAACCCTGGAAATAAAACAAACTAAAAAGGATGTATTATACAAAACAAATTATACTTCTTAGAGAAGGTAAGTTCGGTGAGTCAATCTTCCCAATTTGATGAAGATTTCGCCATTTTCCTTCGTACTTGAGAGAGGAGAGTTACTGCATGGACTACAATGCTTTGGGGTCAACCTGGAGTGAATAATCTTGTGAACGTTTGGAACAACCCTTTTGATAATGCCTAATGATGATCGCACCTTTTCTGAACTTTTAGTTATTAAAAAAAGACTAATATCCACTACTTAAAATGTGACAAACAATAACATATTTAGCGATGATATCAATCATCTCTAAAATTTAATTTGTTGCTAATTTTAATTCATGGGAATAAACTTTTCTAGGTTTAGATTGCAACAAAGCATGTACATTTCATCCTTTAGTAGTAGATTGGCCACCGTCAGTAATGACAGTGCTGTTGATACTTTGGTTCTCAACTGATAATAGGGTGGTTACATTTTGGTAACCAATTAGTAAAAGGGTTACTGGTCAGTAACTTGCCTATAAATGTAGTTACTGGTCGGTAACCAGCCGGTGGATGTGGTTATCACTTGGTTACCAACCAGTTACCAATCTGCGATTGTAGCTACAGATCGGTAACAAGTTGGTGCTTCTCACTAGCTAGTGTCACGGTAATGATTGATTGGTTACCAGATGATAACTGTAGGATATAATTAGTACTTCAAAAAATAACAGATATATAATTAATTATTACATGATACGACATATTTTTAACCTTTTTTTTTTTTTTTTCTCCATGGCATAACTCGATTCATGGCATGAATTTCTGGCGTACCTTAAAATTATGTGTTCTCCTATAGTTGGACTGGGCTTGGTGTTTTGAAAGGAGCCTTTTTGTTAGAGCCTATGGTGTTGCACACGGAAGTTAAAATCTCTACTGGTCGCAATCATGTGAGACAAACATAGAGAACCATATAGTAGCATAGAAGCAAGTAATGTCAAGAATCTCCATGTTGCATGTAACACGCTGCATAAGTCAATGGAAATCTATCTTACTTCTAATGTTGAGTTGTTATCACTTTCATGGAACTTGCCGAGAAGCTATGGCACATGGTGGTCCAATTAACGGTAGTTGAGACCACTATGTCACAGGCATGCAGAAAATTCAACACCCTCAAGTTGGGGAGATTATTTTCAAGCTTTGTCAATTTCATTGGACCCTATTGAAATAAACTAAAAACAGGGACCCAATAGTGAGTTTTGAGCCTTTAATTGACCGAGTTCAATGAAGTTGGGGAAGAACGTCAATCATTTTGGCTTTGTGTTTGGATGGTGGGATGGTCCCTTGTTTGATCCCAATTTTGTGCCTGTCTGCATTATCGGTTTTTCGTCGTGTTTTCCATGATACCAGACGGGGAAAAAAAAAAAAAAAAATCAGTATAGCATGTTTTTGAATCATATGATCATGCATAAATTTTGTAACAGCATATGAAAAAAAACAACAATTAAATAAAATTTTTAACTTTTAAACAAAATAATAAATCTTTTAACATCTCAAGAAAAAAAAAAAGAGTAAGTGGGCGTTTGGTAAATGTATTGTATTTTAATTATATTTGAATATAATTCTTTTTTGAGTATTGTATTTGATTGAAAAGTATTTGTTTTGTATTTAAATAAAATGTGTGTTTGGATAAAAAGTATTTTAGAGTTGAAAAGTTAATGTGATTAATAAAAGTAGAGATAAATAGTTAGGGTTAAAAAATTGATGTGATTGTTTTCAAAAACTTCTGAATAATAATTGTTTTCGTAGCATTATTGAAAATGATCGTGATGAAATATTAGTTGGACTTCAATGGAAAGAGGTAGTAGCAGCAAAAAGAAGGAGAAGATTGTGATCGTTGGGGAAAAGATCATGATGGAGAGTTTGACCTTGCGATCTTTGTTGGGAAAAACACTCATCCTCACAATCGCCACCATCGCCAAATCGAAATTTTGCCAGGTTCGATCATTGCCATGAAGCTAAGGACAACGTCGTCCAGAGAATCACAATCGCAAATGCAAATATTACGATGATAACATGATCTCTACCATCACTGTCAGATCCAAATAGTGAAAAGAGATTCCAAGCTCTATCATACAGCAGATCTGACGCTGCCACCATTGTCGAGCTCTGATCAACCTGCAAAGCAAAAGCAATAACCAATAATTCCAGATTGCGACTGTTTTGAAGTTTCTGATAATCTCCTGCATGATTGAGCTCAGATTTAGTCATTGGATTCTGGCATGACCTTAGATCTCGTGAGGATATAATTACGATCTCCCAATTTTCAAGTGAGAAAGATTCGAAGATCCGATCGTTGCGATCTTGCGATTTTATTGTCGAAGATCGCAATGAAGAATGACGAAGGTCAAAAACCTATTTTAAGGGTAAAATGGGAATATTATCTTTATTAAAATTAGATTATATTATAAATTTTAAAATATTTTAAATTATATTATTTACTTTCAAAACACTAAAAAAATGGTCTATTTACTATAATTTTCCTAAAATTGCATAAGGCCCCCAATTAATCAAGGCCACCAAATAATATAAAAATCAAAGTCTCTAATTAAAGCTTTTAGGTGCTTAGTATGTTTTCATTATTGATTTTTTTAAGCCAAAAAAAAAAAAAAAAAAACTCCAACAACAAATCTAACAAACAATAAATAATAATTAGCGTTGAAGTCGAGAATCTGAATTAAATTGCAGAGCGAAAAATTATTTAGTTCGTTTTCTATTATAAAAAAAATGATATAAAAATAAAAATTATTAATACCAAAAGTCTTTTTCCCTCCTTATTCCCAAAAAAAAAAAAAATGATAAGTGGATAGTGAGGCTTTTGCAGCATCTGTAACACAAAGTTATCGAGCAATTATATTACCCTTTTTTTTTTAAGTTAAACCGTGAGTTTTTCGTTTTTTTTTTTTTTTTTTACCGCGGTTATATCCCTTCTTTTCTTATTTTTTGGCTCAATACAATATTAGTTATCATTCTTTTCATTTTACAATATCTATATCATTTCTTATTGTTTTTGTATTATGTTGTGTTGACTAATTGTTTGGCTTTTAAAGCATAATTAGTAACAAATATGCCTAATATAGTGATAGGAAAATTTAAAGAAAAAGAGAAGCACAAATTATTCGATTCAATCTTCAAAAATAAAAGACCTAAAAATTTTCTCACAACTAACAAGGGATGTAAGTTTACTAATGTTGGGGTTGAATGATTATAGTGGAGAACTCTTAGAGAACGTAGCATATTCCGGTAAACCTCTTTAATTTTCAATGTACTATATTCTTGTGCATTTTATTTATTGATTTAAAATTTGTATAATTTACTTGTTCTCAATTACAGCATCCAAGAACCCATTTGATTTAGGGGACATTTGGAGAAGTATTCAATTTTAATTTTACTCAAATACAATACAATTTTACACCAAACACAAATTTTACAACAGTGCTACGAAAACAATTACTATTCAAAACATTTTTAAAACAATCACATCAACTTTTCAATTCCACTATTTATCTCTACTTTTACCAATCACATCAACTTTTCAACTCTAAAATATTTTTCATCCAAACACACATTTCATTCATATACAAAACAAATACTTTTCAACCAAATACAACATTCAAAAAATAAATTTCATTCAAATACAATCAAAATGTAATGCGTTTACCAAACACCCCCTTAATCTGATAACTTAGGGGGCGTTTGGTATACGCATTGCGTTTTAATTGCGTTTGAATACAATTCTTTTTTAAGTATTGTATTTGGTTGAAAAATATTTGTTTTGTATTTGAATAAAATATGTGTTTGGATGAAAAGTATTTTAAAGTTAAAAAGTTGATGTGATTGGTAAAAGTAGAGATAAATAATTATGGTTGAAAAGTTGATATGATTATTTTAAAAAACTTTTAAATAGTAATTGTTTTCGTAGCACTGTCGAAAATAATTGTATTTGAATGTAAAACTTTATGTTTGGTATAAAATTAATATTCCTAGTACCAAAATTTGTTTACCAAATACGCTATTGCTAATTAAATCAAATTTAAAAAAAAAAGGGGATGTAAAGAAAAGGAAAATGGATATGGTAGGTTTTAAAAAAATTAAGCTTGAACATAACTATGTAATTAATAATTTGCATCTCAAAATACAACAACTACAATTTTTAAATAGATAGTTAATTTTTTTTTAACACAATTCAGATATTTTAGTACTCATGTTTTTGAAAAAAAAAAAAAAGTTAAAAGACCCCATTTAGAATATTTGCTTAAGGCCCCATATTTACTTGGTCGCATTGCGAATCTATCATCTCTTATCTAGATATTTTTATACTATTTGGGCATGTCAATTTCACAATCAATGTGATCTTATACGTGCCATTGAAACAGTTGAGGTTTGAAGTTTTTCTATCACTTTCAAAGGAGAAAAGATCTTTCTATTAAAATTCACGAAAATGCTTCCATGTTAAAGCGCATTTTCATTTATATAATCAAATTCTTCCCCACATTCAAGTGTTCCTTTCTAGTGTCGACAGATACAATCTTATCCTCGAGTTTTGACTTTTGTGAAACAATTCACGTGTTGTCTTTGTACCTTTCTAATATTATCATATCAAATTAATTAAAATATCGTATATTAAATCAGATATCATACTGCACACTACGACAATTGAAATGGCATAACATGAAAGGGAACTTGAATTAGGAGAAACAATTAACGAAATTCAAGTTTCCGGCAATTTTTTTTTTCCCAGCATTATGTTGTGAAACCGCAGTAACTTCGAGTTGATACAACATTGACATTCCTAGTCGATATATCATAATTTATCAAATCTTTGATTTTGTAGTCGCTATAAAACTTCAAAAAAAACAACCACTTCTTTTTTATTAAAAAAAAAAGATAATATTGAATCTGATTGTAACATAAACAACTATGTATGTATGGAAGATGGAACTTAACAAAAATAATACTAATTAGGGACATCAAATTTTTTCTAGTGAATTTATATTATAATCAAGTTTCTCACAAATTTTGAATATCTTTGGACTAATTATAGATACAAGTGTACGTTTAGGCTGTGTTTGCCTGGAGTGGAGGGATGGGAGTGGAAGAATTGAGGTGTGGAAAGTGTGAAGTAACACTATTTGGTTTGGTGGAAAGGGATCAGAAGGAGAAAAATTAGAAACAACGAATTAATGGTGGCAAATCGTGTCAGCGGGTCGTGTTCATGTCGTGTCTGACACGTTTATTGACACGAATACACTCGACACGAACATGACACGTTTAATAATCGTGTCAAAAATCATAACCCGAACACGACCCATTAATAAACAGGTTGACACGACACGACACGTTTATGACCCGTTTATTAAATGGGTCATAAACGTGTCATGTTGTGTCGTAAACGGGTCATAAACGTGTCGTGTCATGTCGTGTCTGCTAAACCCTTAACAGGTCATAAACATGTCGTGTCGTGTCGTGTATGCTAAACTCACTTACTAAAAGGGTCATAAACGGGTTATTCAATCTGTTATTGACCCACTTAACTAACTTGTTATTGATCTATTTAATTAACCTATTATTGACCTATTTAACTAACCTATCATCAATTTTAACATTAAAAAAACTTATTAAACATCTAAATAACAACCAAATTAAGTTCACAATCAAGCTGCACTTAAATTTAGATCACAAAAGATAAATACAAAACTAAAAATATACATATAAAAACTAAAATACATATTTTATATTTAAATTTTAAATTTTAAATTTTCAAACTTTAAAAATTTATATAATATATATTAAAAATTATAAATGGGTAATTCATGAGTCGTGTTCGTGTTAACCGATATATAACCCGTTTATTAAACGGGTTATTTCGTGTCAATTGCGGGTTGGTGGGTTCGTGCGGGTTCAACTCTTTATTTAATCGTGTTTGACGAGTTCGACCCGTTTTGACCCAAACCCATTAAAAAAAAACACAAACCCTCAAACTTCGTGCGGATTTCGTGTCGTGTTGTCGTGTCGTGACCCAAATTGCCAGCCCTACAACGAATTGTGAATCCCTAGGGCTCCAAAAAACAATCCTTCCAAATATGGCTAGATTAGGATGCAATGTAAGAAAAAAAACGTTCCTCTTCTTAGTATTGAACTTTATTTATTAAAAATTTTTTTTGATGGAACACTAATTAATCTAATTGTTTCTTATAAAGGATGAACTTGAAATTTGACAAACAAAACTAAATCATTTCCTCCTCATTTCCTTCTAATGCCAAAGAAGAGAATGGATAGTCATTATCTTTCCTTTATATCTATTGAGGTTAAATTTCGTCCCTTATCTTTCACCCTACACATGTCCTGAACATGTTGTCAAAGAGAACAGGATGACTCACAAACAAGTAGCCAACGGGACCCAAAAATGACTCCCAAATGACTCCAGAATGACAACCTTGCGATTGAAAGTTATATGAGGCCAAATTTGGAAAGCTGGCCTTGAGATCAGCAAAAGGGAAATTGAATCAAGTAGATTAAGTAAGAAAACAGGCCAGCTCGCATATATTCCACTAGAAAGGAAAGTTTTTCAACTATTTCTAGTCATTCTCAAATTGGAAAGTCAACTACAGCAAGTAAGGCAACTCCCAATTAGTATTGAAGGCATATTCTTCCCAAATTAGGCAACTAAAGTCAAAGAATCAGCCCTTATAAGTCGAGGCTTACGACATAAGCCTTGGGGAGATCCTTCTTCCTCCCTAAGCAGCACTCTTTCTCCATAATTTTTGTAATATTTATTGTATTTTCCAGAATTCTCTATATTAAACCAATCCATATCTGTTCTTTATCCCATTTTTACTCAAGATCACCGTTGTAATGCTCATTCATACATAGCAGAAGCTCCTGCAAGCATTATAGAGAATGTAACCTAGATATTATGATGAACTTCTATAAAATTGGTTTTTTTTTTTCTTTATTTACTTTATTACATGCGACTCATTAACCACCCTCCGACGACTACTCAAAAGCTCGCTCCTCGTCTTGTTTTGATTATTGGCTCTTGTTTTCATTTATTGTAGATTTCACCCTCTACGATACCAAATCAAACAACTTTGAGAAAATCTTCAATCCTTCCCTTCATTTACATTCCCCTTCTCTCATACTGTATCCATCCTTCCACCCCACGTTTGGTTGCATTAGTTCTTGTAATGTACATATATAAACAACACTTTGGGGAAGAGGGCAAAAAGGAGGAAAAAAAAACCTGGTGATATTGCTAATCCCTACCCAGTGACAGAGGTAATTATAAATAAATGAGGAGGTTTGTCCTAAATTAGCATTTTTTTATTTTACAATAGGAGTTTATTACATTGACACCCTTTTCAAAATTATAAAGACATCTTATTGACCAAAACTAATCACGTCAATTTCTCCTAATTAAACAAAAAAAATTACAAAGACACCCATTATGTTAGTTGAATGTTAGTTTGACCATTAATTATCTTTAAGATATAAGAAATGTCTATCTTTGCATTAAAAAACATTTTTAGCTATTAAACTAATTATTAATGACATAAAAAATTATTTCTAATTGATCTTTAAACATTTAAAATAATAATTTACACATTTATGGGGTATTTGTTTACAGTTTTGTATTTGCATTGCGTTTTAAACGTAATTTAATTTTCATCTAAATGCAAAAGTTTTATGTTCAAATATAATATTTTTTAACCTGAACTCAAATACATTCACTATTTAGAATATTTTAAAAATAACTTTTTTATTCACATCATATTCTTTCTCTATCTCATTTTTTTATCTATTGTTACTAATCGCATCAACTTTTTAACTTTAAAATACAATATATATATACTTTTCATCTAAACATACATTGCACTTAAATACAAAGTAAATACTTTTCATCTAAATAGAAAATGTATTTAATACATTGCATTCAGATGTAACGAGAACGCAATTCGTTTACTTAAATCTATGGTATTCTTAGCATCTTTTCATGTCATATGGTGTAACAAAAACAAGTAACCACTGTTAGGAATGATGCTATCTAAATTAAGAAAATAATATCATGCAAATTAAAGAATCGTTCATGTTGTAGAACGTCATCCCGCTATTCTTTTCAAAATGTAAGAAACTTGAATGGTGAATCTGGAAATAATAACTGTAGTCTTTATCCAAAATCATAAGAATTCCAATAACTACAAGTGGATGCTTACATAGGATTCTGGTGCTGGAGCTTCCAGAACACGCCATACTTCCAGTGATTGTTGTTGAAAAGGCTTATCAAAAATTGCCTCAAAGGACTACTCTCTATATGCTAACCTTTGGAGATCACAAACTACCAAACTATCCCTGTATAAACACAAAAAAAAAAAAAAAAAATCTAAAACCCAAATTATTGTTGATAAAACCTTCTCTAACTACCACGATATGATCCTCAAGGAGGGGACAACTCCAGCGAACTCCGGCACAGGCGAATCTGGCAAAGGGAGGAACGGCTGCGCGGGCACCAACGACACCGAGCATCACCGGCGATGACGACCTTCACGACGGCAAAGGCTCCAGCTACCTCGGACCAGCTTCGCGACGGTGCAGGAGACGGGAAGATCAATGGCGGCGACGGCGAACACAGCGACGGACAGTGACGGCGACTCCGGCATAGGCGACGAGTCCTTAACGGAGAGATGGCGCCACCTTCGTAATCTCCGGCGCAGATTTGGTTGGGCGGTGGGTCGTAGGAGACTTCAGAGTACGCTGAGCCTTTTTATTTTATTTTATTTAAGGGCTTAGGTTTTTTTTTTTTTAAATAATTAGATTACATTAAAAAAATTAGCAAAAATAATAAAAATAATAAATTAAAACATAAACGGTTATGATCATGTGTAACAACACCAAAGGTTGAAATTCACTAGGATAGTTTTGTGCTTTTATATCTAAATTTAATAGAGTTAAAAGAGGGTTTTGGTGTGATAAGTTTTAGTTAATTGAATATCTTTGTAATTTAAAAAATATACAGAAGGTGTCAGTGTAATTCATTTTTAAAATAGTTTTAAATCTTTTTTATTTAAAATCAATTATATCATTTAAAAATAATACTAGAAATATCAATTAAAATCTTAATATTTTAAATATCAACTCAAATATTATATTTTTATTAATAAATATAATTAATTAATATTAAAATATTTTAAATATTTATCAATAAAAAATAATAAATCACATATTATATAAATTAATATTTATAAATTAAAATTAAAGTTAACGTCTCTTCTATGCTTAAACTTCAATTAAAACTATTATACCCCTTCACAGGAGGCCAAATAACCAAAGGGTATCGATGTGCTGTTGAAAATTTATGTTGTATCTGTGATATTAGTCAAAATTACTGCACGAATCATTATGTAGGTTTTTGGCAAATTCATGAGTACTCTTTGTTATTTTTGAATACTTAATAGTAATTAAAAATATTTGAGTAAAATTCGTAGAGTATACTAACTAACGATTTATAATTTTACATTTAAAGAAAAGATTTAAAAAAAAATAAAATGAGTATGTTGAGAGTCTTTTTCTATTATTAAGGATATTTTAATGATTTTAACAATGGCAACAGAAACATTATTGTTGATAAGCAGCTTTTTGAATTTGTTGGGAAAAAAAGTAGGGTCTATCAAATATCCTTCATGCTGCATTTTCTTAAAGAATTTAAAAGCCGACTCTTAAAACAATATCAAATAAGTTCTAAATCTAATAGGGATTAAAATCAAATAAGGCAAGTAACTTACTGCCTTAAAGTTGTTCAGAACTCACAATTACTCTAAACTAATCATACTTTGCCAGATAATTCTAATGCTAGTTTTTTTTGCTGTACTTGACAGAAAATATTAGTTAGTTAGAATTCAAACTGTGTGGAGAATTACAATTATAATGTTGTTATTGATCATACTTCTAATTCTATTGAGAATGTTATTGAGGTGAATATTGACCCACATAAGGCGAATTCTGTTGATTCAAGATCAACCAAATGAAGTAGCTCCCCTCCAAATTCTATGCATTACTAATTGATAACCAGGATCTAACTCAAGAGGATAGGTAACAGTGATATGCAAATAATGTACATAATAAGCTTAAATAACACTATAACGACAGTATATTTCACGCCGGTTTAAGACCTTTGTGGTGTCACTAATTTCTGGAGGCCGATTTGGCTTGCCAAGATGACACTTCTAGAATCAGCTGATGAATATTGATTAATTTGGTTTATTGGAAATTTGAATGAATTATCAATCCTTCTGCTCATTGATAGCGAATGAATCATCAATCATCCTTTTCATTGCCTGCAGTTTTGCTACCAAAGTCACAATATTGTCACTTCAAGTTGGTGCACGCAAGCCCGCCACAAAATTTTCTCAACCATAATATATACATGTTTCGTTATATATAATATAATCACGTTATAATATTCATAATCTAGAAGCCTAATACGGGGATTGCATTTTGATCACATGGTCGGCTGCCTTTAATAATTGAAAGTTGCAAGAATCTCCTTTGTCTTCTTGGCTCCTTTTTATTAGGCAAGCATAGTTCCTGTCATGTGATTCCTATGAGCTACTAGTTCAGTAGTCTAGTACATATGTTTCTGGCCCAAAATCAGGCTATACCAAATTAACAATTACCAATCATGCTGGCCTTGAGAGTTAGGTAACTACAAGACCAACTAATATATATATATATATTTATATATAATATTCATGTGATTTATGACTTTTTAAATGGTGTTTCTCTTGGTTGTCGTAAACCAATCGTGCTTTTCATGTGTGTTTAGGTAAGTTTGAGGATAATTTCATATATTAATTTTATAATAATATGTAAAATTTGAATTCTCCTACAGACAAGTCAAAAATACCAACACTTTTTCCATGCTATACGCGCATGCAAATAACAAAATCCTGCCGTATCTTACCAGGGGTGGAGGGAGGTGGGGATGAGGTTAGGCATATGCCCCTCTGAACTTTTGAGAAATTTTTTTTAACCCTAAATTTTTTTTTTAAATATTTTCTGATGATATAATATTTTATAATTTTATCTCTTATTTACTTCTTTTGAAGTTTTTTAATTACTACCTTTATGTGATTTTTCAAAAAAATTTAATTTCCCCCAAAATTTTTCATTTTTAAGTACTCACATTTAAAATTTAGTATCTTAAATAAATAAAAATCAATTATATTATTATATAAAATTTACAATTTTTTGAATTCTAAACTTTAAAATGAAGTTAAATTCTATTACAAGCTTATTATATTAGGTGAAAAAAAACCAATGATACGAATCGATTAATGATAACAAATGATTTTAACGTTGTAATTTTGATTCAAATTTTTTGTTTGAATCACGCTCCCTCTGAAAATTTTTTTTTGGCTCCCTCACTACATGTAACGATTTAGCGAATAGGACTAGACTTGTGATGAGGAAGAAAGTAAATATAAAATAATTTATTGACTATTATCTACCAAAAAATACATAATTTATTTTTTATTGATACTTATTTTTTATACTTATATTCATTGCAATCATGAATATAAGTCATCCATACAGATTAATATAAAGAATATAACATTTTCATTATTGAATTGAATCAATTAAACACCTCTTTTATAGTCTCATAATAATTTGTCATCTTCAAAAAGTAACATAGCTTAAATAAAAAAAAAAAAGTCACATGGGAATGTATGTTACTTTTTTTTTTTTTAATGAATAAACACTTCTTTTAATATTCCTCTTTTAGAATTCTAATGTTCAATTAGGTTTTAAATTTAATTAAGGTTCTAAAGGGCACAGAAATACCAAAATACCCCTAGATTATGTAGCCCAAGCTAATAACATGTACATTCTCGTTAAAAACAAACGGAATTTGGGAATTATTGGGGGAATGAATGTCGCATTTTGAATATTGGATTGCAAAGTGTTGCACAAACCATTGTTAAGGAGAACTTTTATAATTAATTATTTTAATTAATTATAAGTATATGTTTTATTAACATAATTATTGGTGATAATTTACGTTGGCGTGTCGAGTTGGTATCAATTAGTTGACATCGTAAACTTTAAGAACATGACTATTCAATAATCATGTTGAAATGCAAAATCCAATCACAATTAGACACAACTAACTTGTTAATTAAACAGGACTACAGCGCACGAGATCCTGCATGGCCGTGGGATCTGACGTGGGCCTGCCAACAACACTCCTTGTTGGTTGTGCTGCCTACGCGCGCGATCTGACCCTCCAATGTCTGATCTGTCGGCTGGCGGAGCGCGTGTGTGGCGCGTTGGTGTTGCTAAGCATGGGATATATTCTTGTTTCGAATCAAATTTCAAATTTTAATAATTTTTAAAGCTTTTTGATGGTCCTTTTGCCCGGTTACTGTCCATAAATCGTATTTTTCCAATTATCATCACCTAATCACCTACACAATTGAGAAAAATAATTATAGCAACGTATTAAAATTGTGAATATCAACCTAAGTAAAAAAAAAAAAATTTACACAAAATAAAACAATCAAAATAAACTAATTTAAATTAAAATAAAGCTAAATTAAACATAATCAACTTAAAATTAAATTGAAATACCAAAAAGCATAATCATTTTAAATGCTTAAAAATAACAAAATAATTTTATTTTATAAAGTTATTGCATGACCAAACCAAAAAAAACATAAAAAAAGTCCACAATTCATAATCACAGCCAAAAAAATTTAAAAGAGCTTTCCTTTCCCCTTTTTCAAGACTAGTTGTTGGCCCTGATTATTAATACTTGATAAGGGTGAACATCGAGTAGGTTGGGTGGGTTTTTGTGAATTTTCAACCCACCCAAACATTTTTTTTTACCCACCCAATTAACTCAATGTAAAAAATCAATCCACCCAATTAATATCAGGTTGGGTTGGGTGGATTGGGTGGGTTATGTATTTTATTAATAAATGATACTAAACATCCAAAAACAAATAAAAAATTTAATGGGAAAAAAAAATAAACTCATGGCATAGTTTTTAAAATAAATTCTATCATAGATTTTGCACAAATAAAAAAATTTCTAAGATAATCTCATTAATAGTCAAATGTAAAATAAATATAAGTTATAAAAATCACCAAAAGATACAAGAATACTAAAGTAGTTAGTGATATTTTTTTACAAAATTACCAAAAATTACATCTATATTGAATATCAAGTAATGCATTTTATATATTTAAATAATCTAAACAACACTTAGGGATCAACATCATTTAGTAAAAAAGAAAAAATAGAAAGTGAGTAAATATTGGATGGGTTGGGTGGGTTTTTGAAATTTTTTCAACCCACCCAATCTTTATTGGATGGGTTGAAAACTTTTTTTTACCCACCCAATTAACTAAATATAGCAAATCAACCCATCCAATTAAGGTCAGATTGGGTAGATTGGGTGGGTTTGATGGGTGATCGGGTTTTTTGTTCACCCCTAATACTTGATGCTTTACATTAGTACTTTGGAACTCAATGGAATAAAGATTAATTTTCGTTGCACTAAATTTCATCTAAAAAAATCAAAGAGAGAAGTGATCAAATGTTGTTTAAATTAGGTCAATATATGCATAAACATGATCTGGAACATAGATTTTGGAAAATTTCAACAAATAAGAAATAGCGAATAAGAAAATTGAAAACGCAGGGGGGGGTTTGTTGTGGTGGAAGGCAGATGCTATGATCCAGAGTTCAATCCAATCACCAAAACGAAGTAAAGCGAAAGACAAATAGCGTCACATATCAAAGCAAAAGACAGAAAAAAAAAACGTAGATTAAAAAAAATAATAATAAAAAAATCAATAAATTACATATCAAGAGATCACAAAATAAAACAACCTAGATTTCTCAAACTTAAAAAAACAAAGAATTACATATCAAAACCACAAATCATCAAATCGTCACATATCAGAAATTATAGCGTAAACGAAAAATAGGGCAAGCACTGAAGGGGAAAGTTGATGTCGTATTGCCATTGAAAAGACTCTGATTCTAACGCAGTACATGCTGGGCTAGGTGAGTCCAGTGTCCCACGTGACCAACATAGGATCATGTCCAGGCCAAACAACTAGGCCGAGCTGGGAGCTTTTTTTTTTTTTTTTTAAACAGTTTCTTTAAAAAATACTTTTTATAAAACATACATGTTGGTCGAGCCGCTCTTTTGGCTCTCTAGGTGCGCCTCCCTTTTCCTCTACTAGCTAGGAGACTTGTATTTGTAGCTTTGATCAAACATTGTGAAGGACTTTGAGTGAAAAAGAAGACCTTGACATTGAGAAGGATAGATAGGCGAGGTTTCAAGGTCTAGACAAGAACTGCAAGCGTGACAGGTTTGAAAGAAAGTGAGTAAGGGAAAGAGCATGTTGGGTAGGGTAGAAAAATTGAGAAAGTGAGGTGGATGAAGTATAGGAAGAGATATAGGCAAGGAAGAGAGAGAGAGAGAAAAGGGTGGAAACTGGAAACCCTAGGTATTTTGAGAGACGGAAACTAAGAGAACGTGTGAGAGTCGTGGCAGAGAAAGTGAGAGTGGGTAAATGAAATGAAAAATAATAAACCCTAGGTCCTATTTTGTCCTTGTCAAGTTTCAAGACTTGATCAAAATTTAAAATTCTCAACTTAATACTGAATATACCAGTGGGTTATAAATGCTCATTTTTTGAGGGGGGAAGGATGTATGGGTGGTTTTTTTTTTTTTTGTAATGAGTTATTAGTAGTTGTCTTTTGTGTCAATTTATATTTGACACAATTACTGAATTTAATATTATAGGTCAATTTACGAATGGCATGTCAACTCGAGGGAACTTTTATCGTTTTAAATTCTATAATTTTGTACAAATTTCGTTTTGTATTTACGTGTTATCACTTGAATTATCTGTCTTTGTTCATTATTGTACATTGATATTGTTTAATGATAAAGAATTCAAACTTTTCAAAACTATTATCAGCACTACTAAAAATTTACATGAATATGTGTTGGAATTGGTGTCCACAAAGTATATGATGCTAAGACTTTATTTGATATAAAAAGTGCTTTATTTCATTAAACTACTGTGCGCATATATGTTAGATACTTAGTATATTATAAAACTCCGTGATTATTGTCCTTAAATATTAAATGTGATATACAATAGGATAACATTAAAAAAATTATAATCTAAAACTGTCCATAATAAATTATTTATAAGCTTGGATCTTTAATTAATTATTCAGTTCATCTCTAATTATGAATTGGATAATTCTATGCGGATTGTTGTTGAGGTATCATCGGGATGAAAGTGCTTTATATAATATGATTATATAGGACTAGATCAGCATTAATTTGAATATCTAATAATCTCCGTTAGTATATATAGTATTCAAATTTAATCCACAATAATCATGTATGGAATAGTCTTAAATTTGTATTATTAATAGATTTTTATTTATGACGTTATGTCTTTTGACTTAATCGATTTAGATTCACAAGATGTCGAATCTGATTTCTGGTATCTTTGAGACATTACATAGTATATAGCTAGGATTGTCAATATAACAAGATGAAGTATATTCCTTCGTTATAAAGTAGATGGGCAGTTCCTTTTAAGTGTTAAATCATAGCTTAAATAAAACAAGCATGAGTTATAATAAAATCGTAAATATATTATTCATTAAAAAATCGATAGTGCTTAAAGGAGAAGATACAATTAGAGAGGTTAATGAATGATTAGAACCTAGTTCTAATTGTGAACTATTTATGGAGAAATGATCTATTTTTAGTGATTATATCAATAGATGATTCAAACTCTTTACATAAATTATATTTCTAATTTCAAGAGTGTAATTCCAAATTTATAGAATAACTATGAAATTAATAAAATTGTTATTTTTGTTAGAGTATTTAGTTAATTATCAAGTTTGTTGGAGTTTAAAATTATAAGTCTGTGGTTCCCCATTTCATCTTCTCAATGCTTCTTGAACCCTATGTGTTTAATTGGATTAATTAATTTATAATTTGTGAATTCTAAATTATTCTTTCTTTGCACATTCCATTCACTTTGAAAATTTATGTGTAAATTAAAATATGTGATTATTTAAATTAATCGTAATTAGATGATTCAATAAAAAAAGATGATTTAATGTGGACACCCACACTATAGGTGGCGCCTACACCATATGAAAACTTAGAGAAAATATTTTTAAACAGTAACCTTTGCCTCTTTACTAAAAGAGAAAAACTTGGAGAAAAAAAAATTCACCATAGCAGTCTTTGCTTCTTTTACGTGTTGAGAATTAAAAACAAATACTACAATGGTGAGATAGTGGTCAAATTCAATTAGTAGAAACACATACACATTCATTTGAGTAATACAAAAATTAGACGTGAAAAACCTATATCATTGAATTTAAATCATTAATAAAGTTATCGAATTAATTGAATAATAATAATACTCTTATTTTATGTATAAATTATACATCAAACTAATATAACTACAGAGTATTTGAAAAAAGTATTACAAAAATTTTATCACACACAATCCAATCGTCTATAATCCTTCCGTTAAATTTCCACTTTAATGGTTTTCGAATGTTCATGTAAAGGTGCAAAGAATATATCTTTAGATTCCAAAAGGGCAAAAAGGATATTCATCCTTCTTCTCTCAAAACGGTCAGACATTTACACTCAAAAACATGAAAATAAGTGAAAGCACAAGCATAAAAACAAAAACGTGCTTTCTGGACTTGGCTGAAAAGCTTGCTGGTCCATTTCCGTTCGTTATACATACACACACACATACATACATACATATACATTCTAAAGCGGTTTGGATGTGGATTCCATGCCTTTCACGTGGCAAGTGGAGATATATATATATATATATTTTAAAGAAAGAGTATTTTTTAACACCCCTTAAGACTAGCTCAAATGTGAGCGGAAAAGGTTTGGATAGAATAAGAATGTTGTAATTTTTGTCTGATAAATGCGAGGTATAGACTTTATATATATGTTACAAGAAAGATTGTTTTGATTATTGGGTTTTTAATTCTTTATTTTTCCAAAAAAAAAAAGAAAGAAATAACGAAAACAGAAATAAATAAATAAATATAAATCATTACTTCCAACCTTTTCATGAATCCTCTAAATTTGGTAAGAGAGATGTTTTTTTTTTCCAAGCTATTAAATTGGACGTCTAGATATTTCGTAGTAATTCAATTTTTAGTATAACACTGTTCAATCTAGTCACGTGAGTATCTTATTTTTTTGTGAATTATTCTGATATTAATAGATTAAATATTTGATTGATGATTGTTAACATGATATACATATTCATATGTATACATACATATATATATAATTGGGCTAGATGGAGCACATTGGAGCGATGATATTTGTTTAAAGATTTTCCATCAATCATGTAGCAGTCTTGTCATTAAAAAAAAAAAAAAATCCCATCTCCAAGGGTCCAATGAAACTCCGAAACTTTATCTTTTCTTAAAAAAAAAAAAAAACTATAGAACAAAGCCACTTGCCAAAATTGAGATGTATGTAGTAAAAAGCTTCTCTATAATGGAGTGCGGACATGTGTCAATATTGAGGGGTCGTTTGACAAAAAAGTCTCCAAAATCACTTTTTTTATTTTATTTTATTATTATTTATATCTTTAAAATATTATAATAAATTTTAAATTTTAAAAGTTTATAATTTTATACATACAAGTTTAAATGAGATGATTTTTTTAAAAAATTATATAAAAATTTGAAAGAAAAAAATAATATCCATATTGATAATTTTTTTTCTTAAAAAATTTTTAAAGTTTTACATTTTTTTTACTCTAAATATTTTTTTTTCAAAATAGATTTTTTAAAACAACTTTTTTCTAAGCAAAAATAATAATAATAATAATAATAAATCTCCAAAACGACATCTAAATAGACTCTAAATTTAATATTTAAAAACAAAATATTCTCAAATCAAGTGCTATTTTTTGTGATAAATTTAGTTAAATATTAAATTTAATGATAAATTTACTATCTGTATAGAAAATGTTAAATTAACATAATTTACTATTGATTCCTGATCATTGCAAATTTAAAATTATTGTTATATTTCAACTTCACTTTTCAAATCATTTAGTTTTATTTCTCTTAAGTATACATTCAAGAAGTTGGACCCCCCCAAGATATCAAAATGGGACCAATAACTGATCCTTTCAACTTTGCCGTCTTGTTGCACCATTTGCATTAGTGTGAAAGAAAATTCTAACTACCTTGATTATTAAAATTTTGATTCTTCTTCTGCCCTAGACTACCCTATAGCTCCGGCCGTTGCATTCATCTATTGTCACCAATGACGTAAAATTCCATCGAAAAGTTTGAACAGTAATGAACATGCTCGTGTGTATATTTTTGTTGCTCAAATAACATTGTATTTTGCATTTCATACTCACAGTGATGTAAACAGAAAAAACTTAAATATGTTCTTGTTGTTGTACCCCGAGTATTCTAAAACTGCGTACTTTAGATATGTTCTCAACATTATACTCTTAAATATTTAGCAATTTTATCTTATATTCAAGTATCCTTTCGGTCAAATGATAATTTTAACTCTTAGAACAAAAATTCTACTAATTCGTTACCTATATTTGTGCCTTCGTCCTTCTCTGGACAGTCATCGTCATATAGCAATTTAGTCACCGTAAAATTGAAAATTTTTTTGGTTTATTGCGCATGTACGGAGTGTGTGTTTACCAACAAATTATTAGGTAAAGTCTCAAAAAATTGATAATCATCTTAAAGAATAAAGTCGCCATTTAATTGATTAAACATAATAGCCGAGATGTAGAATTGATATGAAGTCGAATTCAAAGATGCAAAAATACTATGAATTCATAATACATGGTATAAACTTTGCAATGTTGAAATGCGAGGTAAAAAATAATACTTTAACTGCTCTTACTATAATAATTTCATTTAATCTAAATTGTACCAAAAAAAAAAAGTCCAAGTGATATACTAATAGATAGTAATCAATGGCGGAGCTAGACAATGATTTTGGTGTAGTGTCGTAACAAATAAGATTTTTTAAAAAAATAAATTAATATAATAATTTTTAAGTGACATAATTATATAGTTTGAGTATTAAATGTGGTTCTAGAAATTTTTTTTCTAATAAAATGGGCACATTACTAAATTTTTTATAAATTTTAAAAGTAAGAATTAACACATGAACCAAATGAAAAAAGAAAAAGGCATACAAGAAAAGTTATGCAAAATAAGGTAATCAAAATAATTTGAAAATACAGTTACTGTTAGTAGTTATTTAAAAAAAGAATACAAACAAATTTAGTTTTAAGTCAATTAGCTAAGTGATTGTTTTTGCAATAAAAATAAATAATTTACATAGAAAAATTAAAAGGCTTAACGTTTATTAAAAGTTAAGCCACCAACAGACGACACGAAAATTTTTTATCGAACAAAGGAAAAAAAAAAAGACGCATATGAGAAAAATAATACAAAACGAAATAATTACAGCAACTAAAAAACATAACTAATTTTTTAATAGGTTTTGATAATTTTATGACAAAAAAATGAAACTATTAATGTGAAAAAAAAATCAATCAATCATGTTTATTTTTTAATTATATTATAATTTATGTAATAAGTTGAAATTTTAAATTTTCAATTGTTTCAAACCGGCAATACTTATAAAAATATAATTACAAACATTAAACAATGACTTAGTTTAAAATACAAAAACACTAATTACAAAACTAAAAAAGGTAATTGATACTTCAATATATGTAATTAAGTTTTTTTTTTTTTCAAAATTAAAATTTTCGACACAAAAGACAAAAACTTGAGTATTTTTTTAAACTATTTATAGTATATAACTCGAGATTTTAAAACTAAAAATCACTTTAAATATTTTTCAGCCAAAAATTATATATATTTATTAATTTAAAAATTAAAATCGTTTAAAATATTAGTTAATAATTAGTGCTAATATATATAAGCATATGCTACTTACATTAAATTTTAAAATAAAATTACAAATATTAACATCTTCATTATAAGTTCTAAATTTTTTTTTATTTTTAATAATTAGATAGATAATAAAAGAAAAATAAAACATCCTCTAACATCAAATTGTCAACATAAGCAGCACAGTTTTTCTCATTTGGATCAAGATTTCATGTCTGCAAACAATGAATGCTTAAGTGAACAACACGAAAAGTTTGAAATTTAATCTGCAAACCTTTCTCGATCCAAGCTCAATACGATGTTAGCCTTTTTAGAGTCTGAAAGACAATCATCTTCTTCAACTCAATCATAAATATCAAAAAATCAAAATGAAAAAATATAATTGAATCCCAAGGTATGAAATATTAATGAATACCTTATATTAATATCTTTTGAATTGATTTACTTATAAACAATTATATCATACATTCTTAACCACTAATTAAATTTTGTTTCCACCAATAGGTATGAATTAGATACAAGAATTTAAGATAAAACTGGTCTAATAATTATCACAATATTTGGAAGAGCAACTTCAGCACTGATAAAAAAAAACCATGGTCTACATTAACAATAGAATAAGGTTATACAAATCCAATAATAGCACCACCCATAATCGATCAATTAATATTTCAAGTCTACTTTAGACTTAAAAGAGCACTCATCGATACAATTATTTCAAAAATATTTGATGAGGATGAATTCACATTTCTACTGCCTCTGCCATCAATGGTTGTTCCTGAACCATAACTACCAATAGTGTGTCATTAGATCTACAAATACCTGATTCAAAAAAATTATTATAAGATAATAAATTATTACTAAAACATTGCCTATTTAATAAACTATAAAAATACTAATATTAATTTAAATAATAATGTATTTTGTTGTTTCAATTCTAAAATGAAAACAATATAATCATCAAGAAAATGAAAATTGATCAAATAATTATTTTACTTATAATCAATTTTTAATATCTCTTCTCTGCCAATAGAAAATACAAATTTTCATTTAACTTAATTAAAAAAATAATTTTCTAACTTTTTCCTTTTTTTCTATATTAATTATTATTTACATGACAGTGACGAGGAACATAAAAAAGGTAAATAACGATTGTAATATTAAAGTTTAATTTATATTATGTCTATACTTTCTTAAATATATGACATATTATTATAATATCATTATATATATAATGTATTTAATGTTCTATATTTTATTTATAATATTTTATAATAATTTATTGTATATGCTTCAAATATTTTGACCCGTATTTTTACTATAAGAAAAGATAGTTAGAGATGTCATCCTTTCCATGACTGTCGTAGAGTTTGACTGATATCGAAGAGTATTCACGTCGGTTACCGCCCAACCGGCGTTGATAGCGACAAACATGGGACAAAGAACAATAATAAACAATCAAAATTATGTCTTAAAGTCCCACTTTGCTAGTGAAGTACTTCTGTCGGAGAAAGAATCGTGGCAATACAGTACTAAATGCAAAGTTAAGAAATGCAATTATGGCTTTTATAATTGTTTTGGATTTGGAAGTAATTTTTGTGACCAAATAATTAGTTTGAATTGAAGCCCACCCCAGTTGAACCTCGACACCGCCCGGATGTTTCCACTGAAATGTTAGGGTAATCAATAATTTGGTGAAATAGGAACTACTTTTTGAACAAAATGGATGAATTTTCAACCACGTTGTTGTGCTTTGCTTTGAAGTGCCGAAAAGCCAATTTTCTTTTGGAGCTTCGAAAAAACATCTTCAAAAGGAGGTGCCAGTATATTCCAATGTTTCTTATTTACTGTTATATCTTTTTATTTGTCGCCCACTGATTCTCTTTACGCCTGTTTCTTAAAACTTTAGACCTGTATGGATCAAATTTTAGAAATATTTTTTTTATTAAAAAAATAGTTTTTAAAAATATATTTAGAAAAAAAAAACTGCATAAAGTGAAAAAAAAAAAATTTTAAAAATTTATTTTAAAAAAAATTATCAATATAGATATTGTTTCGTTCTTATCGAAATTTTATGTAATTTAAAAAAAAATCATCTCATTTGAATTTATATATGCAAAATTATAGACTTTTTAAATTTAAAATTTGTTATAATATTTTAAAGATGTGAATAGTTAAAAATAATAGTGAGGTGGAAAAAAGTATTAAAAAAGATGTTTTAGAACTTTTTTTTTTAGTTAAACGAGCTTTTAATTTAAGAATTCAACCCTCAAAAATTAAATTTTAAATTTATAAGGCGTTTAGTAAACGTATTGCGTTTGTATTGTGTTTAAATGCAATACATTGAATATATTTTATATTTGAATGAAAGTATTTGTTTTACATTTGAGTACAATGTGTGTTTGAAAAAAAAATATTTGAATTATATTTTAAAATTGAAAAGATGATGTGATTGGAAAAAATAGATAGAAAAAGTGAGATAGAGAGAGAATATGATGTAAATGGAAAAAAAATTTATTTTTAAAATATTTTAGAATAGTAAATATATTTGAGACACTATAGAAAAGTATTGTATTTGAAAACAAAACTATTACGTTTGGATTAAAATTATATTGTATTTAAACGTAATGCGAACATAACACGGAAAACAAACGCCCCATTAATTTGTGTTTTTAAAAATGTTAATTTATATTTTTTATTATTTTTTAATCAGGAAAAAAATTATTTTTATATTTATAAAGTTTTTGTCACAAAAAAATTTACTCTAATTGGCAAATTTTCAGTCATTTTTAATATTTAATATTGTAATTTACTTTTAACTATCATTTTTAGTACTTTATTCAACTTTCAATAGGAGGGAAAACTGAACTGGGAATAGAAGCGTGAGGATTATTTAGTGGATTAAAGGATGTATTCCCCGTTTGTTTTAATCATTCAAGAATAATTACTTTATTCGAATTAGTCTTACAAACGAGCATTTGAAGCAAAATGCTAGGAGTGTTAAGGTTGAGTTTTTGAATAGATTTGTGGATGTTGTGTTTTGAGCGGGTGACTATTACACATGTTTCTTGGATGTTCGGTTGACCGGTTGGTTTTGTCTAGTCCACTAGAGGGCGAAGAGTTTCATATGTGGGTTCTGGTGGGTTTTCTGGTTGACAAGTTTGTGTTTTAAATTAACCCAAGAGCAGAGTGTTTCGGACGAGGTTGCATGTTGGGTGTCCGGTTGACCTGCTGATGGAGTCCAGTTAATCCGATGGTGTAGTGTTTTTGGAGAATGGTTCGGTCGACTGGTTAAGTATATCTGGTTGACTAGTTGTGTCAGATCTACACTTGAGGGCTAAGTGGCTTTGAGACAAAGCACGGAAGACCTAACATGTCGTAAAGATTATATCGTCATTCAAGTTATCAACTTAATCGAACAACGATAAAATTGTTGTTATGTATAAAAATAATATATATGTATATATACAGAGTACCTGCACAAATTTTACAAAAAATTTGGTTATTCACAATTCAATTGTCTATGAAGTTTATCCAAATTCCATTTTTATTGTTTTCAAAACCAACAGTTTCTTTACACTCCCATACATACTTTGAACTTGTAAAAGTGAATTTTTATTATTTACGAACTTTAAAAAATATAGTATTATAACAAGTATATGAAAAAGTCATGATAATAGCAAATTAGAATTAAATATTAAATATAACTATGATATGTGATATATTAAAAATAATACTACATTAGGAGATATTTTTTTCGTCTAAATATAAAAATTTATCATTTACACAACAATTAGCATTGCATTAGGATGTTCTAAAATCCTATAAAATATGTCATGGGCAATGAGATTTTGTAAGATTACTTAAAACTATTTTAAATATCCAAACAGGTACATATTCAAATAATTTGTTAAAATATTTATGCTCAGATTGTGAATATCTGAACATTATTTTAAATGACAATTCAAATACTTACATTTAAAAGTTTTCATCCAAAATATTTGCATTCAAATGGTTGAAACAAACGGAGCCATGTTGTTGTTTGACAGGAGAAATCATGAGAAGTTTTCTTCTTTGTACTTGACAGTTCAAACATGGATCATGCATTGTTTTTAAGAATTTTCTCATTGGGTTTTACCACTTTCTATGGTTAGATCATGTCTACATCATTTAGGGGCGAGGTTGGTCGAGATTACCATTTTTGATATTTCATATTGAAGTTTTTGCTTTTGTCTTTTAGCGATTTAATTTGTGCTTCATAAGATTTTTTAATTATTTTTTTGGGGACACTTTTTGGATTTTGCGCCTTTAAGAGTTTTTCTAAGGACTTTTGGCAATGTTTTTCTTTTCGTTAATATTCTAATATTTGAGTTTGAGATTTGATGAAAGATTGAAAGGGGTGTTTGAAGAGTGTTTTGCAGACACATTCTATATCTTTTTTCGGTTTTTTTTTTCTACTCTATAAATAACTTTTTACTATTTATTTCTTTAAATTTTACATTAAATTTAAATTTTAAAAATCTATAATTATATATATATAAATTTAAATAAGATGAATTTTTTTAAATTACATAAAATTTTAAAAGTAATGAAATAAGATTCATATTAATAATTTTTTTGAATAAACTTTTAAAAGTTTACATTTCATAACTTTAAACAAAATTTTTCTCCCAAACACATTTTTCAAAACTCACTTTCTTACAACATTCAAAATACATATTCAAAACCTCCTCCAAACAGGTCTTAATTGCTTAATGGGATGTAGTTGTTATCTTTGATATCAATTATCACCTCTCAGTTGAAAAAAAATAAAAACAGAAAACAAAAAACAAAGAGGGTGTTTGGTTTTGTTTCCAAAACTGATTTCACGATTCCCTAGAAAATCGATTTCAAAATCGGCGTGAAATTGTGTTTGGTTTATGTTGTTTTTGAAAATAGATTTCAAAACGAATCCAAAATCGCCTTTGCTCCCAATATAAAATTGAAAACGATTAAAAGTCGTTTTCTCTGATTTCATTTTTCCCATTTCTCCCATTTCTCTGATTTTATTATTATGGTTAATTAAAATTTAATTGATATAGTAATTATTTAAATATTATGATTATTAATTTTTAATTCATTTTTCAATTAAAAAATTTTATTAATTTTTAATTTTTGGTATTCATAATAAATTTTTTTTAAATCAAACATAAATATGTTTTTATATAATACTTATAAAATGACTGGTTTTCAAAAATATAACTAAACACAGTTTCACTTTTTTGTTTCTCAAAACATACACTCAGAAAATAAAACCAAACACAATTTCAGAAACGTTCTCAGAATTGTTTTCAAAACGATCTCAAATTCAGAGAATTTGAAAACATAACAGATTTCAAAAACAATACGAAACGCTACCAAATTATTCTTTCTTCCAATGAAAACATAATGTTATTGAGCGCTATTCTCTTTTGATATATTGTTATTCTTTATAGAGCACTAATCAGTTCTTTATTCTTTAAGATGCTTAATTACTTTATTGGTTCCTGTTATGATTGAGACGTTTTAGTCTTTAGTGCTTTCGTTTATAGTTGGAATGGCCTTCAACTCTTAAAAAGGATTCAAAAATAATTTTTCCTTTTTTAACAGAATTAGTTATTGCCGTTAATATATTGGATTAATTGCTCCTTTAATCCCTAAACAATTATGTTTGTGATGTTTTAAACCCCAATTTGTAGTTAAAACCTCAATTTTTACTGAATTTACTAAAATAAACTAAGAAAATAAAACAAACTTATAAAAAGAAAAGATATCATAAATTTAAAAAATCACTCTTTCTCTCTCCTTTCTCCCTTTGTCCGCCTGTCTCTTTCTCACTCTCCCTGTTGATCTCTCTCTTTCTTTTCTCTCTGTTTCTCTCCCTCTCAATCTTTCTCTATCGATCTCCCATTCTCTCTCTCTCTCTCTCTCTCTCTCTCTTCTCTCCCTCGGCTGTCCCATTCTGCAACTAGTTGAATCCCTTCCAACACCACGGTGTAGATCTCACTGCCACGTGAACCTTCCCTCCTCTGTCACCAACTACTCCCTTCGCTACGAAAAAAACGTATTTTTTTATTTTAAAATTTTTTCCTTTTTAAGGGTTTTTTTTTTTTTTTGTTTCTTCAAGTTAGCTTAGAGCCTGTTGAGATGCTGTTTTGAAGATTTTTTTTATTAAAAAAAATTGTTTTAAAAAATATGTTTAGAAAGAAAATTGTTTGAAATATAAAAATGTAAAATTTTATAAATTTAAAATAAAAATTATCACTATAGATATTATTTTATTATTTTTTAAATTTAATGTAATTTAAAAAAATCATTTTATTTAAATTTATATATGTAAAATTATAAACTTTTAAAATTTATATTTTAAAATTTATAATAAACTATAACGTTTTATAAATATAAATAATAAAAAGTGATAATAAGGTGAAAAAAATAAAATTGTTTTAGAGACAATTTTTTGAGGTTCCAAACTGCCTAAATTAAATAAAAGTTGAGATGTCAGCGACAAAAATACGGTGAAAAAAAATTACAAAAACAATAGTTTGATCCGTTAGTAGTTAATAGATTCTAGCATAATAAACAAACAAAAAAAAAGGACCATTTTTATTATATGTTAAGTATTTTGGGTCATTTCAGCTAAAAAATAAATGAGAGCAAAACGTCACAAACATTTAGGGCCCAACATAATCTAAATTTGAAATCTATGTCGTAACTCACCTTACTCTTACTAAGTGGATGAGTAATAGTTGGCATCATATATAGTAGGATTAATAATTCATGTCAACAGGTCAAGTTTAATTGTGTTGAGTTGAAGCCAACATGAATTTTTAAAACTAGAACCTGGACATGACCTATGACCTGTCAAATGAAAAAAAAACTTGACCTTAACCCGACCTAACGGGTTGGTGGATTGACATGACACAATCTGCACTACCCGTCAACAAGTGTACTTTCGGGTTAGCTACACTATACGAACCGCAGACTCGCCAACTTGTCGACCCACGAATCTACTAGTAAAAAAGGTACCAAAAAAAAAAAAGGGAGAAGAAAGAAGAAAAATTTCAAGCAAATTAAGAAAAATATCATATATGATTAGTTCAAACTATAAAATCATATATAAATCCATATCTTGAATTAGACATGAATTATAAACAGGTTATTGTGAGTTAATTTTGTGTCAAATGGGTTGACCTAAACCTAACTCATTTTTTGATTGTGTTAAATGGATTCGACCCCAAACCCACCTACACCTTTTTTCTCGACCCTAACCCACATTTTTTTTTGTCAAATCCGTGTCGTGTTATCATGTCATGACCTAAATTACCAGTAATTATATAGGTATTCTTAAAAATAAAAAAAATAAAAAACTCGAGATACTAATTTTAATATCAACTTTTGAATACCAATATATAAGACATGTGAATTATTCTACTTTTATTAATAGGTGTTTAAAAGATTACCGATCAATTGATTCTTAAGAATTAGAATTAGTAGGCGTTTGGGACACAAATTTTTTTGGCATTGCATTTAAATGCAATGCAATTTTCTCCCAGATACAAAAACATTTCATTCAAATACCAATCACATCACATTTTAAATCTAACACAATCACTATTTATTATTTCACTTTTTCTATTACTTTTATTAATTACATCACATATTCTCTCTCTCTCTCTTTTTTCTCTCTACTTTTACCCATCACATCACATATTTATTATCAAAATACAATTCAAATACTTTTCCCCCAAATACACATTGCATTCAAATGCAATGCTAATACTTTTCCTCCAAATACAAATTACATTTAATACATTGCATTCAAACGTAATATAAATGTAATGCGTTCACCAAACGAACCCTTAAAATTGATATTTTAGTGCTGCCATTTTTTTCCTCTCACCACAAGCAACGCAAAAAAATATATATATGTGCTCTTTTCAAGATATCATAGATCATAGATGTCGTCATAATCTGAGTATTTTTTAAATGAAAAAGTTGTAGCTCCTCCTTTCACATTCAACGGTGCACCTCAGACCCGGGGAATTTGTAAGATGGTCAATTGAATTCTTGCACGTACGAGACTGGTTAAGAATACAAATTCTTATAAGATATTTGCGTTTTTTTTTTTTTTTAGCCAATTGATATTTTGCGTTGTGCCTTTTACACGATGAAAGATTTGAAGAAATAACCTAATGGTGTTTGACTCTAAATTAGGATCAAAACCTACAAAGTACGTTTAGACACTGGTCGATTTCAGCATCTCAAAAAAAAAAAAAAAAAACCACAAAACACAAACAATGACAAAGACGGAAAAAAAAGGCTATTAAAATTGTAGTGGAAAATGGAATTAATTAGTATATTCTTCCTTCATAATGATTAATTTGATAAATTTATTCAGCTGTTCATTTTTTTTCCCCTTCTTGAGTGCAAACGCATTAACGTCTAGTCTTCATATAATCAACTTTTTTCATGATAGTCCAAAATTACGACTAGTTTTTATTTGCAATGCGCAAGGCGTAGATTCTGCTGTGTAAGTGCACGCGTCACAGGTAAATAATAAAACGACGAGTAAAGTATCATTCTTATATCAATTATTCACTAAATATTAAAATTATATTACCTCTAACTTTATTTAAATAAACTCAAAAGAAAATAAAAATAATAAAAGTAAAATCTAATAAAAATAACAATTAATAAAATAAATATAATAAAATTTAGGATTATAATTTTCCTTCAATACTTTACTTTAATAGTTTACTTGAGAGTTCTAAATTAAAAGCATCTACCAATGATCAAATGAAAATATCTTTTTTAATTAGCTTATTATATCCTTATGAGAATTAGATTAAGAGAGAAAATTTATTAAGTAAAGGCTCTATTAATGATTACATATTTTATATGGGTATATTTTTATTCTATATAAACTCAAGGCTTCCACACATAGATTATATGTTATTTTATCTAAGATTAAACACCAAAATTTCCCTTTTTAAGTTCATTAAGATTTACCAAATCAATCTAATTAGTGATCAGTTAATTAGAAGCATTAAGCACAAAATAGATTGAATAATTCAACATTGATTAATAAAAATAAAGAGAGAAAATAAATAAATTGAAGCTATATATTGAGTTTTAATTGCAATCCCAGAAAAGAAAATTAATTTATAAATAAAATTGAAAATCTACAAAATAAATGTTTAAGCATTCTTAAATTACAAAAATAAAAAGATAAGAAAATAGGTAGAAAAACCC
Organism: Antiaris toxicaria; assembly: GCA_035233585.1. NCBI lineage: Eukaryota > Viridiplantae > Streptophyta > Magnoliopsida > Rosales > Moraceae > Antiaris > Antiaris toxicaria. The sequence continues at coordinate 12,212,609 of CP141161.1, forward strand.
CTTCATAGAGGTGTCACAAATCTCTAAGGTCTTCTTAAAATATTCCTCTCCTTCTTCTTCTTGATACTTCAAAATGTTTTCTTCTCCTTCTTCTTCTTGATACTTCAAAATGTAATCTCCAATTTTTGTAGAAAATAAAACCTATAACAAAAATAAATATAAAATTCTAAAAACTTAAACAGAAAACCTAATAATATATATATTTTTCTTTTTCATTATTTATGGTTTTGACTTTTATGAACAGCCAAAGAGACCCATAAACTAACCGTAATCTCTCTAATTTATAGACTTATTTTAAAAAGGGCAACTTTTGAGTCACAAAATTCATGAAAAGGAAACTAACGTGAACTGGTGCTGCAATGCCCACTTCCTACAGCTATAATGCTCACATTCTGCCTTGCCAAAGCTGTAGTGCTGAGAAACCAGTGATGCAGCACCCACTGTAGCTTATCCAGGTGAATTTAGCATTGCAGCGCCCATTTTTCATGGCTGCAACACCCAAAACTCTTGTTCTTCTTTCTTTGAATAAATTTTTCTTAAAGTTCCAAGCATTGCATCCAAAAAGTATTAATCTCCCAACCTACAAAAATAAGACTAAAAAACAACAAGGAAAACATTAAATAACTCTTAAACTAACAAAATATCAAGTAAAGAGTAATCAAATCACCGATTTAAGACCGGCTCATCAATATTTAATTTTCTTAACCTTTCATGAAGTGCTTTTTGCATGCTCTTCAAGAAACCTAAGGTCATTTTTGCATTGTAGTTCTAATTTCAAATAAGGATTATTATAATTATTATTATTGTTGAGGTCATATTTTATACCTTATTTCTCGTTGTACACATGCTCCCGAACACGTCGTCAAAGAGCACAAGACGACTCAAGCAGCCCATAAGATCCAAAAACAACTTCCAAATGACTGCACAGGGAGTCACAAGTCACGTGAGGCTAAATAAGGAAAGTTGTCCACAAGATCAATAAAAGGGAAACCAAATTAAGCATATCAAGTAAGAAAACCAGCCAACTAGCTTGTATGTCACTAAAGGGGAAACTTTCCTAATCACTTCTAGTCATTCCCAAATTGGAGAGTAAGCTACAACAAGAAAAGGCAACTTCCAGTCATTAATAAAGGTATATTCCACCAAAATCAAGCAACTAAAATTAGAGGATTAGCTCCTATGAATTGGGGCTTACAGCATAAGCCTTGAAGATGACATTTGGACATCACTTAAATCGAAGCTCTTGCCCTAAATAGCATATTTCTCCACAATTATTGCAATACTTAATGTATTTTGATGAATTCTCTATAATGCATCAACCTCCATCTCCTTTCTATCATGTTCGTATTTAAGATAACTATTGTAACATTGATTTATACATAGTAGAAGCTCCCTCTAGCACTACAAAGGATGTAGTCGAGAGATTACGGTCAAACCTCCATAAATCGGTTGTCTTTCTCTTTATTTACTATTTTTCATAATTTACTTTATTTCATGTGACTTACTAATGACCCACCAATGACTAGTCGAAGACTAGCCTATCGTCCCGTTTTAGTTATTGGCTTCGTGTTATCTTTGATTATAGATTTCACCCTCTACCTTTATTATTTGTGTTGCAAGAAAGGAAGAGTGATCTTTATTACTAGTCACCATAACAAGGTTAATAGGAAACCTCAAGTGAACTGGTTACTAGACAGTTTGATTAGTCTTTCACCCCTATACCTAAGACAGATAAACAATTTGCATGTAGTAGTCTTCCACCTTAGATTCCTCTGGTTTCGCCCGTTCAGGAATGGTTCACCATCTTTCGGGTCTCTATAGGCATGCTCTCATTCAAATGCTTCTTAAAAAATCGAGGTCTATCGATGATGCAATCCAACAAGGGATCCCGCCAGTCAATTTCCTTTCGCTTTATGGGTTTGCACCCATATTTTGAGGACTTGGTTATTCGCAATATTTCTACTCAGCATATAAAAAACTCTTTTCTTTTTCGTAAGGGTTATTTGCATTTGTCATCTCTAATTATAAATCAATCTCGTTTTAATATCTTAAAATTAGACTTGAGTAATTAATTTATTTTAAAATAATCCTTCTATCTAAAACACTATTAAAAATAAACAGTGTATGGATATGTAAAACGGTTTCACAATCACTAATTTGCATATAGAGGCAAGCACTCCATAGATATAGTTAATTACCTTATTTGTGGGTAAAACCGTGATTACCTCTTTTCCGCACAAGCCAACATGTCAGAGGACGTTAGGCTGTTAGAATTCCGTTTCAGATTTAAGTGCTGAGTCAGCAGTAGGTTATAGTAGTTGAAAGCTATTTATCCTGTTGTAAGTGAGTATAAACATATTTCTTCGTTGTAGAATTTTCGCTCAGTTGAGCCATTGCAAAAAAATCTAATTCTCTCCTATTTTCTATCTCTCTCTCTCTCTCTCTCTCTCTCTTGATTCTTGACTCAATAGTTTTATTTTTAATTTTGTTTTGTTATACATTTTAATGTTTATTTATTTATTTAATTATTTTAGAAGGTAGAAAGCAATTGAGATTGATGATCTTTATTAACTAAAGAAGAAAAAGTATTGTTGGAAATACTGATTTTAATCCTAAATTTTGTGTTATACTTTTTATTCATAGAAATAATTCATTGATGTAATAATTTTTTAAAAATTTATTAATAAAAAAATAATTTATATTTTATATAGATTGATATTTAAAAATTATGTTTAATATTGGTGTAATTAGTATTTTTCAATAATTAAACTTTTCTTCTGCTTATAGGCAGTCAGATCCACTACTTTCAAAGCAAACTCCTAACGAAAAGCTCCCTAATAGGATATAAAATACACGCGACGGTCAAACTACGCATGTTCTATTAACTGCAACTGATGACTTATTAGGTACGGGCCTACCTTTTTTATTTTTTATTTTTGTCTCATGTTCTTGGTCGGTCAGGATAATACATATATATAATTTATAGATATTTGAATGGAATTTATAATGTATATAATTGACGTATGTTGATTTTTTCTTTTCGTAATAGGAATGAATTGTCGTGTAAAAAAAAAAGATTGTTTAAAATTGTTTCTTATGCTCCATCATCCTAAGAAATGGCATAAAATGATCTTCCGTTCCCTTTTATTTATATCCCTAAGAAAGTTTGTGACGTGACAAAAAGAAAACTTATAAAATTTGTTCGAAAAATAATGCAGAAGCTTCAACCGTAAAAATGCTAACCCATGTTATTATATATATAGTAATTTATACACTGATCTCCAGGCTGACAGAATGGATTAGAACTTCTAACAAATTATGATTTCGAGCCTCAGCCAAACAGACTTTTTCGCTATTTTCGTTTTCACGAACCATTGTGTGTTAGACCATACGTTATACGATCTTCAAGTGTCTTTATGCTCAAGCACGCATGCCGTACAGGTCAACTCTTTCCAATCAAATGCGTGCTTAAATTATTAGGCACTTGTTGAAAATATACTCAATAATTCTATAGAGTCAATCGTCTAAAATAATTGCATGTACATAGAACTCCTTGTATGGTAGGTGTTTCAGCTGGATTGCATACTAAGAGAATTTTCACTCTCTTCCGACCAACAGAATTCCCCCCACTACCAAGATAAATTGCCACAAAATTTTCACAATTCAAATAATATAAACCAACTTGAGAATTATCTATAACCAACTAATTTCTATTAATACCTATCCTAATAACATTTAAAGTCAAATAAAAAAATCCTATCAGGATTCAATGAATTAGTAACGATTCTATCCAATTTTGTTTTTACTCAAACTAAAATTACTAAGTATTGTATCACAAATAATTTTTTAATTCCCATGAATATATCTACAAATGATAATGATTCTTACCTAGAATAACTAAATTAATTCATCTGAAGAATCCAACTAAAGGGAATATTTGCATCTAGTCCACTTCTTGGAGTCCAACTAAATAATTACAAGTATGATCTAATAGTAATTCATATACATTCTATTAAATAACGAAGAGTTCGAATTTTCTATTTTCTTTTTTTTTTTTATAATGGAATCCAACTAAAGAAAATATCTGTACCTAGTCCCCTCTCTTGGCACGCATCATTGTCCCCTCTTGTCCTACCCAGGAAGTTTTTTGCTCAAATTTGCCTAGCTCTGCCCGGACTAGGCGCAATTTTACTGTACTTCTAATCTGAAAATTATCTTGATTTGCTGGTTAGGAAATTTTTTGAGTTACAAAGTGATATGATGGACATATGTAATACAAGATAAAATAATGAGAAATAAACTGCTTAATCTAAATTAATTAATTCATATAATTATTTAGCTCTTGTACTACTTAACTAAAGCACGGAAATGATAATAATACCAAAAGAAGAAAGCTCAAAATTTTTTCTTTATTCTATGACATATCATCAAAAGCTATTTTTCCATTTTTCTGTGACATATTATTAAAAGCTTTATCTCTATACAATGTGCATAATCTGATGAAGGACAAATTCTATTTTACCTTCTTAATCATTTTATTTAAGTTTTGTACTTTATTTTTATTAAAAAATCTATTTATAAATCCTTATAAATAGACAATTATTTTGTTATATGGATAACAAAATGATTGAAATCCCATATTGTTTATCCAATTGCAAAAATAACACTTTATTAGAATATGATGCATGATAAATGTTTTTGTGAAAGAATTACGGATTTAATATCTATAAATAACGCTTAAATTATTTGTAAATTATGCCAATGTACTGGCATGATTTCTAGGCTCTTTGGGGTTTTGATCTTTGGCATATCAAACGACACAACTCATATGCAGTCGATTATCTGTCAATGTTTAAAATAATTAGAATAAATAATTATTATTCTAAAAATTATTTACTAAATAAAATTATTAATTAAATTTGATTCTAGCGTAAAAAATATAGTCACCCTGGATATATATACGCACACCGATTATCAAACCGTCTAAAGATAAACATGGAGCCGATTATCAATTAGGTAAAAATCGTGATCTTGCATAGACGTTTACTCTAACAAATTATCTTTGGACAGAAGCCTAAATGTGTAAAAATAATCTTGAAAATTAGGTGTCTTATTAAAAAATAATAATAATTGAGCATTTCTATAATAGGACAAGCTTTTTTTATCTTATTGATAAGGTAAAATCTTGCGAGGTCGGATCTCGCGAGCTTGGATCCCTTCTACCTTGTGACCTCATGAGTTTGCCTATTTTCTAGATCTAGACAGATGTCAGCCGTAATTCCCTCGTACCCTCTGTCGTGGTTCCATGCGGGGTAAGGTGAGAAATCACCAGTAGGACAATGGTGAGAGCTTGGCTCAAAGGTCACAGGGTGAGATGGTGTATTGCCGGGGAAGAAGTTTTCACCGTTGGCAAGGGTGAAGGTAGGCAGCAGTGGCCATATATTCAGATCTTTTTTTTTTTTTTAAACTAAAGAATTTGTAATTGGATATAGTTGGATGCATTATGATTTTGATGTGCAAATATCATCTAAGCTATTAAAATTTGATTCAACGGTTAAAAAATTTTTATATTATCAATGGAATAAAAAATCTTACTCTACATTGCCCATAATAATTTTATTGATATTCGATTTTAGGTAACAAGTGAGCAAAATAGATGATAATGTCATCTTTTTTGCTTACAACAAAAAAAATTCTCTAGTTAATTCCAAAAAAAAAAAAGACAGAAAACTAGGATCTTCTTGTAATGTATATACGGTTTTTTGGATTTGAATCTGAAATCGTTTTTTAAGGACATCTTTAATGTATTTATATAAAAAAATTTAGCATTAATTATATTTTGTAGTAAATTTATCATAAAGTTTAGTATATGATAAATTTGACATGAAAAATAACTCTATATTAAAAAGTAATTTTTTTTATCTAAATACTAAAATTTACCATTAACATATTAATTGATTAACATTAAATTAAAAATACTCTAATATTACATCATAATTTTGAACGTCGTTACATTGAAAGCATTATAATTATGATTATCAATTTTTTTAATACATTATTAATTGTTCTTCGGATTTGAGTTGAAATCGCTTTTTTATCGTTCCCACACATTCTAACTGTGTTGTCATAATTATGAACATTTATGCTATACATTTTAATCTTTGGGCATCTCCAACATAATATTAAATTTGTTATATTAAATTTTTACTCTCTAATACAATGTTAAAAGTACTCTTTAATTGAGTACTATTATTGATGTCAAATTTGTTATAAGTTTAATTTTATAGCAAATTTATTATAAGTAAACCAATGTCAAATTTCATATTTGATTCTTATTAATTGCTGTTTCATGTAATTATTACCACATTTTTATTTTTATTTATTTGTTTATTTAAATACTGAAAAGTTCACTTTCATAGCTTTCAAAACATAATAATGATAACAAAAAGTAGAAATAACATTGTACATTAGAGTATGAAATAAGATAATGCTATTCTTCATATTATTTTATAATAAATATAACATTAACACAAACAAATAATGCATTGGAGATGGTCTTACTGAATTATACTCCAATACATAATGTTATTTCTAATGATATTTCTACTTATTACCATTATTATTGTGATTTGGATCTTGTAAAAGTGAATATGTAGTGTTTAAATAAAGTGAAATGATAATTTGTTAATAATTACATGAAAACATAAGACAATAAATAATAAGAATCAAATGTTTAATTTGACAAAATATGTTTTGTGGTAAATTTATCACAAAAATTTAATATATGAAAATTTTAACATTAAATATAATATTTTATTAGAGTACACTTCTTTTATTTAAATGTTAAAATATACTATAAACACAACAATTTAATAGTACATTAGAAGTGCTCTTATATTTTTCATTTGATACCACATCGATCGCGGTGCTATTCAACAACATTGAATGAATTAATTAGTGCCATTACTATTATAGATAAATGAATGGTAGTGAAAATACACAACCCTAGCTATTAGGTCGGCAAAAGGAGAGAAAGATCTAGGAGCGGAAAAATTAAGAGCAGGTAGGACAAATTGTGTCCAAGTTGGTGTTTTCCCACCTCAGAAAAAAGGGATATAAAACGAGACAATATCCAATATATATATATATATAGATGGGGTATGGAGGCTAGTGAAAGAAGGTCTGTATGTTCATTAATGACATTATTATGGTCAGACAATTTTAAGTTGGTTGCCTTCAACAGCAAATGGCATTGGCATTCATTTAATGAATCCATAAACAATGGGGAAAGGAGAAACCGATTGATTATTTTGTTTCGTTTTGTTTTGTTTTTTTTTATTGGAAAAGATGATGAATTAAAGCATGCAGCTCTCGTGCAGTGGTCGCACACTGAACAAAGACGCAGATTCAATAAAGCTATATAGATCCCCCATTCGGTGACTCGACTCTCATTGGAGCTTTTGTTCTCTTATCTAATGGAATCCACACCTGCTGTCCCCAACTATCTATATCTAATAAAATTCTATTTTTTCTCTCAACTACACTATTCTGTTGTAGAGTTTCTAGTGTAATCAATTGGATAAAATCATATTCTTTATAAGATGTTCTATAAATTCATCAAAGAGTTATTCACTACTTCGATCGGATCAAAATGTTTTTATGGATTTACCTATTACTTCTCCACTTCCCTATGATACTCTTTGAACTTATTAAATTTTTCGCTCTTATAGTACATTAAGTATACATATCCATATCTCAAGTGGTCATCTATAAAGATGACATAGTACTCGAACCCTCTACGTATTTCAACGTTCATGGGACTATATGCATTGGTGTGTTCTATCTTTAAGAGATCATTGGCTCTAGTACCCTTAATTTCAAAAGATCTCTTAGTTATTTTTCCTTTAAGACAAGATTCACATAATATAAGACGTACCTCCTCTAGAGTATCCAAAGACCGTCTTTCACCAATATCTAAATTCTTTTTTTATTAATATGATCAAGTTTTAAATGTTAAATATATGCTTTGTTAGAGTGAGAAGTTTTTAACCTTTTAAAGTTATCAATTAATTCAATGTCAAGCAATGAGTGCATTTTGGGTTTGATAAAATAAGATTACTATTCATCCAACCAAAACAAATAAAAAATTAGTTTTTGCAAATAACTATTATTATATTAAACGAAATTGAATAAGAATCTTTAATTAAACAAGCAATCGAAATTAGGTTCCTCTTAAAATTAGGAACATAAAAACAGTATTTCAATAAAATAAAAAAACCTAAATTCATCAAAATAAAGATGCACATCACCCACTATTTCCACTAATGCCAAGCTTCCATCTCCTGTTCTTAATAAGAGGTTTCTATCATATAGACTTCTTGCATCCTTGAACCCCTAAAGAAACACAAACATGATTAGTGGCTTATGAATCAATGACTCGAGTGTCTTTTGACTTTTCCATCAAAGGTGCTTCTAAATAAATAAAATCCTTACATTTCTTGCCCTTAACAGCTAGGAATTCCTTACATGTCTTCTTAAAGTGGCCAACTTTACCACAGTGGAAGCGCTTAGACTTTTTAGAGTTCTTAGACTTCTTGTTCTTCTTCTTTTTCTTCCCATTCGAAATAAGAAGAATAGAAGAATTAAAAGCCTCTTACTTCTTATGCTTTAGCTTCTTCTTTTTGTTCCTCGATGGATTAGAAGATGTAGCCGCAGCCAAGTTAGCCTATCCCATTGCTTGGTCCAGCCCTATCATTGATCATAAGTTTTTTAACTTGCAGTTGCCTCATGAGCTCGGTGAGTCATAGTACTTTACTTCCAAGGTTATATGTAGCTTTGAAGCCCATAAAATCCTTTAAAAGAATTTTAAATACCATCTTAATTTGGGTATTGTAGTCTAATTCCGTACTATTCTTGGCAACTTCAGTGACAAAACCCATAAGCAAAAGCATATGATTCTTTGCCAAAGTACCCGCCTTTTACTTAGAGTAACTTGTGATAGCAGATTGTTGAGCTAATTTTTCTTAGCCAACGAACGTATCCTCTAAGTTATTTATGATCTCTCTAGCAACTTGATAGGTCTTATATTGCTTTTGTAAAGCACTCATCATTCTAGCCAAAATGTAGCATCGAGCTATCTCATTAGATTCTTTCTAACAAGTAAATATGTGATGGGCCTCTTCAAGAGTTGTATTTGGAGGTGGCTCGGGTGGGCAAGATTCATCCAGTACGAACTTATGTCACTCACAACTGAGAATTATTAACCTTTCCAGTTTATATAATTATTACCATTTAATTTGTTTTTAGTAAGAATTGAAATCAGAGGTGTCGGTGACATTTTGAACTGAAAATAGATATATATTAACATCACATTAATGCACAAACAAATGTAAAGAAAATATTTAGCAAATAAAACATAAAAATGTTCCTACATGAAAAACTTACAAAAAAAAAAAAAACATGTAGCATAATGATAATTTTTAGTACCTATTACTCTAAGCCATCGACGGGTGATCATGAAACAAATGGCTAAAAACATGGATCCTATTCAATTAATATATGCTGCCTTAAGTCCTCCAAGGTTAAGACATATTAATAACTATTTATTTTTCACCAATTTAACAAACAGAGCTTTTAGAGAAAGTTAATAATTAAATCGGTATTGAGTGTTTAACCATTATTTACAAAGTCTAATCCATGTGCTATTTGAGCCATTGAATGATGGTCCCAAACTGAACATGCCCAAACATGTTTTTCAACATAAGAGATCCAACCTAGTACACCGTCGGCTACAAACACCTACCGAGGGGTATGGTTAGGGCAAAACTGATGCAAGACGTTACCATACTTTCACATATGGATCAACGCCATGAATTTTGTTTGAAATCCTATCCTACTCAATAGTTTAAAACGATGCAAGTTTTTGATTAATGTATATGATCAATATAGCATGAGTGTCATTAATCTATCTTATATGACATGTTATCAAATATGTACATAAAACATCCATCAAGCATATTCATCTATTCATGACAAAACATAAAATAAACAAATGACAGAATAATAAATAACATAGCCATGATAGAAAAAAGAAAAAAAAAATACAGATTACAAAATTATATCTAAAGTATTTTTTGAGTCTTGAATTTTGCTCTATCTTTGTGTACCCATCTTTAAGCAACTCCACCATTTATTTTTTATCCCACAAGTTCCTTCAAATTTTAATTCTAGAAAATCTAAATTTTAAGCAATTTTAAATCTCATGTATAATTTTATGTAATTCTAAATTTAATTAAATTTGTTATCTTTATACATAATTTAAAAAATTAAAATTGAAATTAATAATTGAAATTTGGACTTTGCCTAACCACTTGGTTTAGGCTTTAAACCACACTAACCTGTAGGCTTGGGTTTACATGGTAGTGTATACGCACAACCCATGTTGTGCTCGCACTTGGTGTGCAATGCTGTAAGCTCACGCCCGCAACTACTTCCAGAATGCGTGCTTTGTTGTGCATGCTGGCACTTTGTGCGCCCAGCCCACAGGCACATGATAGCAAGTTTTACTAGCACGCACTGCTGGTTAGTGCACCAAGCCCACACATAAGGCTTGGTTCTTCTTCCTTGTGCCTTATCCTAATCTTATAATTAGGGTTCTATTTAGAACCCTAATTAAATTAGGATTTTCCACATAATGTTTTTCCCATTATCAAAATTAAATAAAATTAAATTTTTTAGGAAAAATAAATTAAAGTCTTCAATTCTTTATCTCCTTCGTGAATAAATTATATAAAATTCATATATCATTTTTGATATACAAAAATTTTAAATATTCAAAGAAATAAAAAAAATCTATGAGAAAATTACAGTGACGATAAACTGCCCCAATGGTTACATAAAAAATATAGATACAATTTTTTAAAATTTTAAGAAATCATAACTGATAAAATTGAGCATGTTTATAATAATAATAAAATTAAAATAATCGTATACATACATAATCTATGATAACAACATGATAGAAAACCTATAATACCACTCTTTAACAATATTAAATCCATACATAAACTTGATGAGAAAATTAGATTGTCTAATTTATATATATGACATAATCACGAGTTAATTCTAATACTACTTATAGGAAAATAGGGTATTTTACACATCGGAATTTTAAAAATTTTTCTTAGATTTTCCTAACTCATGTTGCCACATATAATAAATTATTCAACAATTTATATGCCTTGAAGAGGATGACAAGAATGTCTGAGAAGGTGATCGAGAAAACTTTAACCAACTAACTTTCTTTACTATTCTCTAATTCCAAGACAAAAGAATATGTAAATACTCGGTCTCTCAATCGGTATTCATACACGGCTTTCTCCTTCTAACCACCGAGAACTCTTGCAGATTATTATTTCTATAATAAGAGAATAATAATAAGCTCGCTCACCTTAGAATCTATGATCTAAATTAATAGGGCGTTTGATAAACGTATTGTGTTCGTATTACGTTGGAACGTGATGTATTAAATACATTTTATATTTGGATGAAAAGTATTTGATTTGCATTTGAATACAATGTATGTTTGGATGAAAAGTATTTAAATTGTATTTTAAAGTTGAAAAACTGATGTGATTGTTAAAAATAGATAGAAAAATTGAGATAGAGAAAGAATATGATATGAATGACTTTTAAAAAATTTATTTTTAAAATATTCTAGAATAGCAAATGTAATTGAGGTACTACAGTAAAGCATTGTATTTGAACACAAAACTTTTACGTTTGGATGAAAATTACATTACGTTTAAATACAATGCGAACGCAATATAGAAAACAAATGCCCAATAAGTATAATCCCCAGGGGTCCTATTTATAGTGAATGGATGAGGTGGAATTCAAATTTGAATGGACATTTGAAAAAGATTTTTCTCTTTCCTTCAACTTTAATTGATGATTTTTTCACCATAGGAGGCTCCAAAAAATGGCCCACCATTAGGTATAAGAGACTTAAAATTTGATTCAAATTTCAATCTCTATTTATCTTTTGATTTTATTTGCATGGATAATGTTCCATAAATTCAATTTAAATTCAAAATAAAATCATGACAACTTTATTTAAATCAAACAATTTTATAATAATTATCCAAACAAAACAATAAGAATAAAATCTTTTTCCTTACCTTATCCTAATAGAAAATGCCTACCATGTGTAAACAAAGATAAGATTTTGTTTTAATTCAAATTTAAATAGGATAATTACCATAGTTAATTTAAAACATTTATATAAATAAGATTATATAGATATTTAAATTAATTATCTAAATAATTAATTTATCCATATCTTTTAATTTAAATTAATCACATATTTATCACAAAAGATAAATATAATTAATTTAAAATACAAATCTTATCTTTCGAATAAATATTTATCCAAACTAAATATTTTTTCAATTAATTAAATAAAACAAAATTCCCATTCTACCCTTAATGTAAAAAGTGCCTATACCCTGTAGGAGGTGATTTGGATTTTTTTCTTCACTAAATCCAAGAATTAAAACCATAATGAATATCCTTGAGCTAGTAAATGGACCAATTGGATATATATAATGTGCACTCCAATAATCTATGTAATTAATTATTATATATTAAATAAATTAATTATATAATTAATAGTTTTAGAGTCACATCACTATAAACCTGAAATTGCACTCCCAATTATATATAATATTATATAAGCCAGTGTATAGTCATAGTCTAATAACCCTGTCATATATGCAATATCCTCATATGATATTAATGATCAACTTAAGGTCAAAGTTCTTTTAACCTTTTAATCACGTTATCTTAAAGATCTATTATACATCCAATAGGAAAATAATTATTCACTGTATATGAATAATAAATTATTTGTTAAGCAAATGACCCAAGGCCTGTTCATTTTCACATCCTATATAATACTATTAAGTGGATAACAATTACTTCTTATTAGAGTTTTGATTCCATATCTATAAGCAAAGCTCATATCATATACAAGTCATGTACCCAATGAACCGATCTAATATCTTACTACTCCGAGACGCTTTAGCTTTTAAAATATCAAAATACACAAGTCATATACGTGAAATCATTTACTTACTCAGAATTAAAGTTATTACATAATGAATATCTAAAGTTAATTAATCCATTCAAGTGGACTACATTGAATTAATCCATTCAACTATTATGTAATGTTGAAAGATATAAATTACCCTTATATAAAAGCTCTCTAATTCAAGATTTGAAGAAAAAGTAGAAGTAGTTTCCCATGGATCTCCTTCTTATAAAAGCCCCCTAAGAATTTATATATTTTATCAACACAAATATAACTTTATATATTTTATCAACACCAATAGGTTGGATAGAAAGCCTCTTTCATCTTCATTATTTCCTAAATTAAGCACTTTTTTAGGGAAAACAAATTTGTTGTTGAATTCCATGTGAATAAGACACATGAATTTCATCTAAATTTTTAGTGTTTCGTCAGGTTAATTTGGGATGGAAAGAAGAATAAGCATTTCACCTTCATTTTCCTAATTAAATTAAGAATTTTTTTGGGGAAAAAAATTTGTTGAATAATACCATGTGTAATAGGACACAAGAGTTTCATCTAATTTAGTGTTTCTTCAGTTTAATTTGGATTGGAAAGAAGAAGAACAACGTACCAAGGGCACAACTATATATAACTTTCTTATTTCATTAAAACGAAAGTACTTCTAAAAAAATTGTTGTTGAGTACCATGTGTAAAAAGGCATATGAATATTTTCATCTAATTGAATGTTTCTCCAGTTTAATTGGGTTGGAAAGAGGAGTGGGGTGGGACTTTGGGACTTGGGAGAATAAGATTTTTTAAAAACACAACCTTTTTTATTTTTTCCAAACAATTTATCCACTTAAAATTGGTTACACGCCTTGCAGGAAGTTTAGATCGGGAATTTAATTTAGTGGGGGAAACTTAATTTAAAAATGCCTTTTTTTTATTTTTTGGCTAAAGTTATAATAGGAAAGAAGTAGTATAAGTTTTGTTTTTTGATCTTAGAGTGGAGGAATCGTGTAATAGAGTTAAATATAAAATTATCAATAGACTATACCAATAGCCTCATAAGTAGCATATTTATAAAAGCAAAAAAAGTAAATAGCATGAATATGAAAACAAAAAAGTAAATAGCTTACTTTCGAAATTGTCAAAGTAAATAGAATATGTATGAGTAAGTATGTTTATTAATTGGGAGTAAATAAATTACTAGTAAATAATACAAGATAAATAATTTGTTTACTCGTAAAATGTTATTAATTTTAAACGTTTTATATGTACATTATTTACTTAATTTAGCTTTCAAAAATCTGCTATTATTATCCTATCAACATAATCAACACTTCCACAGCATTTTGTAATTATTTCAGTATTAGTACTTGAATTGCGTTTGTCTCTATAGAGATCTTATTTCTAATGTTTATTAACACATTAATCAGTAATATGAGGAATATTAATAAGAGGAAATTGAGAGGAATTGAGAATTAAAGAATCTTTATATCCATTTTAGAGTGACTTGAGAAGGGGGAACAAAGGAGGGACAAGAGGGAAAACTAAAAATATTAGCGGGACTTCAAATTCATAATTTCTTTAGCTACCCATGAATTTAAAAAGTCAAGATTTATTTTGAGTTGAAAAAATGCCCCTATTAGATCTAACCTAGACCTGTCCTTATTTTTACGAGGAAACTTCCATCAGAAAAAATGAACATAAAATAGCAAAAAGGACGTTTTGATACAATTCTAAATTATAGAAGACGCAATTACATTACACGTTATTTTTAAAGTTTGGGACACTGTGCTGGGGGCTAAAATTTGGGAGAACTTTTGAAATTGATCCTTTAAATATGCGCATTTTTTGGTGAATATTCTTTTTTCTTTTTCTCTTGAAAAAGCTATTCATTTGTACACGATACTTTAAATTAAGCTTTTTCGACCTTTTGAGGTCATCTCATAAACTCTTACCATTTTGTAAGTAGTGTAATAATTTACTGACCTTCAATAATTCTTATACTTTTATCTTTCATATTAGCCGGCGAAGTAAAATAAAACGTGGAGTAATTGTTAGGGAAGCACAAAAAAATAAATAAAAGAGAAAAAAAAATAACAATCATGTATAAGTCTCTATATATTGACATTTTCATTATTTATAATAGGAATGATTTTAATTTTTAATGAGATGGAATTAGATTTTCAAAAGTCAAAAAAGAGAGGCGATATTTGAACTCTAATTGGACACATATTATTATAATTATAATAATAATTATTATTATAATTATTATTATTTGGAAAAAGCTCAAAAAAGCAATATGGAACACTGAAAACTGAACACGCGGATTGTCTTTTCATGGCTTCTTAGGTGCAAGCCAAATGTTATTCTAAGCAGTTTCCTGGTTATAATAGTGTACCAAATTATAGCCGACAAAGATCCAATGTGTTATTTTGAAAAGGAGAATTATTTGTAGTATTTTGTTTTAAATTTATATAGGAGATATGTAATTATTCGAATTCAATTCATTGATCAATGTATAGGAACGTGACCTAACAGAAACATATGCATGTGCGGTCTCAATCAACAGAATTTGCAATTTGGTATATAAACTACTCATTTATTAAGTGCAATCATACTTTTAGGGCATGCTAGGAACTCGTCTAGTTAATTAATCTTTTTCTATTTTTAATCCTGTTGGGGCTAACTTAATGAATTATGAAACGAGGTCCTATATCTTAGGTTTCAGGTACAAAATCTGATTAAGTTTTCCTTCAATTAATAAAATGTAAGTAACAATAAGGTCTTATTCTACCAAAAAAAAGTTATCATTATTATTTTTTTAACTTCAAAACTATTTATGTCACATATATTCTGGTAAAACTATAATTGTTTTATATTTAAAAATATATTTAATATTACCATTAACATTTTTTTAGTTTTGCTGCTAATGGAATGATCGGCCATATGGTATCTTAAGACAATTTTCTTAACCAAATATAGGTACTAGTTATGCTAAAGTTGGATTTACATTTATGTTATGAGCGGCTTCCAATTATATACATGATTAGTGCGAGTAAAGAGAAAGGAGGAACTCAATAAGAAATAGTTAAGTATTAAATGGTTACTATATTTGTGCAATTTCGTGGAGTGGTCTTAAGCACGAAAATTGTTGTACTCTTCCTTATTACATTTATTTCTTTCTTGTATATTTTTTCTTTTATAATTATCTGAAGAAAGGTCCTAATTAGCCTATCAGTTGAGACATTAATATTGAAAGATAGTCGTGTAGTTTCAATTGTACCATAATGATGATTAAAGGCAGGCAAACACACAACTTTAGGGTTAGTATTTTCTTAATCAATTTTAAAAAATAGATGTTTAGAAAACAGCAATAGCTTTTAACTGTTTTCTTTCATATTGCTGCCACATAGTACATACTAGTAATTCATTGTAACTACATTTAATCGAGTAAGCTAAAGAAAAAAGCTTTGCTATTCCCAAGTTGGCCTTTAAACCTCAATACACATTGCTGAACTACTCAATTGTCTAAAGTGTCTTGAATTGGTTATTCTGTTAGAAGCTATTTTTTTTGACATAAAATCATTCGCGCGTCAAATAGTCATCTAAAATAGAGTAATTAACGTGGGAATTCTGTGTGCCAAAACTACGAGATTAAAAGAGAAATTAGTGTGATCAAAGTGAAGGGGGGAAAAAAAGATTGAAACAATTTATGACATAGTAAAGACATTAAAAATTGTTCATGCAAGAACTTCTTTGACAATTCTTTGGTAGAGTGACAAATACTTTATTGATGGGAGGAGATTATATTGAACAATTAGATCTTTATATATATAATTATCTCTGTTTTTTATAGTTTTCATTTTGATGTAATTTTATGACATGTAACGTTTATATATATACACAATTGTTAATAATACTCTAGCGATGTCAAACTAAAGTTCCTCTTCTTTTAATCTTTGAATATCTTAGGTATCTATGATTTTGTGATTTCCAAAAATGGAGTGAGATGAAAAGAAATGTCCTTAACTTAGTACTAACGGTTTCCTTTAAAGAGAAGACAATTGAGGATTTAGGATTCCAATTAATTTTCTACTTTTTGTATATTAATTAAATAAGGGTAACGATATTTAGGAAATAGTTTTGTTTTGGTAATGAAAATAGAAATGAGAAGTTTTTGATAATGATGTTATTGAGGTCCTTTTTTAAATTGTGTTTAATTATGTTTTTGAGATATTGTTTTAGTTTAAGGAAAAAAAAATGGTGAAATTGCTATATTTTGGGTATGTTTCTGAATGTGAATTCTACAAGTCTATAAATCTTCTTTTTCCAATGTATTTTTAATTAAACAATTTAACGGGGAACCCTAATTTTCTTTTGTTTCCTAATTTGGTTCTTAGAATTCAATGGATCAACGCCTTATTAATTCTCATTGAAGGTTTTTGATTTAAATCTTTACATAAAAAATTCGATTATGCACAATTCATTCATCCTTGCAGTCTGTCCAGTTGTACTAACCTGTATGATAGTGAGTAAGCTCGTTACGATGGACCAATAAAGCGTTTGATAAATTCGGTATCAGTAATGTGATATATCAAGTTTTAAAGTAAACAAGATAATAAGAATTCTTCAAGTACTAAAACTGAAATTAACTTTTATAAAATTAATTTAAAAAAATGGCCACATGGACAGCACTTGCTTGTATTGGTTTTAGATGCAGTCCATGCAAAAAAAGTGAAAACAGAAATTTCTCATGAATATTCTTACTAAAAAAAAATGTGATGAATATTTATCATCATCCAATTAAGGTAGGCCTATGTGGGTCTGTCAAATAAAGTATGCCAAAACTCTCTTTTTATATCCATACAATACATTACATATGCGAATGTTGCGAATTCTTAACAGCTTTCTGATCGGTTTGTGCTTCAAAAGTTCTTAACTATCTTTTTTTTTTTTTTTTTTTAAAGCTACGTACTTATCTTTTTTGATGAGGATAAAGACTTTTTATTAGTATTATTATTTCTCCCCTAACGAAGTAATGCAATATTTCCAAACTAAGAAACTGAAATCCGTCTGCTGATTAGAATAAAAGATTGATTTTATATTTTAGACGGTAGTGTTAATGACAAATCCCAATTTCTGTAAACTCAAAATAAACTATTACATGCTTTAGGGAAAAACACAAAAAAAAAAAAAAAAAAAAAGACACTAGAGCGTGATTTTCAAAAAGGAAAAAAAAAAAAAAAAACTAGAGCAAGGGTTTTCAAAGTTTGCACCTAGTTTGTGGATGTTTGTTTGTAGAGTGCAAAAAATGCTCTATTAATATTGTGTAATTCTCTTAAAAAAAAAAAGATACAAATTTGAATTCTATATTTATAAAGGAATTATGTATAGAATTACTACTACATTATGTATGCTACCATGATATTGTGTAATTTCGATTTTTCATTTTTTATCAAATTTTGTAAAAAAAAAAATTATTCTTTCTTCTTCTTCATGTGATATGATTATTACCTTTTGTAATTTAAGGTTAAAAAATGCACAGTACCCATACATATTTCCTGCCATAAAAGTTATCATGATTTAATCAAATGAATATTTATTATTTTGTACCTTGCATTTGCATTCATTAATATTTCTATTTTAAATGTACTTGAGATTGTACATTTTAATTTTAAATTTGATCATGCAGGTCAACAACACTTTGATCCTTAATCGAAAGATTTATCTTTACGTTCTATGCAGAAATATGTAACTAGAATAAAGTAAATAGTTTTTTTTTTAGAAAATAATTGAAGTAAAAGCAGGTTCATAAAATATTTGTAATAATTAATAGTTATATTACTTTAATAATTTTATTTAAGTTAAATTTATCAGGTGAACGATATATTACATATCAAATAAATGATATATTTAAATTTTTATCAAGTAAATGATTTATTTGTTTCTTGTAATCACATTATTTACCTAATAAAATTTGTATTAATTTGCTAAATATATTATCAACTAAATATATTTTAAAAACCTATTATTTGCTTCAATTATTTTCTAAATATTGCTATTTACTATAATATTCCAATTGGTTTACCTTTTGTAGCTTAGCTTGAAAATATATATTTAAATGATTTTTCCATTGTGTTTTTGCTTAGTAAGTGTTTGTTTTATTCATTGTTTGTTTCTAATTCATCTATAATCTATAAAATAGTAAATTAATTAGTGTAGGTTCAAAATCAGACCCAAAAAAAGCATATTCAATTTTGAAATTTAAAAGTAAAAATCTTAAACACTTCCAAAATACCACAAACATATATTTTTAATAAACTCAAAATACGAAATTAAAGAGTAAATATTCCATTTATATCGATGTTTATATAATTTTTAATGAAAATATTAAGTTGACCTTTTTCTTTAAAGAAAGTAACTAATAGCAAGAATGCCTAAAAGTGGGCTTCGAGTATGAGATGCATACCTCTAGCGCCAAAAAAAAGAAAAAAGAAAAAGGAAAAAAAATGAAGTGCTTAAAAATAATCTTTTAACATCTATTAAAATCACGGATGTTGGCTTTTATTCCACTTGCAACTCCAATGCTTGCCATGTAGCACTTTCATTATTCATCATGTTGTTTTTTTTTTTTTTTGGCTAACTTTGCTTGTCTATTATTTTTGGTTTTGAACTTTTTTTCTTTAATAACTCTCTCAGGTAATTATTTAAGTAATAAACTCTTTCCGCGCGTTTTCCAGTTAATGATAAGAATGACAAAAATAATTCCTTAAATTTTTTTACGAAAAATAGAATCCAATTAATCAAACCTGAGAAAGAAAAAACCACAGGTCTCGTCGTCGTTGCATGCAACACTTAACAGCGGTGATCGGAAGAGTAGCAAACTACTTATAAAAAAAGAAAAAAATTTCTGAGGGGCAAAATCGTCATACAAATAATATAAGCATAGGCGTAAGTCAGTCCAGACTCCAGAATCCCTATATAAAGGCCCAGAAGGCATTAAAAACTGAAACAGAGCGCTGAAATATTTTGCAACCAAAGCAAAGCAAAGCAGTAAAAGACACTAGACATATAATAATAATAATAGTGATATTGTTTGTACATTGATAGAGGGGGTTGAGGTGTCGAGCTCAGTTTGAGCAACAATGGTGGCAAACAGAAACATGGGGGTGTTCAGGATGTGTGGGGAGGAGGAGATGATTGATCAGCTGTCGAGAGACGGAAGCCATTTCAGTCTGACAACAGGAATTCTTCCTTCTCTCGGGGCCAGAGCCAGCAACCGCAGAGTCAAGCTCCGCAAGTTCATCATCTCCCCTTATGACCGCCGTTACAGGTTTCAACCTTTTCTCCTGATTTTCCTTTCTTTTTTGTTATTATCTCATTTTCTTTTGACTTTCGTTGTTTCTGGCTATGTTTTTTATTACTGCTTTTGTTCTTAGCTTTCTTGTGGGGGTGTTTGTTGGGAATTGTATAATAATATCGTCAATATCGATGGCGTTTAATCTTGTGTTGTCTTATGAAGCGCGTATAATATATGTGTATATATACATATATATGTGTGTTAGAGTTTTCATGTATTTGTTTTGTTTTCCCGGTTTAAATTCTTACTTAAGATTCTTGGGTTTTAATATCTGGTAGCTTTAGAAGACAACAAGAAGACTCTGATGCTTTCTGAATTTAGTTTTTGCTTTAATCTTTTTTTTTTTTTATTTTCTTTATAGTCTCCATTAAAACTCTTTTTATTTTCTTTTTTTGTATTCTTTCCTTTTTTGTGCTCTAACTTTATCAACCCTTTTTTTTTCTTTCTCTTTTTTTTTCCCCCTATTTTTCATTTTGGGTTTTCCGTTAACTTTCTGGTAGAACGTCCTCCTCTCTTTTTTGTGGGAAAAATCCTCTGCCATGTTATAATATTCTTGTATATTCCAGAGTTTCTTTTTCTTGATTCTTTTCCAATATCGTTTCTGTCGTCTCTCCATGTGTTTGACAAAAGTCGGATGAATTAGTATCAAGCCACTACAACAGTACAGTACGAAATGATACATAAATATATGCATATAATTTTTGCAGTTCATTTCTTTCAATTTTTTTTTTTCTTGAAATTAATTCTTACAAGTCAGACCAGAAGGAGTGCCATTCTTAATTGGAGGCCAAGGCCAACAACAAACTGTCGTAGTTGACTTTTCCGGGAAAAAAATAATAATTAATAAACTCTCTCTGTAGTAGCTCCACAATCCTTATCTTCCCACTTGTAAATTCTGACCAAATTGAAGTATGAGAATTATTACCATATCTTTAGCCATAGTTCAAAATTAATGGAAATCTAAATTGGTGTCCTTCTTTCTTCTTTCTTTTTTTTTTTTTCTTTCTGTTGCAGGGCATGGGAAACTTTTCTGGTTGTTCTAGTAATATACACTGCTTGGGTGTCACCATTTGAGTTCGGATTCCTTAAGAAGCCTGAGGGACCACTTGCCATAACTGACAACGTTGTCAATGGATTCTTTGCTGTTGATATCATTCTCACCTTCTTCGTGGCTTACCTCGACCGAGCTACTTACCTATTTGTTGATGAGCCTAAGAAGATTGCCTGGAAGTACACCAAGTCCTGGTTGGTATTCGATGTCATTTCCACTATCCCTTCCGAACTTGCCCGGAAAATCACCCCTTCACCATTCCAGTCATATGGCCTATTCAACATGCTTCGCCTCTGGCGTCTCAGAAGAGTCGGTGCTCTCTTTTCCAGGTATGAATGGCAATTTGGTCCTCACATAATTCGTTTCAGTTTTTACAAAATGGTAACAGCCCTATCCGCAGTTTATAAGTTATTTGCAAGTTTGAACAACCCTTTCTAATAGGTGTGTTTGGTAATGTTTCTCCAAAGAGGGGTTCTGAAGTAAAAGTTTGTTTTACCTTACTCTGAATAAATGCTAGTTAATTACCACGTGATTGAAGACATCAACTTGGTAAATTTGAAATTAGAGTGAACAAGTTTTTTCTGGCCTTTGAGTTGACTTGGCCAATTGTCTTTCTTTTACCAGGTTGGAGAAGGACAGACACTATAACTACTTCTGGGTTCGCTGCGCAAAGCTTATATGTGTTAGTACCTTGGTTAATCTTTCCGGGATAATGCAAATTTTTTTTTTTTTTTTGGTGTAATGCACTAAAATGTAATGAATTTGATGCTATTTGCAGGTTACCCTTTTCGCCGTTCACTGTGCCGGATGCTTCTATTATCTTATTGCTGCGCGTTACCATGACCCCGCGAGGACTTGGATTGGAGCCTCCCTGGAAAACTTCCTTGAGCAAAGCCTATGGATTCGGTATGTGACAACAATATATTGGTCTATCACAACTCTGACGACCGTTGGGTATGGAGACTTGCATCCTGTAAATACGAGGGAGATGATCTTTGATATTTTCTACATGCTTTTCAATCTCGGATTGACCGCTTACTTGATTGGTAACATGACCAATTTGGTTGTCCACGGCACAAGTAGAACTAGGAGATTTGTGAGTACACTCTTGCTCTTGTCATTTGCCACATCCGGTTTTACATCCTAACATTTGTTGTAACATTATGCACTTAATTTTTCAGAGGGATACTATACAAGCAGCCTCCAGTTTTGCTCAAAGGAATCTGCTTCCTGTTAGATTGCAAGACCAGATGCTGGCACATTTGTGTTTGAAGTTCAGAACAGATTCAGAGGGACTCCAACAACAGGAGACTCTCGATTCGCTTCCTAAAGCCATCCGATCTAGCATTTCTCATTTCCTCTTTTACAATCTTGTCGACAAGGTTTACTTATTTCGTGGTGTTTCAGATGACTTGCTTTTTCAACTGGTAATTCTCAAAGCCATCTCAATGCGGATTTTTACCTTTTCTCGACAATGTTTTAATTTTATTTAATTTTTTTGTTTCCTGTTATGCATCTAAAAGGTCTCGGAGATGAAAGCCGAGTACTTTCCACCAAAAGAAGACGTAATTTTGCAGAATGAAGCACCAACAGATTTCTACATACTAGTCACTGGTGCAGCGGTAATAATTTCAGTAGTCTTTCACTGTCTGTAACTTTTCTTCATATTCCTGATGATCTAGTAAATCTAATGTTTGAAATGCTTCACAGGACCTAGTAGTTTTAAAAAACGGAGCTGAACAGGCAAGTCTATATAAATGCAACTCTTAGATTGGAGTGTTAATCCTGATTCCATTGCTAATTAACAATGGTTCAACCAATTGCAGGTCGTAGGGGAAATAAAATCCGGAGATCTATGCGGTGAGATTGGGGTGCTTTGTTATAGGCCACAGCTCTTTACAATTCGAACCAAACGACTAAGTCAGCTACTCCGGTTGAATCGGACTGTGTTCTTGAACATTGTCCAAGCGAACGTAGGAGATGGGACCATAATAATGAATAATCTTCTCCAGGTCTGTAGATTCAATCATGATGTCTCATTTATATCCATTTGGGAAATTTCTTTCCTATTTCTTGTGCCCTATTATCCGCTTGTGCGAGGTCCATTGTTTTGCAAAACCATGGGAAACTTGCGTTTGACTATGTACTAGTTGACACAAAACAACACTAATGCATACCCCACCTCCTTTCTTTTTATTTTTATTTTTATTTTTATTTTTTTTGGTGGAACAGCATCTCAAGGGCCTTAAGGACCCCATCATGGAAGGAGTTTTGTTGGAGACACAGAACATACTATCTCGTGGTAGAATGGACCTACCGCTCAGCCTATGCTTTGCAGCATTGAGAGGAGATGACTTGTTGTTGCATCAGTTGTTGAAACGTGGTTTGGACGTGCACGAATCAGACGACAGCGGAAGGACAGCTCTGGTAATTCGCAAAGTCTTAGTTCAAGCACATCAAACTATGTGGATTGCAAATGCTACTTCCTTAACATTTGTTATTTACCTTTTTTTTTTTTCTTTTTTTCATGTAAAACCAGCACATAGCAGCGTCTAAAGGGAGTGAGAACTGCGTGCTTCTTCTTCTCGACTATGGGGCGGATCCTAATGCTAGAGGTGCCCTTCTTTTTACTTTACTAAATCTTGTCATTTCAAATTTGAGTTTGGCCATACTTTAATGGGTGGTCTGTGTCAGTTTTATAATAGAACCAAACACAGGATACTAATTGACTATTAAAGTAAGAGACTTGCAGTTTACGGTATGTCCACATATGGAAGTAAAGTAATCGTGTAGCATATACTAATAGTCCCGTATATACTAATAGTCTTTCCCAAACTAAATAATTCTCCTATAAAATTGATTTATGTTGGTGCTTACATGGTCCATTATACGTCAACAGCCCTCCCCAAACAGAGTACAAAAATATTAGAAAGCATTGATCTAGTCTTCACCAATCCAACTGTCTTTCTAAATTTTAAATTACAAAATGTGGAGTTATATTGAAATAATAAGGGGAACTTAGTTATAAACTATATGATTGACTTCCTTAACACTACCTTGTCTACATTACTCAATTATGTAAACGGAAACCTTATCTAGAAATCTGACGTAGAATTTCATATCTTTTGATTTGGTCTTCATTATATACATATATACATATATATAAGTGCCTTTTAAAAAGAGAAATAATTGAAATTAGGAGAGTTTGCTAATGGTCAATAGTTTTTGTGCTTAATTGTTCATTGGAAGTTGCTGCCATATTTCATTAAAATCCAAAGCATCATAGCACATTCTTTATATTTGATTTGATTTTCTCTTGTCGGAAAGAATTCTCCAAGTCAGATGTTTAGCTTTATTTATTTTAAAGACTAGCTTAAACCCCTGAAATCTGTCTTACCTGTTATTGTTCCCTTTTTAAATACATGTTTGAAACATATATATATATATATCTTGTTCCTGTCTTTTGCTCGTTCCTTAATTTTATATTTTCGACCCTTGAATGGCCAGGGAGAATATTATAGTATATTGTTTACACTTTCCCAATCTGGTAGCCAATTTTTCATTATTGTCTGCATTTCTTTTGTTTAAAATATCTCGTCTCTGAAATTGAAATTAAAGAGCTCCTGAATTTGAAATCTCAATTTAATCTAACTTAAAATGGTTCATTCCCCTTCAATACACACACACATATATATATGAGATATTACAATTTACAAACACACACATATATCATATCTATGAAGTGTCATGTACACCCACAGGGG
Organism: Antiaris toxicaria; assembly: GCA_035233585.1. Lineage (NCBI taxonomy): Eukaryota > Viridiplantae > Streptophyta > Magnoliopsida > Rosales > Moraceae > Antiaris > Antiaris toxicaria. Next base: position 12,237,863 of record CP141161.1, read on the forward strand.
TGGATGGGTTGGTCAAGGAGTGAGCTTTTGCTAGGCCTCTCTTTTCATCCTTCCAGATTCGAATCCTGTAATCCCATGGCTGTTCCAGTTTAATTGGTGGACCATGTTGGATATTAAAAGAAACTAGTTAAAGGCTCATCATCCTTCACTATGCCTAAGAAAACTGTTTTCTATCTATTGGGGCATATTTGTGGGCCGATAAAGGGGCCACCACCCAAGCCTTTTTTTCAGCCCAAAAATAAAAATTACGAAGAGTCATGCATGTGCAAGTCCCACGTCCTTGTAACTTTCAAAAGCAGACTTTATTATGTGACGGTGGCAACAATGAATAATGTAAGCTTCATATCTACGAAAGTACAAATAGAAATAAAAATATGTAAGCATGAAGCAATATATCATCTTTATTATGCAAGTTGACTTTTTTGGTGTCCGCCCTCTGTGCAACATAAACACAGGGTAAATTCATTATAATAAGATTTAAAAAAATATGTATTTGTATACATATATATATTGTCGGTGATATAGAATGCCATGCATGGAAAGGTTTCCTATTTAATTTGTTCCGGTTATACGGCTGGAAACTTGCAAGTTATAGTTATATACAGAAGGCTAAAGTCAAAGCAATCCTGTTTTTTCTTACTAGTTGACTTCATAAAATTATTTGCAAGTAAATACTTATTCTCATCCGCTCATAAATCATATGACGTCACCTTCCCAAACATTACATGGACCGCACCACTGTTATTAAAGACTCTTATCACCAGTTTACATATACATATTGCATTATCAACTCTAATTAAAAACTATATGAGAAAAAATTACACATTCCATTGTCAACTCTTGTCAAGAACTCTTTCTACTTTCTTAATATCGCTTTTTTTTTTTTTTTTTTAGTTGTGTACCTATTCTTTTTAATGTGATCTTGAAAAGTTCTAGTGTTTATTTATTTGCACTTACCAATAAGATATTGGTCATAACTTACCGTAAAAAGCACCTTATTGCTTATAACCGATTTTGTTTCTTTTTTCTTTTTTCTTTTTTCTTTTTTCTTTTTCAGACTCTGATGGCAATGTACCAATATGGGAGGCAATACTAGAAGGCCATGACACAGTCGCAAAGGTGTTGCTAGACAACGGAGCCGGTTTAGACAGGGGCGATGTGGGACATTTTGCATGCATTGCAGCCGAGCAAAACAACTTGAACTTGCTCAAGGAGATAGTTCGATATGGGGGTGACGTCACGTCACCAAAAAGCAACGGCAGCACTGCCCTCCACGTAGCGGTTTCGGAGGACAACATCGAGATAGTCAAGTACCTCTTGGATCATGGTGCCGATATTGATAAACCAGACATCCACGGTTGGACCCCAAGAGCATTGGCTGACCAACAAGGCCATGAAGAGATTAAAACCCTTTTTCAGTCTAACAAAGACAACCCCAATACTCAGTCCATTATTGCCATCCCTGACAACGTTCGTTACCTCGGGAGGTTCACAAGCGAGCCCGCCATTAAGCCTGCGTCTCAAGAAGGCTCATTTCCAGGCACGGATGGCTCGGTGGGACGGAACCGTCCCAGGCGAAGGACTAACAACTTTCACAATTCACTATTTGGCATTATGTCAGCTGCTCACACTGGAGAGAAAGACACATTGTTCTCCGTTAGTATGACAAGAAGTCCGAAAGGGGAAAATGGGACTAACATTAACCCTGCTAGAGTCACAATTAGTTGCCCCGAAAAGGGTGAACTTAAAGGGAAGCTTGTGTTACTTCCTGGGAGATTTCAGGACCTGCTTGATTTGGGTGCCAAGAAATACGGGTTCTTGGCAACTAAAGTGGTAAATAAAGAAGGTGCTGAGGTCGACAATATAGAGGTAATTAGAGATGGCGATCATCTCATTTTTGTGGGAGGCCATGAAAATAGAGAAGGACTTAATAGTCAAAATTATCATACTGAAGAAGCGTGAAATGGATTAAACACATTGTTCAATACAACAGATTGGTCGGGTTCTCTCATACTGAGTAGACTTTAACTGAGAAGACTAACTAGTCAACCCGCGGGGTTGAATCCCTTACTTAGGAGTTTCTGCCACATGCCAGAACTGTACAAGCATTGTGATGAGCGTTGGTTCAGAACGGTTTTAGTGCTAATCCTTTTCTTTTTTTATTCTTATTTTTTTTTTTCCTATTTTGGGGAGTGGGTGATTGATCCATTTGTTAACTTAAAATCCTTCAGAGATGTGATTTGGTAGAAGGATCAATCGTTTTGACAACAATGTACAAGGTTACTTGAAAAGAATAATACCAAAAGCTTACACGAAAGCCAAATGTTTAAAGTGTGTTAGACTTTACTCTTACTTGTCCAATTAAGACAGCAGATAGTGATGCATGGTCAAGTCAAGCACAAAAAGGCCAAGATTTTATTCGGAACAAAATATAAAATCGGAAAGTATCATATGGGATATTAGAAATATAATATGTTCAAATTATGATAAACCACATAAATTAAGGAAATTTACTTGCTGTCAACTAATTGGGGTATTTTTATTCCTCGTGTTTTGTGGGAAGTGTCTAGATTTATTGTTCTATGCGAAGGAAAGAAACTATAACTACGTGCATAACTTAGTAATCTAGGGTAACTGGAGATATTATTTAACGATAATTTCATATTTAATTATATATTTAACTCCATCATAAGACGAAGAGTTCGAATCTTTTCATTCTCAATTTAAAAAATAATAATAATAATAACTTAATACTTAGGGTTGCTGTAGAAAAAATTCATCAAGTCTCTCCCTCCCTCCCTTTAGTATTCTAGGATCACGATGCATGAAAAACTCTACTGAGTCTCTCTCTCCCTCCCTTTCTCGGATTCCATAGGTTTTTGTTGATTGTTGTGAGTGTTATAGTAATCACTGCACGCATTGCGGGCATTAAACATTCCATGCGCATTCCGGAGTATCATGAGACTTCTAACGCGATCATTGGATCGTTGCCGGTTTTTGGAGATCTCAGGTTTCATTGGTTTTTGGTGATTATTATGAGTATTCTAGTAATCTCCACATACACACCATGAGCATTAGACATTTCACATTCTAGAGAATCATGAGACTTTCGTCACAATCATTGGATCGGTGCCCACTTTTGGAGGTCTGATTCATCACATAAGGTAAACACTTCCATCTTTGATATCAGAGATGCTAGAAGTCTTTGCTCGGCAGCCCAAAGAATGAAAGGAGAAAGGTAAGAAGACCTAGTACCGAAATTAACACAATATTTTTTAAATATGTATTTTTACGTGATTTTCATTTTAATGGTTATGATTATGGCTTTTACCTAATTCTTTGATATGCGATATATGGTTGTATGTATTATCTATTGTGTGAATGTCATTATCATTTAATTTATAATTTGTGAAACAAATTACATCAAATATTGATTTATCAAAACATATACTGCACATATCATTTGAATAATTACTTTATATTATATTCTTCTTGAATTATCTCTCCAACCATATGTTATATGCGCAATTTTACTTTATATTGCCAAAATTATTGTGGTTTAAAGTTATGGTATATTTTTGTGATTAATTGGCTTAATTACAAGTTATTACGGTTTAAAGATAGTGTGAGCTTGTAGTTTGCCAGGATCAGAACAAGGGAGAGGCAGCATTGAATACGCGGTAGAAACGCTGGTGAGTGACTTGCACGCGCATCTGTTGGCAAGTCCAAGCCTAGCACTGGGTGCCAAGATACAGCAACTGTCAAAAATTCAGCTATAAATTTTTTGTCATATGATGGCTTAGTCACTCTCGCAGCCTAGTCCATACGCCAAATTAAGCAATCAAGAAAGCAAAAGCAATACAAAAGCAATCATTTTGAAACCGCACATGTGCAGAAAAATATAGAGGGTGTCATGCACAGGTGCACCCTGGGTCCATCTAATGCTAATCCGATAGCTGAAATGCGCATGTAGGCACGAGGGAAGACTCCTGTGATTGGGCTTTGTTTGCGCCAAATTTAGTTTTAAATCTCGTTTGGTTTTTAAGCCATTTGAGGACCGTTTAGCCCTCAATTTGAGTCTATAAATCCCTTTTTGCTCTCATCAACCCAAATTACCTATCAAAATTAGAAAAATACTTAACTAATACGGGAAATTAAACTAAATACAATAAAATAATGAAATAACTCTATGAAATATAGTTATCACCGATCTTATTATAATCCTCCTGAAAGGACCCTACTTATGTATTATCTACAAGTCATTTTAGTATCGTCATATTTATTCAAGACAACATCAGTGTTGGAAGAGCGTAAAACCAAGAAATTTAATTATCACAGATATTGTTACATCCTTCAAATTTATTGTTAAATTTAGAAGGGTGTAACACTCAGATAATTTGCTATTCCAAATTATAATTGCACTGTTCAAACATCAACATTTAAATATAGCATTATATTTTTCACTTCGACATGTTCACCGGAAAAGATTCGAGTCTTTCTAAAAGCACCATAGACAAGCCTTGCGTATAACACATATCAATCGCAAAGCATTTAAAAAAAAATCAACAGTGACATGTTTCTTTATAATAAGAAAATAATGTACGTTCACTTTATTTTTAGATTAAATTCATTTCTGGTCCTTCTATAGTGCCTTTGTCTACACTTACTCATCATGTGACATTTCCAACGCTTTTCCTATCACACAACCCACCACACCCACGGGCACCCAAATACGATTCTCAATCAACAAGGGCAAAATGTAATATGTGCTTATGAAACTATTGGTCACAAAGCATCTTATGTAGCTCTCAGGTGGTGACTACTCTACAGGAAAGGGGAGCAATAATATTTGAACTCCCGTAAATTAAAGAAAGTTGGAGGTCAATCAAAAAAAAAAAAAAAGAGGTGATAAAAAGCTTAACACCTCTCATTCTTATTATTTTTCTGTTTCATATTGAAAAAGTAAAAATGAAAGGGTCGTCTTATTCAAAACCAAAAGCTTTGGACATAACAATTGCAGAGAACGCAAAGCATAACTTTATTAAGTAAAAACTGCCCAAATGATTTTCCTTTTTGTCAAATAATATGGCAAGATTAGGATTACATTTTGGTGATTTTTCCTTTTTCTGTCACTCCTTTTTGAGTTTTTAATTTTTTTTAAACAGTTATGAGAAACTCATCTCCTTTCATATACCGAGAAAGTTAAAACAGTTGAAGAGACATAAATTCACCTCCTTAGCCATCATTTACAACAGCTTAAGCATTTTCAGACGCTCCTCCTGTTCCGGTTCCAACTTTGGTGGGGTATAAGACCCATGAAGATCCTCCACTATATACTCCTGCAGAATTTTTACCAAAAAGAATGATCAGCATGTTATGGATCCGCTTGGACCATAGGTTTAAAACCACAATTCAAATAGTAAATTCAAATTTATATGAGAGAAAACATTATAGGAAAAAGTTTGAAATGTGGTTTTAGAACGGGGTGCAAATCCAGGCTCACCCAATTAACACAATGACGTAATGGGAGATATTTAAGAAGGGGGATAAAAAAGGTCGGCGGGGCTTGGGGCTTCAAAACCTACCTTGGTGAGCTCCCTCTTGGTGAGGATATGGTAATGTCTCTGCCAAATCCTCTGTATAGCCATGGTGGCAGCAAGGAAACCGTAGGCTATGCCGAGTATTGCAAAGACCACAACAAAAACAACAACCAGGGCAAAGCATGCTTCCATAGATGCGGGAAAGCAATCCAATATTCCCCAACCATAGCAACAATTCTGACAGCCAGCCATCCGAGGATCATTGCTATTGAGAGATGAACAATGCAGTATGAGCCCAAAAAATCCAAGCAGCACGAAGAAAGCGAGTACCCCTAGGAATATTCATTAACACAGCACAATAAGTTAACAAGAGATCCAGTGTAAGGAATTGAAAGTAAACGGACATACTGATATGAACTTGGTCGAGACGGGAATCAAAAAAATAATAATTTGAATTGATGGTAAATGTGGTATTGAAATGGAAACTGATTACAGATATATTTGCAGACATTAGAGAGGTCTGCTAGCTCTCCCTTTTCTGTTTTCTCACTCAGATTTTTCCTATCTTCCTACCTATTTTTATTGCCTATATATACTAACTCTCCCTCCCTGTTTTTCCCGCCTCTGCTCTCTCTCTCTCTCTCTCTGTAACTGATTTTCCCAATCCCCAGAAGTTTAACAAATTATAACCGCCTCCTAACGATTCAGTTATCATCACTTATTCTCATGGCCCTCCCGCCCTTGTTTCCTGTTGCGCCTCACGTATGTGACATGCACCGGAGTCCTAACATTACCCGCCGCCCAAACTTTCACCTTGTCCTCAAGGGGAAACAAGGGAAATTGCTGTTGGATTACAGTACATGGCTCCCATGTTGCTTCAAATGTTGGCAAGCCCTGCCATTGGATCAATACTTCCTGAGTACCCTGAGGGCCTTTCAAACTTGGCCGGACCCCGAGAACTTCAACTGGCTCTACGATCAATTCCATCTCGTCGTTGAGTTGTGGCGGAATGTTTTGGACTAGTTCCTCAGTTCCCACTGCTTTCTTTAACTGCGATACATGGAACACAGGATGAATGTTGGAAGACACTGGTAGCTGTAATCTGTAGGCTACTGCCCCTATGCGATCGAGGATTGTATAGGGTCCATAGTATCGAGGGGCCAACTTCTCGTCCCTTCTTTTAGCTAATGTCTTTTGTCGATAGGGTCTCAACTTGAGGTATACCCTGTCTCCGACTTCATATTGCACATCCCTTCTTTTCCCATCTGCAATATTCTTCATTTTCCCTTGAGCCCGTGTTAATTGTTCCTTAAGCTCCTCTAGAACTTCATCCCGATTCTGCAACAGTTGTTCCACGGAGGCTACTTTAGTCTGCCCTATTCCTACCCTGATCAGAGGGGGTGGATCTCGACCATATAGAACCCTGAAAGGGGTTGTTTTAGCTGCTGTATGAAACGCGGTGTTGTACCAATATTCTGCCCAAGCGAGCCACGTCACCCACTGTTTTGGTTTTCCTGCCGAGAAACAACGCAATTAAGCTTCAATGCACCTGTTTACAACTTCGGTCTGGCCATTTGTTTGGGGGTGGTACGCCGTGCTGCGCTTAAGCTCTGTCCCCTGCAATTTGAAAATTTCGGTCCAAAAAGTGCTAAGAAATATCTTATCCCGGTCGGAAATAATTGAGCGAGGGACTCCATGCAAACGAATAACTTCGTTTGTGAATATCTTCGCCACAGCCTGGGCTGTAAAAGGGTGCCTTAGTGCCAGAAAGTGTGCATATTTGCTTAACCGATCCACCACTACGAATATCGCATTGAATCCCTCAGACTTAGGAAGTCCCTCTATGAAATCCATAGTCAAATCCTCCCAGACTTTATCGGGTAATGGTAAAGGTTGCAATAACCCCCCCGGAGATAGTGTTTGTGTTTTGTGTAGTTGGCAGGTGGTGCATGAAGCTATATATTCTTGTACGTCTCTTTTCATCCCTATCCAGTACCAGTGATTGGCCAGGCGCTTATATGTTTGCAACACTCCTGAATAACCCCCTATGGGACTGTTATGGAATTCATGAAGTAACTTCTGGATGAAGGAGGATGATTTGGATATCACTAACCTGCCCTTGAAGTGTAGTCGATCCTGCTCCAGGGTGAACCCGGGGAATGAGTTTTTTCCTTGCTGAATATCTGCCACAATCTGTGATAGGCGCCCATCTTGCAGAACTTCTTTCTGCAGCCCTGTGAAATCCATGGGTTGTTGTATCGACATCAAATTGATTGATGTTGCAGCTGGTAACCTTGACAATGCATCGGCTGCCCTATTTCCCGACCCTGGTTTGTACTGTATGACAAAGTCGTAACCTAGTAGTTTAGAGAGCCATTTTTGGTGTTCACTACTGACCAGCCTTTGCTCCAGTAAATACTTTAGACTCCTCTGATCAGTCTTCACCACAAATCTGTGCCCCAGCAGATATGGTCTCCATTTTTGTACAGCCATTACAATGGCCATTAGTTCTCTTTCATAAATGGACTTGTGACGGGCTTGAGGGGAGAGTACATGGCTATAGAAGGCTACTGGTCGGTGGTCCTGCATTAGAACTGCCCCCAAACCGCCTCCTGATGCATCAGCTTTGATTATGAATGGTTTGGAGAAATCCGGTAGAGCTAGAACTGGTAATGTTGTCATGGCAGTCTTGAGCTTAGTAAAAGCATTGTTGGCTGCCTCATTCCACCCGAACTTGTCTTTTTTTAACTGCTCGGTGAGAGGCCATGCTAATTTCCCATACCCTTCCACAAACTTGCGGTAATACCCTGTAAGCCCCAGGAATCCTCTTAATTCCCTTAAGTTTCGAGGGGTCGGCCACTGAATCATAGCTTCAATCTTCTGTTGATCCGCTGCTACTCCTTCTCCTGATATGATATGTCCGAGATACTGAAGTTGAGGCTGACCGAAGTGACATTTCTTTCTGTTGACAAAGAATTGCTGTTGTTGCAGGGTGTACAAAACGGTCTCCAGATGTAACAAATGCTCCTCCATCGTTGCTGAATAAACCAAGATGTCGTCGAAGAAAACCAACACGAATTTTCTGAGATAAGGCCTGAATACCTCATTCATGACCGCCTGGAATGTCGCCGGACCGTTTGTCAGGCCGAAAGGCATCACCAGGAATTCATAATGCCCTTCGTGGGTCCGAAAAGTGGTTTTTGGGATGTCTTCCACCCGTACTCTAATCTGGTGATAACCCGATTTCAAGTCTAATTTAGAAAACACACCTTGCCCATGTAATTCGTCTAGAAGTTCGTCAATAATAGGAATTGGGTACTTATCTGGAACTGTTGCTCGGTTCACAGCCCTGTAGTCTACACAGAACCTCCAGCTGCCGTCTTTCTTTTTGACTAATAGTACTGGGCTTGAAAACGAACTTGTACTTGGTTGAATGATACCTGCTCGTAGCATATCTCGGACCAGTCTTTCTATTTCATCTTTTTGAAACTGCGGGTAGCGATATGGCCGGACATTAATTGGAGTCGTCCCTTCCTTGAGCACAATAGCATGGTCTCTAGCCCGCGTGGGTGGCAACCCGTCGGCATGTGAAAGACTGACTCAAATCGGGTGAGCAGCTTCTGCAAGGCCTCTGTCGTTTCCTCATTGCCCTCCATTTCTTTTATCCCTACTTGGTGGAGTTGCAGCATCAACCCTTCTCCTTCTTCCCGAACAACCTTCATCATGGACTTTAGAGAGACTAATGACTTGCACAGTCCCGAGTCACCTTGAAGCGTGACCTAAGTTTCTCCTATCTTGAACTTCATGGTGAGGGCTTGCCAATTAACGTGCATGCTCCCGAGAGAACCTAACCACTGCATGCCTAGAATCACGCCCGAGCTCCCCAGCTCCAAAGGAAGGAAATCCTCAACGATTTCTATTTCTTGCAGAGATATTACCAACCCTTTGCATATTCCCTCCCCCCGTACTGACAAACCGGTGCCCATGACCACCCCGTAACCCTCGGTTGTCACCATCGGAATACCCAGCCTCTTGACGATCTCTGTCGCGATGAAATTGTGTGTGGCCCCTGAATCAATCAAGACCACCACCTCTTGTGCACCTATCTTCCCCATAATCTTCATGGTCTTCGAAGTGGTCAAACCGACCACCGAATTTAAGGAGACCTCAGCTAGATCCGAAATACTTACCTCCTCTTCCTCTTCACCCTCTTTCTGTCTTGGTACGTCTTCATCGTAGATGACGAGGACCTGTAACTCCTTCCTTTTGCAGACGTGGCCCACCGTATATTTCTCGTCGCAGCGGAAGCATAAGCCCTTCTCCCTCCTCAACTGTAGTTCGGCATCGGTGAGGCGGCGAAAATTTGACTCGTTCCTTGAACTCATCGTCATTTTCTCTGGAGCGGTCGGTGTTCGGCTTCCCCGGATTTGTGGGAGCCGATTGTTTCCTCCGAAACTCTGTAGCCCTTTGTAAGTTGAACTTGGGCCTTGGCCCAGAGATCCCGAGGTTATGTTCTTCTGGCCCATTCTAGAATTGTTTCTTTCTTCAACCCGCTGGGCAAAGTCCATGATTCCCGCCAGCCCGCTCGGTTGCATCATCCTAACTTCTGCCCGAATCTCTGGTTTCAGGCCAATAATGAAATTGCCTTCTAACACCGATTCCGGTATATTTTCCAGGGCCGCCGCATGGAGTTCAAACAATCTCCTATACTCCCTTACCGACCCCGTTTGGACTAACGAGAGGAATTGTTCACAGATGGTACCTTCCTGAGTTGGGCGAAACCGGTCGATGACCATCTTTTTCAGCTCCTCCCAGCTACGGACCGTCCTTCGGCGATCTTCCCATTGGAACCAGACCAGCGCCTCTCCCTCTAAATTGATGACCGCGGCCTCGAGCTTCTCTCGGTCAAACATCTGGTTTAGGTTGAAAAACCTTTCGACTCGGTAGACCCACCCGTCGAGATTTTCTCCATCAAAAATCGGCAACTTGATCCTGCGGCTACGGTTCTCCCACCTCCCTTCTCCTTCGCGAGGTGTCTCTTCCGATCGTCCAACTACAGTAGCAGTCGACGTTGGAGTTGAGGACGTTGGGTCCTTGTTGTCCTTGCTCGTCGGTCTGGGTTGCTTCAACAACAGATCCAATTTCCCCATTAGCATCTCGAGGTTCCTCTCTAAAGTCGGAATCCTGACCAGATCTTCTCTCATTCTATCGAACTCTCTTTGCATTTCCTCGCACACCGAGCCCACCTGTTCTTCCACTGTGCCTAAGCGTTCATCCACTCTCTTGGCCGCCATACCCCCAGGTAGTGAGGGCTCTGATACCAATTTGATATGAACTTGGTCGAGACGGGAATCAAAAAAATAATAATTTGAATTGATGGTAAATGTGGTATTGAAATGGAAACTGATTACAGATATATTTGCAGACGTTAGAAAGGTCTGCTAGCTCTCCCTTTTCTGTTTTCTCACTCAGATTTTTCCTATCTTCCTACCTATTTTTATTGCCTATATATACTAACTCTCCCTCCCTGTTTTTCCCGCCTCTACTCTCTCTCTCTCTCTCTCTCTGTAACTGATTTTCCCAATCCCCAGAAGTTTAACAAATTATAACCGCCTCCTAACGATTCAGTTATCATCACTTATTCTCATGGCCCTCCCGCCCTTGTTTCCTGTTGCGCCTCACGTATGTGAAATGCACCGGAGTCCTAACACATACTTTTCATTGCTATTTTACTTTCCTTTTTCCTTCTTTCATTTTATTTTTATTTCTTTTTTTTTTTTTTCTCTTTTTAGTATAAACAGAGGTGCAAAAACTGTAATATCCAAGAGAATTGGGATTACCCAAGAGAAGTTCATAAATAAATGCAGAAAGGGATTATTTGAAGAGAAAGTAAAAGCACAGCAAAAAAGAAAATTTTCTAATGCATTTACCATTACTGGAGGTAGTTTTAAGATTTCAAGCATACTCTACTAACAGTATGTTATACAAGTTGCTAGTACCAGAGGAATTGGTAGCAATGAGGTATTTCTGTTATGAACCTGAAACAAATAAAAATAAAAAAGATGGATGTAGACTCGTTCGAGTCTGACTAGACTTTCATTAATGAGATTTTCAAAAAAAGCCAAACCTCCAAGACAACAATATGTTTCAACATGTTTTCTTCTTACTTCTAAACACATAAACAGGTACACGTTTGAACCCAAATCTAAACCCATTTAGGTACAAATCTAAACTCACTTCTCAACTAAAGCCCAATGGGCAAATCCAAACCTCCGTTTGATCTAATTTGACCAATTCAATCAAATAAAAAATACTAAAAATAATAATATATTACAATAAAACAAAAATAATTAATTTGAAGTTACTTTGTCAAATATATAACTCTATAAAAGTTCAAATCTGACTGATTCAGAACCGTAACAATTTTAATTTTCATTTCAAGTTTTTGGAAATATCCAGATTAGATAAATCAAACAAGTGAACAACAAAGAAGACAGTTGCAATATGTCTGGTGTAACCAGGTATTCATATCCTAAGAAGAGCATTATCTAAAGTACCCTGCTAGTGATGACCATATTCATGTTTGAATGCTTTTATTGAAAGTAGTTATTATAAGCAGAATATAAACGGAATGAGCTTCCAAGGCAAGCACGAAAATAACCAAAACTATAAAACATTGCTTGGAGACATTAGTTTACCTATACAGTAGTAAAATGGTATGGGATGTTTTGACAGAATACGATCCCATCCATCACTAAAGGAATTTCTGAATGCCCCATCTTTGTCCATGAAATACGCAAAGCCTGCCATCGCAGCAATTGCCTGGAAATACATGGTAACTGATGAGAGAGTGGTAGCAAAGACACTGATGTAAATAAGGGTGGAAAAGACTAAGAAAAACTAAATACCAAAGGACAAAATAGAACATACTGGTGGAGAGACAAAACCAATCAAGAAAGTACTGGTCTTTTTATGTGCTTGAGAAGCACACGGATATCCAAGCTCTCACTTTTTTTTTTTTTTGGGCTAAACATCCAAGCTCTCACTTAAATATCTAACTTACAAAACAGCCAAAATATTACCTTATTTTACCAATATCAAAATAAAATCTAAAAGAGGGAAAAAAATAAATAAATCTGTTCCCGGGGCTGTCTTCTTTCACATGCAGATCACCTTGCCATAAGTCCAACTTAAAAATTTCTCCGAGAGAACATCAATCATTGGAAACCGCCATTTAGTTTTAAAACAGTCATATTTGTGGGTTATATTTATATATGCCTTACTTCTAGAAAGCAAAATCAAGAAGACCAGCAGCTTCAGAAGTATCATAATAAAATCCAACAAAATTGAAATTAAAGAATGATTGAACACTATCTCACTTTCATGGCAGACATTAGTTGTAAAATCCAAACATAAGGAAGCTTAGAGGTAAAACACAAACAATTATCACAAAATATCAACAGGAATGGCTTGAATTATGAACATGTGGGATCCTACATGAACCAGTTCATGAGCCAGGTAAAAAGTATAACTTACTGTTTGTACAGCCAAAAATACGAGAAAAACATCCCTTGCCACAAATATTCGAAATTTTATTTTACGCCATGAGTTGTCCTCAAACAATTCAACTCGGAGGTGAAACTGAGCTTTACAAGTTGTGCAATGTGAGAAAGCAAATCCTTCCTATACCCAAAATAAATAAATAAATAAATAAATAAAAGGATTTATTGCCAAACATGAATTACCATAACATTGTAGCAACCACATTAGTGATAAGACTTGAAAACAACAGTATCTACCTTAACTGAACGCCAATGGTCAAGACAGCCTCGATGAACAAATTGCTGAGTGCCTTTGCACATGCAAGGAGAAATCAACTCATCCTCTACAAGATTGAACAATAGGATTTTAAGTTGAGAATATAGACATCAGTCTCAGAAGAAATTAAAATGTCTAGAACACCAAACGTAATTCCACTTTTCTAACAAATAATGAGTTATGAGTATGGTGGATTATAAAACTACGGCATTACAATTGAGAGAGAAAAACGTAGGAAGGGAACTTTTAAATTTAGAAAATAGAGAAAGCCCTATTAGGGTATATTTGGTAAGGAGTGAAAATAGGAAGGAGAGAGTGGTAGATCACCTAGAAGAGGGAAATGGGGAAGGCGGGAGAGGTCCTTTCTCTTATGTTGTTTGGGATGAATGTTAAAATCCTTCCACTAATCCCTCCACCCCTCTCCTTCCTTCCACTTTTCTTTCCTACCAAACACACTCTTAAGGAAGGTAAATTAACCTACATTATTTTGAGACCTAGTGATGCAATCAACTCTTTTAACATATAACCTCTAATTCATGCATCTCCTCAAAAAAACAAACAAAAATACAAATATTAAAAACCACCCTTTACTTCTGCGCTCGATTTCGTTTGACAATTGACATATAATGAACATTGAAATCATAAGTCCATGTGTTAGGAAGATCAAGTCAAGTCCAACTAAACCCAATTCTACATTTTCACCAAATGCCCACTTCTCACAAGTAACAGCCTAAAATTTCAACTTGTATCATATTTAACAAAAGTCTTCGAAGATCCCCACAAATATGCCAAAAAATAAATGCACACAAAGTTATGAAGAAAAACATCAGACAACCTATACAAACAAATCTTTCAAAGAAATCAAATTGACCAATATTCTAATAAACCTGATAAAAAAAAAATTTTTTTCCAACACGAAATTCACCTGGCTCGGCGTCGCTTTCGAGGCAAATGCGGCAACAGGGAACAGAACCAGACTCGACATCATCATCAGTAATTTCGGTGGAGCTCCCCGGAGAAGAATCAGCCTTGTTCTCCAATAACGGGTCCGAGTCGCCGGGGTCTTGCGAACCTACTGGCTCTAGCTGAACCTCCCCTTTCATTTGATCCAAAAATCTGATACCAAAATCAAACCCTAGATTGCAAAAACATCTAAAATTACTTAATCAACACCAAAAAAAAAAATTCCAGATAATTCGGGGTTTTTCTAGACGATTAAAATTGACTTCTTTCAAATATTTAAAGATTCGAAGCAAGTAATTATGCCAAAAAATATACATATAAAATTCAAGTACCTGGGATTTTGTAGAGGAATTCTGAGGGAAAAAGTCAGTGACGTGTTTGGGATACAAGATTTTTTTTTTTTTTTCTTTTTTTCTGGTCTTCTGATAGAAAATAAGAGAAGAACGGGGAAGGTGTTACCTACAGGGCAGGCACGGCACAACAATGATTCTATTGTTTACTCCGTTTGCACCACGTAAGTGGGGCCCTGTGGGACCCTTTTCGGTGGGTGTGGGAATTCCGAGTGGGCCTATGAAGATTGGGTTATGGGCTTTGAGCCCAATTCAACTTTCAGCCCATAAACTCAAGAAGGAGATAGAAAACGTGGGTAGCGACAATGAGATGGAACTCTAGAGCGAGAAGACTATGAGACGAAAACAGGGAGAAGTTGGTAAATAAATCAAAAATCAACTTTAATAAAAATAAACAGTAAAAAAGTTTGAGCTAGTAAATAGCATATTTTTAGTAAATTATAATTTATCACAGTCTAAAATTTTAAAAATATCTCATTGTAATTTGATAAATCATTTTTTTATCAATTTTGATAAATTTATCTAGTAAATATTTTTTTTACTTAGTAAATAATTTATTTACTAATTTTGATAAACTATTCATTACTCGATAAAAAATTTAATTACCATATAAACAAATAACTCTTGATTTCATAAATCATTAATTTATCGATGTAATTAAGTGTTAATTATTACTTTACCAGTATAAATTCTTAATTTGTAGATCATAATTTACTATTTGATTGATTTATCATGTAAATAATTAATTTACCGTACAAATCTAAATTTACTTATTTGTACAAAAAATTCCAAATTGAATAATCCCTAATCCTAGATCCTAAATTAACCCAAACTCTAGCATTTTACCCTAAAATCATTAATTTACCATATAAATCATTAATTTACTGATTTTGATAAATCACTTTTTATGAATTTTGCAAAACAATCAAAAAAATAGTATGAACCCTAACTTTAGCCCTCAAAATTGACCTAAACCCCAAACCACCCAAAATTCAATAAAAAATCCACTGCCACGCTTCATCGTCACCATCATTCTCGAAGGTGCCATCATTCTTGAAGACATCGTCATCATTATCAATGTTTTCAGAGATCACTTACCAAGCCAAGGTTCATTTGATCAGAAAGCTCCTGAGATTTAGAGTTTGTGAGCCCATCACGATGGTGACTTGAAAACTTTGGTAACTCATGAAATCTCATGAGCCATCGGATCGAATCAAGTCGCAATCTGGCCAGAATCGTGACTTTCTACTCAGGATCTCTTCCTTTCCAACGAGATCTAACCAGATTCATGCGAATCTAGTGAAAAGCCATGGCGATCTCATCGCTAAACTGCACCAACACCACTAGATGTCCATTCAACTTACAAATTTGAAAACAAAAAACAACAATCCCAGATTATAATGTATTTAAAGCCTTCAATAATCTCTGACAATATCAAATTTAGATCTAGCTATCGGACTCCAACGTGAGTTGAGATCCATGAAGATCCAAATTGTGACATCACGATTTTCCAACGAGAATGATTCGAAGGCCCGATCTTTGCGAGCTCATGATTTTATGACGATCAATCCATCAGAGTTCATGATGAAGAATGACGAAAGCAACGATCATTGCCGGATATGACGACCAGAACAACGGAAAAAGGGAGCAGAGGAGAAAGTAAGACTTAGAGCAAAGAGAGAGAGAAAGAGAGAGGATAGAGAAGGAAGAAAAGGAAATGGGTGGGTTTTTGGAGGAATATAAAAAATATAGGTCAAAAACATAAATAAAAATATTATTTGTATTAAAATTACGTTATGCTATAAATTTTTTAAAGTTTCAAATTACATTATTTACTTCTAAAACACATGAAAATTAGCCTATTTCTTACAATTTCCCATGATACTATGAGACTATAATGATGGCAGTTTTACACATGAGTATTCGTCCCTAAGAACGAGTACTAAGGATAGTATATGCATATATAAGTAGGTATAGGAATTAAGATTTAGTGTGAGGTGGGGGTGAGGAAGACTCTCTATATTCGTATTTGTCTGCATATATTTACTCTCATAAAAATAAATATTATATATAAATTTGTGATTGAAATTTAAATAAGGAACTTTCATAACGAAAAAAAAAAAAGGAAAATTATGAAGTATCCCTATACTTGGCAATTTTTTTAACTATATATTGCTAAATTTTAACCTAATTCCTGTAAGAATAATAATAAATTTTTTATGTGTAATGTTTTAGTTTACTTTATTGGTTTAATTTATCAAATTCTAGAATTTTGATTTGTTTTTAAGATCTCAGTTCCATTATCAATATTTTTGTAATTATGTTACTAAATTTTATGAAAACTGTAGCATAATTTGTTTTGATTTTTTTTTTTAATTCTTAGTATGTAAATGGATAGAGTATAGGTATAATATTCCCAGGAAGAATTATTCGTACCGCATTAAATTAAGCGGGTATAAAAAGTAAAAAGGTAGGTGGGTATACAGGTGGGGGAAGCTTACCCACCTTCACTCCGTCTCGTCCAATTTGCATTCTTAGGAGATCACTGATAGTCATTTTCAAACAAAAAGAATAATTAATAGCGTTAATCACTTTTTACATCAGTTCATAAGTGATTAATTCGAACTCTTGACCTTATTTTTTGAGAGTCTATCAAATACAATAACAACAACTAATCACCAATTAACTTATAATCAATTACTTATTGATTATAATTAATTAGTAATTAAATAATGTTAATGATTGATTAATTAGTGATTAACTTAAAAAAAAACAATTAATCTAATTGAGCATCAGTGAAAGAGCAGAGAGGAAACTAATTTGCAGAAGCAACTAACCAATATATGCTCCGATTTATGCACATTCACTCATGTCAAAATAAAGGCTTATTTTGGAAATAAAAAAAAAATGTTAGGAGCACTTTCTCTATTATTCTATTTCTCACTCTAAATTCTCTTTGTGCCAAGTGTCTGCACATTTATCTTAAAAAGTAAAGTCTAATATCAGACAAAAATAGTTTATTACAAATCTGCCATTAATGTGTTTAAAAGCAATAAATCCAGATAATAACAAAAATAATCCTTACTAGCTAAAAGAAAAGAAAAAGAAAAAAGGAGAGCAATAATTTTTCATAAAAACCAAAGTAATATTACTGATTTACGCATTTATATAAAGAACAATACATGTATATACGAACGAATTTTGTTTCTATACACATATTAAATTTATTAATTCTTAGCTTTAGAATATTGTGATACATGTACACATAATAATAATAATAATGATATTTCCCTTAAAAATAATAAACAAATCAACTTAAGTAATATCCGACTCAATCTTAAAATTAAAATATAATTACCTTATAAATTATTTTTATCTTGAATTTTTTATAATTATAAATAGTAAATTATTTTCTCCAATTTTTGCTTTTAAGCAAACAAATGGCAGTCAAGTGATTAACTCAGAGAGTGTTACGAGCGTGTTTTAAAGAAATATTTTAGACTTTTTTTAGTATTTTTTTCTATTTTATAATAATTTTTTATTATTTATATCTTAAAAATTCTACACTAAACTCAATTTTTAAAAGTCTATAACTTTACGTATACAGGTCTAAATAAGATATATAATTTTTTAAATTTTATAGAATTTCAAGATAAAGAAATAAGATTTATATTAATAATTTTTTTAGAATAAAATTTTAAAATTTTATATTTTTTTTACTCTAAATAGTTATATTTTTCTCCCAAATATATTTTTCAAAATGCACTTTTTTCTAACTTTTAAAACACATATTTAAAACCTCTTACAAACAGACTCTTAAAAATTTTGGACTATTAATAGACTATACTGTTTTGGACAAATGTGAAAGATACTTGGTACAAAGAGAACATAAAGAGAAAGAATTGGGAGTTATAAGAAAAGTTATCCTAGTATTTGTCCTAAAAAAAAAAAAGTTTTGACCCATATACATTTTCAAGACATGACCAAACTGTTTTTCTTATAAAAAAAAAATGATGTGACTACTTAACATTACTTAACATTCATTCCAATAGAAACAAAAATGATAATTTAGAAAGCATAACTAGAGCTAATCACTAATTAATTAAAGTTAAAAAATTACAATCCTTTTTTTTTCATTTTGGAGAATAGGCAAAATATCATAATACAAAGTATAATTGTAAAATTATAGCATAATTTGAATTATTATTACTAAATAGCATAATTAGAATAAGTAAAAAAAAAATTTTTAAATAGAATGACAACATGAACTGAACCGTTGCGTCACAATGGATCTCAAGGATAGATATTGCTGTGGATTGCAATTTGGAGGAAGTCGCGACGAATCTCACCATAGAGATCACAAAATGGAGGAGGTGCCGTCGACATTGCAATCACGAAGGATCACAGGTTCGACGTTGTGCCTGTCTTTTCGTCACTGTCTCAATCACTAGGAAATTGTCAGAAATCGTAACTGTTAGCCATGTTACCCTATCCTTGTTTCCATCGATATAGGATTTTTAGCCTCCTCATGATGATTTCTTTAATGACTATCGTTCTCTATCTTTCTGGTGGTTATGGAGTTTTGGGGAGTACGTAATGGAGAGAGAGGGATGGAAAAGAGAGAGAAAGATGAAAGTGAGAGCAGGAGGGAGTAAAGAGATATGAGAGAGAAAGAGAAAGAAAAGAGAGAATGACCATATTGAAAGTATAAAGAAATTTAATATTTTAAAATTTTGAATATGCTATAATTTAATAAAAATAATATAATAATCTATACATTTAAACTAGTTTAAGCTATATATTTAAAATAAATATCAAAGATATCCAATTTAGTATAATTTCCCCCCCTTTCTTTTTTCAAAGTCTACCAATAAACAGTTAATCAACAATTGACCCACTAATATATGTTATTAAAAACTTTAGAGTTCTTCCTATCTGCAAAAATTGAAGCATCATGCTATTTGATTCCAAATCCTGTCTGAAATTGTCACAATCAATCAATTTCCCAACACAAATCAGTTTACCATTCACTGCAAAAAAAAAATTTCCAACTATCCTATCATTAAAAAGTTATGATTAATTGTTATTTATAGGAAAAAAAAAATGATTAGCCTTTTTTGTTTCATTGGGATGATTGGTGGCCGAATGGCGGTGGAGAGAAAAGCGAAACGGCGGGCAGCGTGTTGGTGGTTGGAATGACCAATTTGCGCAAATGATTGTTGGCGCGATTGACGGTGGAACCGGTTAGTGGTGTGGTGATTTGGCAGCAGCGGTGAGCAACGGTAAGCGGCGATAGCTTGGAATATTTGGTGGTGGTGGTGATGGTTTGTGAGTTGTTGCGAGGAATAGGGATACTGTAGCTATCTTGTGTTTTGCAGAGTGCTTTGTGGGAGGAGTTAGGGTTAATAAAGTTGAAGGGCATTTACATCATTTGAGTTATCTTAATAAAAGGAACCTTTTAACTAATTATAAAAAGTTTAGGCAATCTGCTTAAAATTAGACCTCCTACTTGGATATATTCCCCCATATCCCTTAATTTAGAAATAAATTATTGTTATTAATAGGAAAAAAATCAAAGGGAATTGTAAGATATAGACTCAGTATATCATGAGTAACTATAACTAGTTCAAATAAAAGAAAAGGTGTTGTTTATCTACAAAATTATAATAAGATTGTATTTTATTTATCGAGAATCAATTTAATTAAGATGCAACACCAATATTTACGGGATCAAAAATTAATTAAAGATAAACGTTAAATGTATAATCCAACAAAGGTGTTTTCTTTGAATGCCCTCGTTGTTGTAAAGTTAAAATTATTTTCTCTTCAATCTATTTTGTTCAACCATCATTTTATATAATATGAATTTGTTAGCGTTTATTTTATATTTACCAGTCTCTGCATCTCTATAAAGCTGTAAATGTTATACGTATTCAAGTTCTATTTGAACTAATAAAAGTTGTACGCATATTTATTAGTAAGACTAATTCTATGGTAAGGGACAATTTCTTTTATCCAGGAATACGAAAGATCAAAGAACGGTAGTGTGTGGATAGATTGAAGGTGGGTGCCAGTATCGCTCATAAAGAACTTATGATATGAAACATTGGAAGTCTTCGACGTGAATTATGATTTAGAAACTCGTTTTAATGTTTTTTTATGGTCAATTTTTTGGTCATATTAGTCGTCTTCTGACTAAGATCAATTTCACTTGAGATAATTTATCAAAATTTCACTTCAGATAGTTTTTTTTTTATTTTTATTATTTTAAATAGCAGATATGAAAATCTAGAAGGAGAAAAGAGGAAAGTTTTGTGTGCTTTGATCTATCCTTTTGTAGGGAAAATCAGATAAAAAAAATTAACAAGTTAAAAATTACTGGATCTTATGTATTGATGTTACATAATAGAAAATTTAGATGTTCGGTTGATCTTATATGATCAAAAATGATGTAAATCTGGGTTTCTTTATTTTATTTTTCTTTATTTATTTTTTTTTAAGGAAGACATTGGGGAGGTCAATGAAGCAACTCACACCAGGGGTGTTTATAGAGAGCCGTGGGAAGGGGGATTTTCTATCACGGTCCAGTTCAATGCTTCCATGTGCACTGGTGTTTTGCTATGTTGAAATTGCCATTACCATGACCCAAGAAAAAATCACTCCACTAATTAGAAAATAGACAAACGTGACAGTTTTATCAAAACAAAGTATCTAACTTTATTTATCAATTGTAAACTATAGTTTGTTTTATACCTAGTTTTTAATTGTGTATTTTATGTTTGCAACCTCTTTGCACACATATAATTAACGCAACAGTTGCATATTATAAGTTTGTGATGTATTATTTACTTAAAATTATATTGAATGAACAACTATAATTGTATATAAATAAAATTAAATTGCAAATAACTTTGTATTTATAATAATATTGTTGGAGCCTGTAAATCTGATAGTGTAATTTGATTACAATGATAAACATGGTGTCCTCTTTTGTGACCATTGGCAGTGACGATGCGGTGCTTTGGCAAGGTTTCGAACATTATAATGGGTCTGGTTGGACATAAGGAGAGGTAAGAGGTAGCGGCTCCTAATGACCACTTCACTTGTGTAGATCAACAAGATGCTTTTTCAAACCTGCAAGATGAAGGAAATTCGGGAGAAAAAAAAAATCCACATGTCGTCATGAGAGGTGAAAGGAGAAGATAATTATTGGTGGAGAAAAGGGTGTAGTGATAATTTCTTATTATATTCCAACTGTGCTCCAGCTGCATTCTAGTGAGGGTGGACGAAATGGGTGTGATGAAGGTGACAATTTCAAGTTGAATCTTTGGGTTTGAAGTTGTTTCTACGGAGATTTTGGCAGATTCTTTAATAAGGTGGAAAAGGGAATTATGCTTTGAAGTGGGGGCATTTATAGATTATGAGAGGGCCTTTTGCTTATTGGCTTTGGATTTAAATAGCATCTCTGTGAGTGACAAGTTTGATGTGAAAAGGTGTCCACATAGACAGTGTTAAAGCATGCCCATATAAACAGTTAGGCTTCGTTTGGTGAACGTATTGTATTTGTATTACGTTTAAATACAATACATTAAATGTAATCTGTATTTGAAGAAAAAGTATTAACATTGCATTTAAATGTGTGTTTGGGTGAAAAGTATTTGAATTATATTTTAATAATAAATATGTGATGTGATAAGTAAAAGTAGAGAGAAAAAAAAGAGAGAGAATATATGATGTAATTAATAAAAGTAATAGAAAAAGTGAAATAATAAATAGTGATTGTATTGGATTTAAAATGTGATTTGATTGATATTTGAATGATATGTTTTTATATTTGAGGGAAAATTACATTGCATTTAAATGCAATGCCAAAAAAAAGCTTGTACCAAACGTCCACTTATACTATTTTCAGCGAGTGTCTGATAAATATATTATGTTTTAATTAGTTTAAATATATATTTTTTTAATATTGTATTTAGTTGAAAAATATTTATATTGTATTTGAATAAAATATGTGTTTGGATGAAAAGTATTTTAGAGTTAAAAAGTTAATGCAATTGATAAAAGTAGAGATAAATAATTAAGGTTTAAAAGTTGATGTGATTGTTTTAAAAACCTTTTGAATAGTAATTGTTTTCGTAGAACTGTTGAAAATAATTATATTTGAATATAAAATTTTACGTTTGGTGTAAAATTAGTTTTCATAACACCAAAAAATATTTACCAAACACGTTCTTAGTTAGAGATGAGATATGCATCTCTTTTAGTGGCTAAAAGGGTACTCAAAACAGCACAATGAGAATGGTTTCTAATCATCTCAGCCTTTGTCAAAAAGGATTCCCCACAAATTTAGAAGGTTCTGGGTGATACCTATCTTGTTAAGCTACCATTTGTGGGTCTGAGGCACCACTATAGCGTTATTTGATGTTAAGTATTCACTGTCAGAGGCTTTTAGGCATCCAGAGGTATCTTCAGAGCTAACTCCACAGCTGAGAAGCATATTCCTCTGTCCAGGGAACAAAATCATCTTCTTCCGGTTGGAGCAAAGTTTCCTTTAGACATGCTATGTGTTGCCCAACTTTTCCAAGGGAAGTGCGTTCCATTTTGGCCCTTTTAGACCTAAAATATGGTTTTAGGACTTTGAGCTACCAAAGGTAAGTTACTGGTTATCTCCCTAAATTGTTTGGGCTTCAAAACAATAGTTTGGGCCTTAAATTACAAAGGACGAGGAATACAAGTTAATTTGAATTAAAATCTTTACTACTACAAGAATAATCTTAAAAATCTATCAAAATTCAAGACGATTATGCAAGTTTTTTTTTTTTTTTTGGTAATAACTTAAGTTTTTCATTATAAATCTTGTATGAACGCATTATTCATTTCTTGCTTTGGCATGTTAGGTCGGCATTTTTTTTTTTTTTTTGCCTTTCATCTTTCGGTATTGTTGGCTTGTTTTAATATTTTAGTTTGTTTAGGCCTTTTTTTTTTTTTGGACCTTTTTATTTAATTAAGACACACTTTTCAAAAGGACAAAAAATTAAATTTGTGCTTGCTTTGTTTTCTGTCATGTTAAATGATTTAGTTTGATTGAAATTTAAAAGAATTTTTTTAAACATTAAAAAAATTTAAAAGAATTTTTTTTCATTTAAACAAAATTTTACTTTTAAATAAAAAATATTTCAATTTTAAAAGTAAGATTTTTTTTTTCCAAAGTCAATATTACATCCAAACTGAAATTACATATAAAAAAAAGCCAATGCTTTATAACTAATATTTTTTATCGTTACTTTGATGATTATTTAATAACAGTGAAGGTCTACTGCTTTATGTGATTTTTTATTTATTTATTTTGATTGCCTATTTATCAGGTTAAAGCACGTGTTGTATTACATGACTAGATTCTCTGAAAGGTTTAAAATATCGCGACCAAAATCAATGAAAATGATGTCATGTCTTACCTTATAGCAACGACTTTTTTAAAAATGTTTGGCATTAACCCATTTTTTTTTTTTTTTTTTTTATAGCAACTGCCACCAGTTTTCATATGCCCGCAGATATGATAGTACAAAAAGTAACATAGCCTAGGTATTGATCCGGTGTTTCAGGTTGCAAAGTCTATTCGAGGTAAAATGGATGTCCCCACGATAAAAGTTCACAATAAAAGTTCTCATATTTTAATCGTACTTTAATAATTTCATTGGAGGATTGTTAGAAGGAAAAACACATACTAAAATTAGAAAAATACTTTCATGGACGTCCATCTAATATGCAACTAAGAAGACAGTTGACAAATGTTTTTTTAATACTATTGTATTTAAATATAATACAATTTTATACTAAGGGTCCGTTTGGATGGGGTGTTTGTTTTTGGAAAATGAAAAATTTTTAGATATGAAAAATAAAAAGTTGTTTGGAATTTTTTTTAAAAGTGAAAAGTTGTTTGGGTGGGTGAAAACTTTTTGTTTCTAGAGAGCTTTTTTTTTTATTTTTCAAAAATGAAAAATATTGGATGTTCAAATACGGAAATTTAGGAATGTTCATTTTTCTTGAAATGAAAAATTTTTCATTTTCCAAATTTGAACGTGTCAAACAGACGGAGGGTAAATATAAAATTTTACATTTAAATATAATACCTTTTAATAGTACTATTAAAATAATTACTATTCAAAAATTTTTTAAAACAATTATATCAATTTTTTAATTCTAACTTTTTATCTTTACTTTTACCAATCACATCAATTTTTCAACTCTAAAATACTTTTTATCCAAACACACATTTCATTCAAAATACAAAATAAATACTTTTTAATCAAATATAACACTTAAACAATAAATTATATTCAAATACAATTAAAACATAATACATTTACCAAACAGCCCATAAATAACAAATATTAGTACATCTATTCCTGCATGTCAGAAATTTTAGCAGTTTGAAGTACCACTCCAAAGAATTAAGGAAGGAGAGATCCATTCACCAAAAAAAAAAAAAGGAAAAAAAGAAAAAGAAAGAAAAAGAAAGGAGATCCCAACCGGGTAAATTAATTGTTTGGTACAATATTTTGAGTCTAAAGAATTCAACTTGAATTTTTTTTCTAGTTTATTCATTAATTATAGTTTAAAATACAAAATTGCAACTCAAACTTTAAAATTCCATATAATTATAGACATAACTTAATAGTATTACTATATTTGACTCCTAAATCTCCCATTAAAAAGGAAAATTTTTTTTAAAAGTTTATAATTTTACATATACAAGTCTAAATGGGATAATTTAAAAAAAAATTATACATAATTTCGATACAAACAAAATAAGCCCCATATTAATATTTTTTTTAGAACATATTTTAAGTTTTTATATTTTTTACTTCCAATCGGTCAAAATATGTATCAAATTTGAATAATTCAACTCAAATCCAGTCTAAAAAACTCAATTTAAACGATGTATCAAATACATACAAGCTTGCGTTTAATACATTGTTAAAGTTGAGTTTTTTTAATTTAGAATTATTTGATTTTTTAAAAATTAATTAATATTTTTATTGATTAAAAAAAAAGATAAACAATGAGTTGGAAAATTTTAATTTGGAACCACCAAAGATCCCTAGTAGTAGGCGCATTGACTACGTGCTTGATTGTGTAGTTTTATTTTTCGACAACGCCAGGATACTAAAATCGCATCAATATGTCCTGATTCTTTGGTCCTTGTGACCGCATGGATATTTATTCTTTTATTATTAATGCCTTGTTTTTACGTCCTGACAAAAGAATCCATGAATTTCCAAGCGTTCACACTGCGAGGTTCAAAATCCAGAGCTCCTGCCTCTTTTCCAGATGGAGACTTGTGCCTCCCTCCACGGGGATCCTGTTAATTCATCAAATTAACGACGGTAAGCTCATGTGTGCATAATTTGAGGACGAAAAAATATCGTATCTTACAAAAAATTTTTAAATCAAATTCAAACTCTAGTACAAATCTTCTAGACCCAAGTCCGTAATTTAATGAAAAGTTAATGAAATAAAAAGTAAATGAAATGGGATATATTGCATCAATTCAAAAAGTTTAAGACGTAAATTATCAAAATTTAAAGTTTGGGAATAAGTTGTGAAAGCAGATAAATTTGGGAGCACAAGTGATAAAAATCCAAAAACAAAAATTGACAAAAACTCAGTAACCTAATTGATTTAATGGATCTAATTTTAATAAAAAAGAAAAGAGAAACAAGATAACACAAACTTTATTAGTGTCTGGTTTGTATTATGTTGGTCTAGTATCAGATTTTTGTATTATGTTAATGTAATAGTTTTTAAATTTATTTTATTTGGATGCTTTTTCTAAGAAAAAAATGAATGTTTAATTGACTTTTAAATTAGATTGATTGAATACTAACGTTTTTCAAATCTAATTCAAGTTGGAAAATTGGCAGTTTGAAATTTGAACATCCAACAAGAATATAACTGACATGATTATAAAGTTTTGGACCATTTAAATTTTTTTATATATGATATATTATTTTGTATAGTAATAATTTATTAAAAAAAATGTATCGTATATTTTTATGTGGACGCATTTAATATATACGCCAAACATAAGTTACCTACTTTTTTTTTAAAGGGAAATAATGCATGCAATTCAAATTAAGTCATTACAAAACAATAAGAATGACCTGACAATACAAAAATATAAGCCTCAATTAAAACCAGTTTTACCAATATAATTTAATATGATGACATTCATAGACAAGGACAGGTTTCTAAGACCCGACACGGGAATGTATATCGACACACCAAGAATGAGCTTGCCGAAGGCTTTTTTTATTCTTTGCAACAAAACCTCTAAAACTGATAAAACTTCCAATTAATTGAAAGCCAGAATTCTATAAAACAAATCTAGTGGAACCAAACTAAAACTAAACACACTACAAACATACAAATTTGACAGGGAAACTAGTCCATAATTTGAGACTGAAAACTACAACAATGCAAAAAATAAAAATAAAATCCTAATGTGTGGAAAAATCGCCCTTATTTTGTGTAGATAAAGCAAAAAACTAGGATTTGTTTGGTCATATAACTAAAAAATTGTTTTCTATATTTTAAAACAGAAAATTTTTTTCTAACAAGAAAACGTACTGTTTGGTTAATATTAAAAAAAAAAACTCTTTTTTAAAACAGAATTCAAAAAATAAAAACTGAAAACATCAAAATATTGTTTTGAATGTTGTCTGAAAACATCCAAATACCTATCTCCAATTTAGGTGCTCTCTCTCTCTCTCTTCCAATTCAGGTGCTCTTTCTTTTTCTCTATCTCTCTTCTCTTCTCCTTGCTCTGTCCTCTCTTCTCCTTACTATCTCTCTTCTTCTCGTTCTCACTATCTTCTATCTCCTCCTCCTCCTCCTCCTCCGCCACCGCCAATTATTTTGCCTCCACCGCCGCCGCCTCCAGCGAGGGTGAAGAGGCTGGGGGTAATCAATGAGAACGGGGTCATGTTGAACGAGTTTGAGATTGGTGAGTATGATCTGAATTTGATCAAAGATCTGAGAAACTTGAGCAGCGAAGATCAATGATTGGAAGATGGGAGTGGTGGTTTCAACCAGGTTGAGGAGAAGAAGAAGAAGAAGCAAGTTAGGGTTGAGAAGTTTAAGGGGTGTGATCAAAGTATGACTGACTATATTCTGTGTTTGGATAAAGCTGAGGAGATGAAGAGGATGTTGAAATCGACCAAGAAATGGTCGCAATACGAGAGGCATTGTCTTGGTGAAGCCAAGCTTTGAATTGCGTGGTGCCAAGACCCAAGGACTACAAGATTCGCATTCCTTGGCCCCAAAGCAGAGACGAGGTAAAATTGAAGCCAGATTTTCTATTCTTGGATGTTTTGATTGAACATAGTTTAGTTCTATGAAATCCTCATATAGTATATTCCAAAAATTTATATACATATACACATATTCAGGATTGAAATTTTGCAGGTATGGTTTAGTAATGTTCCCCATACATGTCTGGTTATAGACAAAGGTGGGCAGAATTGGATAGCAATCAAAAAGGACAAATTCGTTTGCCGAGGAGGCCAGACACAGTTTATTTATGGACCGAATAAATACTTGGATCAGATTTCAGAGGTTTAGGTTTTTTTTTTTTTTTTTGAGATATTCATCGTTTTCTATAATCAAATGGTAGATTAATTCTGATTTGAATAAAGTAAAATTAAAAAAAAATGTTTTCAAATAACACTATTTAAATATGTATTTTTCTATTTTCATTTTGAAAATATTAATTTTAAAAAATAATTATCAAACACATGTTGTTCTTTGAAAATATGTGAGAATAATTTTCTGTTCTAATTTTTGACAATACTATTTTGCAATTTGAAAACAAAGAACATCACTAAATAGGACCTCAGTCTCACAGAAAGGACCATTGGTGATAGAGCAATCCCCGTAGTCGAAAACGCTAGGAATTAAACGTGGAGCTGCAAAACAATATCTACAAGTGTATTGCCTCCAGGCACTCGCGTGACGGAAGTCACTATAGGCGTGTGGCCAATATTCAACGAAATCGCCACAACCACAACCCAAAATCGATGCCATTCCGTCCACCTTACGCAGCCTTCGTCGATGAAGAAACTCGTAGCAAACCCTTCAATCATCGAGCACCCACCCTGCCATCTCCACTCCTAGTTTTTTCCTCCGATGCTAGCATCCCTTTGCCTTGCAACCCCAAAGGCTGCGGTTCCGTGAAACCACAGACTCACCTTGTAACCCCAGCATGTTCTTCCACAAGGCCGTTCTCGCCTCAAAATCCGTCACTATGAAGCCCCTTCCTTGATTCCTAGTGGCGGCCGTGCGGATGCAAATCGTGCGGCGCCTCCAAACTTCAGCCCAAGATGGAAGGCTCACACAAGAAACCCTAAATCTCAAGTTAGTACAGACTACAGAGGAAGAGAGGACATAATTACCTTCTTAATTAGTTATTTTAGGAATTAGAAAAAAAATAACAATAAACTGCATTTTTTTAATTGGATCAATCCAATCATCCACTGTATTGAATTAATTGGACTTGCAGTATATTCGATGATTAAAGGTGAAAAAAACATCAATTTTTATCTACCTCTGTACAATATGCAATAATCTTTGTGACCGCGTCTATTAGAGTTCCTACAAAACAGTTTCGTGTTTTTACCAAGTATTTGAGAATGCATTATACACTTGTTATGTATGAACGTCATGTAATATTACTAGCGATCATTCCTTCTAATTTTCAAGTAATATAATTACATATTTATATATCTCATTTACAAACTATAACAAATCAATCTTCTAAGGACGTTTGAGTAGATCGGTTGGTAATTGGCCTGCCTCTGAAAGGAGCCAGAAAGCAAAGTACTTGTGTTTTAGATAACATTATATGATTGGTTTTAAAAATTAAAAAAAAAAAAAAAAAAACCAACTCGTTAATTTTAGAAAAGTAGTTCATGACTACTTTTATAGGCTTTATTGTGTATTCTTTATGAACTAAAAGAAAAGAAAAGAAAAGAAAAGAAAAGAAAACTCTTTAACTAAACACGTCGCACAAGGAAAATATGAGACACGAGAATGGGTAGCCAGTTGTATTCATTATGATTTTGTCCCTTGCTTTTAAAAGTTGACTTTAGAACTAATGATTTCAAAACAAAAAAAAGTGAATGGAATTTAAGGTTTCTTTTGATTCTGGATCAAAAATTTAAATTTCATTTTTATGTTTTTTGAAAAAATCAATAAAAATTATAATTAAGTCAACTAATTTCGATTCAAAATTTTATTCTATTCTGAACTCAATTCAAAAACCATTTAGGCCATAATTTTCCCATTCTTCATGATAAACAGGAAAAAGGTAGAAAGTTAAAAGGAGAAAGGAAATGTAGTTAGAGGGCCGATGGCTAAAATTTGTTGTAAAGGTCCTTTTTTTTTTTTTCTTTTAAGAAAAGATTGTCGAGCTCTTTTTTAGCAACTTAATCTTGAAAGAATTTTCTTGTTTTTCATGTTTATATATATGTCGAGTTTGTTAATTTGCATAGAACTGACCAATGAACTTATCCCTCCTTTTTCTTTACTTTTTTTTTTCTCTGTTTTATACTCTATGGATTACCATTAAGTTACCTGATGAATGATCTTAGTAATTTATAAAGTCATTTAATTAGTACACATTTCATTTCACCGTGCAATATGATATGCCTACCTGCATGTTTACGAATGTTTTATCATATTAATTAATGTTATATCGTCAATATATAAACTAGTACTAGTAAGAATGGAAAAATGTGCAGTGTTAATAACAGTAATAAAATGAACATGGATAGCAGTAAATATATACACTTGTATACACTACAGCTAAATACTAATTTTTATGTTTCTTTTAGGGTAGTGATGAATTATAAATCTTCTTAACCTAGACCAGAAACGCCAAAAAATTCAAAATTTCCTTCACATAGCTCCCATAGTAAGCTAGATTAAAAAAAAAAAAAAACTTAATTTTCTGAATTTGCCATTGCTAAACGTTGCGGAAAACAATTGAATCCAAAAAAAAAAAAAAATTCTATCTTTCCCATTCATTCTCTTCTTTTACTTCTCCTCTTAATCCGAGGTTCTGTATCCTTTCGGTACTAATGGGGCAAGGTGGTAACCAAGAACTGGTTCATCCGTTAAACTTGTGCATCATGTCAGCGTAAGTTATCTGCATCAAAGAGTGTGGCTGTGTGGGAGAATATACATAGATATATATATATATAATTATATGGAGAGAGAGAGTGCAATATGGAAAAGAAATAATTAGCTGTTTATTGGATTCATGTTTATAAAACATAATTTCAACATTTGGCTGCGGAATTCATACCTCCTAATGGCTTATGCTTAGCAAAGTAGGGGGGAAAATTCAATGTATACCATTAAAAAAAAAAAAAAAAAACGTGTGGGTGGCTAGCTATAGTCTTGAAGGCTTTTATATCTCAATAACAGTTTTTTTTTTTTTAAGTTATTGCTATAAAATCATTACGTAATCATGTTTTTCTTTATGCATAACTGCATGTGATTGCTGTTGTATGACAACAAAAAGTAAAACAATTGTCGAATCAGGTGCACCGGTGGGGCCAAAATGAGGGTTTTTAGTAGTGATATTTTGTAAACTTTTCAGCATTTGACAACTTTTATCCTGAAATTCTAATTTTTCAAATTTATCTCCCAAACTTTTTCAATTATTAAAATGCATCATGATTAATATTGAGATTAGGGTTTGAACTGGATTTCGAAACTTTTTATTAGACATGGGAATTTTCATCCTCACATGAGGCATGTATGGCTTTCTGTCATCATTAATTTAATCAAAAATCAAGTAAAATAGTGCATATTGTAACAAATATTATTAGACATGGGAATTTTCATGCTCACATAAGGCATATATGGCCTTCTCTCATCATTTAATCGAAGTCAGGTAAAATAGAGCATACCGTAACAATTTGGAAAATTTGAGAGGTGAATTACAAAATTTTATAACTTCAAGAGTAAGTTGCCAAAAGCTGAAAATTTTAGAGGGCAAATGTGCATAAGAATACCAAACTTGGACCAGTCCAAAGAGAAGATTACACGGTTGGTATAGCTTTTTTGAGAATCTTCCAAAGAATATGAAGCACGCAAGGAAAGATCGCTGGTAATATAGAAAATAATAATAATAATAATAAAGGTGGTCTCCGATTTAGCAATACTGTCTCATTGCTCACGCACAAGAATGGCGACAATCGACTCATACTTAAAAAATGGCATCTTCTCTCTGATTTTCGCAATACTATAATTACATAATACTGTAGCTATTATATTATAATGATACCCAAAAACAAAAACAAAAAAACATACACACACACTTTCCTTTTGCCATTGTCCCCCATCGACGCCCGCGCTAGTTACATGTCCTCCCTGGAGTGCTCGGAAGATGTCCACAATTCGATTTCCTCTTTCATACCCTGCATGTAAATAGGACATTATAACACTACTCTTTAATATATATGAGAACAATATATCCAAACAAAAATTTATTACTTCTCAGAAAGCCTTAAAAGTTCCCAAAAAAAAAAAAAAAAAGTTTAATAAGATTGAAATTTCAAGAAAAGAATTAAGCTATATATATGTATCACTTGTGGACTTGTAATTTGCTAAGTATAATTAACAATATGTACGTAACGCGTAAATATTAGCCCCGACTGTGGGATATTGGAAGTTAATCGTCTTTGGTACAAGTAATTACTTACTGTTGGAACTCAATGTTGACTGATGCAGCGGTGGAATTGGCAATGGCGCCAAACGCCGTCCGCGACAAGATCATGGTCTTGCCTTGCGCCGACGGTTGCGAGGCCAGCGAGCCGGCGTAATCGACGATCTTGATAAGAATGGTCTTCTCCGGGACACATGTCCCCGGCATGGCGGCGCCGATGCACCTCACCTGGTACTGCCTTCCGCAGGACGCCCCATTGTCCCAAATCCCCTCCCCGGCCGCCGCGAAAAGGTTGCTCGTCGGAAACTGCGACGAATCGGTTCCGTAACACTCCGTCGCTAGAATCACGCAGGGAGAGTGCATATATAAATATTTTAGATATTACATAATTTTAGTTGTTTTTCTGAGAATATATATGTATGATCATGACTTACGTAGATATGGAGGAGAGTACTGAGCTGTGGTTCCAACGTCACCGTAGGAGGTATGGAGAGTCTGTGAAATCAAGAGATTAAGAAATAGTAGAAGAATATGGCGAGTTTTTTCCATGTATTTGCCAAAAAAAAAAAAAAAAAAAAGGGTCTGGAAGTTCTGGAGGATAAGCTCAATATTGCAGCTTCCTGCTCTCTCTCTCTCTCTCTCTCTCTCTCTCCTCTCTCTCAAGAATTATAATTTTATTGGAAAAATGTGTGCCATATAATGCCAAGTCAACGGAATTTGTTGAGTATTTAATTTCAATATATTAAAATTTGAACAGACTCTTGAAAGAGACTTTGGGAGAGAGGGATTCAATGTTTGGTGTGCCTATTTTTGCCAACTAATCACGCGGCTTCATTTGCTTTTTTTGGGAGGATTGCTAGCTCTACCATTTGATTTAAAATATCGCTGCAATAGTTCTTGCAAGAAAATGTATCTGATCATTAAAATGTAAAATCAGCTTTAAAAATACGAAATATTAAATTAATAAAAAAATGACTCCTTCCTTCCACTCAGATTTGTACTAAAAATTATGCATCTAATATAAAGAGAGGGGCAGCTAAGTAATTTAATGTGTATGCATAATTACTTTTATCCTCCTATGTTAACTTACATTTCTAGCAAAACGACCACGTTTCAAGGAAACCTATGTTGTTCTAATAAAGTAATCCAAATAAAAGAAATAAGGAAAATATCTGAATCATCAGAATCCTACCGAAATAATGAAAGAAAAAAAAAAAAGTTCAAACATGATCAAGAATTATAACATTGAATATGAACTCTAACCACGATAAGCAAAACTTTAGAATGATTAAAAGAGGATAAATACGTGATAGTATTTAATTTAAGATAGAGATTACCTATTTAGGGTATATTTTTTCTAATTTTTCTTACCATTCTGTCATTTTCATTTATGAGGATTTTCTTGGATAAATTCTTACTTGAGTGCCGAACCCCCGTTTGTTCTAAAAGTTGGAATTACATAGACGATCGAACATTAGAGTTAATTAAGTGATCAACAGATTCAAAGTTATTGTGCAAAATAGCAACAACATGAAAAGCGCCTTAACATATGTAAAGAAAACATAAAGAAACTAAGAATAAGCACGCGGCAAAATCCAATTTAAATGTGGAGATTAAGGGTTCGTTTGGTAAACGTATTGTATTTGCATTGCGTTTGAATGTAATGTATTGAATGCAATTTGTATTTGGAGAAAAAGTATTAGCATTGCATTTGAATGCAATGTGTGTTTGAGGGAAAAGTATTTGAATTGTATTTTAATAATAAATATGTGATGTGATGGGTAAAAGTAGAGAGAAAAAAAAGAGGGAGAGAGAATATATGATGTAATTAATAAAAGTAATAGAAAAAGTGAAATAATAAATAGTGATTGTGTTAGATTTAAAATGTGATGTGATTGGTATTTGAATGAAATATTTTTGTATTTGGGGGAAAATTGCATTGTATTTAAATACAATTCCAAAAAAATTTGTGTCCCAAACACCTACTAAACCATTTAAAATGAACAGTCCAGATTAGATTATATACCACTCTCCCACGCACTTGCACTCCCATGAATATGAGTTAGAATGTATGTTTTCACCGATCTCTGTTATTGTTACTCTGTCATTTTCATTTTTGAGAATTTCTTCCATATAAATTTGACTTGAGCATCGTAAAAATTTCCCTATAAAAATCTTCAATTTTTTTTTTTTGTTTTTCAAAAATTGAGCTTTCGAAAAAGATAGATGATTGGACATTAAAAAAAAAAATCATGCTTTTGTCTCTTAAAAAACAAAAGGAAGGCAATTATTTACTTTTTGATTACTCCATTAACGATATGCGTAAAACTTAAGCCACTCAATTGTACAACTTGGATGTTTTTGTAACAACCAACTAGTTGAAATGATAGATTTGGCCATCTAGAGAGAAACTTGATAAATTTCGTAAAAGGTAATCAAGATTTGAAAGGACATGCCTTTCCGTACGGTACTTGCCTTAATGTTTAAGTGAGTACTCCAAACTCCAAACAAAACGTACGGATTTTACAGACTATAGTTAATTATTAACGTTGATAAAAATGATCTGACGCGGCTAATTCGTTTCAGAATGCAGGTAATCTGGCAAAGTCAGCTTTTTCACTTGGTCGAATGTATGCACGTGAATAATTTCTTATTCTCTGGTTCTTCCCCGTATGCCTATCGGGCCAAGCAAGGCGGCGTGAGTGGCGGGTAAAATTTTTTATTTTTTATTTTTTATTTTTACCACAAAAATTTTATAATTTTTGTATTTTACACTTATTAAAAATAAAATATTTTTATATATTTCAAACTTTGTTTATATTAAAATTAAAAATTTTCATGTAGTCTCAATTAAAATTAATTTTATAAAAAAAATTTATAATTTTTCTATTTTATCTCATTAAAATTAAAAATTTTCATATAAACCGATTAAAATTAAAAATTCTCATATAATTCCTATTAAAATTTATTTTTCTTTAGAATAAAAATCTTAATATACGCCTATATTGAAATAAGTCTCTAGCTCCGCCCTTGCCTTAAAAAAAAAAAAAAAAACCCTCTCCATACATAAATGTTGCTCTACCGTCGACATCCCTTTTTTCCACCCTGCTGGTTTAAATAATTAATGTGCTAATCAATTATTGATTTCAGGGTGTGGTACAACAACAATAATCTGCCTTGATATGTCAACCTAATTAATTATTGTGCATTCATTTTATTTTATCGACATTGACATCAATATCGTCATGAGTAGAATTATATGAACATGATTATGTAGATCCTTTTAGCATACACCTTATTAGATAGGAAATTTTTGAACACGTTAACAATTAAACAAATAATCAATTTACTTCAAATTATGAAATACTAATATGATAATTGTTGACGGTCAAGTGAACAAATCAAATCCTTATCATGGAGTATTATCATCGTCCCTCCCACAAATTAAAGTGATTGAAAATAGTAAAAAGCAGTGGATAGATCTCATATCCTCCCAACAAGTTTAACCCTCACGAGGTCTAGTCTGAGTGTTGGAAACTCTGTAAGTAACTTATTAAGAACTAACTCCCAACTATTTTAATTGAGTTGATACTTATCTTTTGCTTTTGTCTATGCAGTTCCCATTCTCAGACTCAATCTTTTGGACGAAGCTTTATCCAGGGTTGCACGCATTGTTACCTTTCCCTCGGCAAAGAGAGACAAAAAGTTGTTGATTACAAACGAGAATTTAAAGAAAAGTGGTCTCCTTGTCAACCTTCCTCCGCCTAGCATTTCTGTTACTCGACTAACACCAACCTCTATTGGTTAGTTCTCACTTATCCTTTATTTTATGTTTCTTGTCTTGACATTGATATTTGAAACTAACATGGATCCTTTGCAACCATGGCTCCCTTCAAGTTCAACCTTCCCAAAGACCAAGCAGGTGGCAGCCGAATGTTGAAGTAGCTCCCTAAGAAGAAACAGAAGAAGGGGCCCGCCTCTACTTTGGGGTAAAGCGCTGATGCAACGAAGGGGACTTCAAAGAACAAAGATCCTGTCATCTAATCCAAAGGCTTAAGGTTGCCTCCTCAACACAGGATTCCCAGAGGACAGCACCTATCAACGTCAAGCTGTCTTCTGATGCACAATATCGCAAGGGTAAAGGGGCTTTTTTTGAGGAAAAGTTAAGGCTCCATGAAAAGCAAAAGACTCTGAATCTATTATGCTACACGGAAATCTACAATCGTGAATTTGAAATCCCCAACATCTTTAACGCTAACATAGACCGAGTTCCTAAGATTCCCTCTCTGTTTTAGCCTCACCTGCCAGGCGATTTATGATCTATATTATAAAAAAGATTGGCAGGTCTCTACAGATTTCCCCATACTAGACAAGCACTAGGAACATATTAGAATGCAGCTCTGGATAAGTTTTCCTCTTTTATCGAATTTTAACTTGAATAAGCCTTTTGTAGGCTCTTGGTCCCTCTTTGGTCGAAAACAAGGACTTACTAGACCTTGTTCAAAGCGACGTTAAGGTTAAGAAAACTAGAATAACACTCACAGAGCAAGCCAAAGCTCAACGCAAAGCTAAAAAGAATTTTGTTGAGGACTTGGAGCTAGAAAAGGGGAACTTTCAATCCCTGGAGGATTAACTCCAAAATTTAAGGACACAGGTTAAGTCCAAATATGAGGATTATTGCCAAGAGAGAACTTAACTTGCCGTTAAAGCCTAGCTCATCTAACCCAAGTTTGTTCAGTATAGAGACAGTATCATTGAACAATTTCTCATCAGTGAGTAGTTTGAAGTCAAGAAGAAAAAGGCCATCAACGAATACAAGGCTTCTGAGGAGTTCAAGGCTTTGTAACACGTATAAATGGAGTCTATTACCCAGTAAATTTATGCTGTAATCAAGAAGAAGGATCCAACTTTTGACGAGAATGATCTCAGCGATGGAGATGAGGAAGATGGCAAGAAGAAGAAAGATGAACACCTTGGGGATGCTCAAGACGATGACAGTCGCAAAGTTGACAACAGAGGCCTACGTGCCCTTTATTTTAAATTTGCACTCTTTTTTTTTTTTACTGGGCGTAGACCCAAATCAATTTGATCTTTTTGAATTTTAATTATTTTTTCCTTTGTCGATTTCTGTTCATTGTTTGATCTCTCTACGTTATTCGGTTCTACTTTATGTCCTGATGTTGATTTTGCTTTGAATTTTTTCTAAGTATTTGTTCTCCATTTTTGGACATTTATGTCTCTAAAGATATTCTAATTTGAAAAATTCTGTAATAGAATTATTATGTAGTGATTAGCTCGCCATAGGGTGACTTATTATGGGAAAAATTTCCTCATTTATGGAATCTCCCTACCCCCCATTATTGAAATAACTTCATTGCTTGTCAATAATTCACTGCGTTGGCATAGATTCAAGCGTAGTAGGCTATCCAAGTTTTTGGGCTTTTGGGACCTAAGTAGGTGCTCCTTGCCCCTTTTGTGTTTGATGTATCAATGTAGATCAAATAATTCAACAAATGTATAATAATGAAGTCGTGGCCTTTTCGGCCTTTCATTTAGCGTAGACAATAACAAAACAGTCTAGAGTTTCTGCAAACAGCTACCAACAAAACAAACAATTGACAAACCAAAATACAACAAAATAAAATAACAAACAAACTAGTATTAAGCTAAACATATAATTTCTTCAAATGCACTACATTCCAAGTGTCCTTGATCATGTCGCCATTGAGCGTTTCTAGTTTATAGGTTATAGGTTGAATGATTTCCCTAATTCTGTACGGACCCTCCCAGTTTTGTCCCAATGCTCAGCTGTTTTTAGGCTTGGTGTTGGGCATAACTTTTCTCAACACAAGGTAATTGACATTGCTTGACTTTCTTATTGTAGTATCGAGCTGTTCTCATTTGATATGCAGCGAGCCTAAGTTGTGAATTTGTTCTTCTTTTCTCTAATGGGTCAAGCTTAAATCTCACTGCTTGATTATTGAACTCTTCGTTGAAATGCATAACCTTACTCCTTGGATGAGCTAGCTTGACGGGGATTACTGCTTTCATACTATAGGCTAAATAAAAAGGGATTTCTCCGGTAGTGGCTCTCACCAGCATGCGGTATGCCTATAACACCTTTAGGAGTTCTTCCGCCCACTGTCCATTGTATTTTTCGAGTCTCAGAGTTACTTTTATGATCTTGTTCATTGCCTCAACTTGTTCGTTCAACTACGGATGGGAAACCCAAGAGAAGCTCTTGTGTTGCTTAATTTGTCACAAAATTCCAAGGAGTTTGCATTTTTAAACCACCTATCATTGTCAGAGGCCAATGAGTGGGGAAACCAAACCTATACACAATGTTATTCTAATTAAATTTGGTGCATTTTGCTTCAATGATGGTTGTGCAAGGCTCTACCTCAACCTATTTTGTGAAATAATCTACGATAACAATAGCAAATTTATATTCTTCTAGGGATCTATGGAAAAGTCTTATTGTGTCAATTCTCCAGTTAAAATAGGGATAAGAACTAAGGATCAACGTCAAGTCTTCTAGTGGTGTCTTTTGGACATTGATATATATTTAGTATTTTTTACATTTCTTTGAATATTCTATGTTATCTCTTTTTAAAGTCCGAAATGACATTTTGTAATTATTATTATTTTTATTATTTTATTTATTCTAAGCTACATTCACAGCAAGGTTTATTTTTAACAATAGAACTTATGAACATTTACGTTTTCTAGAACCCATGAAAAATCTTCTATAAGAAAATATATGTTACAAAAATATGCTAAGAAAGTTCACTGGGTGTGAAGCATCATGTGTTCAATAGTAAACACTAATATAATTACAAAATCATCGTCTGGATAAATGTCAAACTAAGGAATTTATAAAGAGAAAAGAAAAGCCGATGGCTTACACACAGTATTTGATACTCTCTAGAAGTTCAAGCTTAACATGCAAGCTCAATTACGAGGCGACCTTATGGGATTAAGGATTAATTATGCTCTGATTGTTACCTTTTTTTTTTAATTATTGCTTTGTCTAATTAATTAGTTTGGGTCATCATTGAATTAAACTGATCTCAAACTCAACTCTTGCAGTAGAAATGTTTAATATTTAAGTAATACGAAAGATGCATCTTTGAATTTGGCACTTAAGATGGCGTCAACGAAGTATTAGAGTAAGGTTAAAAAAATAAAGCAAACTTTAGTTTTTATACCCTATTAGTTATCAAAAGAATTCTAAAATAAACAAATAAAATAAAATAACGAGTGAGGAATATTCAAGCCATCGACTCTGCCAATACATGGGATCATAGGATGGTTGATAAAAACCAAAATCTAGCCTGACGCTAGTCGTATTCTTGCCAAATTAACTACAATACACAACTTCAGGGTTATTTTTCCGTTTTAATGATCATCTCTTTAATACTATTTTGACAATGGATCAATTTGTTTAAATGTTTTTAATATTTCATATTTTTAATTTCTTTAAAAAAATATGATTAAATTCTTAAATTTAAATTATATATATGAATTTGTACTATTATAGAGGATGGCTAGTAAAATAGAAAATTCAGTAAAACAGTTCTCGACTAACGATTTACCTATTTTTCTTTTTTCGTTTTGCTTTTTTGTTGTCCCTTCCAATTAAACTAGGACCCCTTTAATTTTTCTTTAAAATAGAAGGGATTGATAATTGCCCATGCAATATTCCTAGCTTAAACAAATGCCACGTCTATACATGTATATATATTTTTTCCTTTCTAGTTTATCTCTCAAACTGATTAAATTCTTCCTTAAAAAATGGTTAGATTCTTGAATTCAGACGAATTTATTTTATTAAGAGACGGTCAATAAAATAGTTCTCGACTAACGAATTACCTTTTTTTTTCCTCCCTTCCAATTAAACTACGACCTGTTTTCAGTTTTCTTTAAAAAAGAAGGGATTAATAATGGCACATGCATTATTGCTAGCTTAAACAAATATCACATATATACTTCAAATCACATCTTTGTTTTTTTTTTTTTTCCCTTTCCTAATTTATCCCTCAAACCGGCCTATTGATTCCCTGTGACCTGATTATAGATAACAGGCTCTTGAAAGACTTATTGAATTTTGACACTCTTATAACTTTATCCCTCTAAACTTTGAAAATTAGTAAAAATGATCGTTGAACTATAAAAAATTGGTAGAAATGCTCCGTAGTTTATAAAATATTATCATATTTACTCCTTTGTTAGTTAAAAAGATGGAATCTTCCCCTGACTTTAATATTCTTGTAACTTTGCTCTCAAACTTTGAAAAATAGTGTTTATACCCACTCAAACTTTAAAATGATAACAAGAATGCCCTTCATACTTTAAATTGTTAGTAAAAACGCACATTCTTTCATTTTTTTTGACCATATAAAACTTAGAAAAACTTTATTTTTGCCCTTTATACTTTAGTGTACATTTAAAACTTAATTCTCGAAACCTAAAAATAATTAATGCTTTTATAAGATTTTTTTTTAAAATTAAAGTTATTACAAAAAATAAAGGAACTTGTACATTTAGATCTCTTGATAAATTTTTAAATTTATTTTTGTATTTATAAAGATTTTAATTTAAATTAATTTTTTATTGTGCTAGTGCCACATAAGTTAAGTTGATAAAATATAGGTGATTTTACTAACAGTTTAAAGGTCAAGAGGTATAAACACTAATTTTTCAATGTTTGATTATAAAATTACAAACGTATTAAAATTTAGAAGACAAAAATAAAGGTTTTCGAAGTTTTATGTGGCCAAAATATGAGAACAGAGATATATTGTTACTAGTAGTTTGATGTTCAAGTAATTTAAAATATACAAGTTCCTTTTTTGTTTTACTTGTAGTAACTTTAATTTTAAAAGCAAATCTAATATACACATTAATCATTTTTAGGTTTCGAGAATTAATTTTCAAATGTATTAAAGTTTAAGTGGCAAAAATAAAGTTTTTCCAAGACTTATATGGTCAAAGTGTTAAAGAATGTGTTTTTGTTAACTGTTTTAAGTTTGAAAAACATTCTTGTTATCAGTTTAAAGATTAAGGAGTATAAAAACCAGTTTTTAAAGTTTAAAAGGATAAAGTTACAAGAGTATTAAAGTTTAGGGGCTAAAAACAAAATATTTCATCTATTTAACTAATCAAAAAAAGTAAATATAATAATATTTCATAATACATGAAGCATATTTACTTACTTTCAAAATTTAAAAGGTAAAATTATAAAAATATTAATATTTAAAGGGTAAAAATGAAATTTGCTCAATTCATAAACATTGAATATCCTTACCGTTTTCCGTTTTGCCCTTGTGTGCACGCTTAATTATTTATATATTTAAAACGAACCTGTTAAATAGAAGGAAAAACTTATTCGACAGAAAATTAAAAAGAGATAAAAGCACTTACCACGGGGGCAACTGCAGCCAAACCCTTCAAAATATCTTTAAATACTTCAATAAATCATGGATGTTTTACTACAATCAATTTATCTATTTTTAAGGAACATTTTTAAAATTAAAGCTATTTGCGAAAAAAAAAAAAAAAGCATTTCAAATGTCCATTTTTTATACGTTTACTTTCAATTGGTGGGATATGGACCGCCCACTTGTTGTGGAATCCATAATTTGATAAGCCAGATGATGTTGCTAGTAATATTCCAAAGATTTTGTCCTATTCATTAATAAAAATGAGAATGAGTTCCTTTGAAGTTCTTTTGGAGTTTCATCTTAGATTTTTTTAATCTGGTTAAAAGGATTTCGTTTTTTTTTTTTTTTTTAACTTTCATTAAAGAGTATCAAGTTCTTTTCTTTTTTTTTTTTTTTTACAATGCGTTTCAGTCTCATTTTATTTTAATTTTTATTTCATTTTTCGTTTTTTCTTTTTCTTTTTTTTTTCAATCTTTTTAAATTCTTATATCTTTTTTATTATATATTATTTTACATACTGTGCTTCAACTAGTTTTCCTTAAAAAAATATAAACTTACACATTATTTATTATATTATATTATATTTAAATACAATAAAATTTTTATTCTAACATAAAAATATTATATTTAAATTTTAATTATATTATATTTTAAATTTAATAAAATTATTATTTATTATTTAAATATAATTTAAATGTTTTTTTTATCTAAACATGCATGCAAAAACATCCCATTAATTATGGTTTTTGGGAAAAACGCATATTTCTGGACGGGACTTATTCGGGTTGATATTAATTGCTTGCAGGTATATCTGTTGACCATATATACAAATAATGGGGAATTGAGTCAAAAGTCAACGTGATGAATACACGCAAACCACCACCTGCTTTTTATTTTTTCCTCCAATTAAATTATACAAGAGCTAGTAGGGTCAATTATGAATGTTGGAGAACTGGACAATATTGGTTTACCAGGTCAACGGCACGGCTGACCCAATTCTTATCTAAAATTGTATGATCACAAGTTACAGATAAAACGAGGGACTTTATTTTTCAACATCTATCCATCCCTACCTATAAAAACACGAATAAAAACTCTTTGTTCTTATGCCAATATCTATGTATCATATGATCGTCATTTTATCATCATGTATCAAATGACGATATAATTATCAAGTTATTTCATGTGATTTTTTTTATATACATATTTATTTGTTTGTTTTGTATAGATAAAGTGTACGCTACTTAGTTAGTATACATATGTATATAAAACAAAAACAAAACTTTAAAACTTCATAATTTTATTTTATTTTTAATAATTTAGAGGTGAGTATTCAAATTCGTTTTTTTTAATAAAATTAATTATGAAATTATCTATAGTAATATATTATAGTAATATATAAAAGCACGAATAAAACCTTTCATCTTTACCTTAATGCCTGTCATGTGACCATCATAGCATTGCTACATGATGATGATGTGGTTGTCTAATTGTGTCACTTAGCTTTTTTTTTTTACACACATATTTATTTATCTATTATTCCTCACAAACAGAGTGTGTACTACTTAACTAGTGTGTGTGTGTGTGAAAAAGAGAACTTTGAAGCTTCACAACATTTTCTATTTTATATTTAATTTAGAGGTGAGAATTCAAATTCAATATTTTTTTAGTGAAACCAATTGTGAAATTATTGTTGGATTTAGTTTGAATTGAGTTAGGTCCATTTTATAGAGTTTTTTTTTTTTTTTTACAAATATTTAATTGAGTTATATGTTTAAGAAATGATGCTCTGATTGTGATATGTTGAACTAAGCAATAAACACACAAGTTTGGTCTATTTAACCTAGGTTATGTTCCATATGTAATTGATCAAAAACTTAACCAAAATCAATGACCAAAACTACTACTAATGAAAAAGAAATCAAGAATTACGGATCAAGGAAATCAAGATGATTAAG
This sequence comes from Antiaris toxicaria, assembly GCA_035233585.1. NCBI lineage: Eukaryota > Viridiplantae > Streptophyta > Magnoliopsida > Rosales > Moraceae > Antiaris > Antiaris toxicaria. The sequence goes on from CP141161.1 coordinate 12,281,672, forward strand.
GAAATCAATGACCAAAACTACTACTAATATAGCAATAGAAAATAATCAATTCTTAATTAGTTGCACACCTAACTAAAACAAAAAAAAAAAAAGACAATAATTATGGAAGGACATAAACAATCTTAATTAGAAAATTAGAAAATAATATCTTAAAATTAATTACAAAATCACGTCTAGGTTTTTGAAATCCCCTTCAGCAAAAAGGAAATTCTAACCTAACATAATAGAAAAGAACGCAATAATATAATTTATCAACATTAGAAATCCAAAAGAAACAAGGAGAAGAAGAAAAATAATGGTGATCTTCAAAGATCTCTACGCATACGATCCTATCTAAACTACACTTTTTGCCCCTCTCTCTTTTCTTTTTGGTCTCCTAAAACTAATAAAAAAAACTCTCTAAATTTACCCTAGAATGATGTACTTATAAACTTCATAAGTTGGGATCAAAAGGGAAAAGTTCAGCCCTTTATTTTAAATTTTAAGTCAAAATCATTTGTAGGCATTGTGGCTCTCAGAGCTGAGCACTACGACTCTCACAACAATAAAATTGGGTTATCCACGATGTGGGACTTGGGGTGCCCACTAGGTGTTGGGGCACCCATGATCAAGCACATGGGCGACCACCCACAAGTCTTTGGCCCTAAAAATTGCTATAGTGGGCACCATAACGCCTACTATTGAGAGCCATGGTGCCCATTCTCGGGTTTTTGGATTGGAAACTCCATTTTTCTACTTCTTTACATGTCATTCCACTTTAAGTTGTCTAAAACTTCTTCAAATTGATCCATTTTATCTCCAAATCGTCCATTAAGCTTCAAAACACCTGTTAAACACAAAATAAACATAATTACTCCAAAAATCACAAGAAACTAACACTAAATCATAAGAGAATTGATGTCAAATTATGCAAAAATATGCGCTTATCTTCACCCTTTGAGAAACTGTGGGGTGTTAAACCCGCAGTTGGTCATTTTAGAGTGTTCAGTTGTATGTGTTATGTGTTTGTAAGTGGATAAAGGCAATGGAAGAAGAGATTGCAGCATTGGAACAAAATCAAACTTGGGAACTAGTGCCAAAGCCAAGAAATGTGAAACCTATATAGTGCAAATAGGTATTCAAGATCAAGGTTCACTCCAATGGTTCAATTAAGAGATACAAAGCTCGATTGATAGCTCAAGGGTTCTCTCGGCAATGTGAACTAGATTATAATGAGAGACATTTAGTCTTGCGGCAAAAATCACCGCTATATGAGGCTTACTAGCATTTGCAGGTAGTAAAGACTGGAAATTATGGTAGATGGATATGAAGAATGCTTTCTTGCATGGAGAGCTAGATCAAGAAATTTACATAAATCAACCAAGGGGATTTAAGAATAGAGCTCATCCTAACTTTGTGTGCAAGTTGAGAAAAGCTCTCTATGGATTGAAGCCAACACCAAGAGCTTGGTATATTGAATTTTTAAACCAAAGTGGTTATGTTGTGGCACACACAGATTCTAGCTTATTTGTCAAAATTACTAAAGGAAAGTTGGTGATTGTGCTAGTGCATGTGGATGATTTTATCATCATTGGAGATGATGAAAGAGAAATTTGTCGAACAAGAGAAAATTTAGTAGTGCACTTCTACATGAAGGAGCTTGGAGAGTTTAAACATTTTCTTGAATTAGAGGTTGATTGCACAAATGAAGGGTTATTTCTCTGCCAAGAAAAGTGTGCGAGAGACCTACTACAAAAATTTGGGATGCTTGATTGCAAGCCAGTCTCAATACCAACGGAAGCCAACACCAAGTTATGTGCACATGAAGGCTAAGACTTGGAGGACGGGATGATGTATTGACAACTTATAGGTAATCTTATTTACCTAACTTTGCCTCGACCTGACATTTCTTTTGTAGTTGGCGTGGTGAGTCGATACATGGAAAATCCAAAGAGGTCCCACTTAGAAGCAGTTTGGTGAATTCTAAGAAATGTCAAAGTTACAATTGACAATGGTCAGAGTATAAGGTATGTCAAAGGTGCGATTGGAGGATGGTGACGCTCACTATGCAAGAGATCATGATATGCATCGATCAACAACTGGATATGTCTTCAGACTCGACTCCGGAGTTGTTTCTTGGTGTAGTAAAAGATAACTAATAGTTTCACTATCAACAACAAAGCCAGAGTATGGAGTAGCAGCTATGGCAACATAAGAGAGTACATCATTGGTACAGTTGATGGAAGATCTAAACCAAAAAATGATTATATATGTGTGTGTATGTACAAACAATTGTGTAAATTTGAATAATGGTCCTCTCAGGGCTGGGATTATTCCTATCAAACCACAACTCCCTTTAACACTAACTATCAAACCACAACTCCCTTTAACACTAACTAATAGACATTAGTATCAAAATCTTTAGTGTAGGACCATATATCTTAATGGTTTTGAAAGATACAAGCGTTTACAACTGCCACCAGCGTGATTTGCGCTCTGTTGTTGACAGCACATATGGATCCTCCTCCCATGAGTTTAAGGCTCTTCCCGTCAGCTCGAAGTCTGCTGCTCCTACTCGCCCTCCTCCCCGTTACTCGGGTTGGTCCACCCTTATTCCCCGACTCTGAGGTGTCTGGTTTGGTGTTGTTCTTTTTTTTTTTTTTTTTTTTTTAAATTTTAACAGCTCTGGCGGTGGTTGATGCTGCTTCTGCTGAAAAGGTTAAGGGAAATTTTACCATATACATTCAATGATAGACTTAAGTCCTAACAAGTTTGGAGAAGTTTGGTTTAGGTAATATAAATTGATTGCAAAATTTTTAGAAAAGTTAATCTAGACAAAAGTAGCATGTTATAAAACTTGTGTTGGTAAAACTGGAAGACAAGCACAACAAAGTTAAGCACTGACACCGCGGCAGCTTGTGTAAATGTGTCGAAAAACTGCTGGTGGATGACAGCAAGTGCAAGGTTTAGTTACGGATAAGCGTTTATAAGACAAGTCTTTATTTTCCTCCCTCAAAAAGATTTTTTTTTTTTCCTTATTAAGACACATTTGGAATGTAAAGAGAATTAATCCACGCCTGACATTAATTTTTATAAATCTATACTTATCAAACACACAATTTCATTATTTAAAAATACTAAATAGAAATGTTGAAAATCGAGCCTATATTACATGAGAGAGAGCGAAGATAAGATCGCCCCTCGTTACTACGCCACCAGTACAGCATGTGGCTACGTAAAACTTTTTTTCATATACTTCAATTTTTGGATATTCTAATCAATCCTTGTAGTTTGCTTTACTTTTTAGTCTTGTATCGGTGGTGTGTCGAATTACTTAAGGTTGCTTTCTTTGAAATTATTTAAATGCCACAGCCAGTTTAGCACCCAGTTTTCAAAACCTTTTACTATTTTTTTCAAATGTGTTATCATAGCATTTGACTTTACTGTTTAAATTATAAGGTTAAATTTATGATACAAACAAAAACAATATCTCCGTAAAATTTATAATATGTACTTTCAAGGTTTGAACCTTGTAAAATATATGTATCCTTATTTTAAACTAAAATTCATAAATAAATGAAAAATCAATTATACCATTATATAATTACATAATTTTTTTTTAGACTTTTAAACTACAAAGCGTGAATTTTAATCTCTTACAATCTTAGTTGTATTGTAGTTTTAGTTTAAAATTTTTTTATGGTACATATCTATTGAAAAAAAATTTTGGCTCAATCGGACACTGCTTAAAATATATACGGATGATTCTGTTAATGAGTCGTTGACATTGCTCTGGATTATTTACTGCAAAATAGCTATTTATTTTTCTAAAAAAGAACGAAGCTCTGGCTGCTTTTGTATAGGTATTATCGTGGGAAGTTCAGGGGTTTATTGCTCGATCAGGCCAACCTTGCCAGAGGGTCTGTCTGCAGTCGACTCCAATATTTCTTTTGTTTGGATGTCTCTTGAGTGAAAATTAGTGAGGAGCACGTTCGATATTTAACATCATTATTAATAAAAGAGAGTATTTATTATTAATAAAAGAGAGTTTTTATATATAAATTCTATATTATGAATCCACTTTTATTAGTGAATAAACACCTCTTCTTGAGCTTTGCTGTCCTTAAAAGTGGGAGTTCTGCTGTTGATGGCGACAATGGCTCTGCTGTAAACAAAAGCATGGTAGTATTTAGCAAAAAATTAAATTAAATTAAATTAAATTAAAGCTTTTTTTTTTTTCTTGGGCAAAGATACCTTCCATTTTCATTGAATTTTAATCATTTGCTATTTAAAAAAAATGTTGTACAATATATATAGAAGTGTCTAAAAGATGAAATTATTCAACTACTTTAAACCAAAACACACGGTTTTCGTAGATTTTTTTTTTTTTTTTTTTTTTTTACGTTTTCAATTTTCTCCGTTTCTTTTTTTCTTTAAAATTACACCTTCTTTTACCCCTTTTTTTTTAAATCCATTTTTCCTCCCCGAAATTTTATTTCCTTTTCATTTTTTTCCTATATTTTACATTTCCCTTATAGTTTTGTATCTTTTTAAGTTTACCTCATTGAAATTTTCTCCTTATTTGTCTAATTAAAACAATTGTTCTCAAATACAACCTACTTATGTTTTACATTCACATACCTTAAAAATCAATGAATAAAATACGCACGTGCAACACACATGTTTCAAAACTAGAATTATTCAAAGTTTCTTCTTTGTTTCCTTTTTTTTTTTTCTTTTTTAAGAAAAATGTATTAACTGAAGAGATTCGTAAGAAATGTAAAAAATTTAAAGAAAAATGTTTATTTTAAACTGATACAAACTAATGTTTTGTTATACAATGATTTGAAGGCGTCTCTTACTCATGAATGAAAGAACTAATTAGCACTAATCCTTGCTAATAGTCCTACTTTATACTTTATCTCTGAATTATATCATCAGATACTAGATTCAGATCATCTATCTAATTTTTAATTTTATGTGTTTTAAGTGATGTTTAATCTATCATATTATACCATGTTATTTAACTAACTACATTATGATATATGATATTTTTGAAATAAAACCTTTTTAATGACGTGACATTATTTGATTGATCAAATAGCATTGTTTTAGACACCCAAACGAAAAAGAGATACGAGGCCTTAGACATTAATTACCGTATATAATTATATTCATTGTCTATAAGCATTTAATGCCAATTTGGTAACGAAGATTACGTAGTAAATTCCATAATATTAACTTGACGTGATACTCACTACTCACAATCAGGTGTGGTATTATGAAAAAAGTTCCCGCCTCTTGGCTCTATTACAACAAATCGAAGGGTTAGGGTTTTCTCTTTGCGAAGAAAGTGTTAGTGAAACTTTGGGTATAATTTGATACTTTAATATACATTAACTGCTCTCATTATTCTTGGTCATGTGAAGCACAAAAGCCACCATTTATAGTTCAAATTAATTAAAAAAAAAAAAGCTACCATTTATTTTACAGTCGAATATATCACCATTTTTAAAAGAATTCATATTCGTAATATATATATATAGAGAGAGAGAGAGAGAGAGAGAGAAAGAGCTAAGTTGTTCAGCACTCTATTTTTGTCGGACAACAACGACCAGTTTTTGGAACCCTGAGATGTGGCAATGGACGGCGACGATGATGGAGAGAGAGAGAGAGAGAGAAGGTGGGCTGGGACAACTTCCACAAAGAGAGAGAGTTGCCGACAATGAGGTGGGCTAAGCACGTCCCCAAGCTCCGCGAGAACTGCGGACGATGAGAGGGGTTGAGTACGTCGCCGAGTTCCAGAACTGAGATCTTGCTGTCGCCGTTCGTGTCGAACTGGTTGAACACCTTCTTCGCGCCTCGTCGGAGTCCTGCAGGTATAGTGATAGAAAGTCCAGTGCTGCTTGGCTGTCCGTCGCCTCTCTCTCTCTCTCTCTCTCCCTCTCTATCAATATATATATATTGGTTAGTTTTATGAGAAAATATAGAGGCAAGAGGTGAGATTTTTTTCCCCAAGGCAACTCAGCTACGAGTACATACGGGTCATATAAAGTTATTGTGGCAGAAAATAAACTCTATTACCAAATCGGCGTTTAATGTTAATAAACACTGAATTAAGGATGACTAGAGCCTACTAAAACAACTCGAGGCGTAGCGTCAAGCGAGTAAAAACATGAGGAGGATCAATGGTAAATAATCTACGTTGAACACGGATTTAAAAACGTTACAGGCAATCATGTGCAACGAGAAAGTAGCATTCAGAACTTGAAATCGGGATTGTTCAACTTTAAAAAAATTGAAAAACCACAAGGAACCAAGTGGACCGATCAAAAACAATGGAATTTATCGGTGCCACATCGCAACCGACGAAAATTATTAAGGCGGGTCGGTAGTTGGTTTGATATTTGAGTGTTCTGTTCCGAACCAAACACAAACCAATAAGTTTGAACGAGTTTGCAGATGTATGACGAAAACACTCCCATGCCACAACAACCTAAACCTAGGAACGAGGCGAGCCTCTCATCAAGTTTCTACTAGCATAACCTAGTAAACGGCTATGGAAGAGAAAACTAAGATTCAAAAAAAGTTTCATAATCTCTTTCTTGATTCTTTTCTACCACCAAAATATGCAAGTTACTTGAGGTTTGAGCGCGCAATCTTTTATCTCGAAATCTTTCACATAGGTTCATGATCAGCTTACAAGCTCAATGACTACTCAATATTTGAAACAGGTACAAAGTAAAATAATTCATAATTCGAATTTATAACGAATGAGAGACGGGCATTCAAGGGGCCAAATTCCATAGGTATATCACCTAACAAACATTCAAAGCAATGAGAGGACGAAGGAACGGACCAACTCCAAAAACAATAAACATGCATAAAGTTGAGTGTCGGCACTGTTGGAGGGCTTGCAAACTTGCACATAAGAAAAAAGATGTATAAGCGACAGTAAATCTTGTCTTCTGTTTCTGTTGCCTTACAAAGAGCTTATTATGCAATCCAAAAAACTACTTCCAAAGCTTGCGCAACGACATGTTCTTCTCGGTCTCCTTCTTCATTACCTTGGCCACTGCCATCTCAAAGTCTTCTTGTGTCACATGAACCCTTCTCTCCCTCAAGGCAAACATTCCTGCTTCTGTGCATACAGCCTGTGGTGGACACGAGAAGAGAATGGACAATAAGCATTATATTTTAAGAAACCTCTCTCTAAGAAAACTATATTGTATGGTCTCATCGAGAGAGAATCAGGGAACAGGCCAGCGGATATAGCTCTCAGATGAGGACCGAGAAATACCTTAAGTTCTGCACCAGATGCACCATTCATCTTTTCTGCAATTTTCTTCAGATCAATCCCGCGCATTAAATTCATTCTTCTTGAATGAATTTTCAAGATGTCAAAACGAGACTGCAATTTTTTAAAGCATGAACGAGTATTGGCTTTTGAACAAACATATATTGTAATTTTGTAAACAGAAATATGAATACACACGTTCAACAAAGCACTATGAAACCTATCACTCTTAGTCTCATTGCAATTTGTGAGAATGAAAATGAACTAATGTTTGCACAAAACTAAGATACACAATCAGAGGACCACCAGTAACCAATCTCCCTGTGCTAGAGAAGCATATATCAATCCATGATTTGAATAGCTATGAAAAAATAGGCTAAAGCCTAATTTAACCATACTAGTGATAGGAGTTTACCTCCTCATTAGGATTTGGAAACTCTATCTTTCTGTCAATTCTCCCTGGCCGGAGGAGTGCTTGATCCAGAATATCAATACGATTTGTTGCCATCAAAACCTGTAAAAGGTGCAGTTGAGAAAAGGTTTTGGACAACGTAAAGATAACATCTTGACATCATATCATGTTTACATAACTGAAATACATGAGCATTCTGAACCCATACATAATAATACCTTGATCTTGTTTGATGCTTCAAATCCATCCAACTGGTTAAGAAGCTCCAACATAGTACGCTGTACCTCACTGTCACCATTTCCACTACCAGACTCCATTCTAGCAGACCCAATGCTATCAATTTCGTCCATGAAAATAATGGATGGAGCATGCTCCCTGAAAACAAACAACATTTATTCACTCAACCTAGCAAAGCATGTATCCAACTCATTACATATCATTGCTTGAATTAAAAACATTGTTTTCTCCAACCATCATTACAGCAATGTTAATAGATCCTTGCCGTATACTGGATCCCAAAACCCTCTTAACAACATCAGATTATTAAAGTACGTGACAGAATTTAATAAAACCAAAGGGGGGGAAAAAAACAATATGCAACACAAAATAATAATAATAATCAACAACAACAAAATATTCCAGTAAGGATTAAAAAAAAAAAAAAAGCCCAAAACAAACCTTGCCATGACAAAAAGTTCTCTAACCATTCTAGAGCCTTCTCCAATGTATTTCTGAACTAATTCAGAACCCGAAACTCTGATGAAGGTACAATCGGTATGATGGGCCACAGCCCTAGCCAAAAGTGTTTTCCCTGTACCAGGTGGCCCATACAGCAGGACACCCTATTATCAAAAAAAATCGGTCGGTTTAGAGCCAAAAACAAACAGTCAGTGCCTATCAATAAAGTAATTAACCATATCCTATAACTTGAAATGCTGATTTACCTTTGGTTGAGCTATTCCAAGACTCTCGAACAATTCAGGATGTTTGATTGGAAGCTCAATGACCTGAGAAGCACATCTCAAATCAGGCAGGAATGTATAAATAACGACAAGAAACTCATTATACCTTATAAAACTAAAACTGATAACTGAGTCAAAAAGTGATGTAAGGAAACTAATAAAGTAGAATGCATGGAGAAAAACCTCTTTGATCTCTTTGATTTGCTGATCAAGCCCACCAATCATGTCATAGGTAGAGTCTGGAACTTTCTCAACTTTCATAAGGTTGACAAGAGGATCAACTTTGCTTGGCAAGACCAAATGAAGAACATAGCTGTCATTGCGGAGAGCAACTCTAGTTGATGGGGTAATCTTAGTAATATCAATACTCTTATCAATGTCAACAACGTACTTCCCTTCTGGATGAACCTGAAAACAAAAAGAAACAAAAGAGTTTGGAACAAATACCCTTTATAGTATGAAGTTTCAGATAACCTGACCCATCAGCAGAGACCACCTGACAGTTACCTTAACTAAAACCTTGTTTTTTCCCATTACTTTGACAACTTCACCGACATAGGATCCAGGCTCTTGAAGCAACTGCAGCTCTTCCCTAAGCATCCTCACTGTTTATTTGAATAGTTACGTAAGACTACTGATATACAAAACAGTACCGAATTCGAAAATTATCAATTCTTCAAGGAGGTATACATTCAAAATCAAAACGCCAACAAAACCAAAACCAACCCTTAACGACATATGGAACTTAAGCAAAAACAGTAATCAGTTTCACCAGGATTAGTGAAAACCCACTCGCACTAGCTCAAATTCTTGTCCTAGTAAAGCCTTTTGTTCCATCTTCTAGATTGACCCGAAATATTGAACCCGAATAACAAAATGAGAATAACGCTTTTCAGTCTAATCTGGATGGATTTGCTTCTGCCGCCTAAATTGGCTACATATAAGTTCGCACACGGTACAAAATCTCCCTAAAGCACAGTTTTTTTTTTTTTTTCAAACAAGTGACAAAAAAAAAAAACACCAAAATTCCCAGTTAGTATAATTCACTCAATCATAATACTGACTTTTGTATACTTAAATGTCTCTTTGAAATGCAAATATCCCAATTAAAAGGGTTTCGTCCCAAAGTTCACATTTTTATATCTCCTTTTCTTTTCAAGCATATTATTTTTCTTCCTCACTGAATTCTCCAAAAGTAATTGTTTCAGTAATTTTACACTATTAAAGAAAAACCCAAATCCCTTTAAACAAATCCAAGCAAACCCTAATGAAGCACAGTTATCCAGCGTCGAAATTCGAATCAGCCCTAAATATATATGAGGAGAATTAGATAAAAAATTAGGGTTAGGTCGAAAGGGAAAACGGACCTCTGGAGTTGAGTTCGTTACGCTGAGCTTCGAGGCGATTGAGGTTGTGGGTTTTCTGTCGGACCTGGAGCTGATGCTCGTGGATGTGTTGGAGGTAGTACTGCCGGAGACCCTCTCCTTGCTTGCCGGCGCCCTTCGCCGAGCACATCTCCTCCGGCATCGCATCAGCCTGCTTCGATTCAACTCCGACCGTCGCCATTGAAGAGAATTTTCCAAGCGTTCGCGAGATTTGTTGGATTTTCTCTCTTTTTTTTTTTTTTTTTAATTGGATGATTTGCCTTTTGCTTTTGATTGGTTTCTTGCTTTGGTTTTGCCTTGCGTAAGAAGTCGGTGTTCTTCTTCAATTCGGGATGTGGCTAAACCCGATGAGAGCTCTTATGGCGGTAATGTGGACTTTTGTGGGCTTTGGAATGGGCTTTGCTCACAATAACTGGGCCTTTAACACCGTGGATCCCATGTTGAGTAGGAGTCAGCGATAACAATGGGACGGGTTCAAGTGGGCCATTCCTCTCAACAAACTACTCGTAAGTAAAAACACTACTCATACCTACTTTATAACCTGTTTAACTTGTCGAAAACAAGGAGGATTTTTCCCACCATGGGTCTGGCGTATTCGCGGATACCCTATTTAATCTATCTTCATCCCGTTAAAAAAAAAATTTTTAATTAAAATTTATATTTAAAAATAAAAAATGCTTATATACAAGACTTTAAGTTAAAATAAATCAAAATTATATCATTAAACTTTTTATATATCAAATATGTTAAAGTTAAATACTTAAAATTATCTATATTATAAAATATCATGTGTAACATATTTAATATAAAAGTAATAGATAACTAAACCAAACGGGTGAAGGAAGAATAGGGTTGGGGACCCTTTGAACCCTCTCCCACTCCTATAAACTAAAATGAGTTAAAATTTTTAAACATTTAGGTCTCGTTTAGTTATCATATTACATTTATATTATGTTTGAGTATAATGCAATTTTCATCTAAACGTAAAAGTATTGCATTCAAATACTAATCACATTACAATTTAAATCCAATATAATTACTATTTTTTATTTTACTTTTTCAATTATTTTTAACAATCACATTATATACTCTTTTCTCTCTCTCTTTTTTTATCTCCTTTTACTTATCACATTACATACTCGATATTTAAATATGATTTGAATACTTTCTATCCAAACAAACATTGTATTTGAATGCAATATTTATAATATGAATCCGTTTAGATCAAGTTTTTCCCGTCTCATTTAAGGTGGGTCCCCATGGGTTGACAGATTAACAGGAAAAATTGTTATCTCTAGTTAAACTTAAGTGTCGGTTTGGATGAGGTGTTTATTTTTAAAAAATGAAAACTTTTTAGATATAAAAAATAAAAAGTTGTTTATAATTTTTTTTAAAAGTGAAAAGTTGTTTGAGTGGGTGAAAACTTTTTGTTTTTAGAGAGTTTTTTTTTTTTATTTTTCAAAAATGAAAAATGTTGGATGTTTAGATACGGAAATTTAGGAAGGTTCATTTTGCTTGAAATAAAAAAATTTTCATTTTCCAAATTTGAATGTGTCAAACAGACGGAAGGTACGATGAGAATGGGAGGGTGCAATCATATGCATCAGATCTATCAAAACTCCTTAGTTAGACATGCTTGGGTGAGAGTAATATTAATATGAGTAACCTCCAAGAAGGTCCTCATATTTCACCGCTCTTTTTCAACGAACACTTGTAGTTATGGATAGAGCATTTGTTTCCCAGGTAAAAAGTTGTAGGTTAAAGCCCTACTTGGCAGATTTATAAGGCCTCGTTTGGTGAATGTATTGTATTTGCATTGCGTTTGAATGTAATGCATTAAATACAATTTGTATTTGGAGGAAAAGATTAGCATTGCATTTGAATGCAAATGTGTGTTTGGGTAAAAAGTATTTGAATTATATTTTAATAATGAATATGTAATGTGATAGGTAAAAGTAGAGAGAAAAAAAGGAGAGAGAGAGAATATATGTGTAATTAAGAAAAGTAAGAAAAAAAGTGAAATAATAAATAGTGATTGTGTTGGATTTAAAATGTGATGTGATTGGTATTTGAATGAAATGTTTTTGTATTTGGGAGAAAATTGCATTGCATTTAAATGCAATGCCAAAAAAATGTGTTGTCCAAACGCGGGCTAAGTCTTATTTCTAACTTATTTTTAAGGAAAAAAGGGGGAAAGAAAAAGAAAAAAAAGGGAAGAGAATTTGGAAAATGTGGGAAATAGCATAATTGTGGAGTGAATAAAATATTAATAGCATAAACCTTTAAGAAAGTTGATAAACAATATAATCTTGCTAAATTTATATTTGTTACACCAAAAATATCCCGATTTAGAATTTAAACTTAACAATGATTTCTCTCATCTATCTACAAATCCTCAATCTCTTCAAGACGTCTTGTAACGACCACCCTTGATTAGTCATTACCACACAAGGCGCCCGAGTTGTAAATACTAACAGTGACAACAATCATAAGATTAACAATAAATGGATTGCAACTCCTCGTTCCCTCTCTTTCTAGGCGCCCTGTCTCCTTTGAGACCACTAACAATTAACACTCAATGTGAGAGAAACATAGCTCATGGTGAAACTCAGCCTCTTCGTTGCAAGCTCAAAGGATGCTACCACAATAGTCATTGTCATCTTCGACCTCTATTGCCTTCTGTGGTGTCAGCAACTCCAATGGCAGCTCAAAATGAGGTGTTGGCAGATGGTGGTGGTGATGAGCAGCAACAAGTTTTTTTTTTTTCTTTTGTGACAATTATCTTCTTCAATGTGATGAAATATTTAAATCTAATTTATTGTAATTTAGTTTTTTTTTTATTTTGGTTTTGTGATTCTTTTTTAGACTTTTCATGTTTTTTTTAGTCCAATATTTTTAATATAGAATTTGACAATGAATCTAGTAAATTATGGTAGGTATTCTAACACCCAATAATTTGATAGAAAATCTATCATAAGTAATTTACTAGAATACTCTGTGACTATCGGAATCAAAGTTGGTAGACCATTTTTATGTTAGAAACGGAAAATAATCTAGTAGACTACAAAGATAGTCTGTAATCTGCCAAAATACTCTCTGGTTAAAGACACCAGTGATTGCTTACCATTTTGTGTTGAAAATAAAACTTATTGGCTTTTTAGAAAAAAATAAAAACTAATGTTTTGTTTTGTTTTTTTTTTAAATTTTGTTGAATAAAAATCTAACGTTTTGTTTAGTTCTCTATTATTAACCCAAAAATTTCAATTTAATTTTTACTTTTTTAAAAAATAAATAAAAATTATAATTAATTTTTGAAAAATCAATCCTATTACACAAATTAAACCAAAGCTAAGTTACTGTTTCACCAAATATGCGATAAATTGTAGCAATGTCCAATGGATTACAGGTAGATTATCTTTTCGACCGGTTAAAGATAAATTCGGCAAAACATATAATGTTGATAGGGTGGTTTTTTTTTAATTTATGTTGATGGTTGAAACAATAATACAAACGACGGGTGGTGTGACCGGTGAGCCTCTAAGGCCCATGGTGGCTATGTCTCAAAAGGTCCAGATCCAACAGGTCGCACTCTTACGACGCTGAACTGAGAAAAAGCCCAAAACGACACTATAAAACCGATTCACATGCTCGTTAGTATTTGCGCCTAGCCCCTTGTTCCAAAGCTCTGTTTTTTTTTTTTTTTTCCTTCTTTTTTTTTTCCCCCTTTTGTTTTCGGTTTTTACCTTGTCATTTTTAGATTTTTTTTTTTTACTTAGAAATTTCAAAAATTTCTCAGTGATTTTCGTCTAGATTTTGATCGTACCAGAGCCGTTGTGAAGGGTTAGGAGGTGCGGATCCGCTTCAATTTTCTTTAATCAATTGCCGTTTCCCACCTGTGTTCGAAATATACCGCCATTTTCTTGCGCAGATTTTTCTTTACAATCCTCGTTCGGATTTTCTCTTAAAATCTATTTTCGTTTTGCGAATCATTTTCATCGTTCTCGAAGTTTGATTGTACTTATTTTTACTCAAATAGAAAAAAAAAAAAGGAAAATTTTTGTTGCTGTTAGGTTTTTTTTTTTTGGTTGAATTTTGAAATACAGATCAGAAAAATAAAAAAAATAGTGTTTAATTTTGTGAGTTGAAATTTGTTTATGTTATGGATAAGAAAAAGTTGGCTGTTCCGCTCGTTTGTCATGGCCATTCCCGTCCTGTGGTTGATCTGTTCTACAGTCCAATCACTCCTGATGGCTTCTTCCTCATCAGCGCTAGCAAGGGTACGTTGTGTGTGTATTTAAAGAAAATAAAGAATTGACTTTTCGGTTTTCATTTATTAGATTGGATTGGGGTTGTGACTGTATTCTGCTGTTTGTGGACATTACTTGTATTTCGGAGCTTATAAAGCAGATTTATTATTCAAATCAATGGAGAAAATCTGTACTTTTTTTTTTCACTGAATTTGTAGTAATGCTTATTGATCTTGTGGTTTGTTTATTTATGTTAATGAATAAAGCCGGGATCCTAATTTGTTTTTACTAATTCACGTGGCAATGAATTGTCGTCTTTTGATTCGTAGATGCAACTTTTTAATATTGATTCTTTTGGAAAATTTTTTAATGTCGGTTAATAAAATAGTGATGTTGGTTGATATTAAAAAGCTGGTATCCGTAGCTTGTTCTGTTTTGATAGATATGGTTTAGTAATGCTTATTGATATTTTGGCTTTGGTTGAATTCCTTTTTATTGGGGAAAAAACTGTAGATTCTAGTCCCATGCTGAGAAATGGAGAGTCTGGAGATTGGATTGGAACATTTGAGGGGCATAAAGGTGCAGTGTGGAGTTGCTGCTTGGATACAAGTGCTCTTCGTGCGGCAACTGGTTCTGCAGACTTCTCTGCGTATGTCTATTTTCATTTTCATTTTCATTTCTACATGAGGTTTTGTAGGATGGTTAGTTTTATTTTCTTGTTTGCATCTTTAGAAGCATTGTATATTTTGTTACTTAGGTATGGCTGCTCAGCCTAAAGTGAATTTGATAGACTGTAGAATGAAAAGAAGAAAATAAAAGGGAGTCTATTGCACTGGTACGAGAAAAAAATGGATAGCAAGTACAACTTTGAGAACTTTCGAGTGGTTCTCTCTCCCTCACAGAGTTTACCAAACTATGCTTACCTCATACAATCCAAGAGTTCTCACATTTATTCCCCGCCTTACTGATTCACTCACTCCTAACCACCTAACAAAATCAAGTCTAAGGACTATCTTGCCCCTGCCTAGTTGGCTATCCAATTGGCAAACCTTTTGTCCCCTCAGCCTTTGCCCTCCTAGCATAAGTGAAACGCATCGGTGGCCTATCAATACCCTTGGCCCCAAGATGGAAAGAGGGAAATTGACGTTGAATCATCACATATGGCTCCCAAGTCACCTTTAGTTCAGGCAATCCCTTCCACTTGATCAACACCTCAAAACTTGGTTCCTACGATTCACGACTCGGACGGACTCCTTGTACACTCTTGGGTTCCACCAACAACTCCAAATCCTCCATTAGCTGGGACGGTAAAGAAGAAATCACGGCCAACGCTCCAACCGCACGAAAAAGCTGAGAATCAAGAAAGACAGGATGGATGCTTGCCTTAGCGGGCAAAAGAAGCTTGTAAGCTACTGTTCCAACACAGGCCAACACATTGAAAGGACCAAAATATCGGGGACCCAACTTCTCATTAATCTTACGGGCAAACGACCCCGTAAGGACAGAGCTTAAGGTACACCATATCCCCAACTTTGAAAAGTACCTCATGGCAATGCCCGTCTGCGTGTTTCTTTTTTTGAGGAGGATGCAACTACTAACAAAGCTTTGCGAGCATGGTGTCTCGCTCCTGCAATTGGCTTTCTATAGTCGAGTTCGCAGTTGCCCCAATAGCAAAAGGATTCAGCTTAGGAGGCTTGTGACCATACACTAGCTGAAAGGGTGTCTTCTTGGCAGTGGAGTGGTATGATGTGTTATACTAATACTCGGCCCATGGAAGAAATCAAGCCCAAGACTTCGGTTGGGAGGTTGCAAAACAGCGAAAATAAGTCTCCAAACACCTATTAACCACTTCAGTTTGGCCATCCGTTTAAGGATGATTAGCTGTACTTCGCTTCAAAACAATGCCTTTTACGTGAAACAATGCAGCCCTAAATTGACTTAAGAATACCTTGTCACGATTTGAAACAATAGACAATGGAACCCCATATAGACGAACAACCTCCCTGATAAACACCCTAACCACCGAGCGAGTCGAAAAAGGGTGTTTCAATGCAATAAAGTGCCAATACTTACTCAAACTAGCAATTACCACCAAGATTGAATTGACCTCTTCCAATCAAGGTAATCCTTTGATAAAGTTCATTGAGAGATCCTCCTAAATAGTTTCTGGAATGGGTAATGGCTGTAGCAAACCTGTTGGACAGAGGGTGGAGGATTTGTTTTGTTGACACACCTAGTATTAAGCAACATATTTCTGTACATCCCGTTCCATCTGTTCCCAATAGACACTTGCAACCACATGCTTCAATGTCTTAAGCAACCCGAAATGTCCTCCAACTAGCCCATCATGTAATTCTTGTAGCACCACCGAAATTAGAGGAGACCTTCGTGGAATAACCACTCTATAATTGTACAACAATTGTCCCTCTACTAGTGAGAAATCTGGTGTGGTAACCTGTTCTTGTTGAAGATCCTTCATAATACACTCAATTTTTCATCTCAAAGTACCTCCCGTGTCACCTCTTCCTATAAAAGTGTTTGAGGTATAATCAAAACCAACAAGCTAACCGTGGTTCATTGCTTTGACAAGCATCTACCGCCTTGTTTTCTAACCTGGGTTTGTAATGAATGTTGAAATCAAATCCAAGCAACTTGGTAAGCCATTTTTGGTGTTCCAAGCACACCTCGCGTTGCTCTAAAAGGAATTTTAGACTACGTTGATTAGTTTGGACTACGATCTTCTGACCCAATAATAATGCTACCATTTTTGTACTGCCCACGCTATCATCATAAGTTTGCGTTTACATACTGACTTCAAACGAGCTTGTTACGGCAACACGCAACTAAAGAAAGCAATAAGCCACTGTTCTTGCGTTAAAACAACCCCAACGCCATGACTGGAAGCATCCGTCTCAACCACAAACTGCTTGGAAAAGTCCAATAATGCCAAAACTGGAACGATTGTCATCGCACGCTTAAGGGCTGCAAACGTTGCATCCACCTCTGGACCCCAACAGAAGTCTTTTTTAAGTTGCTTTGTTAAAGGCCATGGTAGTCTTTCGTAATTGGCGACGAACCACCGGTAGTATCCCGTGAGACCCAAAAACCCTAGCAACTCCTGTAACGACTTTGGAATGGGCGAATCTAACATAGCTTGGATCTTTGAAAGGTCTACCACCACCATATCCTTTGAAATCATGTGCTCGAGGTACTCTAATTTAAATTGCTCAAATAAACTCTTTTTTCGTCTGCAAACAATTGGTGAGCTTCCAGCGCCCCCAAAACAAACTTTAAGTATTGCGAGTGATCCTCCAAAGTCTTGCTATAAAACCAAAATATCATCAAAGAATATGAGGATGAACTTGTGGAGACACTCACGAAGTATGTCATTCATGAAGGCTTGGAGTGTCATTGGTGCATTGGTTAAGCCGAAAGGCATAACTAAGAACTCATAATGTGCTTCATGAGTGCAGAAGGCTGTCTTTTGCACATCTTCGGCCCTCACATGGATTTAGTGATAACTTGAATGTAAATTCAACTTCGAAAACACTGTCGCATCGTGTAATTCGTCAAGAAGCTCATCAATCATCGGAATGGGGAGCTTATCGGCCACAGTGGCCTTGTTTAAAGCTCGATAATCCACACAAAAACACCAGCTTTTATCCTTTTTCTTGACGAGAAGCATTGGCCTTGAGAAGGGACTAATGGTTGGTTGGATGATGCCGGATGCTAACATTTCCTGAACTAGGCGCTCTATCTCAGCCTTTTGAAAATGAGGATAGTGATATGGCGTCAGATTCAACGAGGAAGCTCCCTAATCGCAATGTGATCACGTGGTCTTTAGCCCGTTGTGATCACTAACTGTAAATAGGTTGGAATTTGCCCTGAACTTCAGCTCCCAATCACATCAATGCTACCCAATTCCACCAACACTCCTTCCCCTTGTTCTTAAATGTCTTTCCATAATGTCTTTAAGGACATTAAAGGTTGACACAAGCTCGGGTCCCCTTGCAATGTAACTCCTATGCCACCCACCTTGAATCTCATTGTCAAGGTCTTCTAATTCACCTGCATATCCCCTAAGGATTCCAACCATAGCATCTCGAGAATGACATCGGCACTTTCCAACTCCAATGGAAGAAAATCTTCCACGACCTCAATGTTTTGCAAGGTTAGCACCACCCCCTTGCACAGCCCTTGCCCTTTAACTGTTAGCTCCATACCCATTAACACACCATAGCTACTTGTTCCTTCCAAGGGTAGCCTTAGCCTCTTCACCAACTTTGTGGATATGAAATTACAGGTCGCCCCACTATCCACCATCATGACCACTTTTGTTGAGCAATTTTTCCTTTAACCTTCATAGTTTTAGGCGAAGATAGCCCCACCACAGAATTGATCGACAATTCCACTACCTTTTTTTTGTGGGATTTTTCTTTTTGGGGTGCCCCCCCCCCCCCCCCCCCCCCCCCCCCCCCCACAAAAAAAAAAAAATCCACCCCCACTCGTTTTGTCTAACCCTACCCTCATCACTCACCACTAGTACATGTAGCTCTTTGTTCTTACATCTATGATTGATAGAATACTTCTCATCACAACAAAAACATAACCCTTTCTCCCTTTTAAGCTGAAGCTTAGAATCTAATAACCTCTTGTAAGAAGAAGAAGGTTTTGGATTTGTTACCTTCCCACCAATCGAAATTGGATGTTGGATTGAAGGCAATTGTTGTTGGTAGGGTTGGGTGTTGTACGTTGTTCCTGGGCCATACATATTATTGGTAGGTACTCTTGGCGGATCCGATTGAGAGCCTATATAATATGAAGTGCCCATGGTTTCTCTAGCTTGTGCCTAATGTGAAACTCCCTCGATCCGCTCAAGTTCCTTGACCCAGTTTGAAAAATTGGTTCCGGTCCTCCACTTGTTGGGCCAACTTCATTATTCAGGTTAACTCGACTGGCTTCAGCATCTGCACCTTTGCCCGAATATTTGGACGTAAGCCATTGATGAAGGTGCTTTCCATCACATGCACCGGAAAGTTCAACGACAGCGACGTGACCAACTTGAAGACTCGCCAATATTCACAGACGAATCTCTCTTGCTTAAGAGTCAGAAATTTCTCTCAAAGTGACCCCTCTTATGTTTGACTGAATCATTTTAGTAGTCGAAGCTTTAGTTGCTCCCAACCTTCCACCAGACGGTGGTGATTATCTTATTGGAACCATGCTAACGCCTTGCTGTCAAGGCTGATCTGGGTAACCTCCATTTTTTTTTAGGCGATTAAGGACAAAATAATTCTTCGTTCAATAGATCCAACCCTCCAGGTCCCACCCTTCAAAAATTGGCATCTCCAGATGTTGAACAAACAAATCGACCCGCCGAATGTCCTTTGTCAGACCCTTGTGATCTTCTTCGCCTTTGCTATCAGAACCCTGGCCCCTTTCATAGATTTGCCTGCCTCGGATCCGCCACCAATCACTTGCGATTCCATTGTTTGAGGTAGTGCCATGCTAGGCCACACCAAATTCCTACAAATGGCTATTCTCAATGCTGAAATCCCTTGCTCTCCTTTGTTCAACAACTCACGATCTATCCGATCTAAGATCGCCATTTTTTCCAACAATGCTCCAATACTGCGCTCCAAAGAGCTTAGTCACTATTGCTCATTTTCACCAAAGCCATCTCTCCTTTCACCGCCTAGACTCGCTCTTACACCGAACCCATCCTCTCCTCCATCTTCTTTCCTGCCATTCCCAGAGAAGGTACATGCTCTGATATCATTGATAGACTCTAGATCGAAAAGAAGAAAATAAAAGGGAGTCTTTTGCATTGGAACGAGGAAAAAAAAATGCATAGCAAGTACAACTTTGGGAACTTTCGAGAGGTTCTCTCTCTCCCTCACAAATTTTACCAAACTCTGCTTACCTCATACAATCCAAGAGTCCTAACATTTATTCCCTTCCTTACTGATTTACTCACCCCTAACCACCTAACAGAATCAAGTCTAAGGACTATCTTGCCCCTGCCCGGTTGGCAACCCTTTTGCCCACTCAGCCTTTGGCCTCCTATCAGAATTTTATCTCATAACCTGTTCAACACATTCTAAGCATGCACTAATAATAAAATGCATGAGTGTTGCCCGGCATAGCTTCTTCACTTCCGATTCTAGTTCCCTTCTTTCCTTTGTTGTGACAAGGGGGTGTCTAGCTTCATTGCGATAGTTTCCTTACGTTTTCTTTTTTTGTTGTCAAGGAAGATACTTATTTCGTAAAGGGGTGACCACTGAGATGCTTATTAATAAAAGGATGCGCAAGTACTTTTGGCGCGTATACTAATCAATAAAGGAATGAAATTGTTATATCCAATTTTTACTAGTAATCACAGACTTAATTCCTGTAGTTCCCATAGAAGGAACGATAATTAAGTTATTATTTTGGATTAACTTATTTTCTGAAGGGACTGGGTTAGAAACAAGTCCCGATTTACCTTTTACATATATATATATATATATAATAATAATAAAATTGTAAGGTTGTTTTAGAAATCTGCTGTTTTTTTTTTTTCCAATTTTCTCTTAACCTGGTAAATACTGAATTTCTTAATGTCTATTCTTTTAATTTCAATGCCAATTCTTCATCCATTTAATTCTGATTACACGCCCTTATGGATTGGCAAACGCACCCCTTAAGAAATGCTTTATTTTTAACACTGTATCCCTTTGTCTACTGTATCACACATTCCTTGCTCGGTGCATTTGATTCCGTTGGCTGTGCTGGATTATGGAAATTCAATTTGACCTCTATTTTTCACCTTTCTCATTTGTTTTGAGTTGAAAATTATTATAATTTTTATCTAATTCATGAATGGTATTTCGTTTTCTGATCTAAAAACCCATGAAAGATGGTTAAATGGAGTTTGTTTCGGTCTTTATTCCAAGTCTTATTTTGTACTGTATTTTTATGATATGTCATAAAGAAGGAAAATTTTATCGAGTATTATAGTAGAGTTACAGTAGATTGATTAGTAAAATCGGGAAATTTTTTTTTTTTTTTTTTGATGTACGATGTTGAATTAACATGCAGGAAAGTATGGGATGCACTAACTGGGGATGAACTACATTCTTTTGAACACAAGCACATTGTTCGAGCCTGTGCTTTTTCAGAGGTAGCATTTTGTCCAAACTTGCATCTATTTGGATTTTGGATTATTTATTTTACTTTTAGACATTTCGTCGAAAGGGCAATGTAGGATTTAAAGCCTTTTAGAAATTATTTCGTCTCTTGTTGTGATCAAAAGATTTGTATATTTCAATTAGTAAGATTACTTGCAAGGTATCCAAAATATTAATCGCCTACCCATTCTTTTGTTGTTGCCTTAATAGTTTTAGTTCGCCACTTCCATTGCATTTAGTTTTCCGATATATTACCCCTATATGTATAATTATGTACATATATTTTTATATATGTAATTATGGATTATCCCTGAAGTTATTGCATGGTGATTTTGTACATCTCATTTGATGCTTATTAACTGGATCTCAGGACACACACCTTTTACTGACTGGAGGTTTAGAAAAAGTTCTCCGAATCTATGATTTGAATCAGCCAGATGCCCCTCCTAGGGAAGTGGACAAATCCCCTGGTTCAATTAGAACTGTTGCCTGGCTCCACAGCGATCAAACAATATTAAGTTCGTGTACTGATATGGGGGGTGTCAGGTATGCTTATCCTTGTGAAACCACTTAATATTATATGTTTTTTCGGTTTTATTTTAGAGGCCTGGATGGTATATCATGTTTGCCCTCATTTGAATAACCTCAGTAGTGACCGCTGACTGTTGACAACACAGATTATGGGACGTAAGAAGCGGAAAAATAGTTCAAACTCTTGAAACCATGTCATCTGTCACTAGTGCCGAAGTGAGTCAAGATGGTCGTTACATAACAACTGCTGATGGATCTACCGTTAAGTTCTGGGATGCAAATCAGTAAGTTAGAAGCGCATTTCATATTTTATGTTAAAAGTTTCTTCTTGCTTGGTTTACGATATTTCATATTCGTTTCCAGTTTTGGGCTGGTGAAGAGCTATAATATGCCATGCACGATTGAATCTGCATCGTTGGAACCAAAATATGGGAACAAGTTCATTGCCGGGGGAGAAGATATGTGGATCCGTGTGTTTGATTTCCACTCCGGCAACGAGATTAGTATGTGCACCATCATAAATCCATTTCTACCTAACATATGGAGCAAATTTTACCTTAGTTGAGGTTTCGAATTCTGAACCTTTTTCGTTTGGGTGCAGCATGCAATAAGGGTCACCATGGTCCTGTTCACTGTGTGCGGTTCTCTCCTGGAGGGGAATCGTATGCCTCAGGATCGGAGGATGGAACCATAAGAATATGGCAGACTGGCCCTTTGACAAATGAAGATACTGAAGCACAAGGTACAAATGGATCAACTAGGAAGGTGAAAGTAACTGCAGCCGAGATTTCTCGCAAGATCGAAGGTTTCCACATTGCGGAAGATGGGAAGTCTGGTGAGAAGGAAGAGGCAAGAAATGAGTGATAATAGCCAAAGCATATATAAAATACATACTAGACTCTTATTATTTTTTTTTTCCCTTTTTGTTGCCAAATTTTTATTTGCTGCTCATGTTAAGTTGCCCTATAAATTTAGGTGTTTTCCTTCGCTTTGTTCTGGTAGATTGTATATGCAATGCAAGACAACAACTACATATGTCGTTCTTGATCTGAACAGGTTCAAAGCCTTTGAAAATTAATGGAATTTATGATGTTTTGGTTTTTTAACCTTACCTATTATTTTCCTCAAATTTTTGCTTCTGTTGTTTGATCTTTATTTTACTTCATTGTACCGGTCAGCATTACGGAGACAAAACTTGTGGAAGTTTTTACTACGAGCCTGCAA
The DNA here is from genome assembly GCA_035233585.1 of Antiaris toxicaria. Taxonomy (NCBI): domain Eukaryota; kingdom Viridiplantae; phylum Streptophyta; class Magnoliopsida; order Rosales; family Moraceae; genus Antiaris; species Antiaris toxicaria. Next base: position 12,304,878 of record CP141161.1, read on the forward strand.
TATTGTTTGAATTCTCTCATAACAATTTATGTCAGCTGATTGGGAGTTTCTTCCTATTTTACACTATAGTGAAAATTATTTGCTATTGTAGTAGTAGGATTTATTCTTAAACGATCATTTATGGTTATAGTAAATTCGTATTGTAGGCTGTAAAGTTTTGATATTAACACTTATAGATGTGGTTTTTAAAAAATTAATTAAAGACGTACCACTACTAGGGTCTTGGAAAAAAAAAAAACAAAAAACAAAAAACAAAAAAAAACAAAAACAAAAACGTACAACTACCAGGGTCTTGGAGTATCTAACTTTTAATTCAAATTAGAATTTCTTCAATTAATTATTATTTTAATTTCAAGGTTATTTTGAGTATTTTAATTTGAATGTTGATTGATAAAATGTATATATTCATGCTCTAAATGAAATAAAATAATAATATAGAACTCAAAAATACACGATACAATTTTCAAATAAAAACAAAATATTTGATATAAAACGTGTAAATAATATTTAATTTTGATTTTTTTAAAGAGTAATTTGGGCATGTTGACCTGAAATTGAATGTTGGTTGAGAAAATGTATAAATTTATTTATGAAACTTAATTTGATGGCATAAAAATTAAAAAAGTCAAAATGCAGAGTATACTTTTAGAATAAAAGTATAATACATGATATTAAAATGTAACGGGCCATTTGATATCATAATTGTATTTATATTGTATTTAAAGGTAATGTAATTTTTATCTAAAAATAAAAGTTTTACATTTAAATATAATATTTTTCAATAATGTTATGAAAATAATTACTATTCTTTTATTTTTAAAAAAATAATTATTTATTAGGTTTTTAATTTTTTTTATTCACATCATACTCTTTCTCTCTCTAACTTTTTTTTATTTATTTTTCCCCATCCCATCAACTTTAAAATATAATTCAAATACTTTTCATTTAAATACACATTTCATTCAAATACAGATCAAATATTTTTCATCTAAATATAATATGCATTCTTACAATTATATTCAAATGTAATACAAATACAATACGTTTATCTAACACCTCAAAAATAACCCTTTTAGTAAACTAGTTAAAACGTACCACGCATAATCAAAAATTTTATAATGTGAGACATGTATAACAACGTATAAATATAAATAAAAGTTTTGTTGCTATCACTTATAGTCTATTTGAAAACTACACTCATTGTGTAATATATTCTAATATAATACAATCGAATACAATATGTTAAAAATAGTATATTATGTGATTGATAAAAATAGATAGAAAAAATAATAAATAGTGATTATATTAAGTTTATTATTTAAATGTATTTGTATTGAATAGAATATATGAGTTAGCAAAACATATATTACATTGTATTCGGATGTATTATAAAAATAATGGTGTTTTCAAATGAAGTATTAGCCAGTTTTTCACACCTCATTTCTATAATAACCCGTTGATTTAAATTTTAAATATTGATTATCATATTTTATATCCTGCATTACATTAAAAAAAATATTCGAGTGAACTATATTGATATCCTTTGGTTTTTTTAAGATTCTAAAAACATCTATTTAATTGAAACTAATCACACCAAAATTCTATTTTCTTAACTTGTTAAATTTTTGTTTAAAATAACTAAAATACCGTAATAAATCTCAATCATGGATTTTATTAGAGTTAATCATTGCCTTTTATTTTTTCTTTAATGCATTTAACTGAAAAAAGAAAAAAAGAAAACCCTAGCGGCTAGGAGCAAGAAGACCCTACCATCACCAAATGTCCCACCCCTTCTCCACTACAAATTTGGATCCTGCCATGCTGCAGTTCCCATGGTGGAGTTTGCCCACCCCCTTGCCTTTCGTTGGCCCATGCTCTACCCACCCCAGCCCGCGTGAGACCGACCTCCTCTGCCTCTATGCAGCAGCCACCTTGCTCTGCCCACACGAGAGCCAACACAATCAGTTGTTGCACCTACCCACACGAACGTGACCCACGAACCACCCTTGCTTCAGCCTCCAGCAACCCATTCACAGAGTCTCTCGACGACAAATCACTGTTGCCGTCACGACCCCCCATTCTCCTTCACCCGTCTCATTTTCCCCACCCGAATGCTAGCTCAAAGCCAAAGTCGTAGATGTTTATTTATTTTTTATTTTTTTTAACACATATACGTACATGCATATATGACAAAATTTATTATATATTTATTTCAATATTGTAATAGATACATTAGTAGTTTAAGGCCAATTTGGAGCTTGATTTTGGAGGCATGGCTTTAATGTCTTCAAGCCAAAATATATTTACATCTTATATTTTTTCAAACCTTCAACAATATATACATGCATTCCTAGATATTAATTTTTTACCATATATTTTGAAATTTCTATATATTTATTTCTATAATAACTTTTTTCTAAAATATTTAACTCAAATACAATCTCTAAAATCATATTTGATTTTTAAAACCAACATCTCTAAAAATACGTATCCAAAAGTCCCTCCAAACACCTCTTAAATTTTTTTAAATAGTTAAAATTTGTTTTACATTCAAGTTAAAAAGTAATTATTTTATTAAAACTCTTCAAGTTCAAGTTTAATTTGTTTGGAGGGAAAAACCCAGGATAATTATTTTATTATTAATATAAGAGTATAAAAAATAATTGTGTGATGATGACGATGATTTAACTTGAATTCTTTTAAGTTAATGTAAGGATAAAATTGTAATTTTAATGTCATGTGAGGCTGATGAAAAATAATCTGAGAAATATAAATTGTTTATCAAAATAATTAAAACAAGATTTTCAAAAAAGAATTAACAAAAAGTGTAAATTATGATTATGAATGTTAAAAATTTAATTAGAAACAATTTTTGGTGTCAAAGAAGGGGTGTAATTGTCATTTTATATGGCTAAAAAGTTTTGTTGATATAAAGAGGGGTTTTTATGGTATTTTTAATTATTAACAATCAAACTCACGATCAACTAACAAAGAGGTATATCTATAATTTTTTTAATAAGTCAAGAGAGGTTGATGTTATTAGTTTTGATCAAGAGGATATCTTTGTCATTTTGAAAAAAAAAAATACAGAAAGTATCAATGTAATTCACTCTAAAAATTCACTATAATTAAGTTTTTATTATTTTTTTCTATTTTTACTCATCAATCAATAATTTAGGATCATTATGAGTTTAATGCTCCGTTTGGTGAACGCATTGCACGCATTACATTTAAATGCAATGCATTGAATACAATTTGTATTTGGAGGAAAAATATTAGCATTACATTTAAATGCAATATGTGTTTGGGTGAAAAGTATTTGAATTATATTTTAATAATAAATATGTGATGTGATGGGTAAAAGTAGAGAGAAAAAAAGGAGTGAGAGAGAGAATATATGATGTAATTAGTAAAAGTAATAGAAAAAGTTAAATAATGAATAATGATTGTATTAGATTTAAAATGTGATGTGATTGGTATTTGAATGAAATATTTTTGTATTTGCGGAAAAATTACATTGCATTTAAATGCAATGTAAAAAAAAAAACATGTACCAAACACGCTATAAGTTTTAGTATCATTAAGACAGTGACTATTATATTCTTAGTATGGTAAGCTCTATGTTATTTTTAACATTTTTTGTGATAGTGGTAATTTTCTATATCTACTAGAAAAGTCATAACCTTAATTTCTTTTTAAACTTTTGATCATAAATCCAATCGATTTATAATTCCAATGTTAAGATCTTGTATAAATTTAGGGGGCATTTGAAAAAAGTATTCAATTTTAATTTTACTCAAATACAATACAATTTTACACCAAACACAAATTTTACAACAGTGCTACGAAAATAATTACTATTCAAAACATTTTTAAAACAATCACATTAACTTTTCAATTCCACTATTTATCTCTACTTTTACCAATCACATCAACTTTTCAATTCTAAAATACTTTTCATCCAAACACACATTTCATTCAAATACAAAACAAATACTTTTCAACCAAATACAACATTCAAAAAACAAATTTCATTCAAATACAATCAAAAATACAATGCGTTTACCAAACACCCCCTTATTATATTCAATAAACACACCCTATATTATATTTATATTGCAAAAGGATATAATAATGTATCCAAATGGCCTATTAATCATAGATTTCTTAGTAGTCTAAGCAATTATATCCACTAAAAAAAATTCATGCCTATTCATCGTCTTCAGATTTTCACCCACGGCTGCCAACTTTTAAGGCCCCCTCACCCGAAAGATTTCTTGTGGTTCTAGCAAAATTGAAAATTGAAAATTGAAAATATTTCCTTTTTAAATAATTTTTTAAGGATAAATATTGTTGGGCCTCTATTTTTTTTTTATTGAAGTCGGTATTGGTCCTTAAAATTTTTTCTTTTGTTAAAAGCTTGTTGAATTATTTTTAAAAGGATGCAAAATAATCATTTTTTATTAACGGATGTTAATAATTTAATAAAAAATATTATATGAATTATATATAATTTATTATTATTTTTACCAAAATGTCCTAATTATTAGATACATTTATCATGCACGTGTTTATACCATTTAATTTCTAATATCTGTTGGTATAAAAAAAAAAAAAACTATTTTGCATATTTTTTAAGTTTGTTTGAAATTTGAGTTTCCATGTTATTAAGGTAGTGATTATTATAGCCTTATTATAATGCATCATTTTAAATGGTTAGAGTGTGTGGGTGTGTAATTCAATATTCAAATTTTGGATTTTTCATTTCTTAATAATTATAAAATTTGAAAAATAAAAAAAATGGAGTTTATAGAGTTTTGAGCCAAAGATATCAATTGGATCGGGTAGGCCCATAAGCACGATGGCACGATATGAAAATTCTAGTCTTGGCATGGTATGGTGCAAGATTATATTAAGTCGAGTTAAGTAGGACACAAAGTGATAGTCGTACTTGGCTCATAGTTTTGAACATGTGATCCTAGCATGACACGACGTGATATTAAGCACAAATATAACATGAGTCAGGCACGGCATGAACCATTAAGTATGACAGTTTGGCACAATGAATACTATTTTCTCTCTCTCTCTTTCTCTCTTTTTTTTTGCTATGTAAGTGTCGTGTTAATTCTCTAATATACATTAAGCACAAAATTTTTTTTTATAAATAAAGTATAAAATTATTTTTTTGATGGTACCATTTTTTATTTAAAAAGTGTCAAATTCTTTTTTAAATTGAAAAAATTTTTAAAAATTGAAATGGTTAGTTGAATCAATCGATAATTCTATCAGGCTAAATATGACAACAATATGAGTATAACACAAACATGAGTATAGCACAGACATTAGATGTGCAGATAGACAGTATTGGACTCAAGGATTTTAATCTTAAGCTAGCATGAGCATGATACAAAACTTCTATAAATCAGACCTCGTATAACACACATAGGCCTAACCGATCATGCGTTAGATTGACATGGTATAATACTGTTGACAAATATTTTTAACAAAAAATAAAATAAAAAACGGTTCAAGTGTAATTTCATTAAAAGGTTAGGACCAAATTACGAATTTATTTATTTATGTTTGAAATTCCTTTGCGATTGTTAATAATTAACAATAAGAACACGATATTAGAAAAAAGATAAAAGAAAACCTAGGGACTAAACTCTGATATGTAGAGTATACGATTATAAGCGCATGTGCTGTCGTTGTTACGAACTTGAAGGGGGTCAACGACTCAAAACCACTGACTTTTCCAATTCTTTTTTTTTTTTTTAATTCTTCTAAAAAAACCAAAAAAACAAAAAACAAAAAACAAAAAGAAAAGTCAGGATGAGGACCATTATCGTAAAATAACAAACAAACGAGGGTCACTTCCGTCATAGAAGTCATCCAATAAGTAAATCCTCCGAGGTTTTCTTGGACCATCCGCGAGTTCGCAAAGAAAGAAAGACCCCCTCCCTCTTCTCTCTCTCTCTCTCTCTCTCTCTCTCCAGGGAGTACATCAGAAGAGAAGGGAGAGTAGTATACTAGTGGTAGTTGTGTTTGAAATTTAAGTTGTTTTTTTGTTTTATTTTTGTTGGAGTTTTTTAAGGAAGAAGAAGGAGAATGTCGGGAAAGGGGGCGAAGGGGCTGATAACGGGAAAGACCTCGGCGGCCAACAACGCCAACAAGGACAAGGACAAGGACAAGAAGAAACCCATCTCTCGCTCTTCTCGTGCTGGTCTTCAGGTTTCTTTCTTTCTTTCGTTTTTTTCTCCCTCTTCCCTCTTTGTCTCTCTGTCTCTTCTTTGTTATTTTCCTTTCTGGGTTTTCTTTTCTTTGCTTGAGAGATTTTCTTTCTGGGTTTTGGTTTGTTCGTGTTTTGCTTACTTTAGGATTTTGGGTTTTGAAACTTGTGTGTGTGTGTTTTTTTTTTCTTGATTTTTTATTGCTAGTTTGTGACCCTTTTGGTTGTCGAAAATGGGGTTGTGATGTGTTTCTGTTTGTGCTTTGCTTCCATAAGCAACCAACAAAGGAAGAAAGTAATAATAATAATAAAATAAAAAACTGAGACTAATAAACTCTGTTTAAGTCCTTTTTTTTTTCTTTTTCATTTTGCTTGGACTGGAAACTTTTTATTTTAATTTTATTTTATTTTGGGTTTACAAATAACAATGTTGTTAAGCTAACCCTAACTACCAGTGTTAATTGTTTAAGTGAGTTCATGTTTTGTGAGACCAAAAAGAATGTATGAATGTGTTTTGCATTTCAGATTGCTTATACCTTGAATGAAAATTTATAACATAACAAATTCTAACGTTATTCTTTACCATTTCAACTGTTACTTTGCCTGGATGAAACATATTGGGAAAAATAATTATAATATTACAAATAAAATTGAATTCTTTTGCTACCTGTTGACCATATTATTCTTTATAATCTCAGAGTTGTATGTTGTTTGGTGATTTCTCTGTGAATTTGCTGATCAACCTTGATTTGTTTGTGTTGTGGACATTGAAGTTTGAGGGTTTTGTCTTGGTACAATTTCCCTTACTTTAGAATTATTGAATGTTTAAGTCAACAGTCTTCACTGCGTTTGATATTGTTTGTAATTAATGAAAAAAATTTCCCCTTTGTTACCTGATGATATCGTATTGTATGTCTCCTTGAATTCTTTGATTTTTGGCGGTTTTATACAAAAATGTATTGGTGATTCTATTTCGAGACTTTTTGTTCAGGCTAGAAGAGGATTCCCTTTAAAATTGAAACAAGACAATTGTTCCTTGTCCATCTTCAAGGATTTGGCCATTGTTTGTTATGTAATAAGAAAGATCTGATTGAATAATAAGAATGAAATCGCTGCGACACCCCTAAGTTATTAATTTCCATGACTTATACTTTCACCTACGTGGTTTTTTTTTTTGGTTGATAACCATGGTGTCCGAGACAAGGAATTGGTAGCAAAATGGGAATCAAACTTTAGACCTAATGTTTCTTGAGGCAATAAGTCCAAGTGATTCACCACTGAGCCAACCTCTTGGGGTTTTCATCTACTTCTTTAGATGATGTTGTTTTTAGCCTATAATTATTGACTGTGTTAGACCTTTCAACCCCAAATGCATCTCCACAGAAAGACAACTTTTTGGCCATACCAGCGCTTTACTGCTAGGCTCTCTGTCTCTTTTCCCTCCTTTGATATGTGCGAGTTGTAATATAAAACATAGAATTTTTTGTATAATAATAATAATAGTATAGTACACTCTCATAGTGATGAACTTGTATCCAGCCTTCTCTTCTATGTTCGGGCCTTACTGACTTTCAAAATGGCTCGTCTAACTCCAAAATCCTAAAAGTTATTGCCGCCTCTATGTCTCCATGTAAACTTGTATTTGATTGAGTACTTATTTGCGTATTTGCATGTTAATTTCTGATTTAGATGCCTGTGAGAGTGTGTTAAATATGCAGTGGTGAGTCAGTCTCATCTTGTTCAGTCATTTGTACCCCCACTTCAGATCCTCGCCACTACAAATCACGGAACACTCTCATCTTGTTCAGTGATGAGTTTGTCTTGTTTCTCACTTGAATGAAAAGAACACTCTCATCTTGTTCAGTGATTTGTACTGCCACTTCAGATCTTCACCACAACCACCACCTTACAACATCCACTTCCCCACAACACCACCTCCACTAACCACCCCCAACACCCACCCCCCCCCCCCCCCCCCCCACAAAACAACAACAAAAAAACAAAAAAATCCCACCCCCGTGCCGCTTTTCTTTGTATGTTTGTGTATCTTTGCCATTTGGATTCATCAATGTCGTTTTTCCATCTGTTTCTAATCACTATATGCATAATAGGCATAATGCCAATTTTGTTGCTGATTTCCGCCATGAGCCAAATTACTACAACCGTCGGAAGTTATTTTTTCTTTTATCATATTCATTACTGGGCTGTATGATGTCGTTTGCAGTTCCCTGTTGGTCGTATCCACCGTCTTCTGAAATCGAGGACCACATCCAATGGGAGAGTCGGAGCTACAGCTGCAGTTTATTCTGCGGCAATCTTAGAGTATCTGACCGCAGAGGTATTGGAGTTGGCTGGCAATGCTAGCAAGGATCTTAAGGTGAAGCGTATCACTCCCAGGCATCTTCAGCTTGCCATCCGTGGAGATGAAGAACTCGATACTCTGATCAAAGGAACCATTGCTGGTGGAGGAGTGATTCCTCACATTCACAAGTCACTCATTAACAAGTCGTCCAAGGAGTAAGGAAGCTCAAAAACATTGGTTTTGGCCGCAGGGGTGGACCAATCACTGGACGGTTTCTCCTGCTATGACCGAAATCATGGGGATTTCTTCTCTTTTGGTATTAGAGCAGGATCATGCAAGTTATGTTCTTAATTTGTTTGTTAGGGGGTATTTTATCTTTTCTAGATTCTAGACTCGATCTGTTTTCATCTCTGATATTTTGTTGTGGATAATGTCTTTCAATGGGGATTTTCCTTTGTTTAACGTTAGGTTAGAAAATCAGATTTCTCTTGTACGTGTTTGCAATTCAGAAAGTCACGGGTCTTGTCTTGAATTTCTAGTTTTACCAAACTGTTTGCTTGCCATGACTTTTCCATATAATTCCTACTGGTTATCAGACGCCAAGAATTGTCCTATCCAAGTTAATGCAACAAATAAAAAATAAAAAAATAAAAAAGGGGTCCAACCACTCCCACCAAAATAACTCTTTAGGCCATGGGTATGGTCTTCTGAAAACTGAGAGCCAAGTACATACAGCTATCAATTGCCCTGTTTCAAGGGCCTTTTTGGTTCAGTAAATGATTGAAGGGTTTGGTCTGCATCAAATGTTGAGTAAAAATCCCGCAGAAAAAATTTCAGAAACACATCATTCTCATCTCTATTTTTAATATTAGGGGTGTTTAAAATCAATGCATAAAATTTTTTTTAGAAAAAAATTATTTTAAAAAATATGTTTAAGAAAAAAAATTGTTTAGGATGAAAATTATAAAAGTCAATTTTTTTTAAATATTAATATAAATATTGTTTATTTCTTTTAAAATTATATGTAATTTAAAAAAATCTCATTTAAATTTATATATATAAAGTTATGAATTTTTAAAATTTAGAACTTATTATAATGTTTTGAAAATAAAAATAATAAAAAGTAATGATTTATTAGAAAAAAAATTGTTTTGGAGGTATTAGTTTTGACCCTCTAAACACCCTCTTAATTTATGTATTATATGATTTTTTATCCTTTTATAAATAAGTGTTTAAAGAATTTTTAAATTTATTAATTATATTTATTAATGAAAATATAAAATTTGAATTGACTCATGAAAAGTTAAAATTATAGTCCATTTCATACTGAAACCAGCCTTTCTTGATAATTGTGGAGAATTCTTGCTTTAACAATGCCATCAGTGAAACTGTATTTAATGGGAATTTAACCCCTGATTTTCAAATATGCTTAGGTAATCCATGTGTTTTCATAGGAAGATAAATTCACTTGGGTTTTCTAAACACACAATGAGTGGACTATATTGACATTTTTTTTATGTTTTTTTGAAATTATAGTGATACTTCTTAATCATAATTAATAAAACAAAGATATCATTTCTTTAATTTTATTAAATTTAAGTTTAAAATAATTAAAATATCTATAATAAATCTCAACCAGAGATCTTACTAAACTGAATCATGACCATTCATTTGTTTTTTGTTTTCAATTTAATCTTTTATTTGTTTTAACTTAGTTAAAAATGAAAAAAGAATTTATAAAAAAAAAAAAACCAATTACTCTTCTTTTTTATTAATAAGATGTAAAATAATTAGTAGTATTTTATCATTAGTTTTAAATACATTATTAAAAGAATGTTAATAATTCTTTATTATGGCAATATTTTGTTTTGAATAACAACTTTATATTTATATTTTTATTTTAATCATAATTAGTATGATTTAGAACAACTAATTATATTGTTCATCAAAATTAAAAATAGATTTTCCAAAAAATAAATAATAAAAATAATAAAAAAATTTTAATTAGAGTGTGAATTATGATTAGAAAGATTTTAAAATCAATTAAAATATTATTTTTGTGTTAAATAAGAGAAAATGTTATTTTATATCTTCATATACATATACACACATATAACTAAAGACTTTTTTACACAATGATGGGCATTTTTGGTTTTTTTTAGTATAATTACCAGTTAAACTTATAGCTAACTAACGAAGAGGATGCTTTTTTAATTTTATTTAAAAACAACAGATATTGTTGTTATTAATTTTGATTAATAAGATATTTCTGTAATTTAAAAAAAATATGGCAGTAATATTGGGAGTTAATTGAAATTTTAGAATTTAGCTCGTGATTTTCAAACATGCTTAGGTTATCCATGCGCTTTTTTCAGTAACATTAAATTCACCTGTGATTTTATGGTAATGCCAACGTGAGCGGAAAATTTTTTTTTTTCGACTTGACAGCTCTTTTTTTTTTTTTGGGTAAACCTAGTTAATATTGGCTTTTATTCACCCAATAAAATATCTGATTTGACAACCCGAAAAACTTACAGTATGATTGAATGGAATGTTTATTTAAAAAAAAAAAAAGAAAATTTTTAAATTTAAAAAATAAGAAATTTTGATTTTTTTTTGAAAATGAAAAAGTTATTTAGATAGATAAAAAAATTTTTATTTTTAAAAATAAAAATTTTAAATATTCAGATAAAAAATTTTATTTTTTTTAAATGAAAAATTTTTTATTTTAAAAAATAGAACCCCTAAAGTTGAACAATCCAACCAGAACCTACTCATACTAATAATAACAAGAATAGCTTAAAGGTCGGTCAAAGTATTCCTTAGAGAAAAATACATGCTTAATGCTAATTATCTAGCCAATAGAATTGGCAGATTCCTTGAATTGATCAACGGAAAAAAGATCTAATCAGCTGTTAACTTGGATCATACGTTCAAACTTATAGTGTGTTTAGTACATATTTTTTTTTATATTTTATTTAAATACAATGTAATTTTTCTTTAAATATAAAAACATTTCATTCAAATACCAATCACATCATATTTTAAATTCAATACGATCATTATTTATTATTTTATTATTTTATTACTTTTATTAATTACATCATATATTCTCTCTCATTTTTTCTTTTTACTTTTACTCATCACATCATATATTTATTATTAAAATATAATTCAAATATTTTTCATCCAGACACATTGTATTTAAATGCAATGTTAATACTTTTCCTCTAAATATAAATTGCATTCAATGTATTGCATTCAAGCAATGCGTTCACCAAACGGAGCATTAGACTTAAAAAAAAAAAAAATCTACAATATTTTGCTCTAAATTAGCGTTTTACGCTAGTTCGCCGCTCGATTAGAGACCTCCATCGGAGTTGGGATCTACTTTTGAGTATGTCCGGATTGTGCTTCTTGTTTCCTCTCTTTTGATCTTTGTGTCCTGTTTGTACTTTGTTGGTGCTGTTTCTGTTATTTTTCTGTCGTTGAATGGCTGCACCTAAAACAACACCCTTAACAGTTATTCCACTCACCTCTCATTTGCAGTGTTATTTCTCTGTTAATTTTTTTTTTCTTAATGCTCGCAGCCAAAATCGCAGCATCTGTAGCTTTCAAGCTGTTCTATGCTTTGTAGAAATACAGAAAACTGAGAAAAGAAAAACACATTCATTCGAGTTCAGTTCATAGGAAAAGCGGGAAAAAGAAAAAAAGAAAGGCAAAGAGAAGACAGATTTAAGTAGGACCTTCAGATTCCATTCTCATAAAAATCGGTCACAAATGTTTCTACAATCTAGCAGTCAAGAAACTCATAAATGATTCTATTGAAAATGCTCAAAATGTAGTCACCCTAGACTTGACTAGACTGCCAAGAATCCAGATACCCAATAACTCCATACAATGCATCAATTTCCCCCAAAAATAAAAAAATAAAAATAAAAACTGTAAATTATCCTGCTCTCATTAGACCGAAGGACCATCATTAGGAAAATAAAGAAAAAAAAAAAATTTTTTTTTTGACATCCACATCGAAAAGATGATAGGTTACTAAATCATCCAGATAGCCAGCATCATCAACCAAAATACAATGACACAAGAATGAGGAAGTACCACCATTTGAATACAAGTTTTTTAGATGGTAGACACCTTTGGAACCTCTACCGGGAACCGGTTGATCTCGTCCATCCACGGGTTCTTTTCCTTTGCTGGATTTATAGTCCTTAAAGCCTTCCACACAGCGCTGTTGCACTTGAACCCCGACCCAAAGGCGATTTGCCATGTCCTGTCTCCTTTCTTCATCCTTCCCTTGGCTTCAGAGTAAGCCAATTCATACCAAAGAGAGCTGCTTGAAGTGTTACCGAAGCGATATAATGTCATCCTTGATGGCTCCATGTGCCAATCAGATAGCTGCAAGTTCTTCTCCAATTCATCCAAAACAGCTCTTCCCCCGGCATGAATGCAGAAGTGCTCAAAGGCTAGTTTGAAATCAGGGATGTAAGGCTTGATCTTCATCTTGAGAAGTTTCTTCCCAACCAATGTAGCAAAGAAAAGTAGCTGCTCGGACATTGGCAGGACAAGAGGACCTAATGTGGTGATGTTAGTCTTTAAAGCATCACCCGCCACTGCCATCAGTTCCTTTGATAGAGAAACACCAATCTTCCCAGTGGAGTCTTCTTCTTGGGTAACACACGCAAAGCACTTGTCATCAGCACCCTTGTGAGTACGGACGGTATGTACCAACTGATATTTAGATCTTCTCCTGTCGGACCTTTTGTTCGAGAGCAATATAGCAGCTCCTCCCATCCGGAATAAGCAATTCGAGACAAGCTTTGACCGGTCATTACCAAAGTACCAGTTCAATGTGATGTTCTCCATGCTAATAACCAAAGCGTAGGAGTTGGGATGGACCTGAAGAAGATCCTTAGCTAGATCAATCGAAAGAAGACCTGCACTGCAACCCATCCCACCGAGATTATAGCTAATTATGTTCCCACGAAGCTTATAATGATTGACAACCATAGCCGAAAGTGACGGAGTTGGATTGAACAGGCTGCAATTCACAACCAAGATTCCAATGTCCTTAGGCTTCACTGAGGTCTTAGCCAGTAGCTCATCAATTGCACCAAACATCACAATTTCAGCCTCTTTCCTAGCCTCTTTCATTGACGGGTTTGGAGGAATGTTCAGCACAGCCTCTGGAAGGTAAGTTGAATCCCCAAGGCCAGATCTCTCAAGGATCTTGCGCTGGAAGTCCAGATTCTCCTGGGTAAAAGTACCGGTCATCCGAGACTGATCCATGAAAATCTTCTTCGTGCATTTGCGGGCTTCCTCCGGTTTGTAGCAGGAGAAGTTGACAAGATACACAGGGCGAGGGCGGGTGAGGAAGTAAAGCGTGCAAAGGAAAACAAGGAGGGTCGAGCAGATGATAACTGAAATAAGGTTGAATTGGAGATGCTCCCAAAGATCGCAAAGATCTTGGAGAGAAAATGTAGAAAGCTGAGCTGCAATTAGGACCACAAGAGGGGAAAGGCAGAGGTACATTCCATGGGTGATCAGGTAATGGTAACCGAGTTTCACGTATTTTAGTTTGACGGATTTTTTGAAGTCTGGGAGGTTTCTTGATGATGGTGGATTCAATGGGGTATCTGGTTTTGGCTCACTCATTGTTCCCCTGATAGACATTTTCAACAAAATTAAGGATTTAGGTCCCAACAAGATTCAATAAAACAAACAAATAAATCGAAAACAAAAGGATTGCAATAGGTTTAACAACATGGGCAATACTGAAAATAGAAGAAACAAAAAGATGGGCTGTTTTCTTTTCTTTTGTTTTTTGTTTTTGTTTTTTTTTTTTCAAAAACATTAGCAGAAGATGTGGTTTTGCCTCACTCATTGTTCCCTGATAGTCATTTTCAACAAGATTGTAGATTAGGGAGAGTGTTCGATAAAAACAAAGACGGCTTTTTTGTATAAATTTTCAAAATATTAACATAAGAAATCCTCTGATTTACCAATTTAAAGAGTACAAAAGCTAAATCTTTTTTTTTTTTTTTTAAATCTCTCTTGCAGATGAAATCTAGCTAAATATCAGTAAAATCCCAGATCAGAATTTGAACAAGATTCACAAAAGAAATGCAGAAGAAAAAACATAAAACGAGGACAAAATCAAAAGTCTCAAACGAAAAAGAAAAGAAAAGAAAAGGGAAAAACAAGCAGAGCCCAGAAAGAAAGCTAACCTTTAGACGCCGAATTCGACCACAAATCTCGTAGGAATCTGGCCTGAGAAACCAATGGGAAAGCGAGAGAGAGAGAGAGAAACAAAAGGGCATAAAGTAACCCGGTATGCAAGAATTTGAAATTTAAATGAAATAAAGTTTCGATTATTTATATACGAATGATGCGTGGGGAGAGGTGGGGCATAAATTTATGGAAGTAACATGCCAATTGTTTATCTTAAAAAAAAAAAAAAACAAAAAAACATGTGGATTGTTTGATTTGTGGGATTTTCTTTTTCACGCCTCGACTTCGACACCAATCACACGCGTTTTGTTGTCCAGGCGGCGCTTTTCGCTGTTCCTCCATTTTTTGACTTCTCCTCTCTTTTCTTTTCTTTTTCTTTTTCTTCAAGGAAATTTTTGACCTTTCTTCATCTTAAGATCGAACGGTGTTGGTCAAGACATCTCGGAAAAAGAACAATAATATTATCGATTATTTGACTTTGGTGGAGTGTGAGGGGGTGATCGGGCATTTTTGAGGGTCCGTTTGATACAATCCTTAGAGATTTTTTTTTAGTTGAAAAAAGTTATTTTATAAAATATATTAGGAGAAAAATTTGTTTGTAGTAAAAAAAAATATAAAATTTTAAAAATTAAAAAAATATCAATATAAATATTGTTTTATTTATCTCGAAATTCTATGTAATTTTAAAAAAATTATCTCATTTAAACTTATATATGCAAAATTATGAACTTTTAAAATTTAGAATTTACTGTAGCGTTTTAGATATGTAAATTGTGAAAAGCGATGATGTATTAGAAAAAAGGTGTTTTAAAGACACCAAAATGTGCCCTTCCAAAACGGGCCCCAAGATAAATTTTATATATTTGTTGGTATTTATATCTATAAATTTTTACACTACATTCAAATTTTAAAAGTTTATAATTTTATATATACAAGTCCAAATGAAATGATTTTTTTTTTAAATTACATAACATTTTAAAAGGAACAAAACAAAATTCATATTTTTTTTAAAATAAATTTTTAAGATTTTACACTTTTTCACTCCAAATAGTATTTTCTCCTCAAACACATTTTTTAAAACTCACTTTTCTCCAATCTCAAGAAAACATCTCTTGAACCTTCCTCAAACGGGCCTTGAATTGTTTCCCACTCTTCAATTGATTATGGACTCATTTGGATTGAGGTTTCGAGTTAGAAAATTTGAATTAAGTTGAACTATGAAATAAACCTTATATTTGGTGTTCAGGTTTGAGTTATAAAATTTCACACTGAACTAAAAGTATTTAGATGATAAAAGTTAGATTCGAACTTATATTGGTAATTGTGTTTCCGTTTACTTTTTCATGTGATTGATACATTTTTTTGTATGAAAGAAGATTTATAAATAGTATTTTTGAATCTAAAATACTGTGCAAATTATGAACTAAAAAGCTTAAAACAAAATAGCAAACTAAATATAAAATTGAGTTCAAATTTAATTTTTTAAACTCGAAACCTCGATCCAAACAAGCCCTACATTTTATGGATAGTGATAGAGACATAACATTATTCATAATTAAGGGGTTGTTTGGACATTGGTCCAAACTAAAATTTTCAACTAAATTTTTTTTAAATCAATAAAAGTTATTACTAGTTTTAAAAAAATCAATAAAAATTAAAATTAATTTTTAAAAAGTCAACCAACTCCAATTTTAAAATTCTATTTCAAAAATTTATTCTAAATGTAAGATAATTATTTAATATCAACTTAAATAATGAGTTATTATCTTTTTATGGATAGCGGTGGAGACACAACTTAATTCATAATTAAGGGGACGTTCGAACATTAGGTCCAAACTAAAATTTTCGATTGAATTTTTATTTTTGAAAAATCAATAAAAATATTACTAGTTTTTTAAAAAGTCAACGAAATTATAATTAGTTTTTGAAAAATTAACCAACTCCAATCGTAAAATTTTATTTCAAACATTAGTTCCAAACGGAAGATAAGTTTTAACATCAACTCAAATAATGAGTTGTTATCTTTATATTAGTAGATATAATCAATTAATATGATAATCTTTTAAATACTTATTTATAAAAAATGACAATATACATATTGATTAACTGATATCCAAAATTTAGGATTTGAGTTTTTATTAAAGGAAGATTAATTTAAATACAAACAAACAATGCATATGCCAATACAAATGACTTCACTATATATGTGACTAAACTTCCAACTAAGACTATTCCATCAGTAAAATCTGATGAAGTTTAGGGAAAAAAAAAAACAAACAAGGAGACTTAATCTTAAGATAATTCCTTGGTTTGTCAATTATCGAGTACACAAAAGCTCTTTTTGATAAAGTCTCTATAATTGATGGAATTCGATAGATTGAAAGATAAAAATATATAGCCTTAAGACCAGTAAAACTTTCACATAGATAACAATTTAGAAGAACCCAGGAAGCTATCAAGATATAAATCTAAAACAACAAAAACAACCTCAAAAAATGGGAAAACTACCTCCGTTATTTGAAACTGCAACAAACAAAAATTAGACATATCATCAAAACACACATATGATGGCAGTAAATACAAAATACACACCAAAAGGCGATCGGATGGGAAAATCACTGCCCTTATTATAAACACAACAAAAACTATTACTAATAACCAAACAAAGCCTAGAAAAAGCACCAACCCATGGCTTGTTAGGAATGCCATAAGTATATCTACTTTGCCGAAGTTCTTAAGAATGGTGCCAAATTAGACTATAACATCTAAATTAAGATGGTGTTCAAAACTTTTTTGAAAAATTTTGGGAGCTTTAAAGCTATATATAACTTTGGAAGTAAAGAGTTAGGACTCACTGAGGCAATTGCAAGTTTAAGAGCTTATGATCTATGATGCGGTCCCTGGTTAAGCAAATGGAGATGCTAACTTGACTGTTGCTATATCTTCTAGTCTTTTAGGGAACAAAAAACAAGAGCAAAAGAAGCAAGGGGCTTCTAACTCTTCCAATTCATCCTATATTTAATAGGAAGAAGAAGAAAAAGAAGAGGAAGCTTAAGGACCAAAGAGTCTAAGAGCTTCCATCGTAGGAAAGCTGGTCATTTTAAGAAAACTTGCAAGGAGTTCCTTGCCGTTAAAGGCAAGGAACGTAAGGATCTTTTATACATAGATGCTTGTTTGGTAGATGATTCAAAAGACACTAGGGTTATTGATCTTGGAGCCACTAACCATGTTTGTGTTTCTCTGTAGGAGTTCAAGGAAATAAGAAGTTTGCTTGACAAGAACCTATTGTTAAGAACCAACGACGGAAGCTTAGTGTTAGCTAACGCAGTTAGTAACGTAGATCTTTATTTTGATGAGGTAGGTTTATTTTATTGAAAGACAATTTTTATGTTCCTAATTTTAAAAGGAACCTTATTTTGGTTGCTTGTTTGATTAAAGACTCTTATTCAGTTTTTTTTTTAATAAAATAGTAGTTACTTGTAAAAACAAATCTTTTATCTGTTCTGATTAAATGGATTGTAATCTTTACTTAATCAAACATAAAATGTGCTCACTATTTGACATTGAACTAATTGATAAATCTAAAAGATTAAAAACTTTTCACTCTAATAAGATGTATTTTTGGCATTTAAGACTTAGTCATATTAATAAAAAAGAATTAAAAGATTGGTGAAAGAAGGTCCTTTGAAAACTCTAGAAAAGGTACGTCTTTCATATTGTGAATCTTATTTTGAGGGTAAAATGACTAAAAAATCTTTTGGAGCTAAAGATATAATGGCCAATGATTTCTTAGAGAAGTGCGCGTCGACGTATATATTCCCATGAATGTCGAGGCAAGTAGAGGGTTCGAATATTATGTTTCATTCATAGATGATTACTCGAGATTTGGATATGTATACCTAATACACCGGAAGAGCAAAACCTTTGATAAATTTAAAGAGTATCATGAGGAAATGGAGAAGTAATTTGATAAATCCATTAAGACACTTTGATCTGCTTAAGATAGTGAATACTTTTTTGATGAATTTCTGAGACACCTTATGTAGAATGGGATTTTATCCCAATTAACAATACTAAGAACTCTACCAAAAAATGGTATGACTGACAGAAGAAATAAAACCTTGTTAGAAATGGTACGATTCATATTGAGTTATTGGATACTACTATTATCTTTTTGGGGGTACGCATTACAATTGCATGCTATATTCTAAACTAAATTCCAACTAAATCAACTCTTAAGACTCCGTACAAGTTGTGGCATGGCAAGAAACCTTCCCTTGAACATATGAGAATATGAGGTTGCCCAACATATGCATTGGATAATAATGTGAAGAAGTTGGAACTGCGTTTGAAATTATACATGTTTGTAAGATATCTTAAGAGAACTAAATGACTGTTTTATAATCCAAAGAATCAAAAGGTCATTAATCCAAAGAACTAAACTTAAAATCTCGAAGTAAAATGGTATTCAAGGAATTATTAGGTGATAAAATTAGTCCATAAGTTTTGGTCTTAGACCCTAGTGTAAGTTCTTGTAGTGAAAGACCCAAAAACTATCAACTAACTAGGGAACTTCAATATAGTGGGAGAGTTTCAAGAAAGCATAATTTCTTCATATATGATACTAAGGTTTACCAAGCTGAAGCTTTTAAGTATGATGATGAT
The DNA here is from genome assembly GCA_035233585.1 of Antiaris toxicaria. Lineage (NCBI taxonomy): Eukaryota > Viridiplantae > Streptophyta > Magnoliopsida > Rosales > Moraceae > Antiaris > Antiaris toxicaria. The sequence continues at coordinate 12,324,314 of CP141161.1, forward strand.
CCTATTACCTACAATAAGGCTATAAATGATGTTGATGTAAACTCACGAAAAGGCCATGAATAACGAGATAGATTCTATAAAATTTAATTTTGTATGGGAATTAGTAGACCTTTCTGAAGGGATAAAACCCATTGACTGTAAGTGGGTTTACAAGAGAAAGAGGAATACTGAAGGGAAATTTGAAACTTTGAAAGCTAGACCTGTAGCAATGGTTACATGCAAAAGGCTGGCATCGCCTATGACGAAACCTTTTTACTTATTGCGATGCTAAAGTTTATTCGCATTCTTCTCTCCATTGATGCAACTCTCAACTATGAGATCCAATAAATGGATGTCAAGATGGAATTTTTAAATGGCCATCTTGATGAGAGTATCTATGTAGTACAACCCGATGGATTCATGGTAAAAGGCCAAGAGAAGAAAGTTTGTAAGTTACTTGGATCTATTCATGGATTGAAGCAAGCATCTCGATTATAGAACCAAGGATTTGATCAAGCGACCGGTTTTGAGCAAAATGTTGATGAACTTATATTTATAAACATATAAAGGATGGCAAAGTGATCTTTCTGGTTCTATATATTGATAATATATTACTCATTAGGAATAATATAGGGAATTTATCATCTATCAAACTTTGATTATCTCAACAGTTTGACATAAAGGATTTGGAAGAAGTTAATTATGTTTTAGGCATTCATCTTTTTAGAGATTGAAAAAACAAAATGATAACTTTGTCTCAAGCTTTAGACAAAGATAAGATTATCGAGAAGTTTGCAATGCAAGAAATAAAGAAAGTCCCCTATGACTATCCTAAGACGTCTGAAGAAAGAAGGGTTTGTAACCTTCCATTGTTAGTTTAACTCTTTCGTCATATGACTATCCTTAGATATCTGAAGAAAGAGAACATATGAAGAATATCCCTTATGCATTTGCTATGGGTAGTCTTATGTACACTATGTTTTGCACACATCTTGATATTTTTTATGCGGTTGGTATAGTGAGTCAATATCAGTCGAACTAAAGAATCAAGTATTGGCAAGCTGTGAAGCATATACTTAAGTATCTTAAAAGAATAAGGAACCATATGTTGATATATTTTGAAAAAGACCTAAAACCTAGAGGATATATAGATTTTGACTTCCAGACTTGTAAGGATTTGAGACAATCAACTTCTGGATCTGTGTTCATTCTTGGAAGAGGCTTCATTATGTGGAGATGTGTAAAACAAGACTGCATTGCTAACTCTATGATAGAAGCAAAATATGTGGTTGCAGCTATGGCTTATAAAGAAGCAGTTTAGCTCCATAAGTTCATTGAAGACTTTGAATTCATTCTTGTTGTTGACAAGGCTATCACATTTTATTGTGGTAACAGCATGGCTATAGCCAACACTAAGGAATCTAAGCACTATAAGCGGGCTAAATACATAGATAGGAATATCATATAATTAGATAGTACATGAAACATAAAATAGTAGATGTTTATAAGATCGTGTTTAAGAACAATATTACAGATCCCTTCATAAGACTTTGGTGGTTATAAACTTTAAAATGCATTTTGAGGCTGTGGAGATGCAAGATATGACTCATTTACTAGTTAAGAGCAAGCAGGAAATTGTTAGGAGTACCTTAAGTATGAAAGATATTTTTAGATGTATTTCATTTATATTGAATTGATTAATATTTGAGGTTTTTCATTATATCTATATTATATTATCTTTATCATTATTTACATGTTAATGTAAATGTAAGCAAATATGACTCATTAACTACTCGTTGTTTAAACTATTAAAATGCTATATATAATGGACTTTTTTTTATGCAAAAAAACAACATTCTAAAATATTCAGTATAATCTATAGTCTATAGTTTATGCGGTTAGAGTAAATATCTAACTCATATAAAGACATTATTTGTTTTTAGATCTCATTGGGGAGATTGGTTTGTCTTGACTATTTGGAATGAGCCAACTCTTAAGTAATGATATAAATATATTGCTTAGTGATGGTGATATATTAGATTAGGACTAAAGTATAATTAATCTATAAATCCACTTAAATAGATTAATTCATTTATGAAGTTTATTATGTAAGAACATTAATTCCGAGTAAGTAAATGGCTTCATGTTTATGACTTATGTACATTAATGTTTCAAAGGCTAAAACGTCTCAAAATAGTAAGATATTAGACTAGTTTGTTAGATACATGACTTATATTCGATGTAAGCTTTGCTTATAGATATGAAGTCATACCTCTTATAAAGAATAAAGGTTATCCTTTCAACGATATTATATAGAATGTGAAAATGAATAAGGTCTTGAGTCGATTATTTGGCAAGTGATTTATTATTCACATTCAGTGAATTATTATTTTCTCTTAAATGTATAATGGATATTAAAACAGAGTGATTAAAAGGTTAAATGGACTTTAACATCAGGGATATCATATGAGGGTATTGCATATATGACAAGGTCAGTGGACCATAGCTATACACTAGCTTATATATAACAATATATAATTAGAAGTGCAGTTTTAGATTTATAGTGGTGTGATTCTAAAACTAATAATTATGTAATTAGTTTATTTGGTAGAATAATTAATTACATAAATTATTGGAACCTATATTATATTTGTTTAATTGATTCCTTAGCTAGCTCAACATAACTCCTTAATGGATGGTAGTCAATTGGATTATTCTTTGTAATTTTAATTCTTGGACTTAGTAAATTAAAACAACCTAGTCACCATCCCATGGTGTAGGCTTTTTTTTTTTTTTTCACCAGGGGTAGAATTAGGTTTTTGTTTCATTTAATAAATTGGATAAATATTTAATTTAGATAAATATTTATTTGAAAATAAAATTTGTAATTTAAATAAATTATATTTATCTTTTGTGATAAATATGAGAATAATTTAAATTAAGAGATATAGATAAATTAATAATAATTAGTTTAAATATCCAGATAATTTTATTTAAATAAATAATTCAAACTAGATATAGTGTTATCCTATTTGAATTTAAATTGAAAACAAAATCTTGTGCTACTCTATGTATGGTAGGTGTTTTCTACGTTCATAAGATAAGGAAAAAAATTTTTTTTTCTCTTTTTTATTTTATTTAGATAGTTATTATATAATTATTTTATCCAAATAAAGTTGTCATGATTTCATTTGAAATTAAATTTAATTTATGGAACATTATCTATGCAAATAAAATCATAAAATAAATATAGATCGAAATTTAGATCAAATTTGGATCTCCCTTATCTAATAGTAGTTGAATTTTTTATTAGAAAAATCGCCAATTAAGAAGAAAGGAGGGAAAAAAATATTGTTTTAGTGTCCTATTCAAATTCAAATATCACCTAATCCATTTATTATAAATAGCTAGGACTTTTATTTTTGGTTAGACAATAAATTCTAAGGTTAGAGAGCTTATTATTATACTACCATTAGTATTAATAAGTTATAAGAACTCTAGGTGGTTAGAAAGAGAAAAGTCGTACATCGAGTGTAGATTGAAAAACTAAGTGCCCACATACTCCATAATCCAAGAATTAGAGTATAATAAAGAATGTTAATTTATTAAAGCTTTCTTATTAACGTTCTACAGCGTTCTTGTTGATCTTTTTCTTCAAAATATGTGGATTATAGAATAATTTACTGTATATGGCAACTTCAAATGATACGATTTGAATAATATTTTTAAAATTTCATTCCGTAAATTACTTATTTTTCCCGCATAGCCCCTCAAGATGAGTCTCTTCAACATTGGAAAATGTGATCCATAGTCAGTAGATTAATGGTGACTCAAAGGACGAGTTGAATGGCAATAGCTGATTTGTGAATGATTGCGGAAATCTCCACTACGCCGTGTAAGCCCTCGAATCCAAGTTGCAGACGACCAAACCGGTGACCCCCATGCTGTGCAAAGCCAATAGACGTGGGATTTGCAGACGACTCCAGCTGGTGGTTCCCCTGCGCCGCGCAAACCTGCGACTGGTATTCCATCTCTTTCGATGGCACGAACCCATCCCCAAGTACAACTGGCGTTGACGAGTCTTTAGATAGAATAATGATAAACATTATTAAGAGAAAACGCATCATAAAAAAAAAAAAAGTTTAAATGGGGTTTTTAAAAGTAAGACAATGGTAGTAGTTTTAGTTTTGTAAAATCTACAAAATTTTGATGGAAAATATATATATATATATAAAAGATAAGTTTGGGAATACGTGAGAAAATGATTTTTAAGACATTTTAAGTTTTATTAAATTTGAAATATAATTATTTTTTAAAAAATAATTAATTATTAATTGATTGAATATACTGTCATTTATTTATTTTTTATCAATCAATTATTAATTGATTGAATTTGTTTGACCCATATATCAATTCTTGTAATAGTTGTTGGTATTTTTTAAAATGTTCAATCATTTCTTTTAAATGATCATTCAAACTAAAAAAATATAAACATTTATATTAAAAATGAAATAACCCTCTCTTACAAGAGATAAAATTCTTGATTATTGATTCCATTTATAAAATCTGATAAAATTCAATAATGAAGAGAATATAAACCAAAATCTGAGAAATTTTCTGAATTCTAATTTTTTTTAATAAATTTACAATGATTAAATATTTAGATCCATTAGAAAACAGTAACGTAGTATAAACGTCATTGTTAAAAGCTGTTGTCACACTTTTTCTCTATTTTTTTTCCCTATTCCAGAAATTATTGATTTTCGTTGAAGATACCGGGAGAGCACTGAACAAGCAACTGTTCTGAGAAGGAGATGTGGATTGGCTTTTATGAGAAGAGTTGTGAAGATCCATGCGCTGCGCTAAGGATATTAATAGCGATTTTCTAGAAGGACAAATGCAGATAAGAGTACCGTACGCAACAAATTTCTAGAGAAACTGTCTATTAAGGAAAGTAGCGAGAAGTTTCTGTCTAGGCATTATTATAATTATTTGTTACTATTTTTGTGCGCGCGCGCGCGTTGGTGATGGGAGTCTACTTGTTTGTTTGGACTTCCACTTCCACAATTAAATAATTTATGGTCAAATAAACCCTAAAAGACCATGAACGGGAATGGTCAGACTTGGATGGAGGAAGCAGACAACTCATCGTCATTTAAGATTCTCCAATCGTTTTCTGCCCCTTGCTCAATATAGGCGGACTAGACAATCAAATTGACATGGTGTAATAACAATTTTATATTGTATTATATAGTATAGAGTTTAAATATTTTGTTATTAAAGGTCAGTTGAGGGAGATTTTAAGTATATAATTTTGGAGATGTATGTTTTAAAAATAAGATAAGTTTTGAAAATTTGTGTTTGGATAAAAAAATATTTTAGGGATGCATGAAAAATATTACAAACAAGTTTTTAACTCTAAATAAAATGATTTGAGATCTAAACGCTAATCCAGTGTTTTTAGACAAACCCCATACAGTGTCTAAACTAATAATAATAATAAAAAAGTTGTGGAGCATTTTCCGTAGTATGCAAAATGAATCAAGAAAACAAAATAAAAAGAAGAAAGAAAGAAAGAAGGACAAAAAGGTGAAATGGATGCTCATAATATGGTCCTTGACTCGGTAAATCACATTTTCCAAATGCTACCAATAAAAGCTTTGTACTTTCCCAGAATTGATTTCCCTCTGGCTTTGTGTCTTCTCCAATTCAGTATTCGATTTTTCTAAACGAGTCCTCTTCTTCTTTTGAATAAGAAAAAAAAAAAACTTGCAAATCTAAACATAAAACATCTAAAAATGAAAATAAATCTAGCCAAAAAGATCGTGTTTGACCATATTCTCTGATTTCAGTTTTCAAAATAGTATTGTTAAAAATGATGTTAAAAATGGATAAAAATGAAAAAAAAAAAAGAAAAAAAAAAGAATAATAAGTAATGTCATTAACTCACCATGCACTGTGGCAAGGCCAGCATGGCAAGCACATGTATATTTCTTTTTTTGGTTTTTTTTTAATTTTTTAATTTTTATTTTTTTTTGCAAGGGAGCATATACAATTTCAATCTGAATAATAAAATGTTATTCAATGCAATTTTGGATAAATCATACAAGATGGAAAAGTAACCTTGTTTTTTATTTTTTGTTTTCTTAGCCATGTTTAGATTTCCCCATAAGCTTCCATTACAGAGCAATTTCGTCTCCTAAACTGGTAATCTTTTTAACCCTATATATCAGAATTTAGAGCAAACTCTCCGTAGCTTATTATAAGTTTATGGAAAGGAAAAGGATAAACAACATGAACAGTTTAATTAAATAACTTGCTAGCTAGTACATTGTGAACTCCTCCAGCCAAATTAGCACTTCATTCATCTTCAACACTTCCAATCACAAAACAAGACGATGTCAGAACATCAACTGCAAAAAGGGGAAATATGATAATTACTGCATGTTACGAACCTAAAAGAAACAAATTATTAATTGAAAGACAAAATTCTGGTAATTCAAGGAATCATCGCCTCGTATGATAATTTGGTTTGTTTGATGGAACCAGTACTTCCCACACAAACTTAACTTTTTGAGAACAGGCTACTCAGCGTATTCAAACACAGAAGGATTACAAGTTGATCTCATACTAATCTTCCACATCTTTTCCAAAAACTTCCAATGATAATGTCGTGTGTGTTTGGTTTTGTTTTCAAAACAGATTTCACGATTTCTTAGGAAATCGATTTCAAAATCGATGTGAAATTATGTTTGGTTTGTATTGTTTTTGAAAACAGATTTCAAAACGAATCCAAAATCTGCTTTGCTCCTAACGTAAAATTGAAAACGACTAAAAGTCATTTTCTCTGATTTCATTTTTCCCATTTTTCTAATTTAATTATTATGGTTAATTAAGATTTAATTGATATAGTAATTACTTAAATATTATGGTTATTAATTTTTAATTCATTTTTCAATTAAAAAATTTTATTAATTTTTAATTTTTGGTATTCATAATAATTTTGTTTAAATCAAACATAAATATATTTTTATAGAATACTTATAAAATGACTGGTTTTCAAAAATATAACCAAACACAGTTTCACTTTTTTGTTTCTCAAAACATACACTCAAAAAATAAAACCAAACACAATTTCAGAAACGTTCTCAGAATTGTTTTCAAAACGATCTCAAATTCAGAGAATTTGAAAATATAATAGATTTCAAAAATAATACCAAACGCTACCGTCATAACCCCAAAAAGACTGGACATACCACATTAATTAATAATAATTCAAGTAAGGCTTTTTTTGGATCGATGAAAACTTACAGAGATGTAATTTGCATTCTAAACTTTTAATTTTGATAATTTTAATGTAAACTTATAAATTCATAGCAATCTATCCCTTCAACGTAAAATGTTTATTTTTTTAATAGAAATTAACACTTTAAATTGCAAAAAAGCTCTTTTTTTAATCAATATTAACACAAATTTTATTTAAAATAAAGTTGATTAAAAATTTTTTATTTGGAAAAAACTTAATGAAAATGACGTTATTTCGAAATATGTTATTATTGAAAGGTAAAATAATTTTTTTTTAAATTTTTGCAGCAATTTTTATTTTGTATATTATTATCATGGTTATGTGTACTTTACAATTGTATTCAATACCAAATTTTGTATAAATATCTAACAAGTATAGATTATCCATCGAAATTAAAAAGGATCTTAAAAAAATAAAAAATTAAAAAACTTCTTTTTGTTAGAGTGCAAACTATTATTATAAATGTTTAAAAATCATTTTTAATGTCAAATAAATGTAACAATGTCATTTTATACCTCAACGTATAGGTGATAATATTTTTTGATACAAAGAGGGTTATTTATGATATTTTGAACATAATTAATGGTTAATTTAACAGTCAACTACTAGAGAAAATGTCCCTATAATTTTTTAAAAACTCAAAGGGAGTTAACGTTATTAGTTTTTATTAAAAGAGTATCTTCGTAATTTTGAGAAAATATGAAAGTGCTAACGTATTTCACTCTACTAGGTTGTTTTGCATTTTTGCTGGTCTTATTATTGGGATTGGTGCCATAAAGCATATAATTATATAACTTTGATGGCTAATGTTTAATTTCATTGTAGTTGTTTGCACATGTATGTTTGATACTTAATAATTATCATAAAAATTCTATAATTATTTATATGATCTTAAATATTATATAAAAGTGTTATATACAAAAAGATAATATTTAAGATAATAATCTAAAATAGTTTATAATAATTAAGATTAATTTTATTTTTTCTCCTTAGATTATGTTTCCTCTTTCACTTTACATCCCAGACTTTCCTAATCGCTTGTTATACTCTCTGAGTTATATAAAACCATTTAATTTACCCCTTTCATCCATCTCTACTTATCTACTCAACAAACTTTTTGATGTGGTGCATACTAAATATTAAAAAATCTCTTTTGAAATATAAATTCTTAACATAAGACAAATACTAATTTCTAATTAAAAATAAAATAAAAGTTTTCAACACCTCTCCCTTTTCACCTCCCCTTCCACAACCCTACAACACTCCAATCTCTCTCCTCCCTCCCCTCCCGTTACCCTTTCCTCTCCTCTTTTTCTCTCCCACCCAAAACCATTGCCACAACCACCACACTGGACATTGCTATGTACACTGGACATTGCTTAAGTTGAAAGCTATGTACACTATGCTCAGACAAGTGTTCAAACCAATAAATTAAAGAGAAGCTGATTTGGCAAAATCAAATTGGAGACACTATAAATGAAAAGCTGATTTACCCATAAAATAAAGAAAAAGCACTCATTTGTACACATCTACGGCATAAGAAAAGCTTTAACCTTTTTTCCAGTTTGAACAAAATCCAAATTCCTAGAGCCCAAAAGATGAAAATACACATTTGAATTCAAGCAACAAGGTACCCAAAAACTCACAAGGTGGGCAGAGATATGGTGTCGACAACAATGAGTATGGATTACGATATCTCCCTTATTTTGCAGCTATTTCCCGTGATTTCAATTGATTTTAGTCGTGAATGTTACTGGAAAAACCATGTACACTGAAGCTCTTTAGGCTCAAACCAATCCATACTCACACTTGCACTCACAATCGCAATCAATAGCAACCTACCACGACGAGAAGGCGATTCCTGGGCATTGCCGCGATTTCCATGAGAGAGATGGGGGTAGGTGATAAAATGGTGGCGGAGGCTGGATCTCATGATAGGGATATCGTTCTTTTTTTTTTTTTTTTTTTTTTTCATTTTGAATTATTTTATTTGATTTTTTTATTAATATTAATTTTTTATTAATAATTTTTCAATAATATGGGTATATATTAAAAAAATTGATTAATTTTTTTAATGTATGCCACGTCAATAATTCTGTATAATTTTTATACAGAATTAGACGAAAGAGGCAAATTAAATAATTTTATATATCTCAGAAGGTACAATGAATAATTTTAAAAGTTCGGGGTGTGAAGTGAAAAAGAATCTATAGTCTATGGAGAAAATATAAAATTAATTCTAATAATTAATCAATTATTTAATTAATCAAACAATTAAAGTGTAGTATTTTTAATTGAATATTACTAGTGTATGTTATTACCATTAATAATATAACAGTCTTATCTGAGTTGTTAATGTAACGAGATGTTTAATGAGTACTCTACATAATGATATTATGTGGTTGATAATTTTTGTTAAGTATAATGGATTCTAATCATGTAAAATGATGGCCATATATGAATCGATTTCAATTCAAAGTAATAAATAGACTTTTATTTATTGTATTGTATTTGTTGACATACTGGATAATGATACAAATGCATAGTGTTAAATTCTTGGTATATTATAAATATATATAATAAAATAAATATTTATGAATATTAATATAAATGAAATCCATTTCTTCGTAAAGAAGCTAGATGGATAGTTCCTATAAGTATTGATTTGAGACATGAGTAATAAGAGTGCTCAATTTATAATTATATTATAAATATTTTATTCATTAGAGAATTAACGACACTTAATGAAAAAAATATAATTAAAGAGCTTAACAAAAAATTACTTAGCTTTAATTATAAATTGTTTATGGAAAATTAATTTGTATGTCGTGACTATATTAATGGACTATTCATTTTTCTTGTGTAATTTGGTATCTATAATTTCAAGAGTGCATTTTCGAGTTTTTAATAGAGTAATTTGTAATTAATGAAATTGATATGTTAATTAAATCTTTAATTAGTTATCAATTTTATTGGAGTTTGAAGTTATAGGTCTATAGTTCCCCATGCCATCTTTAAATTACTTTTAGACACTTTTGATAAATGGGATTAGATTCATAAAGTTAGAATTATTGAATTCTAATTTGTTGCACATTGTTAAAAATTGTGATATAAAATTATAAAAGAGAGTGTTTTCTTTTATTATTTTAGTCACAATATTTTTTATTGTGACCTAATAATTAATTTTGAATTAATTGTATTATTTAGATAATTAAATATTATTGAGTGATCGAGATCATGGTGTATATACATACACCTCGTGAGTTTGACCTAATAGCATGCCGATTCCTCCTTATTTTTAATATTTAAATATTTATTGGATAAATATTCAAAATTTGAAAATTAACAAAAAGGGGGGGGATTGGATTTAGTGGTCTCCTCCACGTCCACTTTTGTGGAAGTTGTTAATTAACTAATTATATGTATTATTAACTAATAATAAAGGGTTGTAAATATATGTGTTTAGAGTCTTCTGTGGTTATTTTGATAAGAAAAGTACTCTTAGAGAAAATTCTCTAAAAGAAAAAAAAAAAAAAAACTCTCTCTCATGTGTTAAAATTAGAAAGAGATTTACAAAGAGTGAGTGAGTGATCTTTCCTTTATAAAGACGCTTACATGTCTTTCTATCAAGTACTGGAGATTAGGGATGGGATTATATGCTTACCATTTAAAAAAAATTTTATTCTTCTTTTTATTATTATTTTTTTCTTGAAAAATTAAAGTTTTGAGTTATTAGAACTTGTGGTATCTATAGTAAATCCTAGCCACCTAGAGGTTAGAAAGAGAGAGTCTAAGAAAAAGAGTGAGGGAGAGGCGTTCACGTGAAGCTTGGGTTTGGTGGTCTGGCGTCTCACCGTATTGTCGACCTCTACAGTTTGCAAGGGAGGTCATAGAGATCGTCAACTTCGAGTTTGTATCGTCTGAGGAGGGAACAGTTTTGGTGATGGAGTTTGACGTGGTGAAGAGGATGGCTTCCTTCTTCCGTTGATCTAGGACGTGCCAGTCATGAGATTCTAGCAAAACTCTGGGAGCTAGGCCTAGGAGAGGCGAGTTTGCTAGTCCAGTGCATGCAACGGATTCTGGCCGTCGATGATGGTGTGTGGGTCATATGCAATGAAGCTTCGCTAAAGCTTTTGGTGCCAGTTTATCCCAGCGTTGTCTTTGCCATTCGTTTTCATCATTCGACGTCGAGTTACTCGATCTGTTTTGGTAGATTTGTGGGGTTTTCCCAAGTTTTTTGGTTTTTAGTTTTCGAAATATAATAAGGGCGTTAACTTTTCTAATTTTGCGTGTTTGTTTTGTTTTATGTTGTGATAACGATGTTAGTTTCCCCACACTTTAATGTTCTCTTCAACGTTGCTTGCTCTAATATAGTAGTGGTTTTCTTGTTGGCATTGTATCTATACAAGATATGTATGGTGGCCTCTGTATTACTTGGTCATGACTCTTAATCAATTGATCGTATCTATAGATTGTAAAGTTATTTTCTAGAAAAGGCCATATGCGAGCTTGATTTTAGACTTGTTGAGGAACTTTTTTGTTACAAGGCCTCGGCATACGTCACCCTTCTTGAGCACCACTCAATTCCATCAATAGATTCGATCTTTGTTGAAGGTCTCCTCTCGTGTTGAGTAGGATCATGTGTATTTGTAATCTTTTTTTAGTTTAATGCAATTTCCCCTTAAAAAAAAAGGTATCACAAATTACGTGTGGAAGATCTACGGTGTCAAGAGGTTTTTGAAGAGATCAAGTTTTTTGACCTAATTATATGACGTAAAATTTCATATCACCCTCTTGATTATTCAATAAGTTAATATAAGTATCGATTGCCGGCTGAATTTTTAAGAAAAATTTTAAAATATGTAATTTAATCTATACCAAGCTTTCATAAAATTTTTATAAATCGGTTTTCGAATCCAATACTTAGATCATCGTGAGTGGATTTGTTGCTTGCTTTTTCTGGACTTTTCATTTTAGAGCTTTTTCTTCTCTTTCACTCTTTAGCTTAAAAAAGGTTGCACATGCGGTATCCAGCAATGTATTGGTTATAGAAGAAGCTTTGAACGGTCAACCTCCACTAACGTAAAAATTTCAACTTCTCCTAATTCTTCAAGACCAAAACTAATGCTACGTAATTTCACAGGTATGAACAAGTGCTAAGAAAAATATCATTATCACTAGTATTGTTTATTTATTGGTTGCCCAAATAAATTAACGCCTCCTAACAATATATATATGTGTATATATATTAAACCCAAGATTACTTGCATAAATCGAATTAAAGATGACTTTAATTAAAAAGGTAAACATAAAAAAAACTAAGAAGTGAACAAATAAGCAAAGATGAAACAATCAAATGATTAGCCCCCTTTGGTGCAACCATTTAGGGACATTTGGACGATTTCATTTAAATGGTCATTTTAAATATGTGTTTGTTAGAAGTAATTGGAAATGAAGCATCCAAATATCATTTGGGTTTTTGTTCTTAAATGACTAAAAGTTCTCCCCCAAGATTTGTCTCCATTGTAATTACATGTTCTACTGTGATTTTAAAGAATTGAAACCGTTTTGGATTTCATTTTCTTATCTTTCTTTATGTTGTTCATATAGCTATTTCTATTCTAATCACATATTTAAGTATTTTGATTCAAATGTTCTGTTGCAAGTTTGGATAACTGTTCAATTGTTTTTGTTCAAAATTTCTATTTTAAATGTTTCTATCCAGATCCTTCCCCCCATATTATTATCTGATATGAGCATAACTAATCCAAAACAATTACTTAACCATGTTACTAAATATTATCGCCCCATATTGACAAATGATTAACACTAAATTATTTGACATTCTCTCTCCAGCAACCAAAAGTACTCTTAAATGTCAAACCATTATGATTTATTACAACTTTTAAAATAACTGCATGATGAACCAAGCATAATTCACGACAAATAGAAGCAAACATCATACATCACCTCTAGGTCTTAATACGGTCATCAAATCAATCAAGGACCCGTTTGGAAAGACTTTTTAGAAATGGAATTTTGGAGGTTGGAACAGAATTTTGAATATTGAAAGAAAGAGAATAAAAAGATATATATTTGAAAGTTTTGAAATTAAATGACAAAATACCGTTTGTAGATGATGGTCCTAGACAAACCCTAAATATTGGCTAGATATTCAAAATCATTAAAAACAATAACAGAGACTCAGTATAGAATAACAACTCAAATCATAATAATTGAATTTTTATACTTTGGCTACATCGTCGCCCCAACAAAATTAATATACTTCATAAATAAACTAAGAAAATCCATAAACAAAGGTATAATAATTAAACAGAAGAAGAAAAACTGCATGTTACAGAAACTATCAAAAAATATCATTCTTTTCTTACTGTTGCTCTCTCTTATATTACTCTTTGCTCTACTCTCTCTCTCTCTCTCTCTCTCCATTAGACGCCAGCCTATTTTGCACTTGTGTATATTGTTGGGATTCATGTCTAAAAGCATTTAATGTTTTTAAATATAATTTATTTTGAATAAATAAAGTGAAATTTTTATTATAATTATATACATGTATTTTAATATTTTATAAATATCATAAAAATTTCATAATTATCTATGTGATCTTAAATATTATATATAAGTGTTATATATTAAAGGATAATTAAAATGGTTTGTAATAAAAAATCAATTATATAATTCATTAATTAATTAAAAACACTATAAGCATAGGTATTATTTTGTCCCAACTCCCTAGTTCTCTACAAAGATTTAGAAACTTTTATCTTAGTTATAAAAGTAAGAACAATGTTGTTGGATTATTATGACACCTAAAAGACATGAAGCATTTCAACAACATCATGATGAGTCTAGCAACATAGAGAATGTTTTTGAAAAGAAAAGAAAACAAGACAAGAAGGTCAAGAAGAACAAGGAAAAGGACTTTGACAAAAAAAGCAAAAGGAAAATGCTTCCATTGCGATCAAGATGGTAATTGGAAGAGAAATTGTAATAAGTATCTTAAGGAATTGAAGAACAAGAAGAAGGATTAAGGTAAATGTGATTTACTTATTCTATATAATTGCTTAGTAGAAAGTGATCTCACAATATCTGGATAGTTGATGCAGGAGCAACTGATTATGTTTGTTGTTCTTTGTAAAGTCTTAATTCTTCAAGAGAGTATGTTGTTAGAGAGCACACGATGGTCATGGGCAATGATGAAAAGTTTCAGCAAAAGCAAATAAATTTGTTTTGAACAATGGTTTATTTTATTCTAATTTTTGGGAGAAATCTGATTTCTGTGTTCAGATTGTAAGAAAATTTTTTTTTTATAACCAAAAAAAGGTTTGCATTTCTAGAAATAGTATGAATAGTTTTTCAAATCAAGAGGTTAGAGAGAGAGAAAAAGAGAGAGAGAGAGAGTTTTGAATGTAAGAAAGAGTGTTTAAATTTTGTTAAAAAGGTTGACGGATTTTTTTAAAATTTTAAAAAACTTTAACACTACCCTTTTCCTTTTAAATGGTCGTGTAATCCTTATGTACCATACCGGTTTATAGGAAAAACAGTCGTGGTAAAATAGCATTACACAACCATTATAAAAATGATTGTGTAATGTCTATGTAACATGGCTATTTTTTCAACAAACGGTTGTGGTACGCTTATTTTACATGATCGTTTATTCAAAAAACAATCATGGTACATAAATTTTAAAAAATGACTTTAATTATATTTTTCACATGAGTGGCCAATCTTGTGTGTTATCGATACAGTGGTCTAGATTACAAATCAATAATTCCTATGATTATCAAATAAAAATAATGACAATGTAAATTCTTAATTTGCAACATTAATTGATCAAAACATGTCCATAAGCAAGATAATATATATATACATATTCATGAATAAAAAGGTATATATAAATTTAAATACTCTTATTTTTTCTTTGGTTTCTCAACATGTGTCCATTCGATATCTAAACAGAGTAAGTGAGAAACATTATTATTAGATTCATCAATCTCCTCAATTGGTGGCAATCCCTTCATCAAGGATAGAGTTTTGGTGTAATCTTCCTCATCTTCTTTATCACCATTAATTATTCTTGACTTTATTAGCATAACTAAGGATAACTCTAAATTGTTGGAATCCCAAGTATAAAATACTTGAATTGCTGGCGATGCCATTATAAAAAAAAATCATTTTTGTATCCCAATCACCTAAAGTTAACCATTGTAATGCCATCACTATCAATCTTAATAAAATTATTGTTGGCTTGTTTGCACTTAAAGAGTGTTATTTACAAATCACAATAATTAAGTTTCCAAATATCTTTGATGAAGCCGTAGTAATCCATAGTACTATACACCTAATTCTTATTCTTGACAGAGGAAATATGCATGACCTTGGTAAAGAGGCTCACACCACTATTTTGGACAAAATGCTTTTCATCTCTCTTACGAGTGTAGAAAGTATAATCATTGATACAATTTGATATATACCTTATAATTATCAATGACGGTCCTCTAGCTAGCTTTATTAAGTCTTGCAAAAGGTTAGTCTTCATAAACACATTTCATCTTATCCACTCCTTATATGTCCGGTTGTGTTCATCTTGCAACTAGTTTTCACTTCTTCCTCTTCTTAGATTTGTATCTCTTAATACATTCATGTGAACACCAATCAAAGGCTCCACTTCCCTAGCATTGTGCAAAACCTAAAGATATGCTTACTCCCATTTATCTCAATTAATCAATGAAGGAATGCCAATTAATAGTCCTTTTGACCTGATGTTTATTGTCTTTGGCAACTCTATTAACTCCGAGTTGTACAAATACCTAGAGCAAAATTCAATTGATTCCTAAGCTATATAGTTTTCTATTATACATCCCTCTGGCCTAATACGGTTCATCCCTCTGGCCTAATACGGTTCTTTACATAACCCTTCAAAACCTTTTTGTATCTTTCAAAAGGATACATTCATCTCAAATACACCGATTCATATAATTTAACTTCCGAAAATAAGTGCACCATTAGATGAATCATAATGTCAAAAAAGGATAGAGGAAAATAATTCTCAAGCATAATCAATGTCATCACAAATCCAATTATAGGATATCTAACATAAGTAAATTAATAACCTTGGTGCATATCGAATTAAAAAATGAATATAACTTGGTAATTGCGAATCTCACATTCCTTGTTAAAATTCTGTGCAAGGCAAGAAAGTGATATCAAAGGAGAGGTATTTTTCACGGAATCGTGTGATTTTCATGAAGATATTTTCTAAATTTTTGACATAATTAGTCAACGATATAATTCTTTTTATATATATTAAATCAATATAATAATAAATAATAATGAAAATTTATGATATTTTTATTATTCCGATCTTTTGTTTCTACTAAAATTTTTTAAAAGATCGTTCTTGAAACCAAAATATGCACAAGTAACATAAGTTTTCCCATTCTTTCTTTCCTCATCAGCATGAGACTCTCAACTTTAAAAGTTAGCTTAAGAGGTGAGGCATTTTTGCACACTTCCAAATCGATCACCACCGTTGAGTGTTATTGGGCTTCTCAATCCCAAAAACTAGCTAAAAATGTGTGCTTTTTTCATAATTATAAACTGACTATCGCACTGTCGACAACAAATATGGGATTATCTTAATAGATGATGAAAACATTTTTTTTTAGCTATACATAAACCCTATGTTTGTTTGATCATTCCAAATTTGAAAAATGAAAAAATTTTTATTATAAGAAAATGGAAGTTCATAAATTTTCATATTTAAACATCCAAAATTTTTTATTTTTTAAAAATGGAAAAAGAGCTCTTTTAAAAAAAAAAAATTTTTTACCCATCTAAACAACTTTTCACTTTTAAAAAAAATTCCAAACAACTTTTTATTTTTTATATCTAAAAATTTTTCATTTAAAAAAAAAAAAAATCATCCAAACAGAGCCAGACTTCCCCATAAGTTTCCATTAGGAGAAAATTTTTTCTCCTAAACCAGTGAACTTGTTTGATGAATGCTCAGAATAATTCCTATAGATCAAAATCAAGCAGAGCAAACTTTCAGCAGCATATAACTTCATGGAGAGGCAAATGATCAACAGCAGGAAGAGCTATGTTTTTCAAAACTTGCTAGCTAGTCCATTATGAACTCCTCCAGCCATATTAGCACTTCATTCCTCTTCATTATCCAATACAAAACAGAACAATGTCAGTACATGAAATGAAAAATGTAGAAAATGAGATTATGCTAACGAGTGCCGCGTGCTGCAGAGGAATCGAAAATTCAAGCAGTAACGCACGTACCAAGAAAAAGCTCCAAGTTCTTTCTGGAAAATTGTAACGAGCAAGGAAGCAACCGATCTTAGGCCTTAGACCATCGGCGATAAGATGCGATCGCAAAATTTTATCCTTTTCTCGCACAATGTTTTCAGTAGATTTTCCACTGAACGTTACTACAGCGGCAGTGCTTCCTTTCACTATTCTCAAATTAACCACGTCATGATGATTAGAATGATCTGATAACCTAATGACCATGAATGAAATATATGTATTACTTAGCCCATCATATGGTATAGAGTTTCTTATTAATAAAAAAATAATAATAATCATATGAACTCACACAGTACTGTTAATTGGCATATTCTCATTGGGGAAATTCTTTCCAAATAAGTACCTGCATCCCCTTGTTATATAAAAGTACCAAAAGTAAGAAGGGCAAGAAATGAATTTACTTATTTGTTGTGAAAATACTCACTCGGTTCCTTCTATCGTTGCCGTTTGGGGATATTTTCTCACCTGTGGAAATAGTTCATAAAATTGCCAATAAAACTAGATAAGATCACGTGACAACATATATATATATTTATCTATATACATATACACAGGGATGGAGCCGGACTTTACACCACAATGTTAGTAAAAAGCAAAACTAAATAAATAATAATTTGAAAAATTAATTAAGTTGAAAAAAGAGAATGATAACGTATTGAACAAGTTGGTGAAAGAATTAGAATGGTTCAATATATAAATAGTTTTGGAAGAAAATGAGAGGAGAAGACAAAAAATAAAAAACAAATAAAAACAGTGAGGACTCCCGCAAAAAAAAGTTCCAACCAAAACCTAAAAGAACAAAGGGAAAAGAAAAAAAAAGTATACATATGCATATATATATGTATGTATGTATGTATGTATGTATAACGTCGAGGGCTGCCGGTTTGAATTCCAATAAAATGGATTTTTAAAAAATTAAAAAAATATAGCAGCAGTCATCAGAATTTAACTAAAAAGAAAAGATACCTTTTTCCATTTTTTCCGTGGGTACACGTGCCTTCACGAAACCCTGCCTCCCTCCATTATTGCATGCACGCATATTATTCACGTGGCATATAATACCATCGGTTTCATGTTTTTTGCTTAGTAAATGCAACTAGGCAACTTGATCACATGACGTTATTATTTTGTATTTAAAATAAAGATTTGAAATAAAATTTTAATATTTGAGTTGATTAATTTTTTAAAAATTAGTTGTAATTTTTATTAATTCTTGAAAAAACAAGACAAAAATTCAGATGAAATTTAGTTTGAACATCCCTTAGATTTAGAAAGGAACAAGACCTCATAGTTTGGCATTCTTTTCAATATCTGGTATTTGGGTGTTCCCAAGTCTGGAGTTCTGTAAATCCAGTAAATCCACATCTGCAATATATAAAGAACTCAATCAATTTTGATAATCGTTTTAGTGAATAAATTTGAATATATAAATCCATAGTTATATATATAGTTTCACAGAAATTATACACATAACTTATCATAAGGTGTAAAATTTAAATATATTTATCTCTAATTCAAAATAAATAAATAAATAAATAAATAAAAAGTTAATAACCCCCCACAATTACCTGTTTAAATATGTCCCAAAAGGCTTCTAGAGAAAAATAGTTGTTCTCCCTTATCGAATCCCACATGTCCTACAAATTATAGGAGCATTACTAGAATATTTTGTTTTCTATTTTTGGCTAGAATTACTAGAAAATATTATTGAACAATTAGCATATATATGACGTTTTAAATATTCATGTCCCCTAAAAAAAAAAAAAAAAAAAACCCTACAATCAGTTCCCATTACCACATGGGTGCAAAATTTCCCAGTGTCTGGATTTATGCCCAGGACTGACGTTCCTGTGAGGACCAACCCTGGTTTCCAAGGTAAAAGAACGTACTCCATTACCACAGTCCATCTTGCCGTTATTTCGTGTATACCTGTCTATATAAATTAACAAGTTCGGTTCATGAATTTGAAAAGTAAATTTAACAATATATTAAAAAACTTTTCTCTTAATCATTCACAGAAATGCAAATCGGATTATAGAGAAGGAACTTGAGAAACATTACACAATCAAAAATTTTCGATTAATACCGTAAAATTTGAACCTGTTTAACCCAGTGCAACTGGAGCTGAGGCCTGAAGAGAATCTTCAACAAAGCAATGTTAAACAGATACCCTCTTAGAGACTCATGCTTGGTGATCGGATCCCTGAACTTAACATGCTCGTCGTAGGCCGTCCGATCAATCCCCTGATCATCAAACACGTGGGGTAGATCCTCATACAAGAAATCCACCAGCCGCTTCACATCGACGGCCGTTGACCTTTGCAGGCAATTATATCGGCTAACCGATCTAACGGCCGACTTGGAGAGCTTATAGTTAGTTTTTAGTCTTTTGTGTGCCCAAGCCATGAAATGCGGCGGGTCCAGGTTGTTAAAGGACGCCGCGGCGGTGCTCCGTCGCGGGAAACGGCTGAATGCGGCGTGGTTTGAGCGGAAAATTTGGTGAGCAAGTTGTTGTGTGCCTGCCATAATTTTTAGTTGCGACTCAATATTTTTTGGTTGGTACATAATAAGTGATTAAACAAAAGTATTACGTGATGTAAACGCAGACCGATCCAAATTGGACGGCTGGCTATAGGCCTTAGGCGGTGTACGTGGACGTAGAAGGTGCAATATTATAATTTCGATGGTACCTGTAGTCGGCGTTGAAATCGTGAACAATATTTTACGACTTTCCAAACCTAGTTCCTAAAAAATGTGATGCTTTTGGTCGGCACGACAAGTGGAGGAAAGGAAGATGGCGGAAGGATTTCATTATGTATATTAAAATAATCTATGATGTTTGTTTGGAGTGATTTTTAAAATGAAAAGAAATTTTTCTGAGGCAAATTACCTTCTTTTGAGAGCATTCAAATCTTCTTCCATGTATATTTTAATGTAAATATTATATTTTAATGTATATTATATTTTAACCTTTTGACGTCATTATAAGTTTTGAAGCTCGTCAAAGTATACATAATTAAATAATTTAATATAAAAAAAATCTAATTACTAGATAAAATTTCAAGATATCAATAGATAGAAATCAAATGTCAAATTTTGAAATTGGTACCATTTGATGACAAATTTTTATATCATCAAAAATAATATTATATTTTAGAGTACTTTTTTGACAAACGTAAAAATTGATTACTGTCGCATTAATTTTGCACTGCATTTCGAGATGTTCTTAATATAGAAAAAATTTTGGTGAAAAGGAGGAACTATAAAATTATCTCAAATTTATGCTCGTTTATTTACTGAAATATATTTTTCATCTAAATACAAAAATATTACATTCAAATATCAATAATATTATACTTTAAATCCAATACAATTATTATTTATTATTTTACTTTTTCTATTATTTTTGTCAATCATATCACACCCTTTTTTTAATCAATTACATCACATATAATACAATATAAATACTTTTCATTCAAACATATATTATATTCAAATATAATATAAATATTTTTTATCTAAATATAAATTACATTCAATACATTATATTTAAACATAATGCGAATGTAATACCAAATGTCGCATTAGTAACATAATGCCAAATGCCAAATGTAATATAAATATTTTTCATTTAAATATAAATTGTATTCAATGCATTACATTTAAATATAATACGAATGCAATGACAAATATTGCATTAGTAAAATACTTGCAAAAGAAGAAAAGTCTGGGTAAAAATATAGTAACTTTATTAATAATACTACTTATTTGCGTTCACTTTTATTTACAATGCCACTTTTACTTACAATACCAAACACTTAAAAGGTAATTCTACATTTTTTTCCCCTTAAATATAATACCAAGCACCATAAATAACAACACAATTCTTATTTTCTACGTTTTCTTTCTCCCCCTATGGTCTTATTCCCTTATTACCAAACATATAATGTCAATAATGCTAGTCATTACCCGAATCTAAAACCAAAACCAAAGCGACAAACCCAAGAATTTTTTCGTTCTTTATACTCCGTACGATTCTTTTGTGCGAGGCCAACTCCGGCAACCTCATACTAGAAGGAAAAAATAAAAGTAAAAATTGATAATTCGACCAGTAATAATACAATTATTAATCAGGGGGAAAAAAATGTTCTAAAGAAACCATAAAGAATGAAGTTAAAAAAGCCTTGGGTTCTTGCAGATTTGTTGGATCTGAATATAATTTGTGTTTGTGTCGAAATTCAAGTCAATGATAAGTAACATAATACCAAACTTATAGGGTATTTGATAAACGTATTATATTCGCATTACATTTAAACACAATATATTTAAATGTATTTTGTATTTAGACGAAAAGTATTTACTTTGTATTAAAATAAAATGTGTTTAGATGAAAAGTATTTGAATTGTATATTAAAGTTGAAAAGTTAATGTGATTAGTAAAAATAGATAAGAAAAGTGAGATAGAGAGAGAATATGACGTGAATAGAAAAAAAATTTATTTTTAAAATATTATAATATAGAAAATGTATTTAAGATACTATTAAAAAATATTATATTTCAACATAAAATTTTTACATTTTGATAAAAATTATATTATATTTAAATATAATACGAATATAAAATTATATATAAACTTCCATTTAATTAGATTTCCTAAATCTAAAAAGAAATGTCATATTTTGTATATAAATCTCAGGTGCCATTTGGTGCAATATTTCATTTTAACTTCATTCAAATACAATACAATTTTACACCAAACACAAATTTTACAACAGTGCTACGAAAACAATTACTATTTAAAACATTTTTAAAACAATCACATCAACTTTTTAACTCCACTATTTATCTCTACTTTTACCAATCACATCAACTTTTCAACTCTAAAATACTTTTCATCCAAACACACATTTCATTCAAATACAAAACAAATACTTTTCAACCAAATACAACATTCAAAAAACAAATTTCATTCAAATACAATCAAAATGTAATGCGTTTACCAAACGTCCCCTCAATTGTCTCGGAAAGCATATAAATTTCAGTGTCATTCTTATTTATAGTTTTTCATGGCGTGGTCTTATTTCTTACAAGATCTAATCTTTGATTTCTATTTCTGACATGTTTCATCTTACTTTATCATTTATTTCATGGTTTTGCTTTCTGACGTGGCACATCTTCAACTCTGTTCAACCCTTTGGCTCTTTTGGTTCTGCTTCGAGTCAGATATTAATAATGTTGTCTGCTGGCCCCCTTTCAAACGTAGTGTAAAACTAGTCCCCACATGAAAACTCCTTTCATTTCAGTTTTTCCAAATTTATCATGAAAAAAATCGTTTTCTCTGTCACGTCTTTTCTCTCATCAGTTTTTGTAACCTCCATCTATGGCGTCCATTCTTAGCGTTCACGAAACTTTTGAAGATATCCATATTAGATATGGATTGTCTAAATTTGTCTCCATCAACCCTCTTTCAGCCGAAGCCAATGTATATACTGGTGAAAATGTAGATCCTGATGTTCTTATCTTGTTAGTCGCTGCCTTTTCCACCTCCAGAGCCTTTTCCTTCTGCTCCGATATAGCTCAAACATGAGGATCCTGTTGATTCTGATGAGGATGTTCATCCTCCATTATAGGGATGTTCGTCGGTGGGTTAGGTGGATTTTTGGCATTTTTCAACCTACCCAATCATTGAGTGGGTTGAAAAATTTTTTCACTCACCCAGTTAATCCAATATACAAAATCGACCCACCCAATTAAAGTTTGGGTGGGTTTGGCGGGTTTTTTGAGTTCGTCGGGTTCGGCAATTTATAAAAATAAAATAATAAAACATGACTTAAAAATTTAATCACAAATCAAAATACAAGTTCAAATATTCAAATAAAGAAGTCTTATAAAGACAATAAGAACTAATTAAAATATGTTTTTAATGAATACTAAGAAACATCAATCACAAACAATCAAATCTATTTCACAAGAATAATCTCTAACTCCAATGTGTGTAGTAACAAGAACTAAAGTCAGGCAAATTGAAATAAACTTGAAATCTTGTTCCTAAATCCTAACAGAAGGGAGGATCAAGGGAGGTTAGCGGCAAGTGGCGGCTAGGGTTGGGTAAGGGCAAGGCACGAGACGAACACGGGCTTGGAGAGGCAAAAATGAATACGTCGAGGGGTGACGGCCGATAGTTGAAGAAATGGATGATTGGAGGAGGCTGGTGGGACATCGGGTTTGCTAAGGGCAAGGCATGAACTTTGGCTTGGAGGGAGGCATAAATGGGAAATGACAGTCGGATTAACAAAATTGGTTTAGGTTAATCATTATATTTTTTCTAAATATAAAATAAAAAAAAAAACATATTCATTGGGTGGGTTGGGTTTTGATCGGGTTTTAGAATTCCAACCCGAACCCACCCAATTTGACATTGGGTTAGGTGGGTCAACCCGATTTTTTTTTTGGTCTGACGTGGACCCAACCCGTCGGGTTTTCCTTAGGTGGGTTGGGTGGGTTATTTGGGTTTTCAGATTTTTTGTTCACCCCTACTTCATTATTCCCCATTCCTCCTGAAAATGTAAATAAATCTATTATTAAATTTTTCCCCGGAATGATTAATTTTAGGAACAAAAATAGTTTCTTTTATCTTACGTTATTTGATAAAGTGTTTTACATGTTTAAGATTGTGTAAACCATTTTAATGGGCTTATAGCGAGAAAGTCCAGCTAACAGTACATAAACATTAGAGCATTTTAATAAGCTTAGGAAGAAAGTCCAATTAACAGTGCATGAACAATGGCTAGGCATATTACTAAGCCGTATGATTTTCAAGAAAATACAGGTAGCCGTTTTAGGACGAGGTCAAGTTCAGAGTAAAATTCAAGACAAAGCTAGGGTGGTTTTATAATCGAGGTCAGAGTTAGGTTTTGATATTGAGGTCAAGTTTCAAGATGGGATCAAAGTGGAGTTTTAGGACTGGGCCAAGGTAGGGTTCCAAGAGTATGGCCAAGGTTGGGTTTTGAGATAAGGGACCCATTACCCAACCTTGTACCTGACGAAGATCCTGTATCAAAATCCGAGCCCAAACCCCGGCCCTAGATCCCAAAATCTGACTTTCTTCTACATGAAATTTTCACCCTTGGCCGGAAATCCCATCCCAACCCAACACCAGACGATCCTACTTCCAAAATTCGACCCTAACCTTAGTTTGAAATCATGACTCATATCAAAACATGACCTCAACCACTAAACCCGAAATCTGATATCGACCCCTCCTAAAACCAGACAGACCACAATACAAATCTCAAAATTTAACTCGAAATCCAACACTGACTAATGTCCCAAAACCTGATCCCATCCTGAAATCTGACCATGGTCCTGAAACCCCGACTGTCATTTTGAAACCGAACCTTAACCTTGGTATCAAATCCTGACCTTAACCATCGTCATGAAACCTAACCTCTATCTTGATCCCTATCCCAAAACACAACCTTCAGCATCGTCTCGACACTGCTAGCCTTCATCCACAGACTTGATCCCAGTCGCAAAACTCAATCTTGAAACCTAACCCTAGCTCCAATACTGAATCCTAACCACAGTCTTTGTCCTAAAACTCGACCCTAGTTCTAAAACCCCCAAAACATAGCCTTGACCCCCATCCCAAAACAGGACCCCAGCCTGTCCCATAATCCAATCCTGACCCCTGACTTTTAGCTAATTGTGACTTTGATTTTAGATCAATAGACTGTGTCCTTAGTTAAAAATTAAAGGAATCATTATTGAAAAACTTTGATTTATCATACAATACAATATAATTTGACAATACATTCATTATATTAAGTTATCTATATTTTTAATGCTCTAGATAACCAAAAACTGTATTGATTAGGTTGTGAGCTACCATATACGATCTCAATTTTAATGTTTACAAATAGTATCTGATAACTCTATAAAATAGAGTTATTTTACCACTTTTTCATGCACAAAAATTAGCTTGTTTTTGAGAATTTTAGTTGTTTTTAATTTATTTTGTTTTATATACTTTAATTTAGATTTTCATAAATTTCGTAAAGTTTTTATTTAATTTTCATCTTTTTCTAATAGTAATTAAATAAGCTTAAAATTAAATATTTCCAATAAGTCTACTTATAACATTTTATTTTGGAAATATCTAATTTTAGCACTTTGTTTTTTTGTAGCGTCAAAGAGAGTATCACTATTCATGTCAGGAAACTGTGAAAACCAAGCTTATCATGCATTTTATGGCACTGGATCCTTTCTAATTTCATACACTAGATTGGAGCTAATGTACTACTATAGCAACACTGTAGTAGTGTGCATGGACACTGTAGTAAGCATGCACCGATCATTGTAACACTGTAGCAAGCACGCGACACTGTAACAGCACTGTAGCAAGCGTACACCGATTACTATAGCACTGTAGCAAGTTTGAAAATTTGTGTTATGTGGACACCGAATACTGTAGCAGGTTTGAAAAGTTGTGTGAAAATTAGGTGGAATAGTATAAATTTATACTTATAAAAAGGGGCATTCTTGAAGAGAAGAGGGGGATACACTTTGTTTCTCTTATTTTTACCTTACTTTTATTCTCATATTTTCTCTCTAGAATATTATGAGAATGTTTTGCAAGTTAGGCTAGAGTTCTTGGGTGAGGCTAGAGATGATCCTATATGTGTAATGAGCTTATTTGGGTTTTGATTCTCTGTGGTTTGTAATGTTTATACATTTGAGTAATTAAATTTCTTTCATCTCATTTATTTCTCACATCAATATATTTTGTTGACAACTTTTATAAATTTAGTCAAGTTTTTTTTTATGTGATTGTTATATGATACAATATATTGATAAACATAGTTTTATAAATAGTCTTTTACTGCATTATCACCGGTGGTATATTGTCGATTTTAGATTTCTTATAAGACAATATCTCTTAGAACTTAACGTAAGAATTTTATTTACTCGAATACATTTAATTCACAAGTTCTTCAAATCTTATCTTCTGATTGATTGTTTGGAATGTAAAACTTTCAATTTAGTCAAATTATGAATCAAAATTCAAATAGGTGAACGAAGCAAATAGGGGATTCTCGATGTCTTACCATTTTTAACTATTGAATTTTCTTTACTTTAAATTGCATTATCTTTCAATCAAATTACTCTAAAATCACAAAAACACTTTCTTTCTTTTCTTGTTTAATTGCGTATCTCTCTAATACTTATGTTATACTAATTTCTTTTGTTTGTTTTTATCACTTTCTCGTGGGATCGACCGTTCTAATTGTATTATAATTGACCGCTTTATTTTGTCATAATTTGGGTGTAATTAGTATCTCTGATAAAATTTTCTCTTACATAAACCTTGTTTTGCTTTAGCATGTGAAGAAAACAAAATTTGGAAGAAATAGTCGTTCTGAAAACAAAACTTGTTTCATGCAACGTGTAGTAGCGTTTGTTGAAACTTCCGAATGTTCAGAAGCATTCAGGGCAATCTCTTGTTTTCTTAGCAAAAGAAAAGGATGGAACAACTAAGAAAATTGAATATGAGTTTAAGTTAGGAATTAAAAACTCATTTTTAACATTATTCTTACTTATTAAAAAAATTTAAACTCATATTGATTTTAAAATTTTTTTTAAAATGTGATTCTTAAACAATTTCTGAAACAATATTTACTTCTCCTCTTTCGTCAACTAAAAACAAATCAAAAACTCTCCAAACGGCTCATTAAGTCTTCAGTTAATTTATCAAAAGAAAAGTATAAAAAAGACAAAAAAAAAAAAAAGAAATAGCACGAAAGACAATACAACCTTAAAGAAATTGAAACTTTCAAGTTAAAAGATTATCTGAAATTTAGGGTCCATCCATCCATGTCATTAAAACCGAGTCCCCTTACCATAAAGCATGCAAAGATCAAATGGACTGGCAACTTCTTCTAAATGAATAGCCAATATATATTTTCAAAGTTCATGAATCCAGAGACGTTCTTGTATTATGTTTCTAGTGGAAAAAGTACCAGAATTTTTTTTATTTCAGTAAAGCCCCATAAAATAAACAAAAAAAAAAAGTATGTTATTTACTGATTTTAGTTTTTGTATTTATCATGTATTCCCTTAATTCTATCAAAGCTTTTTTAACAATGAACACGATGTCCTTTAAAAAGAGAGAATTTCTTTGAACTGAATTGAAATTGCATCTCTCTGTAACCTTTTACTACAAGCTAAATAAAAATCTTTCCTAAATGGTATGGAATTTTTTAGGCAAAATTCAAATCAACACATTCTTCAATCAAAAACCACAGAGCAACTTCAAAATCAACTTCTCTAAGGAACAGAAAAAAGTGCTCAACGGGACCCGAAGCAAATCTCTGACATAGTCTAGTCCAGTGTAAACTCCTCCAGCCATATTAGCACTTCATTCTTCTATAATGCAATCAAGTTACCCCAAAAGAAAAATTGTTAGTACTTGGAAATCAAACTGCAAGCAATAGAGTTTCAATATCTACTCGATATTCCACTAGTGAAATTTCCATTTTTGGTTTTTCTACTGAAGTAAACGAGGAACGAATTGAAATGAGTCGGAACATATAGCTAATAGATATGAGCTTGAAGAGTAGTAATATAATATACCATTACGAAGCTTCGTGTTCGTCCTGGATCGTTGTAACGAGCAAGCAAACAACCTTTCCTTGGTTTTAGACCGTCTTTGAGAAGACTTGACCGCAGAAACTTCTCTTTTTCTAAGACAACATCCTCGGTAGGCTTTCCACTGAACTTTAGTACAGCGGCGGTTCCTCCTTCCACTTTTCTCAGGCTAATCGTGTCTTTTTCAGGATCTGGTAAACTGAACATGAATGTGCATCTATGAATCAGCTCTCATATGTAACGGAGTTTGAAAACAACGCGTTAAGCTACGACATACCACTTCGAATTGATCATGGAGAAATAGAACCATAAGACAATAGAAAGGCCAAGACATAGCAAAGAGAGGATTCCAGAGTGCGAACAAGAACTCAAGAGGAGAAAAATCAGAAATCTCAAAACTCATTCATCAACCACAACTAACTTGAAACTACAATCACTAACATATGTATAATAAAGAAATAAAAATACTAATTAGATATATAAACATAAATAAATCCTACATAATCCTAACAAAATATGTTGGAGCTGCAAAAGAGAGCTTCACCTGTTCATATCTTTGTCCAATGGGAGAACTACTTTAATGGAAATACTGGATAGTTCAGAATGATCAGATATTGCTTCGGTGAAGACAGGAGTTGTCATCGGCATCTTCTCCATCTTAGAATTCTTCCCGAAAATATACCTGCTCAAATTGGATCCGCTTACAAATATCTTCAATAGAAACAAAAATGCCGGCATAAAATCTTGCGAGTATACTAACCCTGTGACATCATTAAAGCCAGCAGAGCCTGACAACTTATCCGCGCTTCCTTCTATGACAATAAACGGGGCATACTTTCTCACCTGCGAAGGCAATCAAAGAATCCAATAAAACCTTAGAATTACCTCCTCAATTAAACTGATCACTCCCTGTTTCAAACCAGATTTTCTCATAATCATGGTCCAAATGATTAAGGGGCAAAAGAAGATTACAATAAAATAACACATTCTTGCCTTACAAAAGAAGATTCTGTCTTCTTAAACACAGACTAATTCTCTGAACGTACTTGATTCTAAATCTTAGAAAAGACTGAAGTTTTCGAAGTAATAGATCAACTTATCATAAGAAATAAGATAGTAGACCTGATAATTTGCCGTTCTTTTCAATATCTGATATTTGGGTGTTCCCAAGTCTGGAGTTTTGTAAATCCGCAGCTACAGAGAATTAAGAATTAGATACTAGTGGGGCTCAAATTTTACCATGCATTTGGCATCTAATGAATAATTTCCGAAATAATGAGGCAGTACCTGCTTGAATACATCCCACAAACCTTCCAAAGAAAGGTAGTCATTGTTCTTTATGGAGTCCCAAAAGTCCTATGAATACAAATTCAAGGGACAAGAATCGGATACTAGTAACTTTGACATAAAAATGTATGTCTTAGTTATATTGATCAGTTGCTTAGGGGAGACATCCAGATCTTACCACGTGGCTGTTAAACTTCCCATTCTCTGGGTTGATGCCCATCACAGAAGTTCCTGTGAAGACCAACTCTGGTTTCCATGGCAAAAGCATGAACTTCATAACCATGGTCCATCTTGTTGTGATCTCATATGGACCTGTCTATATCAACTCAATCAGTCACATAAACTTGAGATGAAATTGTAGCATTTGTTCGAGTGTTATCATGCATCAACTGATCATACCACCGAGAGTGGTGGCCTAGTGGTAATGAACTACTGTGGTGTGTCTAGTCAAAGGTTCGAGTATTAGGGAAGCCTCTTTTAAGTATCTTAAATTCACAGGCTTGTACCTGCCAACCTACTACTTAATTAAACGTGCATGGGAACATATGCCACCACTTAACCTTCACTAACTAGATCAACATTATAAGAGAAAGATTAGTAATGCAGTATCACGATGATAATTAGACTCCACATATCCAATAACAAATGTGCTAATAATGAAACTAAGTTACGGTGGTCCACAAATAATGATTTTGACACGATTAAAGTTGCATACTAAAAACTAATGAACTTAGCCCTCATTTGACAACTAGGATCAAACCATTTTTGTAAAATATAGTTTGAAAAGTATGAAAAAATTTGAAAAATGATCAAACAGCCTATTACAAGCTTGTAATCCTAGTAATATAATGTCCATAACTTATCAACTTTTAACTATAACGAATTAGCTAACAGATTCCCCTAACATAAAATTCAGATATTAATAAACTCAAAAGAGCTCACATTCAAATATCTTTACTAAAATTACAGGTCCGTAATTTTTTTTTTGACTGGTAAGCGTAACAAATATAGCAGATTGACAAACCTGTTTAACCCAGTGCAAAAGGAACTCAGGCCTAAAGAGCATCTTCAAAAGGGAAATATTAAACAAGTAACCACTTATGGAATCATGCTTGGTGATTGGGTCCCGGAACTTCACTTGTTTATCGTAGGCCGTCCGATCAATCCCTTGATCATCAAAGAGATGTGGTAGATCATCGTACAGGAAATCCACTAGCCGTTGAACGTCGACCGTTGATATTGGAGGGCTCTGCTCCACCAAGCTTAGTCTCACAGCCCACTTGGAGTTTTGGGAAACTCTCAGAGTTCTCTTGCAAGGTGGGAGAGGAATCTCGGCGGTCCGGCGTAGGAGACTGAAGCGTACGGCGGCGCTTGGCTGGAGTAATTGGTAACTGACTTGTGTAGTCGCCATTCCGTGGCTGAAGTCGAATGGTGCGTCAACAAATATCGGTTTGACGCCTGCATTTTTTGCTTTTTTTGCTTTTTTTGCTTTTTTTTTGTGTTGAACTTTGAAGCCTAACCAGAAAAATGATTGGTTGGTACTTTTTCGAGAGGGTGATTTTATCATTTATTTATTTATGTTAAGGGAACTCCTTGTCTTAAAGGAGTGGTTGCAAAATGGGACGTGTATGCAATCGAGTTATAATCCACGAAACAAGTCATGGTCCTCGTGTCTACATGGATAAAGGCCAAAAAAAAAGCAAAAAATTAATTACAAATAATGACAATGATACTACAAACTGCCACATAAGAGGTCCAACAATAAAAATAAAAGGGTAATGAGGATCCATGTGAAAAAAATATATATATTTTTGAATTATTACCCCAATTACAATAGTTTTAATTTTTTTAACCTCTAAATAGACAATCAAAACAATGGTTTCTAGGAGTTCACAAAGATAACATGGTAGATGATAATCTGTTAGTTATCTCCGCAATCAACATTGACAATCGAAGTTGTCTAGGCCAATCGTAGGACAATTTTGTGGCAGATTACTTTTGATAATCTACATGATTATTCATTTTTGACTTAAAATGGTCTGTTGTCTTCGATTCCAGTAGTTCGAGGAGTATTTTGATAAATTACTTTTCATACTTTACTAGATTTATATATATATAATTTTTAATACAAAATGATAGTCGTCTCTAGCTTCGCTCACCAAAGAGTATTTTGTTAGATTACTTTGATAATCCATCAAATTATTTTCATTTTCATCAAAAGATGACTGCCTTTTTGGTTTCATTTGCCAGAAAATTAATTTGATATATTACTAGGTTGTTTTCCCTATTCAACAAAGATGACCAGTTATTTACGGCTCTGATAGTCAGTGTTGATCACCTAAGAACAATCTATAGGTTAACAACAATAATCTAGCATTCCCAAATCATCAAAAAAATAACACTAAAACAACCTTTTTTTTACCAAAAAAAAATATTTAAAAATATCATGATATTTTTGAGGAAACGATTGTGGATTCATAATCCACAACTGTTTTCAACAGGTCATGGAATTTCCTTGTTAAAAAAACCATTTTAAGCACAGCCCAACCCTTATTTTGCAAAAACCAAAATTGCAGCAGTCAAATCAGCTCACAAAACCTCGAAAACAGTTCTTTAACCTCCGTTGAATGTCGCCACACATCTACATTCTATCTGCCTTTTTTTTCTTTTTTGAAGTGATTTCATCAATGTTTTTGTTTATTTTTACCTTACTATTCTTAATTATATTACATCATTTTTCATTTTGATATTGTTGTTTTCATTTATTTATTTATTTATTTTGAGATTGTTTGATTTGTTGGGCAATGGGTATATTGATTATTGAATATTATGATCTTTTGGTTTTAATTAGAGGTTACATATAGATAGAAAATAGATATAGCTTGATAGATTAAGTAAAAAACATAAAGATGAATGTGATTGATTATTAGGTTTCATGATTTTCTTGTATCATTAGTTTTTTAAGATAGATTAGTGGACGAGTCCGTAAATTATATCCTTTATTGATGATTAATAATAAAAAGAAAAAAAAATGTAGCTGTTTATGATTCTTCAACAATTCCACAGTCGTAATTACAAGTCACTTTCCTAACAATTGGGGCCATAGTAGAGACACAATGGAGCCATGATAGAGTCATTATGTAAATTTGGGTTGAAAGGTCGCCAAGTAGGAATGTCCACGTTTGCATTTCTCATCACATGTTCCACACACACCATAACCATTCCGACAACACCTCACCACAAGCCCAACTTTGCAGCTCAGCCATCTCTTTATCTACGTGCTTTTACTCTTTTACTCTCTCTATATATTACCCCTACGTTTTCCACCTTAATTTCAATGTTATTCTTCGAAACTCTAAGCTAGTAATTTTCCACTTTGTTCTAGCAAATTGTATACTAGTGATCGTAATAGTGTAAGCTTTTAATTTAATTTGATTTGCATTTATCTTTTAATTTTTATCATGTTCAATGTATTACAACATGATAATTAGAATACACAAGCAATTCTTAAGGATTCATTTGGCTCGTTGATCTAATTTAATTCATCTTGTAATTTAAACTAAGTTATTCAAATTAGTTCTAGCTTTGTTGAACTTAATAGGATTATTTTTATTATTTCTTATTTATACTTTATTTCAACACAATTTTCAAAATAAGTTATTTCTATTTTTATAATTTCTAATATAAGTTAAGTTAAATTAAGTTAGAATGAAATATCTGATCTAACTTGATTTTCAAATTAGTTTTAGATAACTTTCTATTTTGTAAGTTTGAGAAAGTGTTAGTATTATGCCCTATTGAGAGCCTATAAATTAGTCTATTATATTTAGAGTTATGTGTAATTATGAATAGAGAAAGAGCACCTTCTTGTAAGAAAGATTGAGGAGAGAGGTAAACAAATGATTTAAGGTTTTTTGGTAGAGAGAAGTTAAAAGAGTTTGATGAGTGTATGTTGTTAGGTAAAAATTTATTTTCTCTCTCCTACGAACATAAACAATTTTGCCGAATTACATAAATCTAATTTGTCTTCCTTAATAGGACAACCACCAGAATTATAAAAAGTTGATGACTTATAAGATGCTACTAATAATTTGATTACCTTGGCAACCAACTTAATCTTTCATAAATTTCTCAGTGCATAGGATTTAGGATATATTCCAATCTCATTTTAATCCCTTCAATATAGATAGACTGATCAAGTACTCAACAGATATTTGTTTCTCCTTTGCAAATTAAACTGAGCTTTACACTTGAACTTCATTTTCTCTTTAAAAAAAATGTATCTAATATAGTGGTATTTCAATTTCCAAATTTTCCTCTAATTTTGTTGATGGATTCCCAAAAAATATCGATAAAAAAAGAAAATAAGAAATACGTATTAAAAATTTCACGCTGGAATATATTCAAATGCACAGACAAGTATCTATATATTTGTGTGTGTACGTATAAAAATTTCACACTGGAATGTAGATTCAAAGCTTAAATTTTAAGTGCTCAAATCGTTTTAAGTACTTATCAAATAATAACTTTTCGATTGTTAAATTATGTCAAATTATTTTGAGGACTTATTAAAAATTCTCAATCTATGATTATTAAAAATGATTTGTGGTGTTTAAGATTAGATTTGTATTAACTTAAAAAAAGGATAAATAACTAATTAGTCCCTAAACTCTTAAATTAACTTTGGTCCCTGTTATTTTTTATCGAAGATTGTCCTTTTTGTTAATTTTTAGACAGACACTATTAGTAATTTGGATGGAATACCTAAACTATTAAAAGTAATGCTAATAACTATTATAACATCACTTTTAATACTTTTAATGCAAAACTATTCCGTTAATGCTAAACTATTCCGTTAATGCTAAACTATTAATGGAAATTACTATTGTAGCAATATTTTTAATAGTCACTTCAACTACAAAAAAAGCTGTAATTAAAGTTGCACAAACTAGCCTTTGTTTGATTCACCAGTTAGAAATGAATCTTTTAGGTTAAGTTAGTTGATTTTTGAAAAACTAGTCATAATTTTTGTTTACTTTTAAAAAAAAAATTAAGATGAGAATTTTGAGTTAAAGATTGTACAATAAACAAAACCTTAAATATTTTAAGACCATAACCTAGCAATTTACCCAAAATTAAATTTATTATTATTTTGCATTTTAAATTTTCCAGTCAAGCTCTAAGTTTAATAATAATTTTACAGTAGTTACTTACCTATATGCCACTATTAGACTATCTTCAACGCATTTGTGTATGTTAATATTATATTTATTATAAAATAGTGTGTAAAATAGTATTATCTTACTTTATACTCCAATGCATTATATTATTTTTAATTCTATTTTTATTTTTTATTATCATTATTATACTTTAGAAATTGTAAAAGTAAATATTTAGTATTTACATAAATGAAAAATAAAATTATTATAATAATTGCATGAAATAATAATCAATAAGTATCAAAAATGAAATTTGATATTATTTATATCTTATAGTAAATTTGTCACAAAATTTAACATATGATAAATTTAACATAAAAGATAAAATTACATTGAATATCAGTATTTTTTTCATTTAAATATCAAAATTTATAATTGATTTATTATTTTAATATTGTATTTAAGATGCTCTTAATTCTATATCAAAAAGCAAAATGGTTGTGTGGAACAACAATTTGTCTTTTGAACTTTAATTTCTAAAATGATGCATCTAATATCGCTTTACGTTTTTAAATGACAACTTTAGATGTCGGTTTTGAAAGGCTGATGTAAAGTTCTTTAATGTTTTGGAATGAACAAGTACTTAGACGTCGCTAATTTTATAAAATGTAACGTTTAAATAATATGTCTAGTCGTTTTATTTCCTTTTTTTTTTTCAAATGGTAATGTTTTATTTCTACTATATAGAAGCCCTTTTTTTTTTTAATCTTTATTCGAACATTTTGATCATGTAATACTTGTATATGTCCTGTTGTCCTCTAATGTTCTTTAAAAATACTTCAATTTTAACTTTTGCAGGTCTTATTCCTCTAAAGCATAACTAAAATGATTAACACCGAAAAGACCCTTTTATCTAATTAATTAATTAATTTAAGATACCTGAAAAAAAAAATCACTTTAATAACCATTGATCAATGTTAAATAGAGATACGATATATAATATATATATATTGGCTTTCGTATTAGTGCTTATATACTTGAAGTTGCATGCATATGAATACAAATTAGAAACCTAAATTTGGCAATAAGCGACAACATTATTCGTATGCTTGTATATTTAGAAAAAAAAAATCGAAAAAATTTATAAGTAGGGAATAGTTTTAAATTGAACAAATCTCAGACGATTTCTCTTAAATTGCTATTTTCTTGCTTTGTCTAGTTTTTCTTTTGGACTTTTTTTTTTTTGTCTTAAGTTTGTAAGTTTCTTTTTTTTTTAAATTTATTGTATAATATCTTCCATATTAAAAAAAATTTATATACTAGATGTCATAATTAAATACTAGCAATAAATACATGTCAACAGTACGTACGAGAAAAACAAAGTCTTGTCATAAATAAATTTGTCACTTTTTATGAAATGAACTGAAAAGAACCAAATATATCAATATTTCAGAAGACGTGTCAATTAGATTAGTTCGCCGAGGTAGACGTCTCAAAATAAAGCCTATCGTTTGAAATTTAGGTTTAATTTAATCGAAATTATACTTTTTTTTTAATTTTCTTAAAGGTAATAAAAAGTATGACCAAATTTTAAAAAATCAACTAATATTTTAAATTAAATTAAATTAAATTAAATTAAACTATTATTTTAAATAAGACATTCATTATTGATGTGATAAAGTTGTTGATCTTTAAAAAGGCAGTAAGTTGGGAAATATTTCTTCGTAACTAGTATAATGAGTAATAAACTTCCCATACTGTAATTTTCAATTCAATATTCCATTATGATATATGTTTAGTAGGTCAATTAGTGTAGCGGTACTTCTAGGTATTATATATGAAAAATGCTTAAAAATATTATCACTGTTAAATATTATCACTATTAATAAGTAGGTCTTATTTGTTAGCCTCACGTTAGTATGAAACTTATTTTTTATTAATAAATAATACTTAATATCAACATATAGCAATATTCATTATAGATATATATATATATATCCATTAGTTGTCCCGCTTAACTTCAGGTGTTTCAGAACTTTCAACTCAGAGAGCTTGGCTTGGTTGTCCTTTCAACTTTTCTTGGTTAAATTATTTTCTAAATTTTTAATTTTGATAAATTACAGGTTTGATAAAGTATCTTGTTTTTTTATTAATTTATAGATTTTCTTTCTGTCTTACAATTTATAGGTAGACAATTTTTCAAAAATACACACACATGTATATATATATATATATTTAAGATTCTTTCTTTCTTTCTTTCTTTCTTTCTTCTTCTTCTTCTTCTTCTTCTTTTTTTTTTTTTTTTTTTTTGATAAGAAAGTTGAAGATTGTTACCTTATGCATGATTTACTCACGACTAGGTCACCAAGTAGGATCCAACATTTACAAAAGGGCATGCTCGTGATCTTGTGTACTCAAACACTTTATGTCATTTAAATTAGCTGTTAAGTTTAGATTTTGTACAATAATTTCTCACCATACATGTATCACTAGACATGCTATTGAAGAGCATATGACAACTCACAATTGAATAACTCATAGAGCCTAGAAACAAGTCTCCATCGACTACAGAATAACTGATTCGAAACTGACGAATTACACGAGGCCAAATATGAAAAGTTTACATTGAGATTAGCAAAAAAAAAAAAACAAAAACAAAAACTAAATCAAGCTACCAATAAGGATATTAGCCAACCAACTAGCATAGATCACTAAAACAGAAAATTTTTCAATCGTTTTTAATCATTCCTAAATTCGAAAGTCAACCACTACAAGAAAAGACAACTTCCTATCAGCATTGACACTACAAGAAAAGACAACTGCCTATCAACATTGAAGACATGATCCATCAAAATCAAAACCCAAATAAGCTCACTATACATATAGGATCATCTGTAATCTCAACCAAGAACTCTCGTTTAGTTTGCAAAACATTCTCATAAAATTCTAAAAAGAAAATATGAGAATGAAAGCAAGGTAAAAATAAGAGAAAAAGAATGTATCTCCCCCTCTACTCAAGCCTCCCCAAGAATGTCCTTTTATAAGCATAATTTTACACTATTTCACCTAACCTCTACACACTTTTCAAATTTACTACAGTAGTTGGTGTACACATAATACAAATTTTCAAACTTATTACAGTAGTCAGTGCACACACAACACAAAATTTTTAAACTTGCTATAGTGCTACAGTACTGCTATAGTGCTACAGTAGTACATTAGCTATAATTCATGCATAAGATTAAGAAGGATCTAGTTCAGAAGGATGTATGATAAATTTGATTTTTATAGTTTCCTGATATATATAGTAACACTTACTTTCTTAATTTGACACTGTAGAAAAACAAAATGTTAAAATTAGATATTTTCAAAATAAAATGTTATAAGTAAACTCATTAAAAATATTTAATTTTAAACTTATTTTATATACTATTAGAAAAAGATTATATAGAAAAAATAAAATTAAATCAAATTTCACGAAATTTATAAATAATCTAAATTAAAATACATAAATCAAAACAAATCAAAAACAATTAAAATTTTCAATAATAAACTAATTTTTGAGTATAAAAAAATGATAAAATAACTCTATTTTATAGAGTTATCAACCATATCAACTACAAAAAAATATCACATCATCTTTCTAATACCTAAAATGCGTCCACACACACATATACACATATATACGTGTGTGTGTAAAAAGTAACGAGCACAAAGAAAGTATGACATCATCTTTATAATATCTAAAATGTGTCCACACACACGTATATACATATGTGTGTGTGTATGTACAAAGTAGGACGTTAGATATAAACTTATAAATACAGGCTGTTTGAATATTTTGGACCAAGTTATCAACATACAAGACAACTAACATAAGGTAGCTGTACCACGTGAAGACGCAGTATTTTCTCCTTTCGCTTTCCAACTCCATAGCATGCACGTGCTATGGTGAGAAACAATGTTAGATGAGTTGAAAGTGCAGACAGCTAGTGAAATATGTATATATTAAGCAGAGCCATCCATAATCAAATCTAACGGCGGTTTCTGTTGACCTCAATGGATTTTTTTTTTTTAATTTTATCTTTAAAAATATTTTATTTTCTTATTTGTCTCCATTAAAAATTGATTATTCTTATATAAATTCTTCTAAATATTTCATTCTTTGAGGAACTTACCAATTGAAACAATAGGTTCACACTGATATATATCTATATATATATTACAAGTGTAAGTATATATGTCTCTAGCAAATTGAAAAGGAGCTGATCTAGATGACCGACCGCCACAAATATTCTCCTATTGATAATCCAATATATTTTACGCTAAACATGATAATCCATTTTTATTTGAGAAAAGTGAAGCACGTCCTACTAATAACAATCCGGAGGATAAGGATAAAATGAAAAAGATCCCATTTTTCAGCACTCACTGGTTTCCCAAGTTAGTTCTCTCCCAAAAAATAATGTTCCATTCAGAATGTGACTCAACTACGTGCCCAAAGGGCGACCAAATATAGTGTCTTTTCCTCTTTTTGCAGACAAGACAAATATTCTTTGATAGACACCAAACAGTTATAGCCCCCAGCATGTTCGACGAATAGCCTCGTTGGATTCCAAGTTGGCATGACCACCCTCTCGGCGTCGGGTCGAGCACATTCCGCTCGCATTCGACACGCTCCACACGTGGTTTACTTGTGCTCAAACTCAGTATAACGCAGTCCTTCCTCTATATAACCCCACTCGGCCTCATCAATTCCTTAACCAAAACTACAAACACCAATTTCCTAGTTCTTTCCGAAAATAAGCCCTTTTCATAATTCACTTTCGGCCAAGAAAATGTCTCCTGTTTCTGAGAAAAATGCTGAAATGTTGATGCTGTGCGAGGTGCAAAATGTTACAGCTAGATATGATAGGAAGGGTGATTTTGAATGCAACCTTGATCCGGTTGTAGAAGGTGACGATGATGACGACGACGACGATGACGGCGATTACGACTATGCTCCGGCAGCATGAATTTATATGAGTTTTACATAAAATATATGTGTTCGTTATAACGTACGTCGTAGTATTACGAGTACTGTACTTGTTTCTGTCGAGTAACGTTTAGAAAAACTACAAATCTTGGTAGCCAAGTCTACTTGGTATTATATTAGGTTTTATATTATACTTAGTAGTCTAGTAGTGTATTATTTTAATTAGCCTTGATGACGAGAACTTCATGACGGTGGCAGGTACATGGCCAGATACGTCTTCCAAGTTCCAAGAGTACTACTAAGCAATGAGGTTGATGTTTTGATGTATCACTTTAAAAATATTGTAATTTTAATAAATTTGGTATTAGTTTTCCTATTGAATTTAGAGAGGGGGATTTAAATTTTATATTATAAGGAGATGTATTATAAATTATATCTGCAATCAACAATTATGTATCATATTGAATAGTAATCACAATTATGTATCACTTTGAATAGTATCACAAACTATACAAAACTGCAACATGCAAGTAAATGAAAATTGAATAGATGGTTACAATTTAAGGAACTGATTTGAAAATAGAGCTCGAAAGGCAAGCATTCTCCCGACTTTGATACAGATTGCTATCAAAAAAAATGGAGAAGACTCCTGTTTTGTTGCCCTCCCTTTGATACAAGCTAGAGCATCTTAAATATTGAAATGTTAAATTGATATGTTAATGGAAAATTTATTTGATATGGTTTAAAAAAAGGTGCTTTTCAATAATGTCACATTACTATATGCTAAACTAGATGGCTAATTTTCTGTCAAGTATAACCAATTTTAAATTTACTGTTATTGGTGTCCCAACTTTTTCATCTATTTTTTTTTTTTTTTTACTTTCATCTATTTATTATAAGCTTGTCAGTTTAAAATGATTTAAATACTAAAACTTTACTTTTATGAATTTCAAAGCTTAATGATGATAACAGAAGGTAGAATTAATATTAGAAATAGCACATTGATGTTCAAATGTTAAATATATTATCTTTCTTCTTTTAAAAAAAAAAAAAATAGCATGGCATGAACATATATTCAAGGGTGCTTTAATGTTCTTTATAAGATTTGCTACATGAATGCTCTAATCTATCTATATCATCCAAGTCATCTAAAGAATTGAGAAACACCCTTCATTTTCATCCAATTAACAATGACAGAATCTATCTCATTAACTGATGAAGTGACAGGAAAAAAAAAGAGGAGTCTTTACCAGAGTTTGGATACCTTTTGTTAATCCTAAGTCTTGAAAATATAATATATATATACATATATAAATAAGGTTTAATCCTATAATATCTATAAAATAAAAAAATAAAAAAAAACCTTGAGTTTTTTTTTTTTTTTTTTAACAGGAAGTGATAAAGCGAAACAATCTAATAAATCCAAACACACTAAGTTTTAATCATTACACTAGAAGATTTCTAGAGATACAACCAAATATATGTCCCTCCCTTCTCTTCTTTTTTATTTATAATTAAAAGAAATTCAAAAATAAAAAGAATAAATTAAAGCAGGAGTTCACCCTAATTAAACCAAGAACTAGAGTTTTTCAGACACAAAATTATATTAATTAATAATACACTAGTGAGAAAGAAAATGGAATAGTTGCAGTATGTCATACAAGAAAATTATATGAAAAAGGAAAGTTAATCATTTGGATACGACTCTCGGTGCATCTTGGTCCATCGGATCGTTTTGTTGTAAACATTAATGCGAAGCTTTTGTGAACGCCTTTCAGGGAATTTCTTTAGCATTTAGTCAATACGGGAGAGTTCCTCTAATTCTATGAAGTGAGAGACAACTGATTTAGCAGTACTATTAAAAATAGCCTTCTATATGCTATCAGAGCCACTCGTCCCTCCTATTCTTTCAATCAAGGTATAACCTCGCGTAACGGGAGGGAGGGGGCGAAATTATAACTATGAATTGAAGAGGAAATCCGACAAAAAGACAATTTTGAAAATAGTAATAGAAGGGGTGGACCACCGCATGACATAACGTGTCCTCTCACTATGAAACATAAGTGTTGATAAGCCCGTATTCTTAACAACACATCAATTAACCAAATATGTGATACAATCAGTTAACGATAGAAGAGGTTGATCATAGACGGACCTTTTTGGGTAACCAAAATTCCAAGGAGATCTCAATAACAATACAAGGGACGGAAAGTCTGATACTGATAAACACCTGCATTTGTAGTTGCTTGTTATTGGAGTGGTTATCTTTGCCATTATATTTTGTTTCATGACATGTTTTAGCTTCTATTTGAATGAGATATCCATTTGCAGATATAAAAAAATATATATTTATTTGGATTGGAAAATTTTTTTCTGTTCAAAAGTAAAAAGATATTTAGATAGATAAAAAATTTCTATTTCTAAAAAGAAAAATCTTTTTTAATGTCTAAAAGTAAATTATTTTATACTTGTATATGGAAATTTAGATTTTTTTTTTTCAAAAATAAACATTTTAATCAAAAGTAAAAAAATTTCACATATGGACTTGTCAAATAGACACTCCAAGGGTCCCTTTAAACATTAAGCTTAATAGATGGACAATGCATGCAAAGTTGAGAGTTGAAAACTATGTGGAACCTTTCTTGGAAGTACTTACGAAGGTGGAATTTAAAACCATAAGTGATTAAGGTGTCGTTTAACAAAAAACTTACATTTTAATTTTACTCAAATACAATACAATTTTACACCAAATACAAATTTTACAACAGTACTACGAAAACAATTACTATTCAAAATATTTTTAAAACAATTACATCAACTTTTCAACTCCACTATTTATCTCTACTTTTACCAATCACATCAACTTTTCAACTCTAAAATACTTTTCATCCAAATACACATTTTATTCAAATACAAAACAAATACTTTTCAACCAAATACAACATTCAAAAAACAAATTTCAGTCAAATACAATCAAAATGTAATTCATTTACCAAACGCCTCCTAAGCTTTCATTTTAAAAGATTAATCTATTAAATAAATAATATATCTATTAAGTATTAAATATATTCATATATCTATTATTATTATTATTGTGTTTTACTATCTAGAACTCAAATTTCATTTTACCTTCTAGATTTCGTTTTACCTTTAATATCCCCCCGCAAGATAGTACTCTTTTTAGAGCCGCTAACGATTTTGTATCACATGGATAGTTATCTACGACTTGCTGATATAGCATTTCAACCAACTAGCTATCTACGTGGCCGGAGTGGATTAAGAAAGAACAACGCTCCACATTGTGTAGAATTGGTCCGGCAGCCCATTTCTTGAGCAAATAAATATTTATGGAATCACCTAGGGAAAGATGCACTTGGAAGCGAAGATGAGGAAGCAGTACACATATTTATGTTAAGATTTGACTCAAATTATGTTTTCCATTTTGATTATGCAATTTTTGTTGATTTGTATGAAGC
The DNA here is from genome assembly GCA_035233585.1 of Antiaris toxicaria. Taxonomy (NCBI): domain Eukaryota; kingdom Viridiplantae; phylum Streptophyta; class Magnoliopsida; order Rosales; family Moraceae; genus Antiaris; species Antiaris toxicaria. Next base: position 12,367,484 of record CP141161.1, read on the forward strand.
ATGGAAATGTGAACATTATGAAGCATGCAAATGCGAGGAAAAGGCAGTAAAGACCTGCGTGCGCAGAATAGACTTGTACCTTGTAAATTTTTACATACGTGTAGTGAACTATGAATCTCACCCTCTAGATGAACTATGCAGCCGAATCAATTGCATTCCAGCATAATAATAGAATCCCAAACAGGAGCTCAAGACAATGCACACAAATACAACTGAATTGAATCTTCATTTAAGAATTTGGGCAACTACAAAATTCGAGAAAGTTGTGGACCTTTGAGACTCAGCTGAATCTTCCCTTGCTTGGCTTAACCAAGACTTTCCCTCACTAATTTCTACCTAATCCCGATTATCCAATCCTCCCTTTTATACTCCCCAGGGCTCCTTCCTTTCTAACATAAAACTAACCTCTATCCCTGGGAAGTTATATCTCGACCAACCACTAACAACTACTGATTTGCTATAGCACTAACCAGCCAACCAACACATTGAGAAATGGTACCACATAACACGAAAAATATGATTTGAAAAGCAAAGGAAAGAAGAAGCAGTGGAAGAAATTTCCCACATGGGAAACCAATTTGACCCACTTAGCATCCCCGACATCATAATTTCGCTTCTTTCCCACTAGAATGGACAAGTCTTTGAAATTTTGCTGATAATTCCTCATAAGATTGAGTTGCTGATGGCTGCACTTTTGTAATAGAAGTCTTCAAATGTTCCATTGTTATTTCTGAAGCATGAAGATTCTCCTGGTAGAATAAAATAAAAAAATATGTCAGTGGTGGAAAGACTATTAACATAAGCAAATGACAAATTAAACCAACCTCCATGGCTTTCAGAGCTGCTTCCCGGCAGATAGATGATATATCAGCCCCCGTAAAGCCTTCTGTAAGACAAGAAAGATCCTTTATGCTGACATCAGAACTGCATGGAATTTTGCGTAAATGGATACGAAATATCTCTTCGCGGTCACTCACACTTGGAGGCCCTACATAGAGCAGTCGATCAAAACGGCCTGTCCGGGAAATTAATCAGTTACAAGCGTATTCAGTTCTGTGGCAGGGTGGAAAGAAGACAACAAAAAATTCAAGCATCAAGTGTGGATTTTTGACTATTACTATACCAGTGGGCGGAGTTGGTGCATAGGTGTAACCACATGTATGTTGGTGCATGGTTATGAGCGGAAAAAAGTGGTATAATATTAGAGGGGCGGTAAAAAATTAAGAGTATAACCTGGTCTAAGGAGGGCAGGATCAATCTTGTCAGGCCGATTTGTTGCAGCAATAACGGTAACATTAAGTCTTTGGTGCAAACCTGATGCCAACAAAGTCCTTTTGTCAAACATAAGTTTTAAAAGGAACAGGAGGTATTTCTCAACCCTTAAGCACAAAAACCCGAAATTTGCTGCTACTAACCATCCAATTCAACAAGGAGTTGACTCATAACTCTATCTGATACTGAAACTCCATCATTTTCCTTCCCACGCACAGCAGCAAGACCATCAATTTCATCAAAAAATATGATGGATGGGGCATTGGCTCTAGCCTTTGCAAACAGAGATCTAACAGCCTTCTCGGATTCACCAACCCATTTACTAAAAAGTTCTGGACCCTTTACGGCCAGGAAATTCAGTCCTGCTTCAGAAGCTACTGCACGTGCCAGTAGAGTTTTGCTGCATCCAGGAGGACCAAACATCAAAACTCCTGTTGGGGGTCGAGTCCCTATACGCTTGAATGCATCCTGGTGCTTTTGTGGCCATTCTACAGCCTCCATCAACTGATTCTTAACCTCATTTTGGCCCCCAACATCTTCCCAACGAACCTTTGGAACCTCAAGTATTACCTAGAAGTACATTAAAAAGAAAAAAAAAATGAAAAAAACAAACATAAACATGAGAACAAGTGATCAAACAAGCACATTCTCAAAGTTTTATCCTTGGACGACAGTTCACACTACATGATTACAAAATTTTCTTTTCTTTTCAGAAGAAAAAAGAATTATAGCATACAATATGCTGAAGGCAGCAAATATTTTCTAAAATTCCAACGTATTAGCTGGCTAAGCATTTCATCAAGTTATTCTCAAGTGTAACAAGCACAGAAATTGGGGTAATTTAAGTAACGTAAACTTTTGAAAAGCTGCAACAAAGTCATCATCTATTGTCCTGGGCCCTGGCAACCCAATCACTAAATGCACTAAATTGCATCTTCTGAGGCAGCTAGTTAGACACTAGTGAAAATGTCCATAAATACTTTCTATTCAGTGTTTTTACGACTGAAATGTGATATAATCAACTGTCTGATTACTAACTTGAAAATGTCAATCCAGTGACACGCATAAAATTAGAATCACACAAAATTCAAGTCCACTGTAAACAGTATACAGACCTTTAGAGGTGGCCATGTGCCATCTCATTGGATACAATAAGCGTGAATATATGTAAGAGGTAAGGTCAAAAAAAAAAAATTCTTAAGTCTCGTACTTCTACTCAAAGAAGCATCGCTTTGATCGTGATAACAGTGAGAAATCCACTTTAATGCATTAAGCAAAGTTGGATCCATATCATTGACAATAATAGGACATGCCATCTTCACTTTTCTATCATACTGTAGATTTATAAAGAAAGCAGGATGGCTAACCACCAACACGGAATAAGCTCTATTGTTGTTGTTGTTGTTACTGCTAGAATTTAAATAAGCTAAATAATGATACTGGACCTAGCTACAATAGCATGAATAAAACAAAATTCCTAAAGAGAGATTATTGAGCATACCTCTCGCATGGCACTGGGTCTCACTTTCATTTTGGCCTTCTCAAAATCTTCAAAAGCTACTTTCAACAGACAATCTTCTTTAACAGAATGCTGAACATCACATATATTGCCATCTGATATTGTTCCATTTGTGATGGAAGAAGATGCAGAGTCCATGTAATCCCTTAAATTGTCTCCTGTATCTTTTAAGCAATCAGATTCTACCACATCACAATCTCTGCATTGAATAGACTTTCCATGCAAATTATCACATGAGTTTCTTGAGTTGACATAACGTCTAAGACAAATTAAGGCTGCCTCATTGCACAGAGCAGTTAGATCAGCACCTACAAAACCATGTGTAGTAATAGCAAGATTTTCCACTTGACTGTCTAAAAGTGAATGCTCCATGTCACCGAGAAGAGAAAGCAAGATATCCAACCGCTGCGTCGGAGATGGCACACCTGCATATTGTTTTCAAAGCAAGATAAATAGAGAAAATTAGGAAATGATGGAACTAACAAGAGGCAATAAGAAAAGAGTATTTGTGGTTTCATTTAAAGCTTTGAACATCATGCTTAGGGTGAACAAACACTTGCTGCATATGCATATGCACAACAGAGCAAACAAGCATCAAGATATGACTAAAAGTTGTATTTTCTCATGTTTGAGGCTTAGAGAATTCACATTTGTCACAGACATATACACAGCACTAGATTCTCAAATTTTCTCAAGCAAGGTAACTAAGATAAAAATTGGGTCCAATTCACATGTCCCCTTCTTCCTCTACCCTTTCATGTCCCCTAATAACAACATGCCACTTCAATCAAAAAAATATTTTATTTAACATGATGTTTTAATTGATGTGGCACGATTGGTGATTTAATTGACATGACATTTAAATTGACATGGCATGATGTCATTAAGGGGACACAAAAAGGGACATGTGAACCGAATCCATAAAAATCATATAGTTTGACAATTCCATGCAGTATGAACTGTGGAATGTTAAGTAAAAAGTTTCTCAACAACAATATATCTTGATGTTTGAAACAAGAAAACGCCACATCCATCCTACCATCCTAGATATAAAAATGTAAAGTACGCCAAAACATTGCATTTTCTTAAGTGAGGTGTCTAAAATAAAAGCAACAATTTGACAGTGTTATATAGTGTGAACTGCAAATCAGAAAGGGAAATGTTAAGCAGAAGAATTCCAAAAGGTTCTTTAGGAAAGAGTCAGATTATAGGCTTCTCCATCTTAGGAATTTAAGAAAGTAACCATTTTATAATATTGCCCAATTTAACAAATAAATAATTTTTTCCTATTCTCTTGCTGGAAGATACCATGTCCTCTGTTTTGAGAAGTATTCTTTAATCTTTAACATTCATAAATGAATAAGTTTGATACCTATTTCAATTTCCCTGTCAAGTCTTCCAGGTCGTCTGAGAGCAGGCTCAATACTATCAGGCCTATTGGTAGCGGCAATTACAAGTACCCCCTCACTTCTACTAACCCCATCCATCAAATTCAACAATGTTGCAACCATTCTTTGAGATAGTTCTTCCCCACCGTCTTTCCTTGCAGGTGCTATTGCATCCAACTCATCAATAAATACCTGTAAACTAAACCTATTAGCTAGCAATTCATCAGAAAGAGGAGGATTAAATTACTAAAACAAAATCCTCGAGCAACTTTGGTAGGACAAACCCATCTAAGCTGTCATGAGGATAACTTCCCAAGTTCCTGCGAAATATTTTGTCTTCCTTATATGCACCACATGTAAATATTGAGAGAGAAAATAAATTTATAAGATAGATTTTGGAAGACAAGTCTGAGATGGTTGTGGACATTGGATTCAATGGGTTCTAAGACCTTTAAGACATTTCATCTTTAGGTGTTTTTGTACAAACAGAAAACTCCGGAATTTGATTTCCATAAAATTTTGACCACATCCAATAGGTACCATGCTAAATATAGAGGTGATAATAATCCTGAAAATAGAAGGCATAAACATAGAGAGAAGGAAGAAGTCTAACCACAGCTGGTGAAGCCTGGTGAGCTAATTCAAACAATTCATGCAGAGCTCGCTCACTTTCTCCATAAAATTGACTTACAAGCTCAGGTCCATTTACAGAGAAAAGTTTAACACCAGCATCATGGACACATAATCGAGCCAAAGAAGTCTTTCCAGTGCCCGGGGGACCATGAAGAAGCACTCCCTTTGTAGTTCGTAAACCAAGACTAAATAGTTACATCAATGATCAACATGAACGTCAACTATACTAACAATCGATACAACATTCTATCATGATTTTAAGGAAACAAAAGGATGATAATCAATTGACAACACAGCAGGAACAATATGCATCCAACACGTGGATTGCATTAATTTCTATACCTCATAGAAGAACACAAACAATTATTTCGTTATATGATTATCTTCCAACATGTAGTGGAAGGAAAATGTAGACTTTCATTCTTAAGAATTCAACAGGTGAAGTCAAGTTATTTGAACATCCAATAAGATCTATATTTTTCATGTTCTTCAAGCATGTCCTTGCTAGAACTACCACAATGTTGTTACATTGGCTTTGCAGCTACTTTGACAGTAAAATCAGTAAGTCTAAGTTTCTTTTGTATTTCAAACATTATCTAGGCTTAGTGCTTGGAAATATAACTTTTTTACTTCAAATCATAGTTATTAAATATCCGGTAAACAAAAGATTTTGTTTCAAATGATTACTCATGGCAACATTTTACATTATTTGAACTTAAGGAATCAAAGTTATAATTTCATGAATCAAAATAGTAGGCCATGACTGTCTAACATGCCACTATATATAATATAACATACCTTGATAAAGTGTTCACTGACGAGGAAACTATGATATCCTTCAAAATGGCATATTCTTTAGAAAGACCACCCAATTTTATGTTGTTATCTCCAGAATCAGCTTTTACATCCCTATATTCAGAATCCAATGTAGACGAACCTTCTCTTTGTGGAGTTTTTGATTCCAGTTCTGATGGTAAACATAAGCTCACTTTTGTTTCATTCACCACGGTAAAAGCATCAGTTGAATGTTGTAACAGCTCAGAAGCTTCGTACAGTGAATGATTGCCATTTCCATTTGTGAAATCATAGTCGGCTCTATGTGCCAAAAACTTTTTAGCACCAACCACTTGGAAGATACAAAGCTGTGAAAGAATTGGCAAGGCAACAAGATTTCCTCGAAGTAAACAACGAGAATAAAAAAATGGGGCAGCCCATGCCTCAATAAGCCTTTTAGTAACACCTTCATCCCCCAATAGCTTTGTAATGTCAAATGGATCAAAAGATAAACCATTTGAGTTGGTTAAGTTTCCCAAAGAATCATCACATGTAGGTGAAGTTAACTGATTAATAACTGACGAACCAACCTTTATCCGATTCATTGGTGTTTTAGGGGATGAGGATCCAACCACTCTATTTTCAGAACGATCATAAGATGCTTCCGAAGAAATTGTCACAGAAGTACTGGTCCTTGTTAATTTCCTAGAGTGCACTAGCTCTAAAGATAACTCGCTGCAGTTATATACTGAAAGAGCATTAACCTTGGTGCTACGTGGATTTTCATATTTAGTTAAATGACTACGTACAGTCTCACTTTGTACTGGATATATAAATACAACCCTGCCCAATATAGGATTGCCCATTGCGTCTGAAAGGCTTGAAGACAACCTCACTCCATTCTTTGTAACCTGGGATGTCGATAATTTAAAACATATGACTAAATTTAGAAAGAATAAGGGAAAAAAAAAAAAGGTGGGTAAAAAGTACTATTAACAAGAGTTAAAAATGTAATCCAATTCTTTTCAAACAATGGCTTGGGATCTCTACAAAGATTTACAAATAATAATAAATAAATAAATAAATAAATACATCGTGCTACCCAGTTAATCTGAATTCTGTAGTCAATAAACCCTGAAGAATAAGGAAGTTTTTAACAACACGGATATGATAATTTCTTGATGTGTTTGATGATGATTCTTTGATTAGTTGTAAATACACGTAGAATTTTTGTTTTCATTACATCAGCTGAAATTTTTTTAGTTCCCTTTTTTATACTAGATGATTATTATACTTAGATACAATGGTGGATAACTCCAGATCATGGAATGAAACCTTGTAGTGCATTCAGATACTAAGTTTTGCCACAAGGAAAATTACTTTAACCATATTTCTTACCTATTACAATTATCTAGAAAAGAAAGGCAGATTCCCTATATAAGTTCATTTCTTCTTCAATCGATTCATCTCGCCCTTAGACTGCTTTGGTTAGCTCTTGCCCCTACTAAGTGCAAAGAATATAGTAAGGCAATACCTAATACTTGCAATAAAGAAAAGTATTAACTAGTTGTAAATCTGATTACACGAGTGTCTGCTTGTAACTATTCTATCAAAAAATGTGTCTGATACCGACTAGTCTCCCCACAACCCCACAATGTATCCTGCTTCTCTCACTATAAATCGAGGCACTCCATTAAAACCAAAGTCCCTCATTTTTCCCTCATTTTTTTGGCTTCAACTTTTACATTTCATTTACATAGTTAATGACCATAAATTAGGGAAAACATAGAAACCTAAAAGTTCAAAGAAAATTAATGAATAGAGAGAGGGAGAGAATGTGGAAGGAATCTTTGGAAATCTCCCAAACAACAATCGACAATCTTTCTGTAAAGATAAGACAAATCGACAATTGTAGCTAAATTTGCCATAAACAAGCCACTATTTCAAAATCTCTGACACTTCTTCCCAGCATAAATATTAACCAGGGCATAACCTGAAACATCTTACTACAATGTTCATTGCAAAAAAAAAAAGAGAAGGAGAAGAAAGAAAGAAAGAAAAAGAAAAATAACCCAGCCTAAAAATCTAATAGCATCTGAATCTGACTCTGAACTCAATTCAACGTGTACTAAAGCTCTAAATCTGAGACTTCGATGATAAATATAAACTCAATAGCCACGTCTGAATGTTTTAATATTAGAATTGATAATTTAATTTCTTGATGTGTTTGAAGGTCTCCTAACACCGTTGAAACAGTGATGCAGTGAAACTTAACGATTTCCATGGCATTTGTAAATACTAGAACTATGCTGAGTAAATGTAAATATAATTGTATATCACACCTTAGAAGATGACCAAATCGCTGCAAGAGAGAAATAGTTTCCTGCTTCGTCATTTAGTTGATCAACCAAATGAAATCCAATATTACTAGCACATTCATTTGCCAATGAGATAAGAGGAAAGCTATGTGAAAGTTCACTATTTAACGAAGGGGATGACACCTGCATAAAGGGTCAGCATGTCAGATGCAAACAGAACAAAAAGAAAAGAAACAAACAAAACACCTGCATCATATACATTTAACTGTTTGTTTACACAACAATCACATGCCGAGGACAAGTCACAGCTAGAGCTAGTCTTCAGTAGTCACAAAAGAGTGTGCAGATGATTGAGAAATAAGAAGTGACAAAAATCAAATGAACGATAAAAGCAAAAGGAAAATAGACAGAAATTAAAAGCAAAAGAAAAATGCAACAGTATTAAAGTGCTAGAGATAGAAGTTCCTCAATGCATCAAGAAAAACACAACTGACTAATATAGTTGTAGCATTAAAAATAAGTCAAACTGTCTGTATTATCATGAGTACCAATTCAAAAATTACAGTTCTGACTTAACCTGAATTGCTTCCTGTTTCCTTTTTTTTCCCCCCCTTTGGTCACTGGACTTAACTCCCATCTTAGTGAACATGTAACTTCACAAATATCATACTATAATCAATCAGCCTCAATAAAATTCTCCACCATTCTTCGTTTAGAACGACAAACTAATTAATTTATGATAAGTCATTCCAAATGAAAAAAAATAAAAATAAAATAAACAAAGTAAACCTTAGATAAAGCTAAAAAGAGTAAATTACCGATACTAAGGAACCGGGGGCAAACCCAGATGCAACCATGGACGTCTCAGATAGCCAGAGATTGTGTCCTTTAGATCTAGAAACATTTTCAACATCAGTAACTTGGCCAATGAGAGCAGTTTTCCGTATCAGGGAAGGATATTTCACTGAAGCTTTTTCCAGAGTGTGCATAAGATCATCATCACTGGTTTCAGGATCCAGAGAAGGCATCAACAACGGGGTCCGAGGAGACGAACACTGGTCAGAACTTGACACCCTTGACAGTGTCTTTGACTGCTTCTTTGCCTTCGAAGGCATCTCTAGATTCTGTAAACGCATAACAAAGCAATCACAATTAGAAAACAAACAAGCAGAACACAACCCAAACACTCAATTCAGAAATCCTCGTTGGAAACCAAACTATAGGAACCACCCAATTTAGAAATCAACCAAAATCGTAAGAAAACAAACTCTCTAAGAACACAACCAAATTCAGAAATCAACTAAAATCGTTGGGAAACAAAATATAAGAACACAAACCAATTCAAATATCATCCAAAATCATTGGACGCACTAAAGCCTAAACTTTATGATTACAAAAATTATCTAAAAATAAACATTTTGTCATGTGCTACCTAGTCTTCCAAATTAAATTCAAGAAGGAATTAACTTCCACAAACTTCAAACACCATAAGCTGAATTTTGCTCATACCAGCACGGGAGAACAATCATATTAGCAAACTAATATATAAGGTCATAGAATTTGTAAGATTTATTGCAAAATTCTCAAAAAAAAAAATTTTTTTTTGGGCATGTCGTCGTATGTTGTCCAACTATATTAATTAAAAAAATATTAACAAAAAATAAATTAATCTTTAAATGAAAATTTTTCTCTCTCTCACTCCTCTCTTCTATCTCTCTCGTTGTCTCTCTCCAGAATCCTCAATCCAAAAAGGAAAGAGGAAAAATCATAACCCAAAAGGCACATACAAGCAATTGCAAAAAGGGGAGAGAGAGAGAGAGAGAGAGAACCCAGAAAAACTTATTGCCGTGGTCTGCACTTCAAGGCCAGGAGCAGACGGCCGTCGAAGGGTGAGCTCGCCAAGGGAGCGGAGTCGCGCTTGGGTGGGTTGACGATGGGGAGGGCAGCTAGACTTGGGCGGCACGGCGGAGTTACGGGTGGCGCAATGCCAGGCGAGGCTCTACTCACGGCGCGTGCAAGGACGGCATTCCGCCTGAGCTGAGTTCGCAAAGGCAAGTGATTGTGGAATAGCGAGTGCAGCGGCGAGGAGGGAGGTGCGGGTAGAGGGTGATAAAATATTTTTAAGAGTTTTTTGGGCTTTTCGGGGGAGTTTTTGCACATTATTGTAAAAGGGCAGTTGTAAATTACTATTTGGGGTATTTTTAGAAAATTATTATATAATGTTCCGTTTGTTTGGCATCTCTAAAATTGAAAAATGAAAACAATTTTCATTTTAGACCTTTCTAAATTTCCGTATCTAAACATCTAAAAATTTTCATTTTCGAAAATAAAAAAATACTGTCTAGAAACAAAAAAATTTTTACCCATCCAAACAACTTTTCACTTTTAAAAAAAATTCCAAATAACTTTTCATTTTACTTTTTCCACTTTTCAAAAACGGACATTCCATCCAAACGGAGCCTTATATTATATTTAAATATAATTTATTAAATATAATGTATATATAAATTAAAAATATTTATATTGTCTTTGAATATAACGTGTGTTTAAATAAAAAGTATTTAAATTATATTATATATATTGTTTGGATGAAATGTTTTTGAATTGTATTATATGTGATGTGATTGATAAAAATAAAGAGAAAAAAAGGATAGATAAAGAAAGTGTGTGATGTAATGTGATTGGTAAAAATAGTAAAAAAATAAAATGATTAATATTGATTAATATTTGAATATAATATTTTTGTGTTTTAATAAAAATTACATCGTATTTAAATGTAATGTGAGTCTAATGGGATAAACAAAGGGGGCATATGTATATTTAGGGGGCGTTTGGTAAACGCATTGCGTTTTAATTATGTTTAAATATTTTTTTTAGTATTTTATTTGGTTGAAAAGTATTTGTTTTGTATTTGAATAAAATATGTGTATGGATGAAAAGTATTTTAGAATTGAAAAGTTGATGTGATTGGTAAAAATAGAGATAAATAGTTAAGGTTAAAAAGTTGATGTAATTGTTTTAAAAAACTTTTAAATAGTAATTATTTTTATAGTACTGTTAAAAATAATTATATTTGAATGTAAAACTTTTTGTTTCATTCAAAATTAAATTTCATAATATTAAAAATCGTTTATCAAGTATTACTTTTTTCATTGTATTAAAAAAAATTTACCAATCATCAACTTATTATTATTGGTTGTGAAGGTAAATTACTGTTTATTTAGTTTGAGGGTTTTGAAAATGACAATAGTTAAATTATGGTTCGTTTGGATGGGGTGTTTATTTTTTAAAAATGAAAAATTTTTAGATATGAAAAATAAAAAGTTGTTTTGAATTTTTTTTAAAAGTAAAAAGTTATTTGGGTGGGTGAAAACTTTTTATTTCTAGAGAGGTCTTTTTTTATTTTTCAAAAATGAAAAATGTTGGACGTTCAAATACGGAAATTTAGGAATGTTTATTTTTCTTAAAATGAAAAATTTTTCATTTTTCAAATTTGAAGGTACCAAATTAGTTTATTTGCGAAGAGAGACAAATTTTAATGCAGATTATTTTACGCCTTTGAAAGGTGTCCAAGAAGTTTTGAGAGGGGGGAAAAAAATCAAATCACAACTTCTAAAAAGAATGAGAGTAATTTTCCTCGTTAATCAAATCACAACTTTTCAGGGGCGCTGTTCTCTCCTTTCAAGCTCACTGGAAAGTCAATCAGGAGTCTTGGTTTAATGACTTCAAGCTTCGATCAACGGCCACAATTACGGTTATGCAGTAAAAAGAGGTATTTCTCTCTTCCTCTTCTTAATTACTGTTTTTGCGCTTCTGGGTTATCTTAATTTGATCCAGTGAGGTTCTTCTCCATGTAACTTAATCGATAATCACTTGTTGAAGTAATTATGTGCTCTCACTCATTATGCACCCTAGCTGTTTGAAGAAAAGACTCAGCCAAAAAAAAAAAAAAAGGACTGTTTTAGCTCTATATGACTTATCTGATTTCGGAAGAAAAATAAGTTGTTTTGCTACGTTCAGATTGGTTTCTTTATTTATTTCCACTGAGACTATTTGATTTTCACATGGCTCGAAACTTTTGTTGGGTTAAAATAATTGAATGTGTTTCACGACTGGTATTTTGTGGAGATTTTTTATGTTTGGTTTCAAGGCCTTTATGTCTCTATCTTTAATTCACTTTATTCAGGTTTACTCTTCTTATACATGTTCTTCTTCATTCACTGCATTCGGCTTCGATCATTGAGGTTGTTTTTCCGCCCTTTCTTCTTCTCAACTATTTCGCGCGAAACCGCTTTAAGAGAACAATCATGCATCGGATATCTCCGGAACTGCAAAACCTTGGACCAGCTCAAGCAAGTACAGACTCAGATATTCATGGGGGGATTGCACCAAAGCAGAGGCACTCTTCACAAGCTCATGGCCTTCTGCACGGACCCGTCCCTTGGAGACTTGGGGTACGCCGAGAAAATATTCAGTTATATTCAAGAACCAACTCTGTTTGTTTATAATATTATGATTAAGGCGTATGCTAAGAGGGGTAGTTTCAGAAGAGCTGTTTCGCTTTATGCACGATTGAGGGAAGAGGGTTTGTGGCCTGATAATTTCACGTACCCATTTGTTCTGAAAGCAATTGGGTGCTTGGGAGAGGTTCAGGAAGGGAAAAAGGTTCATGGGTTTGTGGTGAAGACTGGGCTTGAGTTCGATACTTATGTTTGTAACTCACTCATTGACATGTATGGTCAATTGGGTGAGCTATTTTATGTTAGGAACTTGTTCGAGGAAATGCCTGAGAGAGATTCAGTTTCTTGGAATGTCACTATTTCTGCATTTGTGAGGTGTAGGAGGTATTCTGATTCTGTTGATGTTTTCAGACAGATGAGACTTGAGAGCAATGAGAAGCCTGATGAAGCTACCGTTGTGAGCACCCTTTCGGCTTGTACAGCATTGAAAATTTTGAAGCTTGGTAAGGAAATTCATGATTATGTTAGGGATGAGCTTGGTTTCACTGATAAAATCAACTGTGCATTGTTGGATATGTATGCAAAATGTGGTTCGTTAAGCATAGCACGGAAAATTTTTGATGAGATGCTGACTAAAAATGTTATCTGTTGGACTAGTATGGTATATGGATATATAAACTACGGTAAGCTTGATGAAGCTAGAGAGTTGTTTGAAAGGAGTCCTGTTAGAGATGTTGTGCTTTGGACTGCTATGATCAATGGCTATGTGCAATATAACCGTTATGATGATGCAATGATTCTTTTCCAAGAAATGCAAAGCCGAAAAGTTAAGGCAGATAAATTTACTATGGTTGCTCTCCTCACAGGTTGTGCTCAATTGGGAGCTTTAGAGCAAGGAGTATGGATTCATGGCTACATAGAAGAACTTGGAATTAAGATTGATGCTGTTGTTGGTACTGCTCTTATAGAAATGTATGCTAAATGCGGCTGCATTGACAAATCTCTGGAAATCTTCAAAGGATTAAGGGAAAAAGATACAGCCTCTTGGACTTCAATAATTTGCGGGCTAGCCATGAATGGCAGAACAAGCGAAGCACTTGAGATGTTTTCAGAAATGAAACAGGTAGGCATCAGTCCTGACGATATTGCCTTTATTGGTATTTTAAGTGCATGTAGTCATGCTGGCTTGGTTGAGGAGGGTCGCCAGTTCTTCCGTTCCATGATGGAGATTTATAAGATTAAACCAAAGTTTGAACACCATGGATGTTTGGTTGATCTTTTTGGTCGAGCTGGATTGTTAGATGAAGCAGAGGAGTTGATAGAAAGGATCCCAAATGATAATAAGGGGATTGTAGTTTCTCTATATGGTGCACTACTTAGTGCTTGTAGAATTCACGGAAATGTGGAGATGGGTGAACGAGTGGCTAGAAGGCTGGCGGATATTGAATCAAGTGATTCTAGTGTTCACATGCTTCTTGCCAATATCTATGCCTCCGTTGAGAGGTGGGAAGACATGACAAAGGTGAGAAGGAACATGAAAGATCTTGGGGTGAGAAAGATGCCTGGTTGTAGTTCAATCGAGATTAATGGTGTCGTAAGTGAGTTTGTCGTTGGAGATGTATCTCAGCCAGCTTCATCACATGGACAACGTTGAAATCCTTGTTGGAATAGAGAAGAGTCTTGAAATAGAAAGATAAACCTAAGCCCAGGAAATTGTTGACGACTTCATTGGTTTTTTTTTTTTTTCCTGCAACAAACGATTGCATATTATTCATCCAGTGAAGAAAAGTGTTTGTTTTGACAGCGGGTTAGTTTCTTTATCTCTTGGGGGCTTGAAATTCTCAAATGGTACATATTGATGATTTAGATAAACAAGAGACAATATCGAGCAAGTGCTAACAGCACTTTCCTGTTGAGCCAAGTGGAAGATGGAGATTTCATATAATAATAATAAAATGAGAGAGAGAAATCCAATTTTAGAAAGGACTTTTTTGTTTCCTCTGTCACTTCATCCATTACTGAGCTAGATTCTGTAGCTACTTGGTTGAATATGAAGTTTGTTACTCAAATCTTGGGATGACTTTCCGAGATAGATGAAAATATTCCTGTACCAAATCTTGAAAAAAATAGACCTTGTATTAAGTTGGAGGCTAAATTGCAGGAATCTTACATGCTCGTAATACTTTTCCTAGAAAATTTGTTAAAGATAATGCTTTCCTTTTAAGCTCTTGCTTCAAACCAGTTCTGCTGATTGTATTCCATCTTCTTTTTCTCTATGATTCTCTTGTATATAGTTTCTTGTTGAATAAATTTTCATTTTGGTGGATTTATACAGTTTCAACAGCATTATAAGAATGATGATAAGAAGCCAAAAATGAATAATGTCTTTGGATCGTCCCGAACTTAATTTATATTGAAGCCTGCAGAATAGTCACTGTGCATGACTAGAATTTATGGATCAGTGAATGAGTTGTGGTTTAGCCAGTCATGACAGTTCGTTAGGATAAGTCGTGTGATTCGTAAGACCAGCCAGTGTGATGATATATTTTATGCTGTAGAGAAGCAAGTCTCTGAACTTTCTTCTCCTTGGCCTGCGATTATTAGGAAGTGTTTACAAGTACTTTATAACAATCTCTTTGATATTTCCTCTACTGTCAATCTTTACGGAGTTGATCTTATGCATGGATTTTTAGCTTATCAATGAATTTTTTGTTAACTTTATACATTTTCCAAGTATTTCTTATGCTTTAGGATGATCTCTTATTGCAACACTGCAACTTTTTGTTTGTTGCATAACACGAAACCAGACAACTTTTTTATGGAATACGAGTTACAACAGGGCTCATAGACTGTATAATTCTGTCTGGTATGTTGGCTTCCGAACAAGTTTAGAGAATTGGTTATGATGTAGATTTTGGTCACGTGGAAGAAGTCTCACAACTGTCTACGCCAAAGAATCTAGAAAAGCAGGTAAGATCTGTTTTCATTGTTGATTTCTTCATTGGCCTGCTCCGATTCCTTTGATTGGTTGAACATATCATGATTTGTTAAATTAACTGATAGCAGGGTGGATTATTGCTTATAATATATCACAGGAATCAAATCATAGAAAGATTTTTGTTAAGCTCAATGTGGATGTGTCTTTTGTTGCCGGTGCAATTGCTGTCAGCATTGAGAGCATTTTTCAGGACCACAATGGTATTGTTGTGGCTGCCTTTGCCTTGCCCGTATTGCTGAATTGTTGGCTATCTGTTCTGGTTTTCTTGAAAATCCAATTACAAGGGATCGTTATCTTTTTCTCCTAGCGTTCCTAAGTCCCATACACAGGCAAAATTTTATCATTTCTTCCCTCCTTCCCTTCTTTGCACTTCCTTTTGTTATTATTATTTTTATTCATCACCATAAACGGCAGCTTTTAAACAAAGCATGAGAGTTTAGGCTCTTCCTGTGCATGTGTAGTTGAATGTTCATTGATAAAGCAAAGTCATTATTCTTGCCGTCCACTGATTGAAAGTCAGTAAACAAAGTAAAAGGAGTAAAATGGATATAGAAGGTCTGTAACCTTATTGCTATGGGCAAGACCTTTTTTTTTTAATTTCCCCCTATAGCATGTGTAGGAAATAGTTGACTATTGATAAGATATTCTAGGAAATATTGTAACAATATATATCCCTAGAATAAAGAGAGATGATTAGGATCTGATTACGAGAAATTCCTTCCTTGAAGGATATAGATAATTATTTTCCTATTTTGTATCTAGGGAATAATTTTATATATGCTTGCCTCTGATTTAACGTATGATACACGAAAAAGAATTCATCTTTCAATCTTCTTCTTTATTTTTGTTCTCCGTTATACCGCAGAATGTTAAATCTGCTTTTATGTTCTGATTCTTTTTTTCTTTTAAAGCTGCTTAGACAATGAAAAGTAATAGTTTTCCTAGTCTTGCGATAACTGGACAGTGAATCATGGAATGGCATTATTAGCTCTGCCTGCCCTTCATTTACATCCTCCAAAGCTCTTTCTAGGATTGGCCTCAGAATCAGCCTGGATTTCTTAAAACATTCGAAAGTTTACTGTGTACTCGTATCCTCCGATTTTTGAATAAGAAATTCCACTATTTTCTGCTCCAAATCAACTCTTTGGGAGACTTCTTCTCCCACCCTATGAAATACAGAAGATAACTTGCTAAAGAAAACTGCCAACTTTTTTATACCCTTAGCTCAGAAAACAGAGTTGAAACACTTGAAACTGGCTTTAAGATTCCCCTCAGCACTAGTAATCAGCAAATTGCACGGCTTCAGTTCCTGAAATGGCCAATGTGACTTCTTGTCAGTTCTTTCCGTCACAGGCATGGTGCGACCCTTGTAGCTTTTGATATCTCCCATATTCCTCGGCCCCAACATAGACAATCTGCTCGGCTTGATTAAACTTGACTGCATATTCAAGCTCAGTGTGACCATTTTACTTCTCATGGCTGATTATTTCTCTCATCGAAGCGCTCAGCATAAACTTGCAACAACAAGGCTCCATTCAGTTACAAGTTTTGTAACATGCTTGTCTCTTTAACTGATTGTATCGTCTCTTTGATGACATTGTTTGGCTCACGTAAGGGCTTTCTATTACCGCCGAACACTTTCATCATATCTGCAGTCTTCTTGGGTCTATCTTTTGTTGCTTTCGATTTAGAGGCTGACCAAGATTTTGTCGCAGCATTGGCAGTCACTGGTTTGGCTTGTGACCTCTAATGTGCAAGCTGCAAGGCTTACCACTTGTTGAAGCTCAACAGGGGTATGAAGCTTGGTGCAGAGCTCGGTGCAACTGTGTGGTTTATGTATACGCATATGTCCCATCGGGTTCTGATTCTTGGCCTGCAACTGACGAGGGTAGTTGCTTGGTCTGCTCGAGTGACTCGTCAGCAGCAGGCTGCTTCTTCTTCCGCTGATCAGTAATATTTTCTATTTTTATATACTACTTGATATGGTTCTTTGTTTAGATATTCTCTGTCTGTACTTGTGTAGCTGTGTTAGTTGTTGGTGAAGAACTAGGAGGTTTGATCACCCAAATTTATCACCTCGTTTACATGAATTTATATAATACAGCTTCTAATAGATGCAATAAAGAGGATTCTAACACGTGAAAAACATATTTTGCATTACTAATTTTCGATTATTGTTTGGAAATGAGTGCCTTTAAGTCCTTTATATACATACATACATATATATATATATGATTCTAAGTAGAATCATATACATATATATATTTATAGTAGTGCCTTAAGTCTTTAAATTGGGACAAAATTCGAATATGATTCTAATTAGACCGACTTCAACTAATATTGGTAATTGGATAGTGACACGTACCTTGAAAACCAAATTCAGGTTTTACTTTAAAGAGGCTACTGAAAACAACCAATTTTGCTTCTCGCTAAGGAGTGTGTTTAGTAAGAGGGAAAAGTAAAAGACAAAAGAGGAATGAATGGATTAGTGAAAGGATTTTAACATTTATAATTACTTGATATGAAAGAAAAGAGGAAGAAAGTAATTAGGAGAGTAACTCCAAATTTTTTAAAACACCCAAATTTTAGGTGGCATTTGGTATTATTTTTGAAATGTTTTCTATTTTCAAAAAAATTGAAAATGAGAATGTTTTGAAAACTGTGTTAAGATTATTTCTGAGATTGTGTTTGGTTATGTTTTCTGAGTGTATATTTTGAAAAACATAAAAATGAAACTTTGTTTGGTTATATTTTTTCAAAACCCATTTCATTTTCAAAAAACTTAAAAAACACAATATTTTTTGAAAATAAAAACAAAAAGTGAAAACAATTTTTTTTCATTTTCAAAAAACCTAAAATAACATAGTTGAAAACGGTATTTTCGAAACGGTTTTGAAAATGTTAAATAAACAAACATTATTTTGAAACCGTTTTCATTTTCTGTGTTTTTGAAAATAGAAAATCATTTTCAAGATTAAAAACAAACGCCCCTTAATCTTTTTTAAATTAGAGAAATTATTAGAAGGATTTCACACCAAATAACATAAAAGAAAGATCTCTCTTGCTCCTTTCTTATTTTCCGGTTTCGTTTAAATGATTTACCACTTTCTTATCTTATACTTTATTAATATTTTTTTATGCAACATGATATAGTGGTTGAACCAAAGTCAACGTCTGCAACGGCTAAATGGGAATGTGGAATTTTTTTGATGGCCTTTTGGCACATTGTTTAGTACTAGTGTTCATGTGTATAAAATTTATTTTATATTTGAAGACATGTAAAATATAGATGGGACTTATTTAAGAAAATTTTGTTTTAATAAAATAAATGAGGAGAAAAAATATTTTCAATGACGCATATTTGAAAAAAAAAAAACAAATTTTAAGGGAAAATTTAAAAAAGAGAACAAAAAGTAGTTATGAGTATAATTTAACAGTAATTTCATACTTGAATTTATTGTAAGATATAAAGTACAAATCCCTTATTCTAAATAAGAAAAAGGGACAAAAATGAAGAAAGAGAGAGAGAGCGCTAAAATAAGACAAATTTATTAACTAAAAAGTAGAGATAATGAAAAAAGTAAATATAAAATTTTAGAGTGAAAAATTGGAAAAAAAAAAAAAAGGTGTAATTTTAAAGGAATGAAAACAAATGGGGAAAGATGAAAAGTATTAAAAAGAAAACTTTTAACTAAAATGGTGAGTTTTTGGTTGAAAGTGACGAGTAGACCCAATTTTGACACTTCTATATATTGTATAGATTATAAGATTACAAACATTTTAACAAAACAATCAGGAAAAAAAAAAAGTATTCATGAAAGTCACATTTTATAAAATAATATCTTGGAGGGTCGTAAAAAAAAAAAATTTAATTGGCAACGTGTCTGAGAAGATTTAAAAAAAAAAATTTTAAAAGGATAAAAATTAAAAAAAATAAGGAGTTTAGATGAAAAGGTGAAAAAACATAAAAGGAGGACTGAAAAATAAATATTAAAAAATTTTCAATCAAAACGTATCTTTTGGTTGAAATTTCATGAATAATAAGGCTCACAAATAAAATTGTATCAGTTACCATTTCAGATAACAAGGACTATTATGAGTTAGGTGAGCCCAAAATAAGAAACGTTTAAGGTTTTTCACTGCCACGGACTCACGAATGCTAATGTCAATTGGCTCAGCATCATCCATAAAATCATCATCATTAATGCGATTGTCATTCTTCACACCTTCATTGAATTGATAGTCGTTTTTCAATTTCCTAGCTTCATACCTCTTTTCCCCGTATCCTCAGATTTTCAGTTATTTCCTTCCATCTCATCTTGATTGATTCTCATTTATCATTAAGGATTAAAATATCGACATTTTTATTGATATTTCCATAAAAAAATTTCATATTTAAAAAATACCGATTAAATATAGGAATACAGTATCTTGTTACAAAATATCCATAAAATTTCTATGGAAATATACGTAAATATCAATATTTTCATAAAAACTGTAGTGTAAAATAATTTCTCGAAATTTCCATAAATATATCCGTATTTTACATCAATTTCCACCTATATCAATATTTCTGATAATATTTTAGTAAAATTTAAATACCAATAATTCTATAAATATGAATATTTTTGTCCTTGAATTTAACCCCCTCCTTTTCAAGCGCACACATATAGTAACTACAAAAATCTGCCAACCTCAAAAAAAATAAAAATGGAAATAACAATGAATACTCAAAAGGAAAAAGAAAAGTGCATGGAATTGCACTATCAAAAAATTACACCCTCAATTTCTCACTTTCACTTGATACAATTTTTCAGAGTACTAACCTAACTTATAATTTTCCAAAACCATTTCTTTATCTATCTCCCACTCTATTTATAGGAGTCTCCTATCTTATAATCATCAATCACTTCCTAAATTTTCAAA
Organism: Antiaris toxicaria; assembly: GCA_035233585.1. Lineage (NCBI taxonomy): Eukaryota > Viridiplantae > Streptophyta > Magnoliopsida > Rosales > Moraceae > Antiaris > Antiaris toxicaria. The sequence continues at coordinate 12,387,772 of CP141161.1, forward strand.
TAAAACCTCTGTTTTTTCCTGTCTCTAATATTTCACGTACTCCTTGTAGAGTTTTAAAGACATGGGTTGTGACAGTTTTCAGAACCGCTATCCCAAATGATCCAAGGATCGTGAGAAAGTGGTGTAGGGGGTAAGAGTGTGAGCAGGGCCACGATTTTGTTAGTAGTCTGGAAAAGCCGTGGCCCTGTCCACCTATGGGTTAGCTCGTAGCCTTGCTAACACACTAGCAAAGCCATAGTCGTGCTAGCGCTGACGAAGGTCATAGCTCTGTTACCGCATATGTAGGGTCTCGACTTTGCTCATGCTTAATGGGAGTCAGTAGGTCTCTTGACGTTTGTTGGATGGTGAAGGGAGCTAAAACTCCCATCGAGCCTTCGTTGTGAGCCAAGGGACTAGTAAATTGTCAAAGACATGAGACATACTGTCGTGAAGCATTTAATTGCTTTGTGAGTTGCGTCCATTAGTAAGTACCAAAATTTTTCTGTCTTAAATACTGATGATGTGGCAAATTGATTTTGACTAATGCATATTATGGGATAACAATATGTACGAAATATGGTGTCTTTTGGTGCCATTTTTTTTCCATCGTTTTCATGGGTTTGATAAATGGCCTTAAACTATATGTCTGTTAATGTTGGCTCTTAAATATTGATTTTACATTGCATATTTTCTTGAAATTTTTTTACCATTACGCCAATGGTTTCTTTGATGATATTCTATATAAAAAAAGGTAGAGAGATAGAAATTGAACACGTTTTGATTATGAGTTTTATTTATGGGAAAGTTATAATTAGACATTTTTGACAAAATTGTAATTTTATTAAAGATATATGTCGACATATAGGATATTTTGGATATATTGTTTCCATTAAAAAATGTTTAATTATGATCTTAGCCTTGATTAATATTCATATGGTATCATTTATACATTAGGGGTTGTTTGGAAGACCAACTTCAACCTATGTTTTTAAAGTTGACTTTCAATTTGTATCTCATTACACGACTCACCTCCAAAACTTTTACTTTAGTTAGCTACAAAACAATCTACTACTCTCTCCATTATTTCTATGAAAGTTTGGAAGACCAACTTCAACCTATGTTTTTAAAGTTGACTTTCAATTTGTATCTCATTACACGACTCACCTCCAAAACTTTTACTTTAGTTAGCTACAAAACAATCTACTACTCTCTCCATTATTTCTATGAAACACAAACTTAAAAAGTGTACAATTTTCTTATTTAAGTCGAAACAAGATTTATTTTGCAATCAAAATACAAACATATTTCATGTTCTAACACTATTCAAATATCACAATTTATTTTTAATAATTTTAATCAAACACATTTTTAGATCCTCCCTCATCCTCAATTTTTAAAAAAAAAAAACCCAAAAGTCCAACTCCAACAACCTATCTTCCAAACATGCCCTACTCTAATATTTGATATCATTTATTTTTAAGACTCATTTAAGAGGATGGGTTCCAATCCATCTCATGTAGTTTGTTACAGCTTTATTTCGTCTTTTTCCTCAATTTTTACTCTCAACTTTTACTATTCCAATCTATCCCAATCGGTATTACATATATTTCAATTCATTCCCTCATACAAGCCCTTAATTATTCTAGTGTTATGATTCCGTTTGTAAGACCATCTACAATGCACATATTTATACTAATATTATATTTGCTATTTGATATAAAAAAAATTGTATGAAAATAATATATTTTAGATTTATATTCTAATATATGATGTTTCTTTCTATAAGACTCTACTATATTGTGTTATTTCATGCTATATCGACCTTTTGTTATCTTCAAAGTATATAAAAATAAATTTAGGTTTAAATAACTTAAAAATGACAAGATAATAATAATTAGGTGAAAAGGTTCATAAACCAATCATTACAAATTAAAGGATGGATGAATATTAAATAAGGAAAAATGTGAACAAATAATTAATAAAATAATAAGTTAATAATATTAATTCTCTCTCCTTCTCTTTCTCTCTCTAAGTTCAAAAAAAATTGCAGTGTTTGACTGAGCTTGGTGCCATCTCTGAGCATGTCATCAAGCTTCTAACCCAGAAGTTTAGTCCTCGGATTTGTTTTGATGTCGATTGTGTGTGGATTGGCCCATCTATTTAGCGAATCGAACTTGCCTTAGAGGTGGGTTGTCCTTCCGGGGTGGCTCTACTCAAAGTTGGCTTCTGTTCAATAGTCAATGGATTACAACTGGTGGAACTTTTTTCTTTTTTAATAAAGGCATTAATGTTTTCATCCTTTTGATGTGTATTTTTGCTTTTCTCCGGTGTTTTTATTTTAGTAACGATGGAGGTGATGTTTCCACTTATGTTTCCCACCCATTTAAAATTGGTATAGTGTATGACTTCCGACTAGAGTAAGTGTCCCTATTACATGGGATTAGTCCCAGTTAACTGAACTAATCCATAAATTGTTTTAGTGTTGTTTAGTGAGTAATGGTCAAGTTCGAAGATTACGTGTCAAGCGGACCTTTTCCTGTTTGAGTTTCGGTATTTATGTTCACCGCTGTGCTTTTAGTCTTTGCTGTGGATACAGTCTATTCAAGATCAAATTTGTTTGTATTTGGAGTCATTTATATCTTGCATATTTTGTTTTTCATAAAATAAAATTTCCCATTTCAAAAAAAAAAATCAATAGAAATTAAATGTCAAATTTAATATTGAGTATACTTTAGAAAATTTATCACTATGTTTAACATTAAACAAATTTGACATTAAAAATTTACAATCAGCATATTAACTTAATATACTTTATCATAAAGTATTTTCTTGCCTAAATATCAAAATTTACAATCAGCATATTAACTTAACACTCTAATATCTCTAATTTTGTTGTTCATTTTCTATTTGTTATTTTTAAAGAGATTGTTGTTCCTTTTTTTTTTTTTTATATTGTGATTGAGTTGTTGTTAATTAATTAAAAATAATAATTCTCATTATTAAATAAATAAATAAGAATAGTATTATTCTAGCAAAAATTAAGAATAGTATTAAAAACATCAATATCAATTTCATTTTTAACTTTAAATGTTAATTTATGAGAAAATTAGTTGTCATTTTTTCACAAAAACATATATATAAGGTATTTAGCACCCTGTAAACTTATTACTATTTGATAACTTACTCCATAAACTTTTAATTTAAAAATTTACTCTTTAAATTTGTTAAATTATTGTAACGTATTCCTTTTAATTAATATTATATTAAATTGAAGATTTGAAATTGGAAGATTTCCATTAATCTTTGTACTAGATTTGAAAACTTTTGGTTGGAAATAGGGTTTTCTTTCATATGAAACGAATATGAGTTTTTCATATTTAATTTAATGGAAAATTGATTTGTAGAGGTAAATTTACATTAAATTGAAGATTTGAAATTGGAAGATTTGCATTAAATGTATTGTTTGTACTAGATTTGGAAACTTTTGATTGAAAATAAAGTTTTATATTCTTATATGAAGCGTACGTGGGTTTTTTATATTTAATTAATGAAAAAAATTAATAAATATTTACACAAAATGGTAATTTTGAGCCACCCCTTTTAATATATAAACACAATAATATTTTATTTGTAAATTTGTGAGGCGTTTGTTTATAATTTTACATTTGTATTACATTTAAACGTAATGTAATTTTCATTCAAATATAAAAATTTTATATTTAAATACAATGTTTTTCAATAATATCTCAAATACATTAATATTCCAAAATATTTTTAAAATAATTTTTTTTCTATTCAAATTATATTGTCTCTCTATCTCACTTTTTTTATCTACTTTTACTAATCACATCAACTTTTTAATTCTAAAATACAATTCAAACACTTTTCATTCAAACACACATTGCATTCAAATGCAAAGTAAATACTTTTCATTTAAATACAAAATGCATTCAATGCATTGCGTTTAAATATAATACATTCACTAAACACCTCGTTAAACAGTTTTTCAAATTCACTAATTTGAAATACCCTTTCTACCCTTCCATATTGACTTTCCCAAAACTAGTGTTATAGTTTTTTTTTAGCCTTTTTTTTTAATGGTAACTCATATATTCACACAAAATTGATAAGAAATAAAAAAATAAACAGAATCAATATAAATACAAAATAATTTGAATCAGTATCAAATTGATCATGTCATTGAATAAAAACAAGACATTCATCAAATATAATTTAATACCATATTGACGATATTAATATTGAATATATAAACTCAAAAAAAAATAACAATAACATGGATAAACATGAATCATAGTTTAAAATACGATGACAATAAATTATTGTATAAACTGTGGAGTAATAAAATAACTAGATCATTATTATATTGATGAAATAAAAACAACAACACAGTGACTAAGTGATATTTAACCAAAAGATATGGTCAATTATTTAAAATATATTTATAATAAATTGTTGTCTAAGATAACATAACAACTACTTCAATATTATATTAACCAAAAAAAATGTCAGGGAGTGGGAAAATATTGTGTAAATGAGAGAGTATTGCATTAGTAAATGGAGAAAATGATTTTAGGTTTTTTTTTTTTTTAGTTTTAAACACTTGAAATATTAAAATATTTTTCTACTTTTAAATTTTGAATTTGAATTTGTGAGATTAATGTGCCTATTTTTTAACAGGGAATTTCATATAATTTGTTTCTTATATTACATGCAATCATATTTTTGTCAAAAAAAATGTCCAGATTTGTTTTTTCTTTTTTAATTTTGTAAATGAATTTATTTTTGAACATTTATTAAGACCATGACTCCAATTTGATTATATATGTAAATAGTTTAAAAATTAATTTATATAAGAAATATTACAATAATTTAATAAGTTTAGGTGTAAATTGTTAGAAGTAAAAATTTGGATGCAAATTATTAAAAGATAACAAGTTTGGGCATATTAATATTATATATCCATAGAATATATATATTTTATATTTAAAATATAAATATATTTAAATGAGTCTAAATCTAAAACTTTAAGTTTGATTTATTTTTTTTTAAATAATAAAAATTATAATTCAATTAATTAACTTAAATTTAAAAATTTTATTACGTTACAAAGTTAGCAGTATTTTTGTTTTTCTCCCAAATCCCATATAAGGAAAACCATGTTTGAAATGACAAAAACAACCTCGTAACGCACAAACCGCAGAAACATGAGCCGGAGAGAACCGCAAGACGAGGTCAAAGAGAGACAAAAGAACCACTGTCCCACGTTGTTTGCATTCTTTCTCTCTCCTCTTGAGTTCGAAAACCCAACTCATCTCATCTCTCAAACCCGTACCCATCTTTCTCTTCCCCGTCACCGTCCGACCGTCCTTTGCCCTCACCGGAAACCGCTCTTTGCGGTTTTCTCGCCGATCTCTTTTTAAAAAAATGAGCACCGGCGACCTTCTCAATATCGAGCCCCAGGAGCTCCAATTCCCCTGTAAGTTCCAAGTTCCTCCTATTTCAATTTCCCCAATTTTGAAAAATAAAACCTCTTTTCTTTTTTTCAATTTTTTTTTCTGTCAGATCCGTGTTTTTGTTTTCCATGTTTCTAGTGTTTCTGATTTTTTTTTTCTCTTCCATTAAAAAAAAAAAAGTTGAATTGCGGAAGCAGATCTCATGCTCTCTCCAACTTTTGAACAAGACCGATGATTATGTCGCTTTCAAGGTACTAAATTTTTTTGGATATTTTTTATGTTGTTTAATTTTTGGATTTTTGTTAATTTCCCTTTTTCCCAAATGTTTGTTGTAACCTTATAATTGTGAAATGGGGTTTCCAGGTAAAGACTACAAATCCCAAGAAGTATTGTGTTAGACCCAACACTGGAGTTGTCTTGCCTAGGTCTACCTGCGATGTTATTGGTAAATAAGTACACAATTTTTCTGCTTGATTATGATTTGCTTTTAATTACTAATTTGTACTTAATTATGATTTTTTTTTTCTAATTTTCCATTAAGTGCTTATGTATGAAAATTCGTTTTTTTTTTTTTTTAGTAACAATGCAAGCGCAAAAGGAAGCGCCACCAGATATGCAATGCAAGGACAAGTTCTTGCTTCAGAGCGTCGTGGTGAGCGCCGGCGCTACGGCCAAAGATGTCACGCCGGAAATGGTAATTGTCTTTCTTTTGAAGTTATGAAGTTTGTAACTCTGCTAGTTGATGTGAATTCCACAACTGGGTTTTTCGTTTTTGGTGCTTTTCAGTTCAGTAAGGAATCCGGGCATCACGTTGAAGAGTGTAAATTAAGGGTGGTGTATGTCGCTCCACCTAGGCCACCGTCGCCCGTTCACGAAGGATCAGAGGAAGGTTCTTCACCGAGGGCTTCCATATCGGACAATGGGATTCCGAATTCTGCTGACATAAGTATTACTGTGAGTGTTTTGTGGATCCGTATATCGAATTCAATCAAGGGTCTTAATTCAATTAGTAGTATCTTCTGTTCAATTGGTGTCTGATCATTGGGATTGTGTTGTTGTCTTGTAGGCTTCAAGAGGCGTCGCTGAGCGACAAGGGCAAGTTGAGACTCAAGATAACTCATCTGAGGTATTTTATTATTGTAGTGTTTTTCTTCATGAATCGAGGAGCGTTTATATGTGCCTGTGGTAGTCAATGAAAATTAGACAGCATGTGGTAGTCGATGGTTAGGTAGTTGTTATTGGCATGATTCATGTTTCTATTTGTTTATATACTAAAAAGTCAAAAAGTTTTAAAATTTCAAGGCGTTCTGATCTCAAAATGAAAATTTATTTTTCGTGTACAACAAATACCATCTTTGGACTTTCTTTGCTTTGCGTTTGTTTGGAAGACCGGTTTTGAGTTGCCTATATCTTCTCACTCTTATATTGTAACTTGGCAATTTCGCACATTGATTCAGTTGATTAGTTCGATTAACGTGGGCATTTTTGCTGCTGTTGTATGCAGTCCTATTCAATAATTGTTTCTACTTGATGTGTGTATATATATATATATGTATATATTTTATGCGTTCGTGTTCATTAGCTTGAAAAGAACTATCATTTAGACTATTTCACTGGCACTATATAGAGTAGTATGTTGTCTTTGGAAAAAAGACAAAGAAACAGCATACCAGGTTTCGTTCTTTATTAACTATTGCACATGCTATGTTCCTTTCGTTATAATAGTGGTTCTGTATCTTTAATTATAGGCTAGGGCTATTATCGCAAAGCTGTCAGAGGAGAAAAATTCTGCAATTCAGCAAAATATCAAGCTTCAGCAGGAACTGGTAAGGGACTGTGTTGTTAGTAGTAGTAGATATTCTTCAAGACCACTATTACGTGAGTTTTCTGCATGTATTACTGCTGGCTGTGCATGATGTTCCTTTGAAGCTTAATGATATTAATTCTTGTGATAAAGACTTAAAAAAATAATGGATTTCTAGTGCTATTGGTCCCTAAACTTTTCAAAAAGCGACAGTTTGGTAATTGAACCTTATCTTTTATCTGATTAGTCCTTAAACTATTTATTTATTATTTTTTTAAGCAATTTAAGTCCGTAGACCTAAATTGAAAATAGACCTTTTAAGTTTAATGAATCTAATCACAACTCATCACATAATAATTTGAATGTTACAAAAAGGAATCACACAAGGTACAATAAAGAGAACATTCTGAATCTTATTTGATTGTTTTTGTTAATATCCAAGTTATCACGAGATGGACGATAAAGTCACAAAATTTAGGTACCATAAAGTCACAATACTAATAGATCAGGACTAACAGCTCATAAAAAAGAAAATAAAACAAAAGTTCTGCCGTTTCAGCTGTCATCTTTTCTACGCTAAAGGTGGGGGCTTTGCTTATTTGTTATTTCTAGAATAATGCATTTTGAGGAGTAACTGAGTGTTTGGGTAACTCGTAGCCGGGTTATTATGTGTTCTTACGTTGAGGCTCTCATGTGCAGGAGCTTTTAAGGCGGGAAGTTAGCAGAAGTCGTGGCGGCATCCCATTGATGTATGTCATAGTGGTTGCCGTGGTTGGCGTTATTTTGGGGCTCCTATTGAAGAAGACATGACCAACGTTGTTGCTTCTCATTCCGCCCCAGTAGTGTTTCGTCCGTCCGGAATGATATGTAAAAAACCAGAAGAAACATGAATGTGTGATTGTTTAGAGGAGAACTGTTATGTACTGCATTAGAGAACGACTCAATGTGTGACCCTTTTTGCTTATTTATTATTGTTAGCAGGCAATGACATTTCGGCAACTTTCTCAAATGGGTTTTCAAAATTACCAAAATGACAGAAAAAAGAAAAAGAAAAGTTATTAGCTTCAAACGAACGCAATTTTGAGCCACTTTTCTGTGTGGAAAGATTTTCCATAGAATGTCTCAAGGGCCTTCAACCGTGTCGATCCAAATTTGTATAACTATGCTCTTGACCACTTGATGAAAGATTAGATTAGATTCCCAACGATTAAATGTATGTCAAACCGGCAACAAAATATGTGAAATGAAAAACCGAGATTTGATAGATATTTCAGCCCAAGCCATAATGCAAGCAAAAGATGTCAACAACAAGTCATATGATGAAAGTCCCTACATCCCTCAAACAGCTTGGGAAAAAAATGTTGCAACATTTGATCGTAATTGACGTTCACTTTTGAAGCATCAAGGTCCTTCAAACCCTTTTATCATATGACAACGTACAGCAATCTTCCTAAAGTCTTCGAGACTCAGCTGCAAGAGACGGCAAAATGTTTAAAGAAATCTAGTTAGGATATAAAATATATATATATATTCTGTCAAATAGGCACGTTTTTCAAAACATTAGATCCGTATCAGTTGTTAATCGGATTTTACATTCTTTTAGGGGTATTTGGTAAAGGCATTATATTTTGATTGTATTTGAATGAAATTTGTTTTTTGAATATTATATTTGGTTGAAAAGTATTTGTTTTGTATTTGAATGAAATGTGTGTTTAGATAAAAAGTATTTTAGAATTGAAAAGTTGATGTGATTGGTAAAAATAGAGATAAATAGTGGAATTAAAAAGTTGATGTGATTGTTTTAAAAATGTTTTGAATAGTAATTGTTTTCGTAACACTGTTACAAAATTTGTGTTTGGTGTAAAATTGTATTGTATTTAAGTAAAATTAAAATGGAATATTTATCCAAATGCCCCCTTATTTTAATCAATCTAACGTTAACGTTCAGAAAAATATATTATCAGCAGAGTGAAACTTACAAAGAAAATATAAATTAGTTCAAGCACAGACCTTTCCATCTCCATCACTGTCAAAACAACGAATCATATCTGATAACTCCTTGTCTGTCCAGGTAAAGTCATGTGCGATGGCTACTCTTTCTAGATCTCTCACAGAAATTCCGTCATTCCAGTTTTCTGCATTCCAAGTTTTTTTTTTTTTTTTTTTTTAAATCTTGTGAGAGAGTACCGCCATGCAAACCAAAGCACTTGAGCTACTAAATCATGTAAACCTTCTCTTCAGATACAACACTCTCTCTCTCTCTCTACATACATATATATATATAAAAACATTCTCTAATTCTCTTGAGGAGACACGAATGGATTTATCATTGCGTACACAAAAGAAAAGTGGCGGTTCAGTGATTTACCATCAAATTGATAGAAATGAAGAACAAGCTCATCCTCAGTCATCTGCAGCCTGCTAGCAAACTGTTTCATCAAAAATTCAAACCAAAAAATTCATCAGAAGATGAAGAATACGTGAAACAAAGGAACATACATCTATTTACATATATAAATAATATAAACCAACCGATTTTTTCCTCTTCTTATTCCATGTATCTTCCTTGGTCTGCATTTTTCCCTTTGTTTCATTACCATCAGAATTGACCACATCATTGCTTCCTGAAGGGCCACTTTCTCGTAGTGAAAGAGCAATAGCCTGCTTATTAATATAGGTGAATTCAGACCATCAAATTTCATTAAATTTAGTAGTCTATGTACTCACACTACTCTGGCGGTCTAGAACTACACCATATCAGTAAGTATTATACATCATAGAACACTCTAAAATAACAAATAAGAACTTTACCATCTTCAGTGCATCATCATCATCAATGTAATCTGGTGTAGGTGACACCTTTCGAACAGGAACTTTCTTCTTAGACTTTGGAACTGTACTCTTCACCTTATGTGACAAAACCAATCAAAAAGTGCAAATTAACCAAAAAGAAAAACATAAAATCAAGTAATAACAAGCTTAATACCTTTCGTTTATCTGACTTAGAAGCCTTTCCACCTGAATGACAATAATCATCATCATCATCATCATCAAGACCATCAAGATTATATTTTTCGTCATCAGTGGACGAGGTGGGACCCTCCTCTTCAGGCCTATAATCGTCATCGTCGTCGGCGACCTTAGCTTTGCCCTTGACCTTCTTCTTCATCGTCGTCGAATTCTGAGACGAACCCATCAGAGAAGAAGCCATTTGGGGTAAACCCAGAGCTGCCATTCTGGCCCTGTTCTCCGCAATTCTCGACAGCCTCTGCTTCTCGTATTCCGAGACGCCCTTTCTGACTGGAGTTTTCCGACCACCGGCGCCTCCATTGTCCTCCGAACTGGAGCTCTCGTGGCTTTCTGATGATTCAGATTCTGAGGAATCGCGCGGCATATTAGGTTAAGGGTATACTCTAATTAAATATATATGTATATGTATGTGTATATATATATATATTTATATATTGTGAGAGAGGGCAAAAAAATTGGGTAACATTCATTATTTCATTATTTACAGCCAAGGAAGACAGGAGCTGCTTTAAAAGTAAAATTTGCAGGATCCCTGCTTTTTATCAAAATTTCAATTTAGCCACTTAACTATTGGTGTTTATCAGATGAAATCCCACTTTTTGGACCCTTGGCAATGTTTTAAAAAGTTTTGGCTTAGTGTGGTTTTAAGCATAATTTAATAGTAATTTTATGTCTTATTTCATTAAAATAAATATAGTTCAAAAAGTGTTTAAGTGCATTTAAATAAATTTTCAAAAGAGTTTGTTGATTTTTTTCACGGGGTTTTCAATCAAAACTATAAAATATGATTCCTTGAAAAAATCTCAAACAAAAATACTTTATGACAGTAATCAGACTAAAGTTTTAATTAGATATTATAAATTTTATCACAATATTTTTATTAAGCATTAGGAAATTTATATACATTTAATGTGTTTTTAAATAATAACAAGAAATTATATCTTTTGCTTATCTTATTTTATTTCTTTAACAGTAAGTCAAAGCATACCAATTTATTGTGCTTTTTTTTTTTCCATAATAATAATAACAATAATAGTAATAAAAGGTAAGGATTATGACACCTCTAATCTAAAACACCAAATTTCATATTAAATGATATAAATATCATATCAAATAATAAACTCATCTCTAATCTATTATATCATTTCTAAAACCAAGAAGAATATTCCATATATATTTCCTTTTATCTTTCTTTTTTTAATTCTTTTTTATTAAACTCCATATTTTTTCCTTATTTATGAAGATTGCCCATATACAATTTTTTGTCTTTTTATGGTCACCAAAATGAAAGGAGATAATTTGTCCAAAATAAGAAATTGGGGTAAAAATTAAAAAATAAATAATATTTTAGACTCTTTTTAACAATTAAAAAAATTAAAAATTAAAAAATTATGAAAAATAGTATAGATGAACAATGGAGCTCTATATTTGGTGCTCCGTTATTCAAAACACCAAATATGACGTTTAATTTGGCATTGGGTTGGAGCAACAACCCAACACCAGTTTTCTTTTCTCACGTCAATATGACTTGAGTTAGAGTTGCTCTTAGAATCCCAAATCTAATATTTGAAATGAGTATGAAATTCCCTTAAAAGAATAAGAATAAGAAGAAGAAGAAGAATATGAGTGCAAAAGTAGTATTATACATAACAATACCTTGGAGTTGTACAATAGATCCCATCAATGTACATTATCAAATAATTTTAGTCTAATTTAACAGCTCATGATATAGTAGTGTTTAATTGCTAATCTAGTACTGGTTACCAATAAAATATGAACTCTTGATTTTGATTTGTAATAGTTTTATATGCCTAATAATTTTCAGAATTTTTTAATTTTTTAATTTTCAAATTTTCTCAATTTATTATTTGCTGGCCCAAGCTTTCATCCCTTCGAACAATGTATTTTGATGATAACAAAACATTACTAAAGTAGATAGAGCTAATCCTGAATAATTAGTAAACTTGTAATCATATCATTGGGATGATTTCTTTTACTTTGAAAAACTCCTTAATAATAAAATTTAAGAATATTCACATAATTCTTTATAAAAATTCTCTCTTTAAATCATAAAAACTTTCTTAGAGCTTTACTCTTTAAGAATTGTTTTCTATTTAAAATCTAGAATAGAATTTGTCTAATGAATTTTTCAGATGCAAAAATTGTGAAGTTTCTTCTCTATTCATAAGCTTCGAGTCCTCCTTACAGATTGTTTTTTTAGTTTGCCATGTCATCCTCAGAGCAAATCTTTTATTTTTCTTCAGTCTGATTCTTCTCTGGCACCTTTTCAGTTTGAACCTATAACGGCCCAACCTGAATGCGGTCGTTAACCTACTGATTTGAATATATTTACTTGTTTTCATTTGAAACTATATTTCAAAATTTCAGAATTTTTTTTTCTTTTTAACTTGAAACATACTCAAAATCTGGGTACATATAGGATTTACTTAAAATTAATAACCTGTGTAGAATTCGTTAAAACTTATAACACTTATAAAACAATCATAAAAAGCACAATTTGGAAAATAATTAAAACTTTTTTGTGTACATGAAACCATCGATAAGTATATCTTAGCTTAGGTCATGACTTACGTGAAGTCTAATATTATTTTAACTTTTGTAGGTCTAAAACTAAGAATATATTTTTCATATTATAATGATCCTCTTTATGTGGTTGTCTTTTAACTCTTATTTATACTTATTTTGATATGTCATAAAACTTGAGAATACACACATATATATTTTTTTATATACTTACTAATAATTTGTAAGATAATTTAAAGCATATTTGAAATTTCATCAAAAGCTTAGAAACATACATATATATACATGTACTTATCAATATTAGATAAGAGTTTATGCAACATGTAGAAATAAACTTCACAGCAGTATTTATTCCCTTTCCTTCACGTAAACCCTATTGCTTGCACAGTCCATTAAGAAAGTCCATCGAGCTCATACCTATAGTATGAACAAACATAGGCGAGCTAACACTCAATAAGTACAAATACATAATCCCGCAAAAATATCTTCAAACATATTTAATAACATGTGTATGATCAATTTATACTTCAATTATCATCTTATTATCTCGCTTCATATGTGGGCTCTTTGTGTACGTATCGAGTACACGCGATCATCGGGAAGTTAGGGTTTGCAAGGGCCCAGTGTTGTCGAGATCAAATTTTTTTTGACTTGGAGCATAAACATGAATCCTATCTTTAGGTCGGGAGGTTGGTACGGCATCATTTTTTTTTTAACTTATCTCATCTTGATCATGCTACTTAAGTGAGTATGCAATATATCATACTTCAACATAAGTCATAAATCATACATCATAATATAGTATTGCAAAATCATGCAATTAAACTTGTTCATAAGAAAACTTGCTTGTAATATTTTGTCTTGAGATATTATTGATCATATAAAAATATTATTTTGAAAACTATAGTGTTCATACTATAGGCGGGGTTTGTACATATCTGGATTCTGCATTTAGCGTTTCTACTTGCTAAACTAATACGCGATCTAATTCTTATAATTAGAAAACAAATTCTTAATGAGTATTAACTTAATACTTCATCATTAAAACCTTATTTGTATTTTATAATGGAAATTCTAAGCTTAACTTATCAGTTTAGTTATTACTTAAACTTTCTACCATACAGTCTCAGTAGAGAACTTAACTAATGTTTGTTAATAAATTCTCTTTAGATTACCTTCATAGTACACTTTTTCGTACCAAATATCATCAAGTTGAAAAATAGCTTATGAAAGTTTCTTTTGAACCTTAGGATATTAGATCCCTCTTTTTCTTAAAAGTTTTAAAACCATTAAAACCCATTTTAGTCATTTACTTGAATGGTAAAATCTTTATTTAAAACTATAGCTTAAAATCTGTTAAAGATTTGACAAAACTTTCTCAATGAAAAATGTTCATTTTTAACAAAACTAAAACTTTTATGTTTTATTCAGAAGCCAATTTGACTCGTAGAACTACTTATAAATCAATCGCCAATTATTTTTGGATTTCATAAAAATCTGATAGCACAACGGCTTATTTCTTCTTAACTTTTATTTTGTTACTTAATTAGATTTTAGTTTCTTTAAAAAGTTCTGAAATTGTATTTTTATAGGAAATCGGACAAAGTCTCCTCCTTTTTTATCTAATTTCCATGATTCAAAACTACTTAAAATCCATGTTTTGAGCTGTAAAAAAAAGGGTAGAGTTTTCCCAATTTTCCTATGTTTCCTCACAATCCAAAACTGTTTAAAACTTGTGTTTTAGGTTGTTGAAAAACAGGCAGAGTTTCTCCTATTTTTCCATGTTTCCCTATAGTCCAAAACTACTTAAAAGTACCTGAAAGAAAATAGTTCATAAAAGATTTCGACATGCTATAACTGCAAGGCATACTACCTAGAATAATTTTATTATATCAAAGTAATGTGCATTTCATTTAAATCTAACTTCACTTTTTCAAATTGAATATTAAATACTGTAAAACTCTTAAGTATTGAAAATCAATTAAAACATGTATACATACATCTTTTTTTCTTCCATATAATCTAACATCATACTATCTAATCAAATATCAAATACTATTAAAGTATCAATATGCCAATAAACCATAAATAACATGTAATCATTCCAATAAATAAATTAAGAAATGAAAGTAGTCGAGATCACTATTGAAATCATTCAACGATGTCTAATGGGTAGAATGATTTCAATCGGCAGTCAAAAAAGCCGTTCGATCTCAAATATGCAAACTTTGAATCACCACTATTGACATTTGAAATCTTGTCTTGCACATCTGATGCCGTGAATGTGTTCAAAATGTTAAAAATAGGCCAGAGGGCTATCCTTTAAAACTTGTTGGCCAAGTCAAACTTTGACTAATTTTGACCGATGTTTGACTTGCACTGATTGGCGTCAGCGTAGGCAAAGACGGACACCAACTTATAGATCTCGATGAGAAGAACCCTTTTTCGGTGTCAATTTATCGAATCAGAGTTCCAATCACCAAAAATCAACTTTCCTAACGGTTGATGGTAATGGTAAGGTCCAATCTCCGCTATCTCATGGTCGTTTTATGAAATTGACTTTGGGGTTTTTGTTACCCACGTCGATAAGAGTTTCTTGAGCTAGGTGGTGTTGATTACCTCTGTCAAAAATAATGACTTCTACAGTGGCGGTGTGTCGATGACGTGGTGACCTTGGGTGGCGTGATCCGATTGCTGTTGAGGTAAAACAAGGTATGGGTTTTTTTCTCATCATCACCACGAAGTTATAGGAACTGGAATCACCTCAATCGGAAATCGGACGGTGAAGTTATGACATCAAAAATAAATAGGTCTCTCGGCATCTTTTTCTAGCTAATGCAGCTTCCTCTGACGGAGTTACCATTGATTTGGCACTTTGTTAGACTCAGCTTGTCGAAAGTTTTCCAACGAGCCGGGAGATGTCAAGAACGGACACCGTTTTCGTGGTCGGAAGCCATGTTGTGAGGAAGGGAGAGAAATAGTTGATGTAGATGATGGTGATGATGAAGATGGAAGGGGGATGTAAGCTCAACATGTGGGCTGTTCTAACTGCTTCGAATGAAGCATATTATCACTATTATTAGTATTATTATTAATATTATTTATTTGTGTATTGCAATCACGGTATAAAATATTCTAGCTATATTCAAAATGATTATAGGTCCATTTACTACCTAAATGGGCCCCCTCTGCATCTGCCTACTTCTTTTTTTTTTTGTCCCGTGATTGTGCCTATATATTGTGTTGACACTGCACATGAATAGTACTTTTATTCTAAGTAAAAAAATTGACATGTGCTATAAGGGCTAATTTGGATGTGCTGAACTTAAATATAACATTTTTACATTCATTCGAGGTTGTCTCGATCAGTTTTTTAATACTATGTATTTTCTATTTAAAATTTAATTTTTGTGCTCACTTGACTAATTTGAACATACTGATTCTAAATATATCATTTTCTTGTCAAAAGAAGGTCATCTTGACTAATTTTTTGATATTGCATGTTTTCTGGCCAAAAGTTACTTTTTATGCTCAATTGACTAATTTGAGCACACTGATTCTAAATAGATCAGTTTTATATCAAGAGAATGTCATCTTGACTAATTTCTTGATATTGTGTGTGACATACATACGTACACACATATAATCATATATTACTTAATATATATGTATATCTTACTCAAGAGTAAACATGGTAAATCAAATTCATCTCGTTTATCCCTTTTATTGTATTGATGGAAATCAAACGTTTTTTTTATTTCGTTTAATCCATCGAAATTGGTAATTACATGGTATTCATGGGTTTAATTACTTATTGTAGAGTAATTATATCTCATGATTATTACAGATATTACAGAACCAGACTTATCTTTTAGATACGGTGTTAATAGAATGATATTGTTTTGCCCCTTCTTGAGATTCACATCGTTTTGCCTATAATAAACGATGTTGCTTTACTAAAAGAAAATATTCTTTTTGAGACTTTTGAGTTGTAACTCTAAACAGGATTGTGCTAATTGAGACTTCTGAGTTTGCTAGATACAGGAACAACTCCTCTCCTGGTTCTGGTGCTGGCAATATCATTGGGCTGGTCAAGTAATCCTTGATTTGCTTTAGAGCTTCATCTTATTTTTCTCCCCATTCTATTTCTTTGGCTCTTTTCATACTCTAATGTAAAGATTTACACTTGTCCATAATTTTTGTAATGAATTTTCCTAAGGCTTCAATTTTCCCTACTAGAGACTAAACTGCTTTCATCGTCCTAGGTCTCTTGGTGCTTAGTATGTTCTTGATCAAACTTGGATTGGCTTCTATTCCTTTCTTACTCACCACATGGCTCAAAAATTAGTCTAAGGAAACGCCAAATGCACACTTTGTTGGGTTCAACTTCATTTGATACTTATTCAAGATTTTGAAAGTTTATGCTACCTTTGACATATGGTCTTTATTCTTTCTACTTTTCACCACCATGTCATTTATTTAGACTCTCATGGTTTTTCCCAATTGTTCTTTGAACAATTTATTCACTAGTCTTTGATAAGTTACCCTTGGCATTTTTCAAACCAAACAACATCACTATGTAGCAACATAACACCTTTTTTATAAGAAATGTAATTTTTTTCTTAATCTTCCTCATTCATCTTAATTTGATTATATCCTAAATAAACATCTAAGAAAGTCAGTCTTTCATAAATAGTTGTTGTGTCCACCATCTAATCTATGTTAGTTAAAGGAAAACTGTCTTTTAGATAAGCTTTATTTAGGCCTGTGAAGTCTATGTATACTCTCCATTTTCAATTCTTCTTCTAAACTAGAACTACATTGGAGATCTAATCAAGTTACTTTGCTTCTCTGATGAATCCTGTCTTTAGCAACTTATTTACTTCCATAGTTATAATTTGGTTACGTTCTGGCACAAAAATTCTTGCTTTTGTTTGATAGACTTTATTGTGCTCTTGGTGTTTAAAATAGTATAATGTTTTAGTCGGGTCTATGCCCACCATATCTTTGTGACTCTAAACAAATGTGCTTTTATTTTCTTTAAGAAACTATATTGACACTTCCTTTTCTTTTTCTTTTGGGAGGTTACCCACCAACACCATTTTCTCTAGCTCTACTAGATCTATGATTACCTGGTTTAGATCTTCCACTATAACTGGTTCTTTTTCTTTTTCTTCTCTTATTTCTCCTAATGGACACTCCTTTGGTTACTACTGCTGTTCTTCTTTTGAATTAGCTTGTTTCGTGGCAATGTTATAATATTCTTATGCCATAATTTGATCTCCCCTTATCTCTACCACCTTTTTTTTTATCAACGGACAAGCATTTCATGACTTGGTGCAAAATAGAGGAAATTCCTTCCATCTTGTGAATCTAATTTCTGCCTCAAATAACATGATAGGCAAATTTGGTCTAAACGATCAAAAATTCCACATTTAATGACTTTCTAGCCACTTTAACCTCCAATGTCACTAATCCTTTCAGTCTAATGATGCTTCCTTCAAATCCAATCAAAGATATTGAACTTGGTTTGATCATTGAATCATTAAGCCAAAGTTTGCTGAAAGTTGAATAAAACAATATGTCTATGCTACTCCCTTTGTTTATTAGCACTCTGGCCATATCACAATCATATATTCTCAGAGTCACTACGAAAGGATCATCATAAGGTTTTTTTACTCTGGCTAAGTCTTTAAGTCTAAATTTTATCTCTGGAATGGTTCGTATGCATGTTGTTTCACTACATAGACTTCCCTCAAGCTTTCTCTTATCCTTTTCATATTTATTAGACCTAAACCATATGTTTCTTCTATCTCTATTCTTCTATGGATGATCAAAACTAGTTTGACTTTAAACCTTATATCTTCCTTCTATTGAGTAGGACTCTTGGCCAGTCTTCTTCACTTGGTCTCTTCATTCTTGACATATTTCTTCAATTCACCTTGTTCGATCATGGCTTGGATTTGTACTCTGAGGCTTCTACACTCTTCAATTATGTGGCCATAATCATTGTGTAATTCACAAATCTTGGTTCTGTCTCTTTGTTCTAGGTTTAACATTATTGGTTTCGGAGCTCTAAAAATTATTTTCCTAGATAATCTTTTCCATAAGAGTATTTATTTGCATTTCATCTCTATTGTTGTAAGGTCTGAATTTTCTTTCTTAACTGGATGTATTGATTTAACTCACCCACAATCTTTATTTTGGAAATCAATTGTTATCCCACTTGGTCTAGACATTTATCCTCTCTTCCGATGGCTTTCTCGATTTGGGATCCCTATCCATCCCTTTTTTACGCTTATCTTTTGTGAATCAGGTGTCGGTGTTATTTTATGTCCAACAAAACTAGGATTGAACTTCACATACACTACTTTTTTCGCTCTAATGTTTCTTTCCACTTTTAGGATCACCTCTGCCATGCATTTTGGTAGATCATGAGTTAGCATCTAATGCAATTCATGTTTTCTAACCAATCTATCCCTCAAAATATCTGCCACTTCTTTTTCGTTAACAACCTCTACTTGATTCAATTCATAAGTGAATCGATCAAGGAAGTTTTTCAAGCTTTTATTGGCCTTCATCTTCACATTCATCAGATCTACCATGGTTTTCTTTTTCAATCTATTGTAAATGAACTAAGTTACGAATTTATCTACAAGTTCTTGAAAACTTGAGATTGAATTTGGTTCAATTGATTGAACTAGGTGGTTGTTGTTCTCGATAGTACCTTGGGGAAAGCTTTACAAAGCAAATTCTCATTAGATGTTTCCAACATCATTACTTGCCTAAACAAATGTAGAAAATCCATTGGATCTGATCTTCCATTAAATGTCTTTATCTTTAAAGTTGTGAACTTTTCAGGCTTTGGTTCTTTTATAATCATTTATGAGAACAATAATTTTGTCATGTTTCAGGCTTCTCTCAATGCAAGGTCTACAATAGATATATTCTTGATATCCCTTATTTGTACATCCACACAGCCTTTTACTCGTTTTAGTATGTCTTCCTCAAAACTCTAGTTTCCTCAGAAAGTAAACTGTAAAACTTCTCCTTTATTAGTTATGTCTTCATCATCCTTTTCTTAATTCTGGTATTCTTTTTCTCCTTTACTTCTCGACTTTCAATCTTTAGACTAACTTCTTTTGATTCTACTTTGTTTACGTCTTTATGTCTTGCTTCGTTATATGTCTGCTCTCTTCTCTTAAGCTCTTAATTCTCTTTTAAGGATGTGGTCAATTGTTTTTCCAACTGAACTTGCCTTTCGACCATTATCTGGCATTTCTCTTCCATTTGTTGTTGTTTTGCTAGCATACTTGGAGCACATTCATCAAGTCTGGAGTTTGCACATTCGTGTTCAAATTAGATTGAATGTTTTTCGTCATCTCCTCAAGCACATCTCTTTCTACGTTTGGTGTCTTTCACCTTGCCAGATCATCTACTTGGACCTCGATATTTTAATTCATTTTCATTTAGATTTTTGACTTCTTCTTCTTAAGCTTTTTTTGTTCTCGGTTTCCCACAGATAGCGTCAATTGTGAAGACAATTTCTCTTACTCTGAAAAACTTCTCAACAATAAAGTCTAAGAATATCCATACAATTCTTTACAAAAATTCTCTCTCTGTACCCTAGGAACTTTCTCAGAGTTTCTTTCTCTAAAAATTGTTCCCTCTCTAAACTCTAGAACATAATTCCCTTAATGAATTTTTCAGAAACCCAATTTGCAAAGTTTCTTCTCTATTTATAGGTTTCGAGTCCTTCTTTGAAGTCCTGTAGATTTTTTTTTTTTTAGTTTGTCACGTTTTCCTCAGAGTGAATCATTTATTCTTCTTTAGTTTAATTCTTCTTTGGTATTTCTTTGATTTGATATGACATGTCTTTTGGATGTGGTCTTAATAGAATGATGTCGTTTCATCCTTTTTTAAGATTCATATCATTTTACCTTTAATAAATAATGTTGTTTTACTAAAAGAAAATATACATCCCCACATAAATGCATTTTGATCTATCAATGTTTGAGATCAGTCTCTTTTCATTTCAGTTGTCCATCTTAGTTTGTTCTTTAAGCTATTTCTAGTAGGTAAGGAAGTTATAAATCCAAAGCTTGGTATTTTAAAGTATGTAGGAATAATATTTCATAAATATGAAAGCCATAATTTCATTTATAAAAATTGATTATAATCTCATGAGATATTAATTTGAGAACTTGGGTTAATAAGTGCTTGATCTTAGTTAATATTGGATATTATATAACAACTAAAATACTTTTCACATATGATTTAGTTATAAGTAGCTCTTAGAGTTCAAATGGAATCATAAATAACGAAGTAATTACAAAAATTCAATAGAATTTATACATAAATCTTATTATGAATATTCATAGTGTCACATCACATAGCAATGATTATGTTTGGTGAGTAAGGTTTTTATTAAAAACTTCTCCTGCACATATTTACATAATATTGATCATGGATGACATTGTTTTTGAAGACTGCTTTTAGATTATTAAAAAATCTATAATAAGTTAGGGTTTGTTTTTACACAATAACTTCTACTATTATCATATAAATTTACTAAAATATCTTTAAAAAAAAATAACCCCAATCTACATATTTATTTATCTTCATAACAAAAAATAAAATTGCATTCCACTATTATATAAAATTGATTCAATCTTTTCTGCTTAAAATAAAGGTGTTAGAGAAAATAAAGGTGTTAGAGAAAAAAAAAATACAATGTCTTTTTTGATCATTATATGCCTACACAGCAATTTTATTTATAATTTACCAAACACCTAAATAATATTATTGGCATTCACAACAACTTTGAAAAGAAAATTTATCAAATGCCTACCTATTGCTAGACATAGTAACTTTGAACTTACAACATAGTTACAACAAAAATTTTTTGTGACATGGCAATGCCAAACTAGCCCATTGGAGTGCAACTTTAGTTTTTAATCATGGTTCGGACCAAAGTTAATTAGTACATTTAATTGTTTAAGAGTTTAGTTAGATGACTAAAAAAAATTAATATTAGAGTTTCGATTATATGAATCCATTTCGACTCTTGGGTTAACTTTAACAATCTTTGAATGAAATAATGGAATATTTTTGGAAGAATGTATTCTAAAACGATATAAAATCATAGAGTACGGTGTGACTGTATGGAGTGTCAAGCCAACTAATAGCGTTAGGGATATTAATAGGTGTGTAATCCGTGTAACATTTGTTAGAATTGATGCCCTACAATAAAATACACTAAATTTATTTATGACATTTTGACTCAACAAAGGATAATATAATAGTTCATGTTATTAATTACTCTCTAATTTACTTTCATATGTTAATTATATATACGAAAACGGTTCTATATTATTGTTTACTGAAACTTTGAACTGTTAATATAAAGGGAGTAATATGTCAAAAGATACAATTGTAAGATAGTAATTTAATTCATAGTTCACAGTTTGTGCTATAAAGATGTGCACTTTATGTTTGATAAGATTGTAACGGATGTCCATTTCTAATTAGCAAGATGAACTTGTATATTTAGATTTTTTGAATTTTGATGATTATAAAGAATTTAATTTAAATTGACATTTTATTATATAAATATTACATCAGTTTTAAATAAATAAAATATAAATGAGTTTGCTTATAGTTTAAATATGAAAGGTATAAACATTAGTTTTTAATTATTAAGTGTAAAGATATAAATGTATTAAAATTTAATGAGAAAAAATAAAATTCTTTAAAGTCTTTTATCATAGAAATATAAAAGAATATGTGTTTTTATTAGTGATTTAAAGTTTAAAAAATATAAATATTAATTTTTAAAATTATAGAGTAAGGTTAAAATAATGTTAAAAGTTTAACGGATAAAAACAAAAATTTATTCTTATTAAATTATACTTTAGCAGCAATTCTATCTATTTGATTACTGAATGCATAAATATAATAATATTTTATAATTTAAGAAGTATTTTTATTAAATTTTAAAATTTTAAATTAAATTATAAGATTATTAAAATTAAGGGTGTTAAAATAAAACTTGTTAAAAAAAAAAATTTACAAAAAATCAGCAACAAAATCTCATCGAGTTCGAGAGTTTCAAGGTAGCTCGACGCCTTTCTCTCTCTAACTCTCTCTCTCTCCCCCTCTAAAAATAAATTGCTGTGGCAAATGAATTCAAAGAAAATCAATCCCAATGTCCTCAAAGCCAGGCTTTAACCATCCATCAACGTGCTCATAGGAAATTCGGCCTCCGGATTCCACCCTCTAATGGCGGCGACGACGATGGCTTCTTCCTTGAAAATCGAGCAGTACAAGCTCAGCCCTTTTGCTTTCTCGCCTCTCTGCGCTTGCCCATGTCGTCCAATTGCCTCCAAAGCCGTAATTCTGACCCGGCCACGCTCCAAACGCAACCATCTGGGTCTGTTCCATGACGGAGGTAGAACCAAACACGGCTTTCGGTTGAGCCGAAACGGCGTCCTCTCGGTGAACCGGCAAGGCATCACCGCCGTGGCTCGAGCGGAGCCCGACCGGGTCGACGAAGAGATTGCCCAACAGGTTGGTTGAGGATATGTATGTAAGTGGGTTAATGAGTTAATTAAGTTATAATAGATATGAACTTTATGGGATTAAAGTTAAATTTTATGGAGCTTAAAAATGTAACAATATGATGTCTAAATGCATCTATAATGCAATTTTAGATTTTTATGTTAATGCCAAAATTTGGTATTTGAGTAAGTCAGTAAGAAAATCATTCTTCAATGTATATGCTGTACGCAATGTTAAATTTGACATATGGGTGCTAAATTTAGCAGCAAGTATAACACATGTCCAATTTTGATATTTGATTTGTTATTGGTTGATGATTTGGCTATTATTATTTTCTAGTTATTTAATAATTAATTTTTGGTTTACAAGTTCCAAAACTTAAATTTTTGACAAAAAGTAGAGATAGCATTTTAAGCAGCATTGGAGTACAAAATAAAACAACTTATCAAAATGCCAATTTCACACTTTCTTATGTTCAACATAGCATTGATGTTGGTATTTGCATTTGAGATGGTCTAAAGGTAGTCTTGGAAAGGTTGGTATATTTATGTTATTTTAAGATAATTTTGTATGCTGTTTCACACTGGTGTATGGGAAAGTGGTAGAAATTTAATGGTGGTTTTTTGTTAAATTGAACTTAATGCACAGATTTGTCTTAACATTTTGGTTACAAACATGTATAATGTAAAGGATATGCTGAAATGAAATGGGATATGTTTTAGAAATTTGGAAACTGTAAACTAAATAATTTAAGGTTCATGCTATTGACAGAATGAAAAAGTTGTGATGTTTATGCATTTTGAGATGTTTTTCACTTCATTGTTGCTATGATGGATGTAAAAGTTAAAGGGCTGGAGTTCAGTCAAATTAGACTAATTGCAACTTTAATTTCTTTATTTAGATTGCATATTTGTATAATTGAAAGGATATGCTGAAACGGTTGTGTTGTAGGAAGTCAACAAAGGACAAACGATGTCAATAAATGAGAAAACTGCTGCAGAGCACCAGCAGAAATCAAGTCAGTTGAAGACAAGAATTGTTTCTGGACTTGGCATAGGAATTACTGTTGGGGGTGTTGTGTTGGCCGGAGGATGGGTGTTCACTGTAGCCTTAGCGGCTGCGGTTTTCGTCGGTGCACGTGAATATTTTGAATTGGTTAGGAGTCGTGGAATCACCGAAGGAATGACGCCTCCTCCTCGACACGTTTCACGAGTTTGCTCTGTCATCTGTGCTTTCATGCCCATACTCACATTGTATGAGAAGTAACATACCAAATGACGTTTTGAAATGTTGATTTTCTTGTTATTTTTTAATACAATTATAGAAACTTAACAATGGGAAAGGTTGCAGAGAACTGAAATTCATAATCGGCATTCCTTTCAGTTGAGAAGTAGTATTCGTTTAAAATCATGCAGCATGTGCAAGTAAAAGGGTTGTTGGCATATGCTGTACCAACAAGCTAGTATACTTTTTATCATAATTAAGGTCATAGATACCATAAGCTGATTTGTGTTTCCATTCTTTGGGCAGGTATTTTGGTCATATTGATGTTTCTGTGACATCTGCTGCCTTTGTCCTTGCTACAGCACTGCTCCTGCAGAGAGGGAACCCTCGTTTTGCACAGCTTAGCAGTGCTGTGTTTGGGCTATTTTATTGTGGATATCTTCCTTGTTTCTGGGTCAAGCTTCGATGTGGTCTAGCGGCTCCAGCGCTAAACACAAGTAAGAAGTTCAATTAATATTCTTAAAGTTATAATTTCTAGACTCATCAAACGGGCACCATACATTGGACTCGAGAAAGATTGTCTGTATGCTGAACTGCGATGAGTATGCTGCAGTCTGTGTGTGCCAGTGCATATGCCCATCTTTTGCTTTTGTTTTCTGTATAAAGATATTTCTGTAAATTCTTTTGTGGCAGGAATAGGAGCGTCTTGGCCTGTTCTTCTTGGTGGCCAAACTCACTGGACAGTAGGTCTTGTGGCGACTTTAATTGCTATCAGCAACATCATTGCAGCAGACACGTTTGCCTTTCTGGGTGGCAAGGTATTTAGGCACCTGAACTTGATCTGCAGCACCTCTGTGTTCTCTTTCTCTAGTCATAGTTGTTGCAGTAAATATCTTGGAGAATTTTAGTTTAAAACTAGCCAAACTCACGTGCTTACTGTTGTTTAAGCAATTTGTTCTTCTAATACTATCAACGGAACAATGTATATAGAACTTGTTTATTCATAATATTTGAAGTGCATTGCTCATGTGAAGCACTGAAATACTTCTTTGTACTATTGCAGGCATTTGGAAGAACGCCGCTTACCACTATAAGTCCAAAGAAAACATGGGAGGGAACTATTGTAGGCTTGGGTGGTTGTATAGCCACTTCTGTCGTGTTGTCAAGGGTTCTTTGCTGGCCAAATTCTTTGCTTAGGTACACAAACTTCCTCGGTTGCTGCATTCATAGTTTAAGCATGTGTTTCCAAGAGGGCTCTCCTGCTCTTTCTTGACCTCTTCACTGGTCTTTATTCAATTTGGTTAATGGGCATTTTCGTTTGTTTTCAGTGCAATAGCTTTTGGATTTCTCAATTTCTTTGGGTCTGTTTTTGGTGATCTTACTGAATCAATGATCAAACGTGATGCGGGTGTTAAGGACTCCGGATCTCTAATACCAGGACATGGTAATTAGCGCTATCTCATGGTTATATTTATCTCCTACCTTCCTTAAAAACATTTCACTAAGACAAGGACATCAATTTTTCCCATGGTAAAATACTAAAATATATTCTTTCTTTTTAGTTTTGCTGACATTTTTTGTCATATAAATAAGTTCTGGCATTTCTCGTCAGCTCATTTTAAGCTTAGCTTTTGCATTTTATGCAGGTGGGGTACTGGATAGGGTGGACAGTTATGTATTTACCGGTGCACTTGCATACTCTTTTGTCAAAATCTTCCTGCCACTCTATGGAGTTTGATTCACAATGATGGTCGCATGCAAAGGTGGGATCACAAAGCATCTAGAAGATTAACCGGCAAGTGAAGTTACAAGGGAAAAGTTTTCCAGATTCTTCTCATTTTTCGGTAGCTGAGCAGTAAATTAAATTAGAAGCATGCAGCTGAAAGAAATCCTCTTTTGTTTTGTTTTTGTTTTTGTTTTTTTTTTTTTTTGTTTTTGTTTTTTCTTTTTTCGGCTACGTAAATTATCTAGGACATTGAGATCTCTTCGGAAACCCCACTAGTGCTAGTAAAGAGAAATCACTTCTTAAAGCCCTTATTTCCTGAATCGCATGCAATAGAGAAGGGATTTCTGTGACAAGGTTCCATCTCCTCCCTTGCAGTTCAGGCTAGCCAGAGATCAGATTGTTCATATCTATAGAAGTCTGTATTAGCTACCGAGACTAGCCGCCTTCTTCTCATCTCGCCTCTCTTTTTTTATTTTTTATTTATTTATTACTTTTTTTATTTTTTTTTTCAATTTTCATTGTTCTCTTTATCGTTTCTCCATTTTGTTTCCCCTTCTGTTCTTTTGGGTTTTAGGCCTAGGACAGCTTGCGAGTTGTGACATTGATTTATTTACCACATAATAAAAGTATAGTTATGTTTGATGTTAAGATCCATTACACCATTCATTGGATAAAATTGAAAAGAGGAAGGATTGGATAGTAATAGAATGGCTTGAGTGGTGGATTGTCGTTGAAAGGTTTGGTTTGGATAAAAGAAGAAACGACAGCAAATTCTGGAAGGGAATCATGCCGTTTTTCATCATGTAAGACAGCAATGTCTTGTTGGTTTTGTGAATGACTTGTCCACCTGCAGATTAGGCGAAAAGTCTAAGGGGGAACTCTGTCGTTTTCCTCAAACGACATAAATATTTAAGATTGTGAGCGAATGGTTCTTTTTCGAACTGACCACATATTGCTCTATCGAAAAACGGCAAACCGCTGTCAGGAATGATGTCGTACTGTAGTTTAATACAAACGGCAGCAAAGTGAAACAAAAGTGATATGTCGTTTTATATACATGTAAATTTTAGATTACTATGTAAAAAGATTAATGCCATTAGGCTCCAGAAGTTCTCTAGCTCTGTAGGGCTCGCATGATGCGACAATAAAGAGTGTTATGTGATATATGTGTAGTGGACCCCACTTTTGCTTTGAATTTTTAAAACTGAAAGTGTGGTGCTTCCACTTCATGTGAGGGGCTAAGCGGAGATGAAAATTTCTGGAGTTAAATGTCAATGCTCGTCTGAAAAGTGACATGTCTTTTATTCAACGACATTAATATTTGAAGGAAATTCATACCATTTATTCAACGACAATAATGGCATGTTTTAAGATATTTAAGGAAGTGTAAACGACATTATGGTTTTAGCAAAAAAAATGGCTAATGTTTTGGCAAACCATTCGAACCTGTTTGTAAACGAATTCGTAATTTGACAAACTACCACCAAAATAAAAACAATAAATAAAGTGACATCATTAGTGCGACTTGCATGTTGCACAATGAATAACATGCGTACTGTCCTGCAAACGGCATTGGATTTGAAAACAGCAACGACGTGTCATATTTATTTTTATTTTTATTTTATTTTTTGTTAATCTAAAAGTTTGGGAAGAGGATGATCAGTTTTAGCATATCCCCTGTGCATGATTAAAGGGGCTTCTAGATGCTGGCAGAAATATTTGATTCACCCATTATAGGGGTAGGGTTATTCTTGGGTAAAGAGTTCATCACCCAGCTCACCACTCAAGTTCAACTGAATGATCCAGCGGCAAGGACATATCAGGATATAGTTTCAAACACTCTATGAATACTAAAGACACTCAATCAAATATTAAATTAATAAAAAATAAGTCTTTATATTTAATTCTCCAATCAAAATAATTCAATACTCAAACTTGTAATTATAAACTCACCACCGTAAATCTTAACTACCAGTTCACACATTGAAGAAAAGACGCGTTTTATTTACACACAAACAAATGGCATGTCTTTTCTTCAACCTGTTTTATGTGGCGGTAACAGTACTCATTGTATTGCTGCATAAAACAAGTTGAAGAAGAGACACTTTGCAAACCATGGGCAACACAAAATATGATGTCATTTTCCTACTTAAGACAGTACACAATAAAAACAAGGTCATCGATACAGATAAACGACAATATCTTGTATGAGACGACATTCCATCGTGAAGCCCCCCCAAATCGTCCACGTCTCCAGCAAGCCCGCCGTGTGCCCACACCTCCCTCTTAAACCCGCCTCCGCCTCCCTCCCTCGGGCGAACAAGCCTCCATTTCCCCTTCCCAGCGTGAGCCAAACCAGTCGACCCTCTACCGTGCCGTCCAGCCTCCGCCGTCCCTTAGCTTACTCCCTTGTGATTCTTGACTTCGCAATCCCACCATTGTGATTGCCAACAGAGCCTCACCCGCCGCCGCCTCCCTTGCAAAGCAGGTGCAAATCCAACCCCAACACACCGTCGCAAAGCCACTGCTCGAACCCAAGCCATCGCAAACCCAGTGCACATTTGCCCGAGTCCCTTAGGCACGAACTGTCGCGTCGTAGCACACACCAAGTCCGATCGGCCGTGTACACACTGTCGATGAGCTCCCACCCCACTGAGCCTTCTGCAAGCACCCATCTAGGCCGATCTGGTGCACCCACCCGCCACGTGGTCGGATTTGGTGAGCCCATGGTGATCTGCTCACCCCACCCCGGCGAAGCTGCCTCTCCGCCATATACAAGCTGCAATGAATTATTTGTTTTTTTTTTTTTTAATGTTTTACATTTTTTTAGTTTTTTTTTTAATGGTGAAGTTTTTATTTTTTGAGGGAAGATTAAAGTTTTTTAATTTTAACCATTGTTTATAAATAAAATCCTTATTTGGTATACAAATAAAAATATAAAATTAATTCCTTCTAAATTTGATTCCATCAAATTCTCTTACCAAAGGATAGTTTCATAACAAATTCTTTTTTAAGAGTTTAGAGACTGTTTAATATAAAAAAAAAATTAGAGACTTTCAAAAATCTCCATAATAAAAATGCAAATTATAATTGTAAATATTTGAAAATCAATTAAAAATATTTTTAGTTTTAAAGAAGGGTAAAAATATCATTTTATAATTAGGTAGATAACTTAAAGACACTTTTCATTGTAAGAATGGACATTTCTAGTATTTTAAATATAATTAATAGTTAAGCTAATAGTTAACCTCATGATTAACTAATAAAGAGAGTCTTTGTAATTTTTATAATAAATCAAAGGTGTTGTTAGGGGTGAACTAAAAATCCAATCACCTAATAAACCCACCTAATCTACCCAACCCGATCTTAATTGGGTAGGTTGATTTGTTATATTTAGTTGATTGGGTGGATAAAAAAAATTTTCAACCCACCCAATAGTGGGTTGAAAAAAATTTCAAAAACCCACCAAATCCACCCAATATTTACTCACGATTAGGTGGGTTGAAAAAATTTCAAAAACCCACCCAATATTTACTCACTTACTATTTTTTCTTTTTTGTTAAATGATGTTTACCCCTAAGTATTGTTTAAATTATTTAAATATATAAAATGTATTACTTGATATTCAATATGGATGTAAGTTTTGGTAATTTTGTAAAAAATACCACTAATTACTTTAGTATTTTTATATCTTTTGGTAATTTTTATAACTTATATTTATTTGACATTTGACTATTAATGAGATTATATTAGAAATTTTTTTATTTGTGTAAAATCTATGATAGAATTTATTTTAAAAACTATATCATGAGTTTAATTTCATTTTTTCCTATCAAATTTTTTATTTGTTGTTGGATGTTTAGTATCATTTATTATTTTTATTAATAAAATTCATAACTCACCCAACCCAATCCGATATTAATTGGGTGGGTTGATTTTTTATATTGAGTTTATTGGGTGGGTAATTCACAAAAACCCACTCAACTCACCCGATGTTACTCATCCGATGTTCACTCTTAAGTGTTGTCGTTATTAGTTTTATTCAAGAAAAAGTTTTTATAATTTAAAAAAAAAATAAGAGTGTCAGTGTAAATTACGCTAAACAATAACATGTTTTTACACGTATACGACGCAAACCTAAATAAAAGCCACATGCGATTACCGCTGAAATGACATCAAACTTTATATGTCGTTCTTAAACGAAAACAGAATTTGTCATTTTAAGTATTAAACGACCACGAGCTTTATAGAATAAGTGTTATGTCGTTTTCTTAGTCAAACGACAAAAACTTTGATTTGAAAACGGCATGCTGTTTTGTTAATGAACGGCAAACAACATGGTACTTTTCAGCTAAAATGAGTGGATTTCAAAATCAAATAATCACCAATTTTTTCCTTCCGAACGGGCATCAAATGGTTCCACTGAAAACATTCTCAATGAGTTCAAAGACCTTATGAAAAACGACCTCCTGTTTAATACAAAAATAACATCATCTCTTGAGTTATAAAAAAAAAAAAAAAAAAAACAATGATAATATGTTGTTTTTCCTGGTAGATGATTCAACATAAAATAAAAAGCCACATGTCCTTCACCGCTAAAATCAGCAAACTTCCATGTCGTTTTTAAACCTAGCGCAAAAACAATGATAATATGTTGTTTTTTTCTCGTATATGACGCAACATAAAATAAAAAGTCACATGTCCTTCACTGCTAAAATTTGCAAACTTCCATGTCGTTTTTTTTTTTTTTTAATAACTTAGCGCTGGTTTGGGGAGGGTTTTTAAGAAACTGCTTTTTACTTCCAATTCAAAGACTTCTTTTTAAAGTATTTGGATGATCATGGTTTTAGTTCTCGAGAAGAACTTCCAATCAAAGTTTTATCCTCCAAAAAAAGCTTTTCCAAATAATAGAGAAATTGTATCAGAGTTTAAATAAAACGGCTTTATTCTAAAATTTTATTGCATCTTTGAACATTTTAAAATTATTTTGACCTAATAAGCTATTTTAAAAACACAATATAGAGAAGGTACCTTGCTTGCTCATTTGGGTGGTTTGACACAGTGGACCATTATATCCGACGCCATCAATGCAGTGGCTAGGGCCGTCTATGCCTCAAATCCTCCTGCTTTGGAGTCAAATATTGTGGATGATTTTAAGAGAAATCAGAGCTGAAGTTAGTAGTGGCAATATTTGCTATGCTTCTAGAAGAGAGGGAATGATGTAGCCCTTCCTAGCTGGCTTTGCATTGTCTAATGTTGATAATTTTTATCTGGGTTTTGTAAAGGCCGATTTGACCTAGTGATGTTTTATTAAGAAAAGCCAACCCTATTAAAAAAAAAAAAAAAGTGATTCTAGATGTTTACAGTTTTTATTTTTCTTCTTCTATTAAATAAAAATAAAAACAAAATCTCTATCAAACAAACCCTTAAACAAAGTTTAGAAATTTTAAGTTGTTTATGAAAATTAGGGGGTGCCGCAATTACCCACAACTTAAAATGGATTAAAACTATTTTCCGAACTTATAATTATAATTTTGCTACTTCCTTTATTGAAAATATTGACTTTTTAATATTTTAATTATATATGTATAACATGATTGGCTGGTACAAAGTAAGTCTTTTTAACAATTTTAATCCTGTTATTCATATATTGGCATACAATCGGCTTTTACCTGCCTTACAAAATATATATATGATATATATATATATTTACTGTCTACCCAATTTCGCAAATGAAAATCACATAAAATGACACATTAAAGAGTGTGATTTCACATTTTAAGCAGCCTTTTTTGCGTTTCCAAATATGACGAGAATTATTTGATAATCAATGGAAAGTATTCTATCTTTTCATAATTAGCTTGGCGGTTAAGATCATGACTTATTATGTCACCCACCAATCTTAACAATCAGTGACTTTTGTTGGTTTGAATTTAAAACGTCTTACTTTAAGCGTTTTTTCGAGCTATTTAATTGAATAAATCTTGTTAATTCATTTTAATCTAATCCATTTAATGATCATTTTCACCACTAAAATTTGTACTGCCAGAAAGCCACAGCGGGCGTACTTTTCAGCTCCAATCTAAATTTGGCATAAGTTTTTGAATTAACTTGTTTTCTAATTTTACTCAATTAATTTCCACATATCCAAAAAAAATATTGAATTTCTGGTGGTCATGAATCATGATAATGTTTCCACATTACACAACCTTTCGGCCCATCCCAATGCCAAGTAGAAACAAAAACAAATGAACAATTTCCATCAGTGGGCAAAGGCATGTCCAAAGGACATAACTTTTTTTGACTTAATAATATAAATTTTTTTTACCCATTTCCAATAATGATTTTAGCTCCCAAGTTTGTTGACCCATTAAATCTTTAATCACTTCAAAATTGAAAGTGATACAATATGGGTTTAAACATGTCAACCTTAGTCTAGGCAGACAAGGAAGTGGTCTTATTGGAACAAGGCCCTCACAAATTCCAACCCTCACCCGTTTTAAGATAGATTTTTTTTTTTTTATAATAAAAAATTGAATTATGATTGCGTTGCTGTCAACTTTTTTCTGCACCGTGTGAGTGTGAACTATGAACTTTGATTATGATTGAAGAACAAAAGTCAATCTCTTATCATATAACCGAAAGGACTAAAATAATTGAAGAAAAGTTGTCACCAATTATAACACCAATTGGCAACAACCACTCAATTGGGCATGGATGGTCCAAACTAGAGATTGCCAACCCTTTCAAAATTTCATGCAAAATGTGACCTCTTTAACTTATCTTCTTGGCCTTACGTGTGTGTATATATCAAATATGACAAATGGAATTAACCCAAAAATGTGTTGCGCCAACAATTATATTTTGTACCCTTATCTTTCTCAAAACAGTGGAAGAAAGAACCCCAACTTTAACTAAACATATTATCTGCCACATGACAATACCTAGTCCAAGTATTAATTTTTTTTATGTATTTGTTTTTATATACAAAAATATAAATGTTAACTCTTTCTACTAAAATAATTAAGTTATAAGTTTTTGCAAGTAAAAAAAGTCGAATGTCTCTTCATATCGACGGTTTTTGACTCTTTAAAGTTTTAAATATAGAAAATATCCTTGCTTAACATTTCTTCTCATTATAATTAAAGGGCTCCAACGAGATAATTACATGCTCGATATTGTACATGCATATATCAATCATTGAAGGAAAAAACGTAGTCGTATACGTACTTTGCAGTTAGGAGGTAATCATAATCGATACAAATACATTTAGAAAGAAACAAAAATACAAAACCAACCTCGATGTTGAATATATAACTCCAAAATTAAAAAGAAAAAAAAAGCATGAATACGACAAGAGACACATGAATGTTGGGTTGACCATCGATGAGATTTTTCGATATTAAAAAAAAAGAGCAGAGAAAAAAGGTTTAAAGAGATGGAGATAATAGAAGGGATAAAAAAGAACTAGCTGCATTGGAGGCTTGGCCACCTCATTCATGCAAAGCTCTGTGGAGCCACAACACCATCCAAATGTATGAAAATGAGAGAGAGAGAGAGACTTGAGCAATAAGGGAGTGAAGGGACGCCAATGAGTGTGCCTTGTTTTGTTAATGGAGGGCCTACGATAAGTGGCTTTTGACAATCATATGAGTGCTTACTTTTTGGGTTTTGGCATAAAAGAAAAGGAAATGTGTGGGATACAAAGAATGCGTTGTTTCTAAGCTGACTATGAAAAATTAGAAAAAGAGAAAAAGTAGAAAGAAAGTAAGTGAAAATCACCAAAAAAAAAAAACATTAGACATTGAGAGAGGGAGGGAGAGAAGGACGAGAGAAGATATGGTGGGCAAGCATCTATAAAAGTTAAATAGAGAGAGAGAGAGAGAAGAGGGGGGGCTAAAGATTGTCTGCTTACAAAACCCTAACTTTTCTTGCACACGCGCACCCACGTAAATCTCAACCCCACACCACATCTTTCACCTTATTAGCTAGCCCTACTTTTGTTTACTTTTCTCTTTTTTTTGTTTTTCCAATTTTTTTATTACTTTTCTTAGGACTATTTGCTAAGCTTTGGATGCCCACATGGTTTTGGCATTGCCCTGTTCTTCTTGTAGTGATTTCTCAGCTTAAGACCTTATAATATACATTATCTTCCTCCTTTTCTCAGTTTAAACTTGTTTAGTAGTACTTTGTCTTCCCCTTTATTATTTTCGTATCTACTAACTATTTCCTTAATCAATTTTGCCTCAATTCAATATATTTTTAATTTCAAGCAAAAAAATCAATATTCTTAATTTTTTAAAAACCAACTACAGGTTTGTATATGACAAATCGATATAATTAAAGGACATATATGCCAGAAATTATGTGTTTCTGGTTAGTTATATGATGGTGGAAAAATAATTGCCGTTTGAGCACACGGGAAAAACAATAGAGCAAGCATGCTATATTATTAATAGGGATATATGCAACAACAGTCTTTTTTTAAACATAACAAAATCCAAAATATTATTAAATTAGGAAAATAATCATTTTCTTTATTTGTTTTAAAAGATCAGTAATAAATCGAAAAAGTCAATCAATATTTTGATAACCACGTAATTACCGACCATTAGAAAAAATAACCATTATTTAATTATTAAAAAACCGTTCTTCTGCCTAATTTCTCTTTTATAATCCTAAATTATAGATATAATGTGAACGCAAATGAGTAGAATTTTCTTGAAAGCATCTTCTATATTCCTTGGGGCATTTCTTCGATACTAAGAAAATATCAATTTTACAAAGATTCGATGGGAATACGTGTTTCGAGTAAAATAT
The DNA here is from genome assembly GCA_035233585.1 of Antiaris toxicaria. Lineage (NCBI taxonomy): Eukaryota > Viridiplantae > Streptophyta > Magnoliopsida > Rosales > Moraceae > Antiaris > Antiaris toxicaria. Next base: position 12,422,933 of record CP141161.1, read on the forward strand.
AAGAAGTGAAATCTAAAGAAAATTATGTGTGACAAGGATGCAAGGGTATTATCAAAGAGAGAAAAGAGATTTGAATAACATATATAGTACAATAATGTATAATAACAATAAAAAAGTATGGAATATGATTCTTATAATAATTGACCCCTAGATGTATAGCGAGTTATTGAAACATTTCGCTTGCATGTTTGATCGATCAAGTATCTCAATATAAATTAATTGAAGAGTGAACAGTGATTATTGAATTATACGTATGTATATATGTATATGTAGTGAATAAAGCACTTTTTAATGTATTCTTTAACCATGCAAAAATGACGGTCCCATTTCCCTTTTCTGTGCTTTTTGTTATATCTCTAGAAGGATTGGTTGTTTGAGGCTCTTTAGGTTTGATTGAAAATAGCTGTTTGAATTAAGCTTTAGATAGTGTCCTGCCCTATTTTTTGAACATTGATGAGGGCAAAAAAGCTGCCAAATGTCTTCGAGTCTTTCTTTAGCACATTTATATAAATATATATATTTGTTATTTCAAAATAACTGAATTCCTCACTCCTAGGAGGCTTCTCCAAGACAAAAGTGCTCACCTCAATTCCTTAATGAAAAGTTGTTTATCATTATACTTTCCAAGGCAGGTTGATCTTCTTTTTTTTTTTTTTTTTTCCTTCTTTTTTCTTTAGGGCTTACAAAAAGTGTGCTGCTTTTATGGGCTTCCATATCTAGAAGATGCTTAGATATGAGTCCGTCTGATCTCTCTCTCTCTCTCTCTCTCTCTGGCTCTCTTGATCATGGAATCTGCTTTAATTTCAGCTGCTGAGATGACTAAAGGCACACAGTTATTGAAGGTCCATCCAAGGGGGATTCAAATTGGTTTTTTTTTCTGGGAAATATAAAAGAAATCCTCTTTTCCACTAATTTGCTCATGAGATTCTCTTTGCCTTTCTCCTCCCAAATGGCCCATATGAATAGAGACCAACAGAAGAACCACCAATCCTTGTTTAACAAATCTTTATAATTATAATTATACCCATAGGATGGGCACGTTTATTCCCCTCTCAACGAGTCTCCAAATTAAGTCCCCTCTTATTAACTCATTAAAAGCATTAGAGAAAAGATGGCCAGATTCTTCAATATAGTTTAAAGTACTAAATTTTTCTTAGATATTGGACCATGCTATTTGGGCAGTAGTACTCTTTATGCTCAATTGACAACTACCCAAAGCTAAACCTTCAGGTGGGGTTGTTTAGTTTGTGGAAGGCAAGGGTTCCACCTCCTCTAGGCCTAAGTACCTTAGTAGTTATACAACTCTCTTCATCATCCCGAAACTGTTGTTCATATGGGTATAAGAGTGTGTGAACAAAAGTCTCACATTCACTAGATATATATAAAATTGAAAATGAGTTTATGAAGGTTTTAACTACTCGTAATAGGTTAATCTTTTAGGAATGTTCCTAGAGCCTTAATAAAGTTAAGTTTTAGAAACAGATTCCAAATATAGCATTGTGTATGTATGCTTAAGATAAATCCTAAGAAAAATCATATGAAAGTTTATGGCCCTTAAAGTAATCACAATGGATGGAAAATCCAGGTGTGAAATGGATTCTCAAAATGAAAACTCCATGATAACGCATGAATACATTGCAATGGTGCATTTGAAAGGAAGTGTTTGAACAAAAATCTCATATTGACTAGACATAGAATTACAACTCGGTATTAAAAGGAGTATCAAAAAGAACACATTTCTGAAATCTTGCCCTAACTTCAGAATTTTTGCCAAATCTTACGATGTCAAATAAAAAATAGTTAACTTGACAAGAATCCAAACAAATAATTAAGTAGGGTAAATATCTTAAACATGTACTATTCATATAATTTCTTTTTAATTGATTAACTGTTTAAGATGGAACCGAGGCCCTACGAAATACATGCAGCCATTTAGCTTTTTATGGATAGTAAATATTCTCTTTGTTCCTAGCTTGACCATACTTTATATTGCCTTCTTCAATTATATAGTTTTGTAGCATTTTTTTCTGGAACATTATCCTTCACTGAATCAAAAGAGAATTAAGTAATGGCTTTTTGTTGCTATTAATCAAGTGGTATCTTTTTTTTTTTTTTTTGTTCAAGTAATTATGTGGTATCTTGCCCTCAAGAATTTGTGGGCATTTGCGGCACTTGGTGCATAATTTGGCTCAACTTCTATCAGGTGTCGCTGAAGCCACTGAACATGAAAAAGACAAGAGTTAGAAATGGGCTATCCACAGTTTTGAGGGGAAAAATAATAATTCTTCACACTGTTCATGTACAATTATCTATATTTGTCTGTACCAATTATTGTAGTACACTGACAGGCAATGCTTAACCAAAATTGTGCACAATTAAGAGGGCTGAAGGCTATTTAACTTTTTATTTTCAGTCAACTTTTTATTTTCAGTACTAATGAACTCCAATATTTCATGTGTCCTTGTACATCAGCAAAGGTGAAATGTGACATCAGTAGGAAGAAATTTCAAAGAAAAATCAATCGCTTGGATCGCAAAGATTTATACATTAAAGTCTCCAACCTCGATTCTTTTTATATTTTTCCCGAGTTAAGAAATTGGAATATCACTGATGGAAACGACAGGAAAAACACGACCCCAGTTGGAAACAAATTTTGAGTGAAAAGAAAAAAAGTTAGAAAGCAAGAACTCCACGACTTGAATTGAGGCATGGGGATTGTGCTAAAAACAAAACAAATAATTAAAGGGGAAATAAAAAAGAAACAAATCATCATGAAGGGAAGAAGAAGACGGCAAGAGAATCTGATTGTCAGTGTGCCATAATCTTGGTCTGAAGTACAAAAGCTCTCTCATAGTCTGGCCAAAAGATCTGATGCACATATGAGATGATGAATCCCACAAACAACAACATTGAAAGCTCATATTAAAGGGCAAAAACGAAAAAAATTTAAAGAGAATTCTGCAATGAGATACCCAAAAAAAAAAAAAAAAAAGAAAAACCATAGTCTAAAAAAAATATGTTAATGAGAAGGTTTTTAACAATTATTAAAAGAGATATCCATTTTTAAATAAGAAAATTTTCTTATTTCATACAAGGAAGTCTTTTTATTTTTTAAAATGAGATAGTGTTTAGATATATAAAAAAATTTTAAATAAAACATTATTTAAAATGAATAATATTGAGAAATATATATTATAAGGGAATTGAAAAAAGATTCATTTTCTTTTTTAAAAATATACTGTAAAAGATGTATTTGAAAAATATATATATATGATTTACTTATCTTTTCTAGAGTAATAAAAATAATGAAAAAACTAAAAAAAAAAAAAAGCATTTTTTTCATAATTTTTATCTTCTCAGAGATGAATCTTTTCACCTTTAAACAACTCCTTAATCTTATTATCATCTAACCTTATTAATCTTTGATAATATACTGTTTAAACTTTTGATTTTAATGATTTGCCCCGAAAACATTTTAAATCATTATAATGTGTCTTATTTTGCTTAATTTTCTGATAAACCAATGTCAAAAAGCTAGCGTATGTCTCATTTAAGGATGAAAAATTTCATTCCAATCAAACTTTTAAAAATTCTATACAAACTCAAATGTAAGGGGGACATTTGGTAAATGTATTGCATTTTGATTGTATTTGAATGAAATTTGTTTTTTGAATGTTGTATTTGATTGAAAAGTATTTGTTTTGTATTTGAATGAAATATGTATTTGGATGAAAAGTATTTTAAAGTTGAAAAGTTGATGTGATTGGTAAAAGTAGAGATAAATTGTAGAGTTGAAAAGTTGATGTGATTGTTTTAAAAATATTTTGAATAGTAATTGTATTCGTAGCACTGTTGTAAAATTTGTATTTAGTGTAAAATTGTATTGTATTTGAGTAAAATTAAAATGAAAAACTTTCTCCAAACAACACCTAAATCTGCCAAACTTAAACCATCGATACAACAGAAATGTTAATACTATAGAACATATTGCAATAAATCAGAGTGTTTAACAAACAAATTTTAAAAATCAGAAATCTCTTAGGTAAATTGTCAAATATCCACAAGTTAAAATTAACAAAAAAAAACATGAAGAATTCTCCGAAACTAGTTTTCCAAGTTGTGCAGTGCACCGACCTAGTTTTTCATGTCCCACTTCCTTGAAGAATTCTCCATGGCTGAAACTAGTTTTCTTTTTGGCTAAAGAAGCTTATACTAGTTTTCACGAAGCCGTTATGTTGATTTAGAGGGCATTTGATTAAAAATTTCATTTTAATTTTACTCAAATACAATACAATTTTACATCAAATACAAATTTTACAACAGTGCTACGAAAACAATTACTATTCAAAACATTTTTAAAACAATCACATCAACTTTTTAACTCTACTATTTATCTCTACTTTTACCAATCACATCAACTTTTCAACTCTAAAATACTTTTCATCCAAACACACATTTCATTCAAATACAAAATAAATACTTTTCAACCAAATACAACATTCAAAAAATAAATTTCATTCAAATACAATCAAAATACAATGCGTTTACCAAACGCCCCCTACTAGTCCTACAAGAGCGAATAATCAAACAGGCTCAAGTAGACAAATATCTAATAACTTTTGACTGTTAAAAGTTTATATATATACACATACACACACGCATATATATATATATTTATACATATATGAGCATTGATCGGACGGTCCGGACCACCTGATTAACGTGACGGAGACATTTCATGATGGGGTGTGAATTATTAGTATGTAAGGAGGCGCAGGGTGTTGTGCTCATTAACAGATATAGTTCCAAGTTTGAGGCACGTACAAGGACAGAGGGCCCTCCATGTATAGTATCTTCAATGCTGTCCGTAGATTTTTGGATTGTTGCTCTGTGTTTACCCAAATTGAAATTTTATTTTTTATAAAAAAGTGTCAGAACATTTATCGTGAGATCAACCGTACACGTGGCATGTACGACTATGGCCATCCATTCTAGTGGGTCCTACTCACCCCCAAAATTACTTAAGTAGGAGAAATCACGTCATCTTCAATGGTGTGTCCCCAGTCGTGCAAACACATGAGACAATCAGTCAAAATCGTCCGATTGGCATTTGCTATTTGGTCCACAGTAAGTGGCTGTAGGCCCTCCCTCACCTTATAGAACTACCAATTCTATGAGGGGGGAAAAAGGGAAAACAAAAAAAGTAAAAACTTTTTTGACTTTGAAACCTTCAGTCTCGATCTCCACCCTTTTTTAAATTGTAAGCACATATACACTACTATTATTTCTAATGTAGTTGTATAGATTAATGTTATATTTATTATAAAATAATAAAAAATAATATTATTTGAATTTATATTTTTATATATTATATTATTTTTTTATTATTATTATGTTTTGTAAATTGAATACATAATGTGAGAAATACCTACTTTATTCTTTGCTTATATTTTATTTCACTCACTTCGTGTAAGAGTTGATATTAAAATAAAACTAAAAAGGATAGGTTAAAAAAAAAGATAATATATTTATTATTTACTTTATCTTTTATCAAAGATAAAAATATATATATATAAATGTTTTCTATTTTCTTCATTTAAACTTTTATCTTGTCCTTTTTTTCTTCATTTGTACTGTTAAGGGTGTACTCGACATGTGTTAGTCACATTAACCACAACACTAGTCTTCCTAGTTGGCAAATGTGATTGGGGCGCTGATCCCATCTCCAGAAAATGCAACGAAGGACTTGTATGTTTGTGGTTGAACTCAAACAAGCTTCTCAGGGGCAAGGTTAACCAATTCTGATAACTATACTTAGGGGACGTTTGGTAAACGTATTACGTTTTTATTGTATTTTAATGAAATTTGTTTTTTAAATGTTGTATTTGATTGAAAAGTATTTGTTTTGTATTTGAATAAAAAGTGTTTTTGGATGAAAAGTATTTTAGAGTTAAAAAGTTGATGTGATTGATAAAAATAGAGATAAATAGTAGAGTTGAAAAGTTGATGTGATTGTTTTAAAAATGTTTTGAATAGTGATTATTTTCGTAGCACTGTTGCAAAATTTGTGTTTGGTGTAAAATTGTATTGTATTTGAGTAAAATTAAAATTGAATTTGTTCTCTAAATGCCCCCTTAGCAAACAAATCCGATCAGGTTATGTGATATTGGAATGTATGTGATCATCGTGAGACTACAATCAGTCGATCACTAAGATCTCAAAGTCACCCGAAAGGTCCTGTCCAAGCTTCGCTAAAGAGGAAGAGTAGGTCAATCAAGAATTCACCCTAGGCCTCTACCAGCTCACCCACTGTCACCATTAATGAGCCCGCGTGACCCCTGCTCCACCAGCGTATTATGCCAATATTCTCCCACAAACTTGTCCTGCTTGACACTTGTACCTAGGTGTCGATACACATATTCCTCTTATCGCCCTATACCATATGATAGTGGTATGTGCATCACTACCTATACCAATTTTCATTGTAAAGGTCGTGGGGCAGGTGGCAGTAACTCAATGAACAAACAATATCAGTACACCTGACATCGAGTTAACCCATAAGGGCTTACTTCGGGGGACCCAAGTCCATGGGAAACATCTATAAATAAAACAGCGTCTCACTACTCCAGGTATGCATTATATTCTTTGTCCAAACTCTGTCTCTCTGCTTGCTCTTTATTGACTTAAGCATCAAGTGCTTTTGGTAGACACCTCACCAGTATCCCCCCATTCCAAGGCGCTCTTCTCCATTTTATAAGCGACGTGACAGAGCATAGTGATGCAAGACCAATCACGTTAAGTGATTCCATTTAGTGTTGTGTCAAGTTTTTGACATTAACTTGTACTTTTACCTTCTTCCTTTATTTTTATTTTTCATCGTTCTCATTGAACATAGTGTTAATGCTTCAAGAAAAACCATTCAGGGTAAAAATTTGGTTCATAGAGCAATTAAAAAGAATATTTAATTATCAGCTTTCAATCAATCAAAGAATTTCATGCTTTAAAGATCTTATCAAAACGAGCCTTATTTATGCTCGATTATTAATATTTCAAAAAACTTCTTATTGTTGGGTCTAGTGGTACGTCTTTCTTGAGCTTTATTAGATTTTATTATTAGATCTAATCTAAATTGAGGGTTTTGTCTCATGTAAAATAAGATCATTTGCATTGATATTGATTTTTTTTAGTTGAATATAATTATCCAGTTAAAAATCCTAAATGTCTCAAAAAAAAAATCCTAATTGCTTTAAAACAATGATAAATGACTTTTGTTACTCTCTTTCTTAAAAGAAATGAAGAACATAAAATAAATAACAAAACAAAGAGAGAGATACTTTTTTTTCTCCCTCTAATAATTTTTCTTTAAACAATTTAGAAATCCACGTTTAAATTTCCGTTGGAATGCTTAATTGTTACATATTATATTGTCTTATAGTTATTTATTCACGGATACTTTAATGGTAGTTCTCAATCAAGCCCTATTTTTTAATTGGTTCAATCAGTTGAGATGGATAAAAACTTAACAACTGATTTGATTCTTGATTGAAAATCTTGCGGTAGTTAAATGTATCTTCTCAATGAAAATCAGAATTAACAATATACAAATTCAGTATAACTACATAAAGAATTCAACTTTATTATGCTAAGAAATGTGATTGCAACTTTTCAATTAATAAAAAAATAAAGGGAAATTGCAAGCTTAATTAATCTAACATTAATTTTATATTTACCTCAATAATAAAATGTTTAGTTTAAATTCTCCCGACTCAAATGTTCAAAATAACAATGAAAATATCATTACCTATTTAGAAAATTCCAATCACAATTCACAACCCGAACAAGGATTTTAAATAGCCAATCATTTTTTTCTCGCTCTTTTTAATTTTAATTTTAATTTTTATTTTTATTTGTGTGGGTTGGGACAATAGGACTTGGGAAAGTGACCTCTCAATAGTGGAGGTCTTTTTTTTTTTCTCTTACTTTTTTCTTCTTCTTAATTCTTCTTTTTTTTTTTCTTTTTTCTTTTTTTGGTTTTTCCTTCTTTAACCCTCATTTTTTATGGACATTGTTGCAAACACTCACCATGTGTTCAAAGACATTGCCCTTGTTATTAATTAGACAATCTTCAAATGTCAATAGTATTTTTTAGTTGTTAAGGTCATCTTTTATGACAAAACTATACAAATAGCCAAGTCAGAAACACAAGCAATATAAACAAGCTTCATCTTTACATTTTATATACATATATATATATATACAAACATACATACACATATATATTGCTTCAACGTTGAGTGTAACAAATATTCTTTATGTTTCTTTTTTGAGCATATGCCACGGGATGACTTGGTCACCAGGCCAACTAAGTTTTGAGTTTATTTATAAGAGTACTCAACCTTAAAATAAAAGGTTGCCCATCTAGATAGATGTTAAGGGTTACTCTACTTGTCCTTCCAATTGTTAAAGGGTAATATTAGTTACACACCCTTGTTGCCTTGTTGGACCAGTGTTCTGTTCCGTTAGAAAGGGCACATATAACCTAATCCCATAATTTTATAATATACTTTGACATGATATAATTTTATTAAATTAGACTATATTAGTTATAAATTTAAAAATAATAAAAAATAAAAAAATTTCCCCAACATACTATATTATTGATAATTGTCCATGTAGCCGTCCTGTTTATCTTTAATATTGTAGTAAGTCCAGGGCGGGAAGTAATAAACTTTATAATTTTATATAACAAGTAATAATGATAATAAAATACAAAGGAGAGCCAAACAGTTTTTATTCATGCAACATGGCCTTAATCATTTAATATTATGATGATGTTCAACACAAAAGCATAGTTAAATGAGGAGCTTCCAAGGTGCTTATAAAAAAGAAAAAGTCTCTAAACCTAATCATGTGGGGGTCCAGTGGTACGACACCCATGTGATTTCGTTAAGGGATGGAATAGAAAATAGGGCACACCTATTTTAGGCTTTCCAAAAACAAACTTAATAAATGTATGGAATAGTAGGCTTTGGCGTACATAACTAGCATGATAAGTCATGTCTAATGTTTTATACGCTTATATATGTATAATTTTGATATATGATGACGATATTAATATAATACACCTCCATAATTGGCATTAACCGGAAGATATTTTTTTAAGAGCATTAAAGTTGCATAAATGCATGTATCAAGAAGGAATTTGGGCCAAACATCCTATCTTGAAGACCAGAAGTGAAACATCAAAGGAACTCCATCACCAATCAAATTATTTTATTTATGCCCTTAAAATTTTTTTTTTTTCTTGGAACAAATTATTGAACCTCAATGCGTGCAACCATTAACCATTTAGGAACTAATTTTATAACTATGATTTTTTGTTTAGTCAAAATGGGGTTCCAATAAAGATTTGACAAAACTACAACAGAGAACCTGGCCAAACTTGTACTTGAATCTTAGCTATAACAGTTTGCCCTTGGCCCGGCCTGAGGAGAATGCCAAAAGTAGAGACTAGCTAGTGGGGAAGCAAACAAACGAGATTTAAAGGAGGACTCAAGCAAAAACTGAACCAAAATCCAAAAAGAAAATTTCATAAATCTTATATGCATATACTTCCATGTGACAAATACCAAGGATGGACCTAAACTGGCAAACAAAGACTAGACATAATTTAGTTTATGGTCGTACATTTATACTCCTGATGTATGATTAATTGCATCACGAGGAAAGGTACTAGGAAACAGATCAGTATCAAGTTCTACACCATGGCTGAACACCTCAACATGTGATTTTAACCATTTTGGTTTTGGAAAAAAAAAAAAAAAAAAAGATTCAGAGGATGAAACTGGGGAAACTAAAAGATTTGAGGGTAAATTTGGTGAAGTAATCAAATTGCACATCACATTGAATGGTAAATTTTTCTTGGTTATGTTTTTTCCTTGTTCAATGTACAACAAAAGTCACCAAAATGATCATGGAAAGAGCAGAAAAACACCAACAAATAAGAACCCAATTCTGAAGTAAGGAAACTGATAATCCAAGAACTGTACAAAGCCATCACAAGTTTAACTTAAAAAGTTTTTGGTTTCTTGATTGTAAAATAATAGGCCTACAGCACATAGACAATTAGCATAAGAAGCACAAGAGAAATGAAAAATCTTCCAAATGGATCAGAAGGGGGGGAAAAAAACTACAAGCAGTAAGTTATGAAGCACGACCATTAAGAAAAATCAATTTGGTAGAGAGAACCAATATGTCAAAATGCTGGTTCTTCTTTCTTATCTTTGACTTATCTCAGCACCTCCAAGCCGAGGCTGAGACGAGCTCTTTCCGCTGCCAGCACAGGACAAGCGTAGAAGACTGTTTCTTCTCGACATGGAAACCCCTAACAGGAGTCCGCTGCACCAAGCACTCCGCTTGCGACTCTGTGAAATTGCTGAATGTCAGTGGTGAGAACCCCAGACTCAAAAACGCTGACCTCCATGAAGGCATCCTCTCAACCGAACTCCTGAGGCGACCGAGCACAATTTTCTCTATCCCCGGCTGGAGCAGACACTTCTCAATCTTCTGCATCGAGTCAAGGTTGGCATTCACAGCATCAAGGGACTCGAGCAGACCTGAATAGGAGTGAAGGGCATGGATGAGTTGGAGTGGAAATGGGACATCTGTTCTGTCACACCCTCTTTCTAGTGAGACCACAATTTTCGGAGATAGCTGCTTAACAAAGCGGAGGACCAAAGGGAGGGACGGCGAATAATTGGAAAAGGAACCGATTGGGAGGTTCACTGCAATTGCCTCATTGTCCGAGACATGAAGATTCAGTGGCCAAGAGCCAGAGTTCAACATCTCAAGGCTCAGAATTTCAAGCTCAAACGCCAAGTTGATCTCTGAAGCAAAGTGCTTGAGGTTTTCCTGTGTGAAACCAAGCTCGAATTCGTCATGCGTGGATGGGGACGCAAAGGCAGTGATCTTAAGAGAAACCCCACTTCCAACACTGGTATTTCTCAAGGCAAGCTCTTGCATAAAAGAAGCCCATTGACCTCCATAGCCAATGTCAAAGTCAATGATATGCACTCTGGTAAACCCCTCTGTGGCTTCAAGGATGGCTTGATTACAAGTAAAGTTGGCGAATTGAAGTACCGGCGAGATCTCGGAGAAGGTCTTGTAAGCTCCAATCTTCAAAATGAGATTAAAAGGCGATGACGACGATGTCGAGCACAAGCCCAATGGGCTACTGTTGTTGTTGTGGAAGAGGAGCAATTGCAAGGCCTCTTTGAAATAGAAAGCAGCCCTTTGGAAAGGCTTACCAAGAGGAGAGAGCTGGTGATTGAGCCGCGCCAATATCCCTTGCGCGAGTACCGGGTTACCGGTTTCGATCAGCTCTGCGGCCTTGGAGAGTTGGTCAGTTATCGCCTGCTGAACAACCTGGGGATGCTGCTGTTGTTGGCTCACCAATTGCTCATCACTCTTCTGCTTCACCACTCCCATGGCTGCTGCCCCAGCTGCGTTCAAGGTTGGCCTCTGAACATTCATCTGATGGGAGAGCAATTGTAGCTGCTGCTGTTGTTCTTGCCCGGTGTACGGAAACTGAACCTTCTGGACCTGAAAATTAGCCCCGCCACCGCCGGTGTTGAGCCTCTTGGCAGGTGGTGGAGACACCACACGGTGCTCTTGCAGGTGGGCATAAGGCAAGGGCATGACCAAGGCCGAAGGATTCGGAGACAACTGAGCTTGGTTCTGGTTGATCATTACCATCGAGGAGTGGTTTAAAATCTGGGGCTTGGCATCCACAACAGACTCCATAAACTGCTGCTGATTCTGGTGGTGAAACCCAACAGGAGAAAGAGACACTGGCAAGAAATTGTTAGCAGCAGAAGCCGAAAACAAGGCGGGGTTTGCGTTTGGGCCAAGTCTCAGATTTGGGACACTACTAAAACCGAGATCAGAAGAACAAGGTTCTAAAATGTTATGAGGCTCGAAACCATAACCTTGGTCATCGACAACGCCGAAGCCAGCATTGAATTCCATGTCCTGAGAAACACTTGCTGCGGTGGCGGCTGCAGTGGTGGTGGTGGTGGTAGTGTTGGTGGTGGTTTGTAAGAGCTTGTTGAGGCCGAGAGAAGGGTCGTCCACGTCCGCCATGATCAACCTCAAAATGGACTGCTCTTGACCCGGTGACTCAGACAAGACGCTTTCCCAATCCTCCATTCCAAGCCCACATTTTTCTTCCTCTGATTCTCCTGGTAATGTCGTCACTGTCAGATGGTTGTTGTTGCTGCTGCTGTTGTTACTGGTGTTGGTATTGTTGATATTTGTGTCGTTTGTGTATGTGTTGGTATTGTTGTTGGTGGTGTTGTCGGAGACTACTGCCGCCGCCGCCGCCGCCACACCAGTGGTGGGGGTGGTGTCGGTGGAGTGGGACCCACCGCCGTTACCGCCGCCGCCGCCGCCGAGGGAGGAAGACAGGGTTGAGGAGGAAGTGGGAGGGCTTGGGCTTCTTCTGGTGTCCAAAACTGAGGTGGGCTCAGAGCCCACATAGCAATTCTTGTCTTTGGTTTTGATTAAGGTTGTGTTTGTGGTTGTGGTGGTTGTGGTTACGTTCAGAGCATTATTCCAGTTCTGCGGTGAACCTGAAGTTGAAGAAGATGAAGAAGAAGAGAAATCCAACACCCCCTTCCCTTGAAACTCCTCAAAGGGTAGGGGCATGGCCTTCATCTAATGGATTCAACGACGCGCAGATTGAGAATTTTCCCCAACAACAATCACCGAATAACACCCCAAAAATCTCCAGCTTTTTTTTTTTCTTTTTTTCCTTTTTTTTTTTTTCCCCTCTAAAGACAAAAACTAACAAAAGCACTAAAAAAAAGGAGAGATGGGTTTTGTAGATTTTTTAAGGACGGGTAGAGTGTTTAGGCTCAAAAAAGAAAACTTTTTTAGAAACCCATCACACCAAACCAAACAAACACACCTTCGTTCAGTTTTATGTTGTTGATGTTGTTGGTGGTGGTGGTGGTGGTGGTGGTGTTGTTGCTTGTTTTCTCTTCTTCTTCTGATTGTGTTGGTGCAGCTTCTCTCTAAGTGCAGCTTCTCTCTAATATGATTTGGAAGGTCAAATTGTATATTTGTCGTACTTACAAACAAGAGCTCAAGGACCCGTTTCTCTTCTCTTTTTTTCCTTCTTCTTTTCTTGAGTCATCATCTTCTTTCGTTTCTTTCCTTTTCCTTTCTTCTTCTGTTGTGTGGTTAGCTTTGGTGGGTTCTCCTGGCTTCTCCTCTTCTGGTGTGTTTTTTTGGGAGTATTTTGTCTTCCCTCTGTTTTCTGCTATTTGGATGCGTGCAACATATAAAAGTGGTAAAGTGCCTTCCCTCTCCTCTCTCTCTCCTTCCCTCTCCTCTCTCTCTCTTTCTCTCTAGTTTTTCTTTTTCTCTTTCTTTTATTTCGTTTTATTTTTTTTTTAATTTTTTTATGTGGCTTTTGTCTGTAGACGTAGTTATCTCCCTGCTGGGGTTCCTGTCACTCACTTCAACCCCACTCTCATCTATGACGCGTAACTCGTAATCACATAAATATATATATATATTTTGCTTCAACGCATTTTCTTTTCATTTGGAGTGCGTGTATAGAACGTAAATTCATTCCATCGCCGAAAATATGATGATAGTTTTTTTATCTTTTTTCTTTAATTTTTGTTATTAATTTTTTTTTATCCCAATTCTTTTTAACTCGTTAAAGAAAGATTTTAGTTTTCTTTATGTATCAGCCAGAAGAAAGATGAATAGTTTCTTATTGCAATCAAGTCCTTATTACATTTTTTAAAATATGGAGTAAAAAATAGAAATATTTCATCTTGATATATTGTAAATTTCTAATTTTTTAATGTAATTTAATCTAAATCCTATGATAAAATTCTTCGGAGAACAGAATTTTCTATAACAATTCTCAATTTGTTAATATAGATGACTTTTGTATGTCAGGCAAAAAAAAAAGGAACTTTTTATCGTTAAATGAATAAAAACACAAAAATTATTTGCAAACACAATGTTTTAAGTTACTATGCTTGTGTAATTTTCAACCAAAAAAATACTTACGTGGTATTCAAGTAATTTGTGAATGTCAATTTTTCTTAAATTCTTAATTATTATTTTGTCCAACTAAGTTTTATTTCATTCAAGTGATGTCAATTTTTCTTAAATTCTTAATTATTATTTTGTCCAAATAAGTTTTATTTCATTCAAGTGATTAGAACAAAATTGACATTTACAAATTACATAAGTATTATATTAAAGAGATGTATCTCATAAATATATATGATGACATGATATATTAAATTCACCAATTAATTTTTATTTAGATCACAGATTAGAGTAGAAAATTTTGAGTTGAAGTTGAGTTAACTTTTTAAAACTAATTATAATTTTTCTTTAATTTTCAAAAAATGATAAAAATCCAACCAAAAAGGAGTTCCAAGCAAAGCCTAGTTACTCTTCAAACTAATTTGACCTTAAATTTTGGGTAATACAAACTAACTAATAAATTATTCCTAAATAGCCCATTAATTATACACCTATATTATAGTTGGTCCATAATTGTTCGAAACTGATGATTGTGTTTTTAATATATAAAAAATCATTTAAAATATCTTTTTCATGTATATCATTTATGATTTTAATGAAAATTTGAATTTTATAAAAATTTTATAGAATGATTATTTTTATAAATAGTCCATAAATTATAGACTTTCATTAGTCCATATTTATTTGAAATTAGTTAAAATACCTTTTGATATATAAAAATCGTTTAAAATATTCCTTTCATTTCTAATTTAATAAAAGGGTTATTTTTAATAAATTTATATATATTAAAAGGTATAATAACTGATTAAAAAAAGAATCAATTTGAATGGAGATTTAAAGATAGTTTGGGATCAAGTTTTGCCTTCTTCAAAATCAATTTTTTTCTAAAATTTTATCACTTTTTATTATTTATATTTTTAAAATGTTACAGTAAACTCCAAATTTTTAAAATTTATAACTTTATGTATATAAACCCAAATGAGATGATTTTTTTTTAAATTAAAGAGAAATAAAATAATATTCATATTAATTTTTAAAAAAAATTTTAAAATTTTATATTTTTTCACTCTAAATAGTTTTTTCTCCTAAACAAATTTTTTAAAACAACTTTTTTCCCGTAAAAAAATAATATTCTTCCATCGTCTCCCCAACCTCCCCTCTATAATTTAGGATTATTTGTGAAAATAATTTTTAATTACATAATAAATAACACTCACTTTCCAATGATGGCGCGTGGCCAAGTTACTCACAGAAGAAATATTTTAATCTTTTTTCTTTTACAGAGACCAACAAGACAGAGAGAAAAAGGTGAACAGACTGATAAGGGGTTCTATAATTTAATCATATTCCCCATTATGCCCTCGCTGTTTTCCGCATATTACCTGTTGGACACCATCTATTCAAGTAAGTAAAGAGAGGGTTAATCTGGTAACTTCGTAGAACAGGCTCTGCTTGGTCTGGTTTTCGAAACTGAATCTGACGGCATTATTATGAGTAGCTTTTTTGGGAGTTGAAAATATCGAGACAGATTGGACGGACGAGATATTTTGTTTGAGTGAAGAATGTGCGGCTAAGATTGAATCTTCACAATTTTTGCAAAAATAAGAGGGAAAAAACAAAAAATAAAATAAAATTTTCCTATTTGTATTTGGGCCCAGGTCCTGGGATTGACTGTTGGGGCCCAATTGTTTGGGTTCAATAAGTACGGGACGTTGCTTCTTTATGGTACAAGGTTGATAGGAGAAAAAAAAGGTAGGAAAATGAAAGTAAATAGTAATTTTTAAGAATATAATTAAAAATAATAATTGATATTAAGAATATTTAAATAGTAAATTATCATATAAATAATTAATTATAAATTACTAGAAAATTATTTTAAACATGAAGACTGAGGATTCAAATTATATATATTTAAATTGAGTCAAAATATAGTATTATTATTAAATTATATTTACATTTTAAAAATATATTATCTATTTAATAAATTTTTATTAAATTTATAATTTATTTAAAATATTTTAAAACCTTCCCATATTTAAAAAGTATTTTCACAGGTTTTCTTTCATAAAAACTAAATTTTTTATTCAAATTTACTTTTCAAATAGTTAATTTAAACGAGGGCTTAAAAAGGATGTCATTTTAATTGTTATTTCTCTTAAGTAATACTTAAGGATTTATCCAAAGAAGAGATAAATATTTTTTTAAAAATTTTTAAGTATAGTAAAACATAAACTTAAAAAATATACGGGTTATACTAAAGTTTGCGAGTTAGGTGTTGGGGTTTAAAAATGTTACTTTTCTTTCGAACTTGGATAATAATAAAGTTTAATATAAAATTATAATTAGATTATACCTTAATAGCATGTATAAGTGCTATAACTAATTCTTAATTTTAGGGATTCCGAGAGTTGTTTTTTAATTATAATTTGTTAAATGATTTTCTTCCATGGAGTTTTAACAAATTCTAGATCCTGTTTGTAGCCAAATCATGGTTGGGATTAAGCTTTTCATAGAGATGAAGTTTCGAATAATAATTTTTTCCCTTTTTGAGGCAAAAAATTGAATATATATACCTATTTATTTATGTATGAATATTTGATAAATTGTAATAATAATGTGTTAAATATTAAAAATAATAATAATAATAATAATAATAATAATGTTTTAAATGTGTTTACCTGAAATATTGACTGAAAAATCTGACTCCTATAATTCTTAATATTTAAGAAAGGGATGGTTAACAAACTTCTAATATTTCACGCACATTACGTGTTACGTAATAACACCAATTTTAGTCGAATATTTTCTTTTCTTGTGTACGAGAACAAAATATATTTAAATAGACAAGATGGGCAAAACATATCTTTCACCTTAATCATGTCGGCGTTTAGATCTATGGCTACCCTTTTTAACCCTTTTTTTTTTTTTAATCCATTTACGATATTGATTTATACGAGTAATTAACAAATATAACTTTTTATGCGTTAGATATAGAGGGAAAATATAAATAATGGAATATTATTTATATTACAAAAAAAAAAAACATATCTTTCAAGTTGCACTGAGAATGTTTCTTTTTTTTTTTTTTTTTTTTTTGCTGCTAGAAAATGTGTCGTTTGAAGTTAATGTCAAAAGAATAGAGATAATAAAAATGACACAAAAAAAAAAAGGACACTTGCATTAAATAACTAAATGCAGGACAACAAAATGTGGGTGCACTGAATTTGATTGGACTGGTGCATTGACAAAAAAACAAATCAAAGGCTGTGCGTTTAAGACACTTTTAAAACTCCCACCATTTTTGTCCATTTCTTTGTTTGGGAGTTGACTCTGGTGCGCCTCATTCCAGCTTCATTCTCCAGCTCCATCAAACGAATGATCCAAGTATTTGAAAGAATATCGTTTTGTTGTTGTGTTTGAGTAAGTTATTTTTAATTAAAATTATATTAAGCTTTAAAATTATGCATTTTCTTGAAAATGAATTGTTTGTAATTGAAAAGGATAGAGATTCGAAATGTACCAAAAAATATATATTAATATATATTAATACAGATATTTTATTTATCTTAAAATTTTATAGAATTAAAAAATATTACTTGAAATAATAAAATTATGGATTTTTAAAATTTAAGTTTTTAAAATATAATTAGAGTTTATTTTTGGGGGGAAAAAAAGGGTGGGGTTACAAAAAGAGTTGAAATTATTTGGTTAAAGCAAATGTGCGAAACACTCCTTAAATCATTTTAAGTTTGCAGCATTCTACAATATGATCTTATATTATACCTATGTTTGGTAAGAAGTAAAGAAAATAAGAGGAAAAGGAAAAATGGAAGCAAAAATAAAAAAATAAGTAAATACGTGGAAGATAAAATATTTTAATTTTCCTTAAGTTGTTTGGTAGAAAGAAAATTGTACAGTTACAATTTTATCTATTTATTTACATTTTTTTTAGTTTAAAAATCAGTGATAATAAGGAAATTTTTTTTTATAACTGAGTGGATTTATGTTTTCTATCTATTGGAGAAATTAAAATTGGTGGATTCTGGTAATTTTTTTTTTAACCATATTTTCCTTTCTTTGGTTTCTTCCTTCTTCCTAAATAAACTACGTCATTATTTTTTATCTAATTTTCCTCCCATCCACTTTCCTCCTTTTATCTTTTCCATCGTACTAAACACAAGATAATAATAGTAGTTCCTTTTATCTTTTTCACCGTACTACACACAAGACAATAATACAAGCTTTTAGTGGTTAGGTCTGTCCTACATCACATTAAAAGTGTTAATATATGCAAAACAAACGGTTTTAGATACAAATAACAACTAAAAAAACATAAAAACACTAATCTTTTATTTTTCAGCTCCTACCCTATTAATCTCCTTATTAAGTTTTTGTCCAACACAATATGAAATACAATTTTGAACACCATCTAATATATATATATATATATATGCGTGTGTGTATTGATTGATTGATTATTGCATAATATGACTAGCTAATTTTCTCTTACCCACCGTCCCTTTCATAGATTAGATTTGGATTTGATCCTAGGCTCTTGACTTGGCCTCCAAGTAATTTTATTAACTCAACCAATTAGTAATTTTAATTTATGCTCTATATAAATCCCTTAGTTTAACTTATTTCCCACCCCCTTTTTTTTTAATTAGAGGACTAGGGGAAGACATAATAATAGACCGATAAATCTTTCTTGATATTGGTGGATATACTCGGATGGGGTCTTCTACTTGGTGCTTAGAACTTATTGCATAAACCTCCGTCTAAAAAATAAAATAAAATAAAACAAGGGTTTTGTTTTAGTTACAATAAGAAACGCGTTGTTCCAATATATATATATATATATAAATATAAATATATATATTATATAGGCAAGAAAGCAAGGAATAATAATTGCCTAAACGTTGAGGATTAACTAACCAATAGATTGCTTTGTTTCCCGTGGAGAAGGACGTGGAGAAACAAGGTAATCTTTTTTCCCAAGTCATCTGGTTCCTTTCATTCTACTAGTTTGGTCATTGTTTTTCAACAACGAGAAAAACTCTTTGGTTGGTTAATTATGATGTCAAGGATGTAGGCCCACAAAAGCATTTTGGTTGGTTCTTTTCTTATTTTTTTACAATTTTTTTTCCCTTATCTTAATTTGGGGTTAGGCAATATGTTACTCTCAGTCATATCATGTCATTTGGAAACAAACCCATATAACAGGGGACACGATGTAGCGCACTCCAAGCGTTTGATTATTTTCCCATGTCTTTTTCATTAGTAGTAGCTACACTCATAATTCAACATATTGCACGCACACATTACCTTGTTTCAATGGAAGCATACATTAAAAATAAAAATTTTAAAGAATTATTTAAGGGTAATGAATTTTTAAGACCAGATAAAATGACAAATATCTAAAGGTTTTAAAGATAATATAGAAAAAATAATAATAATAATGATTTATTAGGAGGATCAAAAGCTTTTACTCGATCCTAAATGGCTCCACTTCTGTCTTTTGTTATAATATATATATACTTTTTTTTTTTCAAGTTTTGCTTTCAAATTGCTCTATTTTATCAATGCACATGGCTTGGGATGTCCATCACTGATCTTGTCCAAATTCAAAAAGACTACTAACCGTTTGAACAACATTGTCAAATGTGCTTCTTTTGTTCCCCGAACCTTTTTTTTTTTTTTTCTAATTTTTCTATGAACATGAAATCGTGATCAAAATAATATATGGAGTATAAGAGAGTTAGACAACAATAGAAACCCTTTTGTGGACAATTTGGGAAGTTGAAGAAGTACTTCTTTCAATGTGTAGACAAGAGTAATTTTGGGTAGTATAATGAATGAGTGAAGGAGGGGACATGCTTATGTTTGCCATGAATTCTTTAGGAAAACCATGATTTGGACATGTCAGAGAGGAGGGGCTTTGTTTATCTCCTGCCCCCATGTGATGGTTTATAGCTACAACTCATACTCCATCAATCCCCCCTTATGACTTGTATAAAGTGACTCAACTTGGTTCGTTTTTTGAACCCTCATTTGCTTCCTTCTCCAATATTTTAATCAAGCTCCAAATTTTGCCCCCCCTCTCTTTCTCTCTCTATAAAATGTTTCTTTTTTATCCAAAAGGAGTGGTGATATGTTCTTTTCTCTAATCTCAAGACACCCCACGCCACAAGCAAACACCACGTCAATAAATGCCGACTAAGCAGGAGAAATATATTTGAAGTTAATGTAGCTTTTGACGAAAACTAATGTGACAGCATTTTAATATTATATATATATACATAGAGAGAGAGAGAGAGAGAGTTATGTTCTAATGAAGATATCCTCCCTATGATTGGCAAAAAAATCATGTTAAAAAAAAAAAAAAACCCCCCACTCCAATTTACAAAACAAAAAGCCTTTTTCTTATCAACAAAATGATCATCCTTCCATTATACATTTGTGAAAAAAGCTATACATACTTTGTATTGTCGGGGACATGCCATGGAATGTGGAAAAAAAAAAAAAGATGATATTTCGAAAATAAAACCCATTACGGTGATCGTCACCATTTTTAGATCATGGAGATATTTTGTTTTTACATATATTATATAAATATATATAGTAAATTAGTTGAAGTTATTTGAAGGTTACGTAAAATTAACATCTTTATTTATTTATTTGCTCCAAAAAAAAATTTAACATTTGTGTAATTGCACGTTTTGATGTGGCCCTAATATACGTAGATGCCTTGATCTGCTATGTCTTTGACATTGTTTCTTTCCCAATGTGGCCGAATGTCTTTGATCATATTATTTAGTGTTTTTAGGCGCTCGGTAGGAAAGTCATGTCGTTTTCTATGTGGGTTTTACACGGCACTAAGGATTAACTGAATTTTTTTTTTTATTCAAAGCTAAAAAAAATAATAATAATCTTTTTTTATCGGATCTTTTTCTCAACAGATTGTCACTTTCTCATAATTGTAACCCAAAAAAAAAAAAAAAACACTTTGAATGCATAAAAATGCAAATGGTGTTTTGGAAGTACTTGTAGGACGGCACTAATAGGCCTCTAGTTTTTGGTTATACGCCACCTCCTCGTGAGAGAAACAAAAATTTAATAAAAACATAAAGGGGGAATGCATGTATCAACAAAAGTGGAGGGCAATCAATCGTAGCCATTCCATTTGTTTATATGTTGTCTAGGATTTATAATTGTTATTATTATTATTATTATTATTATTATTATTATTTACTTAAAAAAAAAAAAAGAACTTCCAAAGTCAATCGCTTGACCTTTTTTCCCTCAATGACATAAACTAAAGGAGAGCAAATATTAATTAGGGGCTAATTCAAATTATTAATCTTAGGCCATAATATTTAATTTCAACCATGTTCTCCATCAATTTAATATAAACTATAACTTCACCAACCCTTGTGTTTTTGTTTATTTAAAACCAAAATCAAAAACAAAACATGATGTCCACCGTATTAAAAAAATATATATGATCACCTCGGTATCGTCACTCCAAATGTGATGACGTTTCTAAGGCAACGTAAAAGAAAATGATTGTACATTTGAAAAGTAGATATCTCCTTTAGGGAAAAAAATATATATATATTCTATATGGGCTTTGAGGCCCAATTCAAATCAAATGGCGTTTTATAAAGGTTAGGCCCAAAGAAAGAAAACAAACAGTTAATCGAACAGGAAAGCCATAAAATCCAAGCCTTCGATTATATTACTTTATATTTTTATATCAAAGATAATTAGTTTTCTTTTTTTTTTTTTTTCCTTTTTCCTACGAGATAATCAGTCGATAACCATCGGAATAGCAATCGATAAATACAATTGTCCTGAAATCAGCGGCGGATAACCACCAGTTACTGATTAATTGCCATGATGCTAGTTGATAACTGTCGGTATCCAAATAATTATCGATTAATAATCCTCGATGACCGTCGAAAACCATCATAATCAACAACAAACGACTATATTACCACCGATTTTTCACCAGTACACTAAAATAAATATTGAATAGAACCACATAATTTAAAAATAATTGACAAAAATTATAATAAAAAAAAATTTACGATAATCTCACTCAATAAAAATCCACTAAATACCCTAATACAAGTGCTCCATTGATATATACAATTATATTGATCGTTTGATTATTTTATATAACATCAATTTCCTAGATGTTTTAAATAAATCTTTAAAACTTAATTTCGTTGTGTCTTTCTTTTTACCCCCCGGCCTCCCAGGTCCACCCATTAGGGATCATGTTATAAGGACTATTGTTATATTGGAGTTGCCATGCTTGGAATAACTCGACGATTAAAAAAACGTAGGCTTTTCCTCAAATTTCAATGAAAATCGTTTGCAATTCTCTACCCCTTAATCTATTTAATTCGTTGCACTTTATTTATTCTTGATCCTACTTGATTGAAATATCTCTTGTGTTTTATTGTAGGGCTGGCAATTTGGATAATGATATGATAACACGACACGAATCCCGTATGAAATTAGAGGGTTTGGATTTTCTTTAAATGGGTTTAGATTAAAAAAAGTTAAATTTGTCAAACACAATTAAATAAAAGATCAAATCCGCACGAACTTTCCAACCTGTAATTGACGCGAAATAACCCATTTAATAAATAGGTTATATATTAGTTAACACAAATATGATCCATAAATTATTCATTTATAATTTTTAATATATTTATATTATTACATATATTATATAAAGTTTTAAAGTTTAAAATTTCAAAATTCAAAATTCAAATATAAAATATATATTTTAGTTTTTATATATATTTTTAAAACTTTTTACATAAAAGAAAGAAACCCTAGGTTCCCTAGGTGTCAGTTACTTTTTTTTCCCCCGTTGTATTTTGCTTGCAGATGCTCTCTACAACTCGACCTCCCTCTCTTGAGTCCCCTCTAGACCTTTCTTCCTTTCAGCCCATCGCCCGCCCCCCCCCCCCTTACGGCCTCATCCAGTTGTCGTTGCGTTGTGCCCCCCCACCCCTTGCTCACCCCTTCAACCTCCCTTCCCCATATCCCGTCGTCATCACCATCCCCATCCCCTTACCTTTCCCCTCCCTTTATTGTCATCATAAACATATCATGTTATATCAACCTTTTTATTAACAGGTTGTGTTCGAGTTTTTTTTTTTATACGATTATAAAATGAGTCATATTCGTGTCAACAGATAGGTTAAACATGACATGAACACGACCTACTGACACGAATTACCACCCTTAGTTCATTGAGTTATTTGATTAGTGACTAGTTGTAACACCCAATATTTCATAGTAATTTAATATAAGTAAGAGATTTAATTGTTTATAAAGCATAGCTAAAATTATAGTTAAATGTTGAATTAAATGTTCCTGTAGATGACGACTTTAAATACTTTGATATTCTCAAGAATTCATGTCTTATGTGAAAAATGAGTAAAGTAAGAGCTACAAAGTTTTGTTAAATTTTATGATTATTCTAGTATGTTAGATTTGTCCAAATATGTTTAATCTTGTTCAAAATAGATTAAGGTATGATTAAAAAAGGTTAAGTATTAAGAAATTTGTAAGAAATACTATGATGCTATATTCACATGAAATTTTGGCTAAGAAGAAATTTGAATTAGACAAAAAGTTCTTATCAAAGTTATAAATCTTTTTATTAGCTTTCCAACACCTTTTAAATTATCTAATTTTGATATCGAATAAAAAAATTATAACTTAAATACTACAAGAGGTTAATTCGTAAAAAAAAAAAAAAAAAAAGGTATATATGGGGTGCTAACAGGGAGGCGTGACCACGCCTCTTGGTCACCCAGGGCCCACCTGCTGTATAAAAAAAGAAAAAACAACAACAACAACAACAAAAGTGGAATTCAAGGATAGAAATGATGGAATTTATATTCACTTTACGGAGTCACATGAGATCTTACCTGATCAAAATTTGCGACAAATACAAACAAAGAGAAGAAACTTGGACAAAAAAAAAAGTGTCCTTAAATCACCAATTAACTTTCAATCCCAACCCTTTGATTTTGAGGATTAGTTATTAAAAGTCTAAACCTCTCAATTAAACAACATTGCATGTATTTTCTCATAAATTTTGCTCTCTTTCTCTCCGAAGCATTTTTGGATCTTAGATTACTAGAAGCTTGCCCGACTAGGTCTACTAGGTCTGGCCTACCTAGAGCTAGTCGAAAATTGCCTCTAAGATCCTATGACCAGTGACTCCATCCCTTTCAAAGACACCAAATTGCCTATAACCTTTTCCTCATGACATGGAAAATGTCACATTGGCATTCTTTGGCTTGGTCGATGGTGGCGATACGAGTCCTACGCAAAATAATATTATGACATATGAGAAGTTTAAGAGGGAAATAGGGAGAACCACTGAGTGTGAAGCTTAAGGGGCGTTTGGTAAACGCATTGCATTTTGATTGTATTTAAATGAAATTTATTTTTTGAATGTTGTATTTTGTTAAAAATTATTTGTTTTGTATTTGAATGAAATGTGTGTTTGGATAAAAAGTATTTTAGAGTTGAAAAGTTGATGTGATTGATAAAAGTAGAAATAAATAGTAGAATTGAAAAGTTGATGTGATTGTTTTAAAAATGTTTTAAATAGTAATTGTTTTCGTAACACTATTGTAAAATTTGTATTTGGTGTAAAATTGTATTGTATTTGAGTAAAATAAAAATGAAATTTTTTCTCCAAACGCCCCCTTAAATTCTAATCTGAGTCTAATAGAACGTTTTTTTTTTAAATTAAGATTCTCCTTTTAGAAAATAAAAAAAAGTTTACTTTTGAAAAATGAATCTTTTAAATTTCTGTGTATAAATATCAAAATTTTTTCACTTTTAAACATCGTAAAAGACTTTTCTTTCTAGAAAAAAAATTTTTCATTCATCCAAATAACTTTTCACTTTTATATAAAATTTTTTTGATTTTCAAAGTAAAAATTTTCTATTTTTTAAAAGTTTACACTCCATTAGAAGAAGGCAAATAAAATAACAATAATAGTTTGGGGTGGTGAGGTCATTTGTCCGTTTGATTTTATAGAATTACCCTTGAGTATGAACTTTAAAATGGTACTCGATGCAGGACATATTTGTCATTTGACAAGTAATTAAGCGAAGTGGATTGTATAGATACGAAAGCTTAAGTGAAGGAAGACGACAGTCACCGCAAACAAAAGAAAGAACAACAGATGGCCTCATTAATTTGCCTTCGATTGGTGATCGATTAGATATCCTCTACGGTTACTTACCTTCCTGTCGAGTCCAACCAAAAACAAAACAAAAAAAAAATAAAAAAGAGTAAACTCAAAGTCTTACAAATTAACCTTTGAAAAACTAGCATGACTTTTATATTTTAAACGAAAATTTGTTACACATCTAGCAATGTTTAAATGTTTTTCAAATTTTAAGATTTTGTTTTACACATACATTCAAATTGACAAAAAAAAAATAATTTAAATTGAAAATCTAAATATGATGATTATTTAAAAGGGTTCAGATTTCAAAATAAGAATAAAAAAAAATCCAATGCCGAAAGTATAATACAATCTTGATATATTAATAATCTCTATTAACTTATTGTTTGCTACATAATTTAAGTTTGAAATAAAATGAAAATTTTAAATTAAAATAAATTGTTTTTTTAAGATTTAATTATAATTTTTATTGACTTAAAAAAATAAAAAAAAAACCAGTCATAAAATATAATTGAATTTAAAAATGGACTTGTACAACAAAAACTTGAACCTTTTTGTTGGTTGCGACTTGCTGCCGACGTGAAATGTTTTATTTGGTTCAATGTTCATTACACAAAATAATGTTTTGTGAAACACAAATACTACTTTGGAAAAAATAAGTTGATTCATATTTATGCTTTGTTGAACAAAACACATAGAATATAATTATAGTTCGTAAAACGAAATACTAAAGAAATATATATTTTGAAAATTTTTGTTCATCAACGCACTCTAAATTTATTATAAAATTACAATTTGTATTATAAATTTACAAATATATAATAATTTACACCTCATTGCTAAATAATGCTATTTTTTAAAATAAAAATTGGTACTTCACTTACATATAAATTATTAATTAAGAGCATAAA
This sequence comes from Antiaris toxicaria, assembly GCA_035233585.1. Taxonomy (NCBI): domain Eukaryota; kingdom Viridiplantae; phylum Streptophyta; class Magnoliopsida; order Rosales; family Moraceae; genus Antiaris; species Antiaris toxicaria. Next base: position 12,449,154 of record CP141161.1, read on the forward strand.
ATTTTCTTTTTAATCAATTTAAACCTTAATCTACATTTAGAACAAAGTTACTTCAAAATTTTTTATTTTAATAAAACTTAATTAAAAATCTTAATATCAACAATTTAAGTTAACATAGATAAAAATGATTATTTATGTTATGAATTAGTAACTTATGTTCAAATCATTTATCAATTTCCTCAAAAAAATTAATATTATTAACATTGAGGTGTAAATTGCTATATATTTATATATTTAGGGTAAAAAACATTAAAATTAAAAATTTAGGATGTGAATTACTACTCTACAATAAATTTAAGATGTGTCAATGTAAAAAAAAGCCTTTTGAAAAACTAATTATATTCATAAATTTTACTTGTTGAAACACAATACATAAAACAAAGTTGTAGTGTGTAAGAAGAAACAATAAAACATAAATTAATTAAAGAATACATTGATAATCTAATATTTATTATTTAATCGATAAATTAATAATTCGTTAAATTAATAAATGTAGGTTTTGGGTCTCAAGAGTATTTTTTTTTTCAACTTAAAAAAATGGTTTAGGAGAAACTTATCTGAGCGTTTTCTATTCAGCCAAAAAATAAAAGTGTTTTCTTCTAATTATAAGGGCCTATTTGTGGAAATTTTGAAGGTCTAATTTGGGAGGTTACGTTAGAAATATATTTTTGGAAGACAGACCTTTTAAATAAATTGAGATATAGAAAATAATGTAAAAATTTATAATAAATTTAAAAAAATGTAAAATATATTTTATTTTGTTTATCTTATTTTTGTGAGCATTTGATATAAGAAATATCTCATTTTTATTTAAAATGAGAATATTATAGATTTTTAAAATTTGAATATTTTTAAAATGGAAGAGAGAAAAAAAGTAAGATATAAAATTATTAGTATTGAAATTAGATGGTAAAACATTGTTTGTAAAAGTAGCTCAAAATAAAGATTATTCAGCCTGACATTTAACTGTGTGATTATCCATTATTATATAATTGCCTTCAAAAGTTCAACGGACTAACAGTGTAATCGAAGTGTTCTTTTTCCATTTTTATTTGAAGTGAGGGGTTTAAGCTCTTTATTTTGTTCATAGAGTTAGATTTAATATTATCCTTAGAATATATCTATAATTAATAAATTGTTTTCCCTTTTACTTTATGAATTGTTTTAACTTTAGTTATAGGTAATAATAGCATTATATGCCATTAAATTATCATGTTATTTAGTTGCAAATTTATTGTTTGAAGCAAGTTAAACAAAAAAATCGCCTCTTATCTAAATTTTATAGTTTGTTTGTTTGACGTTCAAGCATGATATTAACGTCTGGATAAAAATGTATGATTTATTAGCCAGTCTAAATTTTTCTTTTTAAATATAGGATGATGTTTGAATTTTATATCTTATAATATATTCAATTATTAAATTATTATTCAGTTATATCTGTAATTGTAATTTTTTTAAAGATTGTTTTGTTTGTTTACTGCATTACATTTAAATATAGTGTAATTTTTATCTAAATATAAAAGTATTGCATTCATATATCAATTATATTACATTTTAAATCTAATACAATCACTATTTATCATTCTACTTTTTCTACTATTTTTACTAATCATATTACATACTCTTTTTCTCTCTCTACTTTTATCAATTACATTACATATAATACAATTCAAATATTTTTTATCCAAACAAATATTACATTTAAATGTAATGCAAATTCTTTTCATCCAAACGCATATTGTATTTAACATATTGCGTTCAAACGCAATGTGAATGCAATGCGTTACCCAAATACCCCATAAAAGCTTGTTTGGGTGATGGATTTTAACTCAACTCTCATAAGTTGCCTTTTGTCTTAGAATAATTCTCCAAATTTTATTATTTATTTCTTTAAAAAGTTTAAACTGTTAACGTCCATAACTTTCTGATTTTAATTAAAATAATATTTTTTTAAATTATATAAATTTGAAGATAAATGTGATAAGATCTATATAACTATTTTTTTTCTAAATATATTTTAAATTATTATATATATTTTATTTCAAAACAGTTTATTTACACCAAACACATATTTTTATAACTCAATCATCTTCTACTTTTCAAATAAAGATTCCAATTGTCCTTGTACAATCCCTAAATAATCATGTTTTTAAAGTTAAAAAATAAATAATGTTTGTGTAGGACTCAAATGAATGTTTTTATACAGTTAAAAAAGTTATATTTTTGAAAAAATTAACCACCTAAAATATTTTTTTTATCATTTTTTAAATAACGAATAAGGTTATGTTTGGTTGATGGTTTTAAATTCAAAAAATTAAGTTTAAACTTAATATTATAAATGGTTTGCTAGTTCATTTCAAGCTTTTCAGTTTATGACTTATATATTGTTTTAGACTCAAAAACACTGTTGATAATTCTTCTTTCATACAAAAAAACAAATTTGTACTAATTACATAAAAAAGTAAAAGAAACACAATTTTTAATGCAAGTTCAAACTCAACTTTTATCATTCAAATACTTTTAATTTAAAATAAAATTTTTAATTCAAACTTAAGTATCAAGCATAAGGTTCATTGTATGATTTAACTCATTTCAAATTTAACCTAAATTTTTTAATTTGAAGTTGTGATTCAAACAAACCATAAATTAAAATCTAATATTATTAGGTTTTTTTTTTTTATCCATACATGTTACTTTTTTTTTTGGGCAAGGATGCAATGCTACTTTTCTCATGGAATTATACATGCTACTCATACCCGATACAAATCTAACGATTAAATCATTTATATAAATAATCTATTAGAATAATATGTGGCGTTTGTTTTTATTTTCGAGAATGATTTTTTATTTTCAAAAATATAGAAAATAAAAATAGTTTTAAAATAGCGTTTGTTTATTCAACGTTTTCAAAACTATTTCGAAAATATCGTTTTCAGCTATGTTATTTTTTTGGGTTTTTTAAAAACAAAAAAGAGTTGTTTTCACTTTTTGTTTTCGTTTTTTCCCTCCATCTTTTCTCTCTCCTTTTCTCTTTCTGTCTGTACAACGTCAGTGATAATCATGTCCAACGATGGCATTCATCTCCGACAAAAGTTGATGACCATAGGCTAGTAACAATGACGATGACGATGACTCTCTCGCGATGATGACTATCAACTTATGACCTAGACCTAGCCATCATCGTTACCTAGAGCTCAGATTACTAATCTCTTCCACCCCTATCACTCATTGCAAAACCTACCATCAAAAGTTTTTTTTCAATTATGACTGATAATTTATTTTTTATTATTTTTATAAAATTAAAAATAAATATGTTTTTATAAGATACTTACTTATAAAATGAGTTTTCAAAATATATAACCAAATAAAATTTTATTTTTATGTTTTTTATTTACTTATACATAACCTACCACTTAGAATATACACTAATTACAAAACCTACCATCAAAGTTTTTTTTTTAAATTATGACTAATAATTTATTTTTTATTTTTTTTTAAAAGTTAATAATAAATATATTTTTTATAAGATACTTGCTTATAAAATAAGTTTTCAAAATATATAACTAAACAAAATTTTATTTTTATATTTTTCAAAATATACAATCAAAAAATATAATCAAATATAATTTTAAAAATGATTTAAACATAATTTTCAAAACATTTTATTTTTTATATTTTTAAAAATAAAAATTTTTCAAAACCAGATCATTTGTTAATGAAAAAAAAAAAAAAAGGGAGAAAAGGCTGCAGTAATGAGGTGGCTGAAGATTATTGACTACCGGCCGTACTTGACCCAACTTAGCCGGACTGAAAAACCGAAAACCATTTATTAAAATAGCCTGGCAAGATATACAAATAATAAAATCCTCTCTCTCTCTAAAAAATAATTTTTCACTCTTATCTCTATTCTCCGAACCCAAAGAACTCCACTCCTGATTGTTTCTTTCTCATCAGTCTTATCAATTCTTCTCCGTAAGTCTTCCATCAACTGCTTTTACTTTTTCATTCCCTTTATTAATTTTATTTTTCTGGCTTTTCTTCCTATCGGGGAAAAAAAATTATGATCTTCTTCTTATGTTCGGTAATTACTTCAAAATTTTTTTTATAAAATTTCTGTCGTTGATTTTCTGGGGTTTCTCAGAGTCCGTTTAATTTTTTCGTAATATTTTGTTTTCTTTTTTTTTTGCTTTAGTTTTGCTTCTGCGATCATCCATTTCTTGTGTTTATCACTCTTTTCTTTCTTTCCTTATTTTTCGATTTTTTTTTTGCCCTTTTTCACGTTAAAGTAAATTTTCGCCCAAAAAAAAAAACAATTTTATTTTAGATTGCCCAATTGAATTTTTTTTTTTGTGAAGTAAATTAATGATTAGTTTTCTTGTGCAGTATTTGAAAAATGACGAATAGCATCTTCAAGCAAGAGCATGACTTCGGTAAGTCCTATATAAATTATAGTTAAATTCATTGATATAGATGAATGAATTTGTTACCTTTTTTGTGTGTATATACGTATATTTATACAGAGAAGAGGCGTGCTGAGGCTGCAAGAATTAGAGCGAAATACCCAGATAGAATTCCTGTGAGAATCCACTTCTTTTTTTTTTTTTTTTTAATATCTGTGCTCTGGGATCATGTTTCAACAAAAAATATACATATTTTTGCAATTTTATTCCGTTTTATTTAATTATTTGTCTTATTCTGTTATAATTCAGTCCAGAAGTATTCAATCTAGTAATATTCCCCTGACTTCAACTCACTTGGAAGAGGTGTGCCTTTAACATCATTTATTATCTACTCTAGGATTTTAGTTGTATGAAATGTTTCAAAATGTGATACTTAAATGTAGAAAGTATAAAGCTAATTGTAAGCCTGATTTAGATTAGAGTGTCAATAGTAACGACCGGTATAAGATATTTAACAACGGCTTTATCCATACGGTTTATGGTTAATTCTGTAGATCATGTAAAGGGCTTTCTTCTTTTCGGATAAGCTGAAGAAAAAAACCATGTGTAAACACAAGCCAAAATCCTTTATTACTCAGAACCTACCAATGGCAGAAGATATCAGTTACCAGTTATACTTTTTTTTGCACTTCTATTAGGATATCTTTAGTGATTTGCCCGATCACTGCTTCGGGTATATGTATGCTTCTCGAACAAATGGAAAGTGTCAAATAAGAGTTTGCAAGATTTTAAAAATTTGTATCCTAAGACATCCGATCTTGCTTTTATTGATATTTTTCTTTTGCTATTCTCAGGTTATTGTGGAGAAGGCCGAGAGAAGCGATATTCCCAACATTGACAAGAAAAAGTATGCCCCAATTTTATGTCCATCTAAACTTTTCTTTCTCTATTTCTTTTGAGCATCAGCATCAGCATGATTTTCATCTCTTCTGGCCGATATATTCATGCTACTTACAAATCTGTATTAGGGAAATCTTGATTATGATAACAAGCTATTGATAATGTGCAAGTTTGTTGAAGCATTCCTCCATGTCTGTGGACGTGCGTGTTTATATAGTTCTTACACAGCTTTCAAAACTGGTTTCATTTTCCTGTACTGTGGTTTTTCTGTTTCAAATGCAAGTATGGTTGTTATACTTAAAGAGTAGTCGGACACGAAATATTAACGAATAAAGATAAAATTACAGGTACCTAGTTCCTGCTGACTTGACTGTGGGTCAATTTGTGTACGTAATTCGGAAGAGAATTAAACTGAGTCCAGAAAGGGCAATCTTCATATTTGTGGACAATGTCCTCCCACCTACAGGTAAACTAAAATTCATCCTCCCTTGACAGCGCTCTCTAGCGTCAACAAATTTTGACATGGCATGTTAAGCTTTTAAAGATGGAGTGCTGAAGATTATTCTTGAATATTGCAGGATCATTAATGTCTACCATCTATGAAGAAAAGAAGGATGATGATGGATTTCTCTATGTTACTTACAGTGGAGAGAACACATTCGGCTAGCGGACAATGTTTTCCGAGTTTCGTCATCATTTCCCATTTCTCCTGAAGCATCGATATCAGTATGCAATTTGCATTACATGAATTCCTTGTATCTTTTTACTGTTTTAACGTGTACAGATGGCATTATGTACATATGAATTTCAACAACCTTCAAGACACCAGTTTCGTGAATAAGTTCATTTCCTATTGATGTGTGAAGTTTCTTTTTTCTTTCTGATTGTGTGGTTCTATCCCCACCCTTCTTTTTTCCCATGAAAAAGGAAAAAAATCATGATATGATATGACAAGAAATTACAATATTTGACTTGTCATTGAGTAGGAGGCAAAACAGTCCCGATCCAGGAGCATATTTAAACTTGAGAGGTAATTTGTGTGGTTTGAATCTCAAAGGTCTTAGTTTGTCTGTTGGGTGTACTCACATATTCGTATGGTCCAAATCGATGGTAAATTGGAGTTGATTCTCTAATCTGGTCTCTGGAAGGTGTTTAAAAGATTTTATCGTGCCCTTTTTTCATTAGCTGCAATTTTTGAAAGGAAGGACTGCGTCATAAAAGCTTGAAAAATATGATGTTACTAATTGCTTTTATATTAATGAGGTGTTTAGGGTAACAGTTCTACTCTAAAAAATTCTTTACTCGTTTTTATCTATATTTGAAACTTTAACTAATTTTTAAAAATTTAAACAGTTTCAACACAATGAACTTAACTCCAATTTATGCACCATACATAAGCATACTAATAATTGGTACTTGAGAGGCAAGCGGATAAAAAGCCTTTATCTGAAAGCCTTTTTGGGGCATTTCTAGATATTTAATTGTCACGTTTTGTTGAACAAATGGTGGCGCGGCTGAACCAGTTTACCTGTGATCATCTATTTATGAAAGGGATTTTTAGTGGTGACCATTGGGTTTACTTCAGAGTCCACATAATTAAGTGGTTGTGGGTTCTTAAATGCCATCTTGTTCGTATAAAGTGATTGACGACTTTCTGCTTCTTTAGACTTCAGAGATTTTCCAAAGGACCAAAAGCTATTTAAGGGCTTTTTTTATTTTTTATTTTTTATATATAATTTATTGAAGGATGAATTGCCTGGTAGTTGGTGAATGCTCCGTCTTAATCAATCTAGAGGAACTTTGGTGCATGTTACAAAGTAGTAGACGCTTTTTAATGTTCTTCTGGCTTTTTTTTTTTTTTTTTTTTTTTTTTTCCATTTAAGAGATTTTGTTTTCCTTTTTCTTTTTTATTCTTTTACTTCTCAGGTATGATCACACAAAATAAAAAAGAAAATACAAATACAGTAAAAGATATAAGAAACTGCTAAAAAAAATCAAAGTAAATAAACAACAAAATCCGGGAGAAAAAATAAATACAATGGGGGGATGTCGTACAATAGTTTGCACTTTACATGCTTTCTCAGTGAATCACCACTTATCACAAAATAATAATAATAATAATAATAATAATAAAATAAATAAATAAATAAAATGAAGCTAAAACGAAACAAAAATAGTGACAAGTTGTCTCCGTATCCCAGGTGCTGACGGTCAAGATTCACCGTCAACAAGGATTCGCTCTTACAAAGGTTCATTCTCAATTCACAAATCTTTAGAAATTATAAAAAAAAAAGTCTCAATTCACAAACACTGTGTACGTATATACTAAAATTTAAGGTAATTTTCGGCAAGGAAACCAGTTGTTAAGGTATTTTCTTATTAATGTTCTATAAATTTATGATTTCTAATAACTTAAAATTTAAGTTAAAAAAAAGTGAATGTTCAAAGTTTTATAGAAAACTTCTAATCTCAAATTCATAAGTTAGAATGTCGGGTTAAATTTAGAATGAATTTAGAATAGTGATTTGACAAAATGAAGTTATGTTTGAATTTATATTATGAGAATGTGAATAAATATATATAGAAAATTTTTGATTTGAATAATAAATGTTAGAGATATTATGGAGCATGAATTATGGTGTATATGCAAGTGTTTTCAAAATTTTAGAAAGAAAATAATGAAGTGGTAAATTGGTAAAATTTCACAAAATTTATCAAGTTTTGGATTTATGAAAAAATTGAGACTTTATGAGCAAAATTAGATTATTCCATAAACATAAAAATTTTAAATAACATATAAATGAACTTTTTTCATGAAGAAATTTTTGTCAAATTATTGACGGATTAAAAGATATGATTTTTCAAAAAAATTTACAAAATAGGAGATTTTGGAAAGGAGGCCAACTATGGCCATTGCAGCAGGGGTGCTGCAGCGCCCAGCCTAGTTGAGCAGTGGCTCGGCGCGCTTGGGCACGATCAGGGGCGCTGCAATGCCCATGGGTAAAAGGAAAATAAAAGAGAAAGGGAAATTCAAAATTTAAGAAAAGCATGCTTTAAAAAAAATCAATGATAATAAAATTGAATTTTTATGTGAAGTATTGAAGTTTAGATTTAGATTTTTAAAATCCAAATTCCCTATATTAGAAGTTATGATATAAATTTTCATATACTATAGTCTCATAATCATGATATATAAAGAACGTTCTAACTTTTCTTTAGGAGGAATTGTGAAAAACCTTTGTCCAAAATTATTAAAACCTAATACTAAATTTGGATATACATTTCAAGAAGGAAATGATAGTCAATGGCTTAAAAGAAAGAAATTTTACTGTAAATAAGGTAAGTGCAAACCTCGCTTGTAGTATGAAGTTTTTATTCTTGCAATAGGCACATGCAGTATTAGGACTAATTTATTTCTTCTATGATATATATGCTCCAAGAATGTGCCTTGATACGTAGTAATGTGCCATACTTATAATTATGTCATGACCCACAAGTATACACATCTACATGCCTACTCCACTTTTTAGCATGCTATGTAGATGTCATACTTTATATTAGGTTACGATTAAGCTTTATGTCATGAAATGATTTGTCATGCCATTGCATCATGACCAATAAGTTAATAATTAAAGAACTTAAGTCTTAAGTCTAGTCTTTGATTAAGACATTAAATTAGAGTATATTATACTCAAATTTTCAGTTGAGACAAAGACTAACTAAGAATAAGTAAGGTATTATAATAACATTCCTTTGGATAGAGGAAGATCACGAATGTCAGATTTTATTACCATAATTGTTAAGAACCTTGTAAACCCTAATTTTTTGAGGAAAGTGCACATCTAGTTCGTACATAAAGGGACCCATATATAAGCAAGATAATAAAGTTCGTAATGAAAAATAAAATTTCCATAAGAGAACATAATTTAGTCATGTAACTATTTTGTCATTTATGTGAGATATATGTTTGTATTTATTGAGTGGAAGCTCATTAGATAAAATCATATTGTAGGAAAATCACTTGCAACATAACACATGAAGGGCAATTATGGATGAAGATGTGGAGCAAACGAAGGCGAAGTAAGATGCCACCATGTAAGATTTCCGCAAATACATTTTTTTGAATATTAAGATAAATATGTATTTAAGTATATAGTTTTGATTTTACAAGACTTGTTATATATATAGTATGTAAAATCTTATGAAAAGTTCTTTATGAAAGTTGTCAATACTTATGATAATAATAATGCATAATAAAAGTTTAAATTCAATTCCCAAATTTAAATGTTTATAAATAATTATAAATAAAACTATCCTATAAGTGTTTACGTAATTAAGTAACGATGTACGTAGATTAGGTCATCACAAGACATAGCATCTCTCTCCAAAAGATGTAGTAGCACTCTTTGACAACTCTCTCTCTCTCTCTCTCTCGAGCAACTCTTTCCCTCTCAGTCCCAGGATGATATCTTAACTCACCTTTTTCTCTCTCTTTCTCACTCTCCCTTTCGTCTCCTCCCTTCATTTTAGCATTCAATGGCCCATACATGAGCTGCTATTCATGTCTAGCAAAAAGAAACCACCGGATATCTGACGCTTCATATTTATCTATTTATGTTATTTTACATTAAAAACTAGGTCAAAAAGTAATTTTCATAACTAGAACTTTCCTCACACAGTTGGAGAGAATAAAATTCATGTGGTCAATCAAACAAGTTCGGCATCCTTCCCCGCACTGCCTTACTTCCTCTTTTCTGCCGAACAAAATATAGCATTATAGAATTGTGTTGATCGAATGCATATATCCTTTTTTATTTTTTATTTTTTATTTTTCATTGCTTTTTGCTCTTAATTAATTAATTAACGTAACGTAATGTAATGCAAAAGAGTGGGAACCAAAGGCAAGAGAAGTACGGGGTTTGGTTTTCGGTTGGCGGCGGAGGGTGGGGAAATGTGGAGCCCAGGAGAAAGGCCGTCCCTTGTTTCAGAGCACATGGTCGAGCGCCACGTGTTATAATCAGCCGGTTATGACGGTTGCGGCCACTCCGATGTGTCCCTCGGTGGAGGAACACACGAGGGTTTCTCCACGCATCCCTTGTCTGCTGGCCCCGACCTCCCACAAACCCTTTCTACTTGTAGACCCCACGTGTGTGTCTCACCCGATTATATGGTTCATTTGGTTTCCACATGCCTTTATTTTTATTTTTAAAATTTTTTTCCCCTTCTCTGTTTTTACATGTTCTCTTTATCTTTTTCCTACCTCTATATCCGCCGCCTACTTCCAAATTACTAATTACTCATTATATGTTCCCTGTATTAGTTGGTTTTTCAGTTAAGCCTTATTATTATTATTTTTTTAAGTTACTATGTTAATTTACTAAATTCATCATAAAAGCATAAATTTTTAAGAAAATAAGCCAATAATAGTTTTATATTCCAATACTCTTCCTTACATGTAGGTCAGATATAATAGTTTAATGTGCGGATGAATACTAATTTGAAAATCCAACACAAATTTTTAAGAAAAAAAATCTGAAATATATTAAAATTCCAACATGACAATATTTAAAGGAATTGAAGAGTATAATTGCAAGAATTTGAATTGGAGACCTTTTCTTACTCTAATATCATGTTTACTTAATAAATCAACTAATGAGTTAACAAAACTATTATTTGGAAATTTTAAAAAGCTGGGCTTTAACAAAACTGTAATTTGAATTAGTTTAAAAGTAAAAAGCAATCATATATGGCTCATTTGAATTGTAGATTTTAACAATAAATTTGAACATAAAGTTTGAATTTTTGTGAAAGAAAACATTGTAATATTTTTTTGATTGTGTGTCTAAAAAGAGGCCTAGATTATGCATCACATATTTTTTTTATTGGTTGTTATTCAATGATTAAATTAATAAGTCTAAAAACAAAAAGCTCGTACAAAATAATCTAAAGTCAGAGATTTTCAAGGAGTCAGTGATATTTTCACTCTTATGATATAGTAAAATTAAAAAAAAGCAGTAATTATTAAGACAACCGATAAGTTGGTAAAGAATCCTAATCCTAAACCTTCATCAGTTAACAGACCATATATTTCAAATATCCACCGGAAAGTATAGCTTGTACTAACCCAAATTTTGCAAATTTTAGCATGTAGCAAGACTTGAACATAACTTGGTAGAAAAAAATTAAGGTCTCAAAAAAGATATCAATTGTCACCGTGCCGCCACCCCCACGTGGTTCAAAATAATTTAGAGTGTTTCAATGTCATTAGTGCAATGAAAATTCTGAGGCATCTGATATGAGGCATGGCAGTGACAGAATTAACAAAACTAAAAGTTTATTTTATTTCTTTTAATGAGTTAAAACTTCCATGTCGTGGTCCAAGTCATGTGCATGAAGTGGTCCTACGTACGTTTATATACAGAGACATTTAGCAGTAAAATTTTTTTCTGTGTCTCTTGTTGCTTCTAGCTCGATTATTAATAATTCAGCCTGGCTAGCTAGAAACTACCGTAGCTAATTATATTGGCAAATGACAGCAATACCCGGACTTAATTTTTAATTAATTCACTCAAAGATATTCAAAAGTCATTCATATTTATGTTGAGGTTATTATAAATATTGAAATCTACAAAAATAGTTTTAGGTTTTGTTTGAACTATAGTTCAAACTTGCAATATAAATAGTAAATTAAATTTTTTTTAGAGAAAACACACTTACAAGAAAAGTTTGAAAAATAAAATAATAACATACGTGATGTCAAACGAGAACTTAATATCAGATTTAATTGATTATGCTTACCAAAATGCTCAAGCACGTATGCCCCAACATATAACACGAGAAGTCTAGGAATCCTAATTTTAATCCTAATGTATCGGTACTATATGCCATTTTTATTGATAGATTTAACAGATGCTTTAATTTTAACAAAAGAACTTATCAAAAATATATTATAAAAGAATATTTTATGTACTATATAAGTTGGTATCAAAAGGTTGAGATTATAATGGTTAGTGTTGATAATATTATTCTAGACTTCCGTAAGCATATGTACCAAAATAACTTCTCTCTCTATCGCTTTATAAAACGCTAAAGTGAAAAGAGGGCTTTTAGGCGCCATTAATTAGGTAATTATATGCTGACCAACTGTTCACCATAATATTGTGTTTTGATGAAACAACTTTCCTGAAAAGCGTGGATCAAGAGCTTAATTAAATAGCTAGCTACATATATAGGTGCATGCTAGCCCTATAGAGTTCTAATTATTGTTCAATTTTCATCTAAGCTGATTAATTTCAAACACCAGAGGAACCCCATATAAGCATGTCTTGTTTATTCATTCTATTCTATATTTCCTCTTACGTGTGTAAACCAAATTAAGGACATGACTTGTCATTACAACACTAATATCGATATTGTTGTTTATACTTATCTAACTATAGTACTCTACTTCCACCGAATCCAAAAAGTGTTGCTCCTTTTTGAATGAGATGGATCCAAAAATCAATCCACCTTTTTAAAATCGTCAAATTTAAGTTTTCCAAGGTGAAAAAGGCAGGCTAGTGCCAGGAACAAGGAGGCATAAGCGCATGCAATTAGTGCTACTCGATCTAACACAAGGACAAGGAATTAGAGTTTCCTCGGTTGAAACGATTTGTCACCCACTAGCTAGCTTTGCACCCTTTTGATTTATTATTTTAATTATAATAATACATTTTTTTTTAACTTCTAATATAAAAATGTAATCCTCTATGTATGTTACCACAATTTTTTTCCTTTTTTTTTTCTTTAAGAGAAAATCTCTCTTCTTGGTAGTATGCATATGATCTTTTGCAATATATATTCTGTCAAGAAGTCTCCAAGTTGTTCTCTCTCGTTTTTCCTCTCTTGTGGGTCAGTTTTGTCTTGGGACCCAACAAAGAGTGAAATATATTGTGATAGTCAGATCAAGATAAGGGACAAAAGTGAGCCCACCCCATATTTACGTTTTGCTTCCCTTCTTCTTATTACCCATACACCTCCATGTTCCACAAGATAACCCCTCAAATCTTCTCTTATGCCATCATTTAATGCTCAGTATATTCTCTCCCAATACATATATGCATTCACCATTACTAACTAGTATCATCATCATCATCTACACAGCTAGAAGACACTTTCCCTTGCCAGTTGAGTTCACCAAAATCCGTCTATCTTAAAATGTCAATCTCTTGTTCTTGTCTTCTTCTCTTCCTTCTATGCCTTTCTTTGCATGCATGTAATTCTCGGCGTCTTGGTTCCATTGCTAACAGCCCACAAGTGCAGAAATCTCTCTACTCCATCAAGGTCGGTTCACGTTCCATCTCTAAATATATGTGTGTGTGTGTGTGTATACATAATTTTTTTTTGACCTATCTAATTAAATAGATGATTATATAATTTGTTTGGTTAATTTCTCTGCGCAGGATCATGAAGGTAAAAGGGGTGTACATAATGAGATTAAAGTTTCAGAAGACAAGTTCTCATCGTCGTCATTGAACAAAAAAAGAGACGATAACATCCCGTTGAAGACTGATCAAACCGAAGAGAAAGGTACTCAAAACCTCAAAGGGAGAAAGGCCTCACGAGACGTATCAAAAATTGAAAGAGGCAAAGGTTCGGCTAATGCTAGTGCTGTCGGAAGTACCAAGTCGCTTGTTTCGGTTTCATGGCGTGTTCCTCGCAAGAAACGTGGTGAGAAACAACCTGGCTTTAACTTGGACTATTCACCTCCGAAGACACACCCTCCTTCTCACAACTAATATTCAACGTACCTAGCTACTTCATATCTTCTTTTTTTTTTTTTTTTCTTTTTTTGTTAAATGATTTGAGGGCGTCGTGTTTTCCCTCCATCTCATGTCCGTGAAGTTATTCCCATGCCAACAGACAAAGACCGATGTACTCATGAGGAAGAACTTATTTGTGGGGGGCCTCACCGTACACGCTAGTGCTCAGATATATATTCTACCTAGCTTGTACTATTCTAGTTAGTTAGCACAACTTTAACACTCTTATATTTATACATAATATGACCGTAAAAGATAATCAAATGGATTTTATCATGCATTACAATTAGCCTTTTGTTCTGCTGTTCATTAATGCTAATCAGAGAATGTTTCTCCGCCATAATCTTATGAATATATACATTTATAGCTAAGAAATCGTAGTTGCAGGAGAAGTTTTATTTTATTTTACTTTAAATTGAGGTTTGAGAAATTCAAATTTTATATCTTTTAGTGGAGTTAGTGGAGTTAGGCATAGAATTATACTAGGCTATTATGCTTTCGTTGAGGGAGAACTAGTTCATGTCAAGTATCACCACGGCATGCATTTAGGCAGAGATAATTTGCCGAATTTTGATCATCATGCAGTCCATACAATATTGTTGTGGCGCAATATATATTTTTCGTGCAGTTTGTTACGTTTAATATCTATGTCCCAGCCATTATTCAAAGAAATTTTCTGGTTCAAGTATGCGTTGATCAACTGGCTAGCTAGCTAGACAGAAATAACTTTCAATATTGGCTGCAGCTTGAGGACTGAGTAGTACTACTACTATTTCTTATAATTCTTGGTAACAAGAGCAAACACCCCGCGAAAGGGGGAAAAAAACTGAGACTTCGACTTTAGATCAACATATACACACACACACACATAATTTATGTTCATGACTTCATGTAATTCACTTCAGATAAGATTTGTTCTGGCTAGCTTGCTTCAATTCTATCAGGTCGGTATAACTCATGATCAGTTCAGATTCAGTCAAATGTGATAACCGATGTTCATGAATGTAATGCTTAAACTGGTACATGGTCACTGAAGAGATATATATATATATATGAATTATGTATATATATTTATGTATTTGTGTTTATAGGTGTGTGTGATATCTTAGACATTGATGGATGAACATGGGTATGTGGGGAGGTTGGTTTCTTCACTTCCTTCTCATTAATGAGGCTGTGGACCTTATCCTATAATTTAGTCCCCACAAGACCAACATTTTGCTGTCAAATGTTTGAAATACTAACAAAGAGTTTGATATTTTGGTTTGCTAAGCAATCAATTTTCTGAGACCGAAAGAGACAGAAGCGGTTGCAGTTAGTTTATTGTTACAGGTTTTTTTTTTTTGACCATAGTCACTAGTCTGTACTGTGTACGTAGCTCTAGAGAGAGATTGTTCATCGTCGGTCGGTTGAGTGATCTGCGGAGGTCACATGCACGAAAATCAAACCTTCAAATACCCATCCACTCTTCACCTTTTCAAGACGAGATTCTTGAAAAGTTTCATATGGAATTTAGCTTTTCTTAATTAACCAAACTTATTTGAGTGATGAGTGTGATTTCTTTGTAAGTTAAGTTACATGATCTTTAGGGCCTTTGGGTCCTCGTACTTTCAACGTCATATAAGGAAGTGATGAGAAACATACTTAACGTGATAATGACACTGAAAAGATGTAATAACAATTTGAGATAATTAATACTCTGTTTAGTGAACGCATTACATTTACATTATATTTGAATGCAATGTATTAAATGTAATTTGTATTTGAAATAAAAGTATTAACATTGCATTTAAATGGAATATATGTTTAAGTGAAAAGTATTTGAATTATATTTTAATAATAAATAGGTGATGTGATGAGTAAAAGTAGAGAGAAAAAAAGAGAGAGAAAGAGAATATATGATGTAATTAATAAAAGTACTAGAAAAAGTGAAATAATGAATAGTGATTGTATTAGATTTAAAATATGATGTGATTAGTATTTGAACGAAATGCTTTTATATTTGAAAAAAAATTATATTGTATTTAAATATAATGCAAAAACAAAAGCGTGTACAAAACACGTTATAAATTTTTGGTGTTACACCATAGTAATGGATCCTGGTTTTTGACTTTACAGTGGCACAAATAAGAACAAAATTTATAAACAAAAATAATTTAAAAATCAAGGAAAGCTTCTAATAATTACTAGTGATATTGTTAAGCATGCAACATAATTTCAATTCTCCTCGACGTGTTTGCTCATCGTAAACAACCAAATCTTCATTTATCCATTTATTTCTTGTTATATTGTGCTAGTAATTCTCTCACAATTCTAAAATAATAGTCATTAAAATTTATATCTCCTAAAAATGAAAACTTTATAAGTCTCTATAATATTTAACTAATAACATAAATACCTTAATATGGTAATATTTGTCGACAGGTAGTCTAATACAAACAAAAAAATGGTTACACACATGTCTGACGTTTATATTCACAATGTGGAGTCTAATTCAAATCCAAGCAAAAGAAGTGCATGAGTGGTAGGGACACTAGGGGGACAAATTATCAAAACTTCCTCAAAATTAAGTGTACACACACACACACACACACACACACACACACACACACACATATATATATATATATATGTACTTCTTTTTAATTTATCTGCCCCATTGTTAATGGCTTGCATGGTCATTACTTCTAATACCCAGTATTATGTTAAATAAAAATATCATTTTTATATGTTACGTGGAAAGGATTGCGAAGCATAGATAGGCCCATTCTTTAAAATTATCTGGCTCTTAAAAGTTACGTAGCTTCAAATAATGATCACAACGCAATCAACTTCTAAGCAAATATTAAAAAGTGTTTTAGGTTTTCACCTACATGGTACATGTAAGTAATTACACAACAAATTCCCTCCGTACGTTTAGGGAGTTTGAAATCAAAACTTGATCAACTTAAAAACCCTTTGAATCTTAAATATATTTATTTAGTTAATCATCCAGTCAAAACGATGTACTTTTAATCTTTCTACTTCACCTTCTCTTTATTAATTATATTTAAACAAAAAGCACATTAATTTCTGTTAAAATGATACATACACATGTACACACATACACATCTACATCTATGTTTTGTAGACAACATATACATATATAATTTTTAACCAACCTATATATAGACTCTATGGAGTGGTAAATTTAGGCACCACGTATTTCTCAACCGAGACAAAGATTCAACAATTTCGAGAGTGCGTATCCCCAAAACAAATAACTTGTTCTTGTAAATATGTATTCAAGTTATAATTTCAAAATCCCAATAAAGCAAAAAGACTATTTAAATAAGTATTAGAAACCTTATAGTTTGTTATATATATATTTATATAAAACAAACATACTATAACCAGAAGGCTGAATCTCCAAGAATGGCGGTAAATCCATAAATGACACATTTCTCAATGCTATTGTAGGGCTGAGTTTGCACTTTGACTAATCCCCACCAGACAAACTTCGTTAAATTTTGTTCTTTAATTTTAGATTTAGTCATTCTAATCTCTTCTCAATATGTATCTTTTTTTTAGTTAATCAATATATTTCATATGGTACTATTATATGATACAGCGATAAAAATATCTATTCATTTTCTTTTTTGTTTAAAATATCTTTAAATTTAATACTTGATAGCGCTAAGGGTCCGTTTGGATGAGATGTTTATTTTTGAAAAATGAAAAATTTTTACATATGAAAAATAAAAAGTTGTTTGGGTGGGTGAAAACTTTTTGTTTCTAAAGAGCTCTTTTTTCATTTTTTAAAAATGAAAAATGTTGGATGTTCAGATACGGAAATCTATGAAGGTTCATTTTTCTTGGAATGAAAAATTTTTCATTTTTCAAATTTGAAGGTGTCAAACAGACGGAAAGTAAATCAGAGCTCTTAAGTGAAATTGGAAATTGAATTACATTATTATTACTTTATTGGTAGATCGTTGACTCCCCTTTATACAAGCAATATCTGTGGTACGACTACAAATACCATATTATGAGAATTCCCAAGTTCTTGGTTCTCTTTAATATGTTGATTAACAAACTCTCCTCCAGAAACAAGGTTGCAACTCCTGATTTTACCATATTGCAACCATAAAGTTTCAAACATGTTATAACTTGTTTATATATTTTTTCTTCTCTCAATTTTCGAAACAAGTTTGAAGCAAATTTTATTTGTTAATCCGATCTCGATGGAGACCACTTTTCTACTTTTTATACGCGCATGTAGTGGTCTATTATTTATTACTATTCTTGTCAGCTTTTCTTGAGATGAGTGGCCGATTTTATGTCTAAATACTATGGAAAAAAGCAATGTTCATTGCATGCCTTAATTACCTATCGGAGTTTAGGGATTGGAGTCGATAGCTCAAGTGATTTGAACATGATATATATAAAGAAGGTAAGTTAGATCTTGATCTTTCTTAATCCACTTAAGAGTGGAAGGGAAAAAAAAAGTGCTTTGTAAACACTATATGTGGCCAGACCAATTAGATAAAAGTAATTGATTTACTGACCTTAAAAGTGCGTTAGTTTCTATAATAGATGGATAAGATTTAAGAGTAATATCCTAGACTTCTAACCTACTCTTCGTGTTCTTTTCGTGAAGGATTATGAGGTAAACAGTATAGTACTTCCCTTTTGACTTTTATGCATTCCCAATTTTAGAGAACTACGAAAATTCGGGATTAGTTTGTGAGGGATGTTTAACGACTTTTTTTTTTTTTTTGATTGGAAAAAAGTTATTTTGAAAAATATATTTGGCAAAAAAATTGATTGGGATGAAAAAAATTAAAAATCTTAAAAATTTTTTTAGAAAAAAGAATCAATATGAATATTATTTTGTTCATCTCGATATTTTATGTAATTTAAAAAAAATAATCTCATTTGGACTTATATATATAAAGTTATGGATCTTTAAAATTTGGAGTTTATTATAGTATTTTGAAGATGTAAATAGTAAAAAGTGATGATGTGTTAGAAAAAAAGTATTTTAGAGAAAGCAAAACTAATGCCCCAAATAAGGCCTCATTTACATTTTTTTTTTTAAGATACAAAAACAAAAATGTTTTCATGGGTACATCATACATGGCGGATGAATATCTTCTTCTTCTTCTCCTTCTTTTTTTTTTTTTTTTTTTGAGGAGAAATATTTCTTTAAGAATTTGTTGTTTTTTTTTCTTTGTTGAATAAATACCCCTTTGAGTTGCTCCGGATATTTTTATATATTTTTTAAAACTCTTGTATCTTTCTATTTTTATTTAATTTATATTTCACCAATAATTTCATAACACAACAATAAGAATAAGAGGCCATTTGGCAAAAAAATTACATTTTAATTATATTCAAATGTAATGTAATTTTATACCAAACACAAATTTTACATTCAAATACAATTCTTTTTAACAGTGTTACGAAAACAATTACTATTCAAAAGTTTTTTAAAACAATTACATCAACTTTTCAACTCCATTATTTATCTCTACTTTTACCAATCACATTAACTTTTCAACTCTAAAATACTTTTCATCCAAACACATATTTCATTCAAATACAAAACAAATACTTTTCAACCAAATACAATATTCAAAAAATAAATTTCATTCAAATGCAATTAAAATACAATGTGTTTACCAAATGCCCCCTAAGTTTTTAATTACAATGTCATACAACAGAAATTAAAAGGTCATGTTCATTAATCCATAAATACCATAATTGAATTTTGGCATTAATAATTAGATTTTCACGTTAATAATTGATTTATTAATTGTTACTTATCTTATATAGTAAATCTAATTTATTTTACTCAATAAATCATTCTATTTACCTACAAATATTTGATTTTACTAAGTGAAAAAAATGGATTTCCCATGTAAATATTGGAATTACTATTTTCAAATAAAGTAAATATTACTATTTATCGAATAAATAATATATTTAGTAAATAAATATTCAGTTTTACTGGTAAACATACAGATTTACAAGTAAATACTAATATTTACATAAGTAGATAAAAGTAAATCTTTATATTTATTGGTAACTCCAGTATATACTAATTAATATAACTACATTATTGTCTTTAACTTATTAAACAAACTTAGTATTTATTAGTAAAAATTGGTATTTACTAGCATATTATCAAATATGCTATTTTTGTTACTAGTACATAATAGTGAATGTGAATATTTACCAAGTATTGTAGTATTTACAAGATCATATATATTTACCCTGACATATACATTTATTTATTAACAATATTATATTTTCCTTATTGAGAGAATGAAAGAAAATTATTTTACTTTTTTATTTTATTTAGTATAATTTAAAAAAACCCAAATTTTATCAAAACTCTAAATCTTCCCACCCTTAATATTAGATCTGAAAATCATATCTTGAGTGTCACTGTTGCCTCTAATGCATTTGTCACCGAAGGAGTTGTAGCCTGTGGCTAGGATTTGTGCTTCTGGTCGTTGTATCAAGCTTGTAAGGAGGACGAGCTCCTCAATGGTGTAGCTTCTTTGATGGAGATTGTGCAATGTAATCTCGTTGGTGGTGGATATCATGAGTTCACGATGGCGGCAAAGGTGAGATCTATTGACGACGAGGATCTTCATCAACTGCATGAGGGTGTTTGACAACAACGTTCACCGACGCCAATGATGATGTCGATGGTGATAGGAATGATAAGCAACATTTGTCGAGTGGAAAGAGAAGCTTAATGGTAGTTTTGGGTTTTTATCTTGCTATATAACTAATTATGCTATTTAGTAACAATAGTTTTGGATTTGCCACCATTTTAAAACCATATATTATGTTTTGCTATTTTGCCTTTTCTTATCAAATAATTTTTAATTTTCTAAGTCGGGCTATGAACAATTTTATAAAAGCTAGGAATTTGAATATTAAAAAAAAATCTCAAAATTTTTAGTAAATTAATGAGTCAATTTATGATAAATTAAGCTAAGTAAACATGTTTATGATGTCTCGATGAGATGAGATGTCACAAAAAAAAAAGTCTTTTGAAGAACAATATCATACCACATAAATTGGAAATGTCATGTTAATTAAATATGCATCATAAAATTATTGAAATCATCAAAAGGGAATATAAATAAAGAAACACACAAGTCGAAACCCATGACTAACAATTTTGGTAGATCAAAATACTGTCGAGTTGTGGTAGAAAATGATATTTGTATCCAGGTTCTTAGATTCGTTTGGATTATGAGTTTGAACTAGAAAATTTAAGTCAAGTTTAAAATGAGTTAAATTATGGAATAAACCTTGTGTTTGGTACTTAAGTTTGAGTTAGATAATTTCATCTTAAGTCAAAAGTATTTGGATGATAAAAATTAAATTTGAACTTGTATTGAAAATTATATTTTCCTTTATATTTTCATGTAGTTAGTACAAATTTTTTTTATGAGATAAGATTTATGAACAGTGTTTTTGAGTTCAAAATATTATGGTAGCGTTTGGTATTATTTTTAAAATCTGTTATGTTTTCAAATTCTCTGAATTTGAGATCGTTTTGAAAACAATTCTGAGAACGTTTCTGAAATTGTGTTTGGTTTTATTTTCTGAGTGTATGTTTTAAGCAACAAAAAAGTGAAACTGTGTTTGGTTATATTTTTGAAAACCAGTCATTTTATAAGTATTTTATAAAAACATATTTATGTTTGATTTAAAAAAATATATATTATGAATACCAAAAATTAAAAATTAATAAAATTTTTTAATTGAAAAATGAATTAAAAATTAATAACCATAATATTTAAGTAATTACTATATCACTTAATTAACCATAATAATTAAATCAGAGAAATGGGAGAAATGAGAAAAATGAAATCAGAGAAAATGACTTTTAGTCGTTTTCAATTTTATATTGGGAGCAAAAGAGATTTTTGATTCGTTTTGAAATCTGTTTTCAAAAACAATACAAACCAAACACAATTTCACATCGATTTTGAAATCGATTTCTTAGGGAATCGTGAAATCTGTTTTGAAAACAAAACCAAACACGCACTATGTAATCTATGGACTAAAAAACTTGAACGGACTAACATATCAAACGTAAGATTGAGTTTCAACTAAATTTTTTAAATTTAAACCTATCAACCAAACGTAACCTTAAATTATACTCTTTTTTTTTTTTTTTTTGTTGGATAAAGATGTCCTTGGTTGTATTCTTATTGCCATTATACTCCCCCGCAGCATGTTTTAATTTCCCGCATCTTTTTAACATATAATTCCCGCCTAAATTATTAAAAGACTCGCGCAAGATTTGAAAAAAAAAAAAAAAAAAGACTCAGAAAAGAAAAATCGGATTGTTCTGCAACAAAAGAAAGAATAAGAACTGCGAGAGAACCATCGAATTTCTAGAGAGAGAAAGAAATCATGGAAGCGAACAAAGTTGGAGCTTCGTTGGATTCATTGATCTCTGCGTTCAATTCTCGAATTGCAGAGCTTCAAGAGCTCGTCATCGCACGAAACAGTCTGTCAATTTCAGTTTCATTTTTTTGTTTGCGATTTTCTTCTCTCATTTTGCAATTATAATCTGACTTTTTGATCTGAATTGTTGTTCGATTTGCAGTGTACCCTGCGAGCAGCATCGCCGATTTGTCGGCAGTCGACGCCGAACTGACGGCCATGGAGCTTCAGGTGCAGGGAATCAAGGACCGCGTGCGTGAAGAAAACCTAGCCATCCCCAAAGCTAAGGTACTTTGCTTTTTTCTCTCTCTCTCTCTTTGTTTTCGCCTTTTAATTGTTTGTTTTAATTCCTTTATCCAAATGCCTTGGCTTCTCTCTCTCTCTGTGTTTGAATTTTCGCCTTTTGATTGTTTGTTATAATTCCTTTATCCTAATGAACTTGATTTTGAATTCAAATCAAATCCATTACCGTAGAAATTTAAAGTTTCTCAAATTAATTTTGTATTCAAACTTATTGCAAAGGAACAACATAGAGAGGAACAATACTACTAAATCTGAAAACCTTGCGATCCTTGAACCCGTCTCGCTGTTTTACACTGAGTTGTAGTACATAGTGAGGAAGAAAAATGGTGGATTGATGGGTTTATGTTAGAAAATCCCGTTTTTCATCCAATAATTGTGAGCAACATATTTGTGACAGGAAGGGAAAAAGGTTTGATTTATCAAATGCATTGATTCTAATTCTTTCCTTTAACTTGATTTTATTAATATTAGAGTGTGATTTAAATTGATTTTGGATTAAAGAAGAAAGAACAAAGGGAGTTGGAGAACGGAAGAGAAAAAAGTTTGTGTGATAATCTAATCGCTCGAATTTTGTAGCCTTCTGGGATGGCACAAAGAGTAAGAATCAATTTTTAGATGGTTGCTCAATGTTTTGCCTTTTTTGTCCCCCACATTTATTGATGGAATTCTAACGGCTAGGAACTATTTCAACAATTGATTTCAGAAACTGATTGACGCAGCGCTGAAGCAGCAGAAGAAATTGCAGAGCATGTCTGTTTACGTTCCCACACATTTCCCTGAAAGCTTGTCCACACTGAATTTGGATAATAGCAGAGGGTAATCGAAAGTACCTCCTTTTTTTGCTATCTTGCGTTTTGAATGATATATGAAGGTTTATATCTCTATTGGCTTCCAGTTTGCAGCCGGAGACCACTAATCGGGATGCTTGTTTTGGGTCATTGAAGCTTGAGGAGGAGCCTGCAGCACCACCTAAGGTAACAAGAAAAATATGTGCGTGCACATATTTCATAGATTTGAGAATTCAAGTCATTGATATCAGCTAAACAAATCACTCACAGATTATCTGTCTCGGAGAATAACATTGTTCTTTTTTGTAGTTGCACATAAAGAGGCGGTTGCTATCTTTAGTTATTTTTCAATTTTCTTTCAAACATGCTAATATTCATATTCTGCGAGAGGAAAAACAGGCATTAAGGGTCACTTTTTATTTGGTTTGTTATTTTCAGGAGAAAAAGGGTCGTTCTTCTCCACCTTTGTGGTTTATAACCAATGTTGAACTTGATTCATTATCCTCGTGAGTAGATTTTATTTTAACTTCTGCATTAGTTGCTAGATTGACTCCAGCAAAATACTACATCTTGTACTGAATTCTAACACATTTTAATATTTGACTTGTACGGAATCTACATCTTGTAATCTAGTAGTTGAGATCATGTCAAGATATGCGTATGATTAATTTGTCTATTCCAAGCATCTATGATTTAAAGAAACACAGTGACCTCATATGGCTGGGGTAGGTGGAAATAGACGAGATGACGCTAAAGGCGGTATTTAATCTTAGATGACACCCTTTATTTTATAACCGCAAGTCCTTCCAATTGCAGATATATGAAAGGTAGGCTTACTCTGGAAAAGATTAACGCAGCTGTTAACGACATGGCAGCATATGCTGAAGCAAATGCGCAGCTTATTGCTGCTCCCAAGAAGAAGGTTCCTTTCATTCTTTTTAATTTTTTAAATTCGGTGTACAACTATATGGCACTGATCTTGACGCTGGTAATTTACTTGCAGATGGCAGAAAATCTTTGGGAGAAAGCCCTTGTAAGGGAACTTTACTCATCTTATTTTAGTTCATTCATCTGGGAGAGAACAAACGTCATTTATGAAAGCATAATGTCTGCATGATGCGTCTTATCATTCGAAATCGTCCTCATGAGCGAACCGTAAACCATTGCTGCCAAAATATGCAGGAACTAAGAGATATTGCCATGACAGAGGCAGTAAAAGGAAAACATTTCTTTATTGAAAGCGACATTAGAGGACCAGCACTGAAACTTGACAACACTGGCAAAGCAATACTAACTGTAAGAGTTTGCTATTTCTGGTTTGAATTTGTTTCCCATCGTTCTTAGTCTAACAAAAAGGAACCATACTAATAAAGATATTTAAAGTAGACTTCTATTCCTTTGCTTGAAACTTTTGGCATCGCATTTGTAACCAATGACATGAGGGATGACTTTGACATTACGTTTTACCTATTGTGCTTTTTGCAGGTCCTTCGTCATCTTGGGCGTATAAGTGAGGCACGGATTGGAAATAAACGTGTGATCATTCTTTTGACGCCTTAATAAAAGCTTAAGATTCAAAGGCAAAAGAGCCTAAAAAAATAAATGTACGAGTCCCTACCATACTTAACATCTTATCCTCTAATTCTAATTTCATATCATAAGGTCAATCCAAAAGGAAGTTCTAATGTTCTCATATGTGCTCTATCTTGTCTTCCACTGTTTTCAAATGCCTATTGGCCGAGAGCGTTTCTATCTCTCGTCCCCCTTAGGTGCATCTCTTGTTTTTTTATCCCAAAACAATATGACACAAGAAACTATTTTGTGAATTCATTTCTGGTTTGCAAGCCAGAAGCTTAAGATTCGAAAGTAAAAGTGCCTAAAACAATGCACAAGTCGTTATATATCAAAATCATTTGTGCTATGCGGAGTTCAAAATATCAAATATGTCTAAATCAAAATAAAAACACAAATGAGCAGTTCATGTCTCCAGCCAGTGTGTGATTTCCGCTCTCCCTAGCATCGTGGGATCCTACAAAAATATGGACTCTATTTTCGTCCTACAAAATTTCTAAACTAGAGATTTCACCAAAGAATATAATAAATACACTTAATTGTAGTAAAAGAGTATCTTAATTGTAATATCTATCTCTTCTTATCAGATTAAAAATAATAAAGGTAGTATACTTTTCTTTCCTATTTTTTAAGTAAAATTACATATGATTATTCTTTCATAAAGGTTTTACAGTAAGTAATTAGACCTCAATGAGTCTATCAGGTACAATTTTCAGATTAATGTTTTACCGAGAAATCCAAGGATTAACAGGGTGTACAGCCTATATTAAGTATCATAAACTGTATACTTCGTTAATCCTTGGATTCCTCCCTAAACACAATAATCTGAAAAAGACTACTCCAATAATATAAGAAAATTATAATCTGTAGACAACAATAACATGCAGAATAAATGTAATTAAAGAACAAAATCAAGAACTCAATTTTCCACAAACAAATATTTTTTTGTTTTGTTGAGGAAAACAAACAAATATTTCTAAACAAGAGATTTCATCAAATAAGGACAACAACAATAAATAAGGAGCTAAATCATGAACCGGCCCTATTTGCCCCAAACGCTAAAAGCATATATTGTCCTTTTTTTTTCCCCTATTTTTTAATAAGTTGCTTATGAATAAAAACTAGTCGAAGCTAGTTGAGTGAATAATTACTAGAAGAAGGAGTTGATGTTACTTTAAAAATAATAATAATAACAATGACGGGAATAGCTTCAAAAGTATCAGTCAAAAAAAAAAAAAGTAAAAAAGAAACGACTATAATTCACTCGAAGGAGGAAATTGCCCCGCTATGATGAGTAGTTCATTATACAACTCTTAAATTAATTCAATGATTTTCAAGAACTGCATACTTAAATTAATGCAATGACGGTGTTAGAGTTCTTGGCCTAAAGACATAGGAATCTGAAAATTACTAATGCAATATGAAAGATGATTACATGTGAACAAATGCATGAGATGAGCACAACAACTACAACAATAATATAAGAATAAGAGAGTTGAATCAAGAACCATGTTCTTTACAAACTGATACCCTAAGCAAGAGATTTCATTAAAGGGTGCGGAATAGAAATAATGAGGACCCTTTTAAGGTATTTATAGTTATAAAAGACTAATTATAATTGTATTTAGATTTTAAAGTACTTTTATAATTAGTTTTATAATTTTAATTGTATTTAGATTCTAAATTACTTTTGTAATTATAGTTGTACTCCGATTCTAAATTCCAATATAAATTTCGTATCTCTTATTAAATAAAATATCTGAAAGAGATTGACTTCTTTGTGAAACATGACTCCGTGTGAATTTTTAACATTTTACTGTAATACGCTTATTTTTTAAAATGACATGCAAATAAAGCTTGAGAAAACAATAACAAGGACAACGACAACAAATAAGGAGCTGAATCATGAACCGGTCCTATTTGCCCCAAAAAAAATTCTTACAGAAGAGAGTTGATAAGAGAATGTTAAATATAAATCCGTATAGGGTTTTCAATTTGATCAAAATTCTATTATACATTAATAATATAAGTGCTATTTATGAGGTAAGGTAAGTTATCCAATATATCATCTTAAATTTTAAAGATTCCCAATATTTAAAATAACATCAAATTCAAAAATTAAAACCTTATTATATTTATATAATACGAAATATAATACATATATATATACATTCAAATGTATATATTGTATATGTATATTGATATATATAGTCTGCGGTGAAAAGGAAAGTTTTATGTTTCCTTTTTTCTATTTATATAAACATTTAAATTAAAATTTTATTCTAAATTAAATATTTACAATTTAAAATATGAAACTAACAGATAATAATTCTGCACACAAATCAGTCCCATCCACTGGTAACAGGGCAGACCAATTTTAATACTTAAGTAATCATATTCTTTCAATTAGTACAATTAATTCCAAATTAATTGACATACACAAAATGGGTATGAAAGAAGGAGGTCATCAGCACGTAAGTATGAAAGAAGAAAAATAAAACCTTGGCAAAGAAAATGACACATAAAGATTAATAAAAACCCTTTTGAGCTTGATAAAGCAGGGTGTATTTTTTTCCTCATTGGCTGGTCATACAAAACAAAACATATAGTACAAAATTCTCCTTACCGTGAAAACATGCCCTATTCTTCAAGTTGGACAGCCGACTAGTGATAGAAAATTGATCTAACACAAGCCCTCACATGGGTCTTCTTTATCCACTGTAAGATACCCTTTTTGCCAAAACGAGCACTAAAATTTCCAAAAAAAAAAACAAAATATCATAACTCTTGGCCTATAAAATCAACCAATCCAAACCCATTTTTCAATGTACCCCCCACCCCCAAAAAAAAAAAAAAAAAAAACAACCAAAATCAAAAACAAAAACACAATTCTCACTAGTGCCTAAAAGTGTTTTTCAACGACCCCAAAGACACAAAATGGCTTCTAAGGCTGCTGCAACAACTGCTCTCTTGTTGTGTCTCAACCTTGTTTTCTTCACTTTAGTGAGTGCCACTTCTTGCCCAACACCAGCAAAACCAACCCCAACCCCAAAGTCCAGCCCACCAACCCCCAAGGCTTCTTGCCCAAAGGACACTCTTAAGCTTGGAGTGTGTGCTGAATTGCTCAATGGCTTGGTGCATGTTGTTGTGGGGACCCCACCAAAAACCCCTTGCTGTACTCTTCTAAAGGGCCTTGCCGATCTTGAAGCTGCTGTTTGCCTTTGCACTGCTATTAAGGCCAATGTTTTGGGGAACAACCTTAATGTCCCTGTCTCCTTGAGCCTGCTGTTGAACTACTGTGGCAGGATGGCTCCGAAGGGCTTCCAATGTGCATGAATTCGTGGTGTTTGGTTGAATTTACTTTTCTTTGATATAAAATGTGATTTATCCCTTTTTTTTTGTTTGTTTTGATGGTTTGTATTAAACATCCTCTAATATCTAATATCGTTTGAGTTCTTTGTTGATAATCAATTATGTGATGGAGATCATGATGATCATGACCTTCTTATCGTTGTCTGTGGAATATCTTCTCAGATTGTTTGATTACGACAAAATAATTTGTACCCTTTAAGGATGTTGCTGGAAATAAAGTGTGCTTATTATTAAAGATATTCCGGTCTCTAACAAAAACTGAAAATTTTCATAACTATTTGAACTTTTTTGGGAAATTCTTGCTTTATAATAGCTCGTAAGTTTCATCAAGGACGAAAATCTTAGCTTCAAGGTTGACTATTGAGAAAATTATATGTGTATGTTATCTCACATGAAAAGTGAATGGAGATATAAAATGATTTATATATATATAA
The DNA here is from genome assembly GCA_035233585.1 of Antiaris toxicaria. Lineage (NCBI taxonomy): Eukaryota > Viridiplantae > Streptophyta > Magnoliopsida > Rosales > Moraceae > Antiaris > Antiaris toxicaria. The sequence goes on from CP141161.1 coordinate 12,478,184, forward strand.
GGACTTAAGATCCAAGTTAGACTCTTGAAGTCTATTTGATTAATTTCACATGTGATTTCTCCTTAACAAGTAATATTAGAACCGATGGTTCATATTGGTCAACTGATTACACTCGGTTATTAAATTCTCATGTTGCGTCCCATACAGAGTTGGTGTTGATCGTACTTGGCGCCATTGCATGTGTGAATGGTAGAGTATTTGGTAAACTCACATGATTTTAACTCGTTTCCATGCTCAAGTTGGCTTTTGTTCAAAGTGTGATATTTGGATGTGCTGGTTACAAGAAACTTTGATTCAAGGGAGAGTTTAGTGAACACATACATGAGGGGAAAATTATTGAGAAAATTACATATGTGTGTTGTCCCATATGGAAAGTGATGAGGATATGAAATAGTTTATATACCTGGAAGAAATCAAGATTTAATGAGTTAATCTTTTGGGTCAAGTTGAGCTCTTGAAGTATGTTGAACCAGTTTCATATATGGTTCATTCTTAACACTAAGATCATATTGTGTAAGAAAAAATTTCGAGTACCCTTTGTCCTCTCTTAAATCACGATTAGAGATAAGTATGATAAGAGAAGAAGATTATGCCTAAGTAGTGAAACATGTTTCCCATTTCAATACTACATTGATAAAAAGGACATGAAAGTAATACCACTTACAATTCTTGGTTATTAATTTAAGAAAACTCAAGTACAACAAGCTAAATAGCAAATTAATGAATTGTTCCATGCTAAATAGCTTTTCTTCATAGACAAACAAGCACAAAAAACATACTTAGAAACATAAATTAGGAGACTCAACTTCTCTAATCAAGCACAGACAAATCCTTCGGGAATCTTCTTCCCACAAGAGTTAACTAGCAGACTGAGAGCAATAGGCACGTTGAGCTTGACAACCTCTAGAACGTTGGCCTTAATGGCAGTACACAAACACAACGCTGCTTCAAGATCTGCAAGACCTTTTATTAGGGAACAGCATTCCTTGCTAGGTTTAGCTCCGATGATTTCAGTGACCAAACCAAGCCAGCTTCCGCAAACGCCAAACTTGAGGGTGTCTTTAGGGCACTTGCCTTGGCTCTTAGGGACGTTGGCGGGCGAAGGGGTAGCCTTTGGAGGGCATGGAACGTTATTTGAGGAGACACAAGTGAAGAACATAAGGTTGTACACAATGCAAAGAGCTAAAACGGCCTGGGACCAGTTAGTCCCCATTGTAGTGTTTGAATATTCAACAAAATTGAGTTTGGTAAAAGACTGTAGATTTGTGTTTGAAGGAAAGAAGAATATTTGGGGGTTTTATTGAGTGTAAAAGGAAAAGAAGATGAGGTTATAGTGGCTAGAATTCATTCGTGGGTGATATTTTTTATGCATGGCATTAGTGCAAAGCTGCAATAATAGTCGTTTGTCTTTGGCTCTCTCCATGATCCGTGGCTGACAGGAGATCTATAGTGCAGAATCTCACATTCCTCTGTAGCTCTTGCAACTTAGACCATGGAAAAAAAATCAACAGATTACGAGGTCCCACGGTCGAAGATTTATTGTTCATTTCTCATGTTTTGTCAAGATTTCTTATTTTCCAACAATTATCCTGTTGGTTCGGAAACAATAAATGGGCGGAAATTTACAAAGCGTCATATACGATTAAATAATGTACAATAAAAATTTCATAAAATATTTTCCGATACTCTATATGTATATATCAATTTAATAAATATAGATTATGCATGAGATCAAGAACTTTATCATTATCCAATTAAATTGATAATTTGATAAGACAATTGAACATTCGAGACATCTTAGATCTTTCACGTTTAATCTCAATAATTGATAAATAGATGTGTGTACATCTCTATTAATTGGTATCATCACACACTTGCTTTTGTATTCTATGCTTTTTGTTCTCAATACATGAGAAAAACAAACAATACAGTAGGATAACTTTTCTATCTAGAATTTCTGTCTCAGCAAAAAAGCAAAAACTGTCATCCTTGAAATAAACCATGTATTTATAGTGCCATAAAAATACCTAATTGGATAATTTGTTGTTTTATTAAATAATAAAAAATAAAACAAAATTTGCCACCACCACTTACAGGATGGTAGCATACGTGCGAACATGCCACCGAGGCTATGCCTTGGTGAAGCTTGTCATCGTTTTCCACTTTTTGAAGTCGCTTCCCGTTTGAATTCAAATATTTGTTCTTTGTTTGGATAGCACGTCCAAACGTGAATATGATTCAAATGAATCAAAAAGTTATTTGATTAAAATTTGATACTCTTTATTTTCATGTTAGACATTAAAAATTTTTCGAATTTGAAAAGAATTTTTATTCTCTTAAACCTTTATTTTTTCCTTCTTATTCACTTTTCTCATCTCATTTTTTGAATAAGCCCAATTTTATCAAACTACTTTTTCGCTCTATAAATGAAATTTTTTTTTATCTACCTAAATATTATTTTATTTTTAGAGTAATAGGACTTTCTGGTTTCAAACATGGATCTCCTGTCAGCCACATATCATGTAGAGAGCCAAAGACAAACGACAATCATTTCATAAACAATTCATAATTAGGTCTAGGTTCCATTTATTTATTATAATGAAGAAAATATAATTCATATTGTAAAATTAACATTCTCAGCTATTCACTTTGTTATGTTCCAAGATACAAAGAGTGAGACTTGACATCTTGTGAATTTGTACCAAGTAAGTCAAATTAAAAAGATAACGTCACAAATAAGAGTTTGTTAACAAGTCAAAATTAAGGCTGAGCCATTAATAATCATCATTGATTAAATTTGTATACTCTATATAGTAACAAGGATTATTAGAGATTCAAATAAATCATGTTCTCATACTATATAATCATATTATATGAAGCATTTTCATTCTAATGACATCTCAACAAAAATCCAGAAAAAATTATCCAATTCATAATGAGGATGAATTGTGAGAGTAATAATTAATCAAGGATCTTAACTTTGAGGAAATAATTGGAAATCGTAATGTTAGTGCAACTGTGTCTACCTCATTTTTGTTTCTGTTCTTGATTTTGCTTAACGACTAAAAAAATATTAAGTTGGGGGGTTTAATAACTATAATAAATAGAACTACTTTAGCATTTTTGGGCATGTTAGTTAGCTATATTTTTATTTTTTATTTAATTTTCCCCTCTAATTATTTAATTCACCTCATTTGTGTAGGCAAAAACGAGCAAATACGGTAATTTGGTAAAACAAGGGACAAAAAACATTTTAAAAAAAGCAAGTAAAGATGAGGTGGACTAGCTAGGCACTCCCATGCATGGCATAAACCGGTTGATCAGCTCCAGTCTTGTCCTATCGCACGCGTGCGTGCCTTTCTTGCTCCCATGCTGAGAGCCAGTAGCTTCGTCGACACCCACATCTCCTCCACCCTTAAGCGCCGCGGCTATGCCGTCCACCCAGGCCAGCATAAGGTACACCCGGCTCTTATGGTCATGGCAGCGGGGGTAGAGATACAAGCGAGAGAAAGAAAACAAGAAGAGAGAGAGAGAGAGAGAGATAAAGGGGAAAAAAAAAAGTCAATCAATTTTACTATCCATTAGTGATGGAATAGAAGTCCATTAGTGATTGATCAAGTTAGTAGTTTGAAGGGGTAAATTCTACCCAAAAAAAAAAAAATGATAGGAAGGGAAGGATCTTTAAAAGTTGTATCTATAAAGCGCCCCTTGAAAGGTGGTTGTCAACAAATTAACTGACCCGTGGTAACTTCTTCCAAAAACAAGTTATCCATATCTTCCTCAAATGATCCAACAACAAAAGATGTAGAAGCTCTGTGTAATTTTGTTTAATCATTTTTCTATTAGAAGTATAATGAATATTTAAAATAGAGTGATCAAAAGATTAAATGTATTTTAACTTTAAGTTGTTCATAAATATCATATGACGGTATCACATATATGACAAAGTCAGTGGACTACAACTATATACTAGCTTAAGGAATTCGATATATAATTAGGAATACAGTTTTATTTAGTATAAAATAATTAATTTAATAGATTATTTGTGTCTATATTATATATATTCAACTTATCCCTTTGCTAACTCAACATAATTCCTTAACAGATGGTAATCGATTAGATTATTATTTGTGACTTTAATTCTTAGACTTAGTAAAAATGGAACAACCTAGACACCTTTCCCAGGTATAGTCATTTTTACTAAAAGAGAAAATAAAATTTTATTTCATTTAATTAATTGGATAAATGTTTAATTTGGATAAATATTTATTTAAAAATAAGATTTATAATTTAAATTAATTATATTTATCTTTTGTGATAAATATGAGATTAATTTAAATTTAGAGATATGGTTAAATTAATTATTTGAATAATTAATTTAAATATTTAGATAATCTTATTTGAATACATAATTTAAAAGTAGATATAATTATTATTCTATTTGAATTTGAATTAAAACAAAATCTTGTCCTACTCTACCTAGTGCAGACATTTTCTATGTGGCCAAGGTAAGGAAAAAGTTTTTCTTCTTATTGATTTTATTTAGATAATTATTACATAATTATTTTTTTCAAATAAAGTTGTTATGATTTAATTGGAATTTGAATTGGATTTATAAAACATTATCAATGCAAATAAAATCACAAGATAAGCAGAAGTTAAAACTTAAATCATATTTTGAATCCCCTTTATCTATAGTGGGCGAATTTTTTGTCCGATTAGGAAAAATTGCTAATTAGAAGAAAGAGGATAAAGAAAAATCTTTATCAAGTGTTCTATTCAAATTCAAATATTATCTAGTCCATTCACTACAAATAGGAGCTAGGGTTAAGAAAAAAGAACTTGATATTATATTTCCATTAATAATAATAAGTTCTAAGAGCTCTGAGTGGTTGAAAGGAAAAAAACTGCATACCGAATAGGTCGAAAGACTGAGTGCTAATACACTCCACCATCCAAGAATTAGAGTATAGCAAAAAAAGTTAATTGGTTAAAGATTTCTTATTGACTTTCTCTAACATTTTTATGGATCTTTCTTTTTAAGGTATGTAGATTATAGAATAATTTATTATATATGACAACTCGAGTTAGTATGATATGAATAAAATTTTTGCAGTTCCGTTACATAGATTACCTATTTTTCCTTCACAACGTAATTGGAGCACGGCGAGGGGTCAAGCGGTTAATTCATGTCTGCATATTTTGCAAGGTTAGACTTCGGTTAACTGTTTTAACTCTACTTATTTGCTCATGATCCGAAAACTAAAAACCCGAAAAAGGTTTCCAATTTTCGACGTATTAATTTATATAATGTGATCTACAAACTATTGTCCAAGACACTAGCTAATAGGTTGGAAAACAAAAAACCTTTCTTCAATTATTTCGGATTCTAAAAGTTCGTTTGTCCCTAGGCGCTTAATCTTTGACAATGTGGTGATAGCATTTTAGATCATGCACTCCGTAAAACTGAAAAATAATGGTGAGAAGGGGTGGATGGCGCTCAAAGTGGGCATGAATAAAGCATACAATAGGGTCGAGTGGGTTTTTCTACGGGGGGCTGCGAGGAAAATGTGGTTTGTTGATGGTTGGATTAAGATGGGCAAAGACTGCATTTCCACAGCACAGTTCTCCTTTTTAATTAATGGGTCGGCTTTTTGAGATTTTGAAGCCCAAAAGAGGTCTCTGTCAAGGTTGTCCCCTGTCACCTTACCTGCTTTTGCATGTGCGGAGGGGCTGTCTAGGCCCATAAACGATGGTGTCTCGTTGGGAGCTTTGACTGGATTTGCATGTGCCAGAGGTGGTACCCGTATTAGCCGTTTATGTTTTTTTGCTGATGACAGCTTATTTTTTGTGAGGCGAATATGAAGGAGGGCCTTGCGTTTAAGGAAGTTCTAGCAAAATACGAGAAAGTGTCTGGGCAAGTAGTGAATTTTGCCAAATCTGCGGTCACTTGCAGTCCAAATGTTTAGGAAGATCTCAGAGAAGACATTAATCAAGCTCATGGCTTGGCTACGGCGGCACCATATGATAAATATTTAGGTCCCCCTTTTTTAATTGGACGGAGTAAAGGGAGTACTTTTAATTCGATTAAGTACAGGGGTAAACAAAAAATTTAATTACTTGATAAACTTATCTAATCTATCTAACACAATATTAATTAGGTGGGTTGATTTGCTATATTTGATTGATCGGGTAGGTAAAAAAAATTTTCAACTCACTCAATCTTTATTGAGTGGGTTAAAAAATTTCAAAAACCCTAAACTCACCTAACCCACCCAATATTCACCTATATTTTTTTTCTTTTTTGCTAAATAATATTCACATCTAAGCGTTATTTAAACTATATAAATATACATAATGTATTACTTGATATTCAATATGGATGTAATTTTTGATAATTTTGTGAAACATACTGTTAATTGTTGTAATATCCTTATTTTTTTTGTGATTTTTATAATTTATATTTATTTTATATTCGACTGTTAATAAAAATATATTAGAAATTTTTTTTGTGCAAAGTCTGTTATAGAATTTAATTGAAAATTTTCATGAGTTTAATTCATTTTTTTCACTTAAATTTAATTTGTTGTTAAATTTTTAGTATCATTTATTATTATTTTTTAATAAAATATACAACCTGTTAAACCCATCTAACCCAATCCGATCTTAATTGGATGTGTTGATTTTTTATATTGGTTGATTAGGTAGGTAAAAAATATTCATTGGATGGGTTGAAAAATTATAAAAACCCACCCAACTTACCGATATTCGCTCCTATGATTAAGGATAAAGTTTCGAAAATGCTTCAGCTATGGAAAGGTAAGCTATTCTCATAGGGTCGTAAAAAGAGGTGTTATTAAGGCGATTGCGACAACTATCCCTGTTGGAAAATTACTTTTTTAAGCCATGTTAAAGGCTTATTTTGAAACTCGTTTTGGAATAAGGTCCAATTAGAGTTTAGAACCGATCTCGATGGATTTGCGTTCTCCATTGCAAGGAGATCAAAATAAGATATTCACATGCACAACATAGTAATCAGGTGAATGAGAAATTGATACTCTAAATGTATAACTTGAAATGGTAGGAAATTGTAAAAAAATCTCATATTGGCTAAAAATGAAGTCATGGTAATATATATAAGTGATTATACTTAAAGCTTAGGTAAGCATTTATATCTAAAAGGCTCTCTCACGTGTAGAAGGATATAAATCATGGACATGGTGGATTAGGGGTCTAATGTGTGCGCTCATAACCTACGAACACGAATGCCAGACTGAAAAGCCCACTCGGTTCAGGCTTTGTTTTGCAATTCTTTTTAATTATTTTTTGGCCCAAGAAAAGCCCAAGCCTATCCGTATTTTTCTCAAAAACTGAATTTTGCTTGATTAAGAAGCTTAATGGTGACTAGCATGAATATACATCAATGTGAGAGTTTCTTATTTCGAGAAACCAAAAAGCCTTTAGTTTTTCACTTGGAAAATTCGAATCTAGCTTTGAAAATGGTCAACTACAATTCAAAGAATGAAACTTATAAATCTTAGGGTTAATATTTGAGCTTAATGGGTGATTAATCCCATTAATCTTAACTTGTTATATTCCAATAATTGATAGCTATATAAAGGCATTCTCCATATGAACACAACACACAAAACACTAGATTTTTTTTTTTTTTTTTAGTTCTTGAGTTTCTTGGTAGCTATTGAAGTTGTTTTTGGTGATAGAAGAATGTGCTAGTTAGAGTTCGTTGTGACAGTTCTAATAATATTTAGTGCTACCATCATTTTCGTTGTATCCTGAATAACAGACATCTTACGCATTCTTAAGTACTCATTAAAAGGGACGAATCTGTTTTAAAAAGAGTGTGTTTCACGTATTATAACATCATCATTCTCAATTTGATTTTCTAGTGCGGTTGAAATTTGAATTCATGTTGTAACATTTTATTGTAACATTTTTGTTTATTGTTGTGGCTCTCATGGAAAAATAGGAATGAATGGATCCGTCAAGTGAGACCTCAAGAGCCTGAGACTCTATTGGAAGATGGGAGTAGATGGCTTATAGAATTTTAAAGCTTGCCATGTGGGTATGGAGGTGTCGGCAAGGCAAGCTGGGATGACTGAACATCGATGCAGACCTCCAGATGGGAATTCACTAAAGTTAAACGTGGATGTCTCTCTCCTCCGCAATCATTCAGAGACTCTAGGGGCCATTATAGGAGCGTTTACAAGGAAATTTTCAAGCTATTTCGATACATTAACATCAAAATGTTTAGCAATTCGAGAAGGCCTCATCTTTGCAGTGGAGAGTGGGCTTCAGGTTCAGATTATGGAAAGCAACTCATTAATGCAGTCTATAGAATCCGTGATGGTGATTTACTGGCTGCTGTCGGATCTTTAGTTAATGATGTTCTTGTTTTGTTAGAAAGTAACGGTGGTGGTTCTTGTTGCCATGTTTCTTGTTTAAGGAATAGGCAGGCCACGTACTTGCACATAGTGCCTTTTCTTTTTCAGATGATCAAATTCCGGTTGGAAGAGGTTCCTTCATGTATTTTGGATGTTATTGCTTTTGAGTCTACGGACTCGGCTTGACTGAAATAAAGAAGTCCGTTAAAAAAAAAAAACACCCTAAAAAGAATTTAAAAAAAAAAAACCCATTGTGTAGTTTTGTTATAAAAAATAAAAAATAAACAATTAAATTTATTAGATGAATATGGGGTAAAATAGTAATTATCGTATGAAACAAGCATCTTCCTTCCAAATTCCAATCTTTTCATGTGACTTGTGAGGTATGATTGAAATATGATAGCACCCACGAATTGGCAATCTTTTAATATTATCATTATTTATTTTGTTTTTATTTTTATTTTTATTTTTTAATAAATGTGGTTGGCAATCTTTACCATCTTCCATTCCCTTCTCAAATCTCTCAACCAAACAATGGAAAATGTTTTCCCTCTCTCCAGATTCCTCCATCCCTTTCCTTCCCCCGTCAAGTCCAACTAAACACATCCTTAGAAAACTGACATTATCTTTGTTTGAAAATTAGAACCTCCCAAGAGCAACAAGGTGGCAATATCTTAATAATTTTATCATCTTATTTTTCTTTTTCTAGAATGACACAAAAATAAATACTGTTCTTTAAATCTCATGGTTGCATCAGTAATTAACATATTTCAAAAGTCATATAGTCTGTTTGATGAGCTATAAAAATAATATTATTATACTCGAATTTAATATATGTATTTGTTTTGGTCACTATTAAAGTAAAACTATTTGAATATTTACTATTTTAAAATAATTCAACTCAAAGTATATTCAAATTTCTATTTTTTATATATTTATATCACTGTTATTTTTCTATCTCTACATTACTCACATATTCCTTTTACTAAAAAATATTTAAACATACATTTAATTTAAGTGCACAATTCAAATTTTATATTAAAAAATAAAACTCAGTTTAAATAAACATTCAAATATAATCGGCCATAAAAATGGGTCAATAATCTTAGGAAAACGACATTAAACCAAAAAAATCGAGAGAGAGAGAGAGAGAGAGAGTGAAATTAGAAGGGGACAAAAAGTTTCTTGATCAGCAAGGCGGGTAATTGGGGCCCACATAATTGACTACACAAAACATTTGACCCTTGACGAAGTGGGCAAGCTATTGAACCAATAAAAACATACCACACGCCAATATAAAACCCCCACCAAAGCTTTTATTTTCCTCCAAACACTTTAAAATCTCATTTCTCTACCTAAAACTTCAGACCACTTATGCAAAATCACCCAATTGTTCATACCCATGTCGAACACTGTGGGACTCGGAACCAAAATGCCATTTTTGAAACCTGGTGTCACCTTTGTATTGGGAGCCATGTGCGGAGCTCTCATGAGCCGAGCGTTCCAGCGTTGTCATCATCACGAAGCTCGCAGACGCTGGGCTTGTGCTCGCCAAATGCTTGAGAAGAAAAACGCCTCCAACCCACCTGGAAATGGAACCGAGTCTGCAGCAGCAAATATTGTTTCCAGTGATGTTGGTCCCATGTGAAAATGATTGAATATCAAGATCCACCCATATCCTAGTTTTGCTTCTAGTTTATGATTGTGATGTAATTTATCTTAGACGTTCGGGAATAAGATGTGGCTCGGGATCTGATAGTAATTTAAGTTTTTTTTTTTTTTTATTGTGACGGTTGGCTCTAATGGTTACTTGGTGCACTTTTCATTATTTAATGAAATTTTGTAGTTTCAGAAATGCATCTTATGTTGTTTGTGCACTTGAAGTTCAAACTTTTTATGATATGTTTGGGTTGCGGGTTTGTTTGGATTTTTTTGTAAAAATGAAAATTTGTTTAGATATATAAACAATTTTTTTTTTTCTAGAGATAATTTTTTTTTATTTTCAAAAATGAAAAATTTTGAATATTTAGGGGGAGTTTGGGAGAAGGTGTTGGAGATGTTATTTTTGGATTGGAAAAAAATTGTTTTGGAGAATGTGTTTGGGAGAAAAAACTGTTTGAGGTGAAAAAATAAAAAATTTTAAAAATTTTAAAAAATATATATATAAATATGAATATTATTTCGTTCCTCTCAAAATTTTATGTAATTTAAAAAAAATTTATCTCATTTGAAATTGAATACAAAAAGTTATAAATTTTTAAAATTTGAAGTTATTGTAGTATTTTAAAAATATAAATAATAAAAAATAAGAAAATTAAAAAAAAATGAAAATTTGTGGGTTTGGAACAGCCCAAAGCACCTTTAGATATAAAAATTTAAGAACATTTATTTTGTTAAAATAAAAAAAAATTTTATTTTTTAAAGATAGAACTTCGAAACAAATATAGCATTGACTGCCGGAGCTTTAAATGGGAGATGGAGCTTTTAATGGTAGATGCCTTTGTCAGTGACACACGAATATAAAATTGACAAAACATAATACAAATGTGACGGCTAAAGGCAGAAACACTTAAACAAAATGTGGCCAATACAACTGCCCAATTAATTATGCATTGAATTTAATTTATTGCCAAATAAAATACTAAGCGGATAAACTATAGGAGAATCATGACAAGAAACAAATTAATATTTTATAGTCTTTTTTTTTTTTTTGGGATTTTGACTTTTATTTCTGTAAACTATTTAAGTAAGAGGGAAGTGAAAAAAAATCCATGATTGCGTAGCTTTATGAAATGAGGATAAATGGGAATATGTTGTTCTCTCAGGTTATACTGCGTTTGGTTGAACGAATTTAACTGGAATTAGGGAGCGTTTGATAAACGTATTACATTTTAATTATATTTAAATAAAATTTATTTTTTAAATATTGTATTTGATTAAAAAGTATTTGTTTTGTATTTGAATGAAATATGTGTTTGGATGAAAAGTATTTTAGAATTGAAAAGTTAATGTGATTGGTAAAAGTAGAGATAAATAGTGAAATTGAAAAGTTGATGTGATTGTTTTAAAAATATTTTAAATAGTAATTGTTTTCATAATACTGTTATAAAATTTATATTTAGTGTAAAATTATATTATATTTGAGTAAAATTAAAATTGAATACTTTCTCCAAATGTCCAGTTAGAATATGAACAAGCAAGAACACAATAATAGAGTGAGAATGAGAAAGGAGTGAATATTATATATTGGAATATAATTCCGATGTTTGTTGTTTTTTAAAATTTTAAAATCGAATGGAATAGATACTATTTTGGCAAATATATTTATAAACTGTCAATACAGAACTTGACTTTTTTTTTTTTTTTTTCAAAACGAAACGAAAAAAAAATCAATTTAAAGCCATGCATTAAACACAAACGAATTATCATGTATGGATATACAGTTAAATTATCTATATAATCACCATACAATGGAATATTTTATATTAACAAATGATTTTTTTTTTTTAATGGTTAAAAGGCCAACCGAACATTAGAATGAGCTTAATTATTGCGGTGATGCGGTTTATTTCTAAAAACGCGTCATCGAGCAGAGATGTTCAATAAAGTGATATCACTAAATGCAATCAACGGAAATAAAATTATAAAGAAAAAAAAATCAACGGAAAGAAAAACGAGAGAGAGAGAGAGGGAGAGAGAGAATAAGAATAAAGTCAAGTGTAATCTAGCTGGGGTTGACCATTAGCTTGGGGAAGGGGTCACCAATTTGGTGAAAAACCTCGTCCAAGAAAAGTGTCTTGGGCTTCAAGAAATTCGCCACTCGTACCACTTCTCATAACTTATAAAAAACCTCCAGGTCTCCAACTCAAACCGCTCAAAGCAAGTTTTTTCTTCTTCTACTCCCTCTCTCTCTCTCTCTCTCTCTCTCTTTGTGTGTGCGTCTATATATATATATATATCACAATCATCATACATTCAAAGAGAGCTTTGATTTGATTGACCCCATGGGCATAATAAGGTCAACTTTCTGCTTTATGCTTGGGACTCTTTATGGGGCTTACATAGCACAGAACTATAACGTCCCCGACATTAAGAAGCTAGCAGCCTCGGGCATTTTCATGGCCAAGAACATTGAAGAAGCGTATCGCAAACCAGAATCAAAGGACGACGGCAGCGACAAGGCTTAGTACGAATTATCTATGCTCTCCTTACTATGCAGAATTTGTAGCTTCCTTTAGAGCATTTGGTGAACATATGTGCTCAAGGTAAACATTTTGTAATTTTTTTGGGATATATTATTTAATAAACTGAATGTATCGTGTTATCGTATTTGTGATATATCCATTCAGTTATAATTTGACATTTAGAAGATTTGTATATGTCAGTTTTCTATACTTACATTTTCTTTTCTATTATGTATCAAATTAATTACTCAATTTAAAATTCTCATAAATATTCTACTTAAAATTTTATAATGTATAAATATAATAACGTGATAACCTGATCCATCAAATAATTTCTCTGTTTTGGGATTCTAATTTAACTCTTGCATTCAAGGGGCTGTTGATAATCTATGAATGATTTTTCTTTCATTTTGTTATCTTAAATCATCTCTATGGTAGTGTCAGATTGATATATTAATATAAATAAAGTTCTTTTCAATGAAATTATATTGTTGAATTCCAATTTATTGTATGGTAAATTTAGTCATAAATTTTTCACTAAAGAAAAACAAATGTTAATTTTTTTTTTTTGAGACATTGGATTGTTAACATCTCAACTTTTTTATCTTATTATTATAGTTCTCAATTTTCATATTATTTAAATGACAAAATTTTAGCAAAAATTTAGATATAACATAAGAAGGAATAGCATGAGCTTTAAGAGTACAAATCTCAAAAATGATATTTTTTACTTTTTTGTAACATATTAGGCATCAATATACACAAATATATATTGGAGGTGGTTTTAGATGTAAAGTTTTGACTACAAATGCTACCTGAATAATACAACAGAGAATTATACCGTCGTAAAGAAAGATAGAAACCGGTAGTCCATTAATAGTAATAGTTTAAGTTTAAAAAATCTTATCACTAAACTACCCCACTAATTGAAGTGCTCAACTTTCATGATACAAAAGCCAACTGACGCCCCTTTGGTCCCCCTAGATTAACCAATGAAAGCGTTATATAATCTATGCAAGGAGACCACTACATTGTTCACATAAATCAGGAGCAACGACAAGTGAAAAATTTGGGATCAAACTATCAAAGTACAAATTTCATGTCGGCACCCGAGCAACGAAGAGCTCCTATGTTTTTTTCAAGAAGTAGCCAATCAAAACCCCCAACAGACCGAAAACCACAACAAACAACGCAGAAAACCCAGCGACACCATTTCTGCTGGACACTTTCCTCACCTGTTCCTGGTCAATGAAAATAATATATATCACATTCATATGACAAGACTAAACACAGAACCAAAAAAGAATTAATGAGCTAGCTTGAACAGAAGACAATTAATTGATGCTAATATGTTGATGCCATCCATTATCGCAAAGAGTCGGATAAACAACTGGGAAAACAGACAAGTTTTGCACTTTAAAAAAAAAAAAAAAAAATCTTTCCTTGAAAAGGGCTGGTTTTCTAGTTCACGTTGTGAGCATATAAGACGGGGAAGTGATTTCTTGCCAAGTTCCATTATCAGACCTCAAGTCAAAATAGTACTTTAAGAAAACAAAAGGAGTAAAGGTCGTCATATCAACATAATTACAAAGGAAAAATGTTGGAGGAATGTTGAATGCTCTTGTGTTGCGATTAGCGTGAGTTCACAATGTTGACCGTTAAATCATATGAGCCCTGCTGCAGGATTCATGTGAGTCGCTCGACAATGAGCATCCAGATCCTGCACCCACAAGTGCAGTTAGCATTCCTCAAAAAGTTAAGGCATAAGCATAACCAATACCAGTTCCTGAAGAAGCTTTTGATTTTCTTGCAAAGCCAAAGCTTTTTCCTCAGTCAACTTGGAGATTGCAGACCACGCCTGAAGAAAAAACATGCTTCAAAAACTGCTCTGCAGAAATATGTTCGATAATCTAACTTCGCATTAGTACAAAATGCTACCAAGCATAATCTACCACAAAATGTACATAAATAAAAATAAAAGACTGAGAAATTTGAAAGGTAAACCAAGATTCACATAATAGTCATAACAACGAGAATGAAAACTAACAACAGGATCCACACTTTGAAATTGTGTACCATAGAATAGACCCAAAAAAAAAAAAAAAAACACAATAAAAAGGTCAACTATAAAAACCGAAGAAAAAAGATGTTGTAGAGAATGGTACCGCAAAAGTTTTCTTTTACAATGCACTCATTCACTAGTCAATCCCCATGTAATTCACATATAATATGATGAGGATAATAGAATGTTAACAAATATGTCAATTGCCAAGAGTAAGATAATAAAAACAAGAAATAATCTCAAGTACTGAACATGCAGATCTAACTTGTACCTCCGATGACTTATGTTTGGAGACCTCAAGCGATTTTGATACCTAAGACGAATGTATAAAATGTCAAACAGAGCCTGTTCAGAACCGACTTGCGCAAACTTCCACCCCACGTGTAGGGATTACAGTGATTTAAGAAAAAATAGATTCAAAGGATGACTAATAAAAAAACTCTTACAGAATCAAATAATGATGAATTTTGCTTCCCATTCTCGGCCGCCAAAGCACTGGAAGGAGATCCTTCTTCAGACTCTTCAGGGACAGGTGATGGAGGATTCGCGGGAATGTAAACCACGCGCAACTTAAATTCTTCAACAACCTTTCCGTCCTCTTTGTTAAACTGTAAGAGAAAACTTAAAACTAAGAAAGAAAAATCCAAAATAGAAAAACTAGAACCAAAGAAGTAACACCATGTAACCATTTCTGGGGTTATGTCCTTCGCTGTTGCACCATCAGGTGCACAAACACTTTGAAGTAAAAATTTGTCCTTGCATTGCATATCCGGAGGTGCCTCTTTTTGCGATTGCATTGTGACTGCCAAAAACGTCAAGAAACCGTTAACAGAACTGGACACAGATGTTTCATACAAGAACTAAATCTCATCCAACATGTGAACAAGCAATTCAAGAGCAGAAAACACAAACCCGTTGTTTCTAAATTATGGAATCAGAAAGAACTATTCGACACCAATCAAGCATATACCAGTAATATTGCAGATACTTCGAGGCAAAACGATTCCGGCATTGGGTCGAACACAATATTTCTTAGGATTGGTTGTTTTAACCTGTTCAAAATTCAAATCATAGCCAATAAAAATGTTAGTTCAAAATCGAAATATACATAAAAGCGGTTATAGATTATCAAGCAACAAATAACCTTGAAAGCCACATGTTTATCTGTCTTGTTGGTCAACTGCATAGAACATGAGCGCTGTTTCTTCAATTCAACTTTTCCACCACATGCAAAGGAACCAAATTTCGCAATTAATACTCATTCGTTAAAATTAAAAACTACCATTTGGGGGAAAAAGATAATAAAGGAAGAAGAAGTTTACAACCGATTGTTTTTTTTTCTAAATTAACAGCAATTTCAAATCCAGAACCCATTAGTATTTAACCAAGATAAAGCTAAAACTTTCCTACTTTCCCTCCATTTTCTTGGCTGACAAACAGGGCAGAAAAAAAAAAAAGGAAATTGGGAACCATTACAAATCAATATCAATTTCCACAACCTTACTCGGCCAATTCTCAGTACTTCCTAGTTAAGTTTCCCAACTTTTGGCATCCCAAATCCCTTTTTTTTTTTTTTTCGTTTCCTAAATTCTCAGAAACCAAACAAAAACTTATACGAAGAACAAAAAAAAAAAAAAACAATTACAAAACTTACAAGGGAATTTGAGCTCCGAAGGTTGAACCTTGAGAAGTTCTCCGGTACTCATGACGATGAAGGAATCGAAGACAATAACTTTCTCGTATTTACTTTTCACCCAAACATAAATATTAATAAATTTTGTTTAAAATTTTTTTTTAAATTGTCTCAACGATAGAACCGAAAAATGCAACAAAAAAAAAAAAGAGTAAAAAATTCAAAATGATGATAATAATAATAATAACAACGACAACGACAACTACAAAAACGAGTACAGTGGCGAGGATGTGGAATTATGCGGCAAAAAGGTGGGACCCAGGAAGTAGATTCAAAATGAGTTCGAATCCAACGTTAGTGGTCGGTGGTCGGTGGTGACTCTGCTTCGTTGGGTGGTCGAAGACCGTAGATTTTTTTTTTCTTCTTCTTCTTTTTTTTTTATTGAGTTTCTATGGTGAAAGTTTCTCGTTCCTTGAACCGGTAAAATCGCTTGATTGACCAAACTACCCTTATGTCTTTAGGGGAGTTTGAGGGAGATGTTTGGAAAATTTTTTTTTTTTTGTTAGGAAAAAGTTGTTTCAGATAATATGTTTGAAGAAAAAAATTGTTTGGAGTAAAAAATATTCAATAGCATCATAGAGCTATTTTGAAGGCATAGTTTTCTTTTCAAAAATATTCAATTAAGATTTTAATAATAATGGAAAACCGATAAAGGGATCGTTTCTGTAATAATAAAAAAATTCGAGATCATGTGATATATAAAGTTGAAGATCAAGAACCAACTTAACACAAAGTATATTTAGGGATCATTTGTGAAAATAACCCTAAAAAAAGTGTAAAATTTGTGACGGATGACGAATAATAAGCTAAGAAGCTAAAGTACGGCAAACTCTTATCCACTGGAGATTAAATTTGAAATTAACCTTTTTTTATTGTGAATATTTCCATTTTTCTAAAACGAAAATTTCAAGAGTGCTTTTCATTGATACTAAGAGAGCGTTTGGTAAACGCATTGTATTTTGATTGTATTTAAATGAAATTTGTTTTTTGAATGCTGTATTTGGTTGAAAAGTATTTGTTTTATATTTGAATAAAATGTGTATTTAGATGAAAATTATTTTAGAGTTGAAAGTTGATGTGATTGGTAAAAGTAGAGATAAATAGTGGAGTTGAAAAGTTGATGTGTTTGTTTTAAAAATGTTTTGAATAGTAATTGTTTTCGCTGTTGCAAAATTTGTATTTGGTGTAAAATTAAAATGAAATTTTTTCTCCAAACGCCCCCTAAAAGAGGCCCCTAAATACTATCATCACCGAAGAACATGGACTCTATTTTAAGAATATTTTGGCACTGTTATACTATAGAAAAATCTTTGCTTCAACTATGCTGTGAGTTCAAAGTGATTAGGTATAAAGGCATACTTTTATATGTGTAAAGATAAAGATTATAGCAATGATATTTTTCCAATCAAATTTCAAGCACCTATGGATTCTTCCTGAATCAGGTATTTAAGTTCATCTGATTTAAGAGACGTTTGGCAAATGTTTTTTTAATATCATTGTATTTAAACGCAATGTAATTTTACACTAAACGTAAAGTTTTACATTTAAATACAATCATTTTCAACAGTACTACGAAAGTAATTACTATTCAAAAGTTTTTTAAAACAATCACGTCAATTTTTCAACTCTAACTTTTTATCTCTACTTTTACCAATCACGTCAACTTTTCAACTCTAAAATACTTTTCATCCAAACACACATTTTATTCAAATACAAAACAAATACTTTTTAATCAAATACAATACTTAAAAAATAAATTGCATTCAAACACAGTTAAAATAGAATGCATTTATCAAAAGATACATTAGATTTATTGCTTAAATTGTTGGAATCAAGTTCTTCATCAAAGAGGGAATGACAAGAAATGAATAATTGTGTTTATCTAGTAAAGTAATTTGAGATTTATTTTAGCTTATTTCATTCTTATGTCATTTTTTTTAAATCATACTGTTAGAACTTGACGATTGTACTTCCGCTTCAGATTTCAATAATTCATATCGAATATTCAAAATGTATCTCCATTCTCCTACTCATTACTCATAAACTTTTCTTCTCCTTCTATTTTCCTTTTTTTTTTTTGGTTGTCCTAAATCAGGTGGCCAATGAAGACACCCAACGGACCAACAAGCGTTAGAAGGTCCTCATACTGTCACATTTGTTGGATTCCTTTCTTTTCTGTTCCAGGTCAATGAAAAGAAACAAGAATTACTGAGCTAGAACAGAAGACAAAGAGTTGATGTTTGTATGTCACCGGACTCTATCATCACAAAGAGTGAAGTAAACGACTTAAAAATACAAAAAAAAAAAATTTATTAACTCTTTCTATGATCTAAAATCCACATTAGGTTATATATATATATAACTGAAATTATATATTTAGTATAAACTTAACTATTTACGATGACTCTGAGTCATAATGATAGTAAAACTAAGAAAATTTAATACAAACTTGACCATTTATGACTTCGAGTCATTATCGATAGGGTTTCAAGATCAAAAATAGGAGAGCGCAGATAAGATCAGGGGCACATCACAAAACATGTCAAAACAATACTTGTAGAACTAATTAAAGGGTAAAGGTGTTCATATCACGACAAATCCAACCCAAGGGAAAAATAACAAACAAAAAATAACATAAGGAGAAGAAATTTGAGAGGAAAACTTTAATTCACAAAATAATCTTGCTAATGAGAAGGATAAGAAACAGCTGACAAAACGCTTTGAAATATGGAATTCCATGGAATTGAAAGCATGTTCCAACCGTATAAGCGAATAACGACTTAAAATTCCCATGAAGCTTATAGAATGTCCCAAAACAGAAACATAAAACAACAACACAACACCAATAACAACAACAATAATAATAATGATAATAATATAACGAGATATAAAACAATAAGAATGTCTTATTTACTATGAACCAAAACAGATTTTCTTCAATCCATCGTAACACAATCATATCTTGAACATAAACTTCTCAAATTTTATAATTCTTCCAAACTGTTACTCTAATACATCGCCTTCGTGTAGCAAAATTTCAGTCATAAAATATATATATATATATTGTAGCCATTAAAACATTCAGTTAAAATCTATCAACTCTCTTTTGGACAATTAAGATCGTTTGATGATAGTTTTCACAAAACGACATTCATAAAAAAGAAACATAACATGAAACGCATACATATTCAAACAATGATGAATTTTGCTTCTCATTCTCAGCCTACAGAAGCACTTGAAAAATAATATCCTTCTTCAGACTCTTCCAGAACACATGACAGAGAATTCACATGAATGTAAACTATGGCCCGTAACGTTAACTCTCTCCGACAACCTTACCATCCTCTTTTTTTTTTAATGAAAAACGAAAGTTAAAAAGTCTAAGAAAGACATTTACAACAACACAACATACAGATCTTATTTTAACAAAATAAGCGATGCTGTCTCACCATTTCTACGGTGATGTCTCAATGCATTTTGAGCTTGCATTGTGACTACTAAAGAAATCAGGAAATCGTTAATAGAAGTAGACACAGATATTTCAAAAAAATTTTAGATGGGGTTTGAATTTTGATACCACAAGCTATTCAATTTAGTGTGTGTGTGTGTGTGTGTGTGTACACCAGTAATCTTGAAGGTACTAACAATTCCAGCTTTTGGAATTATTGCCAAGGTTAAGAAGAAGAAAGACGTCTTTTGGGAGTGTAATATTGTTGGAAGTTGAATAAGTTAAAAATCCTATATTGAAAAATAAAAAGCCATTTAAAATATGTGGAATTTGCCATTATTTGTGTATAGTTGAAAATACATTCCTATATAGTATACATTGTGGGGGAATGATTAAGCGGACTTTTAGGCACACTTTTCATTACTATGTATATTATTATATGTTTTTTTTTTCAATAATTTAATTTCAATCCTATCATAGTTATATTTTTGTTTTGACAATCTAACAACTAATAAGATTGTTATAATTTATTGAATTTACATGGATTTATTGCAAAAATATACCTCCTAATTTTAATTATTTAAACTTTTTTTTTTTTTCAGAAAATGCACAGGTATCTTTTAATTTTAATAATTTCAAATTCATTATGCGTATTTTGTGAGTGAAAAAACATAAATGCCCCTAAATAATTTATAGGAAAAAAATGAAAAGACAAAAATACCCATAATTTTTAGTTACGAAATTTTTTCCTTAACAAATTTTTAAAAATACTTTTAATATCTTAAAAACATTAATTAAAGTTCTTTGAGAAAATTTTGATGTTTTGTTTTAGAGTTTTTTAATATTTTTCAAGTATACAAAGTATATTCATAAACAATTAAGGATATTTATTCTTCATCCAACTTTTTTTTCATTCTCAAAGTACGTGAGTGATGAAATTGAAATTATTTAATAAAACTTAAAAAATATACATCTTTTTTCTTTGTACAAATATAAATATACGATCGTATAAATAAACTTTTGAATAGTGCTCAATTTCTTTGGCAGCCACCATGTCAGAAAAAGGACTACTGGACTAAAGCGATCCTTCAAGACAATATAATTTAATTAGTTCGTCCATAGTCATAGATTGAGCTTTTAAAGAGTCATTAATTGCAAACAACAAATTTTTTAATCAAGTTTAGGCGATCCTAAAACAAAAGGTAAGCGATGTACTAAAGTAATAAACCGGCATTATTGATATGTGCCCGGGCATGGTGGTCCTGGACCCCTAGGTATAACCCAAACCAAAGCATACATATATATGTATGTGTGTATATATATACATATGTATATATACCTTATTTTATTCTGATTTGGGCTATGGTATGTGGGTAAGGAATGGCTGAAAGTTGGGCATAAAAAACAGCGGTTTTGGAGTGCTCAATCAGTCCAACAAACGACACATGCAGACACTGCAAAGGACTAAAGTAATATATTTGTCACCAAGTCGGACACCCTGGGAGCATCACCAACCCTGCCCAACACTTGTCCTTATTTCAGGTGCGTGAATGAACTGTTATTTTAAACCAGATATTTCGATTTGGAGGGAAAAAAAATATTGCAAAAAAGACTATTCTATTTTTCACTAAACCATGGTTAGTTCATGAATTATGAAACTGTGATATTTTGCTTTGTGACATTTGGTTTGATAGTTTAATTTGTGAGATTAATTCGTTTGATTCATCAATTGGAAATGAAATTTTTAGGTTGGAATTTAATTAACTTTTTAAAACTAGTTATAAATTTTGTTAACTTTTCGAAAAAACAAAAATAGACATGAAAATTTTGAATTCGACTTTAAACACCAAACAAATAGGATTTCTAAAATATAACAGCTATAATCATCGTATCCAACTTCTCGTGCAATAATTGACAGTTTTAAAGAAATAATGCTAACACACGTAAATTTTTTTAGAAATTATATTAACACGTATAAAATATTTTAGTTTTAAGGGTTTTTTTTTTAATTGCACTTAATGTGCTTATTTTTATAAAATTTCAAGTTGTTTGATAATGGACATATGATAACCTTTATTAAATTACACAAATTCATACTCCATTCATAGTCAAGGATCAAAATTTAAAAAAAAAAAAAGACTTTAACGAATAACCATAAAAAAAAAAAAAGATATATCAAATATCACGACACTCATAGTTCGGGATATGCTATTAACCCTTCGTTTCTTGGCACGTTTAATTCACCCGTTCTTTTCATAAATGGAAAAAAAAAATATGGTGAAGAGAATTGGGTTAAAGCATGAATACAGAAGAACTGTTCACCATGAGTTACCACATCTGTCCCTCGATCAAAGATCAAAAAATATATCACAGGGCAATAATATAATTTACAATAGTTAAAAATATAGTAAAAAGATAACTGAGTTTTGTTATTAATATAACAATAATTTTAATATTTTTATTATTTTTTTGAAAGGATGATATGTTTAAATTTTAGGTTCAAGTTTTTAATTGAATTTGCATTGAAATTAAATAAAAATAACTAATAATGCTTTTTTTTTAATTTATTATGTACAGATTGTGTGTGAAAATCTATTTGAAAGAACTAACAATAGTGTTAAAAATAATAATTTTAATGACTTGGTTACAAAGAAAAAAATTTAGAAACTAAACTTAATATAATTTAAGCATATTATATTTGTACAGTATTTGAATATAATTTATATTTAGATAAAAAATATTTACATTACATTTAAATATAATATATATTTAGATAAAAAGTATTTGAATGAATATATAATGTGATAAATAAAAAAAACAAGAAAAAGAGAATATATAACATAATTAATAAAAATAATATAAAAAATAAAATAATAAATAATAATTATATTATATTTAAAATATGATATAATTAATATATAAATATAATATTTTTATATTTAAATAAAAATTTTATTATATTTAAATATAATATAAATATAACAGAATAAAAAGATAAAATATTAGTCAATTTAGATATTAAAGAAGATAATTAATTTTTTTTATGCAAGTAAAGAAGATAATTAATGTTGGCAAGCTGAGAATAATGTAACCTCATTAAATCAAAATAATTAATGTTGGTTGTCCAACCTCATCGTTTCACGTAATTGTCAAGTACCATCTCGTAGATGGCTATATCGTGGTCGAGTGGGCTGGCATTTCGCATTAATCCCTTGCACGATGCCCATTGCCTGATAAAATTATGGTTCGTCGTACGAACTCCTTAAAATAAACACGTATATTTATTGCAACTTCTTTACGTTTCACTAAGGCGTCTTTTGACAAAAAAATTTCATTTTAACTTCACTCAAATATAATATAATTTTACACCAAACATAAATTTTACAACAGTGTTACGAAAATAATTATTATTCAAAATATTTTTAAAATAATCACATCAACTTTTTAACTTTACTATTTATCTCTACTTTTATCAATCATATCAACTTTTCAACCCTAAAATACTTTTCATCCAAACACACATTTCATTCAAATACAAAACAAATACTTTTCAACCAAATACAATATTTAAAAAATAAATTTCATTTAAATACAATCAAAATGTAATGCGTTTACCAAACGTCGCCTAAAACACACACAGAAACCAACCAACCAGATCGCAATTCCTATTGACAAATAGTAACCGAGCCAGTTCCCATTCGACCCTTTTATTTTATTTTATTTTTGCTCTGGTCTCATTCGACCCATTAGTCACGTATAAAAAAGCAACTGTTTTGTGATAGGTTGCACATG
Source organism: Antiaris toxicaria (assembly GCA_035233585.1). Taxonomy (NCBI): domain Eukaryota; kingdom Viridiplantae; phylum Streptophyta; class Magnoliopsida; order Rosales; family Moraceae; genus Antiaris; species Antiaris toxicaria. The sequence continues at coordinate 12,501,765 of CP141161.1, forward strand.
GAAGAACATGTAAAAGGAGAATTTTGTGGCAAGTGAAGTACAAAACCGTCATATTACTATCAAATTTCATTAATTTATTATAATATTCATACTCTGATTTAATTTATGTAATCTATCACAGAATTCTTTCGTTTTGAATAGAAAATTTTACAATACTGTAAAAAAAAAAATACACTTTACAATTAAGGTTTATTTTTAACTATCATTATATCCAATTGATATTGATGTGACTTTGATATACAAGATACAAAATTCATGCGCAGGCTCTCAATGGTGACATCCTGTCATAAAAAGCTTGCATTGAAATACAAAAATAAAAATCTAATCAAAGCATAAAAGTAGCGTAAAAACCATGGTGCAACTACTTACGGTTCATATTTGGCTTCACTTACCACAATGTATATAGAGATTTGGGGTGCATATCGGCCGGTCATTGGCCAAATAATCGATTTGTGTTGGTTGGTGCCAATCGATTCCATGCAAGATGAAGAAGATGATTGTCCGAGTAATTTTTTCACTTCCATAAATAGCAGTAAAAACTTGCTAAAAAAAAGAAGAAGATGATGAGGATGAGGAGAGGGTAAGGAGGCACTGCTTGCGAGGTTGCTTTTAGGTTTTAAATTTATCTGTTTTTTTTTTATCTTTTGAAAGAAATATCCGCTTGTTTTTTGGAAGTGTCGTTCCACATATTACACTTTATTGGAACGCCATCATCCACTTATACGTGAAACAAATCTTTTTTTAAAAGAAAAGAAATAATAAAGGGCTAGGCCAATGAGCTTAGTATATGAGCTAGGATTTTATCTTCAAATCCAAGGGGGAAGTGGTGAGAAATGGGAGCGGCGGCGGTCGTAGGGAAAAATGCCAGAGAAGAAGAAGAAGAAGAAGAAATGTAACGGTTCTGTCAAAATTTGGTTCCTAGCACTAAAAACCTTCGTCGACTCTCCATTTAAAAACTTGGTTCGGTTTCGCCGACCACCGATATAGGTGACCACCACAATTGATTTTTTCTGGTCAGTGTTATTAGTGTTAGTTAACTGGAACATTTTTTTTTTTATTGAATTCCTCATCTCTATAAAATAAAAATAAAAATAAAAATAAAAATAAAAAAATTGCAAAACCTACCACTTTAAAGCAAAGTTGTAGAGAAATTAATCTACAACGGCCGAATAGGCAGTAAACCTTCAGAGAGGTACTTTCCAAAAGAAGCATTTTTACTATATTGCAGTAAGTCCGTGCATTCTATTAAGTGCAAAGCTGTAATTGATTAATGTTACCAACTGTACTCCTTTTTATGGCCAAAGATATTGAAGTATAAACAACAAATCCCCCCATTCCCTTTCTTTTGAAAAAACACATTTGGAAATCTTCGTTGGATAATGTTAATTAAAAGCATATTATTCGGACAATAAAAAAAAAGGTGGGAGGGTGGGGGAGGTGGAGAAGAAAACACAACCAAAAACAAAAAAACAAAAAACAAAAGACCATAATTGCATGCAAATATATACATTGAACGAGAAGCGGAAACAAAATTCAGCGTGGCCCACGCACATCAAAATGTCTAACTAGCTACTTTATATATGGTAAATACAAATTTTCTTCCATAATAAAGGTTTTTAAAATATGACTTGGTGTTACAAATTCCCCTATAAATTATTCATTTTTTTGAATTTTTTTTTAAATTAGACTTTTTTTTTTAAGAACCAACCAAAAAAGAAAGTCAAGAATTTCCCCTCAAACAAAGAGACATTGGGGAAGTGAAAAACAGTAAAATAATCCAATGGTCGCGCCTTTCAATTTTGTCATTACTATGTCCTACGGTAATAGCGAAAAAGGAGAAAATAACCGAAAACAAAAGTAGTGGCGAGTTTACAGTTCTGGGGTCTCAATCAAGTATCTGGTGGTTAATAGAATGTCACATGATCATATCCTGGTTCAAACTGTATTTAGTTGGCTATATTTATATATCCACATAAAAGGATAGTTTTTGGACCAAGCTCGATTTGTTCCCAATAACGATAACCAAAAAACATTTTAAAAAAAATTAGAGCAAGAAGAATTCTAAGGGCATGTAAAATGGTCTAACAGTGAGGCAAAGAATTCAAAACCATAAGGTTTTCATTTTACAAAATAATATAACATGTTATAAAGGATCTAATTTATGGGATTTGGATGTGTAGTTTGATTAATAATGATGCTATAAGATTTTTTTTTTTTTTTTACATTGGAATTTATGGGGTCTGATTAAAAATTTGAATTCTAGTATTACAATAGAAACTGTTTTTTTTTTATTTTTAAATTAATTTTTTAACAGTCTGATATATGAATATTTATGTTATAAAAGTGAACTGCACAACACCCCAAGTGTTTTTTTCTAAAATTACAGAAACACCACTTAACTAAAACTAATGGCATTAACACCTCTACTCTCTATCTATGTTAGATTTATATTTAAAATAACTAAAATACCTTCAATAAATCTCAACTATTGCTCTTTGAAGATTAAAGGCCCGTTTAACATTGTTTTTGAAGGTTGCTTTTAAATTATTAAAGAAATTATAGTAAGTTAAGGTATTTAATAAACCTTATTTTTGTCTAGCATATTCTAAAAATTGTTGTAATTTGAGAAAGATTATTAAAGAAATTATAGTAAGTTAAGGTGTTTAGTAAACCCTATTTTTGTCTAGCATATTCTAAAAATTATTGCAGTGCAATAGAATTTGAGAAACAAGTTAGACGGATTGTTTATATACAATAACTTTTATTGTCATTATTAAAATTTATTTTACAATAAATAATAATTTTAATATATACATTTTATTTATTATCTCCATAAATAAGAATAAAATTACATTCTACTATTATAAAAAAATGATATATTCATTTACTCTTCAAAATAAATTCAAATTGTAAATTATAGTTCTATAAATTATTTTATTATATTTAGAGAACTTTTATTATTATAATTTTATGTATTTTTGAAAATGATAATAAATATTTGAAAAAATATACTAAATAATTTCTTAAAAAATTATTATTATAATAATTATTTTTATTTTACGGAGAAAATATTATAATTAAGATATGTCATTTATTACCTAAATATTAGAAAAATATGTAATGTATCCTTTTTAATTATTATATACATATATGATAATTTTATTGATAATTTTATTAAATATCTAAATTTAACTTCTCGTCTTAATAATTTTAAACTCAGAAAAGCACAGCTCCAACAGAAAAAAATTTTGCAGCACAACAATGCCAGCCTAAATCACGACCTTTCATTTTTATTGGCTAACTTAAGAAGCAAAAGTACCCTAGCGGCCATGTTGGGGGGGTGGGTAGAGAACCACAGCCGTCACAGCCCTTCCACCCTCCGACGGCGCTTCCTCTCAGCTGGTCTGGAAGCTCCGCGCCGTCGTGTCATCTGAGTCCGTCACTCGTGAAGCCCGCCGTCGCCCCATGAAGCCATCCCCGTCCGTACTCCGTGAAGCCATCCCCGCCCCACACTCTCAGCCTCTCCTCAATTGATCTGGAACCCCGCGCCGTCATTCCTCTCCTGTGCCCAAGGCCGAGGCCACCAACCTTCGGCATGATTTCCCCCACTGTGGTCAAGTCGTCCCTCCGCCGTAGGCCATACAAAAATTATGTTTTTTTTTTTTTACTTTTTTTTTGGGTTGGATTTCTATTTAAATTTCAAACTAGAATAACATGTATTTTATATCAGAATTTTATTGAAAATGATCTTTGCTAAATTTTTATTATTTTTCGTAGATTGATTGGAGATTTTAATTTGCCGGAAAAAAATTGTTTTAAAAAATATATTTGAGAAAAAAATTATTTATAGTGAAAATGTATAAAATTTCATAAATTTATTTATAAAAAAATTATTAATATATATTTTTTAATTTTATATAATTTTAAAAAATTATTTTATTTAAATTTATATATAAAAAATTATGAATTTTTAAAGTTTAAAATTTATTAAAATATTTTATAAATATAAATAATGAAAAGTGATAAGAATATAAAAAAATATCAAAAAAAGATATTTTAGAGAGTTGTTTTGAAGTATCAAAAGGTCTCCTAATTATGTTTTGTGTGACATGATTAATTTTAAACTTGTGAATTAGTAGAATTTTTCTGTTTATCACATCTGTATTTCATTGAATAATTGGAGAAGATGAAATTTATGATTTTTTTTTTTGTTAGAAATTCATATAGAGAAGTTTTTTTTTAATCTAGATAAAAAATAATCCTATTTTGTCAGAATGTTTTTTTTTTGTTTTACAATTTGTTTGAATTTGATTTTGATAAGAGTAAAATGATTTTGTGAACATGTCTCTCTTTCTTTCTTTTTTTTTTTTTTTTGTTAAAATTTCTTAGAATTTTTTTAGGGAAGAATTTCTTATAATTTTATGTTTCATATTGATAATAAGATTGAATAAAAAAAAAACCGTTCAAATAATATTTAAAAAAACTTTTTCTTCTTTGTTAGAAGGCAAATTATGATTACAAATATATAAACACTAATTAAACACATATTTTATGTTAACTAAGAGTAAAAAATGTTATTTTATAACTTTATATTTATAACCAAATACGATAAGAACATTTTTGATATTTTAAATATAATTAACTGTTAAATTAATAATCCCCCAACAGAAGAAATATGTCTGTAATTTTCTTAAAAATCAGGGGATTAACGTCATTAACTTTAATAAATAAAATATCTCTATAATTTAAAAAAAAATCAAAAAACAAAAAATATCAGTTCTCTTCATGTATAAAATTTACAAAATTAGTGTAGATGTAAATCAAATCCTCAAAAATTTAACTAAAGAACTAAAACAATAATAACTACCAATAACATATGTACCATAAAAATAATAATGAGTATCAATAACATGAAGTGCAAAACTAGAGATCTTAACTAAAATTTCTCACTGACAAAATTCTATATATTTCCAGCTTCAGTTTTATATCAAAGCCAATCTATTCGACATTTTCATTTTGTTTCGTGATCAAATCTGACACCATAAAACACTGTCGACAAAATATAAGGCTTTACCTTTTCATACCCCCAACAACTTAATAATCAACTTTGTAACCATTTGCCAAAATTTCCATATCTTTCACCCTTGGAATTCTAAATACAACACTTGAATAGCTGCCATCCACTCGACTAAAGTAAGCATTTTCATTTTATAGGAGCAAAAAAGCACAAAATGGCGGAGAAGCAAAACCAATTATTAATATGATAAACCCAAGAAAACCACGGGAAAATAAACAAAAAATAATAATAACAATAAAATGCATTGTCATTACCCATTACCGACTGTTTGTTAGTATTAGTCGATTTAACTTTTGTGGAGATCACCAAAACGACCACTAAACAATATTTTTGTTTCAAATTGGAACAAAACGTACCTTCTACTAGAATAATAGCACTAGAGAGAGTGAGATGAGAATCGAGAAGAAAGAAACTCCTCAAACAAAATTGGGAGATTTTTTTCTTTTTTTTTTTCGTTATCTTTTTTCTTTTACTTTTGATCCCTAATTTACCTTAATATTACTACTAACGAATTTAAAGTATATTTTCATTTCAAAAACCTCCCTCTCTCTCTCTCTCTCTCTCTCTCTCTTGAGTCCGTACACACAAATTCAATAAAGAGGAGCCCTCTGAGGATTCCCTTTTCGCCGGTTCATCAGAGCGGCCGAGATTTCCGAAACCGGCGAGCAAACAGGCCGGCAAGCCGACCGGTAAGCCGAGACACTGCTCCGTTTTTTCCTCACAATTTCCGTCGTCGCAGTGCAAGCCAAAGTTTTACACCCCACGCTGCCGTTCCCTCCCGAGCCCGACGAGGTCCGGGCCGAACCGGCCGGTTCTAGGATGGAATCCGGCGTCATCAAACCGTCGTCCAGACCAGGCTCAGGCAGGGACAAGAACTTGCACTCCAATAGGTACTTGGACAGCCCACCTTCAGTTCTTATCACATAATCAATCTGTTTTCACCAAAAACAAAAAGGAAAAATTGAATTGAAATTTGGGAATTTTGGAGAAAACCCAGATGAAAAAAATTTAAAAAAAAAGTGAAAAATATTTAAGAGAGACCTTGCAAGAGAGAGAGCAAAAGAGATAAGGGTCTTGAAGGCTTCTGTCACAAGTGCTGCAAATATTGCCGGAGCCTCTAAAGGTCCTTGTTTGAGGCCTTTGGTTTAAGAACACCACTTTTGCACTATTTGTTGTGTATGACTGGGCACAAACACACACACACAAAAATTCGGATTTCAAATAATGAACTCAAAATTCACCTTTACTTTATTTTTTGTCAATTATTCAAATACTCTCTTCCAGTTCTCAGCGTGAATGTAACCAAAAAAAAAAAAAAACCTAAAAGATTCGAGTTGGTGAGGAAATCAGAAATAATTAAAACGTGGGTGCCCACAAAAATAAAATGTTTGGAACACTTACTTGGACAAAAGCACAGTCAATTAACTTGGTAGCATCATCCAGCCTTATTACATCATGGTACACATACCTCCTTATCTGACATGAAGAATAAAGAAAGATTAACCATGAACAAGAAAATTGAACATTTTTTTTTGTTTTTTGCTTTTTTGGCAAAATTATTGATTTAATTTTTATGGGGTGGTTTGAATTGTAGAGAGAGAAAGGGTTAGAGAGAGAGAGAGAGGAGGAGGAGGAACCTGCAAGAGGCGGTGGGAGCGATGAGGAGGCAAGCAGTGAGGGCAGAGGCTGATGCAACAGTCGAGGCAGTAGATGTTCTTCTCGTTCTTCTTGGCCTCTTCATGAATTATGCACGCGTTGTAGAACTTCTCTGTAAGCAGAACTTCAAGCCACCGAGGAAGCACATTCGAAGACGAAACAAACTATATATACAACAAAAATAAATAAATACATTTATTAGAGAAAAATGAAACATCAAAATTCAATTAACTTTGTTCTTCTATGTAGTAAAAACCCACCATGTTATTCATTTCTTCTATATATATGTATATGTGTAAGTGTATATGCTGCCTCACTTTTGATGAGGTAGAGAGAAAAAGAGAGCTTGAATTATGGTCAATGTTCAAGGTTAAATTAGTGAAGCAGCCATTAACACAGGGAGAGAAAAGTTTGGACTTTGTGTGTGTGTTTTAGAGAGAGAGAGAGAGAGGGAACGGCGCTGGCAGGTGATGCTGGTATCTTACTGGCACCCCAATGAAATTACAAAGAAAGGGAGGGAGAGGGAGAGAGAGAGACAGAGAGAGAGAGAAGCTGTCCTCATTTATAGAGATGGCGTGGTGGTAGTACACAATAATTACTTTCTCATTTTCCTTATAATCCATCCAATCATGGTTTTGTAAATTAGTGAAAATTTTTAGTAAATATCCATGGATATGAACAATGTTAAAGATATAATTTAATTTTAATTTTTTTATAAGACGTGTGGTAAATATCTTTTATTTATGTCGTATCTGAGTATAATATATTAAATATGTTTTATATTTTAATAAAAAATATTTAAATTATATTTTAAAATTAAAAAAATTAATTTAATCGTTGAAAATTAGATAAAAAATAAAATATAAATATAATAAAATATAAATAAAAAATTATTTTAAAAATATTTTAAAATAATAAATATATTTTATATATTATTCAAAAATATTATATTTAAATATAAAATTTACACGTTTAAATAAAAATTATATTATATTTAAATATAATATAAATATAAAATAACAATCAAATACATCGTTAGTTTGCTCAATTCATTTGTTCAATTCATGTGACACGATATCTAAAATTACAATAACTCCATTTGATAATTTTTGTCGAAATTAAAATTGAAATTGAAACTATTATTGTTAGCACTATATCGAAACACAATATAAATATAAAATAGCAACTAAATGCATCATTAGTTCGTCCAACTCATGTGACACGATATCTAAAATTACAATAACTCCATTTGATAATTCTTGTTGAAATTAAAATTGAAATTGAAACTATTGTTGTTAGTATTTTTTTTATAATATATATATATATTTGTAGAGAAATATGAAAACCAATCACACGATTTTGGAAAACAAATTAACCAAAGTGATTTTATTTAGGTCCATTTGGATTAATTTTAGAATTTAGAAAATATAATTAGAGTAAAAATTTATTTAGAATGAAAATTTATAAAATTTTAAAAATTTATTTAAAAAATTATTGATACGAATCTCATTTTATACTACTCAAAATTTTATATAATTAAAAAATTATTTTATTTAAATTTATATATAAAATATTAAGAGTTTCTTTAAAATTCTAAATTTATTATAAAATTTTAAATATATAAATACTAAAAATAATCATGAAGTAAAAAATAAAAAATCTCTAAAAAATTCTCCTCCCAAACGGGTGTTGCATTTAGAAATTGCAATTGTCAAAAATAGGCAAGAAATAAACTGGAGTAAATTTATTATTATTATTTTTTTCCAGTTAAAGAGCCGTGAATAGTAAATAATGTAAGGGGGAGGGTGGTGATTGTCCTCATAAAGAAGGAGCCCATTTCCCCAGAACCCTAAAACCCTAACCAAATGCTTCTCCATGAATGGTCGACTTGTTGGCTCTCTCTCCTTTTCTCTACAACCGTGCTAATTGCTAAATGACAAGACAAGAAACAGTGACTTTTCTCAGTTCTCGGTGGAAAACGGTAAAATAATTACCCCCAAAAAAAAAAAAAAAGGTTGCAACTGAGAGATTAGATTAGCCCCCCCCCCTGTAGTATTTTAAAAAAAAGTAAATTACTGTTTTACCCATCTAAACAATCCCTTTTCTTTTTCTTTTTTTGTTTATTTTTCTTTTTTATTTTCCCCTTGTTTTTCTTGCATTTTTTTTTTCTCCTTAATTTCTGTTTGAGTGAAAAACTGCCCATCAGTACACCCATAAAATTAAATTTTCAGAGAAAAAGGCCAATATATTTGCTCGCGAGTACCATATTGCCGGACAGAAAAATAGTTTTGTATAATTTGGCCAAAGTTTGAATCCTTAGAGGAGGGCATGACTCCCGCAAGAGAACAAAATTAGTTCCATCTATAATCTAAGAACGAAATTAACAACAAAAATAGAAAAAAAAATGTAGGGACAATTGTTTCATGTGTTTCCTCTTTAATTTTGTGGCTAGTTTCTGTACACAAAAAGGATATTCTGTGGTAGTAAAATGTAGATTATTTTATGAATTTAGATACAGTCTAGCAGGTAATAATATGTAAGAGCACATAAAAATGATGTTCAATTTTGTGGTTAGCATCTGTACTAACAAATGATATTTTGTGGATTATTTTGTAGTTGAGGACATAGTTTAGCAAGTAATAACACCTAATAGCATACTTGATTGCATGTATCCAGATGTTATTTTGACATTTGAATCTCAAATTATATTTAGGGAAAAAAAAAAGTGATTTTCCAATAATTTATAATATTTTTCACACATCCTCAAAAAAAAAAAAAAAAACTTCTTTCTTCAAAACTTTTTAATACAAATACGAGTTTGTAAAACTTATCTAGTTTCCAATATTTATATTCTAAAACCTCCTGAAATTGGCGATTAAAGTTCAAATATTCAACCTTCGAATTAAAATATATATATTATTTTTTTATTAAACACAAAATATAATTATGGGAATGTTCTCTTATCTTTCAGACAATAATGAAAATTGTAATAATCTAAGGGTTGTTTCGCACCACCACAAATGCGTATTGCATTTAAATGTAATGTAATTTTCACCCAAACTTAAAACTTTTATAGTAAAGTATAATATTTTTTAACAGTATTATAAAAATAATTATTATTTATTTATTTTTTAAAAATAATTATTTATTAGCTTTTTAATTTTTTTTGTTCACATCATACTTTTTCTCTTTCTAACTTTTTTATCTAATTTTACTAATCACATCAACTTTTCAATTTTAAAATATAATTCAAATATTTTTCATCTAAACACACATTTCATTCAAATACTAATCAAATATTTTTCAATTAAATGTAATATTCAAAAAATAAATTATATTTAAATGTAATTAAAATATAATATATTTAGTAAATAAACCAATTATAATAAGATATAAAAAATCAATTAATTATTATAATAGCACATAAAAAAAAATCATAATTGCCGTCTTAACAGACGTCGCAGACATGCGAGCTTTTATATAATTATATATGGATTATGGAGAGGTCAATTTTTGAAAGATAGAAATGAGGCAAGCCAGTAATATACCATGCTAGGCTTATTGGGGCCATTTTTGTTTATAACATTTCATATATATATATATATATTTTTTGTGGTGACATAAATTTGTGTACTTCAAAAATGCATGTAATACCATTACGAGACAAAACTACACTGTTTTTGGTAGAGGGTAATCTGATTGCCTTTTCTTACTCCATTTCCGTTTTTACTATCTTTCATTTTTCGCGTCATTATTCATCATGAAGCAAAATATATGTTTGTCTTCGTATTATAATAAATCTACTTCATGTTGAATAATTATTTTTATTCATCTTACAGCTTGTTTGAAGTGGATTAAAATCCATCTCATTAATTATAATAATATTTTTTTATCTTTTTTTCTTAATTTTTATCATTTTTTTTAATTTTACTATTTTAACTTTAAAAAATAAAGATTTTAGGTCGCCACGGATTATTGATAATCTCAATTTCCGCTCTTTGCAATAGGATTAAATTGGACAATTTGTCACAGTTTATGACTAATATTTAGCATGAAGTAATAATTTATATACTTTTTTTTTAATTTGAGAATAAAAGAATTTAAACTCAATATCTTATACTAGTATAAATTATTATTAAATTATATTTATAATTATTATAATTTATATTTATAATTTTAATTTTTTTTATACACAAACACTCCGTCCATATTTTCTACTTCGTTTTTTAAATCTCTCATCAATTTAAAATTAAATTCTAATATTACTTTTTACACCTTCCTAGATTTCCAGTAAATAAAAAAAAAAAGCCTCTATAACTTATTTTCATATTTTTTTTATTTTTTCCATGTCCACTAACCAACAGTTAGCCTCCTTTCTCTTTTATTTTTAAATGAACAAATAACTTTTTTTCGCGTCATAAACTTATTTTATTAAAATAACTGACGTCATAATATTTGGACATATTTTACTCTATTATTGTCGAATTAATAGAATCACACTATATAGCTTTAAATGTGAAATATATATAATATCGCCCTTTTCTGCAATTCAGCTTTTTCTTTTTCCCCCCCTGAAATCATGCATTTTTAATTAAAAAAAAAAAAGGGTATTTGCTGCTTAACATCTTACATACGTTTTGTCTTTTCTTATGTATTTGTTCTTGGCTATTTTTTTATCCATTCGTTTCAATATATTGCTAAACCCTAGTTCTTCAAACGGAACACAAGTTAATGTGGTGTTTGATTTAAATTTCGCAATAAAGTTATTCTGGAAAACAATATTAGATAATATTAATTTTGCAATAAAGTTATTTTGGAAAACAATATTAGATAATGTTTGTTATACGGTTAGAAAACAAAAACAAAAATTTAAAAAAAAAATCTTGTTAAGATTTGAGATTATTATTAAATATTTATTGAAATTATTTTTTATGATTTATTTTAATTTTTAGATTGATTAATTATGATGTAAGAGATTTAAATTTATGTATATTAATTTTTATATTAAGAAATAAAAATTTTCTTGATTTTAAAGGATTTGACATTTTTAATAACTTATCCGTTTTTGTGTTTGTAAACTTATATTTGTATTAAAGCTCATTTGTAATAATTTATATTAATGAATCTTCCTTCTATCCTTAGTTGGTGGATGAAACCACGTTAATATTTTTCTTCTTTTTCTATCTTTTATTTATTTATTTATTGTTCTTCAATATAGTATCAAAGCAACACAACCAAATCCCTTGAAGGCCCTTGTTATCCATAACCACTGTATATGAGGTGCCGTCATCACATCCATTGATGAGCCCACTGCTAAACCACCATTGTTGTCGCCATTATCTAATATGGATGGCCGCCTTGAAGTCCAATGATTTTGTGAATGCATTTTGTTAAAGTTTTTAAATAAATAGGTATATATATTTTCTTTCACCTTAGCACACAAACGTGTAAATAAGAAAAAGAAAAAGGAAAAATAGAAAAAAAATGAGAGAGAAAAAAATTAAAAAAAAAATGAGAGAGGGAGGGAAAAAAATAAGGAAAAAATTCATAGTATTTATTTTGTTTTTTGTTTTTGGTGTTGTACAATCATGAAAAAGAAAAAAAATGAATAAAAAAAACAATTTTGATTCCTTGATCTTTGATCTCTTGATCCTTTTTTGATCCCATAATTCTTTCATCTCTTGATCCATAGGTCATTGATCTATTGATCCTATTAATACTTGATACTATTGATCCTATTGAATCTATGAAGTGCGCCATCGCAGATCACGTGTATTTGAAACTAGTCATTTTGAAACTGAAGCTACCGTTGTGAAACTCATGAGGACTTGAGCCATGCATGTAAAGCTTTTGAAATTTGATATATTGTAAAGCTCTTGTAAACTTGAGCCGGATATGTGAATATTTAGAATTGTTCTTTAAGATTTTGTGACAAGTTGATAAGAACTAACTTGAGAGAGAGTGTTGAAATTTGAAATTATCGTCAAATATTTATTAAAATTATCTTTTATGATTCATTCTAGTTTTTAGATTGATTAATTATAACGTAAATGATTTGAATTTATGAAAGTTATTTTTCATATTAAAAAATAAGAAATTTCTTAATTTTAAGAGATTTAACATCTTTAATAACTTACTTAATTTTGTATTTGTAAACTTGTTTTTATATAAAAATTTATTTATAATACTTTTTACTAATAAATATTCTCTCTATTCTTAATCCATGAATAGAACCACATTAATATTTGTCTTCTTCTTCTATCTTTTATTTATTTATTAATTTTCAAGAAATATTTTGCACATTTTGTTAAAAAAAAAAAAGAGAAAATGAAATAAAAGTTGTTTTTTCCTATTACTGCCTTTATATTTAGGGCTTACACTACAACAATTATTTTGGAAAACATACCGCAATATAATTTTAAGTTTTTATAATATTCAAACCAAACTCGTTAAAAATACTGTGTTTTTAAAAATATCTCCTCACTATTCGCAGAAAATTATCATTTCAATTTCGTACCTCAAACAAAACCAATCATTTTAATGCTCCTGAACAGGCCCCAAGTTTCCTTCGTTCAAATATCTCCGCCTTAAACACAAAAAAAAGAAAAAAAATAAAAAAAGCATGATATTTAGAATAAAATAACTAATTAGCTTAAATCATTCTACTGTATTCATAAGTTATACTTTTTTTTCTTTAATCATTACTATTGTATTTTAAAGCGGTTTTTTTTTTTTCTAATTATTAGAGTGAAATGTTCTTGTAAATAGTTCCTTGAAAAACGCTTTTCGTCTTAAGAATAATTTTATTACTGAATAATCTAATAATAATAAAATGTACTAAAAAAGAGCGTGGCAAGAGCAAGGCCTCATGTTGTCCGTTATGTTTATTATTTATATTATAATAATAAAAAATGCATACATTTCATGAATAATGTTTTTTTATCCACATTTAATAATTATCGTCACGTGACAATTTAATTATCAGTCACATACTTACTTATATAAGTTCAATTATTATTATATAATGACTTAATTACTTATACATGATATTTTTTATTATTTTATTTTATTTTATTTTATTTATCTATTTCACAGTTTAAAGAACTAGTATATTTATATATAGAAGTTTTGAATTGCTCACACATGAAAAACGTTGTAACTCTCTTTGCATGCGTGCGACACAAAGCAAAGCATATGGGAAGAGCATTAATTTTTTTATTTTTTATTTTTTTGTTAACAGATGAAGAGCATTAACGTTGCCATCAAAAGAAGAGTATACAGAGAGAAGTGCCATGCACTAGTAGGCTATCGTTGGAATTTGAAGTGAATTATAACGTACAATAAAGATAGTGAGGGATTAAAGAGGAAACGAGTTAACTTATTTTAATACCGCTTTTTAAAAAATGTACCTTAATAGAAAATTTACAAAGACGATACTAGATTTTATTATATACTTTTTGTATTACTATCACTTCATACCTTTATAGTAATTATCTTGTGATAGCTTATTTTATAATTACTTATTTTAATTATTTGAGATTATTACTGATATCATAACGAAATAAAAGAAAATAATGACTATTAATACAATTTATTAAAAATTTATTTTTATTAGTGCTATAAAAAGGATTAAGCCTATGTATGGAAATATGTATATTAATATATATATATGTGTATAGGCTGGCGGTGAGATTCCAAAATAGCAGACAAAGAGGGAATAGGGCAAAGGCAAAGGCAAAGGCAAAGGCAAAAAAAAGACCCGTACGCAATTGGCATCAGCAGGCTTAGCCCAACAGCAGTACTTGATATATCAGTATATCACAGCTCGCGCACACACACCCGCATATATATATATATATATAGAGCTACGTCAAAGCATTAGCCATATCCCAAATTCTGAGACATATCTTTTCTCCAACAGAGCAGATACACCCTTTTAAAGATATTTTCTTACCTTTATTATGCCAATTTGACTAAATTCATCTCCCTCTTTTGCCTTGTTTAGGCATGAATTATGATCATGCTTGGAGGGTTGGTTCTTCTTCATTTCGATTTCTGTGTTTTCCTCTCTCTCTCTCTCTCTCTCTCTCTTGTCACGCGTGGTCAAACCAAAATCTGATCCCTTTGCTTGGATTTGGGACTCTACACTAGACAATGTTCTCTGCCGACTTGAGGTGTAATAGAATTTTCTCGTTTCTAAGATGCCTAAAAGGTCAAAGATACCCTTTTTAAAGTCGTTGCTACATAAGCTAGTTTGTCGTCTAAAAATTTGATTAAAGGGAGAATGTTGAGAACATTATAAATAGATGAATGAATCGGGTTGAAATAAAATTAAGATTTTAAGTTTAAATTAATTAATTTAATTATAATTCTTATTAAATTTTTTAAACAAGATAAAATTAAAATCAAAATTTTAGATTTCAGACTTTAAACCTTTCACCCGTATTAGAGAACACCGATGATGTTACATTGATCATTAATAAACAGCAGATTTCACAATTAAAAGACCCAATTGTATGATTCATTTCTTTGTTAAAGTGATGTTTTAAAGCATTTTTCAAATGCTGGTGCTGGGATCCAGAAAGGGCAGTTCTGACTTTTCAGTGCATGAGAGGATATATGGTTGTAGTGTCCCTTTTATACATGTTAGTCCGTCACGTGACCCGTGGTTACGTTAGTGCCTGGCATGAGAATGGTCACGGATCACTATTCAAAAACGGGCGCGCACACATACACACATTTTCCTCCTCCTTTTCATCGTTGTCGTCATTTTCTCTCTCAGAAACGTATATAATATTAACTGAACAACCGCACGTGTCTCTAGATAAACAAGAGTATAGTATATAGATATATACTTAGCTAGCATACAAAGATATATAAAAGCCAATTAAGTTAATTCTTAGAAAGATAGCTAGAATAATGCTTTTTGTAAAAACCAGCTTTGAGTATTCACTTGCGAGCTTTCTCTAGTGCTTCTAACATTTACCCTTATAAAATGTTTCAATTAGATTCCTTATTAGAATTATTTTGATGTTTAATGTTGTTCTCTACATACTACACAATATTATATAACAACGATTCAAAACAAAATCTAATACTTACATGATAATTCAAAATAAAGTTTTTTTTTGGTTCTACATATAAAGTATATTTTAATAGTAAGATTGACAAGCAATAAATTCAATACTACAAGTTGCTCCTTTTTGTTTTTTTTTTTCCCACAATCTACTTAAGTTTAATTTCTAGCCACATAATATATATATATATACATAGGTGGTCCAAGATCCGAATCTGCTTGGGCTAGAATTTTCACATCAGTAGTGCAGAAGCTGCGGATTATATGTATTTCATGAAAACTCAGGAGCAGAGAAGAGAGAACACAAGGTGAAGAAATTAATTATAATATTAGATTGGTCAAATATGCCGGCACCAATTCCTGGTAGACAACCAGAAAAATAAATAATTGCTTATCTTAAAGTGACTCTTGTAACTATCGTACGTATGTCCATCCAGAAATATCGCCGAATATTAAATAAAAATAAAAAAGTACCTAAGTCACAAACTTTGTTCATTAATATACAGAGGTTTTGTACAGCAAAACATTATCAATGATGTACATTTTTTTATGTCACATCGTATCAGATTACATAATTAATATAGAATCTTTCGACTAATTTTTGAGAATGAAAAAGGTGTACTTGCAGGCTAACATTAATTATACTGTAATATTTTAGAATAGAAGGTGAGCAATGAAAGTTAAAGGTTAAAGTTGATATTTTTTATAAATTAATTATAATTTTTATTAATTTTTTAAAAAAATTCTAGTTGAAAATTTAAGGATTTATTTGGTGAATATATTGTATTTATATTATTTTTGAATGTAATATATTGAATGTAATTTGTATTTAGAAGAAAAGTATTAATATTGTATTTGAATATAATGTGTATTTAGATGAAAAGTATTTGAATTATATTTTAATAATAAATATGTGATGTGATAAGTAAAAATAGAGAGAAAAAAATGAGAGAGAGAATATATGATGTAATTAATAAAAGTAATAGAAAAAATAAAATAATAAATAATGATTGTGTTAGATTTAAAATATGATGTGCTTGGTATTTGAATGAAATGCTTTTATATTTGAGAAAAAATTATATTATATTTAAATGTAATTAAAAAAAAAAACTTGTAGCAAACGGATGTTAAGTTTGTAAGTAATGTCCAAAGATTGTATGAGACTTCACTTTAGGATAAATTATAAATATAGATATACATTACTAAACTCGAACGTCTTTAATATTGAAGTTACAATAGTGCCTTACAAGCTATTAAAAATTCATAACTGACTCGATTCATTTACAAATCCTCCTTTTTTGAACTTAAAAAAAAAATCCATATATAGTACTTGTTTTACTCTTTGGGATACATAAATTATTTAAATTTACAAAGCGTTTGGATAACACATTATATTTAGATTACGTTTGAATATAATATATTGAATGTAATTTATATTTAAATGAAAAATATTTGTATTGTATTAGAATGCAATACATATTTAGATAAAAAGTATTTGAATTGTATTGTATATGATGTAATTAATAAAAGTAAAAATAAAAAAAAGATAAAAAAAGATAATATATGACATGATTGATAAAAATAATAAAATAATAAATAATAAATATATTAAATTTAAAATATAATATGATTAATATTTAAATATAATATTTTTATATTTAAATAAAAATTATATTATATTTAAATATAATATAAATATAATATGAATACCCTAGATATTTAGTTAATGTTGGAAGATAGAATGAATAATTTACTAATAGAATGAAATTTATAAAAACTATTGCTAGGCATACTTTTTTCATCTCCTTTATATATGGTACGTTTGGAGTTGAAAAGAATGATAAGATGAGACAGAAAATAAATTGAATATTATCTTTGAGGTGATATAACGGAGGTCAAAAGTACTTACGGGGCACGCCGAAAACCACTTATTCAGGAAAAATGGTTTTGGATTAAAATAAATTGTGTGCAATGAATTTATAGCTAGCTACAAAGTTTATAGGTTACTTTTTTGTACGTCAAAGCTAGACTCTATTTAAGAAGCGGATTAACAGCGACCCAAATGATCTGCAGAAGATCCTGGAAAATGACAAGTATCTGATTTCTGTTTATCCCCATACCCGATAGAATTTAAAGTGATTTTGTAACTTTTCCAGAGATAAGTATATACGACGACGTGATAAGTATTTTTCCATCAAACCCAAACGACAATAGAACAAGATTCAAACAATTAAAACCAACATCACGACTATTATTACGTGCAATAAATTGGGTGGATAAATAACAATGGTCGTGCCTCCAATTTCTTACTACTCACTTTCACTTCGCCGGAGATTTGAAATGTATAATTGTTTATTACTACAGTAAAGTTGATTTTTCAGTAACAAAAAAAAAGTCTTTTATTACTGGATGACTATATTGATGGCCTACATTTCTGACTATTAAGTGCAGATAATATATGTGCAAAAAAAAAAAATTGTTTCTTGTGATAAAGATTTGATAGCTTAAAAATATTATCGTAAAAATATTCAAAAAAAAAAAAGATAGCAATTTATGGAGCTGTCATCCTGTTGTAGGGGTTCATGGCAAGTATAAATACGAGCCACTCTTCAGATTTTGAATTTAAGTTTTATGTACAAAACCTACATCAAAATTTTGTGGTGCCACCTTAGTGAAAAGCATAAAAAGTGTTTTATGTTTAATAATTGAATATACAATTTATTTTGTTTGATTAAACAGTTATCTTACATTTTAGTTTCTTCACTTTGAGAGGTTATTCATAGAGCATATTCTATAATCTACTATAGGGTTGATTGCAACACATACCCACTCACATGCTCATCCACATAAAAATCAAAAGATAGGAGCTTACCCATGTATCTTTTTAACCGATAGA
Organism: Antiaris toxicaria; assembly: GCA_035233585.1. Lineage (NCBI taxonomy): Eukaryota > Viridiplantae > Streptophyta > Magnoliopsida > Rosales > Moraceae > Antiaris > Antiaris toxicaria. The sequence continues at coordinate 12,520,470 of CP141161.1, forward strand.
CTTTGTTAAAATTAAATGAAATAAAAAGATACAAAATTAAGTCAATACATATAGATCTAACGGTTAAAAATAAAATTAACTTAATTAATAGAATATTTTCTTCATACATTGTATAGATTCTAAAAAAAAAGAAAAAGATATATTTATTTTTTTCTTTCCAAGCCTAAAGATCACTAAGCAGGGACTACATGCTTGCTTACCTGTGAACAGTACCCTCATGAGGAGCAGAAAGCAAAAAAAAAACAAAGAATGATACAAAAATTGCAATTTAGGGGAGATTTGATGGGTGAAAAGAGAAGAACATGAGACCATAAAATATATTATTGTACATGGAGCTAACTCATCACGGACGACACTAAATACTGACAAAACTTATTTAATGTAAAATAGAATAGATGGAGACACACACGGTGCCTCGGTAGAAGACTTGGCTCAAACGTTTTTTTGTCAGCTTTTGCCTCATGCAAGGGTTAACATCAATCTGAAATGCACCTCTGCTTCAGCAAGTTTAATCCTCCATTAATAATAATTATCCAAAATCTCTTTTCTTGTGGTAAAAAAAAAAAAAAATCTACAATCTCATAATAATGTTCTTACGGTAATTTTCAAGTTTTAACATGAAAAACTGTTGAAGAGAAACTGCATGCACGGTCATATTCTCAATGTTAATGCAGTTTTTAACCAGGAATTACGGACCATTAGATCTGATTGCGCACATGATTGTTCTTCTTTTGTTTTTTAGAAGCTTTGATCCTGATCATCATATTAATGCCCTTTAATTGCATCAATTATTAGACAGCTTTGCTAATCTTGTACTCTGAGAAAGATATATAAGAAGTCCATATTCTTGATAATTTAGGGGTGAACATCGGTTGGGTTAAGTGGGTTGTAAATTTTCAACCCATCTAATAAATATTTGATGGGTTGAAATTTTTTTTTACCTAATCAATTAATTCAATATAAAAAATCAACTCACTTAATTAATATCGGATTGAGTTAGGTGGGTTATATATTTTATTAATAAAAATAATAAATGATACTAAATATTTAACAACAAATGAAAAATTTAATAGACAAAAAAGAAATCATAATATAGTTTTTAAAATAAATTCTACCATAAATTTTACACGAATAATAAATTTTCTAATATAATTTCATTAATAGTTAAATATAACATAAATATAAGTTATAAGAATTACTAAAAGATACAAGAATACTAAAGTAATTAGTGATATTTTTTACAAAATTACCAAAAATTACATCCATATTAAATATCAAGCAATACATTTTATATATTTAAATAATCCAAACAACACTTAGGGGTAAACATCATTTAACAAAAAAGAAAAAATAGTAAGTGAGTGAATATTGGGTGGGTTGGGTGGGTTTTTGAAATTTTTTTAATCCACCCAATCTTTATTGAGTGGGTTAAAAAAAATTTTTACCCACCCAATCAACTAAATATAATAAATCAACTTACTCAATTAAGATCAAGTTGGATAGATTAGGTAGATTTGTTGGGTGATCGGATTTTTTGTTCACCCCTACTTGATATAACCGTCATAAAGAATTTTAGAAAGGAAAATACCAAAAACTTTATCTGCAATTTAGTCAAAATACTGCTTTTATACTTTTTGTTATACAAACGTCCATAACATCCATTGTGTTTGTAAAACCAATCATAAGAAACCATGAACAACAATTATTATTATTATTAACAATAGCAAGGCTACCCTCAATGATTTATAGTAAATATCATCTTAAATTTAGGGAAGCTGCTTTTCCTCATGAGACGAGGAATGAGGGACAAGTTCCCATCTCCAAATCAGGGTTGTGGATAGGTATGGCTGAAATGGGGAAAACACTCCTCGTCTCGTCGATGTTCTAACTTGAGGAAAAAAAAAAATTAATTAAGTAATTATTATTAATCCTAACCTAAAATTGTTCTCTACACATTTTTTAGATTTTTTTTATAACATAATTGAATTCAAATTAAATCTAGTACTGTAAACCCATATTGTGATTCTAACTTGTTGAAATTTTTGTGAATGATAGTTATTATTGTAGGGATGAGAACAGATATGGGGAAAATACTCTTAGAAATATGAGTGATTCTCACATTTTGTTCCTGCCTCTTTTTAAGTGGGGACGGAGGTAAGGATTGAGATATAAATTGTTTTGAAAGGCGGATAAGGATGGGGGAAGATTTTAAGTTTTTAATTTTTAAGAGTTAAAAAAAATGAGGAAACAAAATGAGAAAAGGTCTCTCTCTTATATTCGTCTGTCATCTACTACCTCTTTTTTCCTATTATCTTCTCTATTGTTTATTAGGAACAAAAAGACCAAGCCATATATATGGCACGCTTAATCCAAACAGTCTTACATCAAGTTACGTACCAACCAAACCTTGTAATCCGTTGCTCGCATCAAAGCCCCACCAACTTTTAACCTCCTTTTGAATATCTATCAATGAAGATGAAGAAGAAGCTTATAATCTCCCAAATCCCGCCATGCAAATGTTCTGAAACTGCGAAAGCCTCACGAGGTCGAAAAGCAAGGAGGAGGAGCTGAGGAGGCGGCAGTGGAGGCCGCTACTGGCGAGAAAGTGGAGGAGGATGGTGGTGACGATAGGGATGGTGCTATATATTCGATGCTCAATTAGGGCAACCGCCACCGTTCACTTTCTTAAATTTCATTTTATTTTTACTTTAAAAATAAATTTCTTACGTTGCTTTTACTAAAAATTTAATTTTCTCATGCATACCCATTAAACTTTATACTTTTTAATCTTCATTCTTGTATGTATTTAGTAGTTTTTGAAAGGTAGTATAGTACAACTTTTTTTTTTCCTTGTTATTTATTTTCAAATATTTTTAATGTACACCTTATTGAAGCAGAATATTGGTCCCGTCGCTACGTCGAGAAAGAAGAAGATGGCGAAGGTAACTGTGGCTATGATAAGTAATAAAACGGATAAAAGTTATAGTTTAGCTATACACTAATGGATGTAATTTTGAGTATCTTTCTACCCTTTTCAAACGCAGATGTCTATTCATTTGACCAACTAATTGAGAAATTAGATTAATTATGCTCCTTAAAGATTCACTAAGCGGGAAGATGAATGCAACCAATTCAATTCGACTGCTTGGAACTCTTTTGACTCACAAATGCAAATTCTCTCTCTGCCCAGGCAGGACAAAACTTTGTTAACTTTTATATTTTTTCTAACTTTTACGCAAGAGCCTCGTAGCCGATGAATAACTAGAACGCTTTAGAGTGTGTTTGGTAGAAAAGGATAATGGAAAGAAAAAGAGGGATAGAGGGATTAGTGAAATGATTTTGACATTCGTATTTATTCAATATGAGAGAAAAGATGAAAAAAGATATTTCTAAATAATCTATCACTTCTTCCTTCGTATTAAATATACCTTAAGTTTTGTGTCTTTTTATTAAAAGAAAAGGAAAAAAAACTCTATTGAATTTATTATAAAGGTGTTGAGAGTTAATATTCATCAAAAACAAAGAATTTGCTTATAACCTCAACCTCACTATGGATGATCTCTCAAGTAGAAAAATAGGGAAGACAAGTTCTCATAGAGGCTTACTCTCAATGCAAGAGTATGCTCTCTTTGGTGTTCGGGAGATTTTCACAATGAAGACGTAAACAATGGGAACTATGGTCATGATCGTGAAACTTACACTTCCTGACCCCATTTCTTGGAGGCCTAAGATTGCCTATTTTGGGAAATTTTGAGGAATGCTCAAAAAACAGATTTTTAGAATATTGTCCCAATATCCTTTATAATTTTATTAATTTTCAAGATAAATTAAAAGTCTACCTAATATGTCTTTTTAAAATTATCTCTGACCAATCAAAAAGGTGTTATGGTATTTACCAGAATTCTATTTAGTACTCCTCAAAATATCTTTTGATATTTACCAAAGTACCATGACATTCTAAAGAATACAGTTTGGTATTCACTGAAATACTATTTCTACCAAATTTTAAATATTTTTAGTTTAGATTATTTCAAATATAATAATTTGTCATATTATTTTTACACTTTATGAACAAACAATAATAAGATTATTTATATAAAAAAGTAACACAACAGTTAAAGTCTAAAAAAGTTATTTCACAAAAATTACAAAAATAAAAAATAAATAAAACATTTAAAAATACAAAAATACAAAAAAAAAATCTATAAAAAAAACCAGATGCCACCTTCCTGAGGCGGTGATGTCGACCTTTGGCAGACCGATGAGAGAAAGGATTTTTTTTTTTTTTTTTCACATAGGGTGTAAGGGTAAACTAGTATTTTAGTTTTCTGATCAAAATAAAAAATGGGACAAGACTAGTTTTACATAGAGAAAAGATCCGAAGCGTGTGCAATAAAAAGGGTTATTTATTTTTATTTTGAAAATAATTTCATTCTATTTATACTCATAAGAAATAATCTTGAAATAATTGAAGCTAAGAACAAATCTAACAGAACCATACTGGAACCTATAAATGCTATCTTTTTCTCCTTTTTAAATCACTTATGTGTTGTTTGGAAAAATAATTCATTGATATTGTATTAAAATGTAATACAATATACATTTTATATATAAATTAGTGTGTGTAATATGATATAATTGATAAAAATAAATAGAAAATGAGATCAACAAATAATAATTATATTGAATTTAAAATTCAAAATATTTGTATTTGACTACAATACATAGATATCGAAACATACTTTACACTGCATCCAATGCACCGGGGGACGCAAATCTTATTCAAACAGGATATCTATGGATGAAAATCTTGGGTTTCTTGTGATTTTAATAACTCAAAATACTGGTTGGGCCCTCATTTTTACTCTTGTTCAAGTTAACTTCCCTTTTTATGTTATTCGTGTGTTTTTTCGTCTTTTATATAGGGTTTGTATAGGACGTAGAGTCCAATTTATCCAGTAGGTTATAATTTTTTTTTTCCTAACTTTTATTATTAACTTTTTTTAAATTTTAATATTACAGTCTCCTCTAATCTCTTAAATAAAGATTTCAATTCTCTCCTTACATGATGTATTTATTCTTGTGATGGAAAAGAATATGCCGACATCAGATAAGAGGCCGAACTCACCTGTCATCTAGGTGCTGACATAAGTCTGATTTTCCCATGTTTAAATAGGAAGCATAGTTCTGGCTCTTCTTCTTTAGAAAGGATGGATTCCCTTCAATATTAAGTCCATATTTGGACAACACATTTTTTTTTTACATTACATTTGAATGCAATGCAATTTTTCCCTAAATACAAAAACATTTCATTCAAATATCAATCACATCACATTTTAAATCCAATACAATCACTATTTATTATTTTATTTTTTTATTATTATTTTAATTACATCATATATTCTCTCTCTCTCCTTTTTTTTTTCTCTACTTTTACCCATCACATCATATATTCATTATTAAAATACAATTCAAATACTTTTCACACAAACACACATTGTATTCAAATACAATACTAATACTTTTCCTCCAAATACAAATTGTATTCAATGCATTGCATTTAAACGTAATGTAAATGCAATTCGTTCACCAAACGAACGCTAAGTCTCCCATATTAGATAGAGTATTGGCTTCATTTTTATCTAGTTTTACTCTCCTTCGTCAAATAGGGTGCCTATCCCATCTTAAATTGAGGTTTCAGCTTTCTTATTTAAGCTAGGGAACTTACCTAATATTATTCGAGTTGAAACAAGTAGATGAAAATACTATCAACAAAGGGAATAAAACAATTATAGATCTAAAAGCGTTTATCCCAACGAGTTATTTTTTCCTCCCTAAATACTGCATTTATATGCTGGCACGGAAGGAAGGGGCCATGGTGGGGGCATGTGTCCCGCTGGAAAATAGTGATATACTCACATATATATATAAATATATATATATTGTCTACAAATTTATGGTGTTTTAAAAATTACTTGTAGCCCCACTAAGAGCCATCCAGATTTTTACATCTCAATTAATTTTTGTGGAATATGCACAATATAATGGGTTTTTGTGGATAGATTAAAATTTTAGTTTTTAATTTTATATTCAATAGATAAATGATAATATAGAGATATATATATATATGTTGAGAAAGATGTTTTTGATAGTATTTACAATAAAGCTGTCATGCAAAGGTTAGAAAAAAAAGAGAGAGAGAGAGAGAGAACTCGTCGAGAACAATTGTAATGGTTTGTTTATATAATAAAATTTCATTAGAAAAAAAATATTAAAAATTTTACTTGGTTTTTATGCTTTTGATTTATAATTTATATATTTAATTACCTATTGAACTTAAAGTCTGACTCTGTTGCTGCTGTATATATGTAAATAATGCTTTATAAAGAAGGATTACATCAGTGAGAGAGAGTAGTGGGTGTTTGCTCATGGGTAAGCCATTTAAATTGGGCCTCATATTCTCAACGGCCCACGGTGTCTGTATAGTTGGACCTTTTGGTGCAGTGGTCCAGTCTCCAATTATGGCCCACAACGTCTGTGGAGTTGACGGCAAGATCGCCAGTTCAAAATAATTTTTGTTTTTTTTTGTTTTTTCATTTCGAGGGAGAAATTAAAAAAAAAAAAAAAGGCTTTCTAGGTGATTAACTGACAACATATTCTAGACGGAGATTTGAAAGGAAACATAGGCCTTGTTTGGTGCAAGATTTTGACTCTAAAAAATTGAGTTTGAACTCAATCTTATGTCTGGTTTGTTAGTTTGTTTCAAGCTTTTTAACTCATAATTTATATAGTGTTTATACTCAAAAATACTATTTACAAATCTTCTCTCGTACAAAAAAAAGTATTAACCATGTGAAAAATAAAGAGAAACATGATTTCTAATATAAGTTCAAACCCAACTTTTATTATCCAATCACTTTAAGTTCAAGATGAAATTTTCTAATTTAATCATGATTCACATTATGGTTCAATTTATTCCATACTTAAATCAAAATTTCTAACTTGAAACCTTAATTCAAACGACCTCATAATAGAAAAGAAAACAATTAAATATGGTATTAGGAGACGACTTGATAAATGCCAAGTCCATGATTTTTAGTTTGTCAAATACGTAGTCTTGTCAAACGTATTCTTGACGATTTTAATTTTTATCATTTTTTTAGTTTTGTGCCGAAAGCAAGGTTATTCCTTTTCAACATCATGATAATACGTCAAAGCCTGCTCATCCACAAAAGCAAACAACAGGAGGGACACCATTATTGCCAAGATAGGCCCAACAAAATCTGTGTCGTTTGCAATATATAAAATGGACTAATCCTTTAATCATGCCAAAATGTCAACTACGATACACTACGTCTTTTGACAAGATGATAAAGACACGTTAGAAATTGTGTGTTCTATATTTCTCTCCTTGACTTCTCCACTAGATTTGATGGTCGCACTGCAAAAAAACACAAGGGAAAAAAAAAAAAACTCTAAAACTAAGAAAATATTTTTTAGATGGAATCTTTCTCCCTTTGGTTTGTGATTCCATGTACAGCCCCATTTCTCTGCAGTTCTTTGTAGTACTGCTTATTTGGGATTGATCATGATCTTAACCCAGCTCAGTTTCGTTCAATCTAGGTCTTGGTTCCTCCCTGGTTTGATTTAGGTTAAAGTTCCGACCAAACCCTAATATGGCCCAGCCACGATCCCAACCAAACTATAGATCCCAACCCTTGTCCTGGTCCAACCCTTGACCTTGGTCCTAAACATGAGCCGAACTTGTTTCCAGCCTAACTTTGACCCTGGTCTTGACCTCCTTCCTAGTCCATCCTTGGCGTTAACTCAAGAGTTAGATTGACATCAACCCTAGCCCCTAACCCAAGTATTACTGATCTCGATCATACCATAAAATAAAACAAATTGTAATGTTTTTATATGATAGATTGTATTAACTTATACAATGCATTAGTCATACTATAAATTAATTTTATTAATATACAATATTTACTACAGTCCATGAAGAGTTGAAATTTGCTGTTGTGTTATTAGTTCTTATCACCTCAATTTAAGAATTTAAACCCATGAAAAATTTAAAATACTAAAATATTTATGCAAATTAATAAGTCGACAAAATAATATTGAGGAGACAGTGAGATGAGAAAATAAGACTACATATGAGGTAAGCTTCCAATTACATTGTGTTTGAAAACACACTCAGTCAATAAACAAATAGTCGTAAATCTGTTATTCCCCAAGCAAATAATATATTCGTAAGTTTTGACTGAAATGTTAGATGATAAAATTGTAACAGTTACAATAAGACAGCGTCTTTTTCAAAGTCTTTTCCACCGACTTAATCAGTTTTTTCTTATTTAATTGAAACATATCTAGAGTTATTAATTCGATCTCATCTAACAACTGCTAACCTACCCTTTACTAGTCAACATCTAATTCATTTTGTTAATCACATATCCTAATCAAGGCCCTTTTTTTCACCAAACAACTAATCCCCTTTTTGCTTTTTCACTATGAGTCAACTCAATACTAAAGGGTTTGCATTAAAAAAAGAAAAAAGAAAAAAAAAACTAAAGGATTTCACAGCAAAAACAAAACAAAAACAAGAGAAGAGAAACTCAATAGTATTAAATGGTAGTCTCATTTTCACTTCAAAAAAATTTACAAATTCAACAAGTTTTGAAAATTCACTCGTCGGCATTACCATGAAAATTCCAATTTAGGCCAACAAATACCTCAAAAAAAAAAAAATATTTTTTTGAATGAGGGGCCTCAAGCTTTATTTATTTATGTTTCCTACAAATGACTATTTGTTAAACCAGGGCTTGGTAACGATGGATACAATTATGAAAAACATTAATTATATTTTTCTCAATACATGTAATTACCCTATCTTAAGAAGGTGAACCGACTTCGACATTGTCTGCCTAAAGTATTGCAAACCCATTAAAAGGTACATAAAGCTACAACGATTGCATTTTTGATTATGGCCCACATTTACCGTATGGAGAACTAGGAACTTTGAAATGCATATAAAGCCATTTTGAAGCATAGATGATAAATGTGGTTCCTCATTTAAATTATTGACCCTGTACAAATATACCATCACGATGACAAAAAGATGCGGGAGTGGATGTTTTTCTCCTCTTGGGAAGAATAAAAAAAAAAAAATTTGTATGGTTATTTTCTGAGCTTTTACGTATTAATAAATCAGTACCAACTAAGTCTTGACAATTGGGTCTCTCAAACTTTAACTGCATTGCATTTAACACCAATGAAAACATGGTTAAATTTTTGATAGTTTTCTTCCACGTGATTCATATATGACATACTATTAAAAGCGAGTCATGTCTTTTTGCTTGAGTTGGATTCTATGGGAATAAATCTCTTTCGCTTGCTGATATCATTAAATTAATCATGTGAGTGAGGGAGTTTTGTTCACATTAAATCCAATTTGAGTCGCATGAAAAAAAAAAAAAAATCCGAAAAAGCTTAATTCCATTTTCAATTGGAGTACTTAAATTCATTGGACGTTGTTTTCGATTGGAGTCAAATATTATAGATTTTAAAGTTTGAGATGGTATGCTTAAGATTTTTAGTTCAGAGACTAATTTATAAAATGTAAGAAATGCAGTAAACATCCATATAAGCGAGTTCTTAAAATTAAAAATAAAAAAGAAAACAACAAAAAGACCAGTTGCAGGAGAATAATATGCAACCTATGAGACATTTTGCGCAAAAGATTATACGTCTTATACTAAAGACACAGCAAAACCTTTCTCAATGATAGGCTCAGATCGTTTATTTTTTTGTTTTAAATCAATATAATAATACAGCGCCTACTAAGTTATGAATAAACAAGACAAGCAAATAAAAGTTATGAATAAACAATTTGTAAAGGCATGTATTCAGCAAAAATTAAAAAAAAAAAAAAAGGGTTATAAGGGCGTGTGTTTATATCGAGCCAAGTGAATGTAGGAAATGAATTAAAGAAATTATCTGTTGTACTTCTCTTCTTTTAATAATTTCAGGCAATGTATATTAAAATAAATGACACACTTAGTCTCTTTCAAGTTTGTTCTTATATTTTAAAGTCCAAACTAAGTTAAGATTGTGGTTAGTGTTCTATTAATTATAATTTATATGAATAAATATCGACATTAATATATTAGGTGTTGTGGCTATATTAGTTATAATATGTATGATTAAACATTGACATTAATGTTAGGTTGTTAATATTGGTATTTATGATAATTTAGAAAAAAACTAAAAATTATTTAGGAATTTAAGTGTAGGTTGTGTGCAAATGTTGCAACAACTATGTTATAAGTTTGGAGTCAATTGTGATCTGAAGACTTTTGGAATTTGGCTCGGATTGGGAATGACATGGCAAATATAGTTGGACTATGATACGAAGAGATAATTAAGAAATAAATAATGTTACAGAATTATAAAAGGAAAATCATATTTAAATTAGATTCCCTAATTTTATTTAAATTAGGGTTTAAAAAATCCAAGATTTATTTTTAAAGAGCTTATTAAAATATCATGCAGAGGATTTTGGAGATTGTCATTGAAATAACTAAAAAAATACTCGAATAATTTTGATAAAATACGTTTTCTAAAATAAATAGATTTAAAATTCAAATATTAAGGTTGCTACAGAATATGTTATCATGTAGAGGATTTTGGAGATTGTCATTGAAATAATTGAAAAAAATACTTAAATAATTTTGATAAAATCTGTTTCCTAGAATAAACAGATTTAAAATTTGAATTTTAAAATTGTTATAGAATATGTTATAACATTATCAATAACATGTTCAAAATTTAAATGAAATTTAAATTTTGAAGATTGAATCCAAGATGACATTGAAGTTATGTGCAACTTATTTATATATTGATACAAACCCTGTCAAGAACTGATGAAACCGATAATTCACACAAGTCTCAAAGATCGTTTTACAATCAGGTTCAAATGGAATGATCGCAATTCGTTGCTTATAAAGAGGTAAGAATCTTGATATAGTGAGGACGCCATAATCAGTGATAGAAAAACTGATTAATAAGTCAAGTTTGAATACCACAGAAAATTTTGATAAGTTCAGAAAGTTCTTGAAGAACCAATGATAATCACTCTCACTTTTTTGAATAAATATCTATATCCTTTATTCATATGAAATATGCCTATATATAGGCTAAAAATTATAATCCGAAATTCCAAGAATAAAATATTCTGAAATTTCAAAATTTAAAATTCGTAAATCTACCTGAAAATTTAAAATTTGAAAAACATAAATCTAACCTTTAAATTTAAACTTTAAAATTCCTATCTTACTATTCACATTTTTCAACCCTTAAAGAAAAGGACTTATTTAAAATTCACATCCCCTTTAAGAATAGCCCATGCCAATTAGCCTTAAAGACAAGCTATTTAAAATTCAAAACCCTTTCTTAAAAATCTACATGCAAATAAAAAAGAAAACTTATTTGAATTTCAAATAAAAGAAACAAAATCTACCTAATCTAAAGTTTAAATGTAATTGATTTTTTTTTGGCAATGATAATTCAGATTTTTCTTGATTTTGAAATTTAAATCTTTTGGCTGATTGAACACACCAATCTTGCTTGATAATTCAGCTTGATTTGAATTTTGAATCCTTAAAGTTGATTGAACATGCCGCCCATTACCATGCAAAGTTGGCCATGCACATGTAAGAAGAATTCTATGTAAAGGTGGTCCTCTGGAATTAATCTGTTAAATACTTCCTTGAATTAATTAGCTCGAGTCTCTGTAATTAGCCCTATCGAAATTTGAAACGAGTCTTAGTTTTACTTGTTATCCCTAGCTGTGTTCTCATTATATATGGTCTCAAAATAGTTGTACTTCGTACAAAGAGTATAGGTTATGAACGTGGTATTTTGAGACATTAGATATTTTGAGGTTTTTTGAGTTTTCTATGTCTTTCGAGAGAAGACAAAAATAGTTAAAGGAAGTTCAGTATATACTAGTAAGGGGATCTTACTAAACGTGTTTATTGACTAGATTCAAGATGATTGACGACAACAATGAAAGAGTGCATAAGACCATTAATACTTATAATTATTTAATAGTTAGTGAAGTGTCGTAGTCTTGAGGATTAGGGAAACCAAACCTTATTAAAATTGCTTATCTCCTCTATTTTCTTACTTGTGGTTAGTGATTAATTGGATTAATTAAATAAATTTAGTAAATAATATAAAAAAAGGAATCTTACAATTAACATTAAGAATAGTGAGCACAGTGCAAGAGCACTCCAATGGATGTTGGAGCTTAGATGACATGTTAGGAAATGTGGACAGTGATTAATGCCACGTAAGAATAAGAAGTAAGTAGTATAATACTGAGTTTATAAATTAGAACACTAATTATTACTCCAAGCAGTTTCTATTTGCATGATTAAGATGCCTTTCTTTTTTAATATTTATTTTAATATAGAAAAATATTAATATGCTATGTTTTTTTTTTAATGACAAAGAAGAAAAGGCTTAAAACTAGTATAGATGATGCATACTTAGATAATTGCAAAATTATAATACAGTTTCGATGATATACGATAGTTATTTCCTTATATACTCCGACCATCATAATAGTACGGTGCGAATCTAAATCTTAAATAGTGAGAGATAAAAGGCTAAGAGCTAGTCAATAGATCCATCTATGCAATTTTAAAAAATCATCTCATTTAAATTTGTATACATAAAATTATGAATTTTTAAAATTTAGAGTTTACTATAGTGGTGGTGATATAAAAAAAGTACCAAAAAAATGAATTTTGTTCTCCAAAACCACCCCGAACGACCCCTTTTTCTCCATGGAAATCATGGTAAATTTAGAATTTAGGGAAGTAAAGAGAAAGGAAAAAAAAAAGAGAAAGAAAAGGAAAACTTCTAGTCTGAATATTAAATTTATATTAAATTTTGTTCAATATTAAACTGTGCACTTCTTATACCCTTCAAAATAAATCAAACAATGCATTAATTTAAGAAAAATCAAACAAAATTGTAAAACTCTAGAAAATAATAAAGAGACATATTTTTTAATATCTTGCCGCCAATATATATGACAAAAGTTATTATAAAACCTATAGCTTCGTTTATGTTTAATGCGAAAATAGACATCCAAATACTACATTTTAGAATTGCAAAGTCCAAATATATATTTAGACGAACCATTCAAATAGAATTGTCCAAATTGAAGCAATTGATTACCCTCCAAACAAAGAGTATACTATTTTTTACTTCTGATTTGTGAGTATTTACATTAAAAATATACAACATGATACATATAACTACTTTTGGTTAATAACTGAGATAAGTTAGGTTTGACGGGTGTTATAAGCCCCTACCCATTTTTTTTTTAATATTTGCTTCTTATACATAACTTGAAATTAGTTATTTTACGTAAGGCCCTACTAAAAACTTTACTTTTCAATCATATTGAATATAAAGTTATTGTGCAGTGCTTTTAAACAAGAAAGCTTGTCGTAAACTCACTATAAAGAGAGCCTAACGCCCTACAACACTGACGAACCCCACACATGAATTCCCCCTCTCTCCCTGTAGGATATGAAATTCCCCCGCACACAGACTCCTGGATCTCCCTTTTCTCCCTTCAGGCCGAGGACCACCCCTTCTCCCTTAGACTCGGTGCAAAGGTAGCTGATTTTTTATTGGATTAATTAGAAAAATTCTGTCTGAATTATAACCCTTGTAATATACTTTGCACACTGAATTTCCAAATTTAACATCCTCTTCTTTTGAAATCATAACAATTTTGATCCTTACCATTAGTTTTTTTGACGGAAAAACTAACGTGATGTGCACATGACATGGAAATTGATTACATAAATTTCCCCTAAATAATAAGCCATGTAATACTTTATTCCTCTAAAATTTGAAACTATAACATTTGTTCCCCTCAATCTATACTCCGACAAATATAGTCCTTATGTATGAGTTTATTTATATTTTTTAAAATGTTATTTCCTATAGTTTTTAATCAAATAACTTAAAATGTACATTAGAATAGAGGATAAAATAATAATTTTGTATTTTATATCTCAACAATCATGCTTGATGCTTACTATGTGTAATTTTGTGTTTAAGATAATAGAATGACTTAATTTGTTTAAAAATAATAATAAGATCAAGGGGAACGAATTTTATGTGTCAAAATTTGAGTACAAAGTGTTATAGGGCCTATAATTCATCAGAATTTTGTAATTAAGATAATTTACATAGATGTCTAAATTGGAAGTATTAAGTTGAAAAATGTCCATTTTTTCTTTTTTTTTATATGAATATCTAAAAGAGTATTTTTATAGACAACTTTACTGTTTATAAAGAATTGTGAATTAATATAAAAACTTATTAAAAAGGAAACAAAAAAAAAAAAGAAAATAAAAAACCTTTGAATAACTAGGTTCAAATTGATTTTATGGAATTGATAATCAAATTTTATATAAAAGAAAAATTTTACTTTTATAACAAGAAAAGTTTCACTGTAAATTATTATAATTTTTATTTCATTATGCATGGTGTATCATTTTTACAATAATATTGTGATACTAATGGTTCTTTATGGTAATATTAAATTCTTTATGATCATATTTGATATAGCATTTTGATGGTTAAAATGTGTTTATTTTAAAATTTATCCATTTATTATGATAATTTCATGTTTTTTATGATAATTGAATATGAAAAAAATAAATAAAATTTGTGATTAAAATGTGTTTGGATTTATTAAAAGTAATTCATATTTATCAATAAAAAAATCATTAATGTAAAAAAGAAAAATAAAAAGAAAAATAATATGAATAAAAGAGGAATGATATCAATTATGATAAAATGACAAAATAGATATTATACACATTTGTTTTTTTATTTAAATAAATATTTACGTAATATTATTAAAAAAAAGACATATTTTAATATGTCATCATAAAAATGGATTTTTAGTGTAATTACTTCTTGTAATTTATCTTTTGTTTTGTTTTCATTACAATGAGGAGTAAAAGAGTAATTGCATAATCAATGCCCCTAAGTATGATATGGATATTTCGTTCATCAAAGAAATAGAGTGATTAGATTTGTTAATGGAACATAAATATGTAAATAGATATTAAGTTTTAAAATTTATATTTCGTTTTGCCTCAACGGTCATTAATAATGTCATTTAAATGCAATGTTAATGTAATATATATTTAGATTGTTAGTGAGAGAATAAACGAGAGTATGTGACGTGATTAATAAAAATAAATAAAAAATAAAAAATAATGATCCTAATGCATAATAAATCAATCAAATATTATATTGTATCAAAAAAAATATAAATATAATTGTTATCCCAAATGTATCATTAGAGAAAAATTATAAGAGGTATAATAGAGAAATTTTTGTGATTAATCCTATATTAAAAAGCCTCCAAAATGAGATGTTCAAGCTTTTCAAGTGACGTTAGAAACTCCAGCTACGTCGGTCACCCGAGACCGACTGCCTACCTGTGACCCTAGTCTTTTCTTTTATTACCGTTGCTGAAAATTCTCAAAGTCAGCACTACAAGGAAGAACTTGGTTGAAAACAAAAATATTAAATACTAAAAAAAAACTTAAAAAATAAAAAAGGAATTAAAAATGGATTTTAATTACCAATTAACAATGAATTAAATTAAACAAAAGAAAAGAAAGGAAATTTCCAGCGTAGCCGAATCAACATGCCTTCCGTGCAAGACATCCAAAGCACCTCTTCTTCTCACACATACAAGTACAGCAACAACAACAACAACAAGAATAATAGAAAATAATATTAATAAAACGAGTAAAACCCAATAATTCTATTTTCTCACTCACTCTTCTTCTTCTTTCTCTGCAACTTTTTTTTTTTTTTTGGTTTCCAATTCTTGTTTTTCTGTGCAGAGTTATAATAAGAAAGAAGAGAAAGAGAAAGGGGGAAAAGAAATGCCAGAAATGGATGGTTCTTCAAGACCCCCACAAATCTCCGAGATGTTTCAGAAATTCGCTATCGCTTTCAAAGCCAAAACCTTCGAATTCTTCGCCGACGAAGAAAACAACGCCGCCGCCGGCGACGGTTTCTCTCTCCTCGACTCGGCGGAAGAAGTCATCACCGACCAGAAAGTCGTCGTCATCAAACCAGACTCCGCTTTCTCCAATCTACCTCTTCCGCAACGGCCAATCACGCCCACGAAGCCCCATTTCAGACCGACCCAGATCAGACCCGTCAACACCCAGCTGACCCAGACCCTGATTTCCTCCATTTTCGCCACCGTCTCCTCCTTTGAAGCTTCCTATCTCCAGCTTCAAACCGCCCACGTCCCCTTCGTCGAGGAGAGCATAAAGTCCGCCGATCGAGCTCTGGTCTCTCACCTCCAGAGGCTCTCTGAATTCAAGCATTTCTATTTCGATTTCTGCAGAAATTCTGGCTCCGACAAGGATTTGCCAATTGGGTCGTGTTTGGAAGCTCAGGTTGAGGAGAACCAGAGCAAGCTCCGCACGCTCGGGACCTTCTCAGACCGGCTACAAGAAGAGATGGATCAGAAGGACAACGAGGTTGCGGCGCTGAGGAAGAAGTTGGATGAGATTCAAAGAGCTAATTCAAAGCTGTCAAGGAGATTGTCCGGAAACCCGTCTTGCGAGGTTTTACTCTCTGTTAAAGTGTTTGATTCTGTGTTACATGATGCTTGTAGATTAACGCATAAGTTTACCAAGATTTTGATTGAGTTGATGAGGGGTGTTGGGTGGGATTTGGATTTAGCTGCTAATTTAGTTCATCCGAATGTTGAGTATGCGAAAAAAGCGCATAATAGGTATGCGTTTCTATCCTATGTTTGTCTGGGAATGTTCAGGAACTTTGATTCCAAATGCTTCGGGTTGGTTGAGAATGGAGGTTTGTCTAATGGGCATGTTTTGGAGTCGGATAAGCGGAGTGCTTCGTTGAGGCAATTGCTCGAACACGTATCAAGCAATCCGATGGAGTTTTTGAGTAGAGACCGGAATTGTGATTTCTCGAGGTTTTGCGAGAGCAAGTATCAAGAGATTATCCATCCGACAATGGAGTCTTCGATTTTCAGTAATATGGATAGAAAAGAAGTGGTCTTGAATTCGTGGAGGTCGTTGAGTGTGTTCTATGAGGCTTATGTAAACATGGCGAGCTCGGTATGGACGCTACACTTGCTGGCGTATTTATTTGATCCCGTTGTTGAGATCTTTCAAGTGGAAAGAGGTGTGGATTTTTCGATGGTGTACATGGAAGATGTCACCAAAAGATTGTTGTTGCCATGTAAATCCAGAGCAAAGGTTGGCTTCACGGTAGTACCTGGTTTTAAGATCGGAAGAACGGTTATTCAGTCTCAGGTTTACTTAACAGGATTGAAATGCACAGATCAGTAGCATATTTTTGTTCCTAATACAGTGGCAAATAGAATGAGAAGCTAAGTTCTTCCAGGCGATTAATGTATCAATGGACATAAGCACAAAGAATGCACCAATTAGCAAGCTCAAGAATGGAAGAGTCAAATATGCCCAATGGACTCGACGGCCTACTTTCACTGCTGCTGGAACTTGGAGAAACTGTGCTCATAGCACGTCATTCCTTGTGATATAATATATTATATATATTATAGATGTTATGGTTTGTGAATTTGTTTTGTTTATGTTTTTTTTTTCCTTCTTTGCATATGGTCTTTTCTGCTAAATCCTGTGTAGTGTTAACTGTATAGAACTTTTGTCTTTCGCGTTTATCTAACACAAATACGTCCCCAGAACGGTGTATGCATATCAGTTTTTGTAACAAATAACCATAGTGTTATGATTTTCATGCTGTTTAACTATCATTACTTCTGAGTGATACTTATAATTGGTTATATCATCTTGAATCATTGGTGTAGAAAGTTGCATTGCTGTTATCAGTGTGAAAGGACCTATCTTCTAAGCATTAGTCTGCTATTGCTTGGATCATATGTACTTTCTGAATCGGAACATCTTCCTGTTGATGTGGGCATATTTTGTTTTTGATGCATTGTCGCCTTTCCCGATTGGACTGCAGAATTGTTGTTGCAGGCATAGTCTGTGGTAATTTCACATAGTAGAGCTCGAATTTGTTTGAGTCTAATTGTATGGTTTGGTGGTTCTAAATTGTGAAAAAAGCTCAGAATGTTTTGTTTACCAGACTTGTCGCCATTTGAGGTATAATTTGCAGGTTCGGCGCACATTTGTTTGACATGGATTTTAATAAATATTTTTTTTTCCCGTTTAAATAATATTCGGAATCCCCACTTGGTATTAGTATCTTCATTTTGTCGTTTTATTAATCTTTAGTTATAAAATGATAATGGCATCCCAGCACTCGGCTTTTGTCTGCTCTTCAGAGACCACTTTAAGATTTAATTTTAGACATTTTGTCGGGTCCATAACCTTAGAAGGTCATGCTATTACTTTTCTAGAGGCTTGATAGTGGATGCTGGAATATTTGGGTGCCCCGGTGAAATTTCGAAGCTTAGAGTGTAGGCAGAGATTCATCTTTGGGCAGATCGGGTACAGAGAAAAAGCCGTATCAACACTTTGGACTGTAAGACCTTCATAGGTTTCGTTCGTATTTCTATTGCCATTTGACAGTTCACCCGTTAAAATTTTCGTGTATTTTTATTCCGGTGTCATTTTAACATCCAGAAACGTGCAAAATGATATAGGGATGCCTCAGTGGACGATTTGTTGGTTTTTGTCTTATACTCATTTAGCTTTTGAAAGCCCAAAACAACTTGAATCTCTATTGCCTGTTGGTACGTGGTCATGGTTACAAAGCAGCTTGCTTGCAATACTAGGTAGGTTGTTGGTGGACAGTCTTAATGTCTCTTCAGTCATTTTTTGAAGTAAAGAAAATGTGAAATCCTAACTGGTACTTTTTTCAAGTTTTAATAAGCACAATGATATGAGTGCGGTTGAGCAGTATTCTTAACATGTTTTAATGATTTTATTCAAAGAAGGCGTAGTCAAAAGCCCTACATTGAGATAAAATTGAGAAAGTCTAGTAGTTAATTACTGGTGTTCTCGCAATGGATAACGTTCTTAAACATAGAAACTTGTTCTCAACCGGTTTGGTTAGTTGGGAGTTCAAATTTTATTTTTTTTCCTCTTAACGTAACATGCAAGGAAGTTCTTCGAAGTTAGGGGATGTTTGGAAAAAGTATTTCATTTTAATTTTACTCAAATACAATACAATTTTACACCAAATACAAATTTTACAATAGTGCTACGAAAACAATTACTATTCAAAACATTTTTAAAATAATCACATCAACTTTTCAACTTTACTATTTATTTCTACTTTTACCAATGACATCAACTTTTCAACTCTAAAATACTTTTCATCCAAACACACATTTCATTCAAATACAAAACAAATACTTTTCAACCAAATACAACATTCAAAAAACAAATTTCATTCAAATACAGTCAAAATGCAATGCGTTTACCAAACGCCCCCTTAGAAACTATATTTGGGATTGCCATGATCCCAAGCTTGCCTCACAAGCAACTGAGCCCATTTTCTCACCTTCTATGCCCAATTGATTTAGCAGGAAAATAAAAAAAGAAATTACAACAAATGGGTCATTTTTTAAAAATATTTAAAATATGTAGCATATTTTAAAAATATTTGATGTAAATAGCATTTTTATGGTAAATTATTTATTTACAAACATTATCTTAATTTTACCATAAATATGCTTAGTAATAAATTATTTATCACAAATACGAAATTCTATCCTATATATTTTATTAACAATAATATTTTTTAAGATAATTTTATCATGAATATACTTCATACTGTGAATGTGTTATTTATCATCACCCAAAAAGTTTTCTGTTGACAGGTAAAACTCGCGAAACAAATCCTGTGGTAATATAGATCTTCAAGAATTATCATGAACGTAATATAATACAAAACATAATAAAAATAAAACACAGAAAATAGAAAATACAGAAATTTATAAAGATTCGCCTAAAATAGGAAGGCTGCGTCTTCTCTTCAGTGTTAGGGTTTCACTATATTTTCAGAATTACAAGTGTGGTAATTTGATAAAATATGAATTGGGTTTTCAGAGGCTTATTCTCATGTATTTATAGACTCCTAAGAGATAATCTTTATTTAATATTTAAATACAAATATTTAATAATTGAATTTGAATGTGGATATAGTTTTCAATATTGTAAATTCTGTTATCGATATCAGATAATCTTGATTGGTTATTTGTAATTTAAATATTTGAAAACCTTAATACTAAATTCTCAGGCATTGGTATCCTAACTAGCAAATATAGCCATGTTACGATGGTCAATATCAGTGATCTCGGCTAGCCATCAACATTTACGGTAAATACCAATATTTACAAGTAAATTAATTTAAAATTATGCTATAATTTTAAAACCTTATGTTGTATTATGTTGTTTTGTCTATTCTCCCTATTTTTTTAATCCAAGTACGATAATACATAGGGCCTATTTGGCATAACTTTCTAAAAACTGCTTTTGACTTCTTGATTTCAAAAGCAACTTCTAGAACTGTCTAATATTTAATAATTGAATTTGAATGTAGATATAATCTTTAATATTATAGATTCTGTTATAGATATCGGATAATCTTGATTGGTTATTTGTAATTTAAATATTTAAAAACTTTGGTCCTAAATTCTCAGGCATTGGTATTCTAACTTGCAAATATAGCCATGTTACGATGGTTAATATCGAGGATCTCGGTTAGCATCAACATTTACAGTAAATACCAATAATTACAAGTAAATTAATTTAAAACTATGCTATAAGTTTAAAACCTTATGTTATATAATGTTGTTTTGCCCATTCTCCCTATTTTTTTAATCCAACTACAATAATACACAGGGCCTGTTTGGCATAACTTTTTAAAAGCTGTTTTTGGCTTCCTAATTCCAAAAGCAACTTCTGGAACTGTTTAAATAATTTCTCAAAAGGGCTCTTAGTTTCTAAAAGAGGTTCTTGGCAAAGTCAAAAATTATAACTTCCGAAAAAAGCTCTTTTAAGTAGATTTTAAAACTTGTATTAAAGTTTAAGTTAGACAAAAAAACTTTAAAATCATTTTGACTTTAAAAGCACTTATAAAATATAGTTCCTAAATACTTACTAGAAAGTCACAATTTTTGCTTCTCTTCTTTTATTAATTAAAAGCAAAAGTAAAAATTTTGCCAAACGACACCATATATAATCCTCTTCTTTTATTGATTAAAAGCAAAACTAAAAATTTTGCCAAACGACCCCATATATAGTCATACTTTCTAACCTTGCAGAACAAGTATATCTATAATATACAAGATATCTCAAGTGCAGATCAATTTAAATTACGTACTTTTGAACCTTGCAGAACAACTTATCCACGTGTGCTCGGTTCCATTGAGCCATTCCACGAGACTCTTTCAGCGAACTTTTTACTTTTTGTAAGTATTTGAAATCATATGTTAAAAGAACTTTAATGGGTTAAAATAAGTATTTAATTACTCTTATAACTAATCATTAGAATGACGTTAAAAGAATCTTTCTGAATTTCTGGTATAAATTTTAAAGGTTTTTGATAATAATTTTGTCAAGAATTAAGACTCCGTTTGGATGGGGTGTTTGTTTTTGGAAAATGAAAAATTTTTAGATATGAAAAATAAAAAGTTGTTTGGAATTTTTTTTAAAAGTGAAAAGTTGTTTGGATGGATGAAAACTTTTTATTTCTAGAGAGCTCTTTTTTCATTTTTCAAAAATGAAAAATGTTGGATGTTCAGATACGGAAATTTAGGAATGTTCATTTTTCTTGAAATGAAAACTTTTTCATTTTCCAAATTTAAACGTGTCAAACAGACGGAGGGTAAAACTCCTTTTTCCTAAACAAAAAAAAGAAGAATAATACACTTTTGTGGTCTTGATTGTAACGCTAGAAGAGCTAACTTACTCTTTTGCAGATCTTCCAAATGCTTGAGAAGCAGTTAAACAAGTCATTAACTACATATCCACAGCTTGTAGATTGGATTAGTTTATACGTTGTTGTTGTTATTTTAGTTAAACACACTTAACACATGGTAGTCCCGGTTCTAATTTGCAGCTAACAAGTGCACACAAACATCGAGATATTTTTCATCATTTTTAAGATTAATTATAAAAATTATATCTTAAAGTTTTAATTATTATTTTTATTTATTCTTCTGTAGTTTTAAAAAACTCTAAAAAGTATTTTTGAGTTTGAAATATATTTTTTTTCACTTTTATGATTCCCACATTTTATAGAGTGAAAAGGAAAACAGAAAAAATAGATACTCTCCACGAAAATTTTTAATTTTGTTTTCAAAAACATATTATTCAAGTTGTTGTAGGTATAACCTAACAGTAATTATACATACTTAACTCCATTATATAAAATACACAGTTTAAATTTTCCCACCCTAAAGTTCAAAATAAAATAAAAAAAGATTCAAGATCTTTTTAAACTTTGAAATTTCCTTTTAGGCTTTAGTTATCAATGTATAAAATTATTTTTGTAAACTAAGTAAGGGTAACGTTGTTTCATCCAAAATTTTTTCCATTCATAAACTATATGAAAGATAATATCGGAATAAGTTTTCAAATTCTAAAAGTAGGACAACAAATTGAAAAACAATAAACTTAACTCTATAATTATGTCAGTATCCTACATTGGGCATTTAGCCCCCTCAAAATCTGACGATAACTTATGAAGTGTCATTTTTTTTTTTTTTTGGATAAGAAAGTGAACAAAAATTAAGGACAATGTTTCAGATACGAGACCAAGTACAAATACATTATACATGCAGCATTTCGATGATGCTAGCTATAAGACATGCATGTACGTACCTTTTTTTTTTTTTTTTTTTCCACTTATGAAAACAGTAATAGTGAGTACATGTGCACACACAGTTTAATAGGGTAAAAAAAGGGTCACGATTTTTTCAGTTTTTTATATTTTCCATTTATTTTGAGATTTTTTCATATCTTACTTTCAAAACATACTGATATGATATCATCTCGTACACAATTTTATACGATAAGGATTTAACGGCGGGAACTCTAAGTTAAGAATAAGAATGTATTCAAAGGGATCATATATATATATATGTATATATATATATCCTCAAATATTAGTGTTAGAACCTGTCAAAATTTCAAAATCTTTTTTTTCTACCCAATAACGTTTGAATAAATTATACACATATAGTTGAAATATTAAGTGAATAACTCGAAATTTAGAATAAAATTAATCTCTACCTCGACATGCTTTTGCTTACATATTGTAGAGACTCGAAATGCACTAGCTAGGCTAGCTATTAGTGAATGCATATGTACAAACTAATGAGTAAACATGCATAGGAGGAGAGCCAGATAAATACAGAATGTACGTATTAATTGTTATCATAAAGTTCATTATCCATAATTATATAGTTATATATAGAGCACCATTTTAAAATAACTAAAGGATAATTACTTAGATTGTAAGAAAATATATTAATACATTCAAATTAATTTATGTATATATATATACATATATATTTGTTAGTTTTTAGGATTTGCAAGTGCAATGCTTGGAATTGATCAAACATAGACTAGACCTTTCTTTGCTACACTTAGCAGCACACAAATGAGGAAACATAAAGAGGAAAACATGAATTCCAAGTTAGGCACATCTATGTGTGATGCGTTATGAGAAGGACTCACATTTGAGAAGTTGATCAAACTAATAAGAAAATCTCTTTGATAGCTAATAAGTTCTAACTTCTATTATCGACGTGACATTTTTGTCTTATATATATATATGTTTCCTAACAAAGAGTTTGACTTTCTAAAGCTATTTCACCGACATTGAATGTATAGACTTCAAATAATATCGCTCTTTGGAAACAAAGGGTTCATATATTAACGATAGCATAAAACATGCAGCTGACAAAGTTGTAAAGTTGTGATAAAGTAGTCTCTCTCGTAACAAAGAAAGCTCTTGATAGTTGATCAGTAGTACTCCTCATATATATATATTTATATTTATATAGCAGTAAAACAAAATGGAGACTGAGGAGCCCCTAACTCTAAGGTATTAGTAGGGAGAGACGCCCACATTGGCCGGAGCACTGAAAAATCCGTCTTTCATTAGCATGTTGTCTGCTTCCTGCAAAAACCCAACGGTATTTCCACAGACACATAAAAAATCCAATTTCATTTAAAGAGTAAAAAAAAAAAAAAAAAAAGCCTAATGTTAAGAACTGTCAATTTGTTAATTAACGTTAGGCTTTCAAGTTCAGCAAACACAAGGAAATATAAAGTACCTGCTGACGCATATTAGCTTTTTTCATGGGTTGATGGTCAGGCATTAGTCCGAGGTGGATGTGGGGAAAATGAGCCCACTGTGAGAAACAAATCACAAACATTAACGGTGGAAAAATCAATTCTCAAAATAATAAGAAAAGATTAAGCTCCCGATGGAAGTCCCATTTTAATTCCATTTTCAAATTTTTTATATGGTTTTTCTCACAAAAATCACTTTCTAAATTATAAATTTAAACCAATATTCCTAAAGAACCCTAAAAAAACACATACACACACAACAATGGAAAAATCAAAATTGTTAATTGAGTCATAGGATTAAGACATATTTGTTACTTATAAATCTAGCTAACATTAAAGTAAGCACTTTTTTTTTTTTCTTTTGCGGGAGAGCCCTTTATATAGTTATATATGTTCTCGAAGGGCACAAGGAAATGTAACCCTAACTAGCTCAAGAAAACAAAAGAAATCCTAACTAGTTCTTGCATTCTTTTTTTTTTTTCTCATTAAAAATAATAACAATAAAAAAAGATCTCACATTTTTTGCAGCAGCACTAAAAGCCTCTCTGTGGCTTATGTCAGGATTTCCAGCTTTGATACGTTGGATCTCGTCCCTGCACATTTATATTTCTCAAGGTCACATATATATTCTTCGTATATGGAGAATCTTTCCCATTTTTATGAAAGAAGATTATATATATATGTGTGTGTGTGTGTGTGTGTGTGCGTATCATTATGTTACGTTGCTAATAAATACTTGTGTTAAAGTAGCTAATTCTTTTCCTCCTTAAATATGATAAATAAATAACGTTTACAATTGTGATAAAATACTTACTTAATGAAGCGATTGTAAGCAGATGGTACTCTCTGTCTCTTCTCCGGAGCTGATGGTCGATCACGTAGAACACATGTTTCACACAGGCAATCAAACAGATACTTTAAAACTCACTTAACAGCTGACAAATTTTTTTTTCTCTTTCTTTTGTACTTTTTTTTTTCTTTTGGTTCTGATCTCTCTCTCTCTATCTGTCTCAACTTTGGCAAAAAGTATCCTGGCAATATTGGATTCAAAACCATATTTCCGAAGGAGATACTAATGTTTTGCACTTCTGATCTTCACATGTGCGTGCTAAAAGTAAAAAAGTCGTGATAAAATCATGCGTTACAGTTTCTCACAACAGAAATACAATATATATCAACTTTCAGCTTGTTGATCTTTATGTGTCAGTAGCTTTTATATTAGAGTGTGTATAGATACTAAAACATAAGAAGTATGCACAAGTTGATGAGATGAGGTTCAAACTCTTATATGAGCCAGAATGTACTGGTGAAGATGACCAGCTATAGAGACCTGACTGTTATAAAAACATGATAAGGGAACTGGAAAAACTTATAAACTTTTTGCAGATCTGGAGTACTGGGTACATTTTATGAAACTACTTAAAAAATATAAGGAAAATGTTGTTGTGGATCTGAAAGGTGGACAAGAAAACTAGGCATTTACTAAGCCCCAAAAGAAGAAGAAGAAGAAGAAGAAGAAGAAGAAGAAGAAGAAGAAGAATAAAGGAAGGTGGTTGTTGTTGTTGATTTGGAGACTATAATTCGGAAAATAAAAATGTCTTTTTTCAATTAGTCATGAAGAAGAAGCGGGTTAGGCAAAGAAAAAGATTCTTGCTTTTGACGTTGACTGAGAAGCCTGGGAATATGTAAAGAAGGTAAGGCCAATTTAAAGCATAGAATTCCACTTTTTCGAAGTTTTTTTCTTCAGGAGGCGGCTACTTGGGCTATCAGCTGAAGGGCTACATGTATAGTCGACTTAAACCACCCAGGTCCAAAAGAAAAGGCAAAACTATGGCTTTTAAACGCCGGTCGAGAAACCAATCTTGGGTTAGAAAGAGAAAAAAAAAAAAAAAAAAAAAACCCAAGTGAGACCTCAAAGAGATGGTAAAAATTAGGGAAAAACAAATCAGGTGAAGATATATATTATTTCCCGTACGTCTGTTAACAACTGGAGGCTTAGGAATCTCCTGATCAGCTGCTACTCTTCCACGGCTCGGAATGACCAAATCATGAATAGGGTTTGGCTGGTTCATCATCACATTCGACGGCGGCGGGCTTCGCATCATCATATCCTCCTGTGTTGCAAATCCCACTTTATCAGAACCCAACAAACAAGCCCTAAAAACAAACCTAGTTTCAATGTCCAATCTAAAACCCTAACATCATCCTTTAATGTACATATATGTATACCAGAAGATATTGTTGTGGAGAGAAGAAAGAATGCCCGAAGTACTGGAGCTGGTTGGGAGCAGCAGGAAGAAGCAGGCCTCGCATGTTCACAGAGAGAAGGTTTGTACAGTGTCCACATCGAACCGTGACGGTCTTGAACAAACTAC
This sequence comes from Antiaris toxicaria, assembly GCA_035233585.1. NCBI lineage: Eukaryota > Viridiplantae > Streptophyta > Magnoliopsida > Rosales > Moraceae > Antiaris > Antiaris toxicaria. The sequence continues at coordinate 12,547,261 of CP141161.1, forward strand.
CTGAAGGAACACTTACCTAAAACACCAAACACCAAACAACACGAACAAAGATCCAAAACCCCATTAACTAGAGAAAGATGATATATATATATATTATGTGATGGATCAGAGAGAGATGAATATATATGTATTTATATAAGGGCACACCGCGAGGACAGTGTCGCAGAAGTTGCAATGGACGTAGCAGAGCTGGTCGGAGGGAGAGAGGTGTTCCGGTGAAAAGGCAGCGGACGAGGCGGACATTTTTTTTTTTTCTTTTTTGGTTCGCCCGATTGACTTCTATTTGCTATCCCTCTTTTCTCGCTTACTCTCTCTGCTGTCTTTCTCTCTCTCTCTTTGCCGGTGTTTGATTTGATTTGACTGATAGGATTGACTGATCAGTGGGATTTTGATGATGGACACTTCAAAAAATAAAAAAAATAAAAAGAACGAAAGAAAGAAAGAGAGAACAAAGCTCCTTTTGGATCTGATATATGTGTGTGATGTTCTTGGTTGCTGAGCTAGCAGCTCTACTCTCAGGGGGGGTGTTAGTGGGGGAAGATGGGATGTGGATAGAAATAAGATCAGAGAGAGAGAATGGGGGTGAGGGAATAATAATAATAATGATACTAATACTCATAATAATAATAATGTAATAAATTAGAAATATTGTGTGGGGAAGATACATGGAAAAGGATCGGAGATAATTGGGATTTCCTTTGTGGCCTACTAGGCACATGTACATGGCGGGCGGGGGAGGGGGTGGGGATGGTGGTGGGTGGGTTGGGGTTGTTCGTGCGGTCAAGTTATATTGATCATGTATGTACACAGATCTTGATCAAGAGAGGTCAGAGTATTGGATGGTTGAAACTTGAAAGACTTTAAGTTTACTTAAATAATAATAATGTTATAAAAGGACAAGGAAAAAGAAGGGGGGGGGGGGGGGGGGGAAAAAGGAAAATGTATGGTGGGAGTTCGACTATTTGGATGTACAAACAATATATATATGTGTGTGAGTGCATTGAGAGAGAGAGAGAGAGGGAAAGCGACGTGTGCATGGGAGTGATTAGCTTTGGCTCATTCACCTGTTGTTTTCACAGTTAAGAAAGGGCTGTAAAAAAAGCCTTGACCTTCCCATTATTTCCTCAGTTTTCTACAATTCCATTTCCTGGTGATGCTGTTGCTGATCCCCCACTCCATCAAAGGGTAATAATGATGTTTGTTGTTAACTCTGTAGCTATATATGGGTGCAGACCAATGTCTCCACCCGCGGGCGCTTATCTACAGCACAAATACTCATCTTCTTGGGGGGACCCCCATTTTTTTTTTTTTTTGTCTCTTGCTGTATGACCTAATTAAATTCATTTTAGAGCTTGTCTATGCTATTTTATATATCCTATATCTTGCTTTTTTAGAAAATTATTTGTCTTAGTATTATTCAAATTGAGAGCCCTTAGCGTATGTATGTACTCAAGTTGAGGTCTTGAATTTGAATTTTTACATAGCTTTTGTTTGGAGTAAGGGTTCGAATTGAAAGAATCCAATTCAAATTGAGAATTTAAATAGATGGTACTTGAAAGAGAGAAAAAATGAGTGAGTGTAGAATTCCAAAAAAAAAAAAAAGGTTTGAATTGGAAAAATTCAAGCCTTTAATCCCAAATAAGTACTAACTTAAAAAAAAAAAAGAAAATATAATTCTTAGCTATTCCATACAAAAATGTTTGATCTTTGGGAGAAAAAAAAAAGATGCCTTATGAATTATGTGATTAAAATAATGATTTGATCTTTTTACACTATACATTTGATTTTGTTATCATCATTAATGTAATAGTAATGTTTCATCTTAAAATTATGGTTTAGATTTGCGGTGGATATATTTTAATGGTAATTTCTAATTTTTATCGTAAAGTTTTATTTCCCAACTTTTTTTTTTTTTTTAACAGTGATGATTGAGATTTAAAATCTACTATCTAAACAAATGCATTCCAAATTCAAATTCCTTCATTATACCTTCTCATATTTATTTAAATTCTGACATTGTGAATTCACATTCCATCTGTCACAACCAACAGTTGAATTTTATTTAACTAGTTCCTAAGTGAGTTTAATTACGGTCAATGGCAAACAAACAAGCATCCACATATATATACATATATATATATCTATATATCTCTGTCTCTCCGCATCCTAGAGGGGAATTCGGCAACCAAATAATTATCGCAATAATAACACAATCACACAAAAAGCATTAGGGTTCACATTACCGATTTGACTACTCACGTATCTCTCTCTCTCATATGTTACAGGGATACTTAGTTGTCAGTGACAACAGAAGACAGGAATCGCTGTAATTTAATTTACTTTCATTTGTCCTTGTGTATTATATATATGTATATGCATTTTATGTATGTGTGTGTGTATATATATATTCAGGCTATTGCTTCCACTAGTTTTGTTAGGTCTCTACTAGCTAGACTTCGTTAGACTACTACTGTAATTACCTCTCCAAACCAAAGATTGGTCTGCCTTTTTTGTTACAAGATTTTCGTAAAAGTAACTATGCTGAATGAGAGGGGCTTTAATGTGACAATTAATTTTCTCACTATGTACTCTTGGAGAATTATTACCAACCAAATTTGAAGGAATGGAGATTAATGATGTAGGACAGAATAGTAGGACAATATTATTATTATTATTGTTATTATTATTATTATTAAGAATCTTTAATATTTATTATTAGGATTAGGACATTTAGTATTTTATTGGAATTAATATTTCTAAATAGATTACGATTTATTAGCCTGTAAACAAAGCTTATTTTTTAAGTGCAATTTGGTTATGATTATTTCTATTATGCTGCATCAACTAGTATCACAGCCTACACTTCGTTTTATTGGCCATTGCCGACAGCAGAAGAAGATTATACATTGACAAAGATCATGGGTTGTCGGCTAACGAAAATTGATGTTTCATGAATTCGAGCATATGTTGATTTCGCTATAGAATGGGTCCAGCCTAGACCTCGACGACAGTTGATCACCAATGATGTGCCTCCAATCATTATTTAGTTATCTTAAAGCAACAAACGTAATTGTGAATCTCGCGGTTGGAGTGCCCAATCGAGCCCAACAAACGCAACATGGGAGATGTGAAACTATTGGTGAAAACATCTCCAGCAGATTCTTGATATGTCAGTTTATATGGTTTTGAAGCTAATTATGAATATTAAATGTCCCACTACAAACACAGTGATATTCAAAATTACCCCAAAATTCCTAGTTTTAATGGCTATTTGAACAGAAAAACTTTTGGAATTTATTGATCATATGGTAGATTAATTCTTTGAATCTGTGGAGGTGGAACGAGAAAAACAAGTTCTGTTACTTGCAAGCAAATTCAAATGTTACGCGGTTTATTGGTGGCAATCTGTTCAAAAGCAACGAATTCATCAAGGGAAACAAAAATTTAGTCGTTGGTTAAGATGAAAAGAAAAATAACAAGATCATTTCTTGCCATCTGATTATGAAAAAGAAAAAGAAAAAAAAAGTGGTCTGGTTGTTTCCCAACACACAATTATTTTGAGAGAAATCTTGTTCAAGAAAATGTGCTTAAAGAAGAGGAGTTTTTTCTAAAGATTATAATAAAGTTTCTGACATTGGCGAAGCAACTACAGCGAAACATGAAGAACTGAAGATGAGCCAATTCGTGATGTTAGAACAAAGTAGTCTTGAGCAAAACGTTGAAAATAATTACTAAATTTTTAGACGAATAGTTCAAGGTCAAGGTCCAAAAGCACCTGGCAGATACTGAGTATTCAAGGCCTATGAGAAAATTAAGGAATTTCTAAACACAACAATGGAGGACAAATGCAGGAAGAAATCTAATCTTTCAGCCGACATACAACCTTCGTTCGCCAACTCGGAGGAACATAATATCCAGTTGAAACCATCACCCGTCGAGTTCTAGGATAGCACTCTACTAGAGTTGCGAGTAGCTTGTTACTCACATCAATGCTATTACAAAACATTAGTATACTGCCAAGTGTAAGTATGCTAAATTTTATCCATCCCCAAAATGAGCACAAAAAAGATGATGAGCTACGACAAAACTTAATGAGATATCAACGAAGGATAGAATCCAAGAAAACATGAATCATCTTATACTTCATGTCTTATTGTCTCTTAATAAGGCTGAGATTTGATAGATGTGCATTGATACTGAAATTAAGAAAACTACAGCAAGATTTGCCTAACCTCGGCCTCGACTAAATGACTTTTTAGATCCCGGATGAATTTCTTCACCAAAATCATAATTCGAGGACCTGTTTTCTTTCTCAAGTTAAGGAGCATGATGTAGGACAAAATATTAGGAAATTTGAAATTTTATTAGGACATTACTTTATTGGAATAATTTTATTATTTGTTTATCAGAATCAAAATTTAATATTTTATTTGAATAAGGACAGCTAAACATGTTTTGACTTAATAATCTATAAATAAGGTTATATTTCGTCAATTCGTTTAAGTTTTTAAATATTTTTATCAATATCAGAGTTTTTTAGATTATTTTCTATCCAGCGGCTTCATTTTTCTTGCCCAAAATTGTGCCTTAAAAGGTAAAAATCCCAAGTCAAGGAGTTATATATGGAATGTGATCCTCTGTTGGTGTATGACTGGCCTTGACAGGAGTGCTTGTAGATATCCAAAATGTGGCTTTTTGGTGGCAAATGGTTGACCACTTCCACATATAGCATGAAAAAGTTGGGTGATGTTTTCAAGAACTTCTTTTTCATGATAAATTTCAAGAAACTAATCTAGGACACAGCCTGATCATCATGATGCACATTTTTCCATCCACACACATACATACATATATATATTATATATAAAATGTTTATATATATATATATTCAACACAGAGGGAACTTTTGCAATATGGTTAATTGGTATTTCTAAATCAAGAGATCGCATCCGTGTTTGCGGCATGTATGGGCACTATTAAGGAGATTTCAGATAAGTGTACTGTACACAAATTTTACCTAGGGCCTACTTGTGATATCCATTTTTAAATTCTAGCTTACATGGCAGGTGATTAATTGAGCTCTGTCTCTCTCTCTCTATCTAGATCTCTTTTATTCAGAACTATGTAGTTTTTCCTGAGACGCTAAAAGGTGTAACTTCAAATTTCGACATATCAGATTCAAACATTGTTTCGTAGATGGGTTAAAATGCTAATTTATGATAGCTAACTAGCTAGGACAATATTTACAAAAAAAAAAAAAACTAGCTAGGACAATGACTGCGGATCCTACCTGGCACATATAAATTGATTGTTTCCTCCGTAGGACACCCTTCATACAGAAAGTTTTGATTACGGGTTTTCTTATATGGTTATTACTATTGTTATTATTATTATGAAAACGCATAATAATAATAATAATAATAATAATAATAATAAGAGTTTTGACTACCCGTTTTGTTTTTTATTAATGTATTTAAACTTATTTTCGTTTTCGAATTGTTTCAGACAAATTTAAAATACATATTTGATAACCACATGATGTTTTTTGTTCTTTAAAATTAAAAAATAAAAAATAAAAAAATATTTTTTTTTGAAATAAAGAGATTCAAACTTTTAATCTTTTATAAAATCTGAATAAGTAATTACTGTTAAATTGTACTTCTAATAACAAATAAAAAAACATCTTTAATAACTACAGTTATATTTTATGCTTTTTTTTTTTTTGAAAAATAAAAACATTACTTGTTCTCATTCTCTCCCATTAATTATTTTTTCTCACTCTCTCCTCGTTTTCGCTTATCACTTTTGCTTTCATCATTCTTTCTCCTTACTTGCCTTTTTATATAGAGAAAATTAAATGAATGACTACCCTTTTTTTTAATCAATTATCCCCATAATACAAATTCTCTTTTCTTAATTAACATAATACAAACTCTAATTTAATTTTATATTATATTAATCTAATATTAACTTTTTATGTCTTATTAATGTAATAATTTTCAAATTTGTCTCACTCATGTATCTTTTTATATATTCTTTCTCATTGTTATCATTTTCTCGTTTTTCTCTCTTCTTATTTTCTCTCTATGGTTAATTTTTCTTTCCTTTCTCTCTCTCGTCACATACCTTTTCATTGTTCTTTTACATCACTTACTCTTTCCTTAAGTCTTTCACATCACTTTTTCTCTCCTTATTCTTTCTTCTCACTTTTCTTGTCGACTTGATCGTAGCCTAATCTTGGTGTGTGTTCCGATCCACTGAAAGATTGCGATGCAAGCCCCTTCCCAACAACACGATCGCTACGTGGGTCCCACCCATTGACCCGACACAACATGGGTCCATCGTCTTTTTCCTAATCACAAAATCGACCTCAACCCGTTAGATAGACTGCAATCATGAATCCTGGCTCATTTCACTAACCGCAATGTCATTTCAACCTGTCAAGCCGACATCGACATAGATTCCGTTCCTCTGGGCTGATTGTGGCATTGGTTCCGGGCCTGACTTTATCATCGTTCCTACCCATCGGACTAATTGCAACATCATTTCCCAGCTTATCGGATTAACCACTGCGTTGGTTCCTGGCTTGTCGTCTCGACAATAATGTCGTTTGGACCATTTAACAACAGTGCGAGGCAGCCAATTGGTCACAACTATTATTCAATCCCTAAACCGACCTCCGACCCTGGAAACGGTTGCCATCTTGTTGGCTTGTTGACCCTAGCATGTCGAACCGATTGTGGTCCAAGCTTGGCTCGATCCTGAGATGGGTCTCCGCCTTCTCCCAAACCCTAATGATAGTTCTGAATATGTAGGCACGATCACGTCATCAATCTAAACCCGTTAGTCCTACTGTGACAGTGGTTCAAATCCCAAAACGGTTCAAGTTCTATCCCGTCATCCTGATCCCTTCGTTGGTCTCTCTCCTCATTCTCTAAGGAGAGAGAGAGTGAGGAGAGAGAATTATGATAGAGAAACTGAGGTAAAAGAAAGTGATCAAAGAGAATGAGAAGAGAGAATACTATTAGAGAACGTTGTGATGGAGAAAGTGATTGGCTGAGAGAAGGTGATGTGTGAGAGTGAGGATAGACAAAGTGATGACAGAGAAAAAAGGGGGAGAGACGTATGAGTAGAGAATGAAGTGAGAGATAATAATGAGAGAGATACATGAGGAGAGAAAGTGACGAGAGATAATGGGAAAGGGAAAGTGGTGAGAGAGTACGGAAAATAAAAAAAAAAAAAGGGTGAGATAAAGTGAGGAGATATAGACCAATCTCAGTGCCGATCTCATTCTTGCACCAAACCCAACTTGACTAATGTTCACAACTAATGTTCATCCTTTGAAACACGAATTTTTTGTTTCCACAATTAAAAAAAATTTGATTACAATTTAGCAAAACAAAAACAGGATCACCAAACATGTTAATTTCATTTTTTAAAAAATCACTTTTTGGCTTAAAAAATTTTATCTATTTAATTATAGAAATGATAAGAAATAGAACGCCATAAATACACACATACTCTTATTTCCACTGGCCTACTTAGTTTCGAATCTTCCTACTAGCGGGATTGTGCTCAAATTTTTTTTACAATAATTAGAGTCACCATTCTTCTTCTCTGGCTTATCCTATTTCTGTTTATTTGGGTTTAAGGGTTCCTCCGTTTCTCCTTTTGTTACTATTTTGTTTTTCAATTTTCTCCTTAAAACGAAATTGCAACTTTGCAACGAAATTGTTTTTCAATTTTTTACGATAATATTTCATTTATTTAAAAACTTTTTTTTTCTAAAGGGAACTACAATTCCATCCTTCAAATTTGAGGTAGTGTTGCAAAATTCAACTTGATTCGTTGGTGGATCCCATATAATAGATTTTTTTTTTCTGAACCACATTTATGCTCATGAAAAAAGCAGGGATAAACAATGAAATCAAATTAGATATAAATTATAACTTTTATGACAATTGTCTAAATACAACCACCAAAGCCTCCCCTAACGAATTTAATCAATGTTTTAATGTAATTATGGTTTTATGTAATTGTTTGATATGGAGCTGTCGGTAGTATGAGTAGATTTATATTTTTTTTTTTTTTTTAAAAGAGGATCATACTTTTGTAATTTGTTTATATCATTTATTATAATTGCATAAGAAATAAGATGCTAAAATTTGACAAGGATTTGAAAAGGTCTTTATGAAGGTGTGTCGTTCAAAGCAACCAAGATGTGCATGTGGAACTTGAGGCACGCAATGCGAGTATGAAATGGACTTATCATTAGTCACATGCGACATCCATTACAACAGCTTTGGGTGATCTATGTTAAGAATTTTGGCACATCAATAATTGAACCGGAAGGAGTTTACCAATTTTTCCTCAAACACTTCGTTTTACTTATACTTTAACTGGTTCATGTAATTTAATAATTGTGATGTCTAATAATGTGTTCCATTTTAAAAAAGTACAATTTTGTACTTTGGCTACGAAATGATCAAACACTACTAGAAAAGTCAATCTAAATATGCATTTTTCTATATTTAAAATACTCCATTTAAATGATTAAATTTTCAATTTTTTATCTTTTTTTGAAAAGTTAACTTCTGTTCACCATTTATAGTTTCTATTAAAAATTTATAACTTAAATTTTAAAAGTCAATAACTTTATATATAATTCCAAATCGGATTTTTTTTATTTCATAAAATTTCGGGACAAATAAAAAAAACTTTACATTGATTTTTTATTTTGAACACATTTTAAACTTTTTATGTTTTTTAACTCGAGTAATTCAAACACCTCATTAATTATCCAAATATAAATCTAAATGTTTCTATTTAAATATTCTTTTTAAATGTTAATATCTAAACATTTATTCAAATGACAATTCAAATATATTCATTCTAAATATTTCCATTCACATGTTTCTATCTAAATGTGCCAATGTACATATATGGCTCCTACAAATGAAGGTTTGTTTCCTGATAAAAGATGTACGATAATCAAAGGATTGGCCATGATGTATGATAATCAAAGGATTGGCCATGATGGTCATGAGGAGATGATCAAATAACAAAGTCAAATTTTTAATTAATCGGAAGCTTTTATAGTATGAACTCTTAATTTGTATTATCGATGAAAATAGTTTTTTTAAATTGTTCTTATTATTTATTTATATGTACATATAAAAATTTGCAGCACATGGAACAAAACTGCTCCAATTATAAATCCGACCTTGAAAAATTAATGCAATGATTAAAGCAATAGTATTCATAATAGGAGGTAAAAATTTCCATAAAAAAATTATGCAATAAAAAATTTCTGCCTGGTTTCTTTTCCTATAAATTGACTTCGAAAACGCTCTTGATTGAGTCTTTCATGGTAGAGGTACATTTTTGTGTATCCTTGTCCAAATTCATGTATTTTGTGTATCCTTGTCCAAATTCATGTATACTAGCATCATGCTACGTTAAAAATGTTAAAAAATACGTTCAAAATTTGAATATGTTTGAAAAGTATACATCAAACTATCCAAGGATGTCCTGCATGGCATAATTAAGTAGAGAAATGTTTTGGGTCCACATTCAAATTTGACACTAAGGAAACAGACAAACGCGTTGAATAGCAATTTTTTGTTACCGTAATATGAATAATGAACCAAATTAGTTAACTTAATTAAGCCATAATTTATCAAGAAAAAATAATAGGGAAAAAAAAAAAAGAGCCGGTGAGGATTGTCGTTTATAATGTGTACATTGCATTGTAACAAGTTGCAACCATTTGCAGAAAGTCATGTACTGGGATCGTACCTGACAATGGTTTTTTTTTTTTTTTAATTTTCCCTTCCTCGCCGAGCACTGACCACGCATATTAGCTTCTCTCTCCTCCTAACAAGTCCTGTTATGAATGCATCTTATCTGAGTTCATGTAATCCCGTGAGTACTTGGGGAGCCCTTTCTACTTTTTTTTCCTAGCTTTTCAAACCTTCCAACATTACGCCAATTTCAACATCAATATAAGCAAAGCAGTTGAAATATCAGCATTTGCAACAAAAGATTTAAAAAAAAACATTTATATTGATTATTATTTGGCGGGAGATTTTGATTTTGTATTAGGGCTCATTATAGGAATGCCACATATTCTTGCCTTCGATTGAGTTATGCCACAAAAAAAAAAAATAAAATAAAATTGGAAAATATCACACTCCTTATATTTAGGATGGAGTTTTTGAGATTTTTTTTTATGGAAAAAAGTAGTTTTGAAAAATATATTTAGGAAAAAAATTGTTTGGAGTAAAAAAAAATGTAAAATATTAAAAATTTATTCAGAAAAAAATTATTAATATGGATCTTATTACGTTCTTCTCGAAATTTTATGTAATTTTAAAAAAAAATCATTTTGTTTGGACTTGTATATACAAGATTATGGACTTTTTAAGTTTGAAATTTACTGTAATATTTTAGAGATGTGAATAATAAAAGTAATAGTGAGGTAGGAAAAAGTATTAAAAAGTTGTTTTGAAGGCCAAAATTTTGATCTCTCAGATGGGCTCTTAGAGTATGATATATATTCTTTAATTACTGACTAGTGACTATCATTGATAGTTACCATTTGATAATTGTTGCGATATTAATCAGTTGGCTGGTAACTGCCACCATCCATAAGATTTCCTCATTTGAGTACTTTAAAAAATCACAAAAGTTCACTCAAATTAAAAAAAAAAAGAAGACCAAAAATCTCACCAAAAATTATCCACAAAAAAAACCCCACAAAAATAAAATAAAATAAGCAGACGGTTTACAAACAAAAGGGAGGAGGGGGTTTGCACTTGTCGATCTCCTTGCTGGAGTAGAGGATCTGATGCGAGATCTATCTACGTGATCATTTCTTGATGTAGTCAAGGGGTTGTATTGCCTCCATACAGTGATTATTGGTGCAACTTCATCACCATGAGACATTCCTGGACAACAACAACGACAAGGGGATCTCCGCGAAGGAATATGACCAAGCCGCACATGACGTCTAAGATCTTGTCATCATACTTGTTGCGATAATGCGAGCGCAAGTTGAGCTCGAGCTCCCAATGAAGAGGCATTGTTTGGCATGGCTAGAGGATCATGTCATGCATGGATCTACAATAAGCATGGAGCTCCATTACCTTGTTTGTAGTAGTACGGCAGAAAAAACCCTAACCCCTTTCAAGGGCATTTTGGTTTGTTCAATTCTATTCTTTTAAGTAGTTGGCTTTGATTTTGGATTTTTTTTCCAATAAATTTTTAGTGTAGACAAAAATTGATCCCTTGTAAAATTTTGTGGCATTCTTCATCATTTCACTTTATTATAATTCAATAGAAGAAAAGTGTTTGCGATAACTTTTATTCATCCAATTAAGCAATAAAATTGCATTACAATAAAGTTTACAATGTCAAACTCAAATTTTGATATTAGATTTTATGTCTTTACTCAAGATTTTATGTTTGGTTTTGAAGTGGTGTTTAAATGTACAATTGAATTGTCATTCTGAAAAACAAAAATTTAACATAGTATTTGGATAAACGTTGAAAATAATCATTTGAAAAAATGGTTTCTAAGAAATCTAATAAAACCCGATGTCCTCAATGGTTGAGGATTTGCGCCTCTCTTCATTCTAAGTGTATTGAATAAAAAATTTGTCTTAATAGAGATGAAATAAAGAAATTATGACATTTTAAAACTTGAAGTAAAAGAGACAAAATTTTGAATCCGAAAATGTTACTGTGCAACTAGGTTTGTAATTTGCAAATCTAACTTTTCATTTTAAATTGCCAAAACCTATTAAACAAATACGTGTTTAAAATAAGTTTAACTATGAAATGATTTAATGGTTTTTTTGGAAATAATATTCATTTGTATTGCATAAAAATATACTATAATAGAATTTAACATGTGTTTGAATTTTTTTTCTTACATTGTATTTAAATATAATATGAGTTTAAATTATTGGTGATAGAAAGAAAGAATATGATATAATTGATAAAAGTAAATAAAATAATAAAATAATAAATAGTAATTATATTGTATTTAAAATTTAAAAGCATTTGTATTCAAGTAAAATCCCTGAATATAATAAGGCATTCACACAAACCATAAATATGCGAGACAAATGGGAACTCAAGCTATAAAGAAGATTTTTAATAAAGTTTGTAGTTTTAATTCTAAGCTCTTATGAAAAGTTACTCTTTTTAACAGATAATTCAAATACTTTCAAAACTAGATTTTAGATCTAAAAAGCTAAAAATTGTTTTCAGGAAGCTTTTTCAAATAAGTCTAATAAAGTTTTACATATAAATAAGTCTATAAACAAATAAATATAACTTAGGGGTTCGTTTGGTTAATGAGTTCGAACTAGAAAATTTGGATTAAATTTGAAATTAGTTAAATTATGGAATAAACCTTTATATTTGACGCTTAAGTTTAAGTTAGAAAATTTCATCTTCAACTAAAAGTATTTGGATGATAAAAGTTAGATTTGAACTTATATTGGAAATTGCACTTCCTTTAATTTTTTTTATGTACTTGGTACAAATTTTTTTTGTATGAGAGAAAATTTGTGAATAATATTTTTTAGTTTAAAACACAATGCAAGTTGTAGACTAAAAAACTTGAAACAGGCTAACAAACTAAATGCAGGATTGAGTTCAAACTCAATTTTTTGAGTGCGAACTTGTGATCCAAATGAATCCTTAGAGCTTGTTTGGGGGACCAAAATTTTGCTCTCCAAAATAAGTTTTTTGGAATTTTTTTCTACTTAACCATTACTTTTTACTATTTATATATCTAAAACGTTATAGTAAATTATAAACTTTAAAAATCCATAACTTTGCGTGTATAAATCCAAATAAGATGATTTTTTTTATTACATAGAATTTTGAGAGATACGAAATAAAATCTATATTGATAATTTTTTTCTGTATAAATTTTTAATATTTTATATTTTTTACTTCAAACAATTTTTTTCTCCGAACGTGTTTTTCAAAACTACTTTTTTTCAATCTTAAAAAAAACTTTAAAACTCCCCGAAAACGGACGGACCCTTAATACGAGGGATGGTGTTAATTGGTATATTCATGAATACTTATAAAAAAAACACAAGTACAGACGTGGGAAGCGGTCCCTTGTAAAGGGGTCTCTCTGATCTGTAAAGTGTTGAAGTCCAATAAAGATGACAATTAATAAAGAGGCGAAGTTATATTGACTGGCATGTCATGAATTAAAACAGAGAAAGGAGTTGGGTGGGGAAGTGTGGGTGTGTGGAGTACAGCTTCACTGCTGCACTAAATTAAGCTATAATGTCTATGAAGCTATATGGGCTCCCACTTTTCCACAACGGCTCTGTGACCTCTGGGGATCTAAAGCAAAAAACAAGCACGTAAAAGTAAGATCCTTTTCTTGTTTTCTTATGTGCAGCAGCAGCTGCGTGTTCTCAGTACTACTGACTCACCTTCAATGGGTATGAAAAATTTTACGGATCTCGGCCTCTCAGCCCTCTGCTGCTCCTCCTCCCCTCATTTCCCAGCCTTTCACAAAACATAGATGCAGTATGCAGCCATTGCAGCAGCGTACACACAGGTGGGTTACAATTCCTATCCTCCTCTCTCTCTCTCTCTCTCTCTATACATTTACATATATATATATGTATGTATGTATATACATATGTATATCTCCAAGACTCCAACGTACCTAGAGATCCGGTGCTATTGTGTAGGCAGGGTCTAGTGACTAATTTCTCGTTTCATGAATATGATATTATTGTTCAGTGTCATGGCATAGTTTTTTTTATTCATATCATATGGTTACTTTTTTATGTTGTTTATTGCACCAAATTTCCGGATGACAGACATGTGAGTTTGTTCCAAATTGATCGCATCCTTGATACTTTCGTTCTTTGGAGAGATGTAAACTAATAGAGGACTTCAAAAAAAAAAAAAAAAAGGGAAAAAGATATCATGCAGAGAGTTTTGTAAATGGAAATAAAATAGTTACTAGATTCATGGGCAATGGCACCACAAAGTGGTACCACAAACTTCTTCAAAACATTAAAAATTGATTTGTTCTAACAAATACAAAGCAAAATTCCCCAAGGGCACCACCATGTTATGTATAAATTTTCTTTATCAATAAATCGCATTTCTAACTATTTTGATAGCCAATAGATGATAAGAAACAGCGTACAAGCTGCAATTACTGCAGACAGAATTAGAGTGTCTCTTGATCGTCGCCTTCTGATCGAACCTGCAACAAGGTTGGAAACAATTTTAGTAACATGTCATATCAAGAAACCAAATTTGGTTTAAGTAGTTAATTCATGAACAAAGTACCCAGTAGGCCACGGATGATGGGAAACTTGTCACTTAGAAGCTTCACTTTTCCTTGAACATCTCCAAATAAAGTCCTTTGAGATCCCAAGACTGTCCTTGTTGTTTGAGCCTGACTAATCACATCATCTATCTGCATGGAAGTGAAAACCCAAAACCTCAAAAAACCGATGGATTATGTCGCATTGTAACATTTCCTGTGTTTGTGCTCAGACACCTCAAACATTCATGTCGTTTCTGGATCAAAAGCATGTATGGGAAATTGTACGCAGAAAACATCACACCTATAGTAATACCTACTCAACAGCATTTTAGCTTACATGCGCTATACTTCCATGGATGGCGGCTCTCTCCCTTAGTAACTGCATTCTTGGAGACATACTCCCAGATGCCTGCATTAAGGCGTATTAAATAATTCTTTTTGAGTAAGAATGACATAAAAATGTTTGAGAGATATGAAGTTCAACAATTACATTTAGCAATAAGAGCAAAGACAATTCAGAGGTCTCCCACCTTATACTCACTGATGTCATCCCTGACGGAACTCAGAAGCTCGGCGTGTTCCCTCATTGAGTTTATATTTCCCTTGATTCGTCTAAATTCCTGAAGAAAAATAGTATGCAGGGGTGATAATGTGCTCATGACAGCAATAAACAGATCAAGGTCAAGGAAAAATTTGGAATGTAAAATGTGCAGTAACTGATAATCAGAATACAGTAAGTCAATAGAATTTATTCTATAGTATGACTCCTAAAACTGGTGTCAATTTACACCCTGAACTTGCTATTTAAACCACATTAAACCCAGAGAGAAAGGTAACTTATAAGAAAAGCATGTTTCTCTAGCAAGCAGCTAAATATTCTTTCAAGTGCTGGCACTAATGTAGCAAGAGCGTGACTTAACAAGGATAAATGATACGCCTTCCTAGATTCCATTAATTCACTCAGAATACAGGACTATAGGGCATCTACTATCCTGGCGATTCACTCAGGAATGCCAAGAAAATAGGCATCAATTACTTGATTGATTCCACTGAATACCGAGAAAATTGGAAAATACCAAAGTAAATAATCTAACCATCAAAAACATAAAAAATCCCTCTCCTTATATATGATAGGACTAATATATTTACAAATTATGATCCGAAACAGAACCAAAAAATAAAATAAAATAAAATAAAATTGGGTAACTAAATAATTTTGGATCTTAGGAAGAAAGAACAATTAAAAAGAAAAAATGAAACAAGTAATATTTGAGCAAAAAATTAAGTGAATACTAAGTTTGACTTTCTTGGATCTTTTTTTTTTTAACAAAAGAAAACTTTTTTAAAATGTAATATTATCTAATTTTGATTTATTGTCCGAAATTATGAAATTAAGTCCTTTTTTTTTTTATGGAAAAAGTTTCTTCAAGCTAAAAAAACATGATTCCTAATTACAACGCAATTTGTATTCGAACATGGTCTGCAACAGATCCACCCCTTTCACGGGTTTAAAAAATATGTCAAATATGTCAACCAATATAAAGCAAAATAAGATTATTCATACCCGAAATGTCAATGCTCGGAGTAGAGTTACTAGCACTCTAGAGGTAATAATCTAAGAATCAATTAAGTATTCTTATGTATACCAACAGGCACTAATTTAATAACGTTGAAATGACTAATGCATCTATCGGGAACAGAAAAATAGTTGTAAACTTTCGTAAAACCAAGGTAAGAAGTAGAATAATTTGATGATGTAGAGACTAATAGATTTTAATGAAATTCATCAGCTAGAAGCAGATTTTCAATGGAAGTCATCACGGCCAGAAAAAAAAAACACGAAATAAAATCTCATGTACAGATTCTCTACTTGATGCAAAATAATAAGGAACCATGTAAATTCCACTATGACATACTTTTTTCTTTGTGGAATATGCAGTGGCGGAACCCTTATTCAAAAGCTAAAGTTGAAGAAAAAACGGAAACCTGGGTAAATTCGTGAAGTATGTCTCTATGCCTAGCCAGTTTCTGAGTGACAGAAGTAGCTGGTGTAGCAGAAGCAGCACATCGACTCATTGAATCGTTTATGTCCAAAAGCTTCTCAAGCAACGATTGAATTTCCATTTCCATGGACTTCCATGACCTGCTGGACCCAACGGTTGGTGATCCAGTATCCACATAACCTGATTGCAAAACCTTTTCTTATCACAAAATCCAAACAATCTCATCGATCAACCTTTCATTTCCCGCAAAAAAAGCTCAATTTTTTTTACACAAAATCATAATAATCTTCCTAAAAAACATGAAACTAATCCGAGAATAGCAAAATGCAAATCAAATCACTGCAACTCCATAGGTTTTTTTTTTTTTTTTCCGCAATCCGTCTGTCCAAATCTCAAATGCTAATATTTGAATGTAAAGTAAATCAAATCACTGCAATTCTATCGTTTTTTTGCAATCCGTCAATCCAAATCTCAAATGCTAATATCTGAAACGAAATTTCACAAAATTCTTCACCGTTCGACCGATTCAACAACTCTACACGTTTGGCGTCGAAAATGCAGTGCCCAAAAACAAAGTAACACAGAAATTCATAACAAAGAAAAAAAAAATTGCGAACCTCCTTCGGTAACCAAACACAAGTTCGTGTTGAAAACGATAAAATCCTTCTCAAAAACCACGAAACCTATCTCAGAACTAGCAAAATGCAAATCAAATCACTGCAACTCCGTCGTATTTCATCAAAATGTCCCAATCCGTTCCAAAAAAAAAAAAAATCTCTCTTCAATCAAGCCACTTCGATTCTCACGGATTCAAGCTCAAATTTTCCTATGTCGAGACTAGAATTCACCAAATTTCAAGAACAATGCAAACACAAAAACACGAAGAAACAGAGAAATTGGAGAAGGAAAAAAGCGAACCTCCTGGGGTGAATCTAGCGCCGAGCTTGGCGTAAGAAGAGAGCTTGACGTCGAGATCGCCTTCGATCTTCCTCGCCTCCCTCCTCAGCTCCTCCCACCCTGATTCCTGCAACTCCAGATTCGGATCCGTCATCTGGATCTCGGGAATTCACCTCCGGATCCGACGGTCACTTGCACTTCTCGCCGATCCAACGGCTCGAATTTGGTTTGATTATTTACAGTTTAATATATGATTCTCCTTCTTCTCCTTCTTCTTCTTCTTTCTTCTTCTTCCTCAATTCTCAGTACGTTCAAATCAATCACTGGGTTCTCTCTTGGGGGTCTTTTTGTTTTAAGCTCTGGTCTGTTGTCACTTCTCGGAGAGAGGGGTGTTCGGGTGAGTTTGCTACATATTGTTGGCTTAATCTGGTCCGTTCTATTAAGCCAGTCGATGATTTGATGCGTGATTGGATGGTTTCTTCAATTATACGACATGCCGTTTTTTTTTGTTTTACGACATGTCGTGTTTTAGAAAGTGTGAGTTACGACTGTTATCCACACGACAAGTTGTTAGAGTTCTCCTGTTAAAAAAGGTTAGAAAATATTGAAAGTATCTAAATTGCGTGAGAAAACAAGCCAATGCATAAAAACTTCATATAAAGGTAAACGGCTAAATTAACCTCATTTGATATTTAATAAAAGGTTCACCTCGTGATTTAAAATTGACCAACCTTTTTTTTTTTTTTTGTTAAACAACGTATATGTGTAAGATATCTTTAAAGCTAATTACTTTAAACATATATCCGGAAAAAGAAGTACTAACACTATAATTTATTAGTCAATTTAAATGTCATTGTTATTCCCTTAAGTCATATAAAAAAAAATTCAAAACATTGGAAAAAATTTTTAGCTTTTGTTGACGGTGAAAACCTTCAACAAGTCAAATTTTCACCCAGTAGCACTCAAGTCATCTCTTTCATAAATTAAAGTAATAAATAACAGTAAAAAAGATTAACACAAAGAAATTTAGAGAGGTTCACTTTAATTGAGATTACATTCTCTTTGTGTTCGTGGGAAAGGTTTTTCACTATTCTGAGAATAGAAGTGCAAGAGTTTTATTTTATTTACAGAGAATTGAGATCTATCCTTTTTTAGGGTTTGTTTATATTATATATTCCCTCTCTCATGATACATGACAGTTATTAAAATCAATATCTAGCTTAGCCCACATCTGATTTTAACACGTGTTATTGGACTATACCACATTTTTTCATCCCTTAATCACTATTTGGCTATTATTCTCCATGTTTTTCCAAAATAGCAGGGTTATAGTCTCTTTGTGAAGGTTTGATACTCTTGACATAGAGTTATGAGAAATATCCCATCGACATAAGTCCCCAAATCTATTTTTCAGTTGGTATCAAAGTTTTTAGGCAATTCCTTAATATCAAGTAGTTCTCTCAAAAGTTGGAGCTCTCTACACCTAAAGCTTGTCTTAAAGTTCTCAAGGTTGAAGATCCTTATACTTCTCACTGTAGAGAATTCTCATATATCTACTAAGATGTAATAACGAATATTAAGACTATAAAGAATAGCCTCTCCCTTTAGAGTTAGTATCGACGTAGATTGATGAGATCATAAGATATCTTCTTCTTCAGTCAATTAATCCTTTAGAGATGACATTGGCTCCTAGAGATCATTCAAAGACTCCTCATGATAGAGGACTTTGATCACTCATCATTGATAGATGATACAAAGTACTCCTTACATTAGAGGACTTTGGTAGTAGATACCAAGCACTCCTCACCGTAAAGAACACCAGACACCTCGCAATAGAAGATACCGAGCACCCCTCACTGTAAAAGACATCGAACATCTCGTGAAAGTGGATGCCGAGCACTCCTCAATATAGAGGATTTCAGACACCTTGTAGTAGAGGATACTAAACACTCTGTATAGTAGAGGACTTTGGACACCTCGTAGCAAAGGATAACCAGTACTCCTCACTGTAAAGGACATTAAGAACTCTTTGCGATAGAGGATATTGAATAATTCTCACAATAGAGTGCATTTGAGCCTCTATTGGAGTGTAATAGCTTTTATTTTTTATTTTTTCTAGGGAAATCATAAGTCTATTATTTTTTAAGTTTTCAGAAGTTTATCATTTATGGTTATAAGTATACAGTCTTATAGTAATTTTACACTCAACTTCATATAAAAGTGTAGAATTCAAATCCTACATCCCAAATTCAAAAAAAAAAAAAATTTAGGCCTCATCAAGTATGTATTAAGACATTTTAAGTATGCGTTAAATTCACAATAAAAAAAGATTACCTTTTAATTTTGTCAAGAATAATAACAAAAAATGCTCTCAAAAAAAAAAAAAGAAATTAAAGTCACAAAAAAAAATTTCAATAACATTTTTTTTCCTTTGTTTACCTATGCTTTTTTAAAATAGGATTTTTAAATTTTTTTATTTAAGGGAATTTTGATTATTAAGTTTGTCAAAATTGAATGTTCATGCCTTTGTGGTATGAATTAATTCCATTAAAGTGGATATAAACATACATTACACGGGAGACGTACACCAAATTCTTTTTTATAAAAAATAAATAATATCAAAATATAAAAAATAAAAAGTAAATTTTAATGAGGTTATATGAGAATTTTTAATTTTAGTGAAGTTTTCATAAAATTTTTAGAACAAAATTTATTTTACTAAGACTATTTGAGAATTTTTAAATTTTATGGGAGAAAAATAGAAAAACTATAATAATTTTAGAGTATAAATTAAAGAAAAGAAAGTTTAAGTGGGAGTTGTAGCCCACTCACCCTTATATAAATTCACCATGAGCAAAACCTAATTGTAACACGAAACTATACTATTTATAATGCTAAATTAGAGTTATGTTTTTCAAGAATGTCTAAAAACCAAACTTACTTACAAAATTGAACAAAAAGGAAAATTAACCATATTGTGTTGACAAAAATGCCCTTATTTTTTTTTTTTTATAAAACTTGATGGTAGGAGATTTAAACTCTATACCTTTAAATAAAAATAAAGTCAAATATAGTATTACCACTATGTTATGCTTGCAATCATTCCTTACACTTATTTTCAGAAACAACAAAAAAAAAATTTTATCCTAAAATAAACCATATTAGTTTTCTATTGTCTACTATATATATCTAAAATCAGAAATTCAAAATTCCTAATATTATTCTCCCGTTATAATCACGTTTATCACCCATGTTATATTAAATGCATACCCAAATAAGCCAAACCTTGTTTTCAAAAAAATAAAAATAAGTGAAAAAACAGTTAGTTCAAACTATTATCATGTCATTATGATTGTTTAACTAACTACTAAATATAGTTTTCATAATGATCATGTCATTACGACAATTCTACTATATAAATATTGATATGGTCATTATCATAAAGATCATGTATGTAATATGACTAATCCAACCTATACAAGATAATGATAAGTCATTTTAGTATTAATAAAGAATATTAAGTATTAAGTCTTAAAATGGCAGGACCATTATTATAAGGAAATCAGATGAATAATAACATAAATCATCCAAATTCAAAAAATACTGAATCTATTTATAGGAATTCTTGTGTGTTTTTTTTTTTTCCAATATTGGGTAAAAAGGGAAGTAGATTTGAGATAATGAAGAAAAACGTTTATTCTTGCAAATAAATAAGTTTTATTCAATTTTTATAATGACTCCTCAAATATGAGCATGTTATGTAATTAATTCGTTATATATATATATATTATATATGATAAAGTTCGAAATTAATTGGGTACTATTTAAATGAACCCAAAAAACATGAAGTATTTACATAAATATCCCTTCTTTCTATAGCTTAAAACTTGGGCTTTTTTCTTTTTTACATGACTATTTATTTAAGGGAGAAAATATTCATTTGAAAACTTGAACGTGGTTTAATTATAACTTAAAATTAACATAAATTTTAAAAATAAATTTGTATTAAAATTAAATAAAAATGACAGATAATGTTTTTTTGTTGGGTTATTATATACAAAAAAATAAAAAGTAAAAAACGATTTAAGTTTCAAATAGAAGTCAGTAAAAATGACTGACGATGTCAAAATTTAAAAGCCCATGAAGTTAATTGTCGAGGAAAAAAAACTTTAACAACTAAACTACCAAGTTCGAAAAAGTTTACAGAGTATCTATATAGTAATCATTATTTAGTAAAGTAAAATGCTTAGAAAAATTATGGATACTAAACATTATCATTGATAAAAGATATGAGATCTATTTTTTATTAGTAGATAATATCACCACTGATATTTTATAACAATGTTCATTAATAAAGCTATTAAAAAAGACCTGTGATTTTATACTTGAGTTCTATGAGCTCTTCTAGAAATTATCCGTCTACCAAGAAATCAAAGCCACAAACCATACTTAAAGCCACCAGCTATGCTTAAGGGGAAAAAAAAACATTAAACTTTTGTAAAGAGATTTTAACAAATATGGTTCTAAATTCCACTAAATAATTCAGAAAAAAAAACTACTAAAAATTGTAATTATCTTCCATTATGAACAACAATGAGTAAAAACCATAGAGGGAACTGTCAAAATAGCCCTTTAGCAACATGTTTAGGATTTTTTCTTCAGATTTTTGTCTTAAAATCACTTTTTATTTGATATCTTAAAAGGACAAAATTCTTGAAATCACTATAAATAAGGTAATTTTTCAAATATGTGCTTTTTTTAAGCACTCCTCAAGATAAGTCAGTTATTGCAAAAGGTTTTAGGTAGAGTTGTCAAATGAGCCATATAGTTATCACAGTCTATCTAACTTAGAACAATCGTGTTATCATATCTTCGCTTAATATGGCTTATTATTTATCTATAGAGGAATTGTGAGAATAACTATTTTGTGCACATGTTTAAAATTTTTGCTCAATAATTTAGATTTTTATTTTGAAATCAATTTTATTTGACGTCATAATATGATAAAAATCCAAAACATGAGACAATAATATAGAGATATACTCTTTTTAAGACATTCTTCAAAAAATCTTTGTTTGTATCATGTCATGCCAATCCACAAATCCCTACCAAATGACCTAACACAGTTATCTTACACTCAAATATGAAAATATTGATACTAGATTTTATGTAAATATCAACAGAAATATCATATTGATGAAAATTGATATGAATATAAAAATTCATCTTAAAACATTTAATTTAAAAAAACTTTAAAATAATTAATATTTCTTAAATTAGATGAAACTTTTAATTTAAATTTTAAATATATAATAAATATGTATGATAATAAGTGATCATAGTATAATAAATAATAAATACATTTACCAATTAAATAAAATAATTGAAAATTAACCTAATATAAGTACATCATCTTTATAGTTTAAATATGATAAAAAAATGAATATTTTAGGATATTCGAAGGCATTTAAATATTTACCAAGACATGGCGTGTGAATAGTTTCTTTTACAATTTTTAGACATGCCATTTCTATGTCACTAGATCTCTATCTATTTGTACCTTCATGTTTAGCAAAGTGTGAATGAAGTAACAGTTTGAATTTTACCATATTAAAAAAATAAAGTAAAAAAATATTAATGATTGATATTTTTTGAATATTTTGTCAATATTAAATTTTTGGAAATTTCGGGATATTGCATCCTCCTTTCTGGCTCTCTCTCTCTCTCTCTTTCTCAGATACGGCCGTTGCGATCTTCCCATAGTTGTTGGCGTTTTTTTTCTACGAATTTTTTTTATTATATTATGTTTGTAAATTTTGCATTAATATTGGGAAGGATTTTTAAAAATAATTTTGGGATTTGTTTTCCAAATTATGTACGGAAATAATTATATAAAAAATTCATTTTCAATATCCGGTTTTAAAATATATCTATTTTTTTATATCGTTACATAAATATCAATTTTTAAAGAAATAAATATCTATAATATTTATTTTACTCTTTTATTATAATTAATATTATTTTTCTTTTATTTAGATTTTTTTATTATAATGATTTTTTTGACCCCTCATTGTTATTTTTAATAAAATCAAATCAATTTTTATTTTAATCTTAAATATAAACATAAACTCAAAAGGGTTTTTGATTTTAATCTTAATAATATTAATAAAGTTATGATAAATATAATATATTTACTAGTGCCTTAGACCAAAATATAAACACATCATAATAATTATTTATAATAAAGATCGATAAAAAATTAAAATGGTAAAAAATTACGCTAACACAAAGTATTCAAGTTTTTTAATTAAAAAAATATGAATTCTTTATGGAAAAAAAAACTTAATATTTATGCCAACCATTAAAAAAAAAATGGATCTATACACCTGAAAGAAAAAGAAATAAAAATTACTATAATAAAGCCTTTTGGATTCTTTAAAAAAAAAATCATATTAGTTATATAACTACTACAAATGAAATCAATGACATTTTGACAAGAAGGACTACTTCTATATGAAACCATATCATACTTTTTTTTTTAATAATAAACCAAATAAATAAAATCCAATCTACCTTTTTTATTATAATATTACAATATTTATGAAGGGTAATGTTGCAAAATATCAATACCATAAAACCAAATTTACAATATTTATTATTATAGTTTTTATTCCTATTTTTTGAGTTTCTTTTTTTATAATTTTTTTATATGTTAATTCTTTATTCTTTATGAAGAGTAATGTCGTTATGACAAGTATTGTTTTAAATATAAATGTAAATAAAAGAAAAAATGAACACATTTAAATTCAATATCTTCAATTTTGACATCTATGTAAATAATTGGTATAATTTTTTTTTGAACCTTTTTGCAGCATTTTTTTTTTGTATTATGATGGATTTTTGTTCATGGATTTTAAAATTTAATCTCGTGGATTAGTTTTCATTATTCTACTAGATTACTTTACAATGATTAAATATTTTGGTATTTTATCAAAAGTAATACACCAAAATATTCCTATGTGATCAGAGTTGAAGAAGGTCAACTATTTTATGTTAAAATTAAATAAAAATAATATGATAGATTACTGAAAGAAATCTATCAGAAGACTCTTGATAATGGGAGACCAGCGTAGCATCTGCCATCGATGACCTTTAGGCCACCTATGTTGATTCCAATACCATGTTGTAGATTATTACTTTACCAGTTAGGGATAATCAAGACAAGTTATATATGTTGATCATTTGATTTAAAATCTAATTGGAGGTCAGACGATTGAAACCACTAACAATGCATGGGCATCGTTTTTGGGCCAATTGTACAAATGTTTCTTTTTTTTTTTTAAATACTCAAAAAAACACATCTCTAAAATATTATCCTATTTATAATTGTTTCAGAATTTTTGTGATCTCACGTTATCAAATGAAAAGTAACTTTAAGGAAAAAATTGAATCATGAGGTTAAAAATCCTTAATATGTTTACCAAAAGAGGCTATTTTAACAATTTTAGCTTTTAATATCACATACAGTATCGCCAAAATCCGCCTTTACTGGTATTTTACTGTGTATGACCAAGGTCTTCGATGCTGAAGCCCAAGGAGGCCCATAAATTAGCTGTGTAGATGGGTCGTTATGGTCCATGGATCGTCTTGTCCATTTGAGAGCTCTCGTATTGGGCACATATTGAATTTCAAGCCCACAATGATGATCATTACCACAGAATGTCAATTTAAAAAGGTAGCAACAGCAATTAGCATTGAAATGTTTATGACTATTTTTAGACACTATTAAACTTACTTATAAATTTGACAAATTTTGAATTCCACTAATTTTTTTGTTCCACATTTACCCTTCTTCAGCAATTTGTTTCCTATTTTTGTGGGTCTATTTTTTTTTTTAATTACCGACATAATTAATATATACATTCGGATATCAAAATTAGAAAGGAAAAAATTTTCCTACTCTAATGGGGATTTTTGTTGGTGGGAGGATAGGTCACATGGCGCGAGAATGTTTGGAGCCGGATGCTGATTTGATGATAGCAGATAATAATTTGCAATATGGTTCTTGGCTCAAAGCTCCAAAACTTTCTGGTTTTAGTGGCGGCGGAGGAAGCTCGGTTGGCATGGTGGTCGGTGGCCAGAGTGGAGCTCGGGGGAGTGGGCGAGATTTCCGGCGTAATAGAGTGGATTCCTCTTTCCAGATTTCTCAGGATCGGATACGGCAATCACTAGTGGACGTGAATTTGAATTTGGAAGGTGCATTGAATGCGCACGAGGAGATTGAGGATAATTCTGCTAAGAAGGTGGTGGAATCTTTGACTTTGGAAAAGAATTGTAAATTGCCATTCTTATCCTTAGATTTTATAGAGTTGGGTGGGTCTCACTTGACTCCTATCACCATAACCAATGCCTTATCTAAAGAACATTCACGTAAGTCTTTAGTTGTTCATGAGTCTGGTGGTGGATCTGGTTGATCAAGGGCAGTCATTCAGTTTTCCAGTTTGGCGTTATTAGCAAATCATCAGAAGTGCTTAAGAAAGGAGGAAGGAAGAATCTAAAAGTTGCAGCAATGAAGGTTGGGTAAAAAGTGACCACCAATGGTTCTCAAGATAATGGTGGTCATGTTTCACCGAAAAGAAAGTTGGGTGCTGAGGCTACTATGGATGATGGTGGGAGGAAGAGAATGGTATTTGGCGATGTGACGAGTATTTTGAGATCGGCGGAGGTTGCGGAGCAACCCCGCCGGGAGCAATGAGCGTCATAGCTTGGAACGCTGGTGGGTTAAACGCTCGTAGCTTGGGAATCCGACGCGCGTTCGACAAATTCCGAATGATTATTCGAACTTTTTCCCCAAGTTTAGTTTTTATTTCGGAAACTAAACTTAGTGGTAGAGTGGCGAGTTTGGTGAAAAACAGTGTTGGCTATGCTGGTAGTGTGCATGTTGATTGTAAAGGTCGTAGTGGAGGACTTATTTTGATGTGGAAAAGGACTGGACAGTGGAGGTGAAGAGCTTCTCCAGCAGGCATATCGATTCCTTTGTTACTTCTCCAGATGGTGGTCAATGGCGATTTACGGGATTTTACAGACACCCAGTTAAAGCCTAAAGATATCACTCTTGGGATCTACTACGGCGTCTTCGTAATCTTTACACACTACTATGGTTGGTTGCGGGGGACTTTAATGAGATTCTTCATTTCTCAAGAGAGGTTAGATGGTCGTGAAAGAATAAATAGTAGTTTGCGAGACTTTAATGAGGTAGTGGATGAATGCGAACTGGTTGACTTGGGTTTTCAGTGGGCTTCATTCATTTGGAACAATCGCCAAGATCCTCCCCCCAGCATCCAAAAATGGCTTGATCGTTTGGAAATCCATTTTTCTGGGGGCTCGGCTTTTCCATCGGGATTTTTTTGGTTTCGGTCATCGAGTTATTCATGTGATTTTAGATTTCTCTCCAGAGAGTATCTTTGGCAATCATGGCGCGAGGCGTTCTATTTTTGATCCTATTTGGCGCTCTAAGGATGAATACAAGGATATTATCCTTAGTGTTTGATTCCGTGAGAGGATTGGTGGTGATGGGGAAGCGTTTTTAGAGGCTTTGGAACAATGTGCAGGAGCTCCCAAAGGGTGGGGTGATGGCATTTTTGGCAAGATTCCTAAGAAAGTGGCTAGTTTACAAAAGGAGCTCGAGGGATTGAATAATTTGCCTTGGAGCTTTGGAGTTAAGCAAAGGATCCTCGCAGTTGAAAAAGAACTTGATCATGTATTGGCATTGGAAGAATTATACTGGAAACAATGTTCTCGCACGGAATGGCTCAAGAGTGGGGAACGTAACACTAAATATTTCCATGCCAAAGCTTCACAAAGACACGACAAAAACGAATTTAAGCGTTTTGAGAATGCATAAGGGATGTGGGTGACAGAAAACAACAGAATTGTGGGGGAGTTGGTAAATTATTTTAATGATATATTTTCTACTTCCTTACCGGATGAGATAGAGCTAGAGGCTATCTTAAAAGGAGTGGATGGGGGAGTTTTTCCAGAAATAAGTGAGTTGCTGGATGCCCCATTTATGGGGTAGGATGTTCGAGAAGCTGTTTCCTAAATGGGGTCTTGGAAACCTCCAAGACCAGATAGGTTTCAGGTGGGCTTTTACCAAGAGAATTGGGATTTTGTAGGATCTGATGTCATTGAATTGTGCTTACAAGTTTACAATGGATATCGATCGATAAAGTCTCTGAACTCTACATATATTATTCTTATTCCGAAGATTAAGGCTACAAGGAAGGAGTCGGATTTTATGCCTATTAGTCTTTGTAATGTGATATACAAAATTATCACCAAAACATTGGCAAAATAGGCTTCAAACTCATTTGCATCATATTATTTCTTACGAACAAACTCAACATTATTGTTGCTAGTGAACATATGCATGCCATCTGACGAAAAGCCGGTGGTAAGAAGGGGCTCATGGCTTTAAAGCTCCATACGAGTAAAACCTATGATAGGGTGTAGTGGACTTTTCTACGTGCGATTATGTCAAAGCTGGGTTTTTCCAAGTTGAGAGGATGCTGGATTGTGTTACAATGGCAAATTTTTCTTTTCTTATAGAAGGATCGCATGTTGGTAAAGTGATGTTGATTATGCCTAAATTATGACAAAATAAAGCAGTCAATTGTAGTATAATTAGGATAGTCAATCCTACGAGAAGGAAATAAAAATAAACAAAAGAGATTAGTAGAACAAAAGTATTAGAGAAATACGTAATTAAATAAAGAAAATAAAGAAGTATTTTTGTGTTTTTAGAGTAATTTAATTGAAAGATAATGTAATTTAAAATGGAGAAAATTAAATAGTTAAAAACGATAAAATATCAGGAATCTTCTATATGTTTTGTTCACTTATTTGGATTTTGATTCATAAATTGACTCAATTAAAAGTTTCACATCCTAAACAATAAATCGGAGGATAAAATTTGAAGAACTTATGAATTAAATGTATTCGAGTAAACAAAGTTCTCATGTTAAGAACTAGAAAAAATTGTCTTATAATAAATTTGAAAGCGAAAATATGCCACCAGTGATATTACAGTAAAAGATCACTCATAAAACTATATCTATCAATATATTGTATCATATAACAATCATATAAAAAAAGCTTAACTGAATTTATATAAAAATTGTCAATAAAATATATTGATATGAAAAATAAATACAAATAAAAGGAAATTATTTACTTCTATATTTAAAACTTACAAACTATTAGAAAAACAAACCCCATACAAGTTCATTATATATATAGGATTATTTTTAGTCTCACCCAAGAACTTTAGCTTAATTTGTAAAACATTCTCACAAAATTCTAGAGAGAAAATTTGAGAATAAAAGCAAAGCAAAAATGAAAGAGAAAGAGTATATCTCTCATTTCACTCAACCTTCCCCAATAATGCCGTTTTATAAGCATAATTTTGCACTATTTCACCTAACCTTCACACAAATTTTTCAAACTTATCACAATAGTCGGTGCACACGCAACACCACTTTTCAAACTTATTACAGTAATCAGTGCACACACGACACAAATTTTTCAAACTTATTACAGTGCTACAGTACTGCTACAGTGTCAGCACACACTTATTACAGTAACTGCAGTAGTATATTAGCAACAATTTGGTGTATGAAATTAGGGAGGATCTAGTGCGATAAGATGTATGATAAGTTTAGTTTTCACATTTTCT
Source organism: Antiaris toxicaria (assembly GCA_035233585.1). Taxonomy (NCBI): domain Eukaryota; kingdom Viridiplantae; phylum Streptophyta; class Magnoliopsida; order Rosales; family Moraceae; genus Antiaris; species Antiaris toxicaria. The sequence goes on from CP141161.1 coordinate 12,576,221, forward strand.
TGACATAAATAGTGATGTCTACTTTCTCAATTTGACACTACTGAAAATTAAATTACTAAAATTAGATATATTCAAAATAGAATATTATAAGTAAACTTATTAGAAATATTTAATTTTAAACTTATTTAGTATACTATTAAAAAAGATAAAAGAGAACAAAGCAAAATAAAATAAAAACTTCACGAAATTTTTAAAAAATCTAAATTAAAGTACACAAAACAAAATAAATTAAAAAAAATTAAAAAAAAACTAACATTTTCAAGAATAAGCTATTTTGTTTATGAAAAAGTGATAAAATAACTCTATTTTATAGAGTTATCAGGTGCTATTATGAGCTATTAGGCAAAGGTGTCCTTTTTTTTTTAGCTGTTTTTGTTTTTACTTTGGGCCAAACTTTTTTGCAGGGCTAATTCGATTGGCAGAGCAAGAAAGTATTATTGCGGGGGTTTCTTGTGCCAGGGAAGTGCTGAGTGTTAATCACCTTGTCTTTGCGAATGATTGTATTCTCTTTTGTAGAGCAGATGTGCAAGGTGGTCAAGATATTAAAGATATTTTGGAAAAATATGAGAATGCCTCGTGTTAATTGGTTAATCTTTAGAAGTCGGGAATTAGCTTTTGCCCTAATCTTGATGATATTTGTCATAGCGACATTATTAATATTTTGAGTTGTCCCAAAGTGATACGTATGATGTTTATCTTGGTTTCCCATCTTCTGTTGGACGAAATAAAATAAGGGTGTTTGGAGATTTTAGGGAGAGATTATGTAAGAAGTTGCAACTTTAGAAAGGCAAGTTGTTTTCGGTGTGCGGTAGGAAAATTCTTATTAAAGCATGGCCCAAGTTACCCGTCTACATTGTGTGACGAATTACAATCACTAATCTCTAGATTTTGGTGGAAGGTGGGGTGGAGGATAAAAGAATATGCATTGGGTTCATTGGGCTGTTAATAGGATTTTGTTGGCCAAGAAAAGACGGTGGATTTTGACACGTCCAAATTCTCTAATGGTCCGTGTCCTTAAAGCGAAATATTTCCCACATACGACTATTTTTTAGGCGAGTGTTTGGACTAATTCTTCTTATACTTGGCAAAGTATTTTTTGGGGGCATGGCTTATTGGGAAAGGGTATTTGCTGGAAGATTGGATAGAGTGAAGGGGTTAGAGTTTTTCAAGATCTCTGGCTGCCTAGACCATTGGATTGATGGCCCATTTCCACCCTTATTATGGGCTTGGAGGATTTGGTGGTTTCAGATATAATCACACCATTAGGGTGGAATCGCGAATTGATTCATGACTACATTCTGAAGGTTGATAGTGATGTCATCTTTAGTAACCCTCTTAGTGTCAGGCCAAGATCGGACGCCATTGTTTGGCACTATGAACCTAAAGGTTCACTCTCGGTTAAATCTGGGTATAAGGTGGAGATGCAAAGCAGGGACAGGCCTAGTGTTTCTGGAAGAAATGGCAATGTGGTATGGTGGAATAAGCTGTGGAATGCTCGGATTCCTAGCAAGTTGAAGCTACATATGTGGAGGGCATTTCATGACGCACTGCCCACTCGTGCCCAGCTTGTACATCGTGAAATTTGGGAGGAATGTGCTCTTTGGCATGTGTTGGGCTCAATTAGACCTGGGCCTTTTCCCTCTCTTTGCCTCTCTATTGCAGATAAGCTGATGTTTTTTGCATGGTGGTTTGGTCGGTCTAGCTAAGGTAGGATGAGGAGGCCTATGGAGGTCGTTCAACGGGCGGGTAGGACTCTAGGAGACTTCCAATCTTCATATGGGCTTGATGGAGCTCTGCTACAACAAACTCAAAGGGCCAAAACGGGTTTGGAAAGCTCTTGCAGTTGGACATGTGAAGATAAATGTGGATGCTGCAGTGGATGATGCTCTTGATTACATTGGTATTGGTGTTGTTGCCCTCGATGGCTCTGGTATTATCCCTGGTGCTGTCTCTAGACGGATGTTGGGGAAGTTCTCTCCCTTCATTGGTCAATGCATGGCTGTTAGTGAGGGGGCTTGGTTTGCGCAAGAGTGTGGATTTCCATGGTGGGTAGTTGACACAAAATGCGATTAACGTTGCACGTTCAGTCCATTCTCTGGCTCAATGATAAGTAGAATCGAATATTGTTGAGGATATTCAAGATTTAAGGTTAATTAGATTTGCGAAGTGGCGATGTTTGTTATGGTTTTCATGAAGGGAATTCCATAACCCAATTCTTAGCTAGATTTGCACTATCTAATTCTGTTTCTACCATTTGGAAACCCAAGTGGTTGGGGGCTTTAGTTAAATTTGACATTTTAAGTTTGGAATAAAATTACATCCTTCTCTTAAAAAAAAAAAAAAAATTGAATGCACGATTTTTTTTTTTTTTTTAAGGAATTGAGTATACATTTGTTTCATTTGCTCAACAGCGTGCCATCCAAAAAATTTTTAACATCTTACAATAATGACCCAGTCAGTTTTATGATAATTATAATAATGACCCATCAATTTTGTAGTAAATGTTTATGTACTAATTAAAATACTCAAGGATACTAACAAAAGACAATATATATAAATATAATTATATATATTTATATATGATAATTAAAAAGTCATTATAAAATTTAAATTCATAATTAGAGGCAGTATACATCATTTTCATCCAAAAAATAAATAAATAAATAAAAAGGAAGAGAAGGTAATACAATATTGACATAGTAATTAATATCGTGGAGAAAAGGAATTGTAAAATCATTAACAAAAAGGAAAAAGAAAATCGTTCTGTGGGTCAATGTCCATGCACAGTCAATTGATACGTTCCCTACTGTTGAAATGCCAGCCCATGAGTTGAAAGAAGGAGATGAATATCAACTCGGTGGGAAGATCGTGGTTGTGTCATTCTTTTCATATTTGGGAAGGTCAAATAATCACGATGATTGGAAGAGAGAATTTGATTTAAAAATTCGAAAGAGTTTTTAATTTCTAATCTCATTTGTGTGTGTGTGTGTGTGTGTGTTATATTTACTAATTTGAGATTTAGAAAGTGTGTAACTCAAATTAATGTGACTGTAATGAAATAGAAATAACGACTACAATGAATACAATGACTATAATGACAAAGTCTATATATAATTTTCAACTAATATTAATGAAAATAATGGCTAAGAATAATGTATAGCGTATGGCATGCCAAATCATATAATCTAGTGACAAACCCATAAACTATTTCATGATAAACTAATAACAATGGAATAGAAACAATTACTGTTAAATATCAGTGAGACTAGAGAGAAATAAAAAAGGGAGAATCATTTTATGTCTAATTTCAAAATAGTAATATATAAGGAGTTGTTTTTGTTTTGTTTTTTGTGTTTTTTTTTTTAATTTTAAAGATTAAAGATCCTATTTTGTTGGAGAGAATCTAATATATTATGTATGAGCATTTGATCCTAGTTTGACTATCTATGTAAATCATCCATTAGTATTTGATAAATAGACTATTTCACAGTAAACTAATAACGATGAAATAGAAACAATTACCATTTAATATCAATGAGAACATAGAGAAATAGAAAGGGAGAATCATTTGATATCTAATTTCAAAATAGCAATATATAAGGAGTCATTTTTGTGTGAGTGTGTGTGTGTGCGCTTTTTTTTTTTTAATTTCAAAGATTAAAGAATATTCTGTTGGAGAGAATCTAATATATTATGTACGGGCATTTGATCCTAATTTGACAATCTATGTAAATCATCCATTAGTATTTGATATATAAACTATTTCATGATAAACTAATAACAATGAAATAGAAACAATTACCATTAAATATCAGTGAGAATAGAGAGAAATAAAATGGGAGAATCATTTGATATCTAATTTCAAAATAGCAATGTATAAGGAGTCGTTTTTGTTTTTTGTTTTTTTTTTCGTATGTGTGTGTGTGTTTTTTTTTTTTTTAATTTCAAAGATTATAGACCCTATTTTGTTGAAGAGAATCTAATATATTATGTATGGGCATTTAACCCTAATTTGACTATGCATGTAAATCATCCATTAGTATTTGATATATAAACTATTTCATGATAAATTAATAAGGATGGTATAGAAACAATTACCATTAAATATCAGTGAGAATAGAGAGAAATAAAATGGGAGAATCATTTGATATCTAATTTCAAAATAGCAATGTATAAGGAGTCGTTTTTGTATTTTTTTTTTGTTTTTGTTTTAATTCAAAGATTAAAGACCCTATTTTGTTGGAGAGAATCTAATATATCATGTATGGGCATTTAGTCCTAATTTGACTATCTATGTAAATCATCCATTAGTATTTGATTAATTTTTATGAAGATCAATATTAAGAATATGCACATTGTGATCATAGACCTAAATTTTTCAATATTGATGAAATGAAAAGGGTTACTACTAGCATACAATTAATGGAAAATTACCGTCAATTATTTCTATAAGAAATTATTCAATAGATTGGATATAACATATTATTATGTTTATATGATATATCCATTTAATAAATGATTGATATTTAAGTGATTTGTTAATATTAATTATATTTTAAATTCTTTATTGTTATTTTCTTTTCTAATAAATCTCAATTTATTTAAGTGATTAAAATAATAATAAAGAATTTAAAATATAATTAATATTGGCACATCATCCAGATATAATTATTTATTAAATAAATATATTATATAAGATGATAACGTGATGGATACAATAATTTTTCTATTTCTTTTCCAAATTAAATAAGTGTTTTTCATTTTATAATTTTGGTTATGTTTCTTTATACTTTGTGTCTATTCCTGGTAAATATTATATTTTTGAGCATGGCGGGTCAACTTGTCCATCTAAACTTAATTTGTTTTATGATGTAGACATGCGAAGTACCATTTAAGTACAAAATTAAAAACCTAATAAAGTTTGGAGGTACATGTAAGTACCATGTAAGGACAAACCTAATCAAGTTTTCCTAAATTACAGATTTCATCTTTTCAGTTATTTATCAAAACAAAAAAATAAACTTAACTCTTAAATTAGAGTAATACGCGTAAGCTTATAGTCAATTTAACTAATATGTCTACTTTAATATATAACGTGGAATTAAATCTTTGACTCTTCAAACACAAGTCTAACTTAATCTTCTACCTCATGTCATTTGACCTAATAGTCATTGATGTTAACTAATTATACATAAAAACTTTATAGTGCTAAATTTAATTCTATATGGAACGACAAATTCAGGTATGAATATATCATTAAGCTATATAAATAATCATGTTTAAATATATCACAAAATGTATTCATATAATGTATATTCAAAGTATATATATTTACTGGCATTTTTACCACTTGCATAGATCTAGCGCCTAGCTACCGTTTTCTAATGAGTTTTGTGCCCACTAAGCGACGTCGGGGCCGTTACATCAAAAAGTAGTTGAGTAAGATATACGTATGAATTATTTGTGTGTTAAAAAATTGAAAAAGTCCAACTTGACAGCCAACCAGAAACCCTTTCTTAGTATTAAAATCTTCCCGGCAGCTATTTACTTAAAAATTAATCAAAACCAAAGAAAGTCGGCTCCGAAGACTTGTACGCTAAATGGTTGAAGAATGAAGATAAGTAACAATTATATAAACGTTCATATGTGTATATACACACAACTTATACACACACAAACACTAGTATGGTGAAGTGCCGTAGGCACTTGTGTGCTTTGGTTTTGTTGTGTTTTTTTGGCTTGATTGCAACAAGAAAAATAAAAAATTTGTTTTCCAAGTCTAGGTAATCGATATGGTCAACTCCCGTTTATCGCAAATTCCTCATTTTAATTTCTCAATTTCACAAATCCTCATGCTCACAAGACCCTTTTACACAAAAAGATTACATCCTTAAAAACATCCCTCTTTCATGAGTTGGTCGAGTTTGCTCATGGGTTTTTTTTTTCCTTCAGTTTGGCCTTCCACTTTTACAATTGTCCGAAGTCACATCTACGCATGAAATAAATTACTTGCAGAGATTTAGTATCTTTGCATAAATATAAAACCTTGCTATGGAAGAACCAAAACTTAAACTTCAAATTAGTTATTTGTTAGTTGCTGCTATGGTCTTATATTTTTTAGATATTTGGTTATTAAATAGCAAAATTTTGTTGCCATGAGGCTTTGTCGAATATGAAATATTTAACACCATAAATTGAAAATTTTCGTGGCACCAAGATCAGGCATCTTCTTGGCAACTCTAATTAAATAATATGTAATCCCTTCGAATGGTTTGATCTTTAAATTCTGCAGACTTTCTGCTCGGAACAAAAAGTTTAGAAAATTTGCATGTCGGAATAATTAATTTACCATGTTTCTCCACAGAAAGGAAGGAGAATATTGGGAGGTTGTAAGAAATTCATCTCAATCTGCTTTTGCAAATTAATTAGTGTGCCAAGGAAAAAGATGCAACATTTACCTCCAAGGAAGAGGAAAAGCACAAAAACAAAAACATAAGCTATATAATAAAGTCCACGAGAAATGACCAGGCTTATGATCACTAACCTGTTGATCATTATGCAATGCCAAGACTGCCACAAGCCAGCCAGGGCAGAAAAAAAAATTGGATCATGAAGTAAAATTAAGTGAAACAATAATATTAGCATTAGGCCTAATAACGAGAGGAATTAAGAGAACGAACATGAAGCAATATACAACTAAGGCCTGAAACTAATTGGAAAGTTGTTACTAGAAATTGGAAGTACACAATATCGCTAACAATTAATAAAGTAAGGATAGAGTATTGTTCTTATTAGGAATGTTGCTACTAAGTACTAAAATTATATTAATTCTAATTTTATTTGAACGACTGCAAAGCAAACAGAAAAAAACAAGTGCAAAATTTAATAGGAGAAAACCAATAAAAAGAAAGTTCTAGGGTTTCTAATTTCATAGTCAATTAATATCGATGCCCTATGCTATAGCGAGCCTCACAAAAATATTTATAAATATTTCTCAAGCATTAATAAAAATACCATAATAAGATAGTTATCATATTTTAATCTCAAACTAAGAACTTACCATGTTTCGTTATGAACAAGAAATTTATAATGCTACAAAAGACATATAATTATATCTAACTTATGACAATCTCATGAGAAATTAAATAAGATTTAATTCAATTATCACTTTTTAGTCTCAAATTAAATCACAAATCATACAAAAGTTGACCATAAATTCACAAGCATTAAGAACATAGAAAAAAAATTTAAATATCCATAATACGGCTAGGACATAGCCCTAAAAAGGAAAACTAAACCTAAAAATTGAAACTGAAATAAAATCCTAAAATACTAAAACACAAATCCTAATGGTTTGTAGAGGCACCTTACTTTCTTTGATCTATTTGACATGTACAATTTTTTTTTTCCATCGATATACCTACAATTTGCATTAAAATTCCTTTTGTACTTGTCTGTTTAGTTGATTTAATAGCTTTTTCATTGCTTTGCAAAATGATACTCTGCTTTTTAATTGTTTGGCTATAAATTTTGCATGAATATTTCCAAAAATGAATATGCCAAACCATCAAAGCATAAGTAGACAAAATATAAAGTGTCAAACATTGGGCTTTCAAAATTGTGATAGTTGTTTAATTTGACAGTTGTAATCTTAAAACAAAGCCATAGCTACCAAATCATCAAAGGATATGGTTTAGTGGATAGGATGTCTTAGGTATCTCATCTTCATTCATCCAGGTTCAAATCTCGTAACCCTCGCTAAGGTCTCTATTTCAGTTCTAATAGTTGAAGTATGGGTAAGGGTGTGTAAGTCGTAGTGACCTCAGATGGATAACTAAGAGATACTAGTATAAAGTTCTGACTGCGCCTTCTGTGATTTCAAGATTGTAAAAGAGTCAAAGAAGAGTAAGTAACGAAGCGAACCATGCGACCCCCCCTTTTTTGGGGAGAGAGGGGAAAAAAAAAGGCCACGGCTGCCGAAGACATATATTTGCTACAGCTGTATATTTAAGTAGAAATTGAGATGCAGGTGAACGATAGTCGTAAAAATTCGAAGTAAATTATTTTTTTTTGGTGAAAAAACAATGATGTGTATGGTGTAACATTTTGACACCTGTGCTTTTCAACGTAGGTGAAGTGCAAAAATTGGCCTCTTCATAAAGCTAGCAGGTATGCAACATGGATTTTGAATAAGATGTAGTACCAAAATTTTCTACAACAAGCAAAGGTGCATGCGATGTGTATATGTTATGATATTATCCGCTTTAAAAGCTAAATTTGTTAAATTATGTATTAATTGCCATCAATAATGTCTTTAATTAAAAGGTTGACTAAGTTAATAAAAGAAAATACCTTCTCCAAACGTACTGAATTGCCTATAAATATTATATGGGAGTTGAGACATTAAGGTGTTTTGTGAAACAATTTATCGTTAGCTAGTTGCAGTCTTCTTTATGTAATCAGTCCTAAAGAAGTACTCTAAATTATAATGATTAAAAACTTCTTCTAGAGAAGGGTAGTATCATAAAAATTACAAAATTCAGCTAGAAAATAAAAGAAAAATACATAAAAGCACCATGACTAAAACTAAGTACTACTATCTATTTGTGAATTTCATATTGTTAAAAACTCACATGTGCGTGTCTTAAATCTTAATACTACTCAAAATAATAAGAGGATTCTTAAAGGTGTAAACATCATGACAAATTATTATCACATGTGTAATACGACACAAGCAAAAACGTATATAACTAACTTGGTCACACATAACAACGTGTAAACTTTAAAGCAAGTACAATTTATGATCTTAGCATTTTTTTTTTATGGAGATATTTTGTCAAAGTGATTTTTTTTTCCTGAAAAGGGAAATATGTATTAAAATTAGAATAAAGTAAACATTTCAAATCTCATTTTGTACTGCAGAGACATTCACTTTGTTAAAGTGATGTGTTTTTTTTTTTTTAAACCCAAAGAAACGGCTAAACTCAATGGTAGAGCCACGTGTACTGGATAAAAGTTTTAATGTTCTCTAAATCTTTATTTTTGGTGTAAACTTTTATGTTTATAATCTTTTTTTAATCGTTTCAATTATTCGCGAAATTTTGAATTTTAACTAAAATAGAATACAAATTAGCTAGCCAGAAAAAAAAAAAAGTATAGTGAGACTCCCAGTAATCAAATAAAGATCAACTACACTACTATGAATACATAACTTTGTAGATTGTATTTAAAAAGTGAATTAAGCTCGTTTCAAGACTTGAAGAATTTGAAATGAAAAGGAATTATGGAAATACAAAGAAGAACTATGAATACATAACTTTGTAGGTTGTATTTAAAAAGTGAATTAAGCTCGTTTCAAGACTTGAAGAATTTGAAATGAAAAGGAATTATAGAAATACAAAGAAGAAAAAGAAAATAAAGAGTTAAAAAAAATGCTCTATTAATTGAGTCTAGAAATTTGACTTAATAATTATGCCCACCACCAACCCTATGGTGATTGAATTAGACATGTACAACTGTTCAACTTGAGAGGTACTTTTCTGTTCAACTTAAACAAATGTTTTAATTATGATCCTATTTTATGAGAATAATTCATAAGCGTCCCACTACAACTTAAAAATAATTATGGCTTCACCGTGAGTTAAAATTTAAGATTTAAATAGTGTATAAGTTGAGTTCGGAATAATATAAAATTTTAAATTAAAACCGCGATTGATTTAATTATAATTTTTATTAAAATTTTTAAAGAAATAAAAATAAAAATAAAATTTTAAATTCGAAACTTTAAAGTAAATAAGACTTAAATACTAGTACTTAACAAAACGTGTACCATGATAAAGTGATTTTTGACCAGACAGCAACAGTCCCATTCATGTATATGGGAGAACCTTGAGGTGCTTGAACCTTATCTTTTAGAAGAAATTTCAAATAATTAAAAGGAGACTAACATACAAGGGGAGGCAATGACAAGTACATTTTCCGTACATTCAAGGTGGCACAACAAGACAAGTTTTGTGGTTTTTTCTTGAACTTGGGCAGGCCATGCTAAAACTAATATAATACGATATCGTTACACCAGAGTGTCCCTGTGTTTATATATTTAAACGTTTAGTTTAGTTTTTTCTTTTTTCTTTTTTCTTTTTTTCAAAACTTTAGCCTTGAATTTAAAAAATATTTTTTTTTTTTCCATGAAAGATCACGTTCAATAATCAAAAGCATAAAGTCGGCGTTATAATGACAAGAGGTTCAAAAGATATAGAAAGACGGTGGTGGAGCCAAACGTAAATCTTAATGGAGGTGCACACTAATTTATATATAAATATATATATATATAACATTGAAGTATTTAAAAGAGTAAACTTTTAGTGAGTTAGTGGGGGCTGTATAGGAATTTTTAATATTTAGGGGGATTAAGTCGAAAAATCATAAATTTTTTTTATAAAATTAAAAGAATAAAAATTCAACAGAGACTATGCATCTGCAGGAATTTTCTTTATTAGGTGAAAAGAAGAAAAAAGGCTAAAATTTTTTTAAATACAACTAAAGGGAAAGTACAGTTTTTTGATCTATTTAGACGGGAGATTTATTTTTAAAAAATAAAAAATTTTAAATTTGAAAAATAAAATGTTATTTAGATTTTTTTTAAAGTAAAAATTTATTTAAATAGGTAAAAAATTTTCTTTATCTTTTCTTTATCTAAAGGTAACTTCTTTTTCATTTTTAAAAATAAAAAATTTTGAATGTTTAAATATAAAAATTTAAGGAAGTCTCTTTTTTAAAATGAAATTTTTTTTTTTAAAAAGTAAACTCCCAAATAAATATAGAATCACCCATCGTTGTAATTTGTCGTCAGGCCACGCTTTTGATTAATTATTTAGTTTGATCAAAATTTTAATTTTACATGATTAAGACAAAATCGTTTGTACGTTGTATGTATAATTTATATAAGAAAAACCAAATTATAGGGTGGTTTATTACTTATTAAGTTGATCCCATATGTACGTGTCACTATAAAAAACGAAAGCAGTGAAAAGACTAGTAAGATAAACCTTACCTTTCATTTTCCGAGTCCCGTCAATTTACGTGATTATAAATTTACCCGTCTTTATGATTGAATAGAATTTTTTACATTGTCGCTTCTGTCCGTACTATGTTTTCTCTTTTTTTTTCTTTTTTTTTTTTAATGCAACTATTCCTTAGCCAATGTTAAGAGGAATATATATATATATATGCATGTCTATATATAAATGATTCTATAATGAATTAAAGTTTTTTATCTATTCATAAAATAAGATCTAAAAGTCAGCGTTTGAATTTAATGAAAATGTATACACATTCAATCACACTATATATTAATACCTAAACATAATAAAATGCAACTCCTAACAAAAAAAAAAAAAAAAAAAAAAAATTGGAAGAGGACATCGGCCACCATCCAACGGCACTGTTGCACCAACCCAGTGCAAGTGTCGGCAATTTGTCGAGAGTTGCAAGTGCGAGCTAACCTCCATCACCACTTAATCTCCCATCAATTACTAGTTTTCTTCCTCGTCTCCAATCAGCATGAATCGACAAATCCGATAGGGGGAAGGTGCGGCTGTGAATTCCCTAGAGAAGATCACAAGGGAGAAGAGGTCGGCGAGGGGAGTCGAGAAGTTGCATGGACAACGTTGGCAACGGAGATGGCTAAGAACTGGGCTGATCACGATTTTCCATAACCTTTTGTCATGAGATCTTATGCTCATTGCCAAGATATGGTAGCCTTTGCTGACCCAAGGCTCAAATGTGATCTCTCTTGGCATTGGTGATGATTGCCCACCACTTCTCTGGCTTCTGCACCATCACGATTCGCCACCTATGTGAGCCATCGTGCACTCCCCAATCACTGGAGTTCTCAACAGACCACCCGACCAATGTCTTACATCACTGGCTTATCGAACCACCATTAGCGATTCTCATCATCGTCGGTGAATGATTGTTAGAGTCCATGGAGTTGTAGCTTCGAGAAATATTTTTATTTTTATTTTTTACTTTTTTTTTAAATTTTGACAAAGAAATCTTATTGTTAGTGTGAAAAGTTTTATGTTAACTTGGTGGTTTTTAAGCTTTTTTAACCTTTAAATTTAAATTTTACGCAGAAAAAATTTTACTACATCAAAAGAAGCCCATATATATATTTATAGATATATAAACAAAATTATCATTTCACACTGACACCAAGTCCTATTCATTTCCTACGTCCACATAGACCAATTAATTGTTATATTAATTATAAGCAAATGTTTGAGGGTGATCACGCCAATTCCCCTTCTCAATCAATAAAGAAGTATTTGTTAATAATATTTGATAACTACATTATTTTCTTCTTTCTTCGCCGCCCCAACTTTATTATTATTGTTGTTAATTTATTCTTATTGAGTCACTTCGGTGAACTTACAATGCAAACAGACAAACTGGAAAAAAGAACATAATAAAGGGGCGTTTGTTTTTTTGTCTTGAAAATGATTTTTCATTTTCAAAAACATAAAAAACGAAAACGATTTCAAAATAGTGTTTTGTTTATTTAACATTTTCAAAACCGTTTCGAAAACACCGTTTTCAACTATGTTGCTTTTTTGGATTTTTTGAAAACGAAAAAAAGTTGTTTTCACTTTTTGTTTTCATTTCCAAAAAATATTGTGTTTTTTGGGTTTTTTGAAAATGAAATGGGTTTTGAAAAAATATAACTAAACAAATTTTCATTTTTATGTTTTTCAAAATATACACTTAGAAAACATAATTAAACACAGTTTCAGAAATGATCTTAATACAGTTTTCAAAACATTCTCATTTTCAAAAAAATTTGAAAACAGAAAACATTTCAAAAACAATACCAAACGCTACCTAAAAGTCACAGAATTTGTTCCTTTTTAGACTACGATAGTAACATGATATTCAATGTACATGATCATGCTAATGTTATATTTTATAAAAAAAAAAGTCTCAAAAAAATAATATGCTTAAGGTTTTAATATTAATATAGAATGACTTCTAATGTTTTATTTACTTTTTATCTTTATTATGAAATTTTAAAATTCATAAAAATAAAATTTTAATTAATATTTAAAATTTTTAGAACGATATAACGATAATGACTAAATAAAAAGTTGAGACAGCAACAAGTATTAATTAAATATCAAATTTAACATTGGCTTTACTTGATAGGTAATTTGTCATAAAATTTAATATATTATACATGACATAGCATTTTATTAAAAAAAAATCAAATTTTAGTGTTAATTAGTTAAATAGTGTGTTTCTTAGCACTTTATTAGAGTTGTGGAATTTGTCATAAAATATAATATGTTGAAAATTTGACATCAAATATGATACTTTATTTTTAAAAAAATTCAAAATTTATCATTAATATATTAATTTAAGATGCTTTTAAGTTTAACTATTTAAATAGTGCATTTCCAAGACAAAAAATCAGCACTCAAGTATTAAATATGGAATTTGGAGGTTGGTCTTCTTGGTGAAATAAATAGGATAGAAAATAAAAAAAAAAACGTAAAAACAAAAGTTTAGCTAAAGAAAACTTGTAACATAAAAAGATTATATGTTTTTTTTATTTTAATTCAAAAATACCCTTTTAGAGGTCAAAAAAAAGTACCTGAAATTTTTTTTTTCGTGAGAAAAAAAAATCTGAAGTTGGAACTCGTAAACGTAATCTCTAGAAGACATCACATCGATCACAATTTGGAGAAATAGCCAAAATTTTGAAAGACATGCACAAAGCTTTATAAAGAGATTCTTTTCAAGATTTTGCCTTCTTCTTTTCCATTTGTTATTAATGCATTTTCTCTAGTGATTAGGGGGGAGAAAGGGACCGCCAAACTTATTTCCTCCACGTAAGCGAGGCAAGCCGGGCCAGTTTTCTAACGCGGCCAGGCCCACATCTCAAGAAAATCGGGAAGGCGGGCCCATATGGATCTGTCGTTTTTTAACGCGTGCGCCCTAATGGGCCCCACAGCTTTAACAAAAGGCTCGACCGGTAGGCCCCACTCAAATTACGCGATGTACTTGTTCGTACGAGTACGGACGGTTTACAGATTTTTATTTATTTATTTTTTTGTTGTTGCAGTGTTTGGCCGCGTATTTGTGTTGGTCAAGGTGAGCATGATTTTTCGTATACGATGACTATTCAATAGTTTAATGTCGTAATGCTACGTGGCAAGGAGAGTTGGAGGTAATCGATTGGACGAGGGCATATGTATCATGAATGCAACAAATAATGGCAATTCACGCTGTGATGCTATATTCTTTACTTAATAATATTATATTAATATAATATTTTAATGAGGGGTTTATTTTTAAAACATAAAAAAATTTTAAATTTAAAAAATAAAAAATCGTTTGAATTTTTTTTAAGTAAAAAGTTATTTGAATGAATAAAATTTTTTTTAAATAAAACTTATTTTTATTTTTTAAAAATGAAAAAATTTAGATGTTTAGATATGGAAATTTAGAAAGATCTATTTTCTTAAAATAAAAAATTTTTAATTTTTAAAAAAAGGAACTCCCAAACAAATATACACTAAATTTAAACTCAACTCATTTAATATTTGTATCAAAATTTCAAATAATAATCAAACCTATTTATTAATCGTGTTAATCTGAATTAACTTATTTAAATTAAATATAAACAAAATAATAACTTATTCAATATGATTATGATATTTTGACATATTTATTATTCAACATATCTTTTCTTTTATGAAAAAACAACTGAAATTTATTTATAAATCTTTAAAATTCATATTATTTGTACTTTATTAATTATGAAAACTCTTGTTTTGTATAATATATAATTAAGTAAAATATATATAGTTAATTATGTCAAATCCTGTTAATCCGTATCAAAAGGTAAACTCAGCCTTACCTATTTATTAATCGTGTTAACATATTTTTAACTTAAACCTATTTATAAAAACCCCAAACTCGTTAATTTTATATCGTGTTTGTGTCAGTCTATTATATCGTAACCCAAATTACCAGCTCTACCATATATTTTGCACCTCCTATTTTTTTTTTTTTTTTTTTGTGAATTGGAAATTGAGAATCAACTAAAATATGTATTTGGAGTAGGAACTAGCGATGATAATGTTTTAAAATGATTGGGTTCAGCTTACTTATCTTAAATTCATGAAAACTTACTTAACTTAGTTTAACATACTAAGGGTTTTAGAATTTGAACAAAAAATTTGGTTCACTTCCGAGTTACTTCTAAAGTTATTTTTTGTTTTAAAAATAAAAAGTGGCGGAGTCAACCTTTTTATTTGGTCAAGGCGTACATTTGTTTTTTAGGGAGTTTTACTATAGGGTGCACATGCTTTACCCCATGAATGGAGTAATGTTATTTAGACCCTTCGATCAAAATTGGACGGTGCAAAAATGCTAGTTGTAATGGTACACCAATATACCTTTTCACACAAAATTTTACCTATCTAAACCAAAATTAAAAAATAAAAACTGGAAAACAAGAACTTCTTGTTATTATTTGAAGTTTGAAGCCTTCATTCCATTGAAGTAGAAGTACAGAGAGAGATCAACTCATGGCTGTTTTTGTTTGATTAATGAAAAATTTTCAAATAAAAAAATGTACTCTAAACAGAAAAAAAAAAAAAAAAAACTAAATAAAAAAGCAAGATGCAAAACTAATGTCAAGCTTTACACAGACCTACCCAAATCCCTTTTTGAATTAAAACCCACCATGCCCCCTTAACGGCGACATGTATGAATCTAGCCCATTTCCCTTGATGGAGGTGATAACACATATCTATCCCGAATTTGTGAGACTTACAGTGGGCGATTCTCACAACTCCTGACAACCATCGGCTCGACAAAAGCAGGAGCTTTGGCCTCTGGAGATCAAAAGCTCGGCTTTTGATAAGGCTCTTGGTGACCCGGTTGTGTATAGGACCCAACGACTGGATCTAGTCCAAGAGATGGTGCTGAAGAGGTCGAAGATCGTGGATCTGAGGGTTCAATAGGTGGTTATCGTCGATTGCACACTATTGACCACTCCAAGCTAGTCCTTTGTGCTAAGGCTAAGTGCTATGGTGCATGAGATCTGTGCGCTGGATCTTCATGATGAAGTTTTGCCCTCCACCGAAATTGTGCACAAGACCATGTCATGCTGGTGAGGTTGCCAACGGCCAACGGAAGGGCTGTTGGTTGGCTTTTAAGTTTTTTTTTTCTTTTCAATTTTTTGATATATTTACAATATTTGGATTTTAATATGTGATAAAGAATACATGTACTCTCACTCAAATTGAATAATAACCATTAAATGTTATCTTATCAATAGGGTAAAAAAACCATATATTATTGTATAATTATGCTAATATCTTTTTAAAGAAAAAGATAACATGAAAGTATGTCCTTTTTGATTTAGAAAGATGACATACAAAATACTAAATAATGTCATAGTGATTTTTGAAAACTATTAAATGCACATATAATAGTTAGCGATGAGTTTCGATACCTTAAAAACCCTGCATAATAGGATTTAGTGGGATCAAATATAGATTAGAGCTATAAATATTCGTTGGGTTAGATGAGTCATTCGTAGCCTGTCTCTTTGGTCATTGGGCTAGCCCGACCCTAACCAGCATAGTCACTTGGACACTATTGGCCTGACCCTAATGTCCAAGCTAGTTGGGCTAAGGTTTTAAGAACACGAGTAGGATGCATATGAACTTTTATATATTTTTTTTAATTTTAAATTTGATAAAACATTAGGGGGTGTTTGGGGGCGTTTTGAAGACAAATTTTGGTACTTTTTTCTGCTTCACAACCACTTTTTACTATTTATATTTTCAAAACTTTACACTAAACTTAAACTTTAAAAGCTTATAATTTTGTGTATAAAAGTTCAAATGAGATTTTTTTTAAATTGCATAAAATTTCAAAAGAAACGAAGAAATATCTTTATTGATAATTTTTTTCTAAATAAATTTTTTATAATTTTACACTTTTTCACTCCAGATAGTTTAAAACCACTTTTTATTATTTATATCTTTAAAACTTTAAACTAAACTTAAACTTTAAAAACCTATAATTTTGCGTATAAAAGTGCAAATGAGATTTTCTTTTAAATTGCATAAAATTTCAAGAGAAATGAAGAAATATCTATATTGATAAATTTTTTTAAATAAATTTTTAAAATTTTACACTTTTTCACTCCAAATAGTTTTTCTCCCCTTCAAACACATTTTTCAAAATTTACTTTTCTACAATCTCTAAAATACATCTCTAGAACCTCTCCCAAATAGGCCTAGTTTCACTTCTGGACGTACAGGACGTACAGGAAGAAATATCTAATATATTTCCTTTTTGGCACGTACAGGACGTCTTGAGCAGCCTATATTTTCAGTTTTAAATTATAGATATATTTAATTTTGAGTGAAAAAATAGAAAAAAAATATATAATTTTGTAGATAATCTCTTTCTCTCTTTTTTATTTATTTTTTATTTTGAAAAGTTCAATTGGCTAGTTATATTACTTCTCCCCTATTTACTAGCAAGATTTTTTGTCTTTGGTTTTTTATGTTGATTTATTTTTTTTATAAATTTAGGATAAAAAAATTTAAACTTTATATTTTATAATGAAATCAGACGGAGGATTACTATTAAATTATGCTTGCAACCTTATTGTTAGTAAGCCACACACTAACAATGGGGATCTTCTTCCGCTTAAACGGAGCCACATTCTAGAGAGTAAGTACTTTAACCTTTTCTAGTTATGGAGGAAATTTTTAAGTGCTACAAGACACACCTATTGGCAATAATGAAAGATATTCGCTTATTAGGATATAAAGAAAAGTCTATTTAGATACAAATTTAGGCATCTTTATGAACGGGGAAAAAAAAATTATGCCACGTACAAAACATGCTGTGTGACAGGCCAATATATAGTAGTGTATTTATGTTTTTTTTTTTTTTTTTACTAGCCAAGTCTGGATAAGTTCGAACAAAAGGAAATTGCATTGTTTTAAACTTACCGCGAAGATATTACAATAAAGATCGACAAAGATTATTACTCTACTACCTTAGATTTTGTATTATACATTTGAAATTACAAATTTTTTTTTCAAACTCGTTAAAAAATTCATATGACAGTATTTCTTCCACCTAGTTGCTTGACAACTTGCACGCACTAGTATAATATATTAACCCTTACCTTCGTTAAACAACAAATCTGACCTCATAAATCAGTGCTAATATTATGGTATGTTTAGAAAACGATTTTTTAATGTTATAAAAATCAATTTTACACTAAATATAAAATTTTATATTTAAATATAATTTTTTTAATAATATTATGAAAATAATTATTATTTAAAATTTTTTTAAAACAATCACATCAATTTTTTAACTTTAATTTTTTATCAATCACATTAACTTTTTAATTTTAAAATAATTTTTATTTAAATATATATTTTATTTAAATATAAAATAAATACTTTTTAATTAAATAAAATATTTATAAAATAAATTATATTTAAATATAATTAAAATATAACGTGTTTATCCACCGTATTGATAACAGCGCAACAAATTTCCATGATTTTGTCCGTTTGAGAAAACATATTTATGTGATTTTTAAGGCTGAAACTGGGGTTGTCTTGTTTGTAAATAATTTTATTTAATTATATTAACTTTTCAATTCTAAAATAATTTTTATTTAAATATATATTTTATTTAAACATAAAATAAATATTTTTTAATTAAATAAAATATTTATAAAATAAATTATATTTAAATATAATTAAATATATAACGTGTTTATCAAACGAACAGTTAACGACGCAACAAATTTTCATGATTTTGTCCGTTTGAGGAACATATTTCCGTGATTTTTGGGGCGGAAACTGGGGTTGTCCTGTTTGTAACGCAGACAATCATGGTGGGAATAATCTGTCACCTTGTTGGGCCATTTTTATTTGCCGCGACTACGAAAAAGAAAAAGACCACGTGCATGCCACGTGCCTAGCACAGAAACAGGTGCAGGTAATAAATTAAGACCCTACCACACCACAGCAAATCTGAGGAGACTAGGTCTTCCTTTGTCTTTAACGCCCTCACATCAAACTACCCTTAAGTTCAAAAAAAAAAAAAAAAAAAGAAAAAACTTGCCCTTAAATGAAAAAGAGAAATCGTTCCTTAAAGAACCATTATTTTAATTTATGATTACATGTCTACAATGAGCAATTTCTCCGAACCAACTTGGTTAAAGTCAGATTTTGGACCTGGCTCTAATCTAATTGGCATCGCTAAGAGCTTTGCTAGCTTCACCTAGAAAGCGCGTAGTTGTCGTCACCGTCCAATGAAACACTAGATTTTGATCAACGATAGTCAAAGCCAGAAACCGTCAGACGGTGTACGCTTGTCTACTGTTTAGAACGTCTGATTCCCAATCTTCGCCAGCCACTTCATCCCCGTCTGACCATTCTTCCACGATCTTATTCCCCTGCCTCTCTCTCTCTCTCTCTCTCTCTCTCTCTTTTTAAACCACATTTTTCTTCTATCCAACAATCGCGTGCCGACCTTCTAAATAATATTCCCACTCTCTCTCTCTCCTTCTCCTCTCTTTCTGTTTCCGCCGGTTAGCCCAGTCTGACTCTTTAAACTTCTCATATCTTTTGATTCCCTCTCTCTCTCTCTATTCCACCAAAAACCATCTATAAAACAATCCACACATAATCCCCCCCCCAAAAAAAAAAAAAACCCTTCTCTTCTTTTCTTTTCTCTTCTCTTCTCTCTTCTCATCTCTAACCACTACAAGAAGAAATTCTGCAAATAAAAAAAAAAAAAACCACCAAAAGAAGGAGAAGAAGAGAAAAAAAACACCATATAATCTCCGTTCAAGTACAAAGTTTCTTGATGAATTGCACTTGAAAAAGAAGATGTCAAACATACCCACTTCTCTCTCCGAAGGCTGCTTAACTCTCTTCCGTCTCACCATGTCCGAAGCCGATCCTTGGCCCTTTTCCTAAAACCCATCGCGCTCTATCAAAACCCCTCCTTTTCATTTTCAGTTCTCAAGCAAGGGAAAAAAAAAAAAACCCATTTCAAATTTCCTCTTAGCGTTCATTAACAGGAAAAGATGAGAAAGATACGAGGTTTCAAGCTCGGAAAGCGCCTGTTCCGGGTCACGAAATGGGTCCTCCGGAAAACCCGGATTCAATCGGGATACCACCGGCTGGGCCGGTCTTCATGGGCCAGAAAGTCCAAGTCTATGTCAAAGCTGCTGACATGGGGCCGCCGGCTGACGACGAGAGCGAAGGCGCTGTGTTGGGCGAGACCCGGGCCGGGTTACGTACCGTTGGGTCAGGACCCGGTTGAGAGCAAGGAAACGACGGTCCCGAAGGGTCACCTGGCGGTGTACGTGGGGCAAAAAGACGGCGACTTTCACAGAGTATTGGTGCCTGTGATTTACTTTAACCATCCCCTGTTCAGCGAGCTGCTGAGGGAGGCAGAGGAAGAGTACGGGTTTCAGCACCAGGGGGGCATAACCATCCCCTGCCGGTTCTCCGAGTTCGAGCAGGTCCAGACCCGGATCGCCGCCGGCTCCGGCGGTCGGAAGCTGACGTGGAAGCGCCACTATTGATTCATGCATAAATGGTTGACCCCACCCCAATTGATTGATGATGATGATGATAATGAAGTTTAGAATTTTTGATTAGTTAGTGTGTTTTTTTTTTTTTTCCCTTATACGTGTCGCAATGAAATTTTTAGGTGTGTATATGTATATTTTGAAGAAAAAAACAAAAAAGAGTAAAAAAAAAAAAAAAGAGTTTGCCTTTTGAGTGGCGGATTGCACAGTGTTTATGATAATAATAGTGAAGTTGGTTGGGCTTTTTTTGGTGGATTATAATGATAATTAGCGGTTAATTTTCTTGATTTTTGTTGGGTAAAACTTACAGTAGAATCGTTTGTACGTAAAGTACAGCAGAATTGTACTTCACGGCTGTTTTAACGATTGGATTAATTTTTTATTAATCTCACCGAACTAGTTTTATATATACACTTATAAATTAGAGCATTAAGAAATCGATAACAGAACAGGTTTAAGACGGAACGGTTTAGTTAATATATTCTCACTTTTTTTTTTTAATCTTGTCTCTTTAATAATATTATAATTTTACTTGATGTGTTATAGTATTAATAAAAAATAATATGATATAAAAGTTGGTTTTATCTTCTCATATATCAGATATTAATGATTTCGTCTTCTTATATATCTGTCCTATTAATAAAAACACTTCTTTGTATTGTCACATAATTTATTTAAATTGGTAAGAACATGATGGGTTTTTTCCATCATGGATCTAAGGTGTTATTGGGTGCCCTAATTACCCGGTTGTAGCGCTAATGAGGTCTTTTAGCGAAAGCAATGCCATGTGAATCTAAAAGAAAAACGAGTCAGAAAGTGATGACTGATGATTAGGTTATGGCAGTAATTAATTATCCTGGTGGGCACGTTTTTCTTCGATTTTGAGCTGATCTTGCGCTAGTTTGTCAAAATCGGCAATATGATATCAAATATTCGGTTTGAAAAATTTTAGGTTTATAAACAATATTAATATATGTACATAAATTTCAATGGCTTTTTGAATTGCTGCACTATTCCGACATTAATTTATTCAGTGCTTGAAAGTTCATTTTTCCCAGTAATAATAGCATGAATTCCTCTGGGAAATGAATGCTCAATTGGTTTCCATTTGAACCTATGATAAAATTGAATTTTAAAAAAAGAAAAGAAAAGAAAAAAAAAATCAAAGGCATCAAATAGGTTTTGCAATATTAATTGAAACGAAAGGGAAAAGGGGTGTAAGTTTCCGATTCATTTAAGCACCACAAATGTCCTTATCATCTATGACGGTGGTGATAGTGGAGAATCTGAGATGAAAGTCACTTTGATTTTTGTAGAGATTTCTCATCTCCTACTCTGAACAGCCCCACTTCATGGGTAGAAAGGGAAAAATGTTTATATATATATACATATATATATTCCTTGATATGTTGTCAAAATAATCATCATAAATTCCTATATTTTATATTTTTAATATTATTTTTTTGGGTCCCAGTTGCTCTCAATATGTTGTAATTTGCTGCATATCCCAGCCACAACATAGAGGTCCCTGCACCAAAAAGTGGTCCATTATCCAATGGAGCAAAAGGCCAACCTCGATCAAAGTACTTCCAAATTCCATTTCTTCCAATTGCACAATTGGGCTTTTCTCCTAAGTATTTACCTTCCCTCTGTTTGATATTTTCAAATTTAGAAAATGAAAAATTTTTCATTTTAAAAAAAATAAATTTTTCTAAATTTTCGTATCTGAACATCCAATATTTTTCATTTTTGAAAAATGAAAAAAAAACTCTCTAGAAACAAAAAGTTTTCACCCACACAAACAACTTTTCACTTTTAAAAAAAATTTCAAACAATTTTTTATTTTTCATATCTAAAAATTTTTCATTTTCCAAAAATAAACACCTCATCCAAACGGACCCTTATTCTTATCAAGCAAGTGCTGGCGAAGGTATTCGGTTGGTATGAAAAGTCTTTTATTTTTCTAATAATATTATGTCCAACCAATTAACTGACATAGCGTTTTTATCAATTAATATGATATGATATTCTATTTAAATGACATTTGAATTAACGTGTAGATGTTATTGAAAATTCATAAAAGGAAAGAAGAACATGCGATAGAAGAATCTGAAAAGATGTATTATTGATTGTGTAGGAAAAGAAAAATCGTAGACAAAATGCCAAAGGCCTAAAATGAAGATGGCGTGAAAGATTCCAAATATTTGTTTCCAAAGCCGATTCATATACCCCTTTGAAGGGGAAAAATACGAATTTCATTTGCCCCCTCATTTTCTGTTTTTGCTTCTATAAATCCTACT
Source organism: Antiaris toxicaria (assembly GCA_035233585.1). Taxonomy (NCBI): domain Eukaryota; kingdom Viridiplantae; phylum Streptophyta; class Magnoliopsida; order Rosales; family Moraceae; genus Antiaris; species Antiaris toxicaria. Next base: position 12,599,180 of record CP141161.1, read on the forward strand.
TTTTTCTACAAGATATATACGGTAATATGTACCCAATTGGTAAATTTTCTTTTTACAATTAAATACTATAAAAAGGAAAAACAAAAAATGGTTACCAAGCGAGTTTGAAACTTCCAAAAATAAACAGTTTACTAGTTCATGCATGTGGTTAGATCCATGCAGTACAACTACCATGGTCTAGAAAACTCATTCCTCTGGCTTTTTCATACTTAATTTGGTCAGTTGCAGTGCCAAGTTTTCATGTTTTAGGTCACCAATAAAGCTAGCTACTAGCTACTTAAAGGTTTTGACAAATGAGATAAATATTCATGAATATGGTTGTCATTCCATCCTTTCGAGAAATTAATGGTATTACATGTTGAAGGTAAATAATCTTCTTCATTGAAATGGTGGAGGGCTCTATCATTATCAATGGAGATGGTACGGATAGGTGTTGCTTTTGGCCAACATGAGCTTGATACCAACCGGAACGTGCAAGCACATGCTGCGAGAGATTTAAAAGAAAAGAAGAAACTAACCACAATTTTCTTGTTACTAGTCCGAGTTCGTACTTGCGGATTTAATTTGTTGATTTTGTTTTGTAAGGAAATGTTGAACTTTTCTTAAATATATTATTTTTAAAGAATTTGGTAGGACCACGTAGCCATTAATAAGAAAATAAAATTCTAAAAATACAGCATAAAAATTAGTTGTTAAGGGAAAAGTGACTTTGGCGTCTATATATTGGCCCTATTGTGTCAATGGGTATGGCGCTAGTAGAGAACTAGATTTTATAGTCATATGATAATATTAGTTAAGTATAACGCCATAGAATGACATAAGGAATTATTCTTTTAACAGTACATGTTATTTTTAAATAATAATAGCATATGCTATTTTCTAGACAATAATAATTTCATAAGGAATTATATTTTCTTTTAAAGGAATACGTAGAGAAAGCATTACTTTTTAAAGAAATATTATATATACATTTTTAATAAATGTTATGTTTTTCTTTAAAAAGTAATGTTTTTATAAAAGTTATGATTTTGTTATAATATAGAGAATTATGTTTTCTTTTAAGGAGATATCTTTCCTTTGAAATAATTGTGTTGCTATAAAAGTTATGACTTTGACATAGTATAAAGAGTTTTGATTTGGTTTACAAAAGATTAAGTTAACTTATTAAGATAAAGATGGTAATTAACAGGAGTGTACATGAGATTTCTCGCAAACAATAATAATAGTTTACACCTGAGCTCTAGCAACTTGTAGCAGGTGTTGGGTTAACACCCATAATAGTAGCATTTTAATAGTTGCTGCAGTGGGTTTGAAACTTGCAATCTCATTCTTATTGTGATTGCACGCATTAGTACATTGTCTAGGGCTCGATTATAGTATAAAAGCATAGAAAAGAATAATATGAAAGAATAAAGAATGATGATATGATTTGCCTGATATGTGTCAAGATAGGTATGATTTCCGCTTTTACATTGATGTTTTATATCATGTTTTAATATATTAATATTTGTATTTATACCAATATTATAAACTAAATATTTTGTAAGATAACGGGTGTACTTATTAAACATTCGCCTAATATAATTTTCACATGTTATAGGTAAGAAAAAGCTAAAGCATAAAATTGGAAGAGACTCAACGTCGAGGCATGCATGGTAGCGAAATGGTTATTGGAACTTTCCTATTTGAAATGGTTTATGATTATTTTTAAAGGATTTTATTATTCTAAAATTATTTAAATATTAAAACTGCACCTTTTTGAATTCTAAATTTTTAAGATAATGACAAAAGTAATTATGATATTAAAAATAAAACTTCACACATTTAAGTATAAAATCTCAAATTTTAATATTTTTTTAACCAAATAAATCATTACCATTGAAATATACATTGGAGATGGTCTTTGAATACCAATGTCAATATTATATTTAACTAAAAAAAGTGAAAATAGAATATTTTACATGTTATTTTATTTTGTCCTCCAATATATTAATGTTATTTTAAATGATATCTACACTTTTTATCACAATTAAGAGGATTTGAAATTTGTAAAAGCAAACTATCCTCAATTTTCTTGTTATTATCATAAAATAAGACCATATCTCATGCAAATATTATACTTGACTAAATAATGTAAAAATTAAATTGTGCTTTTTAAATGTTATTTTTATTTTGGTCATAATTATTGTTGGAACTAGGTAAATTTGAAGGTATGATGTGGCACTTTCCAAATGGTTGACTAGTCTGGAGGTGCTGCTGGACAAATGGTGATGTGTTGCTCTGGCAGGGCTTACAATGTGTTGATGTGGCTTGCTAGACGCAAATAGATTCGAAGGAAGAAGATTCCTAGAACCACCAAGGCACCTTCTTGAACTTGTAAAAATGGTGAAGATTACAATACAAAGGAAAACACAAGTCGACATCAGAGGTGGGAGGAAAAAACAAATAGTAATGGTGAAATGGAGAATTAAAGCCTATCTTCAGCCATAGCTCAAAATATGCTTTGGCGGCATTCTAGTGAAAGTCGATAAAATAGACGGGATGATAATGATAATCCTATGACATGTTTATAGGTTCTGAAGGTGTATCTATGGGGAAAATGTTGGAAATACCCTCAGTATGAAAGACATTTTTAGATGTATTTCATTTATTTTGAACTGATTAATAATATATTTGAGGTTTTTCATTATATCTTTACTATATTATCCTTATCATTATTTACATGTTAAAGTAAATATAAGCAAATACGACTCATTGACTACTTAGTGTTTAAACTGTTAGAATGTTACAAGAAGATAACATTTTAAAGTAAGTAGTCTTAATCTATAGTCCGTAATTTATGAGGTTAGAGTAAGTATCTAACTTATATGAAGACTATTTTGTTGTCTAGATTCTATTAAAGAGATGGTTTGTCTTGACCATCTGGAGCAAACGACTCCTAAGTAGAAAATACATATATTGCCTAGTAGTGTTGATATATTAGACTCAAACTAAAGTGTAATTAATTTATAAGTTTACTTGAATAGATTAATTCACTTTTAATGTTGATTATACAATAACCTTAATCTTGAATAAGTAAATGACTTCATGCTTATATCTTGTATACTTTGACATTCCAAAGGCTTAAGCATCTTAGAGTAGTAAGCTATTAGACAGATTCATCTGGTACATGACTTATATTTGATATGAGTTTTGCTTATAGATATGGAATCATGGGTCTCATAAAGAGTAAGGTTACCTTTTTAATGGCATTATACAGAATGTGAAAATAGATAAGACCTTAGGTCATTTACTTGGCAAATGATTTATTATTTATATTTAGTGTATAATCATTTTCGTATTAGATGTATAATAAATCTTTAAGATAGAATGAACAAAAGGTTGAACGGACTTTGATTTTAAGTTGATCGTAAATATTATATAACGGTGTTATATATATGACAAGATCATTAGATTAATGTTACATACTAGTTTACGTAATATGGTATATAATTAAAAGTGCAGTTTTAAACTTATAGTGATGTGACTCTAACACTAATAGTTATGCAATTAATTCTTTGATATAGAATAACTAATTACATGAACTATTAGAGCCTATATTATATATGTCGAGTTGATCTCTTTACTAGCTTAATATAATTCTTTAACAGATGACAGTTAATTGGAATAATCATTATGACTTTAACTCTTGGACTTAGTGAAGAGAAAAATCTGAATTACTTCTTGTACAAGTGTTGGCATTTTTTGCACCAAGGGTAGAATGAGAATTATGTTTCATTTAATTAATTAGATAAATAATTAGTTTGGATAAATATTTATTTGAAAGATAAGACTTATAATTTAAATTAATTATACTTATCTTTTGTGATAAATGTGAGATTAATTTAAATTAAAGATATTGATAAATTATTTATTTCAATAATTAATTTAAATATCTAGATAATCTTATTTGAATAAATAATTTAAAACTAGATATGATTATTATCCTATTTGAATTCAAATTGAAACAAAATGTTGTCCTAGTCTACGTACAGTTAGCATTTCCCATTAGAATAAGGTAAGGAAAAATTTTTCTCCTTATTGATTTTATTTGGATAATTATTACATAATTATTTAATTCAAATAAAATTGACATGATTTTATTTGAAATTAAATTGGATTTATAAAACATTATTCATGCAAATAAAGTCACAAAATAAATATAAATTAAAATTTGAATCAAATTTTGAATCTCTTACACTTAAAATGGGCACATATTTTGTCTTCTCAGGGCTAGAAAAAATCATCCACATTGGATAAAGGAGCGAGAAAAATCCTTTTCAAGTATTCTTAACTAAGCTCCTGTTTTAGTCAGATCATAAATTCTTAACTAAGTAAGCTTATTATTATTCTCCTATAATAGTAATAATAAGTTTTGAGAGCTCTAGGTGGTTGAAACAAGAAAGCTGTGTCCGAAATACTGATTGAGAGATCGAGTATCCACACACTTGACTATTTAGAAATTGGAAGATAGTATATAAGACTAGTTGGTTGAAGGTCTTTTAATTAGCTTTTTCAGCATTCCATGTTATTCTTTCTCCAAGGTATGTAGATTGTAAAATAATTTATTATACATGACAATCTGAGTTTGTACAATCTAAATAAAATTTTTAAAATTCTGCTGCGTTATAACCTTTTTTCCTATAGAAGATGGAAAAGATGTAATATCTTTAATGATTATGAGATATAATTACTCTATAATAAGTAAGCGCATGAAAACCGTGTAATTAGTAATTTGGATAAATTAAACGAAATAAAATTTTTTTAATTTCTATTAATACAATGAAAGGGACAAGTAAGATGAATTCGATTCATCATATTTACTCTTGAGTAATATCTACATATATATTGAGTAATATATGATTATATGTGTGTGCATGTGTATGTCACATACGGTATCAAGAGCTTAGTCAAGACGACCTTCTCTTGATATAAAACTGATATATTTAGAATCAATATGTTCAAATTAGTCATTTAAGTACAAAAAGTAACTTTCAAATAGAAAACATGCAGTATTAGAAAACTAGTCAAGGTGACATTTGCTTGATATAAAACTGATATATTTAAAATTAGTATACTCAAATTAGTCATTTGAGTACAAAAAATAACTTTGAACAGAAAACATGCAGTGTTAGGATATTGGTCAAGACGACCTTCTCTTGATATAAAACAGATATATTTAGAATCAGTATACTCAAACTAGTCATTTGAGCACAAAAAGTAACTTTTGAATAAAAAACAGGCAATATCAGGAAATTGGTCAAGATGATCTTTGCTTGACATAAAACTGATATATTTGGAATCAATATATTCAAATTGCACAAAAAGTGACTTTTAAACAGAAAACACGCAATGTCAAGAAGTTAGTCAAGATGACCTTTGCTTAACATAAAATTGATATATTTAGAATCAGTATGCTCAAATTAATCGAGTGAGCACAAAAAAGTAAACACATAGTATCTAAAAACTGGTTAAGACAATCTTGAATAAACATAAAATAGTTATGTTTGAAATCAGCACATCCAAATTAGCCAATATAGCATATGTCAAATATTTGACACAATAAGTATACTATTCATATGTAGTGTTAATATAATATAGGGACACAACTACAGGACTTGAAAAGGAAATAGAGATATACGGAGAGAGTCCAATTAGGCAATGAATGATGCCTACAACCATTTTTAATATAGTTAAAATAAGAATCAGATTAAGAAAAATCTATTCAAGAAAGGTTAGGACACAATCGAATATTTAATAAACCACGTTATGAGGATTACACAGCTAAAGAAGCTTTTGTAGATAAAATGTATACTCTAAAAGTAAGTTTAGGTGAACAAAGGACATGAAGTGAAAGAAATCCTTTGATTTAGAAAGAGTGATTTAGGTTTATTAGATAAAAAATAGGGTTTTAAGAGACAATGGACACTATGCATTATGGTGTCTATTAAATGCAAAATTTTGGCCATTTCTTAAGGCAACCAACCATATTCTACTTAGGAAAGGCAGCCAAGGATTTGCGTCTCTTTAATGCTTAGTTAACCAAGCTTAACATGCCATTAAGTTAGTCTATAAATGGGCCAACAAGCCATTTGGCTTCATTTTCCTTTCTTTCACCACCAAAGACTTTAAAAGCCCTCTAACACTTTCTTTTCTCTCACCATTTCTCACCCAAAAATACATAAATTTTAGCTAACAAACTTGCTTGGTTAGAGCTCATTTATCAAAAACACTCTAAAGTAATACATTAAACTTTCATTGGTGATAATTTCTTAAGTTAAGTTTTTTATCTCAAGAGATTTTTGATGTATTTATGCTCAAAAAATGTAATAAGTTTTATTTTGAGTCTTAGATGCCTTATTATGTTGATTATATAGTTGGGATATTGTGATTATGCTTGTATGGCATGTTGATCATGTGGTTTTATTTTGAGTCTTAAACGTGTATAGATTATTAGGGTTTAAACAAAAACTAAATCTGCCTGTTTTTTTCTAGGCGTAGTTTTCAGTATTTTTGAGCATGATAAAGATGAAATCTATAAAAGTGTAAAATATGAAAGTTTTAGGAAATTTTGTTCTAGATATTTTTATGTCTAAATGACTCTCGATTATAAATGACATTAAGATAGGCAAACGGGTTATTTTCTGACTAAAGGTCAAAACTAGAATGTTACACCCAGAAACAAGAGTAATTTCGGGTTTTTGTAAAAAGAAGCTCTTTCAGGTTCAAATTTGGTTTCAGGCTCAACATAAAAAATATAGACCATAAAAAAACTTAAAAATAGGTCTTGTGAACATAAAAAATTCTGCCACTTTAGAACCTAAACAGAAAATTTTTTTTTAGACTTAAAAACTATAAAAATTTTCTAAAAAGGGCCAGGCTAAACACAAAAGTTATCCGTCTTATCAAGACCTTGAACTTTCATGTTTGTTAGTTTTGCAGATTATGTTTCAATGAGTAAGTGGTAAACGTGATTTTCAAAAGAGGTTTAAAAACCATGTTTTTTTGACTTAACACCAAGAACTTTTCTTTTAAAATGGGATGATAAGTTTAAATATATAAAACCTACATTCCAACAAAGTGTAAAGGGGATTTAAACCATGAGAAAACACGTTTCTCACAAATGAAGAAATTTCTTTTGAACTATTTTTAAGATTGAAGAGATTTTTAAAAGAGATTCGTTGGTTAAATAATTAGTCAATTAGTTGATGTTATGGAGAGGGATATACATTAATTAATTTATTAAAAAGATAAATTAATTAACCAAAATTAGAAGGTAATTAATCGAACTCTCAAGAGGAGAGTTATCTAATACCCAAAAAAATTCAATAATAAACGATAACTATCGTTTTAGTTACAAACAATATTAATGACTTAAAAACAAGTATTAACAAGATGCGTAATGATTATAGGAAGCTACATGTATCACAACAAGGGCGCAATATAAAATCTATCCTTAGGACAGGTAAGTACAACTCCACTTACACCATGAATAAAAATTATTTTCATATAATTTATTACAATAAGCATGATTCATTTTCCTTAAGCATGTATGATTAACGAATAACACAATAGAGATTAGGACATGATATAATGGATTTCAGTTCACCATAATTAAATAATTATTAACAAATTAAATCATGTTAAATATGTCATACCAACCTCTTGACCTAAGAGGTGGATTCATGTTTATGCTCTAAGTCAAGAAAGATTTGATCTCGGCAACATTGGAGCCTTGCAATCCTTAACTTCCCGATGATTGCGCACACCTAGAAGAGACATATGGACCTATAGACAAGTTATGACCTATGATTATAAATAAGAGCAATGAAATGAAGTCATAATGAAGTATAATCGAAACATGCATAATGTATTATATTCTTATGTATAACAGTTTTACAGGTTAACGTTGTACTTGCTGAGTATAAAGCTCATTATGTGTATATATATTGTAGGTAAGAATTCTATAAGCTAAATCTAAATGGACGATGCAAGTGGTGGGGCACATGTGAAAGATGGGTTCATGGATACCATCATAACTTTAACTTCCACTATACTATATTTAAATATTTTATGAAATCCATATTAATATTTTCTTCAAGTATTCAATGAAAAATAGTTTAATATACTGGTTATATGTATGTTTACGAACTTTACTAGAACATGACAAACTAACTCTGTATTATGAAATAGTAAGATAAAGCATTGTCTGGAAAAAAAAAATTTAAGCTTAAGCATGATTAAGTAACAGCCATATCATGACGAGTTCTTACAAGAAATTAGTCTCTGGTGATAAGAAAGATGACCTCTGGCAGCTTTTTTATAAGTAAGCAAAGGTGATAAAGATGTTGATGAATTTATAGGATCTAGGATGATTTTAATGGAGTTTTGATAAGAGAAGAGAACGGTTGATGTCTTGGATTGAAAATGGGGGGTATTTATAAAGGATGGAGGTGCTTTGTATTGTGTAAGCTGGTGGGAAATAACATCCAAATAAAAGACGTGCCAAAGGTAAAAGGCATTTAGAGGGATGGCACCGGAGCACATTACCATATGCTTTGGCGAGGACTATTACTAAACTAACGTTATTTTTGGTTAAGGATGAGATTGAGATCCTATATTGGTGGTTGAAAGGTATCTAAAATGGTATAACAAGATGAGTATCTAGTCTTTTCAGTTAATCGGGATAAGTTCCCCATGAGCATGGACGGTTCTAGAAGGTTCTCATCTTGTCATATTTTCACTTAAGGGTTTGAAGTTTCTTCACAGAGTTATTATGACATTATTTTTGGATGGAGATCTGACATGTAGCCAAAGGAATATTTAGAGATGCTATAAGAGGAAGAAAAATATTCTTTTGTCTGGAGAACAGTAACATCTTCCTTTGGCCATTCCAAGTTTCCTCCGAATACAAGAAATACACAAATATATAATGAAATCTTGAGTTTTATCTTGTGAGACCTAACAATCTAAGAGGGAGTGGACTCCTATTTGGGGTTTTAGACTTAAAACATGAGCTTAACATATTAGGTATCAAGGATATGCTCATAGGTTATTTCTTGTAACATTTAGGCTTTAAAATAATTGTTTTAGGCTTTTAAAACTAAGGGTGAGAAAGATAATTTTAGGATTATTTCTCTACCATCGGCTTATTTATGACCAAAATACTCTTAGGATCCCTAAGTGAGATCAAAGATAATTTTGTACTAATAAATAAACGTTTCTATTTATCTTCTCATTATCCATCAAACTACGATCCACAAGTGTTCCCCGAGCTTAGCATGGGTTCACGGATGGGATCCACTATGGGAAGTGGACTTTGGCTTCATGAGAATGGGCTTTATGCAAAAGTGAGCACTGATTATCGCGTAGACTATACAGTCAAGTGAGATAGTCCGTGCAATTAATCCTCTTGTACACTTGTTTCTCCCTCCATAATTCGTCCGACATGAGTGAAGTCGCTCCCGCTGTACGCTTGTTCATCATCATTTTATCTACATTTTTAGAAATATATCTACATTTTATCATCATGGATAACTATTAGTACAAATAGACTTTCTTTTTTAGTCAATCAGTTGGAGTAAACCACCCGCAAGACAACCCTTTCAACAGTACTCACTTAGATTGGATATACATACATATTAAAGTTAATTTCTAATGTTGGAAAACTACCCTAGCGTTCTAAATTGATTGCACTGATTTTTCCATTTTTAAAATTCTTTTTGACCTTTTCAAAAAGTTAACAGTATGTTGTATGTGAGAAGTGGCAGACCAAAAACGAAAGTGGGGCTGAACATATCTGAAAGAGAATTCTCATAAATAATTATCGAAGTTCCCCGTTTGTATTATATATCTATATAAAAGCAAGCGTAACCGTTTAATTTATTTCTAATTACTTGTTTGAAAAAGTAAACTTGTACAATTTTCTCATTTTCGTTTTCTTGTTTGGGGGTGGATCCCGTGATGAGTTTATATGTACTTTGAACTTTGAACAAGAACGCGGACGTCTTTTTCATGAAAATAATGGAGCAAATGTGAATTGCACATAAATATCATCACATTTGTTGTTGCGTTGCCGTGCTTTGCCAGGATTATGAACTTTCAACCAAGAAATATGCAATTTGCTGGTGTGACAATATACATCAATCGAATCATTCATCTGTAGACTTCCCTTAATAATAATAATAATGATAATAAAAGAAACAGAGAAAGAAAAATAAATTATAGAATTGACAGTGGTCCCTTTGAAATTGAAATATGAAGCTGTCATATTAGGTTGGGGTCTCTTTAACTAGAAATGCTTTAACCATTGATGTTTATGTAACATCCACAAAAAAAGCTATGACAAATTGACAATTGACACCAAATTTTCTCTCTTTCATACACATGGAAAAAGGAAAGCTAAGACGTACATGTCCAAAATTTTACCTTTGTCGATCTTTGGTACACATGGAACATGCAAACATACGCAAAAATGGTTAGAAAATCTCCCTGCTGTTGTTGTTGCAGGTTATTTTTTTTTTTTTTCCCTTCAATAGTAACGGGAAAAAAACACACGTAATTTTTTCCATGAGTTGCTGCCGAGTTTGACTGTGACTGCATATATATACACACACATACACACACCCTCTAATATAATACGCACACGACAAATTTTTTTAGTTCTTGTATAAATTTTATCAAGGACTACCATTGATCAGAAACAATTGGACGTGCTTATGCTTATATGTGCAACATATTAAAGTAAATGTATATTTGAATATTCACTTAGGGGATGTTTGGTAAATGTATTGTATTTTGATTGTATTTGAATTAAATTTGTTTTTTGAATATTGTATTTAGTTGAAAAGTATTTATTTTGTATTTGAATGAAATGTATATTTGGATGAAAAGTATTTTAGAGTTGAAAAATTGATGTGATTGGTAAAAGTAGAGACAAATAGTAAAGTTGAAAAGTTGATGTGATTGTTTTAAAAATGTTTTAAATAGTAATTGTTTTCGTAGCACTACTACAAAATTTGTGTTTGGTGTAAAATTATATTGTATTTGAGTAAAATTAAAAGGAAATTTTTTTCCCAAACGTCACCTTAATTACTCAAGAATGAGACATCTAATTATATAAATATATTGATCTTCCACTTTTGCCCTTTTCTTTTTAGAAGAAAAAGCGTTTGGAAAAATAGCAGGGTGCATTAAAAGAATAGTATCATAGTGGTTGCTAGTCCTAGTTTGCCCTTAATGTGTAGTTTTGAGTTATTATCTATAGCTTATGGGTCCACTACTGAAAATGAAGGAATTAAATAAACATGCTCATATATATATATATGTGCATGCACATGTCTATATTTATAAGAGTTTTTAATAATTACTCTTTTTTTTTTCCTTAACCATCAAAGATTACAAATAAAATTATAGAGAGGAGTGCATGTCTACATTTGATAATGTAGCGCCTTTGATGACTTGTTACAGTGGGTTAGAAAACTGATTTACCCTGAACTTAAAGTAAAAAGCCTTAGAAAAAAACTTAAAATAATTTTTTGTTTTGTTTTTTAAGTTGGACAAATGTATATTTGGAATTAAAATCCGGACTCGACGATGTAATAAAAATTTTGTCCTTTATTACTTTAATTTCCTTATTATTTTGTTATAACTTTTTTTTTTTTTGACAAACAATTTTTCATTAACGACTACGTCCTTCATTCACGCATTTGAAAGTTTCCAGACAGCATTCGATGGTTTTATTTATTATTATTATTATTTTTTTAAGGAAAAGTCTTTGATTCCAATAAAAGATCAAATCGGCCAACACAGTGGGAACTATCCAACGAGGAGTAGTCTCTACAAAACAACAACTTAGAGAAAAATTTATAGCTTGAGTGGCTAGCAATGGGCCACATTATTAGCCTTACTAGGAACAAAAGCACAAGAGTTGCAAATTCCCATCATAGACACAAGCAACCATATTTGAAGCATCGGATTCAGCACGATCCAGGACTAGTCCGAGATCTTCAGCAAAAAGGAGCCGTTCACTAAGGGCCATGAAAGGAGAAAAAAATGGCTAGGAATAGTTTTAGAGAAACAAGCTATCACACAACCATAATGATCTCTAATAAATCCTCCAAGACCAGCATAACTAACCGCCTTACAAAGTGAGGCATCAAAACATTGATTTTCAATGAATTCACTGTCGGGGGAAGCCACCTAGAAACCGTACCTGAAGGGAGAACCTGTTGCTTCTCTTCAATTTTTTGGCAGCCTTGGAAATTATACAGGCTGCATCCAGGCATATCCAAAATTTCCGCAGGCTTGAGCTCTTCTCTGCCGTGAACAAGACCGTTCCTCGATTGTAAAATTGCCTAGGCAATACAGATTAAACACTCCAAAGTCTCGTGAGTACAAATCCTTCCAAGTTGCAGACAAATTCCCTCAAAACTCGAAGCACGGATATGCTTAATCTTGGGCCAAGAAGCACAAGATTCCCAAACCTCATGAACATTAGAACATGACCAGAGGCTATGCAAAGATCGTTTCACCCTCCGGCAAACACCTGGGCCGGAGAGATTGGCATTGAATTCCTCTTTCAGCTAAAGCACCAAAATAGGCCAGAATTCCATGAAAAGCACGCCAAGCGAAAATTTTCAGCTTGTTAGGAAGATTCAAAGCCCACAATTTACCTCACCAATACCTGTCGTTGCCCACAGTTGAAGAACTCTCTTCACTTTTAGCCTCCGTTGCCACCCAATAACCCGACTTAACGGTGTAGGAGCCTTTCGGATTAAAATGCCAAATCAGGGGTTGTCCTCTCGATCCCTTAAACTAGTTGGCAGCCTAAGAATAAGCTCCTGATCTATTGGCCAAAAGTTGTTGTAAATCGTGTCTCTCTTTTACTGAGAATTCAACTTTAATTCGGCCACAGTCCATTCATGATTGTCATCCGAAGCAGGAATACAACATTCGAATTTAGATTGCAAGATATAATAATTTCGTGCGTAGAAAAAGATTATAATATATAATTGCCTGTGTGTGCTACTGTGCTAGCCGCTTATTATTATTTTGTACTTCTCTCCCATAAGGGTCATTTACGTTGCTGGAGCAACATGGAAACTTCATCATCCAAGAGACAAGGTAAAAATAACTGGAAGAGTTTCATTAAAAATTTTGTGACATTTGCTTTATTCGGTTCAAATTTATTATTTTTTCTTATGTATACCAGTGCTTGTTTATGAGTTACGTAAAGTCAGATGATTTTGAACATTTATTTAAATCCTCATATACTTAAGCACAAGTGAAATGAAAAAACTATGTAATAAATAACTAATATTTTAATTTTTGTAAATCATTATAATATGAACTTCCCAAATAATGAAAATGATATGTGCTTAATAAGATTGGTTGAAGGATGTTGTCGACTATTTCCTCTGTTGGTTTGCCCCTCTGTTCTTTTCGTTTTTATCTTGCCCCTAATATTTTTCTCCTTAATGGAGTTTTTCTAACACAGATATATTTTTTGGGCTTAACACGGATTTTTCGTAGGGGTGGCAAATCGTGTCAGTGGGTCGTGTTCGTGTCGTGTCTGACACGTTTGTTGACACGAACACGACACGTTTAATAATTGTGTCAAAAATCACAACCCGAACACGACCCGTTAATAAACGGGTTGACACGACACGACACGTTTATGACCCGTTTATTAAACGGGTCATAAACGTGTCGTGTCGTGTCGTGTCTGCTAAACTCTTAACGGGTCATAAACGTGTCGTGTCGTGTATGCTAAACCCACTTACTAAAAGGGTCATAAACAGGTCATTCAATCTGTTATTGATCCACTTAACTAACTTGTTATTGATCTATTTAATTAACCTATTATTGACCTACTTAACTAATCTATCATCAATTTTAACATTAAAAAAACTTATTAAATATCTAAATAACAATCAAATTAAGTTCACAATCAAGCTGCACTTAAATTTAGATCACAAAAGATAAATACAAAACTAAAAATATACATATAAAAACTAAAATACATATTTTATATTTAAATTTTGAATTTTAAATTTTTAAACTTTAAAAATTTATATAATATATATTAAAAATTATAAATCGGTAATTCATGGGTCGTGTTCGTGTTAACCCATATATAACCCATTTATTAAACGAGTTATTTCGTGTCAATTGCGAGTTGGTGGGTTCGTGCGGGTTCAATCCTTTATTTAATCGTGTTTGACGGGTTCGACTCGTTTTGACCCAAACCCATTTAAAGAAAACCCAAACCCTCTAACTTCGTGCGGGTTTCGTGTCGTGTTGTCGTGTCGTGACCCAAATTGCCAGCCCTAATTTTTCGTAAATGCAATAAAATAAGGAAGAAAGTAAATTTATAATATGAAGCAGCAAAAAAATAATAAAATGAAAAAAAGCCGTAATGAAAATGAATCATGAACGAGATTTATAAACGATAAGAAATGAATCTTAGTTTTCATTTAAATAAAGAAAAAGAATACAAAATATTATAGCCGGTTAACTGCACATTGCCTATCTAAATTATATTTAATGAGTTTTATAACTTAAATAACTGTCATAAATGTTTTTTTTTATCATTTACTTAATTGGTTACAATTATTTGATGTACATTGTATGGTTAAGATAATGATAACCACCAATAGGATGGGCAAAAATGAGAGTAACCATTAAAATCATTTACATATAAATATTTATATACTGCTCGTGTCTCTTCTTTGTTTTTGATTATATCACATATTATAAGCATTTCGTGTTAAAAATTCATCTTCATATAAAAATATTAACTATTGTAAGATACCGTGTGCGTTTGATACACATTTAAAATCCAAAAAATATAATTCATTTTAAGTCTAATCAATTTTTTTTTAACTTTTCAAAATGTGCACAACACTTATTTTTCTATCTACATTTATTTTAAATTCTCTATCCAAATACAAAATTTTCAGTTCAAGATATTATGCCAAACAAGAGTGCGCTTAGTATTTTCATATGCATATGCATGATATACATAAAGACATACACGCATATATATATATATAATTGTAATATGGTTGCATATAAATGTCTTCATCAATAAATTGATTGTGAATTAAAGATCAAAGAAGTTTACTAGCCAATGTGCAACTAGCTCTTAGAGGTTGAATTTAGAAGTGATCACATTATAATATTGATTATGATATGCTAAGCGTAATATTTGGCGTTAGGATTTGGGATCGTGTGGCTGATGATGCTTCATATTATTTGCTTTGATATCATGATATACAATTTATCAATTAATGACAAAATCTCCTTTTGTGATCAGATAATGTGAAATCCACGGTTTGCGACCTGGGATTGCTGAAGCCTCAAGTCAAGTATGAGATATGTTTACGTTTTGAGAGCATTAAAATCTTGCGTTTCTTTGATAATTAGTTTTGTAAATTGAGAAACCAAAGGGAGCTGGGCAATTTGCCCCAAAATCGAGAGCAGGAGGGAAGCTTCGTTAAATCACTTTCACCTTCCAGCTTAATTCACAATCGAGAGCAGGAGGGAAGCTTCGTTAAATCACTTTCACCTTCCAGCTTAATTCACAATCGACAGCAGGAGGGAAGCTTCCAAACTCCTAATTTGTCATTTTCTTGTAATTTATTCTCAAGAATTTTTACAGCAAAACATACCATTTCATACTAAAGTAGAAATTATTATTTTAATCATCATCAGATTAATTTTTCAATAGTTTAATACATGATTAGAACAGTTTTATATAGAATGATTTATATTTTAAACAGCAACAATTATAAATCAAACTACGAAAAAAAAAATTAATCCAACGGTTAAAAAGCAATTCATTCCTTAATATGTCTTACCATATGTACTCCCTTTGTTCTCAATATTTTTTTTAGGAACTTAATTTTTGTTTCGTTAATCAATTATAAAAGAAAAGAGAACAAAATTAAAATGCCAAAAATGAATTTTTTTTTTTTGGGTATAAGTAGTATTCTTCCTCCTTATTTTTAGGTCGTTTTTCCATATTCTCAAGTTTAGAAGCTGATATATTGTATTCCAATTTTAACGTTTTGTTTCCCCTCCTCGTATTATTGGTTTTTTCCTTTCTATTTTGTCGTTTGACAAAATTGTATTAAAAAGCCAAATTAGCCTGCCAAGGATCATCCCTGAAACATAATAAAATAGATGGACAATGAACGCGAAGGCAAGAGTGGAAAATCATGTATCAAGTACTTAATTAGCGTCATTTGAATTATCTGTTGGAGTCAAACTTTTTATGCTGAAATTGGTTAACTTTTTAAAAACTAGTTAAAATTTTATTATTGACTGTTAAAAAAAGGACAAAAACTAAAATGGAAAAATACGGTTTAGTTTAATTTAATATGAAATAGTAAACCAAACAAAACCTCAATCTATATTAATTATAGTCGTCCATTCAAGTATTCAAGAATGGAACAATTCATGTAAGTCTCAAGAGGGGTACTAGAGACGGCTAGGAACAGCTAGCTTATTTCACAATTCAATCAACCGACTTGTAATGCATTAAGGTGGACAAATTCTACGTGAAGGCAAAGAGAGAGCTAGAAAGTTTAATTTGCAAATTTTGAGAAGCCTTTTTAAACATGCATCCACTGCCTCAACTAGCGAATGCACCACTTAACGCAAACAACCGAGTAGAATCCGATATGGTTCTAAGCGACCCGGTCGTAGTCAGGAATAAAGAAACAAACCACCACACTACAACGGAGATCATAAGACTCCTGATTCGCGGCCGAGAACGCAAGAAGAATGTAGCGTTACGAGGAAGAAGGGCACAACAAGGAAACATGTATAAAACCAGGGAAAGCCAATAGAGGTAAGAACATCAACAGCTAGACATTGATCGAGAAATAGCTCGAAACAGCATTGGTCAAAGTCATTATTACCAAGAAGGATGTGCAGCTCCAGCGACTCTGATGATATATATATATATATTACTATTGAAAATCTTCGCTGGAGAATTACAAGCTAGCTAGAAGGGAATACCTTGGTGCCAAAATTTCTCTCTATGCTCATACTAACCTTTCGATTGTGCCTAGTCTTCATCTTGATAACTCTCTCTTAGCTTGTAACTTTTTATTTTATTTTTTTAAATCATGGTGTTTGTGTGTGTGGAGATGTTTGGGAGTCATGTAGTTCTAATATCATATAAAATATATATATGTGTGCATGTTTTCATTTATTTATTTATTTATTTTGGTAATTATCATGTTCTTCCTGTTGGGATTATGCTCCAAACATGTGATAATTTTGGATATTATTTATTTTGAATAATAAATTTATTTTTTCATTATAATTATGTGTATGTATCTTTTGAATACTTTATGAATATTATTAAAATTCCATAATTATATATGTAACTTTAAATATTGTATATAAGTATTATACACTAGAAAATAATAGTTAAAGATTATAATTAAAATGATTTGTGATAATTAAAGTATGGAATCTTTAATTGAAAATCACTAGTATATGTCATTACCATTAAAAATAGAATAATCTTATTAGCATCATTAATGTAGTGAGACATTTAATGATGCATTATATAAAATATAATTATGTAAGATGGGGATATGATGAGATATGAATCGCTAATAATTTCCGTTAAGTGTAACGGATTTTAATCACGTCAACTGATGGTCATATATAAAATGACCTTAATCCTCAGTTATTAGCAGATTTTTACTTATGAAATCATGTCTTTTGATTTACTCGGTATAGATTTGAAATATTTTATCTTATTCCTTGTATTTTGGAGACATAATGAAGTAAGTAGTCGGGAATGTTAATGTTATAAGATGAAATCCATTCCTTTTTATTTAAAAAGTAGATAAATAATTCCCTTACGTGATAATTCAAGGCTTGAATGGTATGAGTGCTTAATTCATAATTAATTTCATGAATTTATCATTCATCAAAGAATCAATGATACTCAATGATAAAGAAGTGATTAGAAAGATTAATGGGTTTTACCTAACTATAAATATAAATTATTTATAGAGGATTGATTTATACGTAATAGCTATATCAAATAGACAACTCTATTATTTAAGTAATTTTAAACCTATAATTTTAAGAGTGTAATTTAAGTTTTCAGTAGAGTAATATTAGAATTAATAAAATTGATAAATTAATTAAAAAGTTTGATTAATTATCAAATTTATTAGAACTTAAAGTTATAGGTCCAAGGTTCCTTACATTGCCTTAGCAATTGAATTTGATGGATTATTTTATACTCACAAAATTATGTGATATAAAATATAAAAGAGTATCAACTTATTTTATCAGAGATATTTATTTGTTATCCAAACAATTAATTATGAATTAATTGTGTAATTTAAATAATAGAGATTATTAAATATCAAAATTGGATGACACAATTCTTGCGATCAATTATATCTGCGTCCATTACTAGTGGGTGGACCTATTAGTATATTAGATTGATATCTAATAGTTTCCTATTTTTAAAATTATAAATATTTATATTTAATATTAGATTTTAAATTAAATATTTATAATATAATTAAAAAAAAAAAAGGGCAACAAGGAAACTTAATTATTCATAATATAATATAAGTTTCCTTGTTCAGCGCAGCACATTAAAATGTGCCAAATCATTTATATATATTACTTATTATATAAATGATAATATATATATAATGATAGGAAATTTTTCCAACGGCAAAAGTTACCGATATATATAAATATATTGATTTGATAATTTTATTTATTGAGCATAAAATATAATTAGTATTCAATTTTGAATTAGTCTTAATTTTGAATATGGAGAATATTCAAAATTCAAAATGCAAGTTTAGAGTAACTTACCTTACTCCAAATATAAAAGTAGAATGATTAATAAAAAAATGGTGGTTTGAGAAATTATAAAGGAAAATGTTTTTTTTATGCACTCGTTGTTTTCTCATGTGTTGAGACAAAAACAAAGACATTAAAATTGTGAGTATATCAATCCTACCATCAATAGAAAATACCCACTCATTTCATTTAATTAAACGACGAAAGTTAAGTATAGAAGAACGTGATATTGAAGGAGACAAGTCATTTTGAATTTAAGAGATATCTTTCTAAAGGGATTTTGAAGTTATCGATTTAATAAGATAACAATACAATTTTATTTATTTCCTTTTTATATATTAAATTAATATAACTGTAGAACAATAATGAAAATTTGTAAAACTTTTGTTATTCTAGTCTTCCGCTTTCATTAAAATTTTTAAAATATCATCACGAAGTATAGGATTTCAAATTGATTTTTTGTAATGTTATTTAATATTATTTGTTAAAGTTTACTTTTCTATTTAATCATACAAATATAAATTAAGTAAATATTTTAGTATTTATTACATAAAAAATTATTCTCGTCTTTTTGCACTGACTTGTAAAGATATTTATTTCTAATCTATTATTTTGTAATTCCATAAACATTAGCCCAAATATTATGTTAATATAGTGAACTATGGCATATAACTAAAGGTGGTGTTACAAGATCAACTTGAATAGAGATTTATAATTCATGAGCTATTTATAAAAATAATCCCTTTGTTTACAAAGTGAGAAAATAAATGACAAATAATATTTTTTAAACAAATAAATTTTTAAAAAAATTTGAAATAATCTAATACTAAAAAATATTAAAATATGATAGACAGATTATTAAATAATATTCGGGTGGATTATTAAATCTGGTATTCAAACAAATTACTAAACAATATTTGGACGTATTAGTAAATGGCATTTTAGTAGATTACCAAACTATATTCTGATATATTACTAAATGATATTTTGATGAATTATCAAAAGAATGACACCAAAAGGTAATCTGTTGAATTACCAAAAGGTATTTTAGGGGATTATCAAACGGTATTCAAGTGGATTACCTTTTGGTAATCTAGGAGATTACAAAAGGATAATTTGATAGATTACCAAATAGTATTTAGGCAAATTACTAAGCAATATTCCGATATATTACCAAACGGTAATCTGACAGACTATAAAACTATAATCTGGTAGATTTTCAAACGGTATCCTAATGTATCATCAAATGGTAATCCACCAAAAAGTAATCCAAGGGACTACCAAAAGGTATAACCCAATACTTCGGAGATACCTTTTTGATTGGTTAGAGGTATCTTTAAAAAGACACAGTGGGGAATTTGGAGGAATAGCTTTAGAATTACAAAAGGGTAATATGATGGATTATTGAATGGTGTGCATACCTCTGGAATTTTGCCCCATATAAAATAGCTTTAAAATTTTTGTCCTTTTTTAAGAAGAGATAAAAGTCAACCAAATTTATCTTTTTAAAAATATCTCCAACCAACCAAAATGATAATATACTAGAATATCGTTTGGTAATCCTCTAGAACATCGTTCAGTAATCTGCTTTTGGTAATCCTCCAAAATACTGTTTGGTAATCCATTTTTTGTAATCTACCAGAATACTGTTTGTTGGTAATTCGCCCAAATATATTTGGTAATTCACTTTTGGTAATCTATAGGAATACTGTTGGTAATCAATCGGAATATCTTTTTATAATCTACCATTATACCATTTGGTATTCTACTAAAATATAATTTGATGATTCATTAAAATACCTTTTAATAATTCCCATATTTTGGTAATCCACCAAAATAATATTTGATAATCTATTGAAATATAATTTGATAATCCATCAAAATATTATTTGGTAATCTGTCAAACTGCTTTTGATAATCCACTGACATATAGTTAATATTATAATTTTTTTATGAAATTTATTATTTTAAAAATATTATTTGTAATATTATTCCTCACTTTGAAAACAAACAATCACAATATTATTTTTTTAATAATTAACACAATAATTAAAATACTAAAAAAATTACATCACCAAAAAAAAATACAACTAAAATATACAAAATATTATCTCAAAAAATGCAAAAACAAAACATCGTTAAAAAAAAAAAATGCAAAACCCAGTCGCCACCCTCCCAAGGGTATGGTCAGGCTTCAACGTTGGCAGATCCCCACAGCTTTATGATTTTGACGGACAAAGACAAACAGTGACCAGTGACTATGGGGTCCATGGCAATAGGCGATCTCGACGAAAGCGGAGTTTGCAGATCACCAAGTCGAGCCACCGAAGCATGACACTGTAGATTGTCAATGCTATCGTCGGTAGAGGTGCTATCCGAAATCTTTCAGAGAGAACGAAGACATAATTAAATTTGTTTGGACATTTTGTTTTTAAATAATAGAAAGAGTTGTCTATTTTTAAAAAATAGACTTTTGAAATTTTTATGTATAAATATAAAAAAATTTTCACTTTAAAATATTAAAAAAAACTTTTCTCTCTAAAAAAAGAAATTTTTTATATAATCTAAACACATTCTCATTTTTAAACAGAAAATTTTTTTTTAAATTGACTTTTTCTTAATTCTGAAAATAAACACTTTTTCTAAACGCAAACTAAATATTTTAACTAGTATTTAATGGAGACATGATTAAAAATTTTTTTTATGAAGTGATGGAACAATTGAAGTCAAGGAACCTAAGTTGGCATGTTCGATTAAAAAGTTTCTAATGATTTTTTAATAATAATTTTCTTATTCATATCCGTTTGTAAATATTTTCCCCATCTATACTCTTTTTTTTTTTGTGGAATTTAACGGATTATAGTAAAGATGGTTAATTTATGGTCAACTAGATGAACAAAAGCATTCGTGATTGACATGATATCATGGTTATAAGCATAAAAGCCGCCTTAACTAGACCTTTTTCATTTTTCTTTTTTTCCTTTCACAGATGATGAGAGAATTAAACTAGCACTACCAGGGGCGGATTTAAGCATGGGCAAGGCCGTAGCCGCACTGAATTTTTTTCCTTTAAATTTTACCCTAAAAATATATTAGTTTTTCTACATTGCACTCATTGCAAATTAAAAATCTTCACAAGAACTTTATCCTTTAATTTTTTGTATATTAATGTTATTCATTATTTAAAAAGTTGTGCACACCCCCACTAAAATTTCTATCAGGCTTCACCACCTGCAGCACTAGTAACAAGGAGAATGTCTGAAGATAGATTGGCCTTAAAGGTTCGTTTGGTTCTGGTTTTCCAGGTCAAAATTTTTTGCTTTTTTCTAAAATTTTATCACTTTTTACTATTTATATCTTCAAAATGCTACAGTATACTCAAAACTTTAAAAGTCTATAACTTTGTGTATATAATACCAAATGAGATGAATTTTTTTTAAAATTGCATAGAATTTCGAGAGGAACAAAACAAGCTCCATATTGATTTTTTTTTTCTAAAAAAAGTTTTAAAATTTTTTATTTTTTCACCTCAAACAGTTTTTTCCTCAAACACATTCTCCAAAACCAACTTTTTTCCAAACTCCAAAACTACATCTCCAAAACCTCTCCCAAACTCCCCCAAATTAGAATTAGACAGAGAAATTTTAGGTCATAATGAACCTCATACTTGCATATTATTGAATTTAATGAACGCTAAAACAGACCATTGATAAAGCTCATTTAAATGATGTAAAGAGCATTGACTAGAATATAAAAAAGCGATAGTTGGTGTACTTAAAGACTATATTAACTCGGGAGCAAAGCAGAATTTCCACATCTAAATGCTTTAATTAACAATGAACGTAGCCTAGTAGGCCCATGAAGAACAACAAACGCGGGGCCTTTTCCTTCGCAGCAAAGGGCGCCATGTGAGAATTCATGAAAGACCAAAAAGCAACTCGTTATCTCTCACTCTCAATCTCACATTATCCCCACTCAAAGCACAAAAACATAAACAAAAGAATATACAAGACGGACCAAATTGAGCCAAAAAATAAAAAAATAAAAAAAAAATGGTGAAGAGCCTTCATTTTCACTCCATTCACAAACCCTTCTTAGCTCTGAGAGTACTTACTTCCCTTTTCTTCCTCTTCTCCTTAATTAGTGTCCATGGCCGCACCATCAAAGCTCACATCTTCATCTACGCAGGCTGCTCCAACGAGAAGTTCCAACCGAACTCGCCATTCGATGGAAACCGCAACTCTTTTTTGTCCTCGGTCGTTAACTCAGCCTCTCAAGCGTTGTACAACAGCTTCGCACTGGGAAACGAAAGCTCGAGTACACAACCGGAAGCCTCCATTTTCGGACTATACCAGTGCCGGGGTGACTTGAATTCTCTTGACTGCTCGAGGTGCATCGAGAGCGCGGTGAACCAAATAGGCCTGGTTTGTCCCTACTCCTATGGAGCTTCTTTGCAGCTTGAAGGCTGCTATGTTAGGTACGAGCATTTCGACTTCTTGGGGAAGATCGATACCAATTTAAGGTACAACAAGTGCAGCAAGAGCGTGAGCAACGATGTTGAATTCTTTAGGCGAAGAGACGACGTTCTTGCGGACTTGCAAGGGGCTATAAGTTTCAGGGTTAGTAGTTCTGGTTTGATTGAAGGCTTTGCTCAGTGTCATGGAGATTTGAGCTCAACGGATTGCTCTTCTTGCCTCGCTGATGCTGTCGGAAAGTTGAAGAGCTTGTGCGGTTCGGCTGCAGCCGCTGATGTGTTCTTAGCACAATGTTATGCTCGTTATTGGGCTTCTGGCTACTACGATACATCTTCAGGTTCATTCTCTTAATCATATTTCTATCTTTTTTTCCTTTTTTTTCATTTGGATTTGGGATTTGAAATATGTTCAGATTCATTCTTTTTCTCATATTTCTATCATTTTTTTAAAACTTGCATTTGAGATTTGAAATATCTCAATGTCGGAAACATGCGTAGAATTATGCTAGTAGGTTAATTCTACAACTACTAATCAATTTCCTCTTTCAAATATAACAAAAGAATCTTGATTTGATGAAGTTTAAGTAGATATCATCAATAACACATTTGTTTTGCCCTTTTTGGTTGAATTAGATCCATTAACTTGTTCATTGCACAATTTGTGCCTAGAAAATTCTTAAAACTAAGAGGAACTTTTTTTTTTTAATTGGTAATTAAAGAGGTATAAAAGGAACTTGTTTTTATTTAAAGTTACTTGTTGACTACTTTAGTTCTTTCTGGACAGAGAGAGGGATAGAGTGGTTCGAATTCTCTAAAACCAAGGTCAACAAAGTAAACCATTAATAAGAGTGGTAGTACTTTAGCTGCATGCTTTTTGGCACCTCCAGTCTTTGTTCCATTCCTCACTTTGATATTTCATATATTTTAAATTAAAAAATTAATTTTACCTTTCCTTTTAGTTACTTTTTATCTTAGTTAGTCTTTGATGATTCAAGAGGTGCTAATATTAGAGTCAATTAGTTAACACCACCAAAAAAAAAAAAAAAAGCTCGAATCTAGAATAATGTTCCAACCCAAATACAAAAGAACTCTATTCTTATCTCCTTCTAACTTAGCCTTTCAGCCCATAATTATGTCTAACACATACTAGAAACTTGTTCTATTTGTTGCTTATTCTTCTTTCCTTTATTTATTTATTTATTTATTTTGAGAGTCAAAATAATAACAACTAGGTAAGGGAAGCTTTTTACGATAAATGGTGGTGGTGACCTTACCTCTTCTACCATCAAATCTTGATGTACAATAAATATTCCTCTACATATATATATATGGGACTAATTCTAATTCCTTTTGTTTTGATATTTGTATAGATTCCTCTAGTGAAGACGAAGTGGGAAAAACAGTAGCCATTATTGTTGGCGTCCTAGCAGGGATAGCCGTTCTTATTGTTCTTCTCTCAATTTGTCGGAAAGCAATGGGTAAATTTAGCTTTGCTTCAACTAAAACAACATAATTGTTATCCTTTCATTAAATAAACGTAATTATCATCAAATCTTCTTCTTATTTGATTTCCTTTGCAAATGTAGGTCCATGAGAAGGAAGGTAGAGAGATATTGGAGAGTAATCATTACAAAGGGGTCACATACGTTGGTTTAATATTTTTGTGTCATCCATCTCTTCTACCTTTTTTTAATTATTATAATTTAATACCATATGGCTTTCCACGAATGAAGGTGGGTGTTTTCTTATGTTATAAAGTAGAATTCTAATCTTCATCATCTTTAAAAGGGCTGCCGATTCTCCCTCACCTATGACCCATCACTTTTCTTAGTTTATCTTTTTCTTTTTTTTTTTCTTTTTTTCTTTTTTATGCATATAAAAAAGCCTAATTGCTCAAGCAACCAGTATATTTGGTATACCGTTTTAGGTACTGGATTTTAGATTTGAAGGCCACAACTATTCCTTTTACTCAAGCAACCAATATTTTTGGTATACCAACCTACTAGGAACATAAGCTGCATATAGACTGCTTTGCAATTAAAAAAAAAAAAAAGGCTGCACAAACTTGTGGAGTCAATTTTGCACATTTCAAAATCCTAGTAGTTATTGATTTCTTTGTTTCTTTTTCTTTTCATAATTGAAGAATCCTCACTACCCAACTTCACCCTCCTTTCAGTTTTTTTTTTTTTTTGGGTAAATACTTTTGGTTCTTGAACGGCCTATGAACTTGGTGAGATTTAAAAAAAAAAAAAAAAGAATTCTATGTTCCCGCAAATTTATCTTATGACCTAATATATGCCACTAGTGATGGTCTCCAACAAAGTTTCATGGAAGCATAAATAATGCTATGCCACAAGTAGTCTTACAAAAGTGTATTAGGAACAAGCATATTAGATACGCGAATCTCATTCAAAACCGATTAGGGTATTTATGCTATGTAGATTTAGATTCTATAAGAACAAGAGATCAGTCACTTCTTATTTTTAGCAAAGATCCAAACAAAGTCCCAACAATTTGGGGTTGTCCCTCGATGCTATTTTGACAACTCATTTAATTGTTTTAGTTATTTTAGTATTTAATGTTGAGAAATTAGAGCAAATATGTCATTTTAAAATTGTTTAAAGTAAATAGCATATTTTTAAAATGTCTTAAGGTAAAAAAAAAATATTTACGGTAAATTGTTTATTTATAAAAATTCTTATTTTATCATAAATGTGATATTTTTTGCCAATATTTTATTTACAATCATTTTTTAAGATGATTTTTTCTTGAATACGCATTAAATATACTATTTATCATACATATGCTAAAAATTATCACCATAATTTTTTTTATTATTTATTTTGGTTACTAGATTTTTTTTCCTATTTTCCTCATTCTACCTTTGTTCTTTTTATTGAAATTAAGGATAGGAGATTCGAATTCTTTACTTTTGTTACAACCAATGTGGTATTAGTGCTAAACTATGACTATAACCACCCTCTTTCTCCCTTTAATGTTTATTACCTGGCAAAATTGTTAAATTAGAAGATATAACAAAATAAAATTAGGGGGAAATAGTAAATGTGATAGAAAATTTCGACAACATATCTTTGACTCCAATAATTCGTAGTAGTTTAGTCTATTGGATTTATAGGACAATCAATTGAGAGAGATATCAAAAGAAACTTTGTCAATACTATATGGACAAGGCAGGAAACAAAAGTGTATGGTAGACCCGGCTTCGTTCCAAAGGTTGTAATATCATCATAAAGCAAATTTCACCATGTTGAGGAACATAAGATATTATCTAATATTTACATTTTTACTTCCTCGACTGCGTCCAATTATCTTTTGTTTCCTTTCAAGTTTCAATTTAAACAGGGCGATTAAATACTTTAGTATCCGAGTACTGGTTTCACCATATGAGCTTATCCACAGAGCCTCTCCTGCACCCAAGGATTAAAATATCGGTATTAGTAGAAATATTGATAGTTTAATTTTATAAAAATTTCAAAAATATTATCGATATCAGTAAAAATATCAGAGAAAATTATCAAAAATAAAGAAATATACTTCAATACATATTTATAATACTTTAGGATAATATAAATATTAAAAAGATATATAAATGTACAAGTTTTACATTTAAAAAAAATTGTATATCTTATATATTTTAATCCTAAAAGGAAGTTCCATAAAATTTGCTTTACAAATAAGTATAAAAGCAAGTTTATAGATTGTTATTTCCAAAAAAATGGCCTTCTGCAAAGTTTGTAGGAGTATAGCTAAAAGTATAGTCACAGTAAGATGATATATATATATTTGCACTCTTTCCTTTATGTGCTATCTTTCACTTGCTTTTTTTTTTTTTTAATTTCATTTGCTTATGAAGTAAATTATAAGATAGCATTTCTAAAAAGGTAGCAAATTAAAAATAAAAACCTGAATTTTCTAAACAAAATTTTATAATTTTGTTTTACCAAAATTTCCATTAAAATTTCCAATATTTTCCCAAAATTTAACGTTATTTTATACAAATTATACTATGTTTGCCCGATATCCTTTTTTTAACTTATATTTCCCAATATTTCCTTGATATTTTGACATAAAATATATTATATCTAAAAGATATTTTGGAGCTCTTCAAATATGAAAATTTCGTTGGAAATTTAGAAAATATGTTGATATTTATGACCATACCCACGTCATTTTAAGTGAGGAAAAAGAAAATAACATAACCATGAAACCTAAAAGAAGTAATTATCATATTTACGAAATTGTTAAAATAAATAGCGTATTTATAAATAAATACTTTATTTATAGAGTGAATAAATTATTTGTTATTAAATATACTATTTATTTTAACTGTTTTAAAACTTTTTTTTTTTGAACTTGAACAGTTTTAAAACTTATCTATTTACTTATCAAAAAAAAAAAAAATCACACACAGCTCGCTGCAGCTTCGTTTTAAAAGCACAGGCATCGTTCCTATTCTAACCCATTTAGGGTTACTAACGTGTGAAAAGTTTAGAAATTGCCCTTTTAATATATCTATTATGGATTTTTGTCCCTTTAATTACTGATTTGAAATTTTGTACCATTTGACTAATTTTTTTATTTAAGTAGACAATTAAAAAGATAAATTAAAATGAGAATGTTTTGAAAACTGTGTTGAGATCATTTCTGAAATTGTGTTTGGTAATATTTTCTAAGTGTATATTCTGAAAAACATAAAAATGAAATTTTGTTTGGTTATATATTTTGAAAACTTATTTTATAAGTGAGTACCTTATAAAAACATATTTATTTTTAATTTTAAAAAAATAATAAAAAATAAATTATTAGTCATAATTAAAAAAAAACTTTGGTAGTAGTTTTTACAGTGAGCGATAGGGGTAGAAGATATTAATAGTCTAAACTCTAGGTGACGGTAATAACTAAATTTAGGTTATGAGTTGATAGTTATCGTTGCGAGGGAACCGTCGTCATTGCTACTAGCCCATGGTCATCAGCCTTCATCGGAGATGGATGCTATCATTGGACATGATCATCACTGACGCTGTACAAACAAAAAAAGAAAGAGAGAGAGAGAGAGGAGATGAAGGAAGAAAACGAAAATAAAAAGTGAAAATAACTTTTTTTCATTTTCAAAAAATCTAAAAAAACAACATAGTTTAAAACGATGTTTTCGAAATAGTTTTGAAAATGTTGAATAAACAAACGTTATTTTGAGACCGTTTTCATTTTTTATGTTTTTGAAAATGAAAAATCATTCTCGAAAACAAAAACAAACGCCCCTAAAATTTCCCCCTTTCACTTTTTCTCTCTTCCTCTACCTTTCTCTTTCTCATCTCTTCCCCTCTCTCTCCTAATCTCCCTCAATTCTTTCTCTCTTTAGTCTCTTCACCTTTCTCTATCCTCTCTCTTCCACCACCTCTCTCTCTTTCCTTCCTTCACCATTCTTTCTTTTCTCTTCAGGATCATTGATGTCGCCATCACTGCACAAACTCCCTTAGCCACTGCAATTTGATCGCAAAATCCTTGATCAAACTACTGACCCATGATTGAACTCATCTGACCATGATTTGCAAGAAGAATCCATGATTCACCATCGCATTTTGCAACTGTTGGAATCTGATTTTGAGGTCTGGACTTTACACGAGATTGACTCCACCACTCCCCGCAAACTTCGTCGTTGAAAATCTGATTACCAGTCGTCATGAGATTCATGATCACAATGGTGTACTAGCGATTCCTAGACATCTACGGCTGGGCGATCTATAGATCAATGTCGGAGATCTTCTGTCAGTCATAAAAAAAATTGCAATTCTATCATAGATCTTCTTCCCTAGTTGTTCATCTCACCACAGAGGAAGAAGAAAACTATCTTTTCCTTCTTCTTTTTTTCACTTTTTGTTGAATTTTATTTTTATAATTTTTTGTGCTATTAACTTTGCTTTTTTAATTATTTTTATGTTTTTGTTATATTTTTACAATCTTATTTATTTGTTTTATAAATTGAAAAAAATAATTTTATAAATTAACATAAAAAATCCATTTAAAAATATTTTAAAAGAATTAGCCTGAGGTATTATGGTAAATTACCAAACGATATTTTAGTGGATTATCAAAATAACTGAATCATCAAACAATATATTGGTCGATTACCAAATAATATTCCAATAGATTACCAAACGGTATTCTATTGGATTAACAAAAAGTATTCTTATGTATTACCAAATGGTAGTCTAAAAGACTACCAAATGTCATTCTGATAATACCTATTCTTGCGTATTACCAAATGGTAGTCCAAAGGATTATCAAATGGCATTCGGTAATACATACTCTTGCGTATTACCATTTGGTAGTCCAAAGGATTACCAAATGGCATTCTTGTTAGTTGGTTGGGGATAATTTTAGAAAGATATATTAAATTGATCTTTGACTTATTTTAGAAGATGGTAAAAATTCTGAAACTATTATAAATGAAGTAAAATTCATGAGGTGTGCACGCTTTGGGACATTCCTCTAAAAACCTTATTTATAGATGTCTAAAATGAAGGTACTGAATTGAATTTTTTTCTTTACACGAAAGTCTATAATTGTATTTGTATTTTTTAAAAACAGCTGTACTCTTTAAAAAGAATTTAAATTAACAAATAAAGAAATTATAAAAGGGAAACAAAAATATTTGAATAGATAGGTGCAAAATTAATTTCATAGCATATATTGGTGATCAAATTTTACATAAAAAGAAAATTAGACTTTTTAATAAAGAAAATTTTATAGTCTAAATAATCATAATTTTTATTACATTATGTATAATACACTATTTTTATAATGATGTTATAATCTTTATGGTAATTTCAAATTATTTACGAGTATATTAATCGGTGACCGTTGACTAGCTGGTATTATCGTGGAGACCAACTCATAAGAAGTATAATTGGTATTTTAAAATAAACAAATATTATATGTGATGACATGTTATGGTACTTTGTTTCCCATACATTTTATTGCTTCTTAGTTACGATAGATTTTTTTTTTTTTTTTGGCTCTAATTATCTGAGCATGAAGGACGAAAAATCTAAATAAAACGTGGACTGGTAAACTTTTAGTTAGACCGTCGCAATGCATGTGAAATTTCCAAAACTTGACCCCCAAACTTATGCAAAAACGTGGACCAATAAAAACAAAACAAAAGAAAATTCAAAAAACTTGGGTTGTTTTTCATGATGCTCTTGGTTTAGACTCTTCAACCAAATTTTAACAAGGACCATGGAGGACTTTTGGATGGATGGAAAAGGTCTACAAGACCCTTAAGGAGTGGAAAACGAAACTGCAGCCTCCTTCCAGAAGAGCAAGGCAACAAATCTCCCAAGTAATATGCATACTACATAGTATCTTCTTTATTCGGCTTTAATTGTCTCAAAATGGACTATGCATGCTTCAAAAGTCTCCTTTGGGTAATGTCCTGGCCCCAAACTTGTTTGTGGCGTCTATTTGGTAACAGCTATCGCCCACATCGGAAGTCAACTTCATCGCTTTGAAAAAATTGAAGGTGATTTGCTCGTTTTTGGACATGGAATTAGTTTCCGTTTTTGCACATTGATTAAAGCCCCTTCCGTGGCTAAGCTTGGCTGACCAAGAATAAATTTTTTGGTCCTCTTCAATGTCGAGAACAATGGAATCCGTTGGAAAGATGAATTAGTAACTTATTTATCCATTTAATTTTTATTTATTTGTCGAGTACAAAATTTATTTATCAATCAACTATTAAAAATAAAAATTTCTTGGGAATTTTTATTATAAGCACGATCAATTCCATTCCACTATGGATTTTAACTATTATTTTAAATTAGATAGGACATATAGTGTTCTTTTGGTAAAGTTTTTATTTTTCTTTCTACTTAGTTGAAGAAGAAAAACAAAAGCTATTGTTTTTGAGTAAGTGTTATAAAATTACAACTTTTTAAAACAATATATAAAATGAGTTCAAAGTTTTTTAATAGAAAATAAAAATATTAAATTAAAATTTATATTATCTAATTTAAATTATGATATAAAGTTTTAAATTATATTTAAATAAATTTTTTTGGAAGTCACGTTTTTTGGATTTGACATGAAGTTCTTCTGACATATCACGAAATTAAAAAACAACTCCTAAATTTTGATTAAAACCGGCCATTGATTTTGATTATGTTGGTGGTCAAATTTTTAGAGGAAAAAATACAAAATTGTTTCTATCCAGTTTTTTTCCCCCTTTCATGAGAAAAACCTTCTAAACTGTTTTCTTCCCTAGTCATAATTCATAGATATTGTGTTTGAATCTCTCTCTCTCTCTCTGTTTTCGTGTGTGTTTGGTGAAGAAATCTAGTTTAATTTAGTTTTTAAATTACATTACTTGATTATTTTAGGACAATTAACTTAAGTTAGTCTAGTTTAAAACAAATATTTTTCTTAAAAGTTAAATAATATCTCAAAACTTAAATCAAACCTTTTTTTAAAGTTATATAATAACTTATAGCTTAAAACAAACTTTTTTTTGTCCTTTTCTTTTTTACCAATACATATTTAGATTCAGGGTATAGATATGAGATAAGTAAGGGTAAGATTTTTTTGTTTGATGTATTTTTAAATCAACATATTAACTAACAAGAGAAGAATAAAATTTGTTTCACCTTTTTATGATACCTTATATTAGCATTCAACAACCATAATAATAACAATATTAATGATTATTTATTTTTGATTTTGATTTTTTTTTCTTTTTGCGTATAATCTGCTAGATAAAAAGAAAAAAGATAAGTTGTAGAGTTAGTTTTTTTTTTAATTAATATTATAAAAATTACATAGGTAGAAATTCAATTAAACTATTTATTAAATTTTTTTCATTTCTTGAATCAAGTATACTTTTCAAGATAAAGTTAAAAAATTTTTAAACTAAATTATATATCAAATAAACAATCCAATTTAAATTTAAATTAAATTAAATTATAAAATATCCAATCTAATTTTTAAATTTAATTATAAAATACATGATCTATTTTAATTTTTAAATTAAACAAAATTATAAAATATTTGATTTATTTTTGAGTACGTCGATCTTCCTAGGTGTTAATTCTTGGCTCCCTCGTCTCTGTCAAGAGGTTTTCATTTTTGTTTTTCTCTTTTTGAAGTGACACAATAAAGGCCTTGGGAATAGAGTTCATTAATTACTAGTGGCGCCATTGTCTTCTCTGATTGTGATAAATGCCAAATGTAAATGTGAAAAGAATAAATCTCACCCAAAATATGAAATTCTATGGACAAAGGAGCAAAACTAGAAGAAATAGCTAATAAGTCGTCACAATTTGCAAAGCGAGATTAAGTCATTAGTTAGCTAATTGTTAATGCCTATCCTAAAGTCTTGAGGATTTCGACTACTTCAACAAATTTATTTATTAACTATCCGCAAGTCTTTTTAGTATAGCTTGAATGTTTCACATATCTATTCATGTCATTGTTGCATTCCTCTCTCTCTCTCTCTCTCTCTCTCTCTCTCTATGTGTGTGGATAATGTTTTGTCATTGTTGCATTCCTCTCTCTCTCTCTCTCTCTCTCTCTCTCTATCTATATGTTTGGATAATGTTTGACTGATCAACTATCAAACTTTTTTTCCATATGATGTTGATACCTTAACCAATTTGAAAGGTTAACTTCAAAGAGAAATTAAAAGAAAATGACGCAGGTAGTGATAGCAAGAGGCCATATGCCGTACAATATAAATGAAAGCAACATTTGTTTTTAGGCAATATAAATTCCACAAAGAACGACAAATAGACATACAAATTACACAATCACAACTATAACCAATAGTATTTGTACCCTTGGTATACACTTGACATTTCACTAGCCAAGCCAATTGAACACTTTCCACACCTACATCCAGTCTTAAGAATTAAACTCACTTTTCTTTCTTTCTTTCTTTCTATTTTTTGTTACAGGTTTTTTCTCTAACAAAAAATAAATAAATTTACTACTTGAAAAAGCGTTTGAATTTAGATGCCAAATTGGAGCTTAATTCTAGACTCTGGTGTTTCACCTTTATTTCAAAAGAGAAAAAAAAAATCCCCCTCTAACAAATTAATATACAAATTGCACAAGGTAAAAATTAAAGGCTTGAGGTGAAAGGGACACTGGTAGATGGCAACCAAGAGCCACCCGCAATGAAATTACCCACAGTGAATTTTGAAGCCTCAGATGCACCGATCACATGGTAACCGGCCCATGTAACCCGGTTTGAAGTGGACGATCCGGGGCCGGTGTTTGCATACTCTGCGTAATACAGAGTCCTGAGGGCAAAATTACCACTCCACTGCAGCCAACCCGCCGGGTTAATTAACCTATCAAGGTAAGTTTTCATGAAAACCGTCCTCGAGTACTCTTTCCAAGGTCTCCCTAAATATGTCTTAACTGAACTTTGCGATGATTTCAGATCTGACGCCGCGGTAACCCTACAATTATGAATCGAGATCCCGGTGTTTTGATTTGGGTCGGTCCGGCCTTGTGCGGTGATGGTATTGGTTTTGTTTGGGGGATTGCGTGCATAGATGTTGCAATTTTGGAAGACTACTGCTGCGTTACCAAATATAAAGTCGACCGTGCCATAGATGTCGCATTCCCTATAGAATTGTCTTTCAGAGTGGACATAGAGGGTGTCCTGGTACCCTTCAAAGCTGCATCTGTAGAACACGGATAGATCAGAACCCGACCGCAGCGCCACGGCTTGGTGGTTGGATGCTCCGGCTGTGTTTCTGAATGTGATGCCTTGGGCAATAAATCCATCTCCTACAACGGCTACATCAAAAGATATGACAAACTTAATTAATCAAGATTGACAAATAATTAATTGCTATAAACAGTTAACTCATTAGTTATTGATTGATTACATAAAAATTAAAAAATTAAAAATAAAAATCTGCGCTTCCCAAAGGAATGACTTCATTGGTAAGGGAAAAAAGTTGAAGATTGTAATTACAAACATAAATTAATGAAATTTCACATTTGATTTTACATAAAAAAAAAATAGAGTTTAAATCAATTTATCATAAATTTAAGAAAGACAAAAATGATCATCAAAATTATTATTATTAACTTTTAAACAATTTATCCAAAATAAATAAATAAATAACAAAAAAAGTTAAATAGTTATTTTTTATTGATTTTTCTTCTTCAGTTTAGAGTAAAACATTAAAATTAAAATCTAAACCTTGACTTTAAGAAAGAACGGAATTATCACTAAACAATATCATATTGATTTAGGCAGGAAAATTAAAGTTGGCGACATAAATAAGAAATTTGCATGATAAATCAACATGAGATTTAAGATTCGGAATACACGTGGCAAACTTCAGAACCTCGAACGTATGCTAATAGAGAAAAGTAAGAAAATTTTTTGTTGTCTTTTCAGCACATACTTTTTCAACAATATACATTAATAATAGAGGAGACTTTTTCGTTGGTCAAACTCTCACAAGAATTGACAAAACAAATTGATAATAAATATTGTGTTTACTTTAAAACGTGATTTAACAAATTCTATTGGCCCGATTTTTGGAGACATAGGATTCCCTAACTTTTGTCTCAAGCTGTACGGAATGCTTTATTAATCGGCGAATGTAATAAAAGCAGGCTAGTTGAATTCCTTGTCTTATTTACATAAATATATTTATATATTTGTGATCGAATTGTCTCATATTCTAGATGATATGCAAAAATCAAAACTTTGAAGCTTATTTGTATATTTATGATTGTATATATAATTTAAAGGTAATTTTAGACTCAACTCCCATATAAGATGTCAAATCTTTCCTATCATCAATTTCTTTTAGAAAAAGAAAAGAAAAGAAAAAGAAAAAAGACTCACATATGTAAGTTGTTCTTTTTTTTTTTTTCTTTTCTAAACTAAAAATATATTTGCAAGGTATTTATTTATTTATTTTATGAAATTATCCTAGACAAACTAACAGTGAAGATTAAAAAAATAATAAATAACACAATTGATGCACTAATGATATTTTACTAACTAATCACCCTTCAACGCGACTTTAAAATACATTCTTTTATCCTCCAAAGACAAAATTAAATGATGGTTATCAATTTAATACTCTTTCCTCATAGAATTTAAATCGACTAATTTTAATTAGAGCTAATCAAATTACTTATTATTATTAGGGGTGGAGCCAAAATCTTATTTCAATAAGGGTATACACCAAAGTTTATTTTTCTTCAAAAAATAAAATTTAGCTAGAGTATGTGAGAATTTTTAATTTTAGTTAATTCATATGAGAATTTATTAATTTTAATAAGATAAAACAGAAAAATATAAACTTTTATATATGTATATATAATTAATTTTTGTAGGGGTTATATGAAAATTTTTAATTTTTAATGAGGGTAAAATATGGACTATATAAAATTTATTTTATTTTTAATAGAGATAAAATAAAAAAATTATAAAATTTTTGAGTGTAGAAATAAAAACGAAAACAAAAACAAAAAATTTTAGTAGGGGTGGCAACCCCTACTCGGCCCTGCCTAGCTCCGCCACTGATGATTACGTCACATGTGAGTTCTCATAGACTATTACAAAAGAAGGTTACATGTTTATCAATTTTCCCAAAAACTTAAATCCAAAAAGAAAAAAAAATTGTTACTAATAAAATTATTTGTCGCCATTTTGACATAACCAAACGATACTATGAATTCAAATCTTCCCACTTTTAAAGTTATTAGGTGGTTCTTTTTTCTGCATGTAATAAATACTATCGTTCAAGAAGAAATTATAATGTCAACATCTATATGTGCTTACCAACAGTTGCTGAATTGAACGTGGTAGAGCCACCACCAACACTCTTGCTTCCTGTGATGATAGTCTTCCCAATACCATCACCCACCAACATGACATTTTTGGCCTTTATCTCAACATTCTCTTTGTACGTCCCCGCCTTCACGTATATCACAAATCTCCCACTTCCTTTTGCGGCGCCGACCGCCTCCTTCACCGTCTTGTAGTCGCCGGACCCGTCCTGGGCCACCACGACGTCGGCTTGAGATGCAGCCGATGATTGCAAGAGCTTGCGGTCACCGGGCTTGACCCAGGTGGGAAACCCGTCTTTGTAATTGTTGTTATCGTGTTTATGTGGGGAACTGTTTATAGCCAGGGTATTGCTAATAAGTTTCGAGACGTTGTTGGACACATAGGGCAGGAGATGGTCTGAGACGCCCAACTCGAGCAGCCCGGCACGACAAGTCTCGAGGTTAGTTAAGGCCGTGCTGAGCCAGGTCTGGAGGTCATCTTGGGTGCACTTGGAAGTGGGTTCGGAGGTCTTGTTGAGCCTCAGGACCGTGGACTCGTAGAGCTCAAGGCAGTCGGCCCACGCAGCCTTCTCTTTCGGGCTCCGACACTTGGGGCCCACCGAGACGAGGTTGCCGTGGGCGTGCATGGCTCGGTCTAGGGCTAGTTTGGTTGATAGTTTGAAGAAGTCTGAATTTTGTTTTAATGGGATGTTGTAAAGGTTGGTGCCAAGGAAATACTCGCATGGTTGTGGGTGGGGTGTTTGGCTACACCAAGGTTTCACTTCTTGGAGAGAATAGCCAAGAATGGTTGGGGAAAGATAGAGAAGGAACAACAGTGATAATTTGTAATTTTGAGCTCGAAGAGCCATTTTTTGATGCCCTTACGGGAGCAAAATGAATGGAAGAAAATATTATTGGGGTGAGAAAATACTGCTATATATTATAAGGCTTGGTTTTATTGGGTTTGTATGAGGTTTCATGGCTTGGATTTAGTTGCTTTATATAGACAAGTGATAAATAGGGGTTTACTGAATAAGGAAGTTAAAAATGGGACGCAATATGACTTATTTATATTCTTGTTTTCTTATTCTCTTTGTTGTATATATAGTTTACTTTAGACTGGTATTATTATTTCTTGAGTTGGATATATATTATGTGTTGTTGTGATTAGAAATTTAAAATTGAGGCAAATATCTTTGGTGAAAATTATAAAATAATTACATTGCAATCAAATTAATGGTTGAGAGTTTTTTAAAGTTTTATTAAGTAATTTAAAATCTGATTGGTTTATAATTAACAATAGTTTTATAGACTTTTCATATAGGTGTTTTGATTGGAAAATATTGGAACCAATCCAAACAAAGGAAAGGCAACAAACACGCTGTGCAAGCGTACGTACGGACAAGATGTATACATACATATCATGTATATAAATTCGCAGGCAATTCACGAAGAATAGGCATAACAAGAAAATTATACATAAAGTTGGGAAAATATATATATATATAAATATATATTGCATGTGCTTTGCTCGAGTACTTTTCATATTCTAAAAAAAACTGCAAGGAAATTGAGTTACTGCATGCCTCATAAACTTCCTTTCACGCTGCCTGTGTTGTTTGATATGTCAACGTGATTCGCTCACGTTTTATGACTGCTCATCATGAAGTCAATTATTACAGGCTTAAAACGGTGGGTGTTTGTGCTTATAGTAACGTTGATATGCTCTTCAACAATCAATATTATCTCTAAATGTTTTTGTTCGATAATTTTTGATAAAGGTTATTTAAATTTACAGTGATGCTAAATTACTAAAAACCATACTTTTCGGTACGACTCGTTTAGGACCTTTGAAAAGTTTCTTACAAATCTATAAGCGCATCCAATAGATAGACTTGGATACTTCTTTGAGGTCCAAACGAAACCACTCCGCCTACATCATCTTTGTTTAATAATCAATATAAGAAGAATCCATTTCCTTCTACATTTATACATGCGTCCAATCCTTTTATATATTTTGTGTGTATATATATATATATTTATATATATGGACCCCAATCCGAATTTATATAGTTTTCTACCAAACTGGATATTTTCAAAATTAAAATTAATTCGTCATATAATGGGAGCACACCCCTAATCCTTCCAAAATTTTGCTTTCCTAACAGAGATAATAGACAAGTTTTTGACAATAAAGTTCATATTTGTAGACAAATGTGGTTTTTGAAAATATCAACATATGTAAGTCGCAGTTGCTCATTTAAATATAGGTGGAAGTCATTTAATTTATTTTCTTTTATTTTTTACCGAAATATAGGTATCTAAATATTCCTGCATGCGACGTTTATATATATATATATATACATAGCATTCCAGTTTTGAACTGTGTGTTTTAAAATATTTATCTTTCTAATAACGAATGATGCCAGCATTTCTCCTGCCCTAGTATATAGACTAGTACACCAGGGAAAGCAACAGGAACCGAAAAACCGAAAGGCATTAACTAATAGTCAATTAATTTGTTATTTAATATTGGACTTACTATGACAGCAAAGATAAATAAAAACGCAGAAAGAAAATGAAAACCTACTAATTAGTCTATCCTAATTATAAAGTATACTTAAGTCAAACAGAAAATAATTTTGTAATTTTTGTTTTCTTGATAATCACTGATCAAGATTTGACTGTAACTCGTAATCATTGAGATAAAATATTAATGTCATACATAGGTTAAAAGTTAAAATCCACCTCTTTTCTTTTTCTTTTTCTTTATTCTAATCATTTTGCATATATTTGTCACTCTATTTTCTTTGAAACTTTATTTTATTTGTAGATGTAGATTTAATAGTTAACAATAACTTCACATGTTGCTCTATTATAGAATAGAAGATCAAATCTTTCACGTTTAAGTTAAAAAATATATATTTTTATTTTTGCTAAAGTTAAAACTTACCCCCTCCGGATTTACTTTTACCAACTGATATTCATAATTACCTTCCATCAGAGAATCCAATATATACATACACAGACACACACATATATGTATTTGGGGTTATATTCATGCACAAACCCAATAATATAAGGACACCTTGACCAAGCCATGTGCCGATTTTTAGTTCCTTGGACAATTTAGAAATCATTGCAAGATTGTCTTCCTTGGTGAAGTTCAAACATCAAACACGTACACAAGTACATCTATTATTGTACTTTCTTTGTTAGGCCAACAAGAATAAAAACTAGTTAATAGTTTCGTATACACGAGGACTTCCATTATTAGTTAGTTAGTATACCAGCCATGTCAATTACTCAATTACAATTAGAAGCCTTTAGAATTATCAGATAGCTAATAAATTAGTATATACAAAAACTAGTATACAATATATATATATATATATAAAATTTTGCAATATAGAGCAGCTTAATATATTTAACATACATATTCCTCTTACAATTGGGCATATAGAGCAGCTTAAAATATTTAACATACATATTCATCTTACAATTGGACATATTAGCATAGCATATCGGTTTGGATGATTAAATGCTGAGCTTTTGTGATTAAAGCGCTGACCAAGTATAAAGAGCAGATTAAATGTTTAGTCACAGAAGGGGGACCAAATGAAGAAGAAAACAATAAAAATGTTGGCTACCAAGTGATCATATATTTTCTTCGTCTCTTCTTTTTGTTTTATTTCCATCAATTATGATCCAGAGAAAAAAAACTAATACGCAATTGCTTGACCATTTCCAAGCCTGCCTAACACAAAGAAATATACGAAGGCCTATCGACCTGCAGTCTTTTACTAGTAGTGGCGCGCGTACACAGACACACACACACACACACAAAAGATAATTATATATATTTATATTAAGAGGTTTGGGTTTTTGCGCAACTACTCTAGTTTTTAGATTTTTTGTGGACAAAATTATTTGAAGCTAAACTTGGTAGACGCCCACCTTTGGCAATTACGTATTGATCTTACAAAACGTAGTTCTATATATAGTCATGAATCATGAGTTTCAGCTAATTCAAATAATATGGGGAAAAGAACGCAGGAATTGAGTCTGTCGTGAAAGTAGAAGACAAATCCTGTTCATCAAAATTTTCTACTTTATCCTACGAAATTCATTCATGCATGTAGATCCCAATGTAAGCGATTGCAGATACACTAATCTAATAATAAATTTACTCATCTATATTTTTTTTTTATTTTTTTTTTTTTATTTTTTTGTAATAATCAATTTTAACTTTAAAGTATTGAGTTTGAATATCGAGTTTTTAAAAATAAAAAATAAAAAGAAAAGAAAATCTAAGTAGTTATAAATGTTCTTACAATTAGATTCTACATATATGTATATATATGTGCGCGCACATATGAATTGAAATTGAGCTCGTAGGAGGGAGAAAAATAGCCACCTTCATAGACGAACTAATTATTTTTTTCCTTGTGCAAACGATTTCTATCGATTAGAGTTGTCGACATAATATAGTTACGTAAGATTAGGAAAAATCTAGAGAAAGCCCAATTCCATGCCAAGTGTGCTTGACAATACTAAGTGCAAGTTATGACCAAATTATCGTTAAATACGTAATAAATAAAACTTTGGATCGACTTTAGAAAGGAAAATACTTACTCACACATCAAGGCATCTACTTGCAAATAGAAAAATTATTCAAAGCCTTTCAATATAAAATTAACACCTACATAAGCTAAAAATAAACATAGAAAGAAAAAAAAAATTCATGTTTAAGTTACATATAAAATATGCATGCTTACTTTTTGTCATATTATGGTGGATAATTAATTAAATGATAGAGAAGTCCATTGACAATATGAAGTACTATTCCCCAAGAGGATAACTTTGGCTGAGCATAAATATTTCAGGCATATGTGTGTGTGTGTGTGTGTGTGTATAGCAATTATTTGTGTCTATCCGATTAAGCCTTTGGGATTTGTTGGCTGATAGCAGCTGGGATTTCATTTACACAGAAACAAGTTTCGTACTTGAAAAATAAAAGATCAAGTAGGTTCTATTATTAAAGTAAAATATAAAAAGGAAAGAAATGAAAATAAGAAGATAAAGTAGGTTCCGGCCGACCTTGTGGATGAAAAACTCCAGTCAAAGCTAAAGGAAAACCATGATCATACTTGTGTGTGTTTTGTTCATTTTTTCCCCCTTGGGATATAATTAGATAGAAAATCAGAAAATACAATTAATTAAGCACAATAACATATACAATTGTATGTATATTTATATATCTTTGCCATGTTTCAATATATTTGGAATAGTGTATATGTATACCCAAACCAAAGTATATTGTAATTATATTATATAATCTACATCAATCATAAATTTAAGATAACTGGTTCGTTTATTATTATTTTTATTAATTAATATATAGAGCCTTCCCTCGAGCTACATGTACAAATTGCCCTTTAATCTTACGTGCGTAAAGTACATATCTCTCATGACTCATCCCATACTTCTCTAACATTTTTTTTTTTCCTTTTTTAAGAATGTCCCGTATATTTTAACTTTGGTAAAGAATAAATGAAGTTTCTAGATTAGATCAATTTTAATTTGTATTATATATATTTGCCTATGTATGCGGGTGTTTGTATATATTTGATACATTAATCTAACCCAAGAAGACAACTTAAAATTTAAAATATAGATTATAGCCTATTCCTGGCTTATCTTTATCAAGTTTATAAAAATTTTAATAATTGTACCATAATAATAAAATAGTCAAAGTCTTCGTGTAACCAGTATATGATGACGAATTAGACAGTAGAGACACTAAGTCTAGATATTTACCAACATAACATCATAGTTCAAAGTTATTTCTAGTAATTGCCGATACTTGCCGCATCCCTATCTTTATTTGACTTGATAAGTTCGACGTAACTGATGTAATTGAATTTTAAAATGAAAAAACAGAATTTGTTATTATAAATCAAAAGCTTCTAAAATAATAACAGTGTTTTTTTATAGATGCAGTTTGGGTGAGATTTCTTACAGGGATTGTAATTTTTTTGGTTTTCTTTTCTTTAAACTTTTGTATTTTTTTTCTTTTATTTTAATAAATTGAGTCAGAAGCTTGGTTTGGAATGAGCTAGGATTTTGTTTATCAACCTAGTTGAGATACCTAATTTTATCTGAATATAAGTCGTTCCTTTTTTTCAATTCAAAAAAATGGTAGATAAATCTAATAGATAGACTAATATGAAAAAATATATGAGAAAATTATGGATAACCTTTTGAGACATGTTTATATATATATTTTTTTCCTCTCTTAATACTTCTTTATGTATATTATTTTTGTACACTTAATACTTATTTAGTTTGAGGTTAAAAAAACAAAGAACAAAAAACATAAATAAAAAAAAAAAACTAAAGCTATGTATTAAACTAACCTCAGATGGATGGATTGGATGATATATATTCTACTAATCATATAAGATTGATTGAAAGCTCTAAAAACTGATTTTCAATTTGATTAGATGCAATATGATTAAAATAATACACAATGAATTGAATGGATATTCCTATATTTACATCTCTGACAATAAAATTCTAGAGTCATTAGTAATAAAAGATATACCTAATTTTACATACACTGTCATTATGTGATTAACCCGTTAGAAGCAAAGAAAAGACATGAGATTATCAAATATTAGTCATCACAAACATCATCAACTAAAAAAAGTCATTATCACATATCCTATTGAGTTTTGACTCACTGCTTAAGTTTGTTTTTTAATTATAAATGATCATTCAAGAGACGGTATGAATTTGAAAAAAAAAAAAAAAACTATGGACAGGCCAGATCACCAATATTAATGATCAACTTGTCAAGCATTTGACTGATCAAAGGAA
This sequence comes from Antiaris toxicaria, assembly GCA_035233585.1. Lineage (NCBI taxonomy): Eukaryota > Viridiplantae > Streptophyta > Magnoliopsida > Rosales > Moraceae > Antiaris > Antiaris toxicaria. The sequence goes on from CP141161.1 coordinate 12,642,255, forward strand.
CTAAATCATATCTCCAAAGTGGACACATAGACTTTTTTTTTTTTTGGCTTGAAACCGTGATATAAGAAGTTTGTTCCTTCACGTTTTGTTTACAATTCAAAAATACACTACCTAACTTTTTAGAAACTTTATTTTTGTTGTAAGAACATTCATGCAAGAGTCCCGTCAGGGACGAGCCAGAGTTTTTGTCAATGGGGCTAATAAATATAACATAGATAATTAAAAGATATTATAAGTTTTCATTTTTAGTGAAGCTTATTTTGAAATTTTATTGAAAATTCATAGGGTATTTTTTTAAAAAAGAAAAGTTGAGGGGAGTTTAAACCCCCTAATCTTTCATTTCGTCCGTCTTCTCTGATCCTATCATTATATGATCTGATCTTTAATTATCCCAATTGATTTTAATTAATATATTCCTATAAACCACTTTTATGTGAAAATGTCAGGAATATTACATCATTTATATATATTTATATATATTTAAAATTTCCATCTATTTAATTCTTAAAAAAATAGTATATATCAAATGTTCATAATTTTAAATTTGTATTTACCTAATCCTCATCATGTATTATCCATAGTTTGTATGCATTTTATACGTTTGAATCATACAAGTTCCTCAATTGTCTTCCGATTTTACGGTGAATAAATAAATGCTTATTGGTGAAGATTGATATTTTAAAATTTGGACTGAAAAAAAGGGAAAAAATGTGAAAATGCCAAAACGAACGTGACTTCCTTCTTGAATCAGAAAAGGACAAACCGTTTTTTTCTTGCATATACCCGTAATGTCTAACAACACGTCACTTCCAACGAAAACGACATTTAGTTTAAATTCTTAATTTGTAAAACACAACGTGATGTATTTAATTGATGTCGTTTTTTTTTTCAAAATGAACGACTTGTCGCTTGGAAAAGATCTGGCACGTTAACCTTGATGGATTTACAGTAACAAAGTCGTTTCTTCCATTCTTGGAAAAAACGAGTTGTTTAATATGCTTCACCAAAGAAAACGCATCGTCACCCTTGTATGCACCATGCGGTTCATTATTAACCTACAAACGACATCTTTTTTCTGTTCAACGACATGTAGTTTAGTTTCAGAAAATGACGTCACTATTTTTACAGAGTTTATGTCCTTTAACTAAAAATGTCGTTTTTCTCTCACATAAAAGGATATATATATATATATATGAGATATCATTTTCAGAATTACTTTTGCTTGCAATTATTGTTTTTTTTTTTTTTTTTCAAGGATATTATTTTAGTTTAATTGAATATTGCTGTCGTTTACTTGCTTAAGAAAAACGACACCAACGATTTTGCTGCTTCTTTTCTCAATGATTTTGCGATGTCACTGCCTCGCCGTCAATCCGTTAGCCACCGGAGCTCGCTGTCGGTGTTGCATGTGTTAATGATGACGGGAGATTGGATTGGGGTTAGGGTTTTGTTAGATTAGGGCTTGATTTAGAGATATTTTGGGGTTGTTTTTGTAATTTCTAATTTTTTTGCAAATATAATAAATTGTAAATAATGGTTTAAATAAAGAATTTACATTTGTAAATAAAAAATTTTCAAGAGCAAATTGAATGTAAATGTTGCATTTATATTGTAAATTTTAGTCTCAAGTTTTTGTATGGAATTCTGTCAAAGTGTAAATTGAGTTTAAATCTTGCATTTATGGTGTAAATTTTAGTCTCAAGTTTTTGTATGGATTTCTGCTAAAGTGTATTTTAAATTGAGTGTAAATCTATTATAAATTTTAACCTCGGGTTTAAATTAAACGTAAATTTCACATTTACACAATAAATTTTATATAATAATTTAATATACATAGTAATTTGTATGTTTACACGATATATACATATAGTAAATTTTATTTTTTAATAGTAAATTTCAAAAAATTTTGCAACCAAATGATTTTATTTGACAAATAAAGTGATTTACCATGTAAATTATTTATACAAATTATATATCTATTACTTACCATGTATATTATTTGTTTACAATATAAATTTTATATCTATCAATTAGTGTAAATTATTAATTTTCTCCGGTAAATATTAGATTTACCCAATAAATAAAATGTAAATTTTATAAAATTCTTGATTTTATTTAGTAAATGTTAGATTCATCCATTAAATGTAACGTAAATATTTTATTTGCAAATTAAAAACAATATATGATATTGGTTAATTAAAGATTTACACTATCAATTGATATTTTACATCGTAAAGTTTTAAAAATTTTGCAAATAAATGATTTTCACAATGTAAATTGAGTGTAAATATTTGATATATAGTATACAATTAGGTCTATGATTTTTGTATGAAATTTTATCAAAGTGTAAATTGATTGTAAATGTTGTATTTACAATGTAAATTTGTTCTAAATTTTTTGTATGAACTTCTATTGAAGTATAAATTAAGTGTAAATTCTACATTAATAGTATAAATTCTGATTTTAAATTTTTGTATGGTTTTTTTCAAAGTGTAAATTAAATGTAAATATTACATTTAATGTGTAAATTAAAAAAATAATTTATTGTGTAAATTAAAAAAAAAAAAAAAACAAAGGAATATTTTCAAATTAGAAACCGGCCACCACTCCTGTTTTTAGAGAAGAAGATCACTGCTGGAAGGTGGCTGCTTGTCAATTGCTGCTAGAGAAGACACGCCATCACATCATGGCTGGTGACGTAGAGATCTTGGGACGATCACGAGATTGCGATCTTCATACGGTCTGATTTGATATCGTTTGGCTCCAAAACGACATTGTCTTCCTCCACCTTAGATCTCTATTTCATCGACATCGTGACCTCGTGACCTCCTCCGGCCAATCTAGCGATCAGTAGAGAGAGAGAGAAACATGAGCATAGATCTCGTCAGACCATCACCAGGGCATGTCCAATCCGGTCAAAGATCGAGTTGAACTCCATCAGAGGTTGTTGTTAGCCAACATTGTAGCTGGAAAAAATGGCACAGCCATCCTCGCGATCATCAAAGATAGAGAGAAAAGAGAGTGCAAATCCTCATTTCCATCGGTGCTGGTGGTGTGGTAGAGAGAGTGAGGAATTTAAGAGAGATAGAAACATAAAATTAGGAAAAAAAATGAGAGAGAAACATAAAAAAAGCAAAAAGGAAACATACATAATCTAAATTTATTTATGCTATCAATTTTTATTTATAGTTTAAGATTATGCTGTTTACTTTTAAATTATTAAAAAGATGATTTTTATAGTGTAATTTCCCTTTTATTTAGATCTAGATGCCCTAGTATTATTACAAATGACGGCGTCACAACAAAAAACATCATAATTTTATCAAATAAAGTAAAACAATACACAATATAAAAACAATACCATGCATAACCAAAAAAAAAATTTATCAAAGAATAAACTGTTGGAAAGGAAAAAATTAATAAAAGAAAATCAATTAGTACTGGCCAGGCCATGTTTGGCCTCACTGGGTAAAAAGAATTAAAGTGATTTCTTCTATGAGTAGCAGCTTCACAACATAGCTTTATTGATAATAGAATTTCATATTATATGGAGGCAAAAATTGAACTTCTCTGTCTTTCCACAAGAAGAGGGTATTCCAAGGACTAAGCGAAATCAATATCAATTAGAAGTCTGGTATAGTGTCCATAATTAGCATCCGCAATATTCTTGTTCGGCTTCAGAGGAGTGTCAATACCACATGCAATTTCAAATAGGGTCTATCTATCCCAGTATTCCCATGCAAGATCATAGAAACGAACCCAAACCTAAGTGTTTGTAGTTTTATACATAAAAGGATTAACTATAGAGTCCGTGGTTGCAATGCCAGGTTTTTCAGAATTAGAAAGCATGATCCTATATATAGCCCAGTTTTGAGTATTTTCTTCAATGGAAGGGATCCGAATCTGAAAGTATCCATTTTTCAGGGAAATAAATGTCCATTCTCCATTTGTTTTTTACAACTCATTCAATTTCTCATGTAAGTCCATCAGTTTTCATGGTTGTTTTCTTTTCAGTAGGAAGACTATATCAATCAAGGATTGTTTAAGCAGAGCCACCCTCAAAAGGTAGACTTTCAGTAATGCGAATCAAAATGAAATCACCTCTCCAAACCGCGGCGGCCAATTGAGAGAGAGAGAGAGAGAGATTTAGCACGATGTGTTTGGCACTCAATAGAACTACAATATAGGAATAACGATTTGAAGCCTTTTCCTAATTGTTAGTCGACGCTTGATGCTAGCATGATTGGACGATGTGTGCATGCATGTTGTCATGGAAAAATTGGGCACGTTAATCCCATTAGCAACATAACTAATATTTGCCAGCTGAGAAAAAGAGGATACGCAGCCTCTGGCAATGTAATAGAGTGATATGAAGGACGACGACTGTAGTTTTGTCGACAAAGTGTAACGACGCTGCTTAAGTCGACCATTATGACTCAGCTATCAAAAACCCTAGCAGAAACAAAATCTTAACAAGATTTTTATTTTTAACTTCTTGCCACGTCAGCCGTCAATTATTCCAATTCATATTCTGAACACTAAAATTACTATAGTAAAATTAAACTACGAATTTATACATAAACCTCAGCAAGTAAACTTTTGAAGCGTTACGATATATAATTATAAGTTCAAGGAGTTTCATAATAACAAGTGGACAAGCCTCTCTTTAATGCAATCACTGCCCACGTTTTTATTTTCAGAAGGACACCAAATGTGTATTTCATCACTGCTATTTATTAAACTTTTGGCTCTGATATGTGCGTGTCTAAGCTTTCAGCCGATCGGTGGCAAAAGTAGTTGGCAATTCTCCAAAATCCATTAACACCTATGCAATCCTTTACACTGGCATTACTTAGTTGGACTCTTCCGTTTGTGGTCGACACGTATCTTCTCCTTCACCTTGCCAAATCAGTTAACTACAACTCACTTGGCTAATTTTAAACACGTTATGTATATATATACAAATATATGTATAGTTGTTTGATTTTCTCTTCTTCTTGGGAGCGTTGAGAAATAAATATGGAGGCCTATATACATTGATCAGCCTCTGCTGTTCTAGAAGAAGAAAACAATTTAGCAATGTATCTAGGGCTGACAATTTGTGTTATCGTATCGTGTTCGTGTCATATTTTACTCCTTAATTGACACTATTAACTAAACCAAAACCCAACTCATTTAATATTCGTGTCAAAATCTCAAACTCAAACCCAACCCATTGATTAATTGTGTTAATTGTGTTAATCTAAATTAACCTATTTAAATTAAATATAAATAAAATAATGATGACAGGATCAAGGACGACTGGTCGTGTTATCGCGAAGGTCGATGGAGTAAGGGAAGGAGAGGGCGATTGGGTGAAGTGAGTAGAGTTGCAAAAGCAATGAAAGATTAAAAAAAATAAAGTAAAATCTAGATTTTCTTTTTTATGTTAAAAAATTTTAAAATATATATTATATCTGAATTTTGAATTTTGAAAACTCAAAATTAAAAATAGTAAAATATTATAATATATATAACAATATAAATATATTAAAGATTATAAATGAGTAATTTATGAGTTATATTCATGTCAACCCATATATAATTAATTTGTTAAACGAGTTATTTCGTGTCAATTGCGGGTTGGTAGGTTCGTGCGGTTTAGATCTTTTATTTAATCGTGTTTGATGGGTTCGAGCCTTTTTGACTCAAACCCATTTAAGGAAAATCCAAACCCTCTAACTTCGTGTGGGTTTCGTGTCGTATTATCGTATTATGACCTAAATTACCAGCCTTAAATATATCCACCAAGAGGCATGACCAATACTTATATGGCCCTTTTGGAACAGTCATTGTAACTTTTTTTTTTTTTTTTTCCTAAAGAACATAGGTTAGGTTATAACTTGTAACCTACATTTTCTAAGTTAGCATTCAAAAACACATTAATTTAATTACTTACGGTATAAACATCACGAACTCTATTTCTTTCTATAAAACTTAAACCTTATAATTAAGTCAATTATAATTTTCTTATTTCAAGATAAAATTAGAATATTTTTGTCTCTAAACAAAACACTTATAAAAAAGGAACAAAATAATTGGATTCATCTTGTCTTTTTTTTTCCCCCCTGAATCTATTTAATATTATTATGATGAAGAGATTGCAATATCTCTTTGGTAGTAAAAAAGCCAAAATACCTTTGGGTAGTGAGAAAACCAATAGTCCCATGTTGAAAAAATACAAGTAAAGACAATAGTCTAAATAGAAACAAGTGGTGAATAACTATTGCTTATATATGATAGTTTTATACAACTATCATACACCACTACACACACACGAGGGCAATTGTGTGTTTAAGGCACACTTTGCACTTCCACATTCACATCATCGTAAGGAGCTAAAGAGCTCTGCTTTTTATTTGCTATATTTTCTAGATTAACTATTAATTTGACTGAGTATGATCTAACGGTCAGATTTGAACGTTTTCAGTTTCAATCTGAACTATTGATCGAATAATTATGATCAAATGGTCAAATTTGTTTGTCTGTTGATCAACAATTATATTTGTTAAAAACAAATACAATTTGAGTGAAAATGTGTCTTTTTACTAGGATATGTCTATTGTAATTATATGAAATAGGCATGAGTTTTGACTAAAAGTAAATCACTAATTCTAAAATTAGTTTCATCTTTTGTTCTGAATTTAATAAGATTGCTACTTACTAAATTCATGAGTTTGTTGTATCTTAGAGGTAATTTGTTTAAAACACCCTTTAGCAACTATTCATAGTGGAGGGCAAATAAAACCTTAAGGATGGTATTCTTTATGCCCCAAACCTAGAAATTATTTGTTCTTCTCTACATTCAAAACATTTTTCACCCACTTCCTCTTTCAATCTGAAGGTTATATATCAATGGCATGGCTTTATTTCTGAGCCCTAATGTCAAAATCAATCATTTCGATGGGACAAATTTCACTCAATAGAAAGGAAAACTGTTTTCTTTCTCATTATTTTGAAGATTGGTTATGTCCAAATTTGAATCTTTCTCCAATTCCTGAACTGAAAGATGATGATTCTGACACACTGAATGCGGAAAGGAAGAAGAGGCAAGAAGATGTAGTGCTGTGTTAGGGTTATATTTTGAACACTCTTTGGATAGGTTGTACGATCTCTACAGGTCAATGTAGATTCTGAAATAAATCTGGAATGCACTCAGTACAAGTACAAAATTAAGAAGGAAAGTACAGATAAATTTTTGATTCTAAAATATCTTGAATTTTCAGTGGCTGATACTAAGTTTGTTTTGGATCAAATCTATGAGTTGCAAGTTCTAGTCACAAAACTTTGTGAATTGAAAGTTGAGATTTCTAAATCTTTTGAAGTTGGGGCTTTTATTGCTAAATTACCCCAAAGTTGAAATGATTATAGAAAGAAACTCTTTCACAGAAGAGATGACATAACTTTGGAAGAATTGCAAAAACATTTGAAAATTAAAGAAGATACTAGATCTTGTGATCCAAAAAATAATTTTCAAGATTTTTTCAAAGTTAATGTCGTTGAAGCGAATAAATTCCAGAAGATCTTCAAAGTAAAAAATGATAAAAAGTTCAAAAAGAAATTTGGAGATGGCCAGAACAAATCTAATGGCAAGTTTAATGGCAATTGTTTCTTTTATGGAAAAGAGAGACCACAAACAATTTGATTGCAGATTCAAGAAGAAGAAGGGCAAGAACAATTTCAACAAAGCCAATGCGGTCAAAAACAACAATTTGAAGAAATCTATGCCATGATTTTTGAGATGCAAATTAGCATGATCAAGGAATTGAACATGGTGGCTACTATTAAATCTTCTAATTGGTGGCTTAATTCTGGTGCTACCATTCACATCTGCAATGATAAGGCATTGTTCTTTTCATATGTAGATGATGATGATGGTTAGGTTCTTATGGGTAATCACAATGAGGCTAAAGTTTTTAGAAAAGGAATTATGGAATTTTAGTTTACTTCTGGAAAGAAATTGATCCTAAAAAATGTATTTCATGTTCTTGAAATTAGAAAGAATCTTGTATTTATTAGTTTGTTATGTAAGAATGGCCTAAAAGTTTTACTTGAGTTAGAAAATTGTATTCTAACCAAAAGTTATGGCTACAACTAATGTCATCAATTTCTTTGTATTGCGATAGTAAAGTTATTTTGTCTAGAGCTTATAACATGGTGTATAATAGAAAGTCTAGACATATTAGCTAGGGACATGAAAATGTAAAGCAATTAATAACATATGGTCTTATTAATATTGTTTATGTTAGAACAAATAAAAACCTAGTAGATCCATTGACGAAAGGTTTAGCAAGGGACCTAGTCGAAGATACATCTAATGGAATGGGACTGAAACCTTTCTTGGAAAAGAATTACAAGTGACGGTAACCTAACTTTGTAATAGTTTTACCACTATTCTAAAGTTTAATGGGTAATAATAATTACTGATAAGTGATTGGTGTGACACCGGAATTTAAATTTGTCCCTTCTAGGATGTTTGGTGCAAATAGCTATGTGTTGAGGATGAGTATAGACTCTTAATAAAGTTCAAGTCCTAAGTAGCTAAGATATATGATGAACTTTACTTAAGTGAGTGTATAAAATAGTGTCATTTTTGACAAGAGCCTAGTTTACTCTTGTAAATGGTCATGAAGGCAAGATAGAACACACGGTCACAATAGTGCTAACATGTAAGGAACATATCTTAAAACTAAGATAACTCATATGTTATATATTTTTAGTACTAACATAAAAGACATGGTTTAATGTTTAGCACACTTTTATCTTATGAGCACTTTGAAGTATAATCACTAAATGAAAGTTTAAATCAAAAATATCTACTTGTATGTTTGAGTATATAAATTGATTTGGAGAAATATTACAATCTAATAGGGGATTATTTAAGGGATTGTAATATCTCTTGGGTAATGGAAAAGCCAAAACACTTTTGGGAAATGGGAAAACTAAAAGTCACACATTGGAAGAATACAAACAAAGACAATAGTATAAATAGAATCAAGTGATAGGCAAGTATAACTTATGTATGATAGCTTTATGCTATTATCATACACCACCACACATGCACCAGGCCAAGGTGATTGGGCATTTAGAGCGCACTTTGTACTTCTCATGTATGCATCATCACAAGAAGCTAAGGAGCTCTTCTTTTTATTTGTTGTATTTTCTAGATTAAATATAAACTACTAATTTGATCGATCAGATTTGAATGTTTCAATTTCAATCTAAACCGTCGAGTCAATAGTAATGATCTAGCAGTTAAATTTATTTGTCTATTGACTAACAGTTGTATCTATTAAAAAAAGATACTTTTTAAGTGAAAAGGTGTCTTTTCACTAGGATATGTTTGTTGTAACTATTAGATTAAACATGAGTTTTAACTATAAGTAAATCTTCAATTTTAATATTAATTTCATCTTTAGTTTTGAAATTTACTAAGATTGCTACTTATTATATTCGTGGGTTTGTTGTATCTTAAAGGTAATTTACCTAAAAAACCTGTTAGTAAACTGTTTATAATGGATGGTAAATAAAATCTTCAGAATAGTATTCTTTACACCTCTAACCCAAAAATTCTCATTTCTTCTCTGCATCCAAAACATTTTTCACCCGCTTTCTTTTTCACTTTATACTATATAATTATATTCAAGTATCACAGTTTATTTTTAATTCATATTTTAACCAACTGTACATTTTCAACACCCATGTTCAAAATTCCAGTTCCAACTCCACCTTATGTTGCAAATGGGCATAAAGTTTTAAACAGATATTTTTGTTTTACTATAGTGCTTAATTAAATACTAGAACGACGAAGTGAGAGATCCAACAAATGAGTGATTAATCAAGTGTACAAGCAAAGTTTCCTATCAAATATAAATATTTCTCACAGTATTTGACAACGGATTCCTGGGAAAGCCATCCTGACAACAGTTTCGCAAAATATCATCATTAAACATGAGCCTTGTTAAGTCAAAAGAATGCCGGACGGCGGAATTTTAAAATCGTTGGACAAGTCTTTGACATACTATTACTCCAAATTTGACAAAATTATTTTTTAACCGTCGACAAATCCCTTTTTTTTTAGTAGTACTACTTGTTTTATATACATTCATTAGACACATAGTTTATCTCTTTAACATTGGCAGCCCCTTAAGCATGGTTTTCTATCTAGGCACTTCTTTAATTTCTAGTTATCATATCATCAATTTTCAATAGAAATTTATATTTATATTTATATGATCACTTTGAGACCTCTTTCCTTTAAATATTGTTTGATATCACAACCATGACACATGGCTACAAACCTTGGTCCATGTGTTTGCTTCCTCGCATCTTCTATAAATTAAAACATGCACTATTCCAACACATCAAAAATTAAAATTAAAAAAAAAAAAAAAGAGTTCATGCACTTTTCATCAACACTAGAACTCTTCTAAACAGCTTAGCTCACCAAGATGTCCTCTTGTGTTGTCACCACCTTTCTCCTTCTCTTGGCCATGACCAACTCCATCTCTTGCCTTCCAAAACTCAACACAAATACTAGTACTAACATGACACTTCAACTTGCCAAAACGAAGCTAGTTGAAGCCAATAACTGGGTCCAATCCTCTATGGAACTAGATGGGTTGGATTTAGATTCTTCAAACAATGTTGGTTTGGCCTTAAGAGACTGCAACAAGTTGTATGATGAGAGCGAGCCACGGCTCGCTCGGTTGATCTCCGGCGAGATAAGCTACACTGTCGATGATGCTCTTACATGGCTCAGCGGCGTGCTTGCCAACCACCGAAGTTGTTTTGATGGCTTGGCTGAGAAGGGTGTTGTGGAGGCTCGGTCTCATTTGGTAGCACAGAACTTGACCATTTCGCTTGGGGAATCTCTTGCTTTGTATGGTAAAATGAAGGGTACAAGAGTGGAAAAGAGTAAGTATACAGAAAATTTCCAGCTTTACTATAGCAAATCTTCTTAAGAACAATATTAAGACACTCGAATCCCAACTTTTAATAACAACCTATGTTGTTCAATTAATACCATCCTACATGACATGCACTGAATTGTCATTATTCTACCATTATGCATACTAAAAATTAATATGTCAATCAATATTAAAACATTATTTTATTAGTAAAAAGATAACAACTTAGTATTACAACAATTAGTATCAACAAGTTAAATTTAGAGTTGGTATTAACACCACACATGTTTTAAATTGGCTCTCAACACCCACCCTAGTTAATTGCTGTACTCTTCACTTTGTCTTATGTCTATCATTGTTAATGATATATTATGTTCCACTTGACTACTAATAATATTGTTAGGAGTTCGAAAAAAAAATCAAGTTACTTCTTAATTGAATATTAATAATCTAAAAATGTTGTGATTACAAGTTCAACCTAATTATAGATTTGCACCTAGTTTTAATTACAATTAAGTAATGAATTTAGAGTTTGAATCCTTGTTCTCGTGTATTTTTTTTTTTTTTAAGAGTGCTAATATTTGCATATCAATTACTAAATATATACAATGGGAATTAGATCGACAGTATTTCTTTTACGAATTTAGGAGTACCTGATGAGGGACAAAAATATGATCCAAAGTACTCAAGTGGAGGGCTTTTGGCATCATGGAATCCGGCAACTTCCAAGGCTGACTTTGTGGTGGCAAAGGACGGCTCCGGCACTCACCGCACCATTAACGAGGCGGTGGCTGCGCTTGCTAGGATGGGGCGTGGAAGACACCAAAGAGTTATTATCTATGTGAAAGCCGGGGTGTACAATGAGAAGGTGGAGATTGGCAGGAAGTTGAAGAATGTCATGTTTGTTGGTGATGGTATGGACAGAACTATCGTCACCGGCAGCCGAAATGTGCCCGACGGTGCTACCACCATAAGCTCGGCAACATTTGGTACGTAAGTTCTGTTCTATAGTTAAGAGTTAAAATAATCAATGAACCGTAAGATTGCTGCAGGGTGAAAGAGGTTGCTCTAAGGTGTTTGGAGGGCCAAAAATAATTGTCACCAAAGGATAATTTTTTCCTCCTTTAATATATTTTTTATTATTTATATTTTTAAAACAGTGAATTTTAAATTTTAAAAATATATAACTTTATATATACAAATTTAAATAAGATTAATTTTTTTAAATTATATAAAATTTTTAAAAAAATAAAATAATATTTATATTAATTTTTTAAAATTTCATATTTTTATTTTAAATAATTTTTTTAAACATATTTTTTAAAATATTTTTTTTTTTCAGTCTTAAAAAATTGTCTTCCTTTAACATCAGGAAAGAAAAATCCAAACTAGCAAGTACGTTTTTCAAGGATATGATTCCAAACCGCAATGGGACTAAAAAAAGAAAAAAAAAACTGCAATAGTACTACCCTAATAAATGCCTGCCACAGATCTAGATATACCCACGTACTCAAAGTTACCGAAAAAAAAACCTGCCACATATATGATCTGGTGACAATAAAACGTGGGATATTGAGTAACAACTTGTGCCAGTCCAATTGGTAAAAATATATTCCAACAGTACGTAATGTTTTTTTAATATAATTTTTTTTGGTCGTCTTTATTACATATAAAACTCACTTTTAGTATTTAACTAATTTAAAAATAAAAATATTATAATATTTGTATTAAAAAATAAAAACACAGTAAATAAAAATTGAAAGTTAAAGCGCGATATTGGATATATATTTTACAGTAAATTTATCATAAAGATTAATATAAAATTTAATATTTTATTAAAGATTATTTTTATCATCTCAAATATTAAAATTTATTATTAACATATTAGTTTAATATTACATTAGATATTATAGAAGTAATATAATTTTTTTTTTTTTAATTTGCAAAATTTTGCTTGTGTAAATGACAAGAAGTAGAAACTCTTATGATCAGAGTTTCATAACTCAAATCCTTGAATAAATTTCAGTGTCTGATCTGTCAACTAGAGCTGAACAACTGTCGGTAGCCGACCTTTTTTGTCGGTTCAGTTTACAGACCGATCACGTCGGTTTCCACGGAGGGAAACCGAGCACCAACCAGAGAAAATGGCTATGGTCCGGTTTACTGACCGAACTTGATTGGTTTTGTATTGTTCGGTGTATCGGTTACGGAGGAGACGAGAAGAGAAGAAAAAAAAGCCAAGAACGGAGGAGATGAGGGGACTAGTGACTGGCGAAGGTGAACGACTACGGGCTACGGCAAGGGGACCAGCGTCGAAGGACGAAGGGAGGGGGCGTTGGCTGTGCAATTGAAGAGAAAAACAGATGCGGGTTGTGGACTACGGTAATCGAAGTTACGGGTTTGGAATTGGACTTGGTCTGTAAAGGAAAAATAAAAAAATGAAGACTGACTTACTTTGGCTTGGGCTTGGGCTTAGATATAGGGCGAAAACGTCTTCTCATACTTTCATCTTCCTTGTTGTCGATGGGAAACACGGCCATGCGGCATTTTTTTTTTCCTTAACTGTTGCAGGTCTGCAAGACTGCATCTCAATTAAAAATAAAAATTATACATACTCGATCGGTTCAATTTTCCGACCAAACCTTGTATCTCAAACAGAGAACCGCGCCAAGGGCTTTGGTTTGCCGATCGAAATTTTCGATTTCAATGTGTGGTTATGTCGTTTCAGTTGTTTTGGTTAGTCGTTGGTTGGTGTTTTGATCGGTATTGGTTTTTTGGTTTTTCTTAACAGCCCTGCCATCTACTTATTAATGTATAATGTGAACTTATTTATTAAAATAAAAGCTTGAATAGTTTACGAGTTGAGTTCAGAATAAAATGAGATGTTTAGTTGAAACTGGTTGAATTAATTATAATTTTTGAGTCGGAGACAATAAAACAAACAAGATTTAAAAATACATAAAAAATTACATAACTAGTACAAATGCAAAGTGTGTCAACTTTTTTACCAATTCCCTTTTTAGTATCAATTTGTGAACTCAACTTATTAATAATGTAATCCTTAATGAAATGTGAGTGAACTCAACTCATTGATGAAGGTTTTTTTTTTTTTTTAATTTTTTCAACGTTGGCTAGGTGTATCGGGCGATGGATTTTGGGCACGGGACATGACATTTGAGAACACTGCCGGTCCTCAAAAGCACCAGGCCGTGGCGCTAAGGGTGAGCTCCGACCTCTCGGTGTTCTACCGCTGCGGTGTGAGGGGCTTCCAAGACACTCTCTACACCCACTCCCTCCGCCAATTCTACCGCGACTGCCACATCTACGGCACCATCGACTTCATTTTTGGCGACGCCCCCGTGGTGATCCAAAACTGTGACATCTTCGTCAGGAAGCCAATGAGCCACCAAGGCAACATGATCACCGCTCAAGGGCGCGACAACCCTAATGAGAACACCGGGATCTCTGTCCACGCCTCGCGTGTTAGGCCCTCGGCAGAGTTTGTCCCCGTCAGGGGCTCGTTTAGGAGCTACTTGGGCAGGCCGTGGAAGAAGTACTCGAGGACGGTGTTTCTTAAGACGAACTTGGACGGGTTGATTGATCCCAAGGGGTGGACAGAGTGGAGGGGAGACTTTGCGGTTTCGACTTTGTTTTACGGAGAGTATATGAATAGTGGAATTGGTGCTTCAACGGCTAAGAGAGTGAAATGGCCTGGATTTCATGTGCTCAACAGCTATGAACAAGCCAGTCCTTTCTCTGTGGGCAGTTTTATTCAAGGAGGGTCTTGGATTCCAGCCACAGGGGTCCCAGTTTGGCTTGGAATATGAGGGTAATTGAATTTGAGGATGTGATCTCTATATTAATAAGTTAAGTGTGCCAACATTAACATGTGTATGTACTATTTATATATGTATTGATGTTAGGTTTACTATACGTAGCTACACAATTTGTAGTTTTTGGCTATTCTATGTATAATGTGTTCGTGTTTGCGTTTGTGTTTGCGTTTGTGGGAATTAAAGGCTGAAATTAACGGACTGGTTAATTTGGTGTGACACTTTCTTAAGATGCAAAGTCGAAATGTTTGGTTGAACGAAATTATTACATCGGATTCTACTCAATTTCAGCGTATTAATGTTTGGTCAAGAACTTGGTTTTTGAAATTTTGGACCGTTTTTTGAAAATGTTGATTTCATATTATTGTTATTAAAAATATTGGAGTATGAAAATAGATTTTGATCATCTATTGTTATATTTAGTTTTGTTTTTCAAATCTTGTTTGATTTCTATACATTTTTTAAGGGAAAATTTCATTAACCTCAAGATAAAATATAATAATAGATTGTGTAGTATATGAGGCCAAATCGTTTAGTTTATAAAAACGGATTTATTAATAAAATTTATTGACCCTTAAGAAAAATATATATGTTTGATGACCAATAGCCTGCATATAACTCTACACACTATGTAAGATTTTTTTGTCTAAATCTTGATAATTGATAGAATTTCTCGAATAATCAAGGATCAAAACTCAATAGCACCAAGGTCATGATCAACTTCGTATAGAAGCAATTTTAGCGTGATCAAAACACCGCTAAGACTTATATCTAAGTAATAAACAACCAATGCCAAAAGGAGATAAACCATGTCTCTTATTAGGATTAACAAACAGAATTACAACACCCGAATAAAAGACAGTAAAAACATAGTCATTATTACAATTTACACACAAAACTGAATTTATTGGATAATTTTAAAAAAATTAAAAAATGACAATTTATCAGAATAAAAGACATGTCGTAGTTTTGAAAACGACAACAATAAGATAACATAATGATTTTTTGAATAATGAACGCCATGTCGTTTTGAATCATATGATAAAAAAACATATTATAATATTTTTTTTCTCTAGAACAATATTATAATCATTTGATATAAAACGACACCATAATTACTTCGAAAATAACCGAGTTTTATGCCAACAAATAAAAGGACAATTGTTCTTAAAAACTACAGTCGACATTATGGAAAAGGAAATTCGATTTTTTTTTTTCCCCTAAAAGGAAAGGACGTTCGATAAAAGACATGTCTTGTATTATAAAGGAGGGGGTAAAGAAACGACTTGTTATGGTTTTAAGAAAACGACAATGAGTTTCAGTGATGTGTTGTTGTATTATTAGATAACGAAATTGTAAGTGAGAACGAGTGAGACAGCATATTTGACTATTAAATTTTAAAATAATAAAATGATTAAAATTAATATAAACAAATAGTATATTTATAGGGTATTTGTTTATAATTATATATTTATATTATATTTAAATATAATGTATTTTTCATCTAAATGTAAAAGTTTTATATTTAAATACAATACTTTTTGACAGGACCTCAAATACATTTATTATTATAGAATATTTTGAATAAATTTTCTTTTTCCATTCACATCATATACTATTTTTATCTCACTTTTCCTGTATATTTTTACTAATCACATTAACTTTTCAACTCTAATGGGCCGTTTGTTTTTCGTATTATATTCGCATTGCGTTTAAACGTAATGTAATTTTCATCCAAACGTAAAAGTTTTGCATTTAATTATAATACTTTTGTACAATACCTCAAATATATTTACCATTCTAGAATATTTTAAAAATAAATTTTTTAAAATCCATTCACATCATATTCTCTCTCCATCTCACTTTTTCTATTCACTTCTACCAATCACATCAACTTTTTAACTCTAAAATACAATTCAAATACTTTTCATCCAAACACACATTACATTTAAATGTAAAGTAAATACTTTTCATCTACATACAAAATATATTCAATGTATTATGTTCGAACGCAATGTGAATACAATATATTTACCAAACATCTCATAAAATATAATTTAAATACTTTTCATCTAAGCACATATTGCCTTCAAATGCAAAGCAAATACTTTTCATCCAAGTACAAAATGCATTCAACTCATTGCGTTCAAATGCAATGCGAACGTAATGCATTTATCAAATACTCCATTAAATTAATTATATATTACAATATCAAAATTACCTTTGTTCTCCCTCTTCCTTCTCCTAGTAGCATGTGCTGGCCCCTTCCCCTTTCATCTTCTTCAATCTTCGCCTCTTCTTTCTCTTTTTCTTCTAGTTGCAACCGTGTTGCAAGTTGACTTCGTTGTAATCTCATGAAAATTGAATGGCACCAACAGATGTAGATACCCTATCTCTTAGCCAAAAAACCACCAAAACCGCCGGTTATAACACACCAAAACTATCGTTTCATAGGCGGTTTTGCTATGAAAACCAAAAACCTCAGTGTAGTTTTAGTTTCTCCTTCTCCTTGATTGACGCTTCAGTTTTGGCATGCAAGTTTGGTTGAAAACCAACCGAATTTACCAATGTACAGCCTTAATGAGCACCTCTTTGGTGTGTGTGAGAGAGAGAGAGAGAGCATAGAGGGATAATAAGGGGAGAGGGAGAGGGAGAGAGAGAGAGAGAGAGAGAGTATAAAATTAGAAATAAATAAATTTTGTTAATTGAATAAT
Organism: Antiaris toxicaria; assembly: GCA_035233585.1. Lineage (NCBI taxonomy): Eukaryota > Viridiplantae > Streptophyta > Magnoliopsida > Rosales > Moraceae > Antiaris > Antiaris toxicaria. The sequence continues at coordinate 12,659,751 of CP141161.1, forward strand.
AAAAATATGCGTAGTTGTAGACATAGTCTAGTGATTATACCACACTTGACTCTACTTAAAAGTATAGAGTTTGAATCCTCTCACCTTAATTTAAAAATATATATGCTACAATTTATTATGTTTCATAAAATTTGCTAATTATTTAAATGGGTTTATCAAATATGTTATATTGTATGAATTTTTAAAATTTATTATTTTTATCATTACAAGGATCCACGCTATCATTTTATATATATATATCTCTATTTAATCCAGAATATTGAATCTTTCTTATAAGTTTGTAATGATTTACTTCCTAATATAATTATATGGGTAAAAAAAATTTTGAATTATTCTCTAATCTAATATTATAAGTAAAAATTGACTTTTTTAAAAGACAAAAATTGGAATGCAACTTTTTAGGTTTAGAAATGATATTCAAATGTAAAGCTAAATTTTAATAACCATAACAGTCCTAAATATTGTAGGAAAATTTGAATAGAACATAAAGTGTGACTCACTTTTCATGGACAAAAATGTAAAATCCACTGGCCAACGTGGTTTGCGGAAGGCTGGAGGATGGTTGCTTGTCGAGTGAGAAAGAGGTGTGTTGTTGTTTTTTTTTTTTTTTTTTTTAAGGTAAAAAAGGGTTATATGAGTTGAGATTGGCATACCTAGACAATCTCAGGGGTGGATGCCTTCTCGAATGATATATGAATCCCTTATAAAGTAGATTGTTCATATACTTTGATCAATAAATGAGTAAGACTCGAACCTAAGCATTTAGCGAGGAGGACGAGCGCTATACCAATCCACCTAAAAAACATTTGTAAAGGATATGTTGCTTAGGTTTATTAATAATTTGCTAATTTGGAAGAAAGAGTTAAAGGTTAAGATTAAGCAACATAAAATTGTTTTTAATATATTAATATTTATTAAACTTTTTAAGAATATTGTTGTACACGGTAGAAATGTGGTATTTTCTATCCAAATTTTTAATCGATAATAATGGCAAGGATTACTGCTAATATTTAATTTAGAAAGTTTTTTTTTTTTTTAAAGAGAAATTTCCTTTCAAATAGAGGTATACTAACACCAATTTCCCTAAACACACTGAGACTCAACCCCTAACAATGACCAAATCCGTCAGTAAATTTGAATGAATTGGTTAAGAAGAGAAACATGTACTGAGTTCTGACAACCAAAAACCAAATAGGCATACCCCCATACCAAGCACATAAATAGCTTTTTCTATAAATTACAATCGATGAAAACATCAAATAATCGAGATGAAGAGACCTATAAAACTAAGACCATCCAAAACATCACCGTGAAACAAATCCAGTGGACTGAACAAAAATTATGCAGGAGGATTAATTATTCCCTTTTTATTGTTTATTTTTCTATTCATAGAGAAACAAACAATTATTAAGGGCCCATTTGAGGGCTATTTTACAGCCCTCAAAAATTAATTTTTTTTTCAAAATTTCACAACTTTTTACTATTTACATTTTCAAAACGCTACAGTAAACTCTAAATTTTAAAAATTCATAACTTTATGTATACAAGTCCAAATGAGATAATTTTTTTAAATTGCATAGAATTTCGAGAGGAACGAAACAATATTCATATTGATATTTTTTTTCTAAAAAAATTTTTAAAATTTTTTATTTTTTCACCTCAAATAGTTTTTTCTTCCAAACACATTTTCCAAAACAACTTTTTTTCAACCCAAAAATAATGTCTCTAGTTTCCTCCCCCTAACTAAACAATCATTAAACAATCAATTATTTTTCTATTCATTATTTTTCTAGTGTTTATTGAACTTAGTAAAATTAATTTTATCCATATAATAACTAAAATATCCTTTCACATAATCAAACAATTATTGGCATTTGAAAACTTGTTAGGATATATAAATAAATTTGGTATCTATTTATTTTTTTTCATTTCAAATGTTATGTAGGAATCATCAAACTCTCATTCTCTATTTTATAAGTAAACACATGATTAAATAAAAAAAAACGACTATTTAGTTTCAATTTTCCTTTCATGGAACGTAAACACACTCTATTGGATCAAAAATATAAAAACAAAACAAGAGAAAGAATCCAAACCGACACGAACGATGTCTCCAATGAGAAGACTACTTCCAAATTCAAAATGACCTAAGCAAGTAGCACCGTAACAAGTTAAACGAGCCGTGGAGGAACCACTACTCCACCAGTGCATGAGAGACACCACTACTGGTGTTGTCTTCCAAGTAAGACACGCGCCACCACCAAAAACCCCGCGATGTCACAGGGACGAAAACTTTGTAGTTGCAAACCCGTCGGAGCTCCAAACTTACCTAGATCTAATATTCGAAGTTAGATCCCAAAAAAAAAAAAGGAAGTGTCAATACCCTCCCAAATCTTGGACTCACCCATCACTTTTGCTATCAGAAGATCCTGTTACCATAAGTCCGACGACCAACCAAATGACTGTACACGACTCGTGACCCCTTGAAGAACCCGATCAAATGGCGCGAGGGAGAAAATCTAGCCCAGAGGGAGAGACTTTCTCGAACCACACTGACCAATTTTTATTAATCGAGGAAGACTTTTACCCATAAAATTAGAGAGGCGACTAAATCAATATAAACTTAAAATTCAACGACCCGAAGTGCTATTAACGCAAAAATAAAAATAAAAACTCGACAACATTCTGAATTAAAAATTAAAAAAAAATTAAAAAGAATACACAAAATAATAATATTTAATTATTGGCTAAATACCAAGAACAAAAACTCCTACAGTATTTCCCTCTCAAACCCTAGCCAGCCTTTTTTGTCTCTGTAGCTCGTTGGCCTTTCTGAGTCTGAGGATTCCAGCAATTGACCGGTTAATCATATCGGAAGTTCCTTCATCCTTGTAAGATTTTCCTCCAGAGGTACATATATATATATTTATAACTATACTTTTATGTGTACACATAACCAAAAACCCCTTAAAGCTTGAACCTCAATCAGAGGGCTTTCAATTAATTCAGGAGAATCCATGGCTGGTGATTCAGATGTGGCTGAAGCCTCTGCTTTGTCCTGTGCTCGTTGTGGCAAGCCGGCCCATCTTCAGTATGTGATTCCAATCTTCTCTCTCTCTCTCTTTCTCTCTGTTTTTTTCTTTTTTTTTTTTTTTTAATTTTGATGGGCTGGAACTTAGAAAGAATGTTGTGAAGAGAAAAGTTACAATTTTTAGGAGTTATGTTTTAGTGTTTGAATTTCAGGTCAAGTGAAAGTTTGGGTCTTTTTGTACAATTTGTATGGTCTTTTCATGATTTCATCCATTTTCTTTTCTTTTTATTTTTATTTTTATTTTTATATTTTGTTGTTGTGGGGGGGGTGGGGTGTGGTGTGGTTGGGGTGAAGGAGTCTAAATGAAATTTTCATTTTTGTGTTAATATATATCCCTTTTCTGGGTTTTGAATATCAACTATGTGTATTGTAGCCTATGGATCATTCATGACTTATGACTTCTTTATCATTTTTTTTATTTTATTTTCTTTTTAGATGGATTTTCACAAGTTTAAAGATTTGCAGTTCAAGCAAACCAATCCTTAACATTTAACCATTTTCAGGTGTCCCAAATGTATGGAACTGAAGCTTCCTCGCGAAGGCGCTGCTTTCTGGTCTGTACTATGCTATACTAGATTCTTAGGAAACGTGAATGAAGTTGGTGTGGTGTAAATTTTTCTGATTATGCTTTTACTTTAGTACCCTGAATGTTGGATGATATTTGATGGAATTACGTATCTTAACAGCTCCCAAGATTGTTTTAAAGCTTCTTGGAGCTCGCATAAATCGGTGCATATAAAGGCGAAGTTATTGGCATCAGGAGCAAGTGCTCCTGGTGGACAGAAAACTGAACTGGCTAACGAAGGTTGGCTATATTGCTTAAAGAAAGGACAAGCTCGAACCCCAAAACTTCCTTATTTTGATTGGACAGGGTATTTATCCAGGATTTATTTTTTCTCTATCTTCTGTTCTTATGGATTGTGTTAGAAATTTAATATTTGTAAAAGTTCCTTCTGATCTGCATTGTCTTGATGGATTTGTATAGATGTAGCAGCTGGTCTTTCTATTCGTTATTCTGATCCTATCTTTGCCTTTTATTCTGATGTAGGCCACTGAGGCCATATCCTATATCTAGTAAGCGAGTTGTACCTGTTAACATAGATGAACCTGATTGGGCAAATGATGTAAGTTGTTAAAATCATTTCTGTTTGAATTCCAAATGTCACCTTTTATGTTTATATTGTATCCCTATTTGTTTCATGAATTTCTAATCAGTGTTTTGAGAATTCTGGATATTGTATCAGTTTATAGCCTTTGTCTTTGGCTGATTAATGCAAGTTTAGCAAACCGTCCATATGGATTTTATTGCTTTTTCTATCAATACACCAGTTTTCTGCCCCTTCAAAGCCGTCTTCAACACCTTCCCCTTTTTTTCTCTCAATTGTTCTTTAGTAGTCTAGCATGGTTTTTCTAATATCACGTTTGTTTTCTTAATTTTAGGGCATCCCGAAAATTGAGCCTAAGAGTGATCTACAGCATGTTGTTGAGGTAAGATTGTTTTTGGCAACCTTTCATGTTGTTGTTTCAGTTTTCATTTTCTTGCCTTTTTTCTAGTTCATAATTTTTCCCCAAATCTATTTGCTCACGTTATACATACTTGTATTTACTTTGAAGATCAAAACTCCAGATCAGATTGAGAGAATGCGAGAAACTTGTCGGGTAAGCTTCAGCTTTACTTTACATCTATTATAGTCTAGAGAAGATTTGTAGGCCGAATAATTCTTGACAAATTATCATCGATTGTCTCAGAAGACATGATCCTTATCTCCTAAAGAATTACAACAAAGGAAGAAATGAGTAATTATGTAACTTTTTTTTTGTGACCAAAAATTTTTATTCCTCAAGATAAACTTTCTTCTCTTATTGTAAGATTGCAAGGGAAGTTTTAGATGCAGCCGCCCGAATAATACAACCTGGCATTACAACTGATGAAATTGATAGAGTGGTCCATGAGGCAACCATTGCAGCAGGTACAGCATGAGTTCTATGTTATGGGGAACTTCATTGGTTTATGATTGTTTTAATGGTTTTTTTAACTTGCCTCAATACAGGAGGGTATCCATCTCCTCTCAACTACCATTTCTTCCCAAAGTCTTGCTGCACGTAGGTACTCTTTTTTTAATTTACGTTCTGTAGTATCATTTGAGAGTGCAACAATGAGGAAGTAAATGCACTTGCATTCCATATATGTTGCAGGTCAGTTAATGAAGTGATTTGCCATGGGATTCCTGATGCCAGGTTTGTGTTCTACTCATTGAACAATTTGTACCTTTTTATTTCTTTTCTGTCCTAATTTTCCCACCTCCTGTAGCTCCTGATTTCTGACAAATAAGTAGCTACTCTTGTCCGTTTTTGTTTGTACCGCATCTTATTAAAGCCTTTTAGTGTTTAGTGTTTGTTACAGCTCTTAACGTTTACTGTGAGCTTAAGTGAGATTTGCTTTATCTATATTTCATTTATTGCTTCAGAAAATTGGAGGATGGCGACATTGTAAATGTGGATGTGACAGTTTATTATAAAGGTGTACATGGTAAGAGGGCATATTTGCATTAGCTGCATAAACCCATACCTTAAGAAAATTTCCTTTTTTTTTTTTTTTTTTTTTCCGTCTCCCAAGATTTATCCATGCCATGCCGAACAAATACTGACCCAGCCATTATTTGACTCATACTGCAGGTGATCTAAACGAGACCTTCTTTGTGGGAAATGTTGATGAAGATTCTAAACGACTAGTTCAGTGTACTTATGAATGCTTGGAAAAAGCAATATCTATTGGTATGTATTGGACAACTGAAGATGTGATTATGCAGCAGAGTTTCTATTGCCGAATGGTTTAGGAACTTGATTTTATTGTTTTTCTTGTCTTGCTTCTTGTAAATTCAGTAAAACCTGGGATGAGATTTCGTGAAGTCGGTGAAGTCATTAATCGCCATGCTTCTATGTCAGGGTTCTCTGTGGTAATCAGCAATTTCAACGCGGTTGCACACCAACTTAACCTTTATGCAATGACTGAATTTTTTCAATAATACCTGTTGCATTTCTGTTATGTACCTTAGGTAAAATCTTATTGCGGACATGGAATTGGAGAACTGTTTCATTGTGCGCCAAATATTCCTCACTACAGCAGTATCCTCAACAAAGTTGCATTTGAATCCCACCTTGCTTTTTTTATTTTTTTCGGTTTCTTTTACTAAAGCGAATATTGCAATCCTTTCTTGGTGGTGCATGTGATTATTTTCTATCTAGCTCTTTTGCGTTGCTTGCCTTAACGCGAGCAGGAAACAAAGCGGTTGGTGTTATGAAGGCTGGACAGACCTTTACAATTGAACCAATGATCAACGCAGGTATATTTTGCAATTTATCAAGTCATGAGGTTAATAATTTAAAGTTAAAATAGCTAATGAACCTTCTCGATAGGAGTTTGGCGTGATCGGATGTGGCCTGATGGATGGACTGCTGTTACAGCCGACGGGAAACGCAGTGCTCAGTTCGAACACACTCTTTTGGTAAGCCAGTATTTCGTTATCTATTAAGTGATGCACTTGCATTCAACTTTATTTATTGGCTTTCCTCCTATCTCACGACTATCATCATATCGCGCAGGTTACCGAGACGGGAGTAGAGGTTCTTACAGCAAGGTTGCCCTCCTCCCCTAATGTGTTCCCTTGGTTAAATGCCTAGTTGGTATTTGGTATACTTTTACCATTGCTGTTTGGTGGATGAAAATGTCATTGTAACCTATTATTAGACAAGTTCTGTCTATTCAATTTTGATTTTACGCTATAACTGTGGCTAGAGGCTGTTTATTAATCTGTTTTCTTGGAACAACTTTGTAATATTTCTCAGATTTATCCAATAATTAGATTTCTTTGGCATCAGACAAACGTAAAAAACATTAAAAAAGAAAAACAAAGATGATGCAGGGATTCTAGTGGTTAAATCAACAAATCACAGATTGCTAGTACGACATGTAACATATCCGATTGCATAGGATTCAATTCTCAAAGTGTCTTAATTTAAGGAGATATCAAAGGGGCAAAAAGAATTGAACCAAATAGGGAACAAGGAATTTTGTGTTAAGCAACTAGAATCCTGAGGACTCTACTAATGACAAATATGAAGCATTTTCATCTGTTGCTGCAGTCTTTGCCTCAATAATCTTTTTTGATGCTCCACTGCTTTTATTTGTATGAAGCTCTGTTTCCAGGCCAGCCATATCATACAATTCTAGCCTTTGTAGCCTTGTGGCTTCTGTGTCACCATCCCAGCACGTTTCGGAAATAATTTCAAGAGCTTTCTCAATCTTGCTCTCATCCACAAGATTCCCGTTCTGCAGGAGCACAAGGTAGACTTGTTCGGCGGAAGCTTTTCTTATCTGGGTTAAAAGGATAAACAGAAATTATATATGGAAAATACAAATATAGCTTAGCAGCTTTTAGTGGTATTAGCAACTTGGACTAGTGGAGGTGAATTGCTTGGTTACACAGGCAATGAACAAGTATCAGGGGAAGAAATGAGGTTTTATCACTCACAAATGCTGCTTGAATGTGTACAAACCTTGGGGTATCGGTGACTTAAGAAGCTGAGAAGATGAGAGAAAGCCCAAGCATTGATTTGGCTGTCCAAAGTAGAAGCAACATATCCGAGTATTGCAATGCCTGCATATAACTTCGAGAAGTCCTTTGAAACCTTTAATTCAACAGCCAAAGAATCCAAAACACCGCCACAAAACACTGTAGTACACTCCTGTAAAATGAAATTGTGATCCAAGTAATATTACCTTATCTTAATTCCGGTTACTTGCAATAAAGAAGATGAAAAACCAGCATAAAAGACAAAAATCAACCAACCTCCATATTCAAAAATATCTTGTTACTGAAGAGAATCTCAATGGTCTGCAATACAGAAAGAATCACATCAAAATCCTTACAGTTACAAGCAAACAATTATGCATCTTAGTGAGATTTTCATCTAAATATACCTTCAATGCTGGTACAATGACTCTGTCGCATCTCCTGTACTGCTGGAGAACCCAAAGCATGTCGGTTGATAGCAAACGTTCTCTGGACTTCCGTTCATCCTGATTCTCAACTTCAACAGCTCGTAGATAGTCCAACAACGCCGAGAGTGATGCCTTCTTCAAAGACTCTTGCAGGCCACCAGTAGAGATTACTAGACCCGATAACACTGATCTGCTATAACAGCCAAACTGAAGCAATTGAACAAAACGTGGATATGAAAAGGTGGGTACCTACAAGCAAGCATAAAACGACCTTTTCTTTATTCAAAGAATCCGAATTACTCGTTAAAAAAAATACTGAAAATGAAATGAACAATATATGCTCACCGCCCACTTTAAGTCGGTTTTTTCAGGAACAATTTCTTCAAGCTCTTTCCTGTAAGGTATATGTGGGACGTAAACCATCTTGCAATACAAAATTCCCTGGAGAACCTTAGCAGCTGCTTGTCTTAGTTTGTCCATCTTCTCCATAGCTTGTTTACATAGACCCCCGACTATACTAGTAGCAAGGTTTGTCTCCACTGCATCACTGTTGTTCAGCTCGTAAACTCTTTTACAGAGAATATAGGTGCATCTCTCGAGGCCATCCATGGCGGCCTCACGAACCCAAGATCCTACATCACCTCTGTTATCGACAGAATAGTCATCAAGCGCTCTTAATAAACTCATCATCACTTCATTCTTGATCAGGAGTATTAATTCCATGTCATCTATGTCCCCTTTCTTATCTTGAGCTTGTGTTAATACTTCACAAACTGATACAAGCCCTCTAATAGCATTTACTCGTGCTTCAGCATCCCTATCCTCGGGCTTCTCCTGCAAATAGAAAACATCAAAAACTGACCTCAATCATGTAAAAGGAAAAATTGTTTGTTATCATTGAAATCTTCTGCCAGACCTCAATTGCGCAACAGCTAGAGAGCTTCATGAGCACATCCTTCCACTTCCTGGCCAAAAGTTCAAATGGTAAAACACCTACTGCCAAAGCTGATCCTCTTCTTACAGCCACATTTTGATCAGTCAACAGTTCCAGGTATTTGGATGTTATATCAGCACCTTTAATATCTGGAGTAACTAGGTATGCTAAAACAAAGCGTTTTAGAGCTTTGACAGCAGCATCCTATCCATTGTAAGCAGAGAGGAAAAAATTAATCTTCTTTTTTTAATTAACAAATAAGCAAAATTTAAAAACTCAAATTTAAAAACAGCACCTGTATCTGAGAATTAGGATGTCTCATATTCTCATTAATTGTGTCAAGCAAACTTCGCTTTATCTTTTCTGTTAACGGCAAACCAACGAAAGATATACATTCAACGAATCTTGAAACAGCTGATCGCATTATCTCTCCACCCTTTCCACGATATAGGCGAGCTTTCTCAATTGCAGGAACAACACCAGCAGCACGTTTCTGTTTATCTATGAAAGACAAATAGTATAAATCGTAAATCAGAACATAGTTCATGTGTAGCAAGGACCACAAGCTCAATGGATCCAAGAAAAATGTTTTTCGGCAGTTGACAATTAGATAAGACCATCTCCAATGTACATTCCAACGCTATATTTGTCCAAAAAAATATATATATGAAAATTGAAAATAGCATATTTAATATGTTATCCTACTTTGTGCTCCGTGCATGATGCTATTTCTAATGCTATATCTACTTTTTCTCCTTGTTATCAATCTTCAAAACTCATTAAGTAAACTTTTAGAATTTGCTTAATCAAAACATGATGTATAAAATGATTAAAAGAAAAGGTCAAGGCATCAATCAATGGCAATCAAATGTCGAAATTTAGCATTTGCCATGCTTAGTGGCAAATATACCATCAGGTATAGCAATTGCCATTTTAGCAAGGGAAAGAGCATTACATGGGAGAGTGGGTTTGTGGTTTTCTAACCCAAATACCAAAATTTTGACTTTTGCACATGAATCTGCACTCCGTTGGAGATGCTTTAAGTAAACGTATTATCTTTTTTCTTTTTTATTAAATCAACGACAAAAAAATCTGATGCTGTTCATTTTTCTTTATTTCCTTCCTAATCCAAATGTGGATTGGATTTGACCAAATTAAATACCTTTAATTCATTTCACAGTCCGTTTAAAGAAGGAAAGAGGGTAAACAACTATCCACAAAAAGGAAAGAGTGCTGACCAGAGGAAAGAGCATAATCACAATGATGTAGTGCTAAAACAAGTTCCCCGATGGCCAATGTCGCCCCATGGCGCATGCACAAGTCAGTTGAGAGAGTACAAGGAATTAGTTTTTCCAAAACTGACTCTGCAAAATATTCAGGATCATACTTGACAAGAGCAGCAAGGGCATCTGAAGCAAGCTCTCTCAAACCTTTTTCCTTAAGAAATGAAGCCACACGTCAGACTTGCTGAGAAGATAGAAACATCAAATATTGAAGAGGTAGAAAACCATGTCGGTTGACATGATCATATGCTATGCAAAAATGAATCCAAATGAAGAATAAATGACAATTACAATTGGAGCCTACCCAATGACAAATCTTGTTGTGTAGAAGCTCATCAGCAAATGGATATAGATAACCCTCAAATTGAGCAATAAAGACAGCAACGTGCATGTAGGAGTTAACTCGTGAGGAAAGTGAAAAATAATCTGCAGAATTTACAATGTCAATGCCATGTGGGTAATTCCCCTGTCTTCCAACGTTCTCCTGAAAAGCAGCTGCTGCTGCCCTTCTACAGTTCACCTATCATCATACATAAAAAAATTTCAGCAAAGTGATAATGAAGGTGCAACTAAAAATCATTGTAATAGTTATAATTTTTTTAGCACCTCACGGTCATAGCAGGCCACTGTTAAAAGGTGTGGAGCGAGCTGGTCCAGTATGTTTCTCATATCGGAATGAAAATATGCACGGCCGAAGGCCCAACAAACATAAGCTGCAGCATCACGTACATGGGATCCAACACTATGTGGACCTCTTCGAATGTCATAATGCAGAGCCTGTCAGCAGTGCTCATATCTATTCATTAACTTTATAATGCTAATGAAACTGAAAGAAAAGAAAATAAACACACAAATCATAAATAAAGTAGATATTTCTATAGGAAGTAAATTTCACCCATTTTGCTCAATAAAAATGATGGTTGAACACAAACTTCTAACAACTTGGTATTCTAGTTTCATAAATAGGTATACAGTAATTTAACATTCTTTCATACACCTTGACAACAACAGGTACAACTTTGGGGAGACTGATTGGTAAAAGCAATCCCCTACGTGCCAATTCAGCCAAAGCTAAGCAACCTCCATGCCATGAACCATCGCCCTGGCAAGATTTGATGCTAGGAATGAGAGCAACTTCATGGTTCAAATTAGTAACACTAACTAAATAACAACTGCAATCTTTTGTAGCAAGGCCGTTATGACTGACTTTGTGGAAATAGTTTGTAGAAACATTTAAAAGGAAAAAATATGGCATACAAAAATGTTATTGTACCTCGCCAGGAGAAAACAACTCGAGGACAGATGAGAGGATCTCTTCTGAAAGGGCAGATGTAAGACGTGAAGTAATGCGGCCTACACCTTTTGCAGCAGACCAACGAACAACAGTGTCCTACATTACATTATCAACCACAAAATCATATTATTGGGTATATGACAATTAAATATGAACCATACTTCCCAGATAAGCAAATTATTTCGAAAAGTCCAATCTAGGAACTCACGAAAGCTCAAATAAATTGAAAATTATTAGTCCAAAGATTTCACCAAGGGAGATGCGATAGTTTCAAGATCTTGCCCAATAAACATACCGTGTCTCTCAAACCAGTTAGTAACATCTCAATGATCTCTTCAAGAATTTCTGGAATGTCTAGATCTTCCTCTTCTATGCAGCTTGAAGTCTTCTCGGAGTTGCAACCATCATTATTCACACTAAAACTACACTTATCAGTTTCTATAGAGGCAGATACGGATTCTCCTAGCGAACTGGTTTTGCTCTGCATCAAAGCAAATGAAAAAGTTTAGATGCTATCGGACTTGGAGAGTTTTTTTTTCAAAAGGTAAAGCAAGCTAAAATGGAAAGATAATTGTTGATGAAGAATATCATTACACATAAAGATTGGATAAGAAACAGCTTAGAACTAAGTGACAGAACAATAAAGTAAAAAATTTTAGCATATCTAACCACATAACGCCATGAAGGTAAACGATGAGGGAGGCAAGTGAACCCAATCCGCTGATTCAACTTCATCAAATATTTGCGAAGCAAGGGACTCCGGGCTGCATTACTTGACTTGATCAACAATGAGGTGTCTTCCCAAACTTTAGGAACCACGTCAACCAAAAGTTTCCGTCCACCACCCTGTCTATTAGATTGTTCATAAGTGATGCAGATGATAAGAAATTAAAGGCAGTTAAAGAAATGGCAACTATTTTACACACAATATAGAAGCTTGCTCTGAGGACCAAGTTTGTCACATCAATGAGGTGTCTCTATGCAAAAATTCTAAATAAGATACATCCATATGTTTACTTATAAATCTATTTATAATTTTTTTCCCCTAGAAATAACAGCACAACTTCTACCCCACCAAAAAAAAAAAAGGAAAAAACCCCTCATACCTTAAAAATTGCCGCAAGTGCTTCTACAGCTCCTAGTAACCGGAAGTGACTCATGGTATCATCCATGGTAGAAGATAGGACTTCATGCGTCCAATCAATAAAGCTGAAGAAGAAACCATAACAGACAATAGGTAAGCTTAATCAGTGTTAAACTCTATTGACATACAAGTAAATGTGATTTAAAAGGTGATTGATGCAATGAGACATTAAAGACATTTTAATTCTCCCCAAGAACAGAAATGGACCAATGGGGTATGGTTTGTTTAAGTTTCCTATCAATATCTGAAATGTGTCAGTCCATATAGTTATTTCCACAGAATTTATTATGAAAACTTACGATAATTGCTTCAAAGAAAAATCAGTATTCTCCGTTCAAATTTAACACAAACGAGTCGTGACAAGAGAAACCTGGAAAAAGCCATCGGCATATCAGGACGTGTCAAAAGCTTTGAGAGTAGCAGAGCTGCTATAGGTCGCATAGGGCCGGCATTCGAGAGATAATCCTTCGAAAATCCGATTATCTTCAAAACCAAAGGAGCTGGTTCATGATCACCAAGACCAGTAGCACTTGCAATACTAGTATCAACAGTGGAGATATCAAATGGAACCAAGACGAGTATAGAAAGCCACAAAAGGATCACACACTTAGCCTCCATCTCTCCTGTACTTTCCTGCCGCAAAGACGTCACAGATTTTGTGTAATGACACTTCTCCAAGAGCGAGACGGCGAGCTCCAAGTCGGAAACTTGGTGGGGAAAGAACCTGATGACGGCCTTGTAACCGCAAACCGTGACCAGAGAGTAAATGATGATGCATGTTGGCTTGATTACTTTAAGAATTTCATTGGAAGCTACACCAAGTTCCATCGTTTTTGAACGGACAATGAACATCAGTGGAGAAACTATGCCCTCCAAGTAGGGCTCTACTAATTGACCCTGCTCTTGATACTTGTCCATCTGCACATACCAAAAAAAAATATTTTCAAGATTTTTTTATTAAGAATAAAAGAACAAACTTTCTACTGTTTAATTCAATTAATAGTTATGATGGACGTTAAGAACAGCGGTGGAGCTGTTCTATTGTTTCAGTAGATACGTACACTATAAAGTTTTGTAGCAACTTATGTAGAAATAATCATTCTTTTAGTGGAGGCAAAATAAGAAAACTCTAAAGTTTTTAGAAGAAAAATTTAAATAATAAATGAAAAGAAGAGTGTTCACTCTCATGAAAGTCCCAACTTGGCCACGGGCGGCTCCGCCCCTTTAATTCAAATCCATAATCATCATCATCATAATAACAAAATAAACGTTTTTCCAGATTTTTTCTTTCTTTTATTGACTCGGCTAAATGGATCTAATCACAAATTTATCGATTTTATCACATAAATAATAAGAAACCACAGAACCTAAAGATCGAAGAATCGAAATTAAGCAAATTGGTCTTTCACGAACACCTAAACCAAATTTAATCAAATTGAGCATAAAGTAACTAAATCGAAGTCTGAGAACTTAGAGAGAGAGAGTGTGTGTGTACAATGGATCGGATCTTATGGGGAATGGAGGGATCGGAGACGCGGCCGTGAGAAACGATGTCGTTTAATAGCGATTTGACGAGCTCCCACTCTTGGAGGAAGTACTTCTGGACAACCTTCTCCTTGGAACCGTGCTCGTCGTCTTCCTCATCCCATTCCTCCGGTTGCCTTCGGGTCTCTTCCGCCTCGGCCGCCATTTTTCCGAGAAAGTGATGAGTTTCGGAAACAGAGAGAGAGAAACTTCTGGAGAGAGAGAGAGAAGTTGCGATTCCCGCCTTTGTCACAGACAGCACAAATCTCTGTAAAATGTGTAGTGAGCAGGCGAGTGTATTTTGCCAATGAGGCTCTTCTAAGATCAAATGTTCAACCTATTCGACCACATCATATCTGTTGCCGTTTTAGTGATTCAACGTCGTTTGCCCAAAGGAAGTAGAGAAGAGGAGGGGGGAGGGGGGAGTTTAAAAAATGATTAAAAAAAATACATTTTCCGTTGCCGGGACTTGAACCCGGGTCTTTCGGGTGAGAGCCGAATATCCTAACCAACTAGACTACAACGGATTTTTGGAAAAGCGACCTTGTAAAATTTACATAAAGAATTAAATTTTCTATTTGATCCACGGCACTTAACATTTTTCGTTTCTTACATTTTAATTCTTCAATTTCTTGAATTGTTAAATTTCATATTTGATCAAATAACTAGAATACTTAGTATTCTTTTAAGCTTTTATCAAGTTCTTGATAGACTTATATAGCATTGTACTAAAGATGGAGTCTATTAACTGAAATATGATTACCATTTAGCATTTACTCTTACCAATGTGACCTCTATCTTTAAGCCTTTACCCCTATAGAAATAGTGGAAAAGTTTTAGTCTCTCTCCCTTTTCAATAAAGTAAAGTCTTTTGCTTGGAGAGCTTATCAAAGAGTTTAGCCTACTATTGTTGGCCTTTTTATTCAAAAACTTATCCCTTCTGCAAAGTGTTTTCTTTGTTCTTTTATTTGAGAATCAATTAATCATGTCATTATCCATTGCAAAACAACTAAATAAGTTTGGAAATCCTTTCCTTTTCACCTTCATTTTTCTTCCCTTGCTTTTTTTAAAGTTCTCTAACATCCTCCATTCTTTATCCTTATCTTTTCCTAAAATGGAATCAAATCTTTTTCTATGTATAGCTTGGACAACTTGGGAAGAGAGAAACAAATTAATTCATGACGCTCCTTATAGACCACTTTCTTTGCTTGTAAACTGGTCCTTGCCATTTCTTACTAACTACCATTTGGCTTAAAATAAGGCGATTGGAAAATCAGAGAAGCTTTCCTATTGTCACACCTCAAAATGGATTTTTTCTGATCATCTCTGTTGCAAACTTAATGTGAATGCTTCCATCTCTATCTCATAGAAGATTATGCGAGTTGATGCTGTTGTCTGAGATTGACAAGTTTTTGTTATGCCAACTCTTGCTAAAAAGCTTAATCGAGCCTCCTTTATTTGTAAAGCAAAATCAATAACTATCTTTGTTAGTCTCTCTTAGTCTCGTGATATCGATTTAAATATCCAATTTGTGAAGTTAGATGCATTAATAATAGTCTAAATTTTGAAGAACTTCCTCTTACCACATTAAACTTGGTCTTTTATTGTTAGAAGTATCTTGTTTATTATCTTTTTTTTTTTTTGGAAGCTAAGTTATATCACATGAATAAGAAGCTAATAAAGTTGCTCATTACTTAATATCTTATACTCTTAATATAAATGATAAATTTATTTGGTTAGAGGACTGATCTATACCTATAAAAACTATTATTGTATTAGAAGCTTACTTATATAACAATGGATTATACATTCTCAAAGAAAAAAAGTTCATTAATTGGTCGTTGAAAAGAAAGTACAATGCACGCAATTTTCAACTAAAAATCTCTAGCCAACCTCATCAACATATCATGACCTTGTGTTTGTACCATTGAAAAATATCATTTGTAGCCAAAATAAATAAAGACATTATTCAAAGGGTGTGATTAGATAAAATATTATATTGGCATTGTATTTGAATACAATACATTAAATACAATATGCATTTAGATAAAAAGTATTTATATTATATTCAAATACAATATGTATTTGGATGAAAAGTAATTCCATTGTATTTAAATGTAATGTGTGTTTAGATGAAAAGTATTTGAATTGTATTATGTAATCGAATATGTGATGTGATTGGTAAAAATAGAGGGAAAAAAAGAGAGAGAAAGAGAGTATGTGATGTGATTAGTAAAAATAATAGAAAAAATAGAATGATAAATAATAATTATATTAGATTTAATTATAATGTGATTGACATTTGAATACAATATTTTTACATTTGGATAAAAATTATATTACATTTAAATACAATGTAAATACAATATTATAACCAAACACATCATAACTTTCAGTAGTTGTTACTAGGTATCTTCACAAACAATAATTTGAAATTGGCTTTCGGCAAAGTTTAAGTTACATATTTACTCATAATAGATGAAGATAATAAGAATTTTTTGAGAACATTGATTGCTTTGAGGTTTTCCCATGTAGTGAAAAGATAGATTAATAACACTAACAATAATAATAATAGAATATAATCTTGTATACGTGTTCAAAGGAAGAAAGAAGGTTACAAGTGAATATACAATGGACCTTTTACTTCCTTACTACAAATGCTAAAGGAGAAAATATGCGGGGACATTTTACGTTAATAAAAAGACAAAACTTGGGTCTTGTATCTTTCTGGCTTCTGCTCCTCGCTATTTTTGCTTTATTAGTGCTTCTTGACTAGTATTCCACCATGTGACCTCACCTAGTTTATTGACACATCTACCATGCATGACTATCCAATAGAGAAACTCAAACATGCAAAACAAATTCCATTTAACCTTATTAAAAATCAATCACTTTTAGTGACCTGTTAAAATTTCTTCATCCTTATCTCATTTACAAAAGGGGACATATACTTGATTAGTGTTGACAAACAAAAATTAGTGTTCACATTCATATATGTAACTCTACAACACTTGATTAACGAAAGAAATAAAATAAAATAAAATAAAATAATCCACCACAAAAACATTTAATTAATTAACCATAACCATCCACATAACTCTAATTAGGCTTCTTGGTGGCGGTGGCAGCGGCAGCTGCTCGGTATCGGGAGGCGAAGCGGTGAAACAAGGCCAAGGCGTTGCTGGTGAGCTCAGCCACGTTCTGGACCTTCCCTTTAACCGTGGCCTTCAACTTGCTCAATCTATGCCCGGGAAACGCGTCCACGCAGTTGCTGGCGTCGGTCAGGGCAGAGCTGACCCACGTCTCCACATTGCTTATGTGCCAAAAGATCATGTCATGGTCACCTTTAGCCTCTTGTCCCAATCGGCGCAGCTCTTTGATGGACATGCTTAGTTGGTCCACGCTCAGATTTATCTGATCAAAGCAGTCTTTCACGGCCAAGTACTCCTTGGCCTTCATGGCATTGAGATCTTGCGCCACTTTGAGGAGAAAAGCCCGCGTGTAGCGAGCCCGGTGGAGGCTTATCGCCAAGGCGTATTGTGCTAGATCTTGTGGACTTTGTATGGTCACGTTGGCCCGTTCGACGTAGCCCATGAGACACCGGATGCAGAGGTCCGGGTACCGTGTGTCGCTGCAGGCGGCCTCGATGTAGGCCCGAGTGCGGGAGCGCCTGTGGAGGGTAGGGTGAGCTGGGGTTGGAGAGGTGTAGGAGAAGGAAAGGATGATTAGGAGCAAGGGAAGTCTAAGGTCAGCCATGGAATGTTGGTGGTGATAAATTTGAACGACTAGAAAATGCACAATTTTGGATGAATTTTGAGGTGTTGAGGAGAGATATACGCAAATGATAATCACGTGCTTACCATAACGTGAGTTATACGTGCATTAACCTGAAATTATCATTTTTTTTTTACTATTTAAAATGAAGGGATTTTTAGTTGTTATTTAAAGTTGGATCAAATCAGGCTAATATAGACCGGGGTATGGTCATTACTTTGCTTGGTTTTGAGGCATGTTGGAATCCTAGTTCATAAGGAAACGCTTCGCTGTGGATGGTCTTTGTTTGTGCTTAGATGCTTACCAATATTTTTAGCACTTCGTGAAAAAGGGCCCGTGTATTACAATTATTATTTAAATTATTCTTATCTATATATTTTAACTTTATATTTTCTCGTTCCCACTTTAGTATTCTAAACTTTAAGAACACTCATTTTTCATATTAAACTTTAGATTTGTCTCACTTAACTCCTTTTACTAGAAATTTAGTTAAAAACAAACAGGGAAAAAGAAAAATTAGTCTTAATAAACTTCTTATGTTAAAATTTTCATTAAAAACAAACAGAAAAAAACCATATAACTGTACTTAATTCTCTTTTATATTATTTGTTGGGTTAATTGGAACTAATTTAAAGGGAGGAGATAAAATAAAAGTTTTTTAAATTTAAGGACAAATTGAGAATGACCCTAACCCTAAAATTCAAGGGCTATAGATAAGAATAGCCCTAGTTCTCTTAAATCAAATAATTTAATGAAGTTAATTGCTCAATGAGGATATCACATATTTAGTTGGTAGTGCAATGACTTGGATAAATATATATAAATATATATATTTATTTATTTGTATATGAACAAATTAGTTGTGAATTTTTATTATTGGAAGCCAAATAGTCACGTCCATAAAGGGTAATTATCCCTTAACTAATGCCTAAAATAAACATTGCTTAATTTGCCTAATTCTTGGAGCCATGGTAAGGAGACTGTAACACAAGTATCAAAAGTCTAATGATACTTATCATCTATCTTCATTGCAAGTGGCGACATTGCCAAGATCATGATTAGATCAAGTGTTATTTCAGCAAAAACTGGCCCACCAACTTAATCAAAGTCCCCTTCTTAATTTAACTTAATTTTTTTTCAAGTAAAGAGATTTGTAAATCTCACTCTTCTTAGCTTTAGAAGTTTTGCACTGATTGAAAGTTGAATCAAAGTGCTAATCATATATGCACAACCCAAAACATGGCACACAGATAGAAAGCTAAAAAGAGAAATAGTTAAGCTCACAAAACAGGAATAAAAATTACAGAGAATACACCAAGAACAGACAAACATGTTACATAAAACATAACAAGACAGTATTAAACACACCTTGTACTCACTCGGGTTTTTCTTATTACACAGGTTGGCGAGTTATTCAGCAACCTTCATTCCCGAGAGATAAACTTTACTCTGAATCACACCACCCCCAATTGAGAATCCAGGCATAACCATGAGTCCAACCTTTGGTTTTTGATTGGTTTCATCAATTATCAAATTCTTCACAACACTTTCCATGTAAACCTCCGAAAAATCGCTCCCTCTTTTAACCTGGAAGACCTTGACACTGGGATCGAAAGAATAGGCCAGCCTGTGCAAAAGCCAGACTGCCTTGGCCAGTTTCAGAAACACCTGGTAAAAAGGCGTCCTCGGATGCCCGCCTCCCATCACGTAATTCCGTTGATCCAAGTTTCCAAAAAAAGAAGCTTCCATTTTCTGGTGAACCACCACTACGTATTTGCTCCTGCAAAACTTACCAAAAATCGAATCTGGGCTTTGACCAAGCATGTCAAGTGGATCCATCTCCCTCAATGCAAGAAATTGGTTGAAGAAGCTCTCTTTCGTAACCACAAGATCATCTGTTTTTATTCCAAAGCTTTCCTGCTGAAACCCACTAAACATTTGCTGGCATATATTGGACTCAAATGCATATTTCTTGTGAGCTCTTTTTGCATAAACAACATTAGGTTCAATTGAGTTAGCTGCAGCATCAAGGTCCCACCCAGCAGCTTTCATCATATTGATCAGCGGTTTAGAAAAATCATGGATAGCCTTGTAGGTAGCTTCTACAGATGAGGTGAAAAGCTCCGGAGTTAGATCCAAGTGAAAAAATCCATTTTCATCAGCAGATCCTTCCGAGTCTTTTGTCAACAACCCCCTAATTTTCAGATTTTTCTCCAGCTTCACCCGCTTCTGGTTTGCCTCCTCAATTTGCCGATGCAACTGAAGGATCTCAGAATCCTTATTCTGAAGTTCAGACTGGAATTTCTTGACCATAACCTCATAGGTCTTCAGCAGGCTTTGCTGTTCCTGGATCTCAGCAGCCAAGCGAGAGTCCTGTGGTGAAACACACACCGGCTTGGGATTGTTCTCTCTGTAAAAGTGCTTGAGTTCAGACAGGTTTTTTAACTCAGAAATCACAAGTTTATCAGCAGCTTGGATTTTATCAGGGTCATAGGGGGTATGAGCTGCTTGAAGCTGAATGTAAGCCGCCTTAAGGGAGGAGATGTTCGTAAATATCTTTGATACCAGTGCTTCCACAGCTTCTGGATTCTGATTCATGGCCTCTTCCATGGGTTGTGGGTGAACCTTCTGGCTGTTGCTGTCACGGAGTTGGGTATCCTTTGCTCCAGTGGGTAGCATAGCTGCTACCAACTTTCAGGTGGTTAAACTGTCCTCTTCTATATAAACAAGCAATAATACAGGACCTGAAAACTCCTAAGGAAATTTTAGTAGCATTCTCTAACTATAGACCAACAGGATGGTAAAACATAAAGAAACACAATTGAGGTTTTTATCTTCATTGAAAGAGTAACCTTTTATTAAAGCTCAAGAACTAGTATTCAAAACGTTAAATTTGAGCAAAGCCATCAAATGCCTGAAAACTGATAGAAAATTCAATAAAGCCATATTTCAACAAGGGTGGATGTATTATAGCTGGCAATAAGATGAACAAGCAAAATTTCATTTAAAAAAAAAAGGATGAACAAGCAGAAGATATGCATCTGAACTTAAAAAAAATATTATAAGGCTCAGCAAGAGCCAGATCTGCAAGATATAGAATGTGCCCTACAGTGTTGGTTCCCAACGTCAAGAACCACATTGTTTCTCTTTGGGGAGGCAGTTCCATGCGGAGCTAAATATAATTAGCTCTCATAAGTTGCATAATCTCAACGTTCAACTGAAATAAATCTTGGTCTCCTTTTAAAAATAAAAAAAATCCCCCAACCCGGCGATCAGTTTATGAGAAACCAAAGTGCAAAACAAAACCCCGAATGGAACTAATCAAAAGAAAAAAAAAAAAAAAAACCAAAATTTTGTAAACAAAATAACAATGAGGATAACAAAAACAGACCCAAATCACAAATTGACAAAATGAAAAATGGGAAAGAGCTTCCTTACCTATAAGAACCACATATCTGCCACATACAATGTCCGGCTATCATAATAACCCTTCAATCTAAAACATGGCAACAAAGAAATTAAATAAATAATCAGTAATGGAACCATTTTTCACTACATTTAATTATTTTTAGGGGCGAAAGTGAGCGTTTAACTAAGAACTCCGAATTTGGGGATTTTAGGGTTTTAGGGTTTTAGGGGGGAAAATATCAGAATAAGAAAAGAGATTTCATCAGAGTTAGAATTGAAATCAAGGAGGAAACACCAAATTAAAGAGGGAAACTTCGGATTAAGTTAATTCGAGAGAGAGAAAGGTACCTGAAAATTGAAAGATCTCTAAAAATGTATCCTTTTGCTCCAAAAAAAAAAAGTTTTGCGGCAGAAATTTGGCTTGCCACCCTTCTCCTCCGTGGAAAACTCGGTGGTGAAGACAAGCAAAGAAAGCTTGGGTGGCTGTGATTCCGCGAAGAGAGAGAGAGAGAGAGAGTGGGTGTGTGTGTTCGGACGGAGAAAGAAGAAAGGGGAAAAGGCGGAAAGTACAGAGGCTCTGATATCTCCTTGGGGGCGCCTGTACAATTTTAGAAATTTATAGCGCAAAAACATAATTTTATAAAGTGAAGGGCTAAACTACAATATTAGAAAAATGGTGGCTATCTTTTCCTTTTTCTTTTCCTTTCCCTTTTTTTTTTTTTTTTTTAATAAATAAAAGGATGGCTTTCTTTAACTCACGCTATAAGACTATGTTTAATTGGTACGGTTAAATTCAAAAATTAAATTTATACTGCGTTTGGGACACAAATTTTTTTGGCATTGCATTTAAATGCAATGTAATTTTCTCCCAAATACAAAAATATTTCATTCAAATACCCATCACATCACATTTTAAATCTAACACAATCACTATTTATTATTTCACTTTTTCTATTACTTTTATTAATTACATCATATATTCTCTCTCCCCCTTTTTTTTTCTCTCTACTTTTACCCATCACATCACATATTTATTATTAAAATACAATTCAAATATTTTTCCTCCAAACACACATTGCATTCAAATGCAATGCTAATGCTTTTCCTCCAAATACAAATTGCATTCAATACATTGCATTCAAACGCAATGCAAATGCAATGCGTTCACCAAACGAACCCTAACTTAATTTTATATTTTATTTAATAGCTCATTCCAATTTTTTCTAGTCCAGTATTTACATAGTATTTTAGATTTAAAAGCATATAAAAAAAATTATACTAATTATATGAAAGAATAAAGAAAAACATAATTTTCAATTCAAGTTAAAATCTAACTTTTATCATCTAAATACTTTTATCTTAAGATGAAATTCTCTAACTCAAACTTATATATTAAACACAAGATTTATTTTATGGTTTAACTCATTTCAAATTTAACTTAAATTTTCTAATTCAAACTCATAATTCAAATAAACCCTAATAAGATGTTTGTTTACAGATTTATATCTGTGTTGTGTTTAAATACAATACAATTTTTATCCAAATGTAAAAATTTTACATTCAAATATAATGTTTTTCAACAATTTCTCAATACATTTATTATTTCTGAATATTTTGAAAATATTTTTTTTATTTATATCATATTTTCTTTCTATCTCATTTTTTCTATCTACTGTTACTAATCACATCAACTTTCGAATTCTAAAATATAATTTAAATATTTTTCATTTAAACACACAATACATTCAAATATAAAGTAAATATTTTTTATCCAAATACAAAACACACTTAATACATTATATTCAAACACAATACGAATACAATATGTTAACCAAACGCCAATGAGTCTTCTTCACACCCACCCTTTTAAACACACTCCTCTTAATTTAAAAATAAAATTATACATGTGGTCAGTAATCTTTAAAATTTGTGTAATTTTGCTTTTGGTTTTTTGTTTTTTGTTTTTTTTACTTTTTTGTTTTTTACCTTGAATGATCCAAAATTTTAGATAGATTCGTCAGAAATTTTGATTAAAAAAATTATGTTGATTAACGGATTCAAGTTCAAAAATTAACTGAAATGACTACTATAGCAACGCTTTTAATGTTTAGGATCATTAAAATTATTAAAAAAAAAAGAATAGGGACTAAAATTACATAAATTAAAAAATTTAAAGACAAACCTAATAATTTTTAATAATGTAAAAAATAAAAATAAATTTATTTATTTATTTATTGCATACTCTTACTAATCCAAAAAATATATAATATTTCTATTTTGCTAAACAAAATTTTAATGCGCAAACAAAAACCTCCGATCACCAAAAAAAATTAAATCATTTAAAAGAATTAAAATTTTGAAGGTTTGAATTTAAAATAAGCAGCAAAATTAATATTCTTCCCTTAAAAAAAGTACAAAATTTGGTTGTTAGAAGTACAGTACAAAAACATTTTTAAAAACAAGAGCATAATAAAAAACTAATTTTTCTCCATAACTTCTAATCTTTTTTATTCCCTATCAACCATAACAGAAGTAAAATTATTTCTTTCCAACATATCTTACTCCCTGTTTGAATGAGAAGTCCAATTCGGAGATGGAAAAATTTTATTGATTCAAATAAGAAAGTCTTTTAGTTTTTTAGAATGAAATGATGTTTATATATGAAAAAAAAAAATTTAAACATAAAAAGTTGTTTAGAATGAAAAAAATAATATTGGAAAACAAATGTATTATGAAAGAATTAAAAAAATTCTTTTTCTTTTTCTAAAAAGGTACTTTCATATTTGAAAATGAGATTCTTTTCTTATTTCAGAATGAAAAAATTATGAAAAAAAAAAATAGAAACAAACAATTTTTTTATAAAAATTTTTCTCTTTGCAGAATTGGACCTCCTATCCAAGTAAAGCCTTAATCCCCTCCTCAGTATCTTGTTCTATTTAAAAGTAAAGAACAGGCAACAAATTTCTTTTCATTCGTTTTTTCCTATTGACTATTTATACTTCGAAACGTCTATTTGCATCTTATTTGTTTTTCAACATTGTTTGATCTTATTATCAATAGTTGTCCCATTGAAAAGTAAAAATAAAGTAATGAATTTCTTCTTTTTTTTTTATTTTTTAATAAATCGCTAGCTGTTTTCAGGAATTTAACTTCGGATCTATTACCTTAACCTATAACTAACCGGGTTACAAAGTATAAATATCTTGATTATTATTATAACCGCCAATATATGCACTTGCTAAATACTTTATAACGAGGGGAAAAAAAATAGTAGATTCATCTTTAATTAATTTTTTATTTTTCTCTGTATAATTATATTAAATTATTATTGGTTTTTATGCTTCACAAAAATTCTTATAGGGTAACGATTCGTTTTTACTTATATATTTAATGAGAAGATATCATATACGATGTGAATGTGACTGGAAAACTTACAAAAAAAAAAGATATTAGAAACTAATTAAATTGCACAAAATAGATTAGGCTAAGCTCTAAAAGGGAATTATTTGGATGCTTTTTTCTTTTCCTTTTATTTTTTTTCAGACAATTTTCATCCTTTTTCAATTTTATATTTTCCTTAATAAAAAAAATTGTACATTTTTTCTTTAAATTTTGTGGGTGTTCAACCAATGTGTTCATTGTTTTATTTAATAATGATTTCTTTTACTTAAATATAATTTTTTATTTTATACTAACTTCAAAACAATTTTATGAAAAAAAAAATGGATACCAATAGCAAAACTCAATATGATATTTGCATTGAGAATAGTGCAAAATAATATATAAATTTTTTCCTTTTTTTTTTTAAGATACCTTTTTTTTTTCTTCTGACCCATCACAACATATAGTTTAAATTTGATTTTTTTTCCCTTCAAGATAAAAAGAAAAAGAAAAAAAAAAAGACTTCCCCTAAAAATATATTTAAAAAAAAGATATATGGTTTTTACGAGAGACAAAGATAAAGAATAAAGGATAATTTCCACTTTACTGTGTTGTGTAGGCATAATTCCTCAAAAAGAAAAAATAATAATAATAAAATAAAGAACTTCAATGATGATATTGAATAAACTATTGTATGTTTACGTGGGAAGTTTATTTTTAAAAAATAAAAAAAAATTTAAATATGAAAAATAAAAAAAATTTAGATATAAAAAATAAAAAATTGTTTGGATTTTTTTTTTATAAAAGTGAAAAGTTATTTAAATGGATAAATTTTTTTAAAATAAATTTTTTTATTTTTAAAAATAAAAAAATTTAAATATTCAAATGTAAAAATTTAAGAAGATCTATTTTCTATTTTTTTTTAAATTTTCTACTTTTTAAAGATCATTTCCCAAATAAACGTAACGTAAAAACAAATGTAATTGGCTGAAGCGTGAAGCTAAACAGCACTACCCTAGTGGAAGCCATAATACGTTTCATAATAATATGTTTACTTAGTCACCAAGTAAATGTTGTTGCAACAGAAGCCATGATTCGTAATAAGTAGTAGTTTCATAATCTAAGACACTCATTATGCTCTAGTAGGTATATAATAGTTCGCTAGGGGAAAAGAAAAAAAAAACACTGTATTTAATGATTTTTTCCCCCCTTCTTAGTAAAGTTATGTCTCATCTTTCAAATAATAGTGGCATATCAGCAAGAACATGACCTATCAAAATTTTCTTATCTAATATTTAAGGATCAAGTCTTATTATTTACTGTGAGATTGGAATTATACCTCTCAAATACCACAGTAGAAAATAAAATTTAAATGTGAGGTTGATCTATAATACAAATTATGAAGCACACATTAATTATGAATACGCATGCATGGCTCAAAGGTTTACACATGAAATGAAAATGTCATCCAAATGCAATGCATTTAGAATGAATTCAATATACGTTTTGGATATTTTAAAGTCATATAGTATTCAAAAGCAAATATATGTTTGGATTGTTGATAAGAGAAAAAAAGAAAATTTAATGTGATTATTAAAAATAGATAAAAAAAACTAAAATAATTAACAATGATTTTGTCATACTTAAAATTTAAAAGTATTTAATATTTGAATGCAATAAATTATATCCAATCACATAATATATTGCATTGGGATATAATATAAATGTAATTGTGTTTCCAAACAACTTAGAGGGAAGTTTTGACAATTTCTATTTTAACTAATAAAGCCTAAGGATCGTTGGCAAGATAAACACATCATTACAAAAATTAGGCTATTTATTTTTTTATACAATATATTTTGTTTTTATTTAAAAAGTATATATTATATCTTGAATATTTACATTTTAATTCTATCATATTATATTTGATATAAAAATCAATGTCTTTTCTTGATTAACACATAGTTTTGGATTTTTTATTACCTTTTTATACCCTAAAGTTTGCTTATATTCATAAAGTATAACATGATTAATTCATTTTATACCACTATATTATATTTAATATATAAATCAATACCTCTTCTTGATCACCACTTTATTTTAACCTAAAAATGATCAAAATACCCCTAAAAAGAAGAATTATAAGCAATAAAATCTTTTATTTTCTCAACAAAAATTTCCTACCTTTTAACTTATTACCACCAATCTCTTTCCCACTTTGTCATCACATAACTTATTTTCTTGCTCCCGTCTTAACCCCTTTATTTAGTTTTTAATTTTAAATTAGAATTTCTTCTATTATTTTTTAATTTCAAGGATATTTTCATAATTTCAATGTTAAAATTAAGTGTTTATAAAAAAAATGTATAGATTTATGTACAAAATATAATCTAATAATTAAAATATGTTAAACTTTAAAGAGATGATATACTTTGTAAATAAAAACAAAATACATGGCATAGTTTTAGTTTTCTTTTAAAGGGTAATTTGGGTATTTAATGGTCAAAATTAAGCATTGACAAAAAAAAAAGATATAAAATTTTGTATATTAAATACAATCAATGGTATAAAAATTAAAAATATAAAGTGTGATAACAGAGAAATCTATACCCTCGGAAAGATTTAGTACAAATTATATAAATAAATGTACATTTATAGTGAGAAATATTACAGAATAAAGAGTAGAGGAAAATTTTGATTAATTGAGTTTTAATCAAAATTTTATGATGAATTAATGAATATAGTTTAAAAGCTAAACATTAATTCAATTTATGATGTTTTAAAATTAATAGAAAAGTATGTGGAAAATACATACTAAGAGATCAATGGCACACAAGTGAGCCACATTGATCAATGGACAAAAGATAAGCCAAACAAGCCCTTGCATTTTCAAAAAAAAAAAATGAAAGTAAAGGAGAGAGTGAAAGGCACGTGAGCATAAGGGGGGGGATTAATTAATCCCTTAGCTGGAGAAGCAACGGCAGAAAGGAAAGAAAGAAAGAGAAAAAGAAAGAAAGAAAGAAAGAGAAAGAAAGAAAGAGAGAAAGAGAAAACCGAGAAAGAAAAGAAGGGAAAAAGAAATCCAAGGCAAATTCGGATTTTCTTGTCCCAGCAACAGATCAATCGAGATTCGGTCAAGAATCAGCAGCAAGAAAAGCTCAAGATTAAAGCAAGATAAACCCTAATTTCTCATGTTTTTCTTTAGGGGAAAATCTGGGGTTTTGAGAGGAGAAAGAGAATGTGAGAAAATCATGTCGAGATTTTCGGTTAAAATCGAAACATGATTCGAGTCTAGATGTTTTCAAACACGAATCCATGAGTTGATGGTTTAGAAAACCGAGTTTAGTGAATATTCTTCACAAAAATTCAGATTTTTCAAAAGTTGAGTCAAGAGTTGTAAATAAGCAAAATGTGGAATTTTTGCTTATGAAATCATGGATTTGTGATAGTAGAAATGTAGTAGATACCTTGAAACAATCTTATGGAGATCGATTTCAAGTGTAAGAAGTAGAAAAAAGGCCATAAAAGCCTTAGGAAATTAGAGCAGAGCAGTTCAGACCCAGAATTTTGATTCTGGTATGAACACGGGCGTGTACAAGGGCATGTTCAGAACACGGCCCCGAACATGCCCATATGCACGACCGTGTTGCAAGAAAAATCAGACCCGAGAGGTACACGGCCGTGTATCGGGCACGGTCAACGGAAGGCGTGTAGCAGCCCATGTTAAGCAGCAAGAGAACACGGTCAGAAACATGACCGTGTAAGTAACCGTGTAAGAGTCCAGAGGAGTACACGGCCAGTAACACGACCGTGTATTCACCCGTGTAAGTATACACGGCCATGTTCCACGAATTACACGGCCAAGCATGTAAGTCCAGAGAGGTACACGGACAGGGACACGGTCGTGTAGGAGGGCGTGTTCGAAACCAGAGAGTAAAAAAAAAAAAAAAAGTGTCTGGAAATGTAAAAGTTCATGTTTTGCCATATTTTCAGTATAAGATGAATATTGGAAATAATCAGTGGTTATTCCTTTTATAGGAGTTCGAGCAAGAGACCCCGAATCAGCAGTCTCAGAGCAGCAGAGGCTCACACTAGAGGATTTTCTGTAAGTTCAAATATTGTCCTGACTGCAACGTGGACAAGCTTGTTATCTTATGATGTTATGTATGTTGCATGACGTGTACGTCAGACATTGATTGTCTGCATCACGATGTCTATGCCAATTCATGTCAGTCTCATGTCAGCACAGGTCAATTCATGTCATGCATGTAGAGTTGCATGTCCTAGCACACATGTCAGATAGTACCAGAACACGAAAACAGGTAGGTGCACAAGGCACCTTAGTGTGTTAATATAATTCACACCCCAGTAATTTATGTAACAGGTTCCGACTGTGGGGGCAATCAGTATGCTACCCAGTTGGAACACCAGCAAGATGGTAATTAAACTAGTTATTAGCGTATCGGCCTCTCGACCCACGGGGAGGTTATCATGTTTAGCATCAGTTAAGACTGAGGAGGTCAGCACTAAAGTACCGCTCCCAGTTGTGCTAACATGTCGGTACGACCAATCATGGGCCCAAAACCAGAACTTAGTAACAGATAATGTCCTAAGACTAACCCTTCAGCCACGAGCATGTTCACAGAGTCCAGTATCATGTATGAGCACAGTAGTATAGCATGTCATGTTTATGTTTTTATATTTGAACTTACTGAGCTTATAGCTTATCAGTTTGTTCACATGTTGCAGGTAAGAAACCTGTTCACCAGTAGTATATGGTGGACGACGAACAGGGAAGTTGCATGCCGGGCAGGATTGGGCGAGAGATTTGGTCACCGATAGTCTTTCGCTGTATAGATTTTGAATGTAATTTCCAAAAGACAAGTTTCAAGTCAAGAGTATGTGATAGGGGAATCATGATCATATGCATGTTATTTTGTTAACATGATTTCCTTATCACATTCTCAAACAGTTTATGTTTTTAAAGAAAAAAAAAATTTTGTTCCGCAAAATTAGCAAGTAGTTTACAGTTCAGCATAATTGCAGGCGACCCTAGAGGCCTGCAGACCATTATGGTTAACTACAGAGTTGGCCGTAATAGTCATGTTGCGCCTCTACAGTAGGGCGGGCCGCCACAGTATACATTTTAAATAAAAGCAAAATAGAAGGTGAAACAGTGTAATAACTCTTATATATTTCGTAGAATTTTTTGAGCACTGGACATGAAGGATATTTTTTATATTTTTTATTTTGTAATTTATAGTTGTAAGGATATTGTCGTCCTCAAAGGTGTTTTAATTGGAAGGACCCCTTTAAAAAAAGTTTGAATTCCATCTCTTTTACGTTTGGTAGATTCTCTCTCTCTCTTTCCTTTTAGCAAAGTTTATGTTATATTTGTTTGACCACTTTAAATTTATAAAATAAAAAAATTTTATTTTAAAAAATAAACATTCTTAAATTTTCGTATCTAAACATTGAAAATTTTTTATTTTTAAAAAATAAAAAAGAACTTTCTAAAAAAAATGTTTTTACCAACCAAAACAACTTTTTATTTCTAAAAACAAATTCCAAACAATTTTTTATTTTTCATATCTAAAAATTTTCATTTTTCAAAAAAAAAAAAAAACTCTCATCCAAGAAATTGTGTCCTCTAATCAGTACCTAAGTAGTGTGTTGCATGACTTTAAGAAATTGGTGGCCCTCATTTTTAATTTTTTATTTCGTGTACAATTCATGTGCGTCTAAGATTTAAAAAAAAATGGAAAATCTTTTATTACACTTAACGTTCAAAAAAAGCATGTGTTAAGACCCCGTTTGTTTCATTAACTCAGACTTAAAATTTTTGTTTCAGTGTTTCTTTTTCTGAAAAGTCAACAAAAAAATTTTTTTTTAATTTTTTTTGTGAACGTTAAATTTTTCAAAAAATAAGTTTCTTTTTATTTTACTATTCTCTTAAGAGTTTAGTTCAGCAACCAAAAAAAATTATGTATTCTATTATATAATTATAATTTTTTCCTCAATTTGGTGATGTGTTCATCGTACCTTTTAGTGTAGATCATGTTTTGAGTTCGCTAGTTTTGTTTCCTTGCAATGTTTTGGTGTCCCTGGTGCTAAAATTATTAAGATCTTGATTAATTGATCAGATTTTTCCGTTTTCTATCAAATGTAGAGGTGTTCTCAAAAAACTATGATTGTACTCAATTGATGATGTACCTCTTTGGATACCTATTTTTGAAACATCAATGTCCGTGACTCTACGTCTCCCAAACGGAGGCAAATTTTTCTTTTGGGTTTTGCTGTCGTTTACAACGTTTCTACTTTAAAGCTTCGTTGTCGCTTTATACCATAGAAACGGCATGTAATATTTTCCCCCCTGCAGTTAAGTTTTAAAAACGACACGCGGCTTCTCTTTCTGGCACTAAAAACGACGTTATTCTCGCTGTTTTATTTTTAATATATATATATATAAATGCATACAGCATATTTGATGCATTCGTTGAATTTTTCCCACCTAAATGGTACTTCGGCTGGTTGCAGAATTCCTCGAACCAACAATGAAAAAATCTTTTTGAGCAAAATTAAAAAATACATTGATGACAAATTCTCTTTCCCTGCGTTGTGTGTATTTTTGCATCATCTCCTACAGGATGCGGTAGGTTGCTATATGATGGAGGGAGAGACCTCAAGGCTCTTTAACACCTAACTATTTGATCCTTCATGATGTCTTCTCAAGAATAATGCACCAGTTTGATTTGTCGAAAAACCGGTCAACTACAACTGCATTCTCCATACCAGATACTAACCTGCAAAACATAGCGCAAGACGAGGGACTAAGCACGAATTTGAGGACTGATCTATTCATGATGAAATTCGAAGGGTAGATAAGGGGTAGATTCAAATAACAAACATGTAGCGCATAATATGCCGTAAGGTGGAATCATCTTTTCAAGTAATATATTCATTACCTTTCAAGCTCGCCTTCGCTGAAGACATGGTAGTATCTGTTGTACACTACAGCACCTTTTTTATCATCTTTCTTCGCCAAGCCATTTGCAAGAGCAGAAGCAGAAGCACCACTGACTTCGGCACGGTGATAAGGTAAGTGCCAAGGGACAAAATACTCCTGTTGATTATTCACATCCCTTGAATCGTTAGAAGCCATCGAATCATCTTCGTTTTGAAATGTTTTTTCCTGAAACCTCCTGGTTGAACTCTCCTTAAAACCTTTCACATGTCCTGAGCTATGCTCCTTGGTTTCCGGGATACTTTCCAACTTGAAGGACAAAGGACTGCACTCCCGAGCGCTGCCATGTCCTATCCACTCCTCAGCATACTTTTGGGAGATTGGAGTCCATTTGTTAATCAATGTTCTATCCTCTTGTTCCACAGCCCAAACAGTTATAAGAACTAAACCACCCTTCTTCACAACTCGGACTAATTCTTCAATCGCTTTCTTTCTCCTACTCTCCGTGCTTAAATGGTGCAACACGGCTATAGAGATCGCTGCATCACTAAAACCAGTCTTGTAGGGAAGATTTACAGCATCAGCAACCAAAACCTCATGCCCTCTATCCGCGCATATCTTAATAAGTGGATGGCTTATGTCACATCCTATAAAGAAACAATCAGGATTCAATCCCAAGTACTTCCCATTTCCGCATCCTGCATCCAGCACGAGAGATCCAGAAGACAATGACGACAAAAAGGCCGCAACTTTCGGCCACTTGGCGAACCGAGTGGAACTGAAGTGGGGCGCAATTGCATCATAAACACGGTGGACATACTTTTTCTCTATTTCCGGAGTGAATTTCGCGCCAAGGGACGAGTTTTGGTCGTCATCGACGATATCGGATCGAGGGACATGAGTTTCTTCATCACATACAGTAGCAATACTACACAAACTAGAAGCACCTTTTACTCTAATTTCTCTCATGGTACCTACCAAGACTCGTGAATGACAGAAGTTTCCGAATTCAAAAACGAGTCGGCGGAAGTTCTCCACGGACAGAATAAAGAATCTAGTTGCTCTTATAAAACTACAAACCATAAGCACAAAACACCATTTCAACGAGATATAATCTGAGAAATACACCAAGGAAAAAAAAAAAAAACAGTCAAGCATTTTAAACAAACAAGCTTAATAAGCTAAAAGCGAGAAATTTGACAGGACCCCAATTCGAATCCCAACTTTAAGGAATAAAAAATAATGGTTTTTTTTTTTTTTTGGAAAAATCATAGTGAGAAAAGAGATTTCTGCAAATTTAGAATTGAAATAAAGACGGAAACAACGATATGAAAAGGGAAATTTCAGATTAAGGACATTGAAAGAGAGAAACCCTAACCTCAAAAAGTTCTCCCTTTGCTCCAAAATAAGTTCCGCTGCAGAAATTGGCCACTATTCTGCTCAGCGGAAAGCTCGGTTGTGAAGCTAAGGAAATAAAGATTGGGTTTTGCTTCCGTGAAGATAAGAAGAGAAGAGAGAGCGAGAGAGAGAGAGTTCGGCCGGAGAAAGAAGAAAGGGAAGGCGAAAAGAAAGAAGGAGGAAAAAGAAAGAAGAGAAGTTCAGATGTCAGGTTGGGGCACTTTTGCAAATGTAAAACATTTTGAGGGCCAAAATATTATTTTATAAAAGTTAAGAGGTCAAAATAATTTCAATAAAATATTCATGAAAAATTCATCAAATTTGTTTAAAGGATTATTATCTATATAACGAACCAATTACTGTTATGTTTTTTTGAGCGTTTCATTTTTTTTAAATAAAAAAATTTTTTATTTTAAAAAAATAAATTTTTTTAAATTTTTATATTTGATCATTCAAAATTTTTTGTTTTTGAAAATGAAAAAAGAGTTTTTTTTAAATAAATAAAATTTTTTATTCATTCAAATAACTTTTATTTTTTTTTAAAAATCTAAATAATTTTTTATTTTTCAAAAATAATCCGTCAACCCAAACATGAACCGCATGTATAACATTTGCTCTCCAATAATGTTGGTTTTCTACTTTTCTTGATTTGTATTTCGTTATTCAGAATAATTTTCCGTTAGATTGAAGGACGAAAGCTACCTCGTGGGGGCTCGTGATACATACAATGAGGGTATTATCATAAAATCAAATTTGTGGGAGTGTTTTGTGCAATTTATGGCAACCATGAATTATGCCCTTGATTGGTGGAGGTTTTGGAAACCGCCCTTCCATAGTTTTTTTTTTTTCTTTTTGTCTTTTTTTTTTCAATTTAAAACTATTTTTTACAATTTATATATCTAAATTCTTATAATAAACTTAAATTTTAAAATTTATAATTTTATTATTTCAAATTCAAATAAATTTTTTTAATTAAATAGAATTAAAAAAATAAAATTCATATTGATATCTTTTTTCTTAATATATTTTTAACTTTTATAATTTTTCACTTCAAATAATATTTTTTAACTCGTATATTTAAAACTCATCTCAACTCTAATTTATATGTCTATTAAACTCCATCCTCAACACCTTTTCAAATGGTCTCTAAGTTAAACGGCAAAAAGTGCCTTAACCTGAGCGTCATTGCAGATGACGACATTGGAGCGCCCATAATGGCTGCAACAAAGAGAGATACTGGCAGTGTAATTCTAATTTACTGTTAGTTTGATGAGTTTTTTTTTTTTTTTACATTTACTAGTCATACAAGCAAATAATAATAATAATAACACATGATAATTGATTGATGGACTTGTCACGTGACAGTGACATAATTGTCATATTATAATGACAAAATACGGGAGTTTGAAAAAAAGGATAAAAATTACTATTTATTAATAATATGTTCTTTTAAATATAGTAATAGATAATAGATATATATATTGATGATAAAAGTCCACCTAACAAGATCTATGGAGTCGGGATCTCTACAAAGTAACCAAACATGCAAAAAAACAGTTAAAAGAAAAGTAAAAAAGTATTTACAAAGGTTCATCTTTGTAATATACCTCATTTAATTGATTTTTCATGAAATTATATATTTAAATTTGGAAGATTTAGATTAGAGTTTGTGTTATATTTGAATTTTTTTTAAATAGTGCTTCCAATCTTCACATTTCATCATTAATTTAACGGAAAGTTAAGTTATAAATAGCGCATTAGAATAAATTAACAAGTTTGTAAAAGTATATCATGGAAATTATAAGTTTGGAACTATATTGCCAAAAGGTTATAAATTTAGACCATGCTAAATACCCTAATTACCCTTCCGTTTGGGTCAACGGTGGGAATATTCTATTCGCGTTGATGAAAGATGCTCATGTGTGTAATCTAATACCTATAAAGAAAACCACAACATTGATCTTTCCATGGCAGTGGGACTAAAACATTTATCCAAAACTTTAATGTTATTAATAATGATTTTTTTAATGATGCTGTCATGTAGGAAAATTATTAGTTTTGTTTAAGATTGATATAGAAATTATAAAAATAAATAAATAAATAAACACTAACACCAATATTAAACAAACTTTTTTTTTTAACGGATGTCTCCAAAATATTTGAATTTAACAATTTATTCACTAAATTTTTTTTTCCTGCAATCAGCTCCTTCAATTTTAGATTCTTGGTAATTGTGGTCTTCTTATAAACGTTTGTTGAATTTTTAACAGATTTGTCACATGACTCTCACATATGAGTTTCTAATAAGGGCATGCTTGGTCTTTTCAAATTGGAAATTAGCATAAAATAAAAGAAAATAAAAAGAAAAACATAAAGTAAAAAAGAAAAAAAACTCATCCCTTACTCCTTCTATCTCTCATCTAGATAGAATGATTCTCAATCATTTACCCTCAGCCACCATTGTTGCAACTCCAATCTCCATTGTCTTTCACAAAACTTCAAACAAAAACTCGAAAACCTAGCAACTAATTAGCAAAAAATCCGATATAAATTTGAATAAAAAAATATATGGAAAAAGAAGAATTTTTGTGACAAAAATCTGATAAAAAAAGAACATATTAGAGCCAAATCTCTGTCTCGCAAGGCCGACTTCACTCATTTGATCTCAGTACTGCTTTTGTTGTCGACAATTCAATGTCCCCGCGACCTTACTCAGCCAGATGTCGATAATTACATGTCTCATCCTTGGTGAGATCTCTCTCTCTCTCTCTCCCTCTATCTCTTTCTCTCTTTCTCTACCCCTTCTTTTGTTGCTTTTGATGGGTTTCAAAATTTAGATCCTTGATTGGGAGTGGTTATGCATTGACTGAGGTGGAAGCTTAATGTTGTTGAACACTAATTTTTCTTAGCTTGAATACCTATGCCTTGGTCAGGTTTTGTTTTGCTCACGCTTTGGTTATATTTTGATATGTTAAGATAGATCTTCAAAGATGAGTATTGATGGGTATTTTGTTGTTGGGTTCGATTGGCACTGATTATTAGTCCCTACTAGGAAATTTGTTTTCTTTGTTTTTTTTTTTCTTAAATCAAAAAATTTTGTTTAGAGATAATTGTTGGAAATTTTTGCTCTTGAGTTCTTGGGAAATTTTGTTGTTGGGTATTGTTTTCTTTGTTATTGGTTTGATTGTTTTTCTTTGTTCCTACACTCTACCAGAAAAACTTTTCTTTGTTTTTTATTTTTTTTCCTCCGAATTGTTGAAGAACAATTTTAAAGTTAATTTTACTTTTATCTTTTAAAAACTAAAAATTTTCCCCATAAAAATATAAAAACTAAAAATTTATCTCTTAAAAATAAAAACTAAAAATTTCAATTAATTTAAATGTATTTATTAAATTAAGTGTGACTAAAATAGTAAAATTTGGGTTAATTTTGTATTAATTTAAGTTAAAGAAATGAATTTGAGTGAAAAATCAATTGAAATGACCATCATTACCTCTTTTGAGAAAGTCACGTGCAAATCACATGCCTAAATCTGTTAAATACTTGACAGACATATGAAAAAGGACCATCAAGACTTCTAAATTGGAGGGGTTGATTGCAACAAAAAAAATTTAGGCTCTGAATTACCAAAATTTGAAAAGTTTGCTTAATGAAGAGTAAGGGCAACCTACAGGAATTAGATGTTGGAGGTAATATTTAAAAAATATATATATATGTTAAGGGAATTTACTTCATGAAATAAAGTCCTACACAGCCTTCTTTTTCTTTTTTTTCTTTTTTTTCTGTGCTTGAAATCAGATTTATAGTTTAAATGCTATACATTTTGTAGTTAAAAATATAGTAGAATTCCACATTTGATTGCACCAAAAGATAAAGATTATAAATCCCCCATCTCAAATTAATTTGGAACTTTTTATATTTGTGGTTTTAAAAATTTTTCTACTTGTGTTTGTATGTTTAATTTAACGATAACAACACATCTAATATTTCTCATTCCTAAGATTTTTATCAAAAATATATATATATTTATGTCAAATGAGTTTTAATTGGAAGGTGGGGATTTATTACGAGTGTTCATTAGATAGAATCCGTTATATTTTAAATATACAGCATCTGATCTAATTAAAGGTTGGTTTTTGAAAATCTCATCAAATCTAATCCATCAGCAATGTATCATCCAATTTAATACAATCCATTTAAAGTCGGTTTGGATTTCGATTGATCAGTTTGATATTTATCATAAATAATTGAAATACTTAATTTTAAACCAAAAAAAAGTAATAATTATAAAATATGTGAAGGTGTATCATAATATTTTAGAGAATGAGAAAATAAGACAAAATGATTTTACTTGTGTTAATATCATAACATATTGGTTTTAAGTTTTTGTTTATTATGTAAATGTGTGTAAAAAAAATATAAACACTAATTTTTGGACCAATTTATAAAAAATAAGCATTATTTTATATATTTTTCACATATAATATATATTAAAATTAGATTAGATTAGTTGATCTAATCGACTCCATTGATTGTATCTAATGAATACCCTTCGGATTTAGGAGAAGGTAAAGGATCCACTACCTGGTGATGATACACACGTTATGGACGTTCCTATTCCCACCATTGGTGTAGCTTGTCATCAATGGCGTCTTTTAATGGTGGAACAAATATAGAGGAAAATAAGAGTTTCATCTCTTATCAGGATATGCAGATAAAATAGTCATTTCAGGTATGTATTTTTTCGTGGATAAATTTAGTTAATGGAAAAAAGATTGAGAGGAAGCGATGCTACGTATTAAAATTTGAGGGTTAAAAAGTATTACATGGATAATAATTTAAGAAAATTTTTTACAATTAATCCTTCTAAAAATACATTTCTCTTTTGCTAAATAAAAGTTTTTAAAAACTCTAATTAACTTTCAAAAAACAAAAAAACTATTTTTAGCTAATATAAACGTTTAATTTCTAAATAATTAACAAGAATTAAAAATTCAGCCCAACTTTTAGCTCTGGTCAATTATTTAAAGCTCATAACTATCTAAATAACAATAATAAAAATAAAACCTAAACTAGTTCTAGAACTAATATATTTGTCTTAGCTAATTACAAGTGTAGAGGATAAAATCAATAGTTAAATCAGATCAAGTCAGATTAGGGTTGATAACTATATGCAGACTAAACATGTGTTAAGTTGACTGAGCGTGTTAGTTGTAAAATAATAGTAAACAAAGAACATATGGAATTTATAGAAGTTTACTCTTAATGTCAAAGCTAGTTCTCTGTTGTGGCATCAGAGGTATTTCACTATGGTTGATGAAAAGTATAGTGAATGTTGTAGTAAAGAGAATGAGAAAATAGAAGATGGAGAATATTTAGAAAGTAGAGAGAATCGGATGAAGAATATAGAAATTGCGAGAATTTCAAGGTATTTCGAATGTGAATCTTCCTCTTTTGGACATTTAATGATGCCTTGTATTTATAAGCAATGATTGCTGCTTTTAGATGCCTGATTTCATAAAGAATATGACTTATGTGCTGATGGAAAGTTGCTTTTTATACTCTAGGTTGACTTTCCTTGTTGGGAAAGTTTTATGTGAAAGGGAAAGTGCCATTTTTGGCTAATTCTAAACTTGATTGTACATGATCTTTGTTTGACTCTTTTACATAGTTGAATATGAAAGGTTTTCATATCTTTTCATGGTTTGACTTCAAGAAAGTGCTTGAATCAACTCATAGAGTTAGATTTCTCGGAGATCACTTATGTTGGCTTAACTTGACTAGCTCTTAGGTCGATTTGTATGTCGAGCTGATCCAAGTTATCTTATAGCCAATTCTTGCCTTTTAATTGACTTATAGATAATATTAATCGACTGGAATTCTATTTCTGTAGATTCGGGAGTCAAACTTCCTTACCAATTGACGAAGCTATCTAGGTCGTTTTTAGGTTGATTCTTAATCTTTGGACGATTTGAGTTAACATATGGATGATACAAGATAGGATACGAATTTTGACTTCAGCAATAAGTATGAAAAGCTCACTCACTAGTAGAAATTGTGAATTCTACAATAGTTTTTAACCATCATCGAATATTATGACGATGGTTTTCTAACCATTGTGAAGTTAATGGATTTCATGACAGTTAAACATGGCGTTTACAACCATCATAGAATGGACAAAATGGCAACAAAAATCACAGTTTTGCCTTGGGTTTCCATGTCAGTTGTCACATAAATCTTAACTTTTCACAATGGCTTTCAAAAATAAAACTCTATATCATGTTTTTGAGTTATTTCATATGATGGTTTTTTAAAAATCATATGTATTTTCCGTCATTTATTCCAATATTTGTGATAGTTAACCTAATTCCTTGAACGACAATGAACAACAGTGGAGAAACAATACCATCCAAGTAAGACTCTAGTCATTGAATTTGTTCTTGATACTTTTCTATCTGCACGTTAAACATAAGAAATTTTCTTTATTTTAAAAATAAAAAAGAAAAAAAAAAGAAAAGAAGAAGAAAAAGAAGTTATTAAAGAAGCTTTTTTTTTTTTCAGTGTTTAAGTTGGCTACTAGATAAAGATAATCTTTTTCATCATGTCTACTCATAGATATTCAATCATCATGGTATTAAGAAAATAAACACTTTTCTAGAATTTATTTTTCTTTGTTAAACTCTCAATAGATTTAGGCACTAATTTATCAAAATTATCTCATCTTCAATAAGAAATAACAGAAACTAAAATGCAAAAAAAGGAAATTAAGCATATAAGATTTTCAGTTTACAAACTCTTACACAAAAACTCACTAGCCAAATCACACATTTTCACAAAAGATATGTGTATGTGATCCATTTCTTTCTCTCTTTTTCTTTGGCTCTGATTCTACATAAGGTTAATATTAAATCACTGTCCATTATCTTCGACGACATTTTGTCTATTGTTCTATTGACTCATGTGGATCCAAAGGATAAAAGGGAGAAATCAGATAAAAAATAGAAAATTACCATTGCCAGGACCTGAACCCAGGTCTTTTGGGTTAGAGCCAAAAATACTAACAACTAGACTAGAACAGATTTTTGGGGCAGAAGGGATACAAAATCTTTCAGCTTTAAAAAAGAATGGAGAGAAAAATAGCTAATTTCACATTCGTTACACTTGTAGATGATAA
Organism: Antiaris toxicaria; assembly: GCA_035233585.1. Classification (NCBI taxonomy): domain Eukaryota; kingdom Viridiplantae; phylum Streptophyta; class Magnoliopsida; order Rosales; family Moraceae; genus Antiaris; species Antiaris toxicaria. The sequence goes on from CP141161.1 coordinate 12,700,123, forward strand.
TTTGTATGCTGATCAAATTTTGTAATGAATTTGGAAGATCGACGCGGACGATAAAGAAACCACAAGATGCTGTTGTTTTGCTTGAGCAAATTGGTCTCCTCCAAATTGCGATGGCGCAGGGGTCGCAAAGAGAAAGGAGGAGCTATCCAGGTATAGAGTTAAGAGTTTTTGGTTGGGGGACTAATAAACGTAGTATAGTAAATTAAATGATATTAAGAGTAAGTTTCATTTTTAAGGGGGTTATTTTGAAATTTTATTGAAAGTCATGGTATTTTTTGAAAAAAGAAAAGTTGAGAGGGTGCCTAAGCTCCTTTAATACTTAATTCCTCCGTGCTTGGAGCTTCCTGTTGGTGTAGCCATCACGATATTTTGCCGCTGTCCTCCATTATTGACACACTCCTCTGTGGTGGTAGAGTAATAATAGAGAGAGAGGGGGAGAGCAGTGTGAAAGATAGAGGGAAAATAGAGAGAGAAATAAAATCTAAACTAAAATCATAAAAAAAAAAGAAAAAACTTGCAAGCATTTGGAATAAAGATTGGAGTTGAGTTCCTTTGGTTTATATTGTTTGACTTTTTAAAAATTAATTAAAATTTTTATAAATTTTTCAAAAAGAGACAAAAATAAGTTGAGTTTTTTTTTTTATTAGAATTGTTGTTCCATAGGCCCTAATTTGTTTTAAAATACTATTATTAATTATGTTTTATAGTAATTGCTATTTTCAATTCATAGTAATTATAAATTATGTCATATGGTATATTTTTATTTTTTGAGCCTTAATTTCCTAATATATAAGGATTAAAACAAGAAAATCATAACAAATGCAACAAGAGAAAAATTCTTGATTTTCTCTTTATTTTCTTCATCTAAAGTAATATGAGATTCTTTCTTATTCCTTATTTTCTTACGCTCTAGTCAAACACAACCTTAGTCATGGTTATCGCTTCTGTTTCATGGCATTTTCAAGTTTGTTGATCGTTAACACGTTTTTTCGTCGTTTTTAATATTTTCTGTCGCTTGCCTTTATGTCCGCCACTCTCCGTTTTAAGGGGCATTTGGATAAATATTTCATTTTAACTTCATTCAAATACAATACAATTTTACACAAAACACAAATTTTGTAACAGTGCTACGAAAACAATTACTATTTAAAACATTTTTAAAACAATCACATCAACTTTTCAATTCCACTATTTATCTCTACTTTTACCAATCACATCAACTTTTCAACTCTAAAATACTTTTCATCCAAACACACATTTCATTCAAATACAAAACAAATACTTTTCAATCAAATACAACATTCAAAAAATAAATTTCATTCAAATACAATCAAAATACAATGCGTTTACCAAACGCCTCCTAAGTTTTCCTCTCTTGTGATTGTCATTATCAACTTTTGATGTCGTTTTCTTTCTTTCTTTCGTTTTTTCTTTTTTTCTTTCTTTCTTTCTTTTTTTTTTTTTTGGGTTTTGTCACTCGTCTCCTGTGACGCCATTTCAACTGTTGATGTCGTTTGTTTCCACTGTCGTAACTGGACCTCCAGTACTGTCTACAAAGTAAGCTTCAAAGTCCAAAAACCAATGGGCTCTAATTTGCCAAACTCTGTCCAATCTCAAAATATTTGAGGCCAATTTAATGGACCTTGTGATGGGTTAGGCCTCAAAAGAAAGGCCCATTTTCCTAGATGCGCGTGTGTGGCGGCGCATTTTGTCGTACGCACGGTGCACGGCAGAAAATATTCCCCTTGAAGCGCGTGGTAAGCAGTTCCACTTTTTTGGGATTTGTTTTATGGACCTTTTTCAATACTTTTCCATTCCTGTCAGCAACACACGGATTGTCTCGTGATCATTATCGATATCCTATGGATACGTGCACCCAAAACTATTTCCTTCTACAAAATTACCTTTGCGAGTTAGATGAAATTTTGATAGGTTCTGATATTATTTTTAAAATATTTTCTTTAAAAATAAAAATAAAAATAAGAATATTTTAAAAATGATACTTCAAATATTTTTAAAATTATATTTGGTATTATTTTTAATATTAATTTTATAACTATAAAAAATATAATAAAAAAATAAAAATACACAAAACAAAAACCAATCATATTTTTCCACTTTATTAACCTTCGTCATCCCTACCCCCTCCAACCCACCGCTATTACCAATAGCCCTTGACCTCTATCTCATATGCCTAATTGTTATTGAGCGCGTGATATCTGACGTTGTTAATATCAGATTCACCAGTTCAATGCCTAACCCTCCCCCACTGCCAATCACTTTGACCTCCATCTCCTACTTTAAACCGTCATTGAGAGCTCTTGAGGAAGCAAGATCTGGAACCGTTGTCATTAGAGGCTATTGTGAGTTTGAGATTTAAAGCCCTGTTGCGAATTTGAAGTCGTTAAATGGCAGCCCAGTTGTGATCTTCCCTCCCCACCAACCCAGTCATGGTTTGCTCGTTGTGGTCTGAGGCGTTGCATGTTTGAGAGAGTCTTGCATCGCCATCGTCAAAGGCCAGATCGTTATCACCATCGGAGAATGACATCGTCATGAATTTGAGGGGTGGTTGTCGTTGGAGCTACAAAGGGGAGAGAGAGTGTATGTGTGTGTGTGAAAATGAAAAAAAAAAATAAAATGTAAACGACATTTTTTCTTTTTCAAAAAACAAAAATAAAAAACAGAATTGAAAGTGGTATTTTTGAAAAGATTTTAAAAATTTTAAATAAATAAACACAATTTTGAAAACATTTTTGTTTTCTACGTTTCTATAAATGAAAAAACATTTGCGGAAAAGAAACCGAACATCACCTTTATTTTCAAGTTAATCCTAGTTTTAATTTTCAAACTGTAAGTCAAATCTCGTCTTGATCCTAAATATGAGAGAGAATAATAATTTTTTTAAACTTAAAAATAAGAGGATTTGAACTCTGTATATATAAATAAACTTATGAGATATTTGGATAACATATTATATTTAGATATAATATATTTAATACAATACGAGTTTGGATAAAAAAATATTTATATTACATTTAAATATAGTGTTTGTTTAAATGAAAAGTATTTAAATTATATTATATATGATGTAATTAATTAAAAAAATATGTGATATAATTAATAAAAATAATAAAAAAAATAATGAAAATAAATAGCAGTTCACCGTCAAACATAGTTTATTACGAAATCCTGTGGGAATAATTTTATATAATATCTTCCAATTCATTCATATATCCGAATTCAAGCTAATAAATGATTATCAAAACATGAATAAAAGAACAGCTGGCGCTTCGCTTTCTTCTTAAACAGAAACGCTCCCTCCTTTTTGAGTCTCTCTGTTTCTTGCCTTCTCTCTTAGCAAATAAGAAAACTGTTCTTACTTGGGTTTGGTTTTTTTTTTTCCTCTCTTCTGAAGCTTTTGGTAATCTGGGGTTGGTTTGAAAACTCTGAGGATGGGGATATTGAGAATGGCGAAGAATGGAATTCACTATCTCCAGAAACTCAACGTCTCCCATGTTCCTTCTGATTTATTTCAAAACGGCCAAAGTCGCGTTATCGACGCTTCTCTCACTCTTATTCGCGAGAGGGCCAAGCTTAAGGTTTCCTCTCTCATCTCAATTCTGATTATATTACATATATATGGGGCTGTCAAAATTTTATTGCCTTTTTCTTTTTTTTGTTAGTTTTGGATTAACTTAGAATAAATTTGAATAGTGCTAAAATGTGGTTGGAAATTGGAATATGTGGTTGGAAATTTAACTTAGAATAAATTTGAAGTTTTAGCAAGGATTAAGGAAGAATGAATAGTGCTAAATATGTGGTTGGAAATTGGAAAAATAGGGAGAGCTGGTGCGTGCATTAGGGGGTGCCAAGGCATCGGCGTCACTGCTTGGAGTTCCAATTGGGCACAACTCGTCCTTCTTACAAGGCCCTGCCTTTGCTCCTCCTCGCATTAGGGAGGCTATCTGGTGCGGCAGCACAAACGCTACCACTGAAGAAGGTACTTTTCCGATTTTTTTTTTTTGTTTTTTGTTTTTGTGAGAATTCTTGATACGTCTATGTTAAAGTTTTCGGAAGAGAAAAATAGACGATGAAAGGCATCAGTAGAGGCCATCGACCGAGTCCGTTCTGAGTGGTGGTGTCGGACTTTATTTTCAGCTACTACATGCCTTGTGTGTGTGTGTGTTATTGGGGGGGTTTCTTTGTTTTTTTTTTAAATGCTGTGGAATGGTGATGCAGGGAAGGAATTGAATGACCCACGGGTACTGACTGATGTGGGTGATGTTCCTGTCCAAGAGATTCGTGACTGCGGTGTCGATGACGACAGGTTGATGAATGTCGTAGGCGAGTCTGTGAAGCTAGTTATGGAACAGGTAGGGTGGTGTTTGGGAATAGAAGTGTCCAATCAAATTAGTATTTGTACATGTTTTGCTCTGTAATGACATGTTTGTTGTAATGCCTCGTTCTTCAAATTGAGTCTTGAGGTTTTCGATTGTTTGCTGGTAGAACAGAGATGAATTCTCTTATTTTGTCTAAACCTTTTTTAGGATCCATTGCGTCCTTTAGTTTTGGGTGGTGACCACTCGATTTCGTTTCCTGTTGTGAGAGCTGTGTCTGAGAAGCTTGGGGGACCTGTGGATATTCTTCATCTCGATGCGCACCCTGATATCTATCATGCTTTTGAAGGAAATAAGTATTCACATGCGTCGTCTTTTGCCCGTATTATGGAGGGCGGTTATGCTCGGCGGCTTTTGCAGGTAAATTGTGACCTCTCAAACGCATATCATCAGTTCAGAAATGTGCAACATGTCCATATTCTAGATAGTTCGTTATGATCTTTTAATTCAAGTAGGCTATCAGTGCTAAATTGTTCGTTTTGTGTTGAGCAAACTATAGAAGCTTGACAATAAGGAAGAAAGTTTAGATATTTTCTTTGTTGACAATATTTATAATGCATATAGCAAGGATTTGATAAGACTGGCTGATACCCAGGAACTAGACATTTTCACTTTAGATTCACAGAATGTTGACGGGATTTCATCTGTGATTCATGATCATGACTTTTTTCTCATTTTGGGGTCTGTTTGATGTAATTGGGATGGACTGATGATATTCAGTCTGTATGTAGACGTTTTTCCTCTCTCAGTTCTTAAGCCTAAAGAAGTTAATTTCAATTTTTACAGGTGGGAATTAGATCAATAACAAGTGAAGGGCGTGAACAAGGCAAAAGATTTGGTGTGGAGCAATATGAAATGCGGACCTTTTTAAGAGATCGTCCCTTCCTCGAAAATCTGGTCTCCTTCTTTCTTAGTCGGCTCTTTTTCTTTCATCCTTCTAAGTGATGGTAATGCTATATCACAATTCACAAAGCTAACAGGTGTTCCTTCGACAGAAACTAGGGGAAGGCGTGAAGGGTGTGTATATCTCAATAGACGTTGATTCTCTTGATCCTGCCTTTGCTCCCGGTGTGTCTCACATCGAGCCCGGTGGTCTCTCTTTCCGTGACGTCCTCAACATCCTGCACAACCTCCAAGGTGATGTTGTTGCGGCAGACGTGGTGGAATTCAACCCTCAGCGCGACACTGTGGATGGGATGACAGCAATGGTTGCTGCTAAGCTTGTTAGAGAATTGACTGCAAAGATATCAAAATAAAAACAATAAAATAAAATAAATCCTTCATCTCTCCTCTGAAACTTCCGTACAAGAACAAGTGAGGGAAGCCTTTTCCTGATGGCAAAGATTTTTTCACCCTTCTGCTTTATCAAATAATCTTTGAAGGAATTAATACATTTCAAGTTGTTATTAGTTTGCCTTCATTAACCTTTGGAGGTATTTCTAATAATTTCTATAGGTCCTTCTTAAAAAACAAAAAAAAAAAAAAAAGGATTAACTTCTGCAGTTTACCAAATTATTTTACTTCAAATTACATACACACATATATATTATATATAAATGTGTTAGGCTTTTATTTTTATTATTATTATTATTTTTATAAATTGGGTGGGGGTGGGGATATGAACTCTTTATCTTATGGTAGAATCAGATATAAAACTATTACTAGATTATGTTTGTAATCACATTTCAAATTAGATTTAGCACGTATGAGATGACAAAGGATTTTAAAATTACTTCATCCAAAAAATCACTACAGGGCTTATGACTTTTTTTTAAAAAGCCTCATCTATTATGAACTAAAACATTCTTTTGTTAATTCTACAAAGTTCCTGGCTAAGGAAACTGAATATTGATATCCTCAATTTACTAATAAGAGTTTGCCGCGAAATAACTTTCAAAAACCCCTTAACTAGTCTTGTGAAGCACGGACAAGAAGCTACAAAATTGTAGGCTCAATGTGTGACATCTTTTTCACTTGCCCCGTCTCGCTTCTCTAACGATATAGACTTGTAACGCTTAGCGCATACAACGTATAACGCAAAGTTTAGTGCAGCCAACGCTGCGGACACAAAGAAAAACCTGTCCAAATGACCATCATTCAGATTAGGTGAAACCCAACCGGGCTTCCCATTCTTTGATGTAATCTTCATCACAACTGCCAGAATTGCAATTTCAACATAAGTTCCCATTGCGGAGGAAGACATTGACAAGCCCATTCCCAAGCTCTTCAACCCGTCCGGTGTTTGTGAAGCAAAAAACTCCATTTGTGCAATGTAGACAAAAGCTTCTGAGACTCCCACGAGCACATACTGTGGAATCTGCCACAAAATGCTCAAGGAACTTATCTCTTCTCTCATGAAATAGGTTGTGTATCTTAGCCTTTGTTGCTCGACAATGCCAGCGATTATCATGACGAGTACTGCAATGGCCAGGCCAATTCCGATCCTTTGCAACGGGCTTAGAACCTTTGGCTGTCGTTTTGTTACTCTGATGTATAAAGGAACAATGATCTTGTCATAGAGCATGATGAAGACAGATGTGCTGACAATGTCAAATACGGCCATGCTCGCTGGAGGGATGTGAAAATTTGAGATGTTTCTGTTCATGGCAGCTCCTTGTTCGACGAAAAGAGAGAGCATTTGGATGAGCACTACAGAGAAGAAGATGGTGCAAAGCCATACTGGTAGTAGCCTTAACACACACTTCACCTCTTCAACTTGAGTAACCGTGCAAAGATGCCATGGACTAGGAGTTTGACCTTCATTTCCAATCAGTTTCATGTCCTCCGGCATAATAATTGCAGCCCGATCAAGAATCCTATATGTTGCAAAACAGACATAGTGTTCATTACTTTCTTGTTGCAATTTAAAGAACATATAATTCAAAGGGAAACAACTTACTTGAAGCCCTTTGTGTGAAGAATCCTCCTCATACCATTTGCTTCACCCTCTTTTCGGTGGAGTTCGTAAAGCTCTTCCTCATTTGATGGAAGAGTCTGATTCAATTTCCTCATGGAAGCAACTATTACTTGAGAGAATCTAGAGAAGGGATTCCCAGAAGGTTTGAAGTGTCTATATCTCAAAGTCCCACTCAATAGAAACACATAACCAACAACAGCAGACATAGTACAAGTCCAAAACCCCACCGCCCAAAACCCCATGTCCTCTACATAAACCAAAATCGTCTCGGCCAGCAAGGTTCCAAGGTTTAGAGCCACGTAAAAGTAGCTGTAGAAAAAGGATTTTGATCGTCTTTCCTTCGGATCTTCCTCATCGAATTGGTCTGCGCCGAATGTGGCCAATGCAGGCTCGGAAGCTCCATTTCCAAGCGCAACAAGGTATATTGATGCGTAGAACATCGCAGTTTCAAGCGGGCTATGAGGCTTGCATACCTCACCAATTTTGCCACAGCCATGAGGTCTTATGAGAAATAAGTTGGTTGACAAGGACAACCCTATTAGTCCCTGCCAAAACCGAAGGAAAAAAAAAAATCCAGTCAATATGACATTCATACATTATCAAGCTATGATAAAACGAAGGTATATAATTATAGTCTGATTTAATAACTGTTTTGATTTAAAATGTTTTATATAGCGTTCACCCTTACAAAAATTTAATTTACTATTCAATTTTACTTTTCGAACCTATAATCCAAACATAGGCTTAGAACGCTTACGATGATGCAGACAACTTGAAAGACGACACAAGTTCTGTATCTTCCCAAGTAAGAATCACTGAGAAATGCACCCATTAAGGAGAACAAGTATACAGTTCCCATCCATATGCTAAACATATGTGCTGCCTCAGCATTGGATTGTCTCAGTACTGACTTTGAGAACAGAACCAAATTCACTTCAATTCCAGCAAAAGCCAAAGTAGACAATCCTTGATTCACTGTCGTTTCCAACAGCAGCAACATAAAAAAAAAAAAAAAAAAAATCCTTAAATTAAAACAAATAAATGAAATTGAATGTAAATCTGTTTTACTTGAATTTAACTGTTATCCTTTCTTTAAAGTATCATTCTTACACATTCAAAAGTTCCCAACCCACAACATGACTTTTATGTCCACCACTAAATTCAAGACTTCCTAAATTATTCATTTATATATAAACTCATTTTACATATTTCTTCAAAGATTATCATGCCTACATATTCTATAGTTCCCAGAAAAACAACACTAGTATCATGTCCATCACTAGATTTGCTCATATCTAAATTCTATGACCACCCAATTCATGCCTTCCAAAGTCATTCATTTATCTACAAACATGTGCATATCTATATTTATGCGCATGTATACGGTTTCAAATTACGGGACCATTGAGGACGAAGATAGAAAATACCTAATAACAACACTCCACATCTCCACGCACCAGTCCTGCCTTTCAAAGCCGGTTTGCCGTGGCGATCAACCGAGCCATCTTTTGTGCATGAATTCTCAAGTCTCTCTTGGCCATTCTCCAACCGATTGAGTTCAACCGTCTTTTAAGCAAACCGAAATAATAAAAATTTCAAAAACAATTGTCCTTTTACTTACATATCAAGCAATGTTTCAGATGCTAAATAATGGTCCTGTAGAAGCTATTTTATATACAGTAGAAAGCTCAAAACACCAAAGGCTGGTCAAATGGTAAAATTCAGTCAATAAAATGAGAACAGAAAGAGGGAAAGTCTTCTGGACATTACCTTGAAGTTATTGTTAAAGAGTACTGAAGTCCCATTAGAGCTTTCTTCTGGATCCATGGCCGGTTTGTGAATGTGATGAAATTGGCTGTCAGAGAGAGAGAAATATTGGCCAGTGGGGAAATATGAGAGCATTTTTATACATCGCCATTAAAGGTATTTATGTTGTCAATTTAATTGGCTATCATTCTCCTGAAACTTTATTGACATTTCAGTATGTGTTAATGGAAATTCATTAAACAAAATTTGCCATGTTTTGACTCCTTTGCCTTTTTTCCTTTGCATTACTCTTACGACATGTTTCCATTTGCAGGCTTTTTACATTTTTCCTGTTAGAGAAGCTTAAGGGAATCAATTTGACGTCAAATCAAAACATAATCCCATAAATAATCAACCTATATATTTATATGTATTCGTACAACAAATTATGCAAAGCCCCCTATTCTTTTTTTCTTTTTTAACCTTTGTAATGCATGTATAATTACTTCCTCTAAATAGGTTAGATTTTATATTGATAATTTGATATCTCATATGTATAATCAACTTTAGAGAGGATTGATTCTTGTTAATTAATTCATAAGCATGTATTGAAATTCGATTTATCTGGCAATAAAGTTGGGTTTTTATTACTGTAACTTAAATTTTTTTTTTATTTTGACCTTTATTTTGTTTTTCAAATGCTTTTTTTTTTAATTTGAGATTAGGAAATTTGAACTATTTATCCTATGATAAAATTTGTGTGAAATTATTTCTAAGTTATGTCTGTAATCATTTTTCGAATGTGGTTGATATTAAAGAATGAGAGAGAATTGTTTATTAAGAGAGAGAGCCTGTAACATTTTTGAAGAGAGCAATAAAAAATTATAATATAAAATTTTAAACATAATAATAAATAGTATAATCACATTTATGATCATACAATTCCCCAAAAAAAAAAAAATCCTTCCTTCCATCTCTATCTTTTTCTCTCTCTACATAAATCTGTTAATAAAAATTAACTAAATTTATTATTTACTTGAAAGTTCAAAAATTCATGAGAAAGTATAAGAATTTCCCTGAAAATCGAAAGATTTATCTATATATAAAAATTATTATCTTTTTAAAATATTATTATAAACTTCAAACCACCTATAAAGTATGCTTCAAGCTACAATTTCCCTTGTTAGTTTTTTTCAATTGAATAAAGAAGGGCCCCACGTCTATTATGCCTATCGATGTCAAAAGGCACATTTTGCCATCTCTAATTATGGCAGAGGCGATGCAACTTTTTTTTTGTTAAGGGTTAGCTTTGTCACTTGTGTAGGGCTATGTGAGGAGTATATTTTCGGAGTCCATTAGCATTTCTCGTTTTGTTTATATATACTCTGCATCATCAGTATATATGAAATACGTCACCTTTCAATTTCCTAATCAAGCTTTTATTCCCCTAGTAAGTTACAAACTTAATTTTATTCGATAAGTTTTTCTACCAGAAGATTTGCTTTAAAATGGAAAAGTTTTTGTAATATTGGCACGAATAGTCTTCAAAACCAAGCAAAACGGCATGAACACCTCACCCAAGTTGGAAGATGACAAGTGACTCCATTTGAGCATCAATTGAATTATGGGAAAAGGAGGGAAATACGTTAAAAACCAACGTGAATAAAAATAAATAGTATAAAAGCTTTAAGCTCTTAATAAATAGTTTATTTTTGATAAATCAATGATTTTTAGTAAGTTATTTATATTGATTTACATAGTATAAAATTCTAAAATACTTCTCATGTGTAAATTTAGATAAATTTATTTAGTTAATCATTTTTCTATTTGATAAATAATTTATTTCTTGATTTTGATAAATCATCTATTTTTTAATAAATCACTTATTTTGATAAACCATTCATAAATATTTAATTTATCAATATAATTAATTGTACATTCCTGATATTGTAAATCATTAATTCATAATTTTGATAAATCAATTATTTCCTTACTTTACAAAAGTCTAAAAATTAAATAAATCCTAACCTTACACTCTATTTGGTGAATATATTACGTTTATAATGCGTTTGAATACAATATATTAAATATAATTTGTGTTTGAAGGAAAAATATTAGTATTACGTTTGAATACAACGTATGTTTAGGTGAAAAAATATTTAAATTATATTTTAATAATGAATATGTGATGTGATAGATAAAAATAGAAAGAGAAAAAGAGAGGGAACAAGAATATATAATATAATTATAAAAATAATAGAAAAAAATAAAATAATAAATATTTATTGTATTAAATTTAAAATTTGATATAATTGATATTTAAATAAAATATTTTTATATTTAAATAAAAATTATATTATATTTAAAAACAATATAAATTAAATGCATTCGGCAAAACGTCGAATTAGTCCCCAAAATTGACACATATTACTTGATGCCAACCACCCGAAGTCCATTTAAAATCCATTGCCACTACCTCACTATCGTTATCATTCTCGGCCAAAAGCACTAGAGATCATGCCTCTGACCGCGACAGCGATGTGGCTTCTCTCTCTCTCTCTCTCTCTCTCTCTTCATGACCTCACCTCATCGCAATTCTAGCATTCTCCGTCTTCGTCTTCTTCAACGGCAACGATTTTGGTTGACAGATCTTCGACGGCCGACCAGGTTCGAGTTTTAGATTTGTTTAAACCAGCTTCTGCGACGGCGAGCGACCAAAGAAGATGAAAACTAGCGACCATCAAGCAGATTTGCGCATCAGTAGCATCTGGCGTAGATCGGTTTTCGATCTCCTCCGCGCTCGCTTGAATCTATCATCTGGCATATGGTAGTTTCCGAAGTTCGATGGTAGCGACGACTTACGAAGTTCGACAATGATGGCAACTTCTAAGGTTCGACAACGGTGATAAGAAAGAGAAAATAGAGAGTGGGGCCAAATAAAAGAGAGATGAGAAAAAGTGATATGAGAAAAGAATGGGGGAGGAAAAAGGTAAAACTTAGGGTTCGTTTGGTGAACGCATTGTATTTGCATTGTGTTTGAATGCAATGCATTGAATGTAATTTGTATTTGGAGGAAAAACATTAGCATTGCATTTGAATGCAATTTGTATTTGGAGGAAAAATATTTGAATTATTTTTAATAATAAATATGTGATGTGATGGATAAAAGTAGAAAGAAAAAAAGGAGGGAGAGGGAATATATGATGTAATTAATAAAAATAATAGAAAAAGTGAAATAATAAATAGTGATTGTGTTAGATTTAAAATGTGATGTGATTGGTATTTGAATGAAATGTTTTTGTATTTGGGGGAAAATTAATGCAATGCTAAAAAAATACTTGTACTAAACGTGTACTTATTATATGCTTAAAATTTTACATCAAATATAAAATTTTATATTTAAATATAATTTTTTTAACAATATTATAAAAATAATTATTATTTAAAATTTTTTTAAAATAATTATATCAATTTTTTAACTAATTTTTTATCTTTATTTTTATCAATCACATTAACTTTTCAATTTTAAAATACTTTTTTTTCAAACATATATTTCATTCAAATACAAAATAAATACTTTTTAACTAAATACAACATTCAAAAAATAAACTGTATTCAAACATAATACACTTACCAAACGTCCCATTAATAAGGGTAAAAAGGAAAAATTGTCTAGCTCTTAATTTCAAAATGCTATTTATTTTTTAGGGGGCATTTGGAGAAAATATTCAATTTTAATTTTACTCAAATACAATACAATTTTACACCAAACACAAATTTTTCAACAGTGCTACGAAAACAATTACTATTTAAAATATTTTTAAAACAATCACATCAACTTTTCAATTCCACTATTTATCTCTACTTTTACCAATCACATCAACTTTTCAATTTTAAAATACTTTTCATCCAAACACACATTTCATTCAAATACAAAACAAATACTTTTCAACCAAATACAACATTAAAAAAACAAATTTCATTCAAATACAATCAAAATGCAATGCGTTTACCAAACACCCTTTTAACTTACAAAAATATGCTATTTACCTTTTTTTTTTCCCCCCTTCAAATGAGAATTCATTGAACAAGCAACCAAACAGAGCAATGAAGCAGCAGCCAAAGGCGTAAAGGCTGCTGCTAGCAAACCAAAAAAGGAAAAACAAAAGCAACGGGCTGGACACCCACACACCCCTAGATTCCCCTAACTGGAAGGGCAATCAGGCCTAGCTCTTAGCCATGACAGAGGAAGGAATATTTGCAATATTAATTACACCAAAAACAGAGTTCATTTGATACCATAAAGCCACATTATGAGCCATCCAATTTGCATTTCTATCGACCCAATTGACATCCCAAATTGGCCAAACATCCAACAGTAGCTTTTCATCTCAAAGAAGCACTTGAGAATCAGACGAACATCTACCAATGGTAGCACAATCTCCTTCAATAACCACGGCTGACAAATAATCCATCATCTGAACTAACTTGTTTGTTGCAGTAAAGAGAGCATGGGCTCCTCCCTCTTCCTAATCTGAGACAAAACATTGAGACGCAGTAATCCAAAGAACCGTTCCTGAAGAGTTCCTAGCCACCGCTGCATAAAATGAAAATTCCTCACCCATGCTAACATCATAATTAACTTTGAACCACCCATTCGGAGGTGGATCCCAAACCACTTGCGAGCCAAGAATCTCAGCCTTCGACCCAATCACCTCATTAAGTAATAACAGACACAATAAAGGTGCAAATCCTAACAATGTTAAATGACATACCTCGATGAAGGAGATCGTTTTTGGCTTTCCAAATATGATCAAAAGCAACAGAAAAAACTAACAAACCATAAATCTCTTCTGGGAGCTGCAAAATCCAATCCATAAGATCTGAAAAGGATGAACAAAGTAACAGCTCTGAACGAAAGCCTCCCGGCAGTGAAAACCATAATGGTCTCATAGTTGGACAAAACCACTGCAAGTGAAGAACAGTTACATTCTCTCCATGGCAAAAAAAGGCACTCCATGGAAAGCATCTGGATCCATCTTCCGACCACCTCCTTATTCCAAATGAAACGCCACCAAAGCATCTTGTGTCTTTGATGAATCTTAGCATACCAGATCAATTTCCAGAGCCTGCATTGATTAGGAGAACTTGAAAAAACCTCATATTCTGATCCATCGTATAAGCCGACTTCACTGAGAAAGTGCTCGATTTAAAAACAGCCTAACATCAGTTATCCTGCGCCTAAATACGGGGAAGAGGAATTTTGTGGATATGCTCCACATCCTCGGGAATAAAAAAGAAGAGAAGTTTTCCCCTACCCCATACCCCACTGGGAAGTATTAAGTCAGCGATAATGAAAGGACCCAAGATAGGATTGCTTATTGTCTTTGGAAGCACCGACATGCAAACTTTGACCTAAAGGTCCCTGTATGGATTAATAATAGAGCCATCTCCCACCTTTCTCATGGCGCCTTTGCAATCAAGTCTCCGACTGTATAGGGTAATAGCTGACCTTTGAGAAAATAGGATTGCATAGGGTAATAGCTCTAATTTCCCTCACCTGACTATCAGCATCCACAACATTACGCGGCTCTTGGGTCTGGGAACTTGGCTGTGGCACTTGAGTTGGCAACGAGTTACCTTCCCCTGTTGAGCCTTCTCCTTAAGTAAAACCTTAGCCAACTACTCACTCTTTACCTCCATTGTTGGTTGCCTAAGCACAACCTTGAAGCAAGTTTGGAGACCAAATTAGGCACAAAGTGAGAAATGATAGTGGTCTCTGCCTCCAAGCACATATTAGTACCATGGCCAATACAACCAAATAAATGCCAAAAAGGGGGAGCCTCTCATGTTTAAACTTAACCTATAACTCATTTCCTTTCCATATGCTTGAAAAAAGCCCATCGGTAATATATGTTTACCCGAATCTCCGCCTTAAAATGAAGAAAACCCAACTGTTGGAAAGAGGAGGAGGATTTCCACGGAAGATGCCGACTTTGGTTGCTATCACTTCCGTATTAGATTCAGACAAAAAAGGGTAAGGGAGACCAATCGCTTAATCCCGAACATAGCCCTTTACAATTGCACTTAGCCCAATTCCTATCCTCTGGACATTCAACCGAACTAAAAATAGGTTATAGATTGTCTAAGGTCGACTAACCAAAATGCGTTTACATTCTGTCCTCCCTAAATTTAATAATGAAAATACCTGGCTTTGGTTCATCCACAGACCATCCCTTCGTGAGATTCCAAATCCTTGAAAAAGCTCCTTTTAAAGCTGATTTAGTCGGGGACTTCTTGGTTATAGACTTTCCAACAGCAAAAAGTTTTGAGTTCTTCTCCACCAGCACCGGGTCCGGTTGAAGATTCAGAACCATTAGCTTCTTTGGAACAGAGGAAAGAGCTGTACCTTTCCAGCCGCCATGAAATTAGAAGGCATAGAATTAGAAACCACTAGGGTCTCTGAACGGGCAAAAACCAAAAACAGAACTCACTAGACAATGGGGTATGAGAATGCAAAACACACAGATGATGCCACTCTCCAACGGACTCCTAACAACTTCCAATCACTGCTAGACTTTCAAAAACAAGGAAAAAGGAGTTCTTTTGCATATTAGAACGGCGAGTTGAGATGAGATTGTCCACGGCAATGGCTATAAAGAAAACGAAAGAAGTCAGGGTTTCTTTGGAGAAGCGCGTAGGCGCATTGCTCATCTTATGTGTTGTTTGGTAAAAAAATTTCATTTTAATTTTACTCAAATGCAATATAATTTTATACCAAATATAAATTTTACAACAGTATTATGAAAACAATTACTATTTAAAATATTTTTAAAACAATCATATTAACTTTCAACTTCATTATTTATCTTTATTTTTATCAATCACATCAATTTTTCAACTCTAAAATACTTTTAATCTAAACACACATTTTATTCAAATACAAAATAAATACTTTTTAATTAAATATAATATTTAAAAAATAAATTTCATTCAAATACAATCAAAACGCCTTAGTCACATCCGCCTCAAATAATGTACGTAGAAATACAAGTACTTGGGATGCTATTTACCTCTACATGCTAATTCCACCCCAGTCCGAAAGCTCATCATAAAACCTATTGTAATAGGAATACACCTTTTCTTTCTTATAAAGGGGAAAAAGTCTCTAGAACTCCACATGTCACAATGAAAAATTATTTATCATTCGAGAAAGGAAGATAATCAAGATACGAAAATATAATCCGATGTCCAATGCAATATCTAAGCGCTTCTCTAACGTAATGCTAGGCTGTTGTACTACTTTTAAAATTTGACATTTGTTGAAAAGAGTGCCCTCTAACATTAGAGTATTTTTTTCTTATGTAAAATTTATCATTTATTAAATTATGTGATAAATTTTTTATAAAATATAATTAATATCAAATTTTATATTTGATTTTTATTAGTTATGACCTTATGTAATTATTATTATATTATTTATTTTTTATTTACTTAAATACTAAAAATTTACTTTTATAATTTTAAAAATATAATAATGATGACAATAAATATAAATAATATTAGCAATAATATATGTATTAGATAATATAATAAATCAATGTTATTTTTCATACTATCTTATAATAAATATAACATTAAAATAGATATATACATTAGAAATGGTCTAACGAATGTTATTAAGTCATGTAAGAGTTTATTATCCTTTTTCTCTGTTGTCAAGAAAATGTTTGCTCTTTGATGACTAAGCAACTTTAAACAAAATTTTATTTTCTTTATTTTTTTGTTAGTTTAGGACTAAATTACAACAGATCCGTAGTTTTTACATTGACTAAAGGAATATTAGTACTAATTATGTGGTTGGAAACACTACAAGAAAAATTAGACTTTCCATGGCCGTTAGGGAACTATCGTGGAATCCTCAATCATGGAAAGTAGGGGATTCTACGATCGATTTTTAACGGTCATGGAATTCACGACTATACAAGTCCTTTTTTTAAGGTCATGAAAAATTACATTACACAACAGTTGGTTAAAAATGGTCATGTAAAGTATGAAATCCATGACCATTTTTAAACAGTAGCAGTTGTGGCAGGTCTTGTTTAAAAAAAAATTTATTTTGTTAATTTTCCACTGATGGCGAATCCTGTGTGTTATCAATGCATAATTGAAAATTTTAGAATTTATATATACAAAAAATATATCATAATTATCCACGAATTTATATAGTGTATATTTAACATTAAGAACAAAATTAATGCATTAATCTCTATCCATTTGATGAAGCCCATTACAAAATATGTCCATTTATATCTAACTGCAAAAAATCATCAATTGTATAATGATCTTTAGTTGGAAGGCTACATAATCCATCAAGCTTCAAAGATATTTCCAGCATATAAGCCATCACAAAATAACCATATTTAACGTTCCCGTTTGTCGAGGACATTTAGTATCCTTGATCAATATCTCATAGTATTTTCGTTGTCTTACTCCCCCAACTTAAATCTTCCAGTTATTAAATGCCCTAACAATTTAGCAAAGTTCAACTTAAAAAAAATATAACGTAATATTAAAACATATTTTGGAATACAAAACTATACTTACAATTTAATTAGGTTATGAAAATCATCAAGTAGTTTGTGGTCAAGAAGATCAAAATATATGACTAAGTCATCCCAATGATCAATAGTTACTAGAATCCAACGTTCACCTCTATTATATAACATGAGATATAACCGTAAAATGTCGTTAGCTCGCTTCCTAATGTTGGCATTAGCATCTTGACTATCTAGTATAACCTATAAGACATGGGTTGTGAAATAAAACCAAATTGTCGAATAAGGCCCTTTTTGGCACACTCCTCCACTTAATAGCTACAAAATAATTTATTAAACTTGTTACAAAAAAACATTATAATATTGATAAGGAAAAACAAGCGTGGTTTAAAGATAAATTTATTATCTAAGGTATACCGTTATACTGCTTGCACTAATTTTTTCAAATGAAATAAAATGGTAGATATCTTCATACCCAAGATAGATAGGTATGTTAGTACTAATGATATATTTAACATCTAAAATAACAATAATAAAGTAAAAATAACAAAAAAAATTAATAATTGCCTTAAAAATTTAAGTAAATGAAATGGTAGATGTGGTAGAGACATCTAACGGAGGCAAAGGGGCTGCTGCAATTTCAGTGTTTTGCAAAATAAGGATTAGGGATGGGATGAAGGGGCCATTAGGTGATGGATTCTATGACCGTTTATTAAAAATGGTTGTGGAATCATAAAGCTTCCACAACTGTTACTTTTAAATGGTCGTGGAAGCTATATATATTGTATGATCGTTTTAATAAATAGTTGTATAATCAGTGGTTTCCATGATCGTTTATGGATACAGTTATGCAAACTTCAACTAACACTACTATTTTAGTTTTAATGATACGAGCTGTGTTTTTAGATGTGCTTTCCATAACCGTTTTTGCAAAATAATCATGGCATCTCAGTTGTAGAATCCAACTTTTCTAGTAATGAAATAACCACTCGATTTCGTTTCTTGTCGTTAAAGTGGTGTTAAAGAAGGTTGGGGGACCTGTTGATAATCTTCATCTTGATGAACATATTGAAATCTATCGTGCTTGTGAAGGAAACAAAGTATTCACATGCATCATCTTTTAAATAGATTATAGAGGTTGGTTATGCTTGGTAGCTTTTGCACGTAAATTGTGATATGTCAAAAAAAATATCATGGGTTCAGAAAATGGTTACTGCTCGATATCTCTGGTGGCTTCTTTTCGTCTTTCAGTTCAAGCTAGCTAAAGTGCTTATTTATTCGTTCTGTATTTGCAAACTATTGAAGTTTGACAGTGAAAAATGAAAATCTAGATGTTTAATCAGTTGAAAGTATTAGAATGCATGTAGCAAGGATTTGGTTTTTGCTCCTTATCTATATCTTGTTCCTGCTAGCAAAATGACTAAATATGCATATATTCTTGAGGCTTATTTTTGTACAATTCCCCTAAACTTTTAAATTGGACAATTTAGTCCTTGGGCTTTTTTTTCTCCTAGTAAGTACCTCTGAATTATAATTTTTGATAATTCTATCCTTTTTGCATAGATAAATTAAAATTACGACTTTTTTTTAGGTACAAAACTTACATATTATAGTTTAAGAGGGATATTATTGATTATTTTTACTTAATTTTAATACAAGTTTCTTTTAAAATTTAGGTTTAAATATATGTATAATTGAATTAAGTTAAAGATTTTGAAGGAAATTATACTGAAAATAAACAAAAATAAATAATACTTTTTTTGAATTATAATGTGCAGGTTAAATATATAGAAATGTTCAAATTTAAGCGGATTTGAAGAAAAAAGATCAAGTTGTTAAAATTATAAATTTAGAAGGTTGATTGTCAAAAAAAAAATGTTTAAAGATTAAATTATTAAATTAAAAAAGTTGAGAGGCATTGATTAAAAAAATATATATATATTTTCTTGAAGTAGATATCTTCAGTTTACATTCACAGAATATTTTAACGTCACTTCACTTGATTTTTCCTCATGATGTAATTGGCACTTTGGGCTTTAGTTAATTTTGACTCCTACGTGGAAAGAAAAAAAGTGGGGAATAAGTTACAGGACTACCTCTATATAATGTAGGAACTTGCAATACAGGCCTACGGAAGGTGATTTCCAAGTTTTTTTACCGTTTGACACATCATTTTATTTCAAAGTGAATTTAGCTCATCTGAAATCACCAAAAATTTTAAAATTTCATCGTTTGAAATATCATCACAGGGCGTATAAATAAAGTAACATGAAATAACATAAAATCAAAGGCCTCATCTATTATGAACTACGACATTCTTTTGTTAATTCTCAACAATTTCTGGCTAAGGAAATTGAAAACTGAGATCCTCAATTTACTAGTAAGAGTTTTCCGCGGAAGAACTTTCGGAAACCCTTTAACCCTTCTTGTTAAGCGTTGGCAAGAAGCTACAAGATTCTAGGCTTGGCTCAATTTGTGACCTCTTTTTCGCTTGCCCCATCTCGCTTCTCTAATGATATAGACTTGTAGCGCTTGGCACATACAACGTACAACGCAAAGTTTAGTGCAGCCAATGCAGCTGATGCAAAGAAAAACCGGTCCAAATGACCGACATTCAGATTAGGGGGAACCCAACCAGGCTTCCCATTCTTTGATGTTATCTTCATCACAACTGTTAGAATTGCGCTTGCAACATAGCTTCCCATTGCTGAGGAAGACATGGACAAGCCCATTCCCAAGCTCTTCAACCCGTCCGGTGTTTGTGAAGCGAAAAACTCCATTTGTGCAACGTAGACAAAAGCTTCCGAGACTCCCACGAGCACATATTGTGGAATCTGCCACATAATGCTCAAGGAACTTATCTCTTCTCTGATGAAGTGGTTTGTGTATCTAAGCCTTTGTTGCTCCACAACGCCAGCGATTATCATGGCAAGTACTGCAATGGCCAGGCCAATTCCGATCCTTTGCAGCGCACTTGGAATCTTTGGCTCTCGTTTTGTTAGTTTGACGTATGAAGGAACGATGATCTTGTCATACAGCATGATGAAGATGGATGTGCTGACAATGTCGAATACTGTCATGCTTGCTGGAGGGATGTGAAAGTTTGAGACGGTTCTGTTCATTGCGGCTCCTTGTTCGACGAAAAGAGAGAGCATTTGGATGAACACTACAGAGGAGAAGATGGTGCAAAGCCATACAGGTAACAGCCTTAATACGCACTTCACCTCTTCAACCTGCGTAACCGTGCAAAGATGCCATGGACTTGGAGTTTGACCTTCATTACTGATCAGCTTCATGTCCTCCGGCATAATAATCGCAGCCCGGTCAAGAATCCTATACGTTGCCAAATAGACAAAGTGTTTATTACTTTCTTGTTGCATTGTAAACAACTTAAAATTCAAAGGTAAACAACTTACTTGAAGCCCTTAGTGTGAAGAATCCTCCTCATACCATTAGTTTCACCCTCTTTTCCACGGATTTCGTAAAGGTCTTCCTCACTCGAGGGAAGATTTTGATTCAATTTCCTCATGGAAGCCAGTATTACTTGAGAGAATCTAAAGATGGGATTCCCAGAAGGCTTGAAGTGTCTATATCTCAAAGTTCCACTCAATAGAAACACATAACCAACAATAGCGGACACGGTACAAGTCCAAAACCCCACCACCCAAAACCCCATGTTCTCTATATACACCAAAATCGTCTCGGCCACCAAGCTTCCGAGGTTTAGAGCCACATAAAAGTAGCTGTAAAACGAGGCTTTGGATCGTCTTTCCTTCGGATCTTCCTCATCAAATTGGTCTGCACCAAATGTGGCCAATGCAGGCTCAGAAGCTCCATTTCCCAATGCAATAAGGTATATTGATGCATAGAACATTGCATTTTCAAGTGGTTTATGAGGCTCGCATACCTCGCCAATTTTGCCGCAGCCATGAGGCCTTATAAGAAATAAGTTGGTTGACAAGGACAACACTATTAATCCCTGCCAAAACCAGGGAAAAAAAACCCACTCAATATGACAATAAAACGTTGTCAAGCCATATGATAAAATGGAGGCAGAGAATTATAGCCCGTTTCAGTCATCATTTTGAGACTGTTTTGAAGCACATTAAAACTTTTTAACATTGATTTCTCTCATAAAAAATTTGAATTTACTACTTAAATTTACTTTTCAAATCTATGATTCAAACAGAGGTTTAGAAAGCTTACAATGATATAGACAACTTGAAAGATAACGCAAGTTATGTATCTTCCCAGGTAAGAATCACTGAGAAATGCACCCATTAAGGAGAATAAGTAGACAGTTCCCATCCATATGCTAAACGTATGTGCTGCCTCAGCATTGGATTGTCTTAGTACTGACTTCGAGAACAGAACCAAATTCACTTCAACTCCAGCAAAAGCCAATGTAACCAGACCTTGATTCACTGTCGTTTTCAACAAAAGCAACACAAAAAATAAATAAATAATAATAATAATAAAAAAATAAAATCATAAATCTAAAAAACTGTTTTAGTTGAATTTAACTATTATGCTTTCTTCAAAGGTGTTATTCTTCCATATTCAAAAGTTCCCATCACCACAACATGACTTTTATGTCCACCACTAAATTTGGTGACCCATATCTCAACTTTTATGAGCACCCAATTCAAGCATTTCAAAGTTATTCCTTTACATATACACGTTTTTTCAAGGATATTATTCCTACGTGTTCAAAAATTCCCAGAACCACAACACTACTTTCATGTCCATCATTAGATTTGTTGAAGCTAGAGCTTCTTATATCTCAATTCCATGACCATCCAATTCATGCCTTCCAAAATTGTTTATCTATACACAAACATGTATAAATATGTATATATGTATGTACATGTATGATTCCAAATTATGGCGTCAATGAACATGAAGAAAGTACCTAACAATAACATTCCACATCTCCATGCGCCAGTCCTGCCTTTCAAAGCTGGTTTGCCATGGCGATCAGCCGAGCCGTCTTTTGTGCATATATTCTCAAGTCTCTCTTGGCCATTCTCCAACTGATTCAGCTCAACCATCTTTCAAGCACACCCAAATAGTGAAAATGTCAAAAACAATAGTCCTTTTACATATCATATGATGTAAAATTTTATATTGTTTAGATGCTAAATTTTGGTCCTGTTGGAGTTATTTTTTTACATACAGTAGAAAGCTCAAAACACTAAATGATGGTGATGTGGAAAATTAAAATTCAGTCAAGTAAAATGTGAGGTTGCCATCAAGTGATTTGTCGGCACTTAAAAGATAAGCACTTTCTATTTATTAATTACCATAGCTCTCCCTTTCTCTCTCTAGGAATTATTCTCATGGTCTATGTACCTTAAGAATGAAACTATTTTGTCCATTTATATGACATCAAAACCATACGAAAACTTCCCCTAAAAAACAATATAAAAACAAAAAGTTAAATTAGACTTCCTAGGGGTTTTCATGAACTAAATTTACACAGCTTTTTATGAATATTATGTAATTTATTTGAAAACGACTTCAAATCCACTTGACACGTCCTATGGTTGTAATTGCTTAATTACTGTTAACTCACTCGCTCTTTCTCTCTCTCTCTCTCTCTCTCTCTGTGTAAATTATTATCACAGTCTAATCACTAATGATCATGCAACTAAGAATCAAATTATTCTTGTCCATTCATACAATAATAAACCAAAAACAAAAAACAAAAAAACAAAAGTTAAATTAGACTTCTTAAATGTTTTCATGAACAAAATTACCGTAACAATGATTGCAATTTGTATACGAAGCTTTTCAAAACCATACATGGAGATAAGATAATCTTTTACTTCCTTTCTATAGATTCCTCGCAATGCACAGAAAGAAAAACGACAGAGAACCTTAAGAACAAAAGATAAAGTACATGTTGAAAACGACAGTCATTACCTTGAAGTTATTGTTGTTGTTGTTGTTGTTGTGGTTACAAAGTGTAGAAGTCCCATTAGAGCCTGCTTCTGGAGCCATGGCTGGTTTGTGAATGTGATGAACTTGTTTGTGAGAGAGAGAGAAAATGGGTCGGTGGGAAAGATTAATAGAATTTATATACAACGCCATAAAAAGTAGTCTAAACATAAATTCTAAGATTGTCTCACAAAGAAAATGCATAGACCAACTACTGTACCCCGGGATCTGTACAGGCATGACATGTGTCATTATGGCGGTCCACTTGGAAGAAATGGTATCTATTCATTCCTCAAGGTCAATACATTTTCATTCCATTCCTAGAGTCCCCCATTAAATGCAGTCATAAAATATCGAAATCCAAGGACAATTCTATTTCCCATATCTATAACTACCTTTTAAACGGATTAGTGAATTTAACCAACATAAAGAAGAGTACCCCCATTGTTTTGTTCTTTGATTCAAATAATTTAAGGCCAAAAGACATGATATTAACTAGTTATTATTACCATAAATCTAGTAGTGCAATGGTAAAGATATCTTTATCTCTTCTCCTTCTAAGGATTTTCTATGCTCAATATTCGACAGTCTAAATCTAAGGCTCCATTTAAATAATAGATTGTGTAATATCGGACCTACGATGGTGTGTATGAAACTGGATTCATTCTTTAAATAGAATTAAATCAAATACTTTTTGTCTCTATTAATGATTCCTAAAAGGAAAATAATTAGTTATAACCACCATTAATATGATGATGCAGCCATAAAGATTTAATACTATTTTTTGTTTCTTCTCCTTCTCATGGTGTCTTAGGTAGTACTTATGAGGCATTTGCTTATAGTTTTACATTCGCATTATATTTAAATATAATGTAATTTTTAACTAAATATAAAAGTTTTACATTTAAATACAATAATTTTTAACAGTACCTTAAATATATTTTACTATTTCACTATTTCAGAATATTTTGAAAATAAAAGTTTTTTTCATTCACATCATATTCTCTCTCTATCTTACTTTTTCTATCTACTTTTACCAACTACATCAACTTTTCAATTTTAAAATACAATTCAAATATTTTTTTTTATCTAAACACACATTACATTTAAATACAAAACAAATACTTTTTATCTAAATACAAAATGAATTCATTACATTGCATTTAACGTAATACGTTTGTTAAACGCTCCATTAACAATCTTACTTAGAGGTCTTATCTGTTCAATAGATCATGTCATATCAATTCAATGATGATGTAAGTAGAATTGAACCCATTCTTCAAATAGTATGGGATCAAACCCCTTTTTAATTTTATTGATGAACCCTTAAATTTCTTTGAAAGCGTGATGCTAGCAAAGATCTTTAAATATATATGTTTACATAACCCAATCTGTTTGTTACATTGTATAAAAAAAAGAGAGGAATTGAAAGATTGTGAATGTCCCATGTTGGATATAGAATGATTGTTGGTGTCCTAGAAACACGAAGCGTCATTTTCTGTGTTTCAGAAAACAAATCCTGATCAAGTTGTCTACCATGACATACTTATAGTTTGAGCCGAGGTTGACCACCACTTTGACTTGGACCTGTGTTTTTCCACAATAATTAACTCTTATTAACACTCAGCAACCCCGATTTTCACGCGAGTGTGTCAAATTTAAAGCCCTCACTTGACCATTTTTCCTAATGATATGAATTCGGCTGCGCACATACTGTTATGTCTAGAAAGTGGCCTTTTGCTCATGGTGTTTTTGAAATCATTCCTCCCTTATTATTACTGCAAGTTTGTTTGTTTGTTTGTTTGTTTTTTTTTAATATTTCTTTTTGTAAAAGGTCTTGTTATGTTTTGCTTGTTCTGTGTCTCTTTATTTTATTTTGTTTTATTTTTTCCAAATTCCGTTTAGACATTCTAATGTAAATTCAAATACTGTTGACGGTGAAAATTTATCAATTTATCAATTTAGACATTCTAGTCTTATCACGGATAAATCATTATGATAAACAGTAAAACAAACTAAAGGATGTTAAAAGTTTAAGGATTCCTTTGGAGGGAGATTAAAATTCATATTTGATGGATTGAAAAATATTAAAATAGAAAAAGCTGTAGTGATTAGAATTTACTCTCGAAACAAACTCTAAATAGGTTCACCTTGATTCAATGAATACTTATTTTTTGGTGCAGTGGCTTCACTATTTTCAGGGATAATTACAGAAAGAGCTCTATGCTTCTAAGTGCAGAAAATAGCCTAGTCAATCCTCCAAAGGGAAAATTGGCCGTTTTTATAGGCTACCTTTAGATGGGTACATTAAATTCAAATAAATAAATTAATTAATAAATGTTAATTATCTACTTCTGGTATTCAAATAGCCTCCAGGATCTTTTGAAGTTATTGTCCTCAATTTATTGTCTTTCAAAGAATTATACCAATTGTCTCCTTGCCCTAAAGATGAAAATGTCAATATCAACAAAATTGTCAAAGTTTTGATTTATAAATAATATTTATGAAAGTGTCAATATCAATAGATATCATTGAGAAAAAAAAAAAAAAACTTATAGAGATACTAATAATTTTTGATACAGAAAAAACTAATAATTTTTTTTATTGAAACTTTGTAAAATGGTGAATCTATCAATTACTTAATTTGAATCAATTTAATAATAAAACCAACACATTTTATCTCGAATATGAGAGCTATGGCGCATGGTGCAATAGAAAATCATCATTATTCTATATTGAGTATAATTGTAATAGGAAATCATCAGAATTATATGTTGATCAAATTATATTATATACTCGTTACAACCAAATTACAATAATATAATAAAGTATATAAAAATTAAATGCCAAACAAATAGAGTACATACAAACTAAATTGTCTTAAATATTAAATTAAGTTGAGTTTTCTAGCAGGTTGGAGAGCATTAAATAGATTATAATCCTGATCTAAACATTTACAAATTAGAAAATATTTATAATATAAATAATAGTCTTAAAAATTATGATTTTTTATGGATTAAAAATTGATGTCACATTTTATTGCAAACCAAATAAAATAAAATATGCTATAAAATCTTAATTTTGAACTTTCTGTTTACATATTCAAAAATATTTTGAATATTCACCGATATTTATGGATATTAAGAATTTTTGGCATAATAAACATCTAATGGATATTTTGGAAAGAATATTCTTCCCTCTATTATCCATATTAATGCTTCACAATATATATCATATAATGAAAATGTCCACAATATTGTAGATATTTTTGTTCATACTTTTCCTTTATTATTTATATCGAGATTTTAAAATATGCATAATATTGTGGAAATGTCAACAAAGCTGTGGACGTTTTCCTTCAAGCCTTCGGCTCATCCATGATGTCCTTAGTGTCGCTCACATGTGAGATTGCCTACAGGCAATTTGGACGAACTGTTGCTTGTGGGTCTTGCAACACGGACTGGACTCCATAGTCAAGGCTACGAGTGATTACCTGTCCGCCGTTAATGAGAAACCTTCTTATTTTCCATTTGAAAATTACATTTATTGTTTATATAAATTTAATATAATGTAATATAATACAATATGATTTAGATGTTTTATATTTTAATTATTATATTGTATTCAAATGTAATATGTATTTAGATCGTTGATAAGAGAAAAAAAAGTATATGATATATTCTATACCTTTAAGTGAAATAAGTTTGAGATTATCATTAGATTACACCTGCAATCACGATAATATTTGGTTTTTGAGTAAAAAGAATGTTATCTAAATATGATGAAAGAGGAATACTTCACTTAAATATTTAAGCCTCATTTTCATATCAAAGTGATGCAAATGAATACTAAGGGGGCGTTTGAAGAAAAAATTTCATTTTAATTTTATTCAAATACAATACAATTTTACACCAAATACAAATTTTATAACAATGTTACGAAAACAATTATTATTCAAAATATTTTTAAAACAATCACATCAACTTTTCAACTCCACTATTTATCTCTACTTTTATCAATCACATCAACTTTTCAACTCTAAAATATTTTTCATCTAAATACACATTTCATTCAAATACAAAACAAATACTTTTCAATCAAATACAACATTCAAAAAACAAATTTCATTCAAATACAATTAAAATACAATGCACTTACCAAACGCCCCCTAAGCTTCAAAAGTGATATTCAACCTTATTAACACTCAATGTTCCCACTATGTTTTAGACTCATTTTTTTAAACTTTTGTCTATAGTGTTTTTTTTTTCCTCATGAAAATTTAAATTTACGATTCACATTATACGTTTAAACCTACGATTTTAACAGAGTTCAAGCATTAGTTGTATGGAAAATTATAATAAATAGTAATTTTTAAAAAATAATTAAAATAAGTAACAGATTTTTAAAATATTTATAATAAATAACAGATTTACTAGATAAATATAAATTTTATTAGATAAAAAATATATTTATAAAATATATATAAATCATTTACTTATATATAAATGTATTATTTATTTAATAAATTAAATAAATTATTTATATTACAAATCTATTATTTATTATAATATTTTAAAAAATCCTGCTATTTAATACAATTTATTATTTATTTATAAATTAAATAAATTATTTATTTACTTCACTTACCTTTGTTGTATCACTGGATCGATTCCTCGTTTCGTTGGGCTTAAACAGTTGAATTGAGCTTCCTAGTCTAAGGCCCAAAGCAAATTCCATGAAAGACGAAACGTTTCGTGCAAATGGAGTATTTTTATCTCTTCGTTAACACAGAAATCTCCGTGATGCTGTGTTTGTGTCAGTGTCTCTATTCCAATCCAGTGTTGGTGGCGAGCAACAGAGTAATGGCGGTTTCTTCAACACTTTGGCGCCTAAACCTCCTCCCCAAACCCTCACTTCCTCTCTCCCTCTCTTCACTCAGACCTCTCAAACCTCTGCACTTACCAATCCGAAGATCAACCTCGTACTTGCTTCCGACATTTTCTTCGCTCAATTCCTTGTCGGCTCGATTCTCCGCATCCACGAACTCCGCCTCCGAAGAAGATCTCGTCGTCCTCGGCATCGAAACCAGCTGCGACGACACCGCCGCCGCCGTCGTATGCCACTCAAATCGCTTCTCCCGTTGTCGTTTTCGTAATAGCCTGTCAATTATTGGTATTCAATTTTTTTGGTCATTTTTGCTCAATTTATTACAGGTTAGAAGCAGCGGTGAAATTCTCAGCCAAGTCGTGTCTTCTCAGGTAATATATATGTGTATATATATATGTATGTATGTATATAATTTATGTTATTGTGTTTGTTGAGCTTTATTTGAAGACTTCATAGCCATATACGCGTGTGTGTGTGTGTGCACGTATATATATGTTTATATGCTTGTATGTTTGTGTTATTGTGTTTGTTGAGCTTTATCTGAAAACAAAAAATGTCTAGAAGAAAAATCCAGTGGCAGAACAAGCAATATAGATTTTTTTTTTTTAATTTTCTAAATTTTGTCCTTGACCACGTAAAGGCGGATTTGCTTGCTCGATATGGAGGTGTTGCTCCAAAAATGGCTGAAGAAGCACATGCTCAAGTCATTGATCAGGTGTGATAAAATATATATATATATATGTGTACACATGTGTACGTGTGTGTGTGTGTGTGTGTATAACATATATAAATATATATATTTGTGTGTGTGTGTGTGTGTGTGTACATAAATAGGAAACTTGAAATTATCTCTGTTCACCTTTTAGTGAATTATATATGTGACATTACCAAGTTCTTCATGTCCTACCTTGTTCACATTTATGGTTGCTTATTGCAGGTTGTGCAAGAAGCACTTGACAAAGCGTATTTGTCTGAGAGAGATTTATCGGCAGTTGCTGTTACTATTGGTCCTGGTTTAAGCCTTTGTCTTCGAGGTAATTTGAACCAAGTGAAATTTAATCCTGTTTTTGCAACTTTAATTGAATTTCACTTAAGAGTGTTGCTAAGAAGTGTCTTAAATATATTTATTCACATAATTATGATGCAGTTGGTGTGCGGAAAGCTCGTAAAGTTGCCAGTATGTTTAATCTTCCAATCATTGGTGTCCATCACATGGAGGCTCATGCTCTTGTAGCCAGGTAAGAGAATAGCAACCTTGTAATAGTTCACCAATGAATACTGAATGGATTAGGATATATTCCTTTTTCCACCAAGTAAAGCATTTTTAAGCTATAAGCAATGTTTAGAATTTCACAATTGAGTATTATGGGGTTTTCCTTTTGTGAGTTGAGGCGTAAGCCTCAACATAACACCATAAAATAATTCAAAGAATATGATAATCAAGTAGTAGTTATAAACCATTACTTAACATCATGAATGGTCTTAAATAAACAAGTTTCGCAAGTAATAAGTCAGAAAGAAGTAAGTCCAACAAGAAGTTTGAAAGAAGCATGTTATAAATCCTAATTCAGAAGTCATCCCCATTCTAGTATATTTTGCTGGAGCATTAATCAAAAATACCTTTGTTGCAAGTTTTTTAAGCGGCATAGATGGTCTCATGAACTTAAAAGGGCAAAAAAAGAAAAAAAAAAAAAAGGCTTGGACTCTTTTGTTTTTATATTTATTTTTATTTTTCTGAAAATTTAAGCTGAAGCCTTGGGCTGTGGAAAATAGCCTCAGCTATAGTGCAATATTGCGCACATCTTCACATGCCTCAAGTGGAAGAGGTGTAAGAAATTTTTTTTTCACCCATGAGGCGTGGGCCTCAGGGCTATTTTTGGCCACCTTTTAGTGAGGCGGGCCTCAAAGTGGGCAATTTATGTGCAATTTTAAACACTGGCTATAAGTATAGCTTGTTATGCTTCCAAGAGATTGTTACTTGAGGTGCTTTCCTACGTTTAATATATTTGCCTTTGTTCTAGATTAATGGAGCGGGAATTGCAATTTCCTTTCATGGCCTTGCTTATTTCAGGTGAAAAATTCTTTTTTCTAATAGAGCGAGTTCATTTAGTCTACCTTGTTGAAGTTGGAATTCTAAAGCTACGACCCAAGTTCAGAGATCAATTCTTGTCTTTTCAAAAGCAATACCAACATTTCAGCTCATCAGTTTTGATTCACATGCCAAAAATTGCCATTTTACTTTCACCTTGGTTTTTAAGAAAACTTGGATACAATCCAATTTCCCACTTTATTTTTTGTAATTAAATGACAACTAGGTTTTGCTGGACTAATCTAAAACCATAGACTTGATTTGAATTTGGGTTATGCAAGTTATGTGGATGTTCTTATTGTTTTACATTTGCCTATTCTCAGGGGGGCACAATCTGCTCATTCTTTGTCGTGATCTTGGTCAGTATATACAACTTGGAACCACCATCGATGATGCAATTGGCGAGGCATATGACAAGACTGCAAAGTGGCTTGGTCTTGACATGAGGAGAAGTGGTGGGCCAGCAATAGAGGAGCTTGCTCTGGAGGGAGATGCAGAATCAATCAAATTCTCTGTAAGTTGTTTTCCATGATGGGATATGTTATAGATATCTAATTCATGAAGTTTTATAACTGACTTTTTTTAGCTTGTTTTTCTAGATTCCAATGAGACAACATAAAGATTGCAATTTTTCGTATGCTGGTCTGAAGACTCAAGTGAGGCTGGCAATTGAATCCAAAAATGTGTATGTTAATCTGTCCGAAATGTGTAATAGTTTGCATATTGGAGTATCTTGTATGTCAAGTTCAATTCACATCACTCCTCGTGAACTGACCTGGTACTGTAATATGAAAAATGGGGAGATCTTAAGGATCTACACATAGTAATTAATCAAGCGGAAATGAAACTGGTAAGATTAAGAGCTCGGCATGAAAACTAATCAATTATGCTTGTTCCTCTAGCTAGTACCAAATACTACTAATCGTATTGTTCTATCTGTGACTTAGGGTAGCTATTTGGTCTGTTCTCTCTTTCTTGCTCTGATTCCCACTTTGATTTCTGCAGTAATGCAGCAATTCCTATTTCTTCTGCAAGTAGTGAAGATAGACGCTCTCGAGCTGATATTGCTTCCTCTTTTCAGGTTGCTATATGTATGTTTATCTTGTTTTCTTTCACCAAGCTTTTGTTAATATTTTATTCTTCTACTCGCCACTATTTCTCTTCTGTTTCTTTATTCACTTTGCTCCTTTGATGCTTTTTTGAGGCAGCGAGTTGCTGTACTACATCTAGAGGAACGGTGCCAGCGAGCAATTGAATGGGCTTTAAAGATTGAACCTTCGATAAAACATTTGGTGATGTGAACTGCAATGTTCATGTTGCACTTTAAAGATAAATTTCCTTGTGTACTGCTGTGTAATAAATTCATTTTGTATCCTCCTGCAGGTAGTTTCTGGAGGTGTTGCATCGAACAAGTATGTTCGGGCTCGGCTTGATCAAGTTGTCAAGAAGAACAACTTGTACCTCGTGTGCCCACCTCCCAGCCTCTGTACTGACAATGGTAAGTCAGTTATGTTTTTTTTTTTTTTTTCCCCTTTTTTACTGGGGAATATTTCCTCACTGATGTTGCTTGTCAAACAATTTGTTCATTCCCTATCATTGCATATAGTGTCTGAATTGTACACTTGACTAGGTGTAATGGTGGCTTGGACCGGAATTGAGCAATTTCGCACGGGAAGATTTGATCCACCACCACCTGCAGAAGAACCTGAGGACTTTGTGGTATGTTTGAATCTCCTAATTACTTGTGATCGTATTGCATGATTAGCCCTCATTTTGTTTATTCGATTCATGTTGTTATTTTTGTGAAGCAGTATGATATAAGGCCAAGGTGGCCATTGGGAGAAGAACATGCCGAGGGAAGAAGTGAAGCTCGCTCCTTGAGAACAGCACGAATCCATCCATCTCTGACATCCCTCGTGCAAGCGTCTCTGCAACAGCAGCCATAGCTTGCATGATCTAAAGTTTTACCATGTCTTGTATGGAGATGCTCTTAAATGCTGGAACAACCAACCTCACCCAAATGACAACTGCGAAGTGGAATGCCAATCTGAAGAAAGTAGCCGCAGGCCTTATGAGAGAAACGTCGTTGCAACTTGAAAGCATAACAAATCTTGTTGATTCTGATAAGGGAAAGTAATATAGAGACGAGCTCCAGCTATAACAATAAAACGACATAAAAGGAAGTTGATGTTGTTTTTAATCGGTTCAGGTCCTAGATGTAATTTTGTAACTAAAATAATTATTTGCTTTTGCTTTTGTTGGCTTTTTTTTTTTTTTTTTTTTGGGGTTTTTGTTTTTGTTTTTGTTTTTCTACCTTGTTATTTAATTTTCTATCGTGCATCATCAATGTGGGAATTTCGCCACGCCTATTTATAATGCTTCACCGTTATGCGTCTTCTCTTGACTTAAGCAAGTTGTTGCCTTGCTTGGGAAGGGTCGCCACTTTAGAGGGGTAAAAAATTCATATTTTTCGTTTTATTCTAAGTGAAACCGACCTGTCGTTATTTATTGAAACGACAATAACAAACTGTCGAGGAAAATGTCAAGTCGTGTGGTGGTTGTAAACACGGATGTAGACTTGGTTGACATTTCTACTATATTAATAATATTTTAAAATCTTGATATGAACAACGGAGGGAAAAATATTCTTTTTAGAATGTTGTTAAATGTTTGCAATATCTTAAAAATATTTGTGACATCGACTAATATCCTTGATTACGCATGTAATGTTCTAAAACTTGGGAGAAAAGTTTATCTATTGCAAAACTTAAAATTTTTTAGCATATTTTGTTTTTTGTTTTTTTTTTTTTGGCAATAAAATGGGACCACATCTTTCAACCCATAACAACAACAAATCATAAATTTTAAGGCTATTATATATATTTTAAATAACATCTGGAAAAAAAAAGAAAAAAAAGGAGCAACCCTCTCTACTGGGGTTTCTCTCTCTCTTTCTCTCTCTTCTTCTTGGGCTTCGTTGATTTTCTCCCATAGTGGGCTGGAGTGTGACGTTGGCGTCTCGCTGGCTATTGGACTTCTAGCCCTAAATATGGAAATTTGGTTTTCTTGGTAAGGTCGTTGAAGACGAGAAGAGTGCGTAGTTAAAGGCGTGGTGGCTTGGTGAGATGGAAGAGTGGAGAAATTGGACTTAATGGGTTTGGTAGATCTTTACTTGAAAGCTTGCCATCCCTTTGTAGTGACACCATTGGAATTGAGATGCGTGGATCGTTTGGGAGCCGTTAGAAGATGGTTTCCTTATTTAGTCAGATGTTTCTCTCTATATTTCGGCTAAGATGACTCTTGTAGTAGCAGTGATTCTCACTAGGGGATTAGATTTTCTTTTCTATGTGTTAGTTATTTATGCAAAACAAAGACATTCTTTTCGTTTAGTTGATTTTATCTTTGTTTGTTTTGATATTTTTTGTTTGTAATAACAGAAGTGGACTCCTTACTTTTTGAGTTTTTAATTTGTCCATTAGAGTCAGATTTTGGCAGATTATATGTTCCATTAGACTTATGGTTATGCGGAGTGACCGGTAACCTTTAGGCTATGTGGTGGTGGTCCTTAATCAATTAGAAGCTTCCATAGATTATCGGGTTTATTAGAAAGAGCCGTTTGCGTGTTTGATATTGGTGTGTCAAGAAATTATTCCCTTTTTAGGTCATGAACATACGCCTCACCCACTATATGTTATTCAATTTCACTGATAGAATCGACCGAAGTTGGGGGTTATTTCTACATGATTACGAAGTCACGCATTATATATTTTTCCTTGTACTTTCTTATTAGTGTAGTTGAATTTTTAAAGGGTGAACAAAAAATCCGTAACCTGATTGAATCACCCAAACCAAATCCATCTCGATTTAATCTGATTAACTCAACTTAATCATGAGCTTAACCCAACTCACCTAATCTAAGTTTTTATTAGGCCGGTTTGGGTTTAAATTTAATAACCCGATATAAATCAAACCCATTGAATCAACTTTTTTATATTATTAAAATATACTATGACTTATAATATATGTTTTTATACTTACATAATTGATATTTTATTTTTGTATTTGCTTTGTTATAAATTTTTAAGAAATTGAAATAAATTTGATCATATCAATTTCACATAAAAATTATGTTGTGAATTTGTAATTTTTTCACACATTTCTTATTTAAAATTACATTATTATTATTATTTAATTATATACTCACCCAACTTAATTTGATTTTAATTGAGTAAATTAAATTTAAACTTTAAGTTAATTAGATAGGTTAGAACTTTTTTCAACCCATCCAAATTTATTTGAATAGATTGAAAATTTTCAAAAATTAACCAAATTCATCCAATTTTCACTCATAGAATTTTTCCCTTTCAAAGAAAAAAAAAAAAAAAACTCTGGTGTTGGTGTTGTTGTTTTCTTCTTTTAATAAATTTGTTGTTATAATAATTTAATATCATTAATCATTCTTATTATTATTATTTTCGCAGGTTTGGCCCGTCGCCCTGTCCGACTTGCCTCCAAAACTATCCTAAAAATTAAAAATAAATTAAAATAATAGTTAAAAAAAAAAAAAAAAGAACTTGGCTCCAAAACTTCCCCCCAATTCTTTCTGTCTCTCTCTGTAGTCTGTGGACTGTACAGAGAAGCAGGAAAGATGGAAGTTGGAAGATTACCAATCTCCGCGTCACAGCGAGCCAAACTTATATCGGCGGGCTATACCACTCTCTCATCCCTTTCTTCTCTCTCTCCCTCTCACCTTGCTCAAGGTAAATTCTCCTTCATTTCCATGACTTTCATCTCACCCACAATCCGTTCGACGTTATTACTCTTTGAGAATTCTACTGCTTTTCTGGGCTTCAGTGACTCCCGGAATCTCGTATTTTCTGCCCAATGACAGTTTTTCTTAGAATCTCGGCCAAAAAAATGGAAAACGCAATGAATATGTTAGAGGGAGTGGGGGGTATAACTTGCTTAATTCTCAAATTTTGTTTGTTTGTTTGTTTGGTTTTTTTTTTTTGGTTAAATTTGTTTTGGATTGTTCTTATTTATGCCAATGAGTTTCAGAGTTATTCTTGCTTTACCGCTTGAATTTTGAAAATTCTTATTTTATCCCCTGAATTTCGAATTAACCCAACATAAACCTTTTGATTAGGAATTCTGTTAAAAACAAATGGAAAAAGACACGTTACTGTATTTAACTCATTTTTTTACTCTCTTTTTTAAATTAATTTTTAATGTAAGGGATTATGTGGTGCAAATTCAAAATTCATCGGACAAAGTGGGAACTTTTAAAATTTAGGAAGCACGCAGGGGAATGATTCTAAAGTTCAGGGGCATAGATGAAAATACTACTTCTTCTTCTATTTCCTTCTTTTTTTTTTTGGTTGAGGAGAAGGATTCTGGATCTTGAGTTTACTCCTATCCGTGTTTTTGATCTAAATAAGCGTAATCTGTCTCTGAGTAATTCTAGTTCATATTTTTGACAGTTTAACAGCTGATAATAAACAAAAATGGTTTTATGAAGATTTTGATTATTGTTCCATAACCAATGACTCTCTGCCACCAAACTTCTCTTCAGATAGTTTCCTGGAAATGTGAAGCCCATGCACATTGGCCATTCCTAGAAATTTAGTTGATCATATATTTTTGCAATCTTCAATACAAAGCGGCTTTCTGCTCCCCTCTTTATCATTCATTGTTTGTATTTTGTATCAGAACTGAATATCCCAGATAGTGAAGCTCTTGAGATTCTGAAGGTAGCATCACTTAGTAGTAGGCTAGACAGGACTGATGGAGGCCAGGCCATTGTCAGCGGTAACAGCTCTCTTTTTGGTTTTTTATGTCTTTAACAGTTATTATCTTTCGGAAATATAATGTAAATCGTTTATTTTCTCTCTTTACCAGCATTGTGGTTCGTTAAGATGGTCACGAGAGTCCTAGTACCGATCATCAAGTTTGATTTGTATGATGCTTAATTTTACGGGATTAACTTTTGCACTGTTCATATTTAGTTTCTACTGTTGAAGCAAACTGTGTTTGATTTTATATTGTCAATGCATAATATTGATGAAACTAAAAATGCATTGGATTCTGAACAATGATAAAATACTTGAAAAATGATAATCTTCCACTCGATTCTTCGTGTGAGAAAAAAAAAAAGTTAAATCTTGGTTAATATTGTAGGCATTATGAACTAAGCTAAAAGTTATGCTCTGGCTTCCTGCTGCAGGTGCACAGACAGCGTGGGACATGCTCCACGAGGAGCAGTTGCTTCCACGCATTACTACATCTTGTGCGGACTTGGATAATATCCTTGGTGGAGGCATTAATTGCAAAGAAGTAACTGAAATTGGTTAGTTACTATCTTCTTCTTTGTTATTATTATTAGTATTAAAATGTTTTCTCTTCGAGGATCTTATATGCATCTTCTGTAAAATTTGTAGGTGGAGTGCCGGGAATTGGTAAAACACAGCTAGGGTATGGATTATTTTTTTTTTCCTTTCATTATAATGTCTTATTTTTTTTTTTTTAGTAATCAGTCTCGGGAATTGAATGCATATCCTGAATTGCAGGATTCAACTTGCGGTTAACGTTCAAATTCCAATTGATTTAGGTGGTTTGGGAGGAAAGGCGGTGTACATAGGTTAAGTGCTATTGAGTTATTCCTTTTTGCTTTGTTTTTGAATTGCAACCTGTGTTTTGAATGCTATTCGTGCATGAAACTTATAGATACTGAAGGCAGCTTTATGGTGGAGCGAGCTCTACAAATTGCTGAGGCGTCGGTAATGGACATGACAGAATACAATGATCTTTTACGTAAGGAAAATCGTGTGTGCCAAGTGAAACTTAAACCCAGTGATATCTTGGAAAGCATTTACTATTTCCGTATCTGCAGTTACACTGAGCAAATGGCTGTAATAAATTACTTAGACAAGTTCATCTCAGAGCATAAAGATGTAGGTATTATGTAACCCTACGGTATTCAGAACTTTTAGTGTGTTCTTTCTGCTAGGCACAGATTAAATCAAACTTCCAAGCACCATATTTTGTCTTCCTATAATATTCTAGCTTATGCCCCCATCGTTATCATCCCTGGAGGAATGGTCATGTTTCCACAAATATTGCAGGTTAAGGTTGTTATTGTCGATAGTGTAACTTTCCATTTCCGCCAAGATTTTGAGGACTTGGCTCTCAGGACTCGGCTACTTAGTGGAATGGCCCTCAAGTTGATGAACCTTTCAAAAACGTATAACTTAGCTGTAAGTAAAACTGTACAAGTTTGTTTCCTTAGTTTATTTTTCTGTAAAAGTTGCGATAAGCTAGTGAACATTTTACCTGCTTATGATGCTGTCTCTAGCGTACCGGAATCTGAATGCAGTGAAATTGTCAAACTTTTCAAAAGTTGACTCTCCCTTTTATATGAAAGGTTTCCTTCTTGATTTAATACTATCATCCGTGAAGCAAATCTCTTGGATTGTTTTGGTTTACTATAATTCAAGAAACCTGACTATGGTTGAGATTTTCGCACGAGTTATTGGCTTGTTTTCTATTAAGTTACAGAAATGAGGTTCTAATGGTCATGGTAGTTGGCGTCTTGTTATTATAGTTTGTTATTTTGCTTGGAGTATTCTTCTCACAGCACTAGTCTATTTTTCTTATTCGTTTTTCTCCACCTCTGTGGTAGGTTGTTATTTTTAACCAAGTGACCACAAAGTACATGGAAGGTTCATTTCAGTTAGCACTTGCACTAGGTATGTTCCATTCTCAGTTGGTTCTTAATTGTGCATGGTTAACTTCGAATAAATAAAAAAAAGGTTACTAGTCTGTTGTTTGATATATTTCTGGTTTGATCTTGTTGTGCTTGTTAGGCGATAGCTGGTCACATTCGTGTACAAATCGGGTTATCTTGTACTGGAATGGCGATGAACGCTATGCATACATAGAC
The DNA here is from genome assembly GCA_035233585.1 of Antiaris toxicaria. Lineage (NCBI taxonomy): Eukaryota > Viridiplantae > Streptophyta > Magnoliopsida > Rosales > Moraceae > Antiaris > Antiaris toxicaria. Next base: position 12,738,596 of record CP141161.1, read on the forward strand.
AAGTCACCCTCTCTTCGATCGGCATCAGCACCATTTTCTGTCACCGCTAAAGGGATTCGGAATTCTGTTTCCAACTATAAGCGAATTAGAATGATGTGAGATTGAACTTGAACCAAAGGCGGTAAGGTTGTTTGTTCTCCTCGACAAGTTCTTGGTTCCACTGCCACGTGCGGAGTGTATAAGCAATGCACTTCATTAGGATCCACAGCGGGATGCGTTATCTCCCCAGCTTACTTGGATACGCCGCCTTCTTCCCTTATAAACCCTTTTTCTCTTAAAAACAATTACTTCAACAAAAGTATTAAACGCACACAGCGATTTGTTCAAAGCAACTCTAAATGAGATTGGCAATTTGGTGTCTTTTTTGCCTTGCATTTAGCTAACAGTGTTTTTCTTGCTAACTATTTGTCTTCTTTAAAAAGGAAAATAAAAAGTAGAGAATTAAAAAAAAAGGGAAAATGTTATAATATTTTGGGAAATAATAATAAAGAAGAGAAACTATAATATAATAAAAGACAAGAAGTGAACAAAAATGTTTCTTTTTTTTTTTTTTCTATTTAGTACTTCTTTTCGTTCTTTTTCATATTTTTTCAATATAAGTTACAAGACCTATTTATATGCATTTCTTAGCATTCGTTTGGTATAAGTTTTTTTTTTGATATTACATTTAAATGTAATGTAATTTTTTTTCAAATACAAAAACATTTCATTCAAAAATCAATTATATTATATTTTAAATCCAACACAAATACTATTTATTATTTCATTTTTTTTGTTATTTTTATTAATTACATCATATATTCTCTCTCTTTCCTTTTTTTCTTTTTATTTTTACTCATCACATCACATATTTATTATTAAAATATAATTCAAATATTTTTTATCTAAATACACATTGCATTCAAATATAATGTTAAAACTTTTCCTCCAAATACAAATTACATTCAATACATTATATTCAAACGTAATACAAATGCAATGCATTTACCAAACAGGGTCTTAATTTATTAAATAAGCTTCATACAATTTCTAAGAAGCTTCACAATATTTACTTTATGAATAAAGAAGTCCTTGATAGATAAGCATTTGGACAACATTTATATTATTTAGTAGTTAGCACTTTGAAAATACATGAAGACATCCACATATTAGGTGCCATGTTGCTTGTCTATGGTGCTCGTTTTCTCTTCTAATACGTCATATTTTTAATGCTCCAAGGGGATATTTGTAACTATTTTGTATCCATTTGTGGAGACTATATTATTATTATTATTATTATTATGTCAAAAAGGCTTAGAATTGGGCTGCTCAAATAATAAGTTTTGAATGATGGGTGATGTTGAAGTCCGAGGGTCAAAATGGCTTGCTACTCTAACCTTTTACCAAGTATTAAACAAAACAATTCTTCAAACCAAAGCAATTTTTTGCATTTCTTTTCACCAAACTTTTTTCATTTTCCAACTACCCCCTCCATCAGACATAAAACCTAACCTTAACCTCTGTTTTAATTAACTTCGAAATCATGGCTTGCTTAGAAAAAGAAAAAAAAATTGAAAAAAACATCAGAGGCTTGTTTAGAAATAGATTTAGGTGGGCAGCCTTACTTAGGCAATTAAACTGAACCCTATATTAACCAAGTTTTCTTTTCTTTTTTTTTTTTTGTTAAAAAAAAAAAACTTATTCCTGGGACTCGAACCAAGACCCCATACAGTGTAAATAATTCACACACACAAACAAACTCATTAAACACTAAAGCCAGTCAATTAAGTTTTTGTTGTCGTTATTATTTGTTGTGACAGATATTGAAGAAATTTAATTGATCTTATTTACTTTGTTTTCTTTTCTCAGTTTGTGAAAATGAAAGATGAAATCAAACTGTTTTCTTTGGTGATTGATGAAATAAAAATGTCGTTTTTTTTTTGGCTAAATAAAAAAAAGTCATCCAGATGACAGATCTTAACCTATATACCGTCACACAGCTCAACAAAAATAATTTATACAGAAAATAGAAATAATTTATACAAAGATAATATATCACCAAGCAACTAAAAATATATGAAATGAGAGAAAAAAATAAAAGTTGGTTTGAAAAAAAAAATCCATACTAAATAATAAAAAATAATAATTTATAAATAATATTTTTTTATTGTTATTCTCAAATTATCATATAATAATCCTGTCGTTGTTATATGATATTTTGTTATTACCAATTATATTATTAATAAAAATCGTGACTTGATGGTTTATTTTATTTTATTTATCTATTTTAACCATGTTAACGGGCGGCATAGCATTTTTTCTAATGGCTGAGCCATATCCATTGGTGGGGATTTGCCCCTTCATCTAATCCAACGGTCAGCAGCGGTACTCCACCTGTCTATTTGTGTAATCGAAGAGCTCCCCAACTCCTCTCTCTTATCTCTCTCTCTCTCTCTCTCTCTTTCTCTCTCATCGCTTGAGCGATAAAACTAAGACCAGCACCCTTCTCTCTCTCTCTCTCTCTCTCTCCTCTCTCTCTTTTTCTTTTTTTTCCTCGTCTCGTCTTTGTGGTACGCTCAAAGCTCACCAACCACAATCCAACAATGGCTTCCTCTTCTTCCTTGACCCTCTCCCAAGCCCTCCTCGCCCGCGCCATCTCCCAACATGGCTCCAACCACCCGTCCTCCGACCGCGTCTCCCTCTCCACAACAGCCACCATCCCCTCCTTCTCCGGCCTCAAATCCTCCTCCCCAACGACCACTTCTCCGGCCTCTCGCCTCCCGCGCCGCCGTGCTTCGAGCCGCTCAGTCAGGGCCACCGCCGTGGAGACGCTGGACAAGACGACGGAGACATCTCTGCTGGAGAAGTCGATCAACACGATCCGGTTCCTCGCGGTCGACGCCGTCGAGAAGGCCAACTCAGGCCACCCGGGCCTCCCTATGGGCTGCGCCCCCATGGGCCACATCCTCTACGACGAGGTCATGCGCTACAACCCGAAGAACCCCTACTGGTTCAACCGCGACCGCTTCGTCCTCTCCGCTGGCCATGGTTGTATGCTCCAATACGCCCTCCTCCACCTCGCCGGCTACGACAGCGTCAAGGTAAATCCCCATTTCCTCTTTCCTTCTTGCTTTAGATCCGCTTTTCCGGCGATTCGAGTCAAATTTGAATTGGAGTTTGAATTTGTTCGTATAAAAGAGATTAAAGTTTGCTTTTTCATCGTTTTCCTTGCATATTTTCTTTTTGGACTTGGTTTATGATTTGGTTTTGGATAAATTATTAGGAAGAAGACTTGAAGCAATTTAGGCAATTTGGAAGCAGGACACCAGGACATCCTGAGAACTTTGAGACTCCTGGTATTGAAGTCACAACAGGTTAGAATCTTTTTCTTTCTCTCTCTCTTTTTTTTATTTTATTATATTTTGGTTTTTAAGGATTCTAATTTTGTCGACATGTTTTGTTTGGTATGTTCTATTGGTGTTATTGTTTAGGTCCACTTGGTCAAGGCATTGCCAATGCTGTTGGGTTGGCTCTGGCTGAGAAGCACTTGGCTGCTCGTTTCAACAAGCCCGACAATGAGATTGTCGACCACTACACGTAAAACAACTGCCTGATGCTAGATTTTGTTGTCTGTTATTCGTGATTAGGTTGACAATGATTTATTTTTTGCTTTGTTGTAGATATGTGATATTGGGTGATGGTTGTCAAATGGAGGGGATTTCGAATGAAGTGTGTTCCCTTGCTGGGCACTGGGGACTTGGAAAGCTGATTGCTTTCTATGATGACAATCACATTTCCATTGACGGAGACACAGAGATTGCGTTCACAGAGAATGTGAACCAGCGTTTCGAGGCTCTTGGGTGGCATGTTATCTGGGTGAAGAATGGAAACACTGGCTACGATGAGATTCGGGCTGCCATTAAGGAAGCAAAGGCTGTCAAAGACAAACCCACTTTAATTAAGGTTAGAAATCCACTTTGTGCATCTATTGACTTGTTTGGTTTATGTCTCAGTTCAAAATGATTAAGAAAAAACGTGGAGACCTTCGTATAAATCCTCTGTAAATGAAATATGTTGGGCTTCTTTTGCGATGCTCATTGGTTCTTTCTCTAATTTGATCTCTCTGTCCGCAGGTCACCACAACAATTGGTTATGGATCTCCAAACAAGGCAAACACATATAGTGTTCACGGTAGTGCACTGGGTGCCAAGGAAGTAGATGCAACGAGGAAGAGCCTTGGATGGCCATTTGAGCCTTTCCATGTGCCTGAGGATGTTAAACAGTAAGAGCATAATAAAAGTTATTATCACTTTATTGGAGTATTATTTCTAATACTAAAACTCTTGGATTATTATTTCCTTTTAGGCACTGGAGCCGCCATATCCCTGATGGTGCTGCTCTCGAAGCTGAATGGAATGCCAAGTTTGCTGAATATGAGAAGAAGTACAGTGACGAAGCTGCAGAGTTGAAAACCATCATCAGTGGCGAACTACCTGCTGGTTGGGAAAAAGCACTCCCGGTGAATAAATTGACTTTTATTTTGTTTGTTTTTCTGCTTTTGTTGAAGAACTACTTGCCTATGTTTTGTGGGCCATTCGAAGACCAGTGTGGACATGTTTTGCCGAGAATTGAATGGCATTAGATTACACATTCTGCCATTTTCTATGTCCTCCATTTTTCCTGGTTTCATCCCCAAAGTTCTCCGACTCCTATTTACAGCTGCTGAGATGAACCATTATGACTGATTTATTTAGTAAATTTATTAATGTCTTTCGCGTACGGATCATCTTAACAGATCTTGTGATCTCAATTTTTCAGACATACACTCCAGAGAGCCCAGCTGATGCTACCAGAAATTTATCTCAGCAAAACCTTAATGCCCTTGTAAAGGTTCTTCCTGGTCTTCTTGGTGGCAGTGCAGATCTGGCTTCTTCAAACATGACCCTCCTTAAAATGTTTGGAGACTTCCAAAAGGATACCCCAGAGGAACGCAATGTGAGGTTTGGTGTTAGAGAGCATGGTATGGGTGCCATCAGCAACGGAATTGCCCTTCACAGTCCTGGTCTGATCCCATACTGTGCCACGTTCTTTGTTTTCACTGACTACATGAGGGCTGCCATTAGGATTTCTGCCTTGTGTGAAGCTAGAGTTATCTATGTTATGACGCATGATTCGATTGGTCTTGGAGAAGATGGGCCGACCCACCAACCGATAGAGCATTTGGCAAGTTTCCGGGCAATGCCCAACATATTGATGCTCCGGCCAGCTGATGGAAATGAAACTGCTGGAGCATACAAGGTTGCAGTTGTTAACCGGAAAAGACCATCTATTCTTGCCCTCTCTCGTCAAAAGCTGCCTCAGCTTGCTGGAACTTCCATTGAAGGAGTTGAGAAGGGTGGCTACATTGTATCAGATAATTCTTCAGGTAACAAGCCTGATGTCATTTTGATTGGAACTGGCTCTGAATTGGAAATTGCAGCGAAAGCTGCTGAGGAACTTAGAAAGGAAGGAAAGGCTGTTAGAGTTGTTTCCCTAGTTTCTTGGGAACTCTTTGATGAGCAATCAGATGCCTACAAGGAAGGTGTTTTGCCTGCGGCAGTCACAGCTAGGGTCAGCATTGAGGCAGGATCAACGTTTGGTTGGGAGAAAATTGTTGGAGCGAAAGGGAAGGCTATTGGAATCGACCGCTTCGGAGCAAGTGCACCTGCAGGAAAAATATACAAGGAGTTCGGTATCACCTCTGAGGCTGTCATTGCAGCAGCTAAAGAACTGCTCTAGGCTGCCCATCATTGAACTTCGTTATTGGCAAATTTGGTTTTGCTTTGGGTTGGAGATCACGGTGGAGAGGCATCCCAGTGATTTGTTTGACGACAGGTCTCCTTTGTTTCAATAAAAGCATTATTATTTTTCCTTTGTTGCTTTCAATTCTTCAATTGAGCAACATAAATCAAAAAGAGAAATTAGGAGTAAGAATTTTCATGTATTTTTGTAACAACTCTCGGACCTGTCTTGAGTTTTGTAATGTTTTATGGTTGATTAATGAGGTTCACTTTCCTACGTCACTTTCTTCTCATTTCAAAGCACCTGTAATCTCTGTTTTGGACCTGTTTTTACGTCCAAGTATCAAAATATACTATTCTTTTCCTCGCACTAGGCATGAATTTCAAGCAATTTACTTTGTTATCCCCAAAGGTACATTCCGATTGGTAAAAATTGAATGGCCATATGAAGGAAATGGTTCTAACCCACAAAAAATAAGCAAATAATTAAATAAAACAATGCATAAAAGCAATGGATGAAAGTATGGTTGGTGTTTTGTTTGTCCCAAGAAGAAAAAATGTTGTTTTGTGTGTATTATAACTGAATTGGATTGGATAATGTTTTCAAGCCATCCAGAAAAAATTTTCAAAATCCCCATTATATTTGTACTCATGCATCAGATAATGGGACCCTCCAAAGAAACTTTCATTGCCACATCGTCTACTTGTGGTTAGAGAGAGAGAAGAGATTGATTGACCTATAGATACGTTTGTGGTTGTTAGAAACTCCTGCCTTATCCATTTTGTTTGATACTCGTTCCACCATAACTTCCCTTCGAAAGGAGTGGTATGGGCTAACAACACTAACAAAATCTTACCAAGGTGTCTCTGCCTTTCCCTCTCCAATATCTTGTTCCAAAATTAGGTGGCTAAGTTTGGTGCTAGCAGTGGGACCCAGTTTACAAAAAACCAAATTGCAAATATAAGTTTTTTTTTTTAATTTAATATTTAATATTTTAATACCTTGAGATGGGTACGAACTGTGGCGTAGAATATACAGTTGGAGTGTTTAGCATATTCTATCTATTAACCCTTTGATCCTGGCATATGCAGCTTTTGACAAGTAATTGTATTAGGCCTAATTGAGAGACTTTTGAAGATGAAATTTTAGATATTAGGTTAGAAATGTGCATTTAAAAAGGATTTTTAAAAATGTTTTGTGATATAAAAAATAATGTAAAAATTAAAGATGTATTGGGAAAAAAAATGTAAAACATATCTTGTTTTCTCCGTCTTGTTGCTGTGGATACTTTGATATATAAATTATTTTATTTGATTTGAAATAAAAAAATTATAAACTTTTATAATTTGAGTTCTTCGAATATAGAAGAAAGAGAAAATAGGATGTAAAATTGTGAGTTTTAGATTAAATGATAAATTAATGTTTGAAAAAATTGTCCTGAACAGTCCTTAATGTTATGTTTCATGTTGGATTTAAATTGTGGTCCATTTTGCTAAAAGAAAGAACTATGTAAAATATTTTGAAACTATTACCGCTTGATACTTTTAGCTCAGTTAATTATTTGCATAAATATTCTTATTCACTATTAAGGGCTTTAAACAAAGGATGGGTTTCAGTATATTTCTCATGATTTATTTCATTATTTTTTTACTTTTATTTTTTTAATTTTTTTTTATTGTTAAATAAATTTCAACCTTCCTCCGTACTAACTCTAAGCACAACAATACCATGCTTGACAAACACTAGAAAAACTTGTTCCAAACTTAAGAAGGCGAGGTCGCCATTCCGTTGCTATTGTTATGCCTTATTTTTATTTTTATTTTTTAAGATTTTTTCGATTAAGGCCTAAAAAATGCATCATCAGTAAGGCTATGTTGCATAAAAACAGCTATGTTTTTGCACTTTTTTTTATTTTTTTAATAAATATTTGGATTAGATGTGATTTGAAATAGATTTAAAAGTTAGAAACGTGTTCTACTGGTATGATAGAACTTTTTTTTTTTTTTTTTTTTTTTGAGAAAACCTTATTTATCTCCCACTTTTTTCTCATTCTGTTCACTGTGCTCCACAGCGCACCTCGTCGTTTTGAAGGTAACAGTCACAAGCCTGTAGCTAAAATGGTATAGTCAACACACAGGCCTGGGCTCTAAATGTGGGCTTTTCGTTCTGGTCCTGATGAGCCCAACAGCCCAAAGGTAGGTTGGGTGTCGTAAAATTGATAGGTTGGACCCCACTTGCGTCTTGTGCATAAAATCATACCTACTTCATGGCTGCCACTGCTCTTTTTTTTTTATTTTAATTTTTTTTTTATATAATTATTTTCCTTACCCACATTTTGGCGTTTGAAGTCCAACTGGGCAACAGTGTTGTCAAGAAGGAACAAGATTCACTATTGGATTTCTATTTTATTAGCTGTTTTTTTTTAATATTATTATGTTAAATCATTTTATTTAATCATAAAAAAATATTAAATATTACAAATTTTTAAATAAATTGATGAGATATCAAACATTATTTAAACCTTTAATTGTTCATCTCTTTTTTGCCGGTTAATGAATTTGTCCTTACCATCCTTCTTGCAAAAAATAAAAAAGCTTAAGAAACACAAAGATATTGTTTTCAAATGTTTTGAAAATAATTTTCATTTTGGTGTAAAAATAAAAATGAGAATACCTTATAATTAATGCTTACATTATTTCAAAATTACACTTGACCGAGAACGTAAATGAGAAAACAAATTTTCTATTTTCTACACAAAAACAATGCTCACGATTTTTTGTTTTAAATTTCAAAGCATTTGCTAAATAAAATGTCATTAAGAAAACATAGAAACATAATACTACCAAACAAAATTTTTCATTTTCACCACAAAAACTGCATATAGGCATTTTAGGGGCGTTTGGAGAACAAATTTCGTTTTAATTTTACTCAAATACAATACAATTTTACACCAAATATAAATTTTACAACAGTGCTACGAAAACAATTACTATTCAAAATATTTTTAAAACAATCATATCAACTTTTCAACCTCACTATTTATCTTTACTTTTACCAATCACATCAACTTTTCAACTCTAAAATACTTTTTATCCAAACACACATTTCATTCAAATACGAAACAAATACTTTTCAATCAGATACAACATTCAAAAAACAAATTTCATTCAAATATAATTAAAATGAAATGCGTTTATCAAACGCACTTTTAAAAGTGCTAATACTAACAAACACCCAAAAAAAAAAAAAAAAAGAAGGGAAGATTGGCTACCTTAAAAAGAAAAAAGTAATCATACGTGTGATGTATGTGTAGAGAAATTGATTAAAAATTCAACTTTGATAGACGAAAGTGTTCCTAAGACCTGTATCTCACATTGACAGCCAATACATTGCACTTTTTTTTTTTGGTTGTTTCTGCCATTGATTAATTTGACAAAATCAAGTTATATTTGAAGATTCAGTGTATTACATTAAACCTACCTACCCCTTTATCTCTGTCTGGGGGCTTGGGTCCCACGGATTGCTATGGGTGGGTTGGTAGAGAGAGAATGAAGTGATCTTGCAATCCATAGCAAAACGTGGTATGCTTCTTACCAACTCAAATTTGTCCATAATTCCTCTAAAACCCCCTATTCATCTTTTTATTTCTTTTTTGACACCCAAGAACAAAAGTCTTCTATCTTCTAAGCACAGCATATATTAAATTAAAAAAAAAAAAAGAAGCCAACTACTACGGATCTATCAGTGACGAAAAGCCGCCAACCACCACCAGTCAAATAAGCCCGTCAACTCTTAAAATATTGAAAATACAGACTGAAAAGTTTCAGAAATTACATATTCCCCCCCAAAAGAAGGAAATTCTGGTGTGGTGGGATGAGTTTGGTTGGTAAACCCTCCACCCTTTTGACGCAGAAAGAGAGAGGGAGAGAGGGGGAGAGAGAGAGTCAATCCCCACCTGCACCCATTTTGCCACTGCCACCAAAAACCCAACTTTCTTTCTGTTCCTCCAAAAACCCACTTTTCTAGAGAGAGAGAGAGAGAGAGGTGGCACCAAAAATACATAGAGAGAGAGAGAAAGAGGGGAAAAAATGGCCCAAGTGAGCAAAATCTGCAGCAATGGAGCTCAAAACATCCTTACTTTGCCTAATATTTCGAAGCCCCACAAACCCAGATCCTTTACCTCTTCGGTGTCGTTGAAATCGAAGTTTCTGGGCTCTTTGAGCTCTTTGAGTTTGAAGCTTGAAGAGAAGGATTTCGTGGGTTGCTGTACCAGAGCCACTGCTGGTCCGGTTATGGCTTCCGTTGCGACGGCGGAGAAACCGTCTAAGGTTCCGGAGATTGTGTTGCAGCCCATTAAAGAAATCTCCGGCACCGTCAAGTTGCCCGGTTCCAAGTCTCTCTCCAATCGGATTCTGCTTCTCGCTGCTCTCTCCGAGGTGTGTATATATATATGTTTGATAATTTATGCTTCTTTGGTTGTTTAAATGTTTAGGTTTTTTTTTTTTTTTTGGTGATAAATTGTGAGTTTACTTTAAGAATTATGGAAGGTTGCAATTTTATTAATTAGGAACGGAAAAATGGAACGTTGAACATCGTTTTTCGCTTGTTCGAATTGGATTTGTTTTGTTGAACTTAGAGACTTAGTTGGTGGGAAAATGTAACGAAATTGAAATAGAGTAATGTTTTCTTTTTTGATAAAAATATGTTCTTGATAGCTTTTTCTTCATAAGAGAATTTTGAAATAGGAATCAAGTTGGGTTGTCGAAGATGTGTATCGGGAGCACACTCATTTTGCTTTTCCAACATCAATTTTCAACTACATACTTTGCTAGTCATCACAGTTCATCACGTTTGTTCATCTGTTGGAAGTAAATGAAAACTCGATTTTGATCGCTGAGCATATTAGAGGTCTTGCTTTAAGACTATACCAAGTTTTAAGTCGTTGAGTTTTACTTGTTATTTCAGCTTAAATGAAGTTTTATGTGTTCACCTTAATGTTCTTTGCATGATATCATCAGTTTCCATGCCCGGTCTCACTTTAAACTAAAAAGGAGGTGAGGAGCGTCATCATTAGAATTCAAAGTTAGCATTTTGCTTAATAGTTATAATCCGGCTGTTACCAGCCTATCACTAGGTTTGTATTTGACATGGTTTTTGGTTAATGTTGACCCTTCGGTGATGCCTTTTTTACAAGAAGCCACTGAAGGGACCTTCAATTAGTAAATTGGCCAAGGAAATCGTCACTTATACTAAAGTCTCCATGGTGTTTAGTTTCACATTTTTCCCTATTATATTTTGCTTGATATACATTATTTCGCTCTTGGGCTGGTAGGGTAGAATCGGCTGAATATCGAAGTTGCATATTCAATTTCTTTTATTTTCTTCATTTGTACCTTTGTTTTACATTTGACTCTGTGTGTATTTCGTTTGTTATTCATGTACTTTTTGTTTTTGTTTTTTGTTTTTTTTTGGTTTTTGTGTTTTTGTTTTTGTTTTTTTGTTTTTTGTACCTTAGAGGCAATCTGTGGCTGGTGTGCAGTAATTTTTTTTCTTTTCAAATTAAAATTCAGGGAACGACTGTTTTGGACAACTTGTTAGATAGCGAGGACATTCACTACATGCTTGATGCTTTGAAAACCCTTGGACTAAATGTTGAAGCGGACAAGGGAACAAAACGAGCAATTGTCGAAGGTAGTGGTGGTCAGTTTCCAGTAGGTAAAGAATCAAAGGATGAAGTTCAACTTTTCCTTGGAAATGCTGGAACGGCGATGCGTCCATTGACAGCAGCAGTTGCTGTTGCTGGTGGAAATACCAGGTCTGTCTGCTTTGCAGTTTCAACAAATTTAGCATTGAAAATAAAACTCCTTAAGACAATAGGATTCTATAATGCTTCTTTTTTATTTTTATTTTTATTTTATTTTATTTTTTACCCTTCTAACATACATAGTTTTATTTGTTGTTGTTATATATTCTTTTTGCCTAGCAACTTTTACATTTGGGTACGGAAATAGGCTTTTGAATTAACAAAAAGTAGCATTTATGCTCCCATCTTCAATTTTGATGTAGAAGTATTATTTGGTTCTCCTTACCATACAGGCACCCGCTAGCATATATCCTAATCTGCCCCACACACACACTCACACACGCATATGTAGGTTTTAAATAGATAGTTTGCCTCGTATGTAACTATTACGTTTTGAGCAACGCTCTATTTCAAATTTTTCAGCTATGTACTTGATGGTGTACCTCGCATGAGAGAGAGACCAATTGGAGATTTGGTTGCTGGTCTTAAGCAACTTGGCGCAGACGTTGATTGTTTCCTTGGCACAAACTGCCCTCCTGTCCGTGTGGTTGCAAGGGGAGGCCTTCCTGGAGGGAAGGTAAGGTTTGCTTTAAGTGGTTTTAGATGACATAAGTGAGTGTTCTATGACTTTTTTAGTTATTTAATATTCTCTTGTGGAAATTATTTGACTACTAATTTAGAAGTGATGTTACGCAACACGAAATTTAATTTATTGTCTGAAATGATCAGGCCAATTTTGTTCTGTTGATCTGCAACAAATGGTTTTACCCTTTACAGGTGAAGCTTTCTGGATCAGTTAGTAGTCAGTATCTGACTGCTTTACTTATGGCAGCTCCCTTGGCTCTCGGAGACATTGAAATTGAGATTGTTGATAAACTAATCTCTGTTCCCTATGTGGAGATGACATTGAAGTTGATGGAACGCTTTGGGGTCAGTGTTGAACACAGTGATAGCTGGGATCGGTTCTTAGTTCGTGGAGGTCAAAAGTACAAGTAGGTTTCTCGTCGTTCTTTAGTATATCGTTGTGAAACTTTGTAAATCTGGTTGAATTAAAAGTAATATATTGAAAAAAAAAAAAAAAAAATCTTTCAGATCTCCCGGAAATGCTTATGTTGAAGGTGACGCTTCTAGTGCTAGTTACTTCCTTGCTGGTGCTGCAGTGACTGGTGGGACTGTGACTGTTGAAGGATGCGGGAGAAGTAGTTTACAGGTATTTTGGCTATACCATGTAATGCTTAATTTTTTGAACCTGGTCATTGTATCTTCAAAGTAAATACCAGATAATAACTTCCTTGGGCAAACTATTCTTGAACGTGAGTTTATCATTCTCCTTTGGACATTTTCTTTTTAAAACGTGCATTGAGAAAATAGGTAAAGAAAAACAAGTCAACTCATATATACTCATTACTGTATCAAGGGAGATGTAAAATTTGCTGAAGTACTTGAGAAAATGGGTGCAAAAGTCAGCTGGACAGAGAACAGTGTCACTGTCACTGGACCACCACGGGATTCTTCGGGACGAAAACACTTGAAATCCATTGATGTCAACATGAACAAAATGCCTGATGTTGCCATGACTCTCGCTGTGGTCGCTCTTTTTGCTGATGGTCCCACCGCTATAAGAGATGGTATGCTTTTGCATTTATTGTGACAACCGTATTATGTTTTCGCTTTTTTAGGTTTTAGGTGGTAAACGGAAACAGATCAAGTGTCAGTCTTTAGTTCATATCTGATCAAAACAAATACATTAACAAATCTAGATGCTCTTTAATATGAAATTTTGACTTTAAGGACAGCTAGTTAGAACATTTTCCTGTACTAGGCACCACCCTTGATATCTTGCTTTTTTGTAATTCCTAGTGGCAAGTTGGAGAGTCAAGGAGACAGAGAGAATGATTGCCATTTGCACAGAACTCACGAAGGTTAGATATCGTGGCTTTTTATGCCCTTGTTTTTCCCTATGCCTTGTTATGCTATGGTTGATAGTTCTTCGTCCTTGACTTATGGGGATACATTATTCCAGTTAGGAGCAACGGTCGAGGAAGGACCAGATTACTGTGTGATCACCCCGCCTGAGAAGTTAAATATAGCGGCAATAGATACATACGATGACCACAGGATGGCCATGGCTTTCTCTCTTGCTGCCTGCGGAGACGTCCCGGTTACCATCAAGGATCCTGGTTGCACCCGAAAAACTTTCCCCGATTACTTTGACGTCCTCAAGACATTTACAAAGCACTAGACTGCTATAATGTTAAAGATTTATTCACATAGAGAGCGAGAGAGAGAGAGAGATAGAGAGAGCAATAGCATCGGCCGGCCAACGTCACAACCAAAGCAGCGGGAAGGCAAGCAATTCTTTTTCCCTCTGTCATATATGCCTAGTGATTTTTTGGCTGGCTATGTTTTCCAAGTTGAGCTTGTCATTATTCTCTCGAGACATGTTACCATCTTGTTTGTTTTTTATGGTGATGCGTTGTAAGATATGCAAATTCGCTTTATTATTATTGCTATTATTATCTTTTTTTTTTTTTTTTGGCTTAAATTATAAAATAAGCCTGTGGGGGCAAATTCCACCATCTGGTATGATCTTGAGTTGTAGAAACTTGTTGTTATTTGTATGGGTTTGTAGCAGCAGCACCGTCCTGGATCTACTTTATTATAAGAATTTCCGTGATCTTGTGATGTTATTTATTGAGAAAAGAAACTATATAACTCATCCTCGATAAATTAAATTCTCGTATGCCGATGGTCCAGCTTACCATTGCTAGCAGGGCATGGAACATGATGCCTGGTTATTAAAGAAAGGAACTAATAGGACATGTCCTCTCCTGTCATTTTCTTTTTTCTTTTTTCTTTTTTAATTATCATATTCACATGGGGCTGGTGGTGGATGTGGAGATATTAATGCCCGACATTTTTTTCCCTTGAAAATACCAAAAATAAAAGACATTGATTAAAAAAAAAATCCATTTTTTACAATAAAACTTGAAGTCTAAGATACCCTTTAATTTTATACTATATCTCTATTTATACTCATGAATCAACTTGTTCCAAGTGAGATCTAGGGGAGAGAGAGAAAGAGTAATAATGTTGACTGTTTAGAGCTAGTCTTTAAGAAAGAGGTAGGTCGAGATTTGTTGTTCTAAATTTGCTGTATATCGGTTGTCTCTTATATACTGATGTTATAGTTTATAAATTTAAGAATTTAATGATATAAAAAAATATTAAATACTAAAATCATTAAAATAAAGATAATCATTGAAATAGAAAAATATAACAGTAAATCTGAACTCAACTAGTCGAGTTAGACAGTGGAGAATTTTACATGTGGATTATATATGTTGAGGGAAAGAAGAGAAAAGGATCATGTGGATGGTCAAAATTTTCCAAATGGGTGGGCCATTTGATGTTTGGGTTTAAAGGTTGATGAATATTATAATGATGAGTATAATGTGGGAAATGTGGGGCACGATTTTCAGTTTTATTTTCTTTAACATCACTCTTCATTTTATCTTGAGTCACATTGAGATCTTTCAGATGAAGTAATACTGTGTTTTGGCTCGTGATCCTCCACAGTAATATTCAGCTTCACCCACCTCACATGATGCTGGCTAGAGCCTGACATAAGATTTGCAATTTAAGTTTCCATTTTCGACTATTGGCTAGAGGATCCTTTTTGCTGTCATTTCAAGCTCTGTTTGTGCCTATATCAGATATATATGTGTGTGTGTGTATATATATATATATATAAGTAAGGTCTTCTATATGATGATTTCACTGTTTGGTACATATAATATCAAGATTAATAATTTATAATACTAACTCATGAATATTTAACATTTTTTTTTGTTGGCACTATATTATTTACAGTAAAAGTTCCAAAATGCAACATATTATAAGTTACATCAATTTATCAACAAGAATTTCTATGAGTTTGAAAAATTTACATCTGCTAAACTTGTTACAAAATGAAATTATGATCAACTAATAATTATATGGATTTAAAAAAATTATATCAGCCAGACCGTTACGACTGTTCGATAGAAGATATTACAAGTGCTCCCTAACTTGGAGTCAAAAACTCTCTCCTCAGCACATGAGATGTCTCGTTCACATACACAGTCCAAACGACACAAAAACAGAAAAGAAAAAAAGGGAAAATGGTTTGCTAAAAATAAGCACAGTTGTTTTTATTTGTTAATCATGAATTTAATGACCCATTATGAGGTCAAGGGGGAGAAAGTATAACCTTGTACTACAAATGAATATAATGAACAGACTGTCATTGCCTGGACTTCTTTTGAGCTGTATTTACATGGTTACCTTTTTTTTCTTTTTTCCCCTGAAAAATATTGATCAACTTTTACAGTCATTTTTTTTTTGTCCATTTCTTGTACCAACACTACAATGATAAGGCATGAAACAGTGGCAAATGGGATATGCAAACTATTTAAAATGAAAGGTAATCATCCCAAGCAAAAGCATGTGAAAGCTTTAAGTTTTTTTTTTTTTTTTTAAATAATAGTTTTTAGCTGATAAAATTATAAAGGAGGTAAACACAATCTCCAAATACTAATTTCCATAAAAGGATGAGCATTATTTTGCATCAGCATAATAATGGAATGGAATCACTTTGTTAGCAAATTGTGCAAACGTTAATCATGGCTTTCGCTACCGAAAATGCTAATAACTGAAATAAAGGAAAAGAAGCAAGGGAACCTTAATTGACACACAAAATAAATTTTAATATACACTTTACCCAAAAGGGTCTTTTTGCCTAAAATAACTAAAACTAAAATTTTGTATGAAATATTATTTCCTTTCTTGCAAGAGAAATATTTGTTTTGGTATGGCTAAAATTCCAGATCTCATATCTTGTTGTTTTTCAAAGGAAATATAAATTGTTGGTAGGAGGATTAAAAAAAAAAAAAAAAAGGAAGAAGAAATTCATAATACGATTACAAGTGATTTGAGTGGAGATTTATGAAAAGGATCTGATGTGGAGATCAAAACCTTAATTATTAATATTGATTATTACAGTGTTTTCATTCTACTATTTTAATTGCTAATTGAAATATTCAACTGTTTATAGACCTTTAGTGGTCAACACAGAACTGAATTTAATGAGAGAACCCAAACTCCCAAACTTCCACAAATCTCTCACAGCTTTTAAAAGTTGGGAAAACTTAAGAGCCTCTTAATAATTAATTTCAAAATCACATCCACACCATCTCCAACAAGCTACACACCCCAACATCCTCAAATCCCAAAATTAAGTCCTCCCTAAATTTAGATGCACCCGAAATTTCCTTGATAACTCGAGATAGTATGAGTAAGGTTTCCAAAAATTTTCTTCCTTTGCTTATGGAAAAAAGAAAATTTTTATAAGAGTAATGATATCAAATGGTACTAATTCAATCGGTAAAGTGTGAACATTTTATATTATATGATATTTTCTAAAACAAATAATTAAAAAAAAACTTTCATTCACAATTTAACTCAATTTTTTTAAAGTTCTATTAGTTTATTATTATAATTTCATAACTTAAAATTTAGAAGTCTAACTTTGTATTTACAAATGCAAATGCAATGATTTTTTTTAAATTATATAAAATTTTTAGACATAAAAAACAAATTGTATATTGTTTTTTTTAATATATTTTAAGTTTTTACATTTATTAACTCTAACTATTCAAACTCATACATCAAATATATAACAATTCAATTCAAATTCAATCTAAAAACTCAATTTAAACCTATGCATTAAAGGCATACTCAATTTAAACCAATTTGAGTAAATTCTTGACCTTCATTGCCAAGCTAATGCCTTCACCCTCTTTGATGTACAAAGTCACGAACTCAAACAAAAACACAAGGAGGGATTAGGATTAGCCAATGCCTAATCCAAATCAAGACTTAAGTCATCTTCTCTTGCTTTTTGCAATGTAGAGCTTTATGCATTGTAGAGCTATAAACACAAACACAAACACAAACACAAACACCATCTTCACCCCCACCCCATCACCATTCACCCATTCACCAACACCAGCACATCCCTCCAAGAAACCAGAAGATTCCTATTTCCCCATAACACATTTCCCTCAATCAAACAATATTGGGAGAAAAAAAAAAAAAAAAGGCTAAAAAAAGCTAAACAAAACACACCACCAAACCAAACCAAACTCCATCTCTCTCTCTCTCTCTCCCTCTCCCCTTATCCTTGACACCACCACCACCACACAGCAAAATCAAAATCTCCCTATCCATCTCCCTCCCCCTCTCCAACCTTCCCAACCCCAAATCAATTCCAATCTCCCTCAAACTAAAAATCCTAACCCTAACCCAGATCAAAAAACACAAAAGCATTCAAAAATCAATCAATCACTAAATAAAAATCCCACATTGTGAGAGGTTAAAAAAAAAACACAAAAAAAAAAAAAAAAAAACACAACAACAACATCAACATCAGATGAAGCAAATGTCCCACCTTGACAACATTCCCTCCACACCGGGCAAGTTCAAGATCGACAAATCCCCTTATCACCACCACCACCACGGCCGTTTCCGGTGGCAATGGCACAACTCCTCTCTCGCCAAGCTGATCTTTTGGTCCTTCCTCTTCCTCTGCCTCATCTTCCTATTCTTGCTCCGCTCACCTTCTTCCTCTTCCAACTCTTCTTCTTCTTCTTCTTCTCTCCCTTCCGATCCTTCTAGAAGATCCCTCCGCCACACCTCCTCCACCACCTGGGGCGGCGCCGCCTGGGAGAAGCGCGTCCGGTCCTCAGCCCGCGTCCGCTCCCGCAACGGCATCTCCGTCCTGGTGACCGGCGCCGCCGGCTTCGTCGGCACCCACGTCTCCTCCGCCCTCAAGCGGCGCGGCGACGGCGTTCTCGGCCTCGACAACTTCAACCACTACTACGACCCCTCCCTCAAGCGCGCCCGCCAGTCCCTCCTCGAACGCACCGGCGTCTTCGTCGTCGACGGCGACATTAACGACTCCGCTCTCCTCAACAAGCTCTTCGAGGTCGTCCCCTTCACCCACGTCATGCACCTCGCCGCCCAGGCCGGCGTCAGGTACGCCATGGAAAACCCATCCTCTTACGTCCACAGCAACATCGCCGGCTTCGTTAATCTCCTCGAGGTCTGTAAGGATGTCAATCCTCAGCCCGCCATTGTTTGGGCTTCGTCTAGCTCCGTTTACGGCCTTAATTCCAAAGTCCCCTTCTCCGAAAAGGACCGAACGGACCAGCCGGCGAGTCTCTACGCCGCCACGAAGAAGGCCGGCGAGGAGATTGCTCATACTTATAACCACATTTATGGACTTTCGTTGACCGGTTTGAGGTTTTTCACAGTTTATGGCCCCTGGGGGAGGCCGGACATGGCGTATTTCTTTTTTGCTAGGGATATTTTGAAGGGGAAGGCGATTTCGATATTCGAGGCGGCGAATCACGGCACGGTTGCGCGGGATTTTACCTACATTGATGATATTGTGAAGGGGTGTTTGGCGGCATTGGATACCGCCGAGAAGAGTACCGGCAGCGGGGGGAAGAAGAAGGGGCCGGCGCAGTTGAGGGTGTTCAATTTGGGGAACACTTCGCCGGTGCCGGTTTCGGATTTGGTCAGCATTCTGGAGAGGCTGCTGAAGGTTAAGGCGAAGAGGAATATTATGAAGTTGCCTAGGAATGGGGATGTTCAGTTTACTCATGCTAATATTAGTTTGGCTCAGCGCGAGCTCGGTTATAAGCCGACTACCGATCTTCAGACCGGTTTGAAGAAGTTTGTGAGGTGGTATCTCAGTTACTATTCGGGTGGGAAGAAGGCTGCTAGCTGACCATTTTGAACAAACGAAAATTCTTTTTTCGACTTGTGTTGTGGTGGACTCGTTGCAGGATCCATTCCTCTATGAATTCTCGTTCATTACCGATTCTTATGATTGTTTCTTTCGTTCCTTTTTTTTTTTTTTTTTTGTTGTTAATCTATAAACATTTCTCCGATATCAATGACGCCGATACGAGGAGGAGGACCCTTGTTGTGTGTCCTAAAACCGAGGAAGAGGTTTTGTGGATTGATGGTGGACATTGGACATTGTTTGATGAGCAGGGCACTTCCTAGCTGTGTATTTTAGAAAAAGAGGGATAAAATTGAAGACCATCTCTTTTTCTTCTTATTATTCCTTTTGGATTGTAATTTGTTGTAGCTTTTGTTTTTTTAGAAACTTCACAACTAATAGAGCAGATGCTGCTGATTGATGGACATGTACCATTGTCATGCGATTCAATAAAAATAGCACACATTAGATGAAACTGAATGAAGGAAATACTGTTGGCTTTTTAATGTAATTGGCCCTTTTTTTTTTAAGTTATCATAAATGGAATGGTGCAATATTTGTGTTCTTGAATTACTTCTTTTGGCTGCAATTTTGAATTTTATAAATTTGTGCATCTTCTGCAGGCAATTCTCTTGCCTTGCACTTATTCCTTTTCATTTTTCAAGCAGCTTACTTGTGAATCTAAATCAGAGCACACCCTTTTGTTTTTTTACTTGTGAATCTATGTTTGCTTCTACTCTGGTGTTTTACTTTTCCTTATTTTCTGGACCATTTGTTGTCTTATTCACACATGATAAATTTGTTGCATAAGTTACTATATTCTTTCGAGAGTTACATATTCTTTGAACTGTATTCCAGGGAATAAAATGATTGAGAAGTGTGACTTTGAGCAACTGAGTTTGCCAAGCAACAGAAGAAACCGTTTTCTTTTCTAAATAGAGGAATGTCGGTTTGTTCAATTCCTCTAATAGACGGTCCAAATTGGACCACAACTAACTATGCTACCTAGCAGTTTGCAATCCTAAACTTTGTACTTTTATGTTATATGTACATATACATATACATATATATATCGTTTTATAAGGTATTGATGGACAACTTATTTGCTTTAGTTCCTTTCTTTCTTTTTTTTTTTTTTTTCCTGATTTGAGAGATCTTTCTTAGGTCATGACATGCATGTACATCATCAATTCACGGCCATCGATATTTTCCTCATCGTTGCAGAAACCTGGTTGAGAGAAAGTTTTGGAGATTTTTTTTTTTTTTTTTTTGCTATTTTTGGAATTAACTTTGTCTTCATTTATTAATCATGACTCATTTTATTGCCAGTGTTCTATTTTTGATTTCAACAAAGAGAGTCAAAACAAATATCCTTTAAAGAGTAGATACTTGTACATTTCCTGGCTAGAAACATAGGATCTGCCCCAATCCCTTTGAAGAAAAGAGTTGCTATGCTATCCTACTTTTGACTTTGGATTGCCTAACGTAGAAATTCTTGGAAACTGGTGGTTTCGTCCATATTTCAGTAAATGGGAGGTGAATTTTGACATCTTTTAACTGAAGTGGACATTCCTCCTAGATTTGAGTACATCATTAGTAGGTGACATTTTTTTCTCACATTAAAACCTAAGCAATGTTATGTACAAACCACAAATCATGCGTCTATATAGGCAAAATATTGGTGTTGTCACTAACTGCTTCAACTGCTGAAGAGGGACTCCAACATTTATTCAATCATAATTCACATAATCCCATCAACCTGATTTATAAGCAAATACGTATAATCCTCATGAAATCCTATTGCATCATGGTTGTAACTAAGGATTGAATTTAAATAAACAACTTTAATAATGCAGACTAGGAACTCGGATATAGACCAATACGCTTCTGCTACCACAGCTGAGGGGAAAAGATGAAATGGCCCTTTTGCCGTATTTAGAAGCGTCAACTTTAAAGTTGGTAAAGTGGCTGCAAATCTGAAGTTTCGATTACCATTTAGCTGTGGAATTCATGGTGATACCGTCGGTTGGAGTGGAGGTTTGATACTCCTACTCAGAAAGGAGTGTGATGTAATGATCTGTGATTATTCTCAACATCACATTGATGCTAATGATCGAGAGGAAAATGGTACTGATTGTCACTTTTCTGATTTTTATGGCAATCCATGAGCTTCAGGAAAGACATCATTCCAGGGAGCTTATGTGACGTGTTTGGATGTGTAATATGCTTCCTTTGATGTGCTTAGGAGATTTCAATGAAATTCTTAGCAACAATGATGATGCAGGCTTATTGCTCCGCCATTGACAATGGCGGGTTAGTTGACATGGGTTTTGTAAGCCATCTGTTAACTTGAAATAACAAACGTGGAAATATAGAAATGTCCTAGGGCGTTTGGATAGAGCATCCATCACTTTGACTTCTATGGCTGACCATAGAGCCATTTTGCTCTAGCTTGTGGACCAAGGAAAAACAGATAGGCGAGAGTTGATGTTTAAGCCTAATTGGGCGAAAGAAGCAGAATTTTCTGGATTTGTTCAAGAAGGCTGGGATGTGGTACAGAGGCTTGCTAATGTGATGAGTGTCTAAGGAAATATGAAGGCTTTCTCGCTTAAAGAATGTAGTGGTAAAAGGTTTGGTAATCTTCCCAAGCAAATCAAAACTCTACAGAAGGAGATTAGTGAACTTAACTACTCGCCTCAAACGTCCGTTATCCTTAGGTGCTTAAAAGATAAAGATCTGAGTTTAGATTGACTTTTGATGAAGAATGAACACCCCTAGAGATAGTGTGCTCAGGTGGATTGGATTCTATATAAGGAGATAGTAACTCTAAATTCTTCCATTTCCGTGCTTTCCAATGACAACAGATAAACAAAATTAAGAAGATCATAAATGAAAGTGGCCAAAGGTGCAAGAACGAGCTAAGATAACGCAGGAGGTTTGCATTTTCTTTCAAGATATAGATAAGACTACAGATCTTAATCCATGTGCTGCAGATTCTATCTTCCTGTATATATATGGTTCTCTACATATATTGAAGCAAAGACATTTAGATAAGTAATGTATCATTATGTTTTGTTATTCAAATAACACAAATTAATGTAAATATAAAACGTATTAATTAAATAAAATGCCAAAAATACAATGTAATAATGTCTCAATGTCAAAATAAAGTTGTTTTATAAGCATCCTATCTTTAACATTTTCATGTGGAAAACCTTTAAGGATGTCCTCCTTGTTGGGATTTTATTGAGAAATAAAATAAAAATAGGAAACTGCCAAAAGGCAGAAGTAAGATCGAGGGTGCTGGGTACTGTCTTTGAGGATATATTTTACTCTTCTCGGACGGTGCGGCAGTTTAACCTCCAGGATTCAATGAACTGAGCCTTGTAAGGGTACACCTTCAAATACTCAGCTCTAGAACAACTGTATAGACTATAAATCTCTAGCAAGAATAGGACGACAAAGAGGAGACAAACACGATTTGGAATATCACAAGCCAAGAGTGAACGTTAAATGAAAAGAATTGCATGAGATATAGGTTCTGCTTTTAGTCTTACGGCTGATAGACTCTATATAAACACATATATGAACTTGATTGGTTTTATGGCTCTCGACTAGGTCTTATTTATAAACTTACGTCAGCATGCATTTTGTTTTCACGACAAGCACAAGGAAACTTCATGGAAGGCCAACAACACTTGCCCCACAATTGATAATTCAGAATATTATGAGTTGCATTCAAAGGTGATCCATATTCCAAGACCAACTGGCAATCAGAAGGGCTTGTGGACATCGCCTTCGCGATTGGTGTCTCAAGCCCAATGTTGATGTAGTTGTTACTCCAAGGAATTCCTTTTATGACATTGGCCCAGTCATCCGTGATCACAAGGGCTCTGTGCTGTGAGCAACGGCCAAGAAGGTTAGTGGCTGTTTTTCTGCAAAGTTGAACTGATCGTAATTAGAGAGAGTGTTTCATTTTCTATTGACAACGCAAATATATTTTTATTTTGGGGTAAAAGGTTAAAGGAGCCACTTGGGCCAGTGGGGGTCGGCCCCTGTGTGTACGTCCATTTAGGAAGTCTATGATATTAAGCCATCTCCAACCCAGTTGTTATGGCACTGAAATTTTGCTCCAACCAGATTCTATATCAGGCGCTATTTTGATACAATTGAACACTGTTGCACCATGTTGAGGTCAGCACAAACGCGCTATCTCCCCCCCCCCCCCCCCTCTTTTTATTCTAAAAATTATTTAATAATAAAAAGTGCCTAAAACAAGTGTAAATGTTTGTATATTATCCCAATATATAATATTCTAATTAATTAAACATAAAACAAATATTTATTTTTATAATGGCTAGATAAACAATTAAATATATTAATGTACTAATATGTTATTAAATATACAAGTAAACATATGACAAAATAAAATTGTTGTTGTAAATGGAATAAAAAGGAATATACCGGGTACGTTTCTTTTAGAGTAAAATTTGAAATAAATAGATTGGTGATAAACTTTAAGTTTGGTGAAAAAGTTACACTATTTATTGTAAAGGCTCTGCTAAAATAGGGTTATAAGTTGGATATTGCCTTGTACATTTTGTAAGAAAAGCAGATGTTGGTTAGGTTTTTTTCATCCCTAGACAGGGTAACGAAGGGGCTCACTAACTAGGAAAGTCTATTTCTTCTAATAGTAAGGATAAAGTGTTGGACAGAGTGACTCAGTGAGGATACGGAGGGTGTAATAAAGAAAATTTTGAAGAAAAGAAAGAGTGCTTTGACGTCTATGTCAGAGGAAGAAACAAAATTTTCTTTCTTGAAAAAGCTTAGTGGAAAGAAATAAGAAAGGAAGAAAATGAGAACTGGTCAATTGTGATCTTACCCGTCCCTTATTTATAGACAAAGCCAATCTAGGCTCTAAATATTAAAATCTTTATACTTTGAAATCATTAAAATATATATAGTTTTGGGTTATCAAGGAAGGCTTAGGTCATGTCCAATTGTTACTAAGTGGTATTATCCGGCCTATGCTCTTTACTTATGTAAGATTCCTTTATCCAATTAATCCTATTGATTAAAGTATACTTTGTCCTTCCTTTGGTCCGAGCCATCTTCCAACTTTGGTAGGTCAATTTCTGTTCATTAATACCATCCACTCTTTCCATCATCCATCAATTCCCAACAAAAAATAAAAATTGAGAAATTGTAGTAAATAACATTTTATCGAAAAGAATTAAAAAAAATAGTAAGACTTTAAAATATATGAAGTAAATAATAAATTTATTAAGTAAATGATATATCTATAATATGTAATTAAATAACTTACTTAATAAATATGTTATTTATTTCAAATATTTTGGTAACCTAGTTATTGTAGTTATTTTCTAAAAACTGCTATTTACTTTTTTATTTCTCAAAAAATTTATGGAAAAATGTTAATTTCCCCTCTCATTTTTACCCCCTCGGCCTCTTATTGGTTGTCTTTTTCTTTTTTCTTTTTCCAAAATGCGAATTTTTCTATACCACTTGATGATGAATACAAACTCAATCTTAATCTTCTATTTTGAAACGATTCCTTTATTAATTAATTTTAAACTTTTGATAACCTTTGATGTGTGATACTAAAATGTGATCTTAAACTTAGAAAATCCTAGTACTAGTAAAATTTATTATCTATAGGGGTCAATTTAAAATCAAATTAGGACTTGGCTTGTTTTCCACCTTCTGGGTGGGATTTAATAATTCAAAATAAAATTTTAACGTTTGATTATTAATTCAGGTATTATGTGAATCGTCATTTTTTTAATAAGTCTTTAATGATTTCTATATTAACTACTTTAAAGTTTTTTATATTAATTTAGGTGTTAGGAGGCGGGATGTGTCTTTTGAAGTGGGCGATTTGGTTTACTTGACCTGAAACCATATCGGCGCCATTCTCTTGCTTGGTTTGTAAATGAAAAATTGGCTCCGCGTGATTTTGGCCCTTTTCCAGTGGTAGCGAAGGTCGGTCAAATGGCATATCGTTTGGCTCTTCCTCCTCCATCCAAAATTCGTCCAGTTTTTCATGTCTCACAACTACGAAGGGCTATCAGATCAATTGAAGTCTCCGGGCACATTCTATCTCATTTGTCGGTCGATATGCAGTGGCTCGTTGAACTGAAAGCCGTGTTGGGAACTCACCAATCTCCTTTAGATCATCACCATGGGGAAGTGTTAATCAAATAGAAATAGCTGCCAAAGCTTGAAGCAACGTGGGAGCCTTTTGAAGTCATACGACACCAATTTCTGGAGTTTTACCTTGAGGAAAAGGTGACTCTTTACCAGGGCTATATTGGTAAGCCTCAAGTTCGCTTTACCTATGTGAGGAAAAGCATGAGGAAGAATGGGAACCAAGAGAAAAGAGCTGGGATGCAAGGGGAGGCTTGAGTTAGTGGCTAGTAAGGGGTAGTGGAACTGTTGTAACTGTTTAGGGGCTGGGAGGGTCTGACACCGATCATTTGGAACCGGAATGGTTATCTCTTTGGTAGATTTTCATTGAATGGTGAATTCTTTGTTTCTATATCTTAAGGTGATGAGATCTTATCTTTGAGTGGTAAAATAATTTATCATTTACTATCTTTAATCGAACATGTCCTAATCCTCTCAAATTAGTATAACCATTTCAGTTCCAAAGAATCGCTGTCAAGGTCATTGGTTGTTAGGTTATTGGTGATTGGGGAAGTCAATGAAGAAAAGAGGCAGTTTTGAAGATTGTAGCTGAGTAAAGTAGTGAGTCTTAGATTAGCCAAGCAAGGGAGATTCAGCGAAGTCTCAAACACCCAACTTTAATTCATCAATAAAACTACAATTCTTTTGTTGTGTGCATTTCTTGGTGTTCTTCTCTGATTTTCAAACAGGTCATTCTCTGTATTATTTTTTTAATAATTTAAGTATTTTTGTACTTTGAATTTTTTTAATCAAACTAATTATTGGTTTTTGTTTAAAGAAAAATCTCAAATTAAACTACTTTTTCATTCATTTTCCAAGTCAATGGAAACTGACAAGAAAAAAATAAAAAAAACACACACACACACACATACAAAAAATTACTATATGCAAAACTAATAATACACCAGAATATAACAAATAATCCACTAGAATACAAAAAAAATATTTCGCAAGAATATAAAACAATCCTCTAGAATACATAGAGTAATCCACCAGAATATATATATATATAAAAAACTAGGATTTATGAAATTTCAAAACTTGTAAAATCCTTTAGAATACAGATAATTCGAGGGCGGTGACAAAGCTAAAATATTTTATCTGGGGAACTAATAAGTAATAACTATATAATGAGTAATTAAGGATTGATATGATAAAATTTTTGTTTTGAGGGGCTTTTATGCAAATTAATCCCAAATTACAGGATTAAAAAAAAAATGATAAAGCATCCCTCCCCCCTCCTGCCCAAGGCGCAAGCTCCTTCCATCCTTGAGTGAGGGATAAGTTTCAAGCATTTTCTTGATGCTCTGAATCCTCGTAGAAGCAGCTTTCTTCCTTGACGGTATCCTAGATCATGGTGGTGTCGGTATTGTTGTTGGCTCTGAAACTATTGCCCATCATGTTGTAATTAATTTTTGATGTTGTTGTTGATGATGATAATGATTTTAGGGTTTTATTTATTTATTTACTTTAATAGTTATGATTTATCGTTTAATATATCTTTTATTAACTTTTGACACTCATTTCTAATTTAAAAAAAAAAATCTTGTCATGTCTGCAATTTCATTAAGGTTATAGATAAAAGTAAATAACGATTTGAATAATTTTGAATGTATCACCATATCATTAATGTTTTGAACAACCCTTATTTATATTGATGCCTAAATTTTTTTATAAATAAAAATAATCATTAATCATCAAAAAATATATTGATATTGATCAATTATTAACTATACATGATCAAAAGATCAATTGATCAATTACTGATTAATAGTTTTATACGGCAATCGTTTTGTAAATTTTACTATACTTTCATCATTTATTAAAAAATTTTTGAAAAAATGGTCATAAACCACTAATTCCATTCGATTACCTAGCCCTACCTTCCCAGGTTAAAATTACATCGCTGCACGTGAAATCATTATTTTGGACAACATTAAAAGACGCTTCCATCCACATTTATATTGTTATAAACCCACATCAACAACTTTCCTCCAAATATATGTATATATATATATATATGAAAAGTTTTTAATTTACGAACAAAATTACAGAAAAAAGTGTATGTCTTAATTACTTTTGATGATTTTTCATTTTATATAACTTGTTATAATATGTAAAGTAACTTGTTAGTCTTAATTATTAATTAAATATTTTTTTTGATAATGAGAAATTAATATATAGAATTACCATACCGGTCTATTTTTTTTTTCTCGCACCTTCTTGATTTCTTACTCATTCTTTTCCTATATAATATGTATCAATTGTTTTGGATTCTGTGTCTTTCTTGCTTTTTTTTTTTTTTTTTGGTCGAAACCACTTTGTTTCTTTTATTTCTTTTTCTTTTATGTTTATTTCTACTGCTTCCCTTTTTTTAGCTCAGGCAAAAGTTTGTAAATTTGTAGTCATTAGTCACCCTCCTTAATGTTAAAACCGCTCTTCATAAAAATTTTTCTACAAATTTTTACTTGTTCGTTATTGTTATTTTTTTAATGTTGATGAAAAAAAAGAAATAAAAACATTTGAAAAGGTTTCAAAAGAACATCAATGGCACTCTTAATGGTGAGATATACTACTTCTTATTGCATCAACAACAAAGTATTCTGGGATTTTGAACCTCTCTCTTATTTAGCCTAACTTTTATGAGTGGAAGTCACAGTAAAAACTGCTCATATATAGATTTTGTGTAAAGATCAGTAATAGATTGAAAGTAAGGAGAAGCAATGGTAGTGGAGATAGTGGCGGCTTGGTCGAGCAGTTCATCGGCTTTAAAAATCCAAATAGAGTATTTTTTTTTTGTAAGAACTGGAATATATCATCATTAATGAGAACTAGCTTTGTGCAAATGCATGTGTTTAGTAAAAATGAATTTGTTATAATCCATTTACAAAAAAAAAAAAAAAAAGTAAAAATAGAAATGAAGTTTTAATTATTAGAAGAAAGAAATATTTAATTAGGTCTATCAAAAAGAAATATTCAACACAAAATTATTTTACTGAGTAATACTATAGAAAAAAAAATGCAAAGATTGTAGGATAAATATTTAAGTGTAAATATGTTTAAATATTTTTTTCGAATGAAGAATATATCAAAGTATTAATTTAGTAAAGAAAAAGAAGAGAAGAAAGAAGTAATTTTGGTAGATCATATTTAAAATATATTAGGTATTAGGGGGCAATAACAATATAAAAAAGTAAAATGCTTGAAAGAAACAATATGAAAGGTTTAAATAAGTAAAAAAAAAACCTAAAAGGTTAAAGAAAAAAAGAAAGAAAGATTAAAAAAAAAATTCAAAACACAGTGCGTTTTGCTTGAAACCAGTTGCACAGTAGCCATCTTTGGTTATTCTAATATATTGTTAGATTAGATTAAATTAAAGGAGTGAACTAATAAAGGAAAAAAAAAATCTGAAATTAAATGCTTTATAGAAACAAGTATTTCATTTAAAAAAAAAAAAGTCGAAAACAACAATCGATAAAAATTAAGAATATGTGGAGTCTAGTATGGAAATGAGATTTAAAAATGAAATAAACCGAATCGTAATGGAAATGAAATAAAAAATTAAATTCAAAAATTAAAAAATTAATTTTTAATTTAGATTTTATTGGGCAGTAGTAGCTTGTCTATCTCAGGTTGTGACAGGGTCCTTCTCGCCTCATATTGCAGAGTGTCTAGCCTTGAGGGCTGGAGTTTTGCTGGCTCGTGACTTGGGGCTGCAGATGGAGATAGTTGAATCTGATGCTCTCAGGGTAGTGCAAGCAGTAGATGGTCCTCCCTCTTTTGGAGATGATAGTGTGGTTATTGATGATGTTGAGGATCTATAAGTGCTGGATATCTTTTTGCGTTGTGTTCATGTTCCTAAACAAGTTAATTACGTGACTCATAAACTTGCCTCTTATGCTTTGTCTTATGATTTAGTTTGTATTTTCCAGAGGCTAGTCTATTTTTTATAGCTCGTGAGGTTCGGAATGATTTGATCAATTAATAAAATACAGCATTTCTTTTTAAAGAAATTTAGATTTTATTTAAATAACAAAAATAAAATTAAAAAAAATCATATAAACAGATTAAAAACAAATTACTCATAAAAAATCACATTTAATGAAATTTTCAAGTTTAATGTCTTATATCATAACAATAATCATGGATAAATAAATATTACAGTAACTATTGAAATCATATTTATACGCGTATGTGTATAATATATATATAAATTCCTCGACGATATTAAGTGCGTGTTTGGTTTTGTTTTTAAAACAGATTTTACGATTTCTTAGGAAATCGATTTCAAAATCGATGTGAAATTGTGTTTGGTTTGTATTGTTTTTGAAAACAGATTTTAAAACGAATCCAAAATCTCCTTTACTCCCAACGTAAAATTGAAAACAACTAAAAGTCGTTTTCTCTGATTTTATTTTTCCCATTTCTCTGATTTAATTATTATGGTTAATTAAGATTTAATTAATATAGTAATTACTTAAATATTATGGTTATTAATTTTTAATTCATTTTTCAATTAAAAATTTTTATTAATATTTAATTTTTGGTATTCGTAATAATTTTTTTTAAATCAAACATAAATATGTTTTTATAGAATACTTATAAAATGACTGGTTTTCAAAAATATAACCAAACACAGTTTCACTTTTTGTTTTTCAAAACATACACTCAGAAAATAAAACCAAACACAATTTCAAAAACGTTCTCAGAATTGTTTTCAAAATGATATCAAATTCAGAGAATTTGAAAACATAACAGATTTCAAAAATAATACTAAACGCTACCTAAAAGGCACTTCTATCAACTACTTTCCTCTCTCTATCTATAAATATAAATTAACTCCACCTTCGTGCACATAAATTCTAAATTTAATTTTTTAAAATATTAATTTATATATTATATTAATTAATTAATTAAAATAATGATATTTTAAATATTTATTAATAAAAATAATAAAAACTCATGTAAAAATAAATAACACTTAAAAATTGATTAAAATTAATATACTATTTTTTTTTCTCCTCAAAATGGGTGAAATCAGGTTTCTAATGCCCTGTTTGGTGAATACACTACATTTATATTGCGTTTAATACAATGCATTGAATATAATTTGTATTTGGAGGAAAAGTATTAGTATTGCATTTGAATACAATGTGTGTTTAGATGAAAAGTATTTGAATTATATTTTAATAATAAATATGTGATGTGATGGGTAAAAGTAGAGAGAAAAAAAGGAGAGAGAGAATATATGATGTAATTAATAAAAGTAATAGAAAAAGTAAAATAATGAATAATAATTGTATTGGATTTAAAATATGATGTGATTGGTATTTGAATGAAATATTTTTGTATTTGAGAGAAAATTGCATTGCATTTAAATGCA
The DNA here is from genome assembly GCA_035233585.1 of Antiaris toxicaria. NCBI lineage: Eukaryota > Viridiplantae > Streptophyta > Magnoliopsida > Rosales > Moraceae > Antiaris > Antiaris toxicaria. The sequence goes on from CP141161.1 coordinate 12,769,580, forward strand.
ATACAAAAAAAATGTGTGTACTAAATGACACATAAGTCCAGAACCGGAGACCACCGGTATCTTTCCCCCACAATGATGCACGATTTGGCATGTAGGAGGTGTTGGAATGTCCACAAAAAGTTGTCAAAAACTATGATTGAGTTTGGGGAAGGTGTTGGAGATGTTTATTTTTGAGTTGAAAAAAAATTATTTTAGAAAATGTGTTTGAGAGAAAAAACTGTTTAAGGTGGAAAAATAAAAAATTTTAAAAATTTTTTTGAAAAAAAAATCAATATGGATATTATTTCGTTTCTCTCGAAATTCTACGTAATTTTAAAAAAATTTTATCTCATTTGAACTTGTATACACAAAGTTATAAATTTTTAAAATTTGGAGTTTATTGTAACATTTTAGAGATGTAAATTGAAAAAAGTGAGGAAGCTTTGGAAAAAAGTGGTATTTTGAGGGCTGGTTTCTAGCCCCAAACACCCCCCTAAAAAATGTTTCCCTCTTCGATGAAACTTCTTGGAGTTTTCCCTTTTCTTCCTCAGCTTTTTCTAGCGGCAATTTTTTTCGATAAAAAATTGACTTGTTGTGTCTTTGCTCTTCCACCAAAGAGACAGAGAGAGAGAGAGAGAAGGAGAGAGAATTGCAGGTTCGTTGTTTTTTCAGTCTTGAGTGGTTTGTTTCTATTTTCATATTGCAGTCTCATGTCCTGTTTCTGTCCATATTTTCTGCTTGGTTATAGTGACAATATTTCAATTTTCTGATCATATATTGAGGGGCTTTTGCTAGCAGTCCGGTATGGATATTCAAGTCTTGATATTTTTTAAGGCGAATTTGTCTTGTAACTATTTCTAGCTAATTCTACTATTGCTCTTTCTGAGTATATATAGGTGATCAAGCATGGACATTCTTGCCCATACTGATATGGCTGCTTCTTCTTCTGCTATTTCGCCGGCTTTCAAGTATGATGTCTTCGTCAGTTTCAGAGGTGAAGATACCCGTTATAATTTTACCAGTCATCTTTTCAAAGCCCTTCGGCAAAAGGGAATCAAAACATTCAAAGATGATGAGGAGCTTGAGAGAGGCGATGAAACTTCCCCAGCACTTCGGAAAGCCATAGAGTTATCAAAGCTTGCTGTTATCATTTTCTCAAAGAACTATGCATCTTCCTCTTGGTGCTTAGATGAACTTGTGCACATAATCGAATGCCGAGAAAAATACAACCAAATTGTTCTACCGGTTTTTTATTGTGTAGATCCGTCAGATGTCCGACGGCAAAAGAGGAGTTATGAATCTGCATTTGCTATACACGAAGAACGTTTTGGAAATAACATGGACAAAGTGCGGAAATGGAGGAATGCTTTGAAAGCGGCTGCTGATATAGCTGGATGGGACTCACAGATCATTAGGTAGGTTCGGTTTACATTCTTCCGACTTAAATTTTTACAATAAAAGAAATAGACATTTGTTCTTCCTGTATTTAGTTGACCCATGCTCCCCGATGCTGATGACCGATGGAAGAAAGTCTAGTAAAAGCCCGACTAAAGACTTTAGATCACTGTTGTATTTGTAGTGCTTGGACCAAATTTCACCCTTTTAAACAGTTAAGAAACATTTTAGCTCAAAAAAAAAAAAATATTGAGATCAAATGGTAACTTTGTGAAAAGGTTGGGACTAAAGGAACAAAATTTTTATTTTTATTTTTGCCCAAAGTGTTACTTGAACATCTACCACGCTTAACTAAAAGCCCAATCACGCTTTTAATATACTTACAGAGAAGTGTACATATGTACACACGCACGTCATTATATTTTTCTTTACGTATTAGTTATGAATTTCTTTGCCTCTACGTTATAATTCTTCAATTCATATTAACTACCTTTCCTTCATACATGCTAGGTCTGAATCCGATTTAGTTGAGCTGATTATTGGAGCTATTATAAGCAAAATGAATCATAATCCATCAAGCGATGATTTGAAGGATTTGGTTGGAATTACGAAACGTGCTGCACAACTTGAATCCTTACTACGAATTGGCTCTTTGAACCTTTGGAAAGTAGGCATTTGGGGAGTTGGCGGTATAGGTAAGACAACCCTCGCACGAGTTGTATTCAACAAACTCTCTGATAAATTTGAAAGTCGTTGTTTTATTGAAAATGTCAGAGAAGAATGGGGAAAAGGCCACAAACATTACTTAAAGGAAAAATTGTTTTCTGAATTGTTAAATGAAAAAAATCCACATATTGGCACCTTGTCTGTAGGGTCAACTTATGATAAGGTTCGATTATGTGGTAGAAAAGTGTTCATTGTTCTTGATGATGTGGATGATTCAGAGCAGGTAGAGTTTTTACTTGAAAACAACAATTGGTTTGGCTGTGGGAGTAGAATCATCATAACAACTCGAGATATGCAAGTGTTAAGGGAACAAGTTGACGAAATATGCAAAGTTGAGAGGTTAGATGATGAGGAAGCTCTTCTACTCTTTCATTCAATTGCTTTTAAAAGAACCCTTCCCACAAAAGAACTTTTACATCTTTCAGAAAGAGTCATAAACTATAGTGAAGGTATTCCATTAGCTCTTAAAGTTTTAGGAGCCTTCCTTTGTGGGAAGAAACATGAAAACTGGGGATATGAATTGAACAAGCTGAAAGAATGCGCCAACCCAAAAATTCAAAATGTGTTGAGAATAAGTTTTGATGGATTGGATAGAAAGCAGCAATGTATATTTTTAGATATCGCTTGCTTTTTCAAAGGTATGCATAGAGATTGTGCAGAAAGGATATTGGATGCTTGTGATTTGTTTGCAAAACCAGGAATCGATGATCTCATTGATAAATCTCTCATTACTATCAAACCTGGTAATATACTTTGGATGCATGATTTGGTGCAAGAAATGGGATGGGAAATTGAACTGTCTATCAAAGAGCGTTCAAGGCGTCGTAGATTATGGAAGCCTGAAGATGTCTACCATGTCTTGAAACATAATATAGTAAGTACTGAATGCACTTTTTTTTATTTTTTGAAAAATGGCAGGAAAGAGTAATTATTATTGCAGCAATAAAATCATTATCATATGAACAATTATGAGTTGTAATCAATTATTTTTAGTGTTATTCTTAGTATGTTTACTAAACTTTACTTTTTCCTTCATTGTTAGGGCACTATGGAAATTGAGGGAATATTTCTAGATATGTCAAATATCAACGAAGTAGTCCTCAACCCGGCCTCCTTTCAAAATATGTATGAGCTAAGATTGCTCAAAATTTTTTGCTGCAATAAACTCAAAAAGTGCGAAGTGCGCATTCCTCTCAAAGATCATAATCTCCAGTTTCTTCCTGATTCACTTAGATATCTTCATTGGGAGGGATATCCTTGGAAGTCTTTGCCAAAGAGTTTTAGGCCACAATATATTGTTGAACTTAACCTGTCTTACAGCAAAGTTAACAAACTTTGGGAAGGGAGACAGGTAAGACTTAAATTTTCGTGTATTGATCAATAGAACGTCTAATATAATTTTGAAGTAATTCTAACTATTTCTTGCATTTTTTTTTTTTAATTTCGTTGAATAGCATCTAGGGAGTTTAAAAAAGATTGATCTTGGCTACTCCAAGCAACTAGCTATTCTTCCAGATCTCTCTGAAGCTTCAAATTTGAACCACGTATATCTGGAGTATTGCACTAGTTTGCAAGAAATTCCTTCCTATTTTCAAAATCTCAATGAGCTTAGAACTCTCATTCTTGAGGGTTGCTCATCTGTATGTGAGTTTCCAAGGGTCCCCAAGAGTATTGTATGTTTGGTGTTGAGTAGAACAGCAATAAAACGAGTTCCATCCTCGATTGGGCGTCTCTCTTGTCTCGAGATATTAAACCTTGACTACTGCAAAAAGCTCAAGCGTCTTCCAAATTATAGTATCTCAAAGTGGATGATAGAAAATTTGAAAGCCGTTACACTCGAAGGAACACCTCTATCACGTGATAATTTACCCTGGTGGATTAAATATATGATGGCGCATTCACCACTGAGCCTTTATCGCCATAGTTTGAGCAGTAATGGTTATACCGGCTCTCGTAAAGCTAGTATTTTCCCGTTTCGTCCATTTTCAAAAGTTAAATCTTCACCAGAGCTCCCATTGTTCGGATTTTGTGACAACCGCAACCGCATGTATGTGGAGATCATTTCATCTTCAACTGAAGGACTACGCATGCAAAATCGAACTAACAACATAAATGTTGATGCTTTTGAAGAGGTTCTATTTTATAATTGCTTGCACTTCTATGGGAAAAGATACAGTTATGACGAACTGAGTTCTTCTGTCCTAAAGCTTAAATTGCTTTCTAGCAAAATTGCCTTGCAAGAATTTAGCGGAGTATCTCTCTCTCTCTCTCTCTCTCTCTCTCTCAACGTATATGTATATAGAATTATTCTCATCTAGGCCAATTGAATTTTGTTGTTGCCGCTTTATCCTCGAAACCCTAAAACCATCACTTTGCACAATCAATTTTTTAGACTGTCCCCCTTAACCTCTTCTGTTAGAATTTTGGTTAAACACCACGTGTACTTGACTCTTTTTAATCAGTCTATTTTTAACCATATAAGGGGTTAAGTGGGACTAGAAGTTCTTAATGTTCAGAAATAAAACGGGAATGACCCTAAAGTTCAAGCGCATAGATGAGAATATTCCTTATATATTTTTCTTAATTTTAATCTCATTTGGTTTAAAGATGTTGATGACTATTTATAACTAATGGTGCAGGGTCTTCCTAATGAAGCAGATGTTGGCATATGTAGTCCGGGGATCGAAATTCCAAATTGGTTCCATTATCAATCTGATAGAATTACAAGAAACGATCAGGAAGTAGTGATCGAGCTTCCCTTCAACTCATTTAATCCCAACTTTTTGGGTTTTGCCATATGTGTTTCTTGTAATTTTGCCAACGCTCGTTTCTTTTCTCGGAAAGTTAAACTTGTATGTAGACCGTATTTGGAAATGAACAATGGCGCTGCGTTGTCGTGGGATTTATGTTCTTATAATCAACCTAAAGAGGATTGGCTCACTGTACGGGAAAGGATCACCAAAGTTGCATTTGAGTTTTCATTGCGAGGAGCAAACAGAAGCAATCTCTTACTTGGTGGGAAAATTATAAAGTGTGGAATCCATCCACTTTACGAGGAAGATGCCAAAAGATTTGGCCTACTTAATCACGGGGACTGGTATCTAGAGGAGGAGCAAGACGAAGAGGAGGAGATCAAGGAGGTGGAGATTGATGTGGAGGAAGACAACCAGCAACGCAGGTATGCCTAAAAGTCACTATCTTCCGAATAACTATAATTTGGTAGCCAGAGTTTTTGGTCGGGGGCTAATAAACATGATTTGGATGATTAAAGGATATTTGGAACAAGTTTTCATTTTTAAGGGTGTTATTTTGAAATTTTATTGAAAATCATAGGGTTGTTTTATGTAATAACCCGGAAAATTCATATTTCTCGGAAGATAAATACACAATGAATTTAAGCGTTAAAATGTAAAATTAAGTAATTTAATATTGTTTAGAACTAAAATAAAATGTTCTAACAATGTTAAAAGATGAAAAATGATTAATAGTGATATTATGTGTATACACGTGTGTGCCACTCACAGTATCAATAAGTAGGTCAAGATGATATTATCTTGACGTAAAACTGATAAATTTGGGTTCAGCACTCCCAAATTAGTTAGGATAGCCTATCAGCACGCTCAAATTTGATAATTGAGCACAAGGGTAATTTTTGACCGAAAATTCGCAGTATCGGAAACTGGTTGAAATGACCTTAGATGAAAATAAAACTGATATATTTGGATTCAGGACGTTCAAATTAGTCAAGATAGCCCATGTTGAAATTTTAGGCGAAAAAGTATATAAGGAGCGAAAAAAAGTGGAATTTTCTCATTTGTCCATGTGTACTCTCTCTCCTCATTTCTCTTTCTCTCTCTACCCGAATATGTACAATAACCAACTATCGGAAACGGTGTCCGTTTTCAAAACCGCCGGTGTCATCGGAAAGCTCTCGCCGAGCTGAGTCCGATGGTGGGTCGACGCGACGGAGCAGCCGCTGGAGCAAGCCGCACGCGCCGCCTGAAGGTCGCCGGAGTCAAAATCTTCCCGGTGAGATTTCTCCGCCGTCCGGCCACTATTTGCCACGAAACTGGTCCCAAAATGTTCGTGGTGAAGAGTACTACAAAACCCATGTGATGGATCGCCTCAACACCGGCGGAATCGCGCCGCCCGAGTTTCGAAAATCCGGTGAAATGCCGCCGTGGAGCCGTCGTCGAAACCACCGATTTCGGCCGAGTTGAAGTACGCCGTTGGTACAGAAATGCTCGCCGTGAAGAGGGGAGCAAAAGCCCCAAGTCAATTGCACGCCACAACCCCGGCACGGCGCAGTTCCAAAGCCGCCGTCGTGACCGAGTTTTCAAGGGGCGATTTCCGGCGATAGAGGTGTCGAATAGTGAAATTGAGGCTACCAATGGATTCCTCTCGTCGAGATCTTCAAGATGGACTACCCACATTCTACCGTCGCAGCCGTCAACCGCCGGTCGCCGCCGGTCAACGGCGGTCAACGGCGACCGGTGACCGAAAATTGAAGTTTGGTCTGTTGGCCTATTTTTGACGTTCCGGACGCATCCGCGGAGTCGGATTTGCAAGACGGGACCTCAGATATGAAGAACGAAGAATTAGAGTTTATGCCGTCGAGATCGGACTGCAATTCAGTATAAATTCCAACCTCTTTATGTTCTGCAATTTAATTGTTTGGGACTATTATATGATTTTATAATTATTGGTATGAAAATTATGGAAAAGAATGTATGTAAAAAGAAGAAAATTGCTGTAATGGAGAAAAAGAAAAATATGTGATAATGTAATGATTTTACGTAAACAGTATGAGTTTTATGTAAAATCTAGGCCTCTGGTATAGTACGTGATAGAATTAGATCAGGATAGATGGTTTTCAGGTGTTTCCTAAACGCTGGAACCTCAAAAATTAAGGGAAAACTCTGCTGAAATTTCTAAAAACGACACCAGGGGTAATATGGGAAAACGAGGGATAAAATATGATCGGGAAGGGAACCCGAGCCCCCTCGAGGAATTAGGGCATGAAAAAAGGAAAGGGGAAAGTTATAATTTGTAAACCGACCCTTCGTAATCCTAGAACGCAAGAAAAACATGAAACCGACTCTTAGGTTAGAATAGTACTTCCCGAAGGCTGGGAATGTGAAAAAATTGGTAAAATGATAAGAATTGATTCGGAAAAGGTCCGATAAGATTTAGAAAGTTAATTAAATAATTTTGGGTTTAGAAAATCCAGCCTAAGTATGAAAATGAAAATGTTATGATTAAACGACCCATCAGGGGCAAAATAGTAATTTTTCCCAAAGATTATCAAATTATGGGAAAAGAGCCCCAATGACCCCAGAATAGGTTAATAAAGTTTGTAAAAGCCAAAATTGAGGTTTAAGTTATGAAAAATCACGTCAAGGGTAAAATTGTAATTTTGTCAAAAGTTAGGGGTAAAATCGTAATTTTTCAAAAAGTTAGAGCAAAATTCGAAAAGGGCCATTAAGGTTTAAAAAGCTGTCCTAAGGCTATAATTAAGGGTTATAAGATTAGAATTAAGCTTTTTAAGAAAATAAAAGCTATAAATAAAAATGTGATTAACGGACAAAATTTGTGTGTAGGAACCCAATTCAGGCGCGACAAAGGATGTCGATGGATTCCAAGAAAAGGATAAGCATGCTATAAGTAAGTTCAAACATTTACCCGTCTGCAACTATGAACAAGCTTATAGTATTTATATGTTTTGTATGTAAATGTCATGATGTGATTTATAATGATGCTATAGTAATGCTATAACAATATTATGATGATGTTAAAAGATAGGTTTTAATAAATAATTTATAAAAATATATATATATGAATAAATATTGAATTACGAAGGAAATGTATTATAAAAGATTTATGAGAGTCACGATGTGATAAAGAGGGCTAGAAGAATAGAAAGAGTAAGAACGAGAATGTTATGATAGGATGCATAAGAAAGAGATGAGATATAAAAGGAAAGAATAGATGTTTTATGAAAAGTTTTATGAAAGTTAGGTTATGATTGATAGAGCAACGATGATCGGTGATGAAAGCAATTAAGAAAAGGGTATGTTTTATGATAACGAAATGATAGGGGTTTTATGAAAAATGATATGAAAGTAAAGAGTTAGACAAGAAAGAGAAGCAATGATAGGTTATGATGCAAGGTATGATGAAAGGATTAGAATATAACGATAAGATGTGATTGATAGAATAGAACGATAGACTATGATCGATAGGAATATAATGATAAGATAAACAGAGAATAATTGTCTGCACATAAATAAATGTGTTTTTGGTTGTTATGATGTGATGTGGTGTGATAATATATAAGTAATATGTGCTATATATGCTATGCTAAAGTGTGATTAACATAATTCACACAAGTAAAGTAAAAAAGTAAGAAAAGAAAAACAACGAAAGAACAAATGTTCCATGAAATGTTTTATGAAAAATGAGAAAGGAAAGATTATGAATGTCATGAAAAAGATGTATAACGAAAAAAATCAATATAAGAAAAATAAAAGCCTACAAGATAATAAGACTGAAAACTTAAGTTGTTGGCGTACCGGTCTCCCTACAAGGTCGAGACTTCCGGTCTATATCCTCCGCGTAAATGTGGTGCTACCCCGAAGGTGCGGTAGATTAAAGGATGGACCAACCCTAAAGGTGCGGTTTTTATGTGACTGTGACGGAGGTTGGTGGGTCGCTCCCCCTCCTCCCACTGTCCGCGCGCAAATAGGTACGTCCAACAACGGGCCCAACCAAAAGAAAGTGGAAAGAAAACAAACGAAAGGAGAGTGAAAAGAAAAGAAAGGAAAAGAAAAGAAAAGAAAAGAAAAGAGAGGAAAAGAGAGTGCGTGAAAAGAAAAGAAAGGAAAGGAGAGTGAACAGAAAAGAAAAGAAAAGAGAGTGAAAAGAAAAGAAAGGAAAAGAGAGTGAAAAGAAAAATAAAGAACGACATAAAAAGAAACAAATGATATGAAAAAATGACATAATGAAATCGATGAAAAATAAATAAATAATAAAACGAAGTTAAAAGAACATAATAGAATTAATATATGTGATGTGATGTATTTGATGTTATGTGTATGATGTGAATGACACGTTTTTTACGTGATGTTATGCTAGTGTATATGTTACTGGTTTATAAGATACAAAAAGATAAGAGATGAGGACAAAACGATAGAAAAGTTTTAAAGGTTTAGAACAGAAAGTTAAGAAATGATAGGAATGAAAAGCAAAGAAATGAAGAGATTAGATCAGAATGATAAGAGATGATCGATAGAATGATAAGAACGATGAACGAAGAGATAAATGAACATGAAGAGGCTAACATAATATGTTATGTTTCGAGGATATGTATAGACGATGTGTATGATGTGTATATACGTGATGTCATATATTCTAGTAATAACATATATTACTAGTATTTATAAATTAATGAATGTATATTTGAACTTACTGAGCATCTAGCTCATTAGTTGTTCATATGTTACAGGTAAGCAACCTGTTAGTTTAAAGTAATATGATGGACAACGGAATGATCTGCACGTGCCAAGGGGCTGGGCGAGGGTATGGTACTACCATGAGTCTTTCGCTGAGCATTCAAAAAGGAAGATGAAAGAAAGAAATTTATGAATTATATGTTATAAGAGTATGATAGAGATATAGGCATAATATGTAAGTTTAAAAAAAAAATTTGCTATAGAAATTGCTTCCGCTTTAAAATGAGAACGTTAAGAATAGAAGGTTAAGTATGTTAAGTAAGAAGATGACGACCTACGAGGTTGCCAGCCATCGCGGTCGGCGTCAAAGCTCGGCTGGTTGGTATGGTAACGTACGTGGGGGGCGTCACATTTTAGGCCATCCGCCTGGGACAACTTGCATAGATCAAGGAGTTGTTTTAGGATGCTTTGAAAAATCAAAAAAAACAGAAGTAGGAATTATACTAATAGCAAAAAAGTGGATTTTACAATGGCTTTAAACAACGGTTAAAAAATTGTCCTAGACCTTATTTAGTTGGCACAACCCATTTAAGAATTGTTTCAATAAGAAATAATAGTAGAAAATGCCTATATGACTATGGTTTCCTGAAGGGGGGAAAAAAATCATCATCAAATGTTGTTCCATCATATTAGGGAAAAAAAAATTTCTTTTCCAATTTTTCGAGAGATTGGCCTGTCCCTGTATTAGTTATTCGAAGACCCACATTTCACATAATTATTAAGAAATAAATTAAATTACTAAGTACGCTATTTCTAATTTTCATTCAATTCATCCCTACAAATGAACTCTAAACAAAGTCCAAATTAAGAAGCGAGAGAGACGAAAGACCGAATACACCACCAGTTCTGATCTTTAGATTATTACATGGTCTATCACAGAACCCAAATACCATTGCATGGGCATTGTCTAATGAGATCTCTAGTTCATTGAGTTTCCCAAACCAACTGTGACATAACCTTGTCATGGGGGGTTGATCACCTACGAGACGAAGTCTGGGTTTTATATTGCGCTCAAGTCAACGTAAGGATAACTCTTACTCTCTGTTGGGATGATTTTCTTCACTTAGAAATTCCCCAACTATAAAGTCTAGAAATGATTTCTTAATTCCTTACATAAATCCGTCAATATCTATAGATTCTAAGTACAAACTCAAAAACTTCTCTCTCTAAGAGTTTCTCTCTCTAGAATCTACATAGGAATTTATGTAATGAATTTTGAATGCCTAAATCATGAGACTTCGTCGCTATTTATACCTTTTAAGTCTCTTTAGAGTTTCTTTTTTATTATCATTCCAAATTTATCATGTCAATTTCAGAGCAGATCTTTAATTTTTCCAGCATGATTCTTCTTTTAAGTATTTTTGATTTGACCCAGACCTTTTAGCAATTCTCTATATTTGTTGAACGGTGTTGTTTTACTCTTCCTCTTTAAAAATATGTGTCGTCTATGCAATGTCATTTTATTCATAAAAATATTCGTCCTCACATCAACCTTTTTTTTTTTCTTATAAATTCAAAGCATTATTTTTTTGAATTTAAAAGAAAAAACATTTTCATCCACTTATCCTCAAATTCCTTCATATCTATGGACTTTCCTCCTTATAAACTGGTCACATCTCTTTCGAGCATCTATTTTGTTCAATTGTTGGGAAAAGAAAGTTGTGAGATTTTCTAAAGTCACATCTAACCATAGGAACTTCATGTGTTCTATCACTTTCTCTAAATATCTTCTCTTTGATAAATTGCTTGGTCAATCCACTTTTATAATCGGTATGAAGCCTACTAATATCTAGTTTTATCTCCAAGCTCTAAAGTTGTCTCCTAATGGACTTTGCTTTGCTTGTCGCAAACTTAGTGGCTACAAGCTCCTTGTAACTAAGGCCAAACTTAATGAAATAGAAGTCATGCATCTAAACATGGAGTTTGATCATTCTAGCCCATCAAGACATGAACACCACCGAGAAGATTCTCCCGATCAAACATTTCCTAATGTATCTAATGAATTTGAATCATATGATTGGTTTTCTTCTCATGTCCTTTAGATGTATCCTTTTATATTTCAAGGTGACAATGGTTCTGGAATATGGTGTTCATGTTTTCTTCATCCTAATGGAATTTCGGTTCTAAATAAAGAATTCACTTGAAATCCTCCAATTGGTAAAGTTATCATGCTAAGCCTCGACGACGCTCTAAATATTCAGCTTTAATATCAACTCTCATTTGATGAATTAAAAGGGATGAGCAATATTTCTTCTATCTTGTATAAAAAAGTTCATCGTGATTTTTTTGCCAACTCCATCTTTTTATTCAAGATTGTGACATGTACAAGGCTCTCTGTGATAAAGCTTTTAAGGAATTTTCATGCCTATCTGCAAGTTCAATATGAAATTGGTCGACTTTTCTAGTTCAAACGCTTTGAATGTTGACTTAGTCTAAATCTATCTAATATGTCAAAACCTATTACCCTTAGTACGTTATCAATCTGAACATTAGCTTAATTTGAATGACGATCTATATTCCCAACTTAACTTGAATGACGATATATATTATATATTTATTTTCTATCCAACTCTAGTTTGAATATGTTTGTCATCAAATTTAAATAGTATTTCAAGTTAAGGACTTTTCTCAACGTTAACCCTTGATCCAGATCTTACATAATTATGATCTAAACTTGATCAATCATTAAGTTTGATTTGCTTTATGTTCGATCCATTCCTAAATTCAGATTTATTGAGTTGATTTACTTCATGCATAATCTCTATCTCATACAAAATCTGTATCACCTCTTAGCTCATGGGTTTTCCTTAGAACCATCCCTTACTCAAATCTCATCTAATTTTAATCCGATTTAGCTTGATATCATGTCTCTTTCTCACAAGATCTATATTAGCTCCTAAACTTGTGTGTTTCTTCAATACTAACCTTTGTTCAAATCTAACTTGGTTGTGGGTTTTACTCAATTTTAACTTATTTTTAGATCTAACTCAATTCTAATCTGATCACAAATTGATATCATACATATCTATATGAGGTCTGTGTCAATTTTCAACTTTTGAGTTCTATCCAGTTTTATCCCTTTTCAGATCTTACTCAATTCTGATCTGAACACAAATTGATATTAGACTTGCCTATGCGAGGTTTGTATCAATTTTCAACTTTCAGATTTTACTCAACCTTAACCCTTTTTCAAATTTTACTTAATTATAATCTGATCACAAATTAATATCATGCCTAGCTATGCAAGGCCTATAAAAATTTTCAACTTTCAAGTTTTACTCAGTTTTAACTCTTTTCAGATCTTACTCAATTCTATGCTGATCACAAATTAATATTAGATCTACCTATAAAAAGTTTGAACTCTCCACTGTTTGAGTTTCAATCATTACTCCTCTTATTCCTTCTTCAGCACGAACAATTGCAATAGTCTCGTTTCTAGATGGCAAATCTTCTTTTCCAAGAATCTATACTCTTACTACATCAAATTCAATATTTGACTCTGCAAGAAAGTCATTAGGGTCACATCTTCACTGCACTTCATTTAAATACACAAATAGTGGTCCATCTCTTACCTCAAACTTTGCAGAAGATTGGAATATTCTAGACTTGATCGATTTCCTTGCTTAGTGGCCAATGTCTTCGTCTTAATTTTAAAGATTTGTGCAGCGTCATGAACCTAGGATTAAGTCTGCTTAACAGCATTCCATATTTCTTTGGCTGTGTTCAGAAACATACATGTGCGCTGATTTTCGGCATCATGGAGTTCCATAATCGGGACATTACCATATAGTCTTGTTCATCCCAAGCGTCAAACTTAGGATCCCTTTTCTTAAGCCATGTAATGAGTAGATGACTCAGCTTGCCTCTTCCATTCAAAAACGTGTGAACTAGTTGGAACCATTTTGTACAATAAATAGCGTATTTTACACAGTAGAAATTTAAAAATTTTTCTTAGATCGTACTATCTCGTGTTATCATATACAATAAATTATTTAACAATCTACATATTTTGAAGAAGGTGTCAGGAATACGGACAAAGGTGATCGAGCAAGTTTCGACCAATTAACTTTCTTTATTATTCTCCAATTCTTAAATGGTAGAGTGTACAGGCACTTGGTCTTTTAATTAGTATTCGTATGCAGCTTTCTCCTTTCAACAACTCAAAACTCTTGCAGCTTATTATTATTATAATAGAAAAATAATAATAAGCTCGCTCACCTTAGATACTGAGGTCTGAATAAAATAGGAGCCCCTAGAGTCTTATTTATAGTTAATAAATTGGATGGCGTTTAAATTTAAATGGGACATTTAAAAAGATTTCTTTTTCCTCTACTCAAAATTAGCAATTTCTCTACCCTATGAGAGTAACAAAAAATGGCCCACAGAAGGTGCAAGAAATTCAAAATTTGATTTAAATTTTAATCTTTATTTATTTTGTGATTTTATTTATATGAATAATATTCCATATATTCAATTTAAATTCAAAATAAAATTATAACAATTTTATTTGAATTAAATAATTATGTAGTAATTATCCAAATAAAATCAATAAAGAGAAAACCTTTTTCCTTACTTTATCTTAGTGGAAAACGCCTTCGTATAGTAGATAAAGATAAGATTTTGTTTCAATTCAAATTCAAATAAAATAATTATCATATTTAATTTAAAATAATTATTTAAATAAGATTATCTAAATATTTAAATTAATTATTCAAATAATTAATTTATCTATATCATTTAATTTAAAATTAATCTCATATTTATCATAAAAGATAAATACAATTAATTTAAATTACAAATCTTATCTTCCAAATAAATATTTATATAAATTAAACATTTATCCAATTTAATTAAATGAAACAAAATTCTCATTCTACCCTCAATGTAAAAAAAGCCTACACCTGTGAGAGGTGATCTGAAATTTTTTTTTCTCTTTACTAAGTCTAAGAATTGAAGCCATAATGAATATCATAATTGATTACCATCCATAAAAAAATTATTTTGAGCTAGTAAAGGGATTAATTAAACATATATAATGTGGATTCCAATAATTTATATAATTAATTATTCCATATTGAATAAATTAATTACACAATTATTAGTTTTAAAGTCACACCACTATAAACTTGAAATTGCACTCCTAATTATATAACATATTATGTAAGTTAGTATATAATTATAGTTCAATGACTTTGTCATATATACAACACTCATATTATATCCATGTTCAACTTAAGGTCAAAGTCCATTAAACCTTTTGATCTTACTATCTTAAAGATCCATTATACATCTAATAGGAAAATAATTATTTACCATATATGAATGAATCATTTGTCAAGGAAACAAATCAAGGCTGTGTTCATTTTTACATCCTATATAATATCATTAAGAGGATAACATTTACTCCTTATTAGAGTTGTAATTCCATATTTATACAAATCATGTACCTAACACATTGATTTAATAGCTTACTACTCCGAGATACTTTAGCCTTTGCAATATCAAAGTATACAAATTATATACATGAAGTCATTTACTGACTCAAAATTAAAATTATTGTATAGTAAATATCTAAAGTAAATCAATTCATTCAAGCGAATTACATAGATTAATTACATTTTGATCCAAGTCTAATATATTACCATCACTAGGTAATATACCTATGTCTCTATTTAGAACTTGGTTCACTCCTGATGATCAAAACAAATCATCTCTCTAATAGGATTTAGACAACATAATAGTCTTAATATGAGTTAGATGCTAACCCTAACCCTATACACTACGGACTATAAATCTAGGTTACTTATTTTATAATATTGTCTTCTCATATATAAAATCTATTATGTACATATTCTCGTATAATATATTTGACAACATTCTAAACCATCGCTCTAATTAGATTTAAATAATATAATAGTCTTAATATGAGTTAGATGCTAATCCTAACCCCTTACATTACGGACTATAAATCTATGCTACTTATTTTGGAATGTTGTCTTCTCGTATATAAAATCTATTATGTACAATATTCTAACAGTTAAATACCAAGTAGTCAATAAGTCATATTTTCTTATATTTACTTAAAAATATAAATAAGGATGAGGATAGTATAGTAAAAATGTAATGAAAAATCTTAAATATATTATTAATCAATTTAAAGTAAATGAAATATATCCTAAATATGTTTCTCTCTTAGGGCATTCTCAATACACTTCAAATAATTTTTTCTGTTTAGCCTATACATTGCCCGAATGTTTTGCAATTCTCCCATAGAAGTCGAGACACTGCTTTTTGTCAAAGGAACCTCTTAGGTGGTGTTGTTGGTTTCGATTGATACTGAATTTTTTTTTTTTTTTTAAAATAGGTCATAATTTTTTAGGGTGGTGATAGGGTCAGGAGTCATGCTAATCAGTGTTCCAGGAAAAGCCCAAGTCTCTGATACCATGACACAAATTGGGAAATTGGGATAATTGGTGTTATATTTATGCAAAGGAGTATTAAATGACTATATTTAGTTGTTATATTATCTAAATGAGGAAAATTTACAAGTCAAATCAGAACTAAATCAGGAATTAAAATAACTACAAAAAATCTAAAAAATCTCCTTATCAAATATAATTATACACATAATTTCCTTATTTAGAAAAAACGAGTTTTCCCACAGGAATTCTTTAACTCCAACGATAACCTCAAGCTATTATCTTCAAGGAAAAAAAAAAACTTAACTCCTCAACTGCCAGGTACACTTCTAGATCCTTCAATTCTCTTCAATGAATTAAGGACCTATCATGCAAAATAATTCTACAGTACAATCAGTCCAAACAAGTTACAACATCAAGAAACAATTGCCAAGATCTCACTTCACATCAATAGATAACAAAAAGACTTTAAAGATAGCACTTCATTGTTTGATAAAAAAAAAATTTTTTTGACTTTAGACAAGAACATTCGATCATGTTGATAAACGACTTGACAGGATATTCCCGTAACATCGACTAAGGAATGGAAGGACTTACTATTATGGTCGGATTTCGTACTTAATCTCTTACCGTACATATATCAACTTGTATTATTTGAAGTCCATGGTCAGTCCTATACAACTCATAGCCAAAGAGGAAATATGACTCTTGAGTCACATGACATCAACTCTTAGGTCGACACCTTTTATAAACAAGATCAACTCCCCACGTGTTCAATAATCGACTCCCAAGTCAATTTTCCTAGATGTAGGAATTTCGTGAAGAGATAATCTCCGTCTCAACTTATCCGAAGGACCGGGGGTGTATCTCATTCAAATATCTTCCTCTAAAAGGCAATATCCTTATTTAAAAAAAAAATGAATAGCATCCTTATCTCAAGGTGTCAAATTCAAGGAATAAAGTCAATCCAAACAGAATCAGGAAACTATGATTCAAAATTCAAGAAAAAATATGTACAAAATTGAGTTATTATAGCCAGTTATCAACTCCAATATAGGAGTCACCACACACCTAGGCGATCAAGATTTCCTCCTCATTTTCAGCAAATTATGCTTGTTTTCCCCGACCTCTCTCTACTTTCTTTCTCAATCATGAATTTCCACACTTCATTTTCTTCTTATTCTCAATCTCAAGCTCTCTGTAATATTTTCTCCATTCAAAGCAAAATCTCTCAAACACCGTAGAGGAGGTAGCCAATACATTATAAGTGAACCTCTATAAAAATACATGTCTCCCTATTTATTTTCTATACTTTACTTTCTCATTCATGTGTAACACGCTAGATAAACTTTAGATGACGGATCATATTAAAAATCAATACCAAGTTTGCCATTGGTCCTTGATAAAAATTGATTGTAGATTTCAATAATTAAGTACTTTTTAGGCTTGACAAAGCGGAGAAGATGGGGGTTGGTCTACCATGGGTTATTACAGTGTTTTTTGTCTTTTTCCCTAAACTTTACTATTAATTTTTTTAAAATTTTACTATTCTAATATTCAAAACAATAGTTCCATTCCTCCCCAAACGAGCCCTTAAAGAGAGGGTGTGTGTGTGTGTCCAGATGATCCAAAATAAATGAATAAAATAAAAAAAAAAAGAGAGAGAGAAACTAGAAGAGACAAGATTCAATTTTTCACCATGACATGATTTATTTGCTAAAGACAAACAGGTTGACATGGCTAAAGAATAAATACGTAAATGCAGTGTTTGGGAAACCTTCGCCAAACCCGTGACCGATTTCGTACGAAGTGAAACTGTTTCATTTACTTCTCTAGGCAATAGGTCTTGTATAAACTAGACAAATTATGTCAAATTGTAATGTATGTTTAGATTGTTGGTGAAAAAAAGAATATGTGACGTAATTAATATAAGTACAGAGAGATAGAGAAAGTTTGATATGATTAATAAAAGTAGGAAAAAAAATGATAAATAGTTTTTATATTAGGTTTATTATTGAAATATATTTGTATTTAGATAGAATTTATTAGGTATCTAAAACACATAATGCATTATATTTGAATATAATGTAGGATGAATAGTATTTCCATACAAACACTTTTATTTTCTATAATTTCTAACAATGGCCCCACTTAACAAATGTGCCATGGAACTCTCTGAGATCAAGAAATAATGAATTGGATAAAATCATTTGCACATGGACATTCAAAGATGTTTGTAGTCAAGACAGTAGCTTATATAATTTTTTCCGACACAAATTGAAGAAACCGAGTTTTTGTTCCAATAAGCAAGAGACAATAATGGTCGAATTTACATTCGTAAGTAGTGATGAAACCATACAAATGCATCATCATGAACCTCAACATAACTAAATCAATGCCGTACGTTCTATTTATCAAAGTCATACAAAATTCTTGATATTTTTCCCCCTACAATTGCATGATAGAGATGTAGTGGAGGAAGGTGATAGATTATTATTATCAAATTTTTTTAAAATTTTCCCCTTAAAAATTGTGAATCCCCACGACTGTAGATTCATTTGATGTTGTTACGTTTCCTATTTTGCTTTCGGCAGTAGAGAAAACGATTCATACTTGCGTCTTTCAAATGTAGGGCAAATGAAGATGGAAGTACTCCAAGGAAATATTTACAACAGAGCACAATCGGTTTACTGAGGCTGAAGAGAAGCGGATGAAGGACACGCCAAGATATTGCATGATTATTTCCATTCTGTCCGAGACGGTTTTGCTTCTCACTTCTCTTACAATACCCAGGGGCAATAACATTGAAGAAATTGGACTATCGTCAAGGACCAATGCATTCAAGGTGTTTGTTATTTCATTTGTGGTTTATTTGTCCTTTATTTTCTTTTCCACTGTGATGGTCAGGAGGATTGAGAGGGCACGTTTTAGTGAAGAAGATTTCATCAAGTTGTCGCGAAAATTTGTTTTGGGTGTTGCTTCTCTCATCTTTGAAATAGCCACCATGGTAATAGCTTTTCTGGCATATCGTTACGCTGAGGTGGACGAGTGGACATGGACTTCTATTCCAATTTGTTTGCTTACTTCTGACAAGCCCTTGTTCGCGCTGTTGTTGCTGCTGCTGCTGCTGCTTCCATTGCTTATCATAACGATTAATTCACCACTTGAATCCATTTTGATGATCAAATCAGCAACTGGATACATTTTTATGATCAAATCAGCATTTGAATCCTTTTTGCTCCTTCGTCGCCTTTGGTGATTCACTATGGATGAAGAAAAATATGTGAAGTTTTGTAAATTATAGAACTTAAAAAACAACAAAAAAAGAAATGTATAGTATGTGATTGCAGTAAGCTTAAAGAAGAAATGTATTTATTGATTAAATTACGGATAGAGAGAAATCTCAGTTGTGTGAATCCAAATTGTTTATATTAGAGAAAAATTAAATTTCTGTAATTATCATGAAAAAATATGCTCCCCTGTTGTATATATTTCCAATCTTTTTTTATCTGTATTAGACCGGTTTACCAGCTAAATTAAACACCTTGGTTTGATCACCTTTTAAATGTGAGGATTTATACAATATTACTAGTGCGGAATGGCAAGGTTATAATTTAAGAATGATTTTTACAATTAATTAGGATATTAATATAGTTTTTTTGAGTAATTAGGATTATGTTTCACAAGCAAGCATGTTAATTTCTCATTCTTGTATTAGTTTCCTCTTTCTTCTTAGTTTCCGATGTGTGTTTAATTACTCCCTTTAGTTTCCAAGCTTTGTCAATGTATGGTGGAGTATCAATCGAAAGATATTTCAAGCTTTGTCAATGTACGTTTAAAGTTTCAATGATTATTAGCACAAGATCGTTTGCTCTTTCTTCCTACGTTGTCCTAGGAATTCTTTGCAGCTTGTATTCCTCTCCCAAGTACCTTGTGTACTAAGACGACAATTTTCTCTCTTTTTCACATTGTATGTAAGGAGAGTTTCCGAAGTGAATGAATTGAGCTGAGAATTACAATTCAATTTGTCTTTATTTGTACAGCCGTAATACCTACCTAATTCTTTTTCCTTCTTTTCACAATGCATTAGTGAATCGCCGGTTTTTTTCTCTTCTTTTTTGCATCATTGCCCACTAAAGTTGCGTCTTTGTTTATCATCGACTCAATGCCAACTGTTTGTTCGCCACTGGCCGGGAAAGTTGGGCATCCAATACAATGGACTTTTCCATTTCTTTAAACAATCGATCAAATATCTATGACATGATCCATGAATGAAGCTAGAACAAGTCTAACATGCTATTCAAAAATCATACTTCGTTCTTCCACTCTTCAAGACAAGGCACATCATATCTGAGAAATCAGAATGGGAATTGAAGAAATTCCACGCCTCGAGCATCGGGCATTTCCTCGATCCTTTGAAATGAACAACCTACGTTCATTAAGCAAGAACTCGTGAGGATTCATGCAAAAACAAAATAAATAAAAATAAACCCCACCAAATTTAGCATTTATCAGATTCTCATAGTAAGATGCATTTCATGAGTTATTCAATATAATACCTTGACATATAAAGGCATGCCATGAAATTGTCCCGCACCTTCTGGTGGTGTCCAATTGTATTTGGCACATGGTGAAAATAACACAGAAACACCCCCAATGTCTTGAAGAAAAGCTCGTGCTATGGAAAATCTCAATGTGTCAAAAGATGGATGAGACTTCACAACCCAAGCAAGAGCTAACTGATCCCCGAGCATTCGAGAAGCACTCATGTATTTTGATTTGTAAATCTATAGCACATTTTGTAGAAATTCTTTAGCCCTGCGACACCGTGGAGGTTCATGAAACTAAGATTCAATTTTAATTTGAATGCCTAAACACAGAAAATAGTTTGAAAAGTTATAATACTTTTTCCATTTTGTTGAAACCAAACTGAGTTAAAAGGAAACGAATGCACACCTTAAAATGCCCTCGGCAGTCCCCCTCACTGCAATGAATCCTGAATTCAGAGGTTGTGCTTTGTTGTTCCTGAAGGTGAGGACGATATGAAAATTTGGAAAATCCCAAAATATTTGTCCTAAATCATCAACAACAGCTATATCTGAGTCCGTAAAGATGTAATGACTAATATGTCCCGGTCCTTGAGAAAGCTCCTGAGGCTTGGATTCCAAAAAGGCCTGAATTAGCAATACATTTTTTTAAAGTCAGCATCATCATAACAAGACTATAAATTTACTTCACAAGAATGGAAAAGAAACCATGTACTAATAATGACTTAAGCACCCCCATCTTAAAAAGGAAAAATCATGAATTAATTCGCACTCTTGATATAAATCAAACAAGCTAGAGAGATCGGGCTGGGTATGCATCATCCAATCACAGGAAACACTTTCATAAAATGAGCAAATGACTATTTCTAAATAGAAGTATTCCACCAACAATTAATGCAGTGTGCTCCTACAATGTAAGACCTGATTCTTTGAAGCATCAACTCGTCCTGTGAACATTCACCTTCAATTGGATAAACAGTTACCCCAATTCTGCTGATTGAAAGATCAGATGCTGGGTCGGTAAGAATGAACACATTGCTTTCAGGCATTGTCAATATGTAAGATTAACCTGGATTCTTCTATCCAACACTCATAAATTGGAAACATTATGCAATTCAACTAAACTATTTTAGGATTTGGAAAACCCATAAATATTTTTACAAAACTCAAGCTTCTAGCCTAGAAATGCTAATATAGTACAACTTCGAATTAAAAACGTAATACAAGTACATTCTATTCTTTTTCCAAGTAGGTAAAGGGGGGAAAAAGAAGAAAAGAACCATTGTACTTTCTAGAGTCAGTCGATGCAAAATGGAACTTCAGCATAATTTACACAGGCTTGTAATCAAGGTTTGGAACAAATAAAACATGATAATCCAGTCAATATATCACCTGAATTAAGTTAACAAAAATATTCAAAATGGCCATAGACCTCTCCTCCTTACTATATGAAGCATTTCCAACAACAACCTACTTTGATGCATTCTCATCAGCATGCTCATCAAGAGAGGAATTATAAATGGTAAAGACCGTGACAAATGATATGTTGTTTCCAGAGCTGAATGCATTGAAGGAGGTTGAAAAACGGCCAGTTTTATTGAGAGCTTTAGTGCCTGCTCTAGAGAAAACAAAAATCAGATAAGAAACATTAACCAAAAATGACTAAAACCAATACTAGCTGCTAAATTTATTGAACCACCATATTCACGATATACGAACAATACCCCCTCATGGGACACAATCATTAACAGCAATAGCAAAAACTCACTGCAAAAGAACAGAATCAAGAGTTCTTCCATTAGATTCTTCATTGGGTTGTCGAGGGAAACAAAAAATATCAACCCACAACAGAAATAACTTAAAAGATAAAATTTTCCAAATATGCCAAAAGGAGATTACTCAACAACCATGCCAGAGTGGGTTTCTAACAAGAACGTCACTATGGAAATATAGGGGAAATGTATCTTCCAATAATTGACTAATAAGTTGTTATCAAAGTTTCATTCTATAACAACTAAAATATGACAATCTTTGTTATAATTAACAGTCTTCAAGAACGAATTTCAGTCTAAAAGAACTAAATTATAAAAAATTCTACAGAAAATCATAGAAATCCCAAATTCTTTGGAAAAATTCCTCAACCATGTAGAGAGAGAGAGAGAGAGAGGGATCAGGACACATAAAAGACAAGAAGAACAAAAACCTTGGCAATGCAAACGATTGGACAAGCCTTCACCAGCAGCTGGTCCAAGAACTAAGTGATCAAACTTTTTTCTTCGTAGATCTTCTAAGGTTTTGCTCTGATTCAGTTCCCTAACTATTCAAAAAAAAAAAAAAAAAAGCATACATTACATATATGTAATATACACAAAATCTGGGTAATTTTCAGATCAAGGAAACGAAGTTATATGATAATTGAATCTTTGTGTGGCTCGTTAAAGATTTTCTCAGAAAGTTTCTAGAACTCCAATATTGTGAGTTGGACGCAAAATTTGGCGCACCTCTTTGGCCTCCAACCCACGGCCATGAGGTTGTGTACATTGCTGCGATTGCAAGCGCTATTTCTTTTTTTTATTTAATTTTTTATTTTTTTTATTTTTTGGTTTAGTAACAAAAGACTGACCCATGAAAAATTTTATAAGGCATATTTTAACCCCAATTGTATATTTTCAACAAATTATTTCCTATGGTATCATTTTTTTTATATAAGGTAAATCATACCATATAGCATATTATTTTTAAAAGTTAGTAAAATTATAGTATATTTTATTTATTTTTTAAAAAACAATTTATTAGTTTTTAAATTTATTAATATTTCTTTCTCCTCACTCTCTTCCTCTATCCCTTCTCTTTCTCTCTCTTTCTCTCTCTCACTCTCACCGAAGAAGACAACAAGCTCCAAACGCCAATGGTACGTGAGCTTGGGAAGGCCGAAGATCCCCTGTTGATGGTGGGGTGATCTCCGGGGTGAGTAAATCGTCGTGATCTCCCTCATTGACTGGAGGCAATGTGAAAATCGTCACCATCTGCAAACTCAAGAGCTAGATCACAACCTCCAAGATGCGAACCTCTATCTTCATGAACAGTGACATCAAATATCTACAATTGTGGATTTGTCGAGCTCATCGTCCTCCCTGACAACTAGCAAAACTGAGATTAGAAATCCACGATGGCAAGGGCAACGACGAGATCCACGACAAGGGGAGGCGAGTTCCACGGCGAGGCGAGTCGCGACTGTAGTTATTTATTAGTATTTGTGGTTATTTATTGGTATTTTTTATTGTTTTCTTGTTATTCCAGTTTTTATTCCAGTTTTTTTTAACGTTAATGGAAATATCAAAAATATTAGAATATTGTGAATGAATATATTAGAAATATTATCTTAAAAAATACTAGAAACATAAAAATATATAGGTATTTTCTCACATTTCCATGAAAATCTAATATTCCGTTACCATCACGATCAGATCTTTTCGCTGCCATCACCATCATTATCGCGATTTGATCTTATCACCGCCACTATTGTGATATCCTCCGATGTGGCACCATTGGTAACAGGTGGGAGGGAAGGTGGTAGAGAGAGAAAGAGATAGAGAAGAGAAGAAAGAGAAATAAGAAAATGAAGGTAAATTTATTGTTTTAATATGTAATTAATTTAAATTATATTATTTGTTTATATTAGTTTTAATCATATTATTATTTTAAAACATCGGATTTAAAAATGTTATTTGGTTAATTTGTCTTTTTTTTATAATATAATGATTTTTTAAGGGATGATTTAATGATTATGTAAAATAATGTTTAATTAATATGTTTAGTAAAAAAATATTTTAATTAAAAAATTTATTATTTTTTTTAAGGGTTGGCTAAGCAACAAAATATATCCCCGACCCCTACCCTAAGTTAAAAAATTTATATATTAAGTAAAAAAATAAAAATATATATTATTGCACTAATAGGTTAATCTACACGTAATAATTACCTATTACAAAATTTCTTAGTAATCTGCGAACTAGATTAATTATTGGGAATTAGTATATATATAGCATAGTTTTTTTTTTTAGATTAACATTTACAGTAAATGTTCTAGAGATGAATTTTAAATTTGGAATAAAGTTGCATTATTTGGATGGAAAAACAACTCTAAAACGGAGTCATGTTGTCTTATTTCTTTCTTATGCTACTATTATTGTCGTTATTGGGTCGTTTTTCATTTTCTGAGCCACTGTCGTTTTCTAGTCATTGTCGTTGCTAGTATATTTCTAAACCCAAACCCAGCTCTGAGTTGTCAAATCACTCGTTTGCTTTTCCATTGTTGATGCGAACAATTTCCGTTTTTAAGTTGTGCCATTTTAACCAGTTCTTGTCGTTTTTTATTATTATTATTTGTTTGAGCTATTAATATAACGATTATGGTACTCAAATATAATAGCACTTAGTTACTCAACTATTAATAAAAAAGTATTTGACTATCTCAGTATTTCACAATAATTTAACTCAAATCCAAAACTTCAAATTCAAATTCTCAAGTGCATTTGAAAATGATATTATATTCATATTACATTTAAATACAATGTAATTTTTATTCAAATATATAAATATTACATTTAAATACCCATCATATCAAAATTTAAAACTAATACAATCACTATTCATCATTTTATTTTTTTATTACTTTTACTAATCAAATGATATAATCTTTTTCTTTCCTTTTTTTCTTCTCTCTAGTTTTACCAATCACTCACATACTCATTATTTAAATCAATTTAAATACTTTTCTTCTAAATAAATATTATATTTGAATATAATGTAAATACCTTTTATCCAAACTCAATTATATTCAAATGTAATACGAACGCAATGCATTATTCAAATGCCTCCTCACTTTTTAAAAAATCCGCATCACTTTCATTTTTCTACCTTCATATTATTTAAATGTTTATGCAAATACACATTTAGCTCTTGTTTGGAACAAAGATTTGAAATGGATTGAAGCTAGATGACTTTTTAAAACTAGTTATAATTTTTATTCACCTTTCAGAAAAAAAACAAATCCAACCGAAAAATTTAGTTCAGATGTAATAAGGGTGGCAATTCATGTTGGCGGATCGTGTTCGTATCGTATTTGATCTGTTTATTGACACGATAACCTTTGACACAAATACGACCCATTTAATAATCGTGTCAAAAAACAAAACCCAAACACGACCTTTTAATAAAAAAGTTGACACGATACGACACGTTTATTAAACTGATCATAAACATATCGTGTCAACCTATCAAACCCACTTACTAAAAGGATTATTCAATATGTTATTAACCCATTTAACTAACCTGTTATCAATTTTAATACTAAAAAAACTCATTAAATACCTAAACAATAACCAACTTATAACAACCAAATTAACTCAATTACAATCAAGTTATACTTAAACTCAGTTCACAAAAAATAAACATAAAACCAAATTAAAATTTACAATCAAATTAAGTTTACAACACAAGTCACAACCAATATAAAATAAGAAAATAAGTCTAAATCTAAGTCATACCATGCATATAATTAAAAGACTAAAGAAACTTCTATGTTCAAAATTTTAAAATATATATATAAAATAAAAGATATATTTTATACTTAAATTTTGAATTTTGAAAACTCAAAATTAAAAATAATAAAATATTATATAATATATATAAAAATATAAATATATTAGAGATTATAAATAGGTAATTTATAGATCATATTTGTGTCAATCTATATATGATTCATTTATTAAACGGTTATGTCGTGTCAATTATAAGTTGACGGATTTGTGCGGGTTTAACTTTTTTATTTTGAATTTAACTCAATTTTACAACTGGTTTGTATCTTTTTCTAAAAAAAAGTTGAAAAGTTTACTAATTTCAATTTAAAATTTTTTTTCTATTTCAGATTGTAAACCCATCAAACCTTAATACCCATCGAAATTTTATATACTGCAAACATTCAATTTGAATAATCGTTTTTTAAGTCATTGTCGTTTTCAAAGCAATTGCAATTTTTTTTCAGCCGTTTTCGCTTTTGCAAGTTCTTGACATCTTAAGTTATTGTAGTTTTATAGTAGTTGTTTGCCTTTCGCATGTAATTTTTTTTCAGTCGTTTTCTGTTTTTCTTCTTCCTTTTTTTTTTTTTTTTTTTCCCACTGTCGTGCCGAATCGTGTATTTCATGGAAATGAGCTTCCATTTTTGTTTTTGTCTTTGTTTTTAAACGGAGCTTCAGTATTTAAACCTAATATATCATTCAACGAACTATTTAAAAGATTAGTACAAGGATAGACTTCAAAGGGAACACTAGAAATTATATTCCACGTTTATAGGCGAATATTTCACCAAAAATATATAATCCAAGAGCGAAGTAAATGTACATGTATTATGGGAAAAAAGAACCAGCTTAGTTCATCATCCCAAAGTGAATGAAGTCACTATTTCATGAAGAAAAAAGAAGAGAAAAAAGTAGAAAGAAACTATTATTCTTGATCAAACCTAGAACAGCTCAGAAAGATATAGGTTGTCTACTCGGCCAAGACTCTATCTTTTCAAAGTACTCGACGGGCACAGCGCCGTCAAAACCTTCAGTTAGGATCACCTTGTTGTCTGAGATGTAGAGCTTCATTCCCTCTGCGTGAAATCAAAAAGAAACAATTAGGAATTAGGCAACACATTTCTAGAAAATGATGAACTTAAATCTGGTACAAAAACAGTTTCGGATTTTAAGGCTTCATTCTTCACTAACTATTACCTTCCAAAGCTTTTTTGACGTCCAGGAAGATCAACACATTTACATCTCGTCTCATGCCTGAAAATGAAAAATCCGGTCAACAGTATGAGTGATCTTGGTCGTTGGATATGGATTGAAGAAACATCATGGTGTTCATGTGGTAGAAACTAAAAAGCATTTAGGCCATTGAAACAGCAAATGATGGCACAGGATGCTCGAGGCAGGTGTGTAACAACCTCAATCCATTGTTACAAGTATACCCCTAGCTCATGCTATTGATCAGAACTTTAGACATTGTAAATTCATATGCATAAGTAGAGTCATCAATTTAAATTACCACTAATCACTTCCCCATCCATAGGCAAGCCGCAAGAGAAATGAACATGTAATCTTTTCATGCGTTTTAGACCGGACTCTAATATGGATTCCAGATTCTTCCTGTATGTTCCATGCACACACACTGCAAACCAGCAGGAAAGAGAAAGCAGTCAGGCTGACAAAAAGATCATTCCAAGAAGTACAAGAAATGGTTTTCTCACATTTGGAAACCAGTATCGTGTGATACTTGAAATGAATCAAGAGGGAAAACCTGGTATTTCATCAGCTGAAACTATTGCCTTTAATAGCCTTTCAGATTCAACTTCCTGCAAGTTACACGCGAAAAATTCATACAGATCTCTTGGTGCAAACTGATGGGGGATTTTTTTTTTTGTTTAAAGATAGTTCTCATAAGTGCGAACAATCAAAGCCCGAAACTCAATTAAACAAGAAATATCACCAACAATTAGATCAAAGGACTACATCCGGGTTGACATAGGCGTCTATTCACACAAGTGAAGTTAAGAAATCTGGTCACTTTTGAAGTAAACAATAAATGTCACCAACAATAAAGCTGAACACTCAATTAAACAAGAAATATCAACAACAATTAGATCAAAGAACTTCATCCAGGTTGACATAGGAGTCTATTCACACAAGTGAAGTATAGAGATCTGGTCACTTTTAAACCACAATCTCAAAGGTTCCATTAGCAAGCACTAGGCTCAAAAATAGATTCAACAGAAATTGAGTCCTCCCAATACAGACCTAACCTCTTAAGGCTTTAGGGAAAGTAAAGCATACAAGTAGTTTTCTTTTTCAGAAAAAAAAAATATATATATATGTATATCACAGCTATTAATAAATTACAGTCACACGACACTGAGTAAAAGAACAAAAACGACAAAGGATCTATAGACCCAAACGACAGTTAAAACACAGCAGCTACACCAGGTTTGCACTAGTGCCCAAATGATTATAGGACATAAACAGCTACCTAAATACTCCTGTATCGCAGGTATTCTGAGGCTAATATCAATTCTAATGCAGAGCACACAGCACTAGAATGTTCGTACAAAAAACAAGAAGTTCGACTGCAAATATCACCTACATAATGCAATTGAAAAGGATGAGAATGACATCTACGCCACTGAACAGGAAACAGAAAGAGTTCTCTAGTATAAATCTAACCATAAACAAAATGGTAAGCTACTCAGTGGATTTACTTTCTCAAGTTCAAAAGAAGAAAGATATATCACCTTTATCGTGTGACCTTGGTTTGCGCGTATCAAAGGCTCTCCATTTTCTTCCAGGAGGCTAAACCGCTGCTTGTTGTCTTTCCTAACAGCCTGAAATAGTTTTATCTCCTTCCTTGAGGCAGTTTGTGAGGAACATAAATAACTAACAGAAGAATCACTTTTACCAAGTCAACCGTAACATAGCACACAATTTCATGAAATATATAATCAATAAGAAAGTAAGAACATAATGAATAATGAACCAACAAGGTAGTTGAATGCCCCCGCCTCTACCAAAAATTTTGCCCCCGCTGG
Organism: Antiaris toxicaria; assembly: GCA_035233585.1. NCBI lineage: Eukaryota > Viridiplantae > Streptophyta > Magnoliopsida > Rosales > Moraceae > Antiaris > Antiaris toxicaria. The sequence continues at coordinate 12,798,783 of CP141161.1, forward strand.
GGCTAGCTTAGCTGGTGGAATTCAAATCCTGGGAGCATTCCCATTTCTCTTTATTAAGTGAGAGCCATAGGCCCCAAACCATATTAAAAGAAACATGGTAGCTATATAACATAGTAATCTGGTTTATTCTTCCATACTCTACAATGGGCCTTCCTTCTAAACGAGTTTAAGAGGAGTTAAGAATGCAGAAATTCTCAACAACTAACCTCCCTGATTTCATCAACAGTGTGTGATTTCAATGGGATATTGGCAAATGTCTTCAAATTGAGCTTTAAGAGATCATTAACCTTCACATACCCATCACTCCTCATATTCAGATTCAAATCAGAAGCCATATGGCGCAAAATACGAGTCCTGAAAATTATCAAAATTTAGCCTAAATTTTTAAAAGTAATGTGACAAAACAACAAAAATCTTATTGCAATTAGTAAAACTATACAAATGAACTAAGCCCCTCGTTATTTTGCTTCAGATTGATTCATTAGTAGTTACTGAGATTATCAAGATCAAAATAACCAAAAGTAATAATCAAAAAAAGGTAATCTAGTTCTTACAACAATCTACCAAGTGCATCAATCTTGTCTTTACCGCCGCCACCAGTGCCGCCTCCGCGGCGGTGACCGCTTGGTCTTTCTCTATCATTTTTCATCTCAAAGTCTCTACCTCTACCACCGCTGCACATTCAATAACGTAGACCAATATGTAAATCTCAATTTTGTAGCGAAATAAAAGTTCAAAAAAAAAAACCCAAAAATTTCATTTGGTTTTGCAAAAAATCGCAGCGAAATCAGAACAAATTCAAAAGGTATCATAATCAGAAACAAACGCAAACGAAAAAGGCTATATTCGGCCCTAAAAACTGAAAACTAAGATGAACAAACTGAAAGAAAAGTATTCAATCTTTCTCTTCAAATGAACATGAAAATCTTCGTGAAAGAAATTACAAAGAAAAGAAGAATAAACCTTCTGTTGGAGCGAGCAAAGGAGGCAAAAGCAGAACTGCTGCTGCTGCTATTAGTGTTGTCCATGAAAGGGGAAGAAGGAGAAATAAAGAAAAGAGAACGAGGAGGAGGGAGAGGGAGAGCAGAAGAAGGGACACGTGGAAGGAGAAAATGGCAGTAGCACAGAATTCGTGTGCTGCACCACGTCAAAGACTCCCACATGAATGTGCCCAGTTGTAGAAAACTTCGCGAGAGAGCCCTGTCTGGTTCGGCGACACGACTGACCAGTGAACAAGGATTCTTTTGGGGACAATGTTGTTATGGTGCGGTGCAGTCTAACATAATAACAGTGTCCACCTATAGGTTAACGCCATTAAATATGCATACCTATATTTAAACAGTTTAAATTAAGCAAACATGTCACATGCTGACAATAATACACGTTAGCATATGGAAATGACTAAGAAATTTAAAAAAAAAAAAACAAAAGAAAAAACGTGGCAAAGAAAACGGTGGCGGAAACACTCCATGGAACCGAAGAGGGCGACTGGGAATCGGGAGTCGCGCGACGGCGACCCAAGCTTGACGTCGGCAACGACGGCCACCTCTGCGATCGCCGGAGAAAGTGGCCTCAGACAGAGAGTGAGAGAGAGAAAGAGAGGCGCGACGGCACCCCGAACTCGTCGTCTTCTCCGACAACGGCCTCCTCTGCGATCGCCAGAGAAAGTGGTTTCAGACACAGAGAGAGAGAAGTGTGTGACGCCTCCGGATCCCCTGACGCCGCCGGAGGGCGCCGCCGCAGCCAAGGGTGGTTTCAGATTCAAAATTTGAAAAAAATTAGAGAGCGAAAGAGAGGAACCGTTGGGTGGGGTGGGGGTGGCTGGGGGTCGTGTGGAAGGTCGTGGGGTGGGGGGCGATTTCGCAGGTCGGGGGGCCGCCGGTTGAAGGTCGCCGGGGGAGGCCGGTATCGCGGGTCGCCGACGGGGCAGTCGCCGGTTCGGGGGCGGCGACGGGTGGAAGTGGAAGGTTGTATTTTTTATTTCTTCTTTTTTCTTGAATTTTTCTTTTAATTTCTTTAATACTATTAGCTGGATATACTCTAAATTATTATATACAAATAAATTTTAATTGGTTAATTAAATCTAAAAATCTAAAATTAGTTGTTTTATGATAGATATATAAAAGAATCCTGTTATAATCTAAATTAAAATTATTAATTTTATAAATATCCTATATTTTATTTTGTCTTTAAATTACCAAAATCAATAACGTGACTCTAAATCACAGTTTTAATTAAAAGGATTGATTCTATGAATATATCATATTTTATTTTATTTTTAAATTATTAAAATCAAAGATGTAACTCTTGGTGTACACAAAATCATTTAAATTCACGTCGCCTAAAAAAACAAAATCGGGGTTCCATCGCGACTTATACATGTTTATATAAGTGTTAAGGATCACACAAGCTTTGCCAACATCCATTTGATTATATCACATAACTCTTCGATCTCGTGTAGATCAAAATACATTTTGAATCCTCCTATTTCGTCTAAAATAAAAATTCACTCAAAAAAAAAATTACGACAACGAAAGCAAAGAATTTAATAAATTAATTAATTAATTAATTAACCTTATGCTTACCTGTTAAGTTTTCGTTGACTATAGTGGCGATCAATGTCAAGAAAGCTGTAATCGACGATCTCACAAGATTCCTTGACAATTCCCACATTGGTGAAGATAGAATCGAAGCCCAAATTGACCCTATCGTCAAAGACCTGTTGTTGGCAAAACTCAAACAACAGAGATTGCAGAGGGGAAGGGGATTGGAGAGAAAGGGAAGGAAAAGGGGAGGAGATGAGGAGGATGAAGGAGAGGCTCTGATTATGATTATATACTAAGATTACTTCTATTTATATTTTAAAATATTGAAATTACTAAAATTATCACCATAACTCCTCCTTCTCTCATTGTCAATTACATCATCATCGTGACAGCTCGTAAATCTGTTATATACTAAAAATTTTCAAGATTTTATTACAAAATCCAAATATTTACTCATAAAATATGCTATTATTTATCATCTTTAAAAAAAAATTTATAATTTTAAAAATTACTTATAAAATATGTTATATACTTTAAATTCTTATTTATTAATATATGTCATATCAGTAATTCTATTAAATTTTAAATAGAAATTAATAGAAGTGGAACATACTAAATAAAATATGAATAATTTTGCATACATCACATGTGGCTAAGTAAAATAAGATGCATAATATAAGAAATATTTATAAAATCAATCCAATTTTTTTAAAAAAATATCATTATACTCTCGTCTTAGAAGCAAAATTATTATGTTTCACTCAATTATTAAGGCATATAAACCGACTATATTAAACAGTCCTTTCTCTAATTTTCAATGCCCCAAAAGAAAGGGGGGATATCTCAAAAAAAAAAAAAAAAGGTGGGGGGTGGGGGTGGGGGTGTGGGTGTGGTGGTGGGGTTGGGGAAAAGAGCCTGGCTTCACAGTCTCAATAACATTTCCAATAGTGTTGAATTTTTTGAGACATTTTATTATTTTTTCTTGAGAAATTGAAAACTCAAAGTCTATATCTTATAAAAAACGTTAGCCAATCAAATATGAATACTCCACCTCTTAATATTCAAATATACTAGTTTTTTTCACAAACTCTATAAGAGAGAGTGATACTTTTATAAATCAATATTAATATTGGTTAGAACGGAATTATCAATTTGGAATGAAAGAAGATTGTGAGCGGGAGGTATTTTGTCCAAATGAATAATAATATTATTGAACTATTATTAACTAACCATTAGGTCCATTTACTAAAGATTTGACCTATGAATATCCAAATAACAATTTACTTCCTTAAAAATTTATTTAATAATTTATAGTGCATAATATAAAACTGTTTTAGACATGATTCAAACTTTTAAAAATTAACCTGATAACTAAAACAAGTCCATCATAAAATCTAAAGTGCTAAATAAAACAAAAATGTTAAAATACAATGTAAATACAAGCAGGACTAAATAAAATCTAAAGGGCACCTAAAAATTTTGACAAAAACCCTTTAAAAAAAAAGGTATCAACTTTCAAAGCAACTGCCAGGGTCATTTGCGGATTACCATGAAAACCGTTGATCAGTAACAAGTCAAGTAAAGAACAAAAAATACCAAATATTAACATAACAAAATCAATGCACAGAGTTAAGACAACAGAATTTCAATACCAAAATTTAACCATGAAAAGGAAAAAAAAAAAGAAACAAAAGTTAATAAAATGACCAAATTAAGTTACGAATTGAAGAGTTCTGATAAGCACCATTAAATTAAATTAAAAAAAAAAATCAAAACTCGCATCCTGAGAAGAGATCTTCAACCGGCTCACATCAGAAAATAATTGAAATTGAAGTATATAGTTGGTTTTTAAAATATTTATAATAAATAGTAGATTTATTATAAAAGTATAAATATTTATTAAATAAATAATGTATTTATAAAATGTAAATAAATCTTTTATTTAATAAAGATGTAAATGTATCTTTTATTTGGTATTATTTACATGCCAAACATGACGTAGCTAAATTATGTTCTTAATAAATCTATTATTTACTATTAATATTTTAAAAATCTATTATATGCTTTAATTATTTTTTGAAATATGTTATTTAATTCATTTTCTCTAAACAATATTTTTACAAAAAATAATTGAAGTAAATAATAAAGTTTTAAAATATTTGAAGTAAATAGTAAATTTTTTAAAAAAATAACACAAATAAACACATCTTTTTCATCCATTAACCAATATAGTACAAATGCTCTGCTCTTAATTAACATGACATAAACTTTATATTTATAAATATCTGATTTTGTTATATTGGTTTAGTGTCAAATTTTGTATCTTGTTGATGTAATTATGTTTAAATTTGTGTCATCTAAGTGCATTTCCCTAAATTTAATAGGTAAATTTTATTAGGTAAACTAAAAAATTTATTAGAGAAATAATCTTATTACAAGAAGTAATGAATCATTTATATGACAAATTTGTTATTGCTACTACTTACTTTAAAGATTTTTAAAACATGTTATCTATTTCAATTATTTAGATTCTATTTACTTTCTCTCTAAAAGAGAAAATGCTTTTTTATTTCTTTCTCTAGTAAATTCGTTATTTATTTTACATAATTTAAAGCCTAACATGTGTTTGGTACACAAGTTGAAATTGAGTTTTTTAGGTCGATTTTGAGTTGAATTAAATTGTACATTTGGTGATGCATTTAAATTGTTAGAGTTAAAAAGTAAAAAAACTTAAAATACGTTTGAAAAAGTTTTTTATCAATATAGAGTTTATGTGGTATCTCTTGAAATTTTATATAATTTTAAAAAAATTCAATTAATTTGAATATATATATATAAAATTATAGACTTTTAAAATTTAAATCACAAAATTATAATTATAAACAATAAAATTGAAGTTGATTTTTTGAAAAAGACCAAAAAAAATTATTATTGTACTCGAATGCAAACATGGGATTAATGTTAATTTTAATAATTTACTGAAAGCTGTTATCTTACAATTTTTGGCTAATTTAACTCTTGTTTTGTAATTGTCTCATGTAACTTAGCAAAAGTCTCATCTCCTGTCCCCACTCCCATAATGAGCCTTTCAACTATCTTTGTTTTGGTATTGGCTTTTCTCGTCCATTGTCTTTTTCCAAAAGATGTGATGATGTTAGCTTGACTTCATAAGTTTACATGTGATATTCTTTTCTCTGGTCTGAAGTTTGGAAAAGGGTAATAATTTGAATAATTTTGCTGTGTTTAACGTCACACGGTTCACGTGGATCAAAATTTCAATTAAATTCTGTTAAATCGTAGTACTTTTTTAATTTAGAGAGTGTCTGAATGTCATGTTCAAATTAAAATTTTTTATTGAATTTTTTTAAATTTATAAAAATTATAATTAATTTATGAAAAACTAATCAAGTCAAATCTCAAAATTCTATTCCAAATTTTTGTTTCAAATGCAAGTTTAATATAGTTACGATAGGATCATCATTAAAAGTTATAATTTATAAATAATATTATTTTTAAAGCCTACACAAAATTCTCAATAAAAGAGAGATTTTTTAAGCATTATTTCAATAAATATACCAAATCTTGTTGAGTGTAAAAAAAAATCCAATTGTTTCCTTTGAAATAATCAATTATGTTATCAACCATTTATGTAATGAAATTAAAATTGGGTTTTTTAAAAGAGTTAGTCAAAATCGCCTATCTAACTCAACGGATCATCAATGGAAAATGTTATGCAAGAATTAAGTGGGTTTATTAGTGTCAAAATCCCTGACTATAAATCACAATCTTAATCAAGGCTTGACAAAGTGGAGAAGATGTGGGGTTTGATCATGGCATGGGTTACTACAGTGTTTTTTCATCTTTCTCTCTAACTTTTACTACTATTTTTTTTTCTTCAAATTTTACTATTCTAATATTAAAAACAATGGTTCCACTCCTTCCCAAACAAGCCTTAGAGAGAGGGAAAGAGCGAGTGAGAAAGAGTGTGTGTGTCAGGATGATCCGAAATAAATGAATAAAAAAAAAAAGAGAGAGAAACTATAAGAGACAAGATTCGGTTTTTCACCGTGACATGATTTATTTACTGAAGACAAAAAGATTGACATGGCTAAAAAATAAATATGTAAATGCGGTGTTTGGAAACCTTGTCAAACCCGTGGCCCATTTAATACGAAGTGAAACTGTCTCATTTACATCTCTAGGCATTAGGTCTTCTATAAACTAGACAAATTATCCCAAATACAATTGTCTGATACTTTTGAGATTGTGATTAATGTCGCAAGCTTTTGAATCTGGTTGCTATGGCCGCTAGTACGTTCTTTACTTCTATTTTTATTATTTATGGTCTGTTTGCAAAACATTTATTGTGTAATATATTCAAATATAATATAATATGTTTTGATATTTTCTTTATATTTAAATATAATGTATATTTAGATTGTTGATGAGAAAAAAAATATGTGACGTAATCGGTAATAGTAGAAAAAGATAGAGAAAGCATAATGTGATTAGTAAAAATTGGTTGAAAATAATGATAAATAGTATTTATATTAAGTTTATTATTGAAATATATTTGTATTTAGATAGAATATATTAGGTATCTAAAATACATGATGCATTGTATATTCGTAGGATGAATGGTGTTTCCATACAAACACTTACTTTCTAAAATTTCTAACAAGGGCCCCACTTAAGAAATGTGCCATGGAACTCTCTGAGATCAAGAAATAATGAATTGGATAAAATCATTTGCACATGGACATTCGAAGATGTTTGTAGTCAAGACAGTAGCTTATATAATTTTTTCCAACACAAATTGAAGAAACCGAGATTTTGTTCCAATAAGCAAGAGACAATAATGGTTGAATTTACATTCGTAAGTGGTGATGAAACCATACAAATGCATCATCATGAATCTCAACGTGACTAAATAATGTCGTACATTCTATTTATCAATGTCGTACAAAATTCTTGTCAGTTACTGATTTTTTTTCCCCCTACAATTGCATGATAGAGATGTAGTAGAGGAAGGTAATGGATAGATTATTATTATCATAAGTTGTTTTAATTTTCACCTTAAAAATTGTGAATCCCCACGGCTGTAGATTCATTTGATGTTGTTACGTTTCCTACTTTGCTTTAGGCAGTAGAGAAAACGATTCATCCTTGCGTCTTTCAAATGTAGGGCAAATGAAGATGGAAGAACTCCAAGGGAACTATTTACAACAGAGCATAATCGGTTTACTGAGGATGGAGAGAAGTGGATGAAGATTATTTCCATTCTAACCTGGACGGTTGTGTTTCTCGCTTCTCTTACAGTACCCGGTGGCAATAACGATGGTGGAAATTCAGTGTCCTTAAGGAACAATGCATTCATGGTGTTTGTTATTTCAACTGAGGTTTCGTTGTTCTTTAGTAGCATTTCCAGTCTGATGTTCTCGTTGATTCTTATAGCACGTTTTACTGAAGAAGATTCCATCAAGTTGTCGAGAAAATTTGTTTTGGGTGCTGCTTCTCTCATCTTTGCAATAGCCACCATGGTAATAGCTTTTCTGGCATCACTTTACATTGAGGTGGGCGGGTCGACATGGCCTTCTATTCCAATTTGTTTGCTTTCTTCTGGCAAGCCCTTGTTCACGCTGCTGCTGCTTCCATTGCTTATCATAACGATTATATCAGCATTTGAATCCATTTTGATGATCAAATCAGCATTTGGATCCACTTTTACGATCAAATCAGCATTTGGATCCATTTTGCTCATTCGTAGCCCTTGGTGATTCACTATGGATGAAGAAAAATATGTGAAGTCTTGCAAGTTATAGAACTTAAAAAAATAAAAAATGTATTAGAGCACGTTTGGTAAACAAATTTTGGTGTTACGAATACCAATTTTACACCAAACGTAAAATTTTACATTTAAATACAATCATTTTCAACAATGTTACAAAAATAATTACTATTTAAAAGTTTTTTAAAACAATCATATCAACTTTTCAACCCTAACTATTTATCTCTACTTTTACCAATAACATCAACTTTTCAACTCTAAAATACTTTTCATCCAAACACACATTTTATTCAAATACAAAACAAATACTTTTCAACTAAATACAATACTCAAAACAGAATTATATTCAAACGCAATTAAAACGCAATGTGCTTACCAAACGCTCCCTTAGTATGTGATTGCAGTAAGCTTGGAGAAGGTATGTAACCATTAACTAAATTACGGACAGAGTGAAATCTCACGTTTGTGATTCCAAATTGTTGTATCTTAGAGAAAATATAAAATTCTGTAATTATCATGAAAAAAATATGCTCCCCTGTTGTATATATTTCCAATATTTTTTTTGTCTGCGTTAGGCCGGTTAACTAGTGTGGAATAGCAAGGTTATAATTAAAGAATGATTATTACAATTAATTTGGATATTACCATAGTTATTTTGAATAATTAGGATTATGTTTCACAAGCATGTTAATTTCTCATTCTTGCATTAGTTTCCTTTTCTTCCTAGTTTCCTATGTGTGTTTTTTAATTGCTCTCTTTAGTTTCCAAGCATTGTCAATGTATGGTAGACCATAAATTGAATGATATTTCAAGCTTTGTCAATGTATGGTTAAAGGTATCAATGATTATTAGCACAAGATCGTTTGCTCTTTCTTCATACGATGTCCTAGGAATTCTTTGCAGCTTGCATTCCTCTCCCAACTATCTTGTATACTAACACGACAATTCTTTTTCTTTTCCTCATTGTGAGGAGAATTTCCCAAGTGAATAAATTGAGCTGAGAATTACAATTCAATTTGTATTTATTTTTACAGCCGGAATACCTACCTAATTTTTTTTTTCCTTCTTTTCACAATGCATTAGTGAATCGCCTATTTTTTTCTTTTCTTTTTGTTACCATTGCCGGTTAAAGTTGCGTCTTTGTTTATCATCGACTCAATGCCGAACTGTTTGTTCATCACTGGCCGGGAAAGTTGGGCATCCAATACAATGGACATTCCCATTTCTTTAAACAATCAATCAAATATCTATGACATGATCCATGAACGAAGCTAGAACGAAGCTAGAACAAATCTAACATGCTATTCAAAAATCATACTTCGTTCTTCCACTCTTCAAGACAAGGCACAGCATATCTGAGAAATCAGAATGGGAATTGAAGAAATTCCAAGCCTCGAGCATCAGGCGTTTCCTCGATCCTTTGAAGTGAACAACCTACGTTCATTAAGCGAGAACTCATGAGGATTCATGCAAAAATAAATAAATAAAAATAAACCCCACCAAATTTGGCATTTATCAGATTCTCATTGTAAGATGCATTTCATGAGTTATTCAATATAATACCTTGACATCTAAAGGCATGCCATGAAATTGACCCGCACCTTCTGGTGGTGTCCAATTGTATTTGGCACATGGTAAAAATAACACTGAAACACCCCCAATGTCATGAAGAAAAGCTCGCGCTATGGAAAATCTCAATGCGTCAAAAGATGGATGAGACTTCACAACCCAAGCAAGAGCTAACTGATCCCCGAGCATCCGAGAAGCACTCATGTATTTTGATTTGTAAATCTGTAGCACTTTTTGTAGAAATTCTTTGGCCCTGCAATACCGTAGAGGTTCATGAAACTAAGATTCAATTTTAATTTAAATGCCTAAACACAGAAAATAGTCTGAAAAGTTTTAATGCCTTTTCCATTTTGTTGCAACCAGACTGAGTTAAAGGAAACGAATGCACACCTTAAAATGCCCTCAGCAGTCCCCCTCACTGCAATGAATCCTGAATTCAGAGGTTGTGCTTTGTTGTTCCTGAAGGTGAGGGCTATATGAAAATTTGGAAAATCACAAAATATTTGTCCTAAATCATCAACAACAGCTGTATCTGAGTCGGTAAAGATGTAATGACTAATATGGCCCGGTCCATGAGAAAGCTCCTGAAGCTTGGCTTCCAAAAAGGCCTGAATTAGCAATACATTTTTTTAAAGTCAGCATCATCATAATAAGACTATAAAATTACTTCACAAGAATAGAAAAGAAACCATGTACTAATAATGACTTAAGCAACCCCATCTTGAAATGGAAAAACCATGAACTAATTAGCACTCTGGATATAAATCAAACAAGCTAGAGAGATCGGGGTGGGAATGCATCATTCAATCACAGGAAACACTTTCATAAAATGAGCAGATGGCTATTTCTAAATAGAAGTATTCCACCAACAACTAATGCAGTGTGCTCTTACAATGTAAGACCTGATTCTTTGAAGCATCAACCCATCCCGTGAATATTCACCTTCAATTGGATAAACAGTTACCCCATTTCTGCTGATTGAAAGATCAGATGCCGGGTCGGTAAGAATGAATACATTGCTTTCTGGCATTGTCACCTGCATAACGTAATATGTAAGATTAATCTGGATTCTTCTATCCAACACTCATAAATTGGAAACATTGTGCAATTCAACTAAACTATTTCTGGATTCAGAAAACCCATAAATATTTTTACAAAGCTCAAGCTTCTAGACTAGAAATGCTAATAAATGATTAGTACAACTTAGAATTAAAAATGTAGTACAAGTACATTCTATTCTTTTTCCGAGTAGGTAAGGGATAAAAAAGAAGATTGTACTTTCTGGAGTCGGTCGATGGAATGTGGAGCTTCAGCATAATTTACACAGGCTTGCAATCAAGGTTTGAAATAAATAAAACATGATAATCAAGTCTATATATTACCTGAATGAAGTTAACAAAAGTATTCAAAATGGCCATAGACCTCTCCTCCTTACTATATGAAGCATTTCCAACAACAACCAACTTTGATGCATTATCATCAGCATGCTCAGGAGAGGAATTATAAATAGTAAAGACGGTGACAAATGATATCTTGTTTCCAGAGCTGTATGCATTGGACGAGGTTGAAAAATGGCCGGTTTTATTGAGAGCTTTAGTACCTGCTCTAGAGAAAACAACAAATCAGATAAGAAAACTTAACCAAAAATGACTAAAACCAATACTAGCTGCTAAATTTTTTGAACCACCGTATTCACGATATATGAACAGAACCCCCTCATGGGACACAATCATTAACAGCAATAGGAAAAACTCACTGCAAAAGAACAGAATCAAGAGTTCTTCCATTAGATTCTTCACAGGGTTGTTGAGGAAAACAAAAAATATCAACCCACAGCATAAATAACTTAAAAGATAAAATTTTCCGAATATGCCAAAAGGAGATTACTCAACAACCATGCCAGAGTGGGTTTCTAACAAGAACATCACTGTGGAAAAATAGGAGAAATGTAACTACTAAGTTGTTATCAAAGTTTCATTCTATAACAATTAAAATATGACAATCGTTGTTATAATTAACAGTCTTCAAGAACGATTTTCAGTCAAAAAGAACTAAATTATAAAAAATTCTACAGAAAATCATAGAAACCCCAAATTCTATGGAAAAATTCCTCAACCATGAAGAGGAGAGAGGGATCAGGGCACATAAAAGACAAGAAGAACAGAAACCTTGGCAATGCAAACGATTGGGCAAGCCTTCACCAGCGGCTGGTCCAAGAACTAAGTGATCAAACTTTTTTCTTCGTAGATCTTCAAATGTTTTGCTCTGATTCAGTTCCCTAACTATTCAGAAAAAAAAAAAAACAGCATACATTAAATACACACACACACACACACACATATTATATAAATGTACACATTAACCGTCAAGCTTCATAACTAAGTTAATGAAATTAGAAAAAATAAAAGTACCATTGAAAAAATAGGGAAGAAAGCAAACGAGTGGGAGAAAGATGAGGAAACGACGCCATCCTGTGGGTACTCTCGTCATCTCCACGGCCAGGACGGACACCATCAAATCTATATGAAGAGCTCCGATTTCGTCATTGTTCAATTTGCCGAGAAATTCCTGTTAATAATATTGAAAGGGGAGGAAAATAAAATCTGGGTAATTTTCAGATCAAGGAAACGAAGTTATATGATAATTGAATCGTTGTGTGGCTCGTTAAATATTTTCTCAGAAAGTTTCTAGAACTCCAATATTGTGAGTTGGACGCGAAACTTGGCGCACCTCCTGGCCTCCAACCCACCGCCATGGGGTTCTGTACAGTGCTGCGATTGTAAGCGCTATTTCTTTATTTATTATATATATATATATATTTTGGTTTAGTAACAAAAGACTAACCCATAAAAAATTTTATAATTCATATTTTAACCCCAATTGTATATTTTTAACAAAATTACTTTCTATGGTATCTTTTTTTTTTTTAATCATACCATAGCATATTATTTTTAAAAATTGGTAAAATGATAGCATATTTTATTTATTTTTTAAAAATAATTTATTTGTTTTCAAATCTATCCATGTCTTTTTCTCCTCATTCTTTTCCTCTTTCCCTTCTCTCTCTCTCATTGGAGAAGACGAAGAGCTCTAGACGTCAATGATCAATGAGGTTAGGAGGCTGGAGATCCCCTGCTGATGGTGGGGTGATCTCCCAGGGGTGAGTGGATCGTCGCGATTTCCCTCGCTAATTGGAGGCGGTGCGAGAATCATCATCATCTGCAAACTCGAGAGCTAGATCACGACCTCTGAGATGCAAACCTCCATCTCTGTCAAGTTCATCATACTCCTCAACAACTAGCAAAAATGAAGCCAGAGATCCACGATGGCAAGAGCAACGGTGAGATCCATGGCAAGGGGAGGCAAGTTCCATGACGATACAAGTCACAGCTGTAGTTATTTGTGGGTATTTGTGATTATTTTTTGGTAGTTGCTGGTTTTTTTTATTGTTTTCTTATGATTCCAAATTTTTTAACATGAATAGAAATATTGAAAATATTGTGAATAAATATATTGAGATATTACATTAAAAAAATAGTGGAAACATAAAAAATATAGGCATTTTCCTATATTTTCATGAAAATCCAATATTTCTGTCACTATCATAATCTGATCTCTTCACTATCATCACCGTCACCGTTGTGATTTGGTCTCCTCGTCGTCGCCGTCGTGTTATTCGTAGATGTAGCACCATTGGTAATTAGTGGGAGGGAGGGAGGTAGAGAGAGAGGAGAGAGAATGGGAGATAAAGGAGAGAAGGAAGAGAAAGAATAAAATAAAAGTAAATTTATTATTTTAATATATAATTAATTTAAATTATACTATTTATTTATATTAATTTTAATTCTTTTATTATTTTAAAACATTATATTTAAATATGTTATTTGGTTAATCACTTTTTTTTATAATCTAATATTTTTTTTTAAGGGATGATTTAATGATAAGTAATATAATGTTTAATTAATATGTTTAGTAAAAAAATTTAATTAAAAAATATATTATTATTTTTTAAGGGTTTAAGCATCAAAATATATCCCTTACCCCTACCTCAAGTTAAAAAATTTATATTGGATAAAAAAATAAAAATATATATTATTGCACTAATAGGTTAATAAACACGTAATAATTACCTATCACAAAATTTCTTAATAATTGGCGAACTAGATTAATTATTGGGAATTAACATATATAGCATATTTGTTTTAAATTAACATTTAAAGTAAATGTTCTGGAGATGAATTTTAAATTTGGAATAAAAGTTGCATTATTTGGATGGAAAAACAACTCTAAAACAGAGTCATGTCGTCTTATTTCTTTCTTATCCCCCCTTATGCTGGTATTATTGTCGTTCTTGGTCGTTTTTCCTTTTCTGAGCCGCTGTCGTTTTCTAGTCATTATCGTTGCTAGTATATTTCCAAATTGGGCTTACTTTTAGTTTTTGGACTCCATGGGCTGATTGTTAGGCCTCGGTGTGGCCCAATTACGGCTACGTGCTATGTTGGGCAACAAGTAAAATGAACAGGCCTTAATGAGGATTTGAGCGTAAGACTCGACTTTAGAGGCCTTTGGTTGGATTCGCGGAAATTAGAGTAAATAATATAAAATAAGAGAAATTATCATAGAAAATAATTGAAGTATATAGTTGGTTTTTAAAATACTTATAATAAATAATAAATTTACTAGAAAAGTATAAATTTTATTAAATTAAAAATATATGCATAAGATATAAATAAATTATTTATTTAATAAAAATATAAATATATAGTTTTTTTTATATGTAAACATATTGTTTAATATTAAACATGACGTAATTAAATTATTTTCCTGATAAATTTTTGATTTATTATTAATATTTTAAAAATTTATTATTTATTTTAATTATTTTTTAAAATCTGTTATTTAGTTTATTCTCTTTAATAATATTTTTACAAAAATAATTGAAATAAATAGTAAAATTTTAAAATATTTAAGGTAAATAGTAATTTTTTTAAAAAGAGAAATAAGGCAAATAGACACATCTTTTTCATCCATTGACCAACATAGTACAAGTGCTTCTCTCTAAATTAACATTGCATAAACTTTATATTTATAAATATCTAATTTTGTCATATTGGACCATTGTCAAATTTTGTATCTTGTTGATGTAATTATTTTTAAATTTGTATCATCCAAGTGCATCCCTCTAAATTTAATAGGTAAATCTTATTAGGTAAACAAAAAATTTATTAAAGAAATAATATAATTACAAGAAGTAATGAATCCTTTATATGACAGATTTGTTGCTGCTACTACTTACCATAAAGATTTTTAAAACATATTATCTATTTCAATTATTTATATTCTATTTACTTTCTATCTAAAAAAGAAAATGCTATTTATTTCTTTCTCTAGTAAATTTGTTATTTATTTTACATATTTTAAAACTTAACATGTGTTTGGTACATAGGTTGAAATCAAGTTTTTTAAGTTGAATTTGAGTTGAATTAAATTATGCGTTTGGTGATGCATTTGAATTGTTAGAATTAAAAAGTGAAAAAAAAAGCTTGAAATGTGTTTTAAAAAAAATTATTGATATAGAGTTTATGTTGTACGTCTCAAAATTTTATATAATTTTAAAAAAAAATTCATTTAATTTAAATTTATAATATAATTATAAATTTTTAAAATTTAAATTATAAAATTATAATAGTAATTATAAACAATAAAATTGAATTTGATTTTTGAAAAAGACCAAAAAAAGTTATTATTGTACTCGTATGCAAACATGGGATTATGTTTATTTTAATAATTTACCGAAAGCCGTTGGCTAACAATTTTTGGCTAATTCAACTCTTGTTATGTAATTTTCTCATGTAACTTAGCAAAAGTCTTGTCTCCTGTCCCCAACCCCCATAACGAGCCTTTTGACTGTCTTCGTTTTGGTATTGGCTTTCTCATCCGTCGTCTTTTTCAAAAGATGTGATGATGTTAGCCTGCCTTCATAAGTTTACAAGTGATATTCTTTTCTCTTCTCTGCAATGAAGTTTGGAAAAATGTAATAATTTAAATAATTTTGCTATGTTTAACGTCACACGGCTCAGGTTGATCAAAATTTCGATTATATTCTGTTAAATTATAGTACTGTTTTAATTTAAAGAGTATTTGAATATCGTGTTTAAATTAAAATTTTTTGTTGAATTTTTTTTAAAAATTAATAAAAATTATAATTAATTTATGAAAAGCTAATCAATTGAAATCTCAAAATTCGATTTCAAATTTTTGTTTTTAATGCAAGTTTAATATAGTTATGATAGGATCATCATTAAAAGTTATAATTTATAAATAATATTGTTTTTAAGGCCTACACAAAATTCTCAATAAAATAGTGATTTTTTAAAGCATTATTTCAATAAATATACCAAATCTTGTTAAGTTAAAAAAAAAAAAGGGCCAATTGTTTCCTTTAAAATAATCATGATATCAACCATTTATCTAATGAAGTTTGGTGAACGCATTGCATTTGCATTGCGTTTGAATGCAATGCATTGAATGCAATTTGTATTTGGAGGAAAAGCATTAGCATTGCATTTGAATACAATGTGTGTTTGGGGGAAAAGTATTTGAATTGTATTTTAATAATAAATATGTGATGTGATGGATAAAAGTAGAAAGAAAAAAAGGAGAGAGAGGGAATATATGATGTAATTAATAAAAATAATAGAAAAAGTGAAATAATAAATAGTGATTGTGTTAGATTTAAAATGTGATGTGATTGGTATTTGAATGAAATGTTTTTGTATTTGGGGGAAAATTACATTGCATTTAAATGCAATGCTAAAAATATGCTAGTACCAAACGTGTACTAAAATTGGGTCATTTTTTAAAAGGTTTGGTCAAAATCGCCTGTCTAACTTGAGGGATCATCAGTGGAAAATGTTATGTAAGAATTAAGCGTTTATCAGCTCTTGATGTTCTTACCTAGTTTTCGCCTCGATTTTCAAAGGACGGGGTTATTAGATATGACGAAAGATTTACTAACTATAGTTTGCTGTTGAATTAGGGTTCATCTGACAGTTGTGTCCTTTCTCGAAGACTGAAATTTTGTGAATGACTTTCTACTCGTTTGTTGTAATTTGTAGGAAGATCGTTAGTTCATTTAGATAAATATCTACATTATAGATGCAAATGGCTATCCTTGTTAAGACTTATAGTTTCATTTTCTGTATCAGTTGAACTCTAGCCATGTAAAAAGGCAAGTTTTATTAGATGTGCGTCTATGTTACCTAGCAATCAAAACCAAGTTGCAGATTTGGAATCCTCAAACCAAGGCCAAATATCCTTATCAGCAGCAGCAAAATCTTACAATATCGTAGCTCGTCTTGCTATCTAATATGCTCATTCTGGTTTCTCCGACAATGGCCCCCTCTGCGATCGCCAGAGAAAGGGGTCTCAGACGGAGAGAGAGAAAGAGAGAGAGAGAGAGAGAGAGGCATGAGGCCTCCGGAGGGCGCTGCCACAGCCAAGGGTGGTTTCAGATTCCAAATTTGCAGAGAATCAGAGAGAGAAAGAGAGGGACCTACCGAGGAACCTTTGGGTGGGATGGGGTGGGCGTGGCTGGGGTTCGTGTGAAGGTCATGGGGAGGGGGGCGGTTTCGAAGGTCGGGGGGCCGCCGGTGGAAGGTTGCTGGGGGAGGCCGGTTTCGCGGGTCGCCGGCAGGGGAGTCGCCGGTTGGGGGGCAGCGATGAGTGGAAGTGGAAGGTTGTGTTATTTATTTATTTGTTTATTTTTTTGCTTGAATTTTTCTTTTAATTTCTTTAATATTATAAGCTAAATATATTATAAATTATTATATACAATAAATTTTAATCATTAGATTAATTTTAAATGATTTAAAATTAATTGTTTTATGAAAGATAAATAAAAGAATCTATTACAGTCTTAATTAAAAGGATTAATTTTATGGATATATTATATTTTATTTTGTCTTTGAATTACCAAAATCAATAATGCCACTCTAAATCATAGTCTTCACTTAAAATCAATAACGTGACTCTTGATATATACATAATCATTTAAATTCATGTCTCTTGGAAAAAAAAAAAAAAAATGGGGCTCCACAGCTACTTATACAAGTGTACGGATGACACAAGCTTTGTTAGCATGTGCTTGATTATATAACATGACTCTTTGATCTCGTCCAGATTAAAATACTTTTTGAATCCTTACGAAATTACAACAACGAAAAGCAAGGAATTTAAAAAATAAATAAATAAATAAACCTGACGCTTACCTATTAAGTTTTCGTGCGACTAACGTCAAGAAAGCTGTCGTTGAAGATCTCCCAAGCTTCCTTGATAATTCCCATGTTGATGAAGATAGAATTGGAGCACAAATTGACCTTATCGTCAGAGACATGTTGTCGGCAAAACTCAAACGGCAGAGATTGCGGAGAGGAAAGTGATTGGAGAGAAAGGGAAACAGAAGGGGAGGATACGAAGAGGGTGAAGGAGAGGCTTAGAGAGCGTTTGATAAACGCATTATATTGTGATTGTATTTGAATGTTATATTTAGTTGAAAAGTATTTATTTTGTATTTAAATGAAATGTGTGTTTGAATGAAAAATAGTTTAGAGTTAAAAAGTTGACGTGATTGGTAAAAGTAGAGATAAATAATAGAGTTGAAAAGTTGATGTGATTGTTTTAAAAATATTTTGAATAGTAATTATTTACGTAGTACTGTTGTAAAATTTGTGTTTGATATAAAATTATATTGCACTTGAATAAAATTAAAATATAATATTTTTTACAAAACGACACGTTAGATTATGATTATATACTAAGATTAGTTCTATTTATATTTAAAATATTGAAATTACTGAAATTACCACCATAACTCCTCTCATTGTCAACTCCCTCATCGTCGTGAACGTCCGTAAATCAATTTTATACTAGAAAAATCTAAGATTTGATTAGAAAATCCAAATATTTACCCATAAATATGCTATAATTTATTATCTTTAAAAAATCTTATAGTTTTAAAAATTACTTATCAAAAAAATGTTATATGCTTTAAATTCTTATTTTTTAATACATATCATGTCAACAATTAAGTTTTAGATATAAATTAATAGAAGTGGAACATGATAAATAATGTCTACAAGTATGGCTAAGTGCAATAAGATGTATAATATAAGAAATATTCGTAAAATTAATCCAATTTTATTTTTTAAAATATCATTATACTATCGCCTTAAAAGCAAAATTATTATGTCCCACTCAATTATTAAGGCATATAAACTTACTATATTAAATAATCCTCTCTCTAGCTTTCAATGCCCTAAAAGAAAAGGGGGATATCTCCAAAAAAAACAAAAAAAAAAGGTGGGAAAAGAGCCTGGCTTCACCATCTCAAAAACATTTCCAATAGTGTTGAATTTTTTGAGCCATTTTCTTATTTTTTCTTAACTTAAGAAATTGAGAGCTCAAACCCTACCTCTTAATGTTCAAATCTACCAGATTTTTCACAAACTCCATATCAATATTGATTAATATTGATTATAACGGAATTATCTACTTCGAGTGAAAGAAGATTGTGCACGGAGGCACCTGTACCTTGACCAACTAAGGGGGCATTTGGTAAACGCATTACATTTTGATTATATTTGAATGAAATTTGTTTTTTGAATGTTGTATTTGATTGAAAAGTATTTGTTTTGTATTTGAATGAAATGTGTGGTTGGATGAAAAGTATTTTAGAGTTGAAAAGTTGATATGATTGATAAAAATAAAAATAAATAATAGAGTTAAAAAATTGATATAATTGTTTTAAAAATATTTTAAATAGTAATTATTTTTGTAACACTGTTACAAAATCTGTGCTTAATGTAAAATTGTATTGTATTTGAATAAAATTAAAATGAAATTTTTTCTCTAAATGTCCCCTAAATAATAATATTAAACTATTATGAACTATAAAAGAGCTTCCATTAGGTCCATTTACTAAAGATTTGATCTATGAAATATCCACATAACAATTTACTTCCTTAAAAATTTATTTAATAATTTATAATGCACGATGTAAAACTGTTTTAGACATGGTTAAAGCTTTCAAAAATTAACCTGATAACTGAAACAAGTCCATCATAAAAATTCTTCAAACTAAAAATCCGTTTCGGTTGACATTGATTTGGTCATTACTCAAGTTGTATTTAAATAACAGATCATGGCGAGAAATGTTGGGCTATTTGGCATATCATGCATCATCTATATAATAACCCAAACGAAATTTGCACAAATATAATTATCCAAACAAAATCCAATGCCAAGAATTTCATCATAAGTTTCTTTAACTTAAAGAAAACGGGACATTAAGATTAAGTACCAAAAAAACAGGAAAGGAAAAAAATAAAAACATCTTTGCTCGTTAAAAAGTTACATAAACGAGAACGGCCAAAACTGTCACCAGTCCTATTCCCTACTTAAGCCACTAGAGTGCTGGCAGTCGTGGACTCACTGCAAAAGAACAAAGAAAACAGTAAGCACAGTGACCAACATCTCTTTCTATCATAAAGACATCGACTGCCAAATTCATGAAACTTACTATTTCCACACCGGCGGGAGCTTCTTTGTCTTCTTGTAGTAACGGGCGAGGCGATGGATCCTGCTCTCAACCAGAATCAGCCTAAACTTGGAATCTTTGTCCTTCCTGTTCCTCTCCAAATGCTTCCTAATTGAAACTGCCTTCTTGATGAGATGGTACAGATCCTCGGGTATTTCCGGAGCAAGACCTAAATACCAAGTAAAAAGGAGGATAAGAGTTTTAGCAAGTTGTCATTTATCTTCAAGTTAAATCATCATACGAAAATGCAACAAACAAAAAAAACACACCATGAGCCTTCAGGATACGCAATATCTTGCTCCCTGTGACGCTCTTCACTTGGGCGATCCCGTGAGAATCACGAAGGATGACACCGATTTGAGAGGGGGTCAAACCCTTCTTGGCAAACTTGCAGATGTTCTCCTCAACCTAAAAGGAAGAATCCAACTTCATAACTGAACTACACTAAACGAGATAATTTAAATCGCAGTCACAATAGAATCTGAATGATGGGCCTTTGACATTAAATCCCAAAGGATCAATCTCATCTAGTGACCCCTGAATTTCAGGGTTTTATCCCCTAAACTTTAAAAAGTCCCACTTGCCTCTTGAACTTTGAATTAGTCTAATTTAACCTAGTTAGAATTCTGTCAAAAATATATGAGAAAAGAGGTGAATTAGTCTTACAAAACCCCTTATGTTAGGATTTCTATTACTAAATTCCTTATGTTAGTCTTACAATGGGAAATAAGACCACATGACCGAACTTAACTCTCTTTGTTTCATGCTTTTGACATAAACTCTAAAACAGAGGATTAAGTGGGACTAACTCAAAGTTCAAAGGGCAAAGAGGGAGTTTTTAAAGTTCAGGGGGCAATGTGGGAACAACCCTAAAGTTTAGGGGTACAAATTATAATAATCCAATCGAAAATCAAGAGATAAACAACACAAGTAAGCTTCCATTTATCCAAAACTTCAGATATCAACTGTCATCTTATATATCATCATAATTTTCCAGTTACCACAAGGAGAGTAACATGCAGAGCACAACTATACATCAACTTAGCCATATCATAAACATTAAACAGGCCTGTAGGCAATTCTTCTGCCTCCAATATAATTAAACCAGAAATGTTAAAATGCAATGCAAATACAAGCAGGACTAAATAAAATCTAAAGGGCACCTAAAAATTTTAACAAAAACCCTTAAAAAAAAAAAGGTTTCAACTTTCAAAGCAATTGACATGGTCATTTGCGGATTACCATGAAAATCATTGATCAGTAACAAGTAAAGAACAAAAAATACCAAATATCAACATAACAAAATCAATGCACAGAGTCAAGACAACAGAATTTCAATACCAAATTTAACCATGAAAAGAAAAAAAAGAAAAGAAAAAGAAACAAAAGCTCAAAAAATGACCAAATTAAGTAACGAATTGGAGAGTTCTAATAAGTACCATTAAATTAAATTTAAAAAAAATTAAAACTCACATCCTGAGAAGAGATCTTCAACCAGCTCGGAGGAGTCCTCTTGTATGGGAGAGCCGAAGCCGAAATACCCTTACTATGAGAAAATAAATCAGAAATAAAAAAGAAAACAAAGCGATTAAATTCCCAAAAAAAAAAAAGAGCTTTTTACAGGAAGAGAGAGATGGAACGAACCCTCGACTGTGCATGCGACCCATTGTGACGCACTGATTGGTCTCTGTGCCTCTGCTGGTAACCCTAGCTTCCCCTCTCTTTCTCTCTCTCTATCTGCGCTGATCACTGAGAATTTTCCCTTCGGAGAAGAGGAAGAAGATGGAGGCTGCTAGGGTTTTAACAAAAATTTTGGTTAATTGCAGTTGCGTCCTTGGGCTTTTTTTTTTGGTTTTTGGACTTCATGGGCTGATTGTTTGGCCTCGCTGTTGCCCAATTCCGGCTGAGTTCTGCGTTGGACAACAAGTAAAATAAGCAGGCCTTATTGAGGGTTTGGGCTGAAGACACGACATTTGAGGCCTGTGGTTGGATTCGAGGTAATTGGAGTAAATAATATAAAATAAGAGAAATTATAGTAAACAACTGCTTTTAGAAAATAATCAAAGTATATAGCTGATTTTTAAAAAATTTATGATAAATAATAGATTTATTAAAAAATACATAAATTATATTAAATAAATGATATATTTATAATATATAAATAATTTATTTATTTAATAAAAATGTAAATATATCATTTATTTAGTATGTAAATATACCATTTATTTAATAAAAATATAAATATACCTTTTACATGAGAAATTGAACATATTTATCTGATAAATCTATTATTTATTATTAATATTTTAATAATTTATTTTTTTAATTATTTTTTAAAATATATTATTTACTTATTTTTTCTAAATAATATTTTTATGAAAATAATTGAAATAAATAGTAAAATTTTAAAATATTCAAAGTAAATAGTACATTTTTTTTTTTTAGAGAAATAACACAAACAGACACGTTTTTTTTCGTCTATTGACCAACATAGCCCAAATGCCCTTCTCTTGATTAACATGACATAAACTTTACATTTATAAATATCTGATTTTGTCATAATAGTCTAACGTCAAATTTTATATCATTTTGATGAAATTATTTTTAAACTTATATCATCCAACTACAATTTCCAAAATTCAATAAGTAAATTCTATTAGGTAAACAAAAAAATTTATTAGAGAAATAATATAATTACAAGAAGAAATGAATCATTTATTTGACAAATTTGTTATTGTTACTACTTACTTTAAAGATTTTTAAAATATGCTATCTATTTCAATTATTAATATTCTATTTACTTTCTCTTTAAAAGAAAATTCTATTTATTTCTTTCTCTAGTAAATTTGTTATTTATTTTAAATATTTTGAAACTTAACATGCTTTTGATCCATGAGTTGAAATTGAGTTTTTTTATTTTGAATTTGAGTTGAATTTAATTGTGCGTTTGATGATGCATTTGAATTGTTAGAGTTAAAAAATGAAAAAAACTTGAAATATATTTAGAAAAAAATTTTATCAATATAAAACTTATTTTGTATGTCTTGAATTTTTATATAATTTAAAAAAAATCATCAAACTTGAATTTATATATATAAAGTTATGAATTTTTAAAATTTAAATCATAAAGTTATAATAATGATTGCAAACAATAAAATTAAAGTTGATTTTTTAATTAAGATAAAAAAATAAATATTTTATTTAAATGTAAATATGGAATTAATGTTTATATTAATAATATACCGAAAACTGTTATCCTATAATTTTTGGCTAACAAAACTCTTGTTTTGTAATTTCTCATGCACCTTAGCAAAAGTCTCATCTCTTGTCCCCACCCCCATAATGGGCTTTTAACCATCTTCATTTTGGCATTGGCTTTCTCGCTCATCGCCTTTTTCCAAAAGATGTGATTGACTTCACAAGTTTTCATGTGATATTCTTTTCTTCGTTCTACAATAAAGTTTGGAAAAGTGTAATAATTTGAACAATTTTGCCATGTTCAACGTCACATGGCTCAGCTTGATCGAAACTTCGATTATATTCTGCTAAATCGTAATACTTTTATAATTTAACGAATGTATATTATGTTCAAATTAAATTTTTTTATTGAATTTAAAAAAATGAATAAAAATTATAATTAATTTACAAAAAATCAATCAATTCCAATTTAAAAATTTTATTCTGAATTTTTGTTTCAAATGCAAGTTTAATATAGTTATGATAGGATTATCATTAAAAGTTAGAGCCTACACAAATTTCTCAATAAAATAGTGACTTTTAAAGCATTATTTCAACAAATATACCAAATCTTGACGAGTAAAAAAAAATCCAATTGTTTCCTTTAAAATAATCGATCATAATACTAATCATCTATCTCATAAAATTAAAATTGACTTATTTTTTAAAAGAGTTTGTCAAAATCCGCCGTCTAATCTAATTTTTTGTTTTAGTGTTAAGTCTAGTAATTAAAAAGCACAACATTCCTATCAACTCCCAACAAGAATTACAAAACTCCAACCTAGTGATGCAAAAGAATCCATAGATTACTAGGTTTATTGAAGATCTCTCGATTGTTTATGTAGTGGTTGAACAAAGAACATAAAACAAAAGGCCGTGTTAAAAGCTTTGCGCCTTTTGTTCTGTTCATTCATGCTTGCACAGTGATTATAGAAAGGAAACAAAAACACAAAGGTGGACGATTAAAAAGGAGTGGAAGTGTTTGCCAACGAAGAAAGGTTAAAAAGTGGGACACAAAATTTAAAGCAGGAATTTTGTCTTGCTTATTCATCTGTACTTGATTTGGTAGAAAGTGAATGTAAAATTATCAATTATCCCTCTCTTCGCCAGAGAAAAAAATATATATATATATCACCCACTTCGCTGCAAAAATTTTCTTCTTTTCTTTTTTTTTTTTAATTTTTAAATAAGGGAGCAGGAAGAAGGAAAAAAGAAAATATAATTTTATAATAATTATTATATTTTATTTTATCGACAATATGATTATTTTAATTATTAGATTGAATTTTAATCAATTTGATTTATGCTTAAAAATAATTATGTATGATATAAATTTTTAATATAAACACCTATAGTTAAAAAATTAATTTAATAAATTAATTTGATAACTAAATCAATGGTGGTTTTTAATATGATAAATTCCGATTAGATATTTTGTGAAAAAGAAAATACTTTGATGAGCAAGAAGTTTAAAAGGCTGAAACGATATTGGACAGAGAGACCCACTTCAAGACTGAGCCAATGAGCACCACTAAGCAGTTCATGAGAGCAAGAAGAAAAATAGTACTTTTTTTCGGTGAATAAGAAAAAAAAAAAAAGAAAAAAGAGTCCTCAATATAGAAATATCATAAAAGGCAATATTCTCATCATTTCTAGGTAGTAGGTAAATATTTCAAAATTTGAAACAAGAAAAACAATTACAAAAGTAAGAAGTAAAATGATTATTAATATATATTTTTCACTATTTGGCTGATAAAAAACCTCAAATAAAATTTTTTAAATCAAAATCACTATTTATTGTGGTTATTTTTATGTGAGATTCGAATGCACATGTGGTGAAACTAGATTCTTGTTCAAGTTTTCGCCAAAAAGAATATTTTATTCAGATGTGTCCCCAACAAAGGTCTGTCCCATTCTATTCTGCCAATTCCCATATGAGGGGGGCAAAAAAAAAAAAAAACGGGGGATTCACAGGCTCAACAAGGAAAAGCCCTTGTTCAAGTTCACACAAAACGACAATATTACATCATTTTCAAGTTCACATGTTGCTCTGTATTCTATCCACCCCAGATTCACAAAACCAGAACAAGAAAAAGAAAAAAAGTAGTTCACATGAAGCTTTTAGAAGAATGGGCACATAATTTTGTTTAATGAATGGCCTGCAAAAACAAAGAAAGTGATCAATCAATCAAGCAAGGAAGAAAAGAAAAACAAATGCACATTTCACTTGACGCGTGTAACTTGTCCTGAAAGAGTTTTATTGGGTCCGGATTTGCCAAAATTTCATAGAATACAAAATAACACGTCTTTTTTAGGTTGCTTTGACAAAAAATGGAATTACACGTACAAGTGACAACATGGATTTTGAGTGCAAATGAGATTAGGCCCCCCACATTTCTATAAAGAATGAACTGCAAAAACAAAGAGGAGGATCAATCAATCTAGCAAGGGGGAAAAAGAAAAATGAAAAGAGAGAAGAAAAGTAAATGCACATTTTACTCTTCACGCGCATAATCTGTCTTGTAAGAGTTTTTTTGCTGTCAGATATGTCAACGTTATATGGAATAAAACAAAACTTCTTTTTACAAGACGGCATTTTATAAATACATTGAATTTTAATTATATTTAAATATAATTTTTTTAAGTGTTGTATTTGGTTGAATAATATTTATTTTGTATTTCAATAAAATGTATGGTTAGATGAAAAGTATTTTAAAGTTAAAAAAATTGATGTAATTGATAAAATTAGAGATAAATAGTTAGGGTTGAAAAGTTGATGTGATTGTTTTAAAAAACTTTTGAATAGTAATTATTTTTGTAATACTGTTAAAAATGATTATATTTAAATGTAAAACTTTACGTTTGATGTAAAATTGGTTTTCGTAGACTTTAAGTAAAAATGAGATTATAGAGTGTTTTTTTTTTTTTATTTTGAAATAGCAAGTAGAATGAAAAGAGAATAATTAGCAAGTGGAAATATATTGGTAATAGCACTTCATGCCCTGAAAGCAGCAAATCCAAAGGTGTTATAGGCCATACTCGGGTCTTTTTCCTCTCAATCCCCGCCATCAAAGCGCTATGTGGAAAGCTCTATCATCGTCATTGTCCTGCACTCAAAAGGATGGCAACGTGCCTCCTCCTCCTCTCTTTTTTTTAGCCTTTAATTTTTAAAATAGATATATTTTTTATTTTTATAATAAAAAAACTTTTTATTTAAAAAAAGAAAAATTATTTAGTTAGATAAAAAAAATTTCTATTCCTTAAAAAAAAAGTCTTTTCTTATGTTTAAAAATAAAAAAATTTTTATATTCACGTATGAAAATTTAAAAAACTCTTAAAAAAAATAAATATTTTGATTAAAAAGTGAAAACTTTTTAAAAGTGGAACCTTATAGAAATGAAAGCTAAGTCTTAAAAGTACCTTTATTAAATGTATTCCTTTTCACCTGTATGCCATGGTAGCGAAGAAGTCAGGATATTTTATCAATACAAGTAATTACTCAAGATATTTTCGATTTTTTAATAATACTCATAACAAAAAAACACCCTCACTACTAATAATAATGAGTTGTATGTGTCTATTTGGTTTTACATTATAACTTGATTTAGTTTACAAAGTTAAGTTAAGTTAATTAAATTAGTTTTAACTTAGTTTAGATTAGTAAAATTTATTTTTATTATTTTTTATCTTTATTTTTATTATTTCAATATAAGTTTTAATACAAATTATCTCTACTTTTATAAATTTTAATACAAGTTATCTTTATTTTTATAATATCTAATATAAGTCAAGCTAAGTTAAGTTAGAACGAAATAATTAACTTAATTTATAAACTAAATCAAGCTAAAACGTTGAAACAAACAGAATATCCTAAATTTTATAAATTAATTATATGTTTTATTATTCCTACTAATATAAGATTTTAAAGTGACGTGTATTTGAATGGCTTACTATGGAGCTTTAATTTATCTTTATCGTATTGGGATTTTGTAAACTTTACGGGCATAAAATTAGGTTGTCAAATTCTAAAAGGTTTTTTGTATTTGTTGTATGTATATGCTTATCTATATCTATTGGTTAAAAAAGGTTTAAAAAAAAAAATACAAAGTTGAGCGGGCTTGAGCCCCCAAGGCCATTATCATTAGATTACGTGACTAAATAAGATTTTCACGCTTAATTTTTAAACCATAAAACGGAAATGCAAACACTTTTTCCTCAAAAAACCAGCATTGAATAAAATACCAATTATGCTCCTCCATCTGTATTTTAGGATGGAATTTCAAACACTAGGGTGTTTGGTTGAAGTGATTTTAGGAGAAAAAAGAAATTGTGAAGGACTAAAAATCTTATTTTTTTAATCTCTCCAAAATTAGAAAGAAAAATGATGAGAAAATTTGTCAAAAGGTAAAACCAACAAAATTAGTAAATTACCAATCATCCTTAGCATTATTTAAAAAAAAAAAAAAAACTTTAGAGACAAAAGAAAGTATGAAAAAAAAAATACATGAATAAAACCTCTTCCTTCCATTTTTACTCACAATACCACATAATATGAAAAAAAAAAAAAAAAATTCTTTTTTCTTTTTTTTTTTCCTCTTCCATTTTTTTTCCTCTTCTTCTTATTTTTTTGTCTTTCCTAGTCAACGTAGGCTCAACAAAGAAAACAAGAACATAACATAAAGTATACTTGTAAATATATATTTTTATAATAACTATATGAGTAGATTTGATATTGTCAGCCACTTTAAGTTACAGGAAAGAAGCATGTGGAAGTTCACGGGTTAACTTTGATTGATGATTAAATTAATGTCTCCTAATCTCAATTAATTTTATGTAATTTCTACTAGTGTTCATGTCTAATTATATTATAAACATATTCTTAATGAATGTAATAATGTTTCAATGACAAAACAATCTCTTCTTCAATTATGACTGTACTGTCCATAAACTGCTAGGGCAGGACCCACACTTCTCAGTTTCACTGTACACAAACCAGTTCAAATTCTCTCTCACTCCAAACCACACTCTTCACTCTCACCTCGAACCTCCCAAAAAAAAAAAAAGAAAAAAGAAAAAAACTCCCACGTTTTCCCACACTTTCCCACCCGGAAAATCCTCAAGAAGAAGAAGA
Organism: Antiaris toxicaria; assembly: GCA_035233585.1. Taxonomy (NCBI): domain Eukaryota; kingdom Viridiplantae; phylum Streptophyta; class Magnoliopsida; order Rosales; family Moraceae; genus Antiaris; species Antiaris toxicaria. The sequence goes on from CP141161.1 coordinate 12,827,651, forward strand.
AGAAGTAGCAGCACAAGAAAGAGAAAAAGATAAAAGATAAAAAGTCCCTACTTTCCATTCCCATTTTCTCTCAGTTTCTTTCTAACCAAGCACACCTGCTCATCAACTTTCTCGCTTGTTTCACGTAAAAACCTCAAAAGGAGGCAAACCCCAACATATATTCCGACACATTTCCTTATCATTTTCCCTCACTTTCTCTGAAGCCAAACATGCGGCCACCAACTTTCTCTCTCCTCATCCTCCTCCTAATCCTTCCTTCACTCACTCTCTCCTGGGCCTCGGAGGTCGCAGTTCTGATGGAGTTGAAGGCGTCTCTGGACCCAGAAAACCAGTACTTGACGTCGTGGGCTCGGTGGGGTGACCCCTGCGGAGGAGGCTTCGAAGGAGTGGCGTGTGACGAGCAAGGCCGTGTGGTAAACATATCTCTGCAAGGGAAGGGCCTGTGGGGCCAAATCCCGGCGTCCGTGGCTGGACTCAAGAGCTTGACTGGTCTATACTTGCATTTCAACTCCTTGAATGGAAAAATCCCCAAGGAGATCACCAACTTGAGTCAGCTCACTGATCTCTATCTCAATGTCAATAATTTATCTGGAGAAATTCCCGCTCAGTTTGGCAACATGCCTAATCTCCAAGGTGTTTTTTTTTTTTTGGTTATGCTGTGTTCCTTTCAGCATGTGTTTTCTTTAGCAAATCTTTTTGAATTTATATTCATGATATAAATATATATATACATTTATTTTGAGGTTGTGACCTTGTTATAGTTTTGTTGGATGTCTTATTCTTCGTGTGGAAACACATTAAGACATTATTTATTTGTTTGAAAAAAGAATCAAAAATGGATTGACATTATAGTGTTCACAAGAGGATTTTTACAATTGCAGAAAGGTAACAAAATTTGAATTTTCTTTGTCAATATGCAGTTTTGCAGTTGTGTTATAACAGGTTGACTGGGAGCATACCACTGCAACTGCGAAACCTGAAGAAGCTCAGCGTTCTAGCTCTTCAATACAATCAGTTAACTGGTGCAATCCCTGCAATTTTGGGTGAGATACAGACCTTAACAAGGTTGGATTTGAGCTTCAACTCTCTCTTTGGTTCGGTCCCTGCAAAATTAGCTGATGCCCCCGTGTTACAAGTCCTCGATATCCGAAACAATTCGCTCTCCGGAACTGTGCCGCAAGGTATTATGATCTTAAGTACTAGTTTAATCAAGCTTCTGATTCTACTTGTTTTTGGTTTTTATTTTGTTGCTATCTTATTCTTTTGAAGATTAAGGCATAGAGAATATAAACTTGATATACGTTTAATCATTAACGCAGTTCTGAAGAGACTCAATGGAGGATTCCAATACAAAAACAATCCTCACTTGTGTGGAGTTGGGTTTCCTGATTTGCACGTTTGCTCGCCTAGTGATGGTTGGGACCCGAATAGGCCGGAACCATATGAACCTACTAATCTTTCTGCGAACAGTTTCCCAAACTCGCCCCAAAACCATTCTGCAGAAGATCTCCCCGAGTCTGTGAATTTGAACCCCGATTGCAGTGGAACCAGCTGTTCAAAAACATCAAGATCTCCTCAAATTGGTGTGGCTTTGGGGGTGGTTGGACTTTTTGTTGCTTTTACTGCTTCTGGGCTTTTCACGTTCTCATGGTATCGCCGACGGAAACAGAAAATCGGGAGCGCTTTTGACTCATCGGATAGACGGCTTAGCACTGACCAGGCTAAGGAGGTTTTCAGGAAGAGTGCATCTCCTCTCATCAGTCTGGAATATTCAAATGGTTGGGACCCGGTTGCTAAAGGTTATGGTACGGGATACTCTCAGGAATTTCTCGAGAGCTTCATGTTCAATTTAGAAGAAGTGGAGCGCGCCACTCAGTGCTTCTCGGAAGTAAATTTGTTAGGGAAGAGCAGTTTCTCTGTCGTCTATAAGGGAGTCTTGAGGGATGGATCGGTTGTTGCGGTGAAGTGTATTACAAAGACAAGCTGCAAATCTGATGAAGCTGAGTTCCTGAAGGGACTGAAGATATTGACATCGTTGAAACACGAAAATCTTGTTAGGTTGAGAGGCTTTTGCTGTTCAAAAGGTAGAGGAGAGTGCTTCCTTATCTACGATTTTATCCCGAATGGAAGCCTCTTGCAGTATCTTGACGTCAAGGAAGGCAGTGGCACCGCCTTTGAATGGTCTACCAGAGTATCCATTATCAATGGCATTGCCAAAGGTCAGTTAGTTTTAAGGCCACCACATAAAAGACAATAGTTTCTAAATACTTTCTAATTATGTTTCTAAGGTTGTTGGTTAAGGAATTTGAAAAAAATGGTTGCAACACTCGATGAATATTTCTATTATGAAAAGAAGACTAATTTGATTATAAAAATTTCAAGTCATTTTATTGAACTTCGATGAACCCTAATGTTCCTCCCTTAAAAACAAATTTTGATGTGATTCATTGCTTATTGAACTTTCCGTGCATGAGACATTGACATTCTTTTGGAACCAGGTATTGCGTATTTGCATGGAAGCAAAGGCAACAAACCTGCCATGGTTCACCAAAATATATCAGCCGAAAAGGTCCTCATTGACACCAACTATAAGCCGATGATCTCAAATTCGGGTCTGCATAAACTTCTTGCAGATGATGTTGTCTTCTCTCTGCTCAAAGCTACTGCTGCCATGGGATATCTAGCTCCCGAGTACACAACCACAGGTCGCTTCACCGGGAAAAGTGATGTTTATGCATTTGGTGTCATCGTATTTCAAATCCTCACTGGAAAACGAAAAATCACTCAATCTGCTCGCCAAGGGGCAGAGTCGTGCAGATTTGAGGACTTCATGGATCTGAACCTTGAGGGAAAGTTTTCTGAAGCGGAGGCAGTGAAACTTGGAAAATTGGCTCTTCTTTGTACCCATGAATCTCCTAACCACCGGCCATCAATGGAAAATGTTATGCAAGAATTAAGTGGGTTTGTCAGCTCTTGATGTTCTCACCAAGTTTTCGCCTCGATTTTCAAAGGACGGGGTTATTAGATATGATGAAAGATTTACTAACTATGGTTTGCTGCTGAATTAGGGATCATCTGACAGTTGTGTCCTTTCTCGAAGACTGATTTTGTGAATGGCTTTCTACCTTTTTGTTGTAATTTGTAGGAAGATCGTTAGTTCATTTAGATAGATATCTACGTTATAGATGCAAATGGCTATCCTTGTTAAGACTATAGTTTTCATTTTCTGTACCAGTTGAACTCTAGCCATGTAAAAAGACAAGTTTAATTAGATCTGCATCTATATTAACTAGCAATCAAAATCAAGTTGCAGATTTGGAATCCTCAAACGAGGGCCAAATATCCTTGTCAAAAACAGCAAAATCTTACAATATCGTAGCTCGTCTTGCTATCTAATATATGCTCATTCTGGTTTTGAATGTGATGACAATCAATATTTGTTTCATTGCCTACTAAACTTGTATAGCAATTGCCATTTTACAATTTTAGAAGAAAGTGCCTTCAGAGAATTATTTAAACTTAAAAATATCTCTGCTATACATAAATGAATTAAAAAACATAAACATCAGGGTTTTTTACTTACAAATGGAGGGCAACTGCCAGCTCAAACCTTAATGACCTCAGAGTTGGACGTCCATAATCCATTTAACATGGAATAAATCTCTGTAACTTGAGGGTGGGAGTTGTCTTGCACCAAAAACTCGTGGACAACTCCCTCGAGTTCAATTCTACTGCAACCAGGAAGTTTCTTAACGTTTCTTTCTCTCATCATTGTCCTAACTTTGCGAACATCATCCCACAAACCAAGGCCAGCGTACATATTGGACCAAAGCACATAATAACTTGGATTACAAGAATCCTGTCTAATCAAATTTTTTGCAATTGGCTCTCCAATATCGAACTTCTTATGACTCTTGCATGCGCTGAGCAAAGTCCTCCAAACAACATCATTTGGCTCAATAGGCATTTCCTCAATGAACCTTCTAGCTTCTTCAATGTGCCCTGCCCGGCCAAGGATATCAACAATGCATCCGTAGTGTTGAATTTTGGGCTCCACCTTGTGAACTCTTCGCATGAGCTCAAAACACATTAGGCCTTCCTTGATCAAACCTGCATGACCGCAAGCATTAAGCACTCCAATGAATGTGATATCATCTGCTTTTACAGAAAGCCTTTCCATTTCCATAAGCAAACAAAAAGCCAATTCACCCAAACCATGGATGGCAAAGCCACCAATCATAGCGTTCCAGTGATCCACGCTTCTTTCTTCCATATCTTCAAATACCACCATAGCTTTCTCTATGCTCCCACATTTAGCATACATGTCGATAAGGGCAACACCAAGTTTTCCACCCAAAGAAAACTCATTTTCCTGTATATACAAATGCAAAGCCACGCCTTTTTCAATATGTCCTAATTGAGCTACTGCTGAAAGAACAATCAACAATGTGGTAACATCAGGTGACATGTCTCCATTTTGCATTTTCCGAAAAACTTCTAACGCTTCCATGAAATAGCCATTACTAACATACCCATCCATCATGGCATTACAAACAACAACATCTCTTTCCGCCATTTCATTGAACAAACATCTAGCAACATTAATCCTTCCTAATTTTGAGTACCCATCTATCAAATTAGCCCAACTCACCATATCTCGTTTAGGCATCCTATAAAACAATTTATGAGCATCTTCAAGTTTCCCAAGCTTTACGCAGCCATTAATCATCGTGTTCCATGAAACCAAGTCTCTTTTGGGCATTGTCTCAAACAGATCCCAAGCAAGCTCAAGCCCCTTATCATCAGTTTGCACGTACCCGCTAATCATTGTATTCCAAGTAACCAAATTCTTCTCCTCCACAGGCATACAATTAAACAACTCCCGCGCAACGCCAACCATCCCGCACTTAACATACCCATCAATCATCGAGTTATACGAAACTGAGTCCCTTTTCGGCATTCCATCAAACACCTGGCGTGCAAACTCAACAGACCCACAACGCATATACCACCAAACCAAACCATTCTGCAAATACAAATCCGATCCAATTCCCATTTTCCTCAACAACCCATGAACCTGCGACCCCTCCTTCACCAAACCCAACCGACCACACGCTTTTAGAGCCAAAGAGAACGAAAACTCATCGACACAAACCCCATTCTCGAGCATCAAACAGAACACGACCAAAGCTTGTTTCGGGTCACGCCCGTGAGAGTAAGACTTGATAACGGCGTTCCAAAGAAACGGGTCCTCTTCGTGGCGGCGAGATCGGAAAGCGTGGCGAGAGAAGAAGAGGTGGCGAGCGAAGTCGGCGAGAGGCGGGTGAGGGGAAGAGACGAAGGCGAGGACGAGTTTGGTGGAGAAAGCAGAGTTGTTTATAGAGCCAGATGTGATCATTCTTGCATGGATTTGGTTGACGTCGTTGAGGGTCTTGCATTTCTGGAGAAGAACAAGAGTTGGGAGATGGTTTGTGTTCCATGGTCGGTTTGTGTTTGCGCAAGGAAGCATCAAATCTCAAAAAGGCTTCGAGCTATATCCTTAATTTGTGATACAGAATGTGGATGGATATTTTGTAATGGATTTTTGTCTATGTATAACTTTGTATGTCTGTATGTGTCAAGTTTACGTAGATATTTGTGTGTGTGTAGTTTTTTTTTTTTTTAACAAGAATATAGAAAACGGCATATCGTAGAACACAATATAGAGTGTTTTCCATTTTCGAGTTTTTTTTTTTTTTGAGATTTAAGTAGTAAATTTAAATTTTTGTGACACTAAATAATGCAGTAAAAAGTTAAAAAAAAAAAAAAGGAAAAATAGGATGTCAAATAGAAGTTAAATAGAATACACGCGTGGTAGTGAAAGGAAGTTATGCCTTCTTCAATTAAAAGGAAAGAGTTTTGTTAGTTCCTTTATTTATTTTTAATTTTTTTTAGAAAACTGATAACAATAATTACAACATAGCTTAATATAGTATTACACTTAATTCCATAAAAAATGTGTAAATAGATGTGAAGAGAGCGATAGTTATTTTGTTGTGGTCATTAATTGGTAAAACGACATTTTTTTTTTTAAAATAAAGACTAACCATTTGTAGTTTTGTGAGCAACAAGTTGTTTTCTCATTACGGAAACATGTCGCTCATCTAAAGTAAACTGGGTTTACCATGGGTCATTTCATGGGATAATAAGGTCTTGAGGGGGTGTTTCGGGAAGTCTGGAGACAAAATTTTTGGATTGAAAAAAATTTATTTTGAAAAATATGTTTGGAGGAAAAAATTGATTGGAGGAAAAAATTGATTGGAGTGAAAATAATATAAAATTTTCAAAAATTTTTTTAGAAAAAAAAATATCAATATAGATATTGTTTTGTTCCTATCGAAATTCTATGCAATTTAAAAAAAAAATCATCTCATTTAGATTTGTTTACACAAAATTATGGACTTTTAAAGTTTTAAGTATACTGTAGTATTTTTGAGATATAAATAATAAAAAGTGATTAAGTATTAGAAAAAAATTGGTTTTGAAGATGTAAAAACTAAACTCCTAATTGGATCTGAATTATTCCCTAATGAGTAAAGTATATCAACAATTTACTTTTTCAAAGAGATAGATTATCGTGTTTTCTTATAACCCTTGTTCTTAAAAATGAACAAACAAATAAATTGTACTCTATTTTTCTTTTTCGACAAAGGCGTGCAGTTCCATCTCAAGAAAACAACATAGTCCTTTATTAGTCATCTAGGTGAGCCACGCTGTTTTTAAAACAAATGAACATGATATTCGTCGTTAAGAGAAGCGAGTCGTTTCGATAAAGAGTAAACACTAGAAAACACGATTTTTTGATATAATTAAATGAGATAATATTGGACATGTAATCATAAAAGTTTCTCCAAATTTTAAAACATAAAATCGTCTTCTTTTTATCTTTATTCAGTTAATAAATTTAACCCTTCTGTTATTTTAATAAATAGGATATTCCTTTTCCTGAATGGAAATTACACATATCAAGCATTAAGCATGAATATTGTGATATTAAATACATAATTACTAACCTTGAAGTTAGGAGATTTAAACTCTACGTCTTATGATAGAGAGTCAGATGATATGAAATTATCACTAGACCATATTTACGATCACTTTTTATCCAATATTATAATGCACATTTTAAATTCTTAGCCTAAAGCTAGAGTAAATTACTGTAATACTCCTTAAACTTTTAATGAAGGCACCGTTTGGTCTTCTTCTTTTATTTATTTTTATTTTTTTAATGATTAATCTCTAAACTCTTAAAAATATTATTGAAAAAAAAAAGTCATCCTTCTTAGTAACACATGATTGATTCTTCACTGTTTTACGCCATGTGAGAAACACATGACCTAAAATTACTTCAAAAAAAACTAAAACACCCCTAAATAATAATAAAAGACCTTTATAAAAAATATTAAAAACACATAAATTATATATATACAGTTCGTCTCAAATCCGTTTATATATATATATATATGTATGCTTCCTCTCCATCTCTCTTCTCTCTTCTCCCCTTTTCACTTGCGGACCAAAATGGGTGCAGTCCAAAACCTCTGATCTCCACATCTTAAGATCTTTTGTAAGCCCAAATGTCCAGAACAGATTAAAAATGGTTTTTTTATTTTATTTTAAATTTTATCACTTTAATTATTATTTTTAAAATAAATTATGTTCTTTTACTAAAATGCCTTCTAACTGAAGGTATGCGCAGCTCACGTGGGCCAGAACAGTGCATTTTTAGACTGCCTTTAGCGTTTTCCCCTTATTTGCATTCCTTTTGGGAATTTGGGAACTTATTAATAAGAAAAAAGTTTAGGGATTAATCAATATCCTATTACAAAGTGCAAGGACTACGAAAGCAATTTACTCTTAAAAAAACGAAAAAAACAAAAACAAAAGAGAGGGACCCTGTAACTATTGGTTTTTGATGGGTTAAAGTGATGAAGATGAACATGAAATATGTGCTTATTCAAAATAGGGAGGAAAAAAAAAAAGTAATACTAGGGACACCAATTCGAGTTCTAATTTTTTAAGTACCAACTCACTTGTTATATTTTTATTAGTTTATACAATCAAATAATATGATAATATTTTAAATACTTACTAATAAAAAAATAACAAAACACTTATTATATAAGTTGGTATTTAAAAATTAACATTAGAATTGGTGTTCCTAATAATTAAAAAAAAAAAAAAACATATGCAAACTCGTCATAGTGCCCCGTGAAGAGCACAGGCTTAATGAATCTAGTGCACCAAAGCCAATTTGGTCCCTCTTACCCTCTTCGCCATACGCCCACCATCGACGAGCCCACCTACCACCGCGACCCCAGGTGCTAAAACCATTGTGCTCTCCAACAAGCGCAATTGCAAAGAGTCAAATATGATTATATTTTTTTTCTTTCTTTTTTTGTTTTATGTTTTTATTTAATTTTGAAATTAATTATAGTTTTATCAAAATAAATCATGTTCTTTTACCAAATTACCCCCTAACTTAAGGCATGTTCAGCTCACATGGCTCAAACGTCCATTTTTAAATGGTCATTTCAGTTTTACACCATGTTTATAAGTTTGGGGACCTTTTAATTAAAAGAAAAAATTTAGGAACCAATCCGCATCTTTTTATAGAATTTAGGGAGCAGGGAAGTAGTTAACCCTTAAAACTATAAGAAACATAAGAAATAACATTTTAAAAAGCAAAACATAAATATATTCATATAGAAGAATTATATTTGTTAACAAATCATAGATTGGGAGAACAGATGTTATATTTTAAAATTTGGGGTAAAGTGATATAACGCCTATAATTGAAAGGGAATTTTTGTAATTAATTTCGTTATCATGTGCATATGATGTGAAATTTTCTGTAAAAGAACCAACAATAAGGGGAAAAACTATTACAATTTCAAAATTCAAGAGGCAAGAATGCTATATTTTGAAATTCAGGGGCAAATAGTTACAAAGGTTATAATTCAGATATAATTTTTGTAATTATTAATTAACATTACTTTCTGGAAATCACTTGTCACTTTTTTGTGATCCTTTTTTTTTTTTTTTTTCAAAAGTGTTTAGATAGTTATAGTTTGTATGCACTCTACTTTCATTTATTGTTCAAATTTTTTTACAATTTTTTCTTTTATAAAAATTTAAATTTCTGGTTTTAATAATGGGTCTGAACTTATCTTTTAAACTTCTTATATATAAAAAAGACCATAATTATTTTATGTCTCGTTTGTTTATTATATTAAACTCACATTGTATTTGAATACAATACAATTTTCATCTAAACATAAAAGTATTTTATTCAAATATCAATTATATTATATTTTAAATCTAATACAATCATTATTTATCATTTCATTTTTTTTACTACTTTTATCAATCACATCACACTCACTTTCTCTCTTCCTTTTTTTCTATTTATTTTTATCAATCACATCATATATAATACAATTTAAATACTTTTTATCTAAATACATATTGTATTTAAATATAATATAAATACTTTTTATCTAAATGTAAATTATATTTAATGCATTATATTCAAATGGAATAAGAACGTAATGTATTATCTAAACCTCCTATTAGTTCACTATTACCTCTATGCGACAAGTGTCAGTCCTTCCTTTTCTTTTTAGGAAAGTTTTGCCTTAAGAATCCCTATTTTTATTAGGGTAGGGACTGCTTTTTAAATGAATTACTCTTTTAACGATATAAAATGTTAAAATTTGCATCGTCTGAAACAGAATTACTCTTAATTATATATAAGACTATTTAAAAGTTATTTAAATGATTAAATTAATAACTTCAACAGTGATAAGAAATAAAAATTACTATCGTAAAAAGCTCTTTTTAAATATGTTTTTATTTACATATATACAATTTTTTTTCGAAAGTTAATAAACGAAACACGTGCTTTCAACTAATATAATCTAAATGAAGCTTTCTTAGTGGCAAAGTCACCTTTTTTATTTTTTGCCACCGCAAAAACATGTAAATTTAGTTGTTGTTTGCGATAAATAAACGACATCACCTTCAAAAAAGTAACAATAATAATAAATAAACGACATCTATGCCGGAAGCTTTTTTGTCGCCGAGAGAAGACTTATTCCACAGGTCAAATTACATGATTACTTTGTCTAAATAAAACCATCTAAATCTAGAAAACGACATGTAGTTATCGACGGAAATACTTCCCTATTTCAAGCAAAGTATCTCATTTGAATAAACTTGTCGTTTTATATAAAGTAAACGACATGATTTTCCTTATAAACGACACGATTTTTTATAGTTGAAAATTACATCGTGTGAACCCATAAGCGGCTTGTCGTTGCGCATTTTTTTTTCTTTGTGAAGACAAGATTTTTATTTTCATTTTACAAAATGTAAAAACAAGATTTGCCCTTCGTTTTGCGCAACATTTTGAGAGCATTTGGACAATTTATTTGAATGGTCATTTCAAATATGCATTTATTAGATGATGAAAAGACAATTCCATTTGGGAGCATTGACCATTTCACTTGAATGGTCATTCTTATACAATTCTACGGTGATGTATCATTTTCTTAACCCCCTTTACGTATTTAAAATTAGCTACTTCCAAAAGCATAATTAAAAAATCCTGTTTAAATATTATTTTTGAATGTTAATATCTAAACACCAGTTCGAATTCAAATGTTTATATTCGGATGCTTCTTCCAAACAGACTCATGGTTTTTGAACAAAAACAACACTCTCAAGGCCATCCCTTGTCGGAAAATTTTGTGGGCGCATGTAGACCGCTCCAACAATGAGATCCCTAAAAAAAAAAAAAAAAAAAGGTGAGATACAGGATTAATTGAATTAGATATTTTATCGTCTAATTTATACTTTATTTAATGGTGTTGACTGTTTCTATGTCGTATAATTTGTAAAGATGCTGCTTGCAATCTATAAAATAGATTTAAAAATGAGCTATCCTTTTGGGGCTGATGTCGTCCTTTTGGTTTGAGATGTAATAAAACATGCACAGGGACGAAATAGATGAGCTGTATTGAAAGGGATACATAAATTTACCTTGTTCAAGTATGAGGTAAGGGAAGGCAACAACGTTCATGTTTTTAATTCATATGTCAATTCACAACTACAAGTTAGTATATAGAACTGTTGTATTTTTAGTCCACGAACCATAGGCCATATCCGATTTTGATCCATAATGTATAAAACATCTAAAAACAAATAATTGATCTATGAAAGTTATTCAAATTAGTTTATTTTTTCTGTTCTACCATCAAAATTTGGACAGAAAAGGAACATGAGGACTGTGTGGTTTTATGAGTATTAATATTACAGTTTGACATATTAAGACACGGTTTTGAAAAAAGAAATCGTATGTTTATTTGTTGAGATTTTAACAATCAGTCGAGAAAAATAAGATTTGACTTTAATGTTGAGATTATTATCGTTAATTTTTCGTACTATGATTTTATTAGGTGGCGGCGAATCTATCATTGGCATCATCATAGATTTCCCCTGGCAAACATTACATTTAATTACGAATGTTGATTTACACAAAAAGTAAGCACGGAAATTAAAAAAGAAGAGTAAATGCAATAAAGAAAACGACTCTACTATTAAAGATGGTCAAGAACGACGTTTTTCAACCATCTATGTTCGTCACTAGTTTATATGACGATTAATACTACAAAAATGGCCTACCATGTTGAAATATTAAAGACAACTTAGGCGCCGGAAAAAGAACGAAAGAAAAGTGAATAAGAAAAGCAGTTATGTTTGACATCTTCAAAGCCCTCGGCAAACTTTAACCAATAATTATACACACACATATATATGTTCACAGAATCACATATAGGTCATCATTTTCTAGCTAGTAAAAACAATTTTACCAATTGTTGGAAAACTTATCACCACAGTTCAATCAAAGTACTACTCATCTAATTGACTCATATATATATATATGTATAATATGTACGTATATTTATATATACATTAATACATATATGTATAATGCAATAATCTGATCCATATTGTACATCACCTGTATTATATTTCGGTCGTTTTAAGTCTTTTCCCATGGCAAATAGAAGAGTATTTGGGGTATTTGACTAAGGGAATTAAAGTCATAGTCATTATCTTCTGCCCATGAAATGGTTTTGCATTTTGTCTCATTTTGTAATCAATAATTATCGTCTGACAAGCAATTTACTAACTTCGTTCATTCGTTTGTTTGTTTGTATGTTTTTTATTTTTATTTTTATTTTTTCGCTTGGCATCCTTACTTTGGTTAAGCTATTGCTCGTTTGATAGGTGACGACTTCGTTCCTATCCGTCTACTAGCGCAAGAGAAAATCAAAGGTTACAACTTGAGACTTTAATTTGTTCAACTAAAATTATTAATCGTAACACTTCGGGTAGTACGGCTGTGACTTTTTTGGTGTGGTTGTGCAAGTTGTGTCTGTCTATCAAAGAGACTAGGTGACATATATACACGCACACATACACATTTTCTATTGTCAGATTTTTATATATATGTATATATTTTACATTATTGTACTAATTAGTTCATTTTATTGATTCTTTTACATCATCCGTTGTTAAATAATATCATATTATATATAATTTACATGAAATTATAAGTTAATTAGCTGTTATAAATAATTTATTAGAAAGTTATAACTTTTAGATTTTTCTGTTGCCGGATAGTAGATAATTCTTATATATAAAATATATATAAAAAAATTATATTATAATATAAAAAAAAAAAAACTAGTTCATGATAGATGCTGAAAAGCACAATCAAGATTTCTTTCTTTTTCTTCTAATTTTGTTTTTCGACACATAAATACATGTATATTACAAAAGTTTTGTAAATTATTATATATATTTTCGATATATTTTATTATATTTACGTATATATCTTCGAAGTTGCAGCTGGCTCCAATCTAGTTTAGTATGAATTATATAAACTAGAGAGTTGAAATATGTGTGTACAGTGTATAATATACAAGTTTCTTTCTCTGTGTATATACTTACACGCATACATATATATATATATATGCATGCATATGAACATGTGTACAAAAACAAAATCAGAAGTCAGAAGTGAACATTTAACTATATTTACAGATTGAGTAGTTGGAAAGCTCTTGAAATTAATTTTAAGCCATTGCCAGTTTCATATGGCTTTAAAATATTTCAATTCATGTTTTTATACAAATATATAATATATTTCTAGCATGAATAAATAGAGGTGACAAAACTTATTAATAGATCTGAACAGCCCTTCGTTTTCCTTTAACAAGGTGAGCAGAAGACAACAAATTAAAAAGCCACCTCCAACAAATTAAACATAAATATTTCCCTATAAATATTAATTAGGAAAAACTTACGGTGGAAGTTGTATTTCCACTCTATCCATAGATATTGTTATTTTAATACTTAAATAATTTTTAACTGTTTAATATGTAAGTATATATGTTAAAATCTGTAGCACATAACGTAAAAAATTCTCACTTATAAATAAAACTATTGAAAAGATAAATTAACCATTAAATTAACCATTAAATTAACAAGCTTATTGACAGAGCCGCACCGAAAAATTTCTTCTTCAGCATGATTAATTCCAATAGCAGATGTACAGCCCCATTGAATTTTTTAAATTTGTACCATAAAAATTTTGTAGTTTTCCAATTTTACCCTGTTAAAAATTTAAAATTCCCACGTAATTTCATTAAAATTAATTCTGTCCTAAAAATTTTATGATCCTTTTGCTTTATCTCACAAAAAATTAAAAATTCCTAAATAACCCCACTAAAATTGGACCATTTAATTATTATACTTTGATGTTATTTTTTTTAAATAATTGATAAATGCTCTTGTTAAAATATATGGTTAACTCCGTCTTGTTTAATTCGACTTAAAAGTTTTTTTTTTCCATTGAAATACTAATCAAAATACGTACATACATACATATTAGTATACATGCTCATTGCCAATTAACTATAATTTATATTTAAGAAGTGCATGGCGTCATCAACTCCATGGTTGACCTAAAAGACAACTAATATTATACGTGATGAATCATTTTGTTCCTTGGATGCTTGTGGATAAATATTCAGTCCCCTCTTAACGCAACTTGCGCTCCTTTATCTATCATATTTAAGCTTTAATTAATCAGAGTCTAAGCCCTTGTTAACATTTACTTCATTGTCTTCTTGTTGCAATTGGGTTTTCGTTTTGGATATTTTTTTCTTCAAGAATTTATTTAAAGTAAACGTATAGAGCTTTATCTAACATATAATTACGTAAAGATTGACATTATTATAAATAACAGTACTAGACTTGTACTGTTGACAATGACCCTTGGAAGTTTCAAAAAAAGCCTGGTGGCAGCTAGAAATATTTGAAATAAAAGTAGTGCTGAGGATATATCTTTACTATTAATTTTTTGAATATCTATTTATATGTTCATATGTTATATTTTAATTAATATTATTTTAAATATTTATTAATAAAAAAATAATTTATATATTATATAAATTAGTATTTAAAAATTGTGATTAGAATTGGTGTGATTAATATTATTTGAAAGTGCAACTAATTAAACTAAAATAGAAAAAAAATAATTAAATTAGAATAATGTTAGCCATAACTTCATCTTGGCCACTGAAAAGAAGACGCAGGGATAAATGGAAACAGTACCTAATAATTATAATTAGCATTTGATTGCACGTAGCATCGGTAAAATGTATTTTTTGATTTTAAAATGGTTGTACGTTTCTTCCCAATAAATGAAAAGAGACATAGAATACTTGAAAGAATTGATTCGATGCCATCGAATATAAAATAAGAGTTTGTTTTCTTTGTGACAACCCGATCAGCAAAAATAAAAGCATCGCATATATATATATACGACATTTATTTTATCAGAATTAATCTTAAAGAGGTATTAAAAAGAAGGGTACGTATAATTTTGGTGATTTAAGATAAAAAAATATATCATGACCATATTTCTGTAAAAGTCAATTGTTATATATAATAAATATCATATTAGATTCTATATTTGTATATAATATTTAAGAGCGATTTTTGGTGATTTGACTCCAACGTTTGCTTCAAAATCCAAGAGTTTATTTTAAATTTAACTCTTAAAAATTAAGAGTTGTCTCACTTTATCTCTTGTAATTTTAAATATATTTGAGTTTATCGTAAGTGTTATGCTAGTTTTTCATAATTAACAACTTGTTTGGAGGAGGTTATAAAGATGTATTTTGAAAGTTAGGTGTTGTTTGACAAGAAAATTACATTTTAATTTTATTCAAATGTAATATAATTTTATACCAAACACAAATTTTGTAATAGTGTTACAAAAATAATTACTATTCAAAACATTTTTAAAACAATCACATCAACTTTTCAACTCCACTATTTATCTTTACTTTTACCAATCACATCAACTTTTCAACTCTAAAATACTTTTCATCTAAACACACATTTCATTCAAATACAAAACAAATACTTTTCAACCAAATACAACATTCAAATACAATCAAAATGTAATGCGTTTACCAAACACCCCCTTAGAGAAAAATGAGTTTTAAAAGATGTGTTTGGGAGAAAAAAACTATGTGGAGTGAAAAAGTATAAAATTTTAAAAATTTATTTAGAAAAAAATTATTAATATAGTTCTTATTTTATTCCTTTTAAAATTCTATATAATTTTAAAAAATTATTTTATTTAAATTTATATACGTAAAGTTATGAACTTTTAAAATTTAAATTCAATATAGAGTTTTTAATATACAAATAATAAAAAATATTGTAAAATGAAAAAAAAAAACCCAATAAAATGTCTAAAATTTTTCTCTAGAACACCTCCAAACACCTCTTAAGACGATAATGATTAAACGGTTTTATCAACTCATGTAATTTGTCAGATTACCAATAGGTGATTAAAACTACTTAAAGAAAATTTGCCCGTCTCATCTACTCATCTAACATATATATGATTAAATCTATTAAAAAAATTGATGTTTTAATAAGGAAAGTATCAACATTGCAATACATGATAAGTTAAGGGAGTGGTTTTATGTCATTTAATTATTTTTTAGTACCAAAATATGAAATTAACTCATAACTATCCAAAAATATATAGGAATATACCCACCAAAAGGCTTAAAAAACAACAGGAAATGTGGGTTGTTTAATAAGCGTCTGTTTGGATTATAAATTAAATTTGAATGCCTATATATACTGAATATTTATATTTATATATAGAATTTGTATTGTGTATTCAAATAAAATATGTTTGATTAGTTTTTGTTAAAAATAACACTTGAATATCATACAAGTTGAAAAATAAGGATGATACAAATATCTAAAAATGAAAATTTTGATTTAGATTTAAGTTTTTTTTAATAAAATTTAGATTTGAGATAAATTATTGTAAAATAGTAAAAACATTCAAATAGTGTTACCACGGTAAGATTACATTGCATTTGCAATAATAACTACTTCAATGATTCCTCTAAATGCAGCCTAAATCATCTAGGTCTTGGTTTTCGCAAAGAAAATCTTTCTAGCCTAAACAAGACCCGTTTCATTCAATCGATGAACGCAGCCTTCACCTAAGTCCCGGTTTTTGCAAATAGGGAAATTCTTTTTGGCCTAAATAATCCATTTTATTCAATCAACGAACCTTTTTATAAGACCATTAACAGTACACGCATTTTACTTGTGTTAGCAAATGTCAACGCCATGTATAATCAAGACCGTCCATTCCTTTCTCAAAACCATATAAATATATATAGATATATATACACAAACCCAATCTGGCACCTTTCCCATTGTCCCACACATTCCAATCTCTCTCCAAACCATTAGAGAGAGAAAGAGAAATTAAGAGAGAGAGAGAGAGAGAGCTCATCATAATTCATAGACAAAGCAAAATTGACCAACTCCGCACATATTCATCATGAAGCTCATTTGGTCTCCAGAAACCGCTTCAAAAGCTTATCTAGAAACAGTGAAAACAGTAAGCTCATCAAAACCCACTATATATTCTTTTTTCATTTTCAACATTACTGAATCAAATCTAATTTTTTTAGTAATTTCTAACGATAATTTTTTTTTTTGTTTTTGTTTTTGTTTTGGCAGTGTGAGAAATTCAAAGAATCCGGTGTGGCCGAGCTCCTGGCCGCCATGGCCGGCGGCTGGAACGCCAAGGTGATCGTGGAGGCCTGGTCCCACGGCGGTCCGATCGGCACGAGCATCGGCCTCGCCGTCGCAGCCCGCCACACGTGCGGGAGGCACGTGTGCATAGTCCCGGACGAGAGGACGAGACAAGAGTACATCGAGGCCATGAGAAGCGCCGCCGCGCTTTCGCCCCCGCCCGAGGTGGTGGTCGGAGATCCGGAGGCAGCGATGGCTGCTATCGGCGGCGGCGTTGACTTTCTGGTCGTTGATTACAACCGGAGGGACTTTGGGAGGGTGTTGAGGTCGGCCTCGGCCAAGGTCAGCAACAGAGGCGCCGTTTTTGCATGCAAGAATGCA
Organism: Antiaris toxicaria; assembly: GCA_035233585.1. Taxonomy (NCBI): domain Eukaryota; kingdom Viridiplantae; phylum Streptophyta; class Magnoliopsida; order Rosales; family Moraceae; genus Antiaris; species Antiaris toxicaria. The sequence continues at coordinate 12,845,228 of CP141161.1, forward strand.
TGGCAGCGAAACGTTTCGGGGTTTCGATGGCAGTGGGCGCTCCAGAGGGGGACACGTGTCGTCAGGTCGGTGTTTCTCCCCGTTGGGAAAGGATTGGACATTGCTCACATAGGGAGTTCTGGTGGTGGTTCCGGTGGGGCTGCGGGGTCCGGGAAGGGTCCCAGCCGTTGGATCAAGCACGTCGATCAACAGTCGGGAGAGGAACACGTGTTCCGGGAGTGAGTATTGCTATTTTGGCCCTTAAATAATTTTGGAATCACCTCCACCAATAATTTTGTGGCGGAGAGGAAAGAGACTAGTATAGAGATATATGCAATATGCATTAGATTTTTTTCCCCCCTTTTTTGTTTTTTCTTTACTCAGTTTGTGTCTTTGTTCGGATCCTCAAGCAGTACCATGGTCATGATCAGAAGGAAATTGTTAAGATGCTATAAAATGATCTTAAAGCATCTTAACAATTTCTTTCTCTTCATTCTTTTTTGGTTGGATTCGGATGAGGATAGCAAGAGCTAGAGATTCCTACAAAATATGTTGTAAATATAACTTTGTATACGTATCAATTAACTTGAATAATTAATATCTTTTTTTCTTTGGTGTTCAGCACACCTATATATATATATATATTTGTATATAAACACACGCGCACACATGCATGTTATGCTTCTAACTAGCTAGCCAATCGGTCATGGTACTCCTAAGGGGGCTATATAACAATGGAGTTTGGATATACAAGGCAAAGAGAACATCGTAAAAAAATAAAAAGCTGAAATAATGGATGTTAATATGTTATATATCTGTGATAGTTAGCAGTACAGAAGTCAGAAATTTTTGTGAGAGGATTAATATATAGCTACAACAAAAATTTGATTGAATCAATTATTTGTTAAAGTATTAATCTAACTAAGGTCATTGAAGATAAATACATAAGGTGTTATTTTCAAGATTTGCGGGGATAAGATTAAATTTTCAAATTTTTGGGGGTGGGGGGTTTGGAGGAAAATATATGCTTATATATATAGTTTTCAAATTATATACATCTATATTTTTGGGGAGGCTAAGCCCCTCATGGCCTATGCTAAATAGACTGAGAAAAAGTACTTTTGGAGAACAACTAGGAAACATTTAATGGCTGTTATGGGGGGAAATTATCAGATATATAACAAGCCCTTTTACGTTTTGTTTTCCAATATGTTGATCAACAATTACGGATTCAATTAGAATCAATAACCAATGAATGAGCTCCATTTTGGCTTTCATGCATAGGCATCTTTGAAAAGGTGTTTTGTTCTTGCGAAGATGTTTGAAAGAAAATTGTCAATATAGTTATTGAGGTACCTTTCAATAACCGCTCCAACCATGATGAGCATGGAATTATTCTAAATATAATCTTGATTGATAGATATGAACCATATAGAATTTTCTATATATGACTAGATCTTTTGTGCACCCTCATCTTTGTCAGTTTCTTCTAATCTAATGCAAGTCTTTGAGGAAAATTGTAATAATATTAAACAAGGCATATTCTTTTGTCTGAGTAGTTTGACATTAAGATTTTTTTTTTTAAAATATCTTTCTTATGATGTATAGATGCCTTGCAATTTGCTTCACTTTATTAATTCTAAAACCTCCAGCGTGCAGCCAAAATATTCCCAAAGTAGGTGCTTGATTGGTCATGAATTCTTCATTTTTAAACTCTTATGAGCGCTTAACAGAATGACTAGTCTTTGGTAGGTCTATTTTCTTTCTCTCTCCTCTCTCTCTCTCTCTCTCTTTTTCATGCTAATGAGAACTATAGGGGCTCTCTCCTTTTCAAAAAAAATTCAAAAAATAAAAAATAAAATTTAAAAGATTTAAAAAATAAAAAAAATCCCCGAAAGAGAAAATTTGTGAAAACAGCCCTTGAAAATAGATATATTTATGTTTATTTTTTTTTTACCCTCCCTTAAGTCTTTCTTGAAATTTTGATCCTCCATTAGACATGCTTATGTTTTTTTTAACCCTCCCTTGAGTCTTTCTTCAAATTTTGATCCTCCATACTTATATAATTGGAGTTAAACAAAAAATTGAACTTTTTATAACTAAGGCAATAATCCAAAAATATATATTTTTTAAGGGGATAATCTTACAAATAACCAAAAAAAAAAAATCGAAAGAAAAGTGAAAAATCAATTAAAATGGTAAAATGGAGTTATTTGCTAATGTGGTCTGGGTCAGCCCAGTATCGAACCAAAGAGATCCGGCAATGGACTGATCCAGCTATCTTGCCGGCTCATGTTTAGAAGAGGAAACCATGGGAATAATTTTTTAAGTGCATATATTTCGAATTTTTACCCTAAAATCTCAGAAATCATTTTTTTTAATATTATAACAGGATAAAAATCTCAAAAATTATTATAAATGAGATAATATTTTCAAAATATGTTCTTCTTTGCCATTCCTCAGAAAACCCCTATTTGTAACTCTAATAAAGTGGTAGACTTCAGATCCACTTTTCGCAAGTCTACAAATGCAGCAAAATATATTGTAAACTTATAACAATATTTATATTAAAATGTCTATGCAGGCATCTCAAAAAAGTCAAAGGGCCTCAAGAGGAGCATATTACATTGGAATCAAACTCTGTCTAAATTTTTTCAATTTTGAATTATATCTAATCATTTATATCATACCATCTCATAAAATGAAAAATAGATTAAAAAATACCACTTATATCATGCTATCTCATAAAATGAAAAATAAATAAAAAAATAAATGTAGTTTTCTTTATGAGGTGATATGATATAAGTGGTTAAACATGATTTGAGATGAAAAATTTTAGACAGGATATGAATTTATTACATTGCCCCTACTTATCTACACTTCACTAAACATGGGTTAGTCAGAAATCCTAAAATAAATTAGATAATCTAACTTCTATTTTTCTGAAGCTAGAAAAAAAAATAAAAATATAAATGCCTTCTAAGCTTCAATCCATTGCCGTTTATTAGGAGAAGTGATCCTAAAAACATGTTCTTCACCTGTGCACTTGTCCACCTTAACCACCCAACGATGACTCCTTTGAGCACCTTCAAACTTACTGCCAATATTTGTACTTCTACACACAAGCAAGCCCTCTCCAATTGGTAAAAAATGAGTCTCCGCCCTAAACTCACTTCCCGGCCAAGATCCCTTGTGAAGTGCATTATACCCCACAATAAGATGGCCTGCGGTGCCCTTCTGAGCCGCTACGAAAACCCCCTTTTGGTCGTTGATGTCGCAGTCGATGAGCACGAAATCTGCACCTTTGAAGTCGTTTAGCAATAGGGTCTTTGCTTTTCCTGCGACAAACTCAACGCGGTTCGCATAGTATCCTAGAGCGTCCTGGGAGGGTTGTAGCTCGCTTTGTCCCGGGAGAATGCAGACCACCCTGCCACCGGTTTGATGTGCCGCCGCAACAAGTGCTAGTGCCGCTGTTGATCCCGCTGCACCGGCACATGCCGTCACCATCAGCTGCGCATTGTTGCCGACTGCGAGGGCTGAAATGAACTCGGCCACATCTGGCTCCTTGCCCCTTTTCCCCTGAAAACATGAATCAGTAAAAACTTATTAACATGTATAAAAATGTCATCATATAAAATCAAATCAAACAGTATGCAAATTAGTCTAATAGGCGTTTGTATGAAACTTTGGTAGGGTTGATTTTTATTTTTCATCGATAAAATATTGTCGCAACATGATTTGGAAGAGAAAAGCTTCAATCACTAAGCTTACCATGTTAAGTGCTCTGAGAAAGGCTTTTGTGGCATTCTCAGCAGACCAACAAGTCATTTATTATTATTACATTTTTCCTTTTGGCCTTTTGATTCCGATAGGCTTCCTTGTGTGAGAACTTACGTTTTTAAGGTTACACTGATTTGCTTCATTAAGTGGAGAAGCATTGGACTTATATATTTGTTTTGGAGAGGGACGGTGGAAGAAATATTCCAAATGGAAGACTATGGGCCCACGTGCGCTATTAATTGTTTTCATATGCAGGCAACTGAGGAAGGTTTTAGATATTCTTCTATGCCAACTGGCAATGTTAAAAATTTAGAACAAAAATTTGAACCAAACGAAAATTTTTTTTCCCATATTATTCTTTTTAGAGAATATTTAGGTTAGACTTAGACCACTTGGTAGGAAATAAAATCATGCCAAGTCTTTCTTATTAATGATACCAATGACCACTGGATCATTCGGAATGGGAAAGCGGGACGGATGAGATTTGGATCTAGGAGGGCGCGGGTTTAATATCGCATCGTATCAGACTAATAAAAGAATAAAAACTCTCATATGCTATCAAATATTACGACATTTTCCTTAATTTTTTTTTTTTTGTAACTAGGATATGACCATAGTTTAAACTGCCAAGTATAACCATGCATCGTCCACTGCATTACCAAGTCCCAATAAACCTTACTAAGTTGATTAATACAATCACTCGAGTAATTAACTAGCCTTTAAACAAAACATATATAGACTGATGTTTAGAGGACGATTGAACATGTCACAAAAATTGAGCAAACTAAGTAACATGAATTCACTTTGTTATGTAAATCAATCAAGGAGTGAAATTGAGTTCATTTTCAAATAGAACAGGAAGTTATTTTTTATATATACTTTTAAGATTTCCTCTATAAAGAATAAAGATACGGACAAAATATGACACTAATACATCCATCTATGCATAAGCAACACTGATTACATTAATAGGGAGAATGACAGCCCCACAGTGACCTCATGTAATAGGTTTGTGAGACCTAAAACTCTGCAGCAAAACCTAAAAACTTTTAAAATGAAAGTAAATCAATCCAATAAAAGCACTCGGTCAACGTGTCACTTACTTGTCTTCCAAGTTGCCAATAACTCACAGGAAAACTTCCACAAGCCTTGTTTGATAAATATACTGATGACGTACTTACATGCGACCTTCCTAGATTCCACTTGAATTGTCGTTTTGTAGCTGCGTTTATTGTATTAGAATTGCAAGCACTTGACTTTCTTTTTTCACTCCAAAAAATAAAAAAAATTTAATAGGTTTCATCTTTTATATAAAGATATTGATCTATTAACAAAATAGAAAAGATCTGATACAATTTTACTTGAAAGATGAATTAGTTGCACCCATACTTTCATGGGCCGATGTTCAACTATTGAGGGAGGCCAGGATTAGGAGGGCTTAATTATCCATTATATACTTATTAATCCCTGACAAAAAATGGCTTCGCCCTTGCCGACATCACATGATCTTTTTAACTATTATATAAACCTATAATAAACATCACATAATATCAAACTAAGGATATTCTGTAAGGAGAAAAAAAAAAGGATATCTTTATTATTGCATCAACTCTTGGTAGTACTTTTCAAATACTTGCCTTGTGTGTATAAATTTAGTGAAATCTCTCTTGTTCTACGCCATACCAAAATTAATTACATCTTAGCTGTGATTGTCGTCCACTTGCTGAGCAATATTGCATATTTAAAGAGAAGGGCGGTTTCCTGCTTCAGCAAATACGAATCCAGCACTGCCCATGGTCCTCGGACTCAAGGCTGCAAAAGATAGTACAGAGAGAAGGTACGACGATGCTTGGTGACCCAACAACCCACACGGATTTCCAAGTATTTCACGTTGCTATGCCATGCATTTAGCCATATACATTGAGAATCACAGCTTACCCTTCTGTTATCTATTGCTTTTGTGTCCATTTTTTTCTTGGAATTCTTCATAGCACAATTCTTCATACATGATTTGTTTTTCTCTGCGAGTTGCATATTGTTTTCCTAGTTGTTCCCATAACCTGCTTAGTTTTTGTAAGGGTTGTTTCTAATTATGAGTTGGAGAAGGAAAGTAAAGTGGATTTTTGCATCTGTGTGTAATCCTGGGGCAGAGATAGCGAAGGGCGTTTTGCAGATGCAAATGAACTAAGCAAATCAAAATTTTCGTCGAATTATTAAAAAAGAAAGGATTGCTTTCAAATGGACAATTTTGATAATGATAAACATGATTAAAAATTTGTTTCATGCCAAATCTAAATGTCCGTTTCATGATTTATTCAATATAAAAACCTATTTTGTACATAAAATTTATAGAGAATAATTTTAAAAGATTAAATTTGATAAACTCAAAAAAAAAAAAAAAACAATAATAATCTTATTATTTCTTGTGCATTCTAGTTTAGTTTTTTTATATTGTCCTACATAATATAATACTATCATATATACCAAATGACCCTAAATTTAACTTTGAGCTATAAAAAGGATTTTATGATACGTGCAACTTTGGGCATCAACTAGTAAAGAAAGGACGCAAAAAGATCACAAATTGTACGACTAAGTTGTTCATTTCCATCGATCTTTGTGTACTTGTACCATGCTTGTAAAGTACCGCTGTTTTTTTTTCATTTTTATCGATCTGCTACAATATTATCAGTATTAAAAATTTACAATATGACACACATATTCCACAGTCTAATCATAGATTTAACTGTTAAATATCTAACCCAATTCCCACCATAAATAAGTTTTCTTTTAGACAGTTATACTCCAATTGCCATTGTAACTTGGCCATTAAATTCGATTCTCCCAAAATATTTACTAGAAGACAACCATGTACCTTATAATTCTTTCAAACTAAAGAATATAGTTTTTCGGACTTTTCTGACATATATCTCAATACAGAAGAGAAAAACCAGCGTACTACTTTTGTTGACAGAATCCAATCAACTCTATAGTAATAGAATATATATGATTGCTGAGACTTTATTCTATATTGATTCTGACTACTTTCTTGGTGGTTCTGGCCTCATTACTTGGTGCCATCCCTCGGGCTCTCTGCACTCGCTCTGAAGATGGAAGGAGCCAACTCCCCGAGAATGCATCTGACCTTCGATCACTTCTCCCTACATGTTATGACATTGAAGAGTTAAATACTGAACCAAGCATATCCAATTACAAACATGAATTCAGGTTCTATTTAGAAATGTCTACAAAGTAAAATCATTTAAAGAATAAGAACGGGAAACGTCGAAAGGAAGGAAACCGTGAAGGGTAATCTGCATTGCAGATAATGTAATCTTTTAGAGCAAACATTATTTTCCGTTCTACATCCATCCAAAAGAAGGTAGCTAACAGGTTATCTGAACAAATGTTTAAAGTTTTTTTGGTAAGTAGAATATAAATACCAACCAATGTAATATTCCAATGCCTTGTGGGGAAGAGACAAGCTATAATCACACGAATATTATTACGAAAACAATTAGAAAGTTGCTTTCTTCAGCAACAAATGTAGAAAACTGCTTCTTTTGGTCTTTTTGTTGTTTGTCCAAAGGGAAAGACAACGTATATATAACTGTTTAGGTATCAGAAATTCTGTAGTTTACTTATGTTATTATTAAGTGCAAAGAAATTAAAAAAAAAAAAATGACAAGCATACATCGAACATTTTTTAAAAGAAAAAACTCAGTTGATTCCACATGCATTACCGTGCATATCAAAGCCATCTTTCCACCCAGGTAAGTCACCTTTGTTATTATAGTTCCATGCTTCTTCAAAACCATCAAGCTCGTCTGCCAAACAATAAAGAATTAATTCTACCTCAACAAAAGGGAACCGTTAAATAATAACAGCTAGAAGCAAGAACTGACCTTCATTCAAATTATGTAAAGTTTGCATTGTATCCACCTTGCCATCAGAGTCAAGCTTCCTTGTGACAGTGTGACCCTACATAAGCATTCAATCATCTCAATGTCAAATAGTAGTTAAAGGATCAATTCTTTTTCTTTCCTTACTATTTACACAATATAAACGAGAAGGTATTAAACAAACATAATCAACTAAGTGGCTCAATTGAATGACTGAATTAAACATAATCATAAGTCTTAACAATATCAGCAAAGCAATAATATAACTAAGAGGACAATGCAAACGTAACCTTATCATGAATTCCCCTTGAGATCCTATGTGCTGCTTGCCCGGTTGTTTTGTCTGCTTCTTTTGTCTCCTCCACAATAAACTGACCGTGAGAAAGCCAAAAATAAAATTAAATATAAAATAGCAGAATAAAGGCCCGGTACAATTCAATTTCTCACAGAATGTCACTTACCCCATCACCGCCTGCACTCCTTGTCCTTGTGGAGGTATAATATGCACCGTCAACACCACCATAAGTAACTTTAGAAGTGTGGACATTGTAGCTACGAATATGAGGCTTAGTCCCTTCCACCTTGTAAGGCTGATTCTTACATATCACATCCTTGCTTTCCCTCTCTGCTGAAGAAAACCACATCAAACAGTTGGAGCACATAACCAAATTTAATATCAACATAAAAAATTGTGAACAAATAGTAAAAATAACCCAAATATCCGAGCTTGATTACCATCAACAGCATCATCCGGATGCTCGACAGATGGCTCTTCGCTTGATTCGGGGCCCTTGTCCTCTAGTCCCATGTCATCAGAATCCAGTTCTTGTATCAGCACACCCTTTTCTTTAGGCCTCTCCTGCGAACCACTTGAAGTGGAAGAAGGACCAAACGTACTAGACTCAAACATGCTACCATGCGGCCGAGAAAAGAAGGGATCATTAAACGGATCCCTCTCGCCAAAAAGGCTAGGAAACAAGCTTCCAGAAAAACCAAAGCCCCTAAAAAGATCACCGGATCGAAAGAAATCGCCCGCTCCTTCTCTTTCCCTCCGCATATCGTGTGATTTCAATACTACTAGGGAAAAAAGTTCTAAATCAAAAGAAAAACTACGTTAAAACAAAACCGAATGTAACTGGCAAGGAGAAAAAAATTCAAAAATTTGATCGTCAATAAAGATAAAAAATCCAACTAACAGTTTGCCAAAGTTGAATAAACAAGAAAACCCACATGTGAAATTACCAAACACATTTGGAGGAGCCATCTAGACTGGGACGTTTGGATGAAAGCATTTGGATGAAAATACTTGAGAAGAGAACGTTTGGATTGTAATTTAAATAGACCTTTAAATGTTAATATATAAAAATGAATACTTGAATAGCAACATTTAAATTTATATTTAAATAATTGGTGAAGCTTTTAAACGATGGAATTAAAAAACATAAAAAAATTGAAATATGTTTAAAAAAAATATTAATATAAAATTAATTTTGTTCATCTTTAAATTTTATATAATTTAAAAAAAATTTTCATTTTTTAAAATTCTCATTTGAATGGACTTTTAAAATTTGAATTATAAAATTGTAATAATATTTATAAATAGTGAATTGAAGTTGACTTTTTAGAAAAATAAAAAAATAAATAAATCAAATTGGACCATCTAGATAGTTAGCGTATCTGAGATGGAAACCAAAAAAAAAAAAAAATCTCAAAAGACTATGCAAATAAAATAATAATGATTTGATAAAAAGGCTCAAACCAACGCTACTCAGATATATGAAAAATGATAATAAACTAAGGGTTCGTTTGGTGAACGCATTGCATTTGCATTGCGTTTGAATGCAATGTATTGAATGCAATGTATTGAATGCAATTTGTATTTGGAGGAAAAGCATTAGTATTGCATTTGAATGCAATGTGTGTTTGGGGGAAAAGTATTTGAATTGTATTTTAATAATAAATATGTGATGTGATGGGTAAAAGTAGAGAGAAAAAAAAGAAGAAGAGAGAATATATGATGTAATTAATAAAAGTAATAGAAAAAGTGAAATAATAAATAGTGATTGTGTTTAATTTAAAATGTGATGTGATTGGTATTTGAATGAAATGTTTTTGTATTTGGGGGAAAATTGCAATGCTAAAAAAATTTGTGTCCCAAACGCTGCATAAGAGCTCAAGTACAACAAACAGCATGCCAAAAAAACCTAATGGAGAAACAATTGAAGAGGTGACAAAACCCTACACTTTTCATTACAAAACCAATAAACATAAAAAAGATGGATTATTTTGTGAAAGAATTTTTGGGCCTATAAAAGTGGGATTTGTGCTTCTGGAAATTATCAAGTAATCGGAAATGACAAAGAAGATCCGAAATTTTGTGAATAAGGCGGGGTCGAATTTGTTGATTCTCGGATACGAGCATATATAATAAGATACATCAAACCGACATGCCCAGTAACCCATGTGTGGTATTTGAAACGTCTTCCCAGTTATAACGTGAATCTTTTAGATAAGACTCTTAAAGGATTAGGACTTGTATACTGCGACGTGTGATTTGATAAAGATTATAATTTTACAAATGCAGAATGAGAATTAGTTAATAAGTGAATTAGGGGGTGAGCAGTCAAATTCGGATGAGAAATTACAAAGCAAATATCAATTGATAATCAATAAAGACCTCAAATATTACAACCAACACGTCAAACTAAATAAAATAAAATAAAAAACTTCGGATACGAAAGTACAGAATAAAATTCAATAAAAATTAACCATCATTTCATCAATTAATACCACAAGTATAAACAAACAACAAGCCAAAAATTTCAATTTTTATCTTTTAAAATTTTCTTCAGTTTCCGATATTTTAAAAAATATAAATAAAGAAACAACTTAAGAGAAATTCAAGGGTGATAATTCCGGTTCTTGTCTGTGCGTTTTCTTTTATTTTTTCCCCGGATTCCGCGGGGGAAACACAAGAACATTCTAGGAAATTACAAATTAAGTTAAAATTCGAGACGAACACTGTTTGGATGGCGAGAAAAAACAGGAAAAAGAGAGAAAAGATAGAATTTACCTGAGAAAACTATATTAGTTGCGACTGGGACAGACAGCGAGCGAAAAAACCAGAAGAAGGCTTGTAGGCACATTGGTCGGAAGGACAAGGCGGTATATATAATTCGGACTCGCCAGTATGAGAGTGACACGTGTACGAAACAATTTTCTGCATCACGCTAGAATGTTCGGTGGTCTCGTATGTATAATGGAATTAGTATGCACGTCAGACGACAAGATTTTATTTCAGCCACAAACGACAATCCCTTTTAAACGACATAATATCATAATAATCTTGAAGTTTAAGAAAATAATAATAATCTTTAAGTGATTTAGGACATAAAAAGAAAACGACTTGAAATGAGAAAATACTAGAAATAATAATGAACACAGGTGGTGCTATTATAAATCGCCAATTTGAAAGAATTAAAAATGAATTAAAAAAGGATTAAGCTTTATCATTTATATAATAAAATTTAATTTATTTTTCTGAAGTGTAAAATTTAAATTTTTTTTATGATGAATGTAAAATTTTAAAATTATGTTACAGAATTTGCTTAAAAAAAAAAAAAGGAAAAATCGCCGGGAAGTAGACTAGTTAAGGTGGGCTGTGAAGCTGGGCAAGGGAGGTTGGAGAGCCATGGCGGTGGCCCAAATTGAGAAAGTGATACATGAAAGCTTTGTAATGAAGCAAATTCGTTTTAAATTACAACAGCATCTGCAAAACGACGGAAACGTGAAAACGACAAGAATTGAAAAATGGTTGTTATTTCCATTTTGCCCATTGGAGAGGCCGGCACTGATGTCAAAAAACGAAAAAAAAAAAAAACGTCATTTATTGCCCCCAAAAGAAGACATCAAATGAGAACCAAAAAGGAAAAAGAAAAAGAAAGAAGGAAAAGAAAAGAAAAGCGAGAATTAAAGAAACGACAATATTAATAATGATATCTGATGATGAGAACCATAAACGTGATCAACGGTGTGCATAAGACTAACTGAAAACGACAACAACCTCAAAAACGAATAGAGAAAGCACATATGACACAAATTAAAAAATAATTACATTAACATGACATAAAAAATTTAATATTAAATTAATATAACACAAATTAGATATTAAAATTTGTGTCGTATTTGTCAAAAAAAAAAATTTTGTTTCATGTTAATCAATGAGTGAATAATAAGGGACTATTTAGATAATTTTCTCAAAACGGGGAAATCAAGTAGAACAACGACGATGGCCTTAAAAGCAAAGTCTTATAAAACGAAAATAAAGTCAAAAAAACGACATGAATTATTAAAATCCCAACCTACACACGCTTAACTAATAAGTGGTCTGGGTGGGTCGGAGGTGGATGGGGACGAGCGGCTTATCAGGTGAGTAGGGAATAATAGTGAGAGAAAAATTTTTTAAGAGAGAGAGAGAGAGAGAGAGAGAGAGAGAGAATTGAACGAAAACATGAAATAAAAAAAAAAAAAAAAACAATGTTTATTGATGTAATAAACTTAAGACTTAAAGTTAATAGCTTCAAAGGTTGTTGACTTACATGGTAATAATAAGACTAAAAGTTGATAATAGTTCATAGCCACTAGCTTTAAAGGTTTTTGATTTACGTACTAATAATAATAATAACAACTATAACGTTTCAATTCCATGCAAAAAAAAGGACATTCATTCAGCCTACACAAGGCACGCTAGCTTTTCTATAATTTTTTTTTTTTCCTTCACCGTATAATCTCTCTTTCAAGACCAGAAAAAACATGGGGAATGGCGATCCGAATGTCGCCAGTGAAGCTGGGCGATGGTGTTAGGCAGCCATTTGCGTTAAGCTACGACATCATAAAAGACGAGAATAGGATACAACAAAATTACCATTCCAAAAATGCACTAGATACGACAGGAATTGAAAAACGACATTCTCCTTGAAACAACAAAAATAAAACCGTAACCTTGCCACTCACCACCAAAAAAATAAAAAAAATAAAAATAGGGGAACATTGAGCAAGAGCGAGACAGAGAGACAACCATAGTCCATGAACCTCAATAACTTTATCAACAGTTATGAAACTAAACGCGACGACAGTTAATATAAAAAGACATCAACAGGAAGCAAGAAACAAGTTCAACACCACAAGGAGAGAGGATAAAAACTGTTCTTATAGAAAGTGTTCCGGACATGGCATGGTTTTTGTTCAACAAGAGGATGGTATAGATCATTAAAAACCATAGCCAATGAAATTTTGACACGATGAAATTCAACTAAAATCTTATGCAGACCATATTAAGCAGGACCATTACAAATTACCAAAATATTTCCAATTTGACAGGGTCATAATTTACCAAAACATTTCAATTTGACAATCGGTATGAAATTAGTAATTCAGAGCAAATAAATACACACACAACACTGGAATGACAGGCTACTGAACTTGAATCTTTACTCTAATCCAGGGTCGAAATCTACCTTTAAAATCAGCTCATCACCCACGCTAAAAGGAGTTACAATTTCTGTTCTCCACTTTCCCAACTTACCAAACAAAAAATACATATATTCTAACCAACAGGCCATCCTTGCAATTCTGGGACCCACAAACTACAATATCATCATCTTGCATTCTTGCTCCTCTGTTAACTTAGTGCGTGCCTCTCTCTCTCTATCTAAACTATTAAGTTTACATGGCCGTGGGAACGCGTGATTCGAAATGTGTTGTAAGCTGTTGGATCAGTTAAGATTGTAAATGAACCCTTTTGCTGCAGGGACCCCATATCTTATTTACAATGAAAATTTCATGCGTAATCACATAAGCAGTCCTCAGTTCTCGCTTCTTAGAACTCTTGAGAATCAAAGTCGGGCTTCGATGGATACTCGAGACCCTGAAGTGCTGGCATCCGCCGCAAATCTTCTTCTGAATATGCAGGGATGAACCAGTATCGCTTGTCTGCCCCAAACACCTGGAACAGCACAAACATAAGCACAAGTTAGTAGTGAGGACTTTTCATTCTATGCTCGCCCCACAAGTATGCCCATCCAGAACATGAACAGAAACAGGATTTTCAATGTCTAGACCAGTAATCGTCCTTGCATCATCTTAAGAATTTTTGTTTTTTTTCTTTTTGAAGTCATGAATGCTTCATGTATTTACTATAAACTTTTTGAAATTGTAAGCAAATTGAAGACATTGTTTAACTCTACCAACCTGTTCGAAATTCTTCTTTCGCCCCAGGTCATATCGCCATTTTGGAGTGGTCTTCTTCTCATAAGCCTGATCACAAAACAATGAATGCATCAGAACCCTTTCCATCAAGAAATGGCATTTAGCAAATTGAATAGAAACACATGAACAAATGAGAAATGCATGCTCAGGAAAGGCTACAAACCTCAATAGTTGTGGTATTTGCAGCCACCAACGATATGTGCATGATCAGGAACCCCATAACACTCAAAGCAAATGCCAGATTCAATACTGAAAAACGAAGTCATAATGATTAGCCGTGAAAAATACAGATGCAACATATTACATGGCTAAGAAAATAGGCAATTGGATTTACCAAAGGCAAGAAATGTAGTTGCAAGGGTCCCAGGTGTTCCAGGTATTTCAGTATCACTAAAAAATGCAATGAAATGCGGCAGCAATGATAGAGTCACAAGACTCGTCTCAAGAAATGTGTAGAACTGCAATTAGATTAAAAATATAAATAACATTAAATTAGCAGTAGCATTATGACACCAAATGAGGACATGAAGACCAAACATGAAAAATAAGCAGAACCCCCTGCAAAAAAAGTCACATCTTGTAGAATTATAAACACATATAATGCATTATACGAGAAAATAAACCAAGATGAGCACAGGAAAAGACTTTGCTACTATCCTAATAGGAGCAACACGGGATTGTCAGAAGTACAAGATTAATTTTCTGGTTGATCAGCCATGAATATACGACAAGAGGATCAAACCACTAAAGCAAACAGTGGAAAACTTATATTGTCGTTCAAATGTCACATATAACTAATAGAATCAACCTTCATGCTGGAAAAGATCTCTAGTTACATCACTTTACCATAGAGTCGGTACTTAAAGCTTTAAAACTTCTCCAAGTAGTTTATGAAAGACAAGCCTAGACTAATCCTTACTAACCGTGTGTACATCACTCCAGAAGAAAAATAAGCTCCTAAAACACAGTTTAACGTCAGCAGAAGTGGTCTGTTTAAGGGTCAATCAAGCGAAGTTGGAAAGATCAGCTGGAATTTTTTGAACAATAGAATAGTAGACATAGGGTAGCAACTATTGGATGCTAAAAGTTGCACCAAAAGTCCGATATTAGAAATTACGCTGAACTTAATCAAGCCCTTAGTTACACTAAATCAAGGCACCTTCATTGACAGTGACTAGAAATTAGAAACATATGCATAAAAATAAAAGATACCAACCGACCTAATCCAATAAAGGCCCGTTAGTTACACCAAACGAAGGAGCCTTCATCAAACTAACCAACCTACTCAAACAGAACATAGAGAAAAAAAAAAAAAAAAGGACTGAACAAGCAAAGAAGATACATCTTAACATATTTGCCTTTCAACTTGAATAGCAAAAGTAACTTACCAAGAAAAGAAGGAAATACTTGTAATTTAATGCTCCAACACAGTTAACAACCCATACGCAATGGTGGTCCATTTTAAGCACACACCGGCCACCTGACACAAAATGCCGGTTCAAAAACTTATTCTCTGATAGGTTAAATAAAGTTGTAATGAATTGAAAACACAAAAACAAAGAGAAGCCAATGCTCCACATATAATGCGACTCACAAACAGAACAATGATGGCAACGAGGTGGTTTCAACTGGTTGCACTTTCGACAATACCGAATTCTTTGGTTAGATGGTTCAGCCTGCAAAGTAGCAAACTCCGACCCGTTTAACGGGTCGGCTTCTCCTCTCTCCTCGTCGATGGCAGGCCTCCAGTTGGGCGGAACACTACCCGGATCGGTCAAAACCACAGCAAAGTAACTCCACAATAGCATCACCAACTGCATACAATCATAGGGCCATTCCAGTTTAAGCATCAAATTTTCTAATCCTCCTATGTAACATATCAGACCGCATTGCTCTAAGATCTTCAACATCAAAGCTAAACACTAAAATTTCAGTTTAATCATACAATTCTTCCACTTATTCTTCTATAAGGGGCCGTTTTGAACATTGGTCCCAAATTGAAATTTTCCAACTCAACTCCACAGCTCCCAGATCTACATCTCACTTTCTCTCTCTTCCTTTCTAAAAAAAATAAAATAAAATAAACTTAAAACTAAAAAAATTCATAACTTTCTTATTTCAAGTTTAAATCATACATAACGACGAAAGCAACAGAGACAAGATTTATATTGATTTTTTTTTCCCTGGAAAAAATTTACATTATTTCCTGTATCACAGTTCATTTCCAATTCGCACCTCAACCTAGCACACATTTCAATTTCAACCTACAAAACACCAACCATTATTCCAAACAAACCCTAAATCTCAACTAAGAATAACCCAGAAAATAAACAGACTTTAGATTCAAGCAAATTGCTTTTCAGTGCAAAAATCTAACTGTAGAAGAAACATTAACAGAAAACAAAAGCAAAAACAAAAAACCCCAGAAACAAGCAGACGAAAAGAAACAGAAAAGTTGGGATCTTTAGGAAAATTACCAAGCAGTGGAACAAGATCAAAACGACAACAGCAATGAGAGAATCAAGGCCACCATCGTAAAGAGCGGGTCCGTAGTTAGTCAAAACGACGGCGTAATAGGTGACGCCGACGACCCCAAGAACCAGGAGGATCATGATCGAGCCCAGACCCCGAAGAGCTGTGCAGAACTTGAACACATTCCATGCCATCGCAGCCCCAGATCTATGCATTCCTCACAAAACCCACAAAAATTACCAAAAAAATAAAAAGCGAAGATGGGTTTTCTGAGATTCCAGTTAGTGATCTCTGAATCAGCTGGGGTGTGTGTGTGTGTGTATAGATATATATATATATATAAATAGTGGGAAAAGTTCAAACGACAGGAGAAAAGTGCTTTCGTGTTCAAGTTATATTTCTTTTTGAGAAAGTGGATGAGGATTTGGTAAATGAAATCCAGGATTTAACAGTTTTGTGGGATTGGGGATTCCGATTTCCAGTTGGGTTTTGGTTTTGAATCCATGCTGTTAGAGACAGAACGTCTTCTAGGCTCTAGGATTGAATTTTTTTATTTTTCCTTTTCTTTTCTTAATTTCAAGGATTTAGAGCTTATTTATTTCGCGAGTAAAATTTTTTGGATTAAATTAATTGATTTAATTGTAATTTTTATTATTTTTTTGAATAATGATAAAATTTAAACCAAAAAAAATAGATTTAAACTTTGTATCAAACAGGCTTTGAAGTATTTCTACCAACAATATTGTACTCAAACAAATTATAAATAAATAAATAAAAATAACAACGATAATTATTTGGTAACGATTACTATGCAATTTGAACTTAAATGAGAGTTTGTAAATTTGGCTTTTAGACAATTTTCAAGAAGGTAGCATCCGCATACATGATATTTCTGTTTTTTGTTGTAATTTACTTTCGTTTTTTGTTTTAATATTTTTGTCTACCCCTTTGTATTTCAATTTTCTAGAAGTTGTGGAAAATTTCTAACCCTTTGGGTTGGTCTTTTGACTAATTACAAAATTTGGGTAAGGACGGCTGAAGTTGAATACTTTGGACAACCATAATTAATTCATATCAACTGTTTTATGTCTCGAATTCAAATTTAGTATAAATTAAACCTCCGTTTGGTAAGGTTTTCACATCTTTAAAACTAAATTTTTTTTAACACTCTATCAACTTTCGTTATTTATATCTTTAAAATACTACAATAAACTCTAAACTTTAAAAGTCTATAATTTTATGTATACAAGTCCAAATAAGATAATTTTTTTTAAATTACATAGAATTTCAGGAAGAACAAAATAATATTCATATTAATATTTTAAAAAATTTTAAAATTTTATATTTTTTCTCCCAAACAGTTTTTTTTAAAAAACTTTTTTCCAATCCAAAAAAAAAAATCTCCAAAACCTCCCCAAACTCCCTCTAAATTATTTTTGAATCAACAAAAATTCTAATTAATTTTTTAAAAATTAACTAAAATTTTCAAGCTATAATTATAATTATAAAATTTTGATTTGTGTTAAATTTATAATATTAATTTCATATATGACTTCATAATAAGGTTTAAAATTTGAATTCTGTCACTCTTAATTAAAAAAAAAAAACATAAGTCTATTTTTTTTAAAGAAAAATCTATTGTGTTATTTACTAATATTATGTGTATTTAATATATAAATTATTTTTATCTATGCTCTCTAAACTTTAAGGTCATTCTTATTTTATCTTTCGCACTTTGAAAAACTCTTATTTTGTTCCCTTTGAACTTTGAATTAGCCCTAATTAACCTCTTCTAATAGAATTTCAGTTCAAAACAAATGGACAAAAGTGAATTATGTACAATTATATTGTTAGAGCAAAAGTTTGTCCAATGCCAAATGGACGCCCTTGAACTAGATAACAAGATAAACAAACAAAATAATAAAAAATGTTAAGCAAGAACGTAAGAAAACTTTAAGAACAATATAGTAAAAACTGATACCAATATGATTGTCTCAAGACTTTGTATTGAGAATTGTGTATTATCTTTCTTCTCTTAATTCAAGAGAATTTATAATATATTAGGAATGAATGAATTTAATTCGCTTATTAATTAAAGAGTTTATTCTCTTTTCACTCACAATGAAATTTTTCACCTTTCAATAATTTAATACATAATAACTCTAAACGTTTAATATTTTTAATATTATATATAGACATTTTAGGTCCCTTTATAAACTCTTATTAATTATCAACCATTACTCTTTTGTAAACACTTGAGCTTCCTTTTTGATGTCTGATATAGTCTCAGGTAAATTTCGTCTTCGGTAGACATCTACCTCATAACTAAGTAGATTTTAAAATTATAACAAGTAAACTCCTACCTCATTGTTAAGTAAGCTTCTATCTAAGTAAACTTCTACCTCTTTACTAGGTAAACTTCTACTTTATAACATGTAGACTCCTATCTCATTTGCTAAGTAGGTTTCTACCTAGGTAGACTTCTATCTACACATGAACTTGGGTATATTTCTATTTAAGTAAGAGCTTAAGTAGAGTTCTACATGGGCTTAGGTTTAGATTTAGCTCATTATTAATAACTTTATCTTTTAACAATTATACCTACTAACAGGTATGAAATTTTTCCATTTATTTTTAATAGAAACATTAACTGAATGAATCTAATAAGACTAATTTTTATTTTTATTTTTTCCTTCTGTTTTAACTAAATTAACTAAATTTCTAATGAAAGGAATTGAATGAGACAAATTCATATTCGGGAGGGTAAATTAAGGTTGAGTTCTTAAAGTTTAAGAGATAAAATGGAATGACATTAAAGTTCTTAATATATTTATTAATTTAATACGGAAGAGAACATGAAAATAAAGGTTATGAATTGGTCTCTATCTAACTGATTTTTATAATGTTAGTATATACTAGTTATGAGGTGGTTACAAGGTCGGTGATAAGGTTAGGTGCAAATGTTTTGTCAAGAAAAAGCAAAAAAGAAAAAGATTCCATCATTGGTGGTTTTGTTATGTAGCTGATGAATCTTAAAATCGAAACTTGCCAATTTGGACCGCAGAAAGCAATTGCATGATTAATATTATCGTAAAGTAATGTGTTATCAATAATCATAGACTATTGTTTTCCTCAAAAAGCTAAAATAAAAAACTGTAGAAAAGAATGTTTATGAAGCAATATATTGTGTATTAGAGCAATGAAAAAATAGTTAATATGTAAACTTTAATTTTAATTTTTGAGTATCAATAAATATTGTATATAAATTGTCATTTATATATTATTAAGTATTTGAAATATTATCATATTAATTGATTATATTTATCAATAAAAATATCACATGTGAGTTAATATTAAAAAATTAGAATTAAAATTAATGTGTAGCGCTACTTTTGAAACTAATATATTTGTCTGTTAGATTAGAGGCTTATTGGTTGCAGGTAATTATACTTTGTTAAAAGCAATATAAATAGCTAACAAATATTTCTAGCGTTGGTGACCTTATGCAGCAGTGTGGCTGACTTTAATACAAGCTAGTTATTTCCAAGGAAAAAAGAAAAAGACAGGAAAGAGAGGGGGAAAAATAGAAGGACTAAGCAATCCCTGGTTCAACTCGCACCACAATTAGCTTAAAACAACTTTCACAGGAGGGATGTTTTGCATTTGCATTTTGTTTAGAAAGTAAAAGAAGAACGAAAAATGAAAAAAAAGCTATAGCTTTTTAATTAGTATTTAGTATCAAATTATGTTATTGTTTAATGAGATAAAAATTATCAAATATCTTCTTTTTTAATAAATGATTAGAATAATAAGAATTAATACATTCCAAAGTATGTTGACTGTTCTTTAACTCGATCTATATTCAAACAAAACAATAGGAAAAAAGAAAGAAAAGAAAAAAAAAAGTAAGCGAAACTTTGACTTAATGAAACATAAATTCACACACTAATCTAGAAACAAGCAGCCAAGAAACAACAGAAAAGAAAATGGATTGAGCCGAAGCTTGCATCATTTAACAAAAAAAAAAATCCTAAAAAAGTCTCGTTTAAAATCCTCTAGGTGAGGTCTCAAAAAAAAGGCCTCCAGGTGAAACACAATAAGAAAAACATTAGAGGGGAAAAAGAGTATATCTTTATTAACATTTACACAACAAGAATCCAGAACCACGAACCACCAAGAGTTAGAATCAATAAGAACTGCATGGGAAGCCAATTTATCCACTCTCGGTATATGTGACGAGAGATGGTAAAGAATTCTTCGCAAATAAGACAATTGCATGCTATCTTCTCTTGCTTTATTTCTCCAATGAACTCTTAGCATTGAACCGTAAACAATTCCAATCGAACTGTCTAGCAAAACTAACCGTAGTAATTACTCCCATCAGCTCAGCTTCAAATGCAAAAGAGATCGCAATTATAGGCATGGTAAAGAATCCTTTGCGAAAACCTTTGTAAGTTCAAAAATACCTCCGCATCCTGCGGGCTTGGGGACCTATTGACACCATCAATATCAACTTTCAACCACGAAGGAATAGGGATTAGGGGGTTCCATTAGACTTCTAAAATTGAGGAGCTTGTTTGCAACGTCTAGTATCATCAAGTTGACATAAAAATAGCAAGTTCGAAGTTGTCTTGTGCATCTGAAACGAATTTAAAATATGCGCTTCATAATTGCAAGACCAAAGTTTAAGAATGCCAAATAATGTGAAATTTGTTTGCCATAAAAGTGGGAAAATAACGTATGCCATAGATAGGTATGTGGTAGACTTTCGAGTTCTGCCACATACTAAGGTTCTATTTGGATCGTTGGTTAGGGTTAAAATTTTTAAGTTGGAGTGGATTGAGTTTTTAAAATTAATTACAATTTTTATTAATTTTGTAGAAAAAAAATGAAAATCCAGCTTTAAAAACACAATTTAGTTGGAACTCAAATGGAGTTCCAAACAAAGACCAACTCTGCGACACACCTCAAAGTTCTTGTCAATTAATCAAAAGCCTAAAAAAAAAATGAAAAAAGAAAAATGAAACCTTCTTGTAGGGTCGGTTATAGCCTTTAGCTCTTCAAACTCCCAACTTGAATCCTTTACCAACACCTTCTCCATCTACGACATAAGATATCTATAGATAGTAGATCTTTCCTCCTTCTGCCATCAACGACACACACTACCTGAATGTTCAAGATTTCCCGACTAACTGGTCAATTTGTCATCATTTTCGACTAACTTGAAATTCCTTTAGAACTCTTAGATGCTATACTCATTTTATACAGAATTAAAAACATGTCATTATCCTCAAATAATAATTACACATAAATGGCACCATATTTGTAATTAATTTAAACTTATTAGACTCTCAACAACATTGCAATATAATGTATCCTTTAACTCTCTATTAGGTTTAAGCTGCTATAACAACTACAAATCATCTCATGATGGATGTTTCTTTGTTTTCTCAAACTGCATTTTATTATGGTTAGAAAACGTAAAGGATAAAATAATTAACATTTTACCAAATTATAAACAAAATACCAAAATATTGACATATTTATAACTCATTTCACTAGGTCTTATTCATAACTCATACTCTTAACACATTCAAACATTTCATTAAACACCTAATATGTAATATCAAAGATTCATATTATATTTAATAAAACAGTTGTATAATATAGGCCTACCAAGATCAATATATGATAAAAACAGTTGTGGTAGGCTATATTCACACCCATAAATACCTATTTTAAAATTCTAAACACGTACCTACATTTCTGCATTTCATCAAACACCTAAAAAACAAAATAAAAAATTCACATTATATTCAATACAACATTCATGTAATGTAGATCCACCATGATCCTTTATTATAAAAACAATTGGGTTATATTCAAACTTATAAGCATCCATTTTGAAATTCTAAACACATACGCATACTCATCATTTCATTGAACACCTAATATGCAAAATAAAAAATTCATACTCACATACCTACTTTCAACTATCAATTTACGCAATGCATATTTATACAATATATATATATAAACCACATTTCACATTCTAATCCACAACAATATTCTACACCCATATTTCACATATTTAATACAACCTAAAATAAAAGGAAAAAAAAAAACATTAAAACACCTAAATCTATAAGAGAGCGGCAAGTTCGTGGCAGCAGAGATATAAGAGTGAGAATGGGAGAGAGGTTGCGATGGGTTGATGATGGCATTGGTGAGGGAGATGGCGGAGAAATGGGGGCACAAGGAAGAGTTTCGAGATTGAGAGAAGAAATGGTGGCGACGGCGGCTTGTGACAGCAGAAAGAAGAAATGGGGGCGGTAGAGTGAAGAAATGGGGGCATATGGAAGTAAAGAGAAGGGGGCAGGACAGTGGGGAACTAACAGAGAGAGAGAGGGGCGGGGGGGGTGGTGATGTTGGGGTTGGTGGAGGTTGAGGGTGAAGAGAGAGGGAGAGATTATGATTGATTCGAAAGGGATGAATTAAGGGTAAAAACAAAAAAAAAAAAACAAAAAACAAAAACAAAAAAGGGCAGGTTGTTTAAAATTTTGTGGATACCACGCCTGTTTTTTAATAAAACAGTCGTGTTTTTTTTTGTTTTGAACATGCTAAGTATTATGACTGTTTTTATGAAAAATGGTTATGGTATAGCAATTTAAATGTTAACTTTACATGGTCATTTTAAATAAAAACGATCATGTAAAGATGTGTACCACGACCATTTCTAGGAAAAATAATCGTGGTATATAAATTTTAAAAAAATTTGATTTAAATTAAATCTTTTCCCATGCGCAACCAATCCCGTGTGTTATACAGTGGCTCAGATTGTAAATTATTAATTCCTGTAATCATCAAATCAGTACAAGAAACAAAATAAATTCTTAACCCTGTTTAGTAAAAACAAATAATCCCATATGCATGCAAATATAATCTAATCACATCAATTTAACAAGGTCTATGATTTTCACGTTCAATATAAGGACACCAAATCTTATCATGTTCCATATGAGCTTTGGTAAATGACAAAAATTCTTCAACACTATTTTCATATTTTTAACTCAATCTATCAAACCACATCCATTTTTTTATTCATATATGTGATCTCTAAATTAAAAGATCATAATATATATTCAATAATCAAGTTTTTGGACTCAAATAAATATTTAAGATTTTGAAATAATTAAACAAATACCCATGATACAACAAATTCAAAAATCTCAATAAATAATACTAAAACAACAATCTCAAGATAAAAAGTGATATATTTAACATCTAAAATAATAATAATAAGGTAAAAATAGCAAAAAATAAAAATAAAAATAGAAATAATAATCACTCACAAAAAAAATAAGTAGATGGAATGGTAGACGTGGTGGAGACGTTCAACGGAGGTGGAGAAGCTACTGTAATTTCGATGTTCTACAAAATGAGGGGTGGTGTAGGGATGTAAAGTGGTGGATTCCACGATCGTTTTAATAAACGGTAGTGTAATCATTAGTTTCTATGAACATTTAAGAAAACGGTCGTGGAAGATTCCACTAACATAACCATTTTGATTTTAATGAAACATGCTTTTCACAACCGTTTTTAAAAAACAGCCGTGAAATTTAACTTTTCTAGCAATGAAAGTAATATATTTAATGTAATTGCATATACTTTTTTGGCAATAATATTTACAGACTCATTCATTTTCAATCTACCACAAACGTCCTCGCTACGGTTACGTTCTCAATTTTTCACATCGGAGCTATTCTTCTGTCGTCTAATCAATCGGCCTGTAGTAACAGTTGAATCTTCTTAGACGTAAGTTATTTTTTGGTTATGATTTTTTTAACTATAACAAGGAGAGTTTAGATATCTATTAGAAGGCATAAAATAATTTATCTATCAGACATTACTAAAGTGTTTATTTAAAACACCAGGGTTCAGTGCAACATGATGAGAAGCTACCACATTGCCCTTTAGCTGATTTGCTCCCCTTCCATGTGCCTGAGTGGACGTTTGCGCCTCTTTTAGGGGAGAGACCATACGTCGATTTTTATTACTTCAAGCCATTTTCTCCAATAAAAGTTAACACTTGTACATCTAATATTATTAATTTAATTCATGGGTGCCTATGTGTGTGTGTATATATATATATATATTCTAGCAACTAAAATAAATATTTTTCCATAGCAACGTAGTCATTTATTTTTACGTTAAAATAAATAATTATTGTACGATATTTATCTCAACAATTAGAATAAACTTTTGATGTGCACCTGATAACCATATAGTGAAATAAAATAGACGTAACATCGGTATGTCAGTATTCCATCCCTAGTGTCCCCAGCACTATCAATTAACGATGAATTTTATAGTGACCTAAAAGACTGGAGACTGTAAAGCTAATTAGCAAGGGAGACAAAGGAACTTACATGATTAAAACTCTAATAATTAATATTTATTTTGTTTAAACTCGTAATCCAAATATAATTATTAGCTTTGGTCTGAAGTCATAATTAAGGACTAACAATGTACTTTAAGATTAGGCATATATATATATAGGCCAGGTCATATATGCGCCAAAGCATGTGGAGCGCTGCCAACCTGGATGGTAGGCTTGTCGGATTGAGCAAAAAGCCACTGGATTAGGATGACATGAACGAGTGACATGTCTTCAGTTGCAACAGTAGAGAAGCTGATAGTCTGCATATATCACACTTATAGTCAAACCTTGCACTGAATGGGAATAGAAAATGGAATATAGTAAGGACATTGAGGTAAATTTAATGTGAGAAGAGGAGGCTGAGAATTGAATGATTTTGGAGATGTTATTTCATTGCAGTAGACTAGTTATATATTGTGGGAAAGTATTAAACTTTCTCAGACAGTCTGGTTACAAAGTTGCAAGTATCCACCAAAACTGTGGAGTTAGAGAAAAACTACAGGTCGTTTGTCTGCAGAAGTGAGAAACAACAGCAGAAGGATTGGCTGGGGTAAGGTAACAGTAGTGACGACATGTTATTTTGTTTGATGTTGTAAGAAAAGAGTGCGAGGAGGGACAATGAAGCAACCAATTGTTGCGTGGATATAGCTCAGAGTAAAGAACGACATGTTTCTATGTCTGTAGTAGTTAAATGGTAGCTTGTGATTGAAGAATGGAAAAATTATTGTGCTGTTAGGATTTGGAAAGGAGATGATAGTCTCGAAGGAGGGAATAGGAAAAGAGAAATCGGAATATGAAACAATATATTTTAATATTTAGGAAATGTTTTGTAAGCAAATTGTGTTTACGTTAGGTTTGAATAATTTACGTTTGAATAAAAAATATTTGTATTATATTTGAATATAATATGTATTTGAATAAAAAGTATTTAAATTGTATTTAAATGATGAATATGTGATGTGATAAATAAAAACATAGAAAAAAAAAGAGAAAAATAAAATATTTGATATGATAATAAAAATGATTAAAAATAATAAAATAATAAATAATAATTATATTAGATTTAAATTATAATATGATTGATATTTGAATTTAATATTTTTATATTTAAATAAATATTATATAATATTTAAAGATAACACGATAAATAAGGAAGGTATTAAAGTTCGGTCATTGACACAGCTTGTACTTTTATGATTGCGTGTTGAAAAATCGGACTATGATGTTTAAGTGGGGTAGTGTATGTGAAGATCACTCTCCCTGATCTCAACCCTCGCCATGTCGAGGCTGTAGACCATTTTCTCGGAAAAAGAATTCATAATGCAACGGTTCTTTTCAAAGACCTTAGCTCCAACATCTACCCACCTACTCTGCAATTTACTTAAGGTTCGTTTGATGAACGTATTGGATTTACATTACGTTTGAATATAATGCATTGAATGCAATTTATATTTAGAGAAAAAGCATTAGTATTGCATTTGAATACAATGTGTGTTTGGGGGAAAAGTATTTGAATTATATTTTAATAATAAATATGTGATGTGATGAGTAAAAGTAGAGAGAAAAAAAAAAAGGGAGAGAATATATGATGTAATTAATAAAAGTAATAAAAAAAATAAAATAATAAATAATGATTGTGTTAGATTTAAAATGTGATGTGATTGGTATTTGAATGAAATATTTTTGTATTTAGAGGAAAATTACATTACATTTAAATGCAATGTCAAAAAAAACTTGTCCCAAACGCCTACTTAGTAGCTTGCCCTGTTTAAAAATTTTCCGTCCATTGATATAACAAATTGCCATATAATGAGATATTTTACTGTACGTATTCATAATTAGAGTTCGGTATAAATAAATATTTGTACCTTTCTAAGTACTATTTTGACCATGCAACCGTGTTTATGAACAAATAATAAATAGGGAGATTTTATTTATTATTTTGTTTTCAGTCCAGTAAGCATTCAGGATTGTAGTTCATTCATAAATTGATCATCTGGTGATAGATCATTTGTTCTTTAACTGAGCGGCTAATAAGTTCCCGGTTGATCCGCGATTTATGCAATAAAGAACTAATAGCTACCAATTTCCAGTTCTATGTCTCCATTTACAGTAGTGCTTTGCTATTTTGTAACTACTATTGCTATGATCCAAGACAAGCTCATGCCACTGGTTAGGAAATAGATTCACGCCACAGTAATATTTATTGGCTGTGACTATTATTTATGATCTTTTTGGTGAACGCATTATATTTATATTGCGTTTGAATGTAGTGTATTGAATGCAATTTGTGTTTAGAGGAAAAATATTAGTATTGCATTTGAATGTAATGTGTATTTGGGTAAAAAGTATTTAAATTATATTTTAATAATAAATATGTGATGTGATGGGTAAAAGTAAAGAGAAGAAAAAGAAAGAAAAAGAGAATATATGATGTAATTAATAAAAGTAATAGAAAAAAATAAAATAATAAATAGTAATTGTATTGGATTTAAAATATGATATGATTGGTATTTGAATAAAATGCTTTTATATTTTGAAGAAAATTAAATTACATTTAAATGTAATGTAATTTATATATGTGTATCAAACGCGTACTTATTTCAAACAAAGCGCTTGACTATGTCTTTTATATTAGCAAACAGTTCGCCCGTATAAAACTAAGGTAATTGGTATAAAAATATTATATAAGAGGAGAAAAAAGAAAAGCACAAATAGAAGATAATAAAATCCAAAGAAAAAAACAACAACGACGAAGAAGAAGAAATGTTTTTGGTGTGCTTTGAACCCTAAAGACCACTCAACCATCTCGCATTTCAGCAGTAAATCAACAAAGTAGCAAATATTCATATTATTAAAGATGAAAAATGAAAAAACAGAAGCACAATTAAAAACGATAGAGCAAGGATTGCGATTTAGACGACCTCCCGTGAATGGCTTTTTTTTTTTTTTTTAATAATTTATGGCATGACTCAATCCGAGATACAAATATACGACATTTGTGTAAATAACTCGTGAAAAAATTGCCTCATTCCATATTTTTCATAAAAATACCAAAGAATCATGATCGCACTTGCAGCCCAAAGATTATAAACCTGGCGGATTGAGGTTGGATTTTTTCAAAGCTTTACTTTTTTTTTTTTGGTAAATGGATTTTTCAGAGTTTATGAAGGAATAGGCATAAATTCTTATTTTCTTCATTAAAAATGAAAAAGAAAAAGAAGGAATTCACAAATTTTACAAGTGGTCGTAAGTTTAATTCCGAAGGTATCCTCCAATTTACACCAGAAAGCATTAGCAAAGGGTTGGGAAAAAGATTCTCCCTTGTTTCCTTCGAAGAATTGCAATGGGACAAACGAATAAACATTTTAGCATAAAGATTATAAGTTATTATTAATCAAACTCTAATACAAATTTTATAGTCGTAAACTCTTTTAAAAAAAATTATCTAAAAATTGAAAAAAAAAAAGCAATTTTTGCTCTTAGAAACCTAAAACAACTTGCAGCAAACAATGCCAATCAAATTCAAGAGGATTCTGTTAAAAGGCACAAAAAGAATACTATACTGGTAAAATACAGTTTCAAAACGTTATAAATAATATGTATAAACATATATTTTATACCTGCATACATTTGATGTTATATAAAATAGCAATATTTTATTTCGCCCTTAATTTTAAGTGATGAAAGCAACATTATTTTTGTATGCTTTCTATTTTTTTTTATTCCTCTTACCGTTAGAGACTATGTTTAGCATTATCATACTCATGTTATTATATGGATCTCCATCTTTTACAAGTATAATACGATATGATGGTTAATAATAAAAAAAAAATCTGTACCATGTTTGTAAAAAAAAAAAAAATAGTGATTGCAGATTTATTTTAATGCTAATTTTATATTTGAATGACATGTTCAATTCGAATATCTTATTTTCAAATAAAAATAATAGTAATAACGGGGAAAAATGGGAGGGGATGATTCTCTAAATGCCCCTAGAACCTTAATGTGCCTGTCCCATTAAGAAACAAAAGCGGGTAAGCCGTCTCAACAGTAAAGTCTAGAGCCCTGAAGCTCTTGTCTTGTCTAAGGTGTTAACTTTGGTGGTATCACATTTATTGCACAACAAAAAAATTACATAAAAAAAAAACTTCGGTGATGTCAATGGCAAACGTTGGATAGATCATTCTCTTTCTAGGTAAAAACTTTGTTGATGTCAAAGACAAACGTTGGATATATCATGCTTTTTTTTTTGGTCCATTGTGGTTTGTTTTCACTTATATAACATCTTGTGCTTAACGTCATCTGAAATAAACTACATATTAAGCGCCATATACTTTTCCCCAAAACCATGCACACGCTAGGCTTATAAATAGAACATAAGCAATTTGGTCTTCATATATATATATATATATATATTTATATATATATTAGTTTTGGGAATGTGCTCCGCACATATTGTCTTGTTAGAGACGCCTGAAAAGTTTATATTTATCAAATAATGAAAAATTAATTTATATAACTATTTAAAGTTTTTTTTTATAATTTATTTAATAAAGAAGTTTTAAAAATTTTAATTGAAACAACACTCTTCTTTTTTTTTTTTTTTAATTTTAAACACATAGTAGTAGAAAAAATCTATATAATTGTAATTAAAAGAAGGCGATTTAGTACAAAAAATACGTGTAAATGTAACTTTTTGATATGAAAGGAATTATATGGAAAAAAAATTAAGTAGGGACAAATTTGAAGATAATTATTTCAATCATTGACAAAAAAAATTTAATAGAAACACATGCGAAAGAAATTATGCTTATAGGAGAAAAGTAAGAAAAAATGTTATTAAAAAAATATAAATTAAACTGTAAAAATGGTGATGACATGTTTAGGTTCCATTTGGTAAACGCATTGTATTTGAATTATGTTTGAATGCAATATTTGAATATAATTTACGTTTGAATGAAAAGTGATAACATGTTTAGGTTCCGTTTGTTAAACATATTGTGTTTGTATTGCGTTTGAATACAATGTATTAAATACAATTTACGTTTGAATGAAAAGTGATGACGTGTTTAGGTTCCGTTTGGTAAACACATTGTGTCTGCATTACATTTGAATACAATGTATTAAATACAATTTACGTTTGAATGAAAAGTGATGACGTGTTTAGGTTCCGTTTGGTAAACACATTGTGTCTGCATTACATTTGAATACAATGTATTGAATATAATTTATGTTTGAATGAAAAGTATTAGTATCTGCATTGCGTTTACATTGCATTTGATTGTAATATGTGTTTAGATGAAAAGTAATTGAATTGTATTTTAATAATAAATATGTGATGTGATAGGTAAAAGTAGAGAGAAAAAAAAAAAGAAAAAGAAACAGAATATATTATATGATCAATAAAAGTAATAGAAAAAGTAAAATAATAAACAGTGATTGTATTAGATTTAAAATATAATGTAATTGATATTTAAATAAAATACTTTTATATTTGAGTAAAAATTACATTGTATTTAAATATAATACAGATTAAATGCTGCAACCAAACACTCTTTAAAAAAAAAAAAAAAACCTTCATGTAATATTACAAGTCAAGAAAAAGGAAAAGCATCTTGGCTCTTTTACGTAGGTTAAAGTACAGACAAAGATAAAGATATATAGAGAGAGAGAGAGAGAGAGAGTGAGTGTGTGTGTGTGAGTGGGTATGGAAGAGAATAGGGGAACAGTGTGTGTAACAGGTGGGACTGGATTTATTGCTTCATGGCTAATTATGAGGCTGCTTCAACGTGGTTACACTGTTAGAACTACAATTAGACCTGGCCCAGGTTATGTAACTTTTTTGTTTGATTTAATTTCATGAGATTGCCAAATCCATATTCACCTTACTCCAGGTAAAGTCTTAGATGGGATCAGCACTATCTCTTTTACTCAATTTATATGTGTCATCCTTAAGCAAGGACTGCACACTTACAATTGTTTGTATCGTTCTAATTTTATTGAATGTTATACAAACCACATCTGTAATAAAAAAATAATAATGATAAAAATTGACTACGTTTATAGATTATATCCTTATGAGGCTGCTACTCTCTCTCTCATCTATTTTAACTAGAGAATAGTGATTGAAACAAATCAATTATTTGATGGCCAGAGGGCAAGGTCAGAGACATCAGCTTCCTCACAAATCTACCAAGAGCCTCAGAGAATCTCCACATCTTCCATGCAGATCTCAACCAACCATCTTCTTTCAACGAGGCAATCGAAGGCTGCGGCGGGGTCTTCCACGTCGCTTACCCCGTCAACATCTTCGCCGACAAAGAATCTGAAGAAGAGGCAACCAAAAGAACCGTTGACGCAGCCTTAGGCATCCTAAAGGCGTGCCTGAATTCGAAGACCGTGAAGAGGGTTGTCTACACTTCCAGCACAGCCGCCGTTTTGTTTAGTGGCAATGGCGAAAAGGTGGTGGACGAGAGTTCATGGAGTGATGTTGAGTTTTACAAGTCTCTAATAAACACAATTGGTGCCTCATATGTGGCTGCCAAGACCAAGACAGAAAAGGCTGTTCTTGAATTTGGGGAGAAGTTTGGTTTGGATGTTGTGAGTTTAAACCCTTCGTTGGTGCTTGGTCCATTTCTTTGTCACAATCTCCCTGAATCGGTGGCCTTTGGACTAATCTTGATTTTTGGTATCTCTCTTATACATTGCCATAATTACATATGCATGAACCGATTTTGACCCTCCAGTTTAGTTTAGTTTTCTTTATCTTTTCTTTTTTTTTTTTTTTCAAATTGAGTTACAAAATTATCTTCTTCTTCTTCTTGTTCTTCTTCTCCTTTTTTTTTTCTTTTTTCTGGATTAATTTTGTTTAGTTCTTGATTTTTAAACGTCCCGGAATTTATTCTTGAATTCTGAATTTGTTTTGCAAGTCTATTTGCACAAAATACTATTAAAATTGGACCATAATTACCATGTAATGATCACATGTGTTTTAATCAAGGTTAATACTTCTCGACCAAAAGCTTCCCAACATCATATACAAGCTTCAAACTTTGTTAAAATAACAAAATTAACACACAGTCCATCTTTTAATGACGTTTTGATGGAAATATCATTGTGAGACAAATTGATAGTTTGAAGATTGACTCTGGGACGTTTTAAAATTCAAAAACTAAATAAGATTGAACCTATACTTTAGAGACTAAAAGTAAAATTAATATATATTTTTAATGCAGGTAATAGAGATCAATATCAGTACCTTAAAAAAACAAGTATGGTGCACGTAGATGATGTGGCTAGTGCTCATATCTTTCTTTATGAAAATCCTCGTGCAAAAGGAAGGTACATTTGTTCATCAGAGGAAATTTCACTGACCGAAATGTCAGAATATCTCTCCACAAAATACCCAGAACTTCAAATTCCGACAAAAGAGTAAGTTCCTTCCCTCCCTGTTCCGCGCGTAATCCAAAAGAGTTGTTTTTTCTTTTTTCTTTTTTTCCTTTCGAAGTTAAGGGGGCGTTTGGAGAAAAATTCCATTTTAATTTTACTCAAATACAATACAATTTTACACCAAATACAAATTTTACAACAGTACTACGAAAACAATTACTATTCAAAACATTTTTAAAATAATCACATTAACTTTTCAATTTCACTATTTATTTTTACTTTTACCAATCACATCAACTTTTCAATTCTAAAATACTTTTCATCCAAACACACATTTCATTCAAATACAAAACAAATACTTTTCAACCAAATACAATATTTAAAAAACAAATTTCATTCAAATACAATCAAAATACAATGCGTTTACCAAACGCCCTCTAAATTAGAAAAAAGGCTTATTTTTAGTCTCTTCACTGTTTATCCTACAGATCTTTGGATGACATTGATGGTTACAAACTTTGTTCCCCCTCATCAAAGAAACTTTTGGATTCTGGATTCAAGTACGAGTGTGGCCTAGATGATATGTTTGATGGAGCGATTCGATCTTGCAAAGAGAGGGGTTTTCTTTAATTCCCGTTTGGATGCAATCAGAGTGCAATTTTTAGTTACTAGTTTTCTGATAATCTATTTTCAATAAATCACTGTTATGAATTTTCGTAAATGTATAAATTAAATAAATAATAAAATAATAAATAAAGTATCCTTCTTTCAAGAATAATATTATTGAGTACCTAAGTTAGTTAATTTTAATTTTATTCAAGTGACCAAAAAAATATTACAATTAAAATTTAAATAAATAAACTTTAAAAATAAATGAACATAAATTAATCATAAACAATCAAGCACACAGTTGTTAGAAATTATGACTTCACTATAATTTTATCAAATTTAATTTTATTTAAGTATACCATTATGACTTTGTGTTCATATTTGTTGATAGTTAACTACCTTTTTTGTTTTATACACTCTTTCCTAATTTTCCATAAAATCTATATTTTTATAATTAAATTTACATAAAATATTAGTAAATTAACATTCACAATAAATAGTATCATATACATGAACAATGTCATATCTATAAATAGTCATATATATATGAATAGTATCATACATCTGATAGACATATATATGAACAGTAAATATATGAATCCAATTTCAATTATAAAAAGCATTCATTGATAAATTTGTAGTAATTAATAATATGACTACATAAAAACAGATAGGCATATCTCTATTCTGTGCCAGATTTTATAATATTTATTTTAGAACCATGTCATAAAATTTTTTTTCAGTTTCATTTTGTTTCTCAAACCATTTAAAAGTTGGCCTAAGTGAAATTTTAATATGCAATGTGATACAAGGATAAAAAACAAAAATCACATTATACAAATCCCTAAGGATTTTCTTAAAGGCACAAACCGTGTTGAATCAAGAGCTTTGACAAAAATATCTGCAAGTTATTTTTATGTTGCAACATGCTCTAAAACAACGATTTTATTATCAACCAATTCTTTAATGAAGTTTACCCAAGTAATCTTGGACAAATTTTCAATAGAAACATACGTTTTTCCAGCTATACTCCCCATCTGTATTAACTCCGTAAGCTTAATATGAAGTAGCTCAAGAATCCATGTTGTAGTGATGTGTTGCAATACTTTGTATGACACCCTCGCTTCTTGTAGAGTTGGCAAGTCCTAATAATTTTTGGGTTTTTTTCCCCTAAGTTTAAGAATTTCATGAACAGTACTTATACTCATAATCTTTATTAGATTTTTATAGTTTAAATATCCTAACTTTTGGTTTAAAAAATCAATGCTATTAATAATGGTTTTATGACAAGAAGGTGGGTGATGCAATAAGTATCAGTAATTCAATGATCTAAAACCCA
Source organism: Antiaris toxicaria (assembly GCA_035233585.1). Taxonomy (NCBI): domain Eukaryota; kingdom Viridiplantae; phylum Streptophyta; class Magnoliopsida; order Rosales; family Moraceae; genus Antiaris; species Antiaris toxicaria. The sequence goes on from CP141161.1 coordinate 12,879,408, forward strand.
CAAAAACACAATTTTTAGCCTTATAAAATACATAGAACTCATCCTTTGTAAAATTCACAAATAAATCTTAATTACATAGTCGACTTATGCTAATCAGATTTGTCTTGAGTCCTTCCATATGTATAATATTCTTGAGTCTAGCTAACACAAATATTATTTTTGGTTTTTTTTTTTCTAAATATATTGTCATAAATACCAATAAAAAAAACCTAACATATTCTATTATAAGCATAATAATTATAGTTAAATATATTAACACACAAGTGACAAAGCTCTTTTAGCCGTTCAAAGATTCCTTTTGGGCATTTTAGTAGCCTTGGAACGACCAGAACATGGATGTTGATAGGCGTTGTCCTACATATTTGTCTGTTGTCTTGTATTTCTTGGCTTGTAAATTTATATAAAAGCTTTTATTTATCTCCTCCTCTTCTAATTGACTAACATATATTCTGCGTATTTAAGATCAGCTTGAGTGCAATTTGAGGGATGTGATAATCAGGAAATAATTAATATGGCAGAGGAAAAGGGTTCAGTTTGTGTCACAGGTGCAACTGGATTTATTGCCTCTAGGCTTATTATGAGGCTTCTTCAGCAGGGATACTCTGTTCGAGCTACGGTTAGATCTCACCCTCCAGGTATATATGCATATGTATCAGCTTAATAAAGAACATAAAAAAGGATAATAATAAGAGAAGATTTTTATGGAAAGAATTTTCCCATTTCATTAATGCTAGAAAATGATGTTTTAGATGATTGATTAACTTTTTAATAATTTAATGTATAGATTATAACAATTTTGTGGTGTTATGTAAATTCTTTTAATATGAATTTTTTTAGATCAGACCGATAAAACATGACTGCTAGAATGTTATTCCTATCTAGGAAAAAAAAAAGACACTACATGTTTTAAAAACTCAAAAAAAAAAAAAAAAGAGTTCTTGAAGAGGTTGTATATACTTTCAATTAGTTCTTCATGAGTTCTTCAACAAGAGTAAATTGTGTATATTTTTTTCCCTTACTTTAAGGTTAACAATTATATTTCATTCGGCCTCACAATATACTTTAAAATCTTGCTAAATCCTTCTCTTCTCTTCTCTTCTCTTCTCTTTTCTTTCTTTATTTTATTTTTTTGAGTCAAATGTTAATTTTGACTATGAATACTTGTATGTACATCCCTACTCATCAATTAAGGAGTCTCTCTCTCTCTCTCTCTCTCTCTCTCTCTCTCTCTCTCTGTGTTTTTTGTTAAGGAATTTTACGGACTTAAACATCAAACAATAAAAATTAACTGAAAAGCTGATCAAACTTGGGCAGGAAGCACCAAGAAAGATCTCAGCTTCTTGACAAGCCTACCAGCAGCCTCAGAGAAGCTCCAAATCTTCGAAGCCGATCTCCAACAACCTGAAAGCTTTAGCGTGGCGATCGAAGGTTGCGCCGGAGTGTTTCACGTCGCTCACCCCATCGTCATAACCGAACAAGAGCCCGAAGATGAGACCGTAAGGTTGACTGTGGAGGGCACTCTAGGCGTACTAAAAGCGTGCCTAAATTCCAAGACCGTTAAGCGTGTGGTCTACACTTCTAGCGCCTCGACTGTGCTGTACAGTGGCAAAGGCAATGGCTTAGTGGACGAGAATACATGGAGTGATATAGATTTCCACAAGACTCTGAATCGTAGGGGGACTAATCTGTATATGGCCACCAAAACGAAGACTGAAAAGGCTGCCCTAGAATTTGCGGAGAAACATGGGTTGGATCTTGTTACCTTAATCCCGCCTTTCGTCGTCGGTCCGTTCATTTGTCGCCATCTTCCGTCGTCTGTCGGATTGGCCCTATCCATGATCTTAGGTAAATTTTTGCCCTAACCATGATATTTGGGGCTTTCTTTCTGTCTTGCTGATTATCATGCAATTTGCGGACTTAGTTTCATCATTTAAAATTTAGGAGGATTAATAGTAGGTAGTAGTTTTTAAAAAATAATTGAAGTAACTGATAGATTTTTAATATATTTACAGTAAAATAAATAAATATAAATTTTAAAAAATAAATGATGTATTTATAAAATGAAAATAAATTATTTATTTAATGAAAACATAAATATATATGTTATTTATTTGATATGTAAATATATTATTTACTTAATAAATTTAACATAAATAAATTATTTATCAAACATAAATTATAAATTATAGTAACTTGTTTATCAAACTTTAAATACTAATTAAAATTCAAGTGATTGGATGCTTGGTCTAGTAATAAATCAATAGCACTTGTACAAAATAGCACTGTTAGAATCAAATTAATAATCGATTTTGTCGTTGTTATGCTAGAGAGTGTTCAGCGACTTATCAACACGAAAATGTTGCAGCTGAAAAGTCCATTAATTAAGCCTCTTGGCGATAACTTCTCATGTCATAATTGCAAAACCTAGCGTTGACTTCTGTTATCCACAAAAATTGGTCGTACGGTATATTTCATGTCGACAATTTTAAGTTTATTATCTCTAAAAGTTTATTTTTTTATAAATAATTTAAAAATATTGAGTCTTTAGGAACATTTTATTGCCCCTAACTATTTTAGAATCTGGATGGTTTACGAGTCGAGTCCAGAATATAATGAAATTTTGAGTCGAAACTCGTTGACCTAATTATAATTTTTATTGATATTTCAAAAAAAGATAAAACTGAAATCAAAATTTTGAGTTTGCGTCAATAAAACAAACGAGGTTTTAATATTTGTAAAACAAAGATTCAGTAATAAATAATTACTTAAATATTTTACTAGGTCTATTGATTAAATTCCTCCACCCTTGGATTAAAAAGGAAAAAGAATTAGATGTGATAATCGATTCGTATAGTGCTATATTTGGTAAAGGTCATATTTTAAGTTAGTCATGCACATATATACATACACAAACATATGGAGGAATAATCTCAAATCTGATATTAGATGTGATCCAACATTGCGGTGAATATAAATTTCAATTATTAAAAAATATAAACTTAGGTAATACACACACACACATATATATATACACATATAGAGGAATGGTCTAAAATCCAGTATTAGATGTGATCCAACACTGCTGTGAATTTAAATTTCAATTATTATAAATGTAAACTTACGTAATAAGAAATGTACAAATGAAAATGTTGAAAAATACTGTGTGAATGCGAAAATCCCCATGTTCACATTTGTTTGTACATAAATTTAGTATGCTGGATCATATCCGGTGTCGGGTTTGAGATTTTATATTTATATATTTATTATTCAAATAAATAAAAAATATTATCACTGATTAAATTCATAGTAAATTAAGAAGTTGATTGTATAATATCACATTAGCGCAAACTGTACGCGTTTTTTCCCCCCCTTATTTATGCAGGTAATAAGAAGGAACACTATAAGTATCTTTGTAAAACATCTTTGGTTCACGTAGATGATGTCGCTAGGGCACATATATTTCTATTCGAAAATCCTAATGCAAAAGGAAGGTACATTTGTACATCGGATAACATTTCGCTGGAAGAATTGGCTACATTTCTTTCTACAAAATTCCCTAACATCGCAATACCAACTGTAGAGTGAGTGATCTCTTTTTTAATTTGTGATATACTCTGTTTTTTCTCTTATATTCTTAAATTTATTGTCTCTTTTTTTTTTTTTGGGACCTTTGTATGTACCAAAAAAATTGTGAGTAACGTTTGATTAATTCTCATTGATATACTACTTTACTAAAAATCTAATTCCTGCAGTTCATTGAAGGAAATTGAAGGTTATGCCGGAAAACACAACTTGTCATCAAAAAAGCTTGTAGACTCAGGATTCGAGTTTAAGTATGGCCTTGATGATATGTTCGACGGAGCCATTAAATCTTGCAAAGAAAAGGGTTTTCTTTAACTTGCTTTTGGATGTATGTTATGGTATTTTAACTTCCTTGGTATCTTTTGTTTTGCTTTTTTTTTTTTTTTTTGAACTTGGGAATAAGTGGATGGAACTCACATTATAGTAGAATTGGGTATAAAATTACATCTACACTATGTCTGTAATCACAATATATTTTGTATGTTTATATCTATATAGTTTTAAAATATAACAAATTTTGATCTTTTTATTTTTAAATTTAGATATAAGATTTGAACTCTACACCTTATAATAGAATCGAGTAATTTTTTCTATTCTCTGTAAGAGAAACTTAAAGATTCCGAATAAACCAAAATTCTATTATGCTCCATGCAAAATCGGGTATAATTTTTTATACTCTAAGCTTTAAACTGTAAATCAAACCATGACCTTCTTATGAGTTTAGTTTGTTTTGAAGAAAGAGAGAGAGAGAGAGATATGAATGGATGAAAGATAAAAAAAGAGACAAAGGTTGTTAAAAAATGTATTTACGTTATAATTTTTGTTCAAAACGAGTCTAATCCATGTCCCCAAAAAAATTTTTTGTTTTCACTGTGATTTCTACAGTCAGTGTTAGTCCACCATAATTCTAAATGTAGCTCTACTTAACTAAAAACAAAGTTATAACTCTGCTCTAAATTAAATAAAAAGAGAATTAAAATTGCACCTACATTCTAATAGAGAACTCCAACTACGATTGTAATTGTCCTTTTATTTTTGTGTTTTTTTTTTCCCTCTCGTTGTATATTGGGTTTACAAACGGAAGTTACGCAAAGATATACACTAAAGATAGAGTACAGTGACGATTCTTTTACAGAGATTGTACAATGAAAATATCCAACCAAAAAAAAAAATACTAAGAAGCATTCATGGTACTAGTGGAACACATGACACCGCTAAGAAATAAATCTAACAAATAAAAAGATAATAAAATACTAAACAATAAAGACAATTTGAGATAAAAACCACCGATATTAACTAAACACTATAAGAAAAGAAAAATAAATAAATAAAAACAGACACAAACAAGAATTACATAGCTTTTAGTAAAGAGACGACTATCAATACACGCCTGAAAAAGTAGGGCAGGTTCGGGCACAAAATGAGGGAGAAAGCACCACTGATGTGCTGCCAAACCAACACAAGTGCATTGCACACATAACCCAACGTCGTTTGTCCAACATGGCACTATCGACATTATCAGATGCATCAAAAGGGAACGCTACCCAAAACAGCCAGCTAGCGCCCACGCCTCATTTCGTCTCAAATTTGGCACCTCTGCCTTACAACAGCAAACAACTCCACCACCATCTCGGCCTCATCATGACAAGTTCGTGAACGAAATATATCAAGGTGTGAGTCTAATGACCCACCTATTACGAAAATTAATATTAATATTAGGAAAGTTTGTATTAATACCAGGAAAAGTTATTATTTCGTATGTAATTACTTTTATTAAGAATTTTTGATTTATTTGTATTTAGCTAGAGCATGTCTTGATTTTATTAGATTTGTTTATATTAGGCAATTTACCTAATTTTGTATTTGTAAATTTGTATCTATATATAAATCTATTTATAGTGCTCTTTATTGGTGAATCATTATTTTTTGTTCTTAATTTATAGACATAGTGAAAAAGAAAGTACGGGTGAAAATTATTTTGAACGTAGAGAAAAACATAGAATTTTCTGGATTTGAGGCATAAATAAAACTATTCTTAAGGTTTTATTTGCCCTTATTAAGAATAGTTTACTAACGGGTGTTTAAGGCAAATTCTCTCCAAGATATAACAAACCCACGAATTTAATAAGATTAAGTAGCAATCTTATTAATTCCAGAATAAAAGATAAAACTGATATCAGAATTAGAGATTTATTTATAAGCCAAACACATGTTTGTTCTGAATAATTGCAATAACAACATATATATCTTTAGTGAATAGGTGTCTTTTCACACAAAACATATATATTCTTAACAGATAAAACTATTTGGTCAACAGACAAATTAATTTGACCTTTGGATCATTATTATTATATCAACAGTTCAGATTAAAATTGAAACTGTTCAAAAATGATCATTAAATATTACTCGATTAGAACAACGGTCTACATTTAATTTGAAAAATATAGTAAAAGAAAATCAATGCTCCTTAGTTCCTTGCGGCAATGCAAAGTGCAAGGTGCCCCTAAGTGCATGTCCACACGCGTGTGTGGTGGTGTATGATATTAGCAAAAACTATCCTACACAATTAATACTTACCCTTCAATTATTTCTATATATACCATTATATTTATTTGTATATTAATACTTACCCTTCAATCATTTTTATATATACCATTATATTTATGTGTATCTTTCTAATGTGAGACTTTTGATTTTCACACTATATAAAGGTACTATAAATTTTCCCTGCCCAAAAGATATTACAATTTCTCCGATACATAAAAACATCTACGTTAAAAATCTCAATAATATCTTCTCTTCTCTCTACTCTCTTTACTTCTAATTATTTTCTTATTGAGCTTCTTTACGGCCCTGAGACGGTGCCAAGGCTTTGGTCAAAATTTTTCTTTTTCTTTCTCTCACTTCTCTAGCAAATAAATAATAAGAGAGACATTCATCCATTTTTTTAGAGGACATTACTCCAAATTAATTTGCGTTTTGAAATATTAATTATAAAATAGAACAGGTTTTAAAGGTTTTTATTATTATTATTATTAAAGAAGATAAACATGCATTTACGTTATATACATATATATATATGTGTACATATACAACTAGTTACTTATGTACATGAATTTTAAGTACACAACTTGTGGACAATATGCATCATATGATTAATTTAGCTACATCATATGTTATTTATTTATATTTCTTGAGGATGGAAAATATATCACAAAACAAGAAAGGTAATACATTTATCAATTCACTTATATAGTCCCTTATTACAAAAAAAAGCGACATCAACAGACGGCACATGGTTTCACCAATAATCTCAAATGAAATGCTAAGGAGAAATAGTATATGTCATACTCATAAACAAAAGACACATAAAAAAGGTATATCAAATATCAAACACACATATGATTATGCAACAAATTTTTTTTTATAGTTATTAGAAATATCCGATCACCTGATAACAAGAAATATATTACACCAAGGCCACATAAAAAACCTTAAAGAAACAAATTAAGCGAACAAATAAATAAATACATACATACTCACTCCTTTTTCTAGGGCAGGCTCCGAGCGGCTGCTCTTCTTGAATTTGGTATGTTTACCCTTTTTATACCTACTTCATGTTATTTCTGTAGTGAAACACACGAGTTCATATTATAAAAACCTGTTAATCATGAAAAAGAGTAAAAAATGAACTGGGAAAAGCAAAAAAATATTACATTAACTTTGCTTGATATAATTGTTTGATTTTAAAATCCCAATAATGCATCAGTTAGTTATCCACAATATATAATACGTTTGTGCATTAAAATATATCTTGCTGAATCAACAAACGTATATTTGCTTATTAAAAATGGATGATCCGAAAAGAGCGTTTAACTGCAATACGTTGATTAATGGAGGCGAAGCTAAAAACACACGATTCAATATTCATAAGGCATTTTAGTATGCATTATTTATAGAAATGGATAGGACTATAAAATCATCATATCATATTTATACACATGCTTATATATATATACACACACATTAACGTGCAATTGTGTATGAACAATGACAATTGTAGCTGTCATGACAGCTAGACGTGGAAGCGAAAGAGAAAGCCTAGCTAACAAATATATATAGACATATATATATTTATATATATATATATTATATCGTGGTCCAATTGCATATATTTTATGGAGATAGCATAATAATTTCCTACCCCAAATTACGGAAATAGTAATAAATTAGCAAATGCGTGTTAGGAAACCTATAGCTAGCTGTAATGACGTTTACGTAATTTTCATTTTCCATAGTACTTTTCCATATTAACATTATCAAGTATATATATATATATCTATATATTATGTGTGTGTACAAAGGTAAGTTTACTATATGCTTTGATGACTTACTAATTATACACTTGTACGCATCCAGAAGATGAAGACTATTTTGTAGTAGATGAACAAAATTAGTAATCACAGCTTATTTTGAAACTCCTCATCACAAATTATTATTTTTAAAGGTGAATAATTTGTATGTATAGCTGCATGCATAAATCAGACTGTAAGTTAACCTAGAAGGATATGATTTATAAATTTGGCATGTTTTTCACGAAGTTCTACTTTTGTTATTTATTCATTTAGACAAAGGATATTGTCGGGTTTTTTCCCCCTCTCTGTAGGTTTTGATCTTTTTTCTTTTTTTTTTTTTAAGATTTGGTTTTGATCCTATTGATGTGACTTGTTTCTGTGTTCATCTATCCTTTTCTTGGAGATTAATCTTGTTCCAGAAAAATATTAAAAAATGTTGCACATGTAAATACGAGAAATTATAGGCAGATTGAGTTGAATTCAGTTAAAATATATTTTTTCGGTGCTCTGAAATCCAGTTATTCTTAGTTGACTCTTAATTAAAAAGTAAGAGCATGACATATACAATACACACACACACACACGCACACACACACACACACTCACATATATACCTATATAATGTATGAACTTGAAATTGAAATTGAGATTGATCACAAAAAGGGAGAGATGGAAGAAGGTAAAGGTAGAGTTTGTGTGACGGGTGGAACTGGGTATATAGCATCATGGCTCATAATGAGACTTCTTCAAAATGGTTACTCTATCCGAGCAACTGTTAGATCCCACCCAGGTAATTAAGCTACAATATTTCAGATAATCTTTATATGTATGTGTGTGTATATGTGTATACACATAATCTTTATATGTATGTGCGTGTATATGTGTATGTATGTATGTTTAATTACATTGCATATACTTATATTATAGGGGTCATGAGATGGTATAATTTTTTGGTTTTTACAAATTAGCTACTTTCATTTTCAAGATCACAATGGCAAAAGTACAAACTAATTTTGAGCCTTTTTTTTTTTTTAATGTTGAGGGAACTAACTCTAATTACCTACTTTTAAATATTAATTTATATAGTATATGTAAATTGTTGTTTTTTTATTAGTAAACATTTAAAATATTATCACTTTGTATTTGTCATTAAAAACATGAACATAAGTTGGTACTCAAAAGATTGTGATAAGATTTTTTTTTAAAGAAATATTAAGATTATAATTAATATCCCCAAAAGTTATTTTTTAATTTTTATTTAATTTTCGAACAATAAATTAAGATCAATACTTTTTTTTAGAAGAGAGAGTTAAGACATCAGAAATTACAAATAATCTCAGCTAGAATTGATGTCCTATAGCAAAAAATAAATAAATAAAATAAAAAATAAAAATTATGATCAGTTGCAATTTTCATACATATGGAATTATCTTGATATACTCTATATTGTATACATAACATTCATGAATAATATTATATCTGTGCCAGATTGCAAAAGAGATATAAGCTACATAACAAATCTACCGGGAGCAAAAGAGAGGCTAGAAATTTTCGAGGCAGATCTCAACCGTCCAGAGAGCTTCAACGCGGCGATCGAAGGGTGCGTAGGAGTCTTCCATCTTGCTCATCCCATGGACGTTGAGGGCAAAGAGCCTGAAGAAATGGTGACAAAACGGGCCGTGGTAGGCACACTTGGGATTCTCAATGTCTGCCTCAACTCCAAGACCGTGAAACGTGTCGTTTACACTTCTAGCGCCGTGACCGCACTGTTCAACGACAAGGGACTTAGCGTCGCCGACGAGACGACGTGGAGCGATCTCGACGTCTGTCGGAGTAACAAGATTGTGAGCCCTAACTATTTGGTATCCAAGACTGTGGTGGAAAGGACAGCCCTAGAATTTTCCGAAAAACATGGATTTGATCTTGTCACAATGGTTCTTCCCTTGGTTGTGGGACCCTTCATTTGTCCCAAAATACCTTCATCGGTATACATCTCACTGGCCATGCTTTTTGGTATGTACAATAGTTTATGAAGATAAAAGTTAGTTCTTTTCTACATTATAATATAACATTAATTAGTTAATTCAGTTCGTTTAATTTTAATAATGTTGTATATGCAGGTGACTATAATCAATATAAGCATATTGTGAAGTTGGATCTAGTTCACATAGATGATGTGGCTAGTGCAACTGTCTTCCTTTTTGAAAGCTCAAATGCTAAAGGAAGATATATATGTTCTTCCGTGGATGTAACCATTCATGAATTGTTTAATTTTCTGTCATCAAGATACCCAGAATTTCAAATGTCTTTGCCAGAGTGAGTTCCCATTTTATGCGTCTTTTGTGTGTGTGTGTGAGTATAAACGTGTATATGTATATGTATGCATGTATGTATATGTTATATAAATCTTGCTAGAATTAGCTCAACGAGCTGTGGGAAAGGAAGGGTTTAGGTCTGAACTCTCAGATACAAAACTTGAGAATTGAAGTTTTTTATATTTTATATTTTATTTTTATTGTTAATAAGTTGAAGTCATAAACCCTATACCATTAAAATAATACATATATACATATATTATAAATGTATCTTCATATGATGATCTCTCCGTTTAATTAGGCGGTTTTTTTTTTTCAGTGATTTAAAGGAAATTAAGATAGATAGGGGGTGTAGCCTCTCATCAATGAAGCTCTTGAAGGCTGGATTCAAATTCAAGTACGGCCTCGATGAAATAGTTGATAGTGCTGTTCAATGCTGCAAAGACAGGGGTATTCTTTCACATTTATCCAATAACACAAACACTTTTGAATAGAAAGTATTACTGTACTAGTGCTCATTATAATTAAAAAAGAAAACTTAATCCTTCTAGGTTTTATCTACTTTTTCGGAATAACAAATACTTTATGATAATAAAGTAATTATCTACGCTCTTTCATGATAATTACTTTATGATTAATGTGATCAAAAGACACACTAAGCTTTTCCAAAAGTAGTTGGCATAATTTAATTTTTATTTTGAATATTTTACTTCACCATAAAAAGACTTTTTAGTAAATCTTTAATTTTTTAAAGTAACATTTCGTAAATATTGAATTCAGTACCTATATAGCACAACAATAAATTAAAGAGAAGGAAAATATCGTAACTTATATACAGAGTAAAACAAAGCACATATTGAATTAAAAAAATTAAAAGCATATATAGGTTTTGTTTTTCACAAAAGCGTAATGTCCTTATAATTGAAAAACAACAGGTTTCTTGGTCCGAAAAACGACTCCTCGTTTGTTGCTTTTAACACAACTTGGTCTGTTTTGTAAGGAAAACAAAAACAAAAAACCAAAATCAAAAATAAAAACAAAAACAAAAACAAAAACAAAAAAACAACTTGTGGTTTATGAAAACAAAGTCGTACTTCTTTATAATGGAAACGATTTTTTTTTTTTTAAGTATGTTCCAGTTGTGAAGGAAAAAAAAAACATGGTTTGTTCCTTAAAGGAAAAATACTCAAAACATTCCATGGATTTTGTTTTCAAAAGAGATACGAACAAAATAAAGAGTACAAATGATCTCATAATAAATGAGACATAAGCCTTTATTGAGAATGGTTCTACTAATATATTTTGATGAAGCTTAGAGGAAAAAACGTATGCATTATTACAAATATGGTCTTTAGTGACAACATTATTTGTGACGACAAAGGTCGTCGCTAATATTAGGTTATTTGCAACAATATGTTGTCATAAAAATTTTTTATTCGTTTACATCAGATATGTCGTCACAATTACTATAAACGATTACACATCGTCGTGTGAAATCGATTATTAGCAAGAACATATCATTGCAAAAATTTATGAATTTGTTCTTTCATATTTGCGACAACGTGTTATCGTAAATATTATTTTACCATCAAAAGGAACATGGCGCCAACATTCCTGAGGCCCAATAATGGAAAAGTACCTTGACACACTTATATTCGGCACATGCAAGGTTCTCTTTTTCAAAATCCCTACAATTGATAGAAATTTCCGATTGATTGATGGGCAAGACCATGTAGCACCCACTTTATGTAGAATCAAATCTATCAAAAACCCAAAAAATACATCCCTAAAATATTGATCTAGCAAACAACAAATAAATTGGCAAAGACACACCTCCATTATTAGAAACTTAACATAAAAAAGACACCAAAAAATAAAATCTTATCCGGCGAAGACATTACCCTTATTAATCCTAAGAATCAGCCACATAACATATTATAGAAAACAATACCACAATGCAAGACCATCATGAAAAAAGGACCCATAGTCTCAGGATTAATGGAAGGTAATAGGTCAGTCTTCCTCATCTTAATTAGGAAGCCAAGCCCCTTAAACTGTAGATCTATAGGATAGCTCTCCCTTCCCCCTCTCGAGATCACTTTTACCACAAGAATATTCGTTGTGGAGCCCCTTCTTTCGTCTCTATGGCCTAGAATTTGGAAACTAGCTAGAGGCTACTATCAAATGTCTGCCCCTAAAAGAAGGCACACACAATAAACTTTAGATCTCACACAAAAAGATAGAGAGAGAATATCCATGTATTTAGGTTAACTATTATTTTTTTCGTTTTAATAGTTAAATATCTAAAATATCCTTCTGTTTGAAAAAGCAGTCGACCACAAAAGAAAAAGAAAAAGAAAAAGAAAAGGCAGTCACATATTAGCTCTTAAAATGAATTTTTTTTTTTTTGCAAAAACGAATAGTATCCTTACTTTCAAGGGAATTAAAATATTCATTTAAATCAAATTAAAGAGATACAAATATAATAATGAGTACAAATAATCCATAGTACATAGGATATAAATTCTAATGAAGTTCAAAGGGAAAGACGGTATGCCTGATGCTTGATATCGAAAAAGTACCTCCATACACTAAGATCACGTACATGTGCGGTTCTTTTTGACAAAATCCCTACAACCAATGCAAACTTCTAATTGATTGAAGGCCAAGACCATATAATACTTGTGCCACCACCCACTTCGCATAGAATCAAATTTAGTAAAAACCTGATATTTCTATTAAAAAAAAAGTTATTTCACTATTTTTTTACATTGAATTGGCTATGTTCTTGAGCATTTTTATTTATTTTAAGTTAATTTTATTTAATTTAGCTTAATTTCAATTTATATTAGTTTATTTTGATTTATTTTATTTTATGTAGTTTTCTTTTTATTTTTATATTATTAAGTTTAATATGAATATTTGTATATCGTTGTTTAGCTTTTCTAAAAAATAATTAATTTTCCTCATTTATAATTTAATAAGGTGAAAATGAGATTTTTGAACTCAAATTGCCTCATTTGTATACTACATTGCATTCTCATTACATTTGAATGTAATGTAATGTAAATTTCATACAAACATAAAAATATTATTTTCAAATACTAATCACATCATATTTTAAATCTAATATAATTATTATTCATTTCATATTTATTATTATTTTTAATAATCATATCACATATTATCTTTTTTTTTTTTTATTTTATTTATTATATTACATATTTATTATTTAAATATAATTCAAATACTTTTTATTTAAATATGTATTATATTTAAATATAATATAAATATTTTTTATTTAAATATAAATTATATTTAACATATTCCGTTTAAATTCAACGTGCTTATCAAATGTACATGGGAGAATGGTTGTTAAAATAGCGCATAAAGGGTTAAAATTCAAAAATCAATCCTGAATCATAAAATGCCAGTCGCATGCCCTCGAAATGCCAAACACGGGCACCATTCGCCACCAGATCGGTCGAAGGAGGGCCAAGATGCGCGCTTGCCCTCACAGTCGACAAGAGCGCGTCGATTACAGGATTGTGTGAGCACACTTCCTCGAGTTCTGGATCAGATGCATGCGCGTCCACTAGAAGCCATGTGCATCCCGTACTGACCCAGCAGCCTTCCGACATGTGTTCTCACGGGCCCCACTAAAAGCAGTGTGCCATCTGGCTCTTGCGTTAAAAATAAAATAAAATTCGAATTGGGGCGCCAGCTGATGCGTGCAGATGGGAAAAAGAGAAAAGAAAAGAAAGGAAGGGAAGGGAAGAGAGAGGAAAAAGCGACCTGGAAATTTTGGTTTTCTAGTAAGCTGGGAGGGGGCCTCTTCTGGGCCTTGGGAGGTCCAAGGCAGAGGCTACAAACAGAGAGAAAGATAAGAGAAAAGGAATAAGAAAAAGAGAAAAATCAAAATCAAAATAAAAAATAAAAATGTGAAAAATTAGTAGTTTAGGATTTTATTTTTATTTTCAGTTATAGGTTTTTATTTCAATAAAATTTAAGAGAGATGGTATTGTTAAAGTGCAGGAGAAGAGAAGAAAATTAGGGGGAAAAACTTGAAGAATTGTGTAAATATTTATGGGTTTTTTTCGCTCCTATTTCCTATTTCTTTAATTTTGCAATTTAATGATGTTTGAACCATTGATTTGCTTGTTTTTAGTTTTAATTTCATTTATGAAGTAATTTTGGTTCTAGGATTCCAATGGATCTTTTTAATGAATTTTGAATTTATTTTTGCTCTTAGATTGGTGGTTAATTATTAGTGATTGTTTATTTTATTATGTGTTTAATGTTCCTAGTAATTTAGTTAATCACTAGAAGATGTTATTGGACTTAATTAAAATTGAAAAATGGATATTCAGTCTTGATTAATAATAGGATCGTATTTGTAATTTGTAATAGGAATATATCTTTAATACAATTATAGATATTTTGAACGATTGAATTTATGAAGTTTACATTGATTAGTTTTTCGTAGGAATATAAAAGTCTTAATTAACGTAAATGAACTTACTAATTTATCGAAAGACAGTTAAAGGTAAATTTCATTAATTCGACTAACAATTCCATCAATTAAAATCAAATCAAACATCACAACATTTTCACACATCAACCAAATACCATATTTTACAACCTTTTCTTGACTTTTTCTTGCGAGGTAGTATGGTTGCAACCTTTTGTTTGCTCCGCGTGCTGAAAAGTAATAACAACCCGAAGCACAGTGTTTTCTGGTAGGGTATAAATAGTCATCCACGTAGCACGGGCAATGAAAATCGGGTCTAAAGGTATTTTGTGACCGTTTTAAGAACATATGAGGTGTTTTGGGTATTTGTATATTAAAAGGAGTAGAAATGGTACCCTAACTTAGCACAAGGGTGGTTGCGTCTTTTACAAAAGAAAAGAAAAGAGAAGAAAAGAAAGAAATCTGAAATACTCATTTCTTAATATGACCCGAAAGTTAAACAAATACCCCCACAAAGCGAAAAGTTTGACTAAGAAAATGAAGGGGACAAAGAAAATCAAGATCTCAACTAAACCATATTTGTTTTACTTTTATAATGGATAGTTCTCTTCCAAAAAATAAGTACTATTTAGGTTTATTGACCCTGAAAAAGGAGCAGTAGGTACAACTAGTCATGAACAGCTAACCATCACATTGCTATACCGGATATCTTCAAAGTATGAAATTGGAATTCCCTTAGAAGTTTTTTCGAAGATTACAAGAAGGAAGTGATCAGATGGCGGAAAAGAGCGATACGGTGTGTGTAACTGGTGGTACAGGATTCATAGGATCTTGGCTTGTCATGAAGCTTCTCAATCTTGGCTACTTTGTTAGAACTACAATTAGATCAAACCCACCAGGTAAGACTATTACTCGTTTTTTCAAAAGAAGTTCCATCATTAGAGAAAAGAGTAATTTTAGCTGGTGTTTTTCTGCAGTCAAGTTGATGTTACACAATATTCATAGATAAATTGTTTATTTATATATTTATTTATTTTTTAAGATCTTGATATTAGGCTTTGATATAGCGTGTTGCCAATTCTTTGTTCTTGATCTCAAAATTCCTAGTGCTATATCATGTGACAATGAGTTTGTGACAGGGAAAATCAGGGACCTTAGCTTCCTAACAAATCTACCCGGAGCATCAGAACGACTCGAAATCTTCTGCGCGGATCTTAGCGACCCTGAAAGCTTCAGGGCAGCCATAGAAGGTTGCACTGGAGTTTTCCATGTTGCTGCTTCGGTTGATTTGAATGATAGTGAGCCAGAGGAAATGGTGACCAAAAGGTCAATCAATGGAGCACTAGGCATCTTAAAGGCGTGCCTGAATTCTAAAACAGTGAGGAAAGTTGTGTACACTTCCAGTGCATCTGCCGTTATGCACAATGGTATTAATGCAGATGTAATGGATGAGAGCTTTTGGAGCATTGTGGATTACATCAGAGCTTTGAAGTCATACGGAGGTTCCTATATGATTTCCAAGACCCTAACTGAAAGGGCGGTCCTCGAATTCTCGAAGAAACATGATTTGGAAGTTGTGACATTGATTCCTTCTTTAGTTGTCGGACCCTTCATTTGTCCTAAAATCCCTGCCAGTAATCAAGATATGCTGGCTATTATCACGGGTACGAAAAACAAGTCATATATTTCTTAACAGGATTTTTTTCAAATATTTTAGTGAAGTGTTGCACAAGTTGGTTGTACAAACCCAAGCAGAAACACCGTACTTCAGATGTTCACTTTCCTCATCCAAAAGTCCAACTTTCAAATCAGCTCATATGGCAGTGCATGAGGGCGCTTCCCTCTCCATTTTAACATCCGTCATCAATTCACGATATTCTACAACACGTTGTTAGATTCAAGTGTTAATCTGTTAAAATTAAATGTTTATAGAGTAACTTACCTATTCACAAAAATTTAAGATGACAAGCCCTTTACTTATTTATTTTCAGTTTGTTGAATAAATATAACCTTTACTTGAAGCAATCAGTCTAAAAATATTATTGAAAGTGTAGTTCTGTGAGTTCTAATTCATCCAAGGAACTTTTCTGAACCAAAACTATGCAGGTAAACATAAAAAATTTAAGTCCTTTACCAATATGCTAATGGTGCATGTGGATGATGTTGCAAGTGCCCACATTTTCCTTTTCGAAAATCCCAAGGCTGAAGGGAGGTACAATTGTTCTTTAGATGTCACAACACTTGAATGTATCTCTGAGTTTCTCTCTGCCAAGTACCCAGAACTTCAAATGCCCAACAAAGAGTAGGTTAATTTATCTATGTCCATGTAGTTTACAATCTGTCATATATATATTTTATATAAAACTTTGTTGATACATTCAATTTGTGATCGATATATCCCCCATCTATTTTTATTTGTAATTCTTTTTTTGTTATCTTGTTAATTTGTGCAGCTCTATAAAGGAAATTGAAGGCTATAAAATGGCAGGTCTGTCAACAAAGAAGCTCCTGGATTCTGGTTTTAAGTTTAAGTATGGAGTTGAAGAAACTCTTGTTGGGGCAATTCAATGCTGTAAAGGAAAGAATAATCTCACCAGCAATTCGTTCCTTTAAGCTTCATGTTTATTTGGACTCTATTGCCTTTTCTCTAAGTTTCCATTGCTAGAAAAGATGGATCACTTGCCCTTTCATTTTGTATCTAATGATACGAAAGTCTTTACTATTATTATTTATTTATTTTATGTTCTATTCTATACGGGTTAGAGAATAACCTTTTTCGGGATAAGAGATATGAAAACAATTCATGCCAATCGCTAAAGCATTGTGCATAGACCATGAAAGACAACTCTTAATTTACATGTAAAAAATGACTTGTATTTTGAAGACGAATCTAGATGCGCTTTTTTTTTTTGAACAGTTTCGTAAATTGAGATGTGGATCATCCAAGGCACGTTAGCATGACATACTTCTCCTGATCGAACTAAGGTTTGAAACCAAACTTCTCTTTAGGAGGATAAATGGGGCGATTTAAGTGAAATTTAATATAAATCTAATTTTCTATTTACTTGTGAGATCCAATGGTCTAGAAATGACTATTATGGCTTCTCTTTTCTCGAGAATCCATACGTTCCTTATCAGCATATGAACAGGCACAGTTTTAGGCTTGGCCTTAATGGAAAAATAACACGGAGTATCAAACAACGTAACCTACCTATTGAATCTCGCTTGCTTAGAGCAGAATTATTAAAGCTAACGCTCACTGCCTTGGAAACAGTTCAACTGGCGAGCTTGGAACTAAGGGAACTAGGCATGGTTGTAAATCCAATACACAATTTATTTAATTTTAATTTCTACAGTATGTATGTTACTTACTTTATTCTCCCAAAAGTCAATATTTAAAGTGAAGTGGCTCAATATAACCTCGTATAGCGAGCAAAATTTTATAGTTTTATAATATGGGACTTCAGTTTCATTTTATCTTTAATAGGAAATGCATTTTTATACAATGACCATTAAGAGTGTTTTGGATTTCCACCAAACAAAAAAGCTAGGTATTGTGACTATGGAGTTTTTAACTAGTTAGAGAATAACATATAAGATTATAGATACCCTCAATTGGTTGGATGTGAGTGTGTGATTAAGAATTTAAATTATGATTTTTTCATTTCTTAATAATAGTAATATATATATATATAAAAGACTATGGATAGTACCCTATTTCTCTGTACAGCCCTTGGTAAATATCAGAGTTGGCTATTGATCTCGGAATTGACGCTTGAAATTGAAGTGAAAAATATATATGGGACATATAGCATTGCTCACCAAAAGAAAGGTGTTGGACACAAACATCATGTGAGTAACTGCAAAACAACAAAAATGGACTTGTAATAAAACAATGGCAAACTAGAAAGTATAAAAGAGTTTGCGGGAATTCGTTGACCTAAAATTAAGCAAACGAAAACCAAAATTTGAGCCACTAAAATTTCGTCATTTTTCAAGTTTATTCACTGCCGAAAGTGCTATTGATAAACAAAAGGATCTGAAAGTGATGGAAGGAGAAATGGTACAAATGCGGTTTTACCTTTAAGGGTTAATTATATAATTATATCCCCTAACTTTGCCTCTTTTTTCAATTTTAATCCACCTGTTTTTAGAAATTAAAAAGATATATTTGAATAATAATTACTATAAATAGACCATTTTTGAAAAACATTTATGATAAATAACATATTTAAATATTTATTTTGAATAGCATATTTTAAATATTCAAATAAATAGTATATTTACAGTTAATTATTTATGTTGCGAGAATCTTTATAATGCAAATTGAAGTTTTGTAATCTAAATTTGTTGTAAATATGCTTCGTAAAAAAATATTTTGATTCCATCCCTGTTCACATTTTTTGGATGAAAACAAACAAATGGATAATATCAAACGGACTTAGATAAACTTGTTAAACTTGAACTTTTAATAGTAACTAAGTATAGCATGATTTGTTATTGCTAATGTTTTGTTAACTTATTTTATAGGTGACCACGTTATAAACTTTAGTGTTTTATTTTTAATATTATATTATAAGTTAAGTTCCATGTTTTAAGAAAAAAATTAAGTCTAATTTCTGCTTTACCAGTGACTTAGTATTATCTATTATCTATTTATCATTGCAACTTGCGACTTTTCAACTTAAATGTTATATTAAAAATAGTAAACTATGACATCCTATTAATGGGATATTATATATATGGTATCAAAAAACAAGGTTTTTAATTCTGAAACTCTACTATGCTTTCATCAGGCATTCATACTTACATCCTCCAAGCAAGTGTTCTAACTTGAATATGAATAAGATATAGACTTGAGGAATAGTTATGATAGAATAGTCGGCTATGATATGATCCTAGACATGAACTTCTTAGCAAAGTATAAAACATTCATAAAGTGTCATAAATATAAATTGTGTTAAAATTGAAAGGGAAGAGTGATTTGAGTATGCGGGTTAACCATAGAATAAAAGAGGCAACATGGGAATATGAGAATGATATGAAGACTAAGTACCTAGAGTTACTCTAAGTTTTGAGGACAAAACTTTCTAAGGTAAAAAGGATTGTAACACTTGAACTTTTAGTATTTACTTAGTAAGTATAGATGTTCTAAGTGATTCTCGAGTTTAGCATGATTTGTTATTGCTAATGTTTTGTTAATCTATTCTACAAGTGACTATGTTAAGGGTTTTAGTATGCTTAAGAATTCATGTTTTACGTGAAAGATAAGTAAAGTAAAACATGTAGAATTTTATATTAGTTTTACACGATGATTTTAGCATGTTAGATTGTTAAAAAATGTTTGATATCATGTTAAATAGGTTTAGGTATGATTAGAAAATGTTAAGTATTGAAAATTTTATAAGAAAGAGTATAGTGATATATTCAAATAAGATTTTGATTAGGAAAATAGTCTAACTAGACAAAACTTCCTTTATCAAGTTATAGATCATTTTATTAGCTTTCCAATACCTTTTGAGTTGTCTAATATTGACATTAGAATAGAAAGTTAATGCTAAAATACTATGAAAGGTCAAGCAGCCTTTGATTTCCTTTACCGTGGAACCTTGGCTGCAGCCCCCGTCAGCAAAAAAAAAAAAAAAGACTTTAAATGGGCGAGTTAGTGGGTTCTTTAAGACTATTTTAGACTCTTAGATTATTATCTAACATTCAATCCTCGCACTTGTATGTTTGGGATCAATTATAAAAAGCCTAAATCACTTAGTTAAACTTTATTATGCATATTATTTTAGAACTCTTGTCCTCTTTCTCTTTCAAACCATCCCCTTCTTTCTCCTTTTCTAGAAAAAGAATTTTTGTGAGTTTCTTTCACTCAAACCTTGGAGATTGGAAGAATTTTTGTGAGTTTCTTTCACCTAACCTTAGAGATTGGCTTTTCTTTTAAGCCTCTAGGCTTGATTTCATTAAAGGTTTGAGGAAATTCTCTTTGTGCTTTGACTTTTAGGGATTTTGGAATTCTAGGGTTTTATGGAAATAAAGAATTTGGGAAAATTATTGTATTAGGTGATGATACTGATGTTCTAGGATGAAGAATTAAAGGATTTGATGGTGGAATTCTGAATTAATATTATTAGATTCACAAATTAGGTTTTCTTGATCTTCTTGAAAACAAAAATTATGGTTTTGGTTAATTTAGATTGATTAAATAAATTATTATGTTCATCGATGAAATTGATAATGTAGAATAATGAATTAAATTATTGGATTATAGAATTTTGATTTGTGGATGTTAATTCTAGGAATTTTGATTCTAAGGTATATGGTGAATTTAAAATGGGGCTTTTAGAATTTTCATGATTTTTCTTAATTAGAAAATACTAATTTTATAATATTAATGACATGAATTCACTAAAGATCAAGCATATTGAGATCCTGAGGCATCGTGTCACCTAACTATAAGTTTTAGTAAGTTTATTAAGTAAGGTAAATATATTTCTAACATACAACATATTTGTTCAAGATTTAAAATGGTTTATAAGTGATGTAATATTTTAATAGCACGTGTTTTTTTTTATGAAGGCTTTTATGTTATTTTATTAAGAGAGTTATTATTTATGTTACAATATATATATATTTGGTGATGTTATTTTATTTGATAGTATACATTACTTTTTTTGATAATAATATTTTTATAAAAAGTTATGTTTCATTTATTAAAAGTTATTTTTTAATGGAATATTTTTGAAGAGTTATGCTTTCCTATATAGAGTCATGTTCAATTTTAAATATTTATGTTTTTTTTTATATAAGTTATGATTTTTATTATAGTGCTAATAGTTATGACTTTTATTTATAATTATGATTATTATTCAC
Source organism: Antiaris toxicaria (assembly GCA_035233585.1). Classification (NCBI taxonomy): domain Eukaryota; kingdom Viridiplantae; phylum Streptophyta; class Magnoliopsida; order Rosales; family Moraceae; genus Antiaris; species Antiaris toxicaria. Next base: position 12,901,007 of record CP141161.1, read on the forward strand.
AAATGATCAAGTTAGGAGTTATTGTAGACAAAATGTAATTAGGAGGTTTGTATTGGGATTTTGTTCCAATTCAAAGTTCAGAGTTTAACATTTGAGCCATGTGTAGCTTCTAGTAAGTGTTGGGTTAATGTCTGTCAGAATAAGAGTTTTATAATTGGGGCCCTGTCATTGTCAGAGTATGAGTTTCAGAGTTATCTCGATAGGTTAAGGATTTGCAATCTCACTTTCATCATGGTAGAGAGAACATTAGTACACTGCCTAAGGTCTAGGAATAGTACAAAAGATAATGAAAGATAACAGGAATTACTTATTTGTGTTAAGATTCATATGATCATTACTTTTACATTTATGTTTTATGTCATATTTCAAGTATTATAATTTGAACTTTATGCCAATTTATAAGTTAAGCATTTATGAGAACATGGATATACTTACTAGGTAATTGCCTAATCTAGTTCTTTGCATGTTACAGTTAAAAGCAAAGCTAAGTCTTAGTAACGAAAAAGGCTTAGTGTGGAAGCATGTATGGTTGCGGAGTGGGTAATCAGAACTTTTCTGTTTCAAAAGAGTTTATAATTATTTTCTTATGAGTTTTCAAATTTATTTTAGATTAAATAGTTCATTTATTTTTGATGATTTCTTAGGATGTTTTTAAGATGATTTAAACTGTTTCAAGACTATTTTTCCGTCATCATGAGATTTATAAAGCTTAGTGTTTTATTTTTAATATTATATTATGAGTTAAGTTCTATGTTTTATAAATAAAAATATTATAGTTTTTGCTTTATTAGTAACTTAGTATTATCTATTGTTTATTTAGCATTGTAGCCTGTTATTTTTATGCTTAAATGTTTTGTTAAAAATGGTAAATTTTAATATCCTGATAAGGAGATGTTATAGAACTCATCTCCAAAAACTAGTTCAAAAGAAGGAGCTCAATTCACATATAAACATTACAACAGTCCAGTAACTCAGTAATGTGAGACAAGTTTACATTCTAACACATTCCTTGTGCCTAACATGTCAGGCAAATGGACTATAGTCCAAACCCATTATTACCTACAACATTTGACTTTAATACTATATTAAATGGTTTTAAACAAAACTTGTCTTTAAAGCTAGTCAAAGGGAAGGGAATGCTTAATCTATATATAAACATCATAACAACCCAATAACTTAGCGATATAGGACAAATTCATGTTTTAATAGAAAGACAAAGATACCCTTAGTTGAACTAAGATTATTTTTCAAAATATTTTCTTGAGAAAAAAGATTTTAAAATATTTAAAACATTAAAGATAAAAAATAAACTCCAAGATCTTTTTAACGGTATTTTAAGTTTTATTTTCGGACTTTTCATGATATTAAATGTACAAAATAACATTCATGAATTCTTTAAAAGTTCTTTTATAAAAGGATTGTGTATGTTTTTATACTCTATGTTTTGCTTTTATTAAAAAAGCGTACCTTATATTTTGAACCCTTACATTTTTGTAGTAAAAGCAAAATATAGGGTGTGCTTTTTTAGGTAATTTGATGGTACAAATATTTAAGAATTCAAAATACAAGTTATATTTTTTAATAAAAGGAAAACACGGACGTAAATAACCCAAAAAAGTATTAAAAAAAAAAAAACCTACTTAAAAGTTATTTCTGTTATTTTGCTTTTTTTTGGCACACAAAGGACGTGACGGTGCAAAGGACGTGACGGATAAATTTGAGGTGAGTTTTTCATAATTAAATGATATCTTGTAGTAAAAAAAAAAATAGAAAGTTAAATTGAGAAATAATGAAAACTATAAAGTATATTTTTATGTAATTGACTTTCTTTTAAAATGACAAGCTCTTGGTTCCGTGGTAAACGACACTTATGCAGCGAGGAAAGAAAGATTGTTTGTTTCTTAGGAGATAACGTCTTCTTAGAGAAATTTACATGCTATAAATGCAGTTAGGTATTTGAGTGATGTTCTTCATAATAGAACCGAAAACCTAGTGTCATAAATCCCCCACGATAATAATGTTCCTTGTCGTTTATGAAGTGACTTTGCATAAGTAGAAACGACATCATGTGCAGTGGAACAATCTTTATTTATATGTAGTAGAAACGACGTGTCTTTCAAAACAAAGAAGCGTTTCAGAAGAATTTTATTTAAGGAGAATTAAGTAAATTGAAGATTTTAGAAAATAATTGAAGTAAATAATATGTTTTTAAACAGATACTAAATTGAAATAGATTAGATACTAATAGATCAAGCCAGGAAGTTTAAAGCTAGAAAATGAAAGGGAAATCGAATCTCATCTAAGCCGCTAAAAGATATGCATATATCTTGTAAATCTGCACTAATATATGAAAGCAATTATAATAAAAATAATTTAACTTTAAAAGCAAGATACGCAGCATCTGGCTGGCCATTCTGAGCACATGAAAATGTAATTTAAAAAAAAAAAAAATCCCCACATGTTTTTGCTATTATATATTCTTTTTTTTTTTTTGAATTTTACGATTATATATTTCAGGGAAAAAAAAAACGTCAGTTACTTATTTATTAAAAAAGAAAAACGTGTGGCCAGCATTTATAGATATATTAAAAATGACTAATTTCACATGCAGTCCTTTAATTTTAGGATTATTCCCATCTTGTTTGTTTTATTTTAAAAGTTTTCATTTTATCACTAAAAAATTTGTGTTAGACCAACTTAATTCCTTCAGTTAGAGTTTTTAACTTAAAAAGATGAGGTTAAGTGTGGTCATGTGATAAAGAGTTGAGTCAGATTAATGTCCCTATTTTCCAACGGTTTTTAATGAAAATATTTAATTGAATGAGTGAAGGGCAAATAATTCCAAAATTTAGAATTCCATTGGAAGTTTTTAAAATTTAGGAATAAAGTGGGAGTGATCCTAAAGTTTTAGACGTAATAGAATTTAACCTTGTTTAAAAAAAAAACAGAGAGAAAGGTTAAGTCTAAATTTGGCTTTGGAAGATATGGGTAGTGTCTCATTTGGTACCATAAAGTTCAAAATTAAACAAAATTCCCCCTTGACCTTTTTATAAGTTTCAACTTTGGTGTTTCTGTAACTAAACATATATTATTTTTATGATTTTAATCATATGTGCTCATTGAGGCACCCACATATAGAATCAACACGATATAAAATCCGTTAAAAAATTGACATGTTAACGAAGAAAGTACTGAAATTGTAACTATTTATAAGCTCACAAGAGAATTATGTTCCTTTTTAAGTTGTTAGTGTAAAAATAAGACAATTACAATATTTAAGGAGTCAAATTTGAAATAAAACATAAAAGAAATACAATTTTTTTAATAAATGTTTAATAAAGAAAAGTTGAAGGTCACCTAACGAAAAGAAATTATTTAACCACCATATATGCACTAAAAAGGATTGTCGAAGAAAACCAAAAAAAAAAAAAAAAAAGTGTTCATCATCTTTGAAGTATATTTTTCTCTGTTGAAACTAGAAACACCCATTGATTAGAAAAAGCTGATGAACAAAGAGATGGAAGGAGAGAAAGGTACAGTATGTGTAACAGGTGGCACTGGATTCATAGGATCTTGGCTCATCATGAGGCTTCTTGATCATGGTTACTCCGTCAGAACAACTGTTCGACCTAACTCAGGTGAGCCAAACCCTTGGATATTTTGCAAAAGATTTCTAGAATAAAGTTTTGTGTTGAAACATTGGCATTGAAACTGTGGCAGAGCATAAAAAGGACCTCAGCTTCCTCACAAGTCTATCAGGAGCATCGGAAAAGCTCAAAATCGTCTATGCCGATCTCGGCGATCCAGGAAGCTTCAGTGCAGCCGTCGAAGGGTGTGTCGGGGTCTTCCATGTCGCCACTCCTGTCGATTTCGAGAATAAAGAAGCAGAGGAGACTGTGAGCAAAAGAGCAATAGATGGGGCAATAGGGATCTTAAAGGCATGCCTGGATTCCAAAACGGTTAAGAAAGTCGTGTACACTTCTAGTGCTTCAGCTGTGGTGTTTAATGGAAAGAATATTGATAAAATGGATGAGAGCTTTTGGAGTGACATAGACTATGTTAGGACTCAATATTCCCCTGCAGGTTCGTATGCGATTTCGAAGGTCTTGACTGAAAGGGCAGTCCTTGACTTTTCAGAAAAACAAGGATTGGAGGTAGTCACCTTGATTCCTTCTTTTGTTGTCGGTCCATTCATCTGTCCTAAGCTCCCTGGCTCCGTTAAATTCACATTGGAAAGACTCTTGGGTATGTATTGCTTTCGGAACACAACATTCTGTTTCATTAAACGCTTGATAGCCTTAAAACTTAAGACGGTTGTTCTTTCCACATTTTTACCGCTGTCATCGATTTGGATTACTCCACGACACTTTAGTAAATTCAGTAGTCTCTTATTTATGCAGGTAACAATAGCGAATCTGGTCTTAATCCTATAGACATGGTGCATGTGGATGATGTTGCTAGAGCTCAAATTTTCCTATTTGAACATCCTGAAGCAAAAGGGAGGTATAATTGTTCATCAAGCGTGACAACAGTTAAAATGGCGTCAGAGTTGCTATCTACAAAATACCCAGAACTTCAAAAGCCAAGAGAAGCGTTAGTTCTACTATCCTTCCATATTTTGTTTCATATTTCAGAAATGCACTTTTTATTCTTTCTCTAATTGGTTTTTTTTTTTTTTTGACAGTTCTCAAGTGAAAGGATCAAAATTCCCATGTCTGTCATCACAGAAGCTTCTGGATTTGAGTTTTGAATTCAAGTATGGGGTTGAAGAAATGTTTGATGATGCAATTAAATGTTGTAAAGAAAAGGGTTATCTTTAGTACCTGAGTTCTCTAAAGTTCCCTGGTTAATTTGTCTGGAGTTGATATCTGTTTCTGTCTAGTAACTGTTTTTGAAAGTATGGCAAATTGACAACAGCAATGTCGAACTTGTAAGTCATAAAATAAAAACTTCTCCGTCAAAAATTTCAATACAGTAATTTATTTGTTCTGCCAAATTTTAGCATTACAATACAAACTATTCTCCAAAATAATGTTATTTTGAGTGCCAAATTTGGTTTTTGGTTACAGTGGTTTGATGTATTGATTTTTGCATTGGTTTTTACAAACTTATTAGCTTAAAATTAATCATAAAATGTAGATATAACATTTGAAACAGCATTATTCATTTTGAGCACAAAATAGAATATGCTATCAAACATGTCATTTTAAAATCTTTTTATGTCAAATATAGGATTGACATTTTTACAGTTTTTTGATGCCAAATATACAACAGGCCTTGGCATTGATAGTTGAATTGGAGATGGCCTTTTTCACATGGCTACTAATTACATATATAACTACATATTACCAAAAAAGAAAAAAGAAATAAAAAAAAAAAGTAAAGTAAAGAAAACGAGAGAGAGAGAGAGAGAGAGAGAGAGAGAGAGAGAGAGAGTAAACGTAAGATAGTAGCCAACAAGAAATTGACCCTTTAGAAAGTGGGTGGCAATCTTACACCAGAAGCAAACAAATTGAAGGCCATGACAAAGACATTTGAACCATCATATTAAACACAACGTCATGTTTCAACAGGTGGAAGAGTATACGGGGGATTTTGGCTTATAATGAGGCTTTCCTGATGATAAGTATCACAACAACTTTTATCTAGCATAGGTACAACAACTTGTTAAACATTATGTAAAAACAAAAAGAAAGAAGAAAAGAATAATACTTAGGCTGGTGAAACGATTTTCTACATTTTGAAATTTGAATGAGGTATTATAATTTAAGGTTTTTTGTTTTCTTTTTTTCTTTTTTTTTAGTGTTTAGGAAGAGTGAAATGATCTCTACTCTACCATAAGCTTAAGAGTGTTATAGCTAGAACCCTACAGCCAAATTTATTGACAAATTAAAAGATAAAAAAAAAAAAATCAATCAAATATCCACGTAAGGATAAAAATAAACCAGACCCTTGCTAACTTTGGCTGCTATATGGATCCCTTTGCATAAGGCGTTGACTAATTCGGGATTAAGTGATTGATAGAAGAAAGTTAAAGAAAGCTTTTGAGGTGCTACTAGTTCTATTTCAAGACCTTGCATTTTTCGTCCTTTTCCATTCATAGTTTTCACTCTCCCCCATGAAGTGTACTAAAAACCCAATAGTCGTCAAAACAATCCATAACACAAACAAACAGAAAAATATATACCATTCTTAAGCAAATATACACACGCACACACACATAAACACAGACAAATATATACATATATATGTGTTAGGAATCTTTTCCGTAATATTTTATTGTCATCTTACTATCAAAATGTGGCTGAAATTTCAAATTGAGCAAGTTTTTTGTGTTTGAATTTTGATTAATCACGATTTTGTGTAAATTATCCTTTTGTGGTATAGGGTAATTGGCGCTTGTTTGAACAGATTGAAGCAATACATGATAAGTTTTATATAAAAATAAGTTTGTTCAGAAAACTTATTTGGACTCGTTTGGACACTCCAATGTGAATGTGCAGCATGAGATAAGTGTTAATTTTCCATATCTTTCTTTCCCTTACTTTCCTAAAATCGTTTGAGAATCATTCTAGAATAGTCATTCTAGGAAGTTTTTAAGCTACAATTCATGATTAATTCGGATGATTTGATACAAATTAGAGAAAATCCAAGTTTTTTTTTTTTTTGTGCAGATGACTCTTTAAAATTAGGCTAATAAAAATGTCTGAACAAGTCAGTACCAAATCTTCTGAAAATAGATCAACTATTCTCATGGAGCCTAATAGTAAGAGAAAACAAGAGCATTTAGGCTTAATCATGTAGCTCTCAAGCCTATGTTGATCGTTGCCGAGCTGGAATAAATCCGAGGAGGAGCTAATGGCAAATCGTGGAGGCTTGGAGTAAGTCAGGTGAACCCAAGGCGAGCCATACAAGCAGGAGGCTCGTAGATAAGGGGAGACTTCGTGGGTTTTAGGAGTAGTGGAGTGATGCAAATTAAAGTATGACTTCAAAGGAATCAATTCAAGTTCTCGTTGGTCCGGTTAGGACAGCTCGAGCAAAGAAATACAAAGATGTACTTAACGGGTTGATACAAAAAATTTGAGCTCAATCAAATTTGTGAAGGCCCATTGAGCATGGTCCAAGTTTAGAAGGTCCCAATCAAAATCAAGCCTTATCTTACCAAGCAAATTGAAGTGTTTTGGTTTACTCTTAGCAAGCAATTGACCTTTTTTTGGACATATTTTGGTTTGAATTGAAAGGCTTGCATGCCAAGATAACTAATTTCCTTTTTTTTTTTTTTTTGGTCTAGGTCTTTTGATTTTTGTGGCCGTGTGAATGGCTAATTACGAAGCCATTTAAAACTCCCAACTTTCCTTTTCTTTTTAGATAAGCCAATTAAGAGGTTAATTGATTCTTTCTCCCTTTTAGGCAAGTAGGAGTTTTTAATTACCAAATTTTAACCTTAATTAATATAGCTATTTTAAGAAACTTTTTGTAACATTCAGCTTATTAATAGGCATCTCTTGTAGTAAAGAATAGAGATTAGTTTTATTCCAAAAATTTGAGAGTTTATTTCTCTTTGGTTCTTCGAAGAACTACTTGAACTTATCGGAATTTTCCGGAACATTCACCATCGACTTATCAAACGGATTTCCACTACCGTTTGTGGCGTCTTCCTTATACCAATGTTCTTATTTCGCATTTAATAACGGGTTGAGGTCAAATATACCAAGGTTCTTGTTTTTGTTGAAATAACAGATCAAGGTCTCCCTTAAAAAAAACTCTGATTTTAGGACGATCTTGGGTTCCTAATTGTTGACGGGTCTCGTTATTTTTGACGATATTCGCATCATAGAGTCAAGCTTGTGATCCCATAGAAATGGCAGAATAGAGATTCTAATTCTTATTGGTTCATGGAGTCAAGACTCATAATTCTATATTTTATTGTAATAGTGAGAAGATTAATGAAACCCCGCCTTTAAATTGGTGTGCTTAGCACTTATAGTTTTTTTTTTTTTTTTCAAGTTGGGTTTTGACCTCATATTTGGTGTCATTTTATTATTTGTTTATGTTTCCTTATTGTATTAACTGCTACATTTAATTTGTCACGTTAGTTACGTATTTTGTGTTAACAGTTCTCAATAATTCTCTTGTTATGACCTAATAATACATATGAAAATACCTTAGCTAAAAAAATAGTAAATATTAAAATTGAGAGTATGAATTCATAAAATGATTACAGTATAATCGAATAGTAATACTATATTTGATTTTATCCGAAAGGGTAAAATTTAAATCATCCACCTCTAAATTCAATATCTATATATATATATATGTATATGAATTCATAGCTTATGGAAGACCTTAGCTTCCCAACAGGTCTACCCGGAGCATCGGAAGGGCTCAAGATCATCGATGCAGATCTCAGCAATGCAGAAAGTTATCGGGCAGACGTCAAAGGGTGCACCATGTTGCCACTACAGTTGATTTCGAGAACAAAAAAACAAATTAAAATGAGATGGAGCAATGGGGATCTTAAAGGCCCGCCTAGATTCAAAAACAATGAAGAAAGTTGTGTACGCTTTGCTACTAAAAGTTTTGTTACAATAGTCTTTTATATTAATTTTTAGACGAAATATGCTAGCTAGCATCACTTTTTTGACTAAATTACTAATGGTTTCCATTCAAAAATTAATGAAAAAGATTATTGTAGCAATATTTTAATAATTTAAAAGCATTCCAACTAAGAAAAAAAATTAGAACCAAAGTTGGACAAAATTAAATTTTAGGGACTAAATAAGTTGTCGATCTTAAGAGAATTGTGTTTAATTTTAATTAAGTATCAAAGTTCAATCCTCCCTCCCCCAATTGGAAAAAAAATCTGGAAAAAATTAAAATAAAAAATAAAAAATAAAAAACAGTTGTCCTCATTACAAGTGTAGCGATAATATAGAATAAATATGAAGACGTGTTGTAACTTCTAACGTTTGATAACTCCAAATGTGTGGCAAACAACAAAAATGGACCACGAAGAAAGTGACCTACACAAAGTGGTTGGAAATCTTTTTACCTGAACCAACAAAGGAAAACCTGACATTGAGATGTTCAGACCGCTGTATCTGGAAAAAAAAATTCCAGCATGTTCAAATGTGTGGCAAACAACAAAAATGGACCACGAAGAAAGTGACCTACACAAAGTGGTTGGAAATCTTTTTACCTGAACCAACAAAGGAAAACCTGACATTGAGATGTTCAGACCGCTGTATCTGGAAAAAAAAATTCCAGCATCTTTCAACGGAATTCACTTCTGAGACTCCTATTGATTCGTTTTGGATCATAAGGATGGAAGAAGGAGAGAAAGGAATAGTATGTGTAACAGGTGGCACGGGTTATATAGGATCTTGGTTGATATTCAGACTTCTTGGTCATGGATACTCTGTCAGAACTACCGTTAGATCCAACCCAGGTGAGCCACTTTTAATTAGAAATTGGGGAGGGGAAAAAAAAAAAAAAGGAGGTATATCTTTGCTGGTGAAATGACCTTTTATATATATATATATATAGATGTAGTTTTAAGTTAAATTATCTGAGAAATATAAGGGGGAAAAAGTACACTTAATTTGTAGCCTATTTAGAGAATATGAATTATTGTGTTTGGGGACTGCTAGTGATGAACTAGATTTTCTATTCCATCTCTAATTTCTACTTTAACTCTACTTTTAATTAAACTAGATTTTTTTTTTGGTAATAAAATTAAGCGTGAAAAGTTGGTGAGTTTACTATAGATCTCATTTGCGTGGTTCATTAAGTACAGTAACTTTTGAAGTATCAAACGTTTTAAAGAACTAATTGTAATATGTACGATACATGTATTGAATTGTAGCTGAAATTTTTTTCATAACATAAAGTATGAACAACAATATACAAAAGAAAAACAAAAAGAAAAATTTTACTTAGAGATGAGAATATATGCTAATAATAATCTAAATTAAAAACACAAATTTAATTATGACAAATTAAAAAGAAAATTCATTGTAATCAGAAATCAAACTTGATTAACAAATAACAAGATTATAATTTTCGATGAGAGATTAGATATATATCTATACGATATATAGAAGGCTTTAAAATGTTTACTGTTCATCAACTTTCGACCAAGAATCAAAACTTTTTTTCAAATAATTTTTTCGCGTCTTCTTTCCTCTTCTCTCTATCTTTGCTTTTCTTCTTTGTTGTTTCTTTCTCTCTCCTACTCTCACCGTCATTTTTTTTTTTTCTCTCCTTCGTTGTTTTCAGCCCACATTTTTAATTATCTTTTTGCACCATTTGTTAAAGTTTTTTCTTTAAATATTATATCTTCTTATTTTAAATGTGTCGCTAAATATTTTTTACTTTCATATTTTACTTATTAGGTTTTTTTTTTTTTTTTTCAGATATGTCCTCCTTTAAATTTTATTTTCTTTTTATTAAAATATTGTTTTATCTAACATGATTTTTATAAGAATTTTTTTCCTTATTGTCCTATTAATTATTTTTTAATAAACTTGCCCCTATTTAAACATCATTTTTCTTTCCCATGTATACCTTGCTTAACTTCCATATGGTAGTTTTATTTCATTATTATTCAAACATTTCATCCATTTATTTTAGTCATTTTATGGTTTTTTATCCTTGTTGCTCTCACAAATTCCATTTAAGATAATTCTTTTCTAAAGACATCTTCATTTTTTTTTCTTCTATTTTTTCATTATGGTTTCTTTATTACCTTTCAATCCTATATGTTTAACCATTATTGGTATATTTTATTGTAATTTATTCCTATTAAAATGATTTCTTCCATTAATACATCCTTAAAAATTAACAAAAAAAATTTAACAAACTTAACAGACACATGCATAGCACGTGCTGATAAAGTAGTGTGTGTGCCACTTACTGCAGCAATAAGAAACAAACTAAAAACAACTCCTTCGGACTAGGACCACACAACTGAGTAGATATACATAAAATAAAATAACAAGAACTTGGTCAAAACATAAGACTACGTGACTCAACAATAGAGGCTGACTTAAGTTTATGATTAATTTGACAGAATAAAGTTAAACACAAGGTGGTTATATCTTTAGTTTTTATTTTTTATTTTTTTTACCATCTTCAATATATTTAATATATATTGATATTATATTTATTAAAAATATATTAAAAATAATATTATTTTATTTTATATTTCAATACATAATACTATTTTTAATGTTGTATTTATTTTTTGTCGTCAACATTATGATAACACTCATAAAAATGAATTTTTGTATTTAAATAAATCAAAAATAAAAATATTGTAATGATTACATACAAAAATAAAGTAAACAACTAATATGAATTAAGTATTAAATTTAATATTAACTATATTTTATAATAAATTTATTGTAAAATATAGTATATGTTAAATTTAACATCATAAATAAAACTCTATTAAAAGCACTTTTTTTTTTTTACTTAAATGTCAAAAGTTATCATTCCTGTAATAATTTTAGCATTGCTTGAAGATTCTCTTTAGTTGTTGAACACACTCTGAGCTTTAAAGACCTTTTTTCAATCATAATCTTATGGACATTAATTGTTAATTTTCTTTTAATTAAACGGGTCCCACCTCTAACCGAGTGGCAGCTAGGTTTATTCCTTGAAAAAAAAAAAAAAAAACTAAATTAAACAAGTGGCTCATAAAGAACCAGCACGTGTAGAGGTGAGATATGCAGATGAAAATGAACAAAGATACAAAGAAGAGAGAGAGAGAGTAAAACACCAAAACGCAACCATTACTTAGTGTTTTTGACGATGAAAATGAACAAAGATACATTATACACTCTTTTTAATATATATTGATTGAAATGCATGTAATAAAATGTAATTAAAATTTTAATAACGTAAAATATGAACAACGACTAAAAAAGAGTAAATAAAAAATTACTTAACAGAAAAACTATATTTAATTATCTATAATGATTTTTTTTGGAAATAATGATATAATATTTAACTATATGAAATATTCTAATAAAAATAAAATTCTCATAATGGGTGGTAAAAATAAAATTCATTTTCTTCGTTTGTAAAATTTGGAGCTCAAGATTTGTTATCATAAATTAGTATTAATACCACTATACTGAATACAATTAATCAGAGAATAGCAGCAAATTTATCATTATCATTTGTTAATTAGACTGTTTGAGTAAAACTTGTTTAACTCAATTCTTTTATGCACAAAAATGCAAAGGGAGAAAATATATTTTGTTTTTAATGAAATTATTCTTTTTAAGTAAAGACTAAACATCACCATAGGACAAGATAACCTATGTGGTTGTTTTCTTAGCCGTGACATGAGAATTCGATGAATTTATGGCGCCCATTATCTATTGTCTTCTTAATTTTCTCTCTTTAATCCCACCCAAATTCCTTATCCCAAAATAAAAACTGAAAGCTTTAGTATACATCATTCTATTTTTCTTCTTTAAGTCTTTAGGCTTTACCTATCTATCAAAAGAAAACAAGGTTGGGTAGCCTATTTTAATCATTAAATCTAATAAATAGCCAATTTTTTTTATTTAACAAAATGGTCATTTACTATTTTTTTTTTTAGATTTAGTTAATCAGTGATTGATTATTGATCAATAAGTGATTGACAAAAAAATTCAATAATTTACATTATGATCAATGAATTACGGTTAATCATTGATTAATCATTTAAAAAAATTAATTAACTATTTTAAGAAAAACAATCTTTTAACTAATTTTTAAAATCTTAGATTATTTGTTAAAGAACTTGTTAAAAAAAAAGGTTATTTTGCTATATATCCCAAATATTAAACAAGTTGAATTAACATCTCCAATTTTCTGCACTCTTGTTTCTTTACACTTTACATTCATTATTCATCTTTTTTTTTGTTTAAAAAAATACTACCATATTATTTAATATTTATAGATGTAAAATTTCATTATTATTATTATTATTATTATTATTATTATAAAGAGAGCATACGAGTGTGAAAGGATTTATATTACTTTTTCGATGGAGATGGGTTTATATGAAATAAACTAAGGCATGAATTTTACCATTTTTTAACTTTCACGAGTTCACAACCAGTCACATTGTGTCAATTGGAAGGAAAAAGAGTGAAATTAATAGAGTTGGTCGTTTAGTAAAAAGGAAGAGAATGGAAAGATAAATAACAGGGAAAAAAAATTATACTAAGGTCTACTTTTTATTCTCTTTGAAAGTGAGAGAAAAAATAAATCCACCTAACAACTACTAAAATTATTTTTTAGGGCTTAGGTAGAACTTTGATTTCTTGTTGACGTGTATGTTAAAAAAAACTAAAAATAAATAAATGAATATAAAAGTGCATTAATGACGTCCCATCAATAATCATTGAAAAGGCATCTAAGCTAAAGTCACCTGGAGATTACTGACTATGCATTTAACGACATATTTAGTTGCCACTTAAACCGTTGTCTGTGTTTGAATCTTGAAGAGAAAAGTAGAATAAAAAAACCACGCTTATATCCGATTGAGCAGCCACGTCCCCAGCAATTCGGCAAAGGCAGGCGTTAAAACCGTTTAGCCAAAAAGAAGAAGCACGAATCCCCGAACCCCCCCAAACTGCAGCTTTTAATATGGTTAAGATTTGAAGTAGCAGTAAGATATGAGAGAAGCTAAAGAGAGCTTGTTTAGTATTCCACGTAAAGGTCTCAAAATTACCATGTCTTTTAAATTATTTTTTTAATCTCAAAATATGCTTTCTCCATCATTTTCACATTTTTCATTTTTCTCACAATCCACTTGATAAACTGTTTTAAATCCATGCCCCTCGTCAATAGAAATACAAGTGAAAAAAATTACATACATACGTATACACTAGTAACATGAACATATGTGTGAACTCGAACCTATGGCTTGGTGGCAGAGAATGAGAAAGACCTTAGTTTCCTCACAAGTCTACCTGGAGCGTCAGAAAAGCTCAAAGTCTTCAATGCTGATCTTAGCAATCCGGAGAGTTTCGCAGCAGCCATCAAAGGGTGCATCGGAGTCTTCCATGTTGCCACTCCAGCTGATTTCGAGAGCAAAGAAGCAGAGGAAATCGTGACCAAAAGATCAATAGACGGAGCAATGGGGATCTTAAATGCATGTCTAGATTCCAAAACTGTGAAGAAAGTTGTGTACACTTCCAGCTCGTCTGCTGTGATATTCAATGGCAAGGACCTAGATGAAATGGATGAGAGTTTTTGGACTAACATGGACATTGTAAAATCTCTCAAGTCAAATGCACGTCCCTACATTATCTCTAAAACCTTAACCGAAAAGGCGGTACTCGAGTTTTCAGAAAAACACGGTTTGGAAGTCGTCACATTGATTCCTTCTTTTGTTGTTGGCCCCTTCATTTGTCCTAAGCTTCCTAGCTCTATTCTATCCGTATTTCATATGGTCTTGGGTATGTAGTCTTTCTTTTTGAACAACATTGTTTGTCTTAGTAGTTTTTAGCTAGAACTTGGAACACAACATTGGAAATCTCCGCACCACATCCCAACAGTGTTAAGTCGGGATGTGAAACAAACTGCGGGCATCACATGTACTTCACGTCATAACCCAACCCGGGTCGGGATGTTTAGTATTGTTGTAACATAAAGTGTAAGGACTAAGAACCTCTTTTTAATTCATAATTATGCAGGTGAGAAGATTGAATCTAGTAGCCTCTTAGATTTGGTGCACGTGGATGACGTTGCTAGAGCCCACATTTTCATATTTGAACATCATGAGGCAAAAGGGAGGTATAATTGTTCATCAAATACTAGAACAGTTGATAGTGTTTTTGAGTTGCTTTCAACCAAATACCCAGAAATTCAGATACCCAATGAAGGGTTAGTTCTTTTTTTTTTTTTTCTTTTTAGTATTTTCCATATTTTAATTAGTTGTAATCTCATATTTTCATATTATAATACCCATTCATATTGTCCCTCTAATTTATCATTTTTTGCGCAGTTCTCGATTGAAAATGAAAGGCTCGAAACTGCCATTTCTCTCATCAAAAAAGCTCCTGGATTCAGGTTTTGAGTTCAAGTATGGGGTTGAAGAAATATTTGCTGATGCAATTAAATGCTGTATAGAAAAGGGTTATTTCTTTTAAGTTACATGGTTGTTGTGGACTTCGGTAACCTTTCTACCGTCTGTAAAATAATTTGCTGATCAGATTGTAGTCATTTCCGAAATGTTGTTGCTTTCCCATTTTCCGGCGTTGTTTTTTGGTATGTCACTTTTTTTTTTTTTTTATTTGAAGTTGTTTCTGCTTGGATTGATATCCTGAAAGCATGTAATGTTTAAGACTTTATTGCTATTTAATTTAATTAGTTTTATTTTTTATTATACTCTTATACACGTGTATGTTAATACTTTAAACAAATGTTATATACAAAAAGATAATAGTTACAGATAACAATCTATAATTGTTCATAATAAAAAAAATAAAGTTAGAATATTTAATTAATTATTAGAATATTATTAATTATTAATTATTTAATTCATCTCTATTACAATTGGGATACTCCAATTTGGATTATTGTTGAGTTGTCATCGGGACAAGAGTGCTTTATATAATAAGATTTTATAAAATAGGGATACAATTAATTTGAATTTTTAATAATTTCTATTATTATATAAAGTATTCAAATTTAATAAATAATCATAATATATGGAATAATCTTAAGTCTGAGTTATTAACAGACTTCTATATATAGTGTTTTATCTTTTGACATACTTGATATAGATGCACAAGATGTTGAATCCCATTCATGGTACCTTGGAGACATAACAAAGTAAATAACTGAGAATATTAACATAACAAGACAAAATCCATTCCATCTTTGTGCAATAAATGGACAATTTCCTTAAGTTTTGATTCAAAACTTGAAGAATAAGAGTACTTAATTTATGATAAGACCATAAATATATTATTTATTAAAGAATCAATAGTACTTAAAGGAGAATAAAAAATATATAATTTTTTAGAGAATAAAAAATTAATACAATACTAACTATGATATCTAAATCAACAAACAACCTTTGTATTAGATTATATTAAATACGTATCGTATAATTTGATCTAAATGACTATATTCAAGGCCAGAATAGTGCATGAGTCGAGTTTGAAATAAAACTAAAATTTTGAGTTCAAACTGGTTGATTTAATTATAATTTTTGTTAACTTTTCAAAAAAAGACAAAATTGAAATCAAAATTTTAGGTTTGAGACTTCAAACCATTCACCCACTAAGAAACAAATTAAATATTCCAAATATATAATATTTGATACCAAAGTTAGATTTTCAAAATGTTTCTAAAATCAAAGTCCAGTTAGGATATATGGTTAGGTCAAGGTTGTGGTCGTGTTTTGAGACTGGGTTGGGGTCAGATTTTAGGATCATGTCTAGGTTAGGTTTTGAAATAGAGGGCTGGGGTTAGGTTTTGGCATAGGTGGCTGAGGTTGAGTTTCAGGACCAAAGACATTGGGTTTCAGGAAGAGTGTCGAGATCAAAGATGGGTTTCGATATCCAAGTTAGGTTTGGGATTGGTTTTTAGTACTTAGGGTTTGGGATCGGGGTCAGTTTAGACGATGGTTGAGGCTAGGGTCAGGTTTTAAGACCAGAATCAAGGATAGTGTTAAGTTCTAGAACAGGGGTGAAGGCCTGGGTTTCAAGATAAGGGTAAAGTTTTGATACCAAGGTCAATGTCAAGTTTTAAGACGGTGATCTTGGTTGGGTTTTAGGACGTGTCATATTTCAAAACTAAGGCCAGCGTCAAAGGCCGAGGTTGGATTTTGGTATGGGGTATAGGACAAGGGTCGGAGTAAGGATTGGAGATGGGGTCGGGGTTCTATATCAGGGGCCAAGGTTGAGGCCGAAACTAGAACCCCACCTTCATCCTAAAACCCAACTCCAGTTCCAAAATCTGACTCTAGATCCAATCTTGAAACTCCACTATTGTAGCTTTAGCCTATTTCTAGACCTAGACCCTGATACTAGTCCTGAAACCTAAACTTGACCTTTATGTTAAACTCGATTCTAAGCCTATCTTGAAACCTAAACCTGACTTTAGTCTCTACCCCAACTTAGGTTACAAAACCTGTCCCAACCCTGACCATTATCTCAAAATTTGATCTTGATCCTAAGCTTGGTGCCGATCGGACCGACCTTGGCCCGTAATCCTACTTCTTCTATGTGTTTTCCTAAAATCCCATCTCGGTCTCAGTGACCTTGTTTTGGCTCTAATCATGTACTTCAATCTAATCCATGATCCTTAATACGACCCTATATTAATTCAGAATCTTGGTCTTTATTTCAGTGACAAGAGTAAATTCAAGTGAAGTCGGGATCTTGATCTAAATTTTATCTTTCAAAAGCTTAATTTTTAGTACAATAGAATATGGTGACAAACAAATAATATACATTGTAACACAATGTTTTAATATGGTTTAAAGCCAAACATCATGTTAAGTGGTTTAAGTGGTTTTGATAAGATTCTCGTATCCATGGATTAGAACCAGCAAAGAGCATCCGTTAATCTAGAGCAAAAATAATTAAAAAAAAAAAGGAAAAAAAATCCTCAAGATCTAGACAGAGTTTCTGCTATTTATGAACTCTACAAAATAATCACTCTGTTTATCTCTCACCAAGCTAGAGCCCTTGAAGACCAGCAATTGAATCTCAATACAAATCTATATGTCATGAGAATGATTTGGCCATGTGGCAGTATTGGGCCATTCAATTTACTTAAAAAAAAAAAAGGAAAAGAAAAGAAAAGAAAAGGAAAGGAGAGTCCTTTCTTAAAATTAGTATGTATATTATAATTGTAGACATAATTTGACGATAATACCATAATTTACTCTATTTTAGAATTCAAATCCTTATTTCTAAATTCAAAAAATAAAGTAAAAAAAAAATTAGTATGCATATTTAGAGAGAGAGAGAGAAAGAGGAATATAAGTTACGAAGTGGAGCCTTTTTATTTTAATTTAATAACTTAATCAAGAAACAAAAGCAAAAAGAAATATATATTTTAAACAAAAGAAAAAAGAAAAAAAAAGATTATTTCATTTATATCTCTAGATTTATGCTCATTTTTATTTTATCTACTGAATTTTAAAAACTTTTACTTTGTCTCACGAATTTTGAATTAGTACAAACTTAAACTTTATGCTAGAATTTCAGTTAAAAACAAATGATAAAACAAGCGAGTTAAGTTCAATCATGTGGTTTTTTTTTTAACAAAAATCGTAATAAAACTGATTTAGTAAGATTAATTCCTTATTTTATTCCTCTGTTTTTTAATCAATTATGAAATCAAACTTTAAAATAAGAGTTTTAGGTGCCATTTGACAAAAAAATTACATTTTAATTTTACTTAAATGCCATACAATTTTATATCGAATACAAATTTTACAATAGTATTACGAAAACAATTATTATTCAAAATATTTTTATAACAATCACATCAACTTTTCAATTTTAAAATACTTTTTATCTAAACATACGTTTCATTCAAATACAAAACAAATACTTTTCAATCAAATACAATATTTAAAAAATAAATTTCATTCAAATACAATCAAAATACAATGCGTTTATAGAACGCTTCTTAAAGTTCAACAAACGAAACGAGAATAAACTTAAAAGTCAAAGGATACAGATGAAAATAATCCGACAAAGAAAGAAAGAAAGAAACAACAGCCCTCGGACGTAATTGATTATTGGACACATTTGCATGTAATTAACGGAGACAACGTTCCAATCTCCACGTTTCGCGCGTTACACAACCATCTCCTCCTTTGTTTTTTTCCTTCCTCTCACATCGTTTCCTAACTCCAAAGCCAAACTCTCTCTCTCTCTCTCCATTCAAACATTCTGGTTCTTTTTTTCATCTTCACATCTTCAGTTTGGAACTCATAACAATGTCGTTTTCAGACTCCGATTCCTCCTCCAATGGCAGAGCCTCCGAGTACAAGACTTTCCGTCAAATCAGCCGTGATAGTACGACATCTCATTTCTCTTTCCTTTTTTTCACTTTTTATGTTTGTTTCCCGGAAGATTGCATAATAAAATTGGTCCATTTTTTTTCTTCTCTTTCATTACTCTTATCTGATCATCATGTTTAATCAAGTTGTATATGGTTGTTGTAGGATTGTTACACGAAATGCTCGGATCAACGAGAACAGGGGAATCAAAATCATGGAAGGTGTGATTAAAGCTTTTTTATTTTTTATTTTTTCTCTGAATAGCTCTTTTAATTTTTTTTTTTTTTATGTTTATTTCCTTTGATTGATCTTTCACTAGGTACTCATCATGGATAAAGTTACGGTAAAAGTCATGTCACATTCATGTAAAATGGCAGATATAACAGACCAAGGAATTTCACGTAAGTAAAATATCATATTTATTTTCCTTAGTTTCATATATTTACAATCTTTTCCAACTCTAAAATTTTGTGTTATTGCAGTGGTGGAAGATCTCTTCCGGAGGAGAGAGCCATTGCCGTCCATGGATGCTATTTATTTTGTTCAGCCATCGAAAGAAAAGTACAATACTCTTTTTTTTCCCAATCATTTTTTTTTCTCTTAAATTTTTTTTTAATTATTGTTCTAGAGTAAATATTAAATTCTTACTTGTATTAGCAACTTGTTTGTATACCAATTCCTTGTAGCCATGAGGTGCATGGATCACTTGCTAGCAAACATTTTGTGTACTAAATGTCTCATGGCACTATAATCGCAAAAATGTCGACTTAAAATTTTTTTTTTCTTGCTCTTGCATTGAATTGGAATCCAAAATATAGGTTTTTCATTTGTTGGTTGATCCATTTTCAAGAGATTCCCAAAAAAAAAAAAAGGCAAAAAAACTTTAGAATGGAAGTTAGTTCTTAATTAGCATATCCTTAGGCAAGACTAAAAGGGCATCCCGCTAACAGAAATAGTTACAGAAGGCCATACTCTTTACCTCTTATTTTTAAAACGTAAAAGAGAAGAGCTTCTTGGCCGTTTCGACCTTTTAAGGGAACCAACCTGGTTTTTGTAATGTCGTTTTTTCTGGGAACCTAAAATCATTTCTCTTATGCAATTTTGTACATTTCAATGCATCGGCCATGCCAAAATGGTGGTTCTGGCGTTTCATGAACATTTTACAAATGCTTAGGTGAAGCTGGTATTAATTTATATGACATGAATTATTGATTTTTACTCAAACACTAATGAGATAACTCATGATCCTTTTTATCAAAAAGTCTTGGAGTCTTTCTAGTGAGACTCGAATTTTACGGCTTATCTCAGTGGGGTACAATGCCACACAAATCTACACCCGTATAAGAACACTCGAGTTGATGACTTCCTAGTTTTTTGCTCCATTTAATTCAGAATCTGTTGTGAGTGAGGATCACTTTAACCCTGTTTTTTGCTAGTATGCAGTGTTGTCATGTTCTTATCCGACATGTCTGGAAGGGAGCCTTTATACAGAAAGTATGCTATTTGGATCTAAGTTTCTCAAATTATAATGTTATATTCGTCGCGCAAGCGTTCAAGTCAGCATTGTTCTTGTTATTTTTATTTTTATTTTTTTTTGTTTTTCAAATTTTGTTTTGACATATATCTCCCATTTCTTTTCTGTGTTTCAGAGCGTTTGTCTTTTTTAGTTCGCCTGTTCCAAAGGAACTTGTGAATCACATCAAGTGTGATACAAGTGTTTTACCCCGCATTGGAGCACTGAGAGAGGTGAAAGTTTCTATTGTTTCTGCACTAAGTATGATTCACGGTGAAAATTTTTTCCTTATACCACTTTTTGGTCTGATCTTATGATTGCTTATTTGCAGATGAATTTGGAGTATTTCCCCATAGACAGTCAGGTACTTGATGATCTCTGTCATTTCAAAGAAAAATTTCTTAGTGTCTGCAATATTAAAGTTTCCCAAAAACTCCAGAAGAAATAGGAATTATTATCAGATGTTTGTTAGAGATTTGACTTTAGCTACTCTGTTAGCACGTAATCTTTGCTACTATTCAATTTTTTAGATAGATTATATGTTTACTGAGAAAAGGCTTCTAAACAGGCTTTTGTCACCGATCATGAAAGAGCATTGGAAGACCTCTTTGGAGATGTTGAGAATACTCGAAAATTTGATGCCTGCTTGAACACAATGGCGAATCGAATCGCTACAGTTTTCGCTTCATTGAAGGTATACGAGATCAGTACTGCATTGAAATGTAAATTTTCAATATCAGGGGGCCAATCTTTGTTCTCAATTTTAATTCAGCTCAAGCCTCCAACATTTTTCTTTATATCAAACTCTTTTTATTGCAATCTAGTACGTCTGATTATGAAATTTGTAACATTTGTTGATTCTTTTAGGAGCTTCCGTGTGTTAGGTATCGTGCTGCCAAGGCAATTGATGAATCTGCGGCAGCAGCTTTGCGTGATTCAATTCCTACAAAACTTGCTTCTGCGGTTTGGAACTGTATTTCAAAGTATAAATCAACTGTCCCAAACTTCCCACAGAGCGAAACATGCGAGCTCCTAATATTGGATAGATCTATTGATCAGGTTGTTGATCAATTCCCTTTTGTATAGTGCTAAATGCAGACTCTGTAGCAGACATTGCTTTCTTCTTTTGACATGTATCTTAATAATAACTCCTGATACAACATTCTATCGAAAGTTGAGCCCATATGTCAAACGAACTTGGCAGTGTCGGCAATGAATTCTGAAATAGTCTACATTTAGTACTTCTCAATATGTATAATATGGCCTTTTCTTTACTTTGCCTTTATTTTTGACTGTGTTGGACTTGTATGAGTAGATTGCTCCTGTCATACATGAATGGACTTACGATGCAATGTGTCATGATTTATTGGACGTTGATGGAAACAAATACGTGTTTGAGGTATGCACTCATTCACGATGTTTTTATCTTCCATCTTTTTTCTGTGTATTCTTTTCATTTCTTCTGATGTATAGATACATGTTATATTCTCTGAGTTATGTATATGGATGATACATAATGTGTATAGGTTCCCAGTAAAACAGGTGGTAAGCCTGAGAGGAAAGAGGTTCTCTTGGAAGACCACGATCCAATCTGGCTTGAACTTCGCCATGCACACATAGCAGATGTATGTTTTCTGCTATCAATCTTATTTCATGCTAAATGTTAGGTGTTTCTTCTATGAAAACTCATTGCTATGATGTTTTATGCATCTGACCTAAACATCAGGCTAGTGAAAGACTGCATGACAAGATGACCAACTTCGCATCGAAGAACAAAGCTGCACAACTCCAACAGAGTGCAAGGTTGGGATAATAATATGTTATAGTTAAAACTGACATAAAATATGTATTGTTGGAGCACCTACACCATTACTTCTCTACTTATTTATCGAAATACTAATATTGGGCAGAGATGGTAACGAATTATCGACGCGGGACTTGCAAAAAATGGTTCAAGCTATGCCACAATACACTGAACAAGTTGAGAAGATCTCTCTCCATGTAGAGGTATCTGTTTCTTTCTCAAACTCCTTGTAAAGGTTTAAATCTGTAATGAGTTGCAATAGCATCAACCTGTCCTGCGTATCCTTGCTTTCATTCAGATAGCTGGAAAAATCAACAAAATTATTCGAGAAACGGAGCTTCGAGAACTTGGACAACTAGAACAGGATCTTGTTTTTGGGGACGCTGGAGCCAAGGATGTCATCAATTTTCTGAGGACAAAGCAGGTGACATGTAAAGAATGTGTGGCTCACACTTCACTATGCTTAGTAACAACTCTTTTCCAAAAGTACTAAACAGCATTTTCTTTTCCCTTTTTCCATGCAGAACACGTCCCCAGAAAATAAGTTACGGTTATTAATGATCTATGCATCAGTGTACCCTGAGAAATTTGAAGGTGACAAAGCCTCAATGCTAATGCAGGTAACTAACTACACATCAAACTGACACTGAATTTCAATTTTTTTCCACATCAAACTAATACGCAGGTGATTTTTTTTCTTTTTGTAAATTTCCATTTTTTTTTTAACTCAATCAGTTAGCCAAATTATCGCGTGAGGACATGAAGGTTATAAGCAACATGCGATTGCTTGGCGGATCATCCAAAAAGAAATCATCTAGTGGCTTCTCACTGAAATTTGACGCCCACAAGGTGAGAACATGTGATAACACTTGTAATGGTTTAAAGAAGCAGGTGATCCCTAAGTAAGTTCTAATAGAGTTCAAGCTACGCATTCTTATTTTTGAAATCAGAAAAATCCAGCAGCGAGGAAGGATCGCACTGGTGAGGAAGAGACGTGGCAGCTATTTCGATTTTATCCCATGATAGAGGTATGATCTTAGTAGTACAAACTGTACTATATTGTGTGTCGCGTACAATATTTCTTTAGTTGAACTTTTTTTTTCTTTTTTTTAATTCAATATCTGCAGGAGCTGATTGAGAATCTTTGTAAAGGTGAGTTGCCAAACAATGACTATTCATGTATGAATGAACATAGTAGGGCTGTAAATAAGGAAGTCAGCAAGAGCAGCACCAACCAGAGTTCACCAGCACAGACAAGTCAACCGGCCGCTGGTCCTCATTCAATGAAGTCGAGGAGGACTGCCAATTGGGCAAAGCCACGTCTCTCTGACGATGGAAATTCAAGGTACTCTTTCACATTTTACAAACATGAAATTCAAGATTCAATAAATGAAATCTTGAAAATGAAATTTAGGACAAAGTAGTTGAAAGAAAAAAAAAATTATGCAAGTTAAAATTCTTATCAAAACTTGGAGTACGGAAAATTTTAGAAAAGAAACTTGTATAAACAAAGATTCAATAAATTAAACATAGTAAAAGTAGATAAGCATTGCTTATAAGTTATAAGATATAAAGAGGCCTCATTTTGAAAGTTACACCTAAACCTTACTGTCTTAATTCGGCACTGTATGCGTTGCATATTGTTCCACAAGAAATCAAGTCTTCTATTTACTGCCTCAATTCATGTCTAACCAATGTATTTATGCCGAATCATCTTTTAAATTTTCAGGTGAGGTGACATGAATATATTAAATGGATATGAATTAGGAAGTTAAAAGTTAGACAGGGTTTGAATTCTCACAACCTCACTTCTGTAGCTTAAACCTATGATAGTATTTGGTTTCTGCATTTGGTTGTTCATATCATGGGAAAACTTGTTTTGTTTTGCAGTGAATCAATTTTAAAGAGCGCTTCTACTGATTTCAAGAAGTTGGGACAACGTCTTTTCATATTCATCGTTGGAGGGGCAACTCGATCTGAGGTAGAATTATCTCTGCTTGGTTTATGGTAGTTTATGGATTCTCACTGATGGTTTTGTGTGAATGATATTTTCAGCTACGAGTTTGTCACAAGCTCACAACAAAATTGAGAAGGGAAGTGATACTGGGTTCTTCTAGTATAGATGATCCACCCCAGTATATCACAGTAAGAACAGTTTTACATCATTGTTTTTATTACTTTCATGGCAGAATATAACATCTCACGACAAGAGCTGGGTTAAAGTGCTTATATAAGTACTCATTCCTCTAACTGCATTTCAGAAACTGAAGCTGCTTTCGGAAACGAACGTATTGCTCGATGGCCTCAGAATATAAAATTTTCAGACGCCGTAGAGGACCAAGAAATGCACTTTGTAATGCATAAGCTTCTCAGCACGACCCTTTTGAAATTATCTATTTATATTAGAAAAACATGAAGGATTCCCAATTTTTTTTGGGAGTACGTTAAGATGCTGCAGAGGAAATAGAATCGGATTGTTGTGTCAAACACAAAATTTTGAAGGAGTCCATTGAGTTCTTGCTTGTAACTGATTGTGTTATGAAGTTTCAGAAATCGTGTAGAGGTATATGTATCTATTTATGTGTGTATGCATGTATGAATATGAATTATATCTTTTAAATATTGAAATTATCATAAACTTAATTACTAAAAATGACACTATTGTTACCTGTGCTCTTCTATGAATTTGTTATCCGTACTTTGACTAGTTCTTCTGTTTTTTAAATGCAGAGAGATTTAGTTTTTTTTTTTTTTTATCTAATTTAATTTTATAAAAGCTACTGTCCAAAATTGCAAAATAAGAGTTAGTATCCTAAACTGCTTGTTAAATCAAAAGAAATATCTTTCAAATGCCTATCCTTAGGCTCGAAGTGGAGGAAGAAGGAAACAAAAGCACTAATTCACAAATTTTGGATCATGAAAAGCAGAGTTTACACAAAGAACGATTACAAATACAAAGAACAACTTCCTTGAAATGCATCCCATCAGCTGATTTGCTTTCCTCCTCTTATCTCCTGGCTAGCTAGTCGAGCATTTCTTTTCTTGGACCTTCTTACCCTGGCATGTTGTAGCTTTCCTACAATCCCTTCACAAAGCCATCTAAGTTTTCCATCTGAATAAAGTAGTATATATCCCATCGAGATCCCAATTACCCCACCGCAACCATACCCCATCAACACAATTTTCCAGTCAAATACCTTTCTTTTGCCCGAATCATCTTCTTCCTCAACTGACATCGGTGGCGATGATTGTTCGACATTGTTGTTGTTGTTGTGGCATGTTTTGGGCAGTGGAAACCCACACAATCCCAAATTTCCACTGAAGGAGTTGTTATCAAATGTATTGAACTGGTTGCCACGAGGAATGGGCCCCTCCAATTGGTTGTGTGAAAGGTTCAAGAATGCAAGAGATGTTATATCAGCCAACTGAGTAGGAATCTTCCCTACAAGCTCATTAGAAGAGAAGTCTAACCATTCAAGGTTTGTCAAATTCCCCAATGTTGGTGGAATAGTACCTCTTAGTATATTATGAGAAAAGTTGAGGCCCTCGAGTGATTTAAGCCTCCTAATCAACTCTGGAATCTGACCTGTGAATTTATTGCTTGAAAAATCAATGGTTGTGAGACTGGTCTGGATCTTCACCAGCTCAATATGAAAGCCTTTGATAGTGATCATCACAGAGTCCCTATATAAGTCATCTCCCATGTAGCCCATTTTGTCATTCTCTCCATTAATCATCGCTTTGAAATTCTCAAAGTACTTTATTGGAAGAGTGCCACCAAACTTATTGTAGGAGACATCAATGATTCTTAACTCGTGAAAGGGAAACATAGTTTTGGGATTTTCTATAGAACCATAAAATCTGTTAGACCTTAGAACTAAAACTCGTAGGTTTGGAAGAGTTTCTAGCCAGTGGGGGAATGTGTCACTCAACATGTTGTTACCAAGGTCTAGAACTTCAAGACTCCTGCAGTTGATTAATGAACGGGGTAGGGTTCCTTCCAACTGATTACTATTTAGATTCAGATTTCTCAAAGAATTGTCTATGTTTGCACAGGTTGCAGGAATGGTGCCATGGAATTTGTTTTCCCTCAAATCTAAGACTGAAAGATAACTCAAATTTTCCATGCATGGAGGGATTGTGCCGCTTAAAGTATTATAAGAGAAATCGAGGATCTCAAGGAATGTCATATTGCAAACCGCAGCGGGAATCTCTCCCTCAAATTGGTTTTTTGACGCTAAAAAGACTCGCAACAAAGGTGGTAATGAAGTTGGAAGAGGACCTGAAATTAAGTTCGAACGAAGGTCAAGAAATAACAAGTTTTCTCGAGGAAGGGACTCTACTTTTGTTAAAAAGTTATGGGAAAGATTCAAATAGTTCAAGGATTCCTTTCCGGCTTCCCATAACGAAATTCGACCAATCTCACCAGCGATAAAATTTTTGCTCAGGTCTAAGTCGGTTAAAGATGGTAAGGCAAATATCCAAGGTGGTATTGTCCCGTTGAGAAAGTTATTAGATAAGCTGAGATAGTTTAACTATAAAATGCAAGGTTCCCGAAGAAAAATCTTGTGTGGCATTACTGTGAAAATCGGGAATTCTGCCTACAAAATTGTTGAATGAAAAAACTAAGCTAGTTAGCTGCTCCTGGCTAAAAAGTGACCTTGGAATCTGGCCACTGAAACCGTTATAAGAGAGATCCAATGTGTCAAGTGGACTACTCCGATCAGACTTTGGTAATGACCCAGTAAGATTGTTTCCATAAAAAGAAAGTACCTGCAAATTTGGCAGTCGGAAAATGTGCTCTGGGACCTCCCCGCGCAACTTACATAAGCTGAGATCAACTGAAGTGATTGAAGATGTGAGGTTCATCAAGGACATGGATGGCACTGAGGACATGTCAACACCCATCAGGTGGAGTGTTCTTAAGTTGGTTAAATTCTGAGCTATTCCCTTGAAGGTTTCTGCCTCCATGTGTAGTGCATTGCTTCCGCCTTGTGTCGACATCTCCCTAAGCTCGAAATGCGCCAATCTAGAAAGGTTGGAAATCTCCAAAGGAACATAACCACTGAAATTGGAGGAACTCAGAGAAAGTTTGGTCATGTTCTTGAATTGGCCGAACTCCGGCACAACAGCGGAAGCTCTGAAATCATTGTGAGAAAAATCTAGCTCCCCGAGATGGCGGAGAAGGAACAGGCTGCTGTTGGAGCTAATTGGGCCATGAAGCCCGCTGCAACGAGGTTTAGGCCAATCATGTGGCCAGTAACCTCCTCACACAAAACTTGACTCCATTTGCTGCAACTCTTACTAACTAGTGTACCAAGTTTTAACGTTATTGCGCTCATAACATATCCTGAAATCAGAGGTGTTGATGGAAAAGGAGCCAAGGAATTGGAGCAGAGCAGTGCATTCTTCAGGATGGCATTTTGGCCCAGCTATGGCAGAAGAAGATAATGATATTGATATCGATAATGAAAAATAGAGAAGGTGGCAAAGAATAGATAGCAAGAAGAGGGCGTGCATCTGAATACGTGATAACCAAACCATCTCTTCCTTTCTTTCCCTTAGCCAAAAGCATGCAAATGTCGCTTATCAAGATTATTTGTACTCTTCATATTAAGGATATGGGTTACGTTGTCACTTCTAATACGCAAAAAGTTAGTATTTGGGGAGAAGTATTCTTATTAGGGCATTTGACACTTTTGCCTCCACCGTCTAAAACGTTGACATTCTAAATTTCTGTATTTTATTAAATTATTTCCAGAATTTAATAAAATATTACATAATAATATTTTCTAATCATTGATTGCAGTCATATCATCTTAATAAAAGCAGCCTTTGTAATTATTACATGTGCTCATTTGAGAATAACTATTTAGAAAAGTACAATAGTTATCAATTTTCATCCTAATTTTTTAATACGTAGCTTATTATTATTTTATTAAAATGAAAGTCGTATTAATTAAAAAAAATCTATAATGAAAATTATGATAATTTATTATCATGTTAATTAACATTTTAGAGTTATTGTTTTTAATACTATTTTATTATTAACAATTTAATGGTGACATAACATGGTATGAATTTTAATATTTTTGTTAATTTAAGGACATTCTATAATACCTAATTAAATTAAAGAGATATTATATCGTTGGTTTACAACTTACCAATTCACTCAAAAAAACCATTATTGTAACATATCAAGTACTATTAGACGACTGCTGGCCAACCTCGATACAAAAGTAATTATAAAAGTTTAGTTGCTCAAGGCACTGTATAAAAGAAAAACTAAAGTTACACCTTCCACCCTCTGTAAATTATTTGGACACACCGACTAATAAACTTATAACTTGTTTTATACTTCGTACATTATTTAAATAGTTTTTTATTATATTTTCTCTCATAAAAAAATTTTAATTTTCAATTTGAAATTATTTTACAGACATTTATCAAATAGAGCTGAGTTTGAGCACATAATATACGTTATATGTGAAATTAATCAGTTTGTAGTACAAGTCAAATCGATAATACTAAAAGCTAATTTTTATAGACTTTTTCAGATCTGGAAAGTTGACTGCTAGTCGTTTTTGTCCACACTTATTTGTACGATTATGCATACGTACAATAAAAAGACCGACAGTAAGGATGTCAAATGGACAAGAATTTTGATGTTGTCCTTGAGGTAGAGGACCCCTTGAAACGCCTGCAGA
This sequence comes from Antiaris toxicaria, assembly GCA_035233585.1. Classification (NCBI taxonomy): domain Eukaryota; kingdom Viridiplantae; phylum Streptophyta; class Magnoliopsida; order Rosales; family Moraceae; genus Antiaris; species Antiaris toxicaria. The sequence goes on from CP141161.1 coordinate 12,930,064, forward strand.
TACAGAAATCCATGGTTAGTTCTCATTATTTATTCAGCTTTTTTCTTTTTGTTCTTGTTTTTTTTGTTTTTTATTTTTTTAGTTTTCTTTTAGTTTTTTTTTTTTCCCCCACTAAAGATAGGTGATTCCAAGTTGGGAGAAGGGGGTGAAATAGCACTTTACATTGGTAGGAATGAAAATAGTAACAGGAATGAAAATAATATAACTAAATAATATAATTAAATAAAAATAATATTCTTAAACACTGAAAATATCTCTGACAATAGAAACCCCCAAATCCCAGAGGAAACCCCAATCTGATTTCCATTTTCTCAAAAATATAAACCCTTAGAGGAGGCATCAAAACTCTAGCCCTCAAAATCTCACGGATTTCATCTTCTACTAACATCTGATTTGCACAAAATAGGTTAGATTTTCATATTTTTACCAAATTTGCGGCAAAAACCTTCAATTTCTAAATTTTTTTTTCAGCTTCAAACAACAATCGATTAGAAGAAAATCAATAGATTTTGAGAGAAACCCAGAATTTCGAAAATGAACATAAAATTTTGAGAAAACAAACTCTGTTATGATTTTTTCTATGTATTTTCATATTAAAATTGTTATTTCCTTGAAAAGAAACAAACATCAGCCATTGTTTTGTTTTAGTGCATCAATCTAACTATTTCTAATTTTGAAAATTTATGTATTTTCTTTATAATATTATTATTTCCTTGGTGAAAACATGCAATAGTTTTTGTTTGGTTTTTAGTGCATAAATTTAACTGTTTCTATTTTTGAAAATCCATGTATTTTCATGTTAATCTTATTATTTCTTTGCCAAAAAAAAATATTGATTAAAAAAAATAAAAACTGCAATAGAATGATATTAATAGGAAAAGAACCTGTAGTAGAACACATAAAAAGAATACCATTACTCCAGCAAGGTTAACAATAAAGAAAGGATCAACTAGCAAATCAATAACAAAAAAACCACAATCTTTGTGCATGCAAACAAGTAAAAAGAAAAAAAAAAAAGAAATACAGAAAATACATTAATTTGCATGCAAAAATTACAAAAAGGTTTATTAACAAAAAAATTCTTGACCATGAAATGCAAGAATTGAAGTTCAAAAAACCAATGGTAGATTGGGATCCATCGAGAAAGATTGTAAATAATTACATCTTAAAAGTAATAGGTGATATAAAGAAGAGATTATCTCCATCACAATTAGAACTTTTCAAACAAAGACTATTTGGGAGATTCCTTCGCTTGAAAAAAAGCAACAAATTCCCCACTAAATCTGTCTAACAACTAATTTGCCGCAAGTAAAGCATGGCAATATATTGGTGCTTGCATTCAAGTTTGATTAAAGAAAAAGGGTTATGGGAATGCAAGATTTTTCCCTAATAACGGGGCTTGACTATGGACCGATACCTTACAAACTGCTACAAAATAGACCAAAGGTTACATTCCTGGAATAATATTTTGACAGGCAACCTGTCACAGTGGAAGACCTTGCGTACATGTTTAAAGCTGGAGAGTAAATATTAGCACAAGTATCCGATAATGAAGTAGTAAAAATGACGAATCTCTACTATATTGAGAAGTTGATTGTTTCAAAATAAAACAAACAGAAAATCCGTGAAAAATATTTGAAACTAGTCTATAATGAAGAAGCGTTCAAAAAATATCCATGGGGGATTACGTCATATATGAAGATATTGCATGACTTCAAACAAGGAATTAGCAGTACATCTAATTTTATGGATTTTCACATACAGTTCTGATTTGGGTGTTCAAAACACTACCATTCATGATAGAAAAAGATATTACAAACCTTCATAGAAAAAATGCTACATCAAAGATGTTGAATTGGGAGTTAGCATCCTAACTGAAATAGGATAAGCTCAACAAGTTTTTTGACACTAAAAAGATAAAATCATAGTAACTATCTATATTATCTAAGTATTTTCGCGTTGAACATATTTATTTCCTTGGAAAATACACAATAATCTTTTACTTGATTTCTAATAAAACTATTTTAGTTCTAAAAATCAATATGTTTTCATAATAATATTATTATTTCCTTGGTGAAAAATAATCTTTTACTTAGTTTCAAATAATAACTAACATTGTTTTTATTGTCTCATAACATCAAATTGATGCAACTTCCATATAACTACTCAAGAAAGAAAAGAAAAAAAATTACATGAAATATTTTATGAAAGAAGATCAATCAAAAAAGGAAAGGCAAGACAATCAACAGAAACAAACTGAAAACATTTAAATTAAGTATTTAGATGACCATTTTGAGGATCCTCCCCCGTATTCAAAATCAGATATCAAAGTTTTGACAATAAAAATGCAGAAACTAGAAAAAGCTCGAGATATTGTATTTTTATAATTGTTTTAAAATGATAGTAATAATTTTTAACATGACAACGACATACAAAAATAATCAACACTAATAATACTTACAATGTTTTTATTCATGTTGTTGAAATATTAAACTAACAATTTTTTTTTTGAAATTGGACTATATAATATATTTTATAAGTAATATTGAAAATTATAGCACATTTTTAAATTGATGATAAATTAAAGTATATATTTTTGTTGTTGTTAAAATAAATAGGACTTGATTATAATTTTACAACAACTTTTGTGAAAGGTAATTCCACATATGAATATGAGGGGTATTTTTATAAAATTAGAGAGATAATTAATATTAAATTAGAAGAGAGATCACAATATTGAATGAAATAGACATAATAATTAAATTGTAAAATAGTAGTGCGGTAATATGAACACTACTTTTGCTTCTTCACTTCTTTTTCATTTAAAGAGAGCCTTTTCTTTTCCTAAACACCTTGAGTCCAAAATTTAGTAGGCAAAAAAAGAAAAATTTAAAGGAAGGCCCCAAAATTTCCCTCTAAATAGCTTATAAATTTGTTAAAATCAAATTTTAAAAATTAAATATGATGAGCAAGTTGTGGCAGGAGCCCAATTATGAGGCCTTACTGGTAGGGCTTATTTTTTAACCATTTGATGAAATTTCAATATCTAAGATATCGAAAGTGTATAATAACTAAAATAAATATTGATCTATAGGATTGCATTTTAAAAAAATGAAATCTCTCATTTTCTTTTTCTTCTTCTTTTTCTTTTCTTCTTTGTCAACAAGGGGACATCGATTGTCGAATATAAAGTGACAAGTGAGTAATCAAGGTGCGAGATCCTCTACAACTTCGTGGGAATGGAAGCTTGAGGTGCAAGACCCTTTCGCTAGTGGAAGGTTAGGGAGGAAGGGGGAGGAGGTGGCATGGCTGGGACCTATCTTGTTACAAGTGTTTGGGACCAATCTCATCACAAGTTGTTAGGAGCTGGGGCTGATCTCATCATCGGGTGGGGGGGTTAAAGTCGATCTCATCAACTAAGGGGAGGTGGGGTTGGTTATTACTATGGCCGATCTAGTCATCAGGGGTTGGTGGCCTTGGAAGGTTGAAGGTAGGGAAGACGGTCGAGGAGGGTCATGGTGGGGGGAAGGTGTGTCGTCAAGGTACGGGTTAGGGTCTTCATATGGGTGAGGGGTCTACTAGCATTGAGAGGTTAGGGAAGGTCACTAGGGGAGTGGGTGCTTATTATTGGCGCGGCGGTGGGAAGGCAGGTCAACGAAGTTGGGGAAAATTGGGTATTTTTTAATTTCTTTTTTTTCCTTAATTTTTTTAATTTCTTGGTGTATATTATGAGATAAAGAATATTATAATTATTATGTATAAGTAAATTTCAATCGTTTAATTACATCTAGATAGTTAAAAAATAAACCCTATCACAATTTATGGTAGACTCTCTCAAGAAAGTTTTATCATAACCTTGTCCAAATATAATAATATCGCTATCATTTTCCAAAATATGTTTTACGCATTTGTTATTTATTAGTTTTGTGGTGTTATTACTTTGTTAAAAGAGAGAAAAAAAATTGTAGTTGAATTTTTTTTTCAAGAGTTTGAAATTACAATATTTCATTAAGAAAAAATTAAGGAATATTAACTTTAATATCAATTTTTATATATCAATCTATGTGATATGTAAGTTGGTATTCTTTTATTGATAAATATTTAAATCATTGTTACATCAATTAATTATATCTATAAATGATAATATTATATATGAGTTAGTATTAAAAAATTTAGGATTAAAGCTAATGTCCCTCGTATTACTCTTTTCTTAAAAACCACTCCTTTCTACTTTGCTAGTCTCATGTGTTCTCATTCTCAGAAAAAAAAAAATTCTATTCTCTTTTACGATAACTCTAATGTAATGCTAAATTCATATGTCAAGGATAATTTTTGATATTTAAATAAAAAAAGACTCTTTAATAAAATGTCGTTTCTAATATTAAATTTAGCGATTGCTATATATTAAAAACAAGTATAACAATATCAAATTGACATTTAATGGATATTGATTGATTGATACATTGACTTTTTTATTTAATTACTTAATATTGTCATTTTCAAATTATTTTAAAATTAAAGTTTACTTTTATAATTTCTAAAGCCCAGCGATTATGTACTTACAATTGAAATATTATTATATGCATTATAGCACAACACAATTTTTGACCAAATATGACATTGGTTTGGGCATTTGAACTCAAGATGATCCAAGATCTTCTTAAAGTGCATATTTTTACTTTCTTTTTTTTTATTATTATTATTAGATGTAATGATTTTCAAATGACATATTACTTTTTTGTTTTTCCATTTCAATGTAGAAAATTTCATTAGACAAAATTTATTTTAGAAAAGATATCATTTAAAAATTTAGCTTAAGGTCTCGAAATCTATTGGACCAACTTTGAGATCTATTTAATTAGTATGTTTGCTTAAAAAAAAAAGAGTGATATAGTATATTTGAATATAATGTTTTAAAATAATAGAATGATTGAAATTAATATAACCAAATAACATAATTTAAATGAATTACATATTAACATACTAAGTTTACCCTCATTCTTTTCTCTCTTTTCCCTCTTTCACTTACCTTCCATTCCTCTCTCATTTCTTTCTCTATCTTTTTGTGTCTCTTTCTTTCTCTTTTTCTCTCCTTTCTCTCACTACCCTCTGTCTCTCTCCCTCCCTCCTTTGTCTTTTCTCTCCCCTCATGCTGCTGCCATTATAGAATGCTAGAGAGGAAGATGAAGTCCGCAAATGGCACATCTGCTCCGACTAGACGTCCACAACTCGATCTAGTATGTGAATAAAAGGAGAAACTTAGCCCTATTCTTGACTTCTTTCATCAACCGCTCAAATCCACCTTAATCTCATCAAAATTCTTACCAACCATATTAAAATCACACGATTCACCATTCTCTCTCCCTCGTCGAAGAAGTCGTTGTCGTTGCTGTAGTACTTGGTGAACCAGAGATCGTGCTGAGAATTGCAACAAAAAATCATGACCTCACTTAGCAATGCTCGAAGAATTGACAAGATCGTCATCTTCTCCAGTGATGGCTTTTTCTCTGCATTGGATTGTCATCAGTCGCTAGTGGGAAAATCACAAACGCTAGAAATTGCAAAGTCCAAAAATGCCAGGAAAATCCATGGAAATATAGGTATTTCCTATATTTCTTATTATTTTCTAAATTATAGAAAAATAGGAAATATTGAATTTTTATGAAAATATGAGAAGGAAATACTGGATTTCTATGGAAATAAGAGTATTTCCTATATTTTCATTCATAACAATAAAGAACAACAGTGCACCGAGGAGTATGTAGTCTGTTGTGGAGTATATCAGTTAGTAGATTCCTTGTCGCAACCAACGAAAATCAACAAACCTTGGAATCACAAAGGAACAAAAAAAGGTACCAACAAATAACTACAAATACCAGTAAATAACAACAAAAGCCGAAAGTGCAAAGAAGTGAGCTCAACAGCCATTGATTCGTCGCCGCAACCTCACACGATGGCTGTCTAGTTCTGATCTAGATCATCGGAGCTAGATCGCCACCTTTTCCAATTTTTGCAAAACAACTTAAACCAGATCTAGTTGAATCTCATTGAATCTGGCCTCTTCGTGCATGGAGCATTGAACTCAAGTAGTCATCATAACGATTTCATTGAGTCCGAACCTAGAAAGAATGAGAGAGCTTAGTCGTGGCAATTTCATAATCGTCGAGCACAACCTTCGTCACTGGCACAAAAAGGACAAAGCTCTGCTGTAATTGCTGGTTGTTGGAGGAAGGAAAGAGATTCTCTGCTGGCTAGGAAAAATGGTGACTGTGAACTTCAAGAGAAGCTTGCGTGCATGAGATCGAGAGAGAAAAGAGAAAGAAAGAAAGAGAGAGGAAAAAGAAAGAGAGAGGGGGAAAGACTGATCTAATGAAGTGTAAGGTAAAAATGAAAAATAATTAATTTATTTGGCCAAATCTATAATTCCACTTTTTACTAATTTCACATTACATTCTACAATTTAACCATTATATCTATTTTATTTAGTGTAATGATCTCTCTTTTAATTTAATATTAATTATCTATTTAATTTTACAAAAATTCTCCTTATATTCATATGTGAAATCACATTTTGTAAAAGTTGTTGGGAAATTGTAATCAAGCCCTATTTATTTTAACAACAATAAAAATATATCCTATAATTTATGATCAATTTAAATTTTACTATAATTTTTAATATTATACGGTGTTATTTTAAAAAAAATAACATTGTTAGTTTAATATTTCAACAACACGAATAAAAACATTGTAAGTACTGATAATTTTGATTATTCCCGTATGTCATTCTTATGTTAAAAATTATTACCATCATTTTAAAACAATCATAAAAATGCAATATATGGCTAGAAATTTTTTCCATGACAATAACACTATAATTATCCTCTATAATTGAAAATTAAGAGTCCGTTTGGATGGGGTATTTATTTTTGGAAAATGGAAAATTTTTAGATATGAAAAATAAAAAGTTGTTTGAAATTTTTTTCAAAAATAAAAAGTTGTTTGGGTGGGTGAAAACATTTTATTTTTAAAAAACTCTTTTTTTATTTTTTAAAAATGAAAAATATTAGATATTCAGATATAAAAATTTAAGAAGATTTTTTTTTTAAATAAAATTTTTTTATTTTTTAAATTTAAGGGTGTAAAAACAGACGGAGGTAAACCTTTCTATAAATTCATCAAAAATCAATTCTTTAATTTCATTTCTTGAATTATTAATTTTTATTATTCTTTCCGGCGTCGACACGTATAGTCGCCACCAATCCTCTTCGGCCAATATACCACTTCTTCCCAGTTCCCACGCATAAAATTTCGCTTCCCCAAACTCCTCCCATCCACCGACGCGAGGCCGCCGTCGCCGTGATCAGTCTCCTTCCTCCGCCGTGCTCCGCCGACCCCTTCTTAGCTCCTCTCCGGCCTCCAATGGATCCAGCCATTCCAATCGTGGTGGTCTCTGTCCTCCTCGGCGCTTTCCTCGCCTTCGCCTTCTTCGGGAGCTACCTCCAAAAGCGGAGATCCGATGTCCAATCAATTTCCAAACCGGAGCTCCAATCCGATCCCAAAACCCGATCATCCAAGCCTTCTCAGCCGACCTCCAAGAAGCACCACTCCAAACCTCATTCTCATGCCTCCGATAAGGTAAAGGACTCTCTCTTGTCCGTCTGTTTGGTTGCCAGTAAAACGAGAGAAAATAATGCAGGAAAGGAAGGTCTTGCTGTAAAAAAAAAAAGAAAAAAGAAAAAAAGGAAGTCATCTTTCACTCGATCGATATGTAATTGGTTCATTTCTGTCAAATTCGCCCTTTTCCTAGCTATATCAAGGAATCAAGATTGCTTAAGTTTAGCTTCAGATATACATATATATAATATGTTTACATATATGTGTGTGTATATACAATTTTTACTGTTTGGATGAATCTTTGGATGTGCAATGTAGGATCAAACCAAACGGCATCATCCGTTGGATGTGAATACTTTGAAAGGTCATGGAGATGCTGTCACAGGCTTATGCTTCTCCTCTGATGGAAGAAGTCTCGCAACCGGTAATGGCGAATCGTTATTTTTTTTTTATTTAAGATTGTTTATGGGTTATTTATGATTTAATTATATGCATACAGCTTGTGCGGATGGGGTGATTAGAGTATTTAAGTTGGACGATGCTTCAAGCAAAAGTTTCAAGTATGAATTTGGATATGTGAACTTCAAATTCAACAATTCCTCATGGTTTTCTTGCTTTTGGGTTCTCAAAATTTTGGTAATTCGTGAACAGATTCTTGAGAATTAATTTGCCTGCTGGAGGTAATCCAGTGGCAGTTGCATTCTCTGATGATGCATCATCTGTTGTTGTGGCTTCGCAAACTGTGGCTAGTGGTTGTTCCCTATACATGTATGGAGAAGAGAAGCCCAAAGCATCTGAGGAAAATAAGCAGCAAAGCAAGCTTCCTCTTCCAGAAATCAAGTGGGAACGTCACAAGGTCCATGACAAAAGAGGTATCCTCACTTTGTTTGGAACTGCTGCGACCTATGGCAGTGCTGATGGGAGTACAATTATTGCTTCTTGTTCAGAAGGTATCTTCCGATCTCTTATACCGTGTCCAGCATATATGCCAATGCCAATGCTTTATTTGTTACAAAAAAAGTGTGAAAATTGCATATTTGAGATTTTGTGCTTCCATTAATAATGCTATTTCTAATGCTACAGCTACCTTTTGTCATCATCATTACGTTTTGGAATTCGTAATAGTATAGTTTTAGTGTTTAAATAATTTAGAAATGATAAAATTTGTAATGATTAGGTGAAAAAATTAAGGCACCAACCAATAGCATTAAATGCTAAATTTAATATTTGCTGTACTTGGGGGCAAATTTTCCACCAAAGTTTAGCGTTATCAGCTAAAGATAGCACTCCATTGGAGACCAATTTCTTTACTCAAATACCAAAATGTGACATTGGCACATTTGTTTGGTACTCAATTGGAGATGCACTTAACCTGCCTCAGAAATTGTACTCATTTGTTTCATATTACATGTCTCTGATACACTCGGGATACTGTTAAGTGTAAGAATTCGTTTTTAACCTAAATCTCTTTATATTTTTGGAAACAATTTGATGTTTTGGTTGTTTAACTGGATTCCTTATTAAGTAATTAGCATCGCTATAATAATGTAAGCTTAGCAAGGCCAAGGGCATTAAGAGCTATGACCAATGTGACAATAGGAACAAGACATTGGTTATAATAGGCCACAGAGAATTTTTGTTCGCACATGGTGAGTAACAATAGGAACATCAAAAAGTTGCAAGTAGGCAAAAGTACCAATCGTTTAGTACCTCAAAGTTTTACTCTATTGGGTATGCATGACCTGACTCTCATTCCCTCGTTTGCTTCCTGGTCTCTTGTCTACCCCATGTGCTAATCCCCATAGTCTGTCTCTCCGTGTTGAAATGAGATAAGAAATGGTGATAAGCATACAAATTTGATTGTTGATTGATAGACTATTGAGGATCGTAAACCTTTTAAGCCCATTTATCATGTAAATTCTCGTTTTTCTTTTTTCTGTGCTTCTGATTTTTTGCTGCCTCCAGGTACTGATATTATACTTTGGCATGGTAAAGCTGGTAAGGAAGTTGGGCATGTTGACACAAACCAATTGAAAAACAACATGGCTGCTATATCACCAAATGGACGATTTATTGCTGCAGCTGCTTTTACTGCTGATGTGAAGGTAAAAATCTCTACCGTGTCTGTAATTACTTCTTAAAAGTAATAACATCACTCCATTAGCTTGTGGTTGGCGTTAATTTTTATGCTTATGGCACTTCCTGCTAATGCTATTTACAATAGATGCTTACGTTGGAGTTCTTCTATTCTTCTAAGAACAGAAGAAGACATGTATTGGAGCTATTTATGTTGCTAACAATTTATTTTTCTCCAAAAAAAAAAAAAAAAAATCATTCAATACATTTTATTTCTTTTGATAATCTACTCTTGCAGGTTTGGGAGATTTTATACTCAAAGGATGGTTCAGTCAAGGAGGTTTCAAAAGTTATGCAGCTTAAAGGACACAAGGTATGCTTTTCAAATGCATAACATAACCTCTCTTTTATAGATTCGAGAGATTTTAACCTTTTGTTTTTGTTACGTAGTTCTACTTTGGTCTGTTGGTCGACATATGTTTTCTAAATCATGTTTTGTCCTATTGTTGTTTAGAGTGCCGTGACATGGTTATGCTTTTCTCCAAACTCGGAGCAAATCATCACAGCATCCAAGGATGGCTCAATAAGAATTTGGAATATAAATGGTACGTTTAATCTTAGAAGTTACCCTTATTATACCTGTTATGAGAGTTGTCTCTATCCTACTTCTTAGTATATTTGTCTCCCCTTATATATATATATATACACGTATATGTATTGAAAAAGGATGCAGCCACGAGGAACAGACACAAAAGTAACAAACAAAGAAATGTGAGATTGATTGAACTTTTCTTTTTTGCCTCAAGTTTTAGGAACCTAGTTTCTAGTCACGTAAGTAATTCATCTTAATGCTAATGGGATTTATTTAAATGTTTTCTTGATTTTGACTTTGTTCATTCATCCTGATCACTATTCTCATCTTTTCATAAAAGTTCGGTATCAGCTGGATGAGGATCCGAAAACACTGAAGGTGTTTCCGATTCCACTTCATGATCCAAAGGGGGCTACTTTGCACTATGATCGTCTTAGCATATCTCCCGACGGAAGGATATTGGCCGCAACCCATGGTTTTACACTGCAGTGGTTATGTGTTGAAACTGGAAAAGTTTTGGACACAGCTGAGAAGGCCCATGACGGTATATGTGCTTCTTAATATTAAAAACCAGTTTTAAAATACAAAATGATTCAGGCACTTGTGTTTGATGTTCTGAATCTTTTCTTCCCTCATGCAGGTGACATAACTTGCATTTCATGGGCGCCTAAGGACATCCCAAAAGGTAATCACACCATATACACCCTGTTTTGTTCAATGATCTCACTGTGTTTCAGAGAGGGGAAATCATTTCGGACTTAAACCTAGCCCATCGCTTGAGATTAATGTTCTCACCCATTAGGTTTGGTATCTTTTGTCCAGGCATCTAGCTAATTTCATGATAAGATTACTAACCTAGAAAAACAGCCATGGCTGACCCAAAACACCTACTACAAAACGCCACGAGTAATTGGCTAAGGAAGCATGTCTCAATTTTTCTCTTTTTTTAGCTAAAGAGACAAAGCAAATTTTATCAACCTCTGTGATGCATGCAATTAAATTTGGATGGTCTTGTTTAGGCTGATATTTGTTATGCACGATCTTGAGAATGTTAAGAATACCATGTCAAGATTAGGGATTGAATTTGTCAGTGGTTAGAAACTTGAACCTATCTAGAGTTGGACCTAGATTTATTTCTTTTGTTCCGTGTGTAATATGCATAACATATCCAATCAATTTTCCTATAGGAGATGGGAAAGTGATGCTTTTGGCCACGGCAAGCGTCGACAAGAAGGTAAAGCTGTGGGCAGCACCGTCACTGCCCGCGTCATAAAGCAATCTTATAAGTCTGGGAAGCTTTTACTTGCAAGAGCTCCAGAACAGTACTTTTAATTAACGTTGTAATGCTACATGGGTTTTCACCTTCGTTCCTTACAAGTAAAGAGCTCTAACAAATCGTGAAAGTTCCGTATGCCATCAGAGGGAGAAACTAGGTAGAAACTCGGAACACATTAACACTCGGTTCGGTTGAGAAAACATATCCTTTGTATTTCATTTGGGTAGCCCAATTTTTCTGGGATTTTGGTAACCAAACATCTTATACTGAAACAGAGAGCGGTTGGTTTATGTTGCGAGGAAATCGTTAGACATCAGTTCGTGCAAGTGCACTAGGTAATGACGGAGTCGGTGGATGCCTTACCATGCTGCTGTAACCATGTATATTTATTCACTTTTAGAGAGTGACGCTTTTGCTGCTTGAAAATATATCCCAGATGAAAACAGAACTTAAAAACATGAAAATGAAATCCCAAATATGGAATACCGACCCTTAAAAGTGGATAATTTGTTTCAAAAGCCGAAATATTGTTGTTGTTCTTATTATTATTATTATTATTTAATCGGTCGTTGTATACAGGTGGCTCATTTTTTTTTTTTTTTTCCATTTTTTTGGCTAAAGAGAGCAGGTTTTTTGACATTAAGATAGTGGCTAAAAAATGCTACCCCCCAACTGGTATTAATAAACATTAAACTAACTAGAAAAACAAAAGATCACCGAAGGGCCTAGGTGAGGTGTTATAGGAGTTCGTTTCTTTGGCCGAGACTTTGTTTCAAATCTCCTCCATTACGGTGGTCGGACGTTTGTCGATAATTTATTTTATGAGAGATTCATAAATTGACTTGGGTGGATTTATCACTCGGGTTATAAGCTCTCTACCCCCATAATCTTTTTTTCTTACTATCAAAAAATATATATATATAAAAACCGAAGATGGTTACTTAATAATCTGTTGCAATTCCAAGAGAACATTTTATGGATCACTATCTTCAATAGTTAAATATTCAATTTCAATTAAATGTATGTTTGGTTGGTGGTTGAATATTTAAGTATCCTTGAATGTTTTTATTATAATAATTTAACTTAAATTTAAATATAAATTTTCACATTTTTGAAATCTATATCTATATTTATTTATTTTTTAACCTTTATATTGTTAAAATGTGATATTTAATAAAAGCTATTAAAATGCACCTTTAATTTGAAACACAATTCAAATTCTACTTTTGAATGCATTTTTAATAAATATTCAATGTAATATACAATCTAAACGGGTATTTAGTATAAGTTTATTTAATATATTTGAACAGAAATTTAAATTTTTATAAGTGAAAATAATTGAAGAGAATAAAAGTTAAAATTCTACTAAAAGTGAGACGCCAGTAAAAAAAATGCCCAGCCCAAGACAGGAGATGAGGCAAAGCAATCATGTACAGGTCTTCGTTTGAGGTTTAACGAGTGTGTCTTTTCATTTTCTTTGAACTTCATTAATCGCATCCATCACTGCCGCAGTTCCAAAAGGGCGACTGCGATCTTTGCTCACAACGCAAGCTTTGTGCCTGCAACTCGATCTGATGATAACATAAGTTCCTTGTGATAGCCATCACGACGGTGAGGAGGAAGGCTAGCAACGGCAATGGTGGTACTTTAATCGCGTCCATCACCGCCAGAGCTCCAAAATAGTGATGTGATCTTTGATCACAATGTGAGCTTACTCCTATGACCTGATCCAATAATCACGTGGGTTCCTTCGCGACGACAATGTAGACAATGAGGACGAAGGGTTACACGACAATGACGATGCTTTGTTAGCGACGAGGTCGACGACAATGGAGGAGAGAGAGGGAGGAGGCAGAGAGAGAGAGAGAAGGGGTTTTAGGGGTTTCTGAAAAAAAAAAAAAAAAAAACTAATAATAGTAAAATTGAAGTAATATTGGTATTTTAACACGTAATAAATATAAACATGCTATAATTTTACTTTATTCTAAATATATTATACGGTGAGGTTTTCCTAAATGAAATTGAACTTTTAAAAAATTTTAGATCCTTGTAAGACATATTTATCGGATAAAATCCATCATATTTTAATCATGGCATATCTAGTCGGAATAAAAGTCGATTTTTGCAAATTTCATTCAGTTGAAATCTATTTAAGATTGATTTTAATTGTAATATATTGATGGTTTCTATAATAGCTAATCTATTAAATCTTTTTTTATATCTATCACATAGAGTTTAAATATTAAATGTTGAGGCAAAACAAATAATAATTGTGATACGTATAAATGTGTATCCTAATATGTTAAGGAATTAAAAATTAAGAGAAAATGGTTTTTCTTGTGTTTCAATATTCTTATATTTACGCTTTGAAGTTTTTATTTGAATGTGTGAAGGTGGCTTAATAATAAATAAATACTAAATTTTGGATAATTATGTAAAATAAATAAATATTATATATATTTTGGATCAAATTTTGAACTAAATTTTGGATTACATTAGATTGAATTGGTTGTTTTGAAGATAAAAGTGTACCTAATAAAAAAAAAAAAAAGAAAGGTCAACTTTCAAGAATTGACATTCAATTTAATTCAATTAAAATTAATTATCCCCATAAAACATAAACTGGATTGGATTGGACCATTCAATTTGGTTAATTAACTGGATCATAGAACTAATCCTTATATTAAGGACCAAAAAAAAAAATGAAAAACAAACTAAACCTACACTTGCTTTCAACCAGTGGGAAATGTGAATAAAGATTAAAAAAACTTTTTGTCCATTTAGACACAATATTGTATTCAAATACAATGTAAATTTAATAAAATGTATATTTGGATATCTCAATATTATATTCAAATACAAATACTTTAAAATATAAAATCCAATATAATTATTATTCATTCTTTCTTTCTTTTTTTATATTTTTATCAATCACATCATATACTCTCTCTCACCAATAACCCAAATATATATTACATTTAAATACAATATAAGAAGATCAAGAGTTTTTGGATAAATGTTTCATCCGCCCCAATCATTTGTCATGGAGAGCTCCGATATTGTTTGTGAAGAAGAATGATGGAACGATGAGACTTTGTCTCGATTACAAAGAACTGAACTAAGTGACTATAAGAAACAAATACCCGTTGCTAAGGAATGATGATTTAGTTGACCAACTACAAGGTACAATTGTGTTTTCAAAGATTAATTTAGGATTTAATTATCACCAATTGAAGATCAAGGAGGAAGATGTCCCCAAGTCAACCTTTAGAACTCGTTATAGCTATCAAGAGTTTGTAGTCATGCCCTTTAGGTTGACTAATTCCCCAGTTGTTTTTATGGACATAATGAATAAAATGTTTAAGGAATTCTTGGATAGGTTAGTGACAGTGTTTATTGACGATGTCCTAATTTATTTAAAGACTTAGAAGAAGCATAGGAAGCATTTGAGAATGATATTGCATATATTGAAGACACACCAATTGTATGCTAAATTCTCCAAATATGAATTTTGATTGGATCGTGTGGCATTCCTTGGCTATGTGATTTCTAAAGATAAGATGATAATAGATCCTATAATCGAGGCCGTTGATAATTGGAAGAAACCAACCAATGCAAGTGAGATAAGAAGTTTCCTTGGTTTAGTGAGATGTTATAAGAATTTCATGATTGATTTTTAAAGCTTGCCATGTCACTTACGACACTTACTCGAAAAGGATAGAAATTTGAAGAGACTGAAGACTTCGAGAAAAGCTTCCAAGAATTAAAAAGACGACTCACAAGTGCCCCAATCTTGATGATTTCAAAGGGCTCATTATATATAATGATGCTTCCAAAATGAGACTTGGTGCAGTTCTGATGCAAAATGAAAAGATAATTGCCAACACCTCAAGACAATTAAAGGATTATGAGAGAAACTATCCAACTCAAATCTTAGCTAACAATAATGTTAAAATTTGACGATAAAAATAAAATGAATAATGTTGATATTATAATTAGTTCATTGAAATATCATGTTGAGGTTTTTTTTTTTTTTTTTAGGTGACGTGATGATGACTCAATTTGCTAGATCAAAGTTCATGCCAAATTTTTGCTTTTTATATTTTATGTGATGATTTGTTAAAATTATATGATTTTTTAATAAAATAAATATAAGTAATTATTTAATTTATTATTTTTTCCTCCATCATTGAATCAAGGAATTTGTAGATTGATTTTTTAGTTTTCTAACTCTTATATTAATTGTATTTATTTTTCTTTATTCACCAAATTGAATGAAAATACAAGTCTTATTTTCAACTATTTTCAACAATTATTATCATTATTATTATTTTATTTTCAATTCCTCTATCCAACGTGTGTTTATACATAAGTTAAGCATATTAATATTACCTATTATGTTTTATAAGTTATATACATATATAATTTTGTAAACGTAACAAAAAGAAAAAAAAGGGTAAGAATGCAATCCGCACATGAGGTCAAATATATTTATATTTTAGTGATCAATCACCATGTAAATTAAATTTAATTCAGCTTATACCTATATTCGACTCTTTTTTTTTTTTTAACTTTATAAAAAAATGCATCATTCATTCCACCCTCCCTCTTTCTCATCTTTCAGCCTCTCTCATCCCTAACCACTGTTATCATCATCTGTCTATTTTCTTCTAGCATTTTCTTTCAAGACCGAAAAAGACAAAATTCATTAAGCAAGGTATGTATTACTATTGTCTCATATGATTTCCATGATTTGTTTTTTATGTCCCCATTGAAACTCTTATAATATTATTATGGATTATAAAGAAGATCATGGGATGATGGTTTGAGGAAGGTAATATAATTGATTGAGAATGATTTATTACTTTAAAAATATGTTAAGTTTTGTAGGAGGTTGAATTTTGTTAAATAGACAAATATATGGTTTTTAATCTCTTATCCATGATATTATTTTGAGTGATGATTTTATTATTTTATGTGTTAGAAAAATGTTTTAGGGTTTTAGTCTTTGTGTATATGAGTTATGTATTCCGTGGTGATTATTTTATTTTTATTTTTTAAGTTTCTACTTATTTATTTTTGAATTTGGTCATAACTGAAAATTTTCAAATTTTATACTTAATTTTTAACACTCTATTTTAATAACCAAATGGACTACGTTTTTTATGAATTAGTTATCGTTAGAAAGTTCTGGATGTATAGTTTCATTTGGAATACATTTAGTCTATTTGAAGTCTTGTACAATATGTTATGATTTTTTTAAAGTGGTAGAAGTCTGGTTGCTAGTTTTAACAAAGTTTTGTAATTAGATTTCAAAAACAATTTTAAAGGTCCATATGAACTTTGTTTTTAATGAATTAGATGTTATTAGAAAGCTTTAGATATCTATTTTCTTTTAAGACTAATTTCATGTCATTTGAAATTTTACATGAATTTTTATGAATTTTTAAAAGGATGAAGGTCTGTTTTTTAGTTTTTGTAAGTTGTGAAATTATTGTGTTTTTATAATTCGACATTATTAGATAATGAATTGGCCTTTTAAAGTGTTGTTTTAATATGATAAATGTGTTGATAAATTATTATGGCTTTTTAATAATTTTATTATATTTATTATTCATGACATTAACTGTCTTATAGGCAAGTACTCGATAATCTCAATCATTATGTCACCATCGAAAAATTTAAAAGATTAAGTAAGATATTTAGGCAAGTACACTCTCACTTACAATATGAATTTATTAACTAAGAAGTATATATTTTTAATGTTGATGATGATAAAATGTTTCAACACTTCTCTTATAATAATGTTTTGATGAAAAATAAGTGTATATATTTTATATTTTAAAATAGCGTTGTACTCCTTTAACGTTGATGTGACCAATGAACGATCTTTTGTCTGGTAAGCGAATTTATTATCACGGTTGATTTGAGATTTGCCCTACTCTTTTCATGACTAGTGCGCTATGATAGTATAATATGGAGCCCAATATATGATGGTATTTTTTAAAGTTAAAAAGTTTTTAAGGTGTTTATTTTTATAATATTGTTTATATGATAATGACAATAATGATGAAAATAAATAAACTGTTTTTATTTTAATTTGTGAGACATAAGTGTCTTACAAAATTTTTACTTATATTAAATTAATTCATATTGTAAATAAAGGAAATGATAAGATGTAATAATAGAGATCTTGAAGTGAAAGCAGAATGATATATGACGGAAAACTGGAAGGAATAATTGTATATTAATTATGTTTAACTTTTTATTTATTTTTTGAGATTTTAATTATGGTTATTTTTTAATGAAAGATTATGTGTAAATTTTCTTGATTTTATTTTACATGGATTTCATTATTTATTATAAATGTAAAGTTTATTTTTTATAAGATAAAAATTACTTTAAAAAAATTATTCATTTTTTTATAAATATTGAATATTACTCAAATATTATTGTTTTTCATAAAATTTATAATAGATGAATGTTAAAAAGATAAATATACTGTAATGACCTATAAAAATCGTTACAAACAATAACAGATTCCATTCAAAGATTAGCAAAAATTAGTAGTGTAGTAATGTTTTAAATTATTTAGAGCCACGGTGAAAAACAGTAGTGACCAAAGTGACACAAATTCATAAAATTAGGGACCAACCTAACGATTTCCTCAAAAAAAAAAAAAAAAAATCAAATAAAACGCCATCGTCCCAACGAGACGCCAGCCGGTTGGGAAACGCGTACACGATAAAATCCGCGAAAACTTTTAAAGCGTCGCAAACAACCGACTGCTCAAAAAAAAAAAAAGAAAAAAAAAGTAGAGAGAGAAAGCGAGCGAGCGAGGGAGAGAGAGAATTAGGCAAATTAGCTCTCAAGAATGGCTTCCATGGCGTCTCCAAGCACCCACTGCTACACCAGCTTCCACAACAAAGCTCGAACTGTTTCAAAACTTCCCCGAATTCTACTCTCTCAGCAACCTCAACAGCATCAGATTCAGAGCAACGACAAACTCCCCGGCCCAGTTACTCGCAGGTTCTTTCTCTCTCCTCTCTCTCCTCTCTCTCTCTCTCTCTTTCTCTCTCATAAAAAAAATCCTAGTACAAACGCCATTTGGGAAACCTTGAAACAGAGATATAATACTGAGGAGCAGCGAATTGGCCGTCGTCGGAGCCATCTTCAACTTCAGGTACTTTTTACTTCCTCATTTCCGACCCTAAAAAAAACATGTTCTCTCGTTTGTGACCTCTAACGGCGTGGTTTTGTTTGCTTTCCCAGTGGGAAAAAGCCTGATTACCTTGGCGTACAGAAAGGCCAGCCGGCTTTGGCTCTCTGTCCAGCTACAAAGAATTGTATTTCCACCTCTGAAAGTGTTGCTGATCTTGCCCATTACACTCCACCCTGGTCAGTTTTTCTTTTTCCCAATTTCTTTTTTTTTTTTTTTGTCTTGTTTTAATTTTAGGTTTGGGTTTAATTATGTAATTAGATTAACAATTTGAATTAATGAAGCTTGGAATTTTATCTGTTAGCTTAAGAAGTAGGAGAATTTCATCATAGGATGCCAACCTATTGATAGTTTTTAATCTGTTACATTCGTATTAGATTTGTCACTTTCACGTACTTTTTTACTTTGACGTGATTTTTCTTTTCCTATCAGTTTAGTATCAAATAATGATCAGAAACTTATAGTAGGGTAAATTAGGATGATTGAAGTTGGTTTGAACACTTGCTTTTTGATTTTGGGCTGAATGCCTAACCTAGAAATGCAAAACCATGCAATTGGTTGGCTTTACCAAGAATAAGAGGTCAATAAATTGAATGGTCAAAAGGGGATTTCAGCGGTGGGAACTGGGACCCAGTGACCTTTCTGACTGTGGGCTCTTTTTTTTTTTTTTTTAAATGTGGGATTTCTACTTTGTTGCTAACATATGTTTCACGTGGATCAATTATGTTGAACTTTTGCACCGGCCAATATCGATCCAAAAATACAAATTGTGCACGTTGGACCGACCAATATTGTACTAGAAGAGAGAATTGTAAGCTTTGGGGTTTTTTTCTATTGCAGGAACTACAATAGTGGACGGAAAAGGCCAGTGAGCAGAGAAGTGGCAATGGAGGAGCTTCTTCAAGTGGTACAAATTTTGCCCCACTCGTCAACTATACTTGGTACATATATATTCACTAGGTACTAATTCGATTAAACAAAAAATCTTTGCATTTATGCAGATAAAAACATCAAAACCGGACAAGTTTACACCGCGGATAGTTGAAAAGAAAGATGACTATGTGCGAGTGGAATATCAGAGCCCGATCCTTGGGGTAGGCGATAATGAATTATCAGATTTAAGAGATTTATTTTTAAGAATTTGTGATGAATCTGCACTGCTACTGCTGAAAAGCACAAAACTAGGGTTCTAATCTTCTTGATCCATGCAGTTTGTGGATGACGTCGAGTTCTGGTTTCCGCCGGGTAAGGATTCAACGGTGGAGTATCGATCTGCATCACGGTTGGGAAACTTTGATTTTGATTACAACAGAAAGAGAATCAAGGTGATTAGTACTCTTTACAATTGTCATTTTCTATAATGTCTGTTTTTCCATTTTGCTTCTTGCTTGAAATGAAAGCTTATATCATTTTGGTAAATATTCATGATAGGCATTGCGACAAGAGTTGGAAAAGAGTGGATGGGCTTCTCAAGATAGCTTCTGAAGGACCATCGCCACCTAGTTAGAAGATCATTTGACATTCAGTGTTTAGAATCTATGCTTTTTCAGAAAATACAGTGAAAATTAATTCAACAATTTTTATACCTAAAGAATGAATAATAAAACTTTAATCGCTCAAGAAAGGATGAAGATTTGTTGTATTTTGCCCACGTCCTGGTGCACTTTTTTCTCTTTTTCTTCGGATTCGCTCATGTGTTTCTTTATTTATCTCCACCTACAGCAAGGTGGTTGGGAACTCTTACCAGGTGATCCCAACTTTTCTTGCTCAATATTTCGCCCGACAACTATTACAAGTTCCAAAAAAACAAAAACTAAAAGCATTCGACTGTGCGTAACCGCGATGGAACTACTAATTCCATGATAGGATTCAAAATAACCATAAAGGAGAAAGCGACAAAGACAACTGCATATTGGAACATCATAATATAGTCTAGTACAAGAAACTCATGTCCAATGAGAAAGAAATGCAGCTGTCCGATGGGATTTCACTAATCAAAAAGCTAAACCACAATCAGGAAATGCAGCTAACCACTGAAACTCATGATCAGAAATCACTCGCAAGTACCATGCAATTCTACAACATGCTTCATTAAGCCAGCAGCATGGTCTCTGTAGACAATTAATCTTTCCTGAGATCCATGTATTCACGTCGTATGCCATCAGCATTAAGGACGACAATTTCAACTTTGTCTCCCTGCCAAAGCATCCATAACATATTACAAACAACGTATTGACAAGCTTCATTGTAAACAGGAGATGAGGATAGGCCAACATACGAAATGAAACTTACAGTGTATATATCCCTCTCAGTCGCAGCTACAAAGACAGTTTTCACCAAGTCAATTGCCTCTGCTTCAGAAAGTGGAGTAACAGCATCCTGCAATATTAAAGATACGTAAATCAGAAAGAGGTGGAATAGCAAAGAACAACGTGCTTACACTAGACATGAAGTCGAGAAAATACCTGAACAGGTAATAGGAGAGGGCTGGGAGACTTTAGTTGCCTATCCAGAACAGGCATGATAAGTGTGGAACCAGATCCTTGAGCGCTATATCCAACCTTCTCATAGGACCCAACGGCATCATATGTGAAGACACAACCCTTGCCTAGTGAAATTAAGATATCTTATTATTTGTCAGCATGTAAAAGAGTCTCCAATGGAGTGCTTAACGAATGTGCCAATGCCAATTTTTGGTATTTCACCGGAAAAAAAAAATAGAGGGAAGGTGCACAAAGAAAGAAATGTGCTATTTTCACACTTTTTTGTAACAAGTATAGCACTGGCATTGGCATTGGCATACACATTAGATTTTGTCCTAGGAAAGGTTGTCAAACTGGAAAAATCAGAGCATGAAAGCGTTACCTTCATTATCAAGACCCCCCAAAACATTGAAGGCATAGTAAGGGAAGAAACGCTTATAGTAAAGGGTGTTTGAGAGCAACTGAGCCATTGCAGGGCAGCTCATTTGTTTGTTATGTTGGTGCTGATAAATCTGATAAAATAACGACAAACGAATTAATGGAAACAAAACAAATAGAAAGTTGTTGCCTAGTAAACTATCAAATACTTCACATCTACGCAGGCACAAGATATTTAAAGCGTTTTAACATTACAAACTTATTTGTTTAAGAATCAGTAGCCTAACCAAGTGTCTAGCTGCCAGTTGCTTTTGTAAAGCTCTCACATCAGCTTGAAAGCCAGATGAAGCCATTACGGATTTGTCAGCTCTGCACGATTAAAACAAGTTACAGAAATACAAGATGCAAACTCATCATCAAGGCACTCCACGCACGATAATCAATCTAAAGCATATTCCCATCTGGGCCATCTCTATGAAAGAGTCTGACAAAATGACACCAATATGACAAGATGCAGATCATCCAAAATCATCAACTAACATACAAACTGAACCATATCCAATTTCCACTTATCTATCGAGAAATCTGATGCTATTTCATCTGGAAAGTTTGGACGCGCCCTATCTGTTACTATTAAGCTCACTACTCTACCATTTTCCAAAGGAACTCCTAGCAAACAAAAAACCTAGATATATAACCATAAAAATCCTTTTCAATTTCCTAAAGCTCGAAAAATTAACCAATCCTACAACAACCAATAAATTAAACACATTTCTAATCTATTTACTCTAGAGCAACTGTTCAAATACAAATTTTGCATATCACTGAAACGCGTAGAAAAAAGAACCTAGCACAAAACGAAATTCACCAATTCATCATAAACCCGAAAAGTAAACCTAAAATCGCATACTATATCTATATATATATATATATAAACTCAACAGAAGAAACCCCATACATCCAAGTAAAATTTTGCTCAGAACTAAAATTTTTACCCAAAAAAAAAAAAGAACAGGAAAAAAAAAGGGAAAATTATCGGGAAAGGCGTACAGTTTGCAGATTTTGGAGTAGTCACGGGTGAGAATATTGTAACCGGTGGACATCCGAGTATCGGCGGCGATCACGCAGTAATCGGCTCCGGCGATTGCCACACAGGATCTGCGATGGCACAATTTTTTTTATTTTTTTTTTTTCAGAACCCAAAAGGGGAAGGAAAAATGAAATATGGAAAAAAAAAAAGAAAGTGTAGGGTGAGATGGAAGGGTGAAGAATTACCCGCCATTGTTGTCGTAAGGAGACCAGTTAGGTTGCTGCTTGGTCATGGTGAAAGGCAGAGCTGGTGACTGATGAAGAAGAAGGAGGAGATTTTGGTTGAACTAGGGCGTGAAATGAAGCAAAGCGAAAATTCGAGCTTTCGTTTATAAGATCTCGGATTGTCTTACTCCTCAAGAAATAGGCAAAACTGGAGCTCACGACGGCGTTGTTTCATTTTCGTGGGCTCGTTTTTGGGTTGGGCTATTGGACTGTTCTGTGGCCCAAGCGAACCATTTAGCCTACGAAAATTCTAACTTTTTGACATTTGTCTTTTCTTTTTTCTCGAAAGAAAACAACAAAACTCCCGACCATCTTATTATTGTAAATTACGAATATGTCACTGCATTTCTTTTCCGGATAATATATAACTTTCATTTTGAAAAAATAAAGAAATGGACTTTGAAACCATACAACTTTCGCCGGCAGCCACTTGATTTTTTTTTTTTTTCCCCGAAATTTTCTTAGGCATGGGCTGGAAATAGTTATATTAATATATATACATGGAAACTTAAAAAAAAAAAAACCATAAAATCATATATTTGATTAATTTTTGTTATAAAAGAAAGACTCTTACAAAAAATATCACTTATAAATATTTTATTTACTAATTAAAAATATTTATATACTTTTTTATGGGTAAATCTTTTTCTTATCAAGTGTAAATTTTCATTTATCAAAATTATATGATTTCATTTACTATTAATTTCAGCTTTTTACTTCTCTCTTTCTCTTCCCTTTCGATGCCGACACCAACCCAACGATGATTGATGGTGTGGCAGCGCACAAAGGACGTCGAAGTCAATCACCCGATCTCTCTCTCTCTCTCCACCCCCATCTCTGAAACCCGTCGAATCTGCTGCTACTCGTCGGTTTTCGCGTTCAGATTACTAGCTCCATTTTCTACCATGCCAAGCTTCAATCTCCAACTTGTCTCTCTCCTTTCCTTACTCCGACGACCACCAAATCGTGGCAGTCGTGAGTTACCTTATTCGTCGCAGTGAATCTCCACAAACGGCCGATTGCGACCAATCCTAGGGCCGCTACCTGCTTCACATCGCCAAATCTCCTCATCTACTCTTACCTACAATTAGTGTTGCACCGAGAACAAAGAAAGCTACTGGAGTTGGGGAAGAGAAGGAGAATCCAATCATGACCTGTTCCATCTTGGCAAGATAGAATGACATTGGCGACTGCAATCACGAGACACGATAGTAGTTTTGATCGTCGTCGCTGGAGTGAGGAATGAGAGAGAGAGAGAGGGATCTAGATCTCATGTGGGAGGGTTTGAGAAAGTGAGAAAAAAATAATTAAAAAATTTAATTTATCAAATAAAATCATATTTATGACATTTTTTTACAAAAGTTTTGTTTGATAATGACAAAAATGGATTCAAACTTTCAAATTGTTATACGTAGTCTAATTATCCTTATCTGTATTGAACTCATGTATAAACTAAGGGTAAAAAGAAAAAAGAAAAAAAAAACGTAAAATAGAAATACATAGTACGCTACTTTTAAAGATTATTGGGGATTTTTTTTCTAATTAAAATTTATTTGGTTATTATGTCATTATTATTAAACAACCAACTTTTATTAGAAAAAATTGAAATACATGCACTAATAAAAGGGAAAAAAAAGAAAAGGAAACTAACCACAAATGATAATGTGTAATATTTATAAATGGTATAAAGATGGTTTGTAATTAGACTTTACTTTTTTGGAAAAATATGCGGACACATGATAAAGGATAAAGATAGAGAGTGATAGAAAAAGTGACAAAAGAAAATGATTTTAGCTTTTTTTTTTTGGCTAAAATAAATATATATATATCATAAATATAGGAAAATTTTGTGATAACATATTATTAGTAAAATATAAATTTTAATCTTCAAATTTTTATTAAGTTTTCATATTTTTTAATTTAAAATTATCTACTAATTCATATCCTATTATAAATCTTTGATTTTAAATTGTCCTATTTTATTGTACCAATTATAAATATATTTTTTTAATGTGATTTTAATCTTTTCTTTTTTTAACTTGTAGAAGAAACATTATTATCTGAACCAGACTTTGAGGTATTCCCCCTACTAGGTCTAATGTTCAAATCATCTCGGGCATAATTCCTTTTTAGGGCCATGTAATTTACATAAATCATTAGTTTAATTTATTTTGCTAAATATGTTTCATAAGGCATTATTAGAAAAAGAGGGATTTTATAACCGTTAAAAGCAGTCATGGAAAGTAGGAGATTCCATGACCATTAAGACGGTCATGGAATCTGTGACTTTACACAATCATTTTTTAATAGTTATAAAAAATAACACTACAGGACCGTTATGAGTCAAATGGTCGTATAAAGTTTGGAATCCACGACCGTTGTCATGGATTCAATTCCTTACACAACTGTTTGTCACAAAAGTATCGTGGTTTTTTGACCTTCCACAATCGTTTACATAGTAACGATCGTGAAAGGACTTGCTTTATTTATTTATTTTTTTTGTTAATTTCTCACATGTGACAAATCTCGTATGTTATCAACACATAGCCCAGAATTTCAAAACTTATAATATAAAATTTATATCACTATTATACGCAAATTTATTATTAGTGTATATTTAACAAACTTTGTCTATTTGATGAAGCCCATTGCAAAAAAATGTCCATTTGTATCTAAATACAAACAAATCATCACACATATAACAATCCTAAGTTGGAAGGCTACATAATCTGTAAATCTTTAAAAATATTTCCTACATAAAAGTCATCACAAAATAATCACATTCAACATTACTTGATTGTTGAGAACATTTAGAGGGCTTAATAAATGTTTCATAGTCTTTTCAATGTGTTATTCTTACTCCAACTTGAATCTTTCAGTCATTAAATGCCCTAATTATTTAGCAAAGTTCAACTTAAACAAGACTAACATAATATCAAAGCATATTTTGGAATACAAAACTATACTTACAACTTAATTAGATCTTGAAAATCATTAAGTGATTTGTAGCCAAAAAGGATAAAAATACATCACCAAGCCATCCTAGATATCAATAAGTGCTAGGATCTAATATTCACCTCTATTATATAGCGTAAGATATAACTTTCCTTTTAATGCATTTGTCAATAACCGTAAAAAGTTATCGGTTCGCTACCTAAAATTGGCATTGGTAAATTGATTATTCTATATAATCGATGAGACAAGGGTTGATGAAAGAAACCCAAATTATCGATCAAGGTTTTTTCTGGTGCACTCATCTGCTAAATAGCTATAAAATAATTTATCAAACTTGTTATGAAAAAATATCATAAGATTAACAAAGAAAAAACAAGTATAGTTTAAAAATAGATTTATTACATGAGGCATATTATTATATTTAGTTTGAACTAATTTCTTTAAATGAAATAAAATGAAATGAAATGACAGGTATCTTCATACCCAAGATAGATAGGCACGACAGTATCAATAATATTCTTTCGTATCGGGCAATGTATCTACCACATTATTCAGATTGCTATCCCATTGATCACTTTTTATTGGCAGGTCAATATCAATGATGTCCTCTTGTACCAAGCACTGTATTTGCCACATTATTTGGATTTTTGTTTTGTTGATCACCTTTTATTTGATAAATAACAAAAATCTTGAAATCGTTATAGATACGATAATATTTTAAAATACACACTTTTAGAGCATTTCTCAAAAAACTCCTCATGACTTGAACACTTATTGATTCAATTAAAAAAAAAAAACACTGGTTGATTTATTTATTAGTTTTTTACGTTAGGGAAAAAACTTCAACTAATAAACATTTAAACACAAAATTACAAATAACATAAATCAAGAATTCTATTTTTTTTTTAAGAGAGGGAATTTAAACTTTATATCTTTTGATAAAGTTAGATATAATATTATTGTTAGGCTAAATTTATAACTATTGAATTGAATCCTTCAACAAAATTTTCCCTACAATTTTAGAAAGTAAGAAATAAATTTTCAGATACTGTATAATCATATGATTATTTTTTTAAATACAATAATCATAATTCTTATCTTAAAGTGATTTTAGATACAATTTAATAATAATTCTACATATAAAATAAAAAAAATCACAAAATTTTAGAATTTAAATCTTCCGCCCCTATCTTCAAAACCCCAAAAAAAATAAATCCTATCTTATTTATTAAAAAAAAAAATACCAACAGCATCCGAAACAAATTTGCCAACCCGTGCACAGGTGAGTGAAGTAGTCAGACTCGAACGATAGTTACAATTTGATCTTAAGTAGGGAAGGGCTTGGGCTTTAAACCCAAAAAAAAAAAAAAAAAGATAAATTTCATTTTTTCTCAAATTTTTACTCTTGTTTATAAAACATTTCTCGAAAACATTAAAAATATATAACTTTTTTATTTTAAATTTAAATAAAATAATTGTTATAAGAAGATAAATAAAATAAAATCGATTTTATATTTTTTGAATATATTTTAAATTTTTATAATATTTTTTATATCATAATCTATTTTTAATTTATATTTCCAACCCAAAATCCCCAACAAGAGGCTTAAAAGAAAAATATACGTAAATAAACAAAGAAAAAACTACAACATAGCACACTTCGGCAAAAAATCAGCGTAACGCCGAAAAGCAGAGAGCTGGGAACAGAAACTAAAACCCAAGTACCCAACGGCCAACGCTCTGTCCCTTCGCCGACGATCGCAAAGGAAAAGCCATGTGGGCTGTTTGGACGTGGCTTTTCTCCTTCTTCTTCATCTTAGCTCTCATCTTGATTCTCGGTTTTCAGGTTTTTTTTCCCCTTCTTTTTTCCCCCTTAATTTGACCATACCTTTTTTTTTTTAAGATTGAATTTTTTTTTTGACTTGTTATTGAGTAAATTTCATAGTTTCTGGTTATTTGATTCACAATTATTACCTATTTCTTTTTCTAATAATTCTGTTAATACGTTTCCTCTAATTGTAGGAGATTTTTTTTATTTTAATTTTGAAACTTTCTTATGAACTTTAATATGGCATTGAAATTAGCGGACTTCATTAACCAAAAAAAAAAAAAATGAATGGGGGTATTGAAGATCTAGCGAAGTCGTTGAAAATATAGTCTTATTGAAAATCCTAGGGGATGTACTGTAATTCAAACAAGACCGTGTTTTTTCTTGTGGGATGTACTGTAATTCAAACAAGACCGTGTTTTTGCTTGTGGGATGTACTGTAATTCAAACAAGACCGTGTTTTTGCTTGTGTGTGTGTGTGTGTGTAAACACTGTGATTGTTAGTGCTGTGCAAATTTGAGAATTGTATGATGTGATTTGGTCTGAAGCATGAGGGATTATAACTAAAGTTTGACTTTGAAGAGTGTGGACACTGGCCAAGGTTAATAGACGTGTTTAAACGACAGACAAACTGCAAAGTTAGAGAAGTAAAACCAGTGTTTTGAATTCTAGGAGCAATTCGGGTGTCAAACATGGACAAATTTATTTTCGATGTTTCTCACCGAATTATCATAGCAATCTGACAGTGAATGTGTTTAATGCAGCTTGTGTGCTTGGTCGATCTAGAGTATGATTATATCAACCCGTATGATTCAGCATCGAGGATAAATAGGACTGTATTGCCCGAGTTTATTACGCAAGGAGCTCTATGCATCTTTCTTCTTGTAACAGGACATTGGGCTGTGTTTCTGTTGTCCCTTCCATACCTTTATTATAACGTGACACAGTAAGTGTTTTTTCTCCCTAACTACATTTTGTTTAGCATAAACTGAATGCCATATGCTTTGAATCTTATGCAAAAATTAAGCCGAGCCCTTGTTTTGCATCAAATTTTCCATTAGCAAAAACCATGAATAAAATTCTTCAAACAAATGTTGTAATGCAGAATACATCAGATCGTTCTATTTTTTCATGTGAGTTGTTGTACTATATTAATTTTCCTAATTTAGATGCAAAGAGAATTTTTTCGTTACATGCTCCCAGGGGAGATGAGACAGAGTCATATTCTGGTTACGTTTTTGCCACATATGCAAAATCTGTTGCATTTTCGTCTTGACTCAAGCTTTCTGCAATGAGTAACTTGTTATGGGAAAAAATACTGCTGCGCAACAGTTTGTATCTATTTTTCTCTGTTATTAGCACTTATTGCAATTAAGATTTATACTCGGGATACTGTTATGACTTTTGTCATTTTTTTAAAATATTTTCTGGGGTGATTTTGATACTTATATGAACTGTCAATTAAGAATAAGAGGAGAGGCATCTGGTGGCTTGTATGTAGAGTCGTCTTTTAATTTTTGTCAATGTTTACATTCTATTTTCAGAACTTTTGGCTGCAATGTCTGACATAATATGTGGCTCCATGGTCAGGTACATGCAGGGAAAGCACCTTGTCGATGTTACCGAGATCTTTAGGCAGCTGAACCCAGAGAAAAAGAAACGCTTCATCAAAATGGCCTATCTTGTTATCTTATTCATCTTTTCTTTATTTTGGTATTGCGATATCAAACGCTCTCATACTCTCTGAAAACCCTTTTGTTGGCTCTTTTAGCAGAAACTGTTTACTCATTTGACGGGTGTGTATGTTACAGGTTGCTTTTCAACATTGGAGATGAATATGATGACTAATCAGGCACTCCTGAAGCTTCTTGAGTTTGCGCAGTGTAAGTTTATACCACAGCTAGATTGCTTTCCTTTCTAAACTTGCAAAAATTCATACGACTAAAGCATTTCATGTTTAAGCTTTACTTGTTCTATTAGCATCTCACACCACAACTTGCATTCAATGGATAGTGTTGTGGTTCCGGCCCTTTGGGCACCACAAATCACTAGTGCTGAATTGCACTGCTGCTACTTGTAATAACTTTCCAGGCCTAATATGCTGCTTACTGTTTCATGCTTATGCCAGGTGAACAAGAGATCTCTGGATGCAAATCAGAGTTGGTGTAAATTTAGGCCTTATTTTGATGCCTAATTTGCGACTGCAACATTGGATTAATCAGTTGATTCCATCATATTTAATCATCCACATTTTGTGTATTTGAATTCCTCTAGTGGATTCATAGTTTTAGTAGTCTCATTCATCATGTCAAGCAGCTAATGGTAGATGTAGATGGCGATCCTATCTAACAATAGTTTCGTGGAAGACAATAATATATTGTTTCTTTCTTTATACCAGAGACTTCTTTCTTATCTCATCTCTTTTTTTTTCTCTTTTTTTTTTTAATGAAATAAACAGCAGTTTGCAGTATTTGTTTTTTTTTTTAATGAAATAAATAGCAGTTTTTAGAAAATAATCAAAATAATGAGACGTTTGGTAAACACATTGCGTTTGAATACAATTCATTTTTTGAATATTGTATTTGGTTGAAAAGTATTTGTTTTGTATTTGAATGAAATGTGTGTTTAGATGAAAAGTGTTTTAAAGTTGAAAAGTTAATGTGATTAATAAAAGTAAAAATAAATAGTGGAGTTGAAAAGTTGATGTGATTGTTTTAAAAAACTTTTGAATAGTAATAATTTTTGTAATATTGTTGAAAATGATTGTATTTGAATGTAAAATTTTACATTTGGTATAAAATTGTATTACGTTTGAATATGATTAAAATATAAAACTTTTGCATAATACCCTTTAAATAACAAAATTTTTAAAATATTTGTACTAAATAATCAATTTATTATGTAGATAATTCATTTATATTAGATTTTGAAATAAATGATACATTTACGAATTAAGGGGGCATTTGGAGAAAATATTCAATTTTAATTTTATTCAAATACAATACAATTTTACACCAAACACAAATTTTACAACAGTGCTACAAAAACAATTACTATTCAAAACATTTTTAAAATAATCATATCAACTTTTCAATTCTACTATTTATCTCTACTTTTACCAATCACATCAACTTTTCAATTCTAAAATACTTTTCATCCAAACACACATTTCATTCAAATACAAAACGAATACTTTTCAACCAAATACAACATTCAAAAAACAAATTTCATTCAAATACAATCAAAATGTAATGTATTTACCAAACGCCCCCTAAGTAAATTACTTATAAAAAAATAATTTATTTATGTTTTTATCAAATAAATAATTTATTTATTTTTCATATATATATCATGTAAAATTTTCTACTGATTTGATTAATATGTCATTTATTATAAACGTTTTCAAAATATGTTATTTATTTCCATTGTTTTTTGAAAACTACAATTTATTATAATTTCCTATTTTTTTTCAAATCAGAAGAAAAAGAATAATACTTTTATGGGCCATGTCTCATGGAAAAGCACTTATACTAGGTTTTTTTTTTTTTTTTAGAATAGTGTCAAAAAAAGAGTACTAGAATATTAAATGATTATTAAAATTTTTACCCTTTTACAATTAAAATAAAAAATGATTTTGAGTAAAAATCTAAATTATAAATCCAATTATAAGAAAAAAAAAATTTTGAAACAATTGTTATTCCCATAATTTTCTCCTCTAAGTTAACTTTTTGGGCCTAATCTAAATTGCGTTGGTTCCATGTTCATATAGTATAGGAGAAAGAAGTAAATAATAAAAAAGAGGAATCGTAGGAAATAGGTTATTTTTTTACGTGCTTTAGAAGTAAATAATAAAATTTGAAACCTTACAAAATTTATGGCATATTTAATTTTAATACAACTAATATTCATATTTTACCCTTAAAATATGTTTTTAACTTATATTTTTCATATATCCCTGCAAAATCAACTAATTTCTCTCTCTTCCTTTTCTCCTCTCCCTCTCTCTCTCTGTGCTCTGAGTATCACTCTCTCCGCCGTCCCCTTTTTCCGTCGTTCCAGTCATCATTTCCAGCAATGATTATTGCTTCCATCATTCTCAGTTGCAATCTCCAACGGATTGACCGACATAAGATTGCAAGTTTGCGATGATCAGACCTTTGCAAGCTCGTCAGAAAATCCAAATATCGCAAGCTCGATGGATCTTTGCGAATCTCAGCTCACGCAAGAGTTCGGTAGCTAGATCTAACCTTGAGCTCGTGGGAGATTGTTGGAGGCTTCAATTCCAACACCATCTGGGATTGTTGTTTTTTGTTTTTGATTTGTAGGTTGAACGGACATGTGGCGGTGTTGGTATAGCTTGGTGACAAAATTGCCACAACTTTTCACCAGATCTGCATGAATTCAGCCAAATCTCATTGGAGAGGAAGAGATCCCGAGTTAAAAGTCACAATTCCGACCAGATTGCGACTCGATTTTCAAGTGACTATCACGACGAGCTCGCGAACTCCAGATCTCAAAAGCTTCTAATGACAATGACGATGGTGATCTCTGAGAACGTTGACGGTGACGATGATGATCTCTGAGAACGTTGACGGTGACGATGATGATCTCTGAGAACGTTGACGGTGACGATGGTGTCTCCGAGAACAATGGCGCCTCCAAGAGTGACGGTGAAGCGTGACAACTGTTTTTTTAGTGTATTTTTTAGGATCTAGGGTTAGGGATGTTTAATTTAGGATTTTTTACAAATCAGTAAATCAAGATTTACAACGTAAATCAATGATTTACATGATAACTCTTAATCAAATAGTAAATTATAATCTACAAAATTAAGAATTTATACCGATAAATTAATAATTTACACTTAATTACAATTAGTAAATTATAATCAATGGTTTACACCGTAAATCAATTATTTTTATGATAAATCTTGATCAAATGGTAAATTATAATCTATAAAATTAGAATTTATGCCGTTAAATTAATAATTTACACTTAATTATATCAGTAAATTAACGATTTACAAAATCAAGAGTTCTTTGTCGACGTGGTAAATTAATGATTTATGAAATGATTTACCAAATAAATTTATCAAAATCGATAAATCAATTATTTACTAAATTAAAAAGTGATTTACTAAATAAATTTTTCAAACTTTATCAAAATCGGTAAATCAACGATTTACCAAATTAAAAAGTGATTTATCAAATAAATTTACCAAAATTTACATATAAATGGGATATTTTTGGAATTTTAAGTTGTGTAAATCATGATTTATCAAAAATATGTTATTTACTAATAGCTTAAATTTTTTTTATACTATTTATTTTTATTGAGGTTCAATTTTGACCTATTTACATCTTTCTCCCTAGTTAAAATTTGAAACAATTTCTATTCCTACAATTTTCTTGTCAAGTCAACCTTTTAGGCCTAATCCAAATTAAGTTGGGTTTCATGTCCAGATAATAAAAAAGAAAGAAGTAAACAGCAGTTAAAAAAAATTCAAGTAAATAATATAATTTTAAAATATTCAAAATAAAAACAAATTTATTTTTAAATCTTTGATTTATTAAGTAAATTATTATTTATCTTGTAAATTTTTTTATTTATCTAATAAATTTGTTATTTATCTTAATTATTTTAAAATTTTATTATTTATTTCAATTATTTTCATAAAAATACTATTACTATAATTTTTCATGTATTTGTGGTAATTTTTCAAGAGAAAATTGTGAAAACAATCCTTAAATAGATAGATATATATAGTTTTTTTCATTCTTAATGTTTACTTGGTTTTCTATCCTCTATACATTATCTAATTAACCTTATATAACTCACGTAATAATTTATATTTGTGTTCATTTTTTGGTGGTAATCCTACACATCAAGCTTGTAAAATTTATGCTTCTAGCACTATTGTTACCAGCACTAAACTATTTATCAAATTTTAGATACATTACGATATTATAATTAATTTATTTATAAATATAGCTGAATAATGTACGTTTTAGCTACGTAAGTTTTACTTAATTAATTAGATATTTATAAGTATAACAATACATCATTTATAACTTAAGATTGACGGAGCTTTCTACGGCACGATGTCGGTGTTCCTACAATTGTGCATGTTTTTGATGATCAAATGTGGTTAAAATTACATCAAAGTTAAAAAGGGGTTTTTAAAGAGATATATCAAAAAAAGCACGACTCTAAAATATTGTCCCATGTATAATAATTTTTAAATCCATTTAGAATATATAATAGGACTATATTAGATAGGATAACATTAAGAAATTGAATTGAAATATATACGAGAATAAAAGATTAAATAATCCTCTTCTCTTGAAGGGATTAGGATTATCTCCTTTTAAGGAGATAAATTATGAGTTTATCTAATCTAGTCTTTTAAAATTTCTCATCAAACAAAGGATTAAAATTTAATCCAATCCTATGTTCCTTAATTATATGCACCAAACAGTAGGATTTTTACCATCTACAATATCAAATAAAAAATGATTTTAGGGTAAAAATCCGAATCATGTAATAAAACTCCTAAATATATACACTGAAAGGGCTATTCTCATAATTTCCTCGAATGTGAAAAAATTATACAAAACCTAGGATGAAGTTTTGAAAATTTTTCGGTCCCCTCTAATCTTAAACATTCCTATGATTCTTTATAGTTTTCCTCCAATAACATTTTTTTTTTTTGCAAATTTATCATTAATTTTCCCCCCAAATTTTTTAAATTATTACATTTGCATAATGTGTGAAAAAATCTTTGTTAATTTTATCCTTAGTTCACATTTTAAATACGATATAAAAAATTAAAATATATCTATACAACTAAAGTTTATGATGCAAACAGATAAGCTACGATAAAAATTTAAAAAAAATTGCATTATAATTTTATTTCAAACTTTTTGGCTTAATTCACAATTCCTGGAAAAATAAATATATGAATAAATAATTGACTCCAACACTACTGTAGTGTCAAACTTCAAATATGTTGATTGATTTTTGGAATATATTATCTAGCTTTATTTAAAATAAGTTTTTGTACAACCTTTTCCTTACAAAGGAATGTTTTTTTTCATGTATATACAGTATACTCGCTTGCATGACATTTGAATTATGTTTTAGGTCTCATTAAATTCTGTTTTGTTAGGACTTTTCATTAGATGTTCATTTTTTGGGGTATACCAGCGATCGTTTTATAACAATAGAAAAAATTCCCATACAAGCATATCATCGAAAAGGAAAGTTGAAAATTGAAAGGTTAATCCCAGCATTATAATGCTTTCCGTGTGAAAACAAAAGTTGATTTTCTACGTTAATTAGAATTCTTCTTCTGATTAACTAGAGTCTTATGCTATTAACTAGAGTCTTATTCTATTTTGGGGTGGGGGAACATGAGGCAATAATGCTGAAAATATTCATGAAAGAGGACACTAGGGCCCGTTTGCATTGTTTGCATTAAATATTCATTGTTTTTGAGCCTGTTTTTAGATTCTTAAAGAACCTATAAATACTAGGTGTTTAAAGATGTTTGGCATCAAGCATATTTTAACCTTATGTTTTTACACTATTGCTTTTGTTGTCATTGTGTAAATTTACTAAAATATCTATTTTATTTACAATCTCAATTACAATTGAAAAAATGTTTTACACTTTTTTTTAAATTACAAATTCATTCCTTTCAAAAAAAAATAATTACTAATTCTTTTATATATATAGTAAATTATAAATTTATTAACTATTATATTAAAAATGTATTTTATATATATATAATTCTCCGTTGTTGTAATTTCAAAAATGGCAAGTATGAAAAAAGATTTGTAAGTGATATTATTATTGAATTCTTTCTCTGTTCTAAAAAACATGCGCACTTTTTATTACAAATGAAGAATATGTCTACTAAAACATTTGTTAAATAAAAAAGTTATATTACACCAACAATTTTATGCATAGTTTACCAAATTCTGCTTTTGTGTTCACAACAATTTAGGAAAAAAAATTACCAAAGGCTTATGGCCCATCTTTTTTCTAGAAACAATAACTTTAAAATCACAGCATAGTTATAATAAAAATTTTCTATAGCATAACAATATCAAATTGATCAAAAAGGTATCCTCTACCCACCACCCCAATGGTGGGGTAACAATAAAAATGTTTTTTTTTTTTTTTTTTTTCCTTCACTTCGTCTTTAGAATGCACTCACGGTTTTATATTTTCTAATTTTATTTGAAGAACTTTATTCGGTTAACACGTTGTGTGATGTTCGGTATTTCGAAAGAAAACTAGACCCATTCTACTTCTAATGATTTGGAAAACGTTTTTTAGGTGGTGTTTGACAAAAAAATTACATTTTAATTTCATTCAAATATAATGTAAATTTACACCAAACGTAAATTTTACATTCAAATACAATTTTTTTCAACAGTGCTACGAAAACAATTACTATTCAAAAGTTTTTTAAAACAATCACATCAACTTTTCGACTCCACTATTTATCTCTACTTTTATCAATCACATCAACTTTTTAACTCTAAAATACTTTTCATCTAAACACACATTTCATTCAAATACAAAACAAATACTTTTCAACCAAATACAACATTCAAAAAACAAATTTCATTCAAATACAGTCAAAATGCAATGTGTTTATGAAACACCTCCTTAATGCTACAAAAACCAATTTTACTCCAAACGTAAAGTTTTGTATTCAAATATAATCCTTTTCAACAGCGCTACAAAAATAATTACTATTCAAAAATATTTTAAAACAATCACATCAATTTTTTAACTCTAATTTTTTATCTTTACTTTTATCAATCACATCAATTTTTCAATTCTAAAATATTTTTCATCCAAACACACATTTCATTTAAATACAAAATAAATACTTTTCAACCAAATACAATACTCAAAAAATGAATTGTATTTAAACACAATTAAAATACGATACGTTTATCAAACGTCCCATAAAATTTGGTCCAGTCTTTTTTTTTTTTTAATTTAATAGGTATTCCTTGTGATTTACAAAATAACAAAAAGAAAAAAAACTAGATATGGGATGGGATTACACCTATAAAAGGTGGAAAACAGAATTGTCCTCTTCTATTTGTAATTAGTCTTCAAGAAGAGGCCATCAAAGGGCGTCGAACATTGAATCCAGGAAATATATATAATGCAGCAAGGAGCACAAGTTTATTTTGAGAACAATATAAAGAAAGCTACCAATAAACAAAAGGATAATGTGATTCAAATATGAGAATTATCGTCATGATTAATTAGCCGGGTTTTTTTTTCTTTTTTTCAAACGACGATTTCTATGTTTATATGAGTAGTAGAGTACTTTATTAATAAGGAAGACGTACAAAACTATATGAAAAATGGCGGAGAACCTTCATATGATGAAGTCCAGGATTTGTGAAGCATGAAAGAGGAAAATCAACGCCGTACGGAAGATATGGAGTTGCAGATTTATATAAAATAAGCTAATTCTTATTTCTCACCTTTGCGTTCAAAACATACTTGCAGGGCAAAAATTAACTTTCATACAATTTGCAACCAGATAATGATTTGGTTTTGTCACGAAAAACCTCTAGTGACCAGAAAAACTTGGTCGCAGATCCTAAATTTTGTTACCAGCCAAATGGTAATCTGTAAGTAAGGTTTGGTGGCAGAAAGTGTTGGGTACGATTGCCTAAAATAGACAATTTTTCATGTAGTCATGGCTGTTTGTAACAAAAAGAAATTCCCAACTAAATTTTACACTATCTCCTGTGCATTTATATATATTAATACTATGGTGTCGTTTGGCAAAAAAATTATATTTTAATTTTACTCAAATGCAATACAATTTTACACCAAACACAAATTTTATAACAGTGCTACGAAAATAATTACTATTTAAAATATTTTTAGAACAATCACATTAACTTTTTAACTCCATTATTTATCTTTACCTTTACCAATCTAATCAACTTTTCAACTCTAAAATACTTTTCATCCAAACACACATTTCATTCAAATACAAAATAAATACTTTTCAACTAAATATAACATTCAAAAAATAAATTTCATTCAAATACAATTAAAATACAACACGTTTAACAAACGCCTCCTATATTTACTACAAAACAATGTAAAAATAATATTATTTTATTTTACACTTTGATATATTATATTATTTTTACTTTTTATTATCATTATTGTGTTTTAAAAATTATAAAAGTGAATTTTTGTATTTAAATAAAAAAATAAAATTATTATAATAATTAAATAAGATAATAACTAATAAAAATCAAAAATAAATTTCATATTATGTATATCTTGTGTCAAATTTATCAAAAAATTTAATATATAAAAAATTTAATATGAAAGATAATATTATATTAGGCAGTACTTTTTTTATTCAAATATCAAAATTTACTATTGATATATTAATTTGATATTGTATTGAACTAAAAGTACAATTCAGTCTGTGACTAACGGCCCGTTTGGGACCTGTTCTCCAGCTTCCAAAAATCAAATTTTTTCCAAAATTTTACCACTTTTTACTATTTACATCTCTAAAATACTACAGTAAACTCCAAATTTTAAAAATTCATAACTTTATGTATACAAGTCCAAATAAGATATATTTTTTTAAATTACATAGAATTTTGAGAGTAACGAAACAATATCTATATTGATTTTTTTTTTCTAAAAAAAATTTTAAAATTTTTTTATTTTTTCACCTCAAACAGTTTTTTCTCCCAAACACATTTTCCAAAACAACTTTTTTTCATCTTAAAAATAATGTCTCCAGCCTCCTCCTCCAAACTCCCCCTAAAAAACGGATTGGTCACAGAAACCTTTAGTGATCACATCATGTTTTCTCCAATCAAAATTTTGGCAGCAACCAAATTGTATACGCGAGGGTAAGGTTTGGCTGCAGAAAGTTTTAGGGGTGGTTGTCTAAAATAGACTTCCATATAGTCAAGGTTTGGCCGCAGAAAGTGTAAGGAGTGGTTCACTGAACCCTTTTTTTAAATACAAAATATTTAAACATAATCCAATTTATCGCAATCCTTGTTTATCGCATTGTTTAAACATAATTCAATTTTTATTTAGATACAAAATATTTCGTTCAAATATTAATTACATCACAATTTAAATTTAATATAATTATTATTTATTATTTCACTTTTCAAATACCAATCACATCATAATTAAATTTAAAATAATCATTATTCATTTTTTTTCTACTTTTATCAATCACATCACATACTCTGTTTCTCTCTCCTATTTTTTTATCTACTTTTATCAATCATATTATATATTAAAAAATTCAAATACTTTTTATTAAAACATATATTATATTTAAATACAATATAAATACTTTTCATCTAAATGTAAATTACATTCAATGAACTGTATTCAAACCCAATGTACTTATCAAATATCTCTTAAATTTTAGTTCCAAAAGTATTAGCTACCAATTTTTTGTCCATTTGCTACCAAATTTGGTTGCGAATTTGGATCAAACAATAATAAATTTTTCGATCAAAATCAAGGCATTACTGCTACCAGATTTTTGGCAGCAGAATGCCAAAATTCTTATAGTTAGAGTACTCAAAGTAAGATGCAATTTATATATACATATATATTTATGTTTTTTTAAAGGTTGCTCAGAAAGCAAAAATTCAGTTCTAAAGCATTGACGGCCAACTTCTGTTCATTGACTATATTAAAACTTTGCGTGGTTGTGGAAGAAAATTGGAGTGAGCGAGAGAGTGAATTTTTCACGCCTCATATAGAAAATTTAACCCCAGATTATAGTAAGGTTGAGATTAAAATAATAATTAAACACTATTTTCCAAGGTCAAAATGAATAGTATCTCTATTTTGACTTTTTATTTGCCCGTAACGCCTGTCTAGTTAATTGAGAAAATTGAAAGTTGTTTGAATAATTCAATTATTCTTCTTGTCCTACAATACGTTTGGGGTAATTTCTCTCTTCCTTCGCCCAAATTGCATTCCCAGATACGTTTTTATAAGCTTGCGTTAAGAACTAAAATTTTGAACTATTTTACTTTAGCTTGAAGATATCTATCAAATCAAAACTTTTTCTTCCAATGAAAATTGAAGACCAAAAAAAAACAAATAATAATAACTAAAATAACTAACTTGAGTACATTCAAATTAGGAAAAATATTCATACATATTGCACGTGGATCAAAAACATATATACAACCACAAGTCCTTATGATCAAACTCCCATTTTTCCCATTCTATGATAATAAAAACTTTTGAAGAAGGGAAAAGATAAAACAAAAACAAAAAAAAAATAAAAAGAATATAGATACACACATATACATACCCAAAACGAAGGCCAATACTATTAAACCCTATGCATTATGACTTGGCCAATCATGATATTGCTTGGAAGCGAAGCTAGCTAGCTAGAGCTTGATGTTAAAATCTCTGTGGCAGCTGCTAAGTATAAAAGCCTC
This sequence comes from Antiaris toxicaria, assembly GCA_035233585.1. NCBI lineage: Eukaryota > Viridiplantae > Streptophyta > Magnoliopsida > Rosales > Moraceae > Antiaris > Antiaris toxicaria. Next base: position 12,970,302 of record CP141161.1, read on the forward strand.
TCATTTCTCATTTCCTCTATCCACCTCTTGTTGTTTTGGGCTATAAATTCATCACTTCTTCTCTGCAAATCAATGTATTTTTCTTCATCATCATAACCGTAATCTTCTCCGTTGCCGGATAGCGAATAATCGCTACTATCATCATCACCAGAGTCATCATCAATATCTTCATCATAACCATCTGAAAGATTACCATCATACAAATCATCTTCATCAGTACTATAATCGTCACGGTCGTCGCCGGAATAATCATGTTCATTTGCTTCTTCTTTTACGTAATCATGATCATCGCGAGCTTGATAATTCGATGAAGTTGAGACAGGAAGATAACAAGGATCATAGTCTTCAAACGGCCTAGATCTTCCGAAGAACATTGCGATAACAATCGCGTTAAAGATGAAAAATGCAGCGACGCGACTGGATTTGACCACGGCGATGAAATCATAGGTGGAGAGAAGGAGATTATTTTGATATTTATTGAAGAATGGGAAATATAAAGAGAAGCATATTAAGAGGACTAAAAGGATATCAAAAATAAGAAAATAGAGTGCAGAAACTGAAACTGAATTCTTCATGCCCTTCCAATAAACCCAAGTTGGGTGTATATGTTTAATTCTTATGTTTCTTCTAAATCTCCGTTTTTTCTTTTTTTTTTTTTTAGGTTTCACGCTTTTATAGTGAATTTGAGAAGTTCTAATATTCTTGTACTGTCGAGGAAAGTTTGCACGAAAGTTACAAAGTCAACTTTCTGGAAGGATAAATTACATTATTTGTAATATGTGTACATATATATATACATATTTATACTTGCGTTTTTGTATGTATGACATGTATAAATATGTAAATACATGTTTTTTTATTAAACTATGTACATACATATGTTATATATACAGATAATGTACATACTGTGGGGATCTTTACATATATATATATGTATATTAGTTATTTTAATAAGGCAAGTTCACTATAAACCACTTGGAAGTTTCTTAATTTGTGAGTCATGAGAAAGAGATTGAATCTACGAAAATGCAGGAAAATTATACAATATTATAAGCCATTTAATACGGTCCTATTTACACCATCTCGTAGACTAATTATCAAGAACAGCCTCGTTGAATAATTCGTAAGGATTAATGACGACGAATATATATGTTATAAATTCAAAATCCAATCATAGCTAGACATCTTCAGGTAAATTTCTAATATGAAACAAATCAAGACGACACGACGTAGACATAAAGAAATGCGGAATGATTAAGTAAAATTAAAACCATTGACTTTAGTTTGGTTCAAGTCTTTCTTAATGTATAAATACATACACATATACATAAAGTAATATATGATATGTATTAATATATTTGGCTACAGCCAATAACATTTTGCTTACATTCCACATGTCATATTTTGGTCCCAAAACTTGGAGTAAACGGGATAATAAAAAATATGTATTATTTGGATCATATAATTTGATAGATACCGTATATGTAAAGGATCACTACATTTTTTTATTTTGCCTTTTTCCCCCCTTTCTTCCTTCTAGAATTTCAACTAAACTATCTTTTTTTCTCTACTAATAGATACAATTTTTTTTAACATATTAGATTAAATTTTTAACGATTTAATCTAAAACTCATGATTGCATGTAAGATAAATTATATATTAGTGGTCCACGTGCCGTTTTTTTAAATAATTATCTTTAGTTAATTAACAGAAATTATACCAAATAGCAAATTTTTAGCCCCTAATGTTGATATATAGCATAATTACCGTTGTTAGTAAATAGTTTATTTCAGGTTATAAAACATGTTAAGTTTTCGTTTTTACCTTTAACGTTTTTTTCTCTCTCCCTCCTCCTCTCTCCATCAACTCCTCTCTTTTCTCTATCTCCTCTGACCGTCTCTCTCCCTTTCTCTCACTCGACTCCAATCTGATGAGATGTGGTGGAGATGTCACACGATGGGAGCTGATAAGTGCACAAAAAATGCACTTTTGTTCATTATATTTTTTAAATAATTTAAATTTTAATTAGATATTTCCAGCATTTTAATTCAAATTATTTTACTTTGGGAATAATTAATTTTAATTTATTTTATTTAATAATTCATTTATTTTGGATTTATTTTTTTGTGTTTTGGGTTTTCTTTATTTTTCTTCCTTTTTTCCTTTCCTTCTTTTTTTTATTTTCCTTCCTTTTCTTTCAAAAAAAAAAGTTAAATGACATTATTATGCTAAACACTACTGTTAATAGAAAGTGGAATCTATTGAAGTGGATCTCACCGTAAAATTTGTTTTCTATTAGTTAATGATATTTAACGTAATGCAGGTCTGCTTCCTCACTGTCACGTGTCTCCCATCCCAGCTGGTGCCCAGCTGTGTGCGCAATGTTGGGCCAGCTGGGTGGCGGATTCATTGGGCCAACCAATTCTCAACACCACTGATGGACTTCAACCCTATTTAAGCCTAGCTTTTCAGCAGCCATGGACGTTCTTCCTTAGCCAATATATGGCCGAAAACTAGAATATTTTTCTTGTTCATCTTGTGTTTTCTTTTTAGAATTTTATGAGATGAATTGCAAGTTAGGCAAGACACTTTGATAAGGCTAGTGATGAATTCATATGGTCAGGATCTAATTTGAGTTTGATTTTCATTTGTTTTGTAAGGATTACATGTTTTGATGAATCGGATCTTTTCACATCATTTCTCTATTTTTACTCAAAAGATTTTGTATCAATCTTTTATATAAATTTAATCATGCTTTATTAATATAATACTTTCACATATCTATTTTGCCACGATTTTTTTTATTGTAAAATTGTTAAAAAGTACTTTGTTGATTTTGGATAATTTGTAACAAACACAAAAGATTTAACTCACTCAAACACATGTTATTTTTATTGGTTTTAAATTACATATTTTCTGGTTTGTTTGTTTGGGTTGTGAAATTTGCAATTGAGTAATAAATTGGAGATTAAATTTAAATTAGAGAACGAAATATATGAAGGATTTAAGATGCCTTGCCTCATTTATTATTGATTTTTCTACACATAAATCTCTTTTTCATATTTTTTTTATTTTCTCTTTTTAAACAAAAATCCACCAAAAATATTTTTTGTTTAAACTATTTTTATTCTTTGCCTTTCTAACATTCGTTTTTACTAATTTTATTTATTTGTTTGTTGCCTCCTTGTAGATATAACCATTCGATCGATATTATAATTGATCACTTTGTAAGTGTATCTTTGAATGTTAATCAGGTGGACATCACAATTTTGAAGAGGTCTATGGACATTTCACACCAATGAAGCTTCGTGTTCCATTCGCAAGAGATCAGAACTCCATTGCAACTTTTAGCAAATTAAGTGCTTCTCCGAGATTACGAGGCTTCTTCTTTATCGACGACAGGTTATAGGCATGGTTCTAGGATTCTTTTTAACATGCATTTACACCAATTTACAATTATTAAGCCTGGATTTACAATTCAGTATCTATATGGATTTACACAAATTTACAAGGATTTACATATATTTAAAATAAATTTTACAAGGATTTAAAATGAGAATCTAGATCATGAAAGGAGGAAACCAGCTATCTCCATAATAAACATTAAGCCCCAGCAATAGTGAGAGAAAACATTGGAGGAAGCTTGAGAAAATTTGTCCAAGTTTTCGAAAAAACTAAATTTTGGGAGAACTCTTGCATGAGCAAACAAGTAAGAGAGAGAAGAGAGAAGAGAGAAAGGGGCTTGTGATGGCCTAAGGAGAGAAGTAATGGTGGTGGTATTTTGGGAATTTTTAAAATTAAAGAATCCAATTACGATATAATTCTTCTTTTATATTTTCCTTACAAATATGCTATTTAGCTCATTATCTCTTTAATTAAAAGGGAAGTTTAGTTTAGTAATTATTATGTGCTAAAATCCTATTTGCTAATATAAAGATATGTTCTAATAACTTTACAATCTGATAAAACGTGTGAATGAATGTATTAATTAGAAATTAGTCCTCTCTTTACCTGCATATTGATAATTTTTATCTATTAGAAATGTCTGTCAAACCTAAAGTGGCCAAGAAAAAGAAACCTAGCCCTGTTTGGCCGTATAAGTAAAAAACTATTTTTTGTATTTAAAAATAGAAAATTATTTTTTTTTTAAAATATATTATTTGGCTAATGTTTTCAAAAAACTCTTTCCTGAAAACAGAGTTAAAAAAAAAACTAATAAAAACTGAAAACAACAAAATGTTATTTTCAAGTTTTCAAAAAACATCCAAATTCCCAATTTCTCTTTCCTCTCACAATTTACACGGCTAACTCTCTTCAAGTTTTCAGAAAACATCTTCTCTCTTCTACAAGTTCTCTCTCTCTTCTCTCCTGATTCATCTACAGGTTCTCTCTCTCTCTCCTCTCTTGATTCATCTATAGGTTCTCTCTCTCTCTCTTTCTCTTGCCATCTTCTCTCTTCTCCTAGCTTATCATCTCTCTCTCTTCCTCCTTTTTAGTGTGCTTGTGGGTATTGAGGAATCCGATTTGTCCTCCACAGTTCCATCACCGTCGTCGCCTTCATCGACCTCCATCATCGCCGTCTCAAATACTAGTATTTTTTTCCTTTTGGCTTCAGAGTTCAGATATTGGTATTTTTTGTTTGTTTGTCTTGTAATTTTTTTTTTTTTGGGAGAATTTTTTATCATCGGAGTAATTTTTGTATGTAGGTGTGAAAGAAGCTTTTGAAAAACTAGGCAAAACTCATTTGTTGATTCAATGAACTCATTTGATAAGTCTTCACTTGACTACTTGCAGTAAATGAACTCATTTGAAAAACTAGGTATATCATGTTATGGGTAATATTAGTCGGTATATTTGGCAACTCTTTGTTTTGTACTTTTGTTTCTTTTGTAGTTCAATTTGTTTGTTGAGATATTTGTAAGCCTTTTTATTATAAATGACATTTGTTAGGATGTGCTCAAAGTCATTTTCATTTAAAATAACAAATACCGATCCCGATCACAGTCTCAAATCCCAACTCCGATCCCATTCTCAAATTTCAACTCTAGTTCTGAATCTAAATCCCGACATGAGTTCAAAATCCCGATCTCGATCCTAATTTCAATCCCAAATTTCAATAGAGTTAAATTAAAAAAAAAATGTTTTCAAAAAACTCTATCCAAACATGTATTTTTCTATTTTCATTTTCAAAAAATTATTTTCAGAAAATAATTGGCAAACACATGTTGTTTTCTCAATAAATTTGAAAATGGTTTTTTGTTTTCATTTTTAACAACACCATTTTGAAAATTAAAAACAGAAAACACGACCAGTCAAGACTCTAGTTACTTAAAGTTTTCTTTTCTAAGATCAATCTCTTGAGGAATTCATCAAAGAAAAAAATATGTCCTCTCATAATTATAGTTTTGTAAAAATCATCTTGTTTAAGATCTTGAGTATTGAGATTTTTTTGAAATTAGGGTTAAATTTACATAATTAATAAACTCTAACATTGCACATTTTAAATTTTGAACATGAATAGATTAAACTATTAAAAAATTAGTCTAATTAAAAAAAAAGTTCCTATTAATAATAAAAAAAGGATGGTTACTTAAGCAAAATCCGCTTTTTAATATTCTTTTTGTTCCTCAAAGTCAAAATTTCTCATGTTTTCACTTGAGGGAAAAAAAAAGCTCATTGCCGAGAATGATTGGCCCACAAGGCCCAAAAAAAGATGATCTCGTTGAATGCATGATCTCACCAATATCAATACGCTACATCTTCCACCTAGCAAAAAGATTAGCGCGACCATGTGAAGTTCAAATTTTATTATTCGTTAACTTGAATTCTTTTCAAATTAAAAAAAAAAAAAAAGAATCATTTTTTCAAACATTATCATCTTATGAGTTTAAAGACTTATACTCCGTTTGGTGAACGTATTACATTTGTATTGCATTTGAATGTAATGCATTGAATGCAATTTGTATTTGGAAGAAAAGTATTAGTATTGCATTTGAATGTAACGTGTGTTTGAGTGAAAAGTATTTGAATTATATTTTAATAATAAATATGTGATGTGATGGGTAAAGGTAGAGAGAAAAAAAGGGGAGGGAGAGAATATATGATGTAATTAATAAAAGTAATAAAACAAAATAAAATAATAGATTGTGATTGTATTGGATTTAAAATATGATGTGATTGGTATTTGAATGAAATGCTTTCATATTTGGGAGAAAATTGCATTGTATTTAAATATAATGTAAAAAAAAGCATATACCAAATGTGTGCTTAGTTTAGTAATAGTTGTACACACGATTCGACCTTTATATAGAGAGTTTGAATCCCATCTTAATTTCAAATTTTTTTTTTTTTAGTTTTGATGATAACTATGTAGATTCAAAGTCATCTCTAATAGTTAGTTATTCCTAATGATGAAACTTTTGAATGTCTTATTTGATAACGTTGCCACCGGCTCTTTCTTGCAAGTAGCATTATAAAAAAATGGGAGGAAATGACAACTACCGGGTAGTTTCAAGGAAGACCCCAGGTGCCCAAAACTCTCCAACCGTCCAATTACGTCGTTTCAAAAGTATCTTTCAAACTAGGGTGAGCTCACCTCCGCAATTTTTCTATTGTATTTATTGTGCCTATAATCGACAATATTATTCAAAAGATTGTCAAACAACCTTGCGTGTATTTCCCGTTCTGCAATGTTTCTGAGATCCATGCAAAGAAAATGCCGTCTGAAAACATGACAGGAAGTTCGATACCAATAAACAAATTTTAGCTTAACAACGACAATATCATTCAGAAAATAGTTTAATAACCTTGCGTGTACGATACCCATATCCCGTCCGGCAATGTTTCTGAAATTCCATGCAAAGAAAATGCTGTCTGAAAACACGACAGGAAGTTCGATACTAATAAATAAAATTTAGCACAAACAAATTTTAGCTTGTCGGGGTAAACTGCCAAGGAATGTGGCTGAAGTCGTGGACCAAGTACGTGTTTGGGAAGCCTTCACCAATAGGCATTAAATTCAGTCATAAATAGAAAAAGAGAGAAATTATTCGTTACATCCATAAAAATCCTGCTTATAACTGCTAAGAAAATAAACCTACTAAATGAGCCTACAAATCAGATGTTGTTCTACTAGATTATAAAATGTATAAACCTAGCTCGTGGTTGTGGAACTACAGCCTCGTACTTCACACCGTGGTGCTGCTCGAGAAGTTCAAGACAAATTTAGATTAAAAATTGAAAGAAAAGCGCAGGACTCAGTGCAGAACGATATCAGCAATCAATAATGTGGTTGGGTCAGCGGAAGCCTTGGCGCTAGTCGAGGCCGCTCAACAAATTTTAACCTCCGGGCAAAGAAATGTTAATATCTGTAGCCGAACTTCTGGAATCCTGCATGGAATTCATTGCAGGCCAGTTTTCTCTCTGAAACTGAACCGAAGATGCAAGATTTGGTCTTGGATTTTGGTGCCCATGCCCATGACTCATGCCATCCTCTTTTTCAGAATGCGAAACTGGAGGCACAATGGAGATGCCCGGGGTTATACTCGTGTGCATTTGCTCAGTCCTATGCTTCTTCGGCTTCTGTTCCTGGTGGCTGCTAGGCAAAAAACTGCCCACCACAACCTGATATTTTCAGGGACAGAAAGTGTCAGGGTAAATCTTCCCACATTATAATCTATCGCTCATGTCAAATTGAATTTTTCCACTTCCAAGGTAACAGCTAATATGCAAACCAAGTAGTTTTCATTCTTTCATTCGTTCATGTTTCATCTTTAAGTTCTTGCTACTTGGCTATAAGTTTTGAGTGTACTACTCCGAGGAACTTGAGAAAAGAAAATAGTTTACCAGCACAGGACTAGCAGCTACCAGGAGTCCGGCAACACCTCCACCAATAACACGACCATCAGGGCTTGCTAAGGAGACACTCATCCCTCCTTGCCTGCTTCTTGTTCCTTGAGTCTCGGTAGGCATGAAGGATCCGGATAGGGACAATATCTCAAAACGACCCTACACTAAAAATAGTTAGCAACACAGAATAGAGTTCGATAGTGATTGTCGTAGCATGTGCCAGCTCATATGCTTCAAACAGCACAAGCTACAACTATTAACTCATTTACATCAACGAACATGTGAGCGGCATCTTTCTGTGTTTGACCAGGAAGTTCTCCAACAAGAAAATAAAGAATAACCAGATCGGGGAAGCTATTTCAAATTTCACATTGTTAAGATCGGGAGGGGGAAGTACTAATCAAGGAGAAGGAAGAAAAACACCTAGATTAAGTTCTACATAAAATTTGGCAGAAAAATTCCTTATTTTGAACTATTGTTATCATTGATGGCTCATTATACTATTTACAGACTAAATTGCTGATAAGAGAATAAATTCTTTCGTTATCACCTATCAATAAATTCAAAAAAAGTGACACACTTGCACGCAGACATCAATGCAAGATTAATTTTAACTTGCATGAAACCTGGACACACACACAATACTACTTAATGGCTAAATTTCTCATAAGAGATTAGACTCTTTCATTATCACCTAGGAATAATTTAAAAAAAGTGACACACTTGCATGCAGACATCAGTGCAAGTTTAATTTTAACCAGACACATACATAGAGCAACGTGATCATTGTGTCTACATTTTGTGTTTCAAGAGTTAGCCAACAATTACGGACCTACCTACGAACATATGTAGGTACATACATACACACATTATATTTTAGAAAGACGTAACTTGCACTATATGTTTGCATTTGAACGTTAAAAAGGTTGTAGGAAGTCATTCAAAACAAGACATCTTGAAAGGGGCGGAATATTACAATACCTCGTATGTTAAAGTACCCCCAGAAGAATCATGTTGGCGCAATGTAACATTTGAAATTAGACCATTGGCAGATAGGATACAGATAGCTCGAGGTCCTTGTTGAGAAAATGAAATCACCTTCATTGTCACATCCTATTAACAAAACAGGAATTAGGACTAGAAATGATGAAATTAGCAACAACAAAAAAAGGTGGAAAACAAAGCCATTGTAAGAGCACAAGGAAATCTCAACAAGTAATTTTTTACCATAGAATATAAGTAGACTAACTTCAGAAACAATTTTAGGACGACAATTCCTTAATCAAAGAATGTTTATGATAACAACCAGAGAGCATTTTTAATGTCAATAACTTAAATACTAATTAAGCATTCAAAATCCAAGTCTCGTTAAGTCAAGAAGCACAATAAATATCTGGTAAACTGACTCTAATTTCCTCATCTCTAGTAATCGTAAATACCTCGCCAGCATTAACAGTGATCATATGGGGCATAAAATTTGTACCTAGAGAGCTCGTATTCCAATCACCTACAAAACAACAAATATTTTGTGCTTAGCTACGAAATCTTTCAGATGAACATGCCAAAAAAGCTTGTATGATACTTGAGCAGATGAATTTTATCAACAAGGGCAACAAATGAGGCTTGGTTTTCAACAAAGAAGCTACAAACGAACCAGGATAAAACTAACTTGATACAATGAACTAAAAGAAGTTCTATTATGGGAATTGTTGCAAAAGCTACAACGCATCACTTAAGTTACAAGTATATGCTTGTTCTGTCTAGGTTTCGCCAGTGCATGATACAATAGCAATTGTGCAGATACAAATAAACTTCTTATAAACCAACTGCCAACTGCTTTATGCCTACGTCTGATAAAAATGTAATATGAAATTGTCACATATGCAATGCACTAAACAAGAAGCGAAAAGACGGTCAATTTTGGAATGTTCAGGCAATAATATTGAGAATCTTCTTAACTATATACAAGAATCCATGCATATATGTGAGAAAGCATTAAATTCAACATCAACATCATCTAAATCAAAGTAAGATCGACTAAGAGACAATGCAAAACACCTCATTATCAAGACTTCTATCTAATAATAATTAACAATCACGATAAGATCCACCTCATTATCAAGGTATGTTTTTCATCTCAGAGCATCTTGTTTTCAGAACATCGGAAAAGGAAAGAGGCAAAAAAAAAAAAAAAAAAAAAGCACACCCTAAGCCGGAGTTGGATCATTTCTCACTCTTTAACAAATCCCATAAAAGCCCGATACTTATTCAAAACACCAGCACTCTAGTTACAAATATTTATATAAGCTTGTTAAACCTTACTTCATGTAAAGAATATTTCAAAGATAACAATAGGATTTTCTAAATCAACCAATCGTATTTTAGATATCCAAGTGCGCGAAAAAAATTTTAAAAAAAATGGAATCCAATTCTAAAGTGTTAATTCAGTATTTAAAAACAGAAACAAGCTATAAATGACCATTCCAAAACAAAAACAATCATACTTCAAAACGCAATCCTTGTAAGCATATCTACAACATCCGCTTTCTGCTATAAACAAACACACATGATTTAAAAAGCTCAACAACTTGCTATAAAATGTGATTTAGTAAATGATCTCAAAGACCCACCACTAAAGTGATCCATCCCAACTTTCTTATGCTGCTTAAACTCAGAGCCGCCCAACCGCGCCTTCCCACGCTTACCGGACGAGAATTCGCCCGACGGCGGAGCAGAAGACGAGAGGGGCATCGGAGACAATGTCATGGCGACCGAGCCATCTGGTCCATACTTCCTCGGCCTACCCCTTTTCTTCTTCACCGTGGTTGCAGCCATTCCTGCGCTCACCGGAGAGGCGGTCACAGGAGGCGATCCCGCAGGCTGGCCCGGAGGATTGTCCATCCTCGGAGCCACATGATAAGCTGACGGAGCCTCGGCTCCGATCACAGTCACTCCTGAACTAAGACCTTCCCTTGCGTCCATTCATATAACAACAACAAAGTTCACCAACACAGTAACTAGCATCTGCAACATAATCAACAACAAAAACATCAAACCCAAAAAAATAAAATAAAATAAAATAAAATAAAAAGACAAACAAACTAAGATTTTGATAACATGGGAGTAACAGAATAAAGCAATCTGTGTTTTCTTAAACAACTTCTTCAACCTCAAAGATCAAAGCAAGGTAACCCAGAAAGGAAATTCCAAAGAACAATATCACGAAATAGAATTTTCAAAAAAACTTCTATTTTGAAATAGCTTCAACATATTATCAACAGACACGATGTAATCTAGAGTGGAAATAAAGAAGAGTATACTTTGAGGGTGAAAAAATTAACAATAATAATAATGAACTTTTTCAGAAGAATTTAAATTCTAGACCAAAATCAAAGTTTACAAACAAAAATGAACAAAAAAATATTGGAATATTTAAAGCTTAAAAGCTAACCTTTTTTTCCAAAGAAAAAAAAAAAAAACTCTAGAGATCAAAACTTCTTAACCAGTACCCAAGCTTCCAAAACTAGAAACGAAAAAAAAGGAAAATATTTTTTATGGCAAAAACACGACAAAGTTCTAGAGAAAAAAAAAAAAAGAAGAAACGAAAAAAAAAAAGTGAAAAAACTCAGCGTTATCAAGTTTTTCAAGATCAAAACCTCACTTAAAAAAAAAAACTAAAAACAAAATATCATAAATGAATAATCCCAAAAATATTTTTTAAAAAGATATTAAATATATAAGCTGAGTAAATTAAAAAAAAAAAAACTTAAAAAATGAAACGATCCACTGAGAAAATTTAAAGAAGCAAAACCTGTGACTGTGACTGACACTCTCCAGTATAGCTCTAAAACCTGTCTGAGCTTTACTTGTCAAAGTATCAGAGCTCAACAAACACCCCTAACTCAAACTAAACCAAAAAAAAAAAGAAAGAAAGAGGAAGAAAAAAACAATAAAGAGAAAAAAACTGTTTGTTCCTTGAGAAAATGAATACAAGAAAAAAAATTTTTCTTTTTCTTTTTTTGTTTTTATTTTTCACTCTATATATATATATTCGTAGTTTCAAAGTGGAAGACTGCTTTAGCACCAAAAAAAAAAAAACCAAAAGAAGAAGACCACCAGCCGGTTTTTCCAAGGCTGTCTGAAAACAGAGACTACCAGACGAAAAAAGAAAAAGAAAAATAAAATGAAAATAAAATGAAAAATAAAAAAATAGAGAGTAAAAACCTAACATAAATATTTCACCAAATACTATTAAATTATTTACTAAACCCGATAAATACAATTTGGTTAAGAAAAATTTCACGTCCGTGAGAAAAAACATTTTGAAATTAAAAAAAGAAGCAAAGAAATGGTTAAAATGGTAAATCCAAAATCCCCACAAATTGAAATATTCAAAAAAGTAAATAAATTTTCCATTTTTTTTCGAATTTATTAATTTGTTTTTTCTCTTTAAAGCTGAAAAGGCGTTTGGCATGCAATGGAGCCGGTCCTTTTTGTTGCCGCTGACCTGCTTTTTGTCTTTTTCTGGACAAAGCAAGGACCCGGAATTACGAATATGCCCTCTGTTAAATTTGTCATTTACGCAACGTGCCACTTTAAAAAAAAATTAAAAAAAAAGTGGAAAGGTTTAGGTGTTGATGGTGAGGGTTTACGTCACCTGCAGGTGAGGGAGGGGGAGATCCGATTTGTCGGAATCTGATTGGATACGCTCTGTGCGGCACGTGGGAACGAAACTATGCAGGATCTTTAGTTCAGCTCTGTTGTTTGACTGTTGCTGAGAAATAACCTTTTAACACGTGTGAGCCCACAGATTTTCCGCTCTACCACTGCAAATTATAATGATTTATAGGGATTTTTGTAGAACCTTTTTTCCTTTTTTTGAGATAAGATTTTAGTAGTATTTTGGACGTTGGTGAATGAAAATTTTGATGGAATAAGTAATCAATATTTGGACATTTCTGCTGTATTTTTAGCCCTTGTTTGTATCATTATTTCCGTTTGAATTTAACATGCAAGGTATATTCATGTAAATACACTTTCAATCAATATTACATTTGTAATTTATGTTTTAAACTTTTAATTTTAAGCTCCATTTAGTAAACGCATTATATTTAAATACAATATATTAAATATAATTTATATTTAGAGAAAAATATTTACATTAGATTTGAATGTAATGTGTGTTTTGGTAAAAAGTATTTAAATTGTATTTTAATAATGAATATGTGATATGATGCGTAAAAGTAACAAAAAAAAGTGAAATAATGAATAGTGATTGTATTGGATTTAAAATGTGATGTGATTGGTATTTGAATGGAATACTTTTGTATTTGGATGAAAATTACATTACATTTAAATGTAATACAAATGTAATACTGTCACCAAACGGGGGGTTAGTAATTTATATTATAAATTTACAAACCAGTAATAATTTACCTTAAAGGTAACAATATTGATTTTTGATGAAAATTAACACATAATTTGCTCGTAAGTTGTTGTTTAAAAGCATGAAAGATCTTTTTTAAGAGAAATTATTTAATAGACCGAGTGTATCACATTATCATACTTATGTAATACACTTACCTAATTAAAATTTGATATTTGTAATATACTAATTACTAATTCAAAATTCTCACAAATATTTTACTTAAAATTTCCTGATGTGTAATATTTCTATAAGATAGATGTACTACATAAGCTTGATGACGTGATTAATTTGGTTTATTGAATAATGTCTCATTTTTTTAGTCCAATGTTAAACAAAATTAATATTTAAAACAAGGCTAATTCAAAATTGTGTATATTAATAAACTTGATTAAAAGCCTTAACCTCAATAAATTTGGATCAATAAATACATAAACATTGTTATCAATGTGATAAATCGTTATAAATTTGTAAATTCACAAATAAAAGTTAGCGATGCAAATTTAAACCGTGGTTTAAGCTCATGGTGCATTGGTACAAAAGGGCTTGAATATGGTGTTTAGTCAGTAGCGAAACATTCAAGTAGTTTTACTATTTATAATAATTCAACTCAAATTCAAATCTAAATTTTCACATTTTAAACTTTTGTAATACCATACTCATTTTTCTACGTTTATATTATTCAAATATTATAATTAACAAAACTATATAAACACACATTTACAATTCAAAACTCTACATTTAGACTTATATATTCAATTTGATGCTAACACATTCTAAAAAAATTCAAATACAACTTATGATCCTAACAAACTCTAATTCTATTAATAAGTATTATAATTTTAATCAATGGATTAACTTTTTAAATGATATGATATGTAAGTGTTTATATTAAAATTTTATAATATAACACATAAAACTTCTTTTAATTATAAATCAGATTATTAAAAAATTATATATAAAAGTACTTCTAATTATAGTTCAAATTATTGAAAAGTTGATTTATTAATTAAGGGGGCGTTTGGTAAACGCATTGCATTTTGATTATATTTGAATGAAATTTGTTTTTTGAATGTTGTATTTGGTTGAAAAGTATTTGTTTTGTATTTGAATGAAATGTGTGTTTTGATGAAAAGTATTTTAGAGTTGAAAAATTGATGTAATTGGTAAAAGTAAAAATAAATTGTGGAGTTGAAAAGTTGATGTGATTGTTTTAAAAATGTTTTGAATAGTAATTATTTTCGTAGTACTGTTACAAAATTTATATTTAGTGTAAAATTATATTATATTTGAGTAAAATTAAAATAAAATTTTTTCTCCAAACGTTCTTAAAATAATAAAACTACTACTATTTCGTATGATTTGATATATTATAATTATTGGAAACATACATTGTTGTCGTATGAAACCTATAATATAAAGATATATTTTAATTTTACCTTCTTACAAAGAAAAAAAGATATATTTTAATTTTCAAGTTTTGACAACAAATGTCAAGCTATCATTACAAAATCTTGACTTGGATGTATTTTCCGGAATATCAGTAAATAATTGTTTTGAAAGTGATTCTGATATTTAGTGCACGACTAAAGATAATCTCATATGGGCTTATCTAGGGAGTAAAATCTACGTATTCTTCTTTATTTAAATTAAATAATTGTTAGTGGTGTAGTGGTTGAGTAGAATTAGCTTGAAATTTCTGACTTTTGATGGAACCAACACATGCCCTTCGTTGTCCTATGGATAGCATTTGGAAAGTTTATACTCCAGAGTCACATTCACATTCACTACTCAGCAATATTCCTAATTTATATTTATAAAAAATATTCCTAATTTATTTTAATGCTTCTCAATCAGAAAGAAAATATTTCAACCAAAAAAGAAAGAAAAAAATTCATAATTTCTATTCTACAAAAAACAGTAAAACGCCATTAAAAAAATTTATTTTTTCCTTTTACCCAAGTAACCTATCAGTTACAGAGCTAGAAATTTTTTACGGGGACATGAATTTAATCAAAAATTTAAACCAAAATTACAATTATAAAATCTCATATCATCAATTGTCTTTTTTTTTTTTTTTTCTAGAACATAAATTTTCTATCTGTACATTTGGTTTTCATATTCCAAATGAACTAAATTAATGATAGAATTTAGCTTAATTTTACAGTTTAGAGTATGAAACATTGTAAATTCACATAACGTATGGTTGATTTTGATTTATAATCTGTTTGAGATACTATCGTAAACGTAAGTATTTAAAAAATAGATGAAACTTAAAGTTTTTTTAATATGCAAATATAATAATTAAAAAAATTTAAGGGGACGACAAAGGAATAAAGTTATAAAATATTTTATTTTAATCGACAAGAAAAAATTATTTATAAGGACAAAAGGAACTATCTTTCCCCTCCAGACACTCGACAAAATTTTTAGTAAAAAAAAAAAAGACATTGGGACTTTAAAAGTGATCTTCATTCAAGACTTCAAGTCATGATTTATCACATTATTAAAAACAACTTACATACATACTGAACATCAATTGAGAAGCATTTAGGGTCAATAAAGTATTTAAAATTAAAAATCAGACAAATTACCACCTGTGTTTTGTGGAAATACTGCTTTTGCTTACCTTATTTTACATAAGATTAGTAATTTAGATCACAATACGATATATTGACATAAATATGACACGAGATTAACACGTTTAGAATTTTTATAAATAGATTTAGATGAAAATGGATTGACACGATTTGGATTTACTTCCTAAAACGGATTAACACGAATTGAAACAATTAATTATATGTATGATTTTTTACTTTATTGTATATAATATAAAACAAGAGTTTTCGTAATTGATAAAATAAAAATAATATGAATTTTAAAACTTTATAAGTAGATTTCACTTGTTTTTCATTAAAAAAAAAGATATATTTACTAATAAACATGTCAAAATATCATAATCATATTAAATAAATTATTATTTTATTTATATTTAATTTAAACGGATTAATTTAGGTTGACATGATTAACACAATTAATAAATAGGTTGTGTTTGAGTTTGAGATTTTTGACATGAATATTAAATGAATCAGGTTTAAGTTTAATGTAATAGTATCAAGTAAGGAGTACAACATAATACAAACACGACATAATAATACAAATTACTAGCCATAATTTTACATATGTCTAAAATACATTTGTAAACTATTGTAGATGGAGTTTCCAAAAGTTTTTTTTTTGTTTTTAATATTAAACTAATTTTATTATTTATACTTTTAAATCTTTCTTTTTTATTTTCAAATAACTTAAAATTTAAAAGTTCATAATTTTTTTATTTTTAGTTAAAATGAATTGATTTTTTTAATTGAAAAGAATGACAAGAGCAATAAAACAAGATTTATATTGTTTTTTTTTATGAATACATTTTAAGTTTTTACACTTTTAACTTGATATAGTTAATTTTCGACTAAAATAATTTAAAAACTTCAACTCTTATTGTCTCGCAAAGGGGCCCTAAACTTTTTAAAATATCAAAATTATCTATTCCAATCTATGTCAAAACATTACTTAAATATATATTTGGTGCTCGGGTTTAAATTGAGTTTTTTAGGTTGGATTTGAGTTGAATTGTTATATGTTTGGTATATAAATTTAAATAAATAGAGTTAAAAAGTATAAAAACTTAAAATATATTTATAAAAATATATATATCAATATAAAACTTATTTCGTTCGTATTAAAATTCTATGCAATCTAAAAAAAAAATCATTCGTTTAGACTATATATTGTAGATGCTAGTATCTATGGTCAAAATTTAAGAGTCAATTAAACCTAACCAAATGACAAAAAAAAAAATTAAAAAGGGCCCTTGGACATCGTTGTGAGAATAGTAAATCAAATCATAAAATTGAAATAATAAAATTAAGGAAATTGCATAAAAAGGTACCAAAATTTATAGAGATTTGTCGAAATATGCTACGTTCATTGTATTTAGAGCTCTTCACTGTGATCACAAATGATGAGTACAAGAGTACAAAATGCTTTTAAAGAAATTTTGACAGAGTTTTAGTAAGTCAAATCTCTCTCTTTTTTAATGAAGCTTTCCGCCATTAATAGAGGAAATATAGTGGCTCCTATAATTTTGAGTCGTTGTGGGTCATCCCCTACTCTCTAAATTGTAAGAAACGTGTGTTCCTATATAGACACATTCCATGGTAGATATTGAATTTTTCGGGATCAGTTTATTCCTCGATTGTTGACCATTAGCTAAATACCTTAGTCGAATGTCAAGCTATAGAATATGCATGATTATATAAGCTCAACACTAGTACCACGAATGGGGATCAATTGTTGCAGCACTTTGAGGTTGGACAGTTGATGATTGTTGAATCGTCAATTTGTTTGATGTTTTAGCGTCGAGAAGTTAACTATCAAACTATCAAAATAGTCGAACGCTAGTAGTCTATAGCTAAGGCTACTGATTGAATGAATGGTTGTCGACCTATGGTGAAGTAACGATTTATCACTTGATGATCACCATTTGCTGCTTAAATCATAGGACAACCTTCAATTATATTGGAAGACGAAGTCTGACTCCAACATATATGCAAAATTATGAAATTTTAAAATTTGAATTACAAAATTATAATAATAAAATATGAAAAGTTGAAACTAATGAAAAAAAAAAAACTACATTTGAACATAACTAGTGCACCAAATGCGCACTAAGATATAAACTAATTAAAAAATTTTAATAAAATAAACTTTAAAACTTTAATATACCAAGATTACCCTTCTACATTTGAAACTCATTTTTATTGAATTATAAGTAGTACTTCAAATAGTGTTTAACATAGATTGAAGATGGTAATCTTGGTTTAGTTTAAAAAATCTATTAATCACCTCAGGAGGGTTTTTGTATATAATTTTATACCCACAATGAATGTTTTTGACATTATATAAAATAAGGGGTAAAAATTGATAGTTTAATGAAACGCATATGGTGATTTAAATATTTTCTTTTAAGATTACACAAAATTTAAAATTGTAAAAAAAAAAAAAACTTTTTCTTAATTAATGATAAATATTTTTCTCACAAAATATTTTATTTAATATTTCAAACATTCTTTTTCTTTTAAGTGTCATATGGGTATTTATTTATGCGATATTGTAGGGCTGACAATTCGTATTATCGTGTCGTGTTTATTAAATATTCGTGTCAAAATCTCAAACTCAAATCCAACCTATTTAATATTCGTGTCAAAATCTCAAACCCAAACCCAATCCATTAATTAATCGTGTTAATCGTGTTGACTCAAATTAACCCGTTTAAATTAAATATAAATAAAATAATGATGATAAGGCCAGAGACGACTGGTCGTGTTATCGCGAGGAAAGGGGAGGGCGATTGGATGAGGTGAGCAAAGTTACAAAAACAATGAAAGACTAAAAAAAATAAAATAAAATCTAAATTTTCTTTTTTATGTTAAAAATTTTTAAAATATATATATAAAATAAAAGATATATATTATATCTAAATTTTAAATTTTGAAAACTCAAAATTAAAAATAGTAAAACATTATAATATATATAATAATATAAATATATTAAAGATTATAAATGGGTAATTTATGAGTTATATTCATGTCAATCCATATATAATTAATTTGTTAAATGAGTTATTTCGTGTCAATTACGAGTTGGCGGGTTCGATCCTTTTTGACCCAAACTCATTTAAGGAAAACCCAAACCCTCTAATTTCGTACAAGTTTCGTGTCGTGTTATTGTGTCGTGACCTAAATTGCCAGCCCTACGATATTGTATCGGACACTTATTTAATTTTTTCCCCCAGGTTCATGGTCTTAGGTCACGGATTTGATTCCTAATATATTTTATTTTCAATTAACAAGTCAAAAGGAAAAAACGTACGTGGCCTAGTGTAGATTTCGCCTTAATTTTTACTCTAAAGTAATAAATTAAACCGCACAATGACTGGTGCTAAAAAAAATCTTGTTGTAGCGTTTCGTCTTACAATATAAATGTCACTTTATTTAAATTTTATTGTTGATAATACAATCAAAAGTTTATATTTTTATTGTTGCCGGGTGAATTTTTTATAGCATTATTAAAAATATTAAAAAAAAAACACTAGTTTTGACTATTCTATTATTTATAATGGCCACAATAAATAAAAATAATAATAGCAAATTTTCCGTTTGTTAAACTCAAAAAATATTATAAGAATAAAGTACACCATACTTAAATAATCTTAAGGGATCGTAAAGCACCCTATGCAGTATACGGATACTCTCAGACTAGAATAACCATTTTACCTGATCATCACAATTCACAATGATCTCAGTTTGAATCCACGAATTTTTATATAAGAAACTTACTACCCCACAAGGCTTTCAGTGGCACCATTTTTAGAACTTGAATTACCAACAATGACAAGAGCATATTTATTAATCACTCGTAATAATTACCGAAATGAAGTAATATAAGATATATATATATACATGAGAAAATTAATTCTACAAAATATGTTAAATGAGAAGTCCTCATTGTAAAATGAAAAAAAAATCCAAATAAATTTATATGGTTGCACTTTTCATTTATTACTTACTCTCTTTCTACAAATCATATCACGTATTTTGATTAATTGATTTGAATAAGGAATTTTAGGATTATTTTTGTCTATATTAAGATCATTCTCATTTTGTCTATTGAGTTTTTAAAATTTTTCTTTATCCCCTGAATTTTAAATCTCTTAACCCATTTTATTAGAATTTTGGTAATAGCAGATGGAAAAATAAAGGATCTAGCCTTACTAAACCTATTATGTTAAAATTTCTACTAAAAAAGACGGCATGTTGTACTTACCTCACTTTTTTCACCTATATTTAACTTAAATTATATTGGAATGGGTTAATGTTTCGTTTGAATCACCTATAGTTTTATATTTTTCATTCAAGTTGAATGTTTGCATTTAAAATTTGAATTGAAATTGTGTATTTAAATAAATATATGTTTGGATAGCTTTAATTATAGATAATATTTGAATAGTAAAAAGGTAGAAAAAGGAGTGTGGTATGGATTTCAAAAAAGTAAAAATTTAGGATTTGTATTTGAGTTAAATATTTGTGAAATAGTGAAATATTTAAATGTTTGTGTTGGAATAGTCGTGTAACTAAACGCATATTGAAATACAAATATTGCATTTTAATTATATTCCAAATTGAATAGATAATCCAAATGAATGTTAAGTGGAGGTAATTCAAAGTTTAGAGACGAAATCATGAGTTTTTCAAAATTTAAGAGACAAAATGAAAATATCTTAAAATTCAAGGAGCATAGGTGAAAATAATCCAAAATTTTAATTTAATTCAAATTTCTATGAAGGAAAGCGCCAATCCTGTGCTTAGGAGAACATTTTAAAAAATTTCAAATATTTTCATTTTCATTTCCTAACATTTAAAATAATATAAAATATTGCAAAATGTTGCAATTTGTAACTTTTTAGGAAAAATTCTATACTTTAGGGGAACAACATTTTGACCATTTTGGAAATTTTTTTTTTTTTTTTTTTTACATTGCTAAATGTTTTCATTATAAAGTTTTCATCCTAAATGCTCCGTCTAAGTCTACATTTGATAAGAAGGAAAATAAACAAGAGAGAAAGGAAAAATAAAAGCAAAAGAAAATAAAAGATAGAATTTTTTTATCATGAAAAGAGAGAAAATAAGAAAATTATAAAATTAATATTTTATTTATCTATCTGTATTATTTTACTTTTAGAGAAAGGATAAAAAAGCCATTTTAATAGTTATAGAATAGATTTAAATTTGAGAAAAATATATGAATTACATAAATTTAAAAACTATTGTCTAAACATGATACAAAAATTTAACACTAGATTAATACGACATAATTCGGATATTATTAACAATTGAAAAAGGTTATTATTTAGATAATTTCCTCTTTTTAAGTTTTCTTCTTAATTTTGGAGAGATTTGAGTGTTTGATATTGAGGGGTTGAATGGATCAAGGATTTAAACTCAAAATTTTGATTTCAGTTTTATCTTTTTATGAAAAGTTAACAAAATTTAAAACTAAATCAATTAGTTTATACTCAATTTTCATCTTATTCCGGATTTGACTTATACACCATTCTGACCTTCAAATCTATATTAAACTCAATTATACTTTGTAGTTGATTTTTTTATTTTTATTAAAATATAAAAATTATAATTAATTTTAATTTCATTTCAAATTAGTATGTCGTCTAAGAGAACGTTTGGTAAACATTTTTTAGTGTTAGGAAAATCAATTTTACACCAAACGTAAATTTTTACATTCAAATACAATCATTTTCAACAGTGTTATGAAAACAATTATTATTCAAAAGTTTTTTAAAATAATCATATCAACTTTTCAACTCTAAAATACTTTTTATCTAAACACATATTTTATTCAAATATAAAATAAATACTTTTCAACCAAATATAATGTTTAAAAAAAATTATATTCAAACGTAATTAAAATACAATACTTTTACCAAACGTGTCTAAATGCACATATGTTAAAACTTGTGGGTCCCATTATGAATTTTTTCCATTTCAATATTTCATAAAATAAACGACACCGGCAATAATTCAAATTGGGAGTGCACCAGACCAGAGTATAAAGTAGAGCTTTGGGAGTTGAGCAAAGGCGGACTCAAGCGGGGTCCGTGAAGAAGAAACCGTTAAACATGTCCGAGGTTGCGCTGTCATATCAGACCGTCTGGTTCTAATCAGTCCCTCCTCGTCTTCCTGTTGTGCACATGTCAGTCAAACTTTTCTCTCTCCTTTGACCAACCTTTTTCTTTCTTTCTTTCTTTTTTTCTTTTTCCCATCTAATATTTATCTAACGGCTAACCAAGTTCGAAATAAAGGAAGATTTTAGTGACTAAAATTTCAAATTTAGAGGCTTTAATTTACCGATTTCAATTTTACTGCCCCTACAAGGAAAATAACGTCTTTGCTACGTATTATTTATGGGTCCCACGTAACTATACTAGATAGTTATAAATATTTTAGCCTTAATTTGGAGGTGTTGGAGATAATTTAATCCTGTAATTATTGCTAATCATGATAAAATTGCTGAAAGACAAATACGCCCAAATGGCTATTATTGCTAATCGATAAGTTTTAAAAGAGATAAGGGAGAAAAAGAAAAAAGAAAAACCTCACTTCGACAAAAAAAACAAATGAACCAAAACAAAGCAAAGAAAAAAAAATCCCATTTCAAAATTAATTAATCAACTGGTAAATAAATAAAGTAAAGAAAACGACAAGAATATAAAGCACTATGGGCAAGACGTGGACAAAAACATGTGAATAAAGACCAACCGAACAAAGAGAAGCATTTAATTTCAATTTTTACATCAAAGGACATAAATGTTTTTTTCTTTTCTAAAGAGAGGGAAAAAAAATAAAAAGACGAAGAGGAACCAAAGTTGGGCACGTGAATTATTTTTCGGACAGCGATTGAACTTTTAAACCCCCAACCAAAATAAACCAAAAGGAAAAAATTCAATGATTTTTCTTTACTTTCATGTATTTAATTTAAAGTACCAGCAAATATATATATATATTAAATTTAAAGGCCACTGACAATTGAGCACGAAAACAAAAACAAAAACAAACATAATTAGTTTTGAAAGATTACCGCTGAGAAATGCACCATCTTATGATTATGTTTATCTGTATTAATATTCATTCTTTAATACCCTTTTTTTTTTTTTTTAAATTTTAGTGTGAATTTGATTAGATCAACATTCAGAAACATATATCATCGTATAAGGTCATACTGTTTTGAATGAAACTGAAAAGAATTTATTCATTCAAGATATGGTGAGATCAGAACAACGTTGAAATTGCTAAAATGGATGAAAAAATGGATCAGCGAAGGGTGAGATATCGTGAGAATGTCCAGATATTTACTTCCAACTTCAAAGAAACAAATATTGTGTTTGATTTGCCATTGATCAGAAGGCAATTCCTGATTTTCTTTTCTGCTAAATTTTTTCTTTCTATCTTATGGACGGATAAAACCGGCCCTTACCTCTTCAAAGGAGTACTCAATTGGCGTTGATGGCGTTGAAGGAGGAGTGTTAGGCATGGGAATCGGCATCGTTGAAGGGCTTCGGTTTTCATCACCAACAAAAATTGGCTTCTTTGGTGTTTTACAAAATGGCCCATTATCCTCTCTAATGCTAACAAGTTTGCTTTGCATTGCCACACTCTCATTCCACAGCCCCTCGTTACCATCTTCAAGTCGATTTGCAATTCTTGCCTTTGAAAATGCTTCATAAGAGATGGGAGAGAAGGGCTTCCGGAGAACAGGCGAATGACCAGGGAACTCTGAACTTTTCTTTCCTGTGACACCCCAAATAAGAGATAAAAGTTTAAATGATATTGATTAACAAAAGAACAGATCTAACTAAATCACGAAAAAATGCCAGAGGATGAAGTCCCGAATCCACCATATTGACGGCTGCAGATGGAGCTCTTCTGATTTGGTGACTCGGCCTTCTTAGGGTGCTTAATGGGGGCCGCTTTTTCGGGTTTTGAATTTTGAATCATTGCTCGTTCAAGGGAAAGTTTCCTACTAGCAGCACCTGTTAAGGATGTTTTAAGGCCCTTCTTTCCGCTACTGGATGGACTTGGTTTTGTCCCATAAAGTGCTTCTATCTCTACTATCAGCTGCCCTTTAAGTTTCTTCTGGTCCTAAATGAAAAAAAAAAAAAAAAAAGCAAAACATAATTTCATACGAAAACTCTTTAATGATGATCTACAGGAATGGAAGTCCAGAAGTTCATACTCTCTGCCTTTGCCTTTCTTGCTCTCTCTCTTGCCTCACGATGTTGTAGTGTTCGAGCATAGAAAGAAGTCGTTCCTGCAAAACGGAAACCGGAACATGAAAATCCTGAACAATTTGATGTAAGTTTCAATAAAAGACAGTATAAGGTGGGTGAAAATGCAGATGAAAGTGCGTCGCTAAAGAAAACAAATGAAGTTTCTTACACCATCGTATAAGAATTCCACTCCTCTTTCTGTTTCCCAAGCTGTAATTTTTGAGATCAAGATGCCCACCATCGCTGCTTGAATTACCGAACAGAGCAATAGAGCAAAAGGAAAATCAAGATATAGAGAGACGGGAAATATCAGATGCCGTATTTGGTGATATGTCTAGACTTGATACATTCATAACAAAAGTCTAAATCGGATAATTAAAAATTACAGCTCAATATTTTTTGCACAAGTTTTACTTAGTTGGAAACATGAACTTACAAATTACAAAAGAAGCATTATTTCATGCCCAAACCAGTGTAGGAAATAACAAAATGCTGAACCAAAATTTTTACCAGGAATTTTGTTTATCACAACACGAGCTTTTTCGGCACGTTTCAAAGAAAGATGAGAACCTCTTCCAGCATGATAGCGATTATCATCCTGAAAAATTACAAGAAGAAGAAAGAGAAAACCCAACTCTCATTTATAAGAAAACTTGACTGATTAGAGTGAACGGATAAATTATGACAACCCAACAGAACGACAATCTCTAGGACAGATGTATCAAAACAAGTAGTTTGACAAATGGATAGTCAAATGGATAATAAAACGTTCTACCTTGTTGTACTCCTCCAGCCAGCACTCTTCTTGGCATGCGGCCAACCACTTCTCGACTTTTTGTAGTATTTCTTTCCTGCTAAAAGCTTCCTCTTTAGCCCTTGCAATTTGAAGTTCAATTTGTGCCAGTAAACACTCGGGATCCATGCTTTCTGCAAAATGGTATTAGTAATACTATCAACAAGAAAGAAATGAACCAATATCGTCTTCATAAACGTACAATTCTGTATTTTATATCTCAAATTCTCGCCAGAATCTAATGATTTTACTCATGAAAATTCCATAAGCAGAAGCACTTTCACTGTGGAAGACATTGCTAGTTATAGACTTTAACATTAGTAAAGAAGGTAGATATTCTACTGGACTCTATAGCTTCAGCTGAGAATTCAGTTGCTCCATGTTCTTCTGCTAACATGCGTGCTCGTCTGCATATTTCATCAAGTTCCAACCTCTTTTTCATAACAAGGTTTCGCAATTTACTTGATCTCAATTGCTCCAGCCTCGACACTTCTGCTTCAACCTGAGAGTGAAGAGACTAGTGTAATATCTGACAAGAACTTTGTGGTTTGTACAACGAGCAGATATAGTAAAAAAAATGAGCGCAAACATTTTCTTTTATAGTGCTCTCAAACTAAATTATCATACTCACATAGTTAAGGAATGTAACAGAAAGCATGTTGGTTTCTGTGATCTCAGAGACGGAAGCAGCGACTTTACTAGTTACGTTGTGAAACAAAGCTTGCTCTACCATAGGTATATCCATCAGATTCCACATCTCCAGCAAAGCAGTTGCAAGATTTTGAAGCTGGTACAGCCCCAAGGTCATAAGGTTACGCCAAAGAAAGCTATTTTGAACATATCAATATCAAAAATACCATAAAGATTTACTATTGTACCTTCTCCCATCTCATCATCTTGACCTCTCTCAATCTTGCTACAGCAGCAGTCAAACTCTGGATCGTGTTATCGCTTATGTCCTTCACACCTATGGAATCATTCAGTGTGGGGTGGATCTCATAGATTGTGTTCTTGAAATCCACACCAACAACCAAGCACAGCAAATTCAGAGTGCTCAGGAGGTCCTCTACCTGCTTCTGACGGTCTCTCTGCAGATGAAACGTAGAGAAACTACTGAGGAGAATTACAATTGAAAAACAAATCCCAACAAGAAAGATTACTACATGAGACTTTCCTAAGAAATTTAATCCACCATAATGAGGGTACTTCACCGACTAGTCCTGCATCCAATAGAAAAAAACCTTCCCCATGTTTCCCATTTATCTTCACATTTCCCTGTTTAAAAACATGCCCTTTTATGTATTTTTAATGCCTGGTTTCATTGCAGTCATTCTTTCAGCATATTATTTGTTAGTCTCAACATCGTACTCGACATTTCTTGCCAAACAATAATTAGAATTTGCTCAAGTTAATTCAGAAAACAATAAAGATAAAACCTTCTCATCTTGACAAGCAAGCAACCGCGCACTTAGTTCTTCTAGTTTGTTGGACGACAAGTCAGTCTCATCTGAGACCATTTTATGCAGACCATCTTCTATAGACCAGCCTATCTCATTGGAGATTTTCTCTAACCGATCCACAACTTCAAATAATTTGTTCTTCCTTTCAATTTTCCGCTTGTGCATTCCCTCGAGTTGTGGAACAAGGGACTTAAGCTCATTCTTCAAGCTTCCATCAACCTTCCAAACAAACTGCAAACACATGCCAAAAAATGCAAACAATTGTAAATGGAATTTTCATAAAGATATATCAATAAAATAAATTAATTTCCATCTTTGGTCTATACACGGCTTACATGAGGTGGCTGCTCACCCAATGACAAGCAAATGTCCGAAATCTCTGCCCGAATCTTGGCAATTTCTTGCTGCATTTGAGCTCTACACTTCATTACCTCGTCCAATTTTCTTCTGTACACTTCCAAACACTTTTGTTCAATCTCTACCAACATCAAATCCCTTTCCGGTTCAGTCTCTCCAACTTCGTCCCATATTTCCTAATTTCAGCAACAAATAAGACTTACTACACATATCAACTGCTTATGCAAAAATTTCAACCAACATCAAGATCGCATCCAAGGCCTCAAGCTTCACATCTCACATCAAATCGGTACTCAATCATGAAGAACACTTTAAAGAACACCATCGAGGTTACGGGTTTGTTTCTTCAAAGTGTTCTTCATCCTTTCCTGATCAAAGTTCAAGGTCTAATACACATTCTTGGTGTTGCATCAATATTGGATTAAACCTAACAAAGCATCAAAATAAGGTTGTAAATTGTAACATTCAGTTAAAGGGGATTAAGGAAAACCTGAAGTTCTTGTAGCATTAATCCACAGATTGTTTCTGTACTCACGAGTTGATCATCATGCTGATTAAACATATTGAACCAACTGCCAAAACAAACACACACACACACACATAGAATTAAGTGAAATAATTCAGTATTAGTACTCAATTAAAATGGTTTTCTTCCCAAAAATAAAAAACATAAAAACTGGTTTCATTACACTAGATTCCACATTCCATATGAATTTTTCCTTTCTTTTTTCACGTTAAATTTGTTTGCAAAATCGTCATGAAAAGCCAAGAAAGATCACGTTTAAAAGTAAAAAATGACAAAAATTAGATTGTATGCTTGATTCTTTCTCCACTGTGAAAGTTCAAGAGCTCTTGTGAGTTTTTCTAGCCGCTTCCAGGCAACCAAACAGAGCGAGAAAGAAGATGACGAACCTGATTTTGCACTAGAAATTCTAGGGTTAATAGCTTCGGAAGCGATTAAAAGAAGAAGAAGAAGAAGAAGTAAAAGGAAATAATTGAATTAAAAAAGAAAATGGTGGGAGATGGAGGGAGGGAGATATCAATAAGCCGTTATACTGGGAAAAACAGGTGCCATGAGATTTCGACACGTCAGCATTTTCGGGCGATTATCTGTGACGTGCCGAAGAAAAGTTTGATCATGGGAAGTTTTGACGGTGGAGATTATTGTTGCTGATTTTCAGCATTTTTGAATTTCGAATTCGGATTTTTGTTGCTAATTTGTAGCTTGTGGTTTTGGATTTGGTGATATTGGTGAAACTTCTAGTAGAAGTAATAATGTCTGTTTATGGAAATTATTGCTTTAGGATTGTTTTGGCAAACGCATTATATTTTAATTGTATTTGAATGTTGTATTTAGTTAAAATGTATTTATTTTGTATTTGAATGAAATGTATGTTTGGATGAAAAGTATTTTAGAGTTGAAAAGTTGATGTGATTGGTAAAAGTAGAGATAAACATTGGAATTGAAAAATTGATGTGATTGTTTTAAAAACTTTTGAATAGTAATTATTTTCGTAACACTGCTGAAAAGAATTGTATTTGAATGTAAAACTTTGCATTTAGTGTAAAATTGTATTGCGTTTGAATATAATTAAAATGCAATTACTGTGCCAAACGTCCGGTTAATTTTCGTTCATCACCCACTGCCCAACCTTTTTTTTTTTTTTTTAGGTTTTGTTTGGTTTCATAGTTGAATTTAAAATGTAATAAAATTTTTAAGTCAAAATTAATTGATTTTTAAAAAATTATCGATAAAAAATTAAAGTTCAAATTCAAATTTCAAATAATCCATGTTTAATTCTTCAATTACAATCCCTTCAATTTTAAAGAAAAATTCTTACAAATACCTTAGTGTTATAAAACACCTTGACTGATAAAAGATAGATTTTATAGGTGAATCCCAAGTCAATAGGTGTTGCTGAATGTTGATGGGGCTTAGTAAATTCATGGGTGTGGTGTGTTGGTGGTGTAAATGTTTCAGTCTGTGACTGGTTAGTTGTGATCCTTAAATGGCCAAAGACTTTTGAGTCAGATTGGAACTAAGGAAGTCTTCCTTCACCATGAAGCTGAAGTCAATTAATCCGGAATAAAATCAACAAATGACGCTACCAAGATATCCATTGTTGTGAAAATGTCCTGTGAACCAGTAAACACAAGAAACCAAGCTGCAAAGAAACTGGAGAGATCAAAAAATGATGAGAGGAATACTAAAATGGATGATGGAGAATTTGGCGGCATCACTAGCGATAGGGTAATGTCTCTTGGTTGTTTCTAAGGATAGCAGAAGGTCGTTGGGAAGATGAACATGAGTTATATCTAGAGATGAACTTTCATAATTTATGAAAAATCTTCATTAATGGACAGCTAATGATGATGGAGTTTCTTGTTTATGATTGTAGGAGTTGAGTTAGGCTTTTTTGGCCTGACTTAAGGATGGAGAGAGTTCTTATGAATGTGTTAGAATAGGATCTACATGTGCAAGAGGGAGGGAGGGAGGGAGGGAAGGAATGGTTTTTTGTTTTTCCCTTTTGTTTTTGTTTTTTTTTTTTGTAGTTGGGGGAGGGGTGTGTGGAGGCGCGGGCGAGTTTTATTTACAAGAAAAGTCTCCTGACCAATCAAGAGGCAGCTTGGGACAAACATGCTCTTGAGCTATAGAAAGCATCTAATGCACTCCATTTTGTTTTTAGTTGGGCTACAATGAATATCAAAAGAGAATATATAATAGATAACATATGTATGTAAGCCAAAATTAAAAGAAAAAAAGTAAATAACATATTTATAAAACCATTTGACCTAAAGGAAATGACCTATTTGCTTATTTATGACTCACCAGACCATAGGTTACATAAGTTCTGTATGACTTGAGTCCACGGAAAGAGTCCATTCACATCACAGTCTATGAGTATTGGTCTTGGACCTTCGTAATAACTTTTGTACAAAACTAGCATCAACATTAGCCTTATTGGTATTAGGGGCTATTTAGTAAAGTGAGATAATCTGGATGACTAAATACCATGTTATATCTTCGCAGTTGGATCTTTGGAGCTTGTAAAGATGCTTTGTCAATTGCTCTGAAGGATTACTCACTCTCGTGGATCGATGTTGCCCATAGCATATATATGAGTTTGTGGAGATTTTCATCAAAGAATATTGGGGCTTTCTCGAGACAAGTCCAATATAGTATTTAATGTAAGCAACTAGCTTATGCAATTGAATTTTTATAAATTTCTTTTCTTATCAGATATAATTAACTGTTTCTATTCTCCATTGTGGACATGGCACTATTAACATACTATGCGTTATTTAGAGACAAGCATCAAACAAAAGCCATTAAAGATTTTTGGACCCAAAACTTACGAGATTTTGTGCCTTTTTTTTTTTTTTTAGAGGTGGAGCCTCTATGAGTCTTTGGAGTCGCTTCATAAATCGACTAATTAATTTTGTATTGAATAGGGGTGAACATCGGGTAGATTTGATGGATTTTTGAGAATTTTCAACTCACACAATCAAGTTTGGATAGGTTAATTTCAAATTCAACCCATCAAATTAATCTAAAGTTTAAAATCAAACAATCCAATTAAATTTTAGGTGGATTAGATGAGTTGGTCGGGTTGAACATAATTAAAAAATAAAAAAATAAATATAACTAATCATTCAACTTAAAATAAGAAAAATATAAAAAGAAAACTAACTTTCAGTATGATATTAGTATTATAAAACTCCAAAATTATCTCATAAGTTATAAAATCGACATAAAAATAAAATATATACAAAATAAATTTAAATATAAATGTTGTAAACTAATAAACAAATAATAATAAAAACTTATACAATATGAAATATAATAAGTTATCAAGTAATTAATATAAAATATAAGATAAATACTATATATTATGAGATATGAAAAATATTTATTTTTATATATTAATAAATTGGATGGGTTCAGGTTAAGTTGGGTTTGAAAAAACACAACCTAAACCCACCCAATTAATAGTCGGGTTGGGTTGATTTTTTAATCGGATTGGTCAGGTTCGG
Organism: Antiaris toxicaria; assembly: GCA_035233585.1. Classification (NCBI taxonomy): domain Eukaryota; kingdom Viridiplantae; phylum Streptophyta; class Magnoliopsida; order Rosales; family Moraceae; genus Antiaris; species Antiaris toxicaria. Next base: position 13,001,120 of record CP141161.1, read on the forward strand.
GTTATAATGGGTTAAGTTGTGTGGGTTTGTTGGGTTGTTGGGTTTCTTGTTCACCCCTATTACCGAAACTATTTATGTTAAGAAGTATTTGAAGTCTTACAATTTAAATAAATTACATATTTTTGGTTATTTTACTTAAATGCAATGTAATATATTGCTTAAAAAAAACAAGTGATTTTTTAAAAGGAGGGGTGTCCATTCCTTTTAATAATCACTACTTTTTAAAAAAATCATTTCATAGGAAGGCTTTTATTTTAATAATGGAAAATTCCATTTTCAAAATTATCCCTCCACTCTTAAAATGTTTAAAAAGATGATATCTTTCCCATGTGATTTTAAATGAATGCACATCATACATCTAAGGCACAAGAGTGATAATTGTTGCATGAAAGTGAGCAAGTAAATGAGTAAATGAATGAGCAAGACATTGCGCAAATGAAAACGAGTGTAAAGCAAACCATGTGAAGAAGAGAATTAACAGAATAACGAAGGACCTTATGAATTATTCATGATCGTCTTTCCTTTATTGGAAGTTGAATAGGCTATTCTTCGAAGGGGTTGTAGAAAACGACCGACATACTTAAATTCTCAGCTCTAAAATGTGCTATGTTATTTATTATTACTATTTTTTAACTTGAGAGTGAGAAGATATGAACTTCACACTTTTTAGAAGGGTCGAGGTGAGGTATTACTGTTAGGCTATACCTACAACCATAATATACTTTGCTTTTCAGTTATTTTGTTGTTTAAAATACACGCAATATTAATTATTATTTGGGCATTTAACAATGATGCTCTCGAACTTATTACTCTTTGGCAACTTAGTCCCCTAACTTTCAATTTTGAAAATTTACCCCTTGAATTTATTAAATTGTAGCAATGTGTCCCATTTAGTTAATTTTATTTTAAAGTAAAGATTTGAATTTGAAAGATTTACATTAGGGTTTGTGTTAGATTAGGAAATTTTTGATAGGAAATTCGTGGCTAATTTAATGAAAAATTAATCATAAGAGGTACGATGTAACAATTTAACAAGTTCAAACACAAATTATTAAAATCAAGCATGTGTTTAGTTAGTCGATCTAGCTTAATCTAACTTAAAAGTTGAGTTAGATAAGATATTTCATTCTAACTTAGTTTAACTTAATTTGTCTTAGATATTGTACAAATAGAGATAATTTATATTAAAAATTGTGCTGAAATAGTAAAAGTGGAGATAAAAATAGTGTAAGTGACTCTACCAAGCTAAACTAAGACAGAACCACTTTAGACAATTTAGCTTAATTTAATTAGATCAAAGTAAATCAACGAACCAAACAAACTCTAAAAATTTATGTGGCAAATTCCCAAAAGGTAATAAGTTTGTGGGCATTCATGCTAAATACTCATTGTTTTATCTTCAGATTATATAAGTTTCTAAGGTTTTTGTGTTTTTTTTTTTGTTTTTTCAAGAAAAAAAAAATGATTGTGTCCTATATGATGCTGTCGTTTTTAGGGGGAGAAAAAAAATCTGATCCAATTCCTCGTTTTCAAGTGACATCCTCTCTTGTAACATGCTTGGTTTATCATTTCATGTCGTGTTAAGAATTTTGTCGTTTGTTAGAGTTTGTTTCATACAACGACATTGTTGTTTAGAAAACTAGTCATGAAAGATGGGGTAAAATGACTATTTTCAAGTAATTTTTAAATAAATGACTAAATTATTATTAAATTATAAAATAACTCTTGTCTTGTTTGAAACAATAATTTAGTTCAATTTAACTTGAAAAAGTTGATTGTTTTTTTCAAAAATTAAGGGGATGTTTGGTAAGTAAGTTGTATTTGTATTACGTTCAAATGCAATGTATTAAATACAATTTGTATTTAGATGAAAAGTATTTGTATTGTATTTGAATGTAATGTGTATTTAGATAAAAAGTATTTGAATTATTTTTAAATAATGAATATGCGATGTAATGGATAAAAATAGAGAGGAGAAAGAGAGTATGGGATGTGATTAGTAAAAATAATAAAAAAATGAAATAATGAATAGAAATTATATTAGATTTAAAATGTGATATGATTGGTATTTGAATGCAATATTTTTATATTTAAATGAAAATTACATTGCATTTGAATGCATTACAAATACAATACGGTAAACAAATGAGGTATAATTATAATTTTTGTTGATTTAAAAAAAAAGACAAAAAAAATATAGTTTAGCTTAAACTAAGGGCTTGTTTACGGGTGTAGAGATGATGTTTTTTATGTTAGAAATGAGTTAAGTTTTAGAAATATGTATTGGTGAAAATGAATTATTTAGAGTAAAAATATGTACAAATTTGAAATGTTTTCAAAAAAAAAAATGTAAAATAGATATTGTTTTGTTCGTCTTATTATTATAAACATTTTGATATAAGAATTATTTATTTCGATTTAAAATGATAAAGTCGGGGACTTATAAAGTTTGAATTTTCTAAACTTTTGGAAAGTAAATAGTATATTTTGGAGGAAAAAACAAAAAAATATTTTGAAAATGACTTTTTTGGAAGTAGATTTTGGAAAAGCCACCCTATACAAGCCCTAAACTAGGTTCCAAACGAACCATATTTTTCTTAAAATGGTTAATCAATGATTTGACCATTTGATAGATGATCAATCATTAAGTGATTGATATTAATGTACTATTATTAGTCAATCACTAATTAATTAGAATTGATTGACTGTAGTCAAATAAAATTTTAATAGCCATCAATCATTTTTCTAAAAAAATAAATTTGATTATTTTTTAAGAATAGTTATTTAGATCTTATTTGGTAATGGATTCTAATCCACAAAATGTAGATTGTTACATTTTTTTTTGCTTTTTTTTTTTTCTAACTTTTACTTTTAATTTTTATTATTCTAATATTTTCTAATTCATCAAATATGAATTTCAATCCGTCCCTATATAAGCTCCAAAAAACTAACATCGAACCTAATTTCTTCTATAAGAAAAATAAGACATTGCCCAGTAAGTTAGGAAAAAAAAAACATGTTTATGTTTATATTAACCTTTTGTTCATCTCTACAAGAGACATTCTATTTGAATGAACCATTTAAAATAGTGTTTGATGTCTCTAATTTGAGTAAACCATTGGAATGTAATAATTTTATAAAATAAAGTTATTTTACAACTTTTTAGTACATCAAAAATTAGTTTATCCTTAAGAACTTCAATTTTTTTGATTTGTTTTAATTATTTTGTTTTGTGTATTTTAATTTATATTTTTTATAAATTTACGTGAAATTTTTATTTAATTTTAACTTATTTTTTTCTTTTAATAATAGTATATTAAATAAGCTTAAATTAAATATTTTCAATTAGTTTATCTATAACATTTTATTTTGTAAATATCTAATTTAATCACATTATTTTTCTGTAGTATTAAATCGAGATGAAAAATTTATATATTGAAAGTGGGTCTTACCAGTGTTATTATATATGCCAAAAAATTATGAAAATCAAGCTTATTATAAATCCTACCACACTAGATCTTTCTTAATTACATGTACCGGCACTATAATTACTATAGCAAAGTTTAAAAATTATGTACTGACTCTATAGTAAGTTTAAAAAGTTTGTGTTATGTGTACGTTAATAAATATAGTAAGTTTGAAAAGTTTGAGTTGAGGTTGGATAAAATAGTGTAAAATTGGCTTGAAGACATTGTATATACATTCTTTCTCTATCATTTTTGTTTTGTTTTTATTCTCATATTTTTTTCTCTAAAATTTTATGAGAATGTTTTGCAAATTAGGCTAGAATTTTTTGGTAAGACTAGAGATGATCTTATATGTATAGTGAGCTTATTTAAGTTTCTATTTTTCTAATAGTTTGAAAGTTTTATACATTTAAATAAAATAATTTTTTTTATCTTATTTATTTCTCATATCAATATACTTTATTGTTAACTTTTATATAAATTCAATCAAGTTGTTTTTATGTGATTGTTGTATGATACAATATATTAATAGATATTATTTTATGAGTAATCTTTTATTATAATATTACCTCGAGGTATGTTGCCGTTTTTAGATTTTTTATAAGATAATTTTCCTTAGTTTTAATATGAGAATTTTATTTACTTGAATACGTTTTAATTCACAAGTTCTTTAAATCTTATCTTCTGATTGATTATTTGGGTTAAGAAACTTTCAATTGAATTAATTTATGAATTAAAATCCAAATAGGTAAATGAAACATATAGAAGGTTCTCTTTATCTTACCATTTTTAATTATTGAATTTTCTCTATATTAAATTGCCTAAATTTATTGTATTTTCTAATTTCAATTAAATCGCAAAAGCATTTTTTTTTCTTTTGTTTGATTGATTGCTTATTTCTCTAATACTTTCTATTAATCTCCTTTATTTTTTTTATCACCTTTTCATGGGATTGACTGTCCTTATTATACTACAATTGATTGTTTTGTTTTGGCACAATTTAAACTTAATCCGAATGTACAAATGTTTTCATTTGGCTATTTAGTTCAAAATAATAATCGAGCCCTCTTAAATTTTGAGATAAATAGATTCTCTCTGTTTTATTTGTACTCCAAAATATCATAATTTTTTTTTCAAATACGACAACAACATTTTCTTTTAACGTTTAAAGCAAAAATGAAAAATGAGTAAAACCTCACCTATATACTCTATTAAAATTTATAATGAACATTGCGGTTTTATAAGATTTATGAAAACTAATTTTGATATCATAATATTCTACTAAAATATTTTTGTTTAGATTATGAATATCCAAACCCCATTTTAAATGTCAACTCAAAATTTATGTTTAAATATTACTTTTGAAATAATTCTTTTTGATGGACCCTAAGCTAGTTATTTGTATTCAAAATATTTAAAATAAATAACATATTCTTATGGACATACATAAATTTTACAAAATAATTCTGAAATTTATAAAATATAAATAAATTATTTTTTTAATAAAAACATAAATAATCATTTATTTAATTTTATAAATATATTATTTATCTAATAAATATAATATAAATAAATTACTTAATTTTAATTTTAATTATTTTCTAAAAATTATTATGGGGTGTTTGTTAATAATTTTATGTTTACATTGCGTTTAAATATAATGTAATTTTTATCCAAAAATAAAAGTTTTACGTTTAAATAAATATTTTTCAACAGTATCTCAAATATATTTATTATTCTAAAATATTTTAAAAATAAATTTTTTTTCTATTTATATTACATTCTCTCTTTATTTCAGTTTTTATATCTATTTTTATCAATTATATCAATTTTTTAACTTTAAAATATAATTCAAATACTTTTCATTTAAATATATATTACATTTAAATATAAAATAAATAATTTTCATCTAAATATAAAATATATTCAATATATTATTTTTAAATATAATAGGTTTATCAAACACTTTATAATTATTTATTTCTTTTATCCCGTAAGGGGAATGCTAGCTGTTTACTACAAACTTTTTTCCCCCCCATTCGCTTACAAGTTTTTCCGCTGAACACTGTTCAAAACTTGTTATGTTCAAACACGAACAATCCTTAAAACATTATTTATCATTACATCAAAGATTCTTCGCAAAGGCTGTAATGAGTACAAAGTGAAAAATTTAGCCCGGAGAGCCTTAAATTTTTCCAGGAAACAAACAAAAAGAAACAAACAAGAAAAGCAACAACAAGAAACAAGACCGTAATGGACAAGAAGAGTGGAGAAAAGGAAAAGAAATTCAACCCAAAATTAAAATTAAAAAAAAAAAAACAAAAGCAAAGATTGAGAGAGAGAGAAAAAGAAAAGAAATGAAAGGCAGCTATACACAACTTTCTCTTTCTGAAGAGTTTTGGGGGAGGAGAGAGAAACAATTGCCATACCCCAACATGTCAGAGAAACCAACCACACCTTTACAAAAAAAAAAAAAAACCCACTCAAGAAACAGTAAATAAAACTCTCTCTCACACGCCAACCAACCAAACCAAAAAAAAAAAAAAAAATCCAAAAACAAAAATCTATTTTCTTTCTAATTTCTTTCCTCTTCCTCTTCTTCTTCTTCTTCTTCCTTGTTTCAACTTCCTCATGAATCCGAGCAAAACGGAGGATCTCTTTCTCCACCACCACCTGGGCCCACGACCTCTGCCACCGCCTTCGCCTCCTCCGCCGCCGCCGCCGCAGCAGATCATCAGCCACCATCATCACCATCAAAATCACCATCACGACCACCACCAGGGCCAATCACAGCCGTCCATTCCCGACCGACACGACGACCCGCCGTTTTCCCTCCCGGAGATCGTCATCTTCCGCTCTTCCTCCTCTTCCTCCTCCCCCTCCCCCTCCGACGACGAAAACGACGACGTCGTTTCGACTCACCACCAACACCATCTCTCCTCGAACCCTAACCCTAATCCGACCACCTCAATCCCCCCAAATCCCCTGCAGCCGCCGCCGCCGCCATTCATCAGCCCCGAGCCCCATATCTCGTCGCAGTTCTACACCTTTAACCCTGAGTCCCACGCCCTCATGATCCGCTGCCTCCTCGAGCGCCGCCTCGCCACGCCGCCAGAGATCCGGGCCGCGACGCCCCGCGCCGTCCTCAAGTCCTGGCGCGCCGTCTGGAAGGACCGCAACGAGGACACGGCTTACCTTACGGCCTGGAAGCGGATCCAGGACAAGCTCTCGGCTCACGTCGATCAGAACGGTAACGAATTCCTCTGCTTCAAGAACAATTCTCAGCAATTCGTTTCGCATGTTAACCAGTGGCAGGAAATCGTCATGAGTTTCCATGGCGATACCGACATGAAACACCTAGGGCTTAAGGAAACCATTGATAGGATTAAGCAGGTCTGGACCGTAGGTGCTAAGTTTTATGGCATTCCCGAGAGTTATATTAGGGTTTGTGTGGCCGCTTGCCCGGTCTGCTCTTCGGCCTCTTCTGGTGGGGCCGGCCGGAGTAAGCGCCGTAGGTTTGAGTATACCGAGTCTTTTGATGTGCCTGCCAAGGAGGTGCCCCATAGGCTTCAGCAACTGGCTGCTAAGCACAAGGTTGTGCTTTGCATCAGGCAGAAGTATATTAGGTATAAGCCGTTTATGGCCGAGGTTAAGGACTATGCTTGTCATAGGGCGGGAGAGCCAGCCACCAAGAAGTCGAAGATTTTGAAGAGGGAGCCTTATGCGTCCAAGCGGTGTGGGTGCGGATTCAGAATTCGTGCCATTGTGCCGATTGCCAATTACAATGAGAAGGACAAGACTTTTGTTTATCAAGAGGAAGGAATGGCTGTTTTTAAGTTGTATGCCGTGCATTCGGGGCATGAGCCAGGGCCTTTGGACGGTAATGCAAGGATTATGCATCGAGTTGTGGGGCATAAAGGGGGTTATTTGATGGATCAAGAGACGGTATATGGGGTGAGTGAGGATATGGAGAACGAAGGGTTTGGGCTGCTTGGGAAGGATGATGGGGATTTGCATCTTTCGGTTTTGCAGCAGGTGCATGAATTGAGAGCTGAAGTTGGGTTGTTAGAAGCGAAGATTGCCAAGGTTCCGCAAGAGCTGTTGGGATCGGTGTCTCGAGAATTGTTTGATATTGTCAGCAGGGTGAGGCGAATTGGGGAAGAGAGTTTGAAGCCAATGGGGATGCTCCATGATAAGCCACATGTTGATGATGTGCTGGTTGGGGAGGATGATTTGGCTCACTGGAGTGATCATCACCATGAACGAATATATGTAGATGGAAAAGATGCCGAATTGATTGAGGATGATGAAGACAGCTTTGGGAGAACTCTTGGGGATGTTGTTTCCTGGGATCAGATGAGAACAGATTGTAGAAATCAAAAGGATTTGATGAGCGAGTCTTGTAAGTCTGAAAAGTGGCTGAAATGCAGCAACTTTGACGAGAAGAGCATTCTTGATTGTGAAGATACAAAGCTAACCAAGCCCTTAAGACACGATGAGGCGTTAGTGGCAGATGTAGGTCTTGTTGGCATACAGGTTGATAGTTTCTACCAAGATAACTCGAAGTGGTACGATTCTCCTTGTGGATTGGACTCTGGTACTGATTGTGGGGATGGTGGCTTCAGGCACGGGGAGATTGTTTAGCTTTTTTCTTGAAGAATTTGGTTTAGCCTCTCTAACATACGTGAGTTTGTGATGCCCCTTCTCAAAGTGGAAGTGGGTTGTACATTTATGTATACAGAAGATTGGAGCCTCTGACATGCTTTTAGGTTCCTGTACTTATTGCGTGGTTCTGTAAAGTATAAGCCCAATTGGGCTTCTCTGCACATACTGTATTCTTAACTATTTGTTGACCAGGTTTTGGTACTTCGACTTGGATTGGTCCTAACAATGCATATCGGCGAGTATTTTCTTCAACAATAGTGTTTGAATGTCTGCTATGCAGCTCATGTTCAGTTTCACGTTCAATTCTCACTGTGGACTTGTACGATTTATGGAGCTCTATGTTTTTGACCTGTAACTGTTCTTCTATGCGTGCGTATTTGTTGTACACATGCTTTCTCTCTCTCTTTAAAGTTCCGTGACCTATTAAGTTATCTGCTGAATCTATCTGAACAATACAGTGAATGTTTTAAGCCTCGTAATGGTCTGTTCGTTGTGCCTTATGTTTTGGAGGTTACATAGTTATGATGTCTTTGTATAAATTGACTTAGTGGTTGGTGATATATATGACGAGTCCTTTGTTTTAAGACTTCCTTGTCTTTGCTATCAGGGTTTACATTGTTTTCAAGGTATCAATAAATCAATATGGTTTTAGGCATACATCCTAGACTCTCTGTATTAGTGTCTTGGAACTAGGAAGTGCTTTTGGATCGTCGTTTAAATGGAAGAAAGAAGATAATTTTGTGGTGGCCTTGTTATCTATTTGCTTATATGTTAATATTAGTGTTGTGCGAGATTTTTCTTTTAATTGCTGTCCGTGTCATGAATCATAGACGTGTGGCCGTGACTTCATTTATCACCTTTCTGCTCTGACAAAAACTTGAACTTTCTTGCCTGTAATCCTTTAAAAACATTAAAATTAATATTGTTGCTTATAGGTTCATTTCTCTCCGTCTCTCTTTTATGCTTGAACAGTGTTTTTGGACGTACTTTTGCTCGTAAAAATTCTTGAGTGTCTTCATTAGCACTTTCCACAGTCATAATCATTTGCATTATCTCATGCAATCTGCACAGAGAAAACAAACTGCCAAAATGGCTTTTACCGCCTGGTTATCATATGTTAGATCGAGGTATGGGTAAAACTTGCTCCTGGAGCCTCGAGGACCAGCAACTCATATCACGAAGTTCCTGCTAGTCTTCGGACCATCCGCACCCTTGTGTTTCTTGTTTACGGTTTCCAGGATTTGATGATTTAGCTGCTCTGTTCTCCAGTGAATTATCCCTATTGTGAGTGTCTTCCAGGAGATGCAGCTTGCTAGTCATGGTAGCTGATTTATTTCCGGAGAATTGCCTGTCCATCTTCCCTTTGATTCCGATGGCTGTCTTACCAGGCAGAAGACATCGCAATCTGGTTCGCTAATGCGGAGAGCACAGAAGCAATGTGTTCGAAACAAAAAAGTTGTACTGTCAGGGAAGCAATTGATTCTGTGCATGATGTTGAGGTTGTACTTGTTAATGTTGTTGAAACTTCTTGTGCTTATTAGCCAACTTTATGGTTTTTAACTTATGGGACAACATAATGATTCTGATTGTAAAACTTGCATCTTACCTCTTTCTTCCATGCGGAATTGCTCACTTCCCACTTTCTGTGTTTCCGGTTATATAATATATTGTCACCCTTTTCGTCGTTGCATTCCAAAACTTTGTACTAGTGGCAAAATTACATAGATCACATTGTAATAGCTTCAATGGATTGCCTTCTAGGTTTGATATCCGAGGACAATAGAAGTTCAGGTTTATATACCTATTTACATAATACATTTAAACACATATGTCCTATAATACACAATATATATATGTGTATATATAATAATCTCATGAAAAACAACCGAAGGATGATAATGCTAACGGTTGAATGTTTTAGGCATAGGCAACTAGTTGCTTGTATTAATAGGCTTCATGTGATTGGCTAAAAATATCTAATTTTACATTGAATACTTGCGGGTTTAACATGATTCATGAGTGGCAAAGGATGTCCTGCAAGGGTAATTGCAAAAGCCTTGTGATACCGGTGGATATCATATTAGATGGATTGTCTTCGAGGGCAGGCCTCAGCTGGGCCGGGCCAGACTTATGGGCCTAAAGTAAAAACCCTTGGCCTGAGATTCAGTTTTATGCAAGTTGTCTGTTCGAATAATGCATTTCCTTTGTTATTTCCTTGTTTAGATTTAGCAGTAGCGGGGAAAAAAGCAACAACAAAAAAAGAAAAGCCATTGGCCATATGTTGACATACCTAAAATTTAATTCCCCAAGAAAGTTACAATCTTTCAATTCAACCTCCAAAAGAATTACAAAATGCATCAACACTTCTTGAAGAGCTGCTTTAATAAAAGTTGGTACCTCACACTATTAGTTGATCACAAGGAGTTGGGAGAATGTGACTAGTGAGAACTCGGGGACTGGCACCTTAATGCACCCGGCAAACGCCGAGACACGAACTGACGACCCAAAACTTGGGAGTTCTCCATCCTAAAACTCTCGATTGAATGGACCGATAAAGCTCGTGAGCTCTGAAGAGGCTTGTGGTTGAAGAGGATCTAAATGCATTAAAATGTTAGAATTTAAGGCCGGATCTGAACTGGAAGCGACCACATCCGATGAGGAACGCATGCTCGTGGGCGAGGGGCTTTGGGGCTGAGGCAGTGCTGCTGGCAGGCGCTGCAAGGATGAAAGCCGGGCTTGAACAAACGCCAATTCTGCCTGCAAGTTTACCACCTGCCACCACGAAAGATATATATATATATATATATGTAGACGTGAAATATAATCTGAACATCAAATCCTGCTATTGATGAGTTTCAAGGGCATTGAAGCACATAATAGTTTTTAAATGCGATTAAGCTAAATGAACACACTAGTGTTTATTAGTTTTGGAAAAAAAGAGAGAAAAAAAAAAACTATTAAGCTAAATGAACTTGGACATTGAACTAGGATATTAAGTAATAGAAGAAATATATCAAAATAAAGCGGTAAGTTAGTATGATGATTTCCTGTTAGTATGTTTAGAAAAAGTACCAGAGATCATGTGTAGACTCAGTCTGGTAAAATCTATCAGCAGCAAATCAAAGATCAAAGTGTCTCAAAAAGTTGATGGCTCTTATTTTATCAGTACCTTATAAGGACCTCTTTTTTTTTTTGGCTAGAAACTACTTTTTAAGGACTTAGTACCACAAATCTATGTCCTTTCTTGTTATTTGCTAGTGACGCTTTGCCCAATCATGGGTCTATGGAATTGTGCCTAACTAAAGATGTAGATTGTGTATTCTCGATCGACATTTGTTTCCAAACATTGAAGTCCAAAAAAGGTAACAAAACATTCTAAAAACCTTAATCCTGAAATCATTAAATGTGTAGCTATAAAGCATGCTGAATTATGCTATGGCATAGTAATGTTACACACACGCATACATATATATATATATATAGAGAGAGAGAGAGAGAGAGAGAGGCGTACGACACTTTTTCTTCTATGGATGATGATACTAGCTGTTGATTGTTTCAGCAAAAAGGAGACGAGGAATAAAAAGGAAAAAAAAAAAAAAAGCTCTCGTATATTATTATCTACGAAAGTCATCAATGAAAGTAAGAGGTTGACACAAAATCAAGCAAAAGATCATGGGATCGACCTCAATGATGAAGCTGAAAATAACGTTTCTGTATACACGTAGCAAGTGCGAACAAATTTAAAGGATTATATAAGAAGACGCCCTTACAAGAAAGCTACTCCACGTGACTAATATATATATATAAATATATAGATAGATTTTGGCACCGTAAATTTACCACACGACTACCAGCACATGGTAGGCCCCTTTTTGATCCTTGCAAGGAATCAATCGTCCAAACTCTCTAATCGTGAAATGTCAAAGTTACATAAATGCAATGAGATAAATAAATAATATATATATTTACTATGCCAATTACACTTGAAAGGATTAAGAAAGTCAAAAGTAGTGGGATTTGAATATTAATTTGTAGAGGTTCTACAATTTGTGCTTGGTAGATCCGGCAAGCAACAAAACTCCACAGCCATTATCATGGCGCCCGCCACAAAGGAATGCCCAAAAAGAAGGATTAAAAAAATAAAAATGAAAATAAAAAAAAATCAAAGCGCATTTTAGCATTAAATTCAGGTATTGTTTACCTGAAAAACGAGGAGCACCGGTTATTAGAGCTATCAAAAGGGAAAACCCTAATAAATCTTCTCTAGAAATGCAAGTTTTGCATAGATTTTAAGTAAGTTAAGCCCTCATTTGAAAAAAGTATTGCATTTTAATTTTACATCAATCGCAATGCAATTTTACATCAAACGCAAAATTTTGAATTAAAATACAATCATTTTTAACAATACTATGAAAATAATTACTATTTATTTGTTTTTTAAAATAATCACATCAACTTTTCAAATCTTACTTTTTATTTTTATTTTTATCAATCCCATCAATTTTTCAATTTTAAAATACAATTCAAATACTTTTCATCCAAACACATATTTTATTCAAATACAAAACAAATATTTTTCAATTAAATATAATACTTAAAAAACGAATTACATTCAAACATAATTAAAACATAATCCATTTACCAAACTACCCGTAACTAATTGGAAATTGAAGACCAACTTAGTACACCAGAAAAAAAAAAAAAAATCAAATTACCTTTCAGCCAGAAAACTTGACCATGAACCTTGGACCATCTTTATTATATTAATGCAAGTAAAAAGACCTCGAAAACTAAAAACCCTCCCAACCCTCCAATTGTGTATATATATATATATATTGAAAATGTAGTAAAGACTGAGAAACTTAGTTGTCAGGTATTAACAATTTTTGAACGACAGAGATCAAAAACAAAAACCAATCGGAATGTTAGTACACATGTATGCGTGTGTATGTGTGTATTTTACTAAGCCCTTTTCAACCAACTTGGATTTCATATGTGATCAAAATCGATCCGTACAATATTCACTGAAGGTACAAGTTAGCATTTAACATATAAACCGAGAGATGCGCGAACTTATGAAGGTAAAGGAAATCATCACAACCATAGCCCTAATTGTTACTACGACTGCATTAGTACAGCTTGAAGATCAATAACATCAGAGCGGTGTTCCTCACCCCAAAAACAGAAACTTTCCCCAAAACTCAAAACTAAAGGAAAAAAATTTTAAAAATAGAGAGAATTAACATTCCCTTGAAAAATGGTTACCCGCGCATGTTAGCACCATGACTGCCTAAACAAATTAAAAAAAAATGCAAAAAGAGGGGGGGGGGGGGGGGGGGGGGTTGGGGTGGGGTGGGGGTGTGTGTGGGGAAGGTCATGCTATATTAAAGGGATCGTCACCGCTTCATGACTAACCAAAGCCTTGTTCAGTTACCAAAAAATTTCAGTTGACTTAAAAGACCAAAACAAAAAAATCACCGGCGCACGTTAGCACAATGACCACAAAAAAAAAAAGCAAAAATCGTTTAAAAAAAAAAAAAAACAAGAACATCTCCATCAGCATGACCTGATCGCGATTTTAACATCAGCACCGACGACTCAAGCGCTCAAACACACAAAACCACGTCAGTTCAATTCCTGACTGAGCACAGTTCCGGCGCACGTTAGCATGACGACCATTAACCAAAAAAAAAATTTATATATGCGCGCGCGCGCGCACACACACACACATATATATATATGTATATATACAAAATAAAAAAACAAATATATACATATATATATGTGAAAGTGATGATGACCTGTTGTTGAAGAGTGAAGATGTGAGCGACGCAGCCGTAAACGGGGTCTCGGATGCGAGCGAGAGCCTCGTAGGAGAGAGTGACGACGGCGTCGAGGCGCTTGTGAGGCGGAAGACGGAGGAGGAGCTTCGAGGCGTTGCTGGCTCCGAACACCTTATGCACGGCGGCGAAGTGGGCGGTGCCCTGGTCGGCGTCGAAGTATGGCGCGAATATGCACCCTTTCACGCATTTCCGACGAAGGAACTTGCATGCTCCACAAGGCCCACTATTATTATTATTATTGTTACTGCTACAATTGCTGGTGTTGCAGCTCGATGATGTTGATCCGCTACTAGCATGAATATTGTTGTTCATCATTTTGTTTGGAGTTCTTCAGGTGATTCTTTTTGTTTGTGACTATATATTCATCCTTTTGTTTGGAGTTCTTCAGATCATTCTTTTTGTTTGTGACTAGATCGGTTTTAATTTCTTTGGTTTGTGGGGACTGAGTTTGAGGGATTTTGAGAGAGAGAGAGAGAGGGCGGGGGGTTGTTTTAGAGTAGGGTGAATGGATTGATTGGGTGGGGTTGATATAGATGGATACTTGAGGAGAGAGAAAGTAATAATAGGTTCACTTTAACCAAATGGATTTTTTTAATATAAAAAAAGTGGGATTGTAGGTTTTTCTTTTTTTTAACAAATGAGACATCTTTTTTTACGGAGCATCGGTAATAACTATAGATAGATTTCAGTGATCTGGTACATGATTATAGAAATGACGGGGGAGTAAGGGGAAGGTTTTGGAGATATTTTTTTTTTGTTAGAAAAAAATTGTTTTAAAAAAATGTGTTTGAGAGAAAAATTATTTGAAGTGAAAAAAAAATAAAATTTTAAATTTTTTTTAAAATATTAATATGTATATTATTTTATTTTTTTCGAAATTTTATGTAATTATAAAAAAAAAACATCTCATTTGAATTTGTATACGCAAAGTTATAGACTTTTACAGTTTAGAGTTTATTGTAACATTTTGAAAATATAAATAGTAAAAAGTGATAAAGTATTGGAAAAAAATTAGGGCTATGTTTTGCTCGTTGTAAAATTTTCAAGATAGATATTTATGGGATATTTGGTAAATATATTATATTTGAATATAATATATTGAATGTAATTTGCATTTAGATAAAAAGTATTTACATTACATTTGAATGTAATATGTATTTGGATGAAAAGTATTTGAATTGTATTTAAATAATGAATATGTAATGTGATGGGTAAAAGTAGAGAGAACAAAAGGAGAAAGAAAAAGAATATGTGATGTAATTAGTAAAAATAATAAAAAAAGTAAAATAATGACTAGTGATTATATTGGATTTAAAATGTGATATAATTGGTATTTGAATGCAATACTTTTACGTTTGAATGAAAATTTCAAACTGTATTGTATTTAAATGTAATGCAAACGCAATCTTAAAAACAAATAAGACATTAGATTATATTATTACAAAATTAATTATAATTAAAAAATAGTTTGCATTAACAATGTATAATAAGAGATTATTACAGTAGAAGGATTTTTTTTTTGTGCACATATAATTTGGTCATTATAAAGGGTTTGTTTGTTTTATTTATTTATTTATTTTTTGTCTTTTGTAAGGGAATTTTTTAATCGTGGTTATTAGCTTGTGGTGGTGGGTCATTAGAAAAGAATGGTTTGTTAGTGCATAGGATTATGTCTTCCTTTTTTTTTTTTTTAATAATGGTTTGGATTCATTAACCTTTCTCTTTCGGGATGCACACACATGAAGTAAACGCATAACAAACAATTGTACAAAAAAGTTTAATATATTTCCCCTCAAAGGCATAACAAAATAACGCAACTTCACGAAACAGAGAATGATCAGCTGTGTCACAAATGGCTTTCTAAGTTTTCTCTATCATATTAAATAAACTAACAAAATCAAGCTTAATTATATGTCTTGCTATGTCTCTTCTCTCTGCACATGTATATGTACATATATATATATATAGTTGTTCCATTTTGGAGAATACTTCCACCCAAAAAAAAAAAAAAGGTACTAACGAATTATATTGTATATATTTGCTTAAAAACTAGAAGAACGGCATGGAACGGAAATAACTTTCTTTGATTTTGATTAAAATCCATTGGCTATTGATTAATATGTTAGTTGATCGAGGAACAAGTATTAATCTTCTGTAAAGTATTCTAGAACTGATTTAGTAGGTTAAAACCGTACAAAATTATCATTCTAACCACTTACTAGATAGAATGAAATGTGTTAGTACTCATTTTATATATAGTTGATCAAATTACGCCTTCATTTCTTCCGCATGTATATAATATAGAATTCGAGAGAGAGAGAGAGAGAGAGAAAGAGAGGGAGGAGAGTTGGGCGTGTTTTGGTAATACAAACTTTAAAGCCACGGCAAAGAAAGAAAGAAAGGAGAGAGAAGTAGTAGTGGAGCAGCTGCTTGCGTGAAGCAAACTGACATGCGGTGCCCTGACTAGTACTGTTGATCACACAGAAACACAAACACAAACACACAAACAATCACAAAAACAAACGCATTATTGATCGATCGAACAACAAACATCAAAACCTCCAACCGGGGCAGTTGTAGCCATGTGCGAGCCCCACGTGGGACAAACATCCCATCCCCATCCCCATCTCCTTTCCCATCTGATCCGCGCCTTTATTCCTCTTGTCCTTTCTTCTCAAACAAACACTGCACAGATATTCACATCACAAAATATAATGGAGAGAGAAAATGAGAGAGAGAAAATTCAACTCAAAACCCCTATACATGAAGACCTCTTACTCTCTTACCCGGCCGGTGCATGGAGTAATTTTAGTCTTACAAGTACTTCGATATTCTTCTAACTTTGGGACACTGTTTTGGTGCTTTTTTGGGTTTTATAGATTTGTAGAGCATGCAGTGATGAGTTATGGTACTACTACTAGTGAGGCGCGTACTAATAATTTTCTCTTTATCCTGAATTGGAGGGGATTTTATTGCAAGGGGCTTCCACAGTACTCCTACTTGGGACCCAATTCCATGTTTTTGTTGCTGGAAAAAGGGGCTATATTTATTACTGGTTGTACTAGAAGTGGATGTTTTCATTAAATACATGATCAGCCAAGCTAGCTCTGCTAAAATTTTAACCTTCGATAATGACAGTTTTGGAAACTAACTGAGTTTTAAGTCTTCAGTGGCCATCAAAATATTTGAGAAGTTCTGCTTCTTCAAGCTTCTGTGGAACATGGAGAAAAGGACTTGTTGGGTTCTGTTTTGGTAATTTTATGTTCTCTCTCTTTTTTAATGGTGTACACATGAAGGAGTATCACACAACTTTTTCCTCAGGACAGATAGATTAATCACAAGGCTTTTAAGAGAATGAACCCTACTACAATATAATTTTCAAGTAATTGCTAACTGTACCTGTGACACTTAAGTGAAGTTCTTTGTGCTAAGACCGCTTGTAGCATTTAATTAAAGGATGACATTTATTATTCTTGGCGAAATCTATTTGATTTCTTAGCTACCAAGTATTTTATTTTAATACTGGGCAGGGAAATTTAACCATTTAATCTTGTAGTATACTCAGATTTATAATTATTATTAAATTATGTTTGTAATTACAAAAATGTAAATTCATCTTATCACATACGTTAATTAAAGGTCAATCTGGTATTTTTATTAAAGAAGGTATTAATTGTCAATGACCACTTGGTCAAATGGCATGAGGTAAGGTAGGGAGGCTTTGATTTGAAAGGACAAAAGTTCAATTTCCTATTGCTTGAAAAGAGAGAGGAAAAAAAAAAAAAAGGAGAAGAACGCAATGTGGTCGTGTAAGATTGAAATTTTAGTTTGCATTTGGTATAAGTTTTTTTTTTAGTATTATATTCAAATATAATGTAATTTTTTTATAAATATAAAAGTATTTTATTTAAATATTAATCATATCACATTTTAAATCTAACATAATTATTATTTATTATTTCACTTTTTTTTATTACTTTTATTAATTACATCATATATTCTTTCTCTTTTTTTTCTCTTTATTTTTACCCGTTACATCACATATTCATTATTAAAATACAATTCAAATACTTTTCACCCAAAAACATATTACATTCAAATGTAATGTTAATACTTTTCCTTTAAATACAAATTACATTCAATATATTACATTCAAACGCAATGTAAATACAATACGTTCACTAAACGAAGCCTTAATTTCTCAAATTATCATGCAAAATGGTTGTATTTTGTGGTAACGAATGTTATTCTCGATAGACTCCGATTAGAAGTTTTAATTCCTCAAAGTCATTGTTTTATAATTAGTCAATAAATTGCGACTTAATATGACCAAAAGCGTATTCACCAAATATTAGTTTTTTTTTTTTTTTTTTGGTTGAAATTCTGTAATTAATAGTCACTTTTAGAGATTGCAACAACAGCAAAGTGGCGTTACATAAAGTATTTGGTATGTTCAAATTACAAATCATTTGTTGACATGTTATCTAAATGAAAAAAAAGAAAAGAAAGTGCTATAAAAAATTGTAAGAAAAGATGTGCTTAATTACGTCTTTAATAGGTGATTTATGCCTTAGAGATATCTTCATTTTCAGTTGATCGTGCAAAAATATATTTGTCGGCTTTTAATTGCGTGTACTCAAATGCCAGGGTTTCCATATATAATAATAAAAAATTAGGGTATTATAGGCTGCGCTTGGCAGCCCATAATTGCAATTTCTAGTATTTACTTCATAATGAATAGATAACTTTCATTCCATTTTAAATGTATTAAAAAGACCACTCAAGAATAGTCTTGACTCGTTTTTTTTTTTTTTTTTTTTCTTCTAGCAATCTGTCCGTGCCAAATACAATATCTCAAATATAATAGAATCTCTGTCTAAGCGAAGCTGCGTTATTTTTGCTTCAAATACAATTCATACCAACGGTAGCCAAAACTAAATTGAATCTCAGAATATCTATTGAAATCTCGATCTCCTCGTCCAGTAAGAGGGACACACATACTAAATGGATAACTTTTATATAGTGATGGCCATAATCAATTGAATCGAAAATAGTTCTGCATACTACTATGAGATCATGAATGAAAAAGAAATTACACATGTATACATACATACATATATATATATATAGTAAGATATGAAAATGAAAGAACTATCTGATAATTCTGATTAAAATCATTAACGGTTTAAATAACATAGACTTAATTACTGCCGACGAGCCATTAAGACAAAAGCGCGTGCGGCATCGAAATCGGTAAGCAGTGATCGTTGAAAAATCAACTTTGCAGTCAGTTGAAATTTTTGCAACTGATCACAAGGACGAGCTATATAGCTAGCGTCTCTCACTCACTCTCACTAGACAATGAGCACGAAGAACCATGCTTGATGTAATTACCATATGCACTTAAGGATAGACACGCGTCTCTTAAAGATGGGATTCAATTCATGCTTTCCTTTCAGCAACACAAGAAGAGAGAGAGAGAGACTTACTGTACTACTAGGTACTCCTCACAACTGCCATTATTTGATCTACACGATCATCATACTGTTCCTGTTCCCCTTTTTTTTTGGGATGGGGGAAAGGAAAGAAAGTACGCACATGGTACCATAACCTACTCTCTGGTCATTTCCCTATACCATCTTCTTCTTCTTCTTCTTCTTCTTATATCCTTCCTTTTTTATATTTTTTTTTATTAAGTGGTTTGAGTTACAGTTCATACCGAAAGATGGAGGAACAAGGACTGCAACTGTGTATGAGGAATTTATGGATCCGACCATGACATTTGCAATAGTTTTGTAATAAAGCCTAAGGTTTTGGTTAAGAGTAAATGGATTCGACACGTTGTATATACATATATACCTATATATATATATTCGAAACTACTACTAGGAAATCTTTTGTGATTGAACAGGACCTAGAATTTGATACAACAACTGTGGTGATTGAACAATAATTATCGATCCTCTATTAAGGAAACGACATTGAAAGACAAAATCTTTGACATGTTACGAAATATGATAATCAGTATCATTTTAAGAGCATGTTTCAGGACTCGATTGCTAGGTTTTTTTTTTCCTCTTCTAGCTACCTAGTAATTAGCAAAATAATCTTCCCACTATAGTTGCATGCTCTTTATCGATGAAAAGAATATATAAACATCATAATTTTTAACATAGATATTTAACGGTATGAAACCAATGCCATAGAATTTGCTTGCAAAATTCCCACTAGCACTCCAGCTTAACTATCTTATCATAAAAAAGTTATGTAAGTTAATATATATATATGATTTGTTTTCCATGTGATCTTAATCATACCATATAATATTTTGAATAGCCACGATTACATATATCCTATCATAGAAATTTTCACAAAATTAATATGCTATTTTAGAAAAGTAGAATTTTTAAAAGGAAAAACTTATTGTTGCTATTATTGTTGTGCTAGTCATTGGATTAACTTTTTAATAATTTGATCGAATTGTTATATGTTGTATATTTCTATTATGAACACTTATACTAAAAAGATAGGACCCATTTAAAAGAGGTTTTGGAGACGTGTTATTTGTTGTAAATTTTTATTATAAATACTTACAGATATAATTGTTAAAAAGTTAGGGCCCGTTTACAGAGATCTTAGAGATGTATTAAAGAAGTTGGAGAATAATGAGTTTTGAAAAATGTATGTGAAGAAAAAACTGTTTGCAGTGAAAAGGTATAAAATCTTAAAATAAATTTATTTAAAAAATAATTATTAATATAGATCTTATTTTATTTTTTAAAAAATTTTATATAATTTAAAAAAATATATTTCATTTGAATTTATATATACAAAATTATGATTTTTTAAGTTTAAGTTAAGTATATAATTTTAGGGATATAATAATAAAAAATATTGTGATATAGAAAAAAATACTAAAAAAAAATCTTAAATTTATCTCAAAAATACCCTTAAACTTCCCTAATGTAAGGATTTAAGTAACAGTACTTACCAGAATGAAAGCACAACTTCTATTGATAGTTTTTCTTCTTCAAAAAAGTTTTTAAAAGTGGCCCTGAAAAAGAAAAGGAAGTGGTTGTCCAATTCCAAAATATGCAATAGTTAACAAACAGAAAAGAAAAAGAAACAAAATACAAAAAAAAAAAAAAAAGAAAGAAAGAAAAAAGAAATCAGTGAAGTGAAGAAAATAAAAAATAAAAAATAAAAAAGGCTGTCAAAGCAGCTAGGGCGCGCCGTACGCCGTCTGTCTGGTCCATGACGACCGTGTGGGAGGCGCTGGAGTAGTTATTTATGAGATTAATTAATTAATCAACAGAAGTCATATATTTTTTTTTATGGAATAATTAATAGAAAGCATATAAAAGATACAAAACATTTTCTTAATTACACTGCAATTCCACATTAATAACCAGTAACGTTTACTTAAGTGCTTTTCCCTAGTACAGTACCGTGGAAAGTTTTGGTTAAGATGTACTATTTAATTATGTGTGTATAGCATATATTATAATAACAAGTTTGTCCTTTGTATATGTTGAAAATTCAAATATGAAGAAAAGTAGTTTAGGTACAGGATCTAAATCTTGGGATTAGATTATTTATCTATTATATAATTAATCAGTGGGAACACAAGAAGAAAATTCTTTTCCAGCAGTTTCCACAACTCCTAATGAGGTTAATTATATATTTATTTTCCCATCCACACATTACCATAAACTAGCCATTGAATGTTGAAATGTATGCATGGAAAGTAGCCCAATATTACAAGGGACGTCCTAAATTGGCCCAGTTGAACACTTCTCTTTCTAATTAGTGTTGTTGAATGGTGATAGGATTGTTTTTTTGGGTTTTTTTTTTTTTTTTTTAGAGCACTTCATCTCTGAGTTATTGGCCTAGTTTAATAACTATTTCATTTTCTTTTGACTTTCAATTAGATAATATAGATAGTGATAAAAAATCCAAACTAGGGGGTGTCAATATGTCTATTTATTTGAGGGATTGTTTTCACAATTTTTCACCCCTTTTAATTTGGGTATAAGTTGAGTGATTTGTAAGATTGTCTCTTAAAAATAACATCTTTTTATTATTATCTCAATTATAACACTTTAAGTTTTTATGAGCTTTAAGTTGATAAATATAGAGGGTTAAAAATTCAAATAAACATTAAAGAAATTAAAAATACATAAATATATATATTTTCAAGGTTGTTTTTAAATTTTCTCTAATAAAAAAAATTCAGCGTTATGCTTGAAGTGAAAATTATATTGAATAATTATCGCATTTTATATGTTACGTGGAAAGATATTCACTACAGAAAGCCTAATTTTTATTTTTTTAAACTTGCTGTAAAGTGTAAATTAGTAAGTAATTGTAGAGAGATATTTTCTTTTTGATAGATGTACCACTGCTATGTGCTTTTGAGAGTTTGAGAGGATATTTGGTAAATATATCGTGTTTTAATTGTGTTTGAATATAATTTTTTTTTTGAATATTGTATTTGGTTGAAAAGTATTTGTTTTGTATTTGAATAAAATTTGTGTTTAGATGAGAAGTATTTTAGAGTTGAAAAGTTGATGTGATTGATAAAAGTAAAGATAAATAATTAAGGTTAAAAAGTTGATGTGATTGTTTTAAAAAAATTTTAAATAATAATCATTTTCGTAACATTGTTAAAAATAATTATATTTAAATATAAAATTTTATTTTTAATATAAAATTGATTTTGGTATCGTCATGAAATGAAATGCTTACCAAACATTCTCTGAAATTTGTGGGCCGAACTAATAATACTATTGTAGTAGAAGCGGAGTTCATTCCTTTTGCCATCTCTGCTCTTACATATCTATATTATATAAAGTAATAACAAAATTTAAACGTGCACAAAACTAGGTAAAGGTACGACTTGAGAGCATATGGTAATTAAAAAGAAAATGGGGTGTATTTAAAACGATGGTAAATTTAGCTGTCTAATTGGTTTCGTTAGTTTCAAAATCTTCTTCTTCTTTTTTTTATTTTTTTATTTTTTTTCTTCCTTTTTGAAAGAAATTAATGAGAACATTTGGTCTTACAAATAGAATAAGGGCTGTTCGGGGTAGTTTTGCAGACTGAATTTTTGAGGTTGGAGATTAATTGAAGTTTCAAAATGTATATTTGCTGTAAACGAACAGTTTAAAGTGAAAAAGTGTAAAATTTTAACGTCAATTTGATTCACCGTTTTAGTTTAATTTAGCTTTAAATTTAAACTAAGTTGTTCATTTAATTCTAACTTAATTTAACTTGATATGGTCTACTTTAATAAATTTTTATCTTTACTCTCGCTATTTCAACATAATTTTCAATATAATTTCAAGCTAAACTAAATTTAAATAAAATGATCAACTTAATTTGATTTTCAAGCTAAATCAAGCTAAAACAGTAAACTAAAAGAATACTTAGAATATATTTAGAAAAAATAACAATATAAATCTTGGTTTCTCTCGAAATTCAATAAAATAAAAAAAAATCCCATTTCGATGGAAAATAAAGAAAATATGAGCTTTCAAAGCTTGAGTTTTTTTTTTTTTTTTTGGTTAAAATGAAAAGAAGAAATTTGGAAAAGTAAATAATGAAATCGGAGGAAAAAGAAAAAATTGGAAAACATTTTTGCAAAAGATTTAAACCAGCAATGTGGAAATAAACAGGTTGGTCGGAATTGAAATTGATATGCCCAAAGCTCAATTATGTTTCCTTTAGAAAAGGAGTTCCTATTGTCCTCAAGGTGCTGCTAGCATTTGGTTTAAATGTTCTAGAATTTGATTAAGCAGTGTGTGTGTATATGTATATTGGTAGTCCTTTCAGGAAATTGGAACCTCAAAGGAGTGTTCATCTAGTGGAACTGTGATGCCCTTCATTAACTTTTCATCATAGCTATGGAGATTTCTATATGTCTAGGTGTGATATTTCAATAAATTTATATTAGGATTGATTCGAATTTAAATTTTTAGGTTTAATTTTATTCTTTTTTAAAAATAAAAATAAAAATTATAATTAAATCAATCAACTTAAATCTAAATATTTTATTCAATTCCAAACTTAATTGGTGAATTAAATAATGTGTGATATAATTAAAGTTAAAACTCAAGTGCTAAAGTTTTTTAATTAAAAAACAATAGAATTGCCTGTTAGAAATTATATATCATCATATTACTGCTTAATCAAAATGAAAAATGATTTGATAAATTAGCACAACTTTTTTTTGGTGACCGGAGCTAGAAACGATCTAGCGTCTCTATTGAATATGAAAGATATCCTGATAGAACATCAAAAGCCAGAATATCGAAAGTTATATAAATTATCTACCAAATTACTCTTGACCGTATTCAAAGATTGACCTTTGACTATCATATTTAGTTAAAAATGAAGAATATTCTGGTAAATTATCAAAAGTAATATACCAGATTACTCCCCAATGATTAAAGATCAACGTCGATGATAAACAGCAATTATTGGTGGCTGTTCTTGATTTTGACGGCATTTGGCACAATGCCGGTGACAAGCAAAGGCATTTTTGACAGGACATGTTTTGACCTTTCACTTGTTCATCTATAGCGCAAAAATCGAAAGTTCCATATAAATGGACCATAAATCTAAAGGCGCGGCTTTTTGGGTCATTCCCCAAAATCGATCTCCACTTATTCGTGTACGAATTCGGAGCGTAAGTTATGCTTTATCTTCATGGTCACTAATCTGCCCTCGTTCATTGATATTTTTCTCTTTTAAATTTCATTGTTTTACATTTGTTCTCAAATATTTTAACTCGTTATTTTAATTACTGTTATTATATAATGTATTATATTTTTCTTAGTTTAAGAGTTTTAAATAAAATTAATCTTCTATGTTTATTCATTTACAATTGTAATGTTTCTTTTAGTATACAAATTTAACAGGGCAAGTTAATATTGTTATTTAATGTAAATGTATAGCAAAAACACATTAAACAAAAGATTAGATAGTAATTTTACATAGAAACGTGAATCTTTCTATTCCTATTCCCTACTGTATCAAACAAATGAACGAGCAATTATTTTCTATCCCTCTTATCATCGTACCAAACAATTTTTAGAAATCTATCTATAATCCTTCTATATCTTGATACTGAAACAGTACAAAAGAAAAATAAATAAATAAATTTAGACTAATTCATTACTTGGGAATATAGAAAACACCATCCTAAGATGCACAGTTAGGGAATAAAATTTACCACTCTTGGAAATCTATCAAAATGATATGAAATTTGGGATAAAACTAAAAACACTTCAGGTTTTCTATTGATTAATCAATTCACTTCAATTGTTTTGGTTAAAAGATTACAAACCTATTTATAACCTCTAAACCCACATATTAATGACTCAACATTGAAATATGAAAACCTTTAAACTTCGGAAACTTGTAAAAATAATTACAAATATCTAATAACTACTAAGAACTTGCAAATAAATACTTACTTTGACTTCTAAATTCTTAGACATAAATAACTTTTGAGTGCTTCTCCATGGAGACAAGACCTTAATGATTTCACTAACTCCCAAATTATTAAATATTGCCAATTAATTAAAAAGGGATTTCATCTGTTGATTTTTAAACTAAATGATATATGTCCATATAACATGATTATCAGCATCATATCTTCATACTCTCTTTCCCTTAAGGCCTTCTCCATCCTCACTCGTTTCCATCTTTCTTTCCAAACGCACCATAAAGCAACATAACTATTGGATTCTTAATGAAGAATTATAACTAGGATTTCCATGACAGTTTTTAACCTTACATCGTGGAAAAATACCACATCGTGGAAAAATACCACAATGGCACGGGGATAGTAGCAATGCACGATGACATTGGCAAGGTGGGAATGGCGCAACATGTGTGTGTGCATGCGCGTGCGTGAGAGAGAATTTGGTGCAAATGAATTGAAGGGATTTTTTTTTTTTTTTGGTAATTTGGGTGTAATGGAAGTGATTTGATGATGTTTTTAATAACCGTCTTTTAATCTTGACACTAGACGACGTTCTCGAACGGCCAGCGGTGGTTTCAAAATCATCATATCATCTATGTATTACGCGTGCACTAGGATCAGACAATGGTGTTTAAGAGAACTGTCCTAAAAATTCCGCTAATTAATTGATATATTTGCTGTAGTGACGACATATATTATAAAAAAGGCCCTACCGGTAACTGGATTTGAATGAGATCTGGAGTGTTAAGTTATTATTGCATGGCATTTAGCTCAAAACCCAATTTACAGAGAAATAAGTTGTGCAGCGGGGCGTTTGGTGATTTGAAGTCCCAAAAAAAAATTTTTTTTCTTGTGCTCGATTAAGTTTAAAAAAAAAAAAAACAGAAACAAAAACAAAAACCAAACAAAATAGAAGAAAAATAACTTTTAAATGTCTGCTAATTGTTCCGGGATAGAGGAGAATGTGGGGTTCTAGATACCTTAATTCTAATATATATATATATACATATACTTATATATATAATTAAAGGATCTATGAAATCATTTACTAATAATGGTGTTGATAAGGTGTCGAGTTCCTCAACAACATGGCATTAAAGAAGAATTTTCAAATTTAAACTTCAAGGGATTTGAGATTTTTTTAAGGTCATGTCAACGGCTAAGAAGTTCTCTTCGAGATATCAGGGATTGAGTAGATTTAAATATGGTTGGGCCAATAGACATGTGACAGAGATAAAAGAAGAAAAGATCTAATATTCATGAATTTTTAATATTTGTAATTCGGATTTCAAATAGAAGGAAACATGCTATAAAAAAAACCCATGTGCCCCATAGAAACACTAGAGACTACTTTATGCACTTGAGAACTTAAAGAGATTCGAGAGCATTCATTGTATTTTGTTTGAATGATAGTGAAGCCATTTTCTGAGAGCTTTCTAAAAAGGACATACCATTTATATTGAAGGCGAACCTCTATTCAATTTCAGTGTCATTTATTTATTTGCCTACAACTTTTATAAATTTTCTGCATCCAAGTTCGACAGATTTCCACATTCGACTCCAGTTTTATTAGACAGATTTCCATCGTTAACAATGTGGGAAAAATGGTTTATAAACCATATTGAAGAGCCATTTTGAGACCCAAATTCAAATAGGACCCAATTTACAAAAGTGACCGGTCTTGACGGATTTGCGTTTTTTATCGCAAGGAGATCGAAATCATATATTTATACGTTCAAAATGTTAATCAAGTGAATGAGAAATTGATATCCAAAGTTTGCCCATTGGAAATATGGTTTTATTGGAAAAATTACAATTTTTTTATTTTTCCAACATATTAATCTGAATTTTTTTTTTGTGGAATATCAATCATCTATCTATTGATATTCTAGTGCATGTTAATGAGAATTAATATGCATGTGATTATTGGGCATTAGTGGGTGATAAATAGTGAAGATGAATAGTTTTACTCACCCTTATTGCATATATATGGACAATATGTTGAACTTGTTCAACTTGAATATGAATGGTTGTAACACTAAGGAAAAAATTCTCATTAAACCATGATTAAATCTCATTATTTCAAACTTGTAATACCTCCCATTAGAAGCCTATATAAGGAGGCTTTCACCTCATGTTACACACACAACAAATTTCTAAGTCTTCTTTCTTCTTGCTTTCATTGTGTTCTAGAGTATTTCTAGGTATTTTGGTAATAGAGAGAAGGTTCGGTTTTGAGTTCGCCGGAAGTAGTATTTGGTCGTGCTTAAAATACTACTGTTGTTATTGTATCCTAGGAGACAGATGTCCGTTGAATCCTCAAGCATTTATCAGAGAGGATGAATTTGTTTTAAGGAAAACGTGAGTATCACGTGCCTTGACATCCATCAAATTATTCCAATTTAGATTAAGGTTGAATTACAATTGTTGTCTTTATTTTCAACTTTTTGTAATATTTCATTTGTTTATATTAAACTTGTTTTTTTTATGTTCTATATATTTTTCTAACAAACAACTGGTGTTCTAAAATAATCATAAAATCACTGCTTGAATTTAAAACTCTTCCAAAACCATGAGAAGCCACGCTTGAGAAAGCGGCTGAACAAGGAATAGATATATAGATCCATTCTACTAGTGTGAGTGTGTGTGTGTGTGTGTGTGTACACATGACCAAAACGGAAGGTTCTTTTGAATAAATGGCCTTAGTGCTACAGTCAATGAAACTGATGATGACTAGTTATTACATGTGAGTAGTTTGATGCTTCAAGTTGAAGGATCTGTGAAGTGACTCCCTTTGGAGGCTTGTCATGGGGTACTGAAAAAATAATTTAGATATACACACACATATCTATATCAATTTTGAGTGTTACGCTCTCATATTTTTATTTTAAATAAATTATGTATTTATTCTTTAGATTTTATTTATGTTAAATAGTTAATAGCTAGTGGTATTAGTAATGGGATATATATCTCTTGTTTTTAGGCATTATCTTTAGTGGAACTTGTTATGCTTTTAGTTGATAATGTTCCCTTATTTTTAGATTGTAATCTCCCTATTTACATCTACGAATGAAAGCAGAAAAAATGGTGTGGATGAATTATTTTGACATCTTGATGTCTTTGGATCCCTCTTATGAACCATCAGTGCAGGTCGATATTTAGGCATTGATTGTAACATTGTTGATTACCAAATAAAATTTTATGTCTATCAACTTTTATGTTGTAGCACTAAACATTTCTGTATTCAATAAAGAGGAGATTTATTAAAAGTATATCCAAAATAAATTAGTATACGTTTTAGAAACTCAATCTCGCTCTATTAAGTTTTCAATTTAAGGCGTATTTACTAAACGACGACGAAAACAAAAAGATAATAAAATTGAAAAGAAAAGTGGGATGGGAATGAAATTTTTCGATTTTAGTGTTTACTAAATTTTAGCAATTGAAATCTTAGTAATAAAATTTTTAAAATATTTTTTATATAATTAAAAAAATCATTGATTTGAATTGATTAATAACATATGAATTTATTAATGATAATTTGGAATTCGTTTTATAATCGTGAATCAGTACTAAGGCAGCATTCCTTTTTTTTTTTTTTCCATCTCTTGTAATATGTGGGTCTAAACTCCTTTTAATTATTGATATTATAAGTATATACATATTTTTTTTATTTTGTTATTGACATTATAAGGAAACACACTACCTAAAAAAAAAAAAAAAGAAAATCATTTCTTTGTTTTTCCTTTTTTTTTTTCATGTAAAGAAAATAACTAAATTTTCGTCCTTACTTAAATAAAAAGAGAAATATCCAAAGACTGTGAAAGTATATACCCGTAAAAACAAAATCGAATAAAGCAACCATTGTGGATCTTTCCTTCGTGATGGTTAACACTGCAAACATTTATTGTAAGGATAGCATCGACAGTACTGGCACAAGTGCAGTTTACCTTAATTTACCAAAAAAAATAAAAATAAAAAACAAAAAGTGCTGTTTACTTTAAATTCCATTTCGATAGTCGTTCTTGTTTGTCTTGTTTTAATTATTTTTTTGCTTGAAAAAGATCATTGGATAGTAGTGTTGATTTTTCATTTTTCCACTCATTAACTTTTATTAAGTTTTCAAGACACAAACCATAATTAGAAGGAAGAGTTACTTAATAGAAATAGATATACACACACAGACACATATATTCTTGGATTTTTATAATTAATCTGCGCGAAATGTGCACGAAAAGTATGCCCCTTTTTTGAACAATTCAAGATTATATTGCTTACAGAAAAGTGTTGAGAAGTAAATGTGCAATGCAGATTCTTATCTTCAGTAACGCGTAGTGTTTTGTACATGCATTATATACATATACATATACATATACATATACATATACATATATATATATTTTGGGAATGGTTATTGGTCTAACTAAGCACCTTCTGGCCGTATACGCATTTGGTTATTGTTAACGACAATCAAGCCTATTAATTATTTCTTTTGTTCTTACTAACGACAAATATCAAGAATACAAAAATTAATATATATATATATATATGCACGTACAATAGTACTAGCATTGTAAAGCAAAGTTGCTAACTAGTCAATATTATATATAGACCCTGTTGATGGTTTGACTAAATTGGCTCTAAAGCCTACAAATTCTTAAAATTCCAAATAATTTCATGATTAGTGTGGTCCAATATCTTTCTTTGACTCTTTTTTTTTCCCCCTCCTTTTCTTTAAGATTTCATCTCTTCTTTTTTTTTTTTTTAATAAAAATAAAGTTCATTGATTATTTAACAAGGTTTGGCAGCTAGTTTGCCGCGTGTTTGGGTAACACTTTGAGATTTAAAACATGTTTCCAGCATTAACCCCTAAAAAATAATCTTAAAGCAATTAATTATAAAACAATCCTAATTTATTTTATATATTATACATTAATATTTTTAAGATAACAAAAGCCTTGACCGCACGGGTGGTGAGAACCCTTGGGGTATATATTCTAATTTTGTTGAAAATTATTGGAAACTTAGTAGGAGGCAAAGATATACATTGCTGTTGACAAAAGTATAGGCAAGCTTCTTTGCAAGACAAACTACTACTGCTTAAATACTAAGAAATTGTTTAATAAGGGAACATAAAATATTAAATAGGGGCTTAAAAGTCTTAGAAAGCAAGTGGACACATATATTTAATTACATAAGTTTATGTATAATTAATAGACAGTTTTCACAATATTTGGCTAAAGTGAATAACGCCAAAACACTTAAGTAATCTTAAAGTAATGAACCTTTGAAATCAGAATCCATTTTCAAACAAAATTGTATGTAAGAACGAATTTGAAATCTAACACTCATTTTAATTTTACATTGATTTCAAATATATTGCCCCTACAAGTCCAATAATATTACGAGACATATATAATTAGTGTCAATTAACAAAATAACTCATTCACTTTCTTTTATTTGTTAAACAATTTTCCAAAAATTTTTATTAATAAAATGACTTCGAAACAACCAGAACAATAATATTACGAGGCATATATAATTAGTGTCAATTAACAAAATAACTCATTCACTTTCTTTTATTTGTTAAACAATTTTCCAAAAATTTTTATTAATAAAATGACTTCGATGACAATGATTGATCTTTATTCGGCCGTTTAGTTTCAAAACGAGAGAACTTTATTTCACTAATTTTAATTTTAGAGTTGTTACTTTACCAACTTTTGAAGTTATTGCTTTGATAAATTCTTCTATATAATTGTTGAGTTCTATTGTAATTATAGATATAGTTTAATGATAAAAGTTCTTTCAATTAAAAAAAAAAAAAAAAGAGGCACACTTTCAAGGTGATGCCATATATACATATAATTGCACTATTGTTCATAAGTTATGCATTATATAACTTATACGTACACGTAATCACATAAATCTTATTTAGAATCTTAGCTGTGTATATGTGATGTTACACCTGACTCACTAGGTAATCTAGCTTTTACTTTTTTTTTTTTTTTTTGGCTTAAGTCGAACTTTTTCAAAAAAATATATTTTAGAGAGAGATGAAAAAAAAAGGAGGTTGAAATTTATGAAGCTGTTAAAACGTAAGCAATCGGCCATGACAACCGCAGGGACAGCTTCGAACAGTGACACGTGTAAGTCAACTTGTGGGACTGAAGCTTCTGTCAATGCTTCCTCTTCACAGCACACTGACTGGACACTTACCGGACGGCGCGGTGACACGCCGTTACGACCTGTCACACATACGGACTTGTCTTTTTCTTTTCTACTCCTTATCTATTTATCTATTTATCATTGACAAATTGGGATAAGAATATTATTTTTTATTATGTGATGTTTATAAATATATTATATTTTAATTTTATTTAAATATAATTTATTTTTTAAATATTATATTTAATTAAAAATATTTAATTTATATTTAAATAAAATATGTATTTTGATAAAAAAATATTTTAAAATTAAAAAATTAATGTAATTGATAAAAATAAAAATATAAAATTAATTTTTATAATATTAAAAAACGTTATTTAATTTATTAAAAAAATTATATTTAAATATAAAATTTTATATTTGGTATAAAATTAATTTTTATAACATTAAAAAACGTTTTCGTAACATGTTATAAAATTTTTTACATGGGCGTTTTTTTTTTTTTTTGACAAGTTGGGGAAAATTGGGACGTTACTTTGTTTGCAAGTGAACGGCGTGTGGGCCCCGCATTTCAAAGATGAGGTCATGCTGTTACAGGGCCGTTACGCTCCCCTGGTCACCGACTCATACGTGGCGCTCCCAGATTCGTTCGGCTCTCGTCGGGTCTTTGAACGCCGAACTTGGGCTTTTGACCTCTACATTAGCTTACTCTACTACGTGCATTTATTAGAGCTTGGAACGCAAACTTTAACGTCAATTTTTAAATCTCAAATTATATAATACATAAATTATTATTGTTTTATTAATAAGTATTTAAAATATTATTATATTAATTAATTATATTTCTTAATAAAAATATAACATAAAAATTAATTTTTAAAAATTTAAAATTAAAGTTAATATTTTTAGTATTATTTCATTAATTTATACATAAAAAAGAAAAAAAGCTATTTAAAATTTTTTTCAAGGGGATGTTTAGTAAATGCATTGTGTTTTAATTGTGTTTGAATATAATTTTTTTTAAGTGTTGCATTTGATTAAAATATGTGTTTGGATGAAAAGTATTTTAGAGTTGAAAAATTGATGCGATTGGTAAAAATAGAGATAAATAGTTAAGATTGAAAAATTGATGTGATTGTTTTAAAAAACTTTTTAATAGTAATTGTTTTCATAGTACTGTTAAAAAATTATTGTATTTGAATGTAAAACTTTACATTTGGTGTAAAATTGGTATTCGTAACATCAAAATTCGTTTACCAAACAAGCTGTAAAGAGGTAAATTTTCATGTTCAATACAAATTTCCTTAAATAAAAGATTTATCCTAAAGCTACACGTTCATGTGATTTTGTTTAATCAGTTTAATTAATTCAGTTCTACATATTTGATTAAATAGATTGAGATTTATCTAATCTAAAGGTTATGATTGAATTGCTAATTGAAAATTTTTCAATTGGTGAAATCCTAACCATACATATAGTCATATAAACTTTATGTAGTATAATATTAGTAAGTGATGGATAATTTGTTTTGAGTTTATTATTAAAGTTTGTTTGTTATAACATATTACATTTTGGTCTATTATCAAAGACTTGGATTCAATTGTGCTATGACAAATTTTATTTCTTTCTTTTACTTGGCAGTATTTAAACTTTACATTTTGTGGTGTTGTTAGGTGTGAAATTATTATTAGATTATGTCTTTAACCATATGACTTTTTTTTTTGGACATATGACAATTTATTTCTTTGAACTATTTTATGTTTGAATATATTTATTTTAATTTTCAGTGGTTAAAGATCATTGAATTCGTAAAATTTGATGATTATAGATTGGATTGTACTAAATTTAGATATAATGGATTCATATTTTCCGATTTTGAAAATTAGATATTGAATTATGGATTGAGACTATTTAATCTGTAGTCTAATGTGTGAATATCACAATAATTTATCCATTTATGGTATGATTTTCTTTTGGCGCCTTCTTTTCCTGCATTATACTATTCATATAGGCCGTGTGTGTCTGATATTTTCTAGTTTTTTAAGAAAAATAATTTGAAGGGCTGAATTATCTGGCTGTTGATTGCCTAGCTCGCAATAATATTGTGGCTACGGCTCCCATTTAGTCAAAGGTTCTTCATAAAAAGCAATACGTGGATACTGGGATCGTATCAAGCCATTTCAACCTTCTTTTCTTATTCATTCATATAATTTAATTAAAACATAAAAATTGGGAAAGTGATAAAAAAAAGAATATCCACATTCATCTTAAAAGGCAAAAAAAAAGAAATAGAAAAAGAAAATCCACACTGCTAAGATCAATACTAATTAATACAGGTAACTAATTTTGGAGTGAACATAGTTTTTAAACGAAACCCAATTACACTACCGGAATCATCCAAGGAAAAAAGGCGTGCAAAAGAAATTTAGACTCTATTTATTTCAATCATTTTAAACGTTTTAAATCATTTTATTTTTCAAATTTTAAATAGACATATAGAAAGTAAAATTTAAAATCCTATGAAATGTTGGCTTAATCCCCCTCATCCCCGAACCGAGAGAGTGAGAAAGAGATCAGAAATAATCCAGTGATTAATTTATTTTTTTAAGGAATTATTTAAAATTTTTAGTAGTGTAGGAATGTAAACCAGTAATTAATTTTTTGAAGGAATTATTTAAAATTTTGGGCTAGTGTTGGAATATTTGAATTGGACTGTTTTTCCTAAGGAGAAAAGGAAATAAGTGATTTTGATTCTAAAATGTGCAACAAGTTATATAAGATAGATTTTTCACATCTTCATATTTACAAAAAAAAATAATAATAAATCTTAATATATATATAAATATATATATATATTGATCTTCTCTCTCTTTGTTGGAAACTTTCTAGAAGCACGCCATCATGCCTTGTAGGGGAAAAAAGAAAAAAAAACAGAAAACAAAAACAAAGAAAAATCATATATAATCATATGGGATATATATAAAGTTTTTTTTTTTAAGAAATGATATATATTTATATATAAAGTTGACTATTGAAAGTTTCACTTTAAACTTCCGATTTTGAAATTTTGCACAGCTATATGCCATGTGTCAAGAACCATAAAAATAAGATCAACATAATGGGAAAAATGCTTTGGATTGTTAACGAATTTTTTTTTAGAAAGAGTGACAACGACATTAAACATTATAATTAATAGAATATGAGCCTTATTTATAGATTTAATATAATGAGATTCACCTTTTATTAATATATGATATTTATCATTGATGTTGTTTAATATTATTTATATAATGACTTGTTAGAGTGTATACTTTGAATAATTATAAAAACACATATATTGTTAATTTGGTTTTCACCAGTACTATAATCAATATGAAAACTTTAATTTCGTATATGTGAAGCTTATGAATGCATCGAAGGACTCCATAGGACAATAGGGGTTTAGAATTAGGCTTATCTTTTCCCTTAATATTTTTGTCTATTCTCTTGGAAAACATAGGATCAATAAAAACCTGAAAAGTTGAATATTATATCCATATATGTATTTAGAGAAGTAATCAACATAAATGAAATTAACACATTGTATTAAAAAAAAAGATAATAATAGAAAATTAACAAATAATTAAGAGTTATTATACCCTGTGAAATTACAAACATAACCTAAATGTAAATTCACACCTAACTCTACCCCAATAATTAAAAAAAGAAAAGGTTACTATTTATCTTTTGAAGTGGGTAAGTTTTGCGGCTTGTACTAGTTAACCCTTTTAGCAAAAGTATTGATGATCATGATACAAGAACAACATGACCAACTATCAGAATTATTATTGTAAATATATACATGTGTATACATATATACCATTACTTCAATGACTCTCGCTTTACATCCCTCGTTGTCACCACTGATATCATCATATCAAATATCCAACCATTTTGGCATTGAAAACATCTTCATGTCATGTCATCTTCTTAGATCTCAGTAATGATCGTAATAAAGACATTTGATCAGTCCGCCAGGATTACAAACTTGGTCTAGCTATTTTTCAATTTCTCGCGTGCATATAAATATATATATATACATATATAAATATGCATACACACACTAATAATATTATTAGTAAGGTCAATTTTAATATCAAAATTTAATAATCAATCTCTATAATATATATAAACTATGATTATTTTTTAGTAAATATTTAAAAGATTATCACATCAATTAAAATAAAAAATTATATACTTATAAAAGATAACAACTTATTTACATATGAGTTGATATTCGGAAATTAATATTATTTAGAATTGATATCTCTAATATTATTTTTATATATATATAGACACAGGTATATACAAACATATTAACCAATACTTCACGATTGGTAATCATCAATGACAGACCAGACCATCCCAATTCCTAATTAACTAATAGCACGGTTAATTATTGTTATTTACCAGCTAGCACTCTTCTCTCCACTCAATAACAAGCTTTCTTGCTTCTTAGTACAAGTTATTAAAAAGCCATGCCCTTGTCATTTATTAGCCACTACTAAAAATAGTAGTGCGAATCAACATGCTTTAAGGGAGAGGGGGAAAAAAATTGGATGGGTATTCCTGTCATTTTCAAAAACAGGCTTGTTTTTGGTTTTTTATATAGAAAAGGAAATTGTAAGGAGAGAGAGAGGAAAAAAAAAAAAAAAAGGGGGTCATTTTCAACGTTGAGAGAGAGAGAGTACTTGGCGTCTTTTGCCCTCCACGCAGCTTAAAACACGCAGAGTGGCAAAGCGTAGACAGTCTCAATGACACGTTTCTAATTTCTAAAATTCCATTCTTTTTGTTTGCAAAAGCCACATAATATTATATAATTGTAGATATGCATTACAAAAACCAAAAAGGAAAAGGAAAAAAGAAAGAAAGAAAAGTATCACAGAAAACCACATATATACATGTCATAAATATGTAGTAAAGAGAGAAAAGAAGATTTTGGATCGTGAGTTTTGCTAGAGGAAAATTCACGAGAGAAAGTAGTGCCTAAAAAGAGAGAAAGAGAGAGAGAGAGAGAAAAGCGAAGGCAGTTTGATGAGAGAGCACAATTGCTAGGGCTTATCGCATGTTTGCTTCACGCAAGCTGCTAAATTGTGGGTATTAAGCCCCCCCCTTCCATTGCTCTCTCGCGTGGCTTTAAAGACTTCTCCTCTCTATCCCATTTTTATTAAATCGCCCTCTCAAAACCAGCAAAAAAAAAAAAAATCCACCACCAAACCCAGAACACACCTTTAGATACACACATGTATTTTACTACATTTTTTTCATCAAATTTCAAGCACTATTAAAACCCAAAAAAAAAAATTTCTTAGAATAAGAGTTGAGATATCAAGAGAAGATAAGACAAGACATGAGCGCAAACCCTAGCAGCAGTAGTGGCAGTGGTGGTGGAGGTGGAGGTGGAGGTGGTGGACCGTGCGGCGCTTGCAAGTTCTTGAGGCGGAAGTGCGTGCCGGGGTGCATATTCGCGCCTTACTTCGACTCGGAGCAAGGCGCGGCGCATTTCGCGGCGGTGCACAAAGTTTTCGGAGCCAGTAACGTCTCCAAACTCCTCCTCCACATCCCCGTCCACAAGCGCCTCGACGCCGTCGTCACCGTCTGTTACGAGGCCCAGGCACGCCTCCGTGACCCCGTCTATGGCTGCGTCGCTCATATTTTCGCTCTTCAACAACAGGTACGTATTCGTAAATATCATCATTTTTATTGCTATAACTACTACTATTATTCTTCGTCAAGTTTTATAATTTGTCTACTCATGGTTGATGGTTTTTGTCATTTCTGGTTGAAATAGTACTACCATTCCTTCACCACACAACCACACCCCCCCGCCCCCCCCCCCCCCCCCCCCCCCCCCAACAACACCACCCCCCCTCTTTTTTTCTTCCAACATATATTAGGTTTTAAATTGATTTATATTTTTTTCCTGAATTTTGAAAAATGTCTATATATGTCTGTGTTTATTTCTGCTTCTTTTAATTTTTGGGTAATGATTTTTTTTTTTCCATAAAATCCATAACGCAAGGAGTTCAACAAAAGGGTATAGGGCAGCATGCCCTTGGTTACAGTAGGGGTGTCTTTGTGTAAGGGCTAAAGTAAGGGAATTAAAAGTCGTTTCTTTTGGTCTTATAGAGAGACAAATTTTGGTTAACGGAACAGAATGAAAAAGAATGACAAAAAAAAAAAAAAAACAAAGAAAGATTAAGGTTATCTAATCAAGAGAAATAATAAATGGAGACTCAAGGAAGAATATGAAAGAAATTGCTACGTTAGCAACTTAGGGGACAGTTTTGTGCGTTACTGAAATCTAGGACGTTTTTTTGATTAACAAATAATGTGGTCGGCGAATTCTATGTACACAAATAGTGTTATAAGCCTATGTTTGGAGCTGATTTTGTGTGCAAATACTAGGCTTTTGCTGGTATTAAGGAAATGGTCGGTTTTCTGCCTCTTGAAATTCATTCATTCAGGCTTTTGGTTAGGGACAGGAGTCACTTTCTTTATATTAATCTCCATTTCTATTAAGACTAATTATTGCCTCTGCTAGTTGCGGCACAAGGAGTACTAGGGGATAATCTTGTCATCTTGTACCATTCTAGTGAACTGCAAAGAATGTGTATGGTTGTCCAATAAAAGAGAGGAATATTATTTCTTTCATTTTCTTATTTCTTTAATAATATTTTTTTTAATTAAGCTGAGTGTGAAGAATTTTAATTTTATATTTTATGGTGCAGTCAGGTATTAAAATATCATTATATTTTATTTAAAATAAAAAAATAATCTAAAACTTGATGGTTTTAAGTTTTTTAGAAGATTAGAAATGACCTAGTTTTCCTTTTCTTATTTTTTCTTTTTGCAAAGTTTCCTTTTCATAATTTACTAGGTGTTGCATCGCATTTTCACATATTGGCCACTTTTTTTTTCCCCTTCCTTGTGTTTAAAATCTATGATCTACTCTAGATACACACACACACACATACAAACACAAACACATCATTTACACAACATAGGTTGGTTTATGTGCACATCTATTCTCTTAATAAGAATTTAAATAAATTTGTATGTATATTTTTTTTTACCCCTTAATAATAAAATTGCAGATATCTATTTAAACCCATATCATAGTACGTGTGCAAAATGACTAGTAATCACAATATACTCAATTGTAAAGCTTGAGTTATGAAAAATAATAATTGTCGTGCGAAGAAATTTTTTGATTTACTTATTTCCTTTTCACAAGAATCCTTTAAATGTTGGCAATCCCATGTTCTAATGCTCATGGTTTAAGCGCTGATTTAGTATAAACAAAGGCAATAAGCCTTGCCTTTGTCTAAAATTATATAATTTTTACTTTTTGTAGAAGACAAGCTGTGTAGAGAGTACGAAATGACATCATAATATGAAATTTATTGGGTTTGAACTGACAACTTAAATAGATACAAAACTTCTCCTTGTTCTCATCTTTATTAAGCTAATTAGCTTGATAATTTCTCTCTTTGTTTAACAATTTTGTTTTTGCTTAGGTGGTGAGTTTACAAACCGAGCTCTCCTACTTGCAAGCCCACCTAGCAACGTTGGAGCTTCCATCACCACCACCCGCCCCGCCGCCGCCACCAGCAGTAGTCAACCCCCCGCCGCTCTCAATCGCCGACCTACCATCAGCCTCGTCCGTGCCCGCGACATACGATTTGTCATCGCTATTCGAACCCATCGTGCAGCCTTGGGCCGTGCAGCAGCGGCAGCAGTTGGACCCTCGCCAATTTGGTGGCTCAAGTACTGGCTCCTCATCAAGTGGTGGTGGTGGTGATCTTCAGGCTTTGGCTCGTGAACTTCTCCACAGACATGGCTCGCCACCACCGCACATATCCGTGCCGTGTTCCAATGTTTCACAATCTCCATCTCTGTCAAAATGAGACTGATCTCTGACCTTAATACACAAAACTGCAGCTTGCCTAAAGTTCTTTGTTGGTCATTGGTCAGATACTTTTAGAAAAAGGCAGCTTGATTTTAGGTTGTTTTCCAATGGGCAAGCGACGTTAATAACTGATCCATATTTATATATTTTTTCATATCTTTTTTTTTTCTTTTCTTCATTTGTTTTGCTGAAATACTAATGAAACTCTCGATTAGTTTAACTTGATCGTACCTCTTATTTTTCTTTTTGAAGTGGCGAAAGCTATCCACAAAGTTGCTCGGGAGAAAAAAATATATCTTTCCCCTTTTTTCAAAAGAAAAGAGAGTTTTGAATACAACCACACTGGAATCATTTGTGTAATAATGGCCCACATCATGTCCAGCTCGGGAAATGGGAAAATTTTGATAAAAATATTGGAACAACCAATAGTAAAACTTCTGTAGATGAATATTAATAATATAAAGTGGGTTATTTGTTTATCAATAAATGAAGAATTTATTAATTTACAACAAGTTTTTATGTTTTGGTTATTTTTCATTAATGAATTGTAAATAAGAAAGATAATGGTATGTGGTTAAAATTTAATATGTGTACATAGAGAATTGTAAAAGTTAGCATGTACATTATTTTAAAAAATTAATTATTTTTTTGCGCATAGAAACCCAAAATTGATGTATATGTATGTACGGTTAATAAGTATTTAGACACCCAATAAATGAATTTAGATGCATATTTTGTAAAAGATTTGAATTGAGAAAATAGAAGTTGTTAAGAAAAAAACTCTTTAATATTATGAATTATATATTTTTTTTGTCAATTATTAATTTTTATTTTCATTGGGCCCTGAAGGATTTGAAAAAAAAAAATTATCTTATGCATTTAATAAGATTATTAATTTAGTATATTGGTCGAGTCAGGATTAGAATTTTTTATTATTTAAGTGAGATTATTAATTTATCGAACATTCATTTATTGAGATTTTACTATAGATGTATATTTTTTTGGAAAATTATAATAAATTGTAGTTTTTAAAAATATAATTAAAATAAACAGTAAGTTTTTAAAATATTTATAGCAAATAGTAAATTTATCATATAAATATATTATTTACATCAGATTTACCTAATAAATAATTGATTTAAGTTTTGTAAATATATTATTTATCTGTAAATTTTTTTATTTATCTGATAAATCTATTATTTATTATAAATATTTTACAAACTTACTATTTATTTTTTTTTTTTGAAAATTACTATTTACTTCTTTTGCTTTTTTTTTCTCTCTCTCTCTCTCTTAATACTTGTTTGAATTTTTGACTATCCTTCACACTTATATAATTGGAAATTAAAAAAAAAATTGGAACTATTAAATGAGACAATAATTTAGATACTTTTTAAAGGACAATCTTAAAAATCACACAAGGATTTTGCGAACTTTATAATGGATTTTTTTATTTTGAGTAGCAATATTTAAAATTTGCCGGAAATTAGGCTTCCTCTCTTATTTTTACAAGAAAACCACAAAAATGCTTTGTGAATTTGAATTCCATTTTATGAATAGAAAACAGATCTTAGAGACCTTGGCAAAATTACGAATTACTGTTGCAATCTATCTTAAGAAATTCATCTCTCTCTCTCTCTCTCTCTCTCTGCAAATGACTTTAAGATAGTGATCATGATCTAGCCACATGTGGTATAGTTGAAAGGGTATTTGAATATAACGTATTATAATTTTTTGTGGTCAAAAATATAATTTAGTAATAATTTTATAAAGTTCCATCATAAGGTGAAAAATTCGAATCACCACAATCAAAGTTAAAAAAAAAAAAAAAATGTACTACAGTTATCCAACCAAAAGTTGGCAAAAGATTAAGTGAACAAGCAACAAGCTTCGAAATACAGATTTCCTTCGACTCTCTAACAAACTAGCGCCTGCTAGATAGGGTAATAATTTGTTCTTTTTCCTTTACTACTTACCCTGGCTCTGAAGTTTGTTCAAGTTAATCACATATTCAAAACTATTCCCGCCGTCCCGGCAAACATAAACATATCTGTTACACAATTGTTCCTTACCGTGCAAAAATAGGACAAGGTGAAAAAAATCACTAGGAACGCCATACCTCTGAAGGAACAGATATCACCGGTGAAGTTAGAAAATGTTGGTAAGATTAGAGGGTGAAGTTTGATGATATGTCCTTTAGAGCTGGATCTTCCATTGGTAGATTCTTGCCAGTCAGAAGAACCACACAAAAATGAGAATACACGATCAAAAGTTGGAGATAGAAGCTAAGAAGTACAAATTTAGACATCGGCTTCCTTGAAAGCATATTCCCTTAAGACAAGATCGACTTCTTTAACAACACCAAGCTTTGCAAACCATCCCACCAATGTTTCCGAAGCTTCTTTTCCTACCATGATACCATCTCTCTCCAACTCCATCAGAAACTCCAACGCCCTCTGAAGCTTGTCCTCCTTCTCATAAGCACACAACACTAGAGCTATGCATTTATCGCTCGGTTCAAGGCCTGCCCTCCTCATATTTTCAAAAGCAACACATGCCTTCTCACTTTGGCCTGATTCTCTGTATGCGTTAATAAGGAGTGCACAAAACTTAGCATCGGGCAATATACCAGCAAGCTGAATAGCATCAAACACTCTTTGAGCTCCTTGTGCATTACCATTCATTGAATATGCTCTTAACAATGCTTTGTAAATTTCACTTCCAGCGTAAATTTCTTGGGCGTCCATTTCTTTGAGTAAATGCTCTCCCTGTTCTGGCAATCCAGCTCGGATGTAGCCCATGATCATCGAGCCATATGATCGTTTATCCAAAGGTTGTCCAAGAAGCTTAAGCTCTTCAAAAGTTTCTTCAGCCAGCTTAAGATTACCAGCCTTGCTGAACATGTGGATAAACGTGGTTAAGGTTACCTGATCACAGATAAAGCCTCTACTTTTCATGGCTAAAAGGATCCTTTCAGCATCTTCGAGTCGATTTTGCTTCCCATAACTATGGATTATTTTTGTATAGTCACGTATATTGGCTTCAAAAGATTCTTCTAGGAGGGCAAGTTCTGCCACCTAAGAAATACGCAAAGAAGCCTATTAACAGTCAGGCTTTAAAAAAAATGAAGATTAATTTAGATCTAACACTGGTAAGTAGAAAAACTTATCAACACGTTTAGAACTCATCAAAATTTATAATATATATATATATATATATAAAGCTGCTGTATCCTTCCAAATTTGGCCCCAGGAAGTTAAGGGGTCTTACACTTACGAGAACAAACCACAACCATGAAGTGTTAATAACAAAAACCACCCCTATTCCATCAAAATGTCGTGTTCCACTCAACGTTTTCAAAAATGCTACACATATCGCCCCTGTTTAACAAATCATTTTAAAATTAACCTTACGCTTTGCATAATGTTTGAAAAACCTGCCCCAGAAAATTGTAGTAAAAGCCTCCTCTCTGATAAGGTTTAACACAATTTATGAAAAACAAACAAGTGTACAATTTCCAAAAACATAAGATCGAAAACAGCATTTTGATGAAACATATGGGGAGGTTTTTATGATTATCCCAGCATTTGAAATGGTCGAATGCCAAAAGTCATTAAAATTTTAACAAAGGCCAATACAATTCTTAACATCTGTGTAAGATCAATTTCAGTACTTCTTAAAGAACATAGGAACCTTTTTTTTTTTTTTTGTAATAATTTTGCTACTATTAAGAAATAAAAATTTCAGAGTTCTAATCCAGATTACACACTCAAACACCCAACCAGTCTAGCTAGCCCCAAATGGCAACATAGGAACCTCAAAATGATGCAGAACAAGTAATAATTCACGATTATACAAGTAAACCTGCATTTATCATGTTTAATATCCAAACTTTTCAACACTCTAACCATCACTCGTCCAGAACACATTCAACAATGAATTTGATTCAAATTGAATATTTGTATTCGAATATGCGTTTGGTTACGCAACTGCTCCAATACAAGTATTCGAATGCACATGCCAAACTTCCGATATTCAAATCACACTTAACACTATTCAAATGTTACATGCAACAAAAACTATCAAAAACACACATTCCAATTAAATAAACAATTCAAATTCTACATTGTATGCAAGCATTCGAATTGAATGAATAGTCTAATACAATAATTCAATATTTTGAACAGCTTGTCGTCGACAGAGCAGACCCAATAAAGAAAATGACCAAAAACCAAACGAAAATCACAGAGAGAGAGAGAGAGTGAAGAGCTAAAAAAAAAAAAGGGGGGGGGGGGGGGGGGACCTGAAGATAAAGTGGGTGATCCATAATCTTCAACTCTTTGATAACGGCTAGCCAATCAGCTCTCCGAGGCTTCATAATCCTCACCCAAGAAGCCAACAACACATTCAAGCCAGCTTTAACAGGAGAGAAGCAAATGAGCTGCTTCATCAAAGCCCTGCAACGCTTGGCCATCTTTGGGGAGAGCTGTGAAATCGCTTCCCTTTGGGTCTCTGTAATATCTGGTCCCACTTCGACCCACTTGAATCTTCGTTTGTCATCTCCATTTTCCGCCAATTCCACGGTTGTTGCCGCCTGTGGCAGTCGGAAATGGAGGCTCCGAGAGGCGAAATTCTTGGGGAGGAATTGGAATTGGAAATGGGTTTTTGTGATTCCGTTGGTGGGTGTGTTTAGTGGGTGGAAAGTGGACGCAATGGTAGGAGTGAATGTGTCCATACACACACACACACACAGAGAACAAGAAGTAGATGGAATTGTGGCCTTCTTTTTTTTTTTTTTTGGTTTTTTGAAATTTGGAAATTGCGAAGGTTGAGTTTTCAAAGTGGCCGAGGTTGCGAGGGGAAGGTGGAATCAAACGTCCGGCTCGGCTTTGTTGAGTGGGGAATGGCAAAAGACTTGTCGTATAGAAGAGAAAACGACAGCAATACTAGTCAAAAGATGGATGTCGTTATTCCCTTCAGTTAAAAGTTACGACATTTCGTTTTTGTTGTTGAAGGGGAGGTCGAATTTGAAGAAAAACTAGTTTTTACATAAAATATACGTTAATAATTTTATACTTGATTTTATTATAAAATATATATTTAAATTAAAATATAGAGTTTAAATTGTTTATCTTAAATTAAATTAAAATACAAAACAATTCACCCAAAAAATTTAAACAGAAAGTAGACACGAATAACTTTAAAAGAGATGGCTTTTGGTATGGA
Source organism: Antiaris toxicaria (assembly GCA_035233585.1). Taxonomy (NCBI): domain Eukaryota; kingdom Viridiplantae; phylum Streptophyta; class Magnoliopsida; order Rosales; family Moraceae; genus Antiaris; species Antiaris toxicaria. The sequence goes on from CP141161.1 coordinate 13,045,931, forward strand.
CCTATAGGGTAATTACTAGAAATTAAGAGAATGTGTGCGTATGATCCCCAAATTCTACGAGTTGTAACAGTTTGATACATATATATTCAATTTGCATAAATTTACGCATGAATTGTTGATTTTGTTGTTATGTTAGTCAAATTACAAACTAGTAAAAATAGAATTAGTCTCTAATTATAATTTTTACAAGTTTTGGGTGATTATAATTATTTAAAAAAAAAGAGAGAGAAAACGTGATGTTTAATTAAATTTAGGGGTATTTTGGGTATTTTCTTTAAAAGCATTAAACTTCCTAACGAATGAATGACACAGTCGTATTCACAAGATTGAAAGTAAAAAAAAAAAAAAAATTGTCCGTTCTCATTCATCACCATGGACTTCTCAACAAAAACAGAAAACTACAATTCCTTTCCCTAGCTTATAAAACATTCTAAAATAAAATGAGACATATTTGACAAAACTTGCTAAAAACTGCTTTTGAACCCAAAACTGAAGGAAGTCTTCCCATAAGTATTTGAGAGTGAGGGAATGTCTTCTCAAAATGATGTACCCATGCCAAAAAAAAAGAAATGAGAATAGGTCCTAAAACGGTTAATTGTATCTTCGTTGGTTATGCTTACAATAGTAATGCATATCAGCTCCTGTGTATAAGTCTAAAAACTCTAACATCCATGAGAATACGATAATGAAATTAAGAAATATATTATTGTTTGAACATATATTTCCTTATAAATCAAAAGGGGATGGTCCAAGTTCCTCTAAACGAACATTTGAGACTATTAAAGTAAATACTCAATACTAAGAACAAGACAATGAAATTAAAAAAGTGGAAGAAGAGCTTAAAGAAGCAAAGGGGCAAGGACAGAAAAGTTGTTTGGATCTGATTTTTTGACCTATATGCTAGAGGATAAAAACTGGATCTCAAACTTATAAAGAAGCTGTAAGCTCTTCTAAGGATCCTTTATGAAAAGAAGACATAAAAAGCAAGATTGATTCCATCATGCAAAATCATACTTGGGGGTTAGTGTATCTTCCTTCGAAAATTCAACCACTAGATTCTAAGTGGATTTTCAAATAGAAAATAAAATAGATGGAGCAACTGACAAGTATAGGGCTAAACTTGTGATAAAAGAATATAAACAACAAGAAGGCCTTGGTCACTTTGACACCTATTCTCTTATGATGAGAATAACCTCTATAAAAATGATATTGATGATTGCCGCTCTATAAAATCTTAAAGTCCATCAGATAGATGTAATGACAGCATTTTTTAATAGAGATCTTGTGGAAGAAACATACATGGAACAACCAGATAGTTGTATAGCTTTAGGATAAAAAAAGAAAATCTGTAAATTGGTGAAGTCTTTGTATGGACTTAAGCAAGCACCAAAAGAATGGCACGATAATTATGATAGTGTCATGATGACAAATGGTTTTAAAAACAATAAGTGTGACAAATGTATTTATGTCAAGAATACAAAATATAGATATGTTATTCTTGTTTGTATGTAGACGATAATGATTGGATGATCCAATCTACTAAAGACATGTTAAACTCAAGATTTAACATGAAAGACATAGGAATGGCTGATGTAATATTGGGAATCAAAATCAAAAGATCACCTGATGGTCTCATATTAAGTTTGTCACATTATATGGACAAAATACTTAACAAATTTAGCAAAAATGACTCTGGTATTACCAAAATTCTGATTGATTTAAGTCAACATCAGTCTAAGAATAAATGAGAAAGTGTTTATTAGGTGGAATATGTTAGAGTGATATACAGTTTAATGTACTTAATGAGTTGTATATGACCAGATATTACATATGTTGTGAGTAGTTTGAGCAAGTTTATGAGTAATCTAGGAGATGACCACTACAAAGCGATTATTAAAGTACTTAGGAACTTACGGTATACTCATGATTGTGAGTTACACTATATTAGATTTCTTGTTATTTTTTAAGGATATTCTGATAAAAGTTAGATATTTAATATATAAGATTCTAAAGTTACTAGTGGATATATATTTACTTTAAAAGGTGCAATAGTCTCGTGGAAATCCTTTGAATTTGTATCCTTAGATAAAAGCGGTAAAGAGGTTAAATAGTTATAACATTTCTTAGGGGATATTCTTGAATGGCCAAAACTCATGGTTCCAATATGCATCCATTATGATAACCAATTTGCTACTAACAGGGCACCTAATGTGATGTACAATGGTGAGTGAAGACACGTATGTTGTCTACATAATACCGTTAGATAACTGATTTTGACTGGAGTCATGACAATTGATTATATAAGGTTAAAAGAGAATTGTTGTTGAAAATTACAAGTGCACAATATCGTAACAATTAATAGAATGATGAGTAAAATATCGTTCCCACGAGTACTATTACTATTAATTATTGAAATTATAAACCCTAATTTTATTTGAACAACCGCAAAATTAACAAAAAAATAACACAAAATTAGATAAACAAAAACCAACAAAAAGAAAGCTCTAGGGTATTTGATTTCACCAGATTGATTATATTGAAATTATCTAGCTTAATTAACTAATATATATTTCCTATGTTGCTAGTGAGTCTCACGATATTAATCCTTCTAAACATCAATAAAAATACTGTAATAATAAAGTTATTACTTCTTGGTCTCAAACCCAAAACTTACCGTGATATATTAAGAATGAAAAATTCATAATGCTGCATAAGTTTTATAACTATCTCTAGTTTATGATAATCTCATAGTAAATTAAACAAGTTCTAATTCACTTAATACTTCTCAATCTCAAATTAAATCACAAATCATGTAACAAGTGATCTAACTTTTACAAGCATCAAGATCAAAATAAAATACTTAACATATAATTGAAATAAGCATCAATTAATTAAAACTAAAGAAATTCAAATATTTAAAACCAGGCTAGATCTTACCCTAGAAAAGAATAAATTCATATATAAAAATAAAAACCTAAGGACATAAATAAAATAAAAATCCTAAATACAAAAGCACAAAAACCTAAAAACCATATTTTCTTCTTTTTCTTCATCCCTTAGTTTTTTTTTTTTTTTGTTTCTTAAGCAAATTCATAGCAAAGAGATTGAATGCTTTCGTACAGAGCCCAAAGCCCCCTTTTATAATTCTAAGTAGGCATTTGATAAAAGTATTTAATTTACATTATATTTAAATGCAATATAATTTTTACCAAAATACAAAAATATTTCATTCAAATACTAATTATATCACATTTTAAATCTAATATAATCACTATTTATTATTTCACTTTTTCTATTACTTTTATTAATCACATCATATATTCTCTTTCTCTCTACTTTTACCCATCACATTACATATTCATTATTAAAATATAATTTAAATACCTTTTACCCAAACACACCTTGCATTTAAATGCAATGCTAATACTTTTCCTCCAAACACAAATTACATTCAATGCATTGCATTTAAACACAATACATTTACCAAACAAAGCCTAAACTGCTACATCCTTTTCTCCTTTTTTATTTTATTTTATTTTTCTTTTGTTTTTGGCTATAATAGTAGTTGCCAATCAGCCCTAGGGGCCCCACGCACACAGACCATGTAGTACAAACAAGTTGGGTGCACGCTGGAGAGCTAGAGACACATGCATGTAATCCCAAGGCCTAATGATGCTCACACACAACTGGATTCACCTAGTTAGGTGCTTGAGGCATACAAATAATCTGGACTGCTAGAGAAATGATTGACATTTTGGAATGCGAGTAGTGCGTGTGGGATGTCCGCGATTGGGAAAAAAATGATTCAAAAATTTAATTACATTTTTGTTCATTTTTTTGACCTTTAAATTGCTATTTTCACATTTTTCATCAAATTTACCTACTCAGTTTAGAACACATAATAATTTTATGGATAAAATGAAATTAATTACTAAGATTATAGCAAAAATATAAGCTTAATTGTGATAAAATAACTCTATTCTGTAGAGTTATCAAGAATATTGCGGATTAGTTAACCTAAGGGTTAAATAGAGATCAAGTTAAGAAAACAACAAGGGCAATGGGACTTAAGCTCATGAAAGAACAGGATGAAATGGTGGAAACCAAATCTAGTTGATTGGAGATCTCAAGATCTAGGTTTAATGGGATAATTAAATTGAATAGACTAAATAGGATCATTGTGGGGGTTACCCTTGTCCATTCCTATGATGAAAATAGTGATACCCATAAGAAAGGTTAAGCAATTTGCTTTTAATGATTCTTATATTAGAAAAATGGTAAATTTGCACAGCGGAATTTTAAAATTTTTCAAAAATCGTTAAAACTTATGTTGTCATATATAATAAATTATCAACAATTAAATATATACCTCTCGGAGAAAACACCAGGATGCCGGAAGAGAATGTAAAAAACATCAGAGGATATCACCAGGAAGGGTTTCAACCAACTAACATTCTCCACTATTCTCCAATTCCTAGATGGCTGAGTGTGTGGGCACCTTTTTCCTAGATTGGTATATTGCATGAGTTGTCTCCTTCCGACCACCCAAATCTTTATTAGAACTTATTGTTACGGTGATTTGTGTAATAATAAGCCTGCTCACTTGAGAGTTTATGGTTTAAAGAGAATTGAAGTGAAAAGACCCCTTATTTATAATTTTGCATGACACAGTCCATTGAATTTTGAATTCGATCAAGAGAAGATTTTTCTCTCCCAAATCCCTCACAAAATCCGAATTCATCAAGGGAAAAATCTCCCTAAAGATTTTGGCCTTACCTAGGGATTTTAATTCAAAATTCAAAAACAGGATTTTTACTTGAATTTTCTTTTCTCCTTTTCAGCAAAAACCGATTCCTTTAGGCTTTAATCATGTCTAGATTTGGCTATATCAAGGGAAAGGAGAATTTAAAATTCAAATAAAATTTTAACTTGAATTTTCTCCCTTCCTTATCCACAAAAACCAATTCTCCCAAGGATGAGATTCCCTTCAAAAATTCGGTAACACCATGTGGGGAGGAATTTAAAATTCAAACAGGATTAAAACTTGAATTTTCACTCATCCTTATCCACATAAAAACTGATTTTTCTAGGGTAAGAATTCCTTTTAAAAATTCAACCACTTTTGTGCTAAGGATTACTCAAAATTCAAGTAGGATTCTAACAAGATTTTCTTCTTCTTTATCCATAAGAAAACCAAATTTCTTTTAGGTGGATTTATCCACAACTAATTCTGTTACATCTAGGTTTGTGATTCAAAATTTGAATTTCAATTCAAATTTTAAACTCTACAAATATTTGAATTTCAAATTTTATCTTCATGGATAATTTTCCACAACTCTAATTCAAATTCAAATAAAATCATGGCAACCTTATTTGAAATTTGAATAATTGTGTAGTCTCTTATTCATAACAAAATTCAAATTCAAATAGGAGAGAATTTTGTCTTCCACCTTTATCCAAAATAGACGCCTCTTTCCTTTGTGTAAGGACAAGATTTTGTTCAATTCAAATTCAAATATGATTCAAATTTCAAATGTTTATTTTAAGACAAGATTTTCAAAATTCAAATCAATCACATATTTAAATTTTAAATTTGAAATTCAAATACAATTAATTTGAAATTCAAATCTTATCATCTAAAAATAAATATAAACAATTATTTATCATATTTATTAAATAATATAAAATTACAATTTTACCCCCCAACACATTGAGAAAAACGCTTACACCCTGTGGGAGGATGATCCGGATTTTTTCTTTCATTAAATGTAAGACAACAAGCCATGTATGAATACTTTGGTCAACTACCATCTATAAGGAACTATAGGAGTTAGCAGAGGGACTGATTAAACATATATAATTGGGCTCTCATGAATCTATGTAATTATTATTCTATACCAAATAACTCAATCACATGTTCACTAATTTCAAGATCATTAGACTATAAATATACTGTAAATTACGTAAGCATCAGAAAGGACACCATTTAGTAACCTTGTCATTAATACAAAACCCTCATATGATATTGATAATCAACCTAGGTCAAAGTCTGTTCAACCTTTTGATTACATTATCTCAAAGATCCATTATGCATTTGATAAGAGAATGATTATCTATCATATGCAGATAATAAGTGGTCTGTCAAGCAAACGACTCAATGTCTTATCCATTCTCACTAATCTAATATAATGCCTTTAAGATAATAGCCTTAACTCTATATAAGAGCTATAATTGCTTATCTGTACGCAATCCCTCCATCATATGTGTACTGTGTAACCAACGAATCGGTCCATTAACTTACTACCTCTGAGACGCCCTAGCTTTTGGAACATCAAAGCACACTAGCCATATACATAGAGTTGTTCACTTACTCAACATTAAGTTTGTTGCATAATGAATATCAAAAATTGATTGATTCACTCATAGTGGACTACGCAGATCAATCATGCTTTAATCCTGATCCAATATGTTACCACCAAGTAACATATCAATGTCTCTACTCGGGAGTCAAAGTTCCAGACAGTTAAGACAAACAATTCCCCAAATTGGCTTTAGACGACATAATAATCTTAATATGAGTTAGTTGCCCATTCTAACTCCATAGACTATGGATTATAGATTTAGACCACTTATTCTAGAAAGTTGTCTTTTCGCATACAAAAGATCATTGCATGCAACCTTCCAGCAGTTTAACACAAGCAGTCAACGAGCTATATTTGCTTAGATTTACTCAATATGTAAATACCTTGAGGACTAATAGTAATGTAATGAATAACCTTTAAATTATTTTATTAATCAGTTCAAAAAATTCAATGAAAATTACATCGCTGCTCAGGGTACACCTAACATCTTATTCGTTGGATACGTTCCGAATTTAGGTAGAGTAATGTGAGTTACTCTTAAGTAAAAAATTACCTATATGAGAGAGAAGTAGGGCCGGTTTAAAAGAGAAATGCTAGGGCTTTATTTTTTAGAAACTCTCACAGAATCAAGAAAATGTTCACGATTAAAATGAACATAACCATGAGAACTAAAATTGTGTCAGGAAAATATCTGTGTGAGGTATATTATCGTTAACATAAATGACAAAATAATTCAAGGATATCACGACTATTGGTCAGCTAGTAAAGTAAACATATTTTCACATTAATATGATATAAAAATTGGACACCATATCAATATGACACAAATAAAACACTAATAAAAGTAAAATTGTATTATGTTGGTTAAAAAAAGTGAATTTATGTCATGTTAATTACTAAATAAAAAAAATAAAAGGTGGCTATATGGATAATTTTCTCTTTAGTAGAAGAAAAACCATCCTATTGTTTTAGAAAATTTTGCTTTCAAAACGTTTCACTTTCTTTTACTTATAATTCTAGCTCTTGAAAAACAAAAAACAAAAAACAAAAAACAAGAACAAGAACAAGAACAAGAACAAAAACAAAAACAAAAAAACAAACAAAGATCTTGGAACTTTCTTTCTTTTATTTTATTATTATTATTATTATTTTGACTAAAGAGGCCTAGGAACTTTATAATTGGTTCCCAATTCTCAGCGTCCCACTTGTAAAATGCCAAAATTTGAATTTAGAGATTAGAAATTTGAATTCTATATTTTTAAATAGAGTAAATATGATATTATTATTAAATTATGTCTGCTAATCACTTTTATTAACAAATTGAGAGATCATTACAAGACTATCAATAGCAAGCATCATTATTACCTTTATGAAAAAAAAAAGGAAGGATGAAAAAAAACACTTACTGGGAAGACTTTGTCGATATAAAAAAAGGGTTAAATTTGAGTACTAAAAATGATGGCGAAGTCTATCATTGCAAATTTGAATCATAAACTCCATAGTTATTGCTAACAATTGAAACACCAACCAAAACCAAATGCATAGTTTAAGAAGTTTGGTTGCATTCTTGATGGAAAAAGAAAACAAAATATACACCTGATTAGTAAAATCTTTATTCATTTTCATAAAATCCTTATTGGTGATGCATCAAATTACCAAAATTGTGTTTTGAGAAAAGAAAAATACAAAAACTGTGTATGTAAACTTTGAGCTTATTTGTGAACTAATTAATAATTATATTGCATCTATGATATATGGTTAAACTGATATTTAATGATAGATTTTAGTATATGAGTGGAAAAAGGAGCTCTCTACTGGTGTGTTATATAAATTTGATGACAAATTCTCTACTAAGTATACTCAATGTTAAAATTTAACGATAGATTTTTATTGGTTGATGTCTTAATTATTTTTATCTAATCATTACAGTTATATTTTTTTAATTATTTAAATATTTAAATAATACTTTTACAACTTTTAAAATTTAATAATGATGATAAAATGTAGATATACATTATACGATAAGTAAGTTTTCTAGCATTTTAATTTTACTCAACATGTGCGGCGAATCATTCGGGACTATGGGATGCGAAAATGGATGGTGATGATGAGAGGAAGAATGGGAAAGAAGGGGAAAAGGTGACTAGGATACAACTTCAAGTTGTCTGGAGAGAGAAAGTAGTTGGAAGGAGAGTGAGTTGCTGTTGAAGAGCGACTATGAGCAGTTGTCGTCACAAGCCTTGTAGAGAAGGTGACGAACTCGTTGATAGAGATGAATGTCGCGATCAGAGTTGAGATCCTCCATCACATGCTGGCTTGTTCTCCGGAACCATTATGCCTTTTTCACCTCATTAGAATCAAGAGAGATGAAGTTTGCTGACACTCATTGAAGTCAAAAGAAATGATCAATCTCACTAAGACCGCCGTGCCTTTATCACCTCATCGGAGTTGAGATCTCTCGTTCTCTCCCTCCTTCTCGTGGGTTGTTGTAGGTTGGCCATTTGTTGCCAATGGTTGCCTCCTTCTCATGGGGTTGTCACTCTCTCTCTATTGGGTTGTCCACTGGATATTCGATTGCTCGACAACGGACTCATCCTACATTTATATTGAAATACAAATATTAAGGTGGCGTTTGTTTTTGTTCTCGAGAATGATTTTTCATTTTCAAAAACACAGAAAATGATAATGGTTTCAAAATAACGTTTGTTTATTTAACGTTTTCAAAATTATTTCGAAAACATCATTTTTACTTATGTTGTTTTTTTGAGTTTTTTAAAAACGACAAAAAGTTGTTTTCACTTTTTATTTTCGTTTTCTCCCTCCATCTCCTCTCTTTCTCTTTCTATTTGTACATCGTCAATGATGATCATGTCCAATGATGGCATCCATCCCCGACGAAGGCTAATGACTATGGGCTAGTGACGATGACGACGGCTTTCTCACGATGATGACTATCGACTTATGACCTAAATTTAGCTATCACTGCCACCTAGAGTTCAGACCACTTATCTCTTTTACCCCTATCGCTCATTATAAAACCTACCACTAAAGTTTTTTTTTATTATGACTAATAATTTATTTTTTATTTTTTTTTAAAATTAAAAATAAATATGTTTTTACAAGATACTCATTTATAAAATGAGTTTTCAAAATATATAACCAAACAAGATTTCATTTTTATGTTTTTCAGAATATACACTTAGAAAACATAACCAAACACAATTTCAGAAATGATCTCAACACAGTTTTCAAAGCATTTTCATTTTCAATTTTTTTGAAAACAGAAAACATTTCAAAACCAATACGAAACGCCACCTAAATGTGTTATTTTTCAAATTCTTTTATAACAAATATAATACTAACATGAACGTATACATTAGAATTGTTCAAATAAGCTTAACCAATGTTATTAGCCGATACTTTCATATACGTAAAAAGGAAATCCGATTACGCCTATTCCTAATCCTAAATGGAATGTAATGACACAGAAAAACTCTACTGAAACAAATATGGGCTATCAAGAATGTAAATGAGGTTTCAAATTTTATTTTATAAAATCCCAAAAGATCTACTATAGGATGATTCTTTCACTATTGGAAGCGTCAATTTACCTATTAAAATATCACCTCCCAACCCAAATTAAATTAAAATAAAATTTATTTTTATTATTAAAAATAAATAAGATAATATTTATAATATTATATTAACATTATTAATAAATATTGAAATTATTAATAATATTATTTAAATAATAATTATAAGAAAAAAATATAGATTTATTTATGAAATTATATTATAAAATGTCGTAATAACGAGTACAGGGAATGGACAGTCTTCTTTATTATTATTATTATTATCATTAATTTTTTTTCCCAGAACAGCACAGCATCTTTATTTCATTTCATTTGTTCAATTTGATAGCCCATGAACATTCATTATGAATATGCCTGACAAACATAAATTATGAAATTTCATCCAATAAATAGTTATTAAGTAATATCTTGACGTTTGCAAGAAAAGGCGCGGGGAAAAAAAATGGAAAGGAACGAGTTTTTTTTGGTTGATATTGGAGGTCATCATCATTTTATAAATTCTTGAAAAAGAAAGGGAAGTGTGCTCGGGGTTGTATTCCCTTGATGATGAAAATTACAGTATTAAAAAGGAAAGCATCTTCAAAATGCTAAAAAAAAAACACGTGTAAACGGATCCTTCCATGCGCTATTTTTATTTTCTGAATTATGTATCTATTTTACATTTCATTCCAAAATTTTAAAACTATTTATTATGTTAAATATCTTTGCTGTTCATTTCTGTTATAATTTAGATTTGTTGATGTGATAAATCATTAAAAATTAATAAAATAGATTTTAAAATATAATATTTAATTATTGACTTTTAAACTTAAAAAATAAAAAAAAAACTAGTTGTTGCGACAATTAATGAGCACCTATTTGTAAGAACAACAAAATTGAGTCTCGTAAAACCACAATTTACTTGGGATGTAAAGCAAGAATGAGAAATGGAGAACTAAACTAATTGTTATGGAAAATTCATTACTTGTTTGTTATTTTTGAGACTCATCACCCAAAAACACCAAAAGTGTATCTTCTTCTTGTCCATCATCCTTAGTGCACCTTTTTTTTTTTTGTTTTCTAATATGAATAAATTAGAGATAAACAATTTTAGTTACAATCTCACCCCAATCTCATCGTCACCCTTCTCCTTTTGGCTCTATCCGAAATCCCCTTTCCCTAAAATGACATCTTTTTCTTTTAAAATATTCATGAAAATGGAAAATAGCGACAATGACAATTTCCCCCCTCAATGACTCATTAAAGCTCCTCAGCTGTCGAGATCTTTTCTTCTCTACCACCACCACCACTGACACAGCAACATATCTGGGAAAAGGTGAAAAAGGCCTTGTCGATGCTTTGGTGGATTGCGTAGGTTTGAAAGGTGTGATCGTGGCCCTTGACGCAGATGCAACTGTCGACACCGGCAAAACGATGACGGCTGATGAAGAGGATTGGCTCATATGCCTTAAAACAGATGATCTCTAGATTTAATTAGAGCTGCCACCATTGTTGCTTCTACTGGTAGGGTTTGGAGCTGATTGTGGACGACAACAAAATGGAAAATCTCTAATTTCCTAAGGTCTTGTAAGTCTACGGTAGAGACAGAGGGAGAGAGAGAAAGAAAAGAGAATGGTTTTTTAGTTATTTTATTTTTTTTATTTTTTATTAAGATTAATTTGTTTTTTAATATTTTTTCAATAATATTGGTTTATATTTTAAAACTTATTTGATTAACTCTTAAATATATATCACATCAATAAATCCGTTAGAGTTATATATAGAGTTATGTATAGACATGGACGTAAGTGACATTATAAATAATTTTATATAAATTAGTGGATACAATAAATAATTTTTAAATTTCAAAATATGAAATGAAAATTGATATATAATCCAAGGGATAAAAATAAAATTAATCATTTTTTTTAGATATTTATTTCTTTTTCATTCCATTCTCTTTCTATTTCTAAACATTTATCAAAATCATTAACGCCTATTATTTTCAAAATAAATTAATGTTATATCCTTAATTCCATTATTGTCTCAAATTGTAATATCTAAAATTTTCTTATGTATGCATTTTAACAAGTTGATGTAAAATGTTAGTGTCTTCTTTCTTCAATTTTTTTTTTCCTTCTCAAATCTCTTATTAGTTTTCACATTTATGAACACCTATCTTAAAAAGAATCACATCTACTTTTCCACGTGCATTCGTTGTGGGAAACCCTTTTTTTTTTTTTTAGATGGGTTATCGAAGCCACAATTCTAACAAAACTAGACGGTCGTCGACCAACTTTGATTGGTTTCAGGCATTTTGCGTCGATGAACTCAAGGCGGTTATCGAGGTTGAAACTTGATATCTGGCTTACCCGCGTGAGTGAGCGAGAGAGTGAAACGTTCGAAAGAGAGAGATTCAAAAAATATAAAGGAAGAATAAGGCGAAAGGCCGCATGTCAATACACATGCGGGGAACAAGACTTGTTGTTTTGTTGTTTTGCATATGTACACCTATTGTTCTATATATTATGTTGGAGTTTGGTTTTGTGCCTAAATCTTTATTTTTCGTGAGTTAATTAGGATAGATTCCGACAAATGTGACGAGGTAGGCAGTTATCAAGAGTTGATTGTAAAATGTTTCAACTAGTAGAAAATTTATATACAAGTAGTGGCTTATTTTTCTTATTTAATCATGTGTTTACTTACAAAATGAGTAATGAGAATTTAACAAATCCGTCACCATATAAAGAATGAGAAAAATAAATACCAATCCATTGCATCTATTAGTATTGAATATTTGTCAAAGGAAATCAACAAAATTTTTAATTAATTTTTTATAAATTAAATAATTCAAACCTAAAAAATTTAGTTTCAACAGATAATCCAAACGTAAATTTATTATCTTTTTTATTTTGTTCTTCTACAGTTTGATAAACCAGCCGGAGGAGGAGGAGGAGGACGATGCCGGAGCCGTTGCTGATGTGCAACCGCCTCATTAATTTGGTAATATGAATTACATTTAGAAGGATTTTTAATTACGCATCTTTGGATTTTCGCTATTGAAATAATTGGTGGTCATTATATACAGTGGCGTATTATGGCATTGGTTCTTTGAGGAAGCTTTTTCTTTTTTCTTTTTTTATTTTTAATTTTTATGACAGAGAAATATGTATCATAAAATGAAAACAAGCTCTTATGTAATGTTACTAGAAATTCATCCAAGTTCGTCAGAACAGGCAGTAATTCATTAGGAAAATAATTATTCCCGGGAAACTAATTGAAAAAAAAAAAAAAAAATCCCAGTCCCGATCACGAGCTGAGAAAACCAGTTTTAGAATAATCAAGACTACGAAACACCGAAAACACCCCCGCGAACAGTCCTTGTTCTCTGTTTCAGCACAAATATCTTCCCGAAAACGACAAGGGCACAACAGTCATTTTGCATTGGACTTGGAACCTTCATTACCAAAAAAAAAAAAAAAAAAAAATCCTAAACGCGATCTAAATCTTAATCTTAGCTCTGTTACGCTCTCGCTGGCTCTCGCTCTCGCTCTCTCTCTCTCTTCCTTCCAGTCCCACCGCTCGCCACGATACTTCTTCTCTATGCGTTTCGAATCGGAGCAACCACTGAGTCAACTCGGCCCCGACAACTCACCGAGTTAGCAGCCTCTCTAAGTTTCCGTCAAGCCAATTGGACCTTCTGGAAAACCCAGCGCTGAGTGACATCATTTCCAGATCTGACTCACTGAGTCGCGACTCGTAAGGATTCCGGGAATGGCTTCGCTGGAAGCCGATTCCCGCCTGAGCCAGGTCGTGTCCCCAGCCTTAGAGCGAATCATCAAGAACGCCTCTTGGCGCAAGCACTCCAAGCTCGCTCACGAGTGCAAAGCCGTCCTCGAGAAGCTCGGTTCCAAGCAGCCTCCTGGCACCGGCCCAGATTCCGAGGCCGATGCGTCCGGTCCGGGGCCGCTCCACGACGGCGGCCCGACGGAGTACTCCTTCGCCGAGTCCGAGTCCGTCCTCAGTCCTCTGATCAACGCCGCCTCCTCCGGCGTCCTCAAGATCGCTGATCCGGCCGTGGATTGCGTTCAGAAGCTAATCTCACATGGCTACTTGCGAGGCGAGGCCGACCCTAGCGGCGGAGAAGAGGGGAAGCTCTTGGGGAGGCTGATCGAATCGGTGTGCAAATGCCACGATTTAGGCGACGATCAGATGGAGCTCTCGGTTTTGAAGACGCTTTTGTCGGCGGTGACTTCGATTTCGCTGCGAATTCATGGAGATTGTTTGCTCCAGATTGTGAGGACTTGCTACGATATATACCTCGGAAGTAAGAATGTGGTTAATCAGACCACTGCCAAAGCATCGTTGATCCAAATGCTGGTGATTGTCTTCCGGAGAATGGAGGCTGACTCGTCCACGGTGCCAATTCAGCCCATTGTTGTAGCTGAATTGATGGAACCGATCGAGAAGTCAGATGTCGACGGGTCAATGACAATGTTCGTGCAAGGATTCATAACCAAAATTATGCAGGACATTGACGGAGTGTTGAACCCCGTAACGCCAAGCTCACTCGGTGGACACGATGGCGCATTTGAGACGACTGCGGTTGAGACGACAAACCCGACAGATTTGTTGGATTCCACGGATAAGGATATGCTGGACGCGAAGTACTGGGAAATCAGTATGTACAAGACGGCCTTGGAGGGAAGGAAAGGGGAGCTGGCGGATGGGGAGGGGGAGAGAGACGAGGATTTGGAAGTTCAGATCGGGAACAAGTTGAGGAGGGACGCCTTTCTGGTGTTCCGAGCTCTTTGTAAGCTTTCGATGAAGACGCCTCCAAAGGAGGCATTGGCGGATCCGCAGCTGATGAAGGGAAAGATTGTGGCTTTGGAGTTGTTGAAGATTTTGCTGGAGAATGCAGGGGCTGTTTTTCGAACTAGTGAGAGGTATATTTAACATTTCGGATTACTAGTTGCCCTTATGATTATTTTAATTTAGTGATCATCACTTACTGTCCTTAATTGCTACGCCTTTTCGCTAATTTCGGTTGTTGATGAAGTATCTTGCATATACTCTGAGATGTTTTAGCTAGTTCTTATCGAATTTATATGGGCATTAGCATTGGTTATGTGAAAAAACTAATGAGAATATGCAGCTATATTTCTATGTTAGTGAACAATGCTTCAGGAATTGATTAACCATTTACTATATAAAATGCACGGCTGCAGAATATGAACATGGGAAGATGGACGTCAAAAATAGCCACAAGCTTCGTTTGCTGGTTTCATTTTGGTTGCTTGTTTATATATATTAAGCGGCTGGAAGAATAAGCTAGTTCGTGGGATATTGGGGTACTTAAGATGATCTAAACTTTGAGTTTGAGGATTCCTATTATTTTTAGAAGAACTTCTAGAGAAATAAAACTTGAAGTTCAGATCCTTAGAAAATGGAAGAAATTCCTACTTAGACATAATGTCTTTCTTCTTTAGTTCACATATTTCGTGGAATTATACTTTTTCTCCTACCCTGCAGTCTCTCCATGAACTTAAATTTTGTCAATGTGCATGTGAAACAGGTTTTTAGGTGCCATTAAGCAGTACCTGTGTCTCTCGTTGTTGAAGAACAGTGCTTCGACTCTCATGATAGTTTTTCAGCTATCTTGCTCCATTTTCATCAGCCTTGTGTCAAGATTTAGAGCTGGATTGAAAGCAGAAATTGGAGTATTTTTTCCTATGATTGTTCTCAGAGTTTTGGAAAATGTTGCACAACCTAATTTTCAGCAGAAGATGATAGTGCTTCGGTTTCTTGAGAAGCTTTGTGTTGATTCACAGATCTTGGTAGACATATTCATCAATTACGATTGTGATGTCAATTCATCAAACATATTTGAGAGGTAGACCATGTTAACACTGTAATACCATGTAACTTATTCTCTGATATAGACTGCTTCAAGGTTGCTGACAGTTGTTAGAATATCAATTAATCTTCTTTGGTCTCTTTGTTGCATTTTGTTCCTTCTTTGTTTAATGTTTGATTAGGTTTTTATTGATAAACTGTGCATTTCTGTTTTTGTTGTTGTGATTCTGCTAGGATGGTTAATGGACTTCTTAAAACAGCACAAGGTGTTCCTCCTGGTGGAGTCACCACCTTGTTACCTCCTCAGGAGGCAACTATGAAACTTGAAGCTATGAAGTGTTTAGTTGCTGTTTTAAGGTCAATGGGAGATTGGATGAACAAACAATTGCGCATTCCAGATCCTCTTTCTCCCAAGAAAAGTGACTCAACTGAAAGTAGTCCTGAACTGGGAAGTCTTCCCTTGGCGAATGGGAATGGTGGATCAGACTCTCAATCTGAAGCCTCGAATGAGGCTTCTGATGCATTAACAATTGAGCAACGCCGTGCTTACAAGTTGGAACTTCAGGTAAGGAACTATTGTTTTGTATGATGGATTCAGTTGTGCCTTTTGGTGGTCGTGCTTGGAATCTAATGTAATCTTGTGGCAGGAAGGTATATCTCTTTTTAACCGGAAACCCAAGAAAGGAATTGAGTTCCTTATTAATGCAAATAAGGTGGGTAATTCACCAGAGGAGATAGCAGCTTTTCTTAGAAATGCATCTGGTTTGAGCAAGACTTTGATTGGTGATTACCTTGGCGAAAGAGAAGACTTGTCTTTGAAAGTGATGCATGCCTATGTGGATTTCTTTGATTTTCAAGGTATGGAGTTTGACGAGGCAATCAGGACCTTTCTTCAAGGTTTTAGGTTGCCCGGTGAGGCGCAAAAGATTGATAGAATCATGGAAAAGTTTGCTGAGCGGTATTGCAAGTGCAACCCAAAGGCTTTTATCAGTGCGGACACAGCCTATGTCCTTGCTTATTCTGTGATACTGCTCAATACAGATGCTCATAACCCTATGGTGAAGAACAAGGTGAGTTCTCAAGTACCTTTTTCTTTATTAGGTGTCAAGATAATGCCGATAATTCTGATGATTTTCCTTGGGGCTATTAAAATTTACAGATGTCAGCTGATGATTTTATAAGGAACAATCGCGGCATAGATGATGGAAAAGATTTACCTGAAGAGTACTTGAGGTCATTGTTTGAGCGAATTTCAAGAAATGAGATAAAAATGAAAGAAGATGATTTGGCTCCTCAACAGATACAATCAACTAACACAAATCGACTCTTGGGCTTGGACTCTATCTTGAACATTGTTATCCGTAAACGGGATGACAAGCATATGGAAACCAGTGATGATCTTTATAGGCATATGCAGGAACAGTTCAAAGAAAAAGCACGCAAATCTGAGTAAGACTAAGTAGTTTTTTCTAATGTTTCAAAAACTTGATGCAATGCACCAACTTATATGTCAACTGAACTCAACTTCATACCAAATATTTAAGTTTGAATTTTCTTTCCGCAAGATGACATTGATATTCCAAGCAAATAATCTTTTTGATTTTCGCCTTAATTTATTTTTGAATGTGAAATCTGTAGGTCAGTGTATTATGCTGCAACAGATGTTGTGATTCTAAGATTTATGATCGAGGTATGCTGGGCTCCAATGCTGGCTGCATTCAGCGTTCCCCTTGACCAGAGTGATGATGAAGTGATAATAGCTCTATGTCTTGAAGGCATTCGTTATGCGATCCATGTTACTGCTGTAATGTCCATGAAAACTCACAGAGATGCATTTGTCACTTCACTTGCAAAGTTTACTTCTCTCCACTCTCCTGCTGAAATCAAGCAGAAAAACATAGATGCAATTAAGGTCAGTATATTACATCACTCTATAGAGTCGTGTTACATGATCCAGTCAAGTCAGGGTGTTGCTTTGTTGTTGAATAATTTTCTAACATGTCATATTATGACAAAAAACAAAATGCTTTTCTAAAAGCAAACGCCATCTTTCACTGGATCTGACGTTTGAATTTGTTTATATCATTATTAGGCAATAGTGACAATTGCAGATGAGGATGGAAACTACTTGCAAGAAGCTTGGGAACATATTTTGACATGTGTCTCTAGGTTTGAACATTTACATCTGTTGGGAGAGGGTGCTCCTCCAGATGCCACGTTTTTTGCTTTTCCACAGAATGAGTCAGAAAAATCAAAACAAAACAAGTCAACAATCCTTCCTGTTTTAAAGAAAAAGGGACCTGGACGAATTCAGTATGCAGCTGCCACGGTGCTGAGAGGTTCATATGATAGTGCTGGCATTGGAGGAAATGCGTCTGTTACATCTGAACAGATGAACAATTTAGTTTCTAATTTAAACATGTTAGAACAAGTTGGAAGCTCTGAAATGAGTCGCATTTTCACACGCAGTCAAAAGTTGAATAGTGAGGCAATTGTTGACTTTGTTAAGGCTCTTTGCAAGGTTTCCATGGAAGAGTTGCGATCTGCATCTGATCCTCGAGTTTTTAGCCTAACAAAGATCGTTGAGATTGCGTAAGCATCACTTTGTTTAGGCCATTTATGTTTTTGTCATTTATTAGTTTCTTATGCTGCTCTCAGAAAAAATTTAGTTTGAATTCATCTCCTCTTTCTTTTCCCCTTGATATCAGGCACTATAACATGAATCGTATTAGGCTTGTATGGTCAAGCATCTGGCACGTGCTCTCCGATTTCTTTGTAACAATTGGTTGTTCGGAAAACCTTTCTATTGCAATTTTTGCAATGGATTCCTTGCGCCAGTTGTCAATGAAATTTTTAGAGCGAGAAGAATTGGCTAATTATAATTTCCAGAACGAGTTCATGAAGCCTTTTGTCATTGTTATGCGCAAAAGTAGTGCAGTTGAAATTAGAGAATTAATCATCAGATGTGTCTCACAAATGGTTTTATCTCGTGTCAATAATGTCAAATCCGGATGGAAGAGCATGTTCATGGTATGCAACTGCACAATGTCTTTGCTTTTTTGTACCTTTACTATTATACATCAGTTATTGATCTGATTTGTTGAGCTGTTTTTGTTCCATATTCTTCAGGTATTCACAACTGCAGCTTACGATGACCACAAAAACATTGTGCTCTTGGCTTTCGAAATAATTGAGAAAATAATTAGAGATTACTTCCCATATATCACCGAAACTGAAACCACAACCTTTACAGATTGTGTGAATTGTCTTGTTGCATTCACAAATAGTAGATTCAACAAAGACATTAGCCTCAATGCTATTGCTTTTCTTCGGTTCTGCGCAACAAAACTTGCTCAGGGAGATCTTGGCTCTTCTTCAAGGAACGAGGACAAGGATACTTCTGGAAAAACTTCTCCATCTTCACCTAAAATTGTAAAAGATGTAAAACTAGACAATGGAGAAATGCCAGATAAGGATGACAATCTCTATTTCTGGTTTCCTTTACTGGCTGGTAAGGATTTACATGAATTGGTGTTTTTCATGTTAAAGAGCTTCTAGTTTTGCAGACATTATTTGATGTTTTTGTATTCTCCATGTTTTTTTTGCTATACAAAACAAAGTCCTGGAATTTAATTTTATATACACTTGCTTTCTGCAGGTTTGTCCGAGCTTAGCTTTGACCTGAGGCCTGAAATCAGAAAGAGTGCCTTACAAGTGCTGTTTGAAACTTTACGTAACCATGGTCACCTTTTCTCCCTGCCATTGTGGGAACGGGTTTTTGAATCGGTTCTTTTTCCAATATTTGATTATGTGCGTCATGCTATTGATCCATCCGGAGAGGAGTCACCCGAGGAAGGTGATGGTGATGCAAGCGAGCTTGATCAAGATGCTTGGCTCTATGAGACGTGCACATTGGCCCTTCAATTAGTTGTAGATCTTTTTGTGAAATTTTACAGCACGGTCAATCCACTTTTGAAGAAAGTTTTGATGCTTTTAGTAAGTTTTATTAAGCGTCCTCACCAAAGCCTGGCTGGTATTGGTATTGCTGCTTTTGTTCGTTTGATGAGCAATGCTGGTGATCTGTTTTCTGATGAAAAGTGGCTGGAAGTGGTTTTGTCGTTAAAAGAAGCTGCAAATTCAACTTTACCTGATTTCTCTTTCATTATGAGTGGAGATGGCATTATTACAAATAATGAAATAGCTTCTAGCAGGGAAAGTAATGGAGAGACTGCTGTGTCGGGCATGCCTGATGAAGATTCAGAAAGACTGAGGATGCAACATTTTTACACTTGTATATCCGACGTTAAATGCAGAGCTGCTGTTCAGCTTTTATTGATTCAGGTATACTCTATCTCCAATTATCTTTGTATTTCTGATAATCAATACATGGTAATAGGATAAGCTTCATTTATTCTATGTTAGATTGAAATAACTTCCTGATCATCGGATGCTTTTCTCATTAAAAATGACAGGCGGTGACAGAGATTTATAACATGTACCGATCTCACTTGTCTGCCAAAAACATCTTGTTCCTCTTCGGTGCACTGCAAGATGTAGCATCTCACGCTCACAAGATTAACAGCAATACCACACTGCGTTCAAAGCTACAGGAGTTTGGCTCCATGACGCAAATGCAAGACCCACCGCTTTTACGTCTTGAAAACGAGTCCTACCAGTTTTGCCTCACATTCTTGCAGAACCTCATAGAGGACAGACCTCCAGGTTATGAGGAGGCGGAGGTGGAAGCCCACCTTGTTGGCCTCTGCAGGGAGATATTACAGTTCTACATTGAAAGCTCTCGTTTTGGACAGGCATCAGAACTTTCTAGTGGTGGGCAACCCCACTGGGAAATTCCCCTAGGTTCTGGGAAGCGGAGAGAATTGGCAGCACGTGGGCCTCTCATCGTGACTACACTTCAAGCAATCTGTAGCTTGGGCGAAACTTCATTTGAGAACAACTTGACTCATTTCTTTCCCCTACTTTCAAGCTTAATAAGCTGTGAACATGGGTCAAATGATGTCCAGGTGGCTCTAAGCGATATGCTCAGTTCATCCGTGGGTCCTGTCTTGCTGCGATCATGTTGATTTTGGTGAGATCGGACCTTGCATATTGAGATGTATGATATTCTTTTTTCCCTCCCGCTGAACCTGCTATTATCTTTTCTTTCGATTTATATAATAATTGTTATCGGAAATATAGTTTGATAGTGTATTGAAGAGTTAGGGATGCATTCGATTGCCAGCTAGTACTTCTAAATCATCACTTAGTTTATTCTGGAGTTTAGCTCCATTTAGAATTCATAGGTATGTTTCACTGTTGTATGTTAAAAGCCTCACATTTCTTATTCTATTTTTCCCCCACCTAAACGAGTGATTTCATATAATTATTCCATGTATCAATATTGCTCCGTCAAACATAAATCACATCAGTTTATTGTTGAAAATGCCTTATCTTTGACCTCGTAATAAAGAATAATTGGCCAATAATTTCTGATGGGATTGTTAAATGTGCATAGTGGATTGGTTAGAGTCGGTCACAATAGCATTTTTAAATGAGCCGTTTGCTTCACTTTGTAAATCCTTTTTTTTTTTTTTGAATTTTTTTTGGTTTATTTTTTATTTTTATTTTTTAAATTTAGAGACAAAGAGATTGAACTTTACACCTTTTAACAAAATCAAAAAAATCAAATAGGATATTATTGTTGGATTATATTTATAATCATTGTAAACCCACTTCAGGATTGTTAAAAGCAACAAAACTCGGTCGCTTCATTAAAACTTTAAGCTACGGCTTCCACGAGGAGGAAGAAACAAAAATGGTTTAAAGTCGAAAACGATCTTTGCCGGCACTTCACTTATCCTAATTCAGCTGGCATCCACGAAACAAAACTATCAAATACAGTGAGTGGACTTGGTTCTTGTTTCTAGACGTTACCCCCTCTCCCTCTCTCCCTCTCTTTCTCTCTCTAAATGAAACTAAAGGCCAAACCCGGGGGCTGTGACGAATATATTCTATTATAGGACCATGCATGTCTCACTTTCATAGCCATAACTTGCTCTTCTAGTTCTCTCTGAATTTCTATTATCATCACTTGCTTGTCTCTCTCTCTTTATGTTGGGTTGCTTTTTAGCTCTCCGCCGCAGGGCTAAATCTCTTCTTATGGAGTTTAAAGTCGTGAGATTGGTTCGTGGATGTAAGAAAGCAAAGTCAAGGAGGAAACTTTGGTCAAGGCTTCATGTGTCAACAACAGATTTTGTGGCCATGGACGTGTCAAACCAGTTCAAGCAAGTTTTTGTGGCCATCGATGAAAACGGGGATGGGAAAATTTCCCCTTCCGAGCTCAGTCAAGTGTTGGTGCACCTCGGGTACAAGAAGTCCATTGCTACCAGGGAAGCCGAGGGAATGGTGAGAGCAATGGACTGCAATGGAGATGGTTTTGTTGACTTGGATGAATTCATGGACGTGGTGATCAATGCTGCTGTTTCTGCTGGAATATCAAGCAGTGGTGGTGGGGAAGACCATGAAGTTCTCATGGATGCTTTTCTGGTTTTTGATTCCGACAAGGATGGGAAGATTTCGGCCGAGGAGTTGCGACGGGTTCTGGTCAAGCTTGGATGTGATAAGTGCAGTCTTAGAGAGTGTAGAAAAATGATCAAAGTTGTGGACACGGATGGTGATGGCTTCGTGGATTTTGAAGAATTTCGATTGATGATGACATAAGATGCTAGTTTAAAGATGATAGAATTCAGCTGTATCAATAAGAATGGATCCACGGTGTGTATAGTTTTAACTGAAGCCATGTGATCAGATGAAAGAAATTCGGTTTGAAGAGAGACAAGAATCTCTCATTATCACTTTGTTCTTGGATATTTCTTTTTTTATGATATAGAATAAGAGTCTGTTCCTTTACGTTTATACGTTCTTATCTTGTTATCAAGAAATACTAACAAGTTTCCACCCATATATGTGTGTGTGTGTGTGTGTGTGTGTGTGTGGTGAATTAACATTTTCTTAACCTTTTTTTTTTTTCAACAAATATGACAAATTTTGCTATATTAGAAACTTTTATTATTGGATTGATGATAGACTGATATCGATGTGTTTTATAAGTGATTGATTGAACCATAATCAATGGAATCCATGTAGTACGGATTGAAATAGTAAGAGTTAACAATAAAATTTGAGGAAAAAGATAAAAAACACTAGAATAATCTATAAGAGATGAATTAGATCATATCACTGAAACAAATCCTTCGTATTCATGAAGAATTTTTTCATAAAAGGCCATTCACCTAATATATCTAAACCGCAATCTCCCTCACAGTAAACTTTGGTTGATCTTTCACCCTCCTTCCTGATCATTCTAACACATGAGGGATCTCTGGTCCCTTTCAAACCCAATTAATGGACACCTCATTCCATTTAATATGCATGTATGTGCTCCAACTATTGCAAACTTTCCTTGCCCCACTAATCTTGCATGAGAGGGACTTGTTTGTTAGTGATTTAAATCCTTAATATTACTCTTTATTAAAAAGGAAAGAAACAAAAAATCCTTATTATTGCCACGTTGTAAGACCATAGCATACATGGGAATATGTTCTTTTTTCTTTTTTCTTTTTATTTAAAAATTGTAGTAAATAGTATTTTTTAAAAAAAAATAATTGACGTAAATGATAATATATTAAAAATACTTAAAGAAAATAGTAACTTTAGTAGGTAAATAAAATATTTACTAGGTAAACAACAAATTAATAGATAAATAATAAACTTATAAGAAGTAAATAAATTGTTTATCTTGTAAATTTGTTGTTTAATACTATTTAATTACTTCAAAATTTTTCAAAACTTGTTATTTATTTTAATTATTTATCTAAAAATATTGTTTAATTCTTTCTCCTTTTTTTCATTTAGGAAAATTATTACACTTTTTTCATAGTATTACCGTTGTTGAGTGTAGATTTCGTGATTTATGGCATGTTGGAAAGGCAAGTTATGCAGAAGATGGGGAGATATATATGTCGGATGTTAAACATTACCCTATTAATATTGTGTAATTCCCAATTATAAAATCACGAAGAATCGTATCAAAACTAAAAAATGCGCGCAAAAAACTTAAGAGAAATTTGATGACTCAAAATTATGTAGGCACGACAAGATATATATTTTTTACATATGATCAAAAGATTCTCCTTTCTTTTCCACCTGAAAAGAGAAATGTTTACAACTAAGTTCTTTAGGGTGTGAGTTAGCCAAAAAAATAAAAAATCAAAAAAGGTTCTTTAGGGTGTGTTTGTTATAGTGGAAAAGAGAAATGTTTACTACTAAGTTCTTTAGGGTGTGAGTTAGCCAAAAAAAAAAAAAGGTTCTTTTAGGGTGTGTTTGTTATATGGGATTAGGATTAGGACTAGGATTATTAAACCTAGTCTCTTGTTTGGTGACAATATTGGATTGGATTATTTATCCAACAGTATAAAAATAATCTCACTCTTCTGGGATAAACAATCCCTCAAAAAATCATGGGTTTATCAATCCCATGAATTGGACTGGAATAAAATATTACAAAACTTACCATCCTTCATCCAAATCCACCAACGACACATTGTAGGCCTTAAAATGACAAGGAGCATGGCGGTTTAAAAACAACAGGCTCACAGCATAATAAAACCAACGACACACTGTTTGAAGCTGGGGACCACAACTCCATATCATAGCAGTAGAAAAGCCTTCGCAAATCCACGCAAGTGCCCAAACCAAATGCTCGCTGCTTGGACTGAATAAAAGCCGCTAGTGGACGTGAGAGTCAGAGAGGACTAGTTTGATTCACAAGAGCAAGAGTGTTATCTTTTTCAGTAGTTTGTAATCTTGCGAATGATGAGTATTTCTGGCTTTTTTTTGGTGGATTTGGGAATTCTGTTATTCTCGTGTGGATGATACATAAGGCAAAAACAAATTGTGATGTTTTTTTTCATCAATGAAATCGTACTAGTTTTCTTGTTTTCTTTCTCCATCATCCTCTTCTTTCATAACTTTGGTTCTCTTGAAGTATCATTTAGTGCTTTCATCTCTTGCTTCCCATGGCCACTAATACCTGCGCCAAAATAAAGGATCAGATTGATAAGGTTGAATCCTTAGTCGAAACTATCCTAAACAAGTTTTCAAGATGAACCTCAAACTCAATAAACCCAATCCTGAGACTACCTCTCCCACCTCTACCCAATCTTTGCTGGCCAGCCAAATCACCCAAGCCACACATTCTACCTCCACTCAGTCCCCTTACAACTCAGCCACAACCCTTCACCCTCTAAAACTTGAAGTACCTTGCTTCGATGGGGGCGACCCAACTAGTTGGATCTATAAGATTCAACACCTGTTTGATTGCTATGGCACACCTGACAGGCGATACATCCAATTCATCGCATTCTGTTTCAACGAGCAAGCTCTGGGGTGGCTCCAATGGCCATTCAGTCACAAACCCATCACCTCGTGGACTTAGTTTCTTCATAAGCTTCAGAGCAGATTCGACCCCTCCACCTTCGATGATTATCAAGGTCAATTAGCCAAGCTCGTTCAACGTGGTTTTGTTACTGCTTATCAAGGTGAATTTGAAACTTTGTCTAATCGCATCCACGGATTATCTGAAACATTCTTGGTTAGTTGTTTTGTTGTTGGATTGAAACCTATTATACAACATGAGGTAGAGGCATTTCGGCCACAAACCGTTCACGAGGCCATTTCTTTTGCTAAATTACATGAATGCAAGCATTTCCTCTCCCAATCTCCCAGACTTCACTCACCTCAACGTCCATTATTTCCCACCCTATCCTTTCTCCCATAACCTTACTCTTTCCGGCCACCTAACACCATTTCACCAACACCCACCACCACCATAAAGCCACCCACCCCCCCTTCGAACACTTAAGCAACCTCTACCTATTTAACTCCCACCCAGCGGCAAGAGAAATGAAGTAAAGGCCTATGTTAATACTGTGACAAAAAATACCACATTGGCCACTATTGCTATGGTTCTATTCACCTCATTCTCTTTGCTGACCCAAACTCTCCAAATTATGATCCCATTTTCCAAACTTCTCCACCCTCTAATATTGAATTAGCCCTTAAGACTACCAATGTTTAACCTCATATCAGCTTTCATGCTCTACATGGTTCTTTAACCCCCCAAACACTCAGATTCAATGGTATAATCCGTAACCAACATGTACAAGTTTTATTAGATGGTGGAAGTACCATTAATTTTATTCAACTAGAGTTGTTGCAACCTTGCATCTCCCTGTGACCACTAACCACATTTTTGAAGTCATGGTTGGTAATGGGGACAATTTGAAAATTAAAGGTTTTTGTCTCGGGGTCCCTCTCAAACTCCAACAACATATTTTTCCCATTAATATGTATGCTCTTCCTTTCCAAGGAATCGATATTGTTCTGGGTGTTCACTGGTTACAGACATTAGGCAACATCCACCTCAATTATGACAAGCTGCTCATGTCTTTTGATTGTTAGGGTGAACACAGTTCCTTATATCTCCACTCTTCATAAATTACACTTTCATTGTTAAGTCCACTCTCTATTCCATCTCCAACTGCTTAACACTCTTGATGTTAAGACACTCATCACTGCCCTATTAACCTAATTTACTTTCATCTTTAAAGAACCTACCTCCCTACCCCCAAGCTGTGATGTTAACCATCATATCCCAGTCCAACCAAATATCACCTCAGTTAATATTCGATCATACGGTTACTCTCGATAGCAAAAGGATAAAATCAAAATAAATGGTGAAAGAAATGCTTGAAGCAGGTATCATTGCCCATAACATAAGTCCCTACTCCTCACTGATTTTGCTTGTTAAGAAGAAAGACGGATCATGGCACTTTTGTGTGGATTCCTAGGCCCTTAACTCCATCATTATTAAAGATCAGTATCCCATACCAATCTCCGATGAAATCTTCGATGATTTACATAATGCCATAATCTTCTCCAAACTTGACCTCTGCTTGAGATACCACCAAATCCGTATGGCAGCAGGTGATACTTTTAAAACTACCTTTCACACCCATGAAGGCCGTTATGAATTTTTGGTCATGCCATTTGGCTTAATGAATGCCCCTGCCACGTTTCAAACTCTTATGAAATTTGTCCTTAAGGTTTTTATTTGCAAATTTGATGCAATGTTTTTTTTTTTTTATGACATACTAATATACAGCCCCTCCCTTGACACACAAATCCACCACTTGAAAAGCCGTCTTTAAAGTACTTCAGGAGAACCATCTGTTTGTGAAAGAATCCACATGCTAATTTGCTCAAACGTCTATAGCTAACCTAGAACACATCATTTTGGTCAGTGGAGTAAGTGTATACCCTTGCAAAATATCTGTAGTGCTCAATAGGCCTTCCCCTACAAATTTTAAAATGTTCCGTGGGTTTTAAGGATTTACAAGATATTATAGGTGCTTCATTCATGCCTAAGCTACCATTGCCTCTCCTATGACTGATATACTAAAGCTAGAAAATGTTTCTTGGTCTGACTAAGCCAAAAAATCTTTTCAAGCTCAAAAACTCTCTTTAACCAAGCCTTACACTATTATCTCTGATCCAGACCCCATCTTTCTAAGCAATTTTTTGGATTGAGTTCCTCTCCCTTAGCGATACAATGCTGAAGCTTAGTATCACCTACGGTCCATAAATGGATGGTCAAATGGAAGTCTTAAACCGCATCGTCCAATAATACCTACGTGCCTTTGCTTCAAATCAGTTGAGTCGTTAGTCCATTCTTCTTTGTTAGGTGGAATATTTCTGTAACTTTTCTTTCCAGACTTTCTCATGTGTGACCCCTTTCAAAATAGTCTACAGACGTGATCCTCCCTCCATTTTAGACTACCTGCCTTCCCGAGCTACTAGTCATATGGCTAACTCTAAGCTTCTCAACCAAAACCAAGTCCTCGACCAACTTAGAGCCAACCTTTTTAAAGCTCAATCCGTCATTAAAATGAAAGCCAATCAGCGTCGTCGTGACCAAAACTTCACTGAAGGTGACCTTGTTCTCCCTAAACTCTAACCTTTCTGCCAACATTTGATCCATTGCCACACTTCCCACAAACTCTCCCATCATTATTTTGGCAATATAAAATCCTCAAACAAGTTGGTCCTATCACCTACAAACTTGACCTGCCCTCAACCGCCAAAATCCATAATGTTTTCCATATTTCCTTGCTCAAACGTTCTTATGGCTCCCTTTAATCCCAACCATTAACCTTATCCTCTAACTTCATGGCTTCCCACCAAATCCTCAAGCCTACCCGGATTTTGCAATGGCGCACTTT
This sequence comes from Antiaris toxicaria, assembly GCA_035233585.1. Lineage (NCBI taxonomy): Eukaryota > Viridiplantae > Streptophyta > Magnoliopsida > Rosales > Moraceae > Antiaris > Antiaris toxicaria. Next base: position 13,074,062 of record CP141161.1, read on the forward strand.
CCAAATTGGTCAATGCTATATTCCTCAGTACATTGTCCAATGGCATAGTCTATTACCTGAAGATGCAAGCTGGGAAAATGCCCAAATAGTCGCTACATCCTACCCTGATTTCAACCTTGAGGACAAGGTTGTGCTTGAGGGAGAGTATGGTGATACGTTGTATTTCAGGCCTTCAAATGACAATGAGCTGGGCAGTTTAAAAATGATAGGCCCACAACATAATGAAACCAACGGCACACTGTTTGAGGCAGGGTACCGCAACTTTGAATCATAATAGGAGAAAAACCTTCGTAAATCCAAGCAAATGCCCAAACCAAATGCTCGCTACTTGGGCTGAATCAGAGCTGCCAATGGACGTGGGCATTAGAGAGGACTTATGTGATTCACAAGAGCAAGAGTGTTTACTTTTTCGATAGTTTGTTATTTTGGGAATAATGAGTATTTCTGGCCTTTTTTGTGGATTTGGGAATTTTGTTATTCCTGTGTGGATGATACATAAAGCAAAAATGAATTGTAATGTTATTTTTATGACTGAAATTTTACTTATTTTCTTATTTTCCTTTTCCCTTACGCTTTTCTTTCATAACTCTTGGTCTTTGGAAGTATCAACCTACTCTTGGAAAAGAGGTTTATCAGAGCTCGCCATCACTGAAGGTTGCTATGTTCATTGCTGGAACTTGCCGGAGCTTGTTGTTGTGTTGGCACCTATCCTGATCTTATGTCTCATTTGTTCAACTACGAGCTCCCTCAACTGGAGAAGCCCATCCACCACATCCCCTTCCCAGCGAAACACTCGACCACTGGTCCTTCTTTATCATGAAACCCAGGTGGTAACTCACACCAAAACTCATATACCGACGAACTATCTCCTCATATCTTCGTCGACCGTGCCCACCTCGGCAACCCAACTTCACACCGCCGGATCCCTCGTCTTTACAACCCTACTTCATTGACATTCTCCCTTACTGCAGCCTCATGGCCCTGTCTATGCTCGTCGTTATAGCAACGACGAGGAATAGTAAAGGGGGGTTGAAGAAGACGGGGACATTTTTTCACCAAAAAAAAAGAATATAAAAAAAATTAATATTTTTAAATTTTTAGAGATATTTAAAAAAATTTAACATAATAATTATCTTAATAGTATATTTTTAATTAAATTAAGTTTTAGTGTTTTAAATTTTTTATGTGTAATTATTAGGATAAATTTGTCATGTAAATTAATTTAATAAAAATAACTTTAGTATTAAATTTAATTTAGTTTGGTGTAATGATTTATTAAATCTTAAATTGCTTTTCCAAATACCTAATCAGATAATTTACTAAACACATTATAGGATTGAATCTTGTCCTATCTAATTCAATTCGAACCTTATAATCTAATCCAGTTCAACATACCAAATATGACTTTATAGTTGAAGACTTTTTAGTACTCGCTTTTTTTTTTTTTTGGTAAAAAGGGGAAACTATACTATATTGGATATGCCAAGTGTTCTAGAGTTGAATTGAATTTATGGCAAATGTATTGAAATATTTTTAAAATAGTAAATTGTTTAAATCTTCTTTATTTTGGCACTTTATTTTACCCTTTATTTGACATTTTTTATTAATAAAATTTTATATGATTACATTATTAGTTTTTTTAATTAACAGAAATAAGTGCATAACATTTATGAAAAAACTTATAAAGTGGTTAGCCTTTATCCTATTCCTTTAACAGGAATGGTAAACCAGAAGGAATACAGGGTTCATTAATCACATTCTTTTAACAAAAATGGCTAGTCAGGTAGTTGGATTGGATTGGAACTAGGAATATAGGAGTAATTTGGCCATTTACAACATTTCTTTAACATGAATGTCAGGCTGGATGAGAAATAAGGTCAACTTTTTATCTTATTTCTGTCTTTATCAGGAATAGTCGAGTTAGATGGGAAAATAAATAGGTCTTTCTTCCATTCTTTTAATAGAAATATGCAGGTCAGATGAGGGTAATAATGAAGTGCGCTAAGTTAGTCACAAAGCTAGAACTTCCAATTTCTTTCTAATCTCTGACTCTATAAATTTGGATGCCATGCTTGCTTGTTAAGCTTGCTCCCTCTTTAAAAGTATACAATTTGAGCAAGCAAATGGCTAGCAAGGACGAGGAATGACAATGAATGGGATGGCATAAGTTCTGTAAGAATGTGACCCGATATATATATTCTTCTTCATCCATCTGGTTCATAACAAAAACAAATGTCTATTAGCAAGTTTTGTTAGACAATTTATAACTCGAGACTAGCTAAAATTAATGAATTTAAATGGTTGCTACCGGCTAATAGGGCAAGCAACATAATTGAATCCCCGGGATGGACAATGTGAGTGAGAGCCCAAACTATAGTTTAGAGACTTCTCATTCTGAGATGAGTAATACTTAGATCATCGCAATTATATGAATCATAATGATAGAATATAAATATTTGAATTATAATAATTCATATTTTCAATATACAAATTACTATGATATCATAATTATATAAATCACAATGATAAAATAAAGTATCACATTTTTGTGAATCACAGTTACATCACAATGATATTCTTGTATACAAAATGATATTATTGTATACAAAATAACACGAATAACAATGATATTATTGGACCTAATTTTGAAACCATTGTGATAGAAATGAAAGTAATATATTTCTACATAGTGATATGAATCATTTGTTCAATTAAACATTATTACAACATAATTGAGTATCGTAATTATAAACTATAGAGACATTTTAGGAATAATTATTTAGATTAATTGACATCATTATTAACTCTTTATGAATAAATAGTGATGAAATTAGAATTTAAATACTGTAGTATCAGGATAATTATATAGTTGTAAGTTATAATTACTCATTATCAAAATATTCTGAATCACTTACAATATTTTAACTACACTAATAACTAGATATGACCGTTTATCTGAGGGGAAAATATCCTTCAAAGGACAGTTGGGCCACAAGTTCTTCTGCTCTGCTTCAATGCTTGTTTGGGTCAAACATTAATTCTGGGCCCAATGATCAGCAGGTGAGTTCATACATTTGCAAGTTATAACCGAACAAACAAAAATTTTTCATGGGGAATAGTTATGGTATTAAGATATAATAAACATTTTTCTATTAAAAAAAAGATATATTAAAAACTGAAAAAAAAATCTGTAAATTAACAAGTTTTACATATAGAAAGTAACAGAAATCTCAATACTAAAAAAAAAAAAAAAAGTCTCAGAACGCTCAAACATAGAACCAAACTACACTAATCTAAAAAGTGTATACGTGCGCTAGGTGATAAAAAAAGCTAATATTTAGCGAATAAAACATTTATAAAGTAAAATGAAAAATATTAAGAGTCAATATTTACAAATTCTATGTACAAAAAAAAAAGGACATTACAACTTCACCGAAATTTATATTTTTCAATTTTTTATCAAAATTTTTGTCCATAGTTGGCTTTTAAGACTTTTTTTTTTTTTTTTAAAGAGGACGCTGTTGTTTGGAGTCAACAATCTCTTTGACGGTTTGAATTTGTTTAAGCTTCACCACCAAATGGCTTTTGAATAATCTGATATATCAATCCAAATAAGTCAGGAAAACTTGCATTTTGATCCTGGAATATTTGGTTCTGTTCAGTTTTGCATTGAAATCATTTAAGATATTGCTGCACTTTTAAGACATAATATGTGTGTGTGTGTAAGGCTGGCCATATTTTTATACTTCTATTAGGATGGTATTTAAATTAGTTATTTTGAGTGAAACCTCGTGTTTAGACATCTTTTTTTTTTTTTTTTCCTTCTCTTTCTGTACGGACACAAGAAAGCTTCAATCCCAACTTTAGTATATAATTTTTTGGTGTGTTGGTGTAAGTTGTATGTTTATGACATAGTACGACGTGGTAAAAGTTTATATTTTTAGAGACGTACGATTTTAGGCAGTACTAAATTTTCATTCGTTGCTTTGATATTATAACTCAGCAAAACCCTTTATTTGTGACAATCTTTTCCATCACAACTTACTATTATAAGTCTATTATATATATATATATATATCTAGAGGAATAGACACTAACATATAGTGTTGTGCAGATATGGTATCTTTTGCAGTGACCGTTGTTTTAATTTGATTTATAATAATCATGTTGTTTTCTTTTCCCAGTTTAACTTACAGAATTAATTTAGTAGTTCCAGGCGTCCTTATAGGTAGCTTTATTATGCATATATATTAATATTCAATATAATTATAATGAAGGAAAAAATATATATATTTTTTCCAGTTTGCTAACTTTTATAACATGAAGAAGGTATAATAATATATTTACATATATAACTAATGCCGCAAAGTCTCATTTGATTATATCATATAGGGACATCCAATATATATATGAATATTGGAGACCAATGTGCTATTCAGTCTCTAATCAATTGTATATATAGTACTGTTAAGAATTACTTTCTTAGTCCCATCTAATTATTTTTATTATACCAAAATCTTAAACTTGATACAGAAGGTTCTTTTATAATATTGGCACTTCCAAATATGCAGGAGCAATATTTTTAAAAACTTACTCTTTTTTAAACACATTATATAAATATATAAGCATATAATATTTGAATAAGATCCAAACTTATATTCATAAGTTAATTTAATTTATACATTGAGCTTAATAAAATAGTCCACAGTACTTGTGGATGGATATAATGTCTACATATTTCTCACTTTCGTGCTTTAAATACAAGGAAACTGATCCAAGAAGTTTCTTTGGGTTAAGTTTTATTGTACTTGTAACTTCAAGCGAACTAGTACCAAGTCAAATTGACACAAATACACGCGCATACACGCAAATATATAAATATACATATATATATGTGTGTGTGTGTATGTGTGTGCATATATAACTGTAACATATGACCCTTGAGTTTCTTTGAATGCCAATTATACATAGGGCTTAAGGAAACCACTAGAGTCAAAACTCAGAAGGGTGAATTTGAAAGTATGTTTGCCAAAGAAAGTATTATATATATAGCCAAAGAATTATTTAACACAAATTGAAATCAAAGAAGGGATCAAAATTTAGTGCTCACAAATCAAAGAAATTACAAACCCATCAACCAATAATTATGACTTTTGTTATAGCACAGAAACGTTGACATTATTCTAGCTAACCGATCTTGTACTTGCCCTCATGATATGTATTTATAATATAATTTGAAATTGCAAAAAAAGAAAAAAAAAAGAAAAAAAAAGAAGGGCTAAGCAAGCAGGTGAAGGGATGACAAGAATGATTCCATATCCATCGCTATCTATCACATGGCGACCTCAGTTTGGTCGGCTGTTTAGGCCTTAAAAATTTGTGAATATGCTCTATGCAAATTTGATTGATTAATTAATTAATAATATTGAATTGATAAACTAAGTTTGGATGCCCTATTCCTCTCGAGGACAAGAAACGGTGCAACAATCTCAAGCCACTTCTCGGCCCTTGGAGGGAAAAGCGGCTTGTGGGAGAGTGAGAACATGCAACATTTATATGCTAGATTCGAAGCAATAGGTGCTCTTCACATGGAAACTCTTTTAAAGTTCATATATGTGTGTGTGTGGATGTGTGTGTGTGTGTATATATATATATATTAAAGTTCTCCCCTTAATTAAGTGTGGTCCGTATGTAGAGTTCCCCATATCGGATTAGCTTTGCCATTTTGTGTATTTTTTTATTAGGAGAAGATAATGGTTGTGATTAGTTTAATGAAAAGGGAGATGATTAAAGATAAGTACTAAAATGTTGTTGTCGCACTTGTACCAAAGCCTGCTTTTTTCTTCACAACCTTTTCAATGCTTCGTTCATTTCTTATTCTTCTCTCTAAAGCGAAGACTGTGTCTTTCTTGAAGACTTCATACAATCACAAAATTCAAAATCAAGCAAAATTTAATTGGTTTAGTTATGAATTTCTAATTTTTATCAAAATTATCAGTCCAGCCGTGTAAAAACAACGCTAACTGTTTGGACTTTTGCTAAATCAGACGTCTAAAACTCAAATATTCCTCTAAACAACTTTATTTTCTATATTTTAAACGAAAGATAACCAATTATATAATATCATGCTATTAAAAAAAGTCTAAAAAGTTTGAAATGCTTTAAAACTATCTTTTTCATGTTTTTTCCATTAGATCAGTCCGTGAAATATTGTTGCATCAGGTACCGTTTTGAATGTATATGAGTTCATAAACCCAATAATCTTTGTCGTGGATCCAACAAATCAAATAGGGCTTATTATATGTACTTTGTCTTGATATTTATGTATGCAGAACAAGGAATATGGAAGCAACTTGGCAGAAGATAGTATAATATATATATATATATTTATATAACTTCTAACAATCGCTATGCTATGATTACTAAAAGAAATACTAATTGGCAGTTAATGTTATTAGCCAGTTGTCAAGCTAGCTAAGAATTGTAAAAACTTACTACATATGTACATGTTTATATAGCGTACGTGCCACATTTTTCAATCACAATCAAATATAGAAATGCACACTTGGGAAATACACAGACATTCGTGTAAATCCCATGGTGCGTGTGTATACACTTATCATGTGTGAGAGAAAAACTATAGTTACATATATTGTACGACATGTAAAGCTAAAAAGAGAAAATGAAAAGGTTGTCCAACATTACCATGTATATATTATAACATATGCATGGGGATGAGATTCACATTTTAAATTGAGGAAAAAAATAGAAAAAAATAAAAGGAAAAGTGAATAAGTAGTAGTGGGGATGTAACTAGAAAGGTGTTTGGTGATGAAGGCGACTTTGGATTTGAGTACCTAGGAAAGGAGAGGAGTTGGTGCTTGGTGGGAGCCAGCGCCGTTGACTGCTTCAGAAAACGATGGTTTTGTTGTATAATATATATACCTGTATATATATTCACACATACATAAGTAGTCTTTTTATATATATTTTTGTTTGCTTGTTGAAAGATAGGAATGGTACCCTGTCTTAGCGCAACAGCACTAGTTTTTTCTTTCGTTTTCTAATATTGAGGTCATTATCACTGTCTGCATAATAATACTTGTTTATAATTTGATTGAGGAGAGAGAGAGAAAGAGAGAGAGATTGTTAAATCTGGCTAATTAAATGTCGTGAGAGGGATGAAAGTAACGTGCGGAAGAGAAGAAGTCGGACCGGATGTCCCGGATAGGACCCCATTTATCGTTCAGATTCTTCTTTGTCCAATCGCCATACTCTTTTTAATTTCTAATATTGTTTATCCCCTCTCTCACTCACTCTCTCTCTCTCTCTCTCTCACACACACTAGTCAGAAATCTCTCTGTCAACTGAATTGAGTTGAACCAGCTTATAAATGATCAGGATAAGCCTTAAGGAAGGGCCAGTATTACGGACAATATTTACCAGTTTAGGAGGACCACCAATCAACAAAATGTGCATTTTATTTTTTTTTGGGTAGCAGCTGAAGGGGATTGGTAGTAATTTTATGCCTCCATCCAGCATTATTAAACACGTATATTAGGATCATCATTAGAGTTGATAAGATCATGTGTATTAAATAACTTTCATCGCAAGATTTAAAGAGTTCACAAGCACAAATTACACATCAAAAAACAGACTTTCGCGTACGATATGCCTTAAAATTTTGAATGAATAGAAGTGATCAAGGCTTCAAAGAGAACGCTTTTACCACCATGCCCTCCTCACGGTGATATTTTTCAAAATGTTTACTGATTCATCATCATATATATGTTCTTGTGAATATTCGATCGGCATATATCCATAAATAAGGTTCAATTCGTGGAATATTATGTAAGTGGTAATTCTAGTCATTAAGTTATAAAGTGGAGAAAGGACTGCCTTTGTTTTTACTACGAGTAGTTTTGCATATTTAATGTTTCATAAAGTACTGAAATCAACTATATAATAAGATTGTATTTCGGGATTTGTTTGGTGTCTTTATTTTTTACTCCATCTTTATTAGTTAAGAGAAAGCTGGCTAGCTAGCAATTGCTAGGCAGGCTTGAATTCTTGCAGTGTCGATGTGAATAAATTTTCAACTAAAAACCTATCTAAAAAGTGTTGAAGAATGTATTGATCAGGAATTGCAAGTGTAATGCATGGCTAATGTGTAATTCATTGAAGGATTGTTGGGAAGTCCTGATCTATGCAATGTTACACGGGCATTTATTATATTTGGTCAAGTTAATTTGGAAAAATATTTGTTTATGTGTTAGCATATCCAATTGAGCTCCTTCCTTTACTAAATTAATTAGAAGAGCAAAAATTTAACGAATTTGTAATACAGATTATATATATATATGCTTGTGTGTAAATTGATTGCAAATTTCTTGGAAGAATATTTACAAATTTAATAGAATTTAGTGAACATTTGGTGATCTAAAACTAAACACATTGTTCTCTCTTATAAAAACTGTGATTTCCTTTTTATTCACCAAATGGCAAGTAGTAATTCATTCTCTCTCATCTCGTTGCTAGTTTGCTTATAGAGTTTCGCTCCTTTTTTTTTTTTTGTCCCCTCCGATCAATCTTGTATGTCCTTCTTGAACTTTTGGATCATTCTTGTTTTGCTGTCTAAATTTCAAGATCTCTAACTTTATCTCTCAATATTGTAGTGGTCATTGATCACACTTAGCCTTATCTATTAGAATTTTTAGGGGAATTATCTGATAGAATTGACTTCCATTAAAAATAAGTATAAATGGATAAGAGGAATTAGTCTCACTTTATCCTTTATCTTGTAATTTTGATACAACAAACGGAGAAAGACTATGTGACTGCAGTTAATCCTTTTTTTCATTTGTTTTAACAAAAGTTCTAATAGGGAGTTAATTAGTGGAACTAACTTAAATTTCAGGAGATAAAGTGATCAAGAGTTTTTAAACTTTAAAAGATAAAGTGAGAATAACCTAAAATTGAAAGTTACAAATAAGAATAATTTTTTTAAAATATGCTTAAACATGTTTAGACATCATTGAGAACAATGGACACGATTAAAAGCCTTCAACATCTATAACTGCATTATTTAATTAGTAAAAATCCTCATGAGAATTTGAAGATACGGTATCAAATCTTCGATATCATACTTGATATCCTTGAATCTCTTATTATAATAACTAACTTTCTGAAGCTATTTCTATATAGAATACATAGGAAATGACCGTTGGAGTTTGTGAACTGTAGATGCTATTCCGATCCTAAATCTTTTTTTTTTTTTTTCTTTTCCTTTTGAATCTTTTAGCTATTACTAGTCTGTATGTTTACTTTGTATAAAAACTGCATAAAAATAAACTGAATTAGATCATGCTCTGGTTGATTCTCAAACTATTAAAATATGCATAAAGAAGCACTATGTACTGTGCTTGTGTTAAATTCTAGCAAATAAATAAATAAATATGTAATGTTTGTGTGTGTATATACACACAAAACCGAACTATTTAAAATCTAAATTAATCAAGATTAGTAAGAATCACAGTTTATTACCACAAAATTGGGTTTAATCAATGAGTAGTGTCGTTATGTGTTCACAATTATTATTATTATTATTAGAAATACTAGAGACACCATTTTTAATTTCAATTTTCAAGTACCAATTTATATGACATGTAAGTTATTATTTTTTTTTATGAGTAATGTTACGGCACTAATTTTAATCTTAATTTTTAAATACCATTTTATGTGATGATTAGTTGTCATAGCTTTATTAATAGATCATGCAATCAATTGATGTACTTTAAACATATTTCAATAAAAGAATAAGTACAACTCACATGCCACATAGGTTGATAATAAAAAATTCTAAGAAATGTCCTAAAAAAAAGCACATATCCAGCACAATACCTTATTAATAAGGATTTTTGTCCTCTTATAATATCAAATAAAAAGTAGTTTTAGTATAAAAATTTAAATTATAGGGAAAAAATCATAAACATGTACACTTATCAAAAATTCCGAGAAATGTCCCCAAAAAATCACATATCCAACACAATGCCCTATTAATAAAGATTTTACTCTCTTACAATATCAAATAAAAAGTGATTTCAATGTAAAAATCTAAATTATGAGGCAAAAATCATAAACATGTACACTAAAGGGGTATTCCTATAATTTCCTTCAAAAGTTAGGATTAAAATTAATGTTCTTAGCATCTTTCTTTCTTTATTTTTTATTGGTAGATGATTAAAGGGTTGCCAGATTAATTAATTATATTATATAGGTTGATACTCAACAATTGGGATCTTTTTTTTTAATTGATTGGAATTATGCTTTATAATAAATAGAATATAGGGCATGTTTGTTACACCAGATTAGGACTAGGATAGATAGTCCTAATATTGTGTTTGATGTCAACTTGGAATTGGATAAGTTATCTAATGACCATAAAATAGTCCCCTTTTTACAGGATAAGTTATCCTTCAAAAAACCATGGGATTTATAATCCTATGGGCTGAATAACAAAATACATCTACTTTCCACTATCGCCCCCTACCAGAGCTTGCTGGAGCAGCCACCCATAAGATCCACCATCACCCTATTGCTAGAGCTCGCTAAAGCAACCACCCACTAGCCCCTATCGTTGATTACTAGAACAAACACCCACCAACCCCTGTTAGAGCTCGCTAGACCTAGGGCTGGCAATTTAGATCACGACACGATAACACTATACGAAACTTGCATGAAATTATAGGGTTTAGATTTTCCTTAAATGGGTTTGGGTCAAAAAGGGTCGAACCCGTCAAACACAATTAAATAAAGGGTCGAACCCGCCAACCCGTAATTGACACGAAATAACTCATTTAACAAATTAATTATATATGGGTTGATATGAATATGACTCATAAATTATCTATTTATAAGCTTTAATATATTTATATTATTATATATATTATAATTTTTTATTATTTTTAATTTTGAGTTTTCAAAATTCAAAATTCAGATATAATATATTTCTTTTATTTTATATATAGTTTTTAAAATTTTTTAACATAAAAAAGAAAATCTAGATTTTACTTTATTTTTTTAGTCTTTCATTGTTTTTGTAACTCTGCTTACCTCACCCAATCGTCCTCCCCTTCTCTCACTCCATCGACTTTCGCGATAACATGACCAGTCGTCCTTGACCCTGTCATCATTATTTTATATATATTTAATTTAAACAGGTTAATTTAGGTCAACACGATTAACTCAATTAATAAATAGGTTGGGTTTGGGTTTGAGATTTTGACACGAATATTAAATGGGTTGGGTTTAGGTTTAATTAATAGTATCAATTAAGGAGTAAAACACGACACAAACACGACATGATAACATGAATTGCCAGCCCTAGCTACACCTTTGCCTCCACCATCGTCCTTTCCTCCCTACCAGAGCAACCCTTCACAAAACCTAGGTGCCAGCATCAACCCTCTCCAATGGCAGCTCTATTTGAAGCAGCATGGAACCTAGGCGTCATCAAACCCACCACCAACACTTAAGATACCTAGGTGCTAGTGAAACCTAAGTGTCAATGAACCCAACACTAGCTCTACTCATTGATGAACCTAAGCCATCACGTGATTCGTCTATGCCTAGACTACCACAACACCTCGCCAAATCTCGTGAACCAGCAACCATTGGAAAAACACCACTACTTCGTCCACATCACTAGAACTGTTGATTAGCCTCACCTACATCTCATTAAATCTCGTGAGCATCGTTTATCTAACGAAGATTCCAGCACATCTAGGAATAGCTATAGTTTGGTGATCAGGGCAATGATTTACTAAAAAACTTTCGTTGTTTGGCAATTTAGGAAGAATTTTCTTAGATTTGAGACATAAAAAAATTTTCAAATCCATTAAATTTTTTGAGTATTTTTCAGAAGTTTAATCCAATGGGTTCCCAAATGCAAGGTAGGATTATCACAATCCTATCTAATTTAATTCAGTCCAATCCAATTTAGTGTAATAAATAGGACCATAAGGTATTAAATCTATCCTAAAAGATTAATCTATTAGAAGAAATAGTACTTGAAATCCTTAAACCTAATTATTATTTGTTATCACACAATCCGAAGGAACCTATTGGGCATCATATCCCCTCTCTTTCTCTCAAAAAATAATCTATTTGTCCATCTATGTCAAATAGGAAATTGGAAAAGATTACAACTCCGTTGGGATCTCTATCGTGTTTGAGACTCGCATTTCATTAATCATAATTTAAGAGTATCCCCATTAATCACAATTTAGTGTTCTTCAATGGAATGTAATTGTTAATGCCAAATTTTATATATGCTAAACTTGTAGTAAATTTGCTAAGTGTGGGGAGTAAAGCCCCCACTGAAATTTGTTTTTTGTATTTTTACCCCAAAAATTTTTTTTGTAATTTCCTATTTTGCTCCCATTAAAAATTATAAATTATAACATAGTCCCAACCAAATTAATTATATCCCAATAATTTTTATAGTTTTTCTACTCTAAAACTTTACTTTTTAGTTTTTATATATACTTTGATGTTATCATTTTTGGTTAAAAAAAAAAGATTTACGCCCCTACTAAAAATAAATGTTGGCTCTAACGCTGGTCCCGCTTAACTACTCGATTAGAATTTCTAATAAAAACATTTGGAAAAAGAGGCGTTAAATATGGTCTTGTGGTCTTTTTATTTATTTATTTATTTATTTTTAAATAAAATTTAAAATGAGATATTACTTGAGAGGCTAAGACAAAATTTTTTTTTTTTCTATTGGTGTTTAATGTGAATTCTAATAAAAGAGGTTAAGGCTGTTAATCCTTAATAAAAAATTCTATTGGTGTTTAGTGTAAAGGTGAATTCCACACCTGAATACTTCAATCCTTAATTTTTATTAATTAAAAAAAAGCTAAATAAATAGATAAACAGATTAATTGAGACTAATTTCAATTTTTAATAGAAAATGGAAGTTTCAGAAGTTGAAATAACATATTGAGAATGATGATAAAGTTCATATGCTCTAGATTGATTCAACAGTGTACTATCAATCTCGCAATTACATGAATGAGTGTTTTGACCATCACGGTTAGCGTAATTGTTGAATTAACAAACGATGGCAGACGTGGAAATAGTGGAAATGGTGTGGGGAGTAATGCGTGAAGAGAGTTGCAAGAGACACGTGATAAGAGCCAACAGAATTCCCTTTTGAAGTAGAGCAATGCCAAGGGATATTGGTGTTGTTAATCACCACTAATTAATAGAAGGTGGCCTTATCACAGAATCCATATTAGTGAAGTTCACATTTTATTAGTGATGGTGTCGACTCAGTGATATCTCTTAGTATTTTTCTTTGAAATATACTAATAATTTCAACAATGACTATAAGATCTTATTTTAAATTATTTACCAAGATTAGTTAATTATGCCAACCAATTAATTATCAAAAGTGAGTAAATAAAGGAGACATGTAATTTTTATGTGGTTCGGTTTCACTATTCTTCGAAGCCACATCTAGATGATAAATACTTCACTAACTGATAAATGATTATAAGCACTATTGATCTTATGCAATCTGAAAACTCCCTTCTCATTGTTGCCTCAGTTGTCTTGAATTCAGTCAATAAACACATTCTGCAAGATTCACTTGTAATCTTTGTTGAACTCCCTTCAATTGCTTTTACTTTCTCTCAAAGATATCAAATCTTTCTCTTAAAAGAGATAGAAAATGCAACAACTTGATAAGACCTCAAAGTGTACTCGTGTGATTTTAAGCCTGTAAATCTTCCGAACATGTTTTTGAGACTTAAGTATGCAGCAACCCAAAATCCAAGTAAATATTAGATTTAGAAGTAATTCAAATTTCAAATTATTTTACGTTCTGTTGCAACACACCATAAAATATTTTGAAATTAAATCTTTTAAATTAATCCATTCAAATCAAAATTGTGCTACTTTAAATTCACATATTTTTCTGCATCAAATCTTTTGCAGATATGCTTTTAATATTAAAAAATATGTGGCCTTTGATTGAGATATTAAATATCAATCTTAATTCAAATAGGACTTAAAATCTTACTTAAACTAGGATTTTTTTTAATTTCAAATCCTAAAATTATCTCCTACTAAATCAAGCACAAATCTTCTTGATTATCCATATCTGAATCTCTCCAATAATCCTTTCTATGTCGGCAGTCCAAGTTAGCACCTACCATGCCAAGTAGCTTCAACTCCAAAATCATAAGCTACCTAAACAAACTCATGTTACGACAAATGTTACGACACATAACTAAAAATTTAATTAGCTAACAAATATTATTTTTGGTTTTCCCTAAACATAGTTACCATAAATGCCAACAATGAAAAAACCTAACAATAACAACAATTTTTTAATACCAATTTGTGAGCTATCATTCTTTTAATTATTGATACATGTTTAAAGAATTATTACATCAAGTTAATTATATGAAAAATGCCAGGGATATTATCTCTAATCTTAACTTTTGAGTATCAATTTATGTAGCATGTGAGTTATTGCTCTTTTATTGGTAAGTATTTAAAGTATTGACATGAGTTGATACTCAAAAAATGGAGATTAGAGTTGATGTCCCTAGCACTACTCATATATTATTAATAAAAATAACAATACTGTCGTGTAAGTTGATATTTAAAAAGGGACTTGGCTACAATTCCACAATAATTTTTGTGGAATGCAATTACATATGTAAATGTAAGGAGTATTTTTGTAAAATTAGATAGATAATTAATATTAATTTAAAAGAAAAATCATAATACCAAATAAAATAGACTTAATGATTAAATTATGAAATATAATATAGAATTAATGGAAAGTAAAATTGTAGATTTAGCCCCTTTTTTTTTTAAATAAGAATTGATGTTCTTGATAATACTCGTACCTTCTTTAAATAAATTTAAAAAAAAAAAGAGGATTAATGGAAAATGAGGGATATCGAGCTGGTTTTCATGGAATTCAGCGCGTGGAGAGTGGTGACAATGACACACCATAAGACTTCCATTTCATTCCATTCGACATCTGCCCAAAGAGAAAGGCCGCTCTCTAGCCGTTTATAGCTCCAATTCAGTCTCTCACTCGTGCTCTTAACTCTCCTCTCTCACATACTTACTCTCTCTCTCTCTCTCTCGCTGTCAGTCACTTGTCAGCAAATTAAGCCCTTTTCTCTCTTTTTCTGTCGCCTGTGTCAATTTGCATATATATATATATATGTGTGTGTGTGTGTGTGTGTGTGTGTGTGTGTGTGTGTGTGTATTTACACACAACAATACATTCAATGTTCCACTGATTCAATCAAGCCCACACGCTTTGGTTTGCCATTCAACCAACACGAAGCACCCTCGACGGTGCAATCAGACACCCACTGCCCATCCTATCATTTTCGCTGCTCTTGTTTCCAACCAAAATGTTAATGGGCCTGCTTTTTGTGTATATATACATATACATATGCATTTGCCTAACAACAACCACGCGGCCGAATTTTAAACACCATTTATATATATATATATATATACATACATACATACATAAATCTGTTGTATGAAAAAATGGAACAAGAAATTCGTAACGTGTGTTACTCATGTATTATATATTTACATGTTTCTGTTTTCGATTTGACTACATTATGATATTATATTTATATAAATAATATATATATATATGTTATGCCATTGAGCCACATTGTCTTGTCTTATTGCGTGTGTGGGGTTCTTCTTTACCATTTTGTTTCTATGAAGAAATCAATGTAATGATATGATTATTGACGAAAAAGGAAATGAAAAGGAAGAACTACATTGTTAAATCCCGATGCATTAGGTAGTGTTTAAAAATATGTAGTGCCGTTTAAATAAAATCATCATGATGTCTTTAACATAAGTTGAAGAAATTAAAAGATCACGTGGGGAATTAAACATATAACATATGTATTGCATTTGAACACAATGTATTAAATGCATCTTACATTTGGATGAAAAGTATTTGCTTTGCATTTGAATGCAAATTGTGTTTAGATAAAAAGTATTTAAATTCTATTTTAAGTTAAAAAGTTGATGTGATTGATAAAAATAAATAGAAAAAATGAGATCAAGAGAATATATAATGTGAATAGAAAATAAAAAAAATTTAAATACTCTGGAATAATAAATATATTTGAGATATTGTTGAAAAGCATTATATTTGAACGTAAAATTTTTGTATTTAGATAAAAATTATATTATATTTAAATACAATATGAATATAATACTATAAACAAACAGACCATATCTTCTTTGCACGACTAGTACAGTGATGCTAACTTTCACTAATTATGGTTACATACATACATAAATATATATATATATTTAAATATTTGCGGAAAGATGACGGATTCCTTTTTTCCTTTTTATATGTAAACTCGAATACTCAACTGATAACTTATCCGTAGACCGTACATGGAAGAAATGAAAGGCATGGAAGAAATGAAACAAATATGAACAATAATGAGACTAAGTTTTACTTCCAAAAAAAAAAAAAAAAAGTGAGACTACTTTCAGTCGTTGATAATTCATTGTAACAAGGAACAAATTTTATAAGAAAAAATCACACACCTCTAAGTGTCTTTGTGTGTGTGTGTGTGTGTGTGTGTGTGTGTTTTCTCTAATCTTTCTCTAATAATAAACCCTAATTGTGAAGTCTTTTAATTAAAAAAGAAAAAATAATGCAACTGAAATTATAAATAATTACAAGTGTGAAAACCCCCAACTATACTTATTTAAATGATAAGACTCTACAACTTAATAGGAGAACATAAATTGTTAAAACTTAACCAAAAGAAAAGGTAAAAAAATAAAAATAAAAATAAAAATAAAATTATAGGGAAAATCATATGATTCATGATATGCATTGCCTTTTAGCTTTTGCTTCCATGAGGAATAAATGAATGTACATAAAAATTGATATGAATTATAAGCAATCAACAAAATAGTACTATATGAAAAAAAACCATTCAAAGTACATCATTAAACTCATCCAAATAATGGCACTAAATTAAGCAATGTGTAAATATATGTCAATATCTCTTCCTACTTATATGTGCAGAAATAAGGCAGCTGGAACTAGGCATGACTTTGGTTCAAAGGTATCTTTCCTTGCAATCCGGGAAGGTGAGGGCAAAACAATATTGTGCTTAAATGGGAAGTAAACAAGAATGTGAAAGAAATACATCATCACGAGAAAAGGAGTGGAAGCACGTGCACGTGAGTTGGAGGTGAATTACGTGAGAAAGAGAGAGAGAGACAGAGAGATCCCAATTCTCAAGCATGCATGCAGACAAAAAAATCCAACCGATCATCTCTGCTCTATGCCTATGTATATACATATACATTTGCATTCTTGTTCCCATGGTTTTGACCATTCAACTCCATTTTCAATCAATCCCTAATCCCTACCTTTTTAACTTTTTTCCCTATCAAATTTGAGCTTTTAATTTACTTATATACAGTCAATGACGAAACCAGGTGATAGGGAGCTAATGATTACGTGCATGATTTTAATTTTTGAAAAAATAAAATGAAGTTTTTGATTTTTTTTTTTTTTTTAGGTGGGGTTTGACTTGTAACTTTACTTCAAATACATATAGAAAAAAAAAGAAAAAAAAAAGACGCCTAGCCTTAGTGCCTTCTTATAGTGTTTTTTAATAAAGGGTTGAACTCCGACGATTTTTATGAATAAAACCCTTATTATTATAACGTTTTATCTCACAAAAATTCAAAATAATTTTAACAAATAATTTTTTTTCTTTACCATTACTTAAATGTATTGTTACTTCTAAGGATATCTCATGCATGGAGTAATACCGTTGTTATCTATTTGGCTTGATACTATATTGAAGTCATCTATTTGGCATACAAATCCCTTAGAAATCAAACTTATCCAAAATGTTCTTTAGCAAAAATATATATATATATATATCAATAGGTCTCATCTAAGAATTTGAAGGTTCCAAGTCAACCAATCTAGTGTTTTAAAAGATCTAAGTGTTCCTAAATATTGTTATATTTTCATCTTTCCCTCTCATATTTGCATTATCCACATGTGCATAAAATATTTTATCCCTAACCTCACTACAGTTTAGCATCATTTACAGGCCAAAAAAGGAAAAATAATAATGGTCACGATGCCAATCATTTTAGTTTCACGGCTGTCTTTTACCAAATAATAAAAATATAAAAAGTTTACTTTCCATACCATGCATTTTTAAGCCTTTTTGGCATTGTTGTATGATAAAAGTTTCAAAAAAGGAAAAATGGAATTTTTCTTCCTGAGCAACACCAATATTTATAATTCTTATAAAAGACTAAAACACGTCTGTATAATTCATGAAGCCACTTAGGGTGCGTTTGTTTTCGTTTTTAAAAATGATTTTTCATTTTCAAAAATACAGAAAATAAAAACAGTCTCAAAATAGTATTTGTTTATTCGACGTTTTCAAAACCATTTTGAAAATATTGTTTTCAAATATGTTTTTTGTTACGTTTTTTGAAAATGAAAAAAAGTTGTTTTCACCTTTTTGTTTTCATTTTCTCCTCTCTCTCTTTCTGTGTGTGTGTGTGTGTGCGCATGTGTAACGTCGGTGACGACAACTATGTCCGACAATAGCCTCTATCTCTAGTGAAGGATGACGATCATGGACTAGCGATGACAGCGATGGCCTTTTTATTACGACGACCACAGATTCGTAGCGCCGACCACCGACTCGTAACCTAAATCTCACCGTCACCGCCACCTAAGACTCAGACCACCAATGTCTTCCAACCCTACCCCTCATTGCAAAACCCATCACTAATGGGTTTTTTTTTTTAATTATGACTAATAAATTTTTTTTGTTATTTTTTAAAAAAATTAAATACAAAAACGTTTTCATAAAATACTCACTTATGAAATAGGTTTTTAAAAATATAACCAAATAAAGTTTCATTTTTATATTTCTTAGAATATACATTCAGAAAACATAACCAAACACAGTTTTAGAAATAGTCTCAACATAGTTTTCAAAACGTTCTCATTTTCAATTTTTTAAAAAATAGAAAACATTTCAAAAACAATATCAAACGCCGCTTAATTATCAACTCATTCAAAAATTTCTCCTCAATGATATCTATCTATTATAGAAATCAACTTCCATTAGAAGTGAACTGAATAAATATTGTAATTTAAAATTTTTATTTTGATTAGAAGATGAAATTCTTGAATTTAGTCACAAAGAATATAGGAGTATATCTATCTATTATATATACATATATTATATTTTCTTGAATATATGAGTTCTTACTCAAATATAAAGAATAAATAAACATCATGTGTATATTCAAAAGAAAAGACAGGTTTTTTTTTTTTAAATATCGCTCCTGCATATTTGGAAGAGCCACGACAGAGCCATCTGTGTCAAATATAAGATTTATGCTCAATAACAACAATTAGATAGGCTAACAAAACTACAAAAGTAAATTTTTTAACTTGCTCCACCATATTTTGAAGTTCGTGTGATTTGAAATTTTTTAATTTAAACCGAAAAGTGTTTATTATAAAAAATGAATTCAATTTGTCAAATCAAAAGTGGGCAAATCCTTAAAAAAAAAAAAGATTAAATGGAAAATTTCATTCTGAATTTTCTTTTTCTAAAGGTGAATGAATTATAAGGGAGTGCGATTTTTTTGTTAATTTTTTGCTACTGAGGTATAAAAATAAAAACTTTACCAGTTTATCTGGGTTATAATTTGGAAAAATTACATAAATAAATAGTTTTCAAACAATTATTCAAAAAAAAAAGACCCTTAATCAATATTAATCATAATTAATCAGTGATTAATCTTAATCATTTAATAAAAAAAACTATATTAATATTAATCATAAATTGACTTATTGATTATCATTTAAAAAAATTATTTTCTAATTTTAAAAATTTTCAGTTATATTAAAAAAATATTGCTTAAAAAATTCATTTACCCACAAATCCATAATAATTTATGCGTTTTTAAGCAAACAAAAAAGTAAAAATAAATTGAGCCAAGAAAAGTTTAGGGGGGAAAAAACTTGATTATTATTGGATAATTAACTTGTCATAAGCCCGTGGAGGGTGGAGATCAAGAAGAATAGGCGCGTGGGAGAAGCGGAAATTTGAGGCGAGGAGGATGGAAAATGCGGGGAAAGAGCGGGGAAGAGCCACGTCGCAGGTCTTGCCGTCTCAACAGCTTATGGGACCCACCTTCAAACTTCAAAAATAAAATTTTTAAAATAAAAATGAAAAACAAAAAAAAAGAAAACAAAAGAAAAGAAAGAAAAAGCCCCCCGAATTGTTCGGCTGGGATGGGACCCACATGATGCTTGCCCCCACTCAGTCCATCCACCCCTATTTTCCAAATTGCCCAAACTACCCTCTGGAATGGCACTATACTACTGAAATGCCCCTCTGGAGTTTGAAACCGTGACATGCAAGCACAGTAATTAATAATTTTGGTTATATGGTAACGCACAGAAGGGAAAAAGAAAAAAAAAAAAAGAAAAGAAAAGCAAAACTACTGCGAAAAGCCTAGTTTTTATCTGTTGTTTGTAGTTACTAATCAATTACTTCATGTTTTTACACGGTTATATAAGAGGAGGAGGAGGTAACATGCATGTTAGAAAACGCTTTCTTCTTCTTCTTCCTTTTCTTGGTAAGTGAAAAACTTTGGTTAAAAACCAAACTGAAATGAATTAAGTTGAACGAGACAAACAAATTAAACACCAAGCATCTCTTTCTGTATACCAATTTTGACTGTCACAAGCACTTTGGGTTATGAAAACGGTTAAAGATTTTTTAATCATGTAAAAAGGATATTTTAATTATTATATTAATATAGTTAATATTATTAAGGTCGGCAAACATTACAAAGAAAATGGGTTGTTTCTACGCCATTCATTTAGTAAGTAAACACTAAAAAAAAAAAAAAAAAGTCAATAATCCTCTTTTCTATTCGTTACCTTTACTTTTTAATGTTATTACCTTTCTCGTTATACTCTTTTATAGATTAGTAGTTTTACTGTTACATTACCATTTAAGATTAACCAAGTAAAGTCCATTTTACCAAAAAAAAAAATGAACAAAGTAAAGAAGCAAATATCAAGTAAAATAATGAGTATTATGTAATGCGTATAAGGTCTCTCCAATATTATTTTCACAACTCATTCAATTACTTAATTATTTTTAGCATATAGTATTTATTTGTGTGACTAAATTCTTCCATTTTAATTATGTGACAAAATAGTGTTGAAGAACATGACAATCAATAATTTTCTGAAAAATAGCAGATCTAGACTTGAGTTCTAAATGGAAATTTCTAGGTTTTTATCTTTTTTTTTTTTTTTTCCCCTTTTTAACTTCTGCACGAGTCAGAGTTTAGTTGAGTAAGTAGTATGAGTGGCAGTTTAGTCAGCAAAAGAAAGTAAATGACAGTTTTATCTTCCAATTTTTAAACGAATAAAAGCGGCGTAAAGCTTAAAAATAATACTAACAAAATTAAAATTTTTAGAGTTGTAGCTTGAATTGAAATTAAATGCAAAGGGAAGTTGCGGAAATGAGATCCAATAATTCACTGCAACTGCTTTTCTTTGCTGCAGAGATCATGAACGCAGCTAAATCCTTAGCTACTTCTGTTAAATGGCTTAAATGATATGAGAACAGACCCAGCCTAGCTAGTTAATAATAATGTCCAAGACTTGAGAGAATATATGTGAACAATCTTGAAGAAAGCAACACAACAGAGGAAATATTAACAAAGCTTATATATATATATATATTAATTCTTGGTTAGGCTTTCATTTTTATGAACACAGCAATCTTGGAGAAGAACTAGCTGATCAAGAAGAGAAGAGAAAGTAATGTTATTTGAGGAAGGGAAAAGGGACAAGATGATCGTAAAATGCAGGCTTTTAATCCTGGAAGACGGAGACATACTGATATAGACACACACATGATCAGAGAGAGAGAGAGAGAGAGAGAGAGAACATGGGCGTTGGGACCCTCACGAGAGGGGAAGCTAGCGGAGTGGTGTGAGTGAGAGACAAAGGAGAGAGAAACAGGGAAGAGAGAGAGAGAGAGTGGGACCCACACACCGCCCATGCGCACGCTGTCTTACCAGAACCGAACCCATCATCGATCCGATTCCTTAGACCTAACCCTAACCCAACATCCAAACACTTACACACCCAACCAGAAAAAAAAAAAACCAAAAATTAGTCCACCATCAAAACCCCACCCCCCCACCCCCTCTCATATACCCAACCCATTCATATCCATGTAGCACCTCTCTCTCTCTCTCTCTCTCTTGTTTTTTCTCTCACTTGTAATTTTCCGTTTCGGCTAATTCTCTCAAACCCCTCAACCGAAAACCAAAGGTTCTACCTAGATAGAGAGACCTGGGAAATAATAATCTGAAACCAAAAATCAACAGATGAGCTTTTGCAAAGAAAAAAGATGGGGAAGTTATACAGCTCTTTCAGCTGAAACTTTAGTGGGTATGCCGGAAAATTAAATCTTCTAGCCCTTTTACCTTGTTCTTGGTGCAGATTTACTAGGCAGAAGAGTGTAATACTACTACTCTTTTCATTCCTCTAAATCTGCCAGAGAGCTAGCTGATTGAGTAGTACTATTCGATACCGCTCTAGAGATCAAAATTTGAAGAAAAAAACACGAGGAAGAGATTGAATTACAGTATCGAAAATGGATCCGATTGCTGCCGCACACGGCCGTCCTCTTCCACCGCCGTTCCTGTCGAGAGATCTCCACCTCCACTCGCACCACCAGTTCCAACAGCTCCAACACCATCACCAGAACCAACAACAGCACCAACAAAACTCCGAAGAGGAGCAGAACAGCAGCGGCTTAAGCCGCGGCCAAAAGCGGGAACGTGATGACACCACCGCCACCACCACCAACACAACAACAGCAACAACCGAATTGGGCGGCAGCGGAGGAGGAGGAGGAGGAGGTAGCGAATCGACTGATATGATAAACCGGAGACCCCGAGGGAGGCCTGCGGGCTCGAAGAACAAGCCGAAGCCGCCGATCATCATCACGAGGGACAGCGCCAACGCCCTCCGCTCTCACGTCATGGAGATCGCCAACAGCTGCGACGTCATGGATTCCATGTCCACCTTCGCCCGCCGCCGCCAGCGCGGAATCTGCGTCCTCAGCGGCACGGGCACCGTCACCAACGTCACCCTACGTCAGCCGGCCTCCCCGGGAGCCGTAGTAACCCTACATGGCAGGTTCGAGATCCTCTCCCTCTCCGGCTCCTTCCTCCCGCCGCCTGCTCCGCCAGCGGCCTCGGGGCTGACCATCTACCTTGCCGGCGGGCAGGGGCAGGTGGTCGGAGGCAGCGTGGTGGGCCCGCTTTTTGCGTCCGGGCCTGTTGTGATCATGGCGGCTTCGTTCGGGAATGCGGCCTACGAGAGGCTTCCTCTCGAGGAAGACGATCAAGCGAATAACAATCCGGTGTCGATTCCGGGAAGTGGAGGGCTTGGATCGCCCGGGAGTATCAATGTCGGACAACAACAGCAACAACAACAGCCGCAGCAAGCACCGCAGCAGCAGCAGCAACAAATGTTACAAGATCCCAATAACCCCACACTATTTCATGGCGGCGTGTCCACGGCGCAGAATCTCTTGAATTCCTGCAATTTGCCATCCGAGGCATATTGGGGCACGGCTGCTCGGCCTCCTTATTGACCTAAGTTTTCTTCATGAATGTTTTGGGTTTTCTTTTTTTTTGCCTTTTCTATATGATCTTTGTTAATCTCGACTTTTCTCTGATATCTAGTTCTCAGGTTTTATCATTATTCTTCTTCTTCCCTTTTTATAACTTCCTTTTTATTTTTTTTTTGGTGGTTAATTTGTTGAAGATGTTATATTCATGATGATGATGATGATGATGATGATGGGTACTCTTGATTTGATTGAAGAAGAATGTACAAATCAATTTCTCTATATATTTTTTTTGTTGGCACTTTGGTGTTGTCGGAATAGTACATACTCCATTATTTCACGGTCGGTCCCAAGTGACGGTAGCTTAAAGCTGAAGTAATTGAAGTTCATGAGCAAGATAGAGATGGTGGCAAATCCGTTTTTGTGTCCCTTTCTCTCTCTCTCTCTCTCTGTCTTCAAGGTTTTCGGGTGGTGCAGTTTCTGCTAACTTGTCTGTTGATCATTCATCTACTCTTTGCAGGAAAAGAGAACATGTCCCAAAAACTAGTACTTTCTTAGTAATAATTAATCCGAGTGCTTAACATCTCTATTAGTAAGTGTAAGGTCATCTTTTGGTTCATTTGACACCCATTATTGCACCCAAACCTCTATCTTCTTCTTATGAAAGTATATAATAAGTGATTTTGCTGTTTATTTCAAGGTTTTATTTGATCAAGAGAATAAGGTTACAAGAGTTATGGGCTTATGGGTCTCTCTCTCTCTATCACTGTCTGACTGATTAGGGTTTTATTTTATGGAGGCAGAGAGGGGTGAGCGTTGGGTACTGGGTCACACGTGCGCTGCTCCATAAAATGCTCCTTTTCGAGGCAACAGCCAGCCAGAACCAACAAAGAGACCTCAAGCCAAGCAAGCGTTAAACTCCCTCTCTCTCTCTCTCTCTCTCTCTCTCTCTCTCTCTCTCTCTCTCTCTCTCTCTCTCTCTCTCTCATTGGCACCAGAGAAGTAAAGTTAGGGGCGGTGAATCAGCAAGCAAGAAAAGCTGGTAGGTATACAAAGCCATTTTCCATATAATATAATGAGAAAAAAAAAACTTTGTCTTGGTTCCGGAATGGATGCTCTTCTTGAAAGCCTAATTACTAGCTCTAGTTTTTTGCGCAGCTGCAACTCAAAAAAAAAAAAACCTTTTTTTTCCTTCATTCCTTCCCCTCCTTTATTAATTTATTTGATTCTTTCTTAATTCTTTTGGATTCTATTAACATGGTCTTGCATGCCCCTATTTCTATTCTTGATCAGAGATATTCTCTTTGAACATTAAGTCTTATACACTACTAGGACTTCCATTTCGACGCAATTTTCTTAGCTAGTTATAGGTGTTAGACTTGCTATATATATAACTATACTGTACACCCCCCAAAGAATATATATTATTAGAATTTTTTTTCCCCTCGTCTTTTTGCCTTTTCTTTAGATAACACTATACAAAGTACCTCTTTTTTTTCTTTTTCTTTTTCTTTTTCTTATGTTGTCTTTTGATACATACATTAAACCTTAAAATGTATTATTTTACTATGTGTATAAGCGCATTTCATTCGCATGTCATGAACTTGGACAATATTAATGGACACTTTGTTGGGGAGAGGTTGATCACTATTCAGTGGACCATATGTATTCAACTGTGCTCGAGATGATTGATCCTAAACCCTTTACAGTTCATCATGATGATCGGCATGATCACTTGAAGTACACATTCTAATTTATGACTATGTTAGGTATATATAATATCAAGATTCTGTTCCCACACCTCTTTTTCTTCTTCTCCTCCTCCTCCTTGTTTTCACTTTTTTGCTCTTTAGCTTTCTTTCTTTTCACTTCTCATTTTCGCTTTTTATAAGCTTGCTCAAAGTTTTGTGCACTTCATGAATACCTTTTTGCAGAACTCTGAATTGATCATGTTAGAAAAATTCTTTAAAGATAAAATCTTTCATCAACTAGTCAACATCTTTCATGTCAAATTATTGAAAAGAAAACTAGAAGTGAAAGCATATCTTGATTTATTGGGATGGAGATGATCACGAATTAATTGATCTTTCAAGTCTACACAATTTTCTTTAGAGATTAAGAATCTTAGTATTTTTTTTCTGATAATGGGATGTAATGAGGAATAAGAATGTTCATTGTGTAATTTGAGGACCATAACTCAAATTATATATTTGCGTATTTTTATTTTGACCCATCATAAAATCAAATATTAGATTTTGGGTTTTTACATAAAATAAAACTTGTACCTTAATTAGATGCTTGAAAACCCAATAATTTCATGTCTTAGTTAGATCATTTTATTGAACTGAATTTTAAAATAGTCTATAATATACATTTAATTATATATGTAGACCCATACGATCAATTATTATCCAACAGAATAAAAAAAAAAAGTTCCTTCACCTCTTTTTTTTTTTTTTTTTGCATTGTTGCAGTATATGTAGGATATGTAAAGGCATATATATGGATCGTTCTTTTTGAGAAAAGAAAATTTTGGTGTATAACAACAATTTCTTTCTCTGCCTAATGCGAATATATAAAGTGTAAATATGTAATATAATATAAATGCTTCCTTCGCGACATTGAGCTCCTAGTGTGTTATAATTAGATATTATATATATATATACATTTGATCCAAAATAGTAAGATAAATATATAGTTGCAACCACAACCAAATGTTAAATTCATCAATGATATTATAAAGATGCCGATTTAAATCCCAACTTATATATATATATAGTTAGAAAGAAGGAAGGTTCTCTCTTCTATAAAATAAAAAAAATTAAATAAAGGATGAAATATTTGCCAAGTTGAAGCCTAGGAAGTAAATCTTTCACCCAAAAAAAAAAAAAAATTGGTAAGAAAAGGGGGGAAAAAAAGAAGCAAAGAGTTGATTTTTTCCCCTTCCATGATTTTTGAAATCCGACTATATATAGAATAAAAATAATGCATGTCATAACTAGCGAGTAGCAATGGCGAGAATGTTTTGTTGTTGATAACCTTAATAATAATATCAATGGATGTTTTTACAGTTGAAAAGCTCAATGTGAATTACCTGCGTTCAACCAAGTACCTGGAAAAATGGCCTTTGCAAGCCATGACCAACATTGTTTTGGAATTGCAAAGGGCAAATGTGGTTACTAAAAAGTTGAGATGGATGAAACAACTTTTTAATAATAATTAATATGGTCTATTGGGTTGTTAATTTTCAACTTCTAGATATTCAAAAAACTATTATACGTTAATTAATAATAAAATATTGTTTCTATGAATAGAGATGTGTTACTTTATTAATATCAATGAGTTGATATGTATTTAAATAAAAATAATAATAAAGGAGCCCTAAAATTACTTTTTTTTTTAGTAAATAATAATCAAGAGAAGCAGAAATTGATATCGGAGAAACTTAACACATAACCTATCCTATATTTAATCCCCACTCAAATTTAGTAATAAAAAATATGCAAAAAAATAAATAAGTTTAGAATATCACCACAAGGATAAAACAAGAAAGTAAGATGGACAATGAGAATCAACCTGACGAAAAATGCAAAAGAAAACAATCAAAATATAGAAGGATTTACCGTCGTAATAAATAATGAAAAGAGACCTTGACAAAACACTTTGTTAAAAAAATTAGAATTTTTGTTTGATAGAGAAAATCTGGAGAGAGAGCGTGAGGAATTTTGTTTGAGAGAGAATATGACACTTTCTTTTTCTTTGGTTTTTATTTTTTAAATATTCTTGGTTTAAGTGGGATATTTTAGACTTTTCATAATCAACTAAGGTTACACCGTCCCCCTTTTCACGGCTGTTAGGGTTTGTCCCTCTTTTGCATTCTTTTTAAGAGTTTGAGAACCTTTTTACAAATAAATAAATAAATAAATAAATAAATAAAGATCAAACGGTTACTTGTTCAAAAGTTCATGGACATAGGAGCAATTAACCCTTCTTTTGTATTTTTAGTTTAGGTTAATTATTTTTATTTTTTATGATTTTTTTTATAAATCGAGAAAATAATATAACGTTAAAAAAAGAAAATAATGTAACAAATAATATTTTTAAATTTATTAAAAAATTAAAATAATCATATAAAAATATTTGTATTCTATCAAATTATTAAACGGTATTTCAGTGGATTATAAAATGTATTACGGATAAGAATAACAATTTAGATTATGATCTAATGAGTTGACATGAACACGACATGAAATTAGCGGGTTTGGGATTTTAATAAATAGTTCTGGATCAAAAATAAACTGATACGATTAACACGATTAATAAACAGATTAGATTTTGGTTTACCTCTTAACATATATTGACACGAATTGACATGATTAACTATATATTTTTTTTTTTTACTTACTCGTATATGATTTGAAATAAGAGTTTTCATAGGTAATATAGTACAAAAATTATGAATTTTAAAACTTTGTAAGTAAATTTCACTTATTATTCATTAAAAAAGATATATTGACTAATAAATATGTTATAGTATCACAATTATATAAAATAAATCATTATTTTATTTATTATTAATTTAAGCAGATTAATTTAGGTTGACACAATCAATACGATTAATAAATAGAATGAGTTTAGATTTGAGATTTTAACACGAATGTTAAGTAAGTCGAGTTTGGGTTAAGTATAGTAATATTAATTGAAGAGGATAACACAACATGAACACAATATGATAACACGAATTGCTAGCTCCAATCACAAAGGATTATCAAGTAATATCATGGAGAATTATCAAACAGTATTTTAACGGATTACTAAACAGTATCATAGAGGATTAACAAATGATATTCGCCGGATTATCAAACGGTATCCAAAGGATTATCAAACGATATTCTAAAATAAAAAATACATTAACTGATAATAAAAAAATATTTCGGAAGAATACCAAATGGTAATCCGGTGTATTACTGTCAAATAGTATTTTTGGAGGATTATCAAACGATATTCCAGTAAATTACCAAAATCATATTCCAATGGATTACCAAAACGGTATTCCAAAACGGAATTGGTAATTCATGTATTTTGGAGGATTACCAAAACTGTATTTTGGAGGATTATCAAATGGTATTTCAATGGATTACCAAATGATATTTCGGTTGATTACCAAATGATATTTCGGTTGATTATTGAATGATATTCGAATGTATCATCTTATTGGTTGATTGGAGATAATTTTGAAACGAAACATTAAAATGAAATTTGACTTGTCTTAAATAGAACTAAAGATCCTGAGGCTATTAGAAGAGGGCTATTAGAAGAGGGCAAAATTCTAGAGATGATTCCTTTTTAGGCATTCCTCCAAATTCTCCCATTTCAAATTGTCGCTCTCTAGTCCTCGTTGGGCCTGGCCAAGGGATTGAATCAGCTCCTTATTTGTTTGACTTGTTCCTGTTTAATTAATGGTTTATCCCACCAAACACACGAACAAGTAACAACACAATGACGACGATGATTAAGTGACAAAGAAATGTAGTTATATACGCATTCATATTCCTTAACCCTACTAATTATCAAGAACTTGAAATCACCTTTTTTTTTTTTTTCTACCTTTGTCTCGGCATGATTATGTGGATCTATTTACGTGTAGATAAACATTAAGCACGCAATTAGTGTTAGTTTGATTTAGGCTCTGTTTGTTGAGGAAAGAAACGTACAACCTAGGCTAGATGAAAAATGGGGAAGAATGAGAGGATCTTTCTCTTATTGCGTTTGGCTTGAATTCCCTCCCTTAATCTCTCTTATTGAGGTTCTTGAAATGATTTGAAATTCCTAGATCAATTTGTTCCATACCAAACAACTATAATTCTAAATTATTGAGGAAAAAAAATAATAACTATAATTCCAAAAATCCTTCCATTAATTTCCTTGCCCCTCTCCATTCTCCTTTTGCTTCTATTAAACAAGTTCTTATGCTATGTCTGGTAACAGAAATGAAAAATAGAAAGGAAAAGGAAAATACCTACGGGTGCGATATTAAAAAGGAGGGAGGTTTTCTTTCTTGTTGTTTATTAGAAAATAAAAGAAAAGTGAAAAAAAATGCATAATCTAATGTATTTTATAATTATTACTTTGTTTAAATTATAAGATAATGAAGAATTAAAATCAAAATAAATAAATGATTGTAAGCAAAAATTTCATACCTAATTTCATCTAAAGATATATAATTTAATACTCCGTTTGGTGAACGCATTGCATTTAAATGTAATGCATTGAATGCAATTTGTATTTGAAGGAAAAGTATTAGCACGGCATTCAAGGTGAAAAGTATTTGAATTATATTTTAATAATAAATATGTGATGTGATGAGTAAAACTAGAGAGAGAAAAAGGAGAGAAAATATATGATATAATTAATAAAAGTAATAGAAAAAATAAAATAATAAATAATGATTGTATTAGATTTCAAATGTGATATAATTGATATTTAAATGAAATTTTTTTATATTTAAAAAAAATTATATTACATTTAAATATAATGTAAAAAAAAAGAGTATACCAAACACAATGCAATACAAAAAAAAGTTAGTATCAAACACGCCCTAAATCCTTAGCCCCAAATTTAACAAAAAATAAAGTCAAAATAATTATTTTACTGACTACCTTTTTTTTTTTTTTTGGTCAAACTTTTCCCTTTCCTTTTCAAAACTAGATGATTATAATTTGACAGTCTCATGAATTTACAACTTCCCATTAAAATCTCTACTAACAACTAAGATTTCAACTCTCTAAAATCTCTCCTACTTCCCTCGTCCAACTTCCTTCCTCTCCCTTTTTCACTCGACCAAACATAGGCTTAAACTCAATACGTGGGCGTTTTGAGACAACCTATACAGAGTATCATCGTGTAGTTTAATATAACTTTGAATCCCACAAGCACTAGCAAGTCAAAGAATAAATTGCAAAACCATATAAAGCTTGTCCTTTACGACTGGTACAGAACTGATGAGCTGAGACTTGTCTTCGCCGATTAATAAATCATACTCACAGTAAATTCAAATTTTTGTGAGAATAATAACATGTAGGTTTGAACGGAATGGCTAACACAAGTTAAACCACTTCATTGTTTATTCAAATTGAGTAATACAAAAAGAAAAAAATAATTCATACTAAATGAATGCGTCTAGTGTGCTGGCTAAAAAATGTAAACAAAAGGAATGGCTTTCGCTCGAGCAGCTTTAGAGATGTGTCCTTTTCCTCCCTGCTCCTGTTAAATTTT
Source organism: Antiaris toxicaria (assembly GCA_035233585.1). Lineage (NCBI taxonomy): Eukaryota > Viridiplantae > Streptophyta > Magnoliopsida > Rosales > Moraceae > Antiaris > Antiaris toxicaria. The sequence continues at coordinate 13,105,096 of CP141161.1, forward strand.
AATCAACTACAATATTAATTTCCCAAACGGGATAGATAAGTAGACGGATTACAAACTGAAGCCCTCACTTCCTTTACACAAACAAAATTTGCTTCATATAGTCACTGGATAACTAAAAAGAGTTTCTGCACTAAACCTGTACAGCATAACATCTCTCTGCACGACTTCTCTAACAGAGGACAAGTAAACAAATTCCGAAAGCAATTCACCAGAAATCAGTACTATCAATCAACACTCTATCCGTAATCGTCGCATTTCACCACGGAAAGTGGGGCTTGAATGCAAAATCCGACGAGCAAGAGTCCTAATATCCTCTCGTGAACAGTCTCTTGAAATGCGGACTAGTTCCCAAAGAGCGCCTCCATTAATCATGTCCTTGGCATTTACTTCTGTAATTTGAAAAACCAACAAACGAAGAATAGGGTTTCGAGAGGTCAATTGCTAAATCTTACAACACATTCCCTACCCAATTAAAACAAACACTAACATTTGAAATTCTTTTTGATTAATTCATACATTATTTATTATCCATTGGATTAGTTATAATTATGAACTTTTGTATACAAATGACCGCGTGACATACCATGTTGTGCCAAATGACAAAGTGCAAGCTCAATGTGACGCCGTATAGGTGCAGCCTCATTGTTAGCATTTTGTACAATCCAAGGAAGTGCACCATCTTCTATTAAAAGAGATCTGCCACTTTTCAACCCTGCAAAATAATAGCATTTTAAAACACAATATAAAACACTTGACATAAAAGTAGGAAAACTATCTCCATCTCTGCTTTACCTTGACTAGATGCTCGAGATTCGCATTTGGCAAAGTTTGCTATTCCACGTGCAACCTGGGAAAGAACGTCAGAATGCCCACATCTAACAATTCCCAACAAGGCCTTAATACCTCCTTCAGTCCTCAGCTTGGTTTGTAGTTTATCTGACATTTTTTGTTGGGGGTAATTAACAAAGAGACTATTAACTTCGAAAAAGTACACAAAAAGTACTGGCGCCAAGGAAAACAAACACACCATTGCCACATAGATTAGCAATAGCACCAGCAACCATGCGTAGTGTTTGAGGATCATCAGCGTCAGCTGCTGTAATAGATAACAAACTGATTCCCCCTTGAGTCATAATAAGCTCTTGATTCGCTTCTGTTATCCCAGAGAAAAAGCAACATGAGGGTTAAAAAAAGGTTTGAAGACCATTTTGTAATGAAAGAAGCCGTACAACCTCAGAGACATTATTAATCAATCTTGGAGCATCTCCAACGGAATGTTAAATTGATGTGCAACAGGTAAATTTTGGGTGCGCTCCAATGGAATGCTATCTTTGATTTCAAATTTGTAATGTGCTAAATTTGGTGGCAAATTTCACACCAAGTATAGCCAATGTTAAATTTGACATTTGATTTCGATTAGTTGGTTCTATCAACTTTTTCATCTAATCATCATAGTTTTGTCATTTTTAAATAATTTAGATAAACTTTAGTCTACAAATTTTAAAGCTTGATAATAATGACCAAATGTAGATATAGCATTAGAAATAGCACCATACGTTCGAGCACAAATCTCAAATATGCTACTTTTCAATTTTTGTAACAAAAATAGCATTTGGCATTAACAAATACATTGGAGATGGTCTTACCATTCATTGCAAGATTGGCAATTGCACCAGCAGCCACTCTACGAATGGTTTCATCCTCAAAGGTTCTAAGAAGCATTAGTAAGGAAGTAAGACCACCAGCTTCAACAATCCTTTTCTGATTTGTTTCTGATGATTAAAAATGAGTACAAATTTATTCTAACACAGAATAACAAAGCTAAAAATTTAATAAGATGGTATCAATAAAACATGTCTGAAAATACATGGGAAGAATGAAGAGAACAAGTAACACTAAAATTCTGAAAATTTATAACCCACCTTCAGCTGCTAGATTGGCCACCACTTTTACAGCATGAATACGAACATTGAGATCGTCTGACTCAAGCAATGACAAGATCTTTTGCAATCCAACTGTTAAATTAATCGTTTGACAAGAACATGAGCAACAATCATCAACCCAAATGATTCAAAACAATATTACTTTACAGATTATCTATACTACCTTGCTCAAAGAGTGTCGAGTCTCCATTTTGCATGTCTTTGGATTGGAAATGCCTAAATGGAGACATGGAAGAATCTATTCCATTAAATCCATTTCGAGGCACAGCTCTTTCAAGACACTTTCTCATCTGCAAATGTTTGGTAAATCAAATAAAATACAATTTTGAAAAGTAAAATATGTGGTATAGATAGTTAAAGTCTAGACAAGATTCCTTGACATTGTAAACATAATTTTACTATAATTTAGCTACAATTGAATTGCACACTACAAAAACTTTTATGCAGTGGGCTTTTGGTTGTAGAAATTATGTACATTCAGCCATTACCCCCCAAAAAGTTAAAAAAAAAATTCTCATATACAGCTTCGTTTAAACTAAAGGCAAGTTAGAACACGTTATTACCATTTAAAAGGTCCCAAAAAAAAAGTTATTGATAGGAACAAGACATACTTGACTGCTCTCAAGGAAATACCTGATCAGCTTCAAAAGTCAGTTGCAATAATTGACTTCGTAGTACTATAATTTCTTCTTCAAGCTTCTTCTTCTGGTGTCTCTCCTCCCCTAGACTCTTTCGAAGCTTCAAAATCTCTGCATCTCCACTTCCCTAAATTCCCAGGTAAACTCTTGCATATCATTACCCAATGCCTTTGAATTGTTAAATTATAGATGAAAAAAGAAAAGGAAGAGGCCGTACCTCCGCTAGTGTATAATTCTCTGATTGACTTTTAAGATTTCTGACCTCCTCTTCAGCTATCCTTCGCAGGTTCATTTCATTTTCAAGCAATTCTTTTACCTCAGCAATGTCCTCAGAAACAGGATACCCCAGTCCCTACAATTTAAGGGAGGGAAACAAAAGGAATACAGATTCAGAGTTCCAAAAGTAACTTTATGTAGGATTACAAAATCACCTAATAGAAACCAAAGCAGTTAAAATTTCTTTTTGACAAAGAACAACTATCCCAAAAATATCAAAGCCAATACTAAATCAAAATATTTACTAAATAAAAGTGTATGAATTTTAACCTGGCCACCGCTTTTCCTTTTGCAAAGTATTTTATTAATAAGGAAAACTAGTTAAGGCATAAACAAAACACGTGAAGATAATTAAACCTCAACTGATATCTATCAACAGTTATTATATTCATTAACAACTGATACTACAATCATCTTTCAAGAAAACAAAACTACAAATTTATTCTAGAAGCAACTACCTGTCCATTGCATTTACCATCAACTAAGCCACCATTTTCACGCTTATGTTGATTTAAAACCAACTTCTCCTCCAATTTCTTAACTGCTTCCATATAATCCATCTGGCATTTTAACCTCTCCTTCTACAAAGAGAGGAAAATGAGAAACTTAGAAATTTCAAACAGAAAAATATAAATAATCGAAGTAGCAATAAAAGAAATCATAGACTCATAATTACTTTTATGATACTTCTCTCGTTTGTATGAATGATTCAACTAACCTCTAATGCATCTGCAAAGTTCTGCTCAACATCGGCAATCCGATTTTCTGACTCCAAGTGTATTCTTTCAAGTTCATCATCAAAAGCTTTTTGCCGCCGCTCATTTTCTGCAATATGCTTGTCCAACTCAATTTCGAGCCTTCTGGACAAACTTTTGTAGTCAAACTCCTCCTTTATCTTTAACATATTTTCTACCTTCATGGCCTGTCAATGTATCACAATCATTGAATATTACTTAAACAGTAATGCGGGCTGATCTTTCAACTTCAGATTCCAGCTGGACTTACCAACTTTTTATACAAACTATATCAGAATGTTCTTGTAAGAAAGAGGGAATAAATTTTCAAAGGTTCATCTAATCACGGTAAACTCTATTGAGCACATTAAATGTAATATGCCCTTCTATTTTAGAGTTTGTACAAGAACTAACCCTTTGTCCAAATAGTATGGTACTTGTAGTCTCCCCTCGATGACGTGGAGAGGGACCAATAGTGATAATTAATGAAGTCCTTGCAGAACCTGTGAAAGAATAAAAAAATATAGCAAAATAAGTGTATTGTGCACAAATCAAATAGGTAAATAGTGGCTTAAAATTGCACAGGAATCAAACAATTTTTTTAATAACTTTACTAAGGTAAAGTTTTCATAAACATCTCAACTCTTCAAGCAGAAAAAAAAAGGTATCCCACCTCCAAATGAATCTTTAAGCAATCTTGTCAGCTTCGAATCACGAACTGGAACATGAGAATTATTCTCTGCAAGAGCATTAATGCACTTCCCCAGGGCACTAAGAGAGAGATTGATAGACTTAGCTTCCTCCAACATATGCCCCTCACTTCCTGCAGAAATCAAAGGTACAATGTTTACCACAACAAGTGGGTTTGACGTACAAAGACAAAGTGAGTTGGTTAAAACTATAATTTATTTTCTCTTCCAAAGCCACATCAGACCCTACCGCATCAACAGGGTAAAGGGGAAACATTTTACTTGTCATAGGAAATGCTTCATCACGATCCAGCCCATATTAGCAACTATAGCATGAAAAATTGATTCACTAGAAAATAGTCACATCTATAACAGCATTTTAAACCAAGATACTAGAGGTATCAAATGCACAAATATTTACAAGGAGACGTGTACATTATTTACAAACAATATGCAAAAGAAGTTAAGCATGTACCCATCTATATATGAATCTCATGTAGAAAAAAATGGAAGTAAGTTTGGGCACATACCTGACTTCTGAATACGCTCTGAACCAGCCAAATCTACCACAACAAGTTTGCTTTTTCGAACTAGTGGCTTAAAAGGTTTTGTCAGATGAGAGGACTCCCCATTTTCACCTGAAAAATTATCTTCTTTTCCCATAACAGACCTTCTGACATGTACCTGCGCTATAAAGAACTAAAGATATCAAAACTCAAAAGATGCCAACTTTGCCATATCAACGAATGGAACTAGTAAATAGATATATGTCATAATAGCAAGAATGGAAAAGAGAAAAGACAATCATTTCACCATCAGAATAGCATGACTACGAGAAGATTCAGTATTCAACTTTGTGTTAGCAGCAATACGATGAGTTTCTCCCAATCTAAGCAACTCTAGAAAACTTTGTTGATCTCTAATTTCTACATGAGTTGCACCAGGTACCGAAACATCACCAGTTCTTGGATCTTCCACGATAGGAATACTATCATTAGATGGATCAAGAAGGTCTTGAAGAGTCTCCATATATAGCTAAACATTTTACAGAAAAAAGAGTGGTTAAAATTGTAAGCATCGAACAGGGACTTAAATAGATAGCATAGATTTATTAGAAGATTAGCAAATTAAAGAGAAGATCCTGAAATTCTACAATCATAAAACCAACACCAAACCCATTAAGTAGACATATTATTGAGCAAAAAACTTTGATATAGGGGCGTAAAACCTGCAAATATGAGACGGAGATTGAATCCGACTCTGGAGATATGTTTGTTAAAATATCCTCCATTGACCGGACCATTATTCCCCGATCAGATGTATCTTCCTCTCCTAATCGTCCAAGCGTAAATGTTTTCCCCGTTCCCGTTTGACCATAAGCCATAACAGTCCCGTTGTAACCATCCAGAACGCTCTACAAAACCAAATGGCAGAGCAGTTGATCATTGTCCAAATCCAAATCAACAAAAGGACAGCAAATCTAACAAGAGATGAACTCTCTATGAACCGACCACGAAGATGCTATATAGAAAACTACTGCATTTCAATACTAACAATGGCACAGGTTAAGTGGTAAAAAAAATGAGAAAAATTAACACACCTCCACTACAGGCTTAGCAACAACTTCATAGACACGTTTCTGCGATGCGAATTCAGTAAGCACCTCGTCGAATTCGTAGGTGTCAGAATCCCAATTGTTTTTCCTAAGTTTCAACCGTTTAAGCTGCGGTAAGGAAAATGCCAACTGTCAATACTGGACCACAAGCCAAGCCTTAACTAAACAGATCATAAATAATACCCAGGACAACTTTAACAAAAGCAAATTTTAAACTAAAAATAAATACTGTCTGAAAATTTGACAAAAGACAACCAAAAATAACAACAAAACTGAAAACACCTCTGGCTGGAGTTCTACACAATCCGCAAAATCTGCATCCGCCAATCTCTCTTCCGCATTCCGCGGTCGCAATCTCACTGCCACTCGAACTCTTCCAGGTACTATTTCACCAAGAAAAACAAAAGCAATACAAACTCAGTTACAAATTCATCATCTCAGCCGCACAAAACTACTTCCATTTTTTCAATTCTACTTTTCCGCTAAGAAATTCAGAAACCTAAAAACTGTTTTCCATTTTCCGAACTGGCATTGAGATTGAGGTGAGAAATTTTGAAAATGAGAGAGAGAGGAGGAGGAAGGAAGGAAGGAAAGAACCTCCATCGTTGTCCTTGAGAGAGAAGGAGGCGGGGCTGCTGCGGCGGACGGCGGATCCGGAGGAGTGAGAAGGAGGAGGAGGGAGGCGGGGCTTGAACGACGGCGTTTTGAGGTTGAGAGCAGGGCGATCCAACTTGAGGCCGCCGCGGGAAGAGTTGCCGTTGCGATTAGCAGCAGCGGAAGCCATGGGAGCGACGGCTGAGCTTCTTCACAGGAGCATCACCGAGAAGAGCAGTAGTGGAGTGGGGGAAGGGGTGGGTTTCGGTGGTTTCAAAGACAAAGGACAGAGACAAGGAGTGGGAAGAAAGGAAGAGAGAGAAAGAGACAGGTTCTGGAAGAGAGAGAAAATGGTGGGGATGAAATGTGGGACCAAGAGACAGAAACAAGGAGCGAGAAGAGGTGGAAAGTTTGGGTCCTACTTCTTGTCTTCGATGTACGTACCATATGTATGGCCAGTCACTTGGCCGTGCGAGAGTGCTTATTTGAAGGAGAAATTGTTTTACATCGAATTCGAAAATGTCAAATTGTCGCCGGTCCAGGCTTTTCCCCGTATTAGACCGTTTGTTTGATTGATTTTGATTCAAAATTTTATGCTCCGTTCTATAAATCTATTATATTTATATTATATTTTAATATAATATATTAAATATAATTTATATTTAAAGAAAAAATATTACATTTAAATATAATATGTATTTTAGTGAAAAGTATTTGAATTATATTTTAATAATAAATATATGATGTGATGAGTAAAAGTAAAAAAAAAAGAGAGAAAAAGAATATATGATGTAATTAATAAAAATAATAAAAAAAATAAAATAATAAATAATGATTATATTTGATTTAAAATGTGATGTGATTGGTATTTAAATGAAATACTTTTGTATTTAAGGAAAAATTATATTGTATTTAAGGAAAAATTACATTATATTTAAATGCAATGCAGAAAAAAATATATACCAAACATGGGCTTAGTTTCAGTTTTGTATTTTTTTTTTTAAATTAATAAAAATTATAACTAAATTAATCAGTTTTAACTCAAAATTTCGTTATATTCCAAACTCAAAATTTTGTTATATTCCATACTCAACTTATAAACCATTTAGACCTTTACTTTGCCTGCCTCAACTCTCTGGCCTCTACGCGTCATTTGTTCTCCATATATATATATATATGATAAACACTATCTTTAAAATAAAATAAAATAAAAAAAAGAAGAAGAAGAAGGTAAACTCTTTAGACCAAAAAAAAAAAAAAGAGAAAGAGAGTTTTTTTTTTTTTTTGGTTTCTTTTGCTCTACTTAGTTTGAATATAATATTTGTTGATAATGTTATTCAAATACAATTAATTTTATAACATATGTTTGAATCTTTTGTATTTATATTACGTTTAAATATAATATGTGTTTAAGATATTGGTGAGAAAAAATATATAGTATGATTAGTAAAGTAGATTAAAACAGAGAATTATGAATAATAATCGTATTTTGTATAAATTTCAAAGGATTTAGATTTGAATGCAATGCATAATAAATCAAACAAATATTGCATTACATTGAAATGTAATAAAAATTGCAATTGCAGTCCCGCATACACCATTAGAAACTTTTCTTTTAAGTAATTTTAATAAAAATAAATATTTTTTTCGATCGAAGATAATGATAAGATTAGATCAGGATCTATAATCAAGACTGAAAATAAGGTTAGAGTCAGTTTTGAAACCGAGCTCAAGCTTGAGCTTAGGCTCAATGTCAAGTTACGTTTCTAAGACCGAGGTGGGATTCTAGGATCGGAGTTGAGTTTTGAAACCAGGACTAAGGTCAAGTTTAGGTTTTGGTAGAGGTAAGATTTCGAACCAAGGTTAGGTTCTAGATCGGGATCTGAGGTTGGGACTGGGATCAACTTTCAGGTGTTGGTTTTAGAACTTTAAAAGTACGCGTATTCTACAACAAAATGGGTTTCTTTTTTCTTTTTTCTTTTTTTAACATGAAATAGGTTTCTGTTTAAATTTTTTTTCTTTTTAAAGATATTATTTACATAGATGATCAAATTAGAGTCATACTTTTATAAAATGACTACAAACAAACTTATTAAAAAAAAAGCAACAACAACAATAAACAAATAATGAAATTAGCCATATTATTATGACATAAATCACTTATATCTAATTTAAGTAAAAAAAAAAAAAAAAAGGTAGATTCCCTCGTTAAAAATCTACATCAAAAATTTCAAAAACCATATTTAGAAATAAATTTGAAACAAACCACATCCCTGATTTCATGTATGAATCCCAAATAAACCTAAGATCATGTCCTCACTGTACCATCAAGTGAATCTATAACTTAATTTGGCAAATGAAATTGGTTAATATATTTCCATTTTATGTAGTGATTTGGTCAATATAAAATGGATCGATAGATTACTAGTTGAAACTCGTTTTTACAATTTTGTTTTTTTAGTTGATTTTATGTATTTGAGTCTAAATAATATTGAGATTTACAAAGCTATATATTTGGTGAATATTTTTTATTTTTTCTTCATGACTCAATCAATATGGTTTTTACTACAATGATCTAACATGTCATAATCAAAAAGACCATGTTAATAGTTTTTCTTTTTTTAATTTTTCTTAAGACAAACATAAGAATTACAGTAATAATGAGATTATAATAGCAATATCATCTTTAATATTGCAAAGTCATTATAACCTAGGGTTGTTAAAGCAAGCCAACGGATCGAAACTGATTGACACACTAACCAACAGAATTGAAATCTTGAAACCAATGCCAGCAACCGATAAGTTCAGTCAAAAAACTGAAATACAAGGCTCAGTTGGTGGTTTTAGTTTCTCGGTGTTAGTTTGAAATTGAACTAACCAATGTAGTATGTCCTTCGTGTTCTCCGGTGACCAACAACGAGTTCTTTGTCTTCTCTAGTGACTAGAGCAACGTGTTCTTCTTCGTACTCAGTGACCAGCGTTTTGAACTTTGAAGTTTTCTTTGAAAGGACAAAAAAAAAAAGCCCTAAGCTCTAAGCGCAAGCCCAAAATTCTAAACCTAATCCACAGGCCACAAGTCCTACTATTCTTCTTCTTCTCCTTCCTCTCCAACTCGAACAATAGAGGCCTCCACTCTCATAAACACCGTCTCCTTCCACCTTCCTCTACAAGCACAATTGACTTATACCAACTAAGCCTAAATCGACTCTATCAGTGCGAAAATCGAACCAAGCCCCCCTTTCTTGATTAGTCATCGATCTCCAATTCAACAAGTCACAATGCCTCGATTCTAAATCGAAACCAATCGTAGGATCGTTTTTTGACTTATTTTTTGTCCTATAACAATGATGACGATGTCAAATATTTCAACAAAAAAAAAAAGAACAAATAGAAAAGATATTTAAAAAAATTACCTCTCTAAAAAAAAGGAAACATAACAGTAGATAATATATTTGCTTTTTAAAATTAGGTTTAATTTCGTTAATTATTGTAAATGCAATATCATAAGTATGAAAATATTTTAAAAAGAAATCGCATTACCCAAATAAATCATTGAAAAAGAACTGTCTAATTAAAATCCAACTCAGTAACAAAAATCCTAATTGCAAAAAAAAAAGAAAAAGAACCATCATGACATGTTATCAAATAATTTAACAAAAATTAGTTGTAAATATAGTTTAATGATAATTATGAATCTGACTTTTTTAAAAGATACAGAGTTTGAATCTCTCATTCTAAATTAAAAATAATAATAATTTAACCAAAAAAACTTCCTTCCTTAAAAATAGGGAAAAAAACTTCATAAAATAACTAAGCAACTTAAAATGGATATTCAAATTAAAAACATTATCCTTTCAAAAGAAATTAAAAGCATTATTCCTTAATTTAAGAAGATAAAATCCAGATGTTAAACTCCAGATGTCAGAAAATATTTTACATAAAAAGATAAAGTGAATATTAAAAAGGAAAATATAAGGAAAGGGTAAACGTGAAAAAAAAAATGTGGAATTCAATATTTGTTCAAAGCAATATATATGTTTAAAGGTGCGTATTAAAAAAAAAGTGGGGAAAATTATCATTTTGTGTAAATACTTAATAAAGAGATCGTTATTGAGGATTTAACTCATGATATTATAGACATGATTAAAACATATCTAAACTTATTTTGCATAATATGTTTGTTCCTACCTATTTGGCAAAAATATTCTATAAATAATTTATTGACTTCTTAACTACGTGCCATATTTCACTAGCATAATGCAACCCAACAGATGTCTAGTCAATATCTTATTTTTGAATTTAGATTGATATATGTTTATTTAAATAATTAAAATAATGAAAAATATCTTATTAATAATTGCGTATTGAACATAAGATATAATCAAAATCTTATGTTTTAGTAGCGTATTACACATAAGATATAGTCAATATCTTGTGTTTATTTTAATAATTAAAATAAACAATTGCCTATACTTTTCATAGTTTTTATTTTATAATGAAAAATAGAGGTTTTCAAATTTTTTCTCTCTGGGGCTCAATGAGAGGCTTTCTTTCTCACCGGCTTGCCGTGTGAGACGTTTTCAGTTTCAATTGTGGGATTGCGTTTAGTGTCTTTCGGAGATGGAGGACATCGTGGGGAAATGGAAAACTCTTTCAATCACGGAAGAGGAGGAGGTGGTGTATGGGGTTTCTAATAACGTTATGGCAAAAGGTGAGACTGTAGTTATATGGGGATTGCTAGGAACGTTGCTTACCGTGAGACCTTATAATTGGAAGGCTTGTCGATCTACTATCCCTGAGATTTGGAGGGCTTGATGATCACCGAAGTGGCAAGAGATTTATTTCTCCTTTCATTTGGTGATCAGAAGGAAAGAGATTCACTTTTATCTTCGGAATCAAATATTTTTATAAGTCACTTTCATTTTTTCTTTTTTTATTGAAATAATTTTTTAATATCCTTGATCATCAAGCGTCAATCGACCATAAGTCCAGTTGACCGATTTTTATTTTCTTTTGCATTTCAACCAAAAAAAATGACAAATTCATGTCTTGCAGAGTCTATTCAAATTCACAACAAATTCTATCCATTTAATTCGAATTCACAATAGATTTTATCTTATTCTTCTCAAATTCACAAAGGATTCTTCTTAAATTCGCAATAAATTCTATTTGATTCTTTCCAGATTCACAACAAAGTATAACTGAATCCATAACTGAATCTGTAGCTTCGGTGAAGAGAAAGATCCGACCCCAACAGAGAATGAAGCTTGACGGGAGGAAGCCACGATTCTCTTTTTCTCTCTTCCTCACTCGGATTTCTCTCCCACACCAATTGCAAACAATGCCAGAAAAAGCGACTAAGATGTGAAGCCAAGATCGGATTTGTGTTGTTCTAAGGGGAGAAAGAGAAAGAGATGGAGAGAGTTGAACCAGAGGGAGGGAGAGAGGATGAATAGAGGGTGTCTAGAATATAGAATTAGAAGGGAATAAAACGGATAATTTTTCATATAATAAAATGAAAATAAACTTAAAAGGGTAAAATATAACTAGCCTTAGTTATGAGGGGCAAAATTATAATTAGGTATTTCAAAAATGGCACCTCACCTAATTTTCTTTTAAAAAACAAAAGGATCATTTGTATGTTTACTCCTTGAGTTATAGTTATTGTCATTTTACTTTCTCAATTTTTAGTTTTGATAAATTAGTTTTTAAACTTTTGTTTTTATGCAGTTTTAGTCTCAAATTCAAATTAATGGATGAACTAAAATTTAATATAGATAATTATATCCCTTACATACTAACTTGAAATTTTATAAGAATAATTACATTATGTGTAAAATTTCAATGTAATTATTTTTTAAAATTTCGTGGAAATGAAATATTCATGAAATTAGAAAAATCTTTCATTAATTTCAATGTCAGGAACTAATAAAGTTGTCAAAAATAAAAATTTAAATTCGAAATTAAAAGTGTAGGAACTAAAGTGACATAATGTATACAATTCAGAGATTAAATAAACAAATTAACCAAAAATAAACTGTAGCTATTAGTTAAATTACAAGACAACCATTATAAAATTATTTAATTCTTGTTGTACACTATTCATTCAAATTGCACTCCTCGAAAAATCATACTGATATTCACTTGTTTCACGTCAAGCCAGTTATAAATGGTTATTTTATCTACAGATCTATGCCAACATGGGTCCATATGTCAAACCAGTTCTCCAAAAAACTAGTGGGAGACTACGGAAATAGCCTTTTAGAACACTACTTCAAAAAAGTATACATTACATTGTTAGGTTGAGGTCAAGGTTTGGTTTCAGTCTCAAATTTGGGATTAGGGGTCTAGTTTCGGGAATAAGGTCGGATTTGGATATCAAGACTAGGATTGAAGCTCGGGATTTGTGTTTTGAAACATGGTTTGTAATCGAATTGGGTTTCAGAACTTGGATCGAGGGCAGGTTTTGAGACGATGATCGTGATTGGATTTCAAAACTGGGGTTTATTTCAATTTTCAAGACTAGGGTAGTTTTTAAGATTGGGGTAGGGGTGCGAGTTTTAGAATCGGGGTTAATGTTAGGTTTTGGGATATAGGTTGGAGCTTAAGGGTCGGAACTGAGGTTTTAAATGTCAAATTTTTATTGAACGTGTGTATCACATAAACGCAATAATATAATACATTTGATTTATTGAATAATTCCTTAATTATAAAATCATAAACTTTTCTTTACCATATTCTTTCTCAATAAATAAATCCTTGTCTATTTGATTAAATAGTAGATGTGTATTTATCTTTTTTTTGTATTGTTTAATCTAAAAAAAGATTGGTAAATCTTGAATTTTAGTATAATTGAGATCTTGCTTTTGTGTCAAAAAAAAAAAGCATTATTTAGAAAGAGGAAAAGAAAAAGAAAATGAAAGAAAGAAATACTTAATATTTACTTTTTAAAAGGAAAATTTTATATGAGACATTTTTTACTACATTTGTTATTTATTTTACATTTATAAAGTAAGTCAAAACTAAAATTAGAGTGGACACACGTGATTACGTCGGCTCCATTCTATACGAAGGATTAAGGAGGTGTTTGGTAAACGCATTGCATTTTGATTGTATTTGAATGAAATTTGTTTTTTGAATGTTGTATTTGGTTAAAAAGTATTTGTTTTGTATTTGAATGAAATGTGTGTTTGGATGAAAAGTATTTTAGAGTTGAAAAGTTGATGTGATCAATAAAAGTAGAGATAAATAATAAAATTAAAAAATTGATATGATTGTTTTAAAAATATTTTGAATAATAATTATTTTCGTAATACTATTATAAAATTTATATTTAATATAAAATTATATTATATTTAAATAAAATTAAAATGAAAATTTTCTCCACTCGCCCTGTCCTGGTTTCATACCAACCATGCATCATTCAAGCTGTCAACAATCCAGCATCAAATTTGAGGATATCTTAAAAAAAAAAAATTTAATGAAAAGTATTCATTCCGCTATTCAATCCGTGATAAAAATAGCTATACTTTTGTATTATAATAATAATAAAAATCTAAATGCTATCTCGTTTTTCTTTTTGTCTTTTTCTTCTTTTTTTTTTTTTTGTTTGTTTATGGAATTGTATGGTGCACAATTCATGCGAAACAGTCGATTCATTTCCCCTTTTTCCTTTAGAATTATCCTCTTTTTAATTTTTTAAGACTCAGCCTTCCTTTTCTTTTTCTTTTTAAATTTCAAAATTTTTCAGCATCAATGATATATTTCGGATGGGACCTTATCTGCCCTTATCCGCAAGATTCTTTTTGGCGCGTTAGCGTGTAAGCATAAAACAGGTCTATTCCTATTTTCTTACAGGTAACATTAGAAATTGATTAGAGTTGGAGAGCGGCTTTGTAAAAAGGTTTATTATAAAATTATACGACTCAATGCACCAAACAAACCCAACCTTTTCTTATTTACGTAGAATACCAACAAATGTGAAGTGCTTGTTAAACACATATATATATATGTATGTATGTATAATTTGGTCCTTCCAAAATAACCATATTTTCAATATTACATACATAAGTTCTTTTTTTTTTTAATTGCACCCTAAATTTATATATAGTTTAATTTGTCCCTTGAATTTCTTAATTTAGTAAGGTAGATTGACAATAGAAGGATGAGACAAAAAGTGCACAAAAACACTTAACCTCTGTTTGAGAGAGAGGCATGAAAACTAGAATAAAATATTTAGATGAAAATATTTGGTTTGTCATTTGAATAGATATTTGAATATTGATATTTAGAAAGAACATTTAGTAACGACCCTACCTAAATGCAATCGTTACTTAATCTTCATAAACATAATTACTTATATTGATCTTAAACTTAATCACAAAATTTCATAATTTTTTTATAAATAAATAATAACTTACATGAAATTCACGATCATTCTACCTTTTCTTTGTTAATCCAAAAAATACATTTTTGAAAGGATTGTATTAAACTTAGAAACACATTATTGTTTTGTTTTTTTTAAGTAAAATTTAAACTTAATAATTTTCAGACCAAACTAATTACCTAATTTAAAACATCAACCTACCAAGCCCACTTAATTAAAGCACAGATATGCCTTAAATTTGGTTCCTTATGAACCAATCTACTTGATAAAATAAAAATCTTATTATAATTCAAATACAAATAGACAAAAGGACCAGAAGTGTATTTTAAAATGTTAATCATGGCTGAAACCTGGATAGTAAAAATTAAGCCAAGCATTCATTTCATATAGGTTATTTATAAAAGTCAATTCCCTGATAGAAATTAATATAAAAAAATTAGTCATTTAAAACTTAACATAATTTTGAAAAACTTTCTTAGGGGGTGTTTGGTAAACGTATTACGTTTTAATTGTATCTGAATACAATTCTTTTTTGAGTGTTGTATTTGATTGAAAAATATTTATTTTGTATTTGAATAAAATGTGTGTTTGGATGAAAAGTATTTTAGAGTTGAAAAGTTGATGTGATTGGTAAAAGTAAAAATAAATAGTTAAGACTGAAAAGTTGATGTGATTGTGTTTAAAAAACTTTTGAATAGTAACTGTTTTCATAGCACTATTGAAAATAATTGTATTTGAATGTAAAACTTTCGTTTGGTGTAAAATTGGTTTTCGTAATACTAAAAAATATTTACCAAACGTTCTGTTAATTGTTGAATTACATTTTGATGGCAGTATCCATAACCTATGCATCCATCATCTTGACTCAATTTATCAGTTCATCTAAATTATCGTGTTGTCTACTGCATAAATAAACATTAATGAGTTTTCGCTCAGTAAGTACAAATTTAAATCTTATGTAAACAAAATGAATATAGCAACGTATGACATTTTATGAATCATACAATTATGATTGTTTCTTATTTCTTGTTTCTTGTTTCTAAACTTTTTTACTTTGGGCCCCTATATGTATATACCTATAGCACCGACCAATGAGAAGTTGGGGGGAGTCACCCCAATCCAACATACATAAGGTCATCTATAAAACTATACATAAATCCTCTATGATACTTAACTTTCTTTCACTTTTACTAATCTTTTTCTTTCTTAGGGTAAGTATGTAGTTATGATCATGTCCCATAAGAAAAAATATATATATACATGAGATGTCCATAAAAAAATACATAACATCTATGCATAGGTAAAATATGCTCATTACTTCTACATTTTTTTATTTTTATTTTTTTAATCTTAACCTCTTAATGTACGTACACATTGCGTATAACCAATGAGAAGTTGGGGAAACTGACTCCCAACTAATCCCAAGATCATCATTAAAAACTTACATAGATCCTCTTTGATGAAGATTAGTACGACATTCTTAAAACTAATCTTTTTTACTTTCATTAGACTCAAATGAGCATGTAATTATGTTCATCACTCAAAAGCATATATATTAAGAACCACATAATACAGAGACATCATAATTATTTCCAATAATGGGAAAAGCATCAATACAAATGCACACTAGAGTGCATCAAGCAAATATATCAATGTTACATAATATAGAATTCTCACTTTCATATTCAAATCACAAGCATAGTGCTAACTTTCACATCAATAGACAAGTTCCATGCTATAGATGAGATTTTTACCTACCTGAATTGTACGTTTAACATTTGCCCATTAATCTCAACCTCATAATGTTGTTTTCTGTTCAAATTAAATTGACACCCGACTAATTAAAAAGGAGTGTTATTATATCAATCACCTTCTTTTTTTAATTAGTTATAATATTTAAATCTTATTCCTCATTTAAAATAGTTCAAAAATTAGATTAAAGTTATAACTATGTTATATATAAACTTAAAAATCATTGAACTCGTAAAACCACTTATAAATTCTAGAATTAAAAATTAAGACATGAATGCTAAGTCATAAAATCATCCAAACCCATCAAGTTAACTCATAAGACTACTTATAAATTCAATCACTAGTTATTGTTAGATTTAGGGGGAGTTTGGGGGAGGGTGTTGGAGATGTTATTTTTGGGTTGGAAAAAAGTTGTTTTAGAGAATGTGTTTGGGAGAAAAAACTGTTTGAGGTGAAAAAATAAAAAATTTTAAAATTTTTTTAAAAAAAAATATCAATATGGATATTGTTTTGTTCCTCTCGAAATTCTATGCAATTTAAAAAAAAATTATTTCATTTGGACTTGTATACAAAAAGTTATGAATTTTTAAAGTTTGGAGTTTACTGTAACGTTTTGGAGATGTAAATAGTGAAAAATAAGAAAGTTTTGGAAAAAAGTGAAAATTTAGGGGCTGTTCAAATGACTCCTTAATAAAAATTTATCAACATAATGACTTATTTTTTTTTAACATCCAAAAATTCAAACTTGTAATAAAACAATTTTATAAAACATTTCGACACACCATAATTACAAGATGTGCTAACTCAGAATAATTACATCATATCATATCAATATAAACTTAAATAATTGATAACAAGCTAACCAGTAACTTACTTTAAACCTGTATCAAAATAATATATATTTTATTTAAATCTACTTTCACTACTTTATTTGATAGTATTAAAGTATTGATAATCAATTAAAACAATATATATCTATATAAACATATATATTCCTTTTAATCTAACATCGTTTCATCTTCGAGAAGAAAAAAAAGAATCTGACAGATTTGTTTTTTTTTTTTTTTATCATCCATATATTGTGGATGTATAGGGCCTGACTTAACTCACCTACATATAAAATTTTCTTTTTTAAAAACTTACCTTTTCTTGCATTTTTTTTTCCTTTTTTTTTAATGGCTGAAATTATATATTATAAATATATATATAAATCTGTATATTAATATATATGTATATTTAAATATACATATATATATACAATTATATATACATCACCCTATTCAATCCTATCTTATAATCTTTATTATATCAAAACTTGTTTTGATCCTGGACATTGGTTTGGAGATATTTTCTTATCATATTATACTTTATTCAATACAAATTTTGCATGATGATGGTGCAAAATAGTTCCGAATTGATGACTTTTTGCATTGTCAAACAAATCATTCTGACAGTAGATTTTATTAAATTTTAAACTGATTGTTATATCAATATTGAGAATATAATCTAACTTACTTATATAACTAATTTACTTGAAAGCTGTAACACTTTTTAAATCTTTTAACAGTACAGAATTATATTTTGTCTTCGTAGTACTTGTGATTTTTTTTTTTTCATTTGAATTATCATACTTAAAATTAAATCATGAACTTAGAATGTTATTAAAATTCTTAGATCACGTGTTATGTGATCATATGTTTTCAACTTTTTTTCCCCCTATCTATTCACATTAGTAGTGTAACACGAAATTTATTCGAACACTCAAACAAGTGCATTGTAACTTGAGATCTACTGTTCATGGAATTATTATCACGAACGGTTAACATGTATATCTTGATTTATGTTTAATTCTGAAATTTGTGCCTTTGACAAGCTTAAGAATGCTTAATTATTTTATACATACATATATATATAAACACACATATAAATGACCAAAATTTTATAAACTTCCAATTAATTTCTTAATAGAAAAACTATTCGGATCAATTTCTTGCAATATGTCTTGACTTCAAATTTTCATTCATAGCACTATAGTCTGAAAATCATAAAGACATATAAAATAAATGTGCTTTTAAGACATAAAATTCACACTTTATTCCTAATTAAATTTAGGAATTTATATTGTAAATTTTCCGGACATTACAGGTCTGGATAGAAATATTTGTATTTATATTTAGATAGTTAGTGAGTGATTTGAATTGTTGGAATTAAAAAATACAAAAAATTTATATATATTAAAAATATCAATATAAAATTTGTTTCATTCGTCTTAAAATTATATACAATTAAAAAAATCATCTCATTTAGACTTATATATACAAAAGTTATGAACTTTTAAAATTTGAATTCTAAAGTTATAATATTAATTATGAATAGTAAAACTGAGTTTGATTTTTAAAAAAAGATAAAAAGTTAAAAATTATATCATTTAAATAAAGTGTTTCAAATGAAAAATAAAAAATAAAAACACATATGTAAATTAGCTATAGAAATAGAATAGTTCCCCCTTTAAGAAAATGAGTGAAACCAACATATGCTTAGTAATATATATAGACACAATGATGAAGCTAGACATATATTTTAGTGGGAGCTATTAATAAATTTTAATCTTTTAAAATTTTTGGGGTTGAATAAAGTTTAGCAAGGCTCATGCAAGAATTGTTAATTTTTAGTGGGTAAAAATTGAAAAACATCTTTATTTGGGGAGCTATGTACATTGGGATATTCAGATATAAACGTTTAGAATGAAAATATTTGAATTGTCATTGAAATAAATGTTTAGATTTTTAATATTATGTTAAAATAATTGGTGAGATGTTTGAATTGTTCAAGTTAAAAAATATAAAAACATGAAATATGTTTCAAAAAAATTAATATAGAGCTTATTTCGTTCATCTCGGAATTTTATATAATTTTTTATAAAATAATCCCATTTGGACTTATATAAGTAAAATTATAGACTTTTTAAGTTTGAGTTATAAAGTTATAATAAAAACTGTAAATAGTGAAATTGATATTATTTTTTAGAATTGAAATTGTGCATTAAAAGAAAAAACCTTATTTTACAAGATTATATAGATAGAATAGTCTCCATTTGTAAAAATAGCTGAAACAAACGGGGAGCCTCCCCATTGGGCGCCACATGCCTCCACCGCCATATAGACATGCTCCCTCTACGCAGTACCCAAACAAAACGGAATCTATAATCATATTGTCAGGAAAAAAAAAAAAAAAAAGCCTCTATTGCAACCAAAAAAAAAAAGATGCTTCTATTGGCAAGATAAAATCCTGAAAACATTGGCAATCTTGTTTGTTACACTAGCCATTGGGCCCTTTTTTTTTTTCCTTCTAGAAACACTAGCCATTATGATAGAGTGATTGTCCGAGTTAAATGTTTCAAGTTTATAATGGAAAATCATAAAGTAATGCCAATCTCTTTATCAAAAAATAAAAATAAAAATAAAAATAAAAATAAAAATAAAAGTCTTTTTTTTTTTTTTTTTGCTACAAACACCAGCCATTATGCTTATAATAGAGTGATTGTCCAACTTAAATGTTATTCAAGTTTATAATGGCAACTCATAAAGCAATGCCAATCTTTTTATCAAAAACAAATAAAAGGTGGTGTTTAAATAAGGGGTTGTCTACTATTCTGGTTCAAACTTTTCTTTTTTTTTTTTTTTTTTTTCTTTTCCTTCGTTTGAAGTGTTAAGATGCAAATACGTCTTATAGGCTTATTCTGTTTAAACCATTTGATTTAAATGGAATGTCTAAATTTTGTCCCTTATCAATAGGGACCCCAGCATCGGTCACCATCTTAATAAAAATAGAAAAGAAGTATAGTAACAATAATCATATCCCTCTAATGAGACAAGACAACCTTAAAAAAGGTTACTTAATGGGAAGGAGGATGAGAGAAATATTCTATTACACAAATGAGGTTGGCACTATGATTGCGGCAGTGTTGAAAAAATGACTTTCATTGCTTTTGATGCAAACATTTTGAATTCCTAGAGCAAAAAGTGGCACTAGTTTAGTAGGTAACTTGAAAAAAAGAATAATAAATTAAAATAAAAACTTGTGGAGGCTCCAAAAACAGGACAATTGCATCTCACCTTGCAATCTACAACCTTATTAGAAAATGTGGCTTTGCCGTTCTCAAATTATATGATTTCTAATTGAAGTAGTTATTATCAAGTGACCCACGTAATCTTAGTCAACTTCTATGTTAGGGGAAAAGGGGACAAATAAATAACAATAGGTTGCATAGAATAACTTTCATTTGTGATCTTTCTTTGACTAATTGTTCCTCCTTTTTACATAGATCTTAGATTATCTTTTCTCTTTTTAATTGGTCTTTGTAAACTTAATCATTGATGTTAAAAGAGAAAATAGTGAAAATAACTCCTTTAATGCATTGGAATAGATAGATGATGGTGTTGCGATCTCATCTCCTTTGAAATCCTATCACAGTGGTGATTTTATTGTTATTGAGAGTCAATCACTATTGCAATATCATCGACGTCTAGATTGGGTCGCATCGATGTTAAGATCAAGTCACGATCGCAATCCCATGAGCATTACTAGTGCGGCGTCCTCCAATTGATGTTGGGAGAGAGAAAGAAAAGAGAGATGGTGGAGAGAGGAAGAGAAAAACAAAAAAGTAAAAAACCAAAATCAGGGTTGAAAGGGAATATGGCTTGTACTAAAATTAAAATATGTTAATGGTTATGCAATTTACCTCAAGTCAAATAACAACAGGACCACATTCCCAATGCAACCCGAGCTTATGGCTTTGAGCCGTGTGGCAAAAATCCAGGGGTGGACTAAGGTCGTGATTGAATGGGATTGCAAACTATTGTTGGAGGCGCTCGTTCGGGTACTGCTTGCCCAGATTGAAAGTTGGAGGCAGACTTTCGTTAGGTAAAACAGTTGGTGCATGAGTTCCTTTTTTTTTTTTTTTTTTTGCAGTTTTATTGGTGAGAAGGGAACGTAATAGAGCAGCTCATGCCTTATGTAGTTGGAATTTTTGTTCCAAATTTTCTGTTTTTCTCACTACAGGGATGGTTACCCCCCTCCCCACTTTAAAAACTGTTTTGCTCAATGGGAGCTTTGAATAATACACTCATATTATGTTTGTTTGATCACTCCAAATTTGAAAAATAAAAAAATTTTCAATTAAAAAAATTTTCAATCTAAGAAAATGAATATTTTTAAATTTCTATATCTGAACATTCTAAATTTGAAAAATAAAAAAATTTTCATTCTAAAAAAATGAACCTTTCTAAATTTCTATATCTGAACATCTAAATTTTTTCATTTTTGAAAAATAGAAAAAGAGTTCTCTTAAAAAAAAAATTTTTCACCTACCTATATAACTTTTCACTTTTAAAAAAAATTTCAAACAATTTTTTATTTTTCATATCTAAAAATTTTTCATTTTTCAAACAACAACCACTTATCTAAATGGATCATTAAAGTTCAAAAAAAAATAAAATAAAATAAAAAAGTAACAAAATAGCCTACAAGTGCAATTTCTCATGTTTAATCTGGTTTTCTGCTTAATTAGCTGGGCCTTATCCATCTGGGCTACAGCCCATAGATCCACTATAGCAACATACAGCCTAATGATTATAAAGATTTTAAGGTAAAAGTATGAATATTAGAAATACCAGGAAAAAAAAAGTACACATATTATCCTATTTATAATAATTTTAAGATTTTTATTCTCTTATAATATTAAATAAAAAATAATTTTAAAGATTTTAAGGTAAAAGTATGAATATAAAGTAAAAATTATTAACAGATACACTAAAAGGGTAATTTTCACCGTTTCATCTAATCTTAACCTTGTTTGAGAGTCCATATCCTACCTCTATTTTTAAGGTTGGTTTTTAAAAGCTTTTATTCTAATTGACTATGATATAAATCTACTTTTTCTTTTCTATTTTCATGAAACTCAAATTTGTAAAAAAATTCCTTTACTTAATTATTTCATGTTGAAGTTAGTGCTTTTTTTTTTCCCTCTCAATGCTTATAGAGATGAAAAGAACAAAATAAAATCCATCTTATCCTTCAAAATTCAAACACATTTTAGGGGTTTATTTTCAACTTGTATTTCAAAAAAAAAAAAAGCACACATTTTGAAATATTCACTCATTTAAAAAAAAATCCAAAAGTCAAACTCTAACCAATTGTCCAAATGGACCCTTACAAATAATATTAAAATATTATGACAATACAAGATTAATGCTAGGGAAACCAAGTCCAGCCATGATTTTTAAGTACAAATTAATGTGGTTTGTAAGTTGTTATTTTTTAGTAATAGGTTTTGTTAGGTTTTTTAGTGTTGGCATTTATGACAATTTAGGAAAAATCAGAAAAATTAGAAGTATATGTAGGTTTTGCAGGTGTTTGTGTAAGTTTTGCAAGATGTGCTACAGGATATTACAACATCTGCGCAGTTTCAGTGAAGTACCAGATGTGCTACGAGATGTTACAACATGTATTGTAACATCGAGTTTTGCTGCATATTTATGAAATTCAATTAGGATTGAGAGAATCACGGCAAATCAGGATTTGGGGAGTTAGTTAAGATATGGATAAGTCTGAAAAAAGGATAAACTAATTTAAATTGGATTTTCTAATCCTATTTAAATTAAGGTATCAAAAATCTCAAGATTTGTTATATATATTGCGATTTTTATTTGAGAAAATGTGCAGATATATTTTGGATCATATTTGTAGAATATCTATTCGGAATAATTGAAATTTGAATTTTTGAGATGTTCCAACAGATATTGCAACATTATCTGTAACATCTTCAAAATTCAAAATAAATTCGAGATTTTGAAGGAAATCTTTGAAGTTCTATATAAGGACTCACAGAACTCATCCTTGAGTAAGAGAGCAAGAGTTTTAATCGTGTGATTTTGAGTCCTTAGTGATATTGAAGCTTTCTACATTATTTGTGTCTTTCGGGAGAAAGATTTGAAGTCTTCGAGAGGAGACAATAGCAGTTGAAGGGATTTTAACATATGCTTGCAAGGGGATCTTACTGAACGAGTTCATTAACAGGATTCAAGACGACCGACGGCAACAACGAAGAGGGAGTCTTTAGATTACATAAGTCCATTAATGCTTGTAATCTTTTGAGTGTTAGTGAAGAGTTTAACGTTTGGGCGTGGTCTCGAATAATAGGAAAATCGAACCTCGTTAAAATTGTCTGTGTTATTTATTTACTTTCTTTTGGTAATTAATTAATTGAATTAATTAATTAAATCTGGTAAATATTATAAAAACAGATCTTACAGGTTTTTAAATAGTTACTACGTTAATTAAAATAAAAACTAGTGCTAGATATATCAATTCTAATATCAATTTTTAAATATTAACTTATTTGACGATAAGTTATAATATTTTTAATAATAGATGTTTTTAATTGATATGACAACCATATCAATAGAAGAATGATAACTTACACATCACATGAGATGGTACTCAAAAGTCTTGAAATAAGATTTAGTATGTTAGCATTTCTCAAATTCAAAAGATGACATTTATCATATTAAAAAATGATAATTTACCACCATATAAGTTGACAATATAATGACAAATGGTAAAAAAAATTATTAAATTAATTACAGTGTGATTATGAAACATAAAACGTGAATATATTCTAATAATTTCTATTTATTATTTTTTCTTTTTCTGGAATTAGGATGGGGATTCTACTTATGGAATCAAGAATTAAAATTGTTGTATTTCTTATACACGGGTCATGTATTATGAAATTACATTTAGAAAATCAACACCACCACGATTGGGTAGAAAATTATCTCTAACATTTTATCCGCTTCCCGATAATACATTAACCTTCTTTATTGAAAGAATAATTTTGTTCCCCTCAATAATCGAAAACAATATTCTTTATTGAAAGAAAATTTTTTTTCCTTTTCAATTTTGTTCTTTTAAATGGGACTGTAATTTTCATTAAACTGAAATAAGATCGGCCTTAAAACAGTACAAATTGGAATTACATTGTTCCAAAAATAAGAGACATTGACATAAAGACACAGTTGGCAAGGTAGTGATCAACATGATTCCTCTTACGAGGACAGTTCCACTATTTGATATACCTGTCGTAGCATGGAGGATGAGCAGGATACTACTGGAGATGATAAAAACAGTAGTGATGAGGATGAGTCAACTGAGGATGATGAAAACAGTGATGACGACGACGATGACGATGACGATGGTGGTAGCGATGGTGATAGAGGTGATGATGAGAACATCGAAGAGGTAAATGGGAACGAGGAGGCTATTTTCATTTTTCATTTTTTTAATTTAAAAATTAATTTATGGCATTTACACTCTCTAGGGACTATAAATTACTCAACCTAGTTTGAAAGAGAATTTACTGAACAAAATATTAGAAAAATTTATCAATGTGTTATCTTTCTACAGCATGATGACTTTTTTCTGGACAGCCATGAAATAAAGGTATACTTGTTGTTCGGTAATGAAAATCAGTACGAGGATTATGTCGCTGGCTTGGATAGTGCCTTGACGTGTATCAGAAATTAGCAAACCAGTTATGTACTTCTTTTGTGAATTTCTCACTCGGCCCTGATGAGTTGGTTCCTAATCCAAACCCAAATATCTTGTGTCCATGCATTGATCATGAGGTTATCTACAAAGGAGATGGCGATGATGTTTTTGGCTTGTTGCAGCTTTCATGGGAAAGGTTTATTAGCTCCTTAAGAATTGTAAACTTCATAGATAAGGATAATGAAGATGCAACCGTAAATGTTACTGTACTTCCGACTTAAGATGTGGATGCATATCAAGAATTAAGTTTTAAGTTCCTAGAATAGATAGACAGTTTTCCTTTATTTTTTAGAGCCTTGAACATGCAGCTTGCTGGCATCATCTAAGAGCAGCCACTATACCATTTCCATAGCAAACGTAGCTTGAATCCACACTTTAGGCTAATTCGTAATAATAGAAATCAAGAGCCATTAAACTATCTGTTACTGGTGTATTGTAGCAGGAGGTTTCGGAATTGAAGTTGATCTAGATAGTAAACAAATTGATCCCGGTGCTTTTGAGTTTACAGAGAGCTAGGAGAAGTTCATTAGAGCTTTAAGGAGGATTTTTGCCCGAAGAATGTAGCGTGGTAACTTATTGCTAATACCTTTTATGCTAAAAGCACGGATTTGGGTTTTGTTTCTTTTAACTTGGATGCTTGTCTCTTGTATATTAAGGAATTCTTGATTATTTATTTGTTTGTTAAAGTCTCACTCTTCTCTCCTTGCAGGCACTCCTTGGAGATTGTTGTGACCTGCCAACCAGACAAGGGGGGCTACGGCTAGGGGCAACCTTTACTTCTCCATTTTGCCACCATTATTTGTCTTCCCACCTCTCATTTCAACTTGTGGTTTCTTTTGTATTGTGATCTTAACCATTTTTACATGTTCAAGAAGGCACCTTGATGGTTCGTACAGGTGAAGAAGTCCCTAGGAATCTTCTTCCTTTGGGTCTCTTTGTGTCTAACTGGTCCCATCAACATGTTGGAAACCCTATCAAAGCAACACATCATCTTGTGTTCAATAGTGCCTCCGGACATGTTAACATTGATGTCAACTATCTGGAGTATGCTACATCTTTCATCCTCACTACATCATTACTAGGAGTGCCCTAAGAGGGAAAGACATTTTTATGTATTTCATTTATTTTTGAATTGATTAATAAAATATTAGAGATTATTCATTTTATTACTATATGTCATCATCTTATTTACATGTTAAAGTAAATGTAAACAAATATGGTTTATTTACTACTTGATATTAAACTGTTAGAATGTTGTATAAAATAGACTTTTATATGTGAGAAGACAATATTCTAAAGTAAGTAGTCTAAATCCATTGTCTATTGTTTATAGGGTTAGAGTGAGTATTTAACTCATGTTAAGACTATTATGTTATCTAAAACCAATTGAATAGATGGTTTGTTTTGACCATCTGGAGTGAGTTAATTCCCGAGTAGAGATACAGATATGTTATTTAGTGGTGACATATTGGACTTAGAAGTGTAATTAATCTATGTAGTCTGCTTAAGTGGATTAATTCACTTTTAATGTTCATTATGTAATAACCTTAATCTTGAGTAATTATATAGCTTCATGTGTATGACTTGTATACTTTGATGTTCCAAAAGCTAAGGCGTTCTCGAAATAGTAAGTTACTAGATTGATTCATTGGATACATGACTTATATACGATAAATGGTTTACTTATAGATATGGAATCATATTTCTAATAAGTAATAAAGGTTATCCTCTTAACGGTATTATACAAAATGTGAAAATGGATAAGGCTTGTTTGCTTGGCAAATGGTTTATTATTTATATATGGTGAATAATCATTTTCCTATTGGATGTATAACGAATCTTTAAGATAGAGTAATCAAAAAGTTGAATAAACTTTGACCTTAGGTTAATCATGGATATCATATGAGGGTGTTGCATATATGACAAAGTCATTGGACTACAGCTATTTACTAGCTTACGTAATACGATATATAATTGGGAGTGTAATTTTAAATTTATAGTGGTCTCACTTTAAAACTAATAATTATGTCATACGAGGGCGTTGCATAGACTTTGATATTTGGTTAAGCATAGATATCATATGAGGGTGTTGTATATATGACAAGGCCATTGGACTGCAGCTATTTACTAGCTTATGTAATATGATATATAATTGAGAGTGTAATTTTAAATTTATAATAGTCTCACTTTGAAACTAATAATTACGTGATTGATTTATTTGGTATAAAATAATTAATTATATAGATTATTAGAGTCCACATTATACATGTCCATCCGGTCCATTTACTAATTCCACACAATTTCTTAACGGATAGTAATTGATCGTGGTATTTTTTATAGCTTGAATTCTTAGATTTAGTGAAGAAAAAATCCATATACATCTAAGTGATGTGGGTGTTTTTTCTAGTTAAAGGTAGAATAAGAATTTTGTTTTATTTAATTAATGAGATAAATATTTAATTTGTTCAAATATTTATTTGAAAGATATGATTTAAAATTTAAATTGATTATATTTGTGTTTTGAGATATATATGAGATTGATTTGAATTTTAAAATATATAGATAAATTAATTAATTATTTAAAAAATTAATTTAAATATATAGATAATCTTATTTAAATAAATGTTTTAAATTAAATACTGATATTATCTTATTTGAATTTAAGTTGAAACAAAATCTTGTTTGTTTGTGCTTAAAGTAGGCGCAGATTTAAGAATAAAGGAAAGAAAAGATTTTCTCCTTATTTGATTTTATTTGAATAATTATTATATAATTGTTTATTTCAAATAAAGTTGTCATAACTTTAATTTTAATTTAATTGGGTTTATAAAGCATTATCCATGCAAATAAAATCATAAGATTTATAAAAATTGAAATTTGAATCAAATTTTCAGTTTCCTTTGCCTATAGGTGGACTTTTTCTTTTTTTTAAAAGATTCCCCATGGAGAAAAAAGGCCACAGAGCAGGGAAAGAGAAGGAAAATCATTTTACATGTCCTATTCAAATTTAAAAACCACTTAGTGCATTCACTATAAATAGGACTTTTGGGGCTCTTATTTTTTTTAGACCATAAACTCTCAAGTGAGTGAATTTATTATTATAACTCTCACTCATAATGATAAATTTCTAGAGTTCTTGGGTGGTTGAAAGGAGACAAGCTGCACGAATACCAATAGAGAAATTGAATGCCCACACACTCCACCATTTAGAAATTTAAAAATTATAAACAAAGCTAGTTAGTTGAAGCTTTTTTGGTCATATTTTCCAGTATTCTTAGTGTTTTCTTCACAAGGTATATAGATTGTTATGTAATTTATTGTATATGGAAATACAAGTCAGTATGATCTTTTAAAATTTTTTTAAAATTCTGCTGTACCCGTTTTCTGATTTTAATACAAGTGATATTAGAGCCAACTCGTGATGATGCCACATAAATAAATTAAACGATTTAGTTTTTTTATATTGTATGGATTTAATATTTAGATAGTGGCATTCTAAGTTTCCTTTATGTTGTTATCATGTGTGATGTATGATATATGTGGTTATTTTAATTTCATTATTATTATAAGCATGCTTAATTTTGCCCATTATGCTTCCTTAGAATTTAGAAAAATTATATTTAGGAAATTTCATGTAACCATGAGAACGATTTGTTGTTACCATAATTTTTCCATGGATTTATTTTTCTTTCCTTGAATATTTAGAATTTGTGTGTACCAAAAATTTTATAGGAATTATATGTAAATTATTCAAGAAGGAGATGTAGATTTAAGATTTTAATTTATTCTTTCTCAAATTTTGATTAAGGATTAAAGGTTGATAATGAGACAATTAGGAAATTACGTGATTCTCCTAGTGAAATTAGGATTCCAAATTGGAATTCTAGTGGTGTCACAAAAGAGGCACACATGTATGATGTATGATGTATGTGGTTATTTTAATTTTATTATTATTATAAGCATGCTCAATTTTGTCGATTATTTTTTTAAGAACTTAGAAAAATTATATTTAGGATTTTTTATGTAACTGTGAGAGCGGCTTATTATTATCATAATTTTCCCGTGGATTTATTTTTATTTCTTTGAATATTTAGAATTTGTGTACACTAAAAATGGTATAGGAATTATATGTAAATTATTCATAAAGGAGATGAAGATTGATGACTTTAATTTATTTTTTCCTAAATTTTAATTAAAGATTAGATATTGATAATGAGACAATTAGAAAATTATGTGATATTCCTAGTGGAACTAGGATTCCAAATTAGAATTCTAGTGGTGTCACAAAGGAGGCACACATGAGAAAGAAGGGCTAAGGGGCATGTTCGTGCCAGCCTTGGTGATGTAGGGCCCAAGGATGCTAGGCGTCCTCTCCTCCCTATGCCTGACCTAAAAGACCACACTTTGATGTGGCTCGACTTTCTAAAAATTGTCGTTTTTCACATTTTAATTAAATTAAAATTTTAAATTGTGTATAAAGATATGTTATTTTATTACTTATTCTCATCACTTTATTATTTGTTCGATTCATACACTTGCAAAAATCGACCATAAGTTTTTGATGTCATTGTCAGGGATAGTTAGTTATTAATATCGACATCAATTGATTTTAATTTTAATTTGAACTTTATATATATATTTTTCTTTTCGAGTGTTTTTGGTTTTAAAAAAATCAAAAAGTAAAAAAAAAAAGATTTTAGAAAAGGTTTTTATAAAAATGTCTCATTAACTAATCTTCACAAATTTTACCCAATGAGATTCAAAACCATTTCATAATGTCTGGTGGAGATTTAAGGATTTGCTAATTAAGTTTTTAAATCATAGATTCTCTAAAGAATGTCAATTTGATATATTTTTTAGTAGGTTGTGTTACACAACTAGGCAATGGTTGATGGTACCACCTATTTCTATCAACAATCCGTATATATAGCCTATTACATATTGGAAGAAATGATAAAATTTGATCTTTGAAATTGGAATTATTCAATGAACAATCAAATTTAGGAGAATAATTTTAATATTGAGGAGCTATGGATTTACATCTAAATTCAAAAGACGAAGGTGTCCTCTGGATTGCAAAACCAAGTTGCTCAATGCATAGAGATGGTGAATTAATTTATTGACATGATGGATAACATTATAGAGGAATCATTTGATACAGGAAGGCATATAACGACAGTGGTAGAGAATTTCAAAATATGGGGAGCATTTATTTCCAAGAGATCATATGTCATTGCCACCTTAAGGAGCCTACACCAAAAGAGGAGTACTTAAAGTTATTTCATGACGATGACTCTTTAATTGAAGAAAATTCACAAGAAAAAATCTTAGAAGCCCAACCTATGCCAACATCAATCTTTCAAGATCATATATATAAAGATCCTATGTGGTCAACTCCTTCGAAGTCATTAATAGTGTCAATCTTTAGGGTCCACTAAGCAAATTATTCAAAACGAATTTTTGTTGGACATACGTACTAAATCGTTCCACATCTAACTAAGCTTGAGGGCATCATTAACGAAAACCTGCACATGATATTGCATGACACTTATTACAGACTAAAGCTACTTTTTGATAAAACACGTTTTTGAATGGTCAAGATGATGACAATAAATCAAGCGTTTCTTAGGAGACAATTCAAGTTGTTTTTTCTTTATCTTTCTTTTATTTTCTTTGTGTGTTTATTTTCTGTTTTTTTTAATGTATTTTTCTTAACTATAGATATAGAAGGCATTCTATCAAAGCTCAAGAATAGGTCATTCTCTTCCTCAGTTTGCATTGTTGAAAATATATAGGTGCAAATTAGAAAGGATGAAGCTACTGATGCACTTTGGTATACCAGAAGATCTGCGCTGGATTATTAAGACTAAGGTATGACTATCTGATGAATTTCCCGAGTCATTTGATAAACATATGTCAAGAATGAGAAAAAGTACTTTCGCCAAGAAAAGAAAAAAAAGAAAAGAAAATGAGAATCTGTTTTATATGTGTAAGATGAAATTGCAACAAACATTGCAAAAGCATAGGAATAACTTTCATAAACCAAGATAAAAAAAATTCATTTCATAAAAGATGATTTGAGTGAAGAGTTATTAGATCATATTCTTTTGTCTCTGCACATTCGAGTGGATAAGTTCAAGGTATCATTCTTGATCTATGAAGTTTATTCGTAGATGAATGGGAGTGCTACAGTCTAGAGAATCTGATGTTAAAAGATCCTATTTGTCAATTTATAAGAAAACTGGATAAGAAATTCATCCTTAACTCATAGAGGATGTTTAAGCCATTACTGGATGTAAAACTAGAGGAAGATGTGAGCCACAATCATAACTATTGTATAAAATCTTTTTTTTTTTTTTTTTTACAGATTTCCTTTTTATTTTTCCCATATTTCCCTTTTATCATTATCATCATTATTTTTGCACCAAGTATGATTTTTTGACTTTTTCTTTTTGCATTGACCATGTATTTTTTACTTTTTCTTTTTATTTTTTTAATTTTTTTAACAACAGTCAATTTATCACCTGATAGACTTAACTCAGCATTCTTCTTTCTCACCTTAAACATATATATGCATTTTTACCATTGTCATCACACACATATCTATTTATAAGGTTAGAAAAAAGTGAGTTGAGATATAAAATCTTTCAATTTATAAGTTTAAAACTATTTATGTTTTCGGTAAGATTAATTTTTAAAAAATTTTCTTTTGTAAGTTTAAAATTATTTATATTTTCGGTAAGATTAATCTTTAAAAAAAAAAAAGAAAATTTTTGAAAGTTAAAAAGGGTTTTATTTTTGATATGCCATACTAAGATTTCACATGTTAGTTTTTTTCCCCCTCTATTAAAATGATTTTTCTTAAACATATCCATGTCCAAACTTTTTTTTTCTTTATGACCATTGTAACTCTTGTTTTCTTACGATACCCTCACCCATCCACCACCTTTTTTTTTTTTTGGGCTTTCTTTCATCTTTTTTCTTTCCTTATCTACCATTGAAATGATTTTTCCAAACATATCCCAATGTAGACAACTTTTTACAGCCTCTCAACTATTTTTTTTAATGTAGTATTATTTTAAATTTATTTTCTATTTGAGTATGTATAACAAGAAAAGATAGGTGGCATTTGGTATTGGTTTTAAAATGTTTTCTGTTTTCAAAAAAATTGAAAATAAGAATGTTTTGAAAACTGTGTTGAGATCATTTCTAAAATTGTGTTTGGTTATGTTTTCTGAATGTATATTCTTAAATACATAAAAATAAAATTTTGTTTGGTTATATATTTTGAAAACTCATTTTATAGGTAAGTATCTTATAAAAATATATTTATTTTTAATTTTAAAAAAATAATAAAAAAATAAATTATTAGTCATAATAAAAAAAAAATTTTGGTGGTAGGTTTTACAATGAGCGATAGGGGTGAAAGAGATTGGTGATTTGAGCTCTAGGAGGTGGTGATGGCCAGATTTAAGTCATAAGTTGATAATCATCGTCACGAGGGAGCCGTCATCATCATCACCAACCTATGATCATTAGCCTTCATCAGAGATAGATGTCATTATTAGACACGATCATGACTGATGTTGTATAGATAAAAAGAGAAAAAGAAAAAGAGAAGATGGAAAGAGAAAATGAAAACAAAAAGTGAAAATATTTTTTTTATTTTTAA
Source organism: Antiaris toxicaria (assembly GCA_035233585.1). Lineage (NCBI taxonomy): Eukaryota > Viridiplantae > Streptophyta > Magnoliopsida > Rosales > Moraceae > Antiaris > Antiaris toxicaria. The sequence goes on from CP141161.1 coordinate 13,138,005, forward strand.
AAAACTCAAAAAAACAACATAATTGAAAATAATATTTTTAAAATAATTTTAAAAATATTAAATAAATAAATACTATATTAAAATTATTTTTATTTTTTATATTTTTAAAAATAAAAATTCATAATTGACAAAAAAAAAAAAAAAACACACGCTATCATAATTTTTATTTTTATTTCGGAGGTCAGATAATCGCTCCACACTTTTATACCAAAACACAAGCATTTTGAAATTTTTTTTAGGGGGCATTTGGAGAAAATATTCAATTTTAATTTTATTCAAATACAATATAATTTTACATCAAATATAAATTTTACAACAGTGCTACGAAAACAATTACTATTTAAAACATTTTTAAAACAATCACATCAACTTTTTAATTTCACTATTTATCTCTACTTTTACCAATCACATCAACTTTTCAATTCTAAAATACTTTTCATCCAAACACACATTTCATTCAAATACAAAACAAATACTTTTCAACCAAATACAAAATTTAAAAAATAAATTTCATTCAAATATAATCAAAATGTAATACGTTTACCAAACGTCCTTAGTAAGTAAATTTATAATTTTATATTTTACTAATTTCATATAAATTCTGCCATTCTATAAATATTTGCAGTGGAGTCCTAGTTTTGCCCTTTTTCCTCGGCCACACATTATCAGCGCCGATTTCCAGCTTAACCCTAGGGAATCTGCTCCTCTCAGGTATGCTTCATCTCAACACCAAAGTATTCATTCTTATTATACTCCTTTTCTTTTTTCACGAATAACACGTTCTGATTGAAATAATAGGCAAAACTTTCTCGGAAGGAAGAAGATTTTCTCAGATCTGTGCACTAGGAAACCGAAGTTAAGAAATCAGAGAGTGATTTCTAGTGCAGAATAATTACTTCAACATGGAGATTACCACCGTCATTGCCATCATTACCAATCTCCATCATCGGATATCCCGGACCTCGCTCGCTCTGCACTAACTTAGTCTGCTACGAACAGAGCAATTTTCAGTCTCAGTTTCTTGGGTTTTTTCTGGGTTGGATATGGGGACTATCTTGAAGAGCTTCGTCGTTTGCTTCAAAGAGTCGGCTCTTCAGCTTCCGCGTCAACACTCTGGCGATGACTACAAGAGGTTTGTTGTCTTTATACAATGTTGTATTTTTTTTTGTTAATTTATTTTTAATCATTAAACTATAATTCTTTCTTAGATGAGTAGCTCTATTTATTTATTTTGTTGATTAGGGTTTGAATTTTGTTATTATTAAGAAGTTTTGGAAACCAAAGCATAAATAGTTTTGATTTTTGACTGACCTTGCATGTATTGTTTACTGATTAAAAAAAGAGTAATAATGAAAAAAGTCTCTTTATTGGAATAAGTCTTCTTTTTTTTATTTGAATAGGTCAAATAAAGATTTTAAGTTAATAGGTTGTTTGGAAAAGTTTTGCATTTTAATCATATTCGAATGCAATACAATTTTACACCAAATGTAACGTTTTATATTTAAATACAGTTTTTTTCAACGGTGCTACAAAAAAAATTACTATTTAAAAGTTTTTTAAAACAAATCAACTTTTCAACTCTTATTTTAATTTCTATTTTACCAATTACATCAACTTTTCAACTTTAAAATACTTTTTATCCAAATATACATTTCATTCAAATATAAAATAAATGCTTTTCAACCAAATATAACATTTAAAAAATAAATTGCATTCAAACACAATTAAAATGCAATGCGTTTATCAAACGGCTCATTAGTATTGGCTTTTACTTGATAGAATATTTTAATCAATATGTTTTAAGTCATTTTAAAGTATTTAGTCTGCTTTGCTTTTCACCTGGCTAAGTCGAGCTTTTGGCTATGTTCATACTTAAATAACTGGCACTGCAACTAGAAATGGAATTGCGGTTATTTACATGTGTCGGTGTTAGAGTTTTCAAGTACGCATACCGGATGGTATATTAACGCCAGTTTCTAACAATCTTTTGGTTGTTCATGATGAAGCGTGTTTTGTAATAATTCCTAGTTCCATTTTGCAAGAAAGAACTCGTTATGCTTTATTGTCTTTTGTTGATGACATTTGTAGAGGTAGCAAATCAATACACTGCATAACGGAAAGGTACCGGTTCTTTCTTCTGCAATCTCTATTTATTTATCTTTCCTTGCCTGAATGTACTCAAAACTCTACGAAACAGGAGGAATGCAAAATGCAGGTCTCCACAAGCAGCTATAATACCCAAGTTTCATCTCCCAAAGCGTAGTTTTGAAGTAAAAGACAGGTAACTTTCATACATGCACTTGAAACTGGATGAGTTTGTACAATTGTGTGAGTTGGTCTTAGATGGGTGATGGCATACTTTTTTTATGTTTATATAAAGAGTGCATATGAAAATTCTCTTCAAATAACCCCATTAACCGTATGCTATTGGAACCAATACATGTATGGTGTTTGTTTGCAGGACATCAGCAGAAGACATAAAGTCAATTAGATTGATAACAGCCATCAAAACCCCATATCTACGTGACGGAAGATTTGATCTCCCGGCCTACGATTACTTGGTTAATATGCAGGTTTCAAATGGAGCTGAAGGTGTGATTGTGGGCGGCACAACCGGCGAAGGCCAATTAATGGACTGGGATGAGCACATTATGCTCATTGGCCATACTGTCGACCGTTTCGGTGGATCAATCAAGGTGATCGGAAGCACGGGAAGCAACTCCACGAGTGAAGCAATTCGTGCTACTGAACATGGCTTTGCTGTCGGAATGCATGCTGCTCTCCACATCAATCCATATTATGGCAAAACCTCCTTGGATGGATTGGTATCGCACTTTGAAAGTGTGATTTCCATGGGTCCTACTATCATATACAATGTGCCATCACGAACCGGCCAAGATATTCCCCCAAGAGTGATTCATAGTGTTGCTCAAAGTCCAAACTTGGCAGGTGTTAAGGAGTGTGTAGGAAACGATCGAATTGAAGAGTACACTGCGAAGGGAATCGTGGTGTGGAGTGGAAATGATGATCAATGCCATGATGCTAGGTGGGGTCATGGAGCTACTGGAGTCATATCCGTTACTAGCAACTTGGTTCCAGGTTTAATGCATGAACTCATGTTTGGAGGGAAAAACCCGTCCCTTAACTCAAAGGTGATGCCTCTAATGGACTGGCTCTTCCAAGAGCCAAACCCCATTCCCCTGAACACGGCGCTTGCTCAACTTGGGGTTGTGATGCCAGTCTTCAGGCTTCCTTATGTACCTCTTCCTCGGGCAAAAAGGGTGGAGTTTGTTGACTTGGTTAGGAAAATTGGGAGGGAGAATTTTGTGGGAGAGCAAGATGTTAAGGTCCTCGAGGATGATGATTTCGTCTCTGTGGGTCGATATTGATCGCCGGTTTTTGTCTTGTGACCTTGGGTTTCCTTTTCTTGTACCGGATTATATTTTAGGTTTTCTTTTTCTTTTCATAAAATTAAATTTTCCTGCTGTTACATTATAAGACAGATTAAACTATGGTTGGTGTTACTTTAGAAACGTCGATAAGCTGCCTTTGGGACTGGAATTTCTCCTGTTGCCTGTATCTTAACAGTTTTAATGTGCTTTACATGTTGTTACAAAAGTATTGGCGTTTTCTCATCATCTCCTTCCTGATGTAGGAAGATTGGATGTACCGTATTAAACAGTTAATAATCTCATGTTCTCAATTTATTTATATTAAGTTTGGATGGATGATGATGTAGTTTAATCTAATTTAAAAATTAAATTAGATTAGATATTTTATTTTAATTTCATCTAATTTAATATGTATTGTAGATTTTAAAAATAAAAATAATTTATATTTGAAGTTACGTTGAAATAATAAAAATAAATTTTATCCAGTTTAATTAAATTAAAATTAATTTAATTTTAATTTATAAATCACATTAAGTTAGGAGGACTAGCCAAACATAATAATTTGCTTTTATGTTATGGCAGGGTGGGGATAAGAAAAACAAAAAGGAAAAAAAAAAACATGAAAATGTGTGCCATTGGCAACTCTCGTGAATGTTGAAATGAAGGCATTAAAGCAAGTTTGCAATAGGTTAAAATTTTAGAAAGATTTGCAAAAACATCTGTACTTGTAAATTATCATGTTCTTCTCGGAAGGTTCTTCTCCACATGTTATTGCATTCTGAGTAAGAACAGCACATGTTGGAAGCAACTAAAGAGAGAGAGAAAGAGTCAAATGAAGTACAACCATCCTTGGCTCAACAACATCACATCAACAATCACCCTCCCAAAACAAGAAGCAAAAAGCATTTCTGTTTCCACAATAGACTGTCCACATATACAGATACATATACATATGCATATACATATATATTTGAATGTATGTATGTATCTACTGTTGGTGATTCATTCCATTTGCTAGAAGCGTGTCGTCCAGAAAGGAAAGGAACAAACAAAAAAGAAACCGTCTAACAGAATTATTGATATGATTAGGAAAAAGAAGGGTGTCAGAAATATTTGTAGGAAATAAAAACAACCAACAAAAAGGGGGAAAAAAAAACACTAAAATTGTCCAAACCCCAAATTTTGAATTAGTCGATTAATATTCGTCACAAATGAAAATATTCAGTCTAAAGTAAACAAACATGCTTTCTCTAATACTAGCTGATAAGAAAAAGATACATTTCTAGATATACCCTTATATTATTACTCTAACCCAAAAGGATTAAACAAGGAAAACCAATCTACAACTAACGATTTTAACCTTATTATTTCCACCACCCTAAAGTTGATTACATTAAATAATTAAAAAAAAAAAGGCTAAAATAAACCCAACAAAGGTAGAGACGGAGAAGATCAAAGAAACAGGTATTGTCCCTAACATGGCTTGCTAATTTCCTTGTTTACGGAGACAATTTCTGTTGGAGCTGACACAACAAGGCCTGGTTCTCTTGATGAAGAAGAAGAGCTTTCTCCCTCAGCTTCTGATTCTCTTCCATAATGCTCTGATTCTCCATGTAAAGCTCTAAGTTCTTGATTTCCATCTCTACCTTTCTTCCCACTATCTTCCTCTGCCCAAAGTCTGCTTCTTTTGCCAGTTTTCTCAACCTGTTACATTAAACAAGTAATAAGTATATTAAAGAAAGAAAAGAAAAGAAAAAAAAACAGAGGAAAAAAAGGACAAAAAAAAAAAAAACCTGATAAGGCCATGAACTCGAAAGTTATATCGTTTAGAAAGGCGTCGAAGGCGAAAAAAAGAATATGGGGAGGTGTTATCAGGTATCATTTCTGACAAGTTCATACACATTTTTTTCTTTTCTATTTCTGGTTCAGTTTTCTCTGTTTCGTTTTAGAGATCAGAATTATGTGTATGTATATATATATATGTAGAGAGAGAGAGAGAGAGAGAATGAGAGAGAGATCAATAAACAACGTCAGAAGATAACTAAAAAAAGAGAAGGCGAATATGAATGTGGGTTGTGAGAGATGGGATTTAAATAGGAGACAATATATGAGATGTCTTTGTAGGAGAAGAATAAAAAAGTTGAGAGATACAGTAGGTGTGGTTTGTGTGCTTGTGGTATTTGTTTGCACTTTGAATGAGAGAGGGAGAGAGAGAGAGAGAGAGAGAGAGAGAGAAGGGCTTTTCGTTGCAATGATGGCAAAAGGAGTCATGATTACAAAGGGCAGCAATAGAGGAGAAAGGTGCAGACGAAGAAGACGAAGAATTTTTGCACTTGCTTTTCTTTTCTTGTTTATTTTCTTTTTTGGTGTTTGGGCACACGGAAAATATTGACTGTAGACCCCCCACTCCTCATGTGGATTTCACTTTTTTGAAATTTAAGGAGTTTCCCCTTCAGCCTCCTTCAAGGACATAACTAGTAGCAGTCTACTAGTATTACATCAAACATTCAACATGCATGGTTGTAAATTTAATAGAATCATTACAGTGCATAAATTACCTAACCTTCCTTTTGAATAATTTTCAAACTAGGTCGGCCCATAACTACTGCCTTTACTTCATTCTCCAAATATTAGATAAGAACATAAAGAGAGAGAACGAGAACACAAAAATTAAGTAAAATTGTGTTTACATCCTCGATTAAAGACCCTTTGGCTTCAAAACTAACTGCTGAAAGTGTTTAAATGATTTGTTAAAAGAGATTTCAATTTCTAGATATGATTTTTTGAAAAAAATTTTATGAATAAACATTGAAACTTATAATAAAGTTTAAATTAGACAGCTTCATTTTAATATCTTTATTACTTATTATAAATTTTTAAGAAGTATTTTGATTTCATAAATTTTTTTGCGCTAAACAATCATTGAAAAGTTATAACTTTTGTTTCTTTTCTTCGATTGGTTAAAAAGTAAAAACTTTACCAAACGAGTTACAAAAAAATGATTTATTAAAATATTAAATCTTTTAATATAAGGGAAAATAACTATTATCTAATCGCGAATTAGTTTAAAACTCTAATTATCAACAATTATAAAAATTCAACTTTCTTTCTTAATTAGGTCAAGTCCTATGTAACATGCATTTATAAACATCATATTATATCATATTAAAATCGTATCAAGAAATAAAAAAATATATAAATGTAATAAATTTTGATGAAAACTTAACACTATAATTGAGTGAGGGCACATGTACACCTCTTAGATTTCGAAAATTAAATTTTGATACTTTATTTTTAATATAAAATTAGTACTATTCTTTTTTTTTTTTAGCAATTAGACTTGTGCATCCGATCTAATTATGAAAAATATTTGTTTTTATCCCTATTAGTTTTTAAATTTTACTAAGATCCCCTTTTCATGAGAAAAACTATGATTATGTCCGCATTTAACAATTAAATTAAATAATTTTTATATTTGATGAAAACTTACTGAAATAAAAATTTTTTTTTCCTTCACTGAACAAGTTCTTAGTTCTGTCACTGTCTATATTATATTACAGAAAAGAGAGAACAGATTATGGGGGGTTTAGACGTCCTTGGCTTATAAGCGATGCCTAAAATTACGTGTCGACCAAGGTTTTGTTTTGTTTTGTTTATTTTTATTTATTTATTTTTTGGTTATGTAGTGATTTATAAAAAAAAAAAAAAAAAAAAAAAAAGAGCAAGTGTCGTAGCAACGCTGCAGTTTCCAAATGATTTTATTTGTTGAGACTTGATCCGAGTGATCATGACGTGTGTGGAAGAAGGAACAAGAATTTGGTCATTTTGGTCCGAATGTTTTTCCACCAAATATTGCACCGACTTGTACGCAAAAGCCTAGGCCTATATCTCTTTCTTACCATGTCTATTTGTTTAAGAAAATTTTAGTACTTCTACTCCTTGACAGGTTCCATTGATATTAATGTACATATTTTTCCAATCTTCCATAAGGAGTTTTAGAATAGAGATTTTCTTTTCTCATTGTCAATGTCAATTGTAATTTTAGTTATTAGATTAATTTTTTTAAAGTTTTGAACCATGATTGTTCATATTAAAAATTTACTGTCACACAATATAAAACTGCTTGTATACATAGATCAAATTATAAAAAAAAAAAAAAAAAAAAACTCAAAACCATAGTGTACAGTTGCTGCCCTAGAAATCTCACTTGTAAAAAAAACTCCATTTCCTTTTTATTTAAGATTTGGCATGTGCATATCCTCTCAAAAAAAAAAAAAAAAAGATTTGGCATGTGCATATGCATTAAAGGACTTTAATGCATAAAATCTGGCTAGAGCTTTAATTGACTTTCCTTGATATATATATATATATTAATTACGTTAATTAGTCGGTAGAAACTTCATTCTCAATGAAAATTATATTAAGAAAAGGCTACATTATCACTTTAATCTTAACCTTTTACATAAATTTTAAGTTGTTATTATTTATTGATAAAAATTGTTACCACAATTAATAACAAAAGAGTATTCTTATTAACACAAAAATAACTGCTTAGAATTAGTACAAAAATTAAAATTATGGTTGATATCTCTAACACTAGACTTTCGTCCCATAATTCCCTTAAGAAAATAGATAGATAGATGGTCAAAAAAAGTTGGCATCTGGATTTTTTTTTTTTTTGGGTGTGAAATCACGTTGTTTTTATCCCTACGAATTAACAACATCAGTAAGACTTTTGTCATAAAAATTTGTGTTTGAAAAACCTACGCAACCAGCTTTACCGTGTGTGAAAACAATTTCACTAGCTGGAAGATGTGATACACATATGTAATCTATTAGTTTTTGTTCAAACGTTTATTGAATGAAAAATTAGCTTAGCCTCATTAAGCTTAATCATTAATACTTATGGCATGGTTTGAAAACTAAAAAACACTCGAACGTGGATGTTAATCTATGATATTCTTTATTGTAATATTGATCAGATCAGAAAATTTTGTCATATTACATTTGTTAGGGACATAATAACACCAGGCTTTTTGTTTGACTTTGGTACTAATATATTAATTGGATGTCATAGAAGTCAATTTAAATAAAAGATTTGTATCCCTAATTGGGCAACAATTTCTTTAAAGTAATTTTCTAAAAACCTCACCCTAGTCCAAATCTATAAACAATTTTCTAGCCCACAAAAAAAAAAAAAAAAAAAATCACTTGGAGGTGTTCACGTGAAAGCCACGTGCAGGAAAAAAATACAACTCACAAAATGGGCCACTAAATTACAAACCCAAGAGATCATCATATCAGCAGGGCAAAATATTATGGAAGGGGGAATGAAGAGGGGGAATAGTCAATGTTGTTAGGCCCTCCCTTTTGTCCCCTTTCTTCGTGTAATTGAGTACCAAAACCATGCTCATTTATTTGAAAAATGAACCCCATTTTTGGCTTCATCTTCTCCTTCTCCATCATCATCTCAACACCATTTATCCCCCTTCTCTTTCACATCCATTTGGATGGAATCATCATCATCATCATAGCCATGGGGGGTAGTGGTGGTAATTTTGTCCTTCACATATACGTTTATATATTTACACATATACATATATAGAGAAGTGTATATGTGTATATGTGAATATTTTTATATTTATATGGTCCATTAACCAGCTGGCCAGGCTCTAAATGCTACTAGTCTGAAACAGCTTGGGGACCAATGTACTATATATAGCTCGTTAGAAATGAGCTATTAAATGAAGAAGATGAAGGAAAAGGACGGGTTGTCAATCGAACTTTTGTTGCTTTATTTCCCTCTATATTAATTTGCGTGTCCATTTTGTTTGAACCAAACACCATTACATGCTTCATGCACTTTTCCTTATTAGCAACCCCTATAGTAATAACCATATAAGAAAGCAACAATATTCAAACACAGGTTAATGTATATTTGATCTTTTTATCTAATTTTATATAGAACTATACATAAACATTAAAAATGTGTGCTAAGTGAAGACTTGAAGCAAATGTTGGAATAATGTTTGTAGTAAACCACATTCACCACATTCATTCATATTGTAATTAATTTTGAACTTATTCAAGACGTCATACTATATAGTTTGCACCACATTCACCAAATTAAATAGCATATCGGTTTCTAGATTGTTCATGTGCCCCATTTTGTTAGATAATTTAATAATTTAAAATTTTAAGATATGCATTAAGCTTGAATTAATTTAGAAATTTTTATCTGACATGAGATTTTTTTTTTCCTCAGATGAAGCACAAGTGGATATTCCTTCACTAACAAGAAGTAAAATATGACGTATTATAGTTCCTGTTTGTTTCAACCATTTTTACAAATGGGAACTACTTCATCTACATGATCTAGTGAACTATGTGGGGTTTTTTTTTTTTTTTTTCAATATCAAATGCTAAATCTGCATAGCTTAATTTGATTTTTTTCATCTTTTTCTAAAAAATCAATCTCAAGTTTTACCATTCCCAGTTTTTTATTACAATTTCGAAATTAAAATTTTAAAAATCTATAACTTTGTATATACAAAGTCCAAATGGGATGAATTTTTTTTAAATTACATAGAATTTCTAGATAAACGAAATAAATTTTATATTGATATATATATATATTTCTTGAATACATTTTAAGTTTTTATACATTTTAATTCAAGTAATTTAAGCACCTCACCAACTATCCAAATATAAATCACTAAATGTTTCCATCCAAATGTTCTTGTTTAAATGTTATCATCTAGATGTCTATTTGAATGATAATCGAAATATTCTTATTCTAAATATTTCTATCCATATGTTTCCTCCAAATGTCTCAAAGTGCATGGCTTCTCCAAACGGAGACGTGTATATAATTTTGAAAGTTAACTAGCGTTGTAAATTATCAAAATTAGCAGTTGAGAGAATAAGTTGACAGAACATTAAAACTTAAGGGTAAAATTATATATATACACACACACACGTATGTACTTAAGTATGTATGTATGTATGTATGTATGACGTGTAAAAGTACTTAGGGAAAATAGAAATAAATCTAAACAAAATGGCCTTCCATATTCCTCATCATGCCCATTTGGACGTTGCAGGTTTAACCATTTGATTAGGACTATGACCACTGTCCGGCACTCATTTCTTGTTTACTATCGCCAAAGTATATATACTACCATGAGAGTTGAGATGAAGCTAGTCAACAAAGAAATGAAACACCTCACCACCATTTTCAATACGATTTAATTGCCCTGCGTTTGGTTTTTTTCTAAAACTTGGAATCTTATCGTTTTCAAATGTGTTCTTAAGTGTCTGGTATGACGTACGTAAAGGGGTGGAATACAAAAGTATACAACTCATATAGTGCCCTTCTTTGTACTTCGCTTTACAGACATAGTTCAACGTTATAAGGAATATTAGTTAGGACTCATCGTTTCCCTTATTAAGCTACAATGAGGTCACCCACCGAAATAACTACCCTTTTGTAATTTTAAAGGCATGCAAATTCTGGGTGGACTAACTAGTACTCGGAAATCAGAAATTATCTTTGCCTATAATTTTAGAATTTCTAACCATTTGGGAAGAATAAAGCAAATTAGACAATAGGCAAGTGGGTTCAATTCAATTGAGAGCAAATCACACTAAAAACGCCGTTAAATTTTAATTTTTCTTTCGTTAGTTTGAGAGATTCTATTATGAGAGCACCTATTGTCAAAGATAGAGTCATTTATAATCGAGTAGAGGTTTCTATCTCCGATGATTTTTTTTTAATTTAATAATTAAAAACTTTACTTTTTTTTTTCTTAATTTGCCTTTATTAAAAATTTATCATTATATTACTCATTCTAAAAACCTCATCCTTTATATACATTCCAACTGAAATAATAAAATGGTATCAACACCATCCATCATGGTAATCATTTTATAAAAATGAATATAAACAGCTTTGTCCCAAAAATTTTATCGTAATATTTAGTCTCATATAATATTATATCATGTGATTTAAATCTTGATCCATGACTTATCAATTCTTAAGGAATTCTCAATATACTATCTCGCTATTTAGTTATTTATATAATATATGTTTTGTATTAAGATTTCACAATATTTGACTATTTACAATGATGAGGGGCCCACTTGCCTCTCACAATCAAGGATGTGGTCCACATCACCACTGTCACTGTCTGATTTCCCATTCAAATAAGAATAAGATACTCATTCATAGTATAAATATATATATCATATGTATATATATATATATATATCTTCCCCTCCTCAACTCAATTATCCACTGCAATCAATTGCGCACAAGATTGGTACGCATCCTCATCCTCATCGTTTCCTCTCTCTCTCTCTCTCTCTCTCTCTCTCTCTCCCCATCATCATAACACTTATATGTACAACAATCATAGCTTTTATGAATCTGCACACCGTAACATCCAAAAACCATAGAGGCGCTACGAAAGTGGGTATAGTGACTTAATGCAAAGGAAACCAACCCCCCTCTTCTTTTTAAGCCACTTGCTCTAAATAACAGTGCTAATTTATTATGTGTAAAAATATTAATCATGAAGAGCAATTATGTATATGTATCTCTTCCAAACAAAAAAGAAGAAGAAGAAGAAGAAAGGTATCTATATTTGTTAGGTTGTCTTTAATTTGGGGAGGTGGAAACCAAATATAGCCTTGAAACAAAGTGTGACAATACCCCCATCGAACTTAGAATTGAAAAATTATCTCCATGATGTTGAGGTCTCTAACGGCCAGACATTTAGATATTTTAAGTAAAGTGGCAATTGAGATCGTGTTATGTAACTAATGTTGACCTAAATTTTCATGTTGGGTTTGAGTTGATTCACACGTAATTTGGTTAGTAAAAATGTCTTTTAGATCCGTGATGTAATAATTAATATAAATAAGTCTGAGTGTTAAGTTTACTTGTGCAATCCAATTATCTTTATTTTGTGAATTAAGGCCACTAACTTTATATTTACGTTTTATTAAATTTAAATCAATTAAAAAAATGTCTTTTAAAAAAAATACTAGTATATACTTTTAATACATTTTAATTAATTTTTATAAATCGAGCCAATTTGTGTTGACTTTGTGTCATTTTTATAAATCGAGTCAATTTGTGTTAGTTTGGTATCAATTGTAATAACTATTTGGGTTGGGTTCAAGTTGAAATATGATCATGTGGAATCTGAATTGCTATCTCTAATTTTAAGTAAGAATTTATACTTTGTTTGATTTGTAGGTTTAACTCTAACCAAGCTATACTTTTACAGCAGGATATTTATCTTTTTTAAAAAAATCAACAAAAATTGTAATTATTTTTTGAAAAATCAATCAATTTCAACCTAAGAATTTTAATTACAACCGACGAGCTAAATAAAAACTTAAATTTTGCATCAAGCAATAGAAAAAAGGAAAAATATTATACTCTCATTTTTTATTTAACGCTGTTTCATAAATTAATTCAAAGATAATAATACAACTATAGTAATTTGTAAACTAAATCAAAATCAACTTATTATGTTCAAATCGAATTTAAGTTTTTATAAAGCACTAAAAAAACCAATAACAGCATATAATAATTGAAAGGAAAAAACAAAAACAAAACAAAACAAGAGAAACTGAGAATTGATCCCTATCTTAAGTAGAAAATTGGATTAAAACATATTCAGGATCTATTTTAATATATTTTAGCATCAATCTTATTTGTGCCCTCCAAAGTCCAAATTATAGGATCATTTCTCTTTAGTAACACACTCTTTTGCTAAAATTTCTATTGAAAAAGACAAAAAAAAAAAAAAAAGAATTTTAGTGTGATCATCTAGTATTTTTTTCCGTTTAAATTTAAAGAAAATTTTAACAGAAAGACGGCATGATCCCACTATCTCCATTTTTCCTATATGTTTTTAACATAAATTATACTAAAAGGGTTTATGTGTGATAAATTCAAAACTTGGAAGATAAAATGGGAATAACTGGATGCACATGTGAAAATAATCTTATATTTTATAAATCTCGGCTTCTTGTGTTAGTGGGTATTGAAAATCCTCAGCCGTTTAATATATTGATAAAAGAAGAGGCACACGTTTTCCAAATAATTTTCTATTTTATTAACAAATTTTCGGTCTTGCCGTCAGTATTATTTTGTATTTACTTAACTTGTCTTTTTTTTTTTTTTTCTTTTTTTCTGTACCAGGAATTTGGTTGTCACAGGGTCCCTTCTCAGAGTTACCCTTTGTCTGCTTTCCTCTTTAATCTTCGTAGACATAAGTCCATACAACATATGCATGCAACATGCGACATAATTCTGACGACAGTGATTTCGTTGCATGACATCATAAGACATAGATAGATATTAGATACAGACCTAGATATGTAACAACGTCCTCCATATACGACATCACTGTATATACAACAATAATTGTTATACGACATCGTTTTCAACACCGTAACAACATTCTCGTGCAAACACCATTTTCCATACGACACTGTCTTCGTACGACAATGATTTTGTTAATGCTGCATCTTTAATAATACGACACCGTTTCCTCACGACAATGATTTTGTTGTCTTTGGTTTTTTTTTCGTTCGACAGCGCCGTTCAGAGAGACATTTCTCCATCAAGAGAGATAAATATCCAAACTTCAAAACTGAACAAAGGACACACATCCTGATTAACATGAACAGCACTGCTTCCACAAGAAAATGAGTTAAAACGATTACTACGATTATAGTTTTCGTCCTTGAACAATGAACATCATCTTTTGTGGTACATTTGCCCTTGCAGAACGAGTAAATTCACCCAAGAAAACTCCAGTTACGGCTGTGAAGAAAAGTAGTGTGTTTTAATTTTTAAAGGGAGGTTAATTTTTAAAGGAAGGAAAACGATCATCACGGATACACTGCCCACATAGAGCCGAGAGCCAGAATCTTTTGAACTGTATGGTTTCAAGTTCAAAATGGCCAGTACCACCAAATGCATCAAAATCTGTGGTAACAAGAATTACCAAGGGCATAAACTTCCAGGAGATAAAATCAACGCATCGATAGCCGCATATGTACACAATAAATACATAAAAGGGAAAGCAAAAAAAGAAAACGATTAAAAGATAAAAAATAAATCTAAATTTACAGCTAAATTGCTCTCTAACACAAACGCATATACACGCAAGAACTATACAAGAGAATCTCCTTGTGTAGCTTCATCTTCATCCATTGCATCATCCAACTTTTTGTTGTCATCCTCTTGGTCACTACCCACAGTCTCTGCATCAGATATTGATCCATCTTTTCTATCAACCCGCCTTTCTCCATCACTGTCCGAGCAACTCTCGGTATCAGAGTCTGATGCTCCCTGTGGATCATTACCTTCACCCATCCCGCCACCAAACTGCTCCTTCATATCAGGAGCAACAATTCCAATCATTTCACACAGCGCTTGACGTTCGTGATTCCGTCTCACAAGTGCAGCCTCAGATGATGGGTTACTTTGGCTCTCAGCCACCTGCAAATTAGAGTCATGTAGGGTGGCACCTGCTCCATTGTCCTCGTCTCTAGCCGGAGAGTCATTGTCTCCATGGACAGAAGGAGCTGTGCTGCAGGCCCAGCTACCAGCAACTTCAGAAGCTATAAGATCTGCCGTCCTGATTGTGCCTCCAGCTTCTGTATCTTCCATGCCCCTTAGATTTTCCAAGGGACTATTTGACTCTGAATTTCTCAAAGTTTCTCCTTGAAAACACATTTGACCCTGCTCATCAGTTTCTTGAAGGTGGGTTTCTTCGTCAAGTTGCATGGTGTCTCCTTCGAAATTTCCACTCTTGTTCAGATCAAAATTTTGATCTCCACTGATTCCAAGACTTTCAGTTTCACGAACTTGTTCAGTGCCAATGTCGTCTCCGTCTCCAACCGGTACAGTTCCAACTCCATCAATATCAGAGCCAAAGCCACCCTTGATGTTGTTGTCTGCCGCACTAGTAAATTCTTCTGCTTCTTGGGTATTTTGGTGACCGTCTTGGCTTCCAATACCACAATCATGCTTTTCAGTAGCACTGGCTTCATCACTTGAAGTTTCAACTTGAATCTTGTCAAACCTCCGAGCACCTGAGCCTGCTTTGCTAACGCTATTTCTAGGGTGACCAGTCGCCTCTTCTCTGCCCCAGCCGCTGTTTATATCCCTAATCGGCAGATTGGCGTCAATATCAATTGATGTATTGTCATAATTTTCTTCATCTTCCAAAGTCCTCTGCATTGACTTCAACTGCTCCTGCTGCTTAGCAAACAGCACTGAGATCTCCTCGGTTGTCGAATAAAATGCTCTAAGCTGAGTCTCCCTGCATGGAACCAGCCAACCATAAATGCATCACTAACAAGCTGTAATAAGAATGAGTGACTAGACAATCACCAAGCAAATTTCATCATTCTAAATTCTTACCGAAGCATAATTCGCTCTCTAGCACCTTTTAATCTGCGTCTCTCAAAATCAAGATCCCGCATTGCAGCATTTATCTCGAGTTCAAGGGCAGAAACTTTAGCCCATGCTTCTTCTCGAGCTGCCTGCTACCGACAGCAAGAAATACCTCAGCTTAAAATTAGGTAAAATTTCCAAATAAACTATCTTTTCTGTCATAAAAAATAAATGGGGTCCCCGTTCCTACCTTTTCACTCTCAAGCTCTTTCCTCAATTTTTTTGTTTCAAGCTCAAGCTTTTCCAATCTCTGCATCAACAACAATAGTAGCATAATGAGTTTAGCTACAGCAACAATTTACAGGTCACGAAAAAAAATATAATAACATATATGGAAGCCTTGAGAGACATGATTACCTTTTCCCTGCTTTCAATAGCCGACTGCACTTCACAAACTTGGGTTTCTAGCTGGCGAACTTTATTCTCAGAGATAACTAACTTTTGCCTAGTGTCTTCCTGCAGCCAAGAAGAAATTCAGCATAAGACCTCTTGACAGTTTGAATGAGGTAGAAAATTATTCTCCATGTATTACAATACTGCCAACAATACCAATTTGGATCTCAAAGTTTCCACCAGTAAACACCTGCCTCTCTCTGACTCCTGCAAAAGTACGAAGTCGATTTATTGTTTCTCAACTCAATTGAAAAATATCATCTACATGTCAAGCACTTTCATGACCTGGAGTTTATTAATCACTTCTTGCTGTTCTCTTTCTCGCCTTAATGCAGCATCAGATGATCGTTTTATTTCCTCCTGAGCCTCTGACAGAGCTCTCTGCACTGCTGATTTTAAATCTGCAGCAGCCTTTTCTCGTTCTTCTCTTCTTTGTTCTCGTTCTTCAGCTAACCGTTCCTTGAGTTCAGCTATAGATGCTTTCTGACTACAACCAAGAATGTGCTTATCACTAGATTTTTCCACATATATAACTACACCAGTAAACCTTTAAACTTCAATCTGGTGGAAAGAAAATCATATCCCTGAAGAGGAAATTCAGGCCAGATAAAGACTACGGAACAGCAAAAATAAGAAGTCCCACTTCATAACTCTCTCTCTCTCTCTCTCTCTCTCTCTCTCCCTCTTGTTATGAAAAGGGGCATTCTCTGAAATGAAACAGATGCACAAATGCCTTTATTGAACACAATTTCATCATTAGTACAAAAGTCTCATACTAATACTCTTGTTCATCCTCCCTGAGTCTATGAGTCCATCATTAGTACACGACCAAGAGAACTAGAAAAAAAAATTCATCCAGCTACTCGGAAATAATTTACACATTTTTTCAATGCTTTCAACGAAACCTAAGCAGGTGCAAAACACAGTCTTGGTTAAAACAAGTAGTTTGTCCCACAATTGAGTTCATTATACTGAAAAACCAAATGACCAAATAAATATATATTAACCACCAATGACCAAATAACCTGTTCATTATTTCGTCTGCTTCATTACGTGACTGCATCAAAGCACTGAGTCTTTCATTTAGGTCTTCTATGACATGTTTTTGCTCAGCAGAAATTCTATTGACCTCTACCAGCTCACTTTGTTTGACTTCTATCATATGATGCAACTCTTTGAGCTTGTCAGCATAAGATTTTGAAATTGATTCTTTCATTTCTTTCATTTC
The DNA here is from genome assembly GCA_035233585.1 of Antiaris toxicaria. Taxonomy (NCBI): domain Eukaryota; kingdom Viridiplantae; phylum Streptophyta; class Magnoliopsida; order Rosales; family Moraceae; genus Antiaris; species Antiaris toxicaria. The sequence goes on from CP141161.1 coordinate 13,155,502, forward strand.
CTACAAATTTAAAACCCATCAAATAGGAACAAACACAGCCATTCTACATGAACCAAAAGAAAAATACAGGAAAAGTTTAATATCTCAGTTTAATCCTAAATGGATACATGGAAAAATGAAGCGGTTAGAATTCATACATATTCATGCTGTTCAATGACCGCACGATTCTCATTTTGCAGTTTATCAATTGTAACAACCTGATTTTCTAATTGCTTCCTCAAGTCCTGCAGATGGGAATATTTAAAGAAATTAATGAATGTAACAGACGCTCCTTTAACTATGACACCAACAAGGAAGACCTTCATTTAATTCTGTCCCAAATTAGATCTTCCTCCAGAAAACTAAATATTTATTTTACTCCACAAGCCAAATAACTCCAAATGATGGCCAATACAAAACACTTCCAAGATAGGGAAACAATGTAATATATGAAGACTACATACTGTGTTAGATCGTTGTAGACTTCGAAAATCATCAAGAGATATAGGTCCCTCTGGAGCGCCAAGACCAATACCTTTCAGTCTCTTGTTTTCAGTTACAAGTTCCTCTGTACCCAAAGAGGAAAACGAAAGGTTACTTAATGAAAACCATGCTGAGCATTGAAAATTAAAAAAGAACCAACCCGTCTCTCCAATTAAAGTGCATAACCATTATATGATGTCCATATAACTTATCCCTTTTCTTTTTAACAATAATGCCATTGAATCAAAGTAAAACAGTATCCAGACTGGAGTTCTTCTTTAGCAGCTGCCAGGACCAAGAGAACTCGGAACAAAATTCATCCATTTCAGATATCCATACATCTTAAGACCAACAACATTCTCAGTCCAGAACTACATCCATTAAAATGAAAGCATAAAATGATATATACAGCAGCCTTGCCATTAATATACCTGCTTTTCTTTTAGGAACTGCATCGCCTTTACCAGCTGAGGTAACGACTTCCCGATATACAAATGTAAATGCAATTTCTGTTTTTATGAGAATGAGAAAAAGAAGTGAATTTATAAGTCATCAAAGAAATGACATATTAGAAAATGTATGTAAAAAGCAGCCAAATAAATAAATCCACACACTGCCTAAAAGGGATTTATAGCTAAATAGCTTTTTTTTTTTTTTTTAAAAAACAAGTTTTTCAACAAATGACCCAAGTTTTTAAAAATTAGTTAAAAAGCCGTTTTTCTTAATATGGTTAATTAATTTTCTTGAATGGTCAATCACTGATTGACCATTTAACAAGTTTTTCAACAAGTAACCCAAGTTTTTAAAAATTAGTTAAAAAGCAGTTTTTCTTAAAATGATTAATCAATTTTCTTAAATGACAATCATTGATATTAGGGTCAATCACTAATTGACCATAATATAAATTACCAATTTTCTTAATCAATAATAGTCAACCACTAATAAGTCAAACCTAAGAAAATGATAAACGAGCATTTTACTAAATATTAAAAAAAAAAAAAAAACGTTCAGCTATCTATTAGATTAGGTAATCAAATTGGGCCACCCAGCCTAATTTTCCTTCCTAAAATTGACAATTAACCACATAAACATCAGTTTATAACTTCAAGTTCAAAATTTTGCAGTTAAAAAAAAGAAAAGAAAAAAATAAATGCCCATTTGGATCATAGATTGCAGTCAAATTGAATGTTTGCATTCAAATGTATAATTTGAATTGTTTAATCAAACGAAATGAGTGTTTGGATAGTTTTTGTTAGATAGCTTTTGTTAAGTGTAATAGTTGAATAGTGTAAAGATAGAAAAATAAGTGTGGTACATATTAAAAAAAAAAATGAAAATTTGGATTTGGACTCGAGTTCAATTATTGTGAAACGGTGAAACAATTCAAATAGTTTCACTCCAATAGTTAGTCACCAAAAGGATATTCTATTGCAGTACAATAATAACTACTCCAATGGTTCACTTAAACACAAGAAAAGATAAATAATTAAAAAAAAAGGGAAAAAAAATAAAAGAAAATCACTGATACTATTACCATATTGAGGAAGACCCGCTAACGAAATGATATCTCCATGACGAACTTCTTCGAGGCCACCCTTCTTGGCCCTCTTCCAATTGATATACGTCCCATTAGTGCTGCAAAATTCCCAATCAAATCACCATAAATCACTTAAAACTAATTGGGAAAAACAAAGAACAAACAAAAAAACTGAATAATGATAGATACAAAACCTAGTATCTTTCAAGAACACGACAGGGTTGGAGTTGGATGATTCTTTCTCATCCCCATTCGCGACCTTCTTCCGAAAAATCACGCAGTGCTTCGCGCTAACCGAATACGACTCGATCTGGAACCGCGGATCGTCCACCAGTCTCCCAATGCAATGCTTATCCGAAGACAAAATCAAATTTATCCCCTGTTCCCCCATTTGCGATTCTTCAACCACCACAAATTGTACCAAAAAATAAACAAAAAATCGATTTTCTTTTACTCCAGAGTTTGAGAGCAAACCTGTGGGCGTTTGCGAGCATTGTCGGAAATGGCGGTCAAAACGCCCCAAACATGAGGACCGTAGTTCTGGAGAGGCTGGGAGGAGAGCTTGGAAGCTACAGAGGTTATGGAGTCCTTTGCGGTTTCGATTTCCGCCAGAGAACGTCTCGGAGTAACGCCGGAAGCAGAGTCGGACTGTAAAAGTGGAACCTGGTGGTGCGGTGAGGGGGGGGAGTCGGGCGATTTGTCGTTGTCGAGAGCGGCCATGGAAGGAATGGGGAGTAATTTTGGCGGGGATTTTGAAACCCTAACCTTTGGGACTCGGTTGTTGGGGAAAGTGTGATAACTGATGGCCACGACGATAGCTTGCAGAGTACGAGACTGAAGACTGACCTCTCTTTTTATTTTTTTTTTCTTTTTTTTTTTTTTAACTCGAGGGTGAGCTGGTAATTTTGAATGTATAGTTTGGTAAAAACATTATATTCTGGTTTGAGTATTTAAAAGTATTTATTTTATATGTATTTAGATTAAAAAAATATTTAAATTGTATTTTAGAGTTAAAAAATTAATGTAATTGATAAAAATAAATAGAAAAAGTGAAATAAAGAGAATATGATGTGAATGAAAAAAAAAATACTCTAAAATAGTAAATATATTTGAGATACTATTAAAAAGTATTGTATTTGAATGTAAAACTTTTATATTTAAAAGAAAATTATATTATATTTAAACACAATGTGAATGTAATATTATAAACAAACGGATCATAAGAGTTTTTAGAATACTTTATTTGGTGAGGTTATTTATATAAATGTCCAGTTAAGGAGGCGTTGGCACTTTATTATGTTTGTATTACATTTGAATGCAATATAATTTTTATCCAAACATAATAATATTACATTCAAATATTAATTATATCATATTTTAAATTTAAAATAATCACTATTTATTATTTTATTATTTTATTATTTTTACAAATCACATCACATACTTTCTTTGTCTCTCCTTTTTTTTCTCTCTACCTTTACTAATCACATTACATACTGAATATTTAAATATAATTTAAATATTTTTCATCCAAACAAACATTGTATTTGAATGCAATGCAAGTACTTTTAATCTAAATATATTCAAAGCATTGTATTTAAATACATTATAAATGTAATGTATTAAATATAATATATATTTAAATAAAAAAATATATGTATTACATTCAAATACAATATTTATTTAAATAAAATATATTTAAATCACATCACATACTCAATATATAAATATAATTTTAACCCAAGCCTCCTCGTGAGCCTCTGGCATTCTCCAAGCCCGAACGCCCTGCCAAACTCCTCCCCGCGGACATCTGAACGCCCTCAATGTCCCTTGACATCCAACTAGGGAAGCCAATCACGCCAGACGCCCCTCGTGCCCCTCCGCCGCCATCATCGATCCTCTGGCCGAGGATCATTTTTTCTTTTGCAAATATATATACGTAATATGATTATATGTACGTGTGTGTGTATGTTTATAAAATAATAATAATAACAATGTATATAGTAATAATCATAATAATAAAATAAATAATAATAATAATTTTTAAATAAATATTTTAAATTGATGTAAGATTTAAAATTTGAATTATATTTAAATTCTTATGGGATTTGAAAATATTTTTCTCCAGGTTTGAAAGCATTTTTAAAGATTTAGATAGTTAATATTTTAAAATAGATCATGTTAAAATTTTTAAAATATATATATACGGGTATAAAAAAAGTAAATTGTTCTTTTTAAAGTTACGAGTGGTAAAATAACATGTTGTTTTAAAACTTAAAAAAAAAATCTACAATACACTAATTAATTGAATTTATTGTAATTAGATTGTGGGATTTTTGGACAAATAATTAAATTATCTAATGATTTTTATTTTAGGTGCTCGATGGCTGGATTTTGGAGAAAAGGACTGGCTCTCAATATGTGTTAGAAGTTATCAGTAGATATATTGTCAAGAGGTAAGATATTTTATCCTGTCTTTATAGCCAGATTTTTTTTTTTAGCAATTTGGCCAAAAGATTGATTTAAAGAAAATGAATTTATAAAAATTTATAAATTTTGTAATTTTAGAAAATATCATGATTTTAGAAATTGAAGGAAAAATAATCCGATTACGGATATTTAATAAAATAACACGATATATTTTATTATGTCAATTATATTTTTAAAGGGAAATCAAAATAGGATTTGGTTGTTAAAATCTAGAATCGGGAGCCAGTACACACATGCGAAGAATGTACATCTCGATCGAAGACAACTCATCAAAGATTTTGTGATGAGAGGGCTCATACAGATAGTACACAACTTAAAAGTACTTAAGAACACAATTTGCATAACCACGATTCCACGTTTAAGATTTTCTATTGCATCGATAAATTATTACCATGTTGGTTCAAAATAAAATATTTGAAAAATAATATCAAAATATCCTATTGAACCTTTCATTTATTATTTTAAAACTGAAAAACTCCTAATAAAGAAAGTTGACTAGAAGATACAGATATTGTAGAAGCACCATTGGAGACTGAAAACTAAGAGCAGAAGTGTTATTTCCTTTGCTTTGTAAACATATATGTAATTTGAATGCTCATGACTGTAAATTTTAAATTTTATTTTATTATTTATAATTTATTTTATTTCATGCAAGTATGCATCAGTAGAATATGAAAACCCTTTCGTAACATTTTAAAATATAAATGATAATATTTAATAATTTACCTAATCATGATTGGAAAAAAAAAATTAAAAGAGACAATAAATGTTTTGAAAATAAAATTGGTAGACCTAAGGATTTGATATTTTCCCTAATTTATTTAAACATCCTTTCCATGTTATTGTTTCAGATTTTAGGATGTGACTACATCACATATAATATAATTCAAATACTTTTCATTCAAATAAATATTACATTTAAATACAATATAAATACTTTTCATCCAAATAATATAGTATTTTAAAAAGATATGTTACCTTTTATAAAAAATTAAAAGTGACATATAAGGAAATTATTAAAAAAAAAAGAAGAATAAAAAATCTTGCACCTATTTATTTAAACGTTTTAAATGATCAAATAAATAGGTGTAAGATAGCTTTTTCTTCTTTTTTTTTTTTAAAGAAAATTTTAACTTTTATAAAAAGCAATATTTTATAGTTCAAATTACCATAATTTTTATTTTAGTATGAATGGTATAGCATTTTTATAATAATATTGTGATCTTTATGGTCATATTAGGTATTTTATTATGGTTATAATAATAATTTTGGGTTCTTGATGATTATAATGGGTATGACATTTTGATGGTTAAAAGTGTATCTGTCTTGAAAATTATTATTCATTATGATATTTTTGTGTTGTTTATAATAACTACTATATACAAAAAAAAAATGAAAATCATGGTTAAAATATGTTTAGATTTATTAAAAGTAATTCACATTTATAAGAAAAAATCATCATTAATAACAAAAATGAAAATGAAAAGAATCTAAATAAAATAGAAATGATATCAATTATGATAAAAGGGCAAAATAGATACTATTTATATTTTTAAATAAATATTTAAACAATAGGTATTATTAAAAAAAATGACATATTTTAATATAGTATCTTAAAAATAGACTTTTTTATATAATTACTTCTTTAGGTACCCTTCATTTGAGCTCAAAAATTAAAAATAAAAAAAAGAAAAACTTAAGCAAAAATATTTGAATATTATCTTCCATCTTCTACTCCGTATTAAAAGCATAAATCATAGGTTATTAAACCCCTGCGCAAGGGTAGTAGTAGTATTTTTAATAATTATAAATTAAGGGGGCGTTTGGTAAACGCATTGTATTTTGATTGTATTTGAATGAAATTTGTTTTTTGAATGTTGTATTTGGTTGAAAAGTATTTGTTTTGTATTTGAATGAAATGTGTATTTGGATGAAAAATATTTTAAAATTGAAAAGTTGATGTGATTAGTAAAAGTAAAAATAAATAGAGGAATTAAAAAGTTGATGTGATTGTTTTAAAAATATTTTGAATAGTAATTATTTTCGTAGCACTGTTGTAAAATTTGTGTTTGGTGTAAAATTGTATTGTATTTGAGTAAAATTAAAATTGAATATTTCTCCAAATGCCCCCTAACTTATCACCATGCGAAGGCTTATGTGTTGGCCAATCAATGTCACGTGACCTTTTTTTTTTTTTGTTTTTTACTTGTCTATTCTATAAATACTTTATGTTACACGACTAGCTTTTAGTAAAAACAAAATAACGTTGACACTAACAGTTTCTTTTTCACTCCTAAACTTATGATTTACTCTCCGCCGGATTGTTTGTTTGGTACGTTTGAATTCATTTTGGATGCTCAATAAGTATTATATTATTTGAATGTTTATGAGTGAAAACATGTGACTGAAAGGTTTGGAAACAAAATTTCGGTACCAAATGGTTAAAACAAACACCACATAATTTTCTTGGTCGGATATGAAAAAGTAAATTTCCTATGAAAGCAAGACTCTCTTCCTCTGGTTGGTGTAATGCACTCATCATTGAGGATAGGGGCCTTAAGTAAACGTTTCAGTCAACTTTAGAGAGCTCTTTCGGCAAGAAGTATGTTAAAATCGGTCACCAACCTCTTGAATTTTATTAACAAAAAAAAAAAGCCTCTTTTTCACTATAAGTAGAGCAAAATTTTTTAGCTACTTGGATTAAATATCAATAGTTTCATGGTGAGCACTTTTGTTTTTCTTTGTAATATATACGGTCATAAATCATATTGTTTAAAGTTAATTCAACAGTTAAAAAGGCCTTTATTATTATAGTGAAAAAGAGCCTATCTTATCATAAAAATTTTCCAAAACATAAATTTCCAATATGTAACAATTTAAACAGTTAGATTAAATTCAAATGTAAATTTTTCCTATCATATTAGGTTTTAAGTATATCACAATAAATAAAGTATAACAATTTAAAAAACAAAATTAAAATCTTATAATTATATCACAACCTTTAATTAAAGGTGTATGAAAAACAAAAACAATTGCAACAACTAAGCAAACCAAACCAAATTGAACGAAAAACAGTTCTTTTTAATTGGTTTAATAGCCGTCTATATATTCCTGATTAGACAGGACGGCCTGTGAATCGTCTCTTTGATCCATGGTCCGGCCCCCAATGACATAGACACCTCTGGCCGGAATGGCCCGACTGTAATGTCCTTGCCGGGCTAAGCTATGAGGTACTTTTTATTTTTATTTTTATTGTTTTTTTAAATTTACATATTTATAAAAACAGTACAGTTCCCTATGAATGTTAAACTTCCGCCGTTATGGGGGTGGTCAAGCCAGACAGCCCATATTTATCAAACTAGTCAGTTTGGTTTCAATTTAAGATGGGCGTTTTGAAAATGTTCTTAAAATAACAATTGTTTCCATTTTGTAGGAGAGAGAAAAAAAAAAAAAAGAAAACAACAACAACAACAATTGTTTTCATATTATGTTTAATTTTCTAGAACTTAAATACCCAGAAATATTTTAAGAAACATTAGTAAGTACAGTTTAACTTTTTTCTTATACTCAAAACACTCTCAGTGAGAGTGCGTTTGGTATTAAGGGGAGTTTAGGGGAGGGTGTTGGAGATGTTATTTTTGAGTTGGAAAAAAGTTGTTTTGGAGAATGTGTTTGGGAGAAAAAACTGTTTAAGGTGAAAAAATAAAAAATTTTAAAAATTAAAAAAAAATATTAATATAGATATTGTTTCGTCCCTCTCAAAATTCTATGTAATTTAAAAAAAAATTTATCTCATTTAGATTTGTATACAAAAAGTTATGAATTTTTAAAATTTAGAATTTACAATAGCGTTTTGAACATATAAATAGTGAAAAATAAGAAAGTTTTGGAAAAAAGTAAAAATTTAGGGGTTAGAGACAGCCCCAAACGGGCCCTAAGAAAAAAGAAAAAAAAAGAAAGGATTATGATGGAAAAATTAGTGAAAAAATTTTGATATTTATATTTGGTTAGTAGGAGAAAAGAGAGGAAAGAAAGAATTAAAAGAGGAATTCCAAATCATTCAACATACTATTATTTTGATTTTTCTTAAATTAAAAGCTTTTTTTATCGATTCAATGAGATTCTATCTCATTGGTTACAGATAAAGTAATCAATTAAACCAAAAAAAAAAAAAAAGCCTATTTTTTTCCTTTTTCTTGTATCTCCATAGCAAACAAGAGAAATGATTTTTACTTTATTTCCTTTTTATCATATCAAGCATCATAAAGGAAATAACCTCTCACTCCTTTCTCATCTCTATCTACCACTCGTTCCTTTCACTTTTCTTTCCCTTCCCTTCCACCGAACATGCCCTAAAATACAAACAAACACATGTTTTAAAAACAGTCAGAACACTAGTATTAAATATTTCCCTTTCTACTTGTGTACTTAAAATAAAACCAGTTTCTCTATAATAAGCAGAATTCTAGAAATTTCTCCACAAAATATTACCAATTAATAATAAGCAGTTTGGGGCCTTGATCAAAGCCTGTAGTTAGTAGAAAGAAAAAGTGCTATTATCAGAACAAGATAGCCAACGCTAACAGATAGCTTTAAAGTAACATTAGTTCAAGTTATCAAATTCATAATGCTTTGCTGCTATACAAATTTGGCTGGTTATGAGCAAACGACAGCGCTTCCTATGTCCCTATCCTCCCTCTTGTCATCAAAAATATTGCTGAAACTAATCATAAGTTTAGCCAGGAATATGAAACTGTAGTTACTATTGGCAAAAACAACAAAACCACCCAATTCTCACCAATACAATTTCAACCGAGCAAGACTAGCCGGCAAGCGGGTTAGCATGTATAGTCACTCGATTGAGCCGGATCTCTGCTAGAGGTCGATCCGCTTGTCCCGTTTGTGTCTGCACAAATAGAGACACCATTATTCCTATCCCCCAAAAGAACACTCGGGAAGAATAGCCAGGGATTCGATGCTGAATGTCTTCCGGCCCGCAAAAAACCGGACTAACAATGGGTTTCAGCGTGACATACCTTTTCCATGAGGTCCAGAACTTCAAAGCCATGAATTACTTTGCCAAACACAGTGTATAATCCGTTCAAATGCGGTTGCTTTGCGTAACTTATGAAGAACTGGCTTCCGTTAGTGTTGGGCCCACTGTTTGCCATGGATAGTATCCCCCTTGCATTGTGCTGAGGCAGGATGAAAAGAGCATACAATGAGTGAAAATTGTGTGATCAGACCGAGTGTTAGAACCCGGATTCGGACTTGCCAATTACAGCTCATTTGTAACATTATGACATTGAAAATGAAATGAAAATATAATGCTTGTGATGGTAACTAATTCAATAGCCTGCAAAGTATTTAAAATTTAAAACCAGGCCATAACTAAACCAGACCAAGTTTCTCGAGGCCAATGAGTATGCCCGAGCAGTTCAGAAGTCTGGAAAGAATGAAGAGCGGAAAATAGAAGTATTTGACTCAATTACAAGTCAACCAAAAACATGGTCTTGTTGAATCCTATACACACCAGCATTAACACAAAACAACCTCTGTCTCTGTCACTTATTTTGCTTGCTTTTGTTTCCAAATCGAATGCGAAAAAACAATAACGTAATCAACAAAAGATACCCTTGATCGAATTCAACAAGATGACGAAGCACACAACAGAAAATTTTTTGTCGGGAAAAATTAAAATTTGTAGTCAAAGCATAAGATAATTTGTTTATCACCTTGAGAGACTCTCTTATCTCGTCGTTGAACTTCTTGCCCCATATACTAGTCCCGCCTTTGCCTGTACCTGTTGGATCCCCACCTTGTATCATAAAACCTTTTATATTTCTGTGGAATATGGTTCCATCGTAATATCCACTCGCACAATGCGCCAAAAAGTTCTGCGTTTATTTTGCAAAAAATATAAAAAATCAAAATCATTGATTAGATCACAGCGATACCACTGCATTATATAATATACACACACATATATATATATGATGTCGTTTGGAAGAAAAAAGTGTCACGGAGAAAATGCTGTTATGTTATGGAGATATATTATGCAGGGAAAGGGGGAAAAAGGGAAACGTGACAAGTATAGCAACGGATGTCGTTTGTTGAAGACCGATGTCGTTGTTGTGGAAAATGATGTCGTATGAAAGTCCTGGTGTCGTTTGAAAAATGATGTCGTCTTTGGAATGAGTCATATAAGAAACGATGTCGCATGAAGAAAAACTGTCGTTTGAGAAATGATTTACATGTTCAAGCATTCAAGAACGACATCTCGGATTTAGAATCACCGTCGTCAAATGAATGATATGCTCAAAAACTCATCAGATACACCGTCGTTTTTCAAAGAACGTCTAATTTGGAACGGGAAGATAAACCGAAGCCAACGACGTCGTAGAGGAGGAAGAATGTCGTAGAGAAAAATGAAAAAATGAAATACAGAATCGTCGAAAGAGGTGGGTACTTGGGAGGTGGCAACTCACCTCAGCAGTTTTCGGAACCTCATCGCAGAAGATCTCGCACTTGATGTCCCCCAAATTTGTGTGCAACGTTACCGACTGCAAAACCCCCAAAAAAAATTTTTTTTTTTTAATTTGTATTTTTTTTACAAAAGTATTAGAGAACGTGAAATCGGAAAACCAGAAGAGAAGAAGGAAGGTGTTAGATTGAGTAGCCATGAAATACAAATACTGATTACTGACCATTTGATCAGTTGATTGATTGACGAGATATTGGGCGATTGTGAATTCGTTGTTTGATCCGATCCGCCGTTTGGTGTGCTCTGGTTCTGCTGCTCCAGCAGAAACCTAATAGAAAGTCTTGCAATTGTCGGTTGTACACAATTTTGGTGCTCATGTGGGGTTCTACCTCGACTTGATTCGTTATTTGTTTCCGATCGAAACAGGCTCCGGGGAAAGTCTAGCCCACAAAATCGACACCCCAGAGACGTTGGGCCGGACTATAGGCTTTCCAGTTTGATTTCCCCCACTCAGGTTAAGAGGAAATTAGTCCATTTACTCTAAAGATTTTTATGCCACTATTTATATTTTTATTTTGAAATCATTTTGATAAAAATATTAAAAATATTATTAAGTAAGTTAATATTTTAGAAATATATTTTTTAAATATTTCTTAAAAAAATCCTGCGATTACTTAACTCATTGCCGTTTGTTTCATATTATTTTATTTTATTAATTTTGTTAGTAAAAAGGGGTTCAAATTCTATATGATAGCTCATGAACAAATCTAGTCCAGTGTGTAATTAATATAAAATTAAACCTGTAATTATTTTTTTTATGATAATATTTAGTAAATACAGTACATTTATGGAAATAAATAAAAACATATATCAATGAACTGCTAAAGTAAAAAAAACGCGTATTTTCAAATAAATAAATCATTTATCAGTGTGTAAAAATACACATTTAAAAAGGCATATATAGATTTATGTACTTCTTTAAACCCTGTTTGGTTGGAAGGTTAGAGAAGAGAATGGATGGAGAGGGTGGCAAGGATAGGAAATATAAAGCATGTCTATGATATTAACGTCCTTTATGTTGTTTGATAAGAGGGAGGGAGAGTTAAAATGATGAATAATAGTAGAGATATCAAACAGGCTAATCAAGCTTGGTCCTAACTATTTATTTTAAACTCATTAATGTTTCATGCTATGCTCGTATCGACTCATTTAATAAATATATCTTATCGTGTCGTGCTTTTTGTTTTATTTATAACGTCAAGCCCGACTTACGATTTATTTATAAAAGTGTTATATTTCTAATGTGCTCATAACTTAATCGTGCCTAACAGCAAAAATTTCAAATAAATAAGGAAAAATATTTTTGAATACCATACAAAACATTTATTTTTAACAAATACAAAACATATTATTAAAAAAAAACATTAAAAATCTTATCAAATAAAAACTTAAAATATATAAAATCTTAATAAGAAAATAAAAAACACCATAATTTTTATATAATAATTGTTAAAAATACAAAAAAAAAAGTATATGTTATTATGCCATTTTCGTGTCTCATAGCGTGTCCGTACTCATGCTCGTGCTGTTCACTTAGCGTGTTTAGTATCCAAAAATCATGTAAAACATGATTTATTTAATTAACCGTGCTAGATTGAATTTATATATAATATATTAATCGTGTTATACTATATCCACTTTTTATATCCATTTTTTACCTTGTTATGCGCGTGTCAGTTTACTAGATCTGATTCATTTTGACATCTTTAAATAATAATTATTAGTATAATTATTATATTTATTATTTGTAAAATTTGTTAATATTTTTTTAGGGTAAAATAAATATTTGATAAAAAAAAACTTTGGGATTAATTGAATCCTTACATTAATAGAAGGATTCAATTTAGTGGATTTGGAAGCAGCCAACACTCCTCCATCTCTTCTCTCCCTTTCCTCTTCCCTCCAACCAAGGGATTGATTCCCTCCCTCCATCCATCTCTCCCTTCAACCAACCATTCTCTTTTATAATCTAAGATTATATCATTTTTATTTTTTGAAGGTGATTATGTACTTTTTAAAACCAAATCAAGAGGAGCATAATTCTTATAATAGTAGAGTAAACAAAACCTAAAAGATGAAAATTAAAAGCATATTTTAAACTTATCTCCTATTAAGCTGTACAAATCCAAATTTGTTTTCTAGTTTTTTTTCCCCATCGATTCTCTCTCTAACATTATTTTAGCAACTTATTTAATTATTTAAAATTTGTTGGTATTTAATAGTTATCATGTGATCAAATTCATGTTCGGATGACACAGCAAAATAGCATTAGAGAACAGGAAATTTAGATAACAAATTGAACACACAAAAGTGATATACTAGTCACTGACTCTTTCGCTTTTGTTTCCTCATTTTCATTTTCCTTTCCCTTCTTTTTCTAATTTTATTTTTTCATTTGCAAAATCATCATTCTCGACTAACATTAAACTCGGTATCAACTATTAATTGGAATTATCACAGGCAATCGGATTCTTAGAAATAACAAGGAAAAAGCATGTTTTAGAATCTAACCAAACTCAGATACCTCTGTGACTAACATTACTATAACAAAAATTGGCAAAGTTAAAGCTGCTTCACACCCAAAAAAAAAAAATTCCTATGAAGAAAAAGACCAAAAAAAATGAATGGTTTTGAACCAGTTCGCAGGTCTATCCATCCTCAAGGATCTCTTTGTGCACATGCATGCATGATGTGCTGCAGTACTTGTAATTATATCTATGGAATGGAACTTTACCAGCCAACGACACATTACAACAGGAGCAGTTAATGTCACCAGCTAACCCAGTTTTGATCTGTGATCCGCTTGTTGAGCTCACTGTGCTATCTACTCGAGCATTAACAGCAGCAGCAGCAGTCATTCTCCTCTCCGCGGCAGCTGCTCTCTTTTCCCTTTCAGCAGCCTGTGCCCTTTTTAGTTCCTCCTGATAATCAACCACAGTGCGAAACAAACGAATATAACATTCTAAAAATTGTTAGTGACCATTTGAAGATGAGTATGTATAAGAAGATTGAAACTAAAAGATAATAGAAAGAAAAGTAATCCTAAACACTATCAAGAAATATGAAAGAAAAACTGTTCCTGAAATTGAATAATTTTTTCAGTGTATACAAATGATCTATCACCATGGCTTTAAATAGCCGAGTATTGCCTAGGGTCAACTATACAATTAATACAATCTCCCATAATTAGAATAAATGAATTTACCAAAAATAGAATGAGCCTAAAATAGACTGATTACCCAAGGATTCTATGGCTAATTTACAGTCTTCCCTAATTACACGGTTTCTCACACTCCCCCTCAAGCTCAACTGTACACATTGAAAAGATTGAGCTTGCTAATTAACCGCTCAAAATCCGGCTTCCAAAGACTCTTTGTTAAAATGTCTGCTGTCTGCTCGGTTGTTGGGATGTATATGATGCAGATTGTTCCATCCTCCATCTTTTCCTTAATGAAGTGTCTATCTACTCCCACATGCTTTGTTCTGTCATGGTAAACCGAATTATGACAAATGTTGATGGCTGCCTTGTTGTCACAAAACACCTTTATAGACTCCTGTGCTTCTAGGCGCAATTCAGTCAGTAGATTCTTTAGCCACAAAGCTTCACAAAGACCATGAGCTAAAGATCTTAGTTCAGCCTCAGCGCTACTTCTGGCTACTACCGTTTGCTTCTTACTTCTCCATGTAACCAGGTTGCCCCATACATATGAACAGTAACCAGATGTCGACCGTCTGTCAATAACCGATCCTGCCCAGTCAGCATCAGTAAAGGTTTCAATATTCCTTTTTGTGGTTTTCTCAAACAGAAGACCTCGTCCCGGAGTTCCCTTTAAATATCTAAGTATCCGATTAATAGCCCCCCAGTGTTCTTCCTTAGGATCATGTATAAACTGACTAACATAGTTCACAGCAAAGCCAATATCAGGTCTTGTATGGGCTAGGTATATCAATTTGCCAACTAATCGTTGGTATCTCCCCCTATCCACTGAGCTGGTTGACTCCTGATCATTGAACTTGAGATTGGGATCCATGGGAGTATCCATTGGCTTGCATCCCAACATACCTGTTTCTTCAAGTAAATCAAGGATATACTTCTTTTGTGAGACAGAAATTCCTGTTTTACTCCTGGCGACTTCCATTCCTAAGAAATATCGAAACTTCCCTAAGTCTTTCATTTCAGATTCGGATGAGAGACCTTTCTTGACACGCGACATCTCTTCCAAGTCATCTCCTGTAAGGATAATATCATCAACATATACTATAAGGATGGATACCTTACCCTCTCGGTGTTTGTAGAAGAGAGTATGGTCAGCTTGAGCCTGCACATATCCTTGTTCTTTTACAGCTTTCGAGAAACGATCAAACCAAGCCCGAGGTGACTGTTTTAAGCCGTACAGAGCCTTACGCAACCTGCACACTTTATTCTCATCATAGTTAAAACCGGGGGGAGGATCCATAAACACTTCTTCTTCTAGCTCCCCATTCAGGAAAGCATTTTTAACATCAAGTTGCTCTAATGGCCAATCTAGATTTGCAACTAAAGATAAGAGAACTCGTACAGTATTGATCTTGGCAACAGGAGCAAACGTTTCTTCGTAATCAACACCATACGTTTGAGTAAAACCTTTAGCTACTAACCTAGCTTTGTATCTTTCAACTGTGCCATCTGTATTATATTTCACTGTGAAGACCCACTTACAGCCAACTATTCTTTTATCTCGTGGTTTTTCAACAACTTCCCAAGTCCCGTTTTTCTCAAGAGCGTGTACCTCTTCAAGTAGGGCAGCCTTCCACTCAGGACTTTTCATGGCTTCTTCTGCATTTGCTGGGATATTCTCATTAGACAAATTGGCAACAAACGTCATCAACTGTTCTGAAAGATGCCCGTATTTTACGGAGTTTGAAATGGGGTATCTTGTGCAGGTTCGAGAAGCTTTCCTGAGAGCGATAGGATTCTCATATATTTCCGGACACGACTCCGAGACAGGCAACTGAGAGTGCTCAAGTTTTTCGACATCCCTTTTTTGTTTCCTTCGAGAATAAGTCAAGAGTTCTTTTTTTGGAATTAGTTGTTTGTCTGGGAAATGATTTTCGGATAAGGGAGTCAGGAAATTTAATCCTTCACTACCTAGCATCATGGAATCAGAATTTGGCTCGTTTGCATTCTCCCCCTGAGGCAAATGACGTTTATAGTATGGAAGGTTTTCAAAGAAGGTGACATCAACAGACGTGAAGTATTTTCGCTGGTCTGGAGAATAGCATATGTAAGCCTTCTGTGACGAGGAATATCTTAGGAAGATACATTCGTGAGAGCGAGGATCAAGCTTAGATCGACCCTGAGAAGAATTATGGACAAAGGCCACACAACCGAAGACACGGGATTCAAGGGTTGAGAATAATCTATAGGCAGGGTAGGAAGATGTGAGTGTGTCTAAGGGTGTTTTGAAGTGGAGTACTTTGGATGGCATGCAATTAATGAGGTAGCAAGCAGGAAGGATAGCATCCCCCCAGAAAAACTTAGGAACATGTGCTACAAATAAAAGGGAACGTGCCACCTCCAGAAGATGTCTATTTTTGCGCTCCGCCACCCCATTTTGTTTTGGGGTATCAATGCATGAACTTTGGTGTAGAATCCCTTTAGTTTGAAAAAATTCCCCAAGAATGGAATTGAAGTACTCAGTACCATTATCAGTACGGAGTAATTTTATTTGTGTGTCAAACTGAGTATGGATCATTTGGTAAAAATTTTTAAAAACTGCAGCGGTATCAGATTTGTCTTTAAGAACATACACCCAACTGACACGTGTATGATCATCGATGAAGGTAATAAACCATTTTTGAGATTTAAGTGTTGGAACACGGGAAGGCCCCCAAATGTCACTGTGAATCAAAGTAAATGGTTTAGATGGGCGATATGGTTGTGGAGGAAGAAATTGACGTGTATGCTTAGCCATTTGACAGACTTCACATTGCAAAGGAATATTTTTATTTTGGAAAAGAGAAGGAAATACATATTTCATGTAGGTAAAACTAGGATGGCCTAGACGATAATGTAGCAACATTATTTGATTATTCAAAGAGACGGAAAGAGCACATGAACTATTCTCAGGAAACAAGAAATAGAGGCCGTTAAAGACTCTAGCACTGCCAATCGTCCTCCCCGTTGTCGCATCCTGAAAAACACAAGAAGTAGAAGTGAAGTTAACACGGCACAGGTTATCTGCTGTCAATTTACACACAGAAATAAGGTTGTAGGAAAGCTGCGGAACATGTAAAACATTTTTTAGACAAAGAGAGGGGCTTATTTGGACTGTGCCTATGCCCGCAACAGGCGAAAAAGAGCCATCAGCCACTTGAACCTTTTTTTGTTCAGAACTAGGAGTATAAGTCCGAAACGAAGTTGCACAACCAGTCATGTGATCACTAGCACCTGAATCCACAATCCACCACTCACCTTTCTTAGTCATGTCAGACATAGGAGCACTTGAGATACCTTGTTGAGCCATAAGAGAGGTGCTCGGCTTGGTAGAAACACCCAGAAGTTGACAAAGGTGATTGACTTGGGCTTGAGTAAGTTTTATTTCACCAATTGCATTCTTTAGAGAGGATTCAGCTGCAGCAGCTGTGGCAGCAGCCTTTCGTTGCTTGGTGGAGACAAAGTTTGCAGGTTTTCCATGCAATTCCCAGCATTTATCACGCGTGTACCAGGACTTGTGGCAGTGATCACATTTAGGTATAGGCCGGGAAGGTTGTGCAGGTTGTGAGACGCCAAATTTGTGCACGGCTAAAGCTGAGACATCAGCAGCAAGGGATAAGGGGCTGCCAAGCATAACCCGACGCCGATGTTCCTCCCTTCGCACTTCTGAAAAAACTTCATCAATGGAGGGAAGATGCCGAAGACTAATAATTTTGCCACGGACCTCATCAAGGTCTTTGTTAAGACCTGCCAAGAAATCATAAATACGGTCTTTCTCTACAATTTGTCGATAAAGGGTAGCATCATTAGGATGGTGCCACTGTATAGTGGAAAACATATCCACCTCCTGCCATAATTTCCGAAGAGTGGTAAAATATTGGGTTACATCGAGTTCCCCTTGACGAAGTTCTTTTGCCTTATTCCGTAATTCAAACAACTGTGAGGAGTTGTTCAAATCCGAATAAGCCAATTGAACAGCATCCCAAATTTCTTTAGCCAAAGAATAAAAAAGTAAGGTCTCACCAATATTGTCTTCCATGGAGTGGAGGAGCCAGGCCATCACCAAGGAGTTGTTTGCATCCCAAGAGGCGTACTCAGGGTCATCAGGCGGCGGACGTGGAGAAGATCCATCAAGAAAACCGATTTTCCCTTTTCCCCGAATTGCAATGGCAGCACAACGAGACCACTGAAGAAAATTTCGGCCATTAAGTTTAACAGGGGTGATTTGAAGAGTAGGAGGTGTGTTATCAAACATGACAGTGGAAGCAATTTTGGGAATCAACTTAGACACCAGGGAAGGTGGGGTCGAGTTGCGTTCACCGCTTACTCCAGACATGGTTAACTTCTCAAATTTCTATTATCTTCTTTCGCTCTGATACCATAAAAGATAATAGAAAGAAAAGTAATCCTAAACACTGTCAAGAAATATGAAAGAAAAACTGTTTCTGAAATTGAATAATTTTTTCAGTGTATACAAATGATCTATCACCATGGCTTTAAATAGCCGAGTATTGCCTAGGGTCAACTATACAATTAATACCCTAGAGTCAACTATACAATTAATACCCCTAGGGTCAACTATACAATTAATACAATCTCCCATAATTAGAATAAATGAATTTACCAAAAATAGAATGAGCCTAAAATAGACTGATTACCCAAGGATTCTATGGCTAATTTACAGTCTTCCCTAATTACACGGTTTCTCACATAAACCAAAAGACGCAACGTGGGTAAATAACCAATTAAATCTGTTTCATGGATGGCAGTCTTGTCTTAAGTGTCAAGTTGATGTAATCAATAGGATGGGTTGAGAACTAGATAACTGCTCATCAAAAGATTTAATTGTACCTCTATAGACACTCGTGATCCAGAAGTAGGTTGAGGCTGTCCTTTAACAGATGATGAAGAGGTGCCCTGAGCTTGGGCAACTTTTGCAGCAGCCTCGGCCTGCAATTTAGTAATTGATGGGGAAAATAACGATTACTAGATAGCGTAGGTAATGAATGGTGAGTAGTTAAATATTGATTTTCAATTAGAATTTGACAAGTTCATCCTGATACATTCTTCTTATGTCAATAATACTAACTGCTTAATTTACAAGAGAGATGCACCTGAGCTTTCTTTTCTTTTGCTTTACGTAGTTTCTTCAACTCTTTAGCTCTTGCTTTCCTCTTGGCATCCTTTTCTGCCTGAAAAACGGTAATTTAAGGTAAATACTAATAGTATTTTGCGTTCAAAATATTTTATCAATAAAACACGTCATATGAACAATAAAAGATGTCAAAAAATAAAAATAAAAATAAAAACAAAACCAAATAAAACCAAAAAAAAGGGGATAACTTTACAATTTGTGGTTGAGACATAAAGACCATTAAAAGAAGAGCTAAAAACCAGATCCTGATTCCAGAATTAACGTATTACTTCCACAACCCGGTTGATATGCAGCAATGTAACGTGGATATGGTACCAATTGGTGTTTACAAAATTCCTAAAAAAATATAATATTGGGTTTTAAAAAAAAAAAAATTCTGACCTATGAAATAGAATAAAAGACATTACCACCACCTGCCTCTTGTTTAGGTTATTTATTTGTATATGTATATGTTTTGTGTGTGTGTGTGTAATTCGCAACGTATGTATTCACTTTTTCTTTGCAATGAAAAACCCAAAATTTAATCAGTGTCGAGTAAAAGATTCATAAATAGTTAGAGTGTCTAAGGTTATCTAGCAACTTCTGCAAATCAAAAGATTTTAATGCTGGCATTTCATCTTCTTTAGAAAAGGTTCCAAACAGACTTCAAAAGACCAACCACGCACAGAATCAGCCAGCAGGGATATATAAAAGATACCTGTTTAGCAGCTTGAGATTCCTCCATCTCTTTTGTCAATGCACTAGGTACCTTAGCAGCATGCCAATCCCATTTATCCAGGTTTAAGGCCATGAATCGTCTGAAAGTATTTCTGACCTCTTTATCACTTGCCACCATGTATGGAGTCCGACCCCTTTCATCATTGGCACAAGGATCGAGACCCTGCTCTAAGAGTTCCAAAACCTTGTGAACATCACTGGACTTTGCCGCTTCATGCAAAGGTGTTGTTGATGAACATCTATCTGCTTCTTCAGTCTCACTTGACAGAGATGCTTGATTGGAATTTTCACTGACTGGACAAGTTTCAGAATTGGTCCTACATTCTGAGTTGTCATCTATGACCAGTTTGCAGCTGCCATTGCTTGGGGTGCCTTCACTAAGTAGCGAGTCATTTTTGGTAATTGTAGGAATGTCCTTCTCACTTGCTTCATGTGCCACATGAGTCAATTGATCATATAATCTCCGGGCCTCCTTGAATGTAGGTCTCCGAACAGTCAAGGGAACATTTTGAATGACACAATGCAGATTACTAAAGTATGGCTTTCCTCCATTAAAAAGCAGCTGGCGACTGTTAGAAGGAGCATATATGAAAACGCAGGAGGAAGCATCAAAATAAGGCTTCCAAGTAGCAAGTAAATCTTGAATCTCCTAGAATAGTTAAATTATTAAAATCAGTCAACCTTACAAGATTCCGCAAAAAATTTGCTTTTTCTTAAACAACGCAATGTCTATTTTCACATTAACACGTTTAAATTCATATTAAAACCCATGATTAATTAGTGTATTCAGTAACCGATTAAAAATGCATCAAAAATAAACAACAACGAAGTCTTGCTTGTGCTGTAAGAACACAATTGTAAGGATTCTCAATTGTTCAGTACCTTTTTCAAAGCAAGTTCATTATATCGGCGAAGGGAAGCTCCGGCAGAATGTGCAGCCCTGCCACTTGCATCTTTTGATGATTGTTTCTTTCCAGCCTTAGCCCTCACAACATATCTAAACAGCAAAGAAAACACTCAGACAGGTTCAAAACAAGCTAAGACGTATCTTTCATAACATTCCAACTTCTAAACTATATAAGCACTATAGTTCTCATTCACATTCCAGACAAAATGCCAATTCAATAGCTCCAGATGTCGCTATTGACTTCTAGCTGAGAATGGTGAATTATTCAAGACTCGTGTAAACAAATGTAATTAAGCCTTGAAATGAAAAAAGCATTGTTTTGCACCACATGCATTTGCAACTGCATTCTAAGACAATATCATCCATAATTCTTTTGGAGATCAAGTAAACCAAAAAGAATAAAGAAAAGCATATGAGGCAAAAAGCAGAAGCCAATGTGAAGCATACAGGACTAAAAAGCATAAACCAACCTGTGGAACGTTTTGTGAGCCACAACCGAGCTACCATCAAAGACACAACCGGCAAAGTGCCCACCACTTGCCAGTAACACAACCCTGAAATGCGTATTGTCCCTCGGCTCATTAACCAAGCTTTTCAGCCTCTCCACCACATCCTTCTCCTTCAGACACTCTGTCCCACCATTATCCAAAAAACTTGATCTATCATTTCCAAACAAAATGTCTTCAGACTCATTCATAACCAAACTCTTCCATACCGAAACCCTCTCGCCAGTCTGAAGGCGGATGAACAACTTCCGCTTAAGATTCTCAAATGTAGCCTTCTGAGGGTGAGCATCTGCTTCAACCTCGTCTTCCGATCCTGATATACTAGACACATCATAGTCTTTGAAAGAATCTGATGTTAACTCATCAAAATCATCTTCCTTCACGATGTTCTTTCCAGCCATACTCAACTTAACCTAAAATTACATGTTTATAGCCAATATATCGCCATCAAAACTCAATGAAACTCACTTCAGCTTCTTAAAATTGACAATTCACACATCAAATAGCACATTTCATAGGCTGAAGACAAAAAATTGTATATAATATTTCCATAATATGGGAGGGGCTCTTATACGGTACCCCTCCCATACACCACTTCTAACGTAGTTTGTGTTTTATATTATTATACTAATCAGGTAATTCAATTATAATGTATATCAAATAGTATCATTGACAAGATTCTAAATTGGAAGCTACATGGAAATCAATTAGTTGTGGCAACTTTCTAAATAAAAGTTATCGCATATGAGACATTTCTAACAAACACACACACACACACACACGAACATACAAATATACAAAACTTTTTTTTAATTTTGGTGATAAAACACTCCAATTAAGTTGATCAAAATAATAATTTCAATTATTTCTTCATTTGGCAAAGGCAAACAAAAAAAAAAAAAACCCCAAAAACCTTGCAATCCAAACAAATAAAAAAATTCAGCCACTACAGTTGAAAAAATAAATTACGCACACACACAAGGATTAGAGCTTACGTTGAATCGGTGAATATCCGACTTGAAATGGGAGCGCTGATCATGGAGGGACTCGAACTCAGCTTTACAGGTGTTGCAGGTCCACCTCTGCGCTACGACGGCGTTTTGGGGGAGATTCTCCTCGGCGTCGTCGACGGATTTGGGAGCGGAGTTGTGGGAGGTTTCTGTGGTTGGAGGAGCAAACGAGTGCGGAGAAGGAAGAAGGACGCAGGAATCGAAGAAACTGGCCGGCACTTCGAACACAGACTGGTGTCGTTTCTCGGCCGTCGTGGCGGTTGCGGCCGCGGCGGCGGCGGAAGGAGGCTCAGCTTCGGCCGCCATGCGTTTGGATAGACCGATGAAGTTTCTCTCCGGATCGTATCTGGCCCGGACCTTGGAATGAAACGACTTGTCGACTTGATATCGCGTGTAGATATCGAAACGGTGTCGCTTGAGCTAGCTGACTTCACAGTCTTTTGGACTGTAATTTTTTTTTTCATCAGAATTTGTGGTTTTGCTTTTTCAAGACGTGACGAATTAGGATGAGAATGAGGCGGGTTTGGGAGAGGGTGAGTTTTTTACCCACCTATTACATGACAAGAAATATTCTTTATCTTCATTTCGTATATCTGTTTGTATTAATAGGAGAGGATAGGTTTTTATAGGGATGGGTTTGGAATTTTCCTATTGATCTATTTAGAAATATATAACATATTAATAATTTAAAAAAATTTTAACAAAATTATATAAGAAGTAATATATATATATGTATATATATATATGATGTTTTGCACGAATATAAACATTTTTTTATAGATTTAAATATATATTATTTCTTAGAATTAATTTTTTGTCCTTAAATTATATGCTTTTTTTTTTTTATATTTTACACCTAAACTTTTAAAATCATCTGTTATACTCGTTAAATTATATAAAGTCATTCAAAATAACTCTTTTATCTAATTATATTTATAACTTTAATGGTTTTACTTAGCATATAATTAAAAGTTAAAAAAGTATTTTAAAAATAATACATAATTAAGAAGGCTTATAGAAAAGGATCAAACAAGCTAAAGTTTGTAGCAGAGCCAAATAGAAGAATTCCACGTGAATAGATTGCTATGAACTCGAAGAAATATTGCACGTAGAATAAAGAGAATACCAAAGGGGGAGAAATTGTAGAACCTATGCTATGTTTGTTTAGAAGTTCTATTTTTAAAAATAAAAATTTTTCATTCTAAAAAAAGAGATTTTCTTAAATTTTCGTATTTGAACATTTAAAATTTTTCATTTTTAGAAAGTAGAAAAAGAGCTCTCTTGAAAAAAAAAAAATTTTACCCATCCAAATAATTTTTCACTTTTAAAAAAATTCCAAACAACTTTTTATTTTTCAAATTTAAAAATTTTCTATTTTTTAAAAATAAATTTTCCATTCAAACGTACTATTAATTAGTCCAAACCTATATAAATCTGTGTGTCATTTTACTCTATGGTTTTTTGTTTGATTTCACTACCAAAAGCATACGATCTGAATTAGAAACAGAGAAATAATATGCTCATAGGCGAAAAAAAAAATATCATAACTCAGCGATTCAATTTTACAACAGAAAACAATTTGCAAGAAAAAATATACATATATTAGAATGTCATAAAATAAATAAATGTACAACATCGTTTCAAACATAGAAAGTTGAGATCTGAAACAAATCCTTCCTGCATGAAAGAGACGGAATAATAATAGGAAACATCAAAAGAAACCCATCACGGGTGATCATGCCGAGGTCTTCATGACAGCCACTCGAGACAGACTATCAAGGCTCTCCTTTGTGACCAGAAAGAAAAATTTTATCTGTGAAAAGAGAAAGAGAAAAATGATAAGAGAATGAGAATGGTAGAACATGGAAGATGTCATTCGATCGATGAAAATATTTCAGAGACAAAGTGAACAACACGAACGGGACAGTGAAACATGATGACCACGTCGAGAGATTTCTAACGTAAGAGCTCATCATGCCTTATTGCCCATTAGCGTTGAAGCCTCGCGAAGGCATCAGAATGGTGGGAAAAGTCAACAACGAAGGGCTCAATGTGGTAAAGGTGGGTAGAAGCTGGGGATTAAAAGAAACTCGGTCAACCATTGCAGAAATAAAGGGTTAAAGAATTTTTCGTATTCCCCAGATTCACCACCTTCATCCCAGAAAACCCAGGTAAAACTTGTGTATATTTGAGGCCATGTAAATAATACAGCAACGCTTGTCAACATAGACATTCATCATACCCCACTGTCCAGCCATATTGACACATCAGGAATACTACAAAGAATTTTAGTTGTGTTTTTAATCTGAGAAATGGTTTGGGTGGAGGCCATGGGAAAAGAGAAATTCAATGGAAGAGTAAACAAAGAAATTCTCATATACCACGACCTCAACGACACCATTCCAAGTGGATTACAGACCAATGGTGACTAAATTAAAAAGGAAGGATAATGGCTATTTATAGGCAAGATACCATGAATCGAATTAATAGAGGAGAAGTTTAATTTTTGAATATAGCAAATGTTATAGGCAATCAGCAAAAGACTCGAAGTATTAATAAAAAAGACTAACTGTTTAAATAAAAATGACTGTAACAGTTAATGATGGGTATGCCGAAAAGTTGGCAAGAAATCCGACAATCGCATTCGACGTTGACGGAAAAAACGATCACATTAGACATGGATGGTGAAATTCGAAAGTGATGAGACTGATAGAGTCCCAAAAAGGAAAGTTAAATAATACCCTAGAAAGGAAATAATATTAGAGCAAATCTAGAGTAATAATTACTTTCAATCTGAAATAATTAAGAATCAGGTCAGAATTGATAAAAAAAACCCGAATTCAAACTCTGATATAGATTTCATAATAAAAAGATATATATCAACAATAATTCAGGTTAAAACTAAGAAAGAGCTAATTAAAGGTTAGAATTGAATTAAATCCGAATTTATAAACTGATACATATGTTAAAATGAAAAGATATATATCAACAATAATTTAAGATAGAACTGAGTTAAACTCGAGTTTAGAAACTAATATAGATCACATAATGAAAATATCTATATTAGCAATAATCCAAGTCAAAATTAAGTAGCACCTGATTAATGATTAAAATTGAGTTAAACCTAAGTTTGAAAACTGATACAGATCTCATAACGAAAAGATCTGTATTAATAATAATTTAGGTCAGAATTGAGTCAAACATAAGTAAAGGTTAAAGCTAAGTAAAACCTGAGTTCAAAAATTAAAATAGATCTCATAATGAAGAGATCTGTATTATCAATAATTCATGTCAAAACTGAGTACGACTTGATTAAAGATTAGGACTGAATAAAATCCAAATTCAGAAACTGATACAGATCTCATTATGAAAAGATCTATACTATCAATAATTCAAGACAAAATTGGATAATACCTAATTATAGCTTATCTAAAAAGGGGTTAGAATTGAATAAAACCCAAGTTAAATGGTATTGGTATGGAATTTAATCTATATTACTCTGATTCGAATTAAGACAAAGTAAAATCTGATAAAGATCAAAACCAAACGAAAATCATTTAAACATCAATCAAAATAGCATCATTCAAGTTTAATATAAAGACAATTCAGAAGCAAACTTTAGTGCTAATAGATTTTTTTTTCCCAGATTTATTGTTAAAATTTGGTCATCCACGATTGAAGTCAAGTTGCAAGAAAGAAAGAGATGAACGAAATAAGAAAATATTAAGGCAGATTGAAGATAAGGGGGAAAAAATACACGACAATGTTAAAATAAAGCTAAACTATATTCATTCATTAATAACAAAAGCACAAAATGTTCGAGAAGAACATCAAATGATTATACACTTAAAGCAAAAATACAAAATATTCTAAGTAGAAGAAGATGGTGGAGTTTTCAAATTCTTTTCTACCTTCAGGGCCTCCATTTCAGCTTCAAGTCTAGCAATTTTCATATCATCCATCCTCAGAAACTCGAGCTCGGATTCTAAGCTAGCAGACCTTACATCAGGAGAAACAGAGACTTTACCGCTTTCGAATTAAGAAATACGAGTTTTCATCTTGACCATGCATACTTGATCAGATTCAGCTTGCCCAAGTAAATTCAAAAAGACATATATTATAGATTATAGATGTACCACGCAAATACAAAAAGATACGAATTATTTGACGTGAGATAGAAAAATTTGTTTGAATGATTCTGGAGACTGGTTTAATTTTGTCTAAGCTTTACATCAAATAATATCAACACTGCCTGTTAAAAAGTTATACGGTTGGCGACCTATCATTCTATAAGTACTATGTTTTTTTAAATTTTTAATAAAAATTCAGTAGATCGGTAGTTAACACAAACAATTTAAGCTAATGATGGGAGTGCCAACACAGATGACGAGCTAGCGTGGGGTCTATTACCGAAACTGATGGCTTTGATTGCATATGTTGTTGCTCTGTCATGGATGAAAATGTCCATGATATCATCAACATTTTCACGATTATGAAGTCTCCATATGGTTAACAGGAAGAAGGATATATATATATATATATTTTTAAGTAACTGTCAAATGTCTATAATGTCAAAAAAATATTTGCAATATCAGTGAATATCCAATATATATTGGATATTTTCACAAAATATCCAAAAACTTAGGGGTTTTTTATTTTACAAAAATTTAATTTTGTTGTACATTTCATTTTTTAACTATCAATAAAATGTGATAACATTCTGCAACTCATAACGGTTATACTAAAACAATATATAACAATATGCAATCTAATTTAAATGAGTCAAACTGATAAGGATTTTATTGTCTTGAATTTGATTTCATGAGTTTAAGAATTGAGCAAAGTTTATATAGTTTTAATCCTCCTTATTGTTCTTAAATGGAGTATATAAGTTTAGAAGTACAAAGTTGAGATTGTTTCTTCAATATATCTATATATCCTTCACTACATATGGATATCGAGATATCATTGCGTATCCATCAAGACTACTCATCAAGTTGGATAAGAGTATCGATTGACTTTGGAACTATTTAAAGGTGTCTTGACAAATGTATTATTTAGATCAAGATTGGTAACTACTTAATGTTTTCCAATCTGCTCTAAACTCTTTTGGGTGTTAAAGATACTCAAAATTTATATGTATTTTTTTATGTTTGATATTTGATTCTTATGTCCTCTATTATATTAATGTATTTCTTTTGTGTGATTTCTTATTACATTATGTGATATAGCTTTCATATTTGATAAAAAAAAATAAATAATTTTTTTAAGATTAATTCAAATCTAATAATATTGATTGTTCTTACATTTTGTTAAAAAAAAAAAATTTTAAGTTTTTCCTTAAGTATCAATTATTTCCCAAAAAATTCATCGATATCGATATTTCTGTCGACATTATCCATAAACTAAAACCTCAACAAACCCTACATCCATTTTTCCAAGGAAATTCATCGATATCAACATTTCTGTCGACATTATTTATAAATCAAAATCTTGACAATCCTAAGAACATCAACATTTTCGTCCTTGCGCTTCATATTAAAATAGGACAGAAATGTGATCCAGCAAAAACATGTCATATGGTGAGAATGATAAGCCATTCAGGCTGCCAAATGTTATAAGTTCCTTGTTAGCTTGGCTTAGAATCGGTATCAGCTTTTGTTAACTGAATTCTGTTAATTTTGTTAATTCACATAACTCATTCAAATCAGTAATTTATTTAATGATAAATTATTTGCACAATTATGATATTTAATTTGTTTATTCGTATTTCATTTATTTGTACTTAATATATTATATGATTAGGTTGGAGACATCATATTGGATCATTTCAATTTTATCAATTAGGTTAATGGCACTTTTTTTTTTAACCCAAATTCAATTTTAACAAATTCTAGCCCTTTAATTTTGTGTCATATTCATCTTGTATCATCATATCATGACTCAATTACTAGTCCTATAATCAAGGCTTTTGTGAGAACAAAATTCTCCCTAGACATGTTATTTATTATCCTATGTATCACATATTTTATTTTTCTTATAATATTTAGTGTGATTTTTTACTATACATAAAAAAAAGGTGCATTAATGGATGAAAGTCCCTACCTCAAGAACAGTCCCTACTCATAAACAATGGGGAAAAAAAAAAATAACTCTTGTTTTTTGGTAATAAAGCTTGCAATTCAATTGGATAATATAGCATTGTTGTCCTGCCTTCTAAATTTATCACCCTTTAAAAATTTACGTACTAGATTTTATTAATTTACTCGTAAATTTTTAAATTATTATCATATATCTTTATTTTGTTAACTTTAAATTAAATCGAAATATGAACTTAGAATATTTAAATTAAAGTTTGTTTTATGAAATAAGGATTTTCATCTGCACATAAACCTTACAGAGGCTTTTTGGAATCAATTTACCGGAAATTTAGACCAAAAGGCATGTATTGTAATGATTTAAAAAATTCAAAGGGCAAATTGTAGAAATGAATATGTTTAAAGGAACAATTAGAGGTGAAAATTTTTAATTAGAATTAAATTGAATTGAGTTATGTTTTAATATATATTTAGCGTATTAGAATTAAGAGTCTGTTTGAAAGGACTTTTGGAGACAGAATTTTAAAAATTGGGTTAAAAATGTATACTTGAGAGGAAGACTTTCAAAAAAATTATGTTATACAGAAAATAGTGTAAAAATTTAATAAAAATTTAAAGGGTGTGAGGGAAAGAAATGTAAAATAAATCTCATTTTATTTATGTTGTTTTAAACATTTTGAAATAAGAATCGTCTTATTTTAATTTAAAACGAAAAATTTATGAACTTTTTATGTTTAAGTTTTTTTAAAATGAAAGAGAAAAAATTGAGATGTAAAATTGTGAGTTTTGATTAGATAGCAAAAGTTATTCCAAACAATCCCTAAAAGTCTAAAAGCTTGAAAGGTATTGAGAAAAAAAAAAATCAGTACCAATCTTATTTTGTTCGTTTTAAAATTTTATATAATTTAAAAAATAAAACTTCATTTTATTTAAATTAGCATATGTAAAATTTTGCAAAATTTTAAATGTTTAAATTATTATTATTAGATCTGATAAATAGTAAAATTAAGCTAATTTTGCAATAAAAAATAAAAAATAAAAAAGACAACATTTGAAATAGAGTTGAATTGAATTACTCTGCCCAATTAAATTGCCAAGTTATGCGAATTTGAAAAGCAAAAAGACAGAGGGTGCATTTGGATCGCAATGCAATTATATTTTTATTGTGTTTAAATATAATGTATTGAATATAATTTGTATTTAGAAGAAAAGTATTAACATTACATTTGAATACAATATGTGAGGTAAAAAGTATTTAAATTATATTTTAATAATAAATATATAATGTAATAGGTAAAAGTAGTGAGAAAAAAAAAAGAGAATATATGATATAATTGATAAAAATAATAAATAAAATAAAATAATAATTAATGATTATATTATATTTAAAATATGATGAGATTGATATTTAAATAAAATTTTTTATATTTAAAAATAAATTATATTATATTTAAATATAATACCATTTAAGTATATACACCAAACGCCCACTGAATACTCCAATTAAATTACCCAAGTCATCACCAAGTTCAAAACTTTAATAAATAAACTAATCCGACAGCACTTCAGAGCCCAAAAAAAACAAAAAAAACTAATCTGACAGCATAGATTGCAACAAGTGAAGTATTAATGGGATTGCATCTACAAGAGTAGACGCCTATTATCAGTTTATCACACGCATTAATCAAACCTTAAAAACTTGGACCACAAACTCAGCTTAGTTAGTACTTAGGCAAACACTGGCTTAGATACGCGTCAAATGTCAATGCTTTCCGACAACCGACAAATATAGTCGCCGCTCCAAAATTAAAAAAAGTTGAAAAGAAATATTTTAAAAAAATAAGGTTCTGGAAAGATCGAATCATTCATCAAATTCAGAACAAGAAAAAGCAAACAAACAAAGTGGGTTCCCCACAAAAAGAGAGACCCCACGACCGTTACGACCCACTCGGATCCACGTGGGCGGAGTGTGCCGATGCTTCTATCTATGCAAGCTCGGATTCCATACCCACCGTCCATCACAGTAATCGGCAAATCATGAATATTAAAGTGAAAACGGATGCGACGCAGGCAATAAAATAAACTTATTTATAAGTAAACTTTTTAAATTTAATAATTTAATCTCTAAACTTTTTTTTTAATTAACCCTTCAAATATATAATTTTTAATAATTTAATCTATTTTATTTTAATCAAATTAAAATTAAGATGATTTTTAACATAAAACTTTTTTAATTATAATTTAAGATGGACATTATTAATTATTTTTATTAATTTAAATATAAATTTCTTATTAAAATATATATTTAAAATTGAATATGATTTAATTAAGTTAAATTTTAAAAAAAATTATATTAAAATGATCAATTAAGCTTAATAAGTAAGTTATGAAAATAAAAATCCAAATTTTATCTTATTTAAGTAAAAAGGATTAAATTATTATAAATTTTAAGTTTATGGAGTTAATTATAAAAAAAAAATTAGAAACTAAGAAGGTGTTTGATCTTGTTTCCAAAACTGATTTCACGATTCCCTAGGAAATCGATTTCAAAATCGGTATGAAATTATATTTGTTTTGTATTATTTTTGAAAACAGATTTCAAAATGAATCCAAAATCGCCTTTACTCCCAATATAAAATTGAAAACGATTAAAATTGCTCCCAAAAGTCGTTTTTTCTTATTTCATTTTTCCCATTTCTCTGATTTAATTATTATAGTTAATTAAGATTTAATTGATATAATAATTACTTAAATATCATGATTATTAATTTTTAATTCATTTTTCAATTAAAAAATTTTATTAATTTTTAATTTTTGATATTCATAATAAATTTTTTTTAAATCAAACATAAATATGTTTTTATATAATACTTATAAAATAACTGGTTTTCAGAAATATAACCAAACATAGTTTCATTTTTTTGTTTCTCAAAACATACACTCAGAAAATAAAACCAAACACAATTTCAGAAACGTTCTCAGAATTGTTTTCAAAACGATTTCAAATTCAAATTCAGAGAATTTGAAAACATAACAGATTTCAAAAATAATACCAAACGCTACCTAAATTTCTCAATTTAAGAAGTTCAAGGATATCCTTGCAAATTAAATCTAAAATGCAATACCGCATAAACAAAAAAAAACACTATTAAAAAAAAAGGGCAAAGACGAAAAAAAAAAAAAAAAAAAAATCAACTACCCCACTCACTTCCTCCCAATCTGTCCCTCACCAACGCTGCTAAAATGCGCAGCAAGCGCACTGCAAATCCCTCGTCCCATTTCACCCACCCAGTAAATAAAATAAATTAAATCGACATAAACATAACCTCTCTCTGGTCTCTGCAAACCAGTAATAACAAAAAAAAAGATAAAAAGTAAAATGAAGAAAATGTAAAAGCGAAGGACGTGAAATTACGATATCAGGACAAGACGATTGCGGAAACGACGGTGGCAGAGACGGTGAACACCGCCGTCAGCAATGAAGGTGCTCCCACGTGACCAGCCGCGCTTGCCGACCTGCTGTTCTCCAACTCGGCCGTCGGGGCGTCGGAGGGAGCTCCATCGGGAGTTTCCGACGGCGGAGCCGGAGGGGAAGCGCCGTGGGGAGAGGGAGCCTCGGAGACCGGAGCCGGAGCAAGAATCGGAGCAGGCGACGGAGACTTCACCGGTTCAGGTGCCGGAGCCGGCGACGGTGATTTGCCGAAAAGCTCGGTCGGGAGGAGAACCTTGTCGACGGTGAAAATGACGACCGGAGTCGAGTCGAGAACAGTCTCGGCGAGCCTGGACGAGCCGACTCCGGTGTGGAGGGTCACGTCGTCGCCGGACGTCCTCACAGTGATGTCGTACTTCCCGGCGCCGTTGGTGGCGAGAGTGCTCAACGGAGCTGTGGTGGTCTTGAGAGTCCCCTTGGGAGAGTAACCGGCGAGGGAGTGATAGAGTAAGAGGGAGACCAGCTCAGCGTTGGTGAGTTTGCTCAGATCTGGAACCTCGGGGTCCTTGAACGCCTCATCGTTTGGCGCGAAGATAGTCAAGCCTTTCTCGGCCGCCGACTCGTATGTCTTGATCACGCCGCTCGAGGTAATCAACGACGCGAACGTCTTGCACCCTGCCTTCTCGAGCAACGCCGTAAAGTTTCCATCGGAAGCCGACGGGGCCGGAGCCGAGAGGATCCCCGGCGCGATGATCGGCTGGCTGATCTCGAGGACGGAGATGTTGTAAGGGATCTGCTTGACGGACTTGGTGTAGCTGGAGTCGAGCTTGGAGCCGGGAGCCGCGGAGCCGAAGACGACCTTACCGCCCTTGACGTCGGTGATGTTGACGAATCCGAGGTTGCCGGGGGCTTTGCCGGTGGCCTGGTAGAGAGTGGTGGAGAGGGTGGTGCCCTTGGAGATCTGGTGGAGCTTCTGGCCGTCGTAGTAGTCCAAAACCACGAGGAGGCTGAGAACGTTCTTGATGACGGAGAGGGGGTGTTTGGCTGCGAGGGCGGACATAGCTCCGTTATTCAGGACAAGGACGGTTAGGGTTTGTCGGCTGTTGATTTCATCGTCCAGCTTCGTTTGGGAGAGGTATTTGCTGTACTCGGAGTACTCGGGAAAGCCGGCGAGCATTTCGGTGATGTTGTGGGCCGAAACGACGCCGTTTAAGGCCAGTAGAGTCAGACATAGGAGGACCAAACTCCGGTGTAACTCGCCCATTGTGAGGATTGGGAGAGAGAAGAGTAATGTAAGCTAAGCCAAGAAAATGTATGTATGTGTGTGTGTTTGTTTCCTTTTTGCCAAGAGCGAGAGGGGAAGAGAGTGGGAGAGTGTCAAATAAAGAGGAAGGGGGGTGTGGAGTTTAACCAGGGTTAAGGAGGGGTTTAAGCTAACCATGGTTGGGGAAAACATTAACTATGGTTAAGTAAATTTGGCATTGTGGGTTTTGGGTGGGAGGGGGGAGAGGAAGAAGGGGGGCCATGTGAGGGGGGCTGTGTGTTCTTGGTCACAGCTGGAAATGAGAAGGGCTTTGTCTGTGGCACATGCCGTTGGCTTCTTAGCTATACGAGATCCATTTAAAAAAAAAAAAAAAAAAGGAAATTTACGAGAAGTTTGTTTTCGTGTTATATTTGTATTATATTTAAAAATAATATAATTTTTATTTAAATATAAAAGTTTTATATTTAAATATAAATTTTTTTATAATATCTCAAATGTATTTATTATTTTAAAATATTTTAAAAATAATTTTTTTTAAATATATTTACACCATGTTTTCTTTCTATCTTACTTTTTTATTTACTTTTATCAATATAAACTTTTCAATTCTAAAATATAACTAAAATAATTATTATCTAAACACATATTACATTTAAATGCAAAATAATACTTTTCATCCAAATATAAAATGTGTTTAATGCATTGCGTTTGAATGCAATACAAATGTAATATGTTTACATTAACTTTTCAACTCTAAAATATAATTTAAATACTTTTCACCTAAACATACATTGCATTTAAATGTAAAATAAATATTTTTCATCCAAACACGAAATGTATTTATTCAATATATTGCGTTTGAATACAATACAAATGTTATACATTTGTCAAACGCCCCATCGCTTATTTAAATGAAAAAATCTTTTATTTTTTAAAATGAAATAATGGTTAAATGTATAAAAAATTTATATTTTTGAAAATGAAAAATTATTTAAAATAACAAGAAATGATATTGAAAAATATGTACTGTGAGATGATTAGAAAAGATGCTTTTGTTTTTTGTAAAATTTTATTGAAGAAAACATGTTGGGGAAAAATTTTTCCTTCCTTTTTTGGAATGAGAAAAATGATGAAAAAATTCAATTTTTCCATTTGGATTAGGTGTCTATTTTTAAAAAATCTCATTTTTTGAATAAAAATATATTCTGTCTAAAAGTGAAAAGTTATTTAGATGGATTAAAAAAATTTTCATTTTTAGGAATAAAACTCCTTTTTTGATGTCTAAAAATAAAATTTTTTTGATATTTGGGTATAAAAATTTATAACAGTCTGTTTTTTAATAATGAAATTTTTTTTGATATTTGAATATAAAAATTTATAACAGTCTGTTTTTCATAGTGAAAAATTTTTTATTTTTTAAAAATGAGTGTGTCAAACTAATAAAGCATAAACAAACATTTTTTTACAAAAAATTTGCACTTTAAAAAATTGGGCATACCATCCTAACATAGATATAATGGTTCTTTAGTTCCCGTATTTAAGTTAGTTGAGACATGTTATTATGAAATTTCTGTTTTATTGATTGTTTTTTGTTATGTTATTTTATATCATCTAAATTTCAAAATTTAACTTCATAAAAAATACTAAATAAAAATTTTTAAACAAATTAATCAGATGTCAAAATATTAATAAAAAAAGTAAATATTAATGGTGTGTTTGGTACACACATTTAATATGTATTACATTTAAATACAATGTAATTTTTCTCTAAATACAAAAACATTTCATTCAAATGTCAATCACATCACATTTTAAATCTAAGGGGGAGTTTGGGAGAGGTTTTGGAGATGTAGTTTTGGAGTTTGGAAAAAAGTTAGTTTTGGAAAATATGTTTGGGGGAAAAAACTGTTTGGGGTGAAAAAATAAAAAATTTTAAAAATTTTTTTAGAAAAAATATCAATATGGAGCTTGTTTTGTTTCTCGCGAAATTCTATGCAATTTAAAAAAAAATCATCTCATTTGGTATTATATGCATAAAGTTATGGATTTTTAAAGTTTTGAGTGTACTGTAGCATTTTGGAGATGTAAATAGTAAAAAGTGATAAAATTTTAGAAAAAAGCAAAAATTTTTGGTCTGGAAAACCAGAACCAAACGACCTATAATACAATCATTATTCATTATTTTACTTTTTTTATTATTTTTATTAATTACACCATATATTCTTTTTCTCTATCTTTTTTTCCTTTCTATTTTTACCCATCACATTATATATTTATTATTAAAATACAATTCAAATACTTTTCACCCAAACACGTATTATATTCAAATGCAATGCTAATATTTTTTCTTTAAACATAAATTATATTCAATACATTATATTCAAATACAATATAAATATAATACATCCATCAAATGGACCATAAGATAAAAAAATAAAATAACATAGAGGATTCTTAGGGGGCATTTGGCAAAATATTTCATTTTAACTTTATTCAAATACAATACAATTTTACACAAAACACAAATTTTACAACAGTGCTACGAAAACAATTACTATTCAAAACATTTTTAAAACAATCACATCAACTTTTCAACTCTAAAATACTTTTCATCCAAACACACATTTCATTCAAATATAAAACAAATACTTTTCAACCAAATACAACATTTAAAAAACAAATTTCATTCAAATACAATTAAAATGCAATGTGTTTACCAAACACCCCCTTGGTCAATAGCCAAGGATGAAGAGCCGTTATGGGATTGGAAATTTAGAAACGTGGAAATTTGGGAATTCCCTTGGGCGTAACGGTTATAAACCTCAGGTGAAAAGTTGGTAACAGCAGGAGTGGGAGTGGGTTGGTGTAGGATGGGGGGGGGGGGGGGGTGGGTTACCCCATCAAAATGGTCAAATGCATGGTTAGTTCTTATCCTTCAGAAGATAAGAAAGAAAAGGGCAAAAAAGCGTTAGCCTGTTTGTTTGTTTGAACTTTGAAGTTCAAAAAATTAAAGGAAAAAAAAAAAGAGAGAAAAGAAAATAGATTGAGAAGTTCAAAAAAACCAAACCAGAAGTACTATCTAGAGCTACGAGCCGTTTCAACTTTTGGCTGGGTCCGTGCGAGGGACGCAATCACACCAGTCACCAACGCAACAATCATGTTTTTCCCTACGGGAGAGACATTTTTCCTTGATTCTATTCTATCTCTCAAAAAAAAATATTTTTCCCTTAATTATGAAGATAGAAGATGTGTTTGACAAACGAAAATGAAGACAGAAGTTTAGTTCAAATTTAAATTAAGACAACTTAAGAACTGTTGTTTTATTGATCCCTGCTGTCATTAGAAATAGAATGCACGCTTTGGAGCAAGCTTCTGTTTTTGTTTTTTGTTTTCTTGTTTTCTCTTAATTTACAACCCGTGGCGTCTCAGAAAGATAAGATGTTTATGTATTTGTGCAAGTTTTCTTATCTAATTTTTGCAATAAGAAAGTTTGTATTGATATCAATCCTTAAATTATACGAGTTGTCTTTATTTATTATTATATCCATTTGCCGGAGGTACCAAAAACCATGTGCGGTTTTATAGAGTTAATTTTTTAGAAAAATTTGTACGAATTATTCTTTTACTTTATCGTAGATGCTATTATTTTAAGCATTGTATTAAGTTGTTAATAATTTAATATATGAATATACACCATAAAAATTTACAACACGAATAACTTATGATTATACACTTTAATTTAATTATAAATTAAATCATTAAAAAGTTTATCCAACGATTAAAATAACAGTAGTATCTATTAATAGGATGAAAGTAAATTTTCTATAGTTAATGTTTACTAATTTTTTAGTTTTACATGTTAGAGTATGATTTTTTAAGAAGAAAATTTCTCTTTTTTTTTTTTTTGGGTACAATCAGTGCACAGAAGAATTAATTTGAGATAACTGCCATAGAACATTAGATCTTGAACTTATGTTGAGATGCTTTAATATTTTGGGACTAGAATTAAATGTAGCCTATAATTCAAGGGCTAAAATATAATTAATAAAAAAATTATTAATTTTCTAGGTTAGCGAATGCCAACTGTCATGATCTATATTTTTTTCACTAAAATATATATATATATATTCAGAGCAAAAAAAAATTTTTTGTTTTCCTAAAAGAAAAAGGATGATATTGGGCCATACTGCCTGTCTTCCCCTTTTTGTTCCTTTTGTTATTTTTCTTCTTCTTCTTATGAAGTGCAAGGATTGAAATTCCTATACTTACACAGATTTTTTTAGCAGACCCACACCTGTATAAATTACAAATTGTATCTGAATCCCTACGATATGACATGTTTATATATAAATGGAATTGAAGTATTGCATATATTTAAGAAATAACACATAGCACATAACTATTATAATGATTCGTCTTTTTTTTCCTTGATTTTGGAATCAATGATGGACTTACATGGGGAGGGGGTCACGTGCCCCCTCAACTTTTCAAATATTAAATTAACCCCTAAATCTTTTTGAAATATTTATAGTGTGGTCCTATTAAAACTATCTTTTAAAATATATCCCCACATAATACTTAACTCATTCTTTTTTTGTTTTAGTATCAGAAATAATATTTAAATATTTTTTCCCATCTAGTCTCTTTATCTACTTTTCTCTCTAATTTTTTATTAAAGCTTTTTTATTTTAATAGAAATATTGACTTTATGATTACCAACAATTGAAAAATTAGTACATGTAATTTTTTATTTATTAATTAAAAAAATTCATCTTTAAAGGGAAAAATGGTGGTGTAAAATAAATAAAAGTGAAAATTAGTTTTTAGTTAAAAAAGTACAAATAATTTTCAACACATGATGAGCTAAATGCTTCTCTTTTGTGTTATATGACTAACATTTGAGATAAAATTCAACAACAAATTATACAATGCTTTCAAAATATAAAAATCATATGTAATAATTAAAATATGTTAACAAATATTAAAAAAGTAAAATTATATTTCTTATTGCATAGCAGTCAGAAAAAAAAAAAAAGAAAATTCTTTTAGAATAAAAAATATTAAACTTTTATCCACATGAAATCATTGTTCTAATTTAAAAATTTTATCCTTATGTGTGCTTACTAAAATAAATTTTTATATAGATGACTGTTTGGAGTGATCAAATATAATATACGTCTCTTTTTTATCTGTGACAGAGGTTTATGTTTTTCATGCATTATGAGTAACAGATCTTTTGGACACTGGACTGAATTATGTTGAGGACTTGTAATGTATTGTATTGCAATATAGTATATTTCCCAAAATAAATTTTTAAAAATGAAAAATAAAACTTGTTATTTCATCTCAGAATTTCAATTGTTTTGCCTATGTTTTAGTGGATTCATTCTAAGAGCTTCGTAGTTGAATATGAAATTTTTGCAAAAGTTTATAAATGATTAATTGCAAATTAAAAAGAAGACAAGAGCCAAACATAAAAAAAAAATTTAATAATTAAAAAATAGTGCAAAAATGCAGTTGAAAAGGACGTTTAAAATTAAAATAGTGGAGAGTATACATTTTACTTGAATAATATATATATATATATATTATTCAATGGTTTTGCTTTAGGCCGTCTGTGTTTGACAGCCTGGCTGTGATGCACTTGCTATGGCCCATGAGTGAAATCCTCAATGGAATCGTACATTTTCCTTGTATACACAAGCTTCCCTGGGAACGCAGTAATTCTCTTGTTTGGCAAATCAGGAGAAACTCTTTTGACGTTGCAAATTGCTTGCTTAGCCTAATCCATTGCCTTTATGCCCCATCAGAACGACCATACAAGATGTGAAATGGAGCTTATCATTGTTTAGAACGCGCCACAATTGCGGTGGTTATGATGGATTCCAGGGAGATATATGTCAAAATAATGCTAGCACCGATATAAGAAAATAAAATAAATCTGTGCCCCCACAAATTTTAAGGTCGTTCTTAATTTTTGCCTTTTAAATTTTAAAAACTGTGATAAGACGTTTGATAAACGTATTACGATTACATTGTATTTAAACATAATACATTAAATATATTTTGTATTTGAATAAAAGGTATTTGTTTTGTATTTGAATAAAATGTGTGTTTGGATGAAAAGTATTTAAATTGTATTTTAGAATTAAAAAGTTGATGTGATTAGTAAAAGTAAATAGAAAAAATTAATTAGAAAAAAAATATAATGTGAATGGAAAAAAAATTTATTTTCAAAACATTTTAGAATAATAAATATATTTGAGGCACAGTTGAAAATGATTGTATTTAAATACAAAACTTTTACGTTTGAATAAAAATTACATTGCGTTTAAACATAATGCAAATGTAAAACTGTAAACAAATACTCCTTTAGTCTGTCTTATGCATTCATTTGGGAGAACTATCTAGTTTGTATCAATTGAATATAAACATTTGAATAAAATATTTGAACTAAAACATTTAGATTGTCGTTTGAATAGATGTTTAGATGTTAATATTTAGGTAATATGTGTTTCATTCATTACGTGAAGTGTTACATATTTCATATAGATGATCTATGTACATATGTGTTTGGGTTTTGAACATCTCAAATTCTCTATTTGGATTGTTCATTTAGAAATTGGACAAAAAAAAAATCCCAAAAACCTAGTCACATTTCTGAAACTCTAAGCATGCGTTTGGTTTACACATTTTTTTGGCATTGCATTTAAATGCAATGCAATTTTCCCCCACATACAAAAGCATTTCATTCAAATACCAATCATATCACATTTTAAATCAAACACAATCACTATTTATTATTTCACTTTTTCTATTTCTTTTATTAATTACATCATATATTCTCTCTCTTTTTTTTTCTCTCTACTTTTATCCATCACATCACATATTCATTATTAAAATACAATTTAAATACTTTTTACCCAATCACACATTGCATTCAAATGCAATGTTAATGCTTTTCCTCCAAATATAAATTGCATTCAATGCATTGCATTCAAACGCAATGCAAATGTAATGAGTTCACCAAACGAGGCCTAATTTTTTTCTCACTTCAAATGCAATTTTTAATAAATATTCAAATATAAATTCATTTGAGATATCCAATATCAAAATGGTAATCTGTGCATTTGAGATATCCAAACCCCAAATACATATTTACATAGACCATCTAAGATAGAATACGCCACATTTCACAAAATGGCTCATCCAAACACTAACCCTCCATTTGCATGGGGTATTCATTTTCGAAAAAGAAAATATATCCTGTGTGATACTAGAAAATCTTTTTAGTCCAAAAATAAAATGGTGTTTTAATAGATAAAATATTTCTATTTTTAGAACAAAAAAATTTTTTTTGATAAAATTGGACTCATTCAAAAAATGAGATAAGCAAAATAAATAGGAAGGAAAAAATTATTCTAAATTTGGACCAAATCCTGTTAAAAAAGATTCAAGAGAAGAAAAGAAAGTCTTTTTATATATAAAAAGATTTTAATGTCTAACACGAAAACAAGGAGAGGCAAATTTTAACTAAATAATTTTTGGTCTATTTTCGAACCATATCTAAGTTTGGATGCCCATAGAAACAAACCATGAGTAATCCTAATTTACCTTATTCATTAAAATTTTCAAACTGAAAAGAAACCATTAAATTTTGAATTAGTTTTACTTCTATTTTTATAATAGAATTTCCAATAAAAAAGGAAAAAAAAATCTCATGACGCATTTAATCTCATGTTTTTGTCATTTTTCTAAAAAATTTCAACATTAAGGGTAAATTGGGAATAATATAAATTCAATACCAAAATGAGATTTTCTTAACATTAGAGGATACAGTAATAACAATAAAAAAAAATTTAGAGATACAGGTGTTGATCCGAAAATAGCCGCTACAGTGATAATGATCAATTTTGAGATGCTCTCGTATCAGTTATTTTGATAGCAATATGGAATGGCCAAAATAGGATTTTTATTTTTATTTTTATTTTTTTGAAATCTATACAAAGGAAAAGTAATGAAAGTTGTCAAGGATTTCTCTCAGAATCCAGTCTGCCCCAAGTCTGAAGCAAGAGCATGCCTTTCACCCATTAAATTAAGGTATTAATTCCGTTTTTAGCTTTTTTATTTATGAATTTTGCCTTTTGTGTTGGAAGAAAAAGCATGGCAACCTTTGCGTGCAAGTTTCCCCCTGATCCTCCGGAATAAAGTAATTACAAGTGCTTTGAGACAAGCTGTCAAAAGGACAAAAAATTTATTCATTAAATCAAATGTAGCAATCACTTGATACGCATTGTTTTTCTCTGAAGATTTTAGAAAAAATAAAAAAAAAATTTTGCATTTTTGGGTCCATGGAATTTCATGGCTGGGATGCAAGATTTTGTCGGCAGCTAGCCAATATTACACCAAATCTTGTGTAAATTAATGGTTGATTTTTATTTTAAATATTTTTTCGGGGAAAAAGTGGCTGAAATTGTACCATGATTTTCACAACATGCCACGTGAATATGCCCACATTGACCAATGAACCGAAAGGATGGCTCACTAGATAGTTGGTCCGAGGGATTCAGAAATTAATGCTACGTTTACCAAATATATTTTGACACTATCAAAATTAATTTTATACAAAATTTTTATATTTAAATATAATCATTTTTAATAATATTATGAAAATAATTATTATTTAAAATTTTTTTAAAACAATCCTATCAACTTTTCAACCCTAATTATTTATCTCTACTTTTATCAATCACATCAATTTTTCAACTTTAAAATACTTTTCATCCAAACACATATTTTATTCAAATACAAAACAAATAATTTTCAATCAAATACAATACATAAAAAAGAATTGTATTCAAACGCAATTAAAATATAATGCGTTTACCAAACGCCCCTAAGCATTCGTGTGGTGGTTTATGGAATGGAATTGAGTTTTTTGAATTATATTTAAGTTAAATTAAGTTGTGTTTGGTGAGATGTTTGAACTATTAGAATTAAAAATATAAAAATTTAAAATATATTTGTTAAAAAAATATGAATATGAAATTTATTTGTACGTTTTAAAATTCTACGTAATTTATAAAAAATATTATCATATTAAATTTGTATATATGAAATTATAAATTTGTAAAATTTGAGTTCAAAATTGAAATAAAAACTGTAAAAGAAAATAAAGTTCTTTTTCAAAAAAATATTTTAAAAAAATTTATTCAAAGTGAGTTGAATTATCCCGACAAACACATTTTAAGTTATTTAACATGCATAGATAACAAATTGTACATAATAATGATCATGGAAATCAGATCAGCAACTTTGAATTTAGGATTTGAGTTAAGAATAATTTCATGTGCGAGTGGTGTATATTCTAAACTGGGAAGTACTGCACTTTGACACAGCCAAGGGTTGCATTATGTTTGATGTTGCACTTGAAATTATCACTTGGTTAACTGTCTAAGCCCCATTTAGAACATCGTGTTAAATTAAAATTAAAATTTGAACTGAAATTTTAAAATGAATATGTGTTTTGGAAAGAGAAAAATAAGTGCAATATAAATTTAGAAACCCAATAAAAGTAGATTTATTTAAAAAAAAAAGATTTAGATCTGGAATAAATTAATTTTTTTTATTTAAAATGATGTGCCAAAATCCTTTAAAAAAAATTGTCAAACACTTACTAAAATTAGAAACCATTTTATTTTATTTTACTCTTTTGATAAAAAATGGGATCAAATGAACAACTTCTTTCTGAATTTAATACCGCCAAGACCAAAATATCTATTATTATTATTATTTATGAGAATTAACAAAGTGGCATAATCTCATAGTGAGGTTTAACAAAATAGTATGTTTTGCAACATTAGAAAATTATAACATACTTAGTTTTTATTTTTTATAAATTTTGGATTTACCCCCGTGCCCCTGCCCTTCTCTCTCCCTCTCTTCTCTATTACAACAGATACCGTCATTCACAACATCGAAGCCATTGGAAAATTAGGATAGCAAGTAACGCAGAGAATCATGACAACATCCAAC
Source organism: Antiaris toxicaria (assembly GCA_035233585.1). Taxonomy (NCBI): domain Eukaryota; kingdom Viridiplantae; phylum Streptophyta; class Magnoliopsida; order Rosales; family Moraceae; genus Antiaris; species Antiaris toxicaria. The sequence continues at coordinate 13,198,853 of CP141161.1, forward strand.
TTGGATCGTCGAGAAAAAGGCTAGAAAAAATCTTGAGGAAAGCTATTACGAAATCATGACTAAAATCATGATTTCCTCCTCGTTGCCAAACATCTTAATCTTCGATTCCATGTAATGATTTCAAAAACCCATAATCGGTGAGAATCACAAAGTTTTCTACCATCCCTATCGATCGTTGCTATCTAATAGATCCCCAAATCAAGGTGCCAATATTTAGATTCTCAAATCAAGCCACAAGTCGCTCCTATCGTCGTTGGACAATGAAAATGGAGAATTTGAAGTCGATAGCAAGAAAAATCATAATCAGTCACTACCATCACCAGTCATCAGCACACCATGTGATAGAGTATAAAAAAGAGAGACACAGAGAAGAGAAGGTGCGAAAGTGAGGAAAGAGAAAGAAGAGTAAATTTAAAAACAAACAAATATATTTTAACAAATTTAAATATGTTATAATTTTATCGATTTTTAAAATTATGTTATATATTTCTTGAGTACCTGTTAAATATGCTATATGGTACATTTTCCTTTATTATTATTATTATTATTATTATTATTGATTAAATACGAGATCAAATCTACAACTTCTTCTTGAACTCTCCCTCATCTAAGCCTTTCATGTCATGTACCAAACTATCCGAGAAATTTAATTTAATTAATGATGAAACTATTGTTGTGATTTTGGTATCAGTGGCTCTATCAATTGAAAAAAATTGTTAGTGTTTATTTGATTGCTTTATTTAGCTTTGATTTAATTTAAATCAAGTTAAAATGAGCATTTATATCAAACTTGAATTTAATTTGATATATCCCAATTTAATAATTTTATATCTATACTTTGATTATTTTAATATAATTTTCATTATACATATAAACTAAACATTTACATATCAAATCTCTAACTTTAACTCTTAATTAACATTTTTTCAAATTAAATCCAAATTAAACTGACGGTTCATTTTCTATGTTATTAGTTAATTTAATATGGGCCTAATGTGGATCCATAGACTGTTTACTGGTTCTCAAATTGGTCAACTACTCTTGGCAAGGAAAAGAAAAAAAAAAAAGGTTCTATTTTTAAAGGTATAGATTCGTGTCTTTGCCCCTCTATCAGAAATTGCCACATAAACTAAGCTCATTTCCTTTCAGATGTCTGGTAAGTCTAAACAAGTACAAATTATATTTTAATAATAGAAATCAAGCAGTTCCATTAATAGAATGTTGTGGACAAGTTTCACGGAAATTTATATAAATGTATCTCGCATTTTGGTTTCCATTTTGCATTTAGACTTCCTAAATATGTACCAAGATATTTAAAATTTGTAACACATTCATAATATAATGATCAATAATCAACTTTGACTAATTTTAATGATAAGATACAAGGGGAAAAATAATTTTAAAAAAAGGTTTTTTAACCAGAAACAAAAGAAAATTTTTGTAATAACAAAATAAATCAATAATGTGTGACTTGGGGTTTTGTTTTCCGTTTTTTATGACTTTTATTATTTTTTTCTTTTTTAAGGGTGTTTTGATATTTTTAACATTGAATATAGATAATTGATTGGTCCACGGCATAAATTTGATAGACTTAAAGTACCTGTTGTACACTTGACGAGATTTAAAATATATGTTATATATATATATTTTGAAGAAACCAAAAATATTGGGTGTATCTATAAAAAAAAATCCATAATTTTATTAAATTAGACTAGTAATTTGTTTTGATTTATTTTGTTTTTTTGAATTTGAAAAGAGAGGATTCAGACCATATAATATTTGATAGAGGTATGTGTGAAATTAATCATGCTTGCAATTGTTAGACATTTGTTTTGTTATATACGAGTTTATATCATCAAAGGGATCCTCCAATTCCTCGTACATCATATCATAAAAAATTGCAATTAACATTGAAGTAGCTAGAAATTTGACAGAGGGCAATATAAAATGGGAGAAAGAAGAGAAATACCTCGGTATTTGTTGTTATTATTATATTAGTATTGTTATCTTAAGTTATTTTCAAAATATTTGTAGTTATAGTCTAGTAATAATTTTATAATTAATTATATCATAAGATGTATGTTTGGATATCCATTTTCAAGTTAAAAAAATAAAAATAAAAAAGATGAGAAATTATTTTTAAGGGTACAAAGGTAACAGGCTCTTTAGAGAAATGCCAAAATTTGTCTTGGATTGATTTTTGTCACTGAAAAAAAAAAAAAAAAAACTGTTTTGTAAAATGCAATAACGAGTCATCATATTCTGTTTATTTCTATATTGGTAACCATTACTTGTGACGGGATATCGCCATTTTCGATGAGACATTGAATCGTTGCCAATTCAACTCCAATGGGGATACTGGATGGTTATTGATCGGTAACCACCTTCAACCACCAAAAATTTTCAGAGTTATTGGGATATTTTAGCCCATGTTTGATACACATTTTTTTCTACATTGTATTTAAATACAATGCAATTTTCCTTTAAATGCAAAAGCATTTCATTCAAATACCAATCACATCACATTTTAAATCTAATACAATCACTATTTATTATTTCATTTTTTCTATTACTTTTATTAATTACATCATATATTCTCTTTCTCTCTTTTTTTTTTCCTCTTTACTTTTATCCATCATATCACATATTTATTATTAAAATACAATTAAAATACTTTTCATCCAAATACACATTACATTCAAATACAATACTAATACTTTTCCTCCAAACACAAATTGTATTCAATGTATTGTATTTAAACATAATGCAAATATAACGCGTTTGCCAAACGGGACATAAGTCTTTATAAACAAAATCATTATATCATCCATCACATCATTATGATGCTTTTTGCTATACTTTATAATTGTGGTAAATTTCAATCTAGACCTTATTTTTATGGCATTTACCTTAATTGTCACAAAAGTAACTATAGCGAAACACTTTGATTCATGTGGTTCTTCCAAAAAACACATCTTTGAGAGATCGTCTAATTTATAATAACTTCAATATTTTTGTCACTTTATAAAATTAAATAAAAAGTAATTTTAAAATAAAAATATGAATTATTAGATAAAAGATAAAAATCCTGAACATATGCCCAAAAGGGATTTCTACAATAACCACTTAATTCATCAAAACTTGGGCCATAAAAAGTAATTTATAATAACTTCAACATTTTTTTTTATTTTATAAAATCAAACAAAAAGTAATTTTAGAGTAAAATTAGATAAAAATCCGGAACACATACACTTAAAAGGAATTTCTTACAATCTCCACTTAATTCATTAAACTTGGGCCATATTTCTGTCCAGCCCAGCCCAAATGTTGGAGCTTACTTTACGTCTCTCGTCCTAACCAACGACAAGGCCCATATGTCACAGACGTAGTGCCCTGTTCGACATCCCATGCTGATTATGCCGAAACGAGCAAAATGGCGTGCTCTCATCCCTTCCTCTATCTGACTGTCACATTAGCATTTAACTCGGCGCGTGCATTACACTTTCCCTTTGGCGCACTAACTGACACCGCAACGAGCATGTGACGCGCACGCGTACAAAAACCTGACCGTACCCTCTTTGCCTCGCGGTCGCGGTGTCCGCTCCACTGCCACTGCAAAAGGCAGAGTCTGACCGAAAGAGGGAAGCGTAAAAAGCAAAAAAATAAAAAATAAAAATAAATAAAGGGTATGTGACTGCAATGGGCGCATACGATCAAATTATAATATCATATTTATTTTATTTTTCACGTTATATTTATATTATATTTAAATATAATATAATTTTTGTTTAAATATAAAAAATTTATATTTAAATATTAATTATATTATATTTTAAATTAAATATATTTATTATTTATTATTTTATTAATCACATTATATATATTTTTATTTTTTTCTTTATTTTTATCTATTACATTATATATTTATTATTTAAATACAATATTGGAGAGTTAGATAAACTCATTATATTTTACTTACATTTGAATACAATTCTTTTTTAAGTGTTATATTTAGTTGAAAAGTATTTGTTTTGTATTTGAATAAAATGTGTATTTGGATGAAAAGTATTTTAGAGTTGAAAAGTTGATGTGATTGATAAAAATAGAGATAAATAGTTAGGATTGAAAAGTTAATGTGATTGTTTTAAAAAACTTTTAAATATTAATTATTTTTGTAACACTATTGAAAATGATTGTGTTTGAATATAAAACTTTACGTTTGGTCTAAAATTGATTTTCGTAACACCAAAAAACATTTATCAAACATTATATAAAACTTTTTATCTAAATATAAATTACATTTAATATATTATATTTAAAATATTGTACATTTATCAAACATTCTCTAATGTTTTGTTTGACGATGATTTTCAATATATCCTTATAAATTATTATAAATTTTTTTATTTTCTTAAATTTTTTTTATTAATATACCCTTATAAATTATTATAAATTTTTTTATTTTCTTAAATTTTTTATTAATATACACTTATAAATTATTATAAATAAATTTCAATATTCTTCCTACAAACTCTAATTAAAATAATATTTTTAAATTAACCTTTTTTAACTTTTGTGCCAAAATAAGCTAGAGTCTTTTATGTATTTTATACAAAATAAGATCGTAAAAATAAATAATTTCAATTGATATTTATATCAAAATTCTCGTTTTAAATTTTTACATTATTTTTAGTTTCTTACACAGCAATTTATTTTGAATTCATATTTCAAATAAACACACGTTGTAAAATATTCACGCAATTTAAAAAAAAAACTCCATAACCTTTCCCATCAGCCCTTAAATATAAATAATAAAAAATAAAACTTGTCAGAAACGTCTGACACCCGCTTTAATCTCTCTGTCCCCGTCTGTCTCCAAAGCTAACGCAAATGGCCATGGAGGGAGACACAGAACAAGAAGAGAGAGAAAGTTGAACTGAGAGAGAAGGAGAGAGTCGTATACTGGGGCGGTTCTCTACTGCTTTTGAAACGAACACCCCGTCGTCTTTCTCTCTGTCTCTCTTTATATCTCTGTCTCAGTTGGTTTCAGATCTCTTTCCTTTTCAGCTTTTTTTATGCTCTCTCCCTCTGTCTCTCACGCATAAACACAAGCACTTAATATTGCTGCAATTGAAAGCCTGTTCCTCTTCCACTTTCTCTCACTGATGTCGCATTGAATATATATACATATATATATATATGGAGTTGCAAAGCGTCCCTTCTCTCTCTGGTCAATACTTAACAATCCTCTCTCTCTCTCTCTCTCTCTCTCTCTCTCTATATATATATATCTGGGTAATTGGATTTAATTTTGATATTTTGTATTTTCTGCTATACGTATGCGAAGGTGGTGGAGTGGGCAAGAAGGAATGGACGGTGGTGATGCGTGGAGAGGAGAAGAAGATCATCAGTAAGATAAAGGAAGAATCCTGTCCGTCGATTAGCTCTGGGTTCACGCTACTTCAGCTACAGGAGCTTCAGCACCAAACTCTCATCCACCGGCACATAGCAGCTGGTCTTCCCGTTCCTTTTCACCTTGTTCTCCCCATTTTGAAGGGTGTCGCTTCTTCACTTGGGTCTTCTCCTTTTGGCATTTTGAAGCAATTTCCTAGCTGTAAGTCATTTCATTTCTCTCATAAAATATATCTATATATGCGTATGTGTGCGTGGTTTTTTTTTTTTTTTTTTTTTTTTTGTGGGGGGGGGGGGGGGGGGGGGGGGGTTGGTGGGGGTGTGGTGTGGGCGCGCGCGGGGCTGTGTGTATTTACATGATGTTAAATGTCAAAAATTGGAACTGGGTAGATCTTAGTAGATCTTAAATCATTTCATGTCTCCTTCCTTTGAATTATGACAGTAAAAAAATAAAATAAAACACTGATTTTTGAAGTTGAAGTTGGTTTTATGATTTGTTTCTGTTAGGTTTGGAATTGTAGATTGGTAATGGAGATGAGATTACAATGAAGTTTTGAGAGTTGAAGTTTTAATTGATTTGTTTTCAGTTATAGGATTTAGTCAACAGGGGCTTGACTATAGGCACACAATGGAGCCTGAACCAGGAAGATGTAGAAGAACTGATGGGAAGAAGTGGAGATGTAGTAAGAATGTAGTTGCTGATCAGAAATACTGTGAGCGACATATGCACAGAGGCCGCCAACGTTCAAGAAAGCTTGTGGAAGCATCAGAAGTTGCTTCTCCTTCAAATACTACAACCACTAGGCCTGAAAAATCGAAAGGTGAATCGCCACTGCCGCCACAAAAACCAAGCTCAAACCTTTTGGGGCTTCAGCTTATGAGCACTTCCTCCAGTGTCACTAGTAACCTTAGTAACAAACGAGTTTGTTATGTCACTTCTCCGTATATCCCCACAAACACTGCTAGCGGAACCATCACTTCCGCCATAGCCACAAACAACTCGAACCGCCCTGTTTTCACGAGCACCAAGAGTAGCCAGAATATTGGGAAATATATGAGTGAGATGTGTTTTGTAAACACTAGCACTAACAAAAACATTAGTGTTGGCGGAAATATGTCACCGGCTCTGGGCTTCTCTCCGAAAAGTGTTCTTCAAGGTAGTATTTCAGAACTATTGAAGCTGTTTTGTTATTTATTGTGTACCCTTTTGGGCATTCATGATTTGTAGCTATTTTTCTTTACAGTGGTACGTCGCAATGGCTTAGGTATCGACAGCAGAAACGGCACGGAGCATGAACCGGGGAGGTGCAGGAGAACAGACGGGAAGAAGTGGCGCTGCCGGAGAGATGTTATCCCTGATCAGAAATATTGTGCCCGCCATATGCACAGAGGTGTCAAGAAGCCTGCAAAATCCTTCGAACCAACCACTTCATCTGCTGCTATAAACACTGTTCTGCTTCCTCTGGCCACAGCCACAGCCACAGCCACAACCACAGCCAAATCCAAATCCTGCAGGACTGATTGCCCAACCCCGAACACTAATCTTTCCATCTCCATCCCGGCCAGTCCGCCTCCGACTAGCAAAGACGAGAAGAGTGATTCGGGCAATAGTAGTGACACAACTATTACTGATACTACCATCAGTGCTTATGCCATTAGTAAGGTGTAATAAACACCAGGAGGCTCATCCTAATAAAATTTGTAGGCAGTATTTTGTGAGTTTGTGGTGGAATTTCTGTTAGATACAACCGTAAATGAGGATGCTTGTGTTTTTCTCTGGTGCAAATCTAGCCTCTTCATATGGAGTTTTGTTTTAGCAAAGAAGATTGGAAAAAAATTGAGTTTCTGTAAGCATGTGCAGAGGCCAACTGATCCTAAATTTTATTCACATCTGAAACTAAAAGCCCAGTATGTATCTATTTGTGTGTATTTTTGTATGTGTAGTTATGCAACTTTTGGTCTCCAATGTACAACAATGCCTATCACCATGGACGACCAAGGGCTTACAATAGAAGACGAAGGTAACTGCATCGTATTTTTATAAAAAAAAAAAAAATCATAAAATTTATGCAGTAGTTGCATATCTTACATTTATAAAATATAAACTTTGCGAGGTAATGAAAAAAAAAGAAAACGAAATGGCATCACCCGGACTTTAACCCGAGGCCTTTCTGTTAGATATAACTGTAAATCAGGGTGCCTGTGTTTTTCTCGGGTAGAAATCTAGCCTCTTCATATGGAGGTTTGCATTAGCAAAGGAAGATTGGAGAAAAATTGAGTTTCTGCAAGCATGTGCAGAGGGCAACTGATCCTAAATGTTGTACACATCTGAAACTAAAAGCCTATTTTATATATGTTTGTGTGTATTATTGTGTGTAGTTATGCAACTTTTGGTCCCCATTGTACAAGTATGGCTATCACCATGCACGAACAAGGGCTTATAATAGAAGACGAAGGTAACTGAATCGTATTTTATTAAAATAAAATGAAATTTGTGTAATAGTTGCATATCTTACATCTATAAAATATAAAATTTGGTAGTAAATAAAAAAAAAAAGCGTATGAAATGGCGTCGCCCGGACTCGAACCGGAGACCTTCAGTGTGTTAGACTGACGTGATAACCAACTACACCACGACACCTTCGCGGTTCAATCTGGCAGCATTTACCTCTATATGTTGGGATCATTCTGCTCATTTTAGTTTTCAAGTCCCATTGAGAACCCTGATATTGCTGCATCTGCAGCTTGAGAATATATATTTATATATACTTTTTATTCTGTACCATTTAGATGTGGATTTCATTTCTATAACAAAACAACGTTGTAAACCCTCGCATGTGCATTTTCAAGTCAAAATCTGTCCCTTTTGGTACGTAGTATGATTCCCATATCCATATATTCAAAAGTTACTCTAGGAACGATATATATTCCCATATCCATGTCAACAAAATATCAATCTAATTTAGTTTTACAAGCCACAAAATATAATGACTAAACTAGCACAGAAAGGAGTAGAATAATTTCTTCTTGAGGGTTACAATAGGCAATTGGATCTTTGAATTCACATAAACTAGTACATAGAGGTGATCCAGTATTCTGGTCAAAGTGATGAAACTCGCGAGACTGTTATTCACAAACGAGACAAAGTTCAGTGCCTCTGGACCAGAAAATAATACGCGACATGTTAGAAAGTTAATTGCCTCTTAGCCAATATTTTACACCGGGAGAGGCAGTACGGAACTCTAATAAGTTTGTCACGGCCACGGTGGGAACATGATGGTCAAAATTAGAAATGCTAGTTCTCGCAGATACCAGAGGGATCCGCATTCTTGATTATCCAGGGGTGCTCCGTAATATTCTCAAGAGATAGCCTCTTTGAGGAGTCCTTCACTAGAAGCTGCACGGAAATTAATTTTGCATAAAACATTACATCCGTAATTAATGTTCAAATTAAGAACGCAATAAATAGAAACTTACCCTGTTTATAAGATCTTTAGCTTCAGCAGAAACATGAGGTATGGGAGGGTAGCACAGATCAACTTTCACTATTCTGTAGTTCGAACACCATCAAAACTCGATTACCCATTTCTTATCAATCAACAAAACAACACACACAAGAAATAATCGGTGTCATTACCTCTTGAATGTATCTTTTTGAGTTTCAGCCTCAAAGGGAGGGACACCATAGAGGAACTCATAACAAAGAATACCCAAAGTCCAGTTATCAACAGCATAGTCATGAGCTTTGTTCTCCACCATTTCCGGTGCCAGGTAATCCAAAGTCCCACACATCGTGTGCCTCTTGCTTCTCGACTGTACAGACCATCCAAAGTCCGCTATTTTCAGTCGACCCTACAATTCAGATAGATCATCAAAACACAATTAAGCTTCAAGAATTGAAAAGGCAAAACCTTTAAATGAATGAGAAAAAGGATTGATAATGCGTTTTATCATAATGCTGCATTCGCCCACATATTCCAATAGTTTACAAATCATGTTAAAAACTTATAATTAGTCCCTACATTTTTCAAATCATGTAATTTCGGTAAAACATGAAGAAGGTTTTTGTTAGCGTACCCGATGATCGATCAACAAATTCTCTGGCTTTATATCCCTATGAATAACATGCTTCTCGTGACAATACGCCAACGCTTGTGCAAGGCTCAAAATGTACTAACAACAAAAAAAAAAAAAAAAAGGAACTTTTAATACAAAAATCAAAGAAAGGAAACGAAGGCATAGTAAAATAAGACCCCAAAATGTGAAGAACAAGAAAAGAAAGAGGATTTTACAGTGGCGGCTTGCTTTTCAGAGAAATGGCCAGATTTCCTGAGCTCACCGTAGAGCTCGCCGCCATGGGCGTACTCGAGGATGAGGAAGATCCGATCTTCATCGTGAAACCAGCCGTACAGGCGGAGAACGTTGGGGTGTCGGAGACTGGTCTGAATCTCCATCTCCCGCCTCAGCTGATGGTGCATCGCGTGCTTCTCTATCTGCTCCTTGAATATTATCTTCAACGCCACTATGAATTTGCTCTGAAGCCATGATTGACAAAAAATCGGTGTCAAATTGCGAAATTTGAGGGAGATGAAAGAAATGGAAAAAAGGGGGTGGGATTTGGGATTCTGCTTTACCTTTGCTTCTCGGGCGAGATAGACTCTGCCGAATTTGCCTTTGCCGAGGGGTTTTCCGATCGCGAAGTCTTTCAGAGACCAGAATCTCTTCCGATTTGGTTGGGCGGTCTCCGACGCCATTTTCTCGGATTTGGTCGTCCCTTGCGGTGAATACTGGAGAGGCTGAGAGAGGGACTGGGGATTTTGAAAATTGCAAGAGGGAGGGAAATTTCGTGCTTTTTTTTTTTTTTTTTAATGAACACCCTAAACGTACATGTTTGGATAAATTACTCACGTAATCCCTTAACTTTTTAATAAGTAACTGACTATTTTAATGATTTGTTTGGTGAACGCATTGTATTTGAATACAATGTATTGAATGCAATTTGTGTTTGGAGGAAAAGTATTAGTATTGCATTTGAATACAATGTGTGTTTGAGTGAAAAATATTTGAATTGTATTTTAATAATAAATATATGATGTGATAGGTAAATGTATAATGGAAAAAAAGAGAGAGAAAGAAAATATATGATGTAATTAATAAAAATAATATAAAAAATAAAATAATGATGATGTAATTAATAAAAATAATATAAAAAATAAAATAATGAATAATGATTGTATTGGATTTAAAATGTGATTTAATGTATTGTATTAGATTTAAATGCAATGCAATTTAAATGTGTATATCAAACACATCATTTTTTTTTTTTTGAAAAATATGTGAGATAGGTTATATGTCATAAATTTTAAGCATTGATTGATTTTAACTATAATTTAAAAATTATTACAGAATATATCATAAATTAATTTTATATTTTATTTTCAATCTAATCTCCCACCACCACTTGCATCTCATTCTCCCTTTCTCTCTATCTTTTCTCCTTTTTCTCTTTTTCGATCTCTCTTCATGATTACCATTTCTCTCTTCCCACTGATGGTGTCGCCAGCTTCGATCTTTCAAACATCGTACCCCACTGATAACTCTTTAGACTTCACAATTTTATCGAGATTTGGACAAAATCATGTGAATCTGTGATTTGGGTTCGAATATCCATGAAGGATAGAATGGAAGCTTGCATTGGAGATTATAGCTCGATAGTGAAGTCCGATCGTGAGTCAAGAAGATTTGTCATGCCAATGTTGCGATTGTGGCTGGATCTGAGTCGCTAGAGGACTTTTTCTCTTAGTAACGGTGAGAGCGTGAATTGTTAGGCCATGGCAACAGTACCTTATCAGATTAAAGGTCGTGGATCACCTACTCATGTGTGAGCTCGTGAAGAGGTTTGGTGACTCTTGCAACAAATCAATCGCTATTAGTCCTGCAACAAAGGCACCATTGTATAGCAATTCGCGCAACTACCATTGCCATCTCAACCGCCACCGGTGTGATTGCACCTGTTGAAGGATTCGGTCAAATCCGCTATAATCTTTTCAGGCCGCTGACATTAAGGAAAAAGGAGAGAGTACAGAGAGATAAGATATAGAGGAATAAAAAATTAAAAAATAATAATTGTAATATTTTAAATAAATAAACATAAATATTTATAATGTAACGTATGGTATTTTTTATAAGAGTTTTTTTTTGTACGACAAAAATCAATCCAAAACATTATTTTGTGACATTTCTCTAAAGTTCCCAAAATAAGTCCTCAAATTCCTAAAAGATGGTGCAAAAAGGGTCAAACGCTAACTGTCGTTAAACTTTAAACAAACTTGACCCCATGCCAGCTGCACATACCTTTGATTAAAAGGTATTTTAGTAAAAGAATGTTTTTGTTTTGATAAAACAATAAATAAAAATATTACAAGTGAAAAATTAAATTAAATAAATAAAATTACAAAAATCATAAACGTAAATTGATAACAAATAATCATGTACACAGATGTTAGGAATCATAATTTTTACCGTAATTAATTAGATTTAATTTTATTTAAGTATGTTATTATGATTTTGTATTCATATTTGTCGATGGTCAATTATTATTATTTTTTTGCTTTATGTATTAATTCTTAAGTTATACATAAACATTTTTATAATTAAAATTTGGTAAAGGAATGGTAAATTAAAATTTAAGATGAATAATATCATATATATGAATAGTATTATATATGTGAACGATAAAAATATGAATCCAAATTCAATTATAAAAAGTGTTCGTTAAAAAATTTGTGTTAACTAATAACATGACTATAAAAAAAATATATATATCTCTATTCTATTCCATATTTTATGAGATTTATTTTAGAGTCATATCATAAAAATATCTTCTTGATTGCATTTAGTTCTTTAAATCATTTAAAAGTTAATCAGAAATTTAAAAGTATTAAGTTTTAAAATAAATACACTAACAAATATGAAAATCATAATAACATGCTTAATTTAATTAAACCATTATAATCATGCTACATTAAAATGAAAAAACAAAAATAAAAGAAAAAAGTCTAGAATAATTACTGATATTTGTATTGGCAAAACTTATAATGATTCCTCTTTTTATTGATACTAAAATAAAATTAAACTTAAAAAAAAATATATTTTACGTGCTTTATAGCATATACTCCAGTCGGAGCTACTAGTCCTGATGTTCTTCAAAGTTCCCTTCCCATGCCTATTTATTACCTTATTCCATTACAAGTTGGTGAAATATTTCACCATTTTCAACTTTGAATTTCAGTGTTTATTTGCGATTGGGAGAGAAAAAATCTTGCGCGCAAAAGTAAACATTGGCAACAGGGAAAGTCAGAAGTTATACAGTGGCAGGTATGTGATTAGGACGAATTCAGAGTGATAAAGTGTATGATAAGTTTGATTCTAATTTTTTAAAATCAAAATTAAGCTACATGTCACATTCTTATTAGTTCCTTTCTAGCCTTTGCCATGTGTCGCATCATTATTAAACAAAAATAAATGAGCTTGTGTGATCTAAGGTGTATTGGATGAACTACATCCTCTATTCAAAATTTCATGTTCCAAATCATGTCCAACTACTTATATCATGCCATCTCATAAGATGGAAAATAGATAGAAAAATAAATATAGTTTTTTTATGAGGTGGCATGATATAAGTGGTTGGGCATGATATGGGATAAAAAATTTTAGACAAAGGATATGGGTTTGTATTTGATATATATTTTGAAACATAATAATATGCGTGGAACCTAGATGTTTCTTTATTGATCAAATATTAGAAATTCCAATAACTTCTTTATACAAGTTTTAATTAGGGTGATTCTTTTTTTAAAATGCTCGTGTTGATGAAAAAATCAAAATAAGACCAGTTAAGACTCATAGTTTCCTGACATGAATAGTGATGTTCAATGGGATTCACTTTCAACGCATGAAATTTTTTTAACAATTGCTAGAAAAATAAAGTGCTTAAACTATATATTTTCAAAATAAAATACTGTGGGTAAACTCATTAGAAATATTTAATTTTAATCTTATTTAATATATTATTATTAAAAGAAAAAGATAAGATAGAATAAAAAAAATTTAAATAAAAATTTTATGAAATTTTAAAAAATCTAAATTAAAATAAACAAAACAAAATAAATCAAAGTATATTAAAAACAAATAAAACTCTTAAGGGTAAACTAATTTTTATGTATGAAAAAGTAGTAAAATAACTCTATTTTATAGAGTTATCAACCATGAGATGCATGTGAGATATGAATATACCTTCATAACTTGTGTAGTCATTACATTGAAACCATAGATCTTAATGAATTCATAATTGTTTAAATTTACATAGGAATATAATGAGTTAGTAATTAAAGGTATTTTATTAGGCTTCGGGAAGGGCAAGTGAATATATTAGGGTTTATCGGCTATCAACTAGGGATATGATTCTAGATTAAGGAGATAAGAGATTTAATTCGGAATAGTCATGGTGAAATTGGAAACCCTAGGCTTTTACTCTATTGGTTCATCTTTGTTTAATTTTGTAGTTGTTTATTTTCTGTTTTCCTTAGGTTCTGCAATAATCATTGTCTCTTTAATTTTTATTCAAATAAAATTAGAGTTAGATTAATTTTGGTAATTGATAGCAATTAGTCATTGAGGAAATGATAGTTATATATTCACACTTGATTACTTGTTCGATAACGTGCACTTGCGTTCTCAATTTTCATAACCTAAAAACGAATGAAACAAGCTGTATATAGATTTTTTTTTAAACACATTTTAAGTTTTTACATTTTTTAGCTCAAGCAGTACAAACGCCTCACCAAACGCACATTTATTTCAATTAAATTCCAACTCAAATAACTTGATTACAACCTTGTACTAAATGCATGTAGGACCTATTTAAAATAATGATTTGAGTTGCAGTTTTGTAGGTTGGAGTTGGAGTTTTATAAGTTGAGTGTGAATTGGAAATGTACTTTGATATAGAAAATTATGTAAAAATTTAAAATGTGTTTGGAGAAAAATACATAATATGGATTTTATTTCTTTTTTCTCGTCATTTTATGTGGTTTAAAAAAAAAATTTCTCATTTTATCTTGAAAAAGAAAGTTTTACACTTTTGAAGTTTGAATTTTTAAATATGAAATAAATAGAAAATGAGATGAATTAAGTGAAAAGAAAGTAAAATTTAACCCTTCGGTCGAAATACAAAACCTAGAACCCTTTCTACATAAGTTAAAGAAGATGGATAATAGATATCGTCATGAGGCGATAACAACATATATTTTAGTACAAATTGAAAATTTGCATATACTACTGTAATTTGGTAGAGCTAGGGACAGGGCTGCACCCCTCATTAAAATTTTTTATTTTATTTTTATCCAAAAATTTTATAATTTTTATATTTTATCTCTATTAAAAATAAAAAAAATCTCATATAATTCATATTTTATCCCAATAAAAATTAAAAATTTTCACATAATCTCACTATAATTAATTCTATATAAAAAAGTTTATCATGTTCTATTTTACCATATCAAAATTAAAAATTCTTATATAAATCTACTAAAATTAAAACTTCTTGTATAACCCTATTAAAATTTTTATATTTGATATATGCTCCCATTAAAATAGGAGTCTTCCTCCGTTCCTAATCATAAATAATTTATCATGCAAGAAACGGTTGTTATAACTTTTTAAGGATAAAACAGCTTTGAACCTCTTGCTCGAGGCCGAATAACTTATGCCCGGAAAGGGGGTTTTTTGTTTTTGTGTTTTTTGTCCTTTAACAATTCGTTGAAGCAGTTTAGAAACAATGACAAACTCATAGTATGGAAAATAGTTTATTGCTATTTATTTTTCTAAAAATTACACGTGGCTTTTTGACACTTAATTAACCAAAAAAAAAAAACACACGCACACAAGCACTCGTGCGAGCAGAGGCACACTCTACACTAGAAAAGAGCGCTACAGAAAAATATATCTTTTCTTAATTTGACGATAATATTATATTTAAATATAATATAATTTTAAAAATATTTTATTTAAATATCAATTATATTATATTTTAAATTTAATATAATCACTATTTATTATTTTATTTTTCTATTATTTTTATTAATTATATTACATATTTTTTTTGTTTTTTTATTGTTACTTATCGCATCATATGTTTGAATTAAAGAGAATATAATATAATTTTTATTTAAATATAAAAACATTTCACCAAATACCAATAATATAATATTTTAAATATAATATAACAACTATTTATTATTTTATTATTTTTATTAATTACATCACATATTCTCTTTCTTTCTCTTTTTTTATTATTTTAATTTATTACATCACATATTTATTATTAAATACATTTTAAATACTTTTTATCTAAATATGTATTATATTAAAACATAATATAAATATTTATTATAATTATAAATTATATTTAAATATAATATAAATATAATATATTTATTACACGGAGCATTAATCCCAAAATTTCCACATAAACACCCACCATTTTTCTTCGCCAAAATTTCCACATAAACGCTATCATTTTTCTTCGTCTTCTTTTTGACCAAAAGTCAACCCGCTTTCACTATTTGCTTTCCCTTCCCACGTATCACATCTACATAAAAGACAAACACACGCGCAGATATTCATTCTTATACAGGCACATACTTCTCTCAAGCCTTTCACTTAAAAGCTTTCTTAAACAGAGATGGAAATCCTCTATAACCTCTTCACTTTCCTCGTGATTTCACTTCTCCTGATCTTCCTAACCCTGTCGTTTCTCATCCTAAGAATCTTCACCGGCAAGTCCATAACCGACCCGGAATTCCCACCCGTGAAAGGCACGGTTTTCAACATGCTCTTCAACTTCAACAAAATCTACGACTACCTTAGCCAACTCGCCTTCAAGCACCCAACTTTCCGCCTTCTCGCTCCGGCACAGAGCAAGGTCTTCACGACCGACACGCGAAACATTGAACATGTTCTGAAAACACGCTTCGACAAGTACTCGAAAGGACAGTACAATAAGGACACGGTCGCCGATGTTTTCGGCGAGGGGATATTTTTTGTGGACGGCGAGAAGTGGAGGCAGCAGAGGAGGCTCGCCAGCTTCGAGTTTTCTACGAGATTTCTTAGAGATTTCAGCTGCTCTGTCTTTAGACAAAATGCTGCCAAACTGGTCAGGGTTGTTTCCGGGTTATCTGAGGAGGGTCAGGTTTTTGATATGCAAGTAAGTCTCTTTACTTTTCTCTGTGGGATTTTTATGGTACAAGCTGTTCTTTTTTCGTTATCGATAGGAATTATAATTTTAATCATTTTCAATAATTTGATTTATGAGTATGTTGTCAAATATTTGCAACGCAGGATACGAAAATGATCTCTAGATCAGATGATTGAAAAATTAATCGAACGATTAAAACTATAGTTAGTAAAAATGACATTTCGTGCGGTTGTAGATTAAAGTAATCTTAACTTATGATTCTATGGCTTTGAAAGGAAAAAAAAAAAGGAGAAATATGCTTTGCGACGTCGATGATGTTAACTACTAATGCCCTTTAGCGTTGTTAAAAAATAAAGAAATTAAAACAAAACAAAAGAAAAGAAACTCATTGCTAGCCTGTTAAAACATGTATTATATTAAAACATGTATTATATTTAATGTTTGCTGTATTTGATTTTTTCAACTCTTTCTTAGATTTTTGCTTGTTTAAGTTTTGTATTCGTTTTCAAAATATAAATATTTGTGGGTTTTTATGCGTATTTATATGAAAATGAATGGAAAGTTATTATTAAAAAAAAAAAAAGAGCCAATTAGCAGAGCAAAGGCGTCGATTAAAGGAAAAGATGGCGCAAATTGCATTGAAGGTTGGCAAAATCAATTACGAATGCGATTCTCCGTTGTTAAAAAATAAAGAAATTAAAACAAAACAAAAGAAAAGAAACTCATTGCTAGCCTGTTGATTACAATGTAGTACAAAGTCAGCTTAGTAACTACAAATAAAAAGAGTCCTTAAGGGCAAGAGAAGCTAGGAGTGTAAAGAAATGCTTTATAGACATCAATTTCTTTTGATGATGTTTTGACTTGTTTTTAACTTATATCATATATATCACATTTTATGTAGGATTTGCTTATGAGGTGTACTACGGATTCCATATTCAAAGTTGGGTTTGGGATAGAATTGAATTGCTTGGAGGGATCAAATAAGGAAGGGATTGCATTTATGAAGGCCTTTGATGAGTCGAATGCTCTGCTCGGCTGGCGATTTGTCGATCCTTTCTGGAAATTGAAAAGGTTTCTCAACCTCGGTTCTGAAGCCTCCTTGAGAAAGAATATTAAACTCATTAATGAGTTTGTGTACCAACTTATCAGGAAAAAAAGGACAATGTTAGCAGAGCGACAAGATTGTGTGAGATAAAGAGTTATCGTTTTTCACATTTATAGTCATTCTTGTTATGTGAAGTTTATATGTTCTTATTGAATTCAACCAAAAACTTGCGTATCAGTGTATTGTTAAGTTTCATTCTTTTATTTTTGTGGTAGAATGACGAGGAGGATATACTCTCAAGGTTTCTAATGGAGAGCAAGAAGGATCCAGAGCAAATGAATGACAAATATCTGCGGGAAATAGTTCTAAATTTTATGATAGCTGGCAAAGACACTAGTGCAAATACACTGTCATGGTTTCTCTACATGATTTGCAAGAATCCATTTGTACAAGAAAAAGTTGTACAAGAAGTAAGAGACATCGTAGGGCCTAAAGCGAACACAGTGGACATCAATGATTTTGTTGCAACCATCACAGAAGCAACTCTTGAGCAGATGCACTATCTCCATGCAGCACTGACAGAGACTTTGAGGCTCTATCCTGCAGTTCCTGTGGTAAATTTAATCGTTATGGCCTAGTTGCTAACCCCTTTTTTAGCAAATTCTTTTCACCTGTTTATTTGGTGCATACTTCTCAAGTACTTTCTCTGCTAAATATTTGCATGTGGTAAGGAAAAAAGACTTGCATTTCTTATAGAAAAAGTGAAAATTTTTTCTTGTGTACTTTGAGAGTGGGAGAAGCGCAGATGTAGACGATATTCTTCCTGATGGCTTCAAAGTGAAAAGGGGAGATGAAGTAAACTACTTGGCTTATTCCATGGCCAGAATGCCTCATATTTGGGGAGAAGATTGTGAAGATTTCCAACCCGAGAGATGGCTTAAGGATGGAACCTTTCAACCTGAATCTCCATTCAAATTCATATCATTTCATGTCTGTATCCTCTTTTTATTGTCAACCATTGACACATGACATAAATTAGTACAACATTTTAATCAAACTAACGGTATTATTGCTTGTGAAAATGATTTTGCAGGCAGGCCCTAGGATCTGTCTTGGAAAGGAGTTTGCTTACCTGCAGATGAAAATAGTATCAATGGCACTTCTTCACTTCTTCTGCTTCAAATTAGCCGATGAAACAAAACCTGTGAACTATAAAACTATGTTCACCCTTCACATTGACGGTGCCCTCCCTCTATGTGCAACTCCAAGGACAGCGTCGTAAAAGTCAAACATGTCAAGCAGAATAATATCAACTATAGATTTGGCTTCAAGAGCAACCCTAGCGCTTGCACTCTATTATAGTCTTATAATGTGTGATAGAAGAAGTATCAGTACTGAAGCTGGATGTTTTCCTATAGTTTTTCGAACTAAAATATTGTATCATTGTAACAATTTGTTTGTTTTCTTACTATGTATACGGGTTCTGGTTTGATGAATAAGACAAGGAATGGGACCAAAATCCCATGTGTCATGTTTGTGTCATTGTTTTCCTTTTGTCACCCTTTTTGCATGAGTATAAGAATACAGCTCTCAAATCTACCGTCTTCACTCTCCACCTTGTGGAATGATTTTTACATGCAGGCCCTCGTACTTATCTCCAGAAGGACTTCGCTTACCGGCAGATGAAGATTCTATCAATTGCCCTTCTTTGCCTTTTCCGATTCACATCATCTTATGTAACAAGATCTGCAGATTGTATGTCATGTTCACTCTTCACATTGAGAGTGGCCTCTTTGTGCAGTTCCAACTATAGTCTTATGAAAGTATGATATGCTAACGAAAAAAAATAAAATCTATCATTCATACACTTTGATCATGGATCCAGCACTGTGCTATTATATGCTCTGCAGTTTTTAACCAAAAATATATCTATAAAATAAAATTCCGATGACCATTAATTAGTTCCTCTTCTCTGTTTTGCTCTGTTTTCTCTGTTTGGCAGTGGATACCTTTCATTACCTTATAACGTTGTATTGCAGATCTTTGTCCTTTAAACAAATATTTGGACGGTTACCAATGTATTTGTGTACAGATATTAATGTCTTTTTCTTTTCTCCTCTTAGGATGTGCTTAGGATTGGATACTTTTCCTAACCCACTTTAGGATCCCTGTCCGGCCACCATGCTTTGTTGCTTTGGATGCACGGTGGCGTGAATGAAAACAATTGGATTAAGTCCTTCAATTATTGATAGACCCCGGTAGTTTTGGCATGTAGAAGGAGAACAGGGACGGGATTACACTAATGATATATTTTTTTTAGCCGACAAATAAGACTTTGGGCAGTTGTCACGTCATATTCTCCAATATCTCAATTTTCTAACTAAAATTTTCGGGTTCATCGGTTTAGTGATTTTGGTTCTATTAGTCGGTGCGTCAATGGACGTCAGTGTGTTAGTCTTTCTAAACTGCCCTAGTTTTCAGGCTTCAGCTTTCATTTTGATATATCCAAAATGAGGCCTTTTGAATACAAAATTGTAGCATTCATTAATCAATGAGTAAAAATTATTTCTTAGTAGTTTTCAACTTAATAGTGCCTAAAAATAAATAAATTAATAAATAAAAAAAGAGTATATTAGAGGCCTTAGGTTGGAGTGGGCCCATAGGCAATGGCCTAAAATGGCCTTGGGGTAAAGCCAGTACTGTAAATATGCCACCGCAAGTCAATCCACGCCAATACAAACTAGTTTGTCCTATTTTTTCACAATCATTTGATGTTCAGTCAAAATAAGACAAAAGTCAACACACATAAATCAAACACGACATAAATCAAGCATGACTTGAAGAACTTCCTTAGCAAGAGGTCTTCCCAGCTTAAACCAGGATGGTTTTCCTTTACACCATCTTCACCTTCATCTCCATCTCACTATTTTTCCTTCTTCTGGGCTTCTCATTTCTTATGCTTAAAATCTACACAGGCAAGTCGATCAAAGACCCCTCATACCCTCCTGTGAAAGGCACTGTTTTTGACCAACTCTTCTACTTCAACAAGCTCTATGACTACCAAACCAAGTTCGCCGCCGAGTCCTCCACCTTCCGCTTGCTCGCGCCTGGTCATAGCAAAGTTTTCACGGCCGAGCCGCGTAACGTTGAACATGTCCTGAAAACCAACTTTGATAAGTACTTGAAAGGTAAGCATGACGAGAATATTTTGACTGATCTTTTTGGCCAGGGGATCTTTGTGGTCAATGGAGAAAAGTGGAGGCAGCAGAGGAAGCTTGCGAGCGTCGAGTTTTCCACAAGAGTTCTTCGAGATTTCAGCTGCTCTGTGTTTAGGAGAAATGCTTCCAAACTGGTTAGAGTTGTTTCCGGGTTCTCAGTGGCGGGCCGGGTTTTCGATATGCAAGTGAGTAAGATTTTGCTATTTGTCGGTTTTCTTTTTGTCAGATACTTCTTGGTGGTCATGAAAAAGGTATTTGAAATAAACAAACCAAGTTTGATAAACTTTGCACTTCGCTTTGTTCATATTC
Organism: Antiaris toxicaria; assembly: GCA_035233585.1. Classification (NCBI taxonomy): domain Eukaryota; kingdom Viridiplantae; phylum Streptophyta; class Magnoliopsida; order Rosales; family Moraceae; genus Antiaris; species Antiaris toxicaria. Next base: position 13,220,094 of record CP141161.1, read on the forward strand.
TGGCAAAAGGTCAACATAAATTTTGCTGGTCTTTTTGTTAGAAGAAACAAGCTAGAAATAGACAGAGAGTCGCATATGAATCACGGGGATCAATCTTCGAAGTTCGATGTTTATCCGATATTCACTAGTCCAACACATATTTGCATAATAAAAAATATGTCTGGTCAATCTTTTGAAAATTTAAATTTTACAAGCTACCTTTTCACTAGTTTTTTGTTACACTAATTTGTTTTCATGTAGGATTTGCTTTTGAGATATACTTTGGATTCCATATTTGAAGTTGGGTTTGGGGTAGAATTGAGGTGCTTGGAAGGATCAACTGAAGAAGGCATTGCATTTATGAAGGCCTTTGATGAGTCGAATGCTGTAATATACCGGCGCTTTGCTGATCCGTTCTGGAAATTGAAGAGGTTTTTTAACATCGGTTCTGAAGCATCCTTGAAGAAGAATGTTAAAATCATTAATGAGTTTGTGAATCAACTTATCATGAGAAAGAGGAAACTATTAGCAGAGCGACAGGATTGTGTGAGTTCAAGAGTTCTCCTTACATTTGCTACCTGCATTTTCATTCTTTTTACGCTTGTTTGTGCATACATAACATTTGCTTTTTCCTATTTTTATCCATTAATTTTCTTTTGTAAGTTTCTTCTGGTTAATCATGTTTAAATTGTTATCGATATCATGATATGCACAAAAAAAGGTATTTGATATTAAATATGTGAAGAATTTTGTGGTAAGAGTAAGGAAAAAAATATAATAATAAAACTCAGGGCTAGTCAAAGTTTCATAAATTTCTGTAAGGCTGTTGAATTGTTTTTCTATATGATTTTGTAATTTGACAGTTTACAACCTTGTCTTTTCATGCCGCGCCACAATATTGTCCAAAATATGTAGCCAAAATATGGAAAATGGGTATTTGCTCTTTTCACATGCAATATGTCCGCAATTCCCCCATGATTAATCTTCTTGTGTTGTGAAAACTTCTATTAGTGTTTCACTTGATTAAGTTTGGGCGTAGAATGACAAGGAGGACATACTTTCAAGATTTCTGATGGAGAGTGAGAAAAATCCAGAGCAAATGAATGATCAGTATCTGAGAGATATAATTCTGAATTTCATGATAGCTGGCAAAGATACAAGTGCAAATACACTCTCGTGGTTTTTCTACATGCTGTGCAAGAACCCCATAGTACAGGAAAAGACTGCTCAAGAAGTAAGAGACGTCATTGGTGGAAAAGCCAATGACAACGAAGCCAATATTGACAATTTTGCAGCAGCCATAACGGATGAACATCTTGATCAGATGCATTATCTTCATGCAGCATTGTCAGAAACCTTGAGGCTATACCCTGCAGTCCCCGTGGTAAATTCTTTTGGCCAATCTCTCGATGTGACTATTTCTTAATTAATTTCTTATAAGTATTATCTTTAAAAAGTCACATAAGGAGCGAAACCTGAGGTCTGAAACCACATATCAAGAAAGAAGGTTCTTTAGGAAGTGGCCCTTTAAATCATGTACTAACTAAATAGGTCCACTATGTTTTTCTGTTGTATAATAGGACTAGGTGCCTCATTAATTTGGAGCCTCTATATTATCACTTGAACAACAAACTATAGAATTTGAATGAATCTAATGTGACATATTAGCGATTACGGAATTTAGTGTAATTAGGAGTAGCTTTGAGTTTTCCAATATTGTGTTATGGCTCTTCTGTTCTTTTAGGACGGGAGATCTGCAAGTGTAGACGATACCCTTTCTGATGGCTTTAAAGTGAAAGAAGGTGATGGAGTGCTCTATATGGCCTATGCAATGGGCAGAATGCCTTATATTTGGGGAGAAGATGCTCATGATTTCAAACCTGAAAGATGGCTCAAGGATGGAATTTTTCAACCGGAGTCGCCATTCAAGTTCACTGCATTTCATGTATGTATTGTTTTATCAACCCCCTCTAACGTGCAAGCACAATATAGAAATCAAACTGATATTTTCACCTTGTGGAATGACTTTGTAGGCGGGCCCTCGGATATGTCTCGGGAAGGACTTTGCTTACCGGCAAATGAAGATCCTGTCAATCGCCCTCCTTCACTTCTTCCGCTTCAAATTAGCTGATGAAACGAAACCTATCAATTATAGAACCATGTTTACCCTTCACATTGATGGAGACCTCCCTCTATGTGCAATTCCAAGGGCCGCCTGTTAAAAGGTCCACCACGAAAAGCCGAATAAAATGATCTTTAGAGGCTGAACTTTAGCAATGGCTCTAGTATTGGACTGTATTTAAATAAAAAATAAAAAAAAAAACAAAATAATGCTTCTAGAATTCTATGATAAAAAAGGAAGCAGCTTTTAGGCAGAGGCTTTACGAGCTTTACGACACCAAATAGAAGAATTCGGTATTTATTCCCAAAGCTTTACGATATTTGGAGTGTAAACTTTTTCGTGCTTTACAGTTTGCCTGTGGATCTTACATTTCAGAAACTATTTAAACATCAACATTTAAATCATTTACGCATTACTATCGTTATCGTACCAATTGTTGTTGTTGTTACTACTGCTACTGCCAATATGTCGTTTTCCTTCAACAAAAAAGTTGCCCGTAATTTTCGTAAGTGACGTGGACTCGTGAGACAATAAATTGAAATGGCATTTCCACCTAGTAAACGACATGTCGTTAACCACTAAGTCAAGAAATACTTCAGTTTACTAGGTCTAGGTTGAACGACATCTACGGACTACGGTAAAGCAAAAAGATGTTGTTTCCACGTTTTCTCCTCCTAAAGAAGACAAAACCTGATCCAAAAAATAAGGAAAATTATACTCAATTGCCCGTTTTAGTCACCCAATTTAATAGATAGCTCAACTAAACCTAATGATCATATTTTTGTCAATCAATTTTCATTTTCATTGGACTCTTATACTTTCAGCTATTTTACCAACTAAAATAGGGGATAAGGTTAAGTTCAATCCTGAACCCTTGTGATTTCTAAGTTGGGTTCCTTCGATATTCGAGTGCCTAAAGTTGAAATAGAGGACTAGCTTTAAAGAGCAAATCCTCGAAGAGACAGAGAAGATCTAGGAGCAAATTAGGGCTAAGGATAGTACTTATGGCTAGAGGTTCTAGGAACGAGGGGTCTAGTAGGGATAGATCCAAGGTTAGTAAAAGGGATAAAATTCTTATTGAGGTTCAAGTTGTGGCATAGATGAGTTGGCTATATAGCTTTTTGGAAAGGCTGAGGAGGCGATTTTATGTTGACAAACATGCTCTGTTCTGGGAGCAGATGGCTGACTAGGTTTTAGAGGTAGGTATCTCTTGGATTCTTTTGAGTGATCTAAATGTTGTCCTTACTTAAGAAGAGAAATGGGAAGGTCAAGATTTTGAGGAAAGAGATACTAAACCCCTTAAGGAATTTCTGTTTGCCATAGGTGGTTTTGATATGGGCTATTTGGGGGTTTTTTATACTTCGTGTAACGATTATGGTGTTAACTCTTTTATCAAGGAAAGGTTAGACGTGGTGATATGTACTTGTTAATGGATCACCTCATTCCCTAAGGTGGGGGTCACAAATATCTAAATTAGAGATTCATACCATTTTCCTATTTATATGATCAACTTATCTCGGAGGATGATAATGCCAAGCTCTATGCTATGCCATCTACTGAGGAGATTCATCATGTGGTCTAGAGTATGAATTCATTAAAGGCCTTGGGCACGGATGGGATGTTGAGAACTTTTTACTAATCATGTTGGGACATTATGGGTGGTTTGATTGTGGAGTTTATCCAGGAGTATTTTAGGAGTGGACACTTTGTGAGATTGGTTAATAGAACTTTCTTGATCCTAATCCCAAAAAGAGAACAAGTTGATTTGGTGGAGCACTTCAGACTGATTAGCCTGTTTAATCGAAGTTACTGGCCAAAAGAATTAGTCAGCTTCTTGGGAATTTGATTAGTCCCTTTCAATCAGCATTTGTGCTAGGAAAAAGGATTACTAAAAGTTCAATTTTGGCTTAGGAGATTATGCAGACCTTTAGGTAGAAGCGAGGGAAGATCAGCTTTATAGGAATTAAGATTGATATGGCAAAGGCTTACGACTGGTTGGAATCAAAGTTCATAGGTTGTGTTTTGGCGATAAATGGCTTTTGTTAGAAGGTTAGAAGTCTTGTGATGGGTTGTGTCTCCTTACCATCTTTCTTTATTTTCTTGATTAGCCTACCCATGAAATCTTTTATGGGTTCTAGAGGTATCAGACAACGGGATTTAACCTCTCTTTACCTTTTCAGGTGCTATCCAAACTTATCTTCAAGGTAAAAAGAGAAAATGGCATAATGGGACCCCAAAATAGCTCCCTTGGCCTTTCCTATTACCCATCTCATGTTCACTAATGATATCTTTCATTTTCTCTGGGATGGAGGTGACTCAAGTAAAGTCTCTTTGGAACTATGTTAGAATTTATGGAGAGTTGTTGGAACTACGTTAGAATTTATGGAGAGTTGTCAAGACAAAATTGAATGCATCAAAATTGGGCTTAGTTTTTTTTTTCTCATAATGTGCTTCGGCATATTAAAGATTGCATCTCCAGTATCCCAAACATTCCCATTTTGTTACGAGATGAAAATATCTTGAGAATACATTATTCCTTTCCCAAATAGGGCTCATGACTTTAAGTTTGTTAAAGAGAAAGTTCTAGCTCACCTTGAAGGGTGTAAGGCAAAGTTGCTCTCGAGAGCGAGGAGGACCGCCTTGATTTGGTCTATTGTTCAAGGTATTCCTACCTATGTATTGTCTACTTTCTGCCTTCTTACAAAAATCCATAATATATTTGATGCAATGGCCAGATGTTTATGGTGGACAGGGATTATTGATAAGAAAAAGTTTTTAGCTTTAATCAGATGGGACCAGATTTGTAAGCCTAAGGCATGTGGAGGGTTGGGTATTAGATGCTTTGAAGATATAAATAGAGCCCTACTTGGCAAACTTGGCTGGGCCATGGTGGATGGCAAACAAAGACTTTAGGTTGACTGCTTGAGAGCAAAATATAGTAGGGGCACTGACTTCTGAGCCATTGAAGGGAAAGAAGATGACTCAATTGTGTGAAAGGGTATTTTGCAATCCCAAGACAACATTTTGGAAGGTGCTCTTACCATTATGGGTTCAAGAAAGCACACTGATATTTGGTCAACTCCATGGGTTCCATGGTTAAATCCTGCACAGTTGCGATTAGCCATCAATCCTAATTCCTCTCATCCATCTTACCTTACCTTGTGGAGAATTTGCTTGAGCCTGGTTCATGTTGTTATGATGTCCCAAGATTGCAAGATTAGTTTGACATGAATATTGTCTCAAGGATTTGCAAGATTCACTTGTTACCAAGTCCTTTAGAGGACAAAGTTGTTCAAAGGCCTAGCATGAAAGGCAAATTCTCAGTTAAAAGTGCCTATTGGGTTGATCATCAAAGGAGATTCTCATATCATGATGTGGTTTGGAAACTGATTTGAAGTGCTAAATTACATGAGAGATCAAAAGTCTTCCTTTGGAGAGTTGTTACTAACTCTTTACCAACAAACTAGGCCCTTAGTCAGGCAGGTTATGGTGAGGATTTGACCTGTGTTTTAGGGTGCCAATCTTAGGAATTTTTCCTCCACCTATTTACGTGATTCCAACTAGTTTTGTTGTTGTGGTTTACGAGCAAGTGAGGTATTCATATTGATTCTTAGAACTTCTCATCAGCCAGGGATTTCATAACTTGGTTCTTGATTCTAGTCCAACCAGCTTTTATTCCGTTGTCTGAGAGGGATGAGTTTCGAGCATTTGCTATGTCTGTGTCTAAACATGTCTTGAGGGCAAAGAATAGGACTTGTAGCGAGGGAATCACAACTTTTAAGCCAGCTCTTTAAGCCTCCATTAAAGGGAAAGTTAAAAAGGCTTTAACATTAGGTAGGTTTGTTATCGATTATAAAATAAAATAAAAAAGTAGCCAAAATTAGTTAATAATTTTTAAAAATTAAAAAGAAAAAAGTTATTGTGTATTTATTATTAGTGGTGGGAACCATTATTTTAAAAAGTTGCCAAAAAGTTACGAAAAAAAATGTCTACAAAGGAAATTTAGGCATGAGTGTGGACACAAATAGATTTTAAAATATTATAAATATAAAAACAAATAATATATATATAAATTTTATGACTATACTGGGAGGGCACGTGCCACCGCAAGGACCTTAGTGCCTCTATCCCAAAGTGACCCTTGAGACAATAAAATGAAATCATTACTTGCTAAACCCAGAGTTGAGAAGTATTTTAGAATTATATTTTTAATAGGATTGATATTGGTTTTATTCACTAATAATGGGTAAATTTATATTTTATTATTAGAAGGGTTAGTCTTTTATTATTTGTTTGGAGGTTATTATAAACCTTCTTCTATATATATATTTTTAAACAATTATAATAATGTGAAATCCACCCTAATCCCGTTTCGCTGTTAGGTTGAAACAACATCTAAGATTTAAGATGTTATTTCGACGTTTTCTTATGCTAAGGTAGACAAAACCGTTGTTTTCTAAATAACAAATAAATAAAACAAAGAAGAAAATTGTACCTTCTTTTTTGTACCCCATTTTTACATGATGATACATTGATGTAGCACTCACACTAATGCTTTCACTTTGTGCAACGATTTTGAAGTCAGGCAATCATATCTGTCTCGGGAAGGACTTCGCATGCCGACAAATGAAGATCTTATGAAATTCCTTTCTTCGCTTCTACCGCTTCAAATAAGCTGATGACACAAAATCTGTATGTCATGGAACCATGTTGACCCTTCAAATTCATGGTGTCATCCCTCTTTGTGCAGCTCCAAGGAAGATCTCATGAAAGTCTTCTATTTGATGTGATAAAATAAATCCACTAAAAAAATTTACTTTGTGGCTTCACTATTGGAATGTAACATATTTCATAGGTTTTGGTAGAATAAATTTCAAGAACCACATTCTAAAAAGTTCTCATTCCTCTCTCTCTCTCTCTCTCTCTCTCTGTTCATTACCTAACAGTGTGAACAACTCTGTATTTACAAGTTGCATTTATCAAGGCATTCAGGCTCTTGTGCTAGAGTAGACAGAGTCCTTAGGAATATTTTTAAAACCGGGCTTGAATCTTTGTTCTCTGTTTCATCAAACTGGTTTTGGAAGATTGCCGAACCATCTTCTCTGGATCAATTAAGCTTTCATCATGCCTTAGAACTTGGTGAAAGAAGATGTTATAATCATCAAAACTACAACTAGAGGCTCGTATGGGAGAATGATTAAAATATTTATTTAAGAGATTAAATTAATTATAAAAATTAAGGAAACAAAAAAGACAAAAAAAAATCTTGGGTGATTTCATATTAGTCTGAGAATTCTTATTTTAAATGAACATTATATATAAAAAAACTGAACACTGTACAAAAAAATCATCATCAATTTCCTTTCATCATGGTCTTTTGACAATTTTAACCATTCTGACCATTATACTTTTGGTAGTCATAGAAAGCAGTATACACATTCAGACCATTATACGTGCTTTTTACTTACTCCCAATCAATTTTGAGCAAACTACTATAGGCAAGTACCTTCTTTTATTATGATAGCTAGTCTCCATAAAGTTTTATACCACTTAATCATTCCAATCTAGGTATAGCTTAAGCCATAAGAGATAAGGGCACGATTCCTGAAAACATAAAACAAAACACAACATTTCGATAAAGTACGCATAATTTTTTGTTATTATTCCTTAAGATATCTCACCACAACTAAATTCGAGCTGATACGATCTAGTGATCGCATTTTTCAACCCTCATTTCATTTTCAGTCAATATTATATTATACTGAATAAAAGATAGATGGCCAACACACATACATAAAAATACGCCTTTTAGGAAAATCCTTAGCAAGGCCTTCTCAGCTTAAACAAAGATGGTTTTCCTTTACACCATCTTCACCATCATCTCTGTCTCACTACTTTTCCTTCTTTTGGGCTTCTCTTTTCTTATGCTTAAAATCTACACAGGCAAGTCGATCAATGACCCCTCGTACCCTCGGGTGAAAGGCACTGTTTTTAACCAACTCTTCCACTTCAACAAGCTCTACGACTACCAAACCAAAATCGCCGCCAAGTTCTCCACCTTCCGCTTGCTTGCTTCTGAGCGGAGCGAGGTTTACACGACTGACCCGCGTAACATAGAACATGTCCTGAAAACCAACTTCGATAAGTACTTGAAAGGTGATAATGTCAAAAATATTATGGTTGATCTCTTTGGCCAGGGGATATTTGCAGTCAATGGAGAAAAGTGGAGGCAGCAGAGTAAGCTTGCGAGCTTCGAGTTTTCCACTAGAGTTCTTAAAGATTTCAGCTGTTGTGTGTTTAGGAGAAATGCTTCCAAACTGGTCAGAGCTGTTTCCGGGCTTTCGGTGGCAGGTCGGGTTTTCGATATGCAAGTGAGTGAGATTTTCTTTTTTTGGCTTTTCTTTTTGTTAGATACTTCTTGGTGGTTATGGAAAGGCAACTGAAACAAACAAACAAGTTTGATAAGCTTTGGGCTTTGTTTTGTTTTGTTTATGTTTTGCAAAAAGTCAACATCAATATTTCCGGTCTTTTTATTTTTTATTTTTAGAAGAAACAAGCTAGGAATAGAAAGAAATTCACATATGAATCAAGGGAATCAATATTTGATGTTCGATGTTTATCTGATTTTCACCAGTCCAACACATATTTGCATAAATAAAAATATGACTAAACAATCTTTTCAAAAATTCAATTTTACGAGCCACCTTTTCACTAGTTTTGTTTTACATATGTTTGTTTTTCATTTAGGATTTGCTTATGAGATGTACTTTGGATTCCATATTCGAAGTTGGGTTTGGGGTAGAATTGAATTGCTTGGAGGGATCACCTAAAGAAGGGACTGCATTTATGAAGGCCTTTGATGACTCGAATGCTCTAGTATATCGGCGCTTTGTGGATCCGTTCTGGAAATTGAAAAGATTTTTTAACATTGGTTCTGAGGCCTCCTTGAAGAAGAATGTTAGAATCATTGATGAGTTTGTGAATCAAGTTATCACGAAAAAAAAGAAACTATTAGCAGGGCCACAAGACTGTGTGAGTTCAAGTGTAGACATTTTCGAGTTATATTTTCATTCTTGTCATGTTTATTTGTGCACAACATTTGCTCTTTCATTATTTTTTCCTTTAATTTTCTTTTGTAAGTTTTTACCGTTTATCCAGATTTCAACTGTTATATTATCATGATCTACACAAAAAAAAAAAGGTATTTGATATTAATTATGTGAAGAATTTTGTGGTAGAGTAAGAAAAAATAACTCAGGGCTGGTCAAATTTTCATAAAATTCTATTAAGCTATTGAATTGTTTTTCTATATGACTTCGTAATTTGACAGTTTAGAACCTTTGTCTTTTCATACCGCCCCACATTATTGTCCAAAATATGTAGCCAAAACATGGAAAGTGGGTTTTTGCTCTTTCCACACGCAATATGTCCGCAATTCCCCCATGATTCATTTTGTTGTGAAAGCTTCTATTAGTGTTTCACTCGGTTAATTTTGGCTGTAGAATGACAAGGAGGACATACTTTCAAGATTTCTGATGGAGAGCGAGAAAAATCCAGAGCAAATGAATGATCAGTATCTGAGAGATATAATTCTGAATTTCATGCTAGCTGGCAAAGATACAAGTGCAAATACACTCTCGTGGTTTTTCTACATGCTGTGCAAGAACCCCATAGTACAGGAAAAGACTGCTCAAGAAGTAAGAGATGTCTTTGGTGGTAAAGCCAATGACAACGAAGCCAATATTGACAATTTTGTAGCAGCCATAACGGATGAACTTCTTGATCAGATGCATTATCTTCATGCAGCATTGTCAGAGACCTTGAGGCTATACCCTGCAGTCCCAGTGGTAAATTCTTTTGTTCAATCTCTTGATATGACTATTTCTTAATTAATTTCTTCTGCTCAAATTGCAAGCATCGTCTTAAAAACGTCACACAAGGAATGAAACCTAAGGTCAGAAACCACATTATGATTAAGAAAGAAGGTTCTTTAGGAACTAGCCCTTTAAATCGTGTACCATCCGAATAGGTCGAGTATGTTTTTCAGTTGTATAATAGGATTAGGCGCCTCATTAAGTTGGAGCCTCCATATTATCACTTGAATAATGAACTACAGAATTTGGATGAAATCTAATGTGACATATCAGCAATTACGGAATTTGGCCCAATTAGGAGTAGCTTTGATTTTTTTTCAATATTTTGCCATGGCTCTTCTATTCTTTTAGGATGGGAGATCTGCAAATACAGACGACACTCTTCCTGATGGCTTTAAAGTGAAAAAAGGAGATGGAGTGCTCTATTTGGCCTATGCAATGGGCAGAATGCCTTACATTTGGGGAGAAGATGCTCATGATTTCAGACCTGAAAGATGGCTTAAGGATGGAATTTTTCAAGCCGAATCGCCATTCAAGTTCATAGCATTTCATGTATGTATCATTGCTTTATCATTCTTTTTTAGGGCCTGTCAGGGGATGTTTTGAAAATGTGTTTTCGGTTGAAGAAAAGTGAGTTATGAAAAATGTGTTTGGAAAAAAAAAAAAAACCATTTCGAGTGAAAAAATATAAAATTTTAAAAAGTTATTCAAAAAAAATTATTAATATGAATCTTGTTGCATTTCTCTCGAAATTTCATGCAATTAAAAAAATCATTTCATTTAGACTTTGATACACAAAGTTATAGACTTTTAAAATTTGAGTTTAGTGTAGAATTTTGAGACGTAAATAGTAAAAAGTGGTTGTGAGATTAAAAAAAAATACAAAAAATGCGTCCAAAATGTAATACCTCCAAACACCCCTTTATGTGCAAGTACAATATAGAAATCAAACTAATATTTTTCATTGTTCACCTTGTGGAATGACTCTGCAGGCAGGCCCTCGGATCTGTCTTGGCAAGGACTTTGCTTACCGGCAGATGAAGATTCTATCAATCGCACTTCTTCGCTTCTTCCGCTTCAGTTTAGCTGATGACACAAAACCTGTCAATTATAGAACCATGTTCACCCTTCACATTGATGGAGACCTCCCTCTATGTGCAATTCCAAGGGCTGCCTGATAGAAATTTCACCCTGTAATGTAGAACATAATAATCTTCACCGGATGAACCTTAACAATGGCTTAAAAATGAAGCTTGTTTTGTTCTTAAAGCTTAATAATATTTTGAGTGTCAATTTTTTGTTTTGTTTTTTGCCTTTTGTTTTTGTTTTTGTTTTTGTCCTTTTTTTGTGCTGCTTAGCAGTTTGTCTGTGGATCTTATACTACATAGACCACTTAAGCAAGCTTGACTGACAAAAGTTATCTGTCATTTATCCATGAGCGACATGGACCATTGAGATAAGAAAATTAGATGTCATTTCTGTTGGCCTAAGAAACGACATGTCGTTTTCCTCCTTACTGGTTTCGACGTTTCCTCCTCCCAAGGAGGACAGTTGTTATCTTTAAAATACAAAAAAAAAAAAAAAAAAAGGACAAAAAAACAAAACCAAAACAAAACAAAGAAAACAAAAAGGTGCTTTTCTGGTGTCGTGGGAGAAGGACACGGCCCGTCTTTTGCATGACTTGCATAGAAGAAACGACGGAAACATACTATGGGGAGGTCTGTAATCTGTCTAGAAAGAAACAAATGACATTACAAAAATAAAAATACACAACAACAACAACTAACACAAACGTATATATAAAATGTAAGATCATTTTATGTCGATTTTAATCTTATATTCGTTACCAGAAAGTGTAAAAATAGTATTTTAGTAAGTGTATCTCTAGTGCTAATTTCAAATTTGAAACTTTATTTTTTTAATAAAAATTATTGACAAATTTAATTAATCTAAATTAAATAGAAAATTTGTTATCAAAGATAATAAATATGAAATTTAACTTTTGATTGTTATAGGTTGGTACCTTTAACTTTTTTATCTACAAATTACAATTTTATGTTTATATTATTTGAACAATAAAACTTTACTTTTATGAATTTAAAAACTCGACGACGATGACAAAAGATAAATATAACATTAAAAATGACGTTTTATGTTGGAAGACAAAGTCTCAAACATGCCATATTCATACTTTTTATAACAAATATAACATCAGCATGACATATATATTAGTGTTAATGTATCAAAATACTAATTTTTGTTCCAGCATATAATGATAATACTAATGCTTTATTTACCTTTTGTCAATTATTAAGTTTTTAAATTTGTAAAAGTAAATTTTTAATATCTAAATCGTTTAGAGACGAAGATATTTTAGTGATTAAATAAGGCACTAATTAATTGTAAGTAAATATCAAATTTTGGTAGTTAATTTTACTTTGTGGTAAAATTTAGCAAGAAGACACACCATCCTATAGAATATTTTTATTATCGAAATACCAAAATTTAGGATTAACATAATAATTTGACCTTTGCTGGACTTGATTCCGGCAAATGAAAATGTTAGAAATGGTGTTAAAAAACATTTTACTTCAAATAAATAAATAAATAAAAAGACGCAAACATTTTATGAAAAATATGATACGTAAATATTTTATCCATAAAAAACAAATAAATAAATACATGCCCACGAAAGGAGCCATCTATAAGCTAGTGGGGGCATATTAAGCAAAAAAGTAAACACAATTTTTTTTAGTTACAAAAATGATCATTAATCAATAATCATTATAGTTAATCAATAACAAAATACATATTAATATCGGTCATTCGTTCAATCAATTATTGATTGAACGTTAAAAAATGATCATTTAAATTACAAAACTTTAACCAATTATTAAAAAGTTAATTTAAAAAAGTCATTTACTCACATATTCTAAAAATTTATTTTCCTCTAAACTCCTAAGGTAAAATATAGTAGCCACACATGCATGCCTCAACATCCAACCCGAGCTTGGGTCTCAAACCACCAATGACCATTAAATTTGTGATATTTTTCTTTCTTTCTTTCATTTTTTTTTTTTTGTTTGTGCGTGGAAATTGTGATCTTTTCTTTCTACTTTTGGTCCCTTTCAAATATCAAAATAAAGTTTTAGGGTCCGTTTGAATGTTTTTAGAGACTTTTTTTAGGTTGGAAAAAAGTTGTTTTGAAAAATATGTTTGGGAAAAAAAATTATTTGAAGTGAAAAAATATAAAATTTTAAAAATTAAAAAAATCAATATAGATATTATTTCGTTCTTCTTTAAATTCTAGACAATTTAAAAAAAATATCTCATTTGGATATGTATATATAAAGTTATGGACATTTAAAATTTGAAATTTATAATAATGTTTTAGAGACGTAAATAATTAAAAATGATAATAAGGTGAAAAAAAAAATTTTTTGAAGACATTTTTTTTTTTTTTACCCCTAAACGCTCCCTTAGCTTGCCTAGGAAGCAAGTATATTTCCCAAGTAGGTCGTTGGGACAGAGCCAGAGTTTTTGGTCAGGCGGTTAATAAACATAATATGGATAATTAAAGGATATTACAAGCAAGTTTTTATTTTTAAAAGGATTATTTTGAAATTTTATTAAAAATTATTAAAAAAAAAAAAGAAAAAGAAAAAGAAAAGTTGAGGGCCCCGCATGATTCCGTCACTCCCTCCGTTCCCAGGCGATCAATGTGAAATAACAAAGTTTCAAAAAGATAAACCAAAATTATTACTTTTTTTTTTTTGGTTAGAAACGTTGGTCGTTGCTTTGATTTCTAATCTTAGCCGCGATTGGTCGGAATAGTCAACACAAGAAAATAAATGATTATATTTTATTGTTTATTTATTTATTTAATTATCTAATTTAAATTTGAATTTTTTAATGTAATTATCTAGTTAACTACACGCAACCTCAAAACAAAAGAGACTTATCATAGTCTTTTAACGCATCAAAATTTTAAACCTAATTCAAACTCACAAAATAGAAGTTATTCAAAAAATAATTTGAGTCATAAACTTTTTTTTTTTTAATAACTTGTATTGAAACTTTCAAGAATATACAACTTAAAAAGCATGTTTGATAGTTATTTCTGAAAATATTTAGATAATTTATTAAAAGTATCTTAATCTTCATAATTACTTCCGGTCAAAGTCACAAAATGTGACTTTTAGAGAAGAGAAAGAGGGAATTAACATAATTGTAGGGGATGATTAAAAATAATAATAATGTTTAAAGATCGGAAAACTTTGACATAAATTTAACTTCGTATTTCAGAAATCTCGAAAATGCCCTCACATCTCAACTTCTATGTCTGTGCCTCCCCATCACTGTCGCCATTACTCGGATTCTAAAGTCACCAAAGATTGCTTTTTTCTTTTTTTTTTTTGGTGAAAGAATAAAGGTTATAAGGGTTAAGGGTGGCGTATCCTTATAATCCCAGGTGGTGGGTCACCCACCCTTGACCAGTGTAGTCCAAAAGATTTAGAAACAATCTTGCAATAGTAGGATATCAAAAATAGAATTTATTATAGTCATTTTTTTAAATTATTCAGATATAATTAAACAGTTAAGATTTATTTATTATAATACATCTTATCTCACATAATTATAGATTAATAAATTAAAAAATTCAAGAAAAAAATTAAAAGAAGAACACCCTTAACCTTTCACCATCAGCGACCCCCTTCCACCCTTACCAGATATAACATTAGAATTGCCCGATTGTTGCCATCACGGCCACTTCTCGACATTATAAGTCTCTCTATCATCATTGTTGGTGAGATTTCCCTCCACATTTTTCTTTCTTTCCACCGAGACTTCCTCCAGCACTTTCAGTTGATTTCTGTAGCAAGCTCACCCCCCACCAATCAAGTCCGTCACCACCTTCTAGTCCCTCCAGTTCCTCAACTGTCTGATTGCTTGGATTCACTTCCCCATCGATCTCGCACTCAATCTTCGACCGTTCTCCACCGCCTTACTAGCATCTGGCTCACCCGCCCCTAAAACCTCACCAATCTCGCCATCTCCAACACCCAGGTTAATGCCAGTGGCCCCTGCATCATCCTTGGGAACATGAAGGTTCGTCATGATCTAAATCTCACTAAAAACTTTCCTAGGCATATGAACCCTAGCCTCATGCATGTCAATTTCTCCAAGAACCGCCTAAGAGGAAGGATTCCAAGCTCACTCAATTGCCTCGAGAATGTCTAGACGTTAAATCTCTCCAACAAAGCGTTCATTGGCGAGATTCCATCCACAATCGGGTGGATTTTTTTTTATTTTTTAGTAATTTATCTTATGAGTTAAGATGTATTATACCTATTATATATAAATATTATCTTAACTATTTGATTATATTAACGGTTTAAAAAATAATATATATGACAGCTATTATGTACTCTCACTTTCAAAATATGGATTTCTTTTTAACCTTTCACGGCGTCACTGCACATTCAGCCGAAAAAAAAAATCCCAAAAACAAAAACACTGGCAACAAAAACTTTCCATATAAAACAACAATTTGACGTCAAGTCCAAACGTAAGAGATCAACATAGTCCACCTTCTCCTACACCCTCTATTGGAATTTGGAGTCCATGGATTTTCTCTCAAACCCAGTTTTCTTCACAGCTTTGGCTTTAATTCTATCCCTTTTCACGGTTCAAATCTTGGCTAAAATACTGAACAAAAGCAAGGTGCAGAAGAAGAAGTACCCGCCAATCGGTGGAACTGTGTTCCACCAGCTCCTCAACTTCAAGAGACTGCACCATTACATGACCGAACTTGCAGCCAAGCACAAGACCTACAGGCTGCTCGGCCCCTTTAGGAACGAGATCTACACCTCCGATCCTGCCAATGTTGAATACATACTCAAAACCAACTTTGAGAACTATGGCAAGGTAAAATTTTCTTCATAATTTTCAAGCCCTGCAATTGAGTAGAACAATCTCCAGTAGTCTTTCTGTTGTTCACTTTGATGGAAATACGTTGATTCTGAATAGATTTTAAGACTGTCACTTGCAATGTTCAATTTTTGTTTTCTGTATGACTCCGCGTGAGTGCAGATATGAGGCCTGCATCTCTGTGAGTCTCTTTGTAATTGGTGAGGCTGTTAAACATCTTGTTGCATCAAAAAACAGATTTAATCGGGTTTGTCTGTAGACATTTGTTGCTAAATCCTTTAACATGCTGTTTCAAGCAATCTCCGGAATAATGAATTGCCATTTCCATTCATAAAAACAATACCTTATAACTTTCGGCCTCACATGTTAAGATCTACTGTAAATATATGGATCAAAAGAATTGGTGTGTCTGTTATTACTAATGGAATGATGATGGGCTGTGAATTTTTTTTTTTTTTTTTGGGGAATGATGGGCTGTGGTTAGTAAAATCGGATGCAGGACGAACACAATCAATCTTTCCAAAGGTTACAATCGTTAGCGTTGAGAAAAGTGCATGTGTGTGTTATCCACATGGAAAGTGGATGGAAATATAAAATGGTTTATATACATGAATTGATCTTAGACCTAATAAGTTAACCTTTTGGATCAAGTTGGGCTATTAAAGTTTTTTCGGCCAGTTTCACATGTTGTTTTTTCTCTAACAGTTAGGAGATCAAGACTATCAGTCACACTAGACCAGACACAAGAGCGCACTCTCCAGACTCTACCCGTTTAGGACTTAGTTCAAGCAAAAAGACCCGTATGTACAAGTCCATGCCTTCTTCTAGATACTGGACCGCATAGGCCTACCCTTGTGTTCAAGTGATGCACCGGAATCAAAACTCATTCATTGAGGAGGAAATAGTTTATAATTTAAAATTAAAAAATAGCTAAAAATTAGAAAGCTTTTCTATGGCTGTTGATAAGAGATTATGGCAGACTCATAACAGAACAGAAAAGAGCTTATCTTAAAGTCTGGTTTTTTCATAAAACATTTATGATAATAGAAGTTCCAAGTTTTTAGTTTGAGTGCTCTTATTTGTTTTTGTTTTCTTTTCTTTTTTTCATGTCTTTTTCCTGAAACTTGTGCAGGGTTCACACAACTATTATATTCTGAGGGATCTTCTAGGTGATGGGATTTTCACAGTAGATGGTGAGAAGTGGCGACAGCAGAGGAAAATTTCCAGCTATGAATTCTCCACGAAGGTGTTGAGGGATTTCAGTTCCGTAATCTTCAAAAAAAATGCAGCGAAAGTGGCTAAGATATTGTCTGAAATCGCAATAAACAACAAGACAATCGATATTCAAGTGAGGTTTGCAGTAACTCAATTACTACATAAATACAAATTCTAATTTCAAGAAGTCCTAACTATGGTAAGGAAATTCATACAGGATATTTTTATGAAAGCAACTTTGGACTCAATATTTCAAGTTGCATTTGGAGTTGAACTGGACAGCATGTGTGGATCAAGTGAAGAAGGAAAGAGTTTCAGCAACGCTTTTGATGATGCAAGTTCGATGACTCTCTGGCGCTATGTTGACATCTTTTGGAAGCTGAAGAAGTTCCTTAATATTGGATCAGAAGCTGCCTTGAAGAAGAAGACCAAAATCGTCAACGAATTTGCATTCAAGCTGATCAGCAACAAAATTGAGCAGATGAAGAACTCAAAAGATGAAACTTTGGTGAGTGACGCTATATATATGAGTATATTCTATGCGATTGTAAAATCTTTCTTGGCCATGATATGAAATCTTAAGTATGTTGCTTACTATTGGTATTCAGATGAAGAAAGAAGACATCCTATCAAGGTTCTTGCAAATAACTGAGAACGATCCGACATACTTGCGTGATATAATTCTCAATATTATCATTGCTGGCAAGGACACAACCGCAACCACACTTGCTTGGTTTATTTACTTGCTTTGCAAGCATCCTCATGTACAAGATAAGGTTGTGAAGGAACTGATGGAAGTGACAAAAGCAAAAGAGGTCACAAACTTTGTTGAGTTTGCAAACAGTTTGAGTGACGAAGTACTTGAAAAGATGCAGTATCTTCATGCAGCAATCACCGAGACTCTTAGAATCTACCCTGCAGTTCCAGTGGTAAAGAAAACTAAATCAAACTAAATTTAATCAGCAAGTTTTAGATTAGTCCTTATAAAGAGAATCATTTGGTAGGGTTTAAAAAATATCCTACTGGTATTTTGCAGTCTAGATTGCCGTATATTTATCAAGTCCGTAAGATATGCATACTTTCTTAGTTTTCATATTCTTCTGGTATGCTCTGACATTGTTACACTAATACTAGTCCAAAATTTCCACCACAAAAGACGTGTATACAATAATATTGAACTCCAGCTCTCTCTATTTTGTTTGTTAACAGGATGCAAAGATCTGCTTCTCTGACGATACTTTGCCAGACGGATTTGCGGTGAATAAAGGAGATATGGTGGCGTACCAGCCTTATGCAATGGGCAGGATGAAGTTCTTGTGGGGTGATGATGCAGAGCAATTCAGACCAGAGAGATGGCTGAATCAGGAAGGTGTTTTTCAGCCAGAGAGTCCCTTCAAGTTCGCAGCCTTTCAGGTTTGCATAATTTACAATTAACAAGTTCAAAACATTCCGGTTTGGGGTTACCAATTATCTATCTCTTTATCTTTAGTAGCGTGAGATCAAATTTTTCTGTTGATGTACAGGCAGGGCCACGGATTTGTCTGGGAAAGGAGTTTGCCTATAGGCAATTGAAGATCTTTGCTGCCGTTTTGTTGAGTTGCTTTTCGTTCAAAATGAGCGACGAGGAGAAAATTGTCCATTACAGGACGATGATCAATCTTCATATCGATGGGGGTCTCGAACTTCGCGTCTTCCACAGGAATGGAAATTAGCTTGTATAAACACTTTTTCTCTATGCAGATAAAAAAAAAAAAGTAGTCTGACGATTACACTGGTAATAACTAAATTAAGGCTCCGTTTAACAATCACATTACGTTTAAATATAATGCATTGAATGCTCTTTACATTTGAAAGAAAAGTATTAATATTGCATTTGAATACAATATGATCCTGAATTGTTCATGAGTCAAATCTAAAATAAAATAAAATTTTGAATCGAAATTGATTGATTTAATTATAATTTTGGTTAACTTTTCAGAAAAAGACAAAACTGAAACCAAAATTTTAAATCCTAATCATTGAAACAAACTGAGCTTATAAATTTGAATGAAAAAATATTTAAATTATATTTTAATAATGACTATGTGATATGATGGTTAAAAATAGATAGAAATAAGAGAAAGAGAAAGAGAATATATTATGTAATTAGTAAAAATAATTAAAAAAAGTGAAATAATAAATAATGATTGTATTAGATTTAAAATGTGATAAAATTGATATATGAATGTAATAATTTTGTATTTGGATAAAAATTACATTGTATTTAAAAATAATGCGAAAGCAATGCCAATACTACAAACAAACCAGGGCTGAACACAAGCAAATCGAAGCTAAGGAAGCACGAAACTTATTACCCTTTTCTTTTTCTTTTTCTTTTTTTTTAAGCTTTTGTGATCATAATACTAATAAAAATTAGAAAGTTCATTGTCGACATGATTCCCAAGTTTAAGGCCTTTCACGCATGAAATCTGCACAGAGAAAGATCCCTCCACTTCACAGGCCATCATATCTAACCCTTTATGGACTACAAAACTTTCAAAGCACAGAGAGCCGACGCACCCACGCGCACAAGCTTTAGATTGAGAGCTCTCCTGCAAGCGATAAGACGCGACCAATACATTTGACACTGAAAATAGGACTATGATTCTGTCACAGCGGTTGCAGGGGAGGGAAGATGAATTCCTGGCCTTGAGGTCCATCCTCTGCGTTTCCTGTATTCCTCTATGGCCTGTAACCTAACTCGCTCTTTCGAAGCGTCCTGTGTATTCTTTAAAGTCTGCATAACACGGAAGAAAAACAACAATCAGAAGTTGGAAGAAGATAACCTTGCCATTGTACAGCAAGAATTCACAATACTACCTTGGGAAATATAGCCAACTTTGGCGGTGCTTGGACTATATCTCCAAATTTGACCTCCTCGCGTCCTGGGAAATCTAGTTTATCTTCTGTCTTGGCTTTTTTGTGTTTGTTCTTTTTAGCTTCAAGGTACCTAAACACAAAAATATGGTCATTCCTCTATTAACGATAGCATATTACTTTTAATATGGAGTACTAGATCCAAGCTAAAAACGATTTAAGTTATGAAATTCACTAATCTTCTTAAATTAGTTGGAGGCACTTAGAAAAGAGAATATGAGGTAATTGATTTGCAATCTACTAAACTTTTCTTCCCAACAAAACAGTATTGAAACGCCAAATCTGTATTTCATGTAGTGAAAAGCTGAATCATTGGCCTAAACATTTAACAGAAACGTAATTCAAAAGGAGAAAAAACCATCGTACTGAAAATGCTTACTTTTTCTTACGTTCTCGTCTTTTAGAATTCAAGCCTGACTTTTCCATGGCCACTTCAAACCGGAGATCCTCTACTTGCTTTCTCTTTCTCTTTCTCTTTTTCTTTTCACTCATGCTACTCTTTGCAGTGTCTTGACCGTCATCCATATTTTGAGGCATTGTCAAATTCGCACCTTTAATAGCAGATTCCGAAACGATTTCGTCCTTGGCACGGGACTTCTAAAGTATGCATACAAAACCCACTAAATCAATTTGCACACTCCAACTAGGACAAACTTAATGAGAGGAAATCATATATAAAGAGAAGAGAAAAAAAAAAAAAATAGATCCCCTCAAATGGTTTGTAAACTTAAAAAGATAATATAAACCATTTAACGAGCAGATGAAACTTTAAAACATCGATCTATCATCGAAGTCAACAATTAGCAGATATGCATAAGCTCATCTAGTCAGAATGCAAGCCAGGTTCATTACTCATAACTGTTTGTCAAGATCCTTTAAAATAAATATTAAAAAAAAAAAATCCATTGCTAATGTAAAAAACTAAACAGCGAAATTTGCAGCTCATCTCTGAATTCTTTTTGGGAATCGCAAAACTAGACTTATAAAAATAAAAAAAGACAAAACAAAAGGAATTATAAGAACTTTCTAACAATCACAGAACATAACTAAACCTATGCCCAAATCTTTATCTTTAAACTTCAAAAACGCCAATAAAAAACACTCACATAATAGAAAAACAAATACAATTAAGGACTTACCAACTCAGAAACACCATCTTCATTCTTCCTCTTCTTCTGAAGATCCTTTGATTCCATCTCAGACCCTGGCAAAAACCATCTCGAACCCACTTACAATTTTATAACACAAATAACTCAAAAATTATGTATAAAATATAGATTTGCAGCAACTATAAAGAAAGTTCTGAAATTTATTTCCCCAAAAAAACAAAAATACAAAAGAAAAAGAACCTTGGGATAGAGAAGAAGTGAAAGAAATGAGCTTGCGGAGCTTAGAGGGCAACGCGTCGACTTGGGAAGGATCAGGCGGTGGTGGTAGGCGAGTGTACCCTCCATGTGAGGCTCTGTAGTTTTTCTCTCTCCTTTTCCTTCCTTTTCCTCCCATCCCTTCCTCAACACTTAAAAGGTGCTTTTGCCTATATAAACTCCAAACCAAACACCCGTGAATATTTAACCAACCCTCTTATAAATATATATTTTATGACTAAAACACCCTGATTTTAATAATTCAATAGGAGCTGAAAAAATCCCTACTAGCCCCCCCAACTCAGCTCTATTCCCGTTAACCAATTATAATACTTTGGACATTACCATGGTGGGGGGTAGTATTTTTCCCCCACCAGTAGGGAACAAATCCTGAACGGTTAAATTTTTATTGCATGGTGCTGATGATCATTAATGTACCAAGCATATTGTGAGTAAGGCTGAAAGTCCATTTCAGTCGGTTTCGGCCGTCGGTTTTTCAAAGGGCAAAACCGGTGACTGACGATTTGGTTTACGAACCAGTTAGGTTCGGTTTCTACCGGTCAGTTTTGATCGGTTTTTCACTGGGGTTAACTGGTCGTCACCAGATAGTCTGCAGCGGGTAACCTGAAGGTTTTTTCAGTTTTATAACCATTTTTGCCGATATTTTTCAGTTTTTTTGGTGCCCATATTTTTATATTGAACATAAGACTTATTTCACAATCTCAAACCTAATCCTGTTACAACCATATTCTGATCAAATGAACCATTGTGGTAATGAACACACATTTGACATTTCATTAAAGAAAAAAAAAACAAGAAAAGAAAAAGAACAATTTAATCTAATCTGCTCAAAACCCTATAGTCCCTACCATAGATTAATAGGCAGATAAACACCAAATTGATCTCAGAAAACAAAATCTAGGCACTGCCAAATCAAATGCAAAAAAGGAATTAAAAGTTCAAAATCAAACCTCCTGTAGAGTCTAGGCCACAAGCCCACGGGGCGGTGGCTGCGTGGAAGGCGGCGATAGCGTCGGCGGCGGTTGCACAGGCTTTGGGCAGACTGCTGAGGCCGTGACTTGGTTTCACTCGCTGAGTTTGATGTCTGAGGGTTGAAGATGAGTCGAAGGAAAGGAAGCAAAGAAGACACACAGCGTAGGTTTTCAGGTTAAGGACCTTCTCTTTTTTTTTTTTTTTTTAATATATATAAATTTTATTTTTTTGCCTTTCTTGTATTTTGATTCTAAAATTTTAAAAATTAATGATTATACTCCTCAAACGTTAAAATATTAACAAAGAATGCCGCTTGACCATTAGCAAAATACCCCATTTTTTCTATTTAAAAAGAAAACCCTTTTTTTATATTTTAATAGTATAAAACTTTATTTTTATCTCTCTAAACTCTAGTATATTTATAACTTAAGGGGTGTTTGGAAGAGGAGGCTTGCTACCATCCCCTTACATATGGCTAGGGTAGAGTACCTCTCTACTCATGTCCCAGGACTATGGCTTATCTATAACAATAACAATTCAATTGATTCCCTCTGTATACCTGCCTCTCTGTCCAAACCGATGCAAGCACGATCTATTCATGCCCCTGCTTAAACCACTCTATCCATACAAAGATCTGCCTCTGCTGCTGAGGAGAATGATGAGTTGCAAGCACCCTTCCCTATTTTGGATAGTATTTATGGTTCTACCTTTTTCTTAGCAACTGGCTTTCATGGTTTTCATGTGATTATCGGTACTCTTTTGCTTGGTTTAAGGACCCGACGGTCAAAGGAAAGGGGAGGTCCTGATTTGAGACGACGACATTATTTTTAGGTTGAAAAAAAATTATTTTAGAAAATATGTTTGAGAGAAAATACTGTTTGGGGTGAAAAAAATTTTAAAATTTTTAAAAATATATATATAAATATGGATATTATTTCATTCCTCTTGAAATTCTATACAATTTATAAAAAATTATCTTATTTGAACTTGTATACACAAAGTTATGAACTTTTAAAGTTTGAAATTTACTATAACATTTTGGAGATATAAGTTTACTGTAACATTTTGAAGATATAAATAATGAAAAATAGTAAAATTTTAGAAAAAAAAATGGTTTTGAAGGTCTCCAAAACTGAAAACAAATGAGCCCTTAATATCATGAATATTAAAAACTTATGCTTATATCTGTTGATGGAAAAATCTATACGAAAAACAAACGTTTAAATGTTTCAAAATTTAAAAATAAATAATATTATAAATTAACACTCCTAGATATTTTCTAATAATGTTTAAAATTCATAAGAGAAAGTAAAATTTATCTTAAAGTAAAATACAAGATATTAAAAAGTGAATAATAACCTTTTCAATCCCCAACTTTTGTTTTTATTTTTTTTTTCAAAAAATAGACTACATTTTTAAATATATTTTCATAACAAGTACTTAAAAATGAATACTTTATCATAGTACTCCCTAATTACTTCTTATATAATTGTTAGCTTCCTAATAACTTTATTAGAAACGTCCTTTCATTCCTTCTCAAACTAAGCAAAAACCACATCAAACCCATTTACCATTTTTTCAAAAAAATTAAGTAGAAAATTGAGATTTTGCAGTAATTCTAAAAAAGTTTTGAAATTTCTTTCTAAAAGAAAAAAAAGAAAAAGGCCCTTCAGATAAAGAAAAGGTGAAGGAGATGAGGTTGAGGAGCATAGAGGGCAAACCGTTGACTTGGGAAGGATCCGACGGTAGCGGAAGGCTGATGTCTCTCCCCCATGCGCAACATTGTGTAGTTTATCTCCCTCCTTTTCCTTCCTTTTCGTCCCCATCCCTTCCTCTGCATAAACCCTGCCCATGTGTTTTCTTTCTCTAGTTTTTAGCACTGATGTTGCCAAAAAAACAAACAAAACAAAACAAAACAAAGGAAAAAGAATTTGATTGATACTACACATAACCGTATTAAGAAAATTGTTGTGTCACATGACCACTTATTGACGCATCAACCTTGCTTGGAAAAATGCTCCTCCGGCAACCTTTCCTCTCAAAAAATGCAATTGACAAAAAAAAAAAAAAAAAAGCAAAGCACAATTAAACCCTTTAAAATGACATTATATCCCATTATACTTGAGAATTCACTACAAATATTATCCATTTGAATTCTTATTATGAGAAATCATGTATAAATTTATGAGAAATTTGTGAAAACATTATTTAAATGATATATTTATGTTTTTTTTTTTTGGTCATTTTTTAATGTTTGCTTGGATTTTGATTAACGTAATAATATTAAGATGTACTCTTTATACCTCAAAAATAAAATTTTTTTTTGACCCTTCATTTATTTTCAGCATTACATTATATTTACATTATATTTAAATGTAATATAATTTTTACCCAAATATAAAAATATTACATTCAAATGTCAATCATATCATATTTTAAATCTTATATAATTACTATTTATTATTTTACTTTTTTAATCATTTTTGTTAATCATATTATATATATTTTTTTTTCTTTATTTTTATCTATCATATCATATATTTATTATTTAAATATAATTTAAATATTTTTTATCTAAATACATATTATATTTAAATATAATATCAATATAACGTATTTACGAAAGCCTTGTACTCTTTAAGAGAAAGTCTAATAAAGCATCCTTAATTTACTGACAAACCCAACAAATAGGTTCAAACACTTCTTGGAAGCCTAACGACGACGGCTCCCAAGTTGAAATCTGATCCAACACCAATTGCTTTCCGAGTGACTTTTTTTTTCTTTATACAACATAGTTTGCTCCATGGAGTCACATTTAATACAACATGATTTTTCCTTGCGACTATGACATCATCACTTGTACGATTTTCTAGACTTTGTCCCCTCATGTCATACAACATTCTGAGTCCGCCAAGGACTTTCGTTTTGTATTTTGTTCTGTTTTTTTTCTCACTCTTTGACATTTTAGAGGGTGTTTGGTTTTGTTTCCAAAACTGATTTCACGATTTCCTAGGAAATCGATTTTAAAATCGGTGTGAAATTGTGTTTGGTTTGTATTGTTTTTGAAAACAGATTTCAAAACGAATCCAAAATCGCCTTTGCTCCCAATGTAAAAGTGAAAACGATTAAAAGTCGTTTTCTCTGATTTCATTTTCTCATTTCTCCCATTTCTCTGATTTAATTATTATGGTTAATTAAGATTTAATTGATATAGTAATTACTTAAATATTATGGTTATTAATTTTTAATTCATTTTTCAATTAAAAAATTTTATTAATTTTTAATTTTTGGTATTCATAATAAATTTTTTTTAAATCAAACATAAATATGTTTTTATATAATACTTATAAAATGACTGGTTTTCAAAAATATAACCAAACACAGTTTCATTTTTTTGTTTCTCAAAACATACACTCAAAAAATAAAACCAAACACAATTTCAGAAACGTTCTCATAATTGTTTTCAAAACGATCTCAAATTCAAAGAATTTGAAAACATAACAGATTTCAAAAACAATACCAAACGCTACATTTATTTTCCATTAAACTTGGTGGCGTCAAATTTAGAATATGCAGTGGTAGGAAGCTTCCCTAAAATAAAGTGTAATTTATTAGTGGCTATTGGCGCACTTGGCAACTCTGGTAAACGTACTGGTATAAATACACGTCCTGCGTGACGTGCTTTGCTAGAAAAATCTTGTAAAATAGTCAGTGCTCTAAAATAATTTCTTGACTGTGACACGTATGGTGAGTAATCGCTGAACAAAGGTAGGCCCTACTGTTGCAATTGTTTAATCATAAGTGTAAAAAAAAAATTAAAGATCCATATAAAAAGCAAAATAAGTAGTCATAATAATTTTTTTTTATGAGTGGATACTTTTTTAATAAGTTAATAATATAATAAGTGGAGGAATATATTTAGCCAACTCACAAGAGTGTATACAATGAAACTGTAGAGACACGTTTAATGCTTTTTATTTTATAAAAAAATAATTTTAATTTTAATTTTAAATTTTTAAAAAAAGATGACTCTTAAAAAATAATAGTAATTAATACAATTGTTTATTTCATAATAATTTTTTTTATAAGAGGATACATTTTTAATAAGTTAATAATATAATAAGTGAAGGAGTATATTTATGCAACTCACACACTCTTACGTGAAGTGGACAATGAAATTGTAGAAACACGCTTGATGCTTTCTATTTTATAAAAAAAATAATTTTAATTTTAATTTCAAATTTTTAAAATTTTAAAAAGAGGTGACTCTTAAAAAATAATAGTAATTAATATAATTGTTTATTTCAACAGTTGCATATGCTAATGAATAAGTGCTATTAAGTGTATATTAAGGTAAAATTAGAAAATATTTTAAAAAAATTTTTGTTTTTTCAATTTTTTCACTATTTTTCTTTCTCATATATTCAACTGTGTTCTTATTTTCTTCCTGTGAATTTTTAATTTTGCTTGTTCGAAATTTACGAGAAGCTTATAATATCTTGAAAGCGATTTACTATTAAAATCTAAAGTAATATCTACAGAAATGAGACAAATAACACTTTCAAGAAAACATAATTCATTACGTGTTTTAAATCTCTAATATTTTCTCAACAACCACTGTATTAGACAGAATTGGAAAAATACAGCATCCTAATAATATCTAAAAAACATATTTAAGATAAATAATTCATTCATAATGTTTATTTGTGAAAGGTAAATGGAGTTGGCATGGTACCTCATCAAGGTGTACTAAACTTTATAACAATTTTCTTTCCCATACCTAAAAGTGGACATTAGTTATGCTTCTTTTTCAAATTTGTCTCATTAGTACCATAGAGTAACCAGTATGTCGTTTTCTGGTTTTTCTCCTGAAAATGATTCTGGATATACAAGTGTTTGGACCAAAGCAGGTCTTGATTAAATGCCAACCATTTGAGGATGACAAGTTGAGGTGATTATGTATATAGTAGCCATAAGCTCTATGCCTACAATATAACCAGCCTCGTAAAAACGATTAGAAAATTACGAAAACAATTTCTTAAATGGACAAGTTTATGTTTTTTTTTTTCCCTTTTTTATTATTTATTTGGATTTTTATCCTATTATATTTATCTGATTGATGGTTAAAAAAAAACTGAAACTATAGTTATGGAAAGAATCCAAAGATGTAGTCTCCGTTTTTGGGGCGAGGCATGTAAATTAGATAAAAACATTTATATAGAAACATTTGAAACGAAAATATTTAGATTGTAATTTGAATAAATATTTGAATGTTAATATTTAGAAAGAAAAAAAAAACATTTTGATTTATATTTTAATATTCGGTAATGATTTTAAACTGATAGAGTTAAAAAATATAAAAACTTAAAATGTATTAAAAAAATCAATATTTAGCTTGTTTTATTCGTCTCAAAATCCTATATTATCTAAAGTAATCATTTCATTTGAATTTATATATGCCAAATCATGAATTTTAAAGTTTAAATTAAAAATTTATAATAATAATTGTAAACAATGAATCTAAGTTTGACTTAAAAAAATAAAAAATAAAAAATTAGGTTATTTAGATGAAGCATTTCAAATAGACAAATAAAAACACATATATAGATTAACTATATAGATAAATAATTTCCCATTTACAAAAATGGGTGAAAGCAACATGATCATAATTTTTGAGATACAATTCTACAAATCACCCAAAAAGAGTAACTAGTGTCCATTTTTCAACATATATATATTAAGACTGATAATTTGGGTTATAATATGAAATACGATATAAAATTAGCAGGTTTAGATTTTTTATAAATGGATTTAGATAAAAAATGAGTTGATATAATTAAAACGATCAATAAACAAGTTGACTTTGGGTTTACCTCTTAATATGGATTGATACGATTAATTATATATGTTTTTTTTAATAATTATGTATGATATAAAACAATAGTTTTAATAATTAATAATTACATCTAATATGAATTTTAAACTTTTATAAGTAAATTTCATTATATTTTTAATAAAAGAAAAGATATATTAACTAATAAATATATCAAAATATCAAAATCACATTTAATAAGTTATTATTTTATTTTTTATTAATTTAAACATATTAATATAATTTAATATAATTAATAAATAAATTGAGTTTAAGTTTAAATTTGGATTTGAGTATAAAATTTTGGCATATTTTATAAATAAATTAAGTTTAAATATAATATAATAATGATAACTAAAAATTATAATATAACGCAATAATACGATTTTTCAGGATATTTACATAACGACGTGTCACAGGTAAATGGCAAGAAAGTCAACATTCAACAACTTGAAAAGAAATGTTGGAAAACTACACTCCCAGTCAAATAATAATATTCTAATGTAACATCTCCCGTGAAAAAGCACAATGCTGAAATTTCCACATTAATCTCCCCCTCAGACTAAAGTCACACTTCAACATCGTTCGCTCCCTATCTCCTTGCCATTCTCTTCTCCCAATTTCGACCCCAAACCTTCCAGCCTAGATGGAGACGGATCAGGCCCGACCGCTCGCCCCAGCGGCCGACCGCCCGAGCAGCGACGACGAGGAGGTAGCTCAACACTTGAAGAAAATCCAACGCCGAAAATTCATCAAATTTTGCTCCTGCCTAACGGCGTTTGTGCTAATCCCAGTCCTTGTGATCATAACCCTCATATTCACGGTGTTCAGAGTGAAGGACCCCATCATCAAAATGAACGGAATCGCGATCGCAAAGTCGGCAAACAGCACGATCATCAAGGCCGGGACCAACTTGTCGTTTACTGCTGACGTGTCCGTGAAGAACCCGAACGTCGCGTCGTTTAAGTACAGCAACACCACCACGACGCTGTACTACCACGGCGCGGTGGTCGGCGAGGCCCGAGGCCCACCGGGCCAGGCCCGGCCCAAGAGGACGATGAGGATGAACATCACGGCCGACATCATAACCGACCGGATCCTGTCGAGCCCAAGTTTGCAAGCGGATCTGCGCTTGGGCCTGTTCAACATGAGCAGCTTTTCCAGAATTCCTGGAAGAATTAAGATACTGAACGTTATAAAGAGACATGTTGTTGTGAAAATGAACTGCACCTTCACGGTTAATATTTCGAGCCAGGCAATTCAGGAGCAGAAATGCAAAAGGAAGGTCAAGCTGTAGCCTACAGGGTATGTTTTGCTTATACATACATGATTAGAATTTAGGGTAGGGTCACGTGATAAAGACATAGATATGCATCTTATACTAGTAGAGTTCACCCCCTTTTTTTTTTTTTTTTTTTGAGAAATATGGTTGTAGCGCTATATCTATATATCTATATACATATATCTGTTACGTGCTCGTTTTCTTTTATTTGATTTTTGAGTAGAGGCTAAAAATACATAAATTTATATATTTTTTTTACATTTTGGGGTTTACCTACCGCTATAATAAGGTCTCATATTACTAGTGTGCGTTTTTAATCATTGGACTTGATTAAAAACATATAAAAATATAAAAAGTATGTTAAATATATAATTTCGTGATACAAACAAATAGTTCAAATATGACTCTAATGGCCTAAAAATATAACCGTGTTAATAGTGTATTTTTTTAGATCCTAACATGATCTCTTTCTATTTTTCCCCCTCCCTTGGGAAGAACTTGACCAATCTCTTCAGTTTTTTTTTTTTTTTTTTAATTGAGTGAGAAGTATGAGTCCTCTATTTTTTTTTTTTTTTTGAAAGGTTGATGAATGATTTCTCCTTCTTTCATCTATGGTTGGAAAGGAGGTGGGTGGGTTTGGTTGCAATGCAATAATGTCAATGCCATTACACATAAAATAACCATTAATTAGAAAACGATTGGCATTGGCTATCCCTTGGCGTTGGTCTGCAAACACCTTGTTCACGAGACAATGTTAGATTAGTCATTTTGTTATATATTCTTGATGGAAATTGGTGTGTTTGGATGAGGTGTCCAAGCCTAGTTCGGTTTGAAAATGACTAAAAAAAAACATTTGGTTAAGGGTTTGTATCGAGAGATGCATACAGATTGAGATGGATTAAAATAGTAAAAATTTAGAATAAAAATTGAGAAAAAAAGACAAAAACATTACAAAAATTATTAAGAGATGAATTAAAACCTATATCTCAAATGAGTCCTAAATCCCTGATAATAATTTTCTTTTCTCTTCTTAAACTGATTGTATAGGGTTTGGTCAGAAATGGCAATAATTTTCTTCTTTTTGTACATTTTTCTCGTCTCTTTTTTGAAAAGTACCTAATTTTTAAATAATTTTTCCATTTTAAAAATAGAAATTTTTTATCCATCTAAATACTATTTCACTTTTAGAATTAGAAAAAACTTTAAAATTTCAAATAAAATTTGTTTTTTCCTTTTAAAAATGAAACCCATTTGCATCCAGACGAAGATTTGAGAAAATTTCTAATTCGACTTACCTGAGGTACGGTATAGCCAAAATAAATAAATAAATGAGATAGTTATTTGAACCACATGCATCCATCCATGTAAATCCATATATACTGCTAGGATTAGTTTTATTCTTTTATCAATTTTTGTTATTATATTTATTATAATATTATTAAAATTTGAAATAATAAAAAAATAAATTTTAACTAAGTTTGATAATGCATGCTTCTTGAGGTTATGCTCAAACATTTAAATAATTAGCTAAGTAAATAAAATCACAATTCAGTTGGCTTAATAATCCCAAAACTCTGACACTTATGATATTGTAACTAACTTACTCAGCTAGCACCATTCAACTTAATGTTGAAATTCTTTTAACAAACTAAGTTTTTTCTCAAAAACACAAAGTACTTTTCTTGAAGACATTAAAAATGAAGACACTTAAAAACAATTTAGTTATATTAATCCTAGACTCTTCAAGGCATGCAATAATTGTCTTCAAACTACTAATATAAATAGTTTAACAACAAGCAACAACTCTTTTTAAATAAATCTACCGCAAGCTGTTCGTTATAACAAATCTATTGCAACAAAAATAGCAACAGTGTTGGTTGCTATCAACTTTCTAATTCTGGATAATTTATTATCAAATCTGTCCACCAGTTAAATCATAAACCTAGACTGAATATGTAAAAAAAACCACAATCATTATGATATTAAATCACTCCTTTCAAAACAAGTTTCTTAATCCTTTTAAAATTGACATTTTCAAATAGAAAACTAAGAGACTTCAAAATACATTCCCAGATTAGATTTCCACCAAAAGAGAAACTCTCAAAATTTGTCTTTTGAGAACTTTCCCAATCTAACAAACAATGCAAATACAAAAATCCTAACACATACAAATGTACATATAGAAGTAGAGTTAGAAATATAATTCAGTAGAAATGTACATCAAAATTTTTTTTTTAAAGAAAATAAGTCCATCAAAGTGTAGAGATTAAAAGGTATGAATTTAATGAAAGATGTACCTGAGAATTTCTTGTAGGAAATAAATCGGTAAAAACGTATCAGAGTGGCGCAGCGGAACAATAACAATTTTTCAAGAACATTAAATATCACATGATACCATATACAATAAACCAACAACAATTTAAACTCATATCTCAAGGACGCCAATCTGCAGGAGGAGAATGACCGGAGGGCTTCAACCAACTAGCCTTCTCTATTATTCTTTAATTCCCGAATGGCTAAGTGTGTAGGCACTCTGAACCTCGATCGGTATGCTAGCACTGCTAGTCTTCTTCCGACCACCCAGATCTCTAAAGAACTTATTATCACGGTGAGTTGTGCAACAATAAGCCTGCTCACCTGAGAGTCTGTGGTCTAAGAGAACTGGAGTGGCAAGACCTCTATTTATAGACTTGCATGAGGTAATTCTCTGAATTCGAATTGGATTAGGAGAAGATATTCTCCCTTATCCATAACCAAAAAATCTGAATTTTCCAAGGGGAAAATCCCAACTAATTTTCGGCCAACTTAGGATTATCCAATTCAAATCTAAACAAGATTTTAACTAGAATTTTATCTCCCCTATTCAACCAAAAAATCCAAAAATCCTTAAGGATATTCACCAAATAATTTCGGCCACTTTTGGATAAAGGAAGAATCAAAATTCCACTAGAATTTTCAAGCTTGAATCTTATCTCATCTTTATCCAAAATAACCGAAAATCTCCTAGGAGATCTTCTTCATATTTTCGGCCATAGTTAGGGAGGAGAGAATCCAAATTCAACTGGGATTGAAACTTGAATTTTTCCCTGAACCTTATCCACAAAAAATCCGAAAATTCCATGAGGATAATCCTCAAAATTTTCGTCTATTATTGTTAGGATTTGGATTCAAAATTCAAGTAGGATTCTAATAAGATTTTCCTCTCCATATCCAACTCAAATTCGAATTTCATTCCTGTTGGATTTACCATAAGAAATTCAAATCCCACTTGGACTGTGATTCAAAATTTGAATTTCAAATTTCAAATCTCGAATTTCAAATTTCAAAATTCAAATTTTAAAATCCACAAAACAGTTGTATTTCAAATTCTTGTTCTCATGGATAATTTTCTACAACTTCAATCCAATCTCAAATAAAATCATAGTAACTTTATTTGGAGTTCGAATAATTGTGTACTCTATTATCCAAAACAAAATCTGAATCCAATCGGAGAGAATCCTGTCGACCATCCTAATCTTATGTCAACACCATCCATGCATAATAAACTAGCCAATAGCATACACAAATCAATTTTGCCAAACGTTAAGGAATTATGTGGAGCTAGTAGAGGGACTAATTGGACATATATAATCGAGCTCCCGCAAATCCATATGATCATCATTCTTTACCGAACAACTCAATCATATGATCACTAATTTCAGAGTCATACCACTGTAAACCTGAAATTGAACTCCCAACTATATACTGTATTACGTAAGCCTGTGCAAAGCTATCGTCCAATGACCTTGTCATGTATGCAGAACCCTCATATGATATCCATGATCAGCCTTAGGCCAAAGTCCGTTTAATCCTACTGATCAGGCTATCTTAAAGTTCCATTATACTACTAAATAAAGAAAATGATTATTCACCATATGTGAATAAGAAGTCATCCGTCCAACAGACGACCCAAGGCCTTGTCTATTTTCACATTCAGTATAACGCCTTTAAAAGGATACCCTTAACTCTTCATTAGAGCTATGATTCCGATATCTGTAAACGAACCCTTCATTGTGTACAAGTCATGCACCCAACGAACCGGTCT
The DNA here is from genome assembly GCA_035233585.1 of Antiaris toxicaria. Classification (NCBI taxonomy): domain Eukaryota; kingdom Viridiplantae; phylum Streptophyta; class Magnoliopsida; order Rosales; family Moraceae; genus Antiaris; species Antiaris toxicaria. Next base: position 13,253,726 of record CP141161.1, read on the forward strand.
ATAAGCTTACTACCTCTGAGACGCTTTAGCCATTGGAACATCAAAGTACACAAGTCATATACATGAAGCTGTCCATCTACTCAGAATTAAGGTTACTGCACAATGAACGTCGAAAGCAGATCGATCGACTCAAAGCGAACTTCGTAGATCAATCACGCTTTAGTCCCGGTCTAATATATCACCACTAAGCAACATATCTATGTCTCTACTTGGGAGTCTAGCTCCAGACAGTCAAGACAAACCGTCCCCTCAAAGGCTTTAGAAAACATAATAGTCTTAACATGAGTTAGATGCTCGGTCTAACCTCATAGACTATAGACCATAGTTTAGATCGCTTACTTTAGAACATTGTCTTCTCGCATACAAGAGTCCATTGCATGCAACGTTCTAACAGTTTAACACAAGCAGTCAGGGAGCCATATTTGCTTACATTTACTTTAACATGTAAATAAAACGAGGATAGATAGCAATGTAATGAATAACCTCTATATATAATTTTATTATCCAGTTCAAAATAAATACATCAAAATGTCTCTAATGCTTAGGGCATTTCTTAACATTTTTAATTTTAGTTATATGATAATTTTTAATTTTAATAGAAATAAAGTAGAAAAACTATAATTTTTTTTATAGAATTAATTGTAGTGAGTATTTGAGATTTTTTTTATATTTTTAATAGGAATAAAGTAAAAAAAATTATAAAATTTTTAATGTAGAATTAAAAGAACAAAAAAATTTAACCCGCTTCCATGTAAATCCGCCCATGTGTGTACACATATTTATATTTCTCGAGACATGCATGGAATGTAGATTTTATAGCTTTTAGGCTTCGCTATTATTTTTCTTACCATGCATGCCCTGCATATTATTAGGATGAACGAAAAATGTGTAAACTGTAAAATATATGCCAAGTTTGGAAATTTAAAAAGCCGCAATTGGAGCTGGGCTATAAATATATTTTAGTAAAGCATACATCAAATTTATTTTGTTTAAAAAAATAAATAATATCAAGTTATAAAAATTAAAAGATACAATTTTAGCAACTATTATGTGAGAAATTTTAGTGTGTTTATGTATCAATCTTTAATTTTAATGGGAATAAATCAGAAAATTCATAATTTTTTTATAAAACTAATAAGAGTTACATGAAAATTTTTTATTTTTAATTTGAGCAAAATGAGGACTATCGGTGAGAATTTTTCACTTTTAATTGAGATAAAATAGAAAAGTTATAAATTTTTAAGTAAATAAAAGAACAAAAAATTTAAGCGGGTGCTATATTTCCATGTAAATCTGCCTGTTAATGCGGTAACCAGAAAAGGCGAAAAAAAAAAAGTGCAAAGATTTTTTTTTGGGTATAGAAGTGGGTGATATTATTGCTGGAGCTTTTTATATAAAAATATTACATCTTTAGCAGTTTATTGGGTTTTAACAATAGCTAAAATGTTACGGGTCCAAATGTGAGATTGGCCAATGTAAAATGGAGAAGTAGGGAAAAACAAACACAGACAAAAAAGACAAAAGAAGGTTAGAGATTTAGCGGCATTTGTTTTTTTTTTTTTTTTTTGAAAATAATTTTTTATTTTTAAAAACATAAAAAATAGAAACAGTTTCAAAATAATGTTTGTTTATTTAACGTTCTCAAAACCATTTTGAAACTATTATTTTCAATTATCTGTTTTTTTTTATTTTTTGAAAATAAAAAAAAGTTGTTTTCACTTTTCATTTTCGTTTTCTTCCTCCATCTCCTCTCTCTTTCTCCTTCTTTTTTTGTTTGTGCAGTGTAAGTGATTAATATGTTCGATGATAGCATCCATCTTTAACGAAGGATGATGACCATGGATTAGCGACAATGACGACAGTCCTTTTGCGACAATGACTATTAATTCATGACATAAATTTCACCGTCATCGCCATCTAGATCTCAAACTACCAATATCTTTCACCCATATTCCTCATTACAAAACTTACCACTAAAGGGTTTTTTTTAATTATGACTAATGATTTATTTTTTAATTTATTTAAAATTAAAAATAAAATGTTTTTATAAGATACTCATTTAAAAAATGAGTTTTCAAAATATATAATCAAATAAAATTTTATTTTTATGTATTTTAGAATATACATTTAAAAAACACAATAAAACACAATTTCAAAAATGGTTCAACATAGTTTTCAAAACATTTTCATTTTCAATTTTTTTAAAAATAGAAAACATTTCAAAATCAATACCAAACGATAGCTTAGGTGGCGTTTGGTATTGTTTTTGAAATGTTTTCTGTTTTCAAAAAAATTGAAAATGAGAATGTTTTGAAAACTGTGTTAAGATCATTTCTGAAACAGTGTTTGGTTATGTTTTCTGAGTGTATATTTTGAAAAATATAAAAATGAAACTTTGTTTGGTTATATTTTTTCAAAACCCATTTCATTTTCAAAAAACCCAAAAAACACAATATTTTTTGGTAATGAAAACAAAAAGTGAAAACAACTTTTTTTCGTTTTCAAAAAACCCAAAAAAACAACATAGTTGAAAACGGTGTTTTCGAAACGGTTTTGAAAACGTTAAATAAACAAACGCTATTTTGAAACCGTTTTCATTTTCTGTGTTTTTGAAAATGGAAAATCATTTTCAAGAACAAAAACAAACACCCCGTTAGAGTTTCATGTTATTAAAATTATAAATAAAACAAAATTCGTCCAACTAATAGAGAGGGGATATTGTGACCTTACAAACAAAGTTTTAAAAGACTAAGCTAGTGTTTGGGACACAAATTTTTTTAGCATTGCATTTAAATGCAATGCAATTTTCCCCCAAATACAAAAACATTTCATTCAAATACCAATCACATCACATTTTAAATCAAACACAATCACTATTTATTATTTCACTTTTTCTATTACTTTTATTAATTACATCATATATTCTCTCTCCCTCTTTTTTCTCTCTCTACTTTTACCCATCACATCACATATTTATTATTAAAATACAATTCAAATACTTTTCCCCCAAACACACATTGCATTCAAATGCAATGCTAATGCTTTTCCTCCAAATACAAATTGCATTCAATACATTGCATTCAAACGCAATGCGTTCACCAAACGAACCCTAATCTACCTTTGATAACAAATAAAATAAATAATCCTAATATATATTTTATAATTGTTAGCATTCTGTCTAAAAATAATGATATGATAACAAGAAAAAAAGTTTGTCAATTTCTAACTTTTTACGTGTGGTTCTAGTCCAACACAAATGCCTAAAATTAGACCCATCAAACAAAACGAAAGATGCAATCCCAATACGATGCCCATCATGTCTAAAAACATTCATGAACGCGTAAGCAAATTTGCAAAGCCAGTATCTGGAATTTCATTTCAAAACGTCTTAAAATATTTTTTTTTTTAAATCGCAAACATTAATATTAGGATTATCCTCGCTACTCTCTTTTCAACCTTATAATCCTTTTTCCACGTTTTCCTCTGGACTTTATCCTCAGTATTCTCTTTTCAACCTTATAATCATTTCCACGTTTTCCTGAGTGTGTCCTTTGGAATTTTGAAGTAGTCTTACTCTCCATCTGTTTGACACGTTCAAATTTGAAAAATGAAAAATTTTTCATTTTAAGAAAAATGAACATTCTTAAATTTCCGTATCTGAACATCCAACATTTTTCATTTTTGAAAAATGAAAAAAGAACTTTCTAGAAACAAAAAGTTTTCACCCACCCAAACAACTTTTCACTTTCAAAAAAAATTCCAAACAACTTTTTATTTTTCATATCTAAAAATTTTTCATTTTCCAAAAACAAACACCCCATACAAACGGACCTTACTTAATTGCTTAAGTCGAAATTTCTATTAAATACAAATGGAAAAGAAAAAAAATATGTAATATTTTTAATTTTTTTAATAAAAATTATAACGAAATGGATTAAATAAGGATGTCAATTTTTTTTAGAGGTAAAGACTATCACTTTGCATTTGTTTTGTTTTCTTTTTATAGATATGATATGATAATAAAGAAACCAAAAGTACTAATTCTAACTTCAAATAGTGAAATGAAATATTTAAAATTTAAAATAACAATGTTCAAAAATTATATTTAAAAACACGAATATGCATTTTCGTCCATCTTTTTTCATGTACCCAAAAAAAAAAAAAAAAGAGAAAAAAGAAAAAAAAGTTAAAATGATCTTCATCTCCATGTCACTGTTAAGCCGAGGGAAGACTGTTCTATATCTCCCTTATAAACATTGAAAGAATAAAATAAAATAAACAATATATTTTCTCCCCCACACACACACCCAACGGAGTTGGAAAACCGAAGAACAAAACCCAGATCGCGGTCGTCTGTTCTCGTCGCCGTTAGCAATGGATCTCCGGCGACCGTGGAGACCTCACGAACTCAAGCGGAGAGCTCCGCGATTCTCATTGTCGTTGAGATCTGCTCGTGAACTCCGGTGATGGCGATGTTGGCGGACTCCCGACGAGCAAGTCGATGTGAGACGAAGAATCACAATGATCCGTGCTCCAAGCACCTTTTTCTCCAGCAATGGCGACCTGCAAAAAGAGGAGAGAGCAAGAAGAAAGAGAAAGTGGAAGACTCATTTTTTAACCCCTTTCTGTTGGAAGGTGAAATGAGTTTGACAGACATTAGCAATTTTGTTTATGGTGAAATAAGTTTAATTATGTGGCAAATTTTCATTTCTTAGACAGCCATGGAGACAATTAAAAGGGTCAGGTGAACACAAAATTTGAAAATCTAAGAGGGTGTTTGGTTTTGTTTTCAAAACTGATTTCACGATTCCCTAGAAAATCGATTTCAAAATCGGTGTGAAATTGTGTTTGGTTTGTATTGTTTTTGAAAACAGATTTCAAAACGAATCCAAAATCGCCTTTGCTCCCAATGTAAAATTGAAAACGATTAAAAGTCGTTTTCTCTGATTTCATTTTTCCCATTTATCTGATTTAATTATTATGGTTAATTAAGATTTAATTGATATAGTAATTACTTAAATATTATGGTTATTAATTTTTAATTCATTTTTCAATTAAAAAATTTTATTAATTTTTAATTTTTGGTATTCATAATAAAATTTTTTTAAATCAAACATAAATATGTTTTTATATAATACTTATAAAATGACTAGTTTTCAAAAATATAACCAAACACAGTTTCACTTTTTTGTTTCTCAAAACATACACTCAGAAAATAAAACCAAACACAATTTCAGAAACGTTCTCAGAATTGTTTTCAAAACGATCTCAAATTCAGAGAATTTGAAAACATAACAGATTTCAAAAACAATACCAAACGCTACCTAAATAATCCATCCAATCTACCTAAAAAAACCCGACAGATTAAGTTTACGTCAGACCAAAAAAAAATCAGGTTGACCCCCCCAATCCGATGTCAAATTGAATGGGTTCAGGTTAAAATTTTAAAACTCGATCAAAATCTGACCCACCCAACGAATGTCTTTTTTTTTTTATTTAGAAAAAATATAATGACTAACCTATAGTGTTTTTTTAGGTTTTCCTTTATATAAGTTTCTTGTATTAGTGCTTAAACATGAAAGAACTATAATTGGTGGACACTTTGTTTTTATTTCTTATTAAGCCGAATAACTGTGTTTATTCTTTGATCTTTCAACCTTAAATATAAACTGGTGCCTTGAAAAATGAAAATGTGCAAAATATGAAAAAGAGAAGATGGTGAATCAGATATGATGTCTTCTAAAAATTAAGATTTAGGAACAAGATTTCAAGTTTATTTTAATTTGCTTGACTTTAGTTCTTATTACTACACACATTGGAGTTAGAGATTATTCTTGTGAAATAGGTTTGATTATTTGTGATTGATATTTCTTAGTATTCATTAAAAGCATGTTTTAATTAGTTCTTATTGTCTTTACATGAGTTTTTTTATTTGAATATTTGAGCTTGAATTTTTAAGTCATATTTAATTACTTTATTTTTATAAATTGCCGAACCCGTCAAACCCATCTAAATTTTAATTGAATTGGTTGATTTTGTACATTGAGTTATTAGGTGGGTGAAAAAAATTTTCAACCCACCCAATTTGAAAAATATCAAAAATCCACCCAACACCCTTATTTCACGGTAGATTTAAAAAAAAAAAATCATCCCTCTCTTATTTATTATTAGATATAAAGATAAAAAAAATTAGATTTTATCATAAAATAATCACTTTGTCTTTTTATTAATTTATTTTTTTAATTATTTCTTTAATAAAAAAATAATATTTATTATTATTAAAGATATTATTATAATTTTAATCTAAACTAATAAGATAAATTAATTTTTTAAAAATATTTGATCAAAAATAAAAATATTAAAATTATGATCATTCAAGATATTAGGAGTCCCTACTTTATTTTCCTCCTCTATCTTTTTTTTATTATCAAACAATCATTATTATCATAATCTTTTTAAAAATCTCTTCGTCTCTTTTTTTTTCTTTTCACCTTTCTTTCTAATTAAAAGTAGCCTAAAATTCAACAAGTTCATATGAGATTAATCTTAATTGTTGTTTATCAAAAAAAAAAAAAAATCTTAATTGTCATTTAAAACAGCGAGTTTCGAGTGGACCTCAGGCGACACTCCACAATGATATGCATTCCCTCTGATTGGACTAAATGCGAAAAATCATGACCACAAAGAGGCACAATTAATGAGTGACGAGCTCACTTTTGTTTTAATTCCCTTTTTTAACCGCGTCGTGACCCTAGTACACAATTGTGTGAACTGTAATATACCCCCCCGTTCATTATAACGGCTTTCACAATCAAGCCGAAAAAGCACCTATCAAGGCCCAAATCACCCTATCTCAACAACCAAACAAAGTTTTTTAAAATTTTTTTTTCCTTGTCCTCTCACTCTATCGTCCGGTATTATAATTATACTCTATCGTCCGGTATTATAATTATATTATATTTAAAATATAATATAATTATTATTTAAATATAAAAATATTTTATTTATATATCAATTACATTATTATATTTTAAATTTAATATAATTAATATATTATATTCAAATATAATATAAATACATTAATTTTATAAACGAAACCTAAAAAATAAGCCCAATACCAAAACCCAAGAACAAGTTAGACACTCTTGGTTCGTCTGCTTACTTTTCGTAAAATTTCCTTCTTGTTAAGGGCGATTTGGGGTTAAAACATAAAAAATGTAGATGTTTTTGTTCCTCTCACTCTCTCATTTCCCACCAATTTAATGCCCTCCCTCTATTTCCAAACCCCGGTATTAAATGCAGCAGCTGGAGTGTCCACCCACCTTTCCCCCTCCCAAAAAAAAAAAAAAGAACTCGCTCTCTCTCTCTTCCGTCTCTCCTCTTTTCCATTAACAAATGGCTAAAACCCCTCCTCACCCCCTTTCTTTCTCCTCCCAATGTCCTCCTCCTCCGGCACCGCCAACTACTTCACCAACTTGGGCCTCGGCTACCCCATCGCCATCGCCCTCATCTTCCTCGTCGTCCTCTCCGTCCTCCTCCTCGCCTCCTACATCTGCTGCCACCGCCGCGTCTCTCGCTTTTCCACCTCCTCCTCCTCCTCCACCATTCCCTCGAACCAAAACTCCAACAACCCTCACCATGACGGCATAATCCTCCCCAGAATCATCTTCGTCGCCGAAGAAGACGACGACGACGACGGCGGCCGGCGCGACCTCGACGACGGCGCGGCCGTGGGCCTCGACCAGAGCGTGATAAACTCGTACCCTAAGTTCCCGTACGAGCGGGACGGCGCGATGATGAAGGAGTCCACCTGCTCAATCTGCCTCTGCGAGTACAAGCCTTCGGAGATGCTGAGGATGATGCCCGAGTGCCGCCACTGCTTCCACCTGTGCTGCCTCGACGCCTGGCTCAAGCTCAACGGCTCCTGCCCCGTCTGCCGTAACTCCCCTCTCCCCACGCCGCTCTCCACGCCGCTCCAGGAGGTCGTCCCCTTGGCCCAATTCGCCGCCGACCGCAGGAGGTCTAGGTGATTTTCTTTTTTTTTTTTTAATTTATTTTTGGAATGGTGGGATTGTTTTGGTTTGGTTGAGAGCTTGGATCTTGAATGTAAATTTTGAAAAAAAAAAAAAGTATTTTAATGAAGGGTTGTGAGATTGATGGTGGTGATTAGGATTTGGAACGAGTGTTTTTGTTTTTAGTGTTGCATTAATTTTCAAGTCATCTGTTTACTTTTTACGATTGCTTAATTATTTTCTTGTACATATTTTTTTGTGTGTGTAATGGTAGAGTAGTGTCGAGTTTGTGGTTTACTTTTGATGGTCAATATTTTATTAGGAATCTAGCTGTTGTGCCACTTGGAGTTCTTGTCAATTTTTTTTTCTTTTTTTAAATTTCTGCTTGAGTTCATAATTCTTCTCCATGGCTGAACAAGACAGAAGTGTTGTGCTGTTTTGTTCACTATTGGTAAGTTCATTTTTATATATTCTTCCTTGTGTAGTACATTTGTTTTTCTTTTTGTTCTTTTTCGCTTTTTGTTTTGGAAACTGAGTCCCGTCACAGACGGTGCTGTTCAGTGCCATTTGCATGTGTAATGTGCTTGGCTCATGGTTTGGTAAAATATTATATTGTGGTACATGTCCTTGTAAATTCTCTAGGGATTCTGTTTTTCTCTACTGTATTTTTTTTTTTTCCTTTGCTATTGATTGAACCAGGTCACTTTTGGCTGGATATTAATATACAGCTCTGATTTGGTGGCTATCTTTAATAGATGCAATTACGTTAATTTATTGTTTCTGTGGGGGTTGAAGGAATATCCACATAATGGCATTTAGTGATGGACTAATGCTCTGGCGTTTTTTCAATAATAATAATAATAATAATAATAATTTTGAGGGAAGTGTAATGGCGTTTTCTGTTATGGAAGGCTGATATTGATGTTTCAACAGCTGGACCAGTTATTGCTTTCACTGTGCAAGGCGAGGGAGTTCTTAATGTTTTTTACCATCCCAAGGGAAAAGAAAGTTTAATCGTTTATCATTTATATGAAAAAGAAAAGGATGACTAATAATGAGATTTCTCCAAATAATTGAAAGTTGATAGGATGTGGAGAGAATTTTCCTGGGAGTCAAGTCAACTCTTTAGTTAGTGGCGAAAATCTTTTGTAAAATTTGGCAAACTGAAGTCAACCTATTTTGTAACTGTATATGGAGCCAAGTTACTCATGGAATTTTTTTTTTAATTTTTTGCAATTAATTTGATAGGGGATTAATTAGCGTCTGCTTGTTGCATAGTAACGTAAACGACGGCTGTCAAACTGTAATGTTTTTTTTTTTAAGAATAGAAACTGTAATTATCATAAGTAGTCAAATATCATAAAACATTTTATAGGCAATGGTGACTTATCCAACCAAATTAGCTCTTCATGAATATTAGTAAGCAGGAAAAGAATAGGTCGTTGTATTGGCACACTTCCCTAAATACATGATATGACTTGACTTCTTGGAAAAAAAAAAATAGTTACATTGGACGATTGCCAATGCATTATATTCCAGATATTGAGATTAGACTGACGTAGATAGCTTCAGCTTCATGGACCGACAAAATCTACCTAGTCCCTGATGACCGCTTCTACTCCCATATTCGTTTTGCTGACTGGAGGCAGCAACATTCAGGTTGTTACAAAAATGATCCGGAGGCACCCATTTTGCTAATTGATAAGAATTTGTGATGAGTAACGGAGAATTCAAAAAGGATGGCCCCTTCCACCAAAAGAGAAGGGGAATGAATAGAAAGATCTTGTAAACGGAGGAATAGTTCTATATCTTTTACTAAAAAATTGAAAAATGGAAAAATGATAGTTGAAAAAGAGATGAAAAATGGTTTTGCAACGTGACAATGGGTGACAATGGATGAGAACACGGCTTGAGGATTCTCAAGAACCTAAACATAAAGAACATCTTGCGTAAAGAATAATTTTCTTTTGAAAGAGACTAACACTTGCAGGCAAAGCTTCTTCATAAGCCCTCCTAGGGAAAGATTTCACTTTGTTAGGAAGAGAAAGCGACCACAACAATTTCCATCATTTTTGTCAAGGGTTGCTGATTAGAAGAAGAAGTAAAATTGTCTGAGACAATTGTTACATAATAGCTGTTGGGAACGGACTTCATCCTCCTTAAAAGTTGCACACATGACTAACATATGTCTTCGACTAACAAACAGTCCCACGTGCGAGCAAGCTATCATATTATTCATTTTATGGTGCTATCAAGAAGCCAACGTTCAGTTGAGCTGTTGCTCATCGATTATCAATTATCGTTCGATAGTTGCTAAATCATTTCTTCAACAATTGATCATTCAATCACTTAGGGTCAGCATGATCACTATTCGATCCTTTTTGTTTCAAACTCTCATGTAACACATCGACGTTCAACAAGGTTATACAATCGATAGTTCTGAACACGTCCCTAAGAATTTGGTCTCAATCCTAGATCACGTCCATGTGGACCCCATGATCTCAATAACTTAAAAAGTGGGTTCATAACCCAATAGGCACCTGAATTCCAAGGCCTATTACCGGTCTTCCTTCCTCTATTCGATAATTGATTGTTCAATCACCTAGGGTCAACATGACCACCATTCGATCCTTTTCATTTCCAACTCTCATGTCATACATTGATGTTCGACAAGAGATATATGATCAGTAGTTTTGAGCACGTCCCTAAGAATTTGACTGCAATCCTAGATAGAGTCCACGTGAACCCTATGATCTCAGTAACTTCAGAAGTGAGTTCATGACTGATTAAGCCCCTGAATTTGGAGACCAATTATTGGTTATCCTTTTTCTATAAATAGAAGAATAAATCCCTTAAACGAGATAGACATTCTCACTTATTATTACTCTACTAAAATAAATATAGAATTCTATTGTATCTTGTACTCGTTTCAATTATAGTTAAAAACTCTCACAGAGAACGTAGTATATTTTGTCGAACCTTTCTAAATTTCTAGTATCTTTTATTTTTATGCATTTTATTCATTGCTTTTGATTTCTGATTGATTTGCTTGTTTTCATTCACAACATTCAAGGGACTGGTTGATTTAATTCATGAATTATTAATTAATTAATCTGTATATCTTTAATCATAGATTCCTGACATCTACAATTTGGTTCCCATCATGGGGCCTTTGGTCATCTAACACTGAGAAGCAGTAGATCAACATTGTCTTTAACTTACCACTCATCGTCACCCTCGTGACAATCTCCTTGAACCAGCCTCCAACAGTCCTCCATCAGGCAAGAGCCAAAAGAGCCACCTGCAAGTGGGAACTTGAAACTCACTAACCTAAAATGCCTAATCAAGCAATTGATTGCCAAGCATAAGACATAATAGTAGTAACTTCAGAGCATTAGTATGAGAACTAGACTCTTGGTGGTCAACTCACTGCCATAAGCATGCAATAGGCTTATGGCTCCTATTAGTACTACCCGTATGTCGGGCATTTGACAGTTGCCAATGTTTGGGGGCTGGCAACAGGTGACGCCAAGCAACTCGCAAAGTGTTAGGGCTAACTACAACCCAATTACCCCCATGCAACCATTCTTGACGTTGAGGGCCACTCCTATGATTAACAATCGATGCTTAGACAAATGGCAAGCACATACGACGATGCTAGGAATGGATGTAAGACACCGAGAGCATTCACTGAACTATTGCTGTGGCCTGCCGATCCCATACCACCAAGAATAGCAAATATCAAAGACGTCGTAAGAGGGATCATGACAATAAAATTAACATAACTAGAGTAGCGATTAATGTCATAGCTTCACAAGGCTACTAGCTTGATGCCCGGCATCGATGACTTAGAAAGGGGTGTACAACAAACCCCGTTAACAAGATATACTATCAACACACCTACTCTAAAGTTTGGAAATATTGTTTTTCTGAGGTTCGACGGACTGTCTGACTTGCATGATCATGTCAGGCAGTACAAGCATGTCATGTAGTCGATGACCATACCATCAAACATGCTTGACAACATGATGTGCAAGTTCTTTGCACAGAGTTTAATAGAGCTGACTTTCATTCATTTTGCAGTTTCCCTTTCAAGTCTGTCGACTCCTTCGAGGAGATAACAAAAGAGTTCATGCATAATTATTTGATCCACATCCAATCTAGTAAGTCAACTAAAGACCTACGAGGTGTTATTCAGGGTCCTAATGAATCCTTGCATGCTTACATCAAGCGCTTTAGCAAGGCAATCATTGAGATTAATAAGTTCAATGATGGAGTAGCCCGAGATGTGTTAAAGAGAGGATTATTGCACAAATCATTCTTCAAGAATGAAATTTACTCCAAGTACCCTATAGGCATACAAGATTCCCTTCACCAATCAAAAGGATTCGTCGATTTAGGGGAAGAAGATGAGCGAGTGGAGAGAGAGAGAGCTCGAACTTGTAATGAGATATAAGCCTCAAGGTCAAGACACATATAGTGTGAAAGGAAAAAACGAGGACCCCCAAAAAGAAAAGATGTAGGGAATCATGGTCCTCAAGAAAAGTATCGTGTAGACATCTTTCTCCTCCAAGTACATACTAAACACCAGCGCTTTATAACTTGTAGCTCATCTTAAAGGGAAAAAGTATGTTACTTGGCCAAAAAAATTCTGAGAGAATGCTACTCGTGATATGACCTAGTATTGCAAATTCCACAAGGACCATGATCACCTAATCTTCATTTGTTGAGCAGAAATCACGAAACTCTTGAATAAAGGAAATTTGAGTTAGTTCCATAGTGAGAACGGAAGAAAGACATATGAGTTAAATGCAGAATCAAGCACTTGAATGTAGGTTCAACATGTCGAAGAAACCCCATCTTTGTCGTCAATGTGGAAACTGATTAGAGTAATTTGTGGAGAATTGGTCTATTACGGGGATACTATGACTTCAATAAACACCCATCATTAAAAAGCACCTTAACTAGTGTTTGCAATCCTGCTTAATGATCCGCCAGACCACTCAATTACTTTCTACAGTAATGAGGTGTGAATGCTATGCAGGCCACACAATGATGTGCTCGTCTTGACACTTAATGTGTCAAATTATGAGGATAGTCAAATACTTGTTGATAATGAAAGTTTTGCTTATGTCGTCTTTTTATCCACTTTACAAGAAATGGGGATTGGCAAGAAGGAAATCAAAAAGATGAACACTACACTTGTTGGGTTCAATGGTGAGTCCACTACCTTAGTAGGGAAGTTTAAACTTCCAGTATTCGTGGCAAGCTAGAACAAGCTGACCAACTTCTTGGTCATGGATTGTCCCTTTGCCTGTTACATCATCTTGGGAAGGCAGTGGGTACATACAATGAAGGTCGTTCTTTCCATTTACCACCAGTGTATTTGATTCCCAAAGAAACGTAGGATCTGTGAAATTCAAGGCAATCAGGAGAGCTCTCAAACTTGTTACCTCAACTTTATGACCCATTAAGCCTCCTAAATTCTAGGGCCCACTACAGGTTATCCTTCCTCTGTTTAGAAATCCCTCAAATAGGATTAACATTCTCACTTATTGTTACTCTGTTAAAATTACTAACGAATTCCACTGTTTCTTGTACTCTTTCCAATTATAGTGAAGAGCTCTCATCTAGAATGTAGTACATTTCGACGAATTTCCCTAAATTTTTTGTGTCCTTTATTTTTATGCATTTTATTCTTTGTTTTTAATTTTTGATTGATTTGGTTATTCTCATTTACAACGTCTAAGGACTCATTTGATTTGATTTAATAAATTATTAATTAATTAATCTAAATTTATTTGATTGTAATTTCTTAGCATCTACAATAGCCAGATTTAACTTGATAAATTTCATCTTTGATGTAGTACCAAATAAGTTTTATGTAATTTGTAGCCGAAGTAATCTCTTTTTACTGAACAAGCAAGTTTTCAGCAAAAAAATAATTAATAAATAAAAAGCAAGTGCACTCTAGTTTATTCTTTATTGGAAGTCAACCCAAGCTTTGCCGCATTCGACACAACAGGCATATCCCATGTTCATCTAACGTTGTGATTGCTTGTCCTGTACAGCTTCTATGTTCCTCGAGAGCTTCAAAATGTTAATTGGATGATTACTTCTTTTGTTGAAAATTTTTCTTTTTGTTTTGTCAAAAGCAAATTAAAAGCCTTTAAATGATGAATTTAAAAACCAAATAGTAGGATATTGTTGTTGAAAATGGCTTTGATAATGTCACAGGTAAATGGTAACAACTAACAAACATCAAAATTGATCTAACTAGTAATAAGTTTTGTTATTTTTTTAGTCTTACATCTAGACAGGTCACTACTACACATCAAAACATTTCCCAACTAAAGGAACAATAAAAAATAAAGTCCATTGTAGGACTAATGGTTATTTGCCTCCCACTTATAGTAAAGGAACATTTAAAAAACAGCTAGTTTTATGCATAATGTGCATAGGATGTGGAACAAAATGCCCTTAATTACTGCAGATACAAACCAATTTTCTTCAAGTTGGACAAAACTTTTTAATACGGGAATCGTGTATCAAGGGACTTCGCTTGGCAAGCAAAGCATACAAAATAGTATAATATTAATTAACGGCTTAAAAACTTCTCCCAAGAAGCTCTAAACTTAAAACCAGGACCCATAGCCTCAAATCTCCATACTTCTCCAATCTCCAATTTTTTATATTTAAACTAAAGTTTCTAATCTTCATGTCAACTTTTGTTTGATAATGCTACTATAACACTTCATTGCCCATAATTTCGAGACAAAACAGAGAAGTCGATTTCAGGGAAATTCTACTCAGCCTTGGAAGCTAGACTAGAAGTGAAAGCGTTTCTTAAAGCTCTTCTTATATATATATATATACATATATATATATATGAAGGAATTGTCATAGATTGATTTTGATACACAAGGTAATGATGTAAAATTTTCAAGTCCTGGAAATTATTAGAGCCGTAGCATATCAGAATCTGCAAAACAAATTGAAATTTCCCATTTCACAGTGTCAATAGGAAAAAAAAAAATGCCAAAACAAAGTGTTGCATTTAAATTAGGAACATGGAGAGGAATTCACAGTTCACTCTTTTTACTGGGCGTAATTTGCATTTTCATCTTGGTCGTCACTTTCTCCAAATTTTACTTCTTTAGATCACTTCTCATTACTGAAACCTTTTGTAAAGGAGAAAACACTTATCGGAGCCAACCTAGAACCCGAATTCAAGTGAAAGAAACTCTCGAAATCGTTGTCCAGAAAATCAATAGAGAAATCGAGGAGCTCCAAAGAAACTCATCTTCACAATCTTCATCTACGTCAAAATACAATTCCTTCTTAGCAGATATACTTGGGCTAATAGAGTCAGTTCAGGAATCTCTGCCAGATATTCAAGAGATCAACGAAACTCGTCATTTCTTGGGGCACAAGCAACCATCCTATGACCCCGAAGACCACTTTCTGATAGAGGAGATCCGAAAGTACACGAGAATGAAGCCCAACAGACTAGGAAAGCAGAATTTCATGGGCGCCAACGGGACTTTCACGAGCATCGGCCACGGTTGCTTCGCCGTGAAGAAAGAGCTTGAAGAGTACATGGAGTACGACGTCGGCGAGATCTGCGAAGATGATTGGAAGCTTGCCCAGAAACTGATGGTTCACGGGTGCGATCCTTTACCGAGAAGAAGATGTTTCTCGAGAGCTCCGAAGCTATACGGAAAACCGTTCCCCATTAGCGAGTCGATCTGGAAGCTTCCCGACGACCGAAACGTTCGTTGGAGTCAATATAAATGCAAGAATTTCGCTTGTCTTGCTGATAATTCCACTCGCAAAGGGTTTTTCAAGTGCGCAAGTTGCTTCGATCTTGAGAATCATGAATTTCCCAGGTGGGTCAGGCGAGAAAACCCCGATCCCGGTTGGAATCTGACCGCGGATTTTCTTTTAAGCGAGGTGCTCGACGTAAAGCCTGGGGAGATAAGAATTGGCTTGGACTTTAGTGTTGGGACTGGGACTTTTGCAGCGAGAATGCGGGAGTTAAATGTGACTGTAGTCACGGCGACTATCAATCTTGGTGCTCCTTTTAGTGAAATGATAGCTCTTAGAGGGCTGGTCCCACTCTACTTGACGATAAATCAACGGCTGCCGTTCTTCGACAACACTCTTGATTTGATCCACACCACCAGATTTCTTGATGGGTGGATTGACTTTGTGGTGCTGGATTTCGTTTTGTATGATTGGGACAGAGTGCTTAGGCCCGGGGGTTTGTTGTGGATCGACAGTTTCTTCTGCGTGAAGGAGGACTTGGATGACTATTTGGAGTCGTTTAAGATGCTGAGGTATAAGAAGCATAAATGGGTTGTGGTTCCAAAGCTTGACAAGGATGATCGTGAGATGTTCTTTTCCGCCTTGTTGGAGAAGCCGCCTAGACCATTCCGATGAGATTAAATGCTGCCCGGGGTCGCCGTGAGCCCCAGCATTGCACCCATTGCTTAGAGTGCATTGTTTTTTCGACGACAGTTAATTCTTTAGTATCATATATCTCTGCTTTTTTTAATTTGTAAGTAGCAACATTTTACTATTACTTTTATAGGGGATTTACATTTGTAGAAAACTTCTTGCTACCACATATGAATAACAAGTGTGCACTCTAAGCAATTCAGAAAGGATTTAAGCATGTAGTAAGTGTAATACAATAAGAACAATTCTTGAATAGAATTCAAATCGCATTTTACTTTGCTGTTATATAAATATAGTAAATGCAACCATCTATGGGTTGATACAACGTTTTTTTTTTTTATCTTTTTCCTTAATTTTTACTCTCTAATTTTCAAATAATAGGTTACAATCTTTTTCCTATACAAGCCCTAACTATAACCAGGGGTGGATCTTTTTCTTATCTTCGATCATTTCAGAATAACAGAGTAAATGGACTAGGAAAATAATTTAGACAAATATTAACATAAGTAATAATGTATTTTGTGGAATGATTATACCTTTTAAGTTTCTTTGTTAAGGTGTTGACATGAATGTAAACGGGAAGTAATGGGCCGGTTTACAAAATATCATCCATGTCTAGGACCTCGTATCATTAACTGTGTAAGTAGGGACACGGATTAACCTATGACCGAGTAGTAAACTTTTCTTCTTATCAACTGTACCTCTAAAATTTTTACATTTTTCTCGTTTTGCCATCTGAAAAACCACCGTAATAGGGATAAATTGCCATCCTTGCTATCTCTGAACCAGTACATGCAAGCACCTAAACATCAAAGAATTTCAATTTTCTTTGGTTGTTAACAATATGTAATGTACCGTCTCACAATGGGCCTCGAACCAAAAGAAATGGAGGTTTTGTGGGAGGGCCTATTGGATGAAAATGGCTGTGAGCCGTGGGCCTCAGATCCTCATATGCATTGGTTAAGCTCTTATTTGATCCAAGGGTTTTGAGTGAAAAAATTAGGTTTAGATTGTGATTTAAATTAAATTGTAAGTTTGGCGTGTGTTTAAACTATTCTAATTAAAAAGTGTTAAAGCTTGAAATGTATTTCAAAAAAAATATCAATATAAATCTTTCAAAAAAAATAAATTGTAAGTTTGAGTGAAAAAATTAGGTTTAGATTGTGATTTAAATTAAATTGTAAGTTTGACTGTGTGTTTAAACTATTCTAATTAAAAAGTGTTAAAGCTTGAAATATATTTCAAAAAAAATACTAATATAAATCTTGTTTTATTTGTTTTAAATTTTTATGTAATTTTACAAAAAAATCTCGTTTTAATTTTAAAGTTTAAATTTTTAGGTTATAATAACAGTGAAACTTATTAACTAAAAAAAATGACAAAAACGTTGTGAATCTTGGGTTTGAATCCTTGTACCACACAAGAGAAAGTAGGCAGGCTACAAGACAGATGCAATAAAAAAAAAATGTATGTGTTTTAATTTCTGGTAGTCTTTTCAAAGCTGATCGTGAAGCAAAAGTGTCCAATCTTGTCGTTACACATTCCTTTTCCTTGGGGCTCACAGATTATTCTCTGCTGGGCCATCCCATCCCAT
This sequence comes from Antiaris toxicaria, assembly GCA_035233585.1. Classification (NCBI taxonomy): domain Eukaryota; kingdom Viridiplantae; phylum Streptophyta; class Magnoliopsida; order Rosales; family Moraceae; genus Antiaris; species Antiaris toxicaria. The sequence continues at coordinate 13,271,792 of CP141161.1, forward strand.
CCCACAATCAAAAAGCAACTCTCATTCGCCTTCCTTCCGCTAGGATTCTATCTTTTCATCAATAGAAGATAGAAAGCAAGCGCTGAAAAAATGAAAAGAAAAGATAGGAATCTTTTTTTCTTTTTTTAGTTTTGTATTTTTGGATGTTGTTGGACATGATCAAGGTAACTTTATGGAGAATTACTTTTAAATAAATAAACACGTTATCAAACTTTAGACTCGGAATAAGTTGTAATTCATTTTTTATAAATTATTATAGTATTTTTTTTATAATCTTTTTCATCAATTTTTATTATTTTAATTCATTGTAATCCATATTATATGGATTCTAATTTATCGCTCACACGAGTCCTTAGCCTTCGCTTGTATCCATAGGATGGTTGCGATGGCTAAGGAGTAGCATCCTTCTTTATCCTCTCAGGTTCGAACCCTTAACACCCATGCTAGGTCTAGATTTAATCTATTGAAGCATAAGTAGGGTTCCTTGACCTAGTTAGATGTTGAGGGAACCCATCTCCTTCCCATGAGAGAAAGTGGATTCCAAACTATAGGGAGCTAATAAGGCAATAATTGGTCCACCACCGAGCCTTTTATTACCAATATGTATATATATATATACTTAGCTTTTATTTGGTTCATCAATTAGAGATGAAATTTTTAAGTTGAAATTAGTTAACTTTTCAAAAACTAATTATAATTTTTATTCGCTTTTCAAAAAAAGACAAAAATTGATATGAAAAATTTGAGTTGGAGACTAAACACTAAACAAAACCTTAGAAATTACTACACCATTATATACAGAATTTTTAGTATTTGTCTCTCAAACATGTCGATATTTGATAACTTATCATTCAAACTTCTAATTTTGACAATTAATTTTTGAATTTTCTAACTTCTTGTTAAATTGGTGGTGGAAAGCCCATGTGTACATTACGCGAAGTTGATAAATTTCATATCCAACTAAAATTTTCTAAATCCAATTTAAATTTCTAAATTCAAATCTTCAGTTTAATAGAAAGTTAACAAAGTGGGGCATATTGGAATAATTTACAAAGTTCAAACAATAAGTTGTCAAAATTAGAAATTTGATGAGCAAATTACTAAAAACTGATAAATTTAGGAAGCAGTAATGTTAACAATCCTAATTAAAATCCTTATTAAATGCTTTGTTCATTTGACACACTCATTTTTTGAAAATAAAAATTTTTTTACTTTTGAAAAATAGATCATTCTAAATTTTCGTATCCGAATATCAAAACCATTTTATGTTTGGACATCAAAAAAGGAGTTTTTTTTTAAAGGAAAATTTTTTTACCCATCCAAATAACTTTTCACTTTTGGATAAAAAATTCTTCTATTTCAAAAAAAAAAAATTTCCTTTTTTCAAAATTAGACATTTGGATACTAGTATAATAACTTGCCTACTTTATACTTAAAAAAAAAAAAAAAGGAGATATTTCTATGATGAGATTCAAAAGCTTTATCAGTAAAATATTATTCTTCAATCGTAAAAAAAAATTATCTGTTATGCTGAAATTTTTTTATTTTTATAGTGACATTGTTTTAACTAGATGCAACAATCAGTAAAAATCCTAATTAATAACAGCACTAATAACATGCTTGCTTCTACTTTCTTTTTCTTGGCCTTCTTAATTTCTTCAATTGAACATTTTTTTAATAGAAAACAACACTACATTGATTAAGGACGAAGAAAACCTGTGGTCTTTTTGTTAATGAGAGTAGGATTCTATCGTTGAGCCAAAAAAATTAAAAAAAGTGTTGGATTCTCTTGTCCCATAAAGTTGTCGATGCTTTTATTATACCAATAGAGCAGTTTTTGCAGTGTTTTTAGCCTTTTTTTTCTTTTTTTCTTTTTTTAATCTATCTGGTTCAACTTTAATCTACAATCCCGTTGCCCTATTAGTTTAACATCTACTGTACGGAAAAAGCTTTTGTGCACAATTACGCATTTAAACATCTACTCTTCGAAAAAAAGTAAATTGAATTGATAAATGAGTTTTATAATTAAATTTTCTTTCCCTAAAAAAAAATTAACTAAAATTCTTTATGCTCAATGTCATGCTCTTTTTCTTCTCTTTTTTTATGATTATAGAAGCAAGCGAATAAAAGAAACCACCCCAAAAATGTATCCAAATTATTGGGAATTTCGCACTAGAATATGTAAAATTTGTTGTCAGTTGTGTAACTCAACTTGGTAAAACCTCATCATGTTAGACTATTAGAGATTTATGGGCTTTTGGGTCAATGTATATTTCTAAATTTCAAATATGATTAAAGAAACATATTATATAAAAAATTTTGTTAAATTAGATTCTAGTGCAAATTTGAAAGCTTGAAACAGAACTAATCAATAGATTTTATTTTCATAAGAGTAATGCCATAACATCCATTCTAATTCTAATTTTTAAGATGCAATTAATAAAAAGATGACAATTTATATATTATAATTTGATATTGAAAGATTAAGCTTTCTTCTGTTTGGATGCTCCATTTTTTGAAAATGAAAAAAAAAAGTCTATTTTTGAAAAGTGTCCTCAATTTCCTTATCAAGTATAAAAAATATTTCACTTTTGGACATCAAAAAAGATTTTTTTTTTAGAAAAAATTTTTTTTTTACCCATCCAAACTGTCACTTTTGAATTAAAAATTTTTCTATTTCAAAACTGAAAAATTTTCATTTTTTAAAAATGGACGCCTCATCTAAACAGAAGATAAAATTAGAGTTTTTGTCTTTCGTATTTTTCATTTCATTTCATTTATGCTAGAGATATGAATTCTACTCTAATATTAATATTTAAGTTTTTTTATATAATTAACACATCAATTAAAATTACTAATTTATGTTTATCAACAAAAAAAAATCATAATTAATTGTTATGTGAGTTGGTATTCACGAGAAGTTCCCATTGCGACTAACTAGAGTTCAGATATGTCCCATATTCCTATTTCAATAGCTATTCCTTTAATAGTATTTTGATATTTCATCAATTTATTTAAGAATTTTTAATATTTAGTATTTTTTATATGCTAAATTCTTATATTTAGATGATGTGACATAATAATATTGGGACAGCCAATGAGACAGGTTATCCAAGATAGTAGATATCTACTCTGCAACTAATGTACTCCCGTTTAGATGAATGGTCTATTTTTGGAAATGAAATTTTTTTTTGTTTGAAATGAGAAAGATTTTTCTAGTTTAAAAACAAAATATTGTTTGAATGTATAAAAATTTTACTCTTTAAAAACAAATAAGTTATTTAAAATGAAAAGAAATGATATTTAAAATTGTGCATTATAAGGATATTGGAAAATATTCATTTCTTTTCTTAAAAGAATATCATATAAGACATGTTTGAAATTAGACAAAATTTTCTTGTTTTAAAATAAAAATAATAATAAAAAAGTTAAAACAAACATTTTTTATAAATAAAATTCCTTTTTCTGAAATTGAACCTATCAAAGTAAACCTATCATCCAAATACTATATAAGCATGCACACCCGATAAAATTAAGCAAAGTTAAAAGACACTAATAATTTTATGTAAAAGATAAATTACATAATAAAACACATCCTAATATAATCTATCATTTATTAATGATAATATTAAATACTATCAACCAATCAAAATGTCTTCCATTATAAAACCTATTGTGATTCATCTTTTTTATTGATAATTGTATTTAAGCGATGGTAGCTTTTAGCATTTTCGGATTAAACTTCCCCGCACCACCCTACTAAACCCTGACGTGGAGCCCACTAACTTTGTGGACCCCATCGACCACACATAAGAAAACAGCGTTTTCCTGTTCCGTCGGTCGGTCGCAGTCACGCCCGTGAGGCCCGACCATTTAGTTCACACGCTGACGCCACTTGTCCCGTCCTCTTTCAAACAGGTCGGTGACTTTTCCCCTTATCTCCACCGCCCGTCACTCTATCCTCCACGTGCCAGACCACCACCAATTCAGACGTTAACTTCTAACGCCGTCTATCCAAACCTCATTTCGAATAACCGGGTCTGAACCTGAGGTTCGGTCTCCAAGACCAAGATCAACGGTCCAGATCTAATCTCGTTCCCTTAACCTTTTATTTATGCCCCGATAGAGCCCTCAGCCCGAAAAGAAAAACCCTACGAAGTAGATTTCTTATTCGCGGAATTTTGTGGATCTTGTGGTGAATTAAGCATTCCGTGATCGGATCGGAGAAACTATGGCGGAGCCGTCGGAGAGCGCCGAGTCGAAGGTGGAGTCGGTGATTGAGAAGATCAGCGAGAAGATCCACGGCCACGACGATTCGTCGTCGTCGTCGTCGTCGGAATCGGAATCGGAATCGGAAGCCGTGAAGCCGGAGTCGCCGTCGTCCGTCAAGGCCAAGATTTACAGGCTTTTCGGGAGGGAAAGGCCTGTTCATCAGGTTCTCGGTGGTGGAAAGCGTAAGGATTTGTGTTTGTGTGTGTGTGTGTGGGAGCGAGCGCGCGTGTGCTTTCTTTCTTTCTTATTTTTTTGAAGATGATTAGACTTTCGGTTTGACAAGGCCTAATAGTGTTTGGATGCGTAGAAACAAGCAGAAAGTTAATTAGGATTTTAATTGCGGAATTTATTGCTGCTGAAGTAGATTTAAGGAAATGAAAATTCTAATGATGTTCTTTTCTTTATTTGACGAGATTAACGTACTGAATTTTTTTTCCCTTGTGGTTTATTTTTTCCGATCTGCGGATCTTTATCGAGAGATTTATTAACACAAGTATGATCTTTATCGAGAGATTTATTAACGCACAAGTAGATAGAAAATGAATGTGCAAATATTGTGTTTTAATAACTTATTTTTAAATTGAATTGAATAATACACTGATATTTACGTTCATAGTTTATGAAGGAATTTTATCGAAGATTTATTGTGTATCCCTCTCTCTCTCTCTTTTTTTAATATGGAAGCTATAAGTTATAACGTTTTTATTCATAGTTTTAGAGAAGATATTATAGAATGATTTGAATCTATATACCGTTTCATTTTCTATGCTTTCTGAGCATTTGAAGACAGTCTGGTATTGTTCCTTTTGAATAAAGTATAGATTTAATAGAGAATTCGGAATGCATATTTAAAAGTGTCTTTGTCCTTCTTCAACAGTCAAATAATGCAATTACTAGAAGAACGCATTTGTTTTTTTGACTTTTTTCAGCCAAATTTTAGTATTAATTAGTGAGACCTATTAAAGTTATATGTCACTTTTGGCTGTTGTCTGATGCAGCCGCTGATGTGCTATTGTGGAGAAATAAGAAGATTTCAGCAAGTTTTCTTGGTGGAGTAACCGGAGCTTGGGTCTTTTTTGAATTGCTTGAATACCACCTACTTACTCTTGTCTGTCACGTTTTGATTGTTGCTCTTGCTCTCTTGTTCCTGTGGTCCAATGCCCGTACTTTTATCAACAAGTGAGATATTTATTGGAATTTCATTTGCTTTCATGCTTTCTTTTTCGGGGGCCTTTACATTAGATCGCTTTTTTATTATTATTTTCGATTGCCTAATTCCTGTCATGTTATAGGAGTCCACCTCGCGTCCCCAAAGTTAATATTCCTGAAGACCCATGTCTTGAGGCTGTTTCTGCGCTTACCTTCGAAATCAACCGTGGTTTAGCTGTTTTGCGCTCTATTGCATCTGGCAGAGACTTGAAGAAGTTTCTTATTGTATGTGCTGTTTGCCTCTATCGACTTCTTATAAGGGATGGATTTAATCCCACAAACCTCGTTGTCGTTGTTGATATTTGAGAATATCCTTAAATTGCTAGAGTTAGTCTGGCGGTGTCTTGACTTCTCCTGAGTTGAGTTTTGACATATTTAATATCATGATGGATCAAACAGATCATTGCTGGCTTATGGGTTCTATCAATTGTTGGGAGCTGGTGCAGCTTCTTGACCTTGTTCTACATATGTATGCTCTTAATCTCAAAACTCAATTACTAAGTTAAATTCTATTTACTATTTTAATTTATTATTGTGCTAAATTTTTGCCATTCTAAAATGGGAAACAGCTGTGGTTTTGCTGCACACAATCCCTGTTCTATATGAGAAGTATGAAGACAAGATTGACCCGCTCGCAGAGAAGGCAACCATCAATTTGAAAAGGCAATATGCACTTTTCGATGAGAAGGTTTTGAGCAAGATTCCAAAAGGTCCACTGAAGGACAAGAAGAGGGCATAGAGAGAAGGTTCGGAATGCCCGGCACTTCGGTAACACAACTTGGTTTTGTAGCTTGTGCGTTCTTTTATCTCTCCGTCATGCACTGCCTTCTTATTTCATGGAAGCCTGCCCCTGCTGTTCAAGTGCTTGGTTTGCCTTTTGGCTTTTGTTGGCTTTAGTTTTTTTCTTCTCCTTATCTGTAGATTTTGTTTATGCTTTTTTGGAATGGTAGCTTTTAGAAAACAAGCACCTTAACCATGTTCGTCTCCGTTTTTAAGTTTATTAACTGGATAGTTATGGTTGCTTGTACATGGGTTTTCAACTAAAAATTTGAACAGTGATGGTTTTCAAGCCTTTTGTATTTTGTTGAATCTGAAGAAGGGAAAAAAAAAAAAAAAGAATCTTTTTTGTTTAGTTGTGATTCTTGTTAACGCTGGGCAATTTAATCTTGTTTGTAAGCTTTTGCCATCAGAGCTGTAACGTAGAGTTAAAAGCTGAAATGAGTAGAGTTTTTTGTTCGTGCTTGAAAAATATTGTGTTGTTTTATTCGTCTATATTGCCTCAAGGTAACGCCGAGGTGTCTTGTTGGAGTTCCGAATGATCTGGGCTTTAAATTTTTGTGGCCCACCTACATGAGTGAAAAACTAAGTTCTTGTGTTTCAGGCTTGTAAAAGGTTATAGGACATCGGGATGTCAAAGAACAATATATCGTGGTAAATGGAGTATAAACTAGACAATAAAATTGGATACTATCCTTCTCGTTCTGTTGGTGGATCTTGAAATTTCCTATAGTGTGATTGGCAGCGCGTAACAACATAGATCGAGAAGTGGGAATCTTAGATTTTAAGGATTTATGTGCGTCTTAAATGCTAAAATATTCCTATACTCATATTTACCCTTTATAAATTTCTTAATTTTCTTCAAATTAGACCCCATTTTTTATGGTGAAAAACCTCATGCTATGATGATAAACGGTGGGAGGTTTATATCTATTTCTCTACTCGTATTTTTAGGAAGATGTTATTTGCCTTGGTACGTATTATGGAGATGTAAGTGGGTTGGACAAGGATGCGTTGACCCAGATCTCTTAACAAGGCGGTCATCTGTTTGCTGGGGTTTTAATATTTTTGCCCTCTAAACTTGTTGATGTTCTTTTAATTTTATTTTTGACAAACTTTTTTTTTTTTCTGAACAAATGAAATTATTTTAATGCCCCGTTTTACTTAATGAGGATATGAATTTGAAATATTTGCATTAGAGTTTGAATGTAGATGTTGTTTTCGATCTTTTGTCAGGCATATATTGACTTTTTGTCACCTATTAAACAAAAAGTAAAATGGGTAAATAGCAATAATTTAGAAAATTTAGAGAGAATTATCAAAATTGTATAAACTTAAACAAAGTTCTCATAGACGGATAAATTTAAGGGGCAACAGTATTAATTTACTGAATAAAAGAGGTGACAGTATTAAAACCTGCATTTCCTAAAGCAAAAAGAGAAATAAACTACGAGTAAGAATACAAAATGGTGGATTTTTTTTTTAAAATTTGATTTATGCTATTGATAATTATACCCAGTCTTTTTTTTTTTTTTAGATATGAAGAAATAATCCTTCATAAGAAATATGTGAAAAAGAATCCTCATATCTTAAAGAAAAAATAAAAAATAAAAAATAAAAAAAGATTACATACATTTTTTTCACAGATGACTTGCAATGTCATAAGTTAATTTCCTAAAGCAAAAAGAGAAATAAAACACCGTTATTAATTGTAGGGGGAAGAAAAGACAGTACATTTATCATTTTCACATTGCAAAGCCAAAAAAATAAAAAAAATAAAAAAAAGGAAGAAAAAAGAAAGAAATAATACACCATTGTTTTTTTTTTTTTTTAAATACAAAATAATACACCATTGTAAGTTTGAGTGTTTTGCTTTTTAAATTCAAGGGATTTTTTTTTTTTTTTAAGTTGTGGTTAATTGTTAACCAAAAGAAAGAAAAAATTCAGAAAGAACGTTTTCAAAAGAGCAAGAAATTGAACGATGCAAATAAACCCTGTAAGAAACTCCAAAATTTAAGAGAATCTAGTAACAGCAAACTCAAGTATTGACATGACCGGAAGATAAAAGGACCGTTTCATATTATTTTTACAAATGATGAGAGAAGTCAAGAACAAAGTTTAGAGTAGCTATAACATACCCAAATATGAAGAAATGTGCCTTTAATCCCTCCACTCTCTTTAATGAATAATAAGGATAAAACTTTAGATCTCTTCTCGAAGTTCATAATGCAAACTCATTCCTCATTAAAATGGAAAAGTTATTATCTAGCTACTCAAACAACAACCAGGCATTGAACTGTGCAATAAACTATTTTTATATAAAAGAATAAAATGAACAAAGATTGCATGGCTATAACATCAACAAATAAGAATCTATACCTTTGATTAATTACACATGCAAAATATATTCAATATTTTTGGAGCAGTCTCGAGCTATTAAAATTGCTATCTGACAACGTGAGAGGAACTGTTGAGAATTCAGAATCAGAATGTTCAGATTGGCCAACATTACCTCGAAAGGGGAAAGGAGTTGGGTTCTGGCTTGGAGACAAAGACGTTCTTGAGAAACCCGACGATGTTCTGGGGTCAGCCAAAGGAGCAGCAGTATTTGCAATATTTGGAGTCTTATGCAACTCTTCCTTGTCCTTGCCAGTAGCATCCATGGCTTCCCGTCTCTCTCTTTCTTCACCTTCCTTGAGAAGAAAATCAACCCACAGGTCTGCAAAGGACTGTAAACGACACACATGAGACAAACAAATATGCCATTGATTGTGAACAGAAGGCAGATATTTTGTATTGTTTTGTTTTGTTTTTTTCTTTTTTTTTTTTTTTTTAAAGAAAATTCGGTTTTTGATTTCAAAGATATGGGATGATAAGTTCAATACTTGGCTATCCATTGCCGCATTTGCGGGGAGTTGGCCAGAACTCCCCCCCAAAATGCCACCAACAAGGCGGCCCGGTAGACCCAGAACTCCTCGAACAACACCTTTTCCTGCACCTTCTTGTTGAGCAACACCTATTCTCTGTTTATCTTCGTCAGAGAATCCCAGCATTCGAACCATAAGATCCAAAACCTAGAGACCCCCGCACAAGAAATAAACCACATGAGCCACTGTAAAGAAAATTTTCAGAGCCTGCCTCAATCATTAAAGAAAAACTATCGGCAACTGAAAATCCTAGTACTTCAAGTCACAGTCCTACATCCTCAAACTACTAGTATTAAAGATATTCGTACCTCCTTACTGTGGTTCCTCTGGAAGTAAGTAACCAGTAATTTGATCACAATGCGTCTGCCAAAAATACATTGGTAATTAAGAAAAATGCAATGAAATTATTAAAAAAATAAAATAAAATAAAATAAAACACTCCGATGACATTCAAAGCAGCGTCAAAATTAAAAAAAACTAGTGAATTTGGAATTCAGTTGGTGGGGCCAAAGAGAGCAGTAGAAAAACATGAAAAGTATTTTTCTTTTGGCTGACAGAAAGACAAATATAGAATAAGCATGACTTTTAGCAAAAAAACAAGTAGAATAACACGAATTCAGAAAATTCAACCTGTCAACAAGGTAATCTGAATCCATTGACATCCTATTAAGCCTGGTCATGCTCTGCTCCAGAGCACGGCGTAATTTTGCATTATCATCCTCGAGTTTATTTACTCTGATCTTCCAATCTGTTACGGTCCTTTCAGCTTGCAAAAGCTTAGACAAAATTTCTTCCTTTTCCTTCTTTAATACGTCTGCCTGATAATCTGAATTCTGGTGATATCATAGAAATTTTAATATCAAATAACGTGGTAATATGCTTGATTTCAGAAAACTTAGAACCAGAAGCATGTCTAAGATAGGGCAAAGATAGTAAAGTTCACTTGACTTGTAAGCCAATTTATTGATACAAATTACCCAAAATAGAAACATAAAGCTGCATTAAATTATCCTAAATTTTTACTGCAAAATAATCTTTTAACGCAACAGAAGTTTTTTAACGCAAGAAAATATAAAGAACATGCCCTAAATAGCAAGTATGCTTATCATTCGAAAAGAATTTATCATATACATAATCTGTTACGCAGACCAAAGCATAAACCACAATATGCAGGTACATAATATAAACCAAAATAAAATAGATTTGGAAGAGTAATCAAACAAAATCGAAAATGTAGTTGATAACACAAGGGTAAGTGTATTACCTTCAATAACTCAGACAGCTTGGATGATTCTTCTCTTGCCTGAGCCAAATCTCTTTCCAGATGTTCCTATAGAGGAAAACTCATTTATTTATACTGGCATCAAAAGCCATAATCTACGGGATACTAAATATGAGCCAACAGCCTATCTATGAATCCTATGAGGGCAAGAAACAAGCATTCATTTGTTTACCTTGGCTTCAATTTCAGCATAATACTGACCAAGAGCAGTTTGTAGATTTAGAAGTTCAACATTTTTGGCATCTATCGTGCTCATACACTTTGCAACTTTTTTATTAAGGTCATCAATTACTTCGTTCAATTTCTGAACTTCATTGTTCCCGATCATCTTGGCTTCCTCTTGATTTGCAACTGCCTGCTTCAGAGCTTTCTCCAAATATAATATATGTGCCCTTTGATGTTCATTAGTTTCACGTAGCTCTTCAATGACTTTACTATCTTCATCCATTTTTTCAGACTCCTCAGATTCCTACAAAACAATACAGCAAAAACAAGTGTTAAATCTGAGACATGAAATCTTTCGCATGCACAAAGAAAGGGGTATAAATATAGCAAGAAAACATTTTCTTGTACTAAACACTTGACAGATAACCTTCTCTAATAAATGTTGTTTAAGACGGGTCAATTCTTGTAATGCTTTGTCCCTTTCACGTCGTGTTTCCTTTATCTCTTTATCCAATTTTTGCAAAGATAGCTCCATTTCTTCCCTTCCAGGAAAGCTTGCTGATGGCACTACCTTCTACCAAGAGCAATAAACATGATAAGACAAAATTTATAGCAACAAAAAGGTACACAAACAATTTACTTGACATCCCTGAGCAAGAATTTTGGAAACACATGCACGCTCGTTTAGAAAATATGGAGAGCTGACCTGTGTAAAAATTACCTCATTCAGAGTATTTGGATGTTTTGTCAGACTCTCTGCAACAACCAACGATTTTTTCTCTGTTGCAATCCTGTCCATAGTGGCCTTAAGTTCATTCTTTTCCATCTGGAGGTTGAGATAGTATTATAGTGGATTCCAAGACCGAAAAATTTTAATACAGTGATTTTTTTTTTTCAATTGTTTTGCAATGAAGAAGGATAATGCTAACCTTAAGACTCGTGTTCTCCCTTTCCAGGGCTGCAATAGATTTCTTCAAATTATCCAAAATGTCATCACCTTCGTCGTTCCTTCTATTCAGCTCCATTTGCAATCGCCTTACTGCAGATATTTTCTCATTCAACTCACCTCGTATTTTGCTCATCTCTGTGGAGGTCTGCTAACGCCATTTTGAAAATCATGGTTTGAGAACCAAAATCAAGGACATGTAGATAATTTAAACTAAAAAGGACTGTACTTAAGCATGCAATAATCTCTAATACTACCATCCATTTATTTTCATTGTTCGTTATGTACAAATTTATCTCATTTTGTTCGATCGATATAACAAATCAAGTATGAACTGTACACCAAATTTCAAACTCACCTTATCTTTTTCCATTTTTAGTGATTTGACCTCCTCTTGGATAGATGCATTCAGCCTTTGTTCTCCTAAAATCGAGGAAGGGAAAGAATGCACAAAAATTAGGATGACAATATCACATAGCATAAGCCTCTTTCAGACCCTCACATAATCGATATCTACCTTCCAGTTTCAACTGCATATTTGCAAGATGATCTCGCTCCTTCTCAAGTTCCATTTGCAATTGCCTGATCTCACCGGCCACCTGAACTGCAGCAGAGGGCCTATTGTTCTCTTCTAGCGAATCTGCAAACTCCTAGAGGCATTCATACATCTGTTGTCAAGTTTATTCATCAATAAAAAAAACAAAAAAGAAATCTACATTTACACATCAAGATGCAATAAGTGGGAAACAATTATGTATAAGACAGACATTTATAAACGAAAAAAATAACAATTTGGAACTTCTAGCCTCTATATCCAACAGAAAACCAACAGAAATCCAAAAGACCTAGAACATAAGGTGCATTACCCTTTCTTTCCCCTGTAAGTTTGAATATTTTGATTCCGCTTTATTATGGATGGCATCAGATTGAACAGGATGTGTATTTCCATTACTCATTCCATCCTGTTTAGATATCACACCATTATTTATTTCTTTTCCAAAATATCTGTTTTTTCCTTGCATTGTGAGTTTATGCTGCCGGCTGGGTGACACATCACCATTTCCCTGCAAAAAGGTTCAACATTAACTCAGCTCCTAAAATATCAATTGTGATAATTTATGCCTTATGGTTTCATGAGGAGGAATAGAAATATAATAATAATTTTTGTTTCCATGTGAGATAATTTCTGAGATTAATAAATACCTTCAACATATTGGTTCCAATTCTAGACACATTTAAAGCTGCAGCAGTTGTCTCTAAATTGTTTTTCAATGAGCCATTTTCTTTATTCAATCTGGAAATTTGATCCTGTTGAATGAAATGGAAATGTAAAAGGAATGCTAGAGAACACAATCTCACCCCAAATAAATAAATAAATTAAAACTATTAGGAAAGAGTACTACCTCCTTTTCCTTTAACAGAGCCGCATAATTTATTGACAGTGCTTTAATTTCAGCCTCTGATTCCTGAAGCCTTTTAATTTCTGCTTTGTATTGTTCAATCTTAGGGAAAACAACAAAAGTAAGTTAATGAGGATTAAAATTCACAAAAATGCACATATTGCAGTTTGCAGAACAAGTTAACAGAAGCCACTGGTAAAACAAAAATTAAGAAGCATACTAACCAGAGCATAAGGTCCATTCACAATGGTATTGCCTGATGGCATTATTTTCAGTGACTTGAACAAAAAACCAGCATGCGTTTCCTCTAAAAATTATATTTTTCTTTAATTAAATTATTATTATACATAAAGATTTTAGTTCTCTTGTCATTTTCTATATTACTAGCAGCATCCTCAGAATGTAACTGATCACTATAAGTGCAGAAAAATAGATATATTTCTTTTGGATTAGCAAAACAGAAGGTGGAAAAAAAAAAGCTCGTTACTATACAAAGCCATTCTTCCATAAGCATTGTCGGAGGTATGTATCTTAGCTCGGGAAGCAGAAGAAAGCTTCAGAACTATTTTTCAACGATCAGATCAGTAAGCAAAACAGAATACAAAATTCTAGAAGCATAGCCGAAAAACTCTTGGATAACAAGCAACTTATTCATCTCACAATCCTGAACAATCTTTGGTTCCAAGTCAATTCATTATTAGGGCCTTGAGCTCACGCAACCGATGCTTACATTGTCGGACCAAAAAATTTTAGACAACACGCTTACGAAACTAAAATAATTATACATATGAACTTCAAATTATATACATAAAGATGTTTAAGTAAAGAAAATCAATCTTAACTCGAACTATGCATATGAACTTCATAATTATCGCTGAGGAGCATTTAGCATCACAAATCCATCTTTATTTTGAGTTCGAGGATCTAGATCACAAATTGATTGGAAATTATCACTTCATCCAATGGATGCATCTGCAATTTGATTTCTCTCAAACACTAAGAACTCATTTTCAAAGTGAACTAAACCTCAATTCCTAAATCTGAACAAAATCCTAAAATACCGACAATCAAATCGCTAACAAACGAATTTTCGCGCATGTCGGATCAACACAAAAACTCGAAAGAAAGAATCGACAAAACGAATGTACCTCGGGATCGTTGGCGGAATCGAAGCCGTTCGCGAGCGGCGATCGCGATGCGGACTTGGAATGCGCGAATCTGTGAGAATTCCTCCTGTCGGAGACCGGCGAAGCAACATCTCCATTGGCGGAGCCATAGATCTCGAGGTCATCATCGTCTTCGTCGTCGTGCACATCCTGTGCGATCTTATTCAGGTTCTCCTTCAGGTTAGCGATCGTGCTCCACATCGTTCAGAATCAAAACCCCTCACCACCACCACAATGCTCTAAACCAGCAAATATTAGATATATATATATATATAAATGTGTATATATATATATACACACACACGCGCGCACAAAACCTAAGCTCTGAAGCTTAGAATTTGGGGAAAATCGAACACTTGTTTAATTAAGAAAATTCGAGAGAGTGAAGACGAAATCGAAAATTTGGTAGATCTCAATAAAGAAGGAAAAGGGGTAGAAGGGATTGGAATTTCGGTATCAAAGGAGCTTCATAAAATTTTTTCAATTTCAATTATTAAAAAAATTAATTATTATTTTTTCTGTTCGTGCACCACTTTATGACACAAATCAGCGTTCGCCAGTCAGGATCCAAGATATGGGCATTATCATAACTGGCATGGGCCCAGTCAGGCCCAACATGGTAAATCATAACCCAAAAAATGTATATATACTTATCCTACGGCCCAGGTGCGTTTATAGCTTATATATATATAACCGAGGTTGTTCCCTTTCTCCTCGCTAAGTTTGCCCTTCGGGAGATAGGGTTTCTATTAAATCGCCGCTATTTTTTGTTTTCATAGTTTCAGTTATAGGAAGTTTTTTTAGATGCGATGAAGAAAGCTTGGTAGAGAAAGTTATAGATTGCTTTTGCAAGATGAATAGCCAAATTCGGTTCGTATTCACTGAGCATCTCTGTGTTTTTTTTTTTCATAATTGTTTCTTTGAATCTTGTAATTGTTTTGAAGAGTGTCTGACGAAGGACCTATGGAGGAAGCGCGACACTAAACGGTGCGCTTTGATCCAAGTTTGCCTTCGGAAATGGTGTCGAAAGCCGATCGCCGAATATCATTTTTTTTTTCCTCTTAATGGTGTTCGGTTTTGTTTTTGGATCGAATTTTCGAACATGTTAATTATTATTGTTATTGTAACTATTATTATCAATAAGCCATTCGCGAAGGTTCCAGCGGAGGGGTGTGATGAACTCAGGAAGTGAGGCCTCTCTAACATGGTAAAACAAGACAAACCTTCGCAGAATGACTAGCCAATTTTAAGGATGTCTGGGAATTTTTGGGTAGTAACCGAGTTGAATCTAAATTTTGGGTCAATTTTACTTTTTTTTTTTTTGAAAATTTAATGAAAAATATAATTAAATTAATTAATTTAAATTAAAAAATTTCATTTCATTCATGAATCAAACAAGCCTAATAAAGCTAAGAAGCTTCTCAAGGAAGCAAATTGAAAAACATCCAGTTCCATAACAAAATTACTTTGAGCTGAATGAGCTCAATAGATTAAAAAAGAAAAAAGAAAAAAGAAAAAAGAAAAAAACTCAATGGACAGAAATGTGTAACCAAAGAAGATACATAAATAATATTTGAAGCGGACTGCAACCAATCTGCTACTGAAATACTGATACTTGAAAAGGAAAGCCGGAAACTTCTTCAAAACCCTAAAATTCGACGAGATTTGGACGTTGAAAACTGCATAGTCCGATGGGTGCGTTCGGCTTCCTTGTTTTGTATGCACAAGTGGAGGTTGATGGCTTTGCTGCCGCTAAGAAATGCAGATTCATTCCTGCATTCCTATATCCAGAACTTTGAACTTTGGTCATTAGATCTCGCATTCCGTGACCAAGCACGGCCTTTTGGCCACGGTTCGACTGTTAACAATCACTCTACAGTCTTTAACGTTAAGTAGAGTAATCAACCATTATGATCACTATGATGTCGTAAGATACACACAAAAGAATTATGTGATGAATGCAAGTGTTTTTAATGTGTATATATTACGCGCACAAAATATGCCCAGCAAACAAGAGTTTTTTTTTTTTTTTAACTGGAATTTCATTCAACCAAAAGACAGAAACCAACAAACAAGAAAGGAAAGTCCCTAGGCTGGGTTAATGAGCAAGAAGAAAACAGGCAAACAAACAAGAAAAGCAAAACTACAACTGAAACAGCACGAGACAAAACAATTAGAAACGACAGAAACTAGCCAAAGAAAGAAAAACAAAAAAGACCATAAAGAGACCAAGATCCTGAACTAACAACAGATGGAGGAACACAACTAGACCACTCTTTGTGATCATTAAGCCCACGTTTGGACAACGTATTTTTTTGGCATTACATTTAAATACAATACAATTTTCTCTCAAATACAAAAATATTTTATTCAAATACCAATCACATCACATTTTAAATCCAATACAATCACTATTTATTATTTTACTTTTTTTATTACTTTTCTTAATTATATCATATATTTTCTCTCTACTTTTACCCATCACATCACATATTCATTATTAAAATACAATTTAAATACTTTTCACCCAAACACACATTGCATTCAAATGCAATGCTAATACTTTTCCTCCAAATACAAATTGCATTCAATGCATTGCATTCAAACGCAATGCAAATACAATGCGTTCACCAAACGAGGCCTAAGAGAGGAAACCACCAAATCACCGAAGACTAGTAATGATCTGCCCACTACGCAAGACCCTAGCAAGCAAGAGTTGGACAACATTACCTACATTCTTTTATCAAGAGCTGCCATCAGTTACAGACATGGTCAGTTGTCATTTAGGCCTCACTAAGTAGGACGCCCAAACATCATTTGCAGGTGGCGGTGGTTGAACCCAGTGCCCTGGTATGCGGCTGCATGGATTACATGGACTTCAAATGTCACATTTTGTTATAAAACTTTTTAGCTAATTATTTTGTTTAAACTCAGAGAAAGGAGTGTTGAGAAAAGCCTTGTGGCAGTTGCCCAACTTCCCCTTTTCTCTCTTGCTTTTACTGCTAGCAAAAACGTTTAAGAAGAGAATATCAAGAAAATCAGCGTCCTCACCTTCCTCCTGGTCGAATGTAGGCATCCCATGTTCTTCTCACCTGCATGTAGTATGTTCCCCGTTATGTTCTTGACCAGAATCAAAGCAATGTTAATGCTAAACAAATGCAGCAATTCAGATTATTACCCTTGGCATCTGCATCATATCTATTGCATGAAATGAATTTTTAACGAAACATCAAGAAGTTAGAATTACCTCAATTAGGGTGCCCATATCATTATTGCTGCCATGATAATAGTGATAGAATTCAATTGGCATGTTTGCAACGGAATCGTAAGCTCCGTTATGCACTTGTGTCTCTAATACTTGTTTCCCAGATTCCTTCTGTAGAGGTGCACTAGTGTCCCCATCGTTTTTGCTTGGAGTATCCTGATCGATATTTTCTGTATCTCTGTCTCCATCAGTGCTTAAATCTTTTGAGTCAGGCACAAGATTAGAGTTTGTTTTCCTAGATGACTCAGCAGTTGTAATGGCATCCTTTGCAGCATCTGTATCAGCAGCTGCAATTGCTTGGCGCTCCTCTTCTTCAACAGCTGCTTGAACCCTCTCAAGAAACTTGTCATCCTCCTGGGGAAGAAAATGACCTACATAATTGTGATATTCAATTAGCATGCTTTTGCTTTTACCTTTTTTTTTTTTTTTTTTGTCTGCTTTTCTTCAGTTAAGAATTCATTCACAGAACATACTGCCAGTCAACCGATTCATTTAAGATAAAAAAAAGAGATTTGTGGGAAAATTACCTTTTGTTAAAAAAGATTTTAAATAAATGACCAAAATTTTGTAAAATTAAAATAATGGTCAATCAGTGATTGACTAATGTTAATATGTATTTTCACAAATCGACTATGGTTAATCAATGATTGACCCATGGACAATCATTGATTAATGGTCATTTTGTTGAAGAAAAAAAATTAGGCCATTTATTTAAATAAGCATTTAAAAATTGTCAATTTACCTAATTTTTCCCCCCAAAAAAAAAAAATTACAGCCATACAGCAGCTCAAAAGAATAAGACACCAAACCTTGTTTTTTCAATTTCTGAATCCTAATTGAACGCAACTCTTGTAATTTCTCCACAATCAATACCAGCTCAAGCTGCATTGAGATTAAAAGAAAAGGGCAATATTATTATTAGAGAACAACAAGTTTACGTGGTTTATTCCTGCGGGGGAGGGGGGTGGTGGCGGTGGCGGTGGCGCAGAGGCTTAAGTGGTCTTGGTCCAAAATCTATGGACCCAAATAGCAATTTAGAAAAGCTCACCTCAGATTCCAGTTTTTTTCTCTCCTCTTTTGCTTTCAGCTTTGCAATCTCTGTCATCTTTTCCATCTGCAAATCCACATGCCAAAGTCGTACAAGGAAATAGTATCAGCAGTGAAATTTCTTAATCTTATCAGATAGGAATAAATATTGAGTCACTTATATCATATGCTAACCTTGAAAACCATAAACATGACACTAAATAAAACAATTAGATCATTATGAATCTATGATTAATGTAACAATTCTCTGATGATCTTTATAATGTCAGATGACTAATACAGATGAAAATAAATATTTTGAAACCTTGCGCTTTGCAATATTCTTAGCAATCTCCCTAGCCCTCCACTCATCAGCCTCTTGATCAGCTTGATCAAACCTTTCACGCTCCTAAAGATCATGAAAAAGAGAATGAGCTAGCAATATTAGCGTACGATAACAACATTCGATACCAGATTAGCATGTCAAACTAAAACCACCTTTGCCAGCATTTCTGCAATGCGCTTCCTCTTCCTTTTCCTCCAAAGCTTATTTCGCTTTGACTTTCGTATCTTATCAGATAATCGAACAACTGCAGACTTTTCCTCCCATGGACACCTTTCATCAGTGGCTGCCCTAAATGGTTCGAGCTGAAATCTTAATCTGGACATCAACGAATTTGCAGCTTCCACCGATAGTGACACTTGGGATTCCACATTAATTCCCCTATGTTCCAAGAGTTTCGAGAACTCACTAACACAAATATCACCAGACCCTTTATCCATATCTTCGACTTCCACGGACCCTTTACCATCTTTGATCAGCATCAACATCTCAAGTTCTTTCTGCCTAATTGGAGAAACAATCAAACCATAATCACCAACACACTAAACTCGTTAACAACTCATTATAAACAATGTCCCCAAGAAATGAGATTCAAATTGGAAGCATACATCGCTTTTGCAATACTAAGAGTAGCTTGCAAATCCTTCAGCCGGTCACGCACATTCGCGGTTTGCCAAAAGGCGCTCGACATCGGCGGGTTAGGCGGTAGCATTGAGAACCACGGCGGCGGTGGAGCTGGTTGAAACTGAATTGGATTCATGGCTAGCAAGAAAGTATCTGAAAATATATTATAATTAAATTATGAGCAATAGTTTATATAGCTATAGCATCAACATAAGCTCTGAGAAAGTAATCATGTGGCTTATAATTTCGGGATTGCAAAATGGATCTATAGCTTATGCAAATCCAGTATATTAGAGATAAATTCCATCAGTTTTTTCTCAATAGGCCCGTTACTAGTACTGAGAATTTCGGGATTTTAGGGGTTTTTTTTCTTAACTTTTTTGGTGTGAAATCAGAATGAGAAAAGAGATTTCATCAAACTTTTAAAATTCAAATCAAGATGGAAACACGAATTCAACAGCGAAATTTCAGATTAAGGCCATCCAAGGAGAGAAAAGTCTACCTTAAAATTCTTCTTTTGCTCCAATAAGTTTCGGTCGAAAGCTCGGTGAGGAAGCCAGAGAGAGAGAGAGAGAGTGAGTGTATGTTCTGTCAGAGAGAGAAGAAGAGAAGTTCAGGTATCAGGTTGGATGCTTTCGCAGATTTCAGAAATTTGAGGGCTAAAAGATCATTTTAAAAAAATTAAGATGTCAAAATATAATGGGATTTATAACCATAAGCAACCATTTTTTTTTTTTTTTATATAAATGTGTAAAAGTCACTTAAAAAGTAATTTTTTAAAATGATTAATTAATTTTTTTAAATTATTAATTATTAATTGATTATAAATTATTTATTTTTTAATTAATAATTGATTGATTAAACTTAAAAAATAATTATTTTATTAAATAAAAAATATTTAATTATTTATTAAATTGAATGATTAAATAGATTACCCAACTTAATTTTTCATTTTTACAAAATTGTAACACAAAGGGAACCCTGTTTAACTAAAAAAAAGGGTAAAAACAACAATAAAACAAGAAACACACGAACAATTGCGACCCTCATGAACGGTGGCAAAATTTGTACTTAGCAACTGTAGAAATTACTACATGAAGAGTGCGTGTAAGGAAGAAAAAAAAAAAAAAAACCTCTATTCTTTTCAATTTACAATTAATGTTTGTAAAACTCGTTATGCTACACATTATTAATAACAAAAGGAGGTACTTTATTATTTTTTTCCTTTAATATCCAATTTTCTAAGAAGCCAGTCGTAAAAGAATCAAATTAAAACAAAAATAATTAAAATTTAAAAGCCATATATACATTAAAAAAAAAACAGACCTTTTTGTTCAAAAAAAAAAAAAATCTTTGAAGGCTAAACATTACGTAAAAAGGGGGACGGTGACGGCAACGACTCATGGTGTGGGCAAGACGACAATTGACAGAAGGGGGCAACGGCTCATAGGGGAGCATATGGCCGGCCGGCTATAAAGGTTGACAATAGGGGACCTCTCAATGGCTTCGCAAACTTGAGCTCAGAGAGAGAGAGAATGCCATAGCCACGACGATCATGACACGCAACTTTGGCCAAATCAGGGAACTCCGGTTTTGGCATGGCAGCGGCAGGGTGCCAAATTCGTCGAGAAAGCAAGTGGAAGGTTGCTGCCATTTTCTTCCTATGCTCCTAGATTTGTAAAGGGTATTTCATCATTCTAAATATAAAATTAAGAAGACGGGGTATTAGTGTTGTTTTCAAGGTCTGTATTTTTGAGAAAAAAATATATAGGATATTAATGTAGTTCTCTAATAAAGATAAAATAAGATTACTTTTTAATGTTTTTTTAAATTATATGTTTGCGTTTAAATATAAAATAAATTATATATTCATGATATATGTTTGGATAGTTTTTGTTATGGAGCTTCTACAATAAGATAAGTTTTTTTATCTCATTAATAAGCTAATGGCCATTATTTAATTTAAGTGAAAGTACATTTACTCTTTATTATATTAGATTAAAATCTAAATATTTCAAAAAAAAAAAAAACTTACTGGTAAGTCTGAACTAAATGAAACTTCGACAGCCCCTATCTACTGGTAAGTCACTCCACCAACCACCTTGCCACCATCGCCCACATAATCGCCATCGACCTTACCCCCTTCAACTAAACTTATCACCGACGGCTAATGGAACCACCTTTATTGAGCTCTCCTCCCCCCCTTCTACCTCCTCCTTTAACGGTGACGGCTGATTTAAGCACCGGTTTGGTGCCATCGACAACTACTTACCAGAATGAATATCAATGACATCATTTTCGTTGTCACCATTTCAGATAAATCGAGAAAACAAAAAATTGTCAACAACTTCGCCACCCAAAAGCCAAATTTGAAGCCCATGGGTTGTAATTGCGAGAACCATCATGAGTGAGTTACACTTGAAGCCATGCCATTTTCATTTGAAACCTACCACATTCCGTAGTTGGTGGCAACACCCCCGCTACCCAAAAGCCAAAAGCCAAAACCATGGGGTTGATGATTGCCCATTGTCCCTCGTAACTTCTGAGCCATCCCTTGCAATCGTGATCCCATCAATGTAGCTCTCCACGGCTTAACTGCCGTGAGCCCACTCTATCGCGCGAGCCGTCGAACCCCTTCTGTCGTGAGCCATTGAGCCCCTTTTGCTGTTCTTGCTCAATGATTTAGGAGAGTATTTTTCAATTTTTTATTTTTTTTTTCTTTTTTCCTTTTTTTCACATGTAATTTAGTGGAACAAGATCATAGTTATTTTCATGTATCTTTTTTATTAAAACCGTTAAAATAGGATCTAATAGTTAATAATTTTTACCCTATTGATGGGGTAAAGAGACTAGGTCTCATTGCCGAATTCCTCTTTTTATTAAAGATAATATTTAAATGATATAAAAGTAGAAAAATAAGTATGGTGTGAATTTTTAAAAAGTGAAAATTTACACTTCATTTGCACTTTACACTTCATTTGCCGTGGGATAAGAGGGAAAGAAAAGATGAAGGAAGAAAATGAAAATGTAAGAAAGATATATGTTTTTCTTTAACTTGTTTGATATGATAAGAAAAAAGAAAATATGTAATAAATTAAACAATAATTTTGTCAATTATTTAATGTTAATTTTGTTTAAAAATAAGAAAAGTGTTTTTTTAATTTATGATTTTTTTTCTTTTTTAACTTTTTTTAATTTGTTTTATTTTCTTGTGGTAAGTTTAGTTTATTCAAAAAATTTTAAGGTTTCAACTTTCATCTAAACAAAGAATGGGGACCAAAATTTTAAAAATGCAACGGTTTAAAGTCCAATGAAGCAATTAAGTCAAAATGTTAACAATAGTTAACAATTCCGTTAATACGTGCCATTGAGAATCTTTTCTTCTTTGCTTAGCGAGCGCTGTATAAACGCCTGATGACAACGAAGTGGAAAAGGGTGGCACGAGGGTTTGCAATATCTCCGATGATACATATGTGAGGACACTGTTAGGTAAAGTTAGGATTAAGACTGACAATTTAAGTCATGATATAATAATACGATACGATATGAAATTCACACAAAATTAAAAGATTTGGATTTTCTTAAAATATGTTTGGGTCAAAAAGGGTTGAACCTGTCAAACATGATTAAATAAAAAGTCGAACCCGCACGAATCCGTCAATACGCAATTGATACAAAATAACTTATTTAATAAATGAATCATATATAAGTTAACACAAACATGACACATAAATTACCAATTTATAATTTCTAATATATTTATATTATTATATATATGATATAATATTTTACTATTTCTAATTTTGAGTTTTTAAAATACAAAATATATATTTTACTTGTTAATAAATGTATTTTTAAAATTTTTTAACATAAAAAACCTAGGTTTTGTGTTTTATAATTTGGTTGTGACTTGTGTTGTAAACTTAATTTAGTTGTTGACTTTAATTTGGTTTTGTGTTTATCTTTTGTGAACTGAGTAGTTATTATAACTTGATTGTTTTTTAGGTATTTAATGAGACTTTTTAGTATTGAAATTGATAACATGTTAGTTAAATGAGTCAACAATATATTAATTAACCTATTTATATCCTTTTAGTAAGTGAATTTGGCAGGTTCACACAACACGTTTATGACTCGTTTGATACACGAATCATAAACGTGTCATGTCGTGTCAACTCTTTTATTAAAGAGTCATGTTTGGGTTTTGTTTTTGATATGATTATCAAATGGATCGTGTTCGTGTTAAGGGTTATCATGTCAACAAATGAGTCAAACACGACACGAACATAATCCATAAACACAAATTGCCACCCGTAGTTAGGATCGTGAGGAATATATAGAGATTGTGCTTGGGTGACCCTAAATTTACTAGGTAGTTGGATGTGATAGTTTAAGTAATTTTTATGAAATTTTCAATTTTTTTAAGAAGTATTATTTAAAAATCCTAATGTTTATTATTATTTTTTTTTTTGTGGTTGATTTGTTTGATTTGTGCTAATATATTTTTAAATGTTATTAGAGAATCTATCTCAAAAAAAAAAAAAAGGTTCTTAGAGAATCAAAAGGGATTAGATAGTGTAGGTGCCAATGATAGGCTAATGTAAGGCTATGAGTAAGATTAGGGTAAGATAAATAATTAGGGTTTTCTTTTGAAAAAAAAAGTATATATTTTATTTAAATTTTCTTCAATTATTTTTAACTTTGATTTTAAGTTTTATTTTTGATAATTTTGAGGTCACAATTAAGTATTATCTATATAAAAAAAAGATTTATATTAGTGAAATCATTACTAGGTTATACCTACGACCAATTTTTCATCAAAAAATGGTCGATAGAGGATAGATCACATATGAGAGGGCTAGTGGAGGTTGTTTCACACAAAAGAGTGGTTGGCTGCATGAGGTTGTAGGGGTTGTGGACAACAGAGATCAGCTAGTAAGTGGTCGTGGATGATAAGCACACGATGGGGGTTTTCATAATAGAAAAGTAATGATCTTAGGCAGACATGACGGTGGTGACGAAAGGCTAGGCATTGTAGCATTCAGGGGACCACGGCTCTGCGGGGAAGGACTGGGCAATGTAAGATAAGGCAACCATAGCAGTGCACACGATGGTGGCTGTGATAACAGCTATGAGATCATTCTAGATCTGCTGATAAGAAGCGCAGTTAGGGATGGCCGTTTGTTTGCTATCGCTGTTGTTTTGTATCTTGTATTTTTTATTTTTTAATTGTATTTTTTTTTATTTAGGCTTTATTTACTTCAGGAATGAAGCTTGAAAAGGATGAAAGGTCATGATTTAACGTAGTAAGATCAATGGCTGGAATATATTGGGTATATTTTAGTAATTTCAAATTTAATTTTGACAAAATTAGAAATAAATGGTGTTGATGTTAATAGTTTTAATTAGTAAGACATCTTTATAATATTGATAAAGTACAGAGGATGTTACTATAATTCTTTCTATTTTTCTTTTCTTGTTCTTTTCTTCTTTTCCCTTTCTTCTCTCCCTCGAAGCAAAGGCACATTTTTGTCCTTAGTTTCACCATCAAGCTTTTCATTATGGAGCAGGCCAATTTTTTGCAATAAAACTTTTTCTAAATTTTCCTATTCAATAGGTGTTTCCTTCTTCATTTGATAAAAATGCTTTTCTCATTTTGATTTCATAGAGAGGAAAAAAAAAACCCCCTAAACCAAAATTCTTAGTATTTAATAATGAGTCGATTGAGTTTTTCCTTGGTGATTTTTTTTGTTAAATTCTGAAAACTGGTATTTAAAAAAAGTTCTGAAAAGATTATAAATTCAAACTAAGGTCTAATTAATAGGAATTAGCTATTTTTCAATTGTGTTTAATTTCTTAGTGTTTGTTTTTGCTCACTTGAATACTTGTTAAAAAGTTATTATGCTATTCTAGGAAATATTGGTAAAAAAAAAAAAAAAAAAACCAGAGAGACATAAATTTCTAATTGGTGTGTGGAAGATCTTATTTTAGTTTATTTATCAAGTTTAATTAATTTGTCTAATTAATTAATTATTAAAAGCAAGTAAATAAAGAAAACATGCAATTTTTACAAGGTTCAGTTTCTATACTCTTGAGATCACACCCAAATAATGAAATATTTACTAACTGTAAAACCATTACAAGCACTAATAGTGTTATGCAATCTGAATACTTTCTCTTCGTTGTCACCGTTGGTCATTTTGAAACAGTCAATTAACTCATTCAGTAAGATCCCTTTACTAACATATGTTGAACTCCCTTTAACTATTTTTGTTTTCTCCCAAAAACATCAAATCTCTCTCTCAAAGACGAAATAGGCAATAGCTTTAATAGTCTTAAAGTATACTCTAATAATTATGTGCTCCATAAAACTTTTAATCTTGTTTTTAAGGCTTAAATAAATAGCAGTCAAAACTCTAAGTAAATCTTGAATTTAAAAGATATTTAAATTTCAAATTGTTTCATGTCATGTTATGACACACCTTGAAACATTTTGAAATTTAAATCTTTCAAACTTATCCATTTAAGCTAAAATTGTACTACTTTAATTCCATGCATTTTTCCACACTAAATCTTCTATGAATATGCGTTAACATTAAAAAATACATGATCTTTGATTTTGAAATATTAAATAGTAATTCTAATTCAAATAGGACTTAAAATGCTATTTAAACTAGAATTTCTTTTAATTTCAAATTCAAAAATTATCTCCGAATTAACCAGTTACAAATCTTTTTAATTAGACACTTTCCACATCAGTAATTCAAGTCAGCGCCTACCATGTCACCTAGTCCTTAATTCCAAAAGCGCAATTTGTCTATGGGGGCATTTGGTAAATGCATTACATTTTGATTGTATTTGAATGAAAATTATTTTTTGAATATTGTATTTGGTTGAAAAGTATTTGTTTTGTATTTGAATGAAATGTGTGTTTAGATGAAAAGTATTTTAGAGTTGAAAAATTAATGTGATTGATAAAAATAGAGATAAATAGTAGAGTTAAAAAGTTGATGTGATTATTTTAAGAAACTTTTGAATAATAATTGTTTTCGTAATACTGTTAAAAAGAATTGTATTTGAATATAAACTTTGTGTTTGGTGTAAAATTACATTACGTTTGAATACAATTAAAATGCAATTGCTATGCCAAACGCCCCCTAAACAAACTTATGTTGTAATACACTATGCACTATAAAACTTAAAAAATGTCTAAAAAATTATCTAACTAACAGATATTGTTTTGGGTTTTTCCTATACATGATTATCATAAATGTCAATAATTAAAAAACCTAACAATGTGTTTATGTTATTTTGTTATTTTCACGTACCAGAACATCCATAATCATCAATGGCTATTGCATTCTACAACATCAACTCATAATCCGGTCTCAATAAACTCGATGATTACCTCTTGACTCGTAGCTACGCCTCTAGCTAAGTTTTAAATGTTGGGTATTGACTAATATGGTATTATCTGAATAACATGGTACTGATTGACGTATCATGTATCTAAATCTGGCTAGGGATCAAGCTTCCAAGGATGATATCACGTTGCATGCAGCTCTTTTGAAGGCCGTATCAACGGATTATATGTGAATAATGTGTCTTGATGGTACAACCTTATCGAGGCACTTCAAAGGATTTCATAATAAAATAAATATAAATTACAAATAATTATGTTATAAAATAAATGTAAATTTAAAATAAACATAACGTGGTAAGAATGAAAATGGACACTAAAACCCCAACATAATAATCATAACAACAGCAATTTAAGAAGGAAGAAGAAGAAGAAGAAGAAACCTTTTTATCTGGAAAACGCAACCTTATCTCCAATAGGCAAGTTCTTTATAAATCCCCTTTTGATCTTAGAACGACTTTGTTTGGTTACGAAGAATTTTTTAGAAAACGAAAAATCTACGAAGGGTACTTCAAACTCTAAGCTTTCTTGCAAATCAAGTAGAAGTTAAGAACGACTCGATATAGAAAAAAAGGTCCAAAAGAGAGAGAGAGAGAGAAAGAGAGTTGGGCTTGCTTAAAGGAGGCCATGGCTTAAAGGGTGAGGTTGGCCTGAAAGGAACTGGAAGAGAGGAAGAGACTTCGTTGGTAAGTGTATGAAGCTATTATTTCTTTTTTAGCTATGTTTCTACTATATCCAATCTGACAATCTTTTTATACTTTGCATCCAATCCTCCTAGCTACGTTAGTTTGTTGTGTAGGTTAACTGTCATTTGGCTTTATGAGATCACATCATTCAATTCTCATCAAATAGTCAACGATAGACTGCCAGATATGTCTGACAACATGGATGTGCTGGACACAAGACTATTGGTACTTAATGTACATTTAACATGTAAAATCGGAGCTCTTTATCTTGTTTTTCAAGTCTTACCATATGATTTTACTAATTAGCTAGTGTTTGGGACACAAATTTTTTTAACATTGCATTTAAATACAATGCAATTTTCCCCCAAATACAAAAACATTTCATTCAAATACCAATCACATCACATTTTAAATCAAACACAATCACTATTTATTATTTTACTTTTTCTATTACTTTTATTAATTACATCATATATTCTCTCTCCCTCTTTTTTTTCTCTCTACTTTTACCCATCACATCACATATTTATTATTAAAATACAATTCAAATACTTTTCCCCCAAACACACATTACATTCAAATGCAATGCTAATGCTTTTCCTCCAAATACAAATTGCATTCAATAAATTGCATTCAAACGCAATGCAAATATAATGCGTTCACCAAACGAATCCTTAATTATAGATTAAGAAAAGAAAAAGAAAAAAAAAGCATTAAAAAGCAAAATAAATAAAAAATAATGCACAGACAAAGGGAAAAAAAAAAAAGCACTATTCTATATTGATCACCTCAGCAGGGGAAGCAGCATAGGTAGCAGAAACAAACTAGGGTTTAGGTACCAATTCAAAAAGCATTTGTTTACTTCTCTTTAGGGGTCCTCGACTAGAGAGATCATTTTTGAGAAGAAATCATGTGTTTTTCCAAAATGTTCAGAAGAATGGTTGAAAAAAATTATATATATATATATGTATATATGTAAATATATTTTTGGCTGGCTGGTTTTTATGTTAAAAAAAAAAAAAAAGGGACAAATTGGGATTTGATTTCCATAAGGGAAAAAAGGTTAGATACCCTTGATGGGGTTGTATTTTTGGTTGAAATGCGATCTATACAGTGGGTCCTCTCCTTTGTGACTGGACTGGCTCGGGTCATAGAGAAGAAAATTTATAGATGAAATCAAAATATTTTGTAGTTGTAGACAACAATATTTTGTTATTGCTAAAAAATCAATATATTTTTAATGTCAAATCAGGATCAACTAAGATAGAATTAAAGCATTTAGATGCTTTCCCAAAATAATAGGACAACTAAGCAGAGCATGAGTCAAAAGGCTCTTGACTGGAAATATCGATGGAGTCTAAGGTTGATATTTATGACAAGCTGATCTTTCATGTCGTCATTTAAAACTTTCTTATTTGGTTTATCATCTTATTTTAATCGTTACTTGTTCATTTCTAAGTCTTCAAAATTTCAAAGAATTTTTTTTTTTGCAAAACCTTATTTACGGAAGAAATGATTTTTTAAAAACCATAATAATTAAAATTAATTTTAAACCAAACATACTAACATAACATGTCTTACTTAGGGGGCGTTTGGTAAACGCATTGCATTTTGATTGTATTTGAATGAAATTTGTTTTTTGAATGTTGTATTTGGTTGAAAAGTATTTGTTTCGTATTTGAATGAAATGTGTGTTTGGATGAAAAGTATTTTAGAGTTGAAAAGTTGATGTGATTGGTAAAAGTAGAGATAAATAGTGGAGTTGAAAAGTTGATGTGATTGTTTTAAAAATATTTTAAATAGTAATTGTTTTCGTAGCACTGGTGCAAAATTTGTGTTTGGTGTAAAATTGTATTGTATTTGAATGAAGTTAAAATGAAATATTAGTGCCAAATGGCACCTTAGTCATATCAAAGTATTAAATTGTACTAATATCAAAAAAATACTTAACAAAGTTTTCAAAACATGTGCAGAATATAAAATAAGGGTGGCATCCATAGAACTCATCTTACTTTCACCCATCATGCATCCGTACCGCCGTCCATCAATGCTTAATATGTCATAGGTAACTTACCTGAATTAACTATAGTAGAAAACATAATATAATGAGATAAACTCAGTAAGTATAGATGTGCAATCATATAATTAAAAATGCATGACTGATTATGTAACTATCCATTTATTCATTCAACATCTTATGAGCCATTGTGCTCATACCAAGGTGCACACAACCTTGAATGGGAAAACAGAGGAGTAACTTAATCCGTTAATAATTAAGGTCATAACTTTAACTTCATTAGTTATTTTTATTATTTCTTATTCAATCAAAAGGCGAATATCCTCCCATTAGGTTGGAGATTGGTACGACACATCATTAGTTTCACTTTTTTAAACATTAAGCCATATGGTGAGCATACAAGAATGACATGTTCAAAAAACATGTATGTAAACATATCATTACAACATACTTTCACAAAACGTGTAAATAAGCACGTTATCATAATATACTTTTGTAAAGCATATAAATGAATACGTCATTATGGCATTATATTATATCATTAAAAATAAACATCGAGCTCACATCATACATAATATATAAACAACCATACTGTAGGTGGGGTCTATACTTACAGAAGATCACATAACTATATATCTGCATAGATTGCTTCTGGCTTTACCCTCAAGTCAATGCGGTGACCTAATTTTAAATTAACATTCAACAGTTAGAGTAAGGTTTTTAAATCGTTTTCAATTATAACATGTGATCTCTTAATTAATAATTAATTTCAATTAATTATTGTAACATTATTAAAGTTGAAAATAAGCTTAATCAAATCAAACATAAAATAGCAATATAGTGATTAATATCTCATGACAACAAACATTTTAAAGAAGATGGACGTATTTTTTTTCTTTTTTTTTTAAGACAATATGGTTTATGTTATATACGTATATATATATTTGTAAAATAAAAATAAATGTATATTGGTTCGGATTGGGTTGAGTTGGTGGTGGGGTTGGGTGGGTTAAGGTGCTTTTACATCACCTGCATGTCCATACACAGCTAGGAAAAATGACATTCTAACAATTGATGACATGTCCAAATTTGGACATGGTCTAAAAATAGACAAAAAAGTTGTTTGGCTAAAATTTAGCTATCTTTATTTCCATGTTAAACTTTAAAATCTTTTTACATTTGAAAAGACTTTCATTTCTCCTTTTGAATTTTTTTAAATAAAGTTTTGTCCAAATTTAAAACAATTTTCTTCTTTCCATTTACTTTTTTCATCTTATTTGTAGAATAGATTCCAATTGTACTAAGCAACTTTTCTATTCTAAAAATAGAAATTTTTTATCCATCCAAACATTATTTTATTTTTTAAATAAAAAGATTTCTAGTCTCAAACTGAACATTTTTTCCTTTCCAAAGCTAGACACCGCGTCCAAACGAAGAATAAGTTCTTAGGCTATGTTTAAAGCATACATTCCAATCAAAATTTTCTAAAAGTTTTTTTTAATCTTTTTTTTCAAAAGTAAATCAATTTCATTATTTATATCTCTATCATCTAAATCAATTACACCCGTTATTACAATTGTTATAAAAAAAATCCTTGAAAAACTTAAATTTTAAAAATATATTATATTTTTATTCTAAGTGGATATGAGTTAGTTTTTGTAAATTACAATAAATGATTCACATGATTTTTTTTCAAATACATTTTTAAATTTTTAAATTTTTTAACTTTAAACAGCTCATTTTCAATTATATAGACGTCTCAAAACATTCACTTTTTGGCTGTGTTTGTTTTTGGTTTCAAAATGGATTTCACGATTCCCTAGGGAATCATTTTCTAAATCAAATTGAAAATGTGTTTGGTTAGCTTAGTTTTGAAAATTGGATTTGAAATCAACTCAAATTTTTTTAATTGATACTTGAAAACGATATTATATCGTTTTCTTCGTGTTCTTCTTTCATTCTCAAAACCCCCCCCCCACCCCATCGGTTCGTTTTCTTCTTTCAACCCCCCCACCAAACGTTTTCTTCTTCCATTCTCAAACACCTACCCCCCATTCATTTCTTCTTTCATTCTCAACAACACCCCCCCACCCCACCGGTTCGTTTTCTTCTTTCAACCCCCCCCCCCACCAAATGTTTTCTTCTTCCATTCTCAAACACCCACCCCCTCGTTCATTTCTTCTTTCATTCTCAACAACCCCCCCTCCCCCCCAAACAAAACCCAGCCCGACGACTCTCTCTCTCTCTTTCTTGTTCTCGCGGCCGGTGGAGCAGCAGGAGGCGGAACGTTCGTCGTGGCGAAGGTGGAGCAGGAGAGGAGGGCGGCGATGGTGGTCGAACTGGGCTTGGTCGAACGCGAGACAACGAGGATGGAAGCGAGGGACTGCCGACGGCTTGCTTTGGCCGGTTGTACTCACGATGGCTCACGGTGGAGATGGAGGCCGTGGTTTTATTCGGGTGTGTGAGTGGCGAATGAGGGGCCGTGGTGTTGGGCTCGCGAACCCCTGTCGCCGGCCAGCCGCCTAGTGAATGCCAAGCCCGAGCCATCCGAGCTCGCGGCCTCCCTCACCCATCGCCATCCGACCGGTCCAAAGCTCGCCGATCGAGCTCGAGCCACCGCGCCGTGACCCAGTCACCCCTTCTCAGCCGCAACCGAGCCTTGCGAGCCCAACCCGAGTCCTCGCCTCGTGAACGTCGAACCACTCTCCATCCCATCCAACCCACGACACTGTCCCCGAGACCACGTCGCAGCCGTCGCTAGCCTCCGCAAGTCGCCAGACCCCCTGCTGTCTCACGCCGCCGCCGTGAGCCTCCACCGGCCGACTGCCCTTGAGAAGCAATATATATATATATGTGTGTGTCTGTGAATATGCAGAACGGAAAAGAAGAACGAAAAAGAAAAATGATAATAATAATAGATTTTGATAAATATTTTTAAATATATTTAGGTTTTGAAATTGTATTTGAAACTGTTCTGGAAATTGGAATTTGTTTTTTTGTAGGTTAAGCTTTTGGAGTTTTTGGACAGTCCATATTTTAGGGTAGGTCATGTCAAAAATTTTATAAAATAAAAATGAAATATTCAAGTATGTATAAAAATAAAATGTTGTTTTAAAATATTAAATTAATGGCATACTAATTAGTAAAATTTAATTTTTGATATTTATAATAATTTTTTAAAAATTAAACATAAATATATTTTTATAAAATACTTATGAAATAATTGGTTTTCAAAGTTTTCATAAATACTTATGAAATAACTGGTTTTCAAAAATATAACCAAACACAGTTTTATTTTTGTATTTTTCAAAACATACGCTCAGAAAATAAAACCAAACACAGTTTCAGAAACGATCTCAGACCAGTTTTCAAAACGATCTCAAATTTAACATTTTTGAAATCTCAACAGATTTTAAAAACAATACCAAACGCTACCTTTCTAATCAAAATATTTTCGAACTCCACTTGGAATGTTTGCTCCAAACTCCATCTTAATTTTATTTCTAAAAGCAAAATGATTATAATTATAATTATAAAGAGAATTCTGCAATAATTGTTATACACAATGCTCCATACTTTTTTTTATCATAAATTTCGTTGGCCGTCCTACCATTATTAGCGCCACTATTAAAACCCAATCATTAGCAATGACTGTAATTAAAGCATTTTGTGGGGTTGTAATGATTTTGACTGAAATCTAAACGGCAACATCATAAAAATGTTTTATGTTTGCATTCACATTGATGTAAATTTTATGTGCGGAGAATCAAAAATTAAGATATACAAAATCTTGCCCTTAATCTTTAAGAATAAAACAAAAATAAAAAAAATCACTTACAACTATTTTTTAATTTTCTTAACAAAAAACTATTTCCTTATCATTTTTTTTTTGGTATTGTTTCAATTTTCAAAATATTTTGTACTTGTTTGACGTAACCATTCAACTTGAAAATTTTTATTTTTTTTTTTGTCCTCACGAAAAATCAACCCAATTTTACTATTTATAGTACCAATTATAATAAAAAACTCAAATTTCAAAATTTTATTACTTTACATGTACAAGTGTAAATAATATGAATTTTTCTAAAAATTATATAAAATTAAAAAAATGAAACAAATTTTATATTATTATTTTTAAATACATTTAAAGTTCTACACTTTTTTAATGCCAATAAACCAAAATGTACAGTTTTAAAACTCAACTTAACTCCTATCTCTTTTGAAACAATGGTTTAATTTAATTTAACTTGAAATAGTTAGTTGACTTTTTAAAAACTAGTTATAAGTTTTGTTGAATTTTTAGAAAAATACAAAAAAAAAATAATTTAATTTAAACTAAACGTGAAGTCTAAACAACTCAAACTCAAAATTTTCAATTCACACGGATACCCCAAATGAATGCTTAGCAAACAAATAGTTAATTAATGTTTCTTGATTTTTTCTTAATATAGATTTAATAACATCCATTTATCAACATATTTAACTATTATTATAAATAGTTATTTTAACTGCTGTAATTTTTGAATAGTCACATCTATTCAGAAATTCAAATTTTGAATAATTATATTTATTTTTATATAAAAATAATAATAAAATAATTATTAATTGTAGCATTTAATTTCCATGTTGCATGTGAGTGTCAATGCTAAGTGCACTTAATAAGCATCAAAAGCATCTCTACAGCCTAATTGCCATGCCATGTGTGAGCGCATGTGCGAGCTGTATATTCGTCTCCCTTTACTTGCCACATCATTGGCTCACCAAAAAGACGTTCTCATATAAAGAACTATGATTTTTTATTTTTTATTTTTATGTGAAATTTTAGTATCCTCCTTTACACTTAAAGTTAAATAATTCCAATAGTTATTTTTTTGGTTTGTTAGCATGGGTTTTTTGTGGGAGATCTCTTTATTTTTCGCTAAATAAAGAAAAATTTATTTTAGTTACTCTATTGGAAAAAATGGCAAAACTATGGCAAGATCTCTCTATCTCTCTCCTTGGCGATTTCGTCCCAATTCTGCCATCGTGCGAGGTCATCTTCGTATGGGAGATTGTAATCATATTATCGTTGTCGGAGGCAATGAAGATCTCGCTGGAGAAAACAAAGACACAACCATGCTTGTGAATAGAGATTACGACGGTTGCTTGCAATATCTATCGAGATGGTGAGTTTCTCTCTCCATGTCGTCGGAGAAGGAGGCGCACTGACATCGACAATCAAAGTCGAAGGGCAAGATTTGTGGCAAGGCCAAAGGAAATCAACTTGCTGATTGCCTTTTTTTCATAGGGTTTTTTTTTTAATTATTTATTTACTTTACAATCATGTGAGAGAGTTCATACAGTAGTTATCCTACACATACGCTTTGTGTGCTTATAGATAACATCTAGACGATCCAAAAAAAATTACTAATATGATATATAAAAAAGTCCCTACGGCGTCCTTATCTGACTTTTACATATCAAAAAACGTGCAAAAACATTTTCAGAAACACCAAACACAACAATGCCAAATACCATCTTCATGTGGCTTTCCAATTTCCGTCTGCTGCATAGATCCACCGTTTATCCTTGCCAACAAGCAGAAGCAACAACAACACAATAAATGCGACTCATTAAAAGGAAAAAAAAAAAAAAACACAATAAATGCTGTTGTTTTTATTAAGTCTAAGTTAAATAAAAGTCAGCCATTTCCCGTGCTTACTGACATATATATATATATACACATATGTATTTTTTGGTACTGTAGTTGGAAGAGATTAATATGGTGTGTTAGGTTTCATTAGGCAAAGAGGAAGCCATGGTAATTTGGACACACGCGATGGTCACACCCATCCATAACAAAATTGGATAAACCAAACACCACCGATTCCGCTCTCTTTATAGTCACACAAAAATAAAATAAAATTACCAATTATTTTATTTTATCTTGAAAGGGACTTTATCCTTCTCGGAGGCATGTGGACCGTCGGATTAAAAACGAGATGAATTGAAGACTTGCATGTAGATTTTTTATATGTGATCTAAGGCTCAGACATGAGTCTAGCGACAAACAATTTGGTCAACCAATTGGACGGCTTGATATTGCAGCCAGGTACATACAGATCTTGACAAACGCAACCAATTTCATGGGCCATTCCAACTTTATTTTGTGGAAATGGAAGCTGCTCTTTGCCTACTCAATTTTGTAGAGCGTCAACGACACTGCCCGCCCCCTGCTCGTGATAACTATGTGAACCAAATTTAATCGTAATTAGTGCTATGTCATTTGTTTATTTAAAAAAAAATCACATCAAATGTCAAATTATGTTATCATATATATATTTATATATATTTCCCATTATATTCCACATTTTTGTGCTTTTTCCTACAGATAAAAGACAATTCACGTCATGTCTTATATTATTAAAAAATATATATACATTCAAATTATATTATATTTAAATATAATATAATTTTTATATAAATATAAAAATATTTCATTCAAATATCAATCACATCACTATTTATTATTTCACTTTTTTTATTACTTTTATTAATTATATCATATATTCTCTTTCTCTCTTCTTTTTTTCTTTTTACTTTTACCCACCATATCACATATTTATTATTAAAATACAATTTAAATACTTTTCACCCAAACACACATTATATTCAAATACAATGCTAATACTTTTCCTCCAAACATAACTTATATTCAATGTATTGCATTCAAACGCAATGCAAATGTAATACATACACTAAACGAACTATAAGGGGGCGTTTGGTAAACGCATTGCATTTTGATTGTATTTGAATGAAATTTATTTTTTAAATGTTGTATTTGGTTGAACAGTATTTGTTTTGTATTTGAATGAAATGTGTGTTTGGATGAAAAGTATTTTAGAGTTGAAAAGTTGATGTGATTAGTAAAAGTAGAAATAAATAGTAAAGTTAAAAAGTTGATGTGATTGTTTTAAAAATGTTTTAAATAGTAATTGTTTTCGTAGCACTGTTGTAAAATTTGTGTTTGGTGTAAAATTGTATTGTATTTGAGTGAAGTTAAAATGAAATTTTTTGCCAAATGTCCCCTAAACATCTTATAAGATCCACTTTTACATATTTTTCAATTTTCTATTATATTCAAAGTAAGAAAAAAAAAAGAAAGAAAGGAAAACATGTTTAATGCTAAACTCTTTGAACATGTTTAGTTGGCACTAGGGATAATAATTTTATTTGCTAACATGTTTACTTGAAGTGACTCATTTAAATGGAACGAGTTATAAATAGAATTGGTTTTTAAAACTCAATGATGATTTCAGAGCAAGGATGAATCCAAGGGCTCTGACCCTATTACTTGTTTCATTTATGTATAATCCTCTTTTTAAAATATATTTATTTACATATAGTAATAAATAACATATACATATATTACCTTTAATTTTATTAATTTTTTTATTTTTATATTTTTTTTGTATTATGTACTTTTAGATAGATTAAATGAGAAATCTTGAATTCGTCCTGCAATAACCCTACTACCTTACTATTGTGAATAGTTATACAAGGCGGGGACAAAAAGTATTTCTTCTAATAGGGTGGGTTTCCACCCCAAACTTGCCATATTGCCATCCCTAATTAGCATTAATAGAAATGAAAATGGAAAAAAAATTTAAAAAAGAAAGAAATGAAAATAGTAGAAAGGATAATCTTCACTTTCAAAATAATAAAAATTTTAGGGCTTGTTTGGGACACCGTTTACCAACTAATATATCTCTTTTCCAACCTCTAAATTTCTGTTTCTAACTTTCAAAACTCTATCTCTAAAAGTTATCTCAAATGGGCCTTTAGTAAGTCTTATTCAATAAGAGCAATGAGAAAAGATAATGCCAATAACTATGTCTCCTTAATATTGATAATGAGTAAAGAAAATAAATATTAAATTTATTTGTATACTCTTAATCAATTGACATATATCAATCCTTATTTTAGTATAAAGACAATTTAATAATTGCATTAATAAGATTTTTATTTTTAAGTTTAGTAAAAGGCTTTTTTGTATTAGTATATCCTAAATTTATCGTAAAGTTGTAATTTGCACTTTGATATTTTAATTTTAACAATTTACACCCTGAATTTACAAATGTATAGCAATTTAGCTATGCATGGGCAAGTTTTATGAG
The DNA here is from genome assembly GCA_035233585.1 of Antiaris toxicaria. NCBI lineage: Eukaryota > Viridiplantae > Streptophyta > Magnoliopsida > Rosales > Moraceae > Antiaris > Antiaris toxicaria. The sequence continues at coordinate 13,309,473 of CP141161.1, forward strand.
TAATGGGTGGATGGCGGGTAGTTTGGAAGACAAAAATTTTTAAAAATCCAAATCCGAAGACAATACAATATTTTAATATGGTCTGCCAAACAAAACATAAGGGCATGGATGGAGCCAAACTTTCAACTCAATGAGGGCACAATTAGAGACAAAATTTTTTGAATTATATAAATAAAAATCAATCAAAATTTCTAACATTTTTCTTGATGAGATATTTTTTCTTTTGGTAAATATAGTTGCACAATATCTTCATCATCAATAGTATGAAAAATGTTTTTGACAGTAAGAGAGCTTTTTTTAATGAAAGGTAATTTATATCTTATTTATTTATCACATTACGTTCGAATTAGTTCAAATACAATGTATTTTTCATTTAAATACAAAAGTATTGTATTCAGATACCACTTACATCATAATTTAAATCCAATACAATCACTATTTACCGTTCTACTCTTTCTACTATTTTTACTAAACACATCACATGCTCTCTTTTTCTCTTCTTTTTCTCTCTCTACTTTTATCAATCACATCATATATAATACAATTTAAATACTTTTCATCCAAACAAACATTATATTTAAATGTAATGTAAAACTTTTCATCCAAATGTATATTACGTTTGATATATTATATTTAAAAACAATACAAATGCGTTATTTAAATGCCCCATTAAATGAAATATGTAGAAAAGAAAGTGAATAAATTAAAAAGATGAGGGGAAATATGGCATACACAAACTAACCTCCCGTTTGGTGACAGCATTGCATTCGTATTACATTCAAATGTAATGTAATTTTTACTCAAATACAAAAACATTCTATTCAAATATTAATCACATCATATTTTAGATCAAATACAATTACTATTCATTGTTTCACTTTTTCTATTACTTTTGCTAATTACATCACATATTCTCTCTCTCTCTCTTTTCTCTTTACTTTTACACATCACATCATATATACATTATTAAAATAAAATTCAAATACTTTTCATCAAACACACATTGCATTCAAATGCAATACAAATATTTTTCCTTTAAATGCAAATTGCACTCAATACTTTGCATTTAAACGTAATGCAAACACAATGTGTGTAGTAAACAGAGCCTAAAACTATAGAAAATCAACAGAAAAAAAAGTAAAAGAAATAAATTATAAATGTTGCAAAAAAGGTTTTAATTTAACAAACTAAATAAATAAGGGAAAATCTTATTAAATTAAATTACATACGAAGAGGCCTATTTATTTAAGAAAAAAGATGAATGCAATTTAAAAAATAAAAAAAATGAAACAGTCTTAGTGATTTTAAAAAGAACTTGAACTCAAATAAAGCTAGCCCAATAAAATTTTTAGAAAACCCTAAAAGGAGAAGAGATTGTTAGAGGGAGCATGAATTAGTTAGAGAAACCAACTTGATAAAAAATTACCTTGACATTCCCCTTTACCTTTTCTTTTATATTTTCGTTCTAGATTACATATTCACCTTTCATCATTTAACTTACTTTCTGCTAACATGCACTGTATTGTAAACTTTATACACTAGATTGCCCACCCACTTGAAATGCATACCAACTCATCACTGTCACTATGCTCTTTCTATTAGACAAAATATGAAAATATGAAATAGATATATGAACAGAGTAATTGAAAATTAAATAAAATATATTCATATTGAACTAAAATTACAACTGAAATATAACAATATTTTTAATAATATAAACAATATATTGAAATAATAAATAACTGAAAATAAAAGAAATTTTGAACTAAAAAATACCAAGACTTTTATATCACTACATGGCGAACTGAAAACCTACCCAAGCTTTGTGACATTAAATATCCTAAGAACACTAGAGAGATAAAAGAATTTCTAATAAGAGAAAAAGATTCTAAAATTCTGATGTGCCTCAGATGAGGAGAGGAAATTCCCTTATGTAAGGTTTAGAACAGACAAAGGCTTCGTGTCTTTTTAATGTAGGACAAGTAATCCTTTTATAGGATAAAAGAGGAGTAACCCTTTCTCATGTGAGATTAGTGATTTTTCACTTTACAACTTTCCAAGTTTTATAGGTGCACATTGAGAATTAGTTTCTCAATCACCCGTTTACCATTTTGAGTGTATAAATATATTATTTCGATCTCTCTATAACAGAGAACACAAATCCAATTTGGAAAATCATTAACACGAAGTTAGTCTTGCTTCAAATCAAGCTTTAAAACAGTACCTTGAAATAAAGGTTTCAAGCTATTTTTCCAACACATTCTTCTGACACAAGTATGAAATACTGGTACATTTGTTGGACTATAAATGAGCCCTATTTTCATTTAGGAAAGAAAAAAAAATATTTACATGACTACTTACTCCTTATTTGGATGGGGTATCCATTTTAAATAAGAAAATTTCTTGTTTCAAATGAGAAAATCTTTTTATTTTGAGAATGAAATGATGTTTGAATGTATAAAGAATTTTTTCTTTTGAAAAAAAAAAAGACCGGTAATTTTGGTCATGACATGATGGGTTAATATGAACACGATACGAAATTAGCGTGTTTGGGTTTTCTATAAATGGATTTGAATAAAAAACGAGATTGATGTGATTAACACAATTAATAAACATATCGGATTTGGGTTTTCCTCCTAACATGGATTTGACACTAATTGACTCAATTAACTATATGTATTATTTTATCACTTAATTGTATATGATATAAAACAAAAGTTTTCACAGTTAATAAAGTACAAATAATAAGTAAATTTTGTTTGTTGTTCATAAAAAAAAAAGATAGATTGGCTAGTGAACATGTTAAAGTATCATAATTATATGAACAAGTTTTTATTTTATTCATATTTAATTTAAATAGATTAATTTGGATTAACATAATTAACAAAATTAATAAATGAATTGAATTTAGATTTAAAATTTTGACACAAATATTAAATAGGCTAGATTTGAGTTCAATGTAATAACATTAACTAACAAGCATGACAGGACATGATAACATAAATTATTAACTTTAAAACAAAAGGTTGTTGGAATTAGAGACAAAATAATATAAAGAAATATATTTTTGGAAAGAATTTAAAAAAGATTCTTTTTTTTTATAAGGTATTATACAAGACGTCTTTAAAAATAATATATATTTTTTTCAATGAAAAGAATGATGGGAAAAATTAAGACGCTTTTTTTTTTTTTTTTTTTGTTTTCTTTTCTGGAACCCGACGTGCTATCCGAACAATGCTTTATTCTTACATGCTAAAATCGTATTTGCATTGCCTATAAACCTGATCACCCGGTTGCCCACCCGCCTAAAATTCATGCCAATTCATCGAAACCCCCACCTGCAACTTATGCAACATCTCTGCCACTTCACTCCTTCTTCCGCCATGCATATGAAAAACTGGTTCATCTGCTGGATTATAGATGAGCCCCATTTTCATTCGTGAAAGAAAAATATATTCATGGAGCTACTCGTTTTACTAATTTGCTGCTAAAACCGTACTTGCATTACCTATGAAACTGATATACCCGGTAGCCCACCAGCCCAAAATGCATGCCAACTCATTGAGACCGCACTTGCAGCTTATGCCACGTCTCTACGTCTTCACTCCTGCTTTCGCCTCGCGTCTAAAATAGTGTACATCCGTTGGACCATAGGCCCTATTTTCTTTTTGGGAAGAAAAATATATTTAAAAAACTACTGCTATTTTTTGTTTTGTTTTAAAGTAAAATGAAAATTAAAACAAGCTTCTCTGTAACTTTATAATTTCAACCTTTGATTATTACAATAACTCTAAAAGTAACCTTCTTTTGAATAAATACATATATATTTTTTGTTTTTGAAAATAACCTTTGATTACTCAAAAGTTGTCAAAAGAAAACAAAGAATATTCAAAGATTTCTTTTAATCCATTCCTAGGTACAAGACGTCAATCCAATAGCATTAAAAATAGAGAAAAATAATATCAAATCAATCTGTTATTCTTAATGCAAAATAATTTATTAAGAGAAGAAAAAAATAAACACAACAAAATTCAGATTAAGAGTAAGCTTGAAGTTTCAACACCTCATTATACAAAGATTTCTTTCATGTCACTCTAAGAGTTGAGAGGGGCAATATTTTAATAGCTTGAATTCATAAAATTAGGGATTAGATTCACGGGGTCCTAATATGTCAGGTATTAGAGAAAATTTCAAAAAGAAAAAAAGAAATAATTTTGACTTTAATCAAATCCTCACCAAAGCAATAAATAGAGGCTTTTCTCATAATTTTTAAATATTAAATCAGTCCAAAATTAAATAACATATAAAAAAAATAACAACATTTAATAGATATATATCTAAAAATTAATAATGGGAGCTTGGTATGAAATGTTTTCATAATTCTTTATGGAATTAAATTAATTAATTAATTAATTTTTTAAAAAACTTGGAGACGAGAGATTTATAATCATTATAGCTTATGATCTAGTTAGATAAGATTTCTGCTAGTTTATAATTATAATCATTATTACTTATTGTATTCCAACATTATATATGAAATAAAAGAATATACATTTTGATGTCTCATTTGATTATTATATTTAAATATAATATATGTTTAGGTTGTTGATAAGAGAAGAAAAATGTAATATAATTAATAAAAATAAATAAAACGATAAATGCATAAATAGTTAATAGTTAATATTTATATCATAATGTAATTTAGATTTGGTTTAATTTATTTTGAACACAAATTTTTTAAATTAATTTTATCTTATTCTTAAAAATTAACAAAAAAATTATAATTAAATAATTAAATTTAAACAATAAAATTTTAATTTATTTCAGATTTAATTCATAAATTAAACAAAACCTTATAAGTTTTATAAACAGGCGTCCAAACGAACCATTAATCATTTAAAAAAAAAAAAGGAAAAAAAAGAAAAAAAAAATAGCGCGCGATTGGAGGGAAAGTGAGTAAGAAGGCGCGTGGATGGAAAAGCAGGGGAGGTGGAGGAGAGGAAGCGGGGTCGGCTCCTCCTTTCGCCTTTGATTATTCCTTCCTCCTCCACTACTCTTACTCCCTCCCACCGTCCCACCCTTTCTTTTCTCTCCTCACTCTCTCTCTCTCCTCCCCCTTCTCTCTCTCTCTAAACTTTCCGTCGACAGGGCACGGACTCCAAAGAACAGACAAAAAACAAACATAAACAAGAACAACAAATCATTAAAAAAAAAAAAAAACATAAAGACGAAGAGAAAGAAAGAAAGAAAGGGAGAAAGAAAGAAAGAAGACTGTATAAAAACCCGGAAGCAGAGAGACAACCTCTATCTCTCTACATCTCTATCTCTCTCTCTTCGTTTCTCTCTTAGAGAGAGAGACTTCTGGCGGTGATTCTGAATTGGAGTTCGTCTCTTCCGACGAAACGAGGTTAGTCTTTCACTTACCAATTTTCTTTGTGAATTATCGTCGGGAATGCAAATTTTGTGCTTGTTGCGAAGGTTTTGCCTGCTTAATTTTGCTCTGTTTTCTTGAGGTTTGGAGCTCGGCGGCCATGGAGAATTCTGAATTTAGGTTCAAATTTTTTTTTGGTTTTTTGCTTGTTGCTTTTGATTTTTGTTTTTGTTTTTGTTTTTTTTTTTGTTGCGATTTCGGCCATTGGCGTTGGCTTCGGATTGTTGCGAATTGAACGGCGATGTTGTCTTGTCGTCGAAATTAGGGTTCTTGGCATTGCTTCTCTTGGTTGATTTTCATTTCTTCAAAGCGTTTCAATGAGCTTGTGCTTCATTTGCTTCGTTTCTTGCTTTTTTGGTTTTTCTTGGAAAGTGAATTTTGGAATTTTGGTGCAATTTTTGTGAATTTGATTCTGTTTTTCTTAATTCCGGCGATGATATTCGGCAGCAAGTTGTTGACAATTGAGCCTTTACACTTGGGAGTCTTGTAACAAAAAAGTTGTTAGGGTAATTTGCTAGGCTTCATAATGCTTGGTTTGATTCTATGATTCTATCATGTGTCTTCTTTTGGTATATGCTTTGATTTTGTTGTTTCTTCTGTTTCTTTTGGAAAAGGCATAGTCTTTGGATGGATAACGACCTGTTTCATGTCTAAAATGATTGTTACTATTTTTGTTTTTTTGGCATGCTATTGTGGGTAAGTTGAACTGAATTTACAAGTTTTATTTTGGCTAATCTACTGTATAACTAGAATGAGGATATGTATAGTTGCTGATTTGATTTAATGAATCACAGGATATCTTGGACGTTATTTGGCTTCCAAGGGAACTATGTCTCAAACGTGTGATTATGCTGTAAAATGTTTATAGAGTCTCCAACTCCTTTGCTCAATATGTTGTCAGATAATCTAATTGTGTCAAAAAGCTTTTCTTTTTAAGTAGAGATTGATAACTGTGGGAGATCTAGGTTACGTTCCTTTTAGCATGGTTTTTATTTACTTCAACAATTTGAAGCACAAATAACGTGAATAAAAAGAAGAGAGAAGATCATATTTGATGGGTAATAAGCTTGGAAGGAGAAGGCAGGTAATTGATGAGAAGTACACAAGGCCTCAGGGACTTTATCACCATAAAGATGTGGATCATAAGAAGCTGAGAAAGCTCATACTCGAGTCTAAGCTTGCTCCGTGCTATCCTGGGGACGAAGAGTGCACCTGTGATCTTGAGGAATGCCCAATTTGCTTTCTGGTTTGGCTTCTATTTTAAACCCCTTATTGGCTTTTCTTTCTTGCATGGGCATGCTTACTTCAATTCCTTTCTCTTTAGTTTCTTTTTAACCTCTCAAAGATTATTCACAGAAGAACCCATGAAAGCAAAACTTAAGAATTGGTGTGCTAGTGTTCATCATTTTAGTAAATTTCAAATTTTCTGTTGATGTCATTTGATTATTACATATTGCTTCTCTAAAATCTGTTTATATTTTTTTTCCCCTCTCGTTTTAGTACTATCCAAGTCTCAACAGATCAAGATGTTGCATGAAAGGAATTTGTACAGGTATAGAAATCGTTAACATTATACCTAAAAATTTCATGAATGTTAATATTAATAGAATAAATGCAAGTTAAATTTTTTTTTTAGAGTGTTTTTTGCAGATGAAGGTTCCAAATTCAACTCGCCCCACACAGTATCCTTTGCTTTTTATGTCATACCTTCAAAGTTTTAATGTCATACCTAAAACTATAGTTCGGTAGCTTTTTTGCTTCCCTTCTTTGGTTTATGTTCTCTATGTTGTCACGCCCCCTTAACTATATTAGGTGTCCCTTTTGCAAAACCACAAATTATGCTGTGGAGTATCGAGGCGTGAAAACAAAGGAAGAGAAGGGTCTGGAGCAAATTGTAAGTATTACTTCGTCATAATTAATTGATGCTTTGTTTTAATTGTTTGGATTGGTCTTTTGATTTGTTTACAAGGTAGATTTAAAATGATGTACACATTTTATCAAAATTATGCAGGAAGAACAACGAGTAATAGAAGCTAAAATTAGGATGCGGCAGCAAGAAATCCAGGATGAGGAAGAAAGAATGCAAAAAAGACAAGAATTGGATTCTGGAAGCAGAAATGCGGAACAAGCAGGGGTCGAACATGACTCTGTAGATGGTATGTGGTGATTACTTGTTTGTTTTTTGTTTAATTGTTTGTAAATGTTGGATTTTTTTTAGATGTGGTGATTAGTTGTTTGTTTTTTGTTTTCTTGTTTTTTTTTTTTGGCAGTTCCGTCTTCTACATCTCCTTTTGAAGGTGATGAAATTGTTTCTTCTCAAGATTCGTGCTCTGCGACAGCATCAATGTTCAGACCACCTCCGCCGTTGAGGGCGCACAGGTTTGTGGTGTTCCTTGTTTTTCCTTCATCAAATTTTGGTTTGAGATATGAGATTTTGTTTCAACTTATGCTCTTTTATTCCAGTTTATCGGTAAATAGTTTGGATTTTCAAGACATATTTCTCAGAATGTCATCATTCTGAAACACTTTGGAAGCGCTACTTGATTGGAATTCACATAATAAATCAGTGCACATGGAGCCTTTTTCGTTTTTCAAATCTTTTTATTTAGGAAAAAAATGGTAGACAAATATATTTATATTGGTTAACGGAGTAGCAAAAGGCAAAAAGATGTTTGTTAGGTCTTTGAAACTGTCCTAGTCAATTTGATAAGTAATGAGTTTGGTCTGTTTTACCGTGAAGGTCTACTGTTCGAGTCAGTTCTAAGATCTTTAAAATATGTGGCATGATTGCGACCAGAAAAATATTTAACAAATGTGTATGTTCTGCATTTACTTCAACTTTTGGTCTCAGATGATGCATGCAGGATTGTTATGGGCATCCAATGTCATCATCATAATTGGCAATAATTTATTGAATTCTAATATTGCAGGGAGGATGAATTTGATCTGGATCTTGAGGATATAATGGTCATTGAGGCAATATGGCTTTCCATTCAGGTAGAACATATAACTTCTGATCTATGACACTCCGTTTTGGGGGAACAAAGGAAAGACTGCTTAAAATCATGTTATATTTTTTAGTTGTAAGCTTTGTTTTGTTGTTTTTTTGTTTTCTCCCCCCGGCTTATTCGAACTTCTCTAAAACTACTCGTAAATAATCTTTGCAGGAGAGTGGCAGAAATAAAACATCAAATCTTGTTGATGCCGCTTCATCTGGACAGTATGTTACAGAAGATCGCTACGTCTCACCATCAATGGCTCCAGTTGCCGGGTCATCATCATCCTCATCACCTTCCGGTGGTCTTGCTTGCGCGATAGCTGCCCTTGCAGAGCGCCAGCAAATGAGTGGAGAATCCACCACTAACCCCGAAGGTAATGGATCAACATTCAATATGGTACCAGGCGCTAGCAGGTTCTACAGCAGAGTGGACAGAGATGCTGAAAATTATCCACTTGCAGTGAGCTCCACAGATGTATCATCCAATTGCACAATGGCTCTACCCAGGGATGACAGCGAATGGAATGTCGACCATGGATCAGAGGTGGCTGAAGCAGGGACCAGCTATGCAAGCTGTGATGCAACAGAAGATGCTGGCGGTATATCCGCGTTACCGCCACCTAATCAAATTGAGGGCAACCTCCAAAATATCCCCAATCCCATTGTTCCCGAGAGTTTTGAGGAGCAGATGATGCTGGCCATGGCTCTCTCTCTCGCTGAGGCTCGTGCCATAGCCAGTGGACCCGGAGTTTCCTGGCAGTAGTTTAAGGTCATTTTAATGGAGATGTTAAACTTCTCAATCAGATCATCTGCCCCTGGTCTTTTGGTTTGGCCGAGTCTTGAGATAGAGCAACTGCACAAGAAGGTGCACGAAACTTGTTTGAAAGTCAAGGTAGTGATGATTCTCTCTTCCTATACCCTCTATCTCTCTCTCTGGATTGAAAGAAAACAGAATATTTTAGTAAATGAAAGGCTTCGCATTTTACTGTTTTCAAACATTTACAGCCTAAAAATCTCGACAGCTTGCTTGCTATTTCCTTGGAAATGTTTTCATCCGTTCCACGTTAAGCTAGAATGATTCTTTATAGGAGGGAAAAAAGAAAAAATCATCTATCATGTAAACCGAACTTATTGGGGAAGTGGGGTTGGGGAATGATAGATGGCGATTAAGGTTTTAGATTTCAGTCCTTGTCACAATTCGTAAGCTATGAATGCAGTTTTTTTTTTTCCCCAAAACTTTAGGATGAGAGTTTGAACTCTATATTTCATAGTGAAGTTAGTGACTGAATTATGTTTAGGTTATATTTGTAACAAAAATGAAGTCCAGCAAAAAAAAATAATAATAAAGAAAACAATAGAATTATGCTATTTTTGGATTGCAAATTGTGCTTTGTGAGATTAATTTTGATTCAAGTTATTGTGGTGTAAGTTGGCAAATTGGATTGCTTGTGAGGGATTTCTTTCCACGATAAATTAACACGGCATTAAAGAATGGAAGGAAAATTAAAAAAATAAATAAATAAAGAAGACAAGAGAAGTTGAGATAAATTTTATTTTTACTCGTTGAATCTTAGGGGCCGTTTGGTAAACACATTGTATTTTGATTGTATTTGAATGAAATTTGTTTTTTGAATGTTGTATTTGATTGAAAAGTATTTGTTTTGTATTTGAATGAAATGTATGTTTGGATGAAAAGTATTTTAGAATTAAAAAGTTGATGGGATTGATAAAAGTAGAGATAAATAGTGAAGTTGAAAAGTTGATGTGATTGTTTTAAAAATATTTTGAATAGTAATTGTTTTCGTAGCACTGGTTCAAAATTTGTATTTGGTGTAAAATTGTATTGTATTTGAGTAAAATTAAAATGAAATTTTGTTCTCAAACGTCACCTTAATGCTTTTATAATTTGCTTTTTGAACTTTGAAAATTAATAGAAGTGCTCTTTGAACAATGAATGTTATTATATTTGTTTTTTTGTCAGTCATATAAATGAAATATTTTTATTATGTTTTTGAACTTTAATATTTTTGCAATTTTACTTTTTAAACTTTGAAAAATAATATTTATATTCTTTAAACTTTAAATTGGTAGTAAGAATAATAATTTTTTTAAAATTAAAATGATTACAGGGGGAAAAAAAACAAATTTGCATATTTAAATTCTTAGAATTTTAAATTGTTAGTAAAAAAAATATCTTGTGTTATATTTTGTTCATAAAAGACTTAAAAAAACTTTATATTTATTCTTTATATTTTAATACATTTATAATTTTATTTCTAAACATTAAAAAATTAGTGCTTTTACCTTATAAATTTTAAATTATTAATAAAATCACATATATTTAAGTAACACAAAATTGTTGTGATATTAATATAATAAAAAGTTAATTTAAATTAAAATATTTATAATTGTAAAAATAACTTCAAAAATTTATCAAAAGATTTAAATATACAAATTCCTCTATTTATTTATTTTTTTGTTTTTCTTATAATGATTTTAAATTTAAAAACAAATCTTATGAACTTATTAATCGTTTTTAAGTTTCAAAAGTTAAGCATTAAATGTACTAAAATTTAGGGGGGGATAAAAATAAAGTTTCTTTAAGGTTTTATGTGGTCAAAAAATGAAAAATTTTATGTTTTTTGATGATGGCTTAAATTTTGAATGGTATTTTTGCTATTAGTTTAAATTTTATAAAGTATAAACATTAGTTTTCAAAGTTTTGGGGATAAAGTTATAAGAATATCAAGGGCACGTTTGGTTTCCTATTCTAGCTCTGTTTTAGCTTGATTTGGACTAAAATGCGCATTTAAGGCTATTTTTACTTTAGTTTGAACTAAACTTTTTTAAACTTATTTCACTATTTTAGCATAATTTCTAATATTGTTTTAAACTAAACTTTCAAGCTAATCTAAAATATTAAATGCCTAACTTTAACTTGGATTTTTCTTAATTCAAACTAAACTTAAATTACAACGGAGCACCAAACAGGAAAGTTTAGAGGAATATTTCATCCATTTAACTGACAAAAGAATCAAAGATGATAACATTTTAAAGTTTAAGGAGTATTTATATCAGTTTTCAAAATTTAATAAATAAAATTACAAAAACCTTAAAGTGAAAAATAAAATTTGTCTAAAAGGTTGTTACAATCAAAACCTTGAAAAGGGAAAGGTGTTTTTTAGGGAAGACAAGAAAGCTTATGTGTCAAAGGAAATTCATAGCTTATGGAGACCATAGGGTTTTACCATTTCAGGTAACACGAAGAATCACTGTTTATTAAATGTAAATAATTTTAAAAAATTTAGGAGGTATTTGGATAATACATTATATTTACATTATTTTTTAACATAATATATTAAATATAATATCCGTTTAGATGAAAAATATTTACATTATATTCAAATGTAATGTTTGTTTAGGTAAAAAGTATTTGAATTGTATTGCATGTGATTGATTGATAAAAGTAGATATAAGAAAGAGAGAGAAAGAGAGTATGTGATGTGATTGATAAAAGTAATAGAAAAAGTAGAATAGTGTATAATAATTATATTTAAATTATGATATAATTAATATTTGTATATAATATTTTTATATTTAGATAAAAATTATATTTCATTTAAATACAATGTTGAATAGAGTAAACAAATGGTCCCTAAAAGAACTGACGAATGTTTGATTAGTCCCTTTCAAGGCGAGTTAAAAATGTTTACTTTTAGCATAATATCATCAACACAAATCGTGGGGATATGTGAGCAGAAATATCTTCTCCTTTTTTTCTTTTTTCTTTTTATATTATTGTAACAAAGGACTCATATTTGTTAAATTAAGAAAACTACGATTTTTTTTTAAATAATAAATGAGTGAATTACCTCACTTGCATAGAATTTACCTAATGTAAATCAAAAATTTATTGATATTGACTTAGTGATCTATCACTTATTGAACAATTTTAATTGACTAGTACATTAGTCTTGATGGACTAGCACGTTAATCATTTTAATGGTATCAATACAAAAAAGTTGCGACAAGCTTTCACCTAATGTCTCTTTAACTAACAACAAAATTTTTACAGAGGCTTCCTGATGGCTGCCTTAAATTGGATGTTGGTGCGGTGGTGAAGATGGTGTTTTGTTTAATTAAAGTTTGGGCAGTCATTAGGAACTCGTCTGATCTTATTGTTGTCTATTCAACGAGAAGAGTGACAAAGCTTATTCAGTCCACATGTATAGCTTTGACTGAGGTTTGGAAACGGCAATTGCTTGTTAGTTAAACGTTGCCGGTCGAATTTGATGCAATTAACGTTATACAGAGAGTCAACTCTTCTTATTCTAAGAGAGGACTGAATTTTTTTTTTTTTAAGATTAGAGAGGATTGAAATAATAAAAATTAATAATAAAAAAAAGAAAAAAAGAATTTACCTTTCTTATGGGTCCTTAAAACTTATTTTGTTCAGATTGTGATAGAAGAGTTTGTCACCGTATTGCCTGTTCGGGTAATTTAACGATTGTTAGCCAGGCTTTTTTTTTTTTTTCCCTTCTTCTAAAGAAGTTCATGGAGTGGATGTAATTCTTAGATTGATTGAATCTGTTGTTTTATCCAACTTGCCTAATTAATAAAAGTCTACAATTCCATTTAAAAAATTACCTCAAACAAAACAATAATATTTTGCAATATACTCGTTTTGAGTGCTTTTGAGTTTTGCTAAATTATCATGTAAGATTAAAAAAAAAAAAAAAGTTAAATTAACATGTTTATTTTTGTAATCCATCCCTACACAGGCACATCAACTGATGTAGCTAGAGATGTTACGAAGCATTGGGTGATTAGAGTATTATTTGGTCTATCGAGGGGAAGCTCTTGCGATGCGTGCTGCGCTTCAATTAACCTAGTAACTAACCTTTTAGGATTGGGATAAAGGTCTTCTTCCAGTTTTCATCGCCTTGAACCTGAGATTATTACTGATTGGGTGTTAGGATTTATTGCTATCTCATCTCATCGGTTAAGTATTGCATTTGTGTATTGTAATGTTATATTTGTTATAATATAGTATAAAAATAATGTTATTTATTTTATATTTCAACGCATTATGTTATTTTTAATACTATTTAATTTTTAATTTTTGTAATAATTATTGTGTTTTTAAAATTGTAAAAGTAAACTTTTAGTATTTAAATAAATAATAAATTTGTTGTAATAATTATATGAGATAATAATTAATAAGAATAAAAAATGAAATTTTACATTATCTATATCTTGTGGTAAATTTGTCATAAATCTTAATATATGATAAAATTAATATAACAGATAGTATTGTATTGGAGAGTACTTTTTTTAATTCAAATGTTAAAATTTACCGTTAACACATTAATTTAGTATTATATTGGAGATGTCTTTGTACCTTTGTCTAGATTGCTCATGAATCGTTAGTTCACTAAGGGCACACTTGGTTGGTCCTGTTTGAGTTAGAAAATTGAAGTTAAGTTGAATTTTGAAATTATGCGTTTCGTTTAAAACGAATTGCTTAGAGATAAAAAATGTAAAAATTTAAAATGTGATTAGAAAAAATATTTATATGTATTTAATTTTGTTACTCTCAAAATTATGTAAAATTTCTTTTTTTTTTTTTTTAAATCATCTCATTTTGACTAATAAAGTTATGAACTTTTAATATTTGAAGCAAGAGTGAGTTTTTAAGTTATAGTTGGAGATAAAAAATTGTGAAAATAAGTTTATTTTGAAGAAAAAGACAAAAAAATAATTGGAGTTATTTGATTGGAGTGGTTGTGCCAAAACTCCCAAGTTTAATAGGTCAAAATGTTTTTTAAATTTTCATGTAAACAACTGAAATATATGAATAAAGTTTATAACATCTTATTTATATTTTGTGTCTTATTGAAGAGCTAGAAAACTTTTCTAACGGAATATCTAAACAATTTCATAAGCAGTTCCTAGACACAGAAAACCAAAAGTAATTTTTTGAAAATTTCGTCAAATAAACACTAGTAGATAGTTCCAATTATCAAGGTGAAAAAAGGTCTTTTTAAAAGTGAATTAAGCAACACTAGAGATACTACCACACAAGCTTTAATCTCATGATATCAAATCACAAGCTATCATGATACTATGAAATAAATTTAATTAATAATGTAACTTAAAATGTTGGTTGCCCTTGTTCTCTCTCCTTGTGTTTATGAGTGGCATGTTTCAAATGTGGGCATAGTCGACCAATAATGGGAGGGAAATCGTGAGAATAATTGAGATTGGATCCTTGAGTAGGTGAAGAGATATAAAAAATACATTTATGTTTCACATGCAGTGTCTCTCAATGTGAGCAAGAAGAGCCAAGTCCTCTGGCTTCACATGCTTTGTCATGGGTTTATAAAGCTCTCCTCAGCCCTCCCTCCTGGCTTATTCTACAACCTCCTAAACACATGCTTTTCATTATTCAATGTTAATACTACTTTGAGTGAGGACCATGTCACCTAGATTCTACATTTTTTATTTTTGCTAGCTTATGATTAATTTAAGTTCATATTTTCAACCAGATGCTGACCTACTTATTCTCACTGTCGAGGATTTGGCGTAACATAATCTCTTTATAATGTGTGTTTGGTTGTACATCCATGCTAAAATTTTCATTTTGAATAAGACCCACATAGTCTAAATTTGCATTTGCCATAAAAATAAAAATAGGAAAACATTCCAACTGAAAAATCTAGTTTAAACTTTTAAGTATGGTATTTTAATCTCTTCTATTACATTATTTGGTTATTGATTTAATTAAAATAAAAAGATTATTTGCAAAACGACCTATGAATGATACACCTATCTTTTGTTGATCTCTAACTTTTTCATTTTACGCTTTACGCTAACTCAAACTTTTCATTTATTATGTATAAAATCTCTCTACAGGTATTTCATAAAAACTTAGATAGAAATTGAACATGTTATCATTACATGTGCTTATTTAAGGGTAAAATTATAAGAAAATATTTTTGGAAGGGTAAATGTACTTCTAAAATATCTCTAATGGAAGGACAATCTTCCTAAAAAAAAGTTTAACTACAATATTACATTTAACTACTCATGTGATTAGAATATGTTTAATTTTTGTTTAATTTTTTGACAGAATACTTACAAATGAACTCTTTGCGTAACAGTGGAAAGTTCAAGATAAAATGATCACTAAAATTAAAAATCAAGGTCAACTTCAAATATAATATATAGTTTAGAGGGTAATTTGCAAAACTAAATCCAAAAAACAAATCATGCATGTTGTTGATGGGCAGCCGAGATCTTATAAATCTTGACCATCGTAACATGGCCACATTTGGTGTCCAAGAATCTAGGAGCAGTATTTTCATATATTTGAATTTTAAATAACTAATAAAGATTATCTGATATCCACAATAGAATCTAAAATATTGAAAATTATTTCTATATTCAAATTCAAATATAAAATATTTATAATTAAATATTAAATAAGGGTTATCATTTAGAAATCTATAAATACATAAAAATAGGCATCTGAAAACCCAACTCAAAATTTGATAAATTACATCACTTATAATTTTGAAAATATAGTGAAACCCTGAGCATCGAAGAGAGAACGTAGCTTTTTTATTCACATTGAACCTCTATAAATCTTTATGTTATCTAATTTCTGCACTTTATTTTTATTGTGTTTTGTGTTGTCTTGTGTTCATGAAAGTTCCCGAGGATCCCCATCATAGTGAAATTTGTTAGGCTATTCTCAGGGATCCTTATCACTATGGGACTTGTTTGGTGAGTTTTGTTTGTTAACAAGTAGTGCTAGAAAGAGGGTCTGAATCTTTGAACCTTACTAAACTAGTGGGAAAACCTTTTTAAGAATGGTCCGATAGCAAGACGTCGAAACCTTGATGCTGAGAATGCAGAGGTTTCCTTAGAGAACCTACAAACTACAGGTTGTGGGCCAGGAAGGCCAACGACCAGAATAGCTAAACTTGAAGGTCGTGTTGGAGAATTGATCACAACGATCAATGAGTTACGGGAGCAGGTCATACAATTACTCTATGGTCTATATCAAAACAACAACATTGTGATGGGAACTACTAACCATTAAGAGACCCTAATATTTAATAGTTTCGACCAACTTCCTGTGATGGTTGAAAATGTTTAACAATAAGATGCCTAGAATGACACCCATATTGAGGTGACTGGAGAGACCCGCAATAGAAGAGGTGGAGATATCATTGATAAGCAAATGATCTATTGGTAGTCAGCATAAGAGGAATTTATAAAGAACCCTCAATAAGAAAAAAGTCAGACCATGCAGTAACGAAAGACAAGAGCTGGTCTACCTCCTAGGCTACCGATAACAAATCTAGTTGTTGACTTAAGGGCAACCTAAAATTTGGGTTAGTCTAAGCAGTAACCTCTAGGATCATATTAGGTCTAGGTAGGCTTGGACGTAAGAAACCCTTGTTGTCACCTTTACCCTAGTCCCTAAATAAAGGGTAATCGGAAACATATGAGCGTTTGAAGTAGTTGGAAACTTAAATGAATGGGAAGCTCGAAGAAGAAGAGGAAATTAGTCATCTGTTCACTTTTAAAGTGATGGCTATACCTCTACTTGATAAGTTTAAAATGCCAAATATCTCTTTATATGATGGCACTATGGATCCTAATGATCATTTGATGAGGTATGATTCACACACTAGCCTTTATAGTATTCTTAATGAAATAGTACGTAGGGTATTTGATTCAACCTTAGCAAACTCCACTAAAGAGTGGTTTAGGAAGTTGAAACCAAACTTAATCTCAAGCTAGTTAGAATTAAAAAAAGCATTTCGAGTACAATATATTAGGGTGAAGAAGCTTTCAACCCCAAAGTAGCTGCTTATGTCTTTATACCAAGGCCTGAATGAGAAACTAAAAGATTGGTAGGCTAGATACAACAAGAAGGTAGCTCTTATCAGAAATTACTTGGAAAAGGCATGCCTATTGGGGGTAATTAGCAATATGAGTACCTATATCCTTTTTAGAGGTGAGCTAGATGCAAATCTAACAAAGACTTGAAAGGAATTCTTTTGTCAAGCAATAATATTTATCAATGTAGATGAACCCCAGATTCTGCGAAGCCAGATGCCGCACTTAGTCATTATTAGCAACGGAAACAACAGTGTTGAATCATATGAAAAGAAGAAGTGACTTACCAATGACATCCATGATTCGTTTAACAATATAAAACATCACGGGATCGATGATTGCCTCCCCTAGGCCTTGAATAGGTTTAAGACCCATACTAAATTGAATTGTGGTGTCAAGAATATCTACTATGATATAAAGGACAAAGATTTCTTACGGTGCTTGCCTCTGATGCAGAAAAGAAATTAGTCAAAGTATTGTAATTTCCACAAAGAAGTTGGTCACCTTACCTCGTAATATAATGACTTAAAGAACAACATTGAGGACCTAATTAGGCGCGATTACCTCAAAGAATTCAAAGAGAATTCAGAAAGAGGTAAGCAATATAACAATCATAGCAGAAAATGTTAGTTTTATTTGTGTTCAACATGCCGTTACTATTAATAAAAGTTCAACTTATTAATTTATTCAATTTCTTTGTTTTTGTTTCATGTATTTTTGGTAGCAACTACGTTTTCAATTGCCGGTAAAATGTATAAGCAATATATTGGTAGCCTACAATAATGAAATCTACGAACTTTACTAAGTGCAAAGAAAGCTATAGTCAAGTTACAATAACTACTAAGCTTTTGAACAATTCCCTTTTAAGGGGAGATTAATAAGGCGGGTGTTATAAGGCCACTCATATACCATACAATCATGATCACGATTATCACCAATGAGACTATTCAAAGCCAAAGCCAAGGCTCAATCAAGGATAGAGGGGTGCTAC
Source organism: Antiaris toxicaria (assembly GCA_035233585.1). Lineage (NCBI taxonomy): Eukaryota > Viridiplantae > Streptophyta > Magnoliopsida > Rosales > Moraceae > Antiaris > Antiaris toxicaria. The sequence goes on from CP141161.1 coordinate 13,327,806, forward strand.
TTGCTATAAAAAATCCTCAAATAATTTTTAAGAGGAGAACGAGAGGATGGTGCCAAGAAGTATCCTAAAATTGAAGAAACTCTATCAAAATTCCTCAAATAATTCCTAAAGGAAGAATGAGAAGACCAATGTGAAGAAATATCCCAACATTGAAGAAGCTCTATAAAAGTTCCTCAAATAATTCCTAATGGATGAACGAGAGGACGAATGTCAAGAAGCTATCCAAAAATCCTCGTCTTCAAGCAATTCCCTTTTAAGATAAGAACAAGAAGACGAGTGTCGAAGAGCCACTTAACGCAAGTAAAATTCCTATTGTTGAACAATTCCTTCTTTTAAGGGAAAAACAAGAAGACAGTAGTCAAACGTACATTCAATGACTTAATGCTATGTGGCAAGTCAATGACAAGGACAAAGAGATGAAATTTTGGAAGAATTAACTGGTTGATACTTAAAAAGTCTAAAATGACGTGGTGATATTTAAAAACGATGTGATTGTTCAAAAACCCAAGCCACATGTCGGTTACAAGGCAATCATGGCAAAGCCATTAAGTTTAATACAAAATAGGCCACTAGTCCTGATTGTCGGTAGCTGGAACCCGAAGCACTTCAAGGTACTAAGATCAAAGCACACGAGCTAGGTGATAGTTACTGATGGATAGCTGAGATCCCATAGATCACGACCATTATAACGTGGTTATATTTGCTAGCTAGGATACTAGAGTCAGAGAATATAAGTATAAGGTTTTCAGATATTTAAATTTTAAATAACCAATTAAGATTATCTGATATCTATAATAAAATTGATAATATTAAAGATTATCTTTCCATTCAAATTTAAATATAAAATATTTGTATTTAAATATTAAATAAGAGTTATCTTTTAGTAGCTTATAAATATATTAGAATAGGCTTTCGGAAACTCAACTTATAATTTGATAGATTACATTATTTATAATTCTGAAAATATAGTAAAACCTTAAGTACCAAATAGAAGATGTAGCATTTGCATTTATGACAAACATTTATAAATTTCTATGTTTTCTATTTTATATACTTTAATTTTATTGCATTTTATGTTCTTTTATGTTTATGATAGTTATTGGGATTTTTTTTAAATTTTTTGCTTGAATATGCTATTGTGGTTATTGATACATCGACACAGAAAAGTCAGCCAATGTCATAGCCCTTTGCACAAATTTTGAAGAGCTCGTAATTATAAGAACTTTGAAATTCGAATGCATGTTAAAATATGTTTTCTTCACCAAGTTTATTTTCCCCGTTAGCAGCGACATGAAATAGATTAGTGCACATGGGTGATTGAGCTGATGTGGTCAATTGAAATTTATTTATTTATTTATTTTTTGAGTAATGTTTCTAAACACACAACCTTTTAATCCGCCATTCATTTGTTGTTTTTTGTTTTAATGTCAAATGACTCAATCTGATTCTAAGGACCACCCTATTGCAAGCTGCATTGATGCAATCACTGGCATGTCTTACTCGACAAATGTCCTATCAAAATTATTCTAGATTTTTTATTTTTACAATTTCTGATCTTTACATGTATATGATATTTTAACTCTCTCCTTTATGTGTCCTTTGGTTCCACTACTTTTATGCCAAATCATATTCCACTTCTTCCCATTGAGACAAGGGGTCATGGACAACTAACAAAAGGTGGTGGTCCTTTCGTTCCATAAAAGCAGTTCCTCCTCTTCCCATTCTAACCCCTTAATCAAAATTTTCCTCTTTGCTGGATGGAATTCCCGATTGAGACTCCTTTTCACGTTTAATGATGTGACTATGGTGAGGGGGAAAAAGTGTTCTTTACCTGGTTCTTGTGGTTTTTTCTTTTGCTTGTTAAAAAAAAAAAAAAAAAAGGAAAAAGAAAAGGCAGTAGTTTCCTCGTGGGTGCCGTCTGTCCATTTAGAATTTTAGTGGAATCAAAATGACACAATACTAAGTTGGCGTTTAGGAAACAAATCTCATTTTAATTTTACTCAAATATAATATAATTTTATACCAAACATAAATTTTGTAACAGTGTTACGAAAATAATTACTATTTAAAATATTTTTAAAACAATCACATCAACTTTTTAATTTTACTATTTATCTCTACTTTTACCAATCATATTAACTTTTCAATTATAAAATACTTTTCATCCAAACACACATTTTATTCAAATACAAAACAAATACTTTTCAACCAAATACAACATTCAAAAAACAAATTTCATTCAAATACAATCAAAATACAATGCGTTTACCAAACGCCCCCTTAACTATTCTTTCGTTAGGTTCAGTTAAGAGCAATCTTATTCGTCATAGATAAATAATTTCTACAAAAGAAGGCACTTTTTAAGAGGGTCTAGGTAATATATTGTATTTATAATATATTTAAATATAATATTTATTGGAATAAAAAAGATTTAAACATGTGACATGATTAATAAAAATAGAAAGAAAAAAAAGTGAAAAAAAAGTGATATAATTAAGAAAGTAATAAATAATTATTATATTAGATTTAAAATATAATATGATTAGTATTTGAGTATAATACTTTTATATTTAGATAAAAATTACATTATATTTAAATATAATATAAATATAATATGATAAATAAATAAGGCATTAATATTAAATTTTGAAACGAGGACTTGATGATTTAAACTTGTATACTAGACTAACGAAGATCTAAAAAAAGACATCTATGATTACTATGCTACTATCAATAGTGGTCTTAATTCTAGTAGTCTATTTGGCTCAACATGTTGCACTTGTTAAAATCGACGTTGTGGAATAAGAAGATGGGACAAAGTGTTTTCAACTAATTTAAAAAAAAAAAGAAAACAAGAATCGTTTTGCAGATTCGTAGAAAATATCCAATTAAAACGACATTGTTTTATTATTATTTTTTGGATATCCATTAGATTTCAATAATATTACGTTCCTTTTTTTTATTAGGATATAATTTTGATATGATTTCAATCAGACAAATTTATTAATGATAAAACTGGACAGATTTGCGCTCTGTTGGTGGAGTAGTTTAAAAAAAAAAATTATCATCAATGATAATCAACATTATCAGGCCTATATGCAAATAACTCCACTTCCATCATGAAGAACTCCCAAAATAGTTGAAATATATATATATTTTTTACTTTTCTTTGGTAGAATATAAAAATTTGTGTACTTGATCAAGGCATATATTTATGCACAATATTGCAGAGCTTTTAAGAGAATCATGGCAATGAGAGAAATAATCTCATATAATACAAAGCTGCATGCACTGTCATATATTTTATAATAGCCCTACGGTCCAAATGCACGCATTGTCATTGAAAAAGAAGTAAGACTGGATTTTTTTTAATGAGAAAAAGTGAATGGAAAATTTTTTTTTATTGGGTAGAAAAAGTGAATAGAAAAAAGGTTTGAACTTTGAAAAGCGACAGAAAGACAAGAGTTAGAAACATGGTGGATTCCCTAAATCATATGATATTATCAGGTATTTATATCTACATATAGAATAGTGAATTATTTATTTTTTTTCAAAATCACTCTTTTGTCCTATTCCTCTTGCCTTTCTTCAAGGTCACTGTCAGCTCACTTTCTCAACCAGCCTTAATTACCTTTAATTCAAACTTCCGACTTCTCTCTCTCTCTCTCTCTAGGCTCACTTCCTTCTATGCATGCCACTCTCTCTGTCTCTGTCTCTGTCTCTCTCTCTCGAGCTTAATTAGCTTTCTTTTTACCGCCCAGCCTTTGTGTTTCAAAAAAAGCTGCCAAATTTATCACACCATTTCCATTTTTTCCCTCTATTCTCCTCCCAAACAACTTAGAACTTTGTCTTCTTCCATTTTCAATCAAAGTTGGTGATTTCCCACTTTTCGTTTTACCTTGTATATTGCATTTTCACCTAGGTTTTTTACATTCAGATATTTAAGAACGGGATTTTGCTCGCTGCAAAGATGTTACTCCGGTGCTGTTTTGCTTGAAAAGGCTGATTACAAGGTCAGAACTTGTTGTATTTCCTTTAGTTTAGTTGTTCCATCTATTTCTCTATCTGGGTTTTGAGTTTTTTTTTTTACTTGCTCTTCCTCTTCTTTGTGTGTTGAGAAATATGCAAAAAGAAAAACATGTATAAAAGGGTAGTTATTAATATTTGAGAATTCTCGTCGTCACCCATCATTTTATTTCCACCCCTTAAAAAAAGAAGTGTGATTCATGATACTCTAGCTTCGAAATGTCTAGGGGGAGAGAGTATAATTGTTATTATTATTTTTTGGGGTTCAGGAAAGAGCTGTGTTTTATTTTCAAAGATATATTTTCTTGCAGTTACCCTGAAGCTAAGAACTTGTAATGATTTCCTTTTCTTATTTATTTCTTTAGTTCCATTGAAGGCAATGTTAAGGAAGATAGTTATTAAGATTTGGACAAAAAAAAAAAAAGCAGTTTCAACATCCTTCGTGTGCTCAGTTCAGATCCCACTTTCTGTAATCTCGATCATTGATCTTCGTGTGATAAAAAGATTAGCTCCGGTTAATCAGTGTCAGGTTAGTGTTGATGATGATGTGTTTGTAAAGAATTACAAAATAACAAGTTAAATTTAACACAAAACATGGAATTTGTTGTCTTTATTTTTTTCCTAACCAAAAAAGGGTTATAAGAATAGAAGGTGAAGTAGAACTTTAACTTCGGGAGGCAGAGTATCTATGGTGGGACTCGCTCGAACCTGAGATCTTTATTAAAATAATGAGCAATCTTACCATTTCACCAACGGGCGGTGAATTCGTCACCAGCAAGCACATGACCGGCTCAAATAAACATTTTGCATGTGAATACGGAGCCAATGATAGGACCGGTGTAATCCTGTAAAAAGTTGGAACACCAAAGATTAAGGGGAATTTTCTGTGGAGCTCTATTAGTGTGAAAGAGTAGGACCTTTCGACCACCGGCCTAGTGGTCCTAATTCGATGGCCCTTTCTGCTTTTAACATTTGGAGGCGTCTCATATTTGGCAGTAGTCGTAATTCCTTTTCACTAATTCGTAAGCAATGGCTCTGTAACAATCTCGCATTTTGTTACTAATCTCTTCCATTCCATTAGTACTTTTTTGACTAAGAATACAAGTATTTTAAGGAATAGATGGTGGCATTCCCTCGGGGTAGCGCATACCTGTGTGGTATATGGATTCCTCACGAAGTAAATTATCTATAAACCCCGTCTACTGTTGTGGTAGGGACTCGTATTCAAGACCTTATTGAGGAGAACAAACAGCCTCCTCACCAGACGACATTAGTACCTGTATTTGCATCTGACAATGATCTTGCCCTTATGACTTGTGTGTTTTCTCTTTATAATTATTGGAGTTGAGCTATCTGTTGTAAAATTTAAGCCCCACAACCATGGTTAACAAGGTAAGTTTACCTCACAATCATTGAAGAAACTGACATTTTAGCTGCCCCATGAAGAAAACTGTCAGCAATATTTTCGCTGGACTATTTGGTGTGTGAACTTGTTTCTTTAAAATCTCGGAAATGGGTCACTAACCTTCCTAATTCCTGGTGGTTTGTGGCTTCGGATGATGTTTTGGAAGTGCCAAGTTGCAAGTGGTACCCCCACACATTATGGTTGGCTCGTTTGGTGTCATAAGGTTCTGTCTACCTAAATATAAATATAGTAAGGTAGCCATAACATAAATTGTGGTTTGTTTAGAAAACGCCGCATATGAGGAAGTGGGGAAAACGAGTAGTTTCTTATCTTCCATTTTTAGAGTGAAACGATTTGGTAAACCAGGTTTATTTTTACCGCATGTCTTTTTGGATCTGTAAGGAGCACCCAAGTGGGATTTTAAAGGGCATTGAGCTCCAGCTAGATTGTAGTACTATCACTGTTTTGCAGGTTATATTTTAGAGTGCTGCCTTATGTGTACGTTGTTATTACTGTACTTTCCTGTATTTTTTCCTTATGATTGCAAATTTAAAATGTGCAGATCGCTAGTTTCCGAGTCATCGAAATCACCTGCTCTTGTTCAGTCAGTTTAGTCTTTAAGGGGGAATCAAATGCCGAGATCAAGGTAAGAAACTTAGAATCGTCATATAATCATACTCGTATAATTTCCTTTGTTATGCATTCCAGTCGCTCTGGTTATGAGATTAAATTAAACTCTGTCGTATAGAACATATTTTCTCTCTCTTGTGTTCGGAGTGATTCAATGACCTGGATTGCATTCTTTCTGGTCTTTTACTTTCTAAAATGATTGGTTTAGTGTTTCTCTGACGTGTGTATGACTCTTCTGATATATATATATATAATTCTTTTTTGTTGTGCTAGTAACTTGAGATGAAAATATGTGTACTTTTGCTTCTGTTGAATAGGGGATCAGAAGTGTCTCAAAGGCTATCTACTCGACGCCCGCCTCATCTGAGGACATCAAGTTCTGATTCAGATCCACTGCATCATCGACCAATCACTGACAGGAGTCCAAAGGTAGGAGACCGCCGCTCCCCAAGAGGCGCTCAATCTGATCCTGCCCAACAGAAGAAACTTGGTACCCGCATTGCGGATTTAGAGTCCCAACTAGGGCAAGCACAGGACGAATTAAAGTTTCTGAAAGATCAGTTGGCTTCAGCTGAGGCTGCAAAGAAAGAAGCCCAAGAACAGTTGGAGAAGAAAGCAAAGAAACCGGTAGTAGCTCAAGAGGTAGTAGAGATCCAAGAAAAGCACCCTCCAATCGGAACTCAAGCATCAAATGAAAGTGAAAGTTGTCCCTCAGATGAAGCTGCGAATGATAATCAGGAGGAAACTGATGTTTTCGAAGTCCCAGTGGAGAAAATGACATTCGAACCCCAAGTTGAAGCTACCCTACCGACTGAAGAGGTTCAAAAGGTCAATAAACCAATTGACATTTCTACCGAACCTCCACCAGAATTGGAGCTAGGAAAATCAACCTTACAAGAGTTGTCACAAAAGAATGACGAGATAACCGTGCTGAGAGCCAAACTCCAAGAGAAGGAAAAGGAAGTACAGGCGTTTGGTCAAGAGAATGAGAGTCTGAAGAATCAGCTGAGTGAAGCAGCTTCAAACATCTCATCTGCTCGAGCCAAGGAAGAGGAAATGACCCTGAGGTTGAGCCAACTCGGGGAAGAGCTGGACACAAGCAAAGCGAACGTGGCTCAGATGAATGAGCAGCTGAAATTGGTGGAAGCTGCGAAAGAGGCGTTGGAGACCGAGATGAAGAAGATCAGAGTGCAGACGGAACAATGGAGGAAAGCAGCGGATGCCGCAGCCGCTGTTCTTGCTGGTGGAGTTGAGATGAACGGGAGGATCCCGGAGAGGTGTGGTTCCATGAATAAGCACTTTGGTGGAAGCTTTGAGCCACAAGCTGGTGGCCACTTCATGGGGTCGCCTGCTGATGACTTGGATGATGGCTTTGGTAGCGGAAAACGAAAGGGTTCGGGGATAAGAATGTTCGGTGACTTGTGGAGGAAGAAGGGCCAGAAATAGGGAGATCTTTCCATGATTCGTTGTTGCTGTGTTTTGATGGTAACGAAGCAGTGTCTTACTGTTTCATACTTAGTTATAAGGCATATTTACATTCTGTGACAATTATTTATATCACGTTCTTGGCTCTTTTGTAGGGTGGTATTATCACTAAGTACTTGAAAATGTGGTACCTAATTTAGTGGCAGTAGTAAGGTCAGGAATCTCTTCTATTAAAGAAGGTGCTGACTTGCCTAAAAATGCAGTTCAACAACCTATTTTCGAATCTGCAGTTATTCGATCATGAGATGTTTCGTATTAAACGACAAGATAAAGCTTCTAGTGAGGAATCATGTTTTAAAAACTGGAAACGCTTTCGTACCAAAACATAAAAGGAAAATGCATTCTAATCATGGACATGATCCGATTTCTGAGTCTCTGAAACATTGGATCGTTAAGGAGAGAGATAAGCTCTTGTATAAACTCTAATGTATTCAGAACCATTTTGCGTCTTCTGCCGTCTTTTGATTGCACCATAACTATTGTTAGACCAACTTCTGCAGTCAGCAAGAGATTGGAGTGACAGTTTAGAATAAATCAGGGATTTTCAATTAAATGGAGTTATGTAAGAACTAAGAAGAACGAAATGAAAGCTGAAAAATGCTCATTATAAGTAATTTTACCCTCCACGTATTCCTGTATGATAAATTGTCTCGGCATGTTCCTTTGATACATGAATTCCAAACGATTAATAATTCAATTCAGTTTGTGCACGCAACTCCATCTCATTCTTATTGTGTATTGAAATTTTGTTGGATTGTCTGATTTGTTGATTTGTTTTTCTTTCGAATTTTTTCAGATGCTCACCCTCCTGACGTATTGTGCTTGTCGACTTTCTGTGTTTGGCCCTCCACTGGCCTTTTTTTTTTATACTATATTCACACTTTTCTGATGGCAAAAAAAAAAAAAAAAGGATAAAGTGTCGTGGCAAGATTTGTCTTTTTGTTTCTAAAGAGCATCACGGCCTTAAGAGTCTGAAAAGACATGAAAAAATGAAACACAGGGAAAACGCTAACCAATATGAGAATGTTTGTTGGATGAATAATTTCTGTCGATTTCGTCACTTTTCAATGGTGGGAATAATGATTCCGCATTACCCATTTTTAATTTCGCTAATTCAATTTTATTTATAATTTTCTGTTCCCTTTTTTAGATTGTGTAACAGTAACTTATCAATCAGTGATTATACGGCTGAACTTGCATTTCATGAGTTACTACTTATCAAGTGAAACTGAACTTATCAAATGAGATGCTTGTTTCAAGAACAAAAGGTTAAAACTGCGTGTGGACGAAAGATTTTCCTTTTTTAAAATGAGAAAAAGTTTTATAAATAAATGTTTATTTTAAAATTTTTTATTGTTATTTTTATTTTGAAAAACACAAGGAAATTTCTCTTTTTTTTTCTTTTCTAAATATGTCTTCTATAATAATTTTTAGAAAAAAAAAGAATTTTTTTCTAATATTCTCATAACATACATTTTCTAATACTAATTTTTTTCATTCAAAATAACTTTTTATTTAAATTTTTTTTTTTTTTATACATTCAAATACTATCGTAATTTTAAAAATAAAAAGACTATTTTATTAAAAATAAGAAAATTTTCTTTTAAAAAAATGAACTACCCACTTAAACCGGATAAGACAGAGAAAGAGGGATGTGAGATATAAAAAAATAAAAAAATGTTAATTTAGCGAGAAAAGTAAAGTTGTAGAGAGAAAAGGGCATTTAAAGGCAGACGAAAGTTCAATAGAAATGGCATCCAAGCGGTCGTCTACACAAAAACAACTGATGTGTAAAATAAAGTGAAATGCCAAATTTTTAACAGGGGACAACTATAATAATAGTAAATTAGAGACAATAGATCTGAAGTTCTTCGTAAATAAATTTTAAAATTGTGTCCCATAATAATAACCTCCTTCATAGATAAATGAACTAATTTTTTTATTTTAAAAAATAGCTGTTAATTAATTATTCAACTACAATCCAACCATAAAAAATACAATCAATATTAATCAATTACTGATTAATCTTTTTTAAATGATTATTTCTTAGTTTTATGAAATTTCTATCTTTTAATAAAGGAAAATTTTCATTTTTGCGACTTGTGTTTTATTACTTTTATAATTTTATCCAATAAACTTTGATAGCTGATAGAAATATTCCTTGAATTATGAAAAATTGATAAAAATACTTTTTAAACTATGAAATATTATTATCGTTACTCATTTCGTCAGTTAAATAGATAGAATATTTATTTAAAATTTAAAAATCTTTAATTATGTTTCATCAAAACAAAAAAATTTGAATTAACTTTATTATAAATATAAATTTAGATAAAAATTGATTAAAATTTTTTTATATTTTCAATTAACAACCTATATATGTAAGTGAAGTATCAGATTTTATTAAAAAATCAACATTATTTATTCATAAAATATAAATTGTTATAAATTTATAAATTTATAAGTTCAAGTAATAAATTATTAAAATTAAAAATTTAAATATAAATAATATTGTGATAAATTTAGGTACACCATTAAAAAAATCCTTATTAAAAGCTTCTTAAAAAAGCCTTTTTTTTTTTATAAATAAAACAGGAAAACAATAATAATGGATAGTTTAGGTAATATATTGTATTCGTATTGTATTTAAATGTAATGTATTGAATGTAATATGTATTTAGATAAAAAAATATTCGTATTTTATTTAAATATAATATTTATTTAGATAAAAAAAATTTAAATTATATTATGTGTGGTGTAATTGATAAAAATAATAAAAAAAATATATGATATAATTAATAAAAATAATAATTAAATAAAATAATAAATAGTGATTAAATTAAATTTAAAATATAATTGAGTTTACGGAGGAGGGCCTGAACACCTCATCTGCGTATGACATCACACGCAAGCATCAGTAGGGTTTCTGGTTATAGAGGTTGGGGGTTTAGAGAGAGAGAGAGACACGGTGTTTGCTTCTTCTGCTTCATTCATTTGATTATCAATGGGGAAGAAGAGAGAGAGGCACCAGAATCCGCAACCCTTCCTAGCCGACGACACCGATTCTGTGTCGTCGAAGAAGCGCTCGAAGTCGAGGGAGGGTCGCAAGCAGCTTCAGATGGAGGAGAAGCTCCTCTCGTCTGGCATGAGCTCCAAAATCCTCAAGGAAGCTCTCATCCAGCAGAGAGAAATCGAGGACGAGCGGGTCGAGGCCCAAAACCCCAACAATTCCCTCTTAACCGTCGCCGAAGAGCCTCTTCGCCACGACGACGGCGACGACGCCGACGCTGACGACAATATTGATAAATTCAAGGGATTTGACGAAACTCAGAGCCGTTATGGCGATTATGAAGTGAGTCTTGTTCTAAATTCCAATTTTTGGTCCCGACTGTTGGTTAATTTAGCTTTAGAACCCTGACAAGAAAAGTCTTGTTGTGTAAAGAGATTCTGTGATTATTGGTATGGATTTTTTTTCCCAAACAGTTTTTCTTTGTGGGAGAAAAAAAGTTTTTTATTTATTTTTTATTTTTTTAAGACTTTTTTTGGGGAATTGGTTTAGGTGATCAATGAAGAAGATGAGAAATTACTGGAGGCATTCATGTCGAAGGAGAGCGCAGTTTCACAGCGTACTCTTACTGATATCATTGTTGCAAAAATTAAGGAGAAAGATGCAAAAGTCTCTTCAGGTCTTAGCATATTATTTTATCAGTTTATTTATTTATTTTTAGTTATTTAATATTCCTTGGCTTTTTCATTTACTAGTGATTAAGAGTTGTTTTTCTTTCTTATTTTTAATTGCAGAAGTCCGGCCTTTGCCCAAGATGGGCACTTCCGCTATTGAGTTATACAAAGAGTATGTGTGTTAAGAATCACAAAGTTATATCAGTTTAATTTCTCTGATAGACCATCTTCAATGCATGTGTCGATGTTAATGCTATATTTGTTATGATAGAGTGTGAAAAGTAGCATTATCTTCCTTTATATTCGAATGTGTAATGTGATTTCTGTTGCTATATCTACTTGTAAAAGTGAACTTTTAGCATTTAAAAATTTAAAAATAAAAAATAGTGTCGTAATTCCATGAAAATGTGAAGACACCAATCATGAGAATTAAATGTTAAATTTGTCATTGGCTATACCTTGTAGCAAATTACCGCAATGTTTAGCATGTGGAAAATTTAGCATCAAAGATAGTACTCCATTGGAGAGGGCACTTTTTTAATTCAATTGCCAAAAATTTACCATTGGCACAACAATATGGCATTGTATTGGAGATGCACTTAGATATAAGGAACTGCTAGTGATTTTGTTTGTGCACTTTGTATTTTGTGTCATAAAGTTACTGAAGGTGGGCATGATCTTTTGCTTTTAGTCTTGGCAGGTTTCTCAATAAATATACAGATGGTCGATTGCCCAATGCATTTAAGCGCATGCCTTCATTGCCAAACTGGGAGAATGTCCTGTATGTGACTGAGCCTGAGAATTGGTCGCCTAATGCAATGTACCAAGCTACGAGAATTTTTGCTTCCAACTTGGGTGTTAAAAAGGCGGAACGCTTTTACAAGCTTGTGTTGCTCCCTCGGATTAGAGAGGATATTCTGAAGAATAAGCGATTGCATTTTGCTCTGTATCAATCTTTGAAAAAGTGTATGTACAAGCCTGCTGCCTTCTTTAAAGGAATACTATTTCCCCTTTGCGAGGTACATAATTATCAACTTATCATGCTTGACCACCTAGTTTGGAGATCCTATTCTTCATGGCCTTTCTAAGAGATGAAAGATTATTCTTATGCAATTTTTTCTTTTTGTTAAACAGTCAAGAACATGCAATCTGAGGGAAGCTGTTATTATCGGGAGCATCATCCAAAAAGTTTCGATTCCTCTTCTTCATTCAAGGTTTCTCTCTTGCACTGTCATGTTTTACCAAAGCGTGTGATGTTGTATGCTGCAGTTAATCCTTTGTAGCAGTATTGTTATTCTAACTATGCATAAGTTGATAATTATTTGACTTATTTATATGAATGCCCCCTAAACTTATCAAATTTGACAATTTAGTCCTTAAACTTTTTTTCTTGGCAATCAATCCTCTAAACTTATAATTTTTGAAAATTAAATTCTTTTTGCTTAAATCAATTAAAATTAGGACAAAACTTACATATTATAGTCTAAGAGGGACATTGTTAATCATTTTTGCTTAATTTGAATACAGGTTTCTTTTTAATTATGAGTAATTATGAGTATAATTTAATCAAGTTAGAGATATCAAAGGAAATTTTATTGGAAAGAAGCAAAAATGATTAACAACACTCCTTTTGAACTATAATGTGCAAGCTACGTGTAAAGAATCATCCAAATTTTAACAAATTTGGGTAACAAGGACTAAATTATCAAAAATTATAAGTTTAAGAGGCTGATTGCCAAGAAAAAAAAGTTAGGGGACTAAATTATCAAATTCAAAAAGTTTAGGGGGCATCCGTACAAATAAGTCTAAATATTAAAGTTAGTGTTAGGTTATTAATATTACTTTTTTAAGGGTGGATTGTGTCTTTGTTTTCGTTGATAATCCTTGTAACAGTATTAGTGCTCCAACTAGAAACAGCTTGATAAATCTTCAAGGTAGTGTTAGGTTATTACAAATTTTACTTTTTCATTTTACCCCCTTTTTTTTTTTTTTTTGTGGATGATGTCTTTGTTCTGTTGAAACTTGTATTTTATGAATTTGTTGCACCTTGTAAACATGTTTTGATGTTTTTAAGGTTGTGGGCTGGGGGAATATTCATACTGCAGTGGAATTTAATCATGCTTCTTTATTTGTTTGCAGTGTTGCCCTCTTAAAACTATCAGAGATGGAATATTGTGGAACAACAAGGTATTTAGCTCTTGAACTAACTTTTAATAATCAGAATGAGTTAATCAATGCCACTGCATTTTTTCTTGTCTTCACATCAATTGCTATACAAGGTTGCTTTTATGCTATGTAGATGGTTCTGTTTGTGATGTCTATTTTCATCATCATGGTTATGGTTCCATAAGTTTCATTTGGCAAAAGAACCGAAAAATTGTTAGTTAGTTCCTTATGTAAAGATAGAATATTCTACAATAAAGCTTATTTGAAGTGGTCCAGGAAGTTGGATGTTATTGCTTTAAAGTTAGCAGTTGAAAGCTTTGAATAAGTATTAAAGCTTGTTCAATTAGCATTCCCGTTTCATGATAGTATTTTCTTTAGAAACTACTTGACAGTGTTCTGTTTTACATTCTTGCAGCTACTTTATAAAGCTTCTTTTGGAGAAAAAATACGCTCTACCCTATCGGGCACTCGATGCTCTTGTTGCTCATTTTATGAGATTTTTGGATGATACGAGGATGATGCCTGTGATATGGCACCAATCGCTTCTTGCATTTGTGCAAAGGTAAGCTAAATTTGAGTTTCTGTTATTTTGAAGTGATGGATGGAAGATTCTTATTGTTATATTCGTGAGAAACGAAATATGTTGTGTTCACTGATAGCTGACTCTAATTACACTTCATGTCTACCTGCTAGTTTTAGGAGTTTCTGAGTGGCGTCTTTCTTTTACCTCTTAAACAGTTGGTTGCAATTGCTTGCAGGTATAAGAATGATTTGCAGAGGGAAGATAAAGATGACCTGAGAATGCTACTTGAAAAGCAAAAGCATAAGCTAGTGAGAACTCTAAAAGAATTTTCCTTTTCTTATTTGCCTGCGTAATTTCTTGGCAATTTATAATAATATTTTACTTGATTAAATCTAGGTTACACCTGAAATTATCAGGGAGCTAAATAATAGCCGCAATCGGGGTGAGAAGGAGGATGATCTTATGTTGATTGATATCCTTTTCTGGTTTCAATTATCATAATTATTTTATTTCATTTTTTGTTTTATCAAAGTTTCTTTTAGATTTAACCGAAGTAATGATCTTATTTACATGTTTTGCCCATATGATGGTTTTTCTAATAATATAGTTTTCCCATTTGGATTTAATGAATGGACAGCTTTTGTCTCCTTGACTTCGTATTACCTTCTCCCATTTCTGTGATCAATAAGACTATTGAGGAAGATAGGTTTGACATTCCAGAGGTACCCATGGAAGAAGACTGATTAATTACGTGGTATGATATTTTCTTCTAATGCAATTCTTGAGTTTTTGGCCTAATTTTGGATTCTTATTAACTTACTCTTTCGGGTTCGCAGGATTTGGACGGTACTCTATTCTCAATTTTTGTGCAGTTTGGGTCCTTATTGGCATTTGGTGAGTGGTGGCAGCATTTGTCATTGAAAGTATACATGTTTTCCTGGGGAAGACAACAATTTGGGGCTTTATATTTTTGTTTTTATAATTTTTTTTCTCTTCTAATCTTAAGTTATGTATTATTTAAGAAGCTTCCAATGTGTGTGCATATTGAATATACCATGTGGTGTTCGGTTGGCTAATGGATGTAACGGCTGAGTGTTTTAATATTAACTTTCTTGCGGTATAAATCTTGTTGTTCAAGTATTTTGTGCTCAAGAATCATTGCATTTACCATCAATTCCCTATCCTTTTGCTTATATTACCTGATATAGGCATTTGTATTTTACTTTTCTCGGCAGCGGAAAAGTACAAGGATGGTGATTAAGAATTTTAATCAACCACATTATTGTTTATAATATTAGAGGTCTAGAGTTTGAAACTACTTTATTGTTTATTTTATATATTTATTTTTATCTAAACAAGCACACTCACACACAAATAGGTATCTCAATAGAGCGGGATTTAGGGATTGCTTTTCTATCCCCATCCTTGACCCTCAAAACTGTTCCCATTCCCCTTTACCCCTGTTTGAGAAGGGATGGGATCGGAGTTGGAGATTCTCCGTTTGTAGAAACCTTCTTTATACCTGTACCATTTTTCATTACGTAAAACTATATGTTTGAAAAATACACAACTTAAAATAAAAAATAAAGTAGAAATTCATCATTAATTCAGATCAAAATCAAAGGTTTTTACAAAAATTAAATTCTAACAGGCAGGTGACACAAAGGAATGTATTGGTACCCATTTGGTCGCTTTAAGTGGGGGTGACCTCTAGTCATTATGTTGAGTTGGTTATTTTGAAGTTTCTTTGGTTGTGTTTCTACCAAGTTCTCAAATTGCTAGTTCTTCTATCTGGTGCATGAGTCACTGTCCTAAAACGGCCTATGAAGTCTTCAACACGGTTCATTCAGACATTGCCTTGCTTTCAATGGTGAAAAGTGTGCATCAACTTGTAGCGGACACTTCCAACATGTACCGCGTTGCAGTGTCGCTGGTCCCCAGCTACGTTATAATCTTGCTCCGGCCCCAGTTTCATGGTGGGGTTGGCTAGATTCTCTCTCCCCAACTTATCTCTTTTCAGCATATTATGGAGTTGATTAAGAAGTGATAATTTGCTGTCTACATATATGTATATATATATATATATAAGTATATCGAAGTCTATAGATTTAATATTTTTTACCAGTTTTGATGCATATCTCTGAAATGACGATACACTTTCGAAATTTAACCAAGATAGGTGCAAAATATTTTTGTTTCTAAGGATTTTCATCGGCCTTGAAGAAAATATTTTTGCAAATTCCCGTCGCAAGGCTAACACGTCCACGGACTAACGACGCCAAAAACCATCTATATTAATTACCAGAAAACCAACTTTGTATTATAACTTGACAAGTCCTTTCTCGTAGAGTCATTTAGTTATACAGTCAACAAGGGGGGAAAAGCATTTATGCTTTCTCAAAGGACGGGAAAAGTTAGAAGACAATAAAAACCCACTTTTAAAACTATTCAAGGGGAGGTAAATGAAATCCAATCATCCCAAGAAATGATTAAGCTGATCTGCTCCATTAATTGATATCTTCTAATCATGAGTTTGGCCCATGATTAATTATTATTGGTATCCATAATATCTTCTATAACTAGCTGACCTTGCATTAGATTTCCTTGCAAGTAATGCAATATTCTCACCCCATCATCCTCTATAATTTGCACCACGTAACATCAAAATAATGAGCCACAACCGGAATTCCCTGTTCATATAATAATTATGTGGCACCTGTTTTGTGTTCTCTTTATTTTCTTTTAATTTTTTTTCGACAAATTTTGGTTGGATTCCTTTTCCCGATGTCCGAGTATGAACGCTAAACTGAAGAGAAAGAGAGCCTTCCCAAGAAGAAGAGTCGTGTTTGAAAATCAGCCATTGCCTCATTGTATGTTTCGGGAAACGAAGAAACAGCAATGGCCCTGTAGATTAAGCCATGTCGACTAAAGAACAAGGTTGGAATGGCTTGTAGCGGAGACAGAGAAGGATGTTGTACGGCCCGGAATGTTGGTCCCCTTTCGTTGACACCGACGTTTGTAGGCAAACAACTAAACAATGAATTTTAGGTGGTGGTGACCTTCGTTTGTGACGTTTTGTTCTTGTTATGGAGAAAGTCCGCGCGACGAAAAACGCGAAACGAAACGACGACGAACAGACTGGTGATAAGGTCGGTTATGGTTTTAGTCCTATCATGTTGTGTCCTTGTTCCCATTGACAACCATTTTTAGACTACCTTCTCTCACTAGCTTCCACTTATTGATGTGTATTCTTATCATGAGAAATTTGTTTGTTTTATAGCTATTTCGTTTAGATCGGTTGCACACAAGAAAAAGGAAAACAGTTAGAATCAAATAGTCCTTTTTAGTTTATTGTCTGGCAATTTCTACGTAAGAGTATGAAAATCAGTTTTGCATATTTATTTATTTATTTTCATTTGACGTGATTTTGATCGATTTTAATGTTTATAAATATACATATGTAAAAGGCCCCTGGCCCATATAACCAAATCTTCTGAAATGATAGAAAAACATATGATGCAAGTTCTGGCCCCAATAATTCGTTATGCAATTTGACATAATCTTGAGTATTTTGGCATATTGTTTTGTCTTACGGACTAAGCGCCTCATTGCTTTATTAACGAGAATAATAATATAAAGAGAAGGTTAATAAAAATACATAACATTTACAGTAGTTCAACTTTGACAAAAATTAATTTTACAAGAGAATTTTAACCACCATAAAATTTCATTATGATTAAAAAATAATAATATTACAAGATAATCATACCTCATATCTCTTAGAAAGCCTAAAAGACAAATGTAAAATCTCTAATACTATAATATAAGACCGATCTGCATGCAAACTCTATATTTGGGATAATAATTAGGCTCATATACTCAAAGTTAAATGATTAAAAAATTGACATGGTACCAAGACAAAATAAGACCTCGAAAAAACTCTATAGGATACCATCCTCCTTCAAATAAGAGCTGGCTTCTTCACTAGAAGTGAAAGAAAAGAAAAGAAAAAAAAAAACATATATGTGGATGACAAAACTTCCATATTCAATTCCAAATCTTGGATACAACGCATAAACTAACCACACATCATTGATTGATTCTTCAAGTTGGGGATTCCATATGTATCATTCCAAGCATAATATCTCATGGCAAAATTTCTCAACTTCATCGAAGATCTTCTTTCTAATTACACAAGAAGGCGTGCCCACACAAAAAAGCACATGCAAGAGTGTGTTTAATCAATCACAAAGAGAGAATTAAAAAAAAAAAGAGCTGCAATATTTTAATAGTGAAAAGAAAACCAAATTGAAAAGACATCTTATTTCTTATCCACAAAAGATGAAGACAAATAAACTAAATATGATATTATTTAAACTTCATACAGTTTGATGCATGATTTTTCATGGCTATACACCAAACAAGAAGCTTCTTTCCAGCTCCTTTACAAGACAAGAGTTTATACAAGTACAGCCAATAAGGAGAAGGCCCGGAGATGTGGGACAAAGAACAACTTGACTAATTGTAAATTTTCTTAATTTTTGCCTTAAATTTCCAAAAACCCTTGAAGATTTCTTCTTCCTCTTCTCTTTCATCTCTATAAAAAGGCAAAATAAATCATTTACCTGTAAAATAGAACTATTGTTAGATGAACAGAACAAGGAGATCAATATTTCTCTTCTAACAAAAATATTAAGAAAATTAAATATAGCAAAAGTACCTATTGATCTTTTGCAATGAAGAACTGCTTCATGGATTGAGCTCTCAATATCACACACTGTGCTTGGACCTGGTGAACTGCAATTACTCAAGCTCTTAACTTCAAGCGTTCTCCTATCAATATCATCAACCTTTGTGCTCTTCTTCGATCCCCCAACTTTTCGCCGTCTAGTTCTAATCAGATATCCGAAAAGCTTTTGTAACACTTGCTGAAATAACATCCTTCTCTTTCTTCTAAAGAAGCAACAAGAGCAGCCCATTTGAGCATCCTGATGATTAGTGAGTGGTCCTGAATCAGAAAAAGAGGACAGAACCGAAGTGTTTGAGTCCGCGGTTCTAGTACTAGAGAGTCCTCTGATTGGGTCTACAAAGCTGGGTTTGATCAGGCCATTGGAGAAAAGCTCATCAGCATGAACAAAGTTGAGAGGGGGAGATTTTTCAGGAATTGGTGTATCAAAATCAAAGCTCGTGTTGGTGGTGGATTCAGTAAGGACGTTTGTCAAAGAAGGTCTTGTGTTTGACAACCAACCGTCTGAGAAGCTTTCAACGGCTAAAGGCCGAGAGGTGGTTGCTTCCATGGAAGCTTTGAAAATGGTACAAGTGTCTGGTTGATTGTTGAATCGGAAGAAGAAAACACCTAAGCTTGTTTATATAATATATATATATATGTAGTTATATATGTAGTGTGGAAAAGAAACACGTGATTGGCTATCTTAAAGTTAGAACTCAACCAGTGTTATGGTGTCTGTGAGTGCATACATTGTCTATTCTGTCACGTTCAGTCAGGGGACAAATGGAACAAAAATACGCAGCCATGATAATGTCTTTTTGCCTTGCTTTCAAGATTTCCCTATCTTAGTTAGTTCCACAAGTCATTTATTTATTTATATATTTTTTCTTTCTAATATATATAAATATAATATATGGAATAAATGTTGGTATAATAATAATAATAATAATAATAATAATAATATTGTTGGAACACTTATTTTAATTTCCACTTTTATGTTAATATTGAGTTGTCACATTTTTATCAACAAATATAAGAAAAAATTAGGTTGGATAGCTAATTTTGATCATCTAATTTAATAGATAGTCGATTTTTTTTTCATTAAGCAAAATACCTGTTTATCATTTTTTCAGGTTTAATTAATAAATGATTGACCAACAAAATCAATAATCTACGTTATAATTAGTTACTGATTGACTATTTAAGAAAAATAATTAATCATTTTAAGAAAAATAACTTTTTAATTAATTTTTAAAAACTTGAGCAATTTATTTAAAAACTTATTAAAACAAGACTATTTAGTTATAAATCTTAAGTATAATTTTTTGTTACTAATTTATGTGGCAATTTTTATTAACAAGAAAATGACATTCAAAATCGATACAAAAAATTAAGGGATAAGTTTCATTTTTACTCCTTAAATTTTAATGCTTTTATAACTTTGTCACATAAACTTTGAAAACTAGTAAAAATGTTTTGTGAACTATGAAATATTATCATATTTACCCCTTCCATAGTTAAATAGATGAAATATTTTATTTTTATCTCCTAAACTTTAATACTCTTGTAACTTTGCCTCTCAAATTTTGAAAACTAGTTTTTGTACTCTTCAAACTTTAAACTGATAGCATGAATGTTCTTTAAACTTTAAACATTTGGCAAAAACATAAATTCTTTAATACTTTGGCCATATAATACTTGAAAAAACTTTATTTTTATTTTCTAAACTTTAATACATTCAAAAATTAACTCTCCAAATCTAAAAATGATTAATGTGTGCATTAGATTTACTTTTAAAATTGAAATTATTATAAATAAAACAAAAAAAATAAAGGAACTAGTATATTTTAGATCACTCGAACATCAAACTGTTAATAAAAAATATATATCTCTAGTTTTATATTTTGGTTATATAAAACTTGGAAAAACTTTATTTTTATCCCTTAAATTTTAGTACATTTGTAATTTTATTACCAAACATTAATAAATTAATGCTTGTACCTCTTGACCCTTAAAATGTTATTAAAATCACTTATATTTTATTAACTTTAAAATTGATGTGACACTAGCATAATAAAAAGTTAATTTAAATTAAAATCTTTATAACTACAAAAATAACCTTAAAAATCTATTGAGAGATCTAAATGTATAAGTTTCTATTTTTTTTTTTGTAAGGACTTATATCTTTAAAAATAAATCTAATGAAAGCATTAATTATTTTTAGGTTTCGAGAGTTAAGTTTCAAATATATACTAAGTTTAGCAAGCAAAAATAACGTTTTTCTAAGATTTATATGGTAAAAATAGTATGAAAGAATGTGTTTTTTTTTTTTTTTTGCTAACGGTTTAAAGTTTGAAGGGTATTTTTGTAATCAATTTAAAGTTTGAGGGGGTATAACCATCATTTTTCATAGTTTGGAGGGCAAAGTAACAAGAATATTAGCATCTATTTGCTAAACGCATTGTATTTGCATTGCATTTGAATACAGTATATTAAATACAATTTACATTTGGAGGAAAAGTATTTGCATTGTATTTGAATGCAATGTGTGTTTAGAATAAAAATATTTAAATTGTATTTAAATAATGAATATGTGATGTGAGAGGTAAAAATAAAGAGAAAAAAGGGAAAGAGAAAGAGAATATGTGATATGATTAATAAAAATAAAAAAAAGTAAAATAATAAATAATGATTGTATTAATTTAAAATATTATGTGATTAATGTAATATTTTTGCGTTTAGATGAAAATTATATTATATTTGAATGTAATGCTGGAAACAAACAGGAGTTTAAAGTTTAGTGGAATATTTCATCTATTCAACTGACAAAGGAGTAAAAAAGATAATATTTCACAATTCAGGGAGCATTTCTATAAGTTTTTTTTATAGTTCAAAGAGCAATTTTATCAGTTTTAAAAGTTTAAGAGATAAATTTATAAGAACACTAAAGTTTAACGAGTAAATGAAATTTATCTAAAATTAATATTAGAGTTGATACCTGTGATAATTTTCACATACAAAGGTATAAACATATAAATATAAGTGTGTATATTATTGTTTGTGTATGGATAGAAAATACTACAGTACTCTGCAGATGCCGTTTTATAATATTTAATCGGTTGATTTGCTAGAGAAATATGAATTATAAAAATGAGGGGTATATGTGCTTTTTTTTTAATTTCCTTAATGACAGATATATGTTCTTGTGTAATGGAATATCTTAAAGAGCATTACTGATGGTGTTATTTTAATATCCAAGATTTATTCTTTGTTTTGGCACTAACAAATTAGATATGTACGATGGCTCACAATTTTTGTCCCGACAAAATCCTATTTTATAATTATACTGGGAAAAAAAATTGCTATTAGGTTAAGCCAAAATATATTATTCGAGAAGAAGGTTAAGGACAGAAACGAAAATGTGGGATCGTTTCTTTTTAATATTTTTCGCTTACATCTTTGATTGTCGTTTTCCTAGGATTTTGTCATTAGTCTATATTGTTGTCGTTTTCCAATTTTTTGCCGTGTCAAGTTTTAGTGTCGTTTGCAATGTTTGTCATTGTCGTGAACAATTTTGAATGTCGTTTTAAGATATGTTGTCAGGTGCCTCATTGTCGGTCTACCTATACTTGTTAAATTATTACTCTTCTGGTTAATTTGATATTAAATTAAAGATTTGAAATTAGATGAATAGAATTAGGATTTGTCTTAGATTTGGAATTTTTTTGGTCTAAAATGGGGGTTTTCTAACTTCACATGAGATGTATATAGATTTTTCATGACTAAGGTAATAGGAACTTAATCTACATAATATACAATGTAACAGTTTAAAAAGTTTAAAAGGTAACTCTTCAAAATTCAAAGTTTAGAGAGAAGGTTGTTAAATGTGGATAAATTTAAGGGAGTCAGTGTTAAATATCATATTTTATTGTTTGACTAATGCTATGACACACAACAAATACACACGTCATGTCAGACGTGAAGAAAAAATTAAAAAGAAAAAAGAAGGGGTTAAAGGCATCCCTAACATTATTCTAGTTGCTTTGTGACCTTCTTGATGTCGTTTTGAGCATATTCTCGTTAGACATGTTATCGTTTTCATTTTCGTTGTAGTAATATTTTTTTTCCTCAGAGAAGTATTTATTTTATAGTTGACATGTTTTTTTTTTTTTAGTTTTACTTTTAATTTTGTTTTTTGTTTTTTGTTTTTGTGCTTTTTTTGTGAATGCCTCTTCATTGGCCCTTTTTTTTCTTTTTTTCTTTTTTCTTTTTAATAGATCCTATGTTGCTTTTATTTTTGTTGTTTGAAGATCATATTATTGTTTTAACTTTTACCTTTTATTGTTCGACTTAAAAGTTTTGTTATTGCTTTCTGCTTTTCATCGATTTCCACCCTTACTTTTTTTCCCCCTGTTTCGCATGCCATCGTCATTTTAAAATCTGTTGTTTTAAGATCGTTTGACATACTAATCCAAACTGGATTTTTATATCTAATTTTTATCTTCTTTTATAAGTCAATAAAAATTTTAATTCGTTTGAAAAAAATCAACCAACTTAATTATTAAAATTCTATTTTAAAATTAGTTTTTCTTTCTTTATTGTTTTTGTTGTTTATTATTGTCTACCGTTTTCAAATCGCTTAAATCTTCTGTTGTCATTTTTCAGGTTTTGACAGCCAATTTTCAACTCTGTAGCTCTGTTGTCGCTTGCCTCTTTGTTGACTTGTGTTTATTGTCATTTACATCTTTTCTTATTGTTTTTCATTATTTGTTCATGCACTCTTCTTGTGGTTGTCCGATATTAAAGCATCTTTAATGCAAAAAATAAAATTACAAATTGACATTTGAATGGAAAAAAAAAAACTCTCTAAAAAAGTGTTATATTTAATGTAAAATTTACCATATGTTAAATTTTATAATAAATTTAGTATAAGACATAGACGATGCCTAATTTAACATTTCATTCTTATTGCTATTGGTTGTTGGCTGACCTTTTATCATGTAATTATTGTAAAATTTTAATTTTTAATTTATTTAAATACTAAATGTTTACGTTTATAAGTTTTAAAATACAATAGTAATGATAAAAAATAAAATAAAAACAGCATTAAAAGTAGTATTATACATTGAGTATAAAATAGGATTATATAATTTTTCGCACCTTTTTTTATAACAAATATAATTAACATAGATCATTGGAAATGGTATTACTGTCTAAATTTAGACACTATATTGTATTCTGTCTTTTTGTCATTTACATGCCTTTAGCTTTCCTGGTTGTTAGTCATTTTAAACTCTCTTTCTGTCCCTCCATAGAGAACTTGCTCCAACCACGTCTCTCTTGAAGCGGGAATGGAGACAGGGATGAGAATGGTTATAAAAAACAGAAATGGGACGGGAAAGTATTCTCCAACCCCGCTCCTTTGCCATCCTACTGCTCTTCACATTTTTTGTTTTCTTCTTGTAAATTTATTAGGGATTACATTAGTAACAACTTTAAATTCCTGTTTAATCATGTGATACCGATAATACCGATAGTTTATTATAAATATATCAATATGGAAAAGCCAATTACAACAGTTTCATTTGGAATTTGGGACAACTATTTTTTAAGGGAAAACTTTTAGGGATCTAGCTGAATGGAAAGGAATATTATTTGGATATTACAAGTAGCCCTAACATCCACTATTCTTTTTTAAACAAAAGAATACATAAATTTAAGACAAAAACACAGAAAAATATTTTTGTACACCAAGTTGCACTTGACAAAAACATATGACCACACTTGTTATAGAAATTTCCAGTAGAGCCTTCACATTAAAAAAGTAAACATTAGAATCAAAATTCGGAGCTAGTATTGGACAAGAGCAAGCAAACAGGGAAAAAGTTAACATAAGCTTTTTTCTAACTACCAAGCCATCTTCGTCAAGCAAACATCACTATTACCATAAATTCAGGACATGAGAACAGATGCATAAGACACAATAAAAAGTCAAGATACACACACACAAATATATATTTTTTTCAACTCATGTCTTATCAGAAAGACAAATGTTTCACTATAAAAGCATGTTTTCTGAACATAACACAGCACTGAACCAACAAATTAGTTTTTTTGAGACTAGTCCAAGCCAAACTCAAACAAAAACCAATGGTATCTTACTCATTAAGCTCTCTGAAATTCCTCCTTTTAGCATTTCTAATGCTATAAGCTAGTTCAAACGCTAGCAAAATCGCCGTCTATTGGGGACAGAATGGAAATGAGAGTACTCTAGCAGAGACTTGTGCCACTAGAAACTATGACTTAGTGAACATGGCATTTCTACCAACCTTTGGCAATGGTCAAACTCCGATGATGGACCTATCCGGTCACTGCAGTCCATTAAGCAGAGGCAGCATCGGTCTAAGCTCTGACATAAAATCGTGCCTAGTCAAAGGCATCAAGGTGATGCTCTCCATTGGAGGAGGCGACGTTAGCTACTCTCTCAGCCCCCTCATCTGACACCAAACACATCGCAACCTACCTTTGGAAGAACTTCTTAAGGGGAAACTCGCCTTCTTGCCCCTTCGGGCCAGCAGTTCTTGATGGAATTGACTTCGACATTAAAGGTGGGACAAACCAGTACTAGGGTGATCTTGCTAAATACCTCTCAGAATACAGCAAAAGGGGTAACAAGAAAGTGTACCTAACCGCAGCCCCTCAGTGCCCTTTCCCGATGCTTGGATCGGAGATGCTCTTTAAACAGGCCTTTTCGACTACATTTGGGTCCAGTTCTACAACAACTCTCCGTGCCAATACGCGTTTGGTGATGTTTCTAAGCTTGAAAATGCATGGAAAAAGTGGATTTCTGATATCCCAGCAAAGAAAATCTGTAAAAATTGTCTTTAATAGTGAAAACTATCACCAAATCCCTAGGATTTTTCATGGTGCATCATCAAGAATCAAATACTAAATACGAAAGCATACTCAAATCACTCATGATGGAAACGAATCAAGATCCTGCGGTTAGTTTTTCAAATCTTTACGTTGTTTCTTGAGTTTCTTTTTGGGTGTTTTTCAATTTTCTCTGATGATGGGACGTCAGAGTGAATAAAAACGTACGTATGATTTAGGGATCATAATCGTATATAAGTTAACTGTTTGTTAACTTTCATTATTTTTATTTTGACCCATCATAAAATTAGAAATAATAGATTGGTCTCTACACATAAGTCTCCGTACTTTAATTAAATCATTTAAGACCCAAATTACTTAAATCTTATTTGATCACTTAAATTGGACTCAATCTTAATATGATAGCCTTTAATATACGATTATATACATATTATCCATACGTTGGATTAAAACTCAACAATACATGCTAAATTAAAATCCAACAAGATCTTCCTCGACTTGCCTGCTTTACTGAAAGTAGTAAGCAGTGGATTCATCCTCGCTAGTGATCTCATTTTAAAAGTTCTTCCAGTTATTAAACACTTTTCCAAGTATGGAGTAATTATGTTGTGGTCTAAATATTATGATGAGCAAACTAGACATGGCTCTTCCATTAAAAGCCAAGTCTGATCAAACTCTTGTTATTTTCTCCTGTATGTTTGGATATCTTCTATGTTTGCACTCTCTCTATGTTATACATCAATCCTTTTCTTTTTCCTTTTTCCATTTTCCCCCCTCCTTTCTGAAACATTATACCAGTCTAATTCCTGTATACTTCTATGGCATTATGCAGACTTATCTCATAAAGTTCTATGGCACTACGCAGACTTGTCTCATAAAGTACAAATACTGACATTAGATATGCTTTTCTATTGTTAGATAAATAATATTTGATAAAAATATGACAATTAAAAATGGTTTCCTACAAATAGAGTAAAATATTTGCATACTATTAAAGATGTCTTTGTACTTTTATCATATCGATATTGTAGTGTATATTTCTAAACATTGGATCTCATTAAAATCAAATTAAATCAGAATAGTGATGTAGGACAAGAGAAGATAGAATAACAAGATAAAAATAGAAACTAGATAAACAAGATGGAATCAAGGAGATAGAAATAGAAACAAAAGAGAGAAATAAAACTAAAATTAAGAACTCAGAAGCTCAATATATTCATTAATTAATAATTGATCTCCTTCTTAAAAATTATAATTGGTGAGGTAATTATAAAGATAAATTCCTTGTTAATTATAGAAATCAAAAAGAGAGAACCTAACTACCGAAAGATAAAAAGAGAAATAAAACCAAAATCAACAACTCATAAACTTAATATTTTCATTATCTAATAATAAAACCCTTTTTCAAAAATTACTATCAATAAGCAATCTATAAAAGGTGAGTATAGCATGATGTAACATGATTAATATATAGATTCAGTCCAACATATTAATTAAATGGACTATATTTGATGTGATTTTTAGGTACGAAGTACGCTAAGAGTATGAACATGTTAAAGGCATGATATGAGCACAAGCACGAACATGGACACTATAAGAGGCATGAAAATGGTACAACAATGAATACTTTTTTTATGGTATTTATAACAATTATCACATAAGAATTGTGATTTTTTTTTTAATGAAAATTTCATTTATTTTGAATTTTTACTTAATAAAATTTTAATATTGTAGTTTCTTTTTTAACAATATGTTTTTTTTTTTTTTGTTAAAAATCAATGTTTTGTATTGCATACAAAATTATTTTTCACATTTAATTGAATTTTTTGTTGTTGGACATGATTAAAGCATGAATACGTTAAGCGCACGACATGTTTATAAATGAATCATAGGCCGGGTTTAACATTATAAATAAAAAGATGAATGTGGTGTAACATGATACAGCTAGTAAATGAATCATACGAGTACGCCATGGGGCAAAATAAATGGACTCAAAATAAATGGATTGGGTCAAGGCAAATCTGCCCATTTGATATCTCTAAGCTCTGATATCAATTGATATAGGATAAGATAGAATAACAGAACAAAGGTTGAATCTAGATAGACAAGACCAAATCAAGAAGAGAACAAAATACTGAAGGATAGAAAAAAAAAAAAAAAAAGAAAAGAGAGAAATCAAACCAAAAACAAGAACTCAAAAACTCAATAATATATTCATAAATCAATAGTCAACGCTCTCATGAGAAATTACAATTAGTGAGGCATGTATAAAAATCTAAAATAACAAAAGATAAATCTAATTAAAATTTAAGTAAAATCTAAATAATCCTAAAATATAAATATGAATTTACAATTAAATACTTAACATAAAATATATCCTCGTAGATAGCTGTATAAAGCTAAATTCTTATATCCTAAGTATGTGTTTGGCAAATTTGTCCACTCAACTTAATTTTTGTCTTCTTCTTAAAATCAACTAATTTTACTAATTATTAATTTCAATTATAATTAACAAAAGATAAATCTAATTAAAATATAAGTAAAATCTAAATAATCCCAAAATTTAAGTATAAAAATCTAAAATAACAAAAGATAAATCTAATTAAAATTTAAGTAAAATCTAAATAATCCTAAAATATAAATATGAATTTACAATTAAATACTTAACATAAAATATATCCTACTAGATAGCTGTATAAAGCTAAATTCTTATATCCTAAGTATGTGTTTGGCAAATTTGTTCAAGTTGAAAAAACTCAACTTAATTTTTGTCTTCTTCTTAAAATCAACTAATTTTACTAATTATTAATTTCAATTATAATTTATAATCTTAAATTTTAAAAATTATAAATTTGTATATTCAAATCTGAATAAGATGATTTTTTTTAAATTATATAAAATTTTGAGACATATGAAACAATAATATATTGATATGTTTTTTCAAAAAACATTTCAAATTTTATATTTTTAACTCAATAAGTCAAATGTACACAAAATAAACAACTCAACTCCAATTTAAAATTTTTAAACTTAAAAGCATACCAACCAAACGCATGCTATATTTGGTTTCTTCATTCTCCATGGAATGAGTCATCAGTTAAAATATCTTCTTTTTTTTTTGGATAAAGACGCCGTGCAAAATTTCTAGATATTTCATGATAAATTTCAGTGACGTAGAAAAATCGAAAAGCTTCAATACTTATCAATATGTTCTAATATAAATAATTGACTTTTGTGCTTTTAGTGGCCAATAAATATAAATAATTGAAGCTTTAATTCGATCCTTACCTTTTATTTATTTGATACCTCTAAATTTAAAAAATAAAAAAAATTTTATTTTAAAAAAAATAATCTTCCTAAATTTTTGTATTTGAACATCTAAAGTTTTTCATTTTTAAAAAATGAAAAAAAAGTTATCTAGAAACAAAAAGTTTTCATCCATCTAAATAATTTTTCATTTTTAAAAAAAATTCCAAACAACTTTTTATTTTTCATATCTAAAAAATTTTCATTTTTTTAAAACGGACCTCCCATCCAAACCAATCCTAAATTCTAAGATTTTTTTTAAATAAAAAGAAAAAAAATGGTTGGGCAAACAGTTGACAGAATTCGCACTTTAATATTCATGAAATTAAAATAAGAGATTAAAAAAAAAAAAAAAACGTGTATGTGGTATGTGCACAACTATGTTAAACACCATTCACAAACTAAATAAACAAGACGAAATCAAGAAAAGATTAGAACCAAAAAAGTTACAAACGAAATATAAGCGGGAAAATAAAACCAAAAATCAGAAGGTCTTCGGGTCAATTCTGCAAAAGTGCTTTCCATTTTTTTTTTTTTTGGTTTTTTTCTTCCAATTTCAGTACTTTTTTTTTCCTAATCTCTCTTTCTCGTTTTAAAAAAACTCAAACTTCTAAAAATATATAACTTTGTTATTTTAAAAATATATAATTTTATTATTTTAAGTTGAAATTAAATAATTTTATTTAAAATTTACATAAAATTAAAAAAAAAAAAACAAAACAAAACAAAATCTATATTACTATTTTTTTTCAATAAATTTCAAGTTTTTACATTTTTTTTTACTCCAATCAATTTATTTTCACTAAATACACATTTTCAAAACTTAACTCATCTTTAAACTCTAAGACTCCATCTCTATAACCACTCTCAAACGGACCTCAGCATGTTCATTAATCAATAATCGACTCTCCTCTTAAGAATTACAGTTGTTAAGGTATTTATAGTGATCTCAAATAAACCTAATTAAATTCTAAATAATCCTAATATAAATCTAAATTCAATATTGAATAATAAAGAAAAAGTACATGCTAATAGATAAATCATATGAAGTTATCTTAAATCTCTTTTTTTTTTTTTTTTAAATACAAGTTTGACAGAATCTAACACAAATATAATAGTTAAAAACAAAGTGGGCAGGGGCATTTTTAAGTCTTAGCTACTACATGGCCAACCTGGCTAAGTTTTAAACAGAAATAGAGCATGTGACCAAATCTTTGTGGCAACTCTATTAAAAAGGGGAGATAATCATGAGTTTGATATTATATGGTTCTAACGGTGTGCCTCTGCTAATAATAATATTTTTAAGCAATAGTTTGGCATGGCTGGCAGCACATGAAAACGACATGATTGTCCAGTTGGAGGACTAATGACTTGTTCCTTCCACTTAAACAAAAGGAAATTTCTGCGGGACACCCATGTTCCGTACTCAAGGAACATAAAATATGCCAAAAAAAAAAAAAAACCTGTTGACTTTTTTTTAACCAAAAATTGATAAAATTTTGCGACGTCGCAACCCATGATAAACTTATCATTACATTTAAATATAATATACCAAATATAATTTATATTAAAAAAAAGTATTAATATTATATTTGAATATAATGTATATTTAGATGAAAAGTATTTGAATTATATTTTAATAATAAATATGTGATGTGATTGGTAAAAGTAAAAAGAAAAAAAAGAGAGAGAATATATAATATAATTAATAAAAGTAATAGAAAAATAAAATAATAAATAGTGATTATATTATATTTAAAATATAATGTGATTAGTATTTGAATGAATTACTTTTGTATTTGAGAAAAAATTACATGACATTTAAATGTAATGTAAAAAAAAAAAGACATACATCAAACACGTTATTAGAATAATTTATTGTTTAATTACACATTTTTTAGAGTCGTTACAAATAAGACTTTTTTGTGCATTATTATAAATTCGGTTGCCTTCCTAAAATGATATTTTTGGGTTATTAAACTGGGTTTGCCGGAAAGCACTTTGATAAAATCAAGTTCGAAAGTGAAAGGTGCGTATATATCGTAGGAGGTTCAACTAGACTATCTGAGGTATCTATGACCAAGCAATTAAAGTTTATTATAAAAAAATAAAAATAAAAAAAGAAAGAAAGAAAGAAATAGGAAGATAATATTTAATGCAGTAGATATGAATAAACCAATGAAATATTAACTATTTACTAAATAAAGGGACCACGTAACAGCCACATTTATGAACCCCCATTCAAAATTCAAAATTTAGATTTTTTTTTTTTTAAATATAAACGTACTTGCGCCTTCATTTGAGTAAAATTACAAATATATCCCTTTGTGATTAGAAACTTTCTATTACACTAAAATTATATCTTAAATTTTTGTATTATATGGAGAAAATATTCTGACCACACCTTTCAATATGATACACTCAATATACGTAATAGTTTCCTGGAGACTTATTCAAATTATCTAGAAAGATCTCGACACGCAATTAATTATTACTCTATAGTCTCTATGTATATATTATTCTTCTGTCATGTCAATCAACGAAGCCCACCAAACAATAGTCGTTACGCATTAAACGGCAATTCTTTTATAGTGGCCAACTTGTGATATTTTGACAATCAACGCAATGATACAGTGACAAAGAAGTCCCATGTAAAGGAGTAATTTCTCTCAACTCACAGATATTAATTGTGATGTATGTGGTTGGAGTCTTCATCATCCTTCATGATGTGTCGATAAACTCCTACAACAATATCAGACTAAAATACGATGACAGCACCAATCTTAAACATGTAAAGTAGGTCTACCCTCGAGATAGTGTCAACGATCAATATTTTGACAGCTAATTGCTGGGTCTACAAAGACCAATCTCAGAGCCTTATTTTCTCATTGCTCTTTCTTTGTCGCTTACCCCCCATGACCTGGTCACAAATGCAGTTCACGACCATTTAAGTAAAACGGCAAGTGGAACATGAATGAAAAAAAAAAACCCTTAAAAAGTGGAAATATAATACTTTCTCGGATGCCTGTTGCGTTGGTCCACATCCAATTTTCACCATTTGACATTGACTAATGACAAAACAAAATAGCAGTTAACAAAAAAGAAAACAAAGAAAAAACAAAGTTGGTGCATTTGGTGATCTGAAAGAATTTCATGAGAATGTGGAAAGTTTTTTTGTATCTTAGCAAATTCCCTAATCGTTAATCCACAAACGTTTATAGAAATCACATAAGATTGGAGATGAATGAACTTCTCAGCCACGGATTCTAACACAGAACGACAGCCATTGTTGGGTTCTGTTTTCTCCTATAAAAAGACATGCACTTTGGCCAACACCATAACCAACCAACAAAACCAAACGTACAGATTCAGTCATATAGCTCTCTAATTACATTTTTCATAAGTCTACAACAAAGAATGGCCACAAAGTTGACAATTTCCCTAGCATTCCTCAGTTCACTGATTCTAGTACTGCTGATCAAGACTGAGGCTGGAGGAATCGCCATCTATTGGGGCCAGAACGGTAACGAGGGAACTTTAGCGGAAACTTGCGCAACGGGCAACTATGACTATGTAAACATAGCTTTCCTGCCAACCTTTGGCAATGGCCAGACCCCAATGATCAATCTCGCTGGCCATTGTGACCCGTACACCAATGGCTGCACCGGATTAAGCGCCGACATAAAATCTTGCCAAGCGAGTGGTGTGAAAGTATTGCTGTCTATTGGAGGAGGAGCTGGTAGCTACTTCCTTGCCTCTTCTGAGGACGCTAGGCACGTAGCGAAGTACCTTTGGAACAACTTTTTGGGAGGAAGTTCGTCGTCTCGCCCCCTTGGGGATGCAGTATTGGATGGTATTGATTTTGATATCGAAGGAGGAACAAACCAGCACTGGGATGAGCTTGCCAATTACCTAAAAAAATACAGCAAAAAGGGAAAGAGAGTTTACTTAGGCGCAGCCCCTCAGTGCCCTTTCCCTGATGCTTGGATCGGCGATGCACTTAAGACGGGCAATTTCGACTTCGTTTGGGTCCAGTTTTACAACAACCCGTCTTGCCAGTACTCGTCCGGGGACATAACCAATCTTGAAAATGCATGGAAGCAGTGGACTTCTGATATTCCCGCCAAGAAGATTTTCTTAGGACTGCCCGCTGCTCCTGAAGCTGCAGGTAGCGGCTTTATTCCAGCAGACGACCTTATTTCTAAAGTGCTCCGGGCGATTAAGAGCTCTTCCAAGTATGCGGGAGTTATGCTGTGGTCTAAGTACTATGATGACCAAACTGGATATAGTTCCGCCATTAAGAACGATGTCTAGATGCTGAAATTACGCTTTCACAGTCATGCTGTGTGTGGGATTGTATTTCTTCTATATTTATGTGTTACACTTATGTATTAGAATTTACATAACAATTTGCTCTTATTGATTGTTGATTATAGTTTCTCGCGTCTATCTTCATCTCCTTGAAATCATATAAATTTTTTTCGGACAAGCTAGAAGGGGTTTTATCCAACAAGATTGCAAGGAGATCCAAATCCTCTGTTTTCAGTTTCTATACCACAATCGTCGGTTGCGTTTCACTGTAGATTTGTGAGTTACAAGGACAACGAATACCAATCAAACAAAGAAACAATACTGAAGACAATGCCTACAAATTGTTTTCCATCTGAATCTATATAAATCAAGCTGATAATATAAAGTAATAAAGATAGATGAAATCAATGCTAGTTCTGAATAGATTTCTATTAAACTCAAGCTGATAATGTATAGTAAACAAAAATGATAACATGTT
Organism: Antiaris toxicaria; assembly: GCA_035233585.1. Classification (NCBI taxonomy): domain Eukaryota; kingdom Viridiplantae; phylum Streptophyta; class Magnoliopsida; order Rosales; family Moraceae; genus Antiaris; species Antiaris toxicaria. The sequence continues at coordinate 13,361,440 of CP141161.1, forward strand.
CAAAGCCGCAACAAATTGACAGTCATCATCAAAAGTTCATTAACTTATTAATGGGGAAAAAATTGATCAAATACGGGGTAAAAAAGGAAAGAGATCATGAAAAGGCATCTCCCTAATATTGCGACTCTTCAACCGTGAGTATTAACCGCTTCCCAAACCAGGTTCTTGGGGACGGGGTTGGCCAGATCCCTAGCCTGAAGTGCAGCATTTCTGAGAGTCCTAATGGTGGAAACATTAGCATCCCAGAAGGACAAACTCCGATACGGCAAATTGTGCTTCTTGCAAAGGTCCCTCACAATAGGGGAGATCTTCCTCAGTTGGCACCGCGGCAAGCGAGGGAATAAGTGATGCTCAAGCTGAAATTGCAGCCCTCCATGGAACCAATCCATCCAAGGGGAGCAAGCAATGTCCAAGGTCCCGCTCGTCTGCTTCTCGAACCAATTGTTCCCACTCGGCGGCCCAAGATAAACATCGGCGGAGAAATGGTTCAAGCAGAACTGGATGTGCTGAATCGATGTCACCGCAAAGCTCACAAGGACAAACATCACCCTCTCTGTCCAATTGGGTAGGCAAGAAACTAGGAGAGGATACCAAGTCCAGAACACAAGTATCCCCATTATGTTCAACAACCTTTCGGGGACGTTCCTCCTCGAGATCAAGAGCAAAAACGTCTGGACGAACAGATTGATCCTCCCAACACACATGACTGGGTAAAATGTCAAGTGCTGGTAGCTGACCAGGAACCTGGACAAAGAATCAAACTTCAACTTCCTTCCATAAAAACACGAAGTAATGGAATCGAAGAGGCTCGAAGAGACGGCAAAGATCGGAATGTGCTGAAGATCCGGATCATGGTCAAGGCTATTGCAGGCAATGTGGTGAGCATTATGAGTCCATTTCCACCAAGCAATGCTGATCCCAGTGAGGCAATTCCCAGCCAAAAGCTGAGCAAATCGGTTGTATCCGCGGCTGGTCATGATCTGGTAATGCCCGGAATCATGACCAACATAAGCGCTCTGAATCCAGAGAAACCCCAACAAGGCAGCACAAGCCATATGAACCCAAAAGCTCTCAGACGACAAAACTCCAAAAACAACCATAAACATCATAATGGCAACGCATATCAAAGAGTACATGATTCCATGACCTTTTTTCTCAAACAACCCGAGTTTCGAAATCTCGTTGTAGAGTCTGCGGTAGTCCCTGGAGATCTCGGAGACATTGAAATCTTTGAGGTAAAAGCCAGTGAAGAAGGTGTCTAGATATTTCCAGGCACTGCCTGGGTGGTAGGCAATGAAGGCGTCTGTGGCGTCCTGACCAGCCAGATTCAGGAGAGGAGCGTCCCCGCCGGGGTGATCCTTAATCCACTCAGAGATATCGTAAACCTTGCCTTGGATAGAGATCCACAGATCCCCTGGTTTGTTGTGAGCTTTGAGTTCCTCAGAAGTGATGTACTTCTTCTTCTCCTTGTTCATCATCTCACCGTCCATTTTGGATCGAAAAAACAAACAAGAACAATAACAAAAGAAAGAGATCCGCAAATCAAAAACAAGAAAAATGGCCCCTTTGAGAGATTTCTTGGTAATGGGGGTGGTGTTTTTTTTTTTTTTCTGGTTTTTTAGAAAAAAAACAACAACCCCATAAACCTCATGGGCGTTTTCTTGTTTTGATTTGGGGTTATTTTTGTTTCCTTCTTTTTGTTTTTGTTTCTGTTTTGTTGGGGTTGGATTGAGTTGTTTTTTGGTTTGTTAAGAGGCTGATTTTGTAAGTGACGAACTTAGGTTAAAAGGAGAGGTTGAGAGTTTTTGTGTGTAAACAGCGAAGCACGCGGTTAAACACAATGCCCGACCGTTCTGAGGGAAACAGAAAATCAGGGACGCGTTTGAAATTATACTTGGATTACATGTGGGTCATTTTTTCAGTTTCTCAAAGTTTGTAGACAGATTAGAATAACGTGGGACCCATATTTTCAGAAACTGCATTTATGACATCCAAAACAGAGCAATTTTCATTTTTGAGGCCAAGATATTTTTTTTTAATTTTGAGGTGGAGTTTGGAACATCAATGGAATTCGAGTTTTGGAAATGGGTTAATATTTGTTTTTGAAAAAAATTAAATCTTAATAAGTTTATGTTAATGAATATCAATAAATTAAATAATATAAATATTTAAAATGTGTATGTTTGAAAAACAACAAATATGTATATCTTATTTTATTTTTTAATTTAAAAAATATATATATAATTTGATTTAAAATAAGAAAATTATTGATTCCTAACTTTTGAGTTTTTTTAATAAAAAATAAATATTTAAAAATATAAATAGTAAAGTTAATTTATTTTTAAAGAATAGGACAAAATATTTACAAACTCCAACTTGAGTAAAGGTTTCAAGGAAACAAACGTTTAATTTTTAATTTTTAATTTTTAATTTTTAATTTTTAATTTTTGATTTTTTTTTTTGGTGAGATATGTTGGGGTAAGCGTAAGAATGGCGGGCCTCACGTGCCGATCAACTTGGATGCTAAGATATACTAGAATATTTTCAAAATCTTTTTACTTTATAGATTGACATTTTTCTTTTTTTCCTTTTCTGAGGGAGCTTTATTATTATCGGGGACGGATATTCTCCAAGTTCTCATTGACTCGTTAATCAAACCCAAAGCTTTGATCCGCTTGAAAAACTTGTTAGCACCTTTTCAATGAAAATATCCCCTTTTTGTTGATAAAAAAAAAAAATACCCCATCTATTATTTTTAATTACATACGTGAATATCCATAGCTTTTCAAATGGGGAATTTATATCCATCCCCTTTTACATTTTTTTAGGGAACCATTCCCTTTTATCTCATGCTTATTATAAGTGAAAATACCCTCCAATTGGTGTTCTAATTACATATATAAAAAATATATATAAACTATGTCCTCGTCTTTTCAAATGGGGAATTTCAGTTACATTCAGTTTTAGCCCATCCTTTTCAAAGTGACGATCTATTAATTTTCTTCATAAAACGCAAAAGTGGTTCACAAAAATAGAAAATGGCCTCTTTTGCCATACTCAAAAATACAGGTGCCAAGGTCATCTTTTTTGTTTTTTTGCATTCAAAAAGTCTTCTTATGTGTGCGAATGTGTGTTTCGTTAGCTTTTTCTCTCTTTTAAGTAATATATATATATATATATTTTTTTTTTGTTTTGACTTTTGTAACTTAATAGTTAAGATAAGAAAACAGGTATATACTAAAGTATAAAAGAATATCTATTCAACAAGATTCCATTTTAAAATCTAAAGAGTGGATGTAATTATATCAAGAAAAATATAATAAAAAACAAAATTTGATAAATATCCAACAAATTAAACTTAGGTTTTATTATTTTTAAAAGTCAATCAGTTTCTATTTATAATTCTAATCATAACTTAAAATTTTAAATTTTAAAAATCTATAATCTTATAAATAAGATTTTTTTTAAACTACATAAAATTTTAATACCAACAAAATAAGACCGATATTAATATTTTTTTATTAAATATATTTTAATATTTTATATTTTTAATTTAAACTAATTAACCTTATAATTTTAAAACTCAACTCAAACGAACGTCCAAAAGCATTGTAAAATTAAACTCCTACCATAGAATAATTTCTCAATAAGTGTATGCCTTCAATTAATTTATTATTAATTCCCAAGAAAAGCCTGCCATGATATTTTCTTCTCCGCCACTTTATTACACGTTCCAAGTCCTGCACTAGAAAACACGTTTTGCCAGTAACCCAACCGACAAAAAGAAAATACTGATTTCCTTGTTTTTGCAATTTTTCCTCAATTTAATATTTAAATTATAGAGCTGTTCGTCGATGATAAACGGAGAATGGTCCACGAAAGTCGAGATTTTCAATCTATTTTGAGAAAAGAAGCGGAAAAAGCAAGTTAAAAACCAGATGTCTTACCAAAAAGAAAAAAAAAAAAAAGTAGAAAACCAGATTAATAATTTATTATATATTTTTGTCTAAAGAAAAGAAAAGAAAAGAAAAGAAAAGAAAAGCCAGATATGAGACAGAGTCGTCGCTCCAATATTTGCTTTGCAAGTTGCAAGTGATAATGATTCCTCGTCAGAGTCCCGTCACACGACCCTTGACAACCGTGCTTATCTCCAAATATGCCCTCCTCGCATGCCAATTTTGGGTGGGCTTACGGTTCGTTTGGAAGAGTCATCAAGATTGACATATTTAAGGCCCATTTTAAGAAATGTTTAGCGATGGTGTTTTAAGATTTATATGGAAGAATTGATTATTATTTATATAATATGAATTAAAATAGATTAAAATATGAAAGTTTAAGGGGAAAAAAAAAGAAAAAATAATGTAGTAATTTATGAGAGATAAATTAAAATTTATTCTCCTGAACGAGCTATTAGAGAATGAGTTGAAAATATGTATTTGAGAGACTTATGAAAATAAATTATGATGTAGAAAATAATGTAAACATTTGAAATTTTCTTAAAAATATATATTAAATAAATTTTATTTTTTTTATTTCTTCGTTGTGAATATTTTAATATAATAATCATCTTATTTTAATTTAAAATAATAAAATTATAAATTTTTAAAATTTGAGTTTTTTAAAAATAGAAAAGAGAAAAAGTGATATGTAAAAATGTGAGTATTGAAAATGAGAAGGTAAAGTACTGTCTAGAAAAATCTAGCAAACATGCCCTTTGATTAAAACGTTTGAATATAAATATTTAGGACGAGAATATTTGAATTGTCATTTGAATAGATATTTGGATGTTATTATTTAGAAACAAAAATTTGGGTGTAGGCATTTAGATTTTTGTTTGAATAGTTGGTTAGGTGTTTAAATTGTTAGAATTCAAAAAGCATAAAAACTTGAAATATAATTGAAAAAAATCAATATAGAACTTGTTTTATTTGTTTTGAAATTCTATGTAATTTAAAAAAAATCTCATTTGGACTTGTATATGTAAAGTTATGAGCTTTTAAAATTTGAGTTATAAAGTTGTAATAATAACTGTAAATACTGAAATTATGATTGATATATCTCAAAAGACCATGTAAATGGAATAGTAATCATTTGATAAATTGACTCAAACAAACTCAAGGTTAGGAGCAGAGTCAGAAATCTATTTCAGTGGGGGTGTATACCAAAATTTTTTAAGGAAAAAAAATAAATTTTAGTATGGACAATGTAAGAATTTTCAATTTTAGTAAGGAACAAAACATAAATTTTTAATTTTAGTAGGAAACAAAACAGAAAAACCATAAAGTTTTATCGATAGAATTCATTTTAGTCAAGGCTCTATGGGGATTATATAAGAATTTTTTATTTTTATTATGGGTAAAATATAAAAAATTATAAAATTTTTGAGAAAAATAAAAAAACAAAAAATTTCAATGAAGTGGTAGCCCCTATTCTTCCCCAAATAAATCCACCCCTAGGCAAGGTTAAGAATTTCTATGTATTGCGTTATCAATAAAAACTGTTGTTTTAATCCTTGGATTAAGTAGCGTTTGAGGTTGTTTTGTTTGTAGGTTCAAACCTAAAATTTTCATATTAGTTTTGTTTCTTTTTTTTTGAAAAGTCAACTAAAATTATAACTAAATCAATCAATTTCAATATAAAATTTCATTTCGTTCCAAATTCAACCTATAAATATTTGAAAATGTATTGAGTGAAAAAAAGTGAATGTTTAGTTGAAAAATGAACTGTTTAGAGTTAATAGTTGGGTTAGATGTGTTAGGTTGATCTTTTGATCGAATTGGTTGGATTCAGGTTATAATGAGTTAAGTGGGGTGAATTCGTCGAGTTCGTCAGGTTGTTGGATTTTTTGTTCACCTCTAATTATCATCAGCACATTTCATGTCCAAATATATCATGAAAAAACCAAAAAATAAAATTAAAATTAAAGGAAAAAACGAAAAAATGAAAAAAGTCTCTTGCTCCCTATCTCTCTCCCTGTGTATGTCTCTCTGTGTATGGGCGCATGAGATCTCCAAATCACTGACGAAGCCTTCATCACTCCGCAAATGAGCTCGACAACCCACCTCATTGCAAACCATTGTTCAATGGAAATCTGGGTTCACAGATAATCTAGGTATTCGGGATGACAAATCACTTGGTTCACTCTAGGGAGCTTCACATCAATCTTGCAGTGGCTCGAGTTCGCGATGGGGAGGCTCATGGTGGCTCCTGCTCTTGACAGGGATGGATTCGCCGTGGCACAAGGTGGGCTCGCCAAAGGAAAGGTTTCATGCCTAAGGAGATTCAAAACAAATCTTGGTTTTACTATTTTTTATTTTTTATTTTTATAATTTGCAAATCTGGGTTTGTTTTTTTTTAACTCTATCCTAATTTTATCCAAAACCCTAATTTATTCCCTCCAAACTCATATTTGCTTGTTGTTTTAGCAAAATACCCTCTCCAACCGAAGTCATGCGTGAGGTAAAACCTTGTTTGTATTTTTTTTTTTTTTTAATGATCATTCCTTTGAAAAATTTAGAGACTTATTTATAAAAAAAAGAAAGAAAGAAAATCATGAACCAAATGATTACTTATTCAAAAATTTAAAATTCAAAATTACATCAGCAATTTACTTTGTTATTTATACCCCACTATAAAATTCTCTTACAAAAAGCTTCCCGTTTGATCATAAGTTGAAAGTTTCATAAAACCCTACTTGCATAAAGAGCATAGTTGGCCATTCATAACAGGATATGTATAATGAGATTTACTATGAACTATAAGTTTAGTACCAAAGCAAAAAAGGCATCTTTGGCAAAATAAATAAATAAATAAGGGCTTGATTTCATCACAAGCTAAAAAATCCATTTGCTATGTGACACTATAATGTTATCAAAGTTATGGTGTGTATCGCATTTCTTAAAGCTTTACACATAATGCTTGTGACATATTTTGCTTGTGATGGAGATGAGACTAAAAGGGAACCAATAGAAACTATTCAGCTGGGGTCAATCAAGTTCTTGTCCAACTTTTACGCACAAAAAAAAAAAAAAAAAAAAAGGGGGGGGGGGGGGGGGAGGGGAGATTTATTAGTATACTTGAGTATTAAAGTTTAAGGACAAAAATATAATAATTCATATATATAACTGATAAAAGAAATTAATATGATATCATTTAATAGTTCAAAGATTATTTTTATTAATTTTCAAAATTCAAGAAATAAGAAGCAAAAAAGCAAAATTACAAGTTCATTAAAGTTCAGTGAGCAAAAATAAAATTTGTTCTAAAGTAAAAACGATAATAGTAATGGGATGATACGCAGCCGCTAAAAGATCCATAGGGAACAACTAATAAGAAAGAGGAATTCTCGAAAATGACAACTTGCAATTAAGCTCAAACTATACAAACATACAACGTTATATGTAATATTGCAGAGACCTAAATCCTGTAATGTTAACACTATTAAGTATTTTACTGGACAAACAGCCAATGTAGCTCGGGCTTTTTTCTAGTTGAGAGCGGAGACTAGAAATTCGAGTGCTATTAACAGATCAATACAGCCCATAAGGCTAATTACTAGACTCAAGTACAGCAGCAGTTTCGTTAACTCACATAATATTCAGCAATCTAAACAGTGAAACTGATGCAGAGTTCTAGCTTGATCTTCACTCAGCCACGCCACAGCATTACCAAAATTTTGATGCAAGTTCTGCAATGCTAACTTCCCTTTGATGATAAAGAAGAAGATGAAATTTCGAAAAACGTTGGTTTTGGGGTTGACGGGCAGCCAAGAGACTGGATTAGATCCTCTACACCCAAAACCTTGAACTTTGGAGGTGAATTCAGAGCAACGTTATCAACTCGATGCTCAAAGATCTTCCCTCTCCTGTCAAGCTTGTAAATGGAGGTGCCATCAAATCGACCACAACTCTCCCATGGAACTCGTGGGATTCCATGGACAGTCCATCGAACCATTATGACATTCTCCACAGGCTGCCACACGTTGCTTACCTCAACCCACAGGCCCTTAAAAAATATTCTTCCGTGGAAGCGTAGAGCCCAGAAGATAGACTTATATTTCTCAATACCCATAAAAGTATTAAGAGGATCTTTAAACACAATATCATCCCTACAGAGAATACAAGGACGAAAATAAAATCATTTTTAAAGAAATCTCGCGTAATATTAAAGCTTCTCTAAATAGGAAAAGACACATAAATCACCCTAAGATCGATATAGATCATATTCACAAAAGGAATGACATTTGCAATTATTGTTAATCGAACATCACATTGCCCTTAAGAAACCTAACTCGAATAATTCTCACAATACTTATTAATCAAACATCATCCAAGGGAAACCTAACTCAGTTCCATATGACAACCTTAATTCCTTATACTAGCCCACTAACCTAATCTAGTCACAACAATAACCATAAAACCTTATGAAAAGAACCAAAAAGTACCAACCATGGTATGCCTCAGGCGCATCATCATAGGTAAAAGGTTAGAACTAATTACATTCACGTTCATCAACAATGCAGAAACACTAATGATATCAGAACTCATGCCGTATCGAGCGTGTTATTCAATTTTCGAATTGGTTTATTCTCTAGCCGCAAATGCTGATCACAGTGTGCGCTTCAAGGACGCAAGTTTAACAATTAGTAAAGTTGAAGTCAACCAAGGCAGCATCATGAAAAAAATTAAGACCGTTTTCAAGCTGAAGGATGGGGTTATCCAATAAAAAGAAAAAGAAAATTACACAGGTCATATTCTAATAACATTTACAAAATCAGAGAACCTGCCTCTTGACCAATCCAAAAACCAACATAAGTATCCAAATCTATATGAGTGTCCTGTCCAAGAGAGAGCTGCCAATTCTCTAACATGTCCAACTCTATACCACCACGACATGCAAGACAGGAGCAAAAAAACATACTTTTACATAGTTAGACTTAAAATCAGTAATGACATATACATGGAGAAATCAATAGGATCAATATTCTAATTTCTCTACTTCGCTCCGTCCAATCAAACACTATTCAAATTTTCTTGAGGAACCCAAGATTCAGAATTTGCAAACTGTTACTTACACAAACAGTTTCTCAACAACCAAACAGAAGCAGAAATGCAAAACCATTTAAATCTCAAATTGCTAATAAATCAACCAATATTTGTATACTCTGCTCGAAAACATACATGGAGAAATCTATATGATCAACATGTGTATATTCTAATTGAGCATGCACTCAACATGTCCAACATTTCAAATACCAATTTCTCTACTTTGCTCCGTCCAATTAAACACAACACAAATTTTCATTTGAGAAATGCTACTTCCTTTAATACTTTCTCAGCAACCAAACAGAAGCAAAAATGCAAAAACAGTCAAATTCCAAATCGCAGATAAACGAAAGTTTATTCTCCTTCTGTAGCAACCGAAACACCAAAAAAAAAAAAACATGGGGAAAAAGAATCAAAACCTGAAAATATCGAAGCTGAGCTCTCTGTAGAAAAGCTCGGGAAAATCCTCTCTAAGAGTCCGGATCGCGTAGCCCATATTGACGTAGTAATTCTGCTTCTCTTCCTCCTCTTTGGTCGGCTTCGAACTTTGCTTCACCAGAGCCGAGAACTGCCCGTACAGCCTCAGATTCTGATCCCCTTCCGAAATCCCAATCTTGCAGTCCTTAATTCTTGCGCAAACACTAACCCTAAATTTCGACCCAAATTTGTTATCGTTCGTCAAAATTTTTACGCTTTTGAGCTTTCCAGGGATAGGATTCGGGTAACAGAAGACCCTAGAAATTTCCGGTGACGGGACGAGAAGAGCCATGAGGGAAAATTTTCAGATTTTCGGCGGAAATTTTGGCTCAGAAAAGATCGGCGAGTGCCTTTTTTTTGGAGAAAATTGGAGAGGGAAAATTAGTTGATTTTCTTGGGGACTTTCTGGGCTGGAGAGAGGAAAAGAGACGGTGATGGGAAAAGCAGAAAAATCTGTTTGGATAATTTTGAAGTTATGTTTTTGGATAATTGGAATTTATCGGGTAATTAAAATTGGGAAAGAAAATATATGATTGGCTAGACGATGGTATACACGAGCGCGCCTTTTTGAGCGTATATATTTGAATTTGGGGCATTTTATAGTGTGGTTGAGGCCAAATTAAGACACTGGCGGAACATTTAGTAAACGTATTGTATTTTAAGTAAATTTAAGTGAAATTTATTTTTTAAATATTATATTTGATTAAAAAATATTTATTTTGTATTTGAATGAAATATGAATTTGGATGAAAAGTATTTTAGAGTTGAAAAGTTAATGTGATTGGTAAATGTAGAAATAAATAGTGGAGTTGAAAAGTTGATGTGATTATTTTAAAAAACTTTTAAATAGTAATTATTTTCGTAGTACCGTTGAAAAGAATTATATTTGAATGTAAAATTTTACATTTTGTGTAAAATTACATTGCGTTTAAATATAATTAGAACGCAATTACTGTGCTAAACACCCCTTAACAATATCACATTTTATTTTTTTTGTTTTTTAATGAAAGGATATGATAAACAATATCCTCATGTACACATTTTAAGAGGTGTTTTGGCAAGTGTATTATCTTCTTTTAAATGTTATATAATTTTTATCTAAATAAAAAAAATATTATATTTAAATATTAGCCATATTATAATTTAAATTAAATATATTTATTATTTATTATTTTAATTTTTTTATTATTTTTATCAATTACATCACATACTCTCTTTCTTTCTCTTTATTTTTATCAATTACATTATATACAATACAATTCAAATACCTTTATCTGAATAAAAACATTATATTTGAATGCAATACAAATACTTTTCATCTAAATACATATTACATTCGATACATTACATTCAAATATAATATAAGTGTAATGCATTATCCAAATGCTTCCTCAGTATTGATTTATGGGTGGGTTGAAAATGAGTTTTCAACAAAAGTGTTTTGAAAATAATTCTAACATAATATTTATATTATATAAAGTCAAAAAATAGAGTAAAAACAATTTTATTTTTTTCATAAATTTTGTAAGAAACAAGAAAATAATATAAAGCTATCTTCCTACTTTCATTTTCATTTTCTTAGACATTATACACTTGATAAGTATTTTTAAGTTCAAATATAATTTTATTTTTTCTTTCGATCTCTAAAAATGCAAACAAACACAGTTTTTTAAATATTTAAAACACCATTCTTAAAACATTCTCATTTTTATTTTATATTCAAAACAAAAATTTTGTAAAATTTAACCTACTTCTTATCTTTGAAAGGTAATTATTAACTTAACCTTCAAATAAAATTGAAGTTATTTTTATAAATAGCTCCTGAACTATACATCATATTTCACGTTGATTACTTACTTTTGATTTTACACATAACACTCCTTTGAACTTGTTAAACATTACGCCAACGCCGCCTGTTTATATTTTATAAAACAATTAGATAAAAATTGTGCATATTCTAGTCATATAAACTTTATTTATGGGTAACGTCATAATTTAACATTTTTTAAGAGAAATTGTACCTTAATCAAAAATATTTTGAAAGTAAACTATATCATAATCAAAGATTTATAACATGCTTAGTAGTATGATGGAGATACAACTTTCCACTGAAAAATGTGTAATTAACTTTTGAAAGTAAATTGTACCTTAATCAGATATATTTAAGGAAAATTATACCTTAATCAGATATATTTTGAAAGTAAATTGTACTATAATCAAAGATTTATAACATGGTTAATAGTATGATAGAGATACAACTTTCCTCTGAAGTATGTCTAATTGACTTTTTTGCTTTAATTAAAACTCACATGATCAAAACATATTTATTTATTTATTGATTTATTTTAGTTTTTGATGGAATACTTATCTAGGCAGGTCGTTTGGTTAATATTAAAAAAGTTCAAGATAGTTTGACGTGTAAAATTAAAAGTTATTGATCAAGTGAATATGTAATTCAAGGATTATTTGTAAAAATAATCCATATAATTCAAACCTAATTTAACCTTTGTGATAGAGATGTATACCCACTTCTTCTCTTCCCTTCTTTCTTTAGCTTTTCTACGGTGGAAATACCATGCTGGTGTAGTTTGGTCAATATTTTCAACATTATTATGAAAAACTACTTAAATCCCAAGCTCTTGGAACTGAAGATAATAAATATAAATATAAATATATATATATGTATATATATAAACACAATATTGAAATATACTATACCTAAAAAAAAAGCTGCTTAAATAGGATATTTGTCCTTTCATATGATCCAATCCAACCTTTTCTTTCCCCCTTTCTCATGTAGGTACACAAATAGATATAAAGTTTACATAAATATATCCGTAAACGTTGCATTATGTACATTATGGTTATAATGTATATTTATATAAAGTTTATTTTCTAATTATAGGAGGATGAGTTTATATAAATATATCCGTAAATACATATATATATATGTATATGTACCTTGTTAATTGGAATAGATAATGCTCGCAAATGACAGAGCAATTCAAGCCAGTCGGCATTTGATTTGGTTTCAACAGAAGAATATATCAATTTTTTTAAATAAATAAATAAATAACATTAACATATAAAAACCACAAGGCCAGTAAAGTTCTGATGTGGTTATTTTTTGTGAAGACAAAGTGGGAAAGCTATAAAGTCTTTACTTTATTAAGGGCTGCCATCCCACTCAATCCTATCTACATTATGTACATATATAATTAAACTCAGAAATGTTAATAGTTTACATTGAGAGAGCGACTAACCGTCTCCAAATCTTATTAGGAAATGTCTTCCTTGCGGAAATTTTTAAGAACTTGCTTGCATGCATCAACAGCTTCACGAGCCTAGATAGATATGCTGTGTTGTGAGAAACTCAAACAACATAAATGTTTTTCTTTTTCTTTTTTTAATGAAAAGAATGAAATCATCAAATCTTACCTTACGAGGAGCTGATGCTATAGATATTATCTACCATCCAAGATTTAGCAAATAACATAAGATTAAATCCAATTCTACCTCATATGCCAGACCAGAAGCGATCACATTGTTGACGAGCCTGTATGAAATACCATGGAAATTAACACATTATCATTATTTTCAACCTGAACTTAAATCCAAAGCAAAACCATCACTAAACCATATGGCTATGAAATGCAAAGAAGATTGTCTAATATTCATTTAGTAGCCTGCGTGTTATATGGCATTAGTTGAGAAAGTCAGAAAATATGTATCTTGTTGCAAATTCACTCATAGGAATATTCTAAAGTTGTTTTAACTTAAACTTGGACATTTTTATTTTTAATGACGTACAATTGGTGTATTTATGTGATAAATATTGCCAAGTAAGATTACCTATCATCTATAACGTACGTCAGGAACTCCATCATGATGCCGATGAAAAGCCGATGATCAGGAAGTTTACTTTGCAAATCATCCCCGTCAATGAATAACTTCGACGCAAGGCAATATTTTCCATCAATAGTAAACTCTCAATTATTCGCGTAAGGCGCGAGAAACATGCATGTGTTCTCCTTTTAGAGTCCTTTAAAAAGACCTGCCAAAAGCCCTTATGATCAAGAGATTCTATAGCTAATATTTACACTAAATATGCTGGTTATATGAGCTTCTTACTTGTGATTTGCAATTGGGACGGAGAAGTACTGCACATAATTATTGGGTCACATTGATACATCTCCTTCTGGAACTTCTTGCAGCTTTAATTGTGCCCAAATAGTTAATTATACCAGACTCTGTATCCTCCTGGAGATCCCCCACTATACCTACCTAAAAGAAATATTTGAAATAAATAATTAGAAATATTTGATTAATTTATGAAATTAATTGATTTAAAATAGTTTTAAAAAAAAAAAGTTACACTCCTACCTCATGATTATCTCCGATGAATTGGTTCAACGCTGCATCCTTTACAGCTTGCAATGTTAAATTTTGTAATGATGTTTGTGTTGGGTGGACAAATCTTGCATGTCCATCCAATATTTGCTAACATGAGTTTGCTGAGTGGTGGATTGCTCTAAACTCTTCAAATTGGATTGAAATATTGAGGAAATAACAGTTTGGCCCTTTCAAATGCATCTTCTAACCAAATACTTTGCTGCATGATCAGAAACCAAATATATATGCCACGGAGTGGTGTAGCCTGGTGGTTAAGGCTCATGGTGGTGGGCTTGAGATCACAGGTTCAAGTATTGGGTTACTCGCTAATGGAGATACTAAATGTGAGGGCTTCCTATCAATCTAGTACTCGATTGAGTGCCTTTGGTGCTCATTAGGACTACACCCCACATTTCCTTACTACTAGAGCATTCGGTGGAGATGGGGTGACAAGCTCCTTGTTGAGAAGTAACCTACCTTAAAGTGGGTGAATCGAACATTTTTGTCAACATTTAAGAGGCTCTTTTGGTCAATCCTGGGATATACTAACGTTGGTAGCCCCCTCCTTATACTTTTTAATTTAGCAAAAAAAAAATTTTATAAAATTACTTATTAGTAGTCATATTGACCAAAAGAATTAAAAAAGTGCACAACAAAGTTTTTTTTTTTTTTTTTTAAATTTAAACATGGATTATGCATAATTAGATCACCTAGAGTAACATATGAAGTGTTGCGAAATATATTTTTAGTGCAAGTCCTCAAGTATGCAAATTGCTACAAGTAATAAAGTGATCAAAATGAGTATCATCCCATAAAAATTGAAAATCAACTACGTACCGCAACTACAATAATCCAATTTTATTTAAACAATTGAAATTGAAAAGAAAACAAAATTAAATTACTAATGAAAGGTAGGAAATGGAAAAGCAAATGCTAAAGGAGAAATATGACTGAAGGGAACTCAATGGTAAAGGAATTTAGGGGTTGATTTTATTTAACTCTCCCTATATTTGTCTGATTTAACTGTTGTTAACTAATCTCATCCTATCCATTGATCAAGATTCTAATACAATCTCACTACCTCTATTGAATGCTTAGTGAGAAAATATGTCAAAACATCAAAATCAATATTCTTATTAATTTTAATATAAAAACACTTAAAAACCTAATCTTATAAGATTACGTGAGCTCTATCAGCATTTTGAACTTGTGTTTTTTTAATCTGATAAATGAAAATACCTTTCCCCGGTACCTATTTCCAACAGTCCCAAATCATCTAGAATATCAATGTAATAAATTAGAAGCATCAAGTAAGAGAAATACAAATGAATAAAAAGGGAAATTCATTAATAAACGTCTAGATCATTCAAATATAGTTCAAGTAAGCTACATTAATCCCTAGATAAAGAGTTTACCTATCCATTAAGAATTCCACAACTATACATATAAGTAAACCCAAATGTCACAATTATTGTTCAAACTCAAAAATAAAGAGCAATTACAAGTTCAAAAGCTAGATATAAAGGAAGAGAGGAAGAGATGAAAAACTAATTGAAAGAGAAGCTTCCAATCTTCAGTCTTCGTTGTGTTTCCAACCTAGCGTTGTAGTGGGTCCTGTGGCACGGCAACGCCACACCAACATAGGCACAGGGACAATGGGTTAGCACTATAGCATCGAGGCACTGGCCCCTGTACGACTACACTGCAACGCTCCTAATGGGGCTGCAGCGCTAGTGCCTAGGTATTGGCAATGGTACTTGCTTGCTCGCCTTACTACAGCACATTGATTCGCGTTGCAACACTGTAATACGTAAGTCTCTAGACCCTTTTGGTGCTACAACGGGCCTATTGAGACTGTTGCGCCATTCCTTCGACTTTTCTTTGTTTTGCACACCGAAATCCTCAAAACTCCCATTTGGAACTTATGAAAACAAAATAAAATACATAAAAATACTAATTAAAATGCTCTAAAACCAACAAAATATTAAGGAAGATAAATTGATAAAATTCAGTTTATCATGAAGCATTTGGAAAGCTGCTTGCATCCCATAATCTCTTTACGTAAATTTCAACTACATACAAATAAATTCCTCGGCAGAGTGCAAGGAATAATCGACCAGATTTTTTAAACAAAAGAGATATACCTAGGTTGAAATATTTTGTCTTAATCTTGCGTGAATATTCATTTACACTTTCTGAGAATGACACGCTCTATATATATGTGTTTGTGTAACACAACTGCATTAACTGTTCTCTGGAAAAGTGATTAACACAACTTCCCTCAAAAAGAGTTTGAACACCCACAATAATAACTCCTTTTAAATCTGAACTTTCTACTGCTCTTCCACCGCCTATTATAACTCGTATTACACCTTTATCGGCTTTATGTTTTGAAATCTAACTTATATATATATATTTATTTATATGCGCACTCATATAATTAGTGAATGATATTCATTCTTGGGATCATGCAAATACACGGGATACACTTCCATGACTTCTAAAGCAAATATCATTTCTCCCGTGTATTTACACGATCCCAAGAATGAATATCATTCACTAATTATATGAATGTGCACATATATATAAATATATATGGGACTGACTCAAATTTACCAATAGTGGATAGTTGTGTGTGTGTGTGTGTGTATATAGATATATATATGTACATTTCCATGACTTCTCAGAGCAAATATCAAAAATATGAACACCAAAGTAACATAACCGAATGTAGAATATTCTATAGATTACATATTCATGATGTGTATAGTTCCTTACATAAATCATACCTCATAATTAACGGAAATTCCGTTTGAAAGACAGTATTGAGTGATGTTAGTTCTCTTATCATGAAGTTTCTTCACATCTGACTTTGAACTTATAAAAGGAAAAAAGGTTGGTTGGCGCTTGAATCATGACTCTTGTAATTGTTTTGAAGATATTAACCCTGTTGGTACCTCGACCTGTCATCACAAAAACATCTAGCAATTTATATATAGTAAATAAACAATAATAAAAACATTTTTAGTGCACTATTTAAGAATAAAAAACTTCTCTCTCTCTCATTAATTTAACTGTTGACAAGAAAATAACACCGCATCTTAGGCTCAACATAAATGGGCTCCTCCAGTCCTTGTTTTATAGCAGATTCAATCTGACTATGGTTTATTTTGAACTCAACTAATTTCCCCTTCTCTTCATGAGTACTTGGAGCGCATACAAAACTTAATGTGCGACGGGGTGCCCCAGGCTTTCCAAAATCCGAAATAAATTCTTACAAGTTTCTGCCAGCACAATCTACCTACCACCATAAAATTAAAATAGTGGTAATTACTTAATAGTAAAATATAGATTAGCTAAAACAAAAGAAATGAGCTTATATATAAGGGGCCTTTGCTGAACGTTTGGAGGTGGATTTTTAAAAGTTAAAGATGAGTTGGGATTTGAAAATATACATTTGGTGAAAACGAATTATTTGGAATGAAAAAGTATAAAACCTTAAAATGTGTTTGGAAAAAAAAATATATGAATCTTATTTCATTTCTCTCGAAATCCTATATAATTAAAAAAATCATCTCATTTCAATTTAAAATAAAAAAGTTATAAACTTTTAAAAATTAAGTTTTTTTAGAATGATTGAAAAAGTAAATAGTAAAATTTAAAAAAAAGTAAAAGACAAAAAATTTTGAGAAAAGAGTTTTGAAAAACTCCCCCCCAAACGCCACTTAACCACCTGTTCAATTGTGATTGTTTTAGTAACAGCGGCTAGACTTTCATGTGCTTCCCTTTGCTCCATTATTGTATGACCAATTGCATCTTTATCTATGATATATCCCACAAATTCACCACATGAATAACCATCAGGCACAGTCATGAACTCTGCAGTATCATCAAAATTACATCCTTATGAAGACTAAATTCGCCATTGTTAATCCCCAGCTCTTTTAGCCTACGAAGCTGCATGTCATTTATGAATTCACATTTCTATATATATTTATATATACACATGTTTATACAAAAAAAACAATCAAATTAACCTTTTTCGCTCTTTCATTTTTAAATTTTTTTTTGGTTACTTTGAGCACAAAAAGGGAGCAGGGAAAAGGTAATCCAGGACATTGGTAACATCCTTAATTTAATTCAGTAAAAAATATTCTGGCATTTTCGGTTGTTGCACCGGCTTGTTGTTCATAGTAAAATATTTTTTGAACTTTTTATTCCAGCAAAAAGTGTCTTCAAAACTTCAATGTTTATTTCCAATTTTGTAATTCCAAAACAATATTATGAGGCTGTTCTTCTATCTCACCAGCGGACATATAAACGAAAGTAAGAACCAAAAACTAAAAGTAGTTAATATTTTTCCCAAATTCCAAGTCTCCAATTTAGAGAGGTTTTAGTTCCAAGATATGTACATATATGTGTGTATACGCACACACACATATGAAGAGTTCATGTACCATTTTTGTGATAAGAAATAACTATTACTATCCAAAAACAAAAAAGCTGAGTGATTAAACGAGTTTATATATGTATACTATCAACTGCATTATGCAAGAAAACTTTGCCTTTTGAATATCGAAAGTTATGACCTTTTATCATTTATTCACTGATATGACACAAATTTACACCTTTTCATTAATATGGCACAATCTTATTTTTTATTTTGTTGGTTTTGATTATTTTTTTATTTTATAGTCATATGAGTTGTCCTTTTTGGCCCTGATTTTATTGGGTTTTTTTTGTTTATTTTGTTTCTCTCTCTTCATCTCTCTCTCACTCTACAAGATCATGCACGATGCCCGTCGATCGAAGTTCTCGGGCATGGTCGAAGTTTTCCGGCATGAGTGAAGTCGAACGGATCTCCGTCATGACGGCTTTTAATCTCAGAGATCTCGTACAACCGATCTCATCTTCCTCTCTCTCTCTCTCTCTCTCTCTCTCTCTCCCCCCTCGACCAGATCCAATTTATCTCTCCCTTTCTCTCTCTCTCTTCCGTCCTTGCATCGGCAGTCTCTAGGTCGACGAGTAGATCTCGAGCCTGCGTTCGAGTCGTCGAAGGAGTGGAGTAGTTCTCATTAGTGAGATCTACGTTGATCATCACCCAAACAATGGAATTACAAATTTGTTTTCACATCGGCGACCATTGCAGATCTGTCCTCGCTCATTGCCGACCATCGCAAATTCATCCTCGAGCACCAATGACATTCACAGATTACTGATTCGTCATCTCTCTTCATCGAAAATCTATGACGGAGCGGGAATTTTCTCATGAAGTGTCTAAGTTTGTGTTATTTTGCTGCGTTCCCCAAAAGTTAAGGGATTAATTAAGGTGCAAACCTCGTGGAAAGCTATTTTAATTGCAGTTTCCCAATCCCTGGGCTCAGTTGTTGTAGTAAGTTTAGTAAGAGCACATCCGAAATAATCATAATCTCTATGATGCAATCCTATTAAATCTGCGGATGAATTTGAACTCTAAAAACATTTGATATTTAGTCTCTTTGTCGAAATTAAGTATAGTGATAACATTAAAATTTTTAAATACTTGCATGTGACATAAATATATAGTGGAGAGTACGTGTGTATGTGTCTATATATATATATAACTATCCACTAAAAATTCTAGTTCAATTTACGTATGATAATAAGTTGAACTGTAAAAGCAAGGTAAAACAAAAACAAAAGGATATAATTAACAGTTAGCAACAATCTATTAACCAAAATTATAATTTTATTTGTGGAGCAATCCTACATAAATAGAGGTTTTATTTTATAAGATAGAGCATTGAGAAAAGTAAACTTACTACATATATTTCGTAGTAAGTAGACAATTGAAAACCTTGATATATTTATAACAAAATCTAGGATTTAGTCTTCTTGGAAAAAAAACTACTGATCAAACTATAAATAAAAGGCACGCACACTTGGTATTAATTCGGAAATACAAAACAGAAAGATATATTCGTTTCGTTATAAAATTGCGTAAACCATCACATGGTCGAAACTTATTTACTATAATCTGCAATAGTATCTGAAAGAGTTATTTTATAAGAAGGGAAAAACAAAAAAAAACCAAAAAAGAAAGGCTTTGAGAAAACACAAACAAGTAATGAAAACAAACATAAGTTCCTTTTCCTTTTTTTTTTTCTCTCTCAATTTTAGAAAAAATGATTAATAATATGACAGTTTGCTACAAATCAAATTAACAAATTAATTTATTTATTTTTTAATTTAAAAGAGAAAGCATGCTTTACCCATATGAATGATTATTTCTTAGATATTTGTATAATTAATATCAAATCAATCATTCCTTTAAAAACCTCTATATAAATTGCACTACAATAATATTCAAAGAATTAACCTTAAAGTGGATATAAAAGGAAAAATCTTTGATAAGCTCTTGCTGAAAAATTTGTGGAGGCTTTTGATCATCTGTGTTGCTTCGTGGGAATGACCAATTGTGGTATGGTAGAGGCCCTTCATCTTTGAATATTTCAGATGATCTCTAATTATATAATCTTTTAGGTTTTCCAAAAGCTGCCTGCATTAATGACAAGGTAATTTTAATATATAGTAATTAAGCATTTGAAAGCCGAAAAGTGATATACTTAAATGATAAATTGCAATAAATTTTTAAATTTATGTAATTTTACTACTTGTTCTTTTTTTCATAACTGGAGTGATATTAAATTATTAAAAATATTACTATAATAATCATCTCCATTAATTTTTGGATGGAATCTATTAGTAAGTTAGCATCACTTTTTGATTAAATTACTTATAGAATCCATCCAAAAATCAATGAATATGACTATCATAACAACATTTTAATAATTTAGGGGCATTCCAACTATAAAAAAAAAAAGGGGGAGAGAGAGAGAGATTAAGGACCAAAGTTACACAAATTTAAAAGTTTAAGGATTAAATGAGACAATTAAACAAATGAGACTTGTATATCAATTCTACTTGTATTGCATCGATTGTTTTAGGGACGTTGTTGATATCACCAACAATTTATAAGGTTGAATTGCCAGGAAAATACCGACGTTTATGGAAATTTTTTATCTAAGTAATAGTCCACTTATCAATTCGATCAGCTGGTCCCAAAATATTACACCTTTTACCCAACTTGTTTTCCAAATGCAAATATTGTGCCAACTGGCATATTGTAAAGTTCAAAGTATATCATGAATAAAAATCAAATAAACAATTTGAAACATACCCAAAAAAAAAAAAAAAAACCATATCCATTAATATTGTTTCCCTCACCTGGAGATGGATGTGTTCATCTATTGTATTACACATGTATAATTCTGAAAGCACAATATATGGTTGTTTTTCAAGATAAGAAGCTCAAATCTTTGGCTTAAAAGATTATTGTATCATATATAATATATACATGCTAACTATTCTTCAACTTTTTATCACAGAAAAGAAATTTAATTGAATAACATATACTAAAAGAATTAAAAATATTTTATATTCAGGAGTGTGTATACTCAAAGAACTAAAAATCAACAATATTTTTTTTCTTATTCAATATATTAGTCCATGAATGCATAGTATATATAAAGGTTTTGTTTTGTTTTTTGTTTTTTTTCCTTTTTAACTGTAGTCAATTAAGCAATCTGAGGGCTTCACAGATGTTAGGAATAAGGGCGACCCTAATAGCATGTTTGGCCTTTTGGAATAATGAACACATCTCTTTTCCAAAAGTTTTGCCTTTTTGATTTTTGTTTTTTGTTTTTTTTTTTTTCCAATGGTCTTTTGTTTTATCATCTCCTTTCAAATATTTTATTCTCTTTCACTTTCAAAATACTCAAAGTTTAGATGTTAATAATTTTCGTATTTTAAATTAAAACTTGCATCTAAATATTTATAATGACAAAAAAAATTATTGCTATTTTTTTCAGAACAAGTTTAATTTTTTTTATGTTATTTAAATATCACAATTTATCATTTTTTAATTATATTTTAACCAAACACATATTTTTAAATATTCATTCATTTCCAATAAAACAAGCTCTAAAATTCTAATTCAAATTGGCGTTCGAAACAGGCTCTCATGTTAGAGGCCTTGGCTGAGAAAGAGAGAAGATTTCAATGTCCACAGAAAAGAAAGACTTTACTTGTTTAGGTGCTTTTTACGTTGTAAAATGCGACATCACCAAGGACGGACGCACGTCGGCCCCCTGGAAGGGCCCGTGTCCTTCCCGAAAAAAGTGAAAATTATATATATATATATACAACATAAAAATCATTAATATATATATATATTAATGATTTTTATGTTGTAAAATACAATATTCCCAAGGACAAGGACGGAGGCACATCGGCCCGATAAGGACCCGTGTCCTTCCTTAAAAAAGTGAAAATTATATATATATTAATGATTTTGGTATTTTAAAATCTGTTTGTATCTTTTATTAACTCATTTAAAGTTTCTTTGTACGTATTTTTTTTAAATTTGTTTAACTTTTTGAAACAGTGATCTTTATTTTTAAATACAAATACACAATAATTTTTTGTCCTTATTTAAGAAGTATTTAACACAATAATTATATTTATATTATATTTAAATAAAATATAATTTTTATTTAAATATAAAAATTTTATGTTTAAATATAATATTTTTTAATAATATTAAGAAAATAATTATTATTTTATTATTTTTTAAAATTATTATCTATTAAATTTTTAATTTTTTTATTCACATTATATTCTTTTTTTCTCTAATTTTTTTATCTACTTTAACCTATCACATTAACTTTTCAACTTTAAAATATAATTTAAATACTTTTCATCTAAATATACATTTTATTCAAATACAAATTAAATACTTTTCATTCAAATATAAAATACATTCCTAAAATTATATTCAAACGTAATACATTTATCAAACACTACATTAAAAAAAATTCATTACAAAAAGATATTAAAAATTTTACTTGATTTTACAAAAATTACTTCGTACCTTTTATCTGTAAGTTTGCTTTCCCTGAATTTATAGTCTGACTTCATCCCCTAAACATCGCAATCCATTTTTTAACCGTCTGCAGGTTAGTTTTGGATGAAAAGGAAGCTCCAAACCTAGCAAACTCTCAAAATTATCTTGTTTGCGGCTTTTTAACTTGGCCAATGAATCAATGTCAACACGATCCTATACCTAAGATTAATTTAAATACAAATCAAGAAAAAAAATATGACTTTTACATTTAATTAGGAGAATATATGGAAACAAGATCATGTTTTCAATAAATTATATAGAGAGAGAACAGTAATATACCACAAATTTATTTATAAATACATGAATATGTCTATAAAGTGAAATTGTTGACTACTTACGGAACATAATTAGAATAAGGAAAGGGAACAACATTAATGCGAAATTGACTGCACGTATACCTCAATTTACAATTTCTGATTATTTCATTGACGCGCACATACAACACAAGTTAAGAGAGAGTGTAATACATGTGCTATGCACCTCATACAATTAAGCAAAAACACAAATATAGTTAATACAACCTATTACCATACATTTACATACATATATATATATATATGGATTGGTACACTTACAAAAGCACTGTATAATCTTGGTTAGAAAGTGTGTCATGGTGAATTCTTAGTAGAGACGTGGTTTTGCTCCACCCTTCATGCAAACGTGAGCTGCCAAACTGGCCAACTTCGTGTGAGAATTTTTCAATCACAAACATACATATTAAAAAGAAAAAGACTTAAAATTAGTTGTATGCACGGTAAAACTGTAAACACATTGCTTTCCGGCTGATTTCAGGAAAATATTATCGCTGTTTGTCATCCTGTTTTAAATCCATTTTTTAAAATTTTATATAAGAATTTATTTTTTAACAAAAATGGGAAGTTACTGTTTGCATTCTGGGTTCAAACGAGTTCTTAAGGTCATGATTTAAAATTTGTAACTTTGACGAATACATAAATTGGGGGAGGAGAGTTGGGGCAAAACCACTATGCCTGAATCTGGAAGTGGACGAATAGAAGGAAAGAGAATTCCGTTGAGAGTTGCGACAGTCATGAATTAATCTTAAACCTCTTAGGGCTTTGCCTGTGCCAGCCATAACAGTTATGAGTTGGTTATCCTGTTCGGTTTTGGGCAAAAATCCGAAAATAATTATCAAATTCAAATCAACAAATGATCAATAATTTTATAAAAAGAAGTAATTCAAAGCAATTTGTTATTAAGGTGCCTATGTACAATTACTAATTACTCATTCTTATACTTGCAATGTTCTTATAACTTTATAGGCATTAATTACCATCAAATAATCATTCTCATTGACAAAAAAGTTAGAATCCTTCCGTCCTCGAATTAAAAAAATATCTTTTTAATGTAATTACTGGAATATTCTTTTATACAATCGAACAATCATTCTTATTGATAGAGGAGATAAAATCCTTCCATCCTCAAGTTTTTAAAATAATCTTATTAATATAATTATTAGAATATTCTTTTGGATAATCTAACAATCATTCTCATTGACAAAGAATGGATGCTAAGGGAAAGTTAACCTACCCATAATTTAATAGGATAACATTAGATAAACAAATTAAATTCCCCAAACATTCCTCCATGAAGCCTGATACACACACATATAGATAATCATCGTTGTGAATGTCGATTGCCATGTCAAATGTGAATCAATTATTATTATTATTTTTTGAAGATAATGCATGAAGTTATAATAACCAATCGGAAACTAAACAAAACTATATCAAAACCAGGGAAGCAAACGAATTAAAAACACCAAACCATTTAATATATTGCCAAATAAATAAATAAATAATTGGTACCACATAATACAACATGGCAGTTCCCAAACAAAAAAAATAAAAATAAAAAAAAACACAAACAAACATACAAAGACGTTGGAAATAGCTCCTACTTTCGTGACTTAGATAACTGATGCTCGTGCTTGTTTCTTAATATGGACTTTTGTAAGTATGTAGTTTACTCAGTGGCAAAAGATGTTCGGAAACCTTCATTGACGTATGCTTGTCGCAACTCTTTCTTCATTATTGTTTGGTTAACGTTTTGAGTATCTATCAAATCCTTGCTTGCTTTTCCATGAATCAGTGTTTCAAGAATATGCATAAATAGTAAAAATAAAAAAATATTTATATATATGTATGTATGTATGTATGTATATTAGATGCAAAATAACAAATTGGCGTCGCAGAAAAGAGAAGAAAACTGTGCTGGGCAGAGGGTGGAGGGAGACTGAGTAGAAGGAGGACGGCTGAGGGGAAAAGTACTCACGACATATTCTTTCATTGTAGGCCCTTTTTTTTTTTTTTTTGGGTTTTTAGTAGGATTTTATTTTTAAATTATAATTATCATGATATTCAAGTAGGTTTAATTTGAAATCCATCTCTTCCAATAGGTTTTAGATTTACCTCCATATAAGATTACTTCATATAGTAGGGAAAGTTAGTGTTTTATATTAATTATCATTATTATGAATTTTGTATTTATTATAATTTAATATATTTCTTAATTTTAAGAGATTTGTTATTATCAGGTAACTTATGCGATTTTATATATATTAAACTTGTATTTATATGCAAGCTCATATGTAGTACTCATTACTGGTAAATCCTTTTCTGATACATAGACTCATCCGCGTTAAAAATTTTGTGCTCTTGTATCTTCTCTCTTTAATTTAATTATTAACTTATTTAATTTTATTATGGTATCGGAGTATTAAGCTCCTTCTGCCTCTTTTTCCGATGATTGTTGGTCCCTAATATATTTTTTGTTGTTAAAATACTCCTAAATTCTTTTTAAAAAAAAGTGTGTTTTCGTTCTCATGTCAAATTTTGGACGAAAGTGAGGTATGATGGTGCCGTGACAGCTATAATGAAGGTTACTCTCAGCAAGCGAAGTACGATGATTTACATTTGTATTTGAGCAAAAGTACTCTATCACCCTAAAAAATCATTAAGCTCAAAGCAGTCTACAACAGAAACAATCTTTATAAATTAAAAAAAAATTCACAAATAATTAAAAATTAAAAAAAATGATATTGTGATAAATAAAAATGTTGTTTCTATGAAGAGACAAATAAATTTAAAATTAAAAGAAATAAACAAAAAAATATATCTTTTATTTATTTTTTCATGAAAATTTATTTTCTTGTTCACTTATGATTTGTAGAGGGTTTTTTTTTTTAATTCATAAAGAATGTTTTTATTAGGGTTTTTTTGAACTTATTGATTTTTTAGGGCATTGTAGTACTTTTGTTCAAAAAAATGATATCGTCTATCATTTTCTTTTCACCAAGACAACTTCCTCCTATCAATGTCATTCCATCATTGTACCTTACCATCCTTTAAAAAAATAACAAAAGGATCGAAATACATTTTTTTTTTAAAGAGTTTAAGGACCAAACTCTCACCAACTCATAACTTCAAGGGTATTTTTACTAAAAAATAAAGTTTAGGGACTATATTTTCACCAACTTAATAGTTTAGGGGTATTTTTACCAAAATAATAAATAAAGTTTAAGGACCAAACTATCACTACTTAAAAGTTCAAGTACCAATCAATTGAAAAAAAGAAGTTATTCATTCAGATTTCTTCTATTATATTTAAAGATTGGAATTCCCATCAGAGTTCTATTTTGCAGGAGCATATTAGGAAAAGTTAGTATCGAGAAAACTACACTAACACTCATTACATTTTTTTTTAAATTACAGAGACACTTATTGACAAAACTAATAATATGAAAACCCCCTCTCTTTAACTTTGTTAAATTTAGATATAAAATTACTAAACACCACAACAAATCCTAACCATTAATCTTATCATGTCAAATCACAACCATTCATTTACTTGACTTAAAATAGAAAAAAAGAATTTTCAAAAACTAGCAATAGCCATAAATGGCCACCACACACCCATCCATCATCTAGTCGGACCTCTCTCTGTCAAATCCAAAGTTGTTGCACATGAGGCTATGTTGTTGAAGCCGACTATTCTGGAAGTTGCCACTGCAATGAAGCCCTCTGTGTTGTGAAGTCCCCTTTCATCGAGGCCCCTACATCATGCGACCATGGCCACGTTTCTCCCAACTAGTTTTCTTGTCACCAAGATCGAAGTCTACTACTATGAGCTCACCTTCACCTCTTTGTGAGGCTGTCTTAAGCCACTTTAAGGGTTCATTTAGTTTATAGATCGATTATGAAATGAATTAAAATCTGTAAAATTAAATTGATTAATTTAATTATAATTTTTATTAATTAAAAAATAAATTAAACTTAAAAATTTACCTCTCATTTATTTGCAGCATTACATTCAAATGTAATGCAATTTTCACTGAAATATAAAAACATTCCATACAAATATCAATTACATCACATCTTAAATATAATACAATTACTATTTATTATTTTATTTTATTTTTATTATTTTACTAATCATATCACATATTTTCTTTTTCTTTTTTTCTCTATTTTTACCCATCACATCATATATTTATTGTTAAAACATAATTTAAATACCTTTTAAATAAATATATATTATATTTAAATATAATACAAATACATTCGTACTATGTGAATTAAACAAGTGGTTTTGTTTTTGAATTTTTCTGGTTGGATTTGTATAATAATATGAATTAGATTGTACTGTTTAAATTTCCTTGGATTTGATATGCATGAGATTTCTTTAATTTTATTTGTTTGATTGATTGGACAATGAGATAAATAGATATCCTGTTTAGACATTGATATAAACAAGCACGATCTAAAGGTCAAAATTAGATATCCTTGGTTAATAAAATTTCTAACCAATTTAAGTTTTCCTGCCCAAATAATTTTTTTTTCTTTTTGTTTTTTGTTTTGAAAAAGTTGCAATAAATAATTAACTAAAAAACAAAATTTGACGAGTCCAACCTGCAAATTCCATCTCGCACTGTTAGTTGGCCAACATCCTTTATTGTTCTTTCTTTTTCCCTCAGAAACATAAACAAAAATGCTTGAATAATTGGCCAGCATGTACTGGAAATAATATAAATATGCTGTCCCATGTCCATGGTGGTGCAGTGGTTGAATAAATCCAATTTTTAAGGCAGTGCCTTAACCCTCCTGCCCTATGCACTAAAATAGGCAAGTAATAATGACTTTGTATCATCTAAATTAATCATTCTAGCGAGCATGACAACGTTGTCAAGAAAAAAAAGAGAGGTTATTTTAAAATAATAGTCATTTTCTTAAATTAAAAAAAGAACTTATGATATTTGTTAAAAAAAGTTTAAAAAATGTCCTTTTCTTATAAATTCATTTTTATAAGTAATCATACACTATGTCTAATATTAATCCTTGATTTTTGATTTACACATAGCACTCTTTTAAATTTTTCTACTATTATACCAACAATCACTCTATTAATATTCTATAAAAAAAGATAGATAGAAATTAGTTATAAGTAAAATCATATTTTTAGAGGAAAATTGATCCTCCATTGGAAATATTTTAAAACTAAAGTGTATTTTTATGATATACATATATAGTGTCATCAAAAATATTTTAGAGGTACTAATTTCCTTTATTAGAAATATTTTACGAGTTTAGCATTAATTAAAATTCACGTAATTTGAATATATTTAATTTCTGTTTTTTTTTTTTTTGAGAATACTATAAAGAGATTATTTGTGCAATAATAGAAAAGTTTGATGTAGTGTAATGTATAAAATTAAAAGTCAGATACCAATACGATACTGGTTATATAATTTAGAGCAAAAATAAAATATAAAAAATTTGAGAACTTTTATGAGAACTTTTTAACCGTTGATTAGTTTTTTAATAGTTTAATATATCCTTAAATTTTTACAACATGTAAACAGCGAACTACTTTAGTCATACACTTGATTGTTGAAAATTTTAATCGAATAACAAAATAACAATTTTTATCAGCAGTAGAAAATAGAGAAACTTTTCTCGCCTCCTTTACCAATATATATATACATATATATATATATATCGGACCCATTTTTGCTGTGATGCTCTTGTACGTATTTTATCTACTAGAAGCTCTTGAGATACTTGAATAAAATACTTTCTTTTATACTTGTACATATTGCAATTGGATGAGAAATCATAATTCATTATTGCACTCAGGTCAAGTGGCATAGATGGGCGAACATGGTCCCATATGATTCATTGCAATATAATCTTAAGGAAAAGACCATCATTACTTTATAATGTGTTAGGATATTGGTCAGCCAAGGCCCCAAACTTCCACAGATGTTCTTTTGTTTCCCATTTTCATTTCAATTGTCTTTTCTTTTAAGGGATTATTAACAATGGTTTTTTATTTTATCATATATTATATTCATTTTTCTCATATTTTCGTTGCATATTACTTATTTTATATTATATTGTAAAAATCATATACTTTAATGTAAGGATCTCTCATTGAAAAGACCATAGAAAAATTTAGTACACATTTATTTATTTATTTACTCGTTTCATTCACAAATCAAATCATAATTCTAAGCCTTTGAAAGGATTTTTCTTTTAACACAAAATTTAAGTTATTGTTCAAACTTTGTTCCAAGCTATGAATCAAATAGATTGATTTTTTTATTTACTTTTTTTCACACTTTTTCTCAAACTTTTTCTTCTTCACGGATGTCAATTTGGACCTCACGAGAGGGATTATTCTTGTGATGATGATTTTGAGGGATTGATGCCATGAATTTTGGGTACCTCACATGGCAAGCGAAACAAATCTTTTGAGAGCATTCAATATTCTTCCTTCTTTTTTTATAGGATTTTTTTATTTTTAATTTTTCTTAGCGTTTGTTTTGTGTATCTCACGTTCACTCTGCAGTCCCCAAGGACTCTGTTTTTTAGACAATGTAGTAGCCAATAGACTATTGCTTATATACTATTATTTTAAATATTAAATTAACCTTATGGATAATATGATCTCTGAATTTTCATATTAAAAAATTTACAACATATAATGTAGACATCACCATTTCTAGCTATAGATTGTATTGTTAAAAGGTTAAATTGACTTTAAACGGTTACAAGGATAATTTGGCTTTTAACATTAAGGGGAATTTGATAAAAGTTTTGTATTTTAATCATATTTAAACGTAATATAATTTTACATCAAACGTAAAATTTTACATTCAAATACAATCCTTTTCAATAATGTTATGAAAATAATTATTATTCAAATATTTTTTAAAATAATTACATCAACTTTTCAACTTCACTATTTATCTCTACTTTTACAAATCACATCAACTTTTTAACTCTAAAATACTTTTTATCCAAACACATATTTCATTCAAATACAAAACAAATACTTTTCAACTAAATACAATACTCAAAAAATAAATTATATTTAAACGTAATTAAAATATAATACATTTATCAAACGTTGCATTAATACTTACCTACGTAACAAATGATAAAGTTTTTTTTTTCCTGGAAAAAAATAATACAGTTCTTTATCATACAAGAATCTTACCCCTAGAAGTTTCGGCCCTTGGAAAAATTCCACGTAACAAGAGTGGCATCCATTAAAGTTGAGGCATTTCTTTACCTTTCGGCTAGTTTTGATTGACAATATTTTTTTATCCCCCTAAAAATAAAAAATAAAAAATAAAAAATAAAAAATAACACCAACATTTCCCAACTACCCAAATCCAGTTAAAAATAAATAAAAAAAAGAAAGTCGAGGCCAAAATGCAATTTTACCAAAACACCAACATTTCCCTCCGCATCGAGGGGCATTTTTTTCCCTCCACATCGAGGGGCATTTTCGTCTTATTAACTCGCCATCCAAAATCTGAAAGCCACCGCCGGCCCACCGGTTGATATTTAAAGATTTCGAAAAACCACCGATCGCCAACTACCATAACATAACGCTCTCACTAAATGCCCTGTCATTTTCCCTTGCAATTAACTCCAATACCAAAAACCCAAAAATTTTTAACTCACTAAAAAAATAAAAAATAAAAAAGGAATAATTTTCATTCCACGGAGTTGCTTCTACTGCACTCTCTCTCGCTTTCTGTGTCTTTTTCTCTCATCTCTCACCAAAAACCTAACCTCGCCAGCATCGTAATTTATATATATATAATTGTTGTTATATACAGATAATTAGTATATTCAGCTCGAGATTATATGGTCTCGTGGGTCTAGGTCTTGTCCTTTTTTTTTTTTCTGGTTTTGGTGGTGGTTTCAGACATGGAGTTGGAGCAGCCGAGGTCGGTCAATCCGGCGATGACCTTCGACGAGGTTTCCATGGAACGCAGCAAGAACTTCGTCAAAGCTTTACAGGTTCGGTTTCGGTTTTCGTTTTCGTTTTCGTTTTTGTTTTTGTTTTTTGTTTTTTTCTTTCAACGCGCTCGCATGCGCTTGGGATCAGATCTGATACTACTGATTTTTATGTTCGTTGGTTTTTTGGTTTGCTTCGTGCATGGGTCTTGTATTGAATTCGTGATGGGTTTTTTTTTTAAATTTTTTATTCTTTGAATTTGTTTTCTTTCCTGCTGAAAGTCGTTGACTTTGTGTTCTGTGGAGTCTAGACTACATTTATGGGTTTTGGAGAGTGAAAATGCGGAGATGGTTGGTTGTGTTTTGACTCTGAACGTATTTTGACTCTGAACGTAAATGGGTTTTGGTTTTCTCGTCTAAGGAGGAAGTTGGAGATGAAAAAATGCATTTATTTTTTAAGAAAATTTTCATTTGTGGGACAATTTGTGAGTGCTCAGTTAGCTGTTGGTTTTTAGCACTTAATGGTTTGCAATTAATGATTTCTTTGTATGGTTAAGGTTCTTTAATGTCTTCTTGGCGACTATTGCGATTTGGTAGATTTCGATTCGCCTAATGGTAGTTGTTAGTTAGATTTCGGGTTGTCGCGGAAAAGAATTTTTCCTTTGCTTGAAAACTTGTGTTGATGAGAATTTTTCCTTTGCTTGAAAACTTTGTGTTGGTGTTCTTCTGTTTGATTTACTGTCGGTTGACATGACTACACTGTTTGGAGTATTTTGTCATGGTTAGATTCTGACGCCGTGTTTGTTTCAGGAACTCAAGAACTTGAGGCCTCAACTTTATTCGGCCGCGGAATACTGTGAGAAGTCTTATCTTCACAGCGAGCAGAAACAGATGTACCATTCTTTTGATCTTGCTTGATATATATATATATATAAATTCTGAAACTCAATTTTTTGCTTCAATTTTCACTAGCTGTGCAAGATGATTCTGCATTACATCAGATTATGTGGAAACAAGGGGTTATACCATGCATAGTCATTTAATTAATGCTCTGTTACGAGACAGGGTCACCGAATTTCTTGTTTTATACAAAATTTCATCCTTTTGTTTTTTATGAAAGTTACTTAAATTATGAAATAGGGTTCTGGACAACCTGAAAGATTATGCAGTACGGGCCCTTGTTAATGCTGTTGATCACCTTGGCACTGTGGCTTACAAGTTAACTGACCTTCTTGAGCAGCAAACGGTCGATGTCTCAACCATGGAGCTTAAAGTTACTTGTGTAAATCAGGTGAGTTCTTGGCACTTGACTTTGTTTTCGTTGAAGGAATATCAAATGAACAAAGCTAAACAAGCTTCATCCTTTGATATCAGCAACTTCTTACATGCCAAACTTTCACGGATAAAGAAGGGCTTAGGCAGCAACAATTGTTGGCAATCATTCCAAGGCATCATAAACACTACATTTTACCAAGTAGGGTTACATGTCTATAGCTCCCTGTAGAATTCACCTTTTGAAGAATGAGATCATTGACATGGTTTTCCTTCTTCTTCTCTTGTGTTAATTTGTACCAGATTCAGTCAATAAGAAGGTACATTTCGGTCCACACGTACAGACGGACGGTAGGCAAAATAATTTTCAAGCTAGAGCTCGTCTTCAGCCTTCAAGTATGTAGTTTACCAGTTGAGCCAGATTCTCATTCCAGTTGTAGCTACTAGCCTACTACTTTCCTTTTTTTTATTTGTTTTTTTTTTGTCTCTATGGTTCACGTTATTTGTTTTGTTGTCGTTGGTTGGTTAGTTAATCTCCATTACCCTGACCTGTTACATTAGGTTCCCCTGCATCAAAAACGCTTTCATGGCATTTAGCGTCAGAAACAAAACCTACTTTGAAAGGTTCTTCACAGGCTCCAACAAAGTGAGTGGAAGTTTTCATTTAATTCTAGTGATTTTAAAGTTCCTTTTTTTTTTTTGGTTTTTTTGATGTCATTCTTCTACTTTTAATCATCGGTGTATAATCGGATAATTTATAATGTGCAGCACTGAGGACATGAAAAATTCAGGAAAAACCTCTGAGGTCTTCCGTCTTTTAGGTATGTAGAATCAGAGTATTTCTAGTCCAATAAGGCAGTGTAGTTTAAGATGAGCCGAATATGAATAAGATTTCGTATCTCTGATTCTTTGAGTTTGTATCCATGTAGATGACGAAGGGTTTGTTCAAACAAGTGGAGCTGCTGCTTCTATGCAAATTTTGAGTACTGCACGCAGGGTAATATCTGCTAAACAAACCACACCACCAACCCCCCACCCCAACACACCCCACCCCACCCCTACCCAACCCCCCCCCCTCTCCCTCTTTTCAGCGAGCTATTTCTTGTGTTGAATTGTTTAATATGATTACTTGAGTTGTCTATGCTTCTCCTTGCTACAAGGAAGCCTATGTTAACATCACATTTTTGGTCTTCCAAATCCAATTCAAAGCTTATAAAATAAAGTTCCTTTGGCTCTTTTTTTTTTTTATTTTTTTTATTTTTTTGCAGGATGGGATGGAGGGATCCAAACCTTTGACGGCATTCCGGTCGTTTGATTACCAAAATCGACGTGAGATTGTACGTGTCCCTGTGCGCAGCAAAAGTGTGCTCTCAGCTTTCTTTGTCAAACAGAAAATGCCGAAGCTTAAAGCCGGGCCTGTCTCGTGAAACTCTTAATGAGTTGAAACCAAAATGAAAAGTTGAAGGATCGACGCCCTGCAAATGTCTTGCCCACATGCCAGTTATGCCGTTTGCATAGCAGCCTTTTTTGTGGCAAATTAGCACGTCAACATCTTCAAAATCTCTCCTATTGCTTTGCCCCCCACTCCCTTTTGTCGTCTCATTTGCTGTTTAATCATGAGAGAATTGTGCATATAAATTCCTGTAATATTGAATGGCCTAGGATGGGTTTGGTTGTTGGATGTTAAGTTTTGATAAATAATTGAATTAATTTCTTTGTGCGGAGTATTACATCTTTTAAATCATACGTAGGTTTATATGCTATGTATATAAAATATGGTCTTGATCTAATTAATTTCTGATTGATGTTGGTGGTTGTCGTTCACAAATGCTCGTTTCTCAACCATCCTGTTTGTTAGCTTCGAGGTATTGAAAAATTCAGATAAAGTTTCTGAAAAAGTAGCTGCAGTGTATTATCTAGTAATAATTTTAAATTTTTAATTTCATAGTTTACTGTTCCAAATGGTATGAAGTTGGAAATTTCGTCCTTCCAACCGAAAATAATAAATAAACAAATAAGAAAATCCGAATAAGAAATATGAAAATCTCTAAAGCTTATTGGTGAAAGACTCTGCTGGCGTAATTTGGCAATAATAATTAACTTCTATTAGAAGTTGAAAGAGTTTTGAATCTCCATTCTAAATTAAACAAAAAAAAAAAAAGCCTCTTTCA
Source organism: Antiaris toxicaria (assembly GCA_035233585.1). NCBI lineage: Eukaryota > Viridiplantae > Streptophyta > Magnoliopsida > Rosales > Moraceae > Antiaris > Antiaris toxicaria. The sequence continues at coordinate 13,396,070 of CP141161.1, forward strand.
CATTCATATAAATAATCATGGATCATTTCTTTTGAAATGCTGTTGTAAGTTACATTAGAAAATTAACAAAAACACGTCGTTTTTGCTTTTCTACTGCACAAGAACGTGTCGTTTTCGCATCTGGAAGAAGCCAAAAAAATGCTCCTTTCTTTCTCGGTAGTCCCTCCGATTTATTATGAACCGTTTGATCTCCTGACAGTGCGAACTGTTAGATACAGCAATGCATTTTTGCAGTTGGCAGCGACTCATTCCCCTCCAGATCCCGATCTCAAGTCTCTTTTGCTCCAAAATTTCAACCCATTTCCACAAAAACACACTAATCTTCAATTTCTAAGCTCAAATTTCACTTCACATTTCCTTTCTTCCCTCAATCCTCATAAATACGACATGCTTCAAAATTGTTGAATCAATCAAGATTTTGCAGTTTTTCGGCGATTCGAACTTTCTTCTTCGTGTTGGATCGAAGAATGTCGTCGTTTTTGCACCAGAGATCGACCCACAATCCGCTGTCGGACCCGTACCCACTATCTCCTCGCTCGTCGTCGTCGCCGTCGAGATCCTTCTCGGTCTTCAGTCCGGCGGCATTTCTGGTCCTCCTCTCTCTCCTGGTCGTCCTCGGCGTCTTCCTGCCGTGGGCCGGCACGCCGGAGGGGCTCTTCTCCGCCGTGAAGCCCTCCATCACTAAATGGCGCAACTACACGCTTCCCCAGGCGGCGTCGTTTGTCGCCAGGAACGGGACCGTCATCGTCTGCGCCGTCAGCCAGCCCTACCTCCCTTTCCTCTCCAACTGGCTCATCAGCATCTCCAGGCAGAGGCATCAGGACAAGGTCCTTGTGATTGCTGAAGATTACGCCACGCTTTATAAGGTCAATCAGCTCTGGCCTGGCCACGCCGTCCTCGTCCCTCCCGCTCCCGATTCCCAGTCGGCTCATAAATTTGGTTCTCAGGTATTGGATTGTGTTAATCCGAAATTCTTTCAAGTTTGAGAACAAATTGAAGTTCTTGAAAGTGAATTTTGCTCTGTTTCAATATTTTTTAGTCTTTAGTAAGAGTGTTCTGTTTTCATGGTTTAATTAAATGACGTTGATTATATATATTACATATAGGTATATTCGACCTATTAAACTGTCGGACTTGAGATATTTCTTGTATATATGTGTGTGTGTGTGTGTGGTTTTTTTTTTTTTTGGTAATACCTTGATCAACCTGGGAGACTGACTGTGAAATGGTGAAAAGATGATATGATTGGAATTAAAATATTTTTTATGGAAGAAATAGTAATGCCATTTATGAAGTAATGGGTGAATAGCCAATAAACTGTTCCTAAGATTCAATTGTTTCCTTTGATTTGTGTTTGAATCGAACGGAGTTTCGACAATGATATTAATTTAGCCTTTCTTATGTATTCTCTTTTGTTTTGATTCTAATAGATTATAGGCTAAGAAAAAATGTAAATGTTTTGTATTGATGTTTGCTCTGGTATGTTGGCAGGGTAATTTTGCAAACAAAGTTTATTGTTTCTCTTGGTTTTGTTTTTCAAAATTATGACTGAAAGTTTTACCTCTTTTTGGGGATAGGGATTCTTCAACTTTACATCCCGAAGGCCGCGCCACCTACTGCAGATTTTGGAGCTTGGCTATAATGTTATGTACAATGATGTTGATATGGTCTGGTTGGCTGATCCGTTTCCTTATTTGGAAGGCAACCATGATGTTTACTTCACGGATGATATGGCTCAAGTATGTATACAGATCTTGCCTTGAGCGCTTGAGGTCTGCTATTTATGGAGATTAGATTGAGTTGAACGTCCATAAGCAAATGCCGAAACACTTGCTTTCACACAAATATGCTTGAAATTCTAGAGTTTTTCTATTTTCATTGAAAGATGATATGTTTTGGCGGATGTGATGCGTTCTGCACTGTGATCGAGCTTATAGATATTGACTTACTTTCCTACTAAGTTAAGCGTGTAGAGTACAGCTGAACATCTTTGTTTATAGTGGGAACATCTGAGAACTAGATAACCAAAACAAAAATTTCCACATCTCCATTCCCAAAAATATGCTTGAAATGTCTAGAGTTTTCCTATTTTCATCGGAAGGATGATATGTTTTGGTGGATGTGACGCTTTCCTGACTGTGATCGAGCTCATAGATATTGACTAACTTTATTACTAAGTTAAGTGTGTATAATACAGCTGAACTAATTTCTTCATAGTGGGAACACCAGAGAACTAGATCACCAAAAGAAAAACTTCATCGTTTCCCAACACATGCCATGAACTGTTGATCTCTTCATGATTCTTGTCCGTTACTGCATCCATCTTTCTTGTTTTTGTTTCCTTGTTCCTTAGTTACGTATTTATTATTGTATTCTAGGTAAAGCCTTTGAAGCATTCTCATGAGTTGCCACCTCCAGGGAAGAAAGGACGCACTTACATATGCAGCTGCATGATCTTTCTACGCCCCACAAATGGAGCAAAGTTAGTAATGAAGAAGTGGATTGAGGAGATGCAGGCACAGCCATGGTCCAAAACGAAGAAATCAAATGACCAACCTGCTTTCAACTGGGCATTAAACAAAACTGCGGGAGAGGTTTTTGTCTTTTGCATTCTTTATTTTTGCCTTCCTAAGGTTATTAAGTCAATCCCGACCATGTGGTAACCTTTCTACAGGACTTGAGAGCCACTCTCTTCACTGCATTCTTTCATACTACGATGATCAGTTTAATAACCTAGTTCCTTTCATATTTATAACCTTTACATTCTTATTTGAGTTATCCAAACCTCCAATTTATCTGGCTCGTCCATATAATTTGATGTATCCATATGGAGTTTGAGACCTTTAATATTTTGAAAGCTCTGTTTGGGATCCATTGATATGGTCTTAAATAGCATCCTTTGATAATTTATGCTGATATCTAATGCAGGTGGATCTTTACCTGCTTCCCCAGGCAGCATTTCCGACAGGAGGATTGTACTTCAAGAACAAGACTTGGGTGCAAGAAACTAAAGGCATGCATGTTATAATCCACAACAACTACATTACAGGTTTTGAGAAGAAGATAAAGCGGTTCCGCGAATATGAACTTTGGTTCGTCGACGATCATGCAGATGAATCTCCCCTTGGCAGATTGGGAGCTTGAAAGACGTGTTTGTAATACCCGTTTCCATACAAGAAATCCTTTGGAAAAGGCCTGCATCAGAATGGTTGTTACCGATCTGCTTGGCCTTACAGTCCAATGGCTGCCAGAGTGAATTTTATGGAACAATACCGCTGCCATATGACACTACAAGACTGAAGCTGTCTTCACAAAATGGAAATAAAAAATCAATCATACAGGACCAATTTTTTTTTTTCCCCCGATCGCTTCTTATAATTTTTTCAGGGTTCAAATTCCCCTTGAAACTACTCCAATTAGGTGTACTCGTCATAGTAACTCTTGTTCATTCTTTGTAATTTTTTCCCACCTTATATTTATATTCATACTTATATTTTCTGATGCTTATTATTTTTGAAACTTTCTCGTCGGGAAAGGGAGTTCCGAGCGTTACATGGTGTCAACTACCACCTATAGCCAATTGTTAGCCATTACAAATTGATTTTGAATTTTACTTCCATGGTTGATTTATCTTCTTCTTCTTATTTATCTTTTTTTTTAAATAAAAAATTTAGTTGATTTTTCTTCGTACCACATGGTTTAGATAAACTTGTCCAGGAAGAAAATTAATAATTGGATCCATTAATTATAGCTAATTTAACGGTTCATTTAAATTGCGAGTTTGAGGTCAAAAATTTGGGTTAAGTTTAGAATGAATTAGAAAATAAATTTTGTGTTTAGTGTTCAAGTTTGAATTAGATAATTTTATCTTGAACTAAAAGTGTTTTAATGATAAAGTTAAATTTGAACTTTCATTAAAAGTTGTGTATTTTTTTTATTTTTTTTATGTGGTTAGTATAATTTTTTTTATAAGAGAAAATTTGTAAATAATATTTTTTAATTTAAAATACTATATAAGTCATGAAATAAAAAACTTAAAACAATTAACAAATCAAATACTAAATTAAATTTAAATTTTTATTTTTAAGTTCAAACGACTAACCTTAACAAACCTTAAAATATGATGTTTTGTGAAAGGTTGCAAAAGTATTAAAAATAATAAAGTAAAAAACAAACAAAAAATGCGTTTGCCGGGAGTCGAACCCGGGTCTATTGCTTGGAAGGCAATTATCCTAACCGTTGGACTACAAACGCTTGCTGTGTGAAAATCAGTAATTATATAAATAAATAAAATAATAAAAAGTGTCGGCAGCTACAGATCCGATTGCCTGAGATGAGTGGTCAATTACAAATCCTACTTGAATAAAATTGTCTCCTTAGTAAAAGAACAAAGGGGCTCACCAAATCTAAAGGGCATGTAGATTAAAATTTCCAACTTTTTTTTTTATTTTATCACTATTTTTTATTATTTATATCTGTAAAATTTTATAATAAATTACAAGTTTTAAAAATTTATAATTTTACATATACAAATTTAAATAGGATATATATTTTTTAAATTATATAAAATTTTAAGAGAAATGAAACAAGATCCACATTAATAATTTTTTTAAATAAATTTTTAAGATTTTACATTTTTTTTACTCAAAATAGTTTTTTTTCCTAAACACATTTTCTAAAACTTTTTTTTTTTTTAACAACAAAAAAAAGTCTCCAAAACTTCCCTAAACTGGTCTTAAAATCATAAACAAACCTATCTCCTCATCCCAACATTTTAACGGTAACTTTTATAATTTTTATCTTTGACACTCTTATTCTTCAAACTGTAGTAGAACCGTTCTAAAAAATTTGTTTGATTATGTAACTTTTAGATTTTACTTTTACTTCGGGTAGAAATAATACTACAATTAAATGTACAGCAATCTCAAACTAAACCATTATCCAACGTAAGAACTTGTTTAATCTTGAAAGTCCGTATTATCAAATGTCATCATGGGATGTATAACAAGTGTAGTGGGTTTTTTTTTTTTAATTTTTAAAATTTTAATTTTAATTAATTAATTATTTATTTATTTTTGCTCTGTAACAAGTGTAGTGGTTAATACCAAAACAATAGAAGACTTTTGATCAAAGAATATCATCGTGTTTGCCAGCTTACAATTCACCATGTGTGTTGCGCGCATATACATATACATATACATATACATGTATACGTTGATTTATTGGCTCCGATGTGTGAATTGTGGCTGTCCAAACTGTTACTTGTTTTAGTTTTTCAAAGTGGGGATTCCTTTATAATTTTTTTAATTGTTTATTGACTCTAATTTCAGCAAATACAGAAGGAGCAAACAATGCTATGGAGTTGGACATTTTACCTCACTTGCATGTTTTACATATGCCATTTGTTTTTGGCACTTACTCTTTTTAATTATTATTTAATGCTTGATTTTTTTTTTAATAGACAAGCCTTCTGTATGAAATTCCATTTCTTTTTTTCAAGAAGTATTTGTCATCTTCAGTTTACTGGTACTTTTTTTTTTTCAAAGAAATTTTCGTTACTGTGTAAAGTTGAAATATATAAATTATAATAATAAATTAAATTTCTACCAGAACGTAATACAATAGAAAATGCTATGTTATTTGCATTTAATTTTTAATACAGAGCTGATTGTATTTAAGTTCCATTAGTCACTAAGAGAAGAATAAATTTTTGTAGTTTTTTTAAAAGCCATTTGTATTTCTTTTTTTTTTTTGGTAAAAGCATTTGCATTTCAATTGGAATTTAGACAACGTGAATATGCATGGTAATTTAAAAATATAGTCATATTCACTAAGGTATATAGTATATAGATCCTTTCAATAAATGCAAGTATATATTAAAAAAAAAAAGCCAATGAAACTCACATTATAATTCGACATTAGAAAAATCATGCATAAACTGAATTTAAATTCGAAATTAGAAAAATGAAGCATAAACTGAATATAAAGGAATGATGTCAAATGATTATGATAATAACTTTGAGAAATTAATGCCAAAAATAGTACTAATTGAGAGATAATGTTTATGGGAGACAATACATTTAGTAATATAATATCTGTTTCTTCTTCCCCTTCTTCTTCTATTATGTGGGAGACAGCATTTAAGGGAAATAATTCATTCAGTAATACAATCTCACTTTTTTCTTCTTCTTCTTTAATTTTTTTGTTTAGGGGAAAAAGAACAAACAGTCTCAAACATTGACTTAATAAATTTGGTACATACTTAAATTATTTGATATTGAAAAAATTTGTTAAGGATTGGACTACAAAATTCTCATGTAAAAAAGCAAACATTTTCACCACTATCAAAATGAATAACATCGTGTATGTCTGCTATCACATTTGGTTCTAGAGCTTTTTTTTTTAATCATATTCTTTTCTTTCTTTCCAAAGTCATTTACTAATTTATTTTTTATCTCACGTATAACATGATGTATGTCTGCTATCATAAATTTCGTGTGTTTTAAATATTGCGTTTTTTTTTTCTAATTTAAATTTTAGGTTTTTTTGCATTAGGATACTATAAACTTATCGTAAAAATTACAATTTATACTCTAAACTTTTAATTTTAATAATTTACATGTGAAATTTAAAATGCATAGCAATTTATACCTTATTAATCATGATATTAATTTTTTTTAAAGGAATAGTTTGTACATGAATTATTAATTTATGATATAAATAATCATTTTTGTATATGTTAATCCAAATTTATTTAGTTTAAGATTTTTAATTAAATTTTATCATAATAGAAAAGTTTGACTTAACTTTGTTATAAATATAAATTTAGATTAATATTGATTAAAATGAAAATTCTAAGTTTTTAATTAACAACCTAAATGCAAGTGAAGTGCTAAATTTTATTAAAAAAAAAAGATTATTTAACAATGTGATATAAATTGTCATATATTTATAAATTCAGAACATAAATTATCAAAATTAAAAGTTCAGTTTAAATTGTGATTTTGCGATAAATTCAAGTTATACTAATATAAAAAATTAAATTGATGCTAGTAAATTTTTAAAGAGAAGGACCCCAAGCTGAGTTCTTGGCTAAAACACTGCTAGGAACGGAGTCAACATTAACTAAACCAGAAATACAGTTTAAACAACACCAGCGGGCTACGTTATGAGCCATCCAATTAGCATTCCTATTAATTCAATTAACGTCCCAAACCTGCCTAGAATCTAGGAATGGTCTAGCATTATTTAGAAACACCTGGAAATTGACTAAGCAAGCGGAAATAGACTTCAGAAACCTATTGAGCAACTGCCATAGCATCGTCTACCACCGTCAAGATCGGCTCCGCCGCTAGAAGAAGCGCCTCCGCTTCTCCCTCCTCCAAATTGGATGCCAACCGCCTGGAAGCTACAATCCAAATCACTTTACCAAACGAGTCTCTAGCCACCACTGCACAGACCGAAATATCTTCACCAAAGCTGACTGTAATCCGAAAAGCTATAATCCTATTGGCATTCCTACCCCGCCAAAAAGTTCTAAAGGCTTCATCAAATTTGGTCATGACATGTCTCGGCATAGAATTGGTCATCATCATATACATTGGGATAGTTTGACCAGCCGATTGAATGAGAGTGAGTTTTCTACCATAAGAAAACAACTCAGATTTCCACCCCTCTACTCTCTTGAGAGTACGATAGAGGATGGAATCCTAATCTTTCGTTCTCGCCCTTGACCAAATCAAAGGAAAACCAAGATGCTTAGAGAAGACTTGTCCGTGTTGCCAGAGAAGAACAATGACGACTTTGTAACATTGACCTTTTGCTTCGACTGCAAGCAATTAGTATCGAGAGAAGACTAAAGAGCCTCCGCCGTTTCAGGAGTACCTCTAGCAAATAAAATAGTGTCATCCGCAAAAAGAGGTGTGAGTCACCCTCGGACCTCCTCTACAAATAGAAATTCCGTTCAGTTTGCCCGTAGAGACTTTTCTCTCTAGCAGCCTAGAAAGGACCTCGCCACAAAGAATAAAGAGATTTGAGGAAAGTGGATCCCCTTGTTGCAGCCCATTGTTTGGAACAAACTCTCCGCCGGACTCCTATTGATAAGCAATGAGAAGGAAACTATAGTAGTGCATTGATTAATCCAGCCAATCTATCTCTCATGAAACCCGAAGCACTGTTTTAAGGGAGTTCCAATTCACCCTGTCATAGGCCTTCACATATAGAGTTTAGCAAGCATCAAACATCCCTTACCTTTCTTCGTCTTGATCAAATGAACGACTTCTTGGGTGATAATGGAGTTATCCGCAATGAGTCTCCCCATCACGAAAGCTGACTGAGTCGGAAACACTAGCCGATGCAGGAAACTCTTTAAGTTTGTTAGCTAGAATCTTGGAAATGATCTTGTACACCAAATCACAAAATTTAATAGGCCTGAAATCGTTGACTGATGACGGATTGTGGCATTACGGAATAAGAACAATGCAGGACCTATGTAGCTCCCTCGGAAGAGAATTACCCTGGAAAAACTGAATCACTATTTCAATCACATCATCTTTAACTGTGTCCCAATGAGCATGGTGGAAAATACCAGAAAAGCCATTCGGCCTGGAGCTTTTTACGGGTCGAGGGCAAACACCATCTAAGAAACTTCTTCTCGAGAAAGGATAGCAATCAGATCTTCATTATCTTGGTCCAAAATCATCCTAGAAACACGGCCGTCCAATTCTTCCAGGCAAGAAGCCTAACCATTGGAAAAAAATCCCCTCAAAATGGGAAATAAAGGCATTAGCAACAGTCTGTCTCGTCTCCAACCACTCTCCCTCAACTCCATTTATATGATAAATCCAATTAAGTCTCCTCCTGATCACCATGGACAAGTGGAAAAACTCAGTGGTTTTACCCCCTTCTTTAAGCCATTGTGCACTCTTAGACTTCTGCCTCCCAATAATTCTCTCTCTGAAAAGAAATTCTTCCAAAATCGCTTTTATCTTAAACTTCCTTGGATCAGGATACAGAGACCTTTGAATGCCTCCAACATCTCAAATTTCCAAATTCTCTTTGCTCCAAACCTGCAACGCCTTAGTAGTTGTCCCTTGACCCCTCAAAAGCTGAATGTGGGACACATTGTGGGAAACTGATCCCCAAGCTTGTTTGACTATCAGCTTACTTCTACAATCCCTCGTCCACATCCTTTCGAACTTAAAAAGGCCTTCTAAGCAAACACTCCCCTCCAGTATTAGGAAGGATGCGATTGCGATATGAGAACGAAGAAAGTAAAACCCGTGCTAGAGCTCTCGGAAAAAGGTTCCTCCAACGCCCGTTTGCAATGGCCCTGTCAAGCCTAGCTTTCACAAAACTAAGTAAACTTGCTATCCTGAACACACAAATCAATCATCCCAAGACCACTTGCTATCCTGAACACCCAAATCAATCATCCCAAGACCATGAAAGGCCTCTTGAAAAGCTGCCAATGTATTCCTAGAGGAGCTTGTACCTCGAAGAGAGAAGCGTTCGCCATAAGAGGAACAGCATTCATGTCTCCTATTGCCATAAAAGGTCCATCATAGACCGCCTCCAAGTGCCAAACGCAATTCGGAGGGTCAGAAGAGATTTTAGCCAGGACCAAATCCTTTCCCGCCAAAACAATCTCCACCACCACTCCAATTTTCCCAGTTGTTTTGTGAGTGTCCAGCTTTGGTGTTGTTTTTTGTGTTTCTTCGTTTCCTTTGAGGGGGTTCTGCGTTTTTGACCCTTGCTCGATAAAGTTTCTTTCCAGTAAAAACGATTCGAGGCTTGTGAATACGGATTTTGCTTTGAAAATGGTCAAAATCCGTATTTACTAGCATCAATTTGATATAAAATTTAAATAAAAAAACGTAATATTAAGAACTTGCGAAATTTATGCCTATATATTCTTAAGCTTAAAATACGTGCGCAAAATAGGAAATATAAAACCAGTAATAAAGCAGTTTATCCATTCCATAATGAACCAAAGGGAAATAATTTTTTTTTAAATGGGTAATAAAAATACTTCGTACGGACAATTTATTACTACTTTTTTTTTGAAAGTAATTTATTCTTAGGGGAGTTTGGATGTCCTTTTTTAGATTTTTTTTAGGTTAAAAAATAATTTTAAATATATTTATAAAAAAATTATTTAAAATAAAAAATTACAAAATTATAAAAATTTATTTAAAATAAATTAATATAACTATTAATTTATTTTTATAAAAATTTTATATAATTTTAAAAAAATCACCTAATTTAAATTTGTTTATATAAAATTATAAAATTTTAAAATCTAAAGTTTGTTACAATGTTTTAAAAATATATAAAAAAAATGATGAAGAAGTAAAAAATATAAAATTTTTTTTTTTGGAGATGGCTTATTGGTTGTGCAGGCGGCCCCTACCTCTCAGAAATATACATATTTTTTATCCAATTATTTCGCTAAAAATAAATAAATAGTGGTCAAAAATCTCTTTCAAGATCCACGTCAATTCTGCTCTTCTCTCTCATCTCCTCAGCTCTCTCTCAGACCTTCTTAGACCTGTCTTTTACTCTGTTCACAAGCAAACTGAGAGATTGAACAACTTTCAATCTGAGACTAACCCATTTCACGACTCTCTCTTCTCGTCCTGGGCTTTCTTTCTTTCCTCTAGATTCTACTCTAAATTGTGTCAAAATCCGATCTTTTTTTTTGTTTCATTGTGGAAAAAAGATCTCTTGATTTGATGGGAAGCTAAATGGGTTCTCTGGAAGGTGGGTCTACTACTGCTTCGTTGAAGAGAGACCCAGTTCTCAGGTCGTCTTCCTCGACTGGTCGAACCGACAGAAACCCATTTCTGCAGAGACAAAGATCGAGATTCTCGAGGTTCTTTCTGTTCAAGAAGCTAGATTACCTCCAATGGATTTGCACCGTCGCGGTCTTCCTCTTCTTCGTGGTTCTGTTCCAGATGTTCTTGCCCGGTTCGGTTGTTGAGAAGTCGATAACGACTTTGAGGGACGAGGAATTCAGCTCCGGGGATTTGTTCTTCCTTAAGGCGTATGGAATCTTGGATTTCGGAGAAGACATTAGATTCGAGCCCTCCAAGGTTTTGGAGAAATTCAGGAGAGATTCTGGAGGCCTCAATCTGTCTCATGCTTTCAACCGGACCACGCTTCGTTATCCACATAGAAAGCCCCAGCTTGCATTGGTAAAGTATAAGTCTCAAAAGGGTCTTTTTTTTTTTTTATAAATTTTTTAATTTGATAAAGTTGGATATTTTAATGAGTTACTATTTGTTTGATTTCAATTCTTTCACCTAAAGGTCTTTGCAGATCTCTTAGTTGACTCCCAACAGTTGTTGATGGTGACTGTCACAGCTGCATTGCAGGAGATTGGCTATGAAATTCAGGTGATATACATATATATACACATATGTAATAATGTTGTTTAGTATTGAGAAGGGAAAAAAAATTATTGCATGATTCAAAGAAGAGAAATCTTGGATTTTTGGTAATATCATAATTTAACAAGAAATGCTATAAAGGACCCTCTTTGGAGTAAAAGGGTAATTCACATTCATATTTAAGGGATTCAGTCGAAATTCATGATAATAGTGACACTTTAAAAGTTTCATTTTTTGTTGCGCATGGATTTTACATGGTTTTCTTGGCTAGTTGACCTCTGACTTTTTGTTGCGCTTCAATTTCATAGATTTTAAATGTGCATAACATTCTGTTTTATCTGTTGTCATTGTTGTTCCTGTCCCTTTTTTTTGGTTGTCATTTCTCATGTACAAAGTGTGTTTCGTAGTCAGGTGATAGTTGTATGAAGGGGATTTTGGTTATGCTCTGAACGAGATGAACATAATCTTATCGAAGTTGGATTTATTCTTTTTCATATAATTTGCAGGTTTATTCACTTGAAGGTGGTCCTATGCATGGTATATGGAGAAATCTAGGAGTTCCTGTTAGCATTGTTCAAGCCTGCAATCGGGCAGATGTTACAGTGGACTGGCTAAAGTATATCCCGCCACTCTAATATTGTGATATTTATGAGATTTATACATATTTGAAACCATGATTTTAAACTAAATTTATTTGCTATTTTCAGTTAAAAGAATTGGCTCATTTCCGGTTACTATATATGCTCTTTTGCAGCTATGATGGGATACTTGTGAATTCTTTTGAAGTAAAAGACATGTTTTCCTGGTAATATTTCTCAGTTTTATTTATTGAAATCCAATTTTTATTGTTGCTGATTACTTTATCTGCTTCTCATTTTAGCTATTTACTCTAGAAATTAGTTTTAGAAACCATGCGTGAGGCTGAAGACACTTAATAGGATAAAACTTTTTGTAAAAGTATAGTAGCTAGGTGTGGCACGTGGATTCTTATGAGGTCATATATGCTTTTGAGTTATTGATGTAGAAAATTCCCAATAATTTAAATTGAATGATTTTACTTGGTACAGTTTTGTTCAGGAGCCTTTCAAGTCTGTACCTCTCGTGTGGACTATCCATGATAGAGCGCTTGCTACTCGTTCCAGAAATTACACTTCAGCGAGGAAGATTGAGCTCTTAAATGATTGGAAAAGAGCATTCAACCGTTCTACTGTTGTTGTCTTCCCAAATTATGTGCTTCCGGTAAATATTACCACATTGCCTTTTCTCATAGACTTTTACGCTATTGGAATTTTGACTTTCCTATGTAATTATGCTTGCAACAAATGAGGTTACCAAGACTTAGTAGTCAGTTATGCATTGAGGTTGGCACTTTTCGTAGAGGATGATTTTTTCTGTGATTCCACAGATGATGTATTCGACATTTGATATTGGAAACTTTTTCGTTATTCCGGGTTCTCCTGCTGAAGCATTGAAGACAGATACTCAAATGAAATCAGAAAAGGATTACCTGCGTGCCAAGTTGGGGTATGGTCCTGAAGACATTGTTGTTACAATTGTTGGAAGCGAACTTTTGTACAGGGGTTTGTGGCTGGAGCATTCTATTGTTCTTCAGGCTCTATTACCACTTCTTGAAGACTTCTCATCATTTGACATTTCCCTTTCTCATCTCAAAATCATAGTTCTTAGCGGGGATCCAACAAGTAACTACGGCATGGCGATTGAGGTAATAATCCTAAGAATCCTTGGTCTTCTAAGCTCATTCTGTATAATCGCTCTGTGCTTCTTATCTAATAATCCGGTCCTTTCTTAGGCCATCATTCTAAACTTAAAGTACCCAAGTGGTGTTGTGAAGCATGTGCCGATGGATACAGATGCAGACAATGTTCTAACTGCATCCGATGTTGTGATATATGGATCTTTCGTTGAAGAGCAATCTTTTCCGGACATTTTGATCAAAGCCATGTGCCTTGGGAAACCGATTATTGCTCCTGATCTCTCCATAATAAGAAAATATGTATGATTCTCTTCTCTGGGGGCTTGAATTATGACTTTGACAAACATTATTCAATCCTTATTGTTTTTCCTTGTCGTTATTATATTCCTGGGACTTTTTCTTATGAAAATTTTGCTTATCAATATTACTGACTACTTTGGCGATACAATTAGGTTGATGACAGGGTGAATGGCTACCTTTTCCCAAAGGGGAACTCTAAGGTTCTGTCACAGGCTGTATCACAAGTAATCTTGAAGGGAAAGTTATCGCCTCTAGCTCACAATATGGCCTCCTTAGGCAGAGTTACTGCAAAAAATCTGATGGTGTCAGAATGTGTTGAGGGATACGCTTTGCTTCTTGAAAATATCCTCAGGCTCCCATCAGAAGTTGCACTACCAAAGGCCGTAACAGAAATCCCTGCGAATTTAAAAGAAAGATGGCAGTGGAAATTATTTGATTCAGTATCTGACTTGAAGAACATGAACACAACAACAAGAAGCTACTCATTTTTAGACAAATTTGAGGAGCAGTGGTACCATACTCAACTAGAGAGAGCTGCACCTGTAATTGCAGCAGCAGATGATTCGTTTGTATATAGCATATGGCTAGAAGAGAAACGTACTGAGATGGAAAATGCTAGAAAAAGAAGAGAGGAAGAAGAGGTGAGTGATGGGGTGGGACTTGTTGAGTGACATGTTTTAAAGTATACTAAGTGTATGTTTAGATGGGAGGTTATTTTTTGGAAAATGAAAAATTTTTAGATTTGAAAAATAAAAAAGTTGTTTGGATAGATAAAAAATTTTTCTTTATCTAGAGATATATATTTTTTTTCATTTCTAAAAATGAAAAATTTTAGATGTTCAGGCACAGAAATTTAGGAACATTTATTTTTTTAAAATGAAAAAGTTTTCATTTTTAGAAAATGGAACTCCCAAACATATATAGTATAAAATTGTTATCTAAAAGTAACCATCCCTAAAATTTTGTGCAGCTAAAGGATAGGAGCGAGCAATATCACGGAACATGGGATGATGTACATCGAAATGCCAAAAAAGCTGATCGGGCTAGGAATGATTTGCACGAAAGAGATGAGGGAGAGCTTGAAAGAACAGGCCAACCACTATGTATATATGAGCCTTACTTTGGTGAAGGAGCTTGGCCTTTCCTTCACCGTACTTCTCTTTATCGAGGAATTGGGTTGGTGAGTTGTCAATTTGTTATTTGAGAGCAATGCTTTCTCTACCAACTTATTATTATTATTTTTTAAATAAATCACAAATTAAAGGGTCCCGCACAGTTGTTGCTCTGATGCTGCTGTAGGTTTTTTTGTTTTATTTTTTGTTTTTTTGTTTTGTTTCTTTTTTTGAGAGAGAGAGAGAGAGAGAGAGAGATAGAGGGATCTACTTAGTTTGAGACGTTGAGAAGGCTAGTGATATTTAGGCTAGTGATTTATCTTTTATTCTTTTGCTTCCAGTGTAAATTTAACGCATATCATTGAATGCCTTGTCTTGTAGTCCACCAAAGGAAGAAGACGTGGGGTTGATGACATAGACGCGCCTTCTCGTCTTTCGCTTCTTAACAACCCTTACTACAGAGACATACTTGGTGACTTTGGGGCTTACTTTGCAATTGCAAATCGGATAGACCGATTGCACAAGAATGCTTGGATAGGATTCGGGTCTTGGAGAGCAACAGCCAGGATGGTAAGAACATGTTCATGTCATGACATACTGCATCTTATCTTGACATTTTTTTTAGTCCCGGCCAAATCTCATTTGGATCCCTAACTTCTAAAACGTCTTACATCCAGTCCGTGATCTATCAAATTGTTCGAAATTAGTTCTTGATTAAAAAGGATACGTAATAGACTATTTGTAATCTTGTAGGAGTTAAATTTGTAATTTTAAGAAATGACAATTGGTAAGGAATGCGTGTCTTTTTCTATTTATTAGTTTAAGACAGTTGGATCAAGGACTCGTACGCGACAATTTAATAGTCATGGATCACATATTCGTGGACTAAAAGCGAAATTAACCGTTTTTAATTTTCCTTTGTGATCTGGTATTGACCCATTAACCCTTTTATGTAGGCATCTCTATCTGGGGCGGCCGAAAATGCATTGTTACATGCCGTACAAACGAAAAGGCATGGGGATGCCCTCTATTTTTGGGTTCGGATGGACAATGATCCAAGAAATCCTTTGCAACTCGATTTTTGGTCGTTTTGTGATGCTATAAATGCTGGAAACTGCAAGTAATAACCCATACTACTATATCTTCTGCCTTTGTTTTGGTCATTTATAATACATACATACATACATACATACATACATATATACTAGCCCTTTGCATGCTAATGTACGTGTGTGTGTGTGTGTGTGTTTTTTTTTTTTTCTTTTCCTTGATGTTGTGATACGAAGGTTTGCCTTTTCTGAGGCCTTAAAAAAGATGTACGGCTTACAGCATGATTTGGAGTCTTTGCCACCAATGCCACACGATGGTGACACGTGGTCCGTCATGCAATGCTGGGTTCTGCCAACTAAGTCCTTTCTCGAGTTTGTGATGTTCTCTAGGTAGATAACACAATACCACCGTTTTCACTTTTTCGCTGTCAAAAAAAGTGTGTTTTTTCACTAGGCTCTTTTTCTCAGCTTACTTTCTGACATTTGAACTGTTTCAATTTCCACTTTTCAGAATGTTTGTAGATGCACTGGATTCGCAAATGTACCACGAACACCATTCTTCTGGACACTGTTGCCTCAGTCTGTCCAAGGTAAGCTTGTAAAAAAACAAAAACAAAAAATAAATAAAAAATGACCTTGAAAATTATATTCTCATAATCCATATGCTAATTGGTATTGGTGGAAGAAATAAAATTTCTGTCACTGAGTATGTTAAAATGAGACATCCCATTTATAAACTAGAATTTTGTGTCAAAAAGGTGGATTTGTTTTTTGTAATGCAGGACAAGCACTGTTACTCACGGCTTCTCGAGCTACTTGTGAACGTTTGGGCATACCACAGTGCGCGAAGAATGGTGTACGTGAACCCGGAGACCGGTGCCATGCACGAACAGCACAGGTTCAAGAACCGGAGAGGCCACATGTGGGTGAAATGGCTCTCCTACTCCACAATCAAGAGCATGGACGAGGACTTGGCCGAGGAGGCAGACATGGATCGCCCTCTCAGGAGGCGGTGGCTGTGGCCGTCGACTGGCGAGGTCTTCTGGCAAGGCGTGTTTGAGAGGGAGAGGAACTTGCGGCATCAGCAGAAGGAGAAGAGGAAGCAGAAGAGCAAGGAGAAGTTGGACAGGATGAGGCGTAGGAGTAGGCAGAAGGTGATTGGTAAGTTTGTGAAGCCACCGCCGGAGGATGAAGACACTGGAAATTCTAATACGACAGTGTTAATAGAAAACTCTTGATTAAAATATAATTGTTATGCTTGGGGTTTTCTATAGTAGAAGGAATTAAGCTCATTTGATCATTCTTTTTTTTTTTTTTTTTTGGAATATTAGTTGTTTTTACAAATATTTTTCCTTCGATTTTTGGGTGGTCATGCATGGAATTTGTAGTACGCAACGTGAGGGGGTTTTGTATGTAAAAAATTGCGTCCATCTGGTCACTTGTACTGATGTTGAATAGCACAAAAAATGTATAATAGTTCATTGATTTCTATTTTTTATTTTTTATTTTTTGTTTTGTTCTTTTGTTTTTTATTGTTATTTTTTCGTCTGGTTAATTAATGTCCAGAGTTTGATAAGCTTTCCAATTCTGGGATTAGGGCTATTCAGCTCTGCTTTGAACGATGAATGAAAGTGTATAAGGCTATCACTTTAACCTTATTCGGGTACTGTTCCATTTGGATGAGCTATTGCAATTGGAATTGCTATTATTCTATTCAAATGTAATTCGCAAAAGTATGTTTTAGTTATATCATGACTGGATTGAAACTATGTTTTATTATTTTGCAATAATACAATTCAAATATAAATTTTTATTTTTTAAAAATCCGCATTGAATTGAATTCAAATATAAATTTTAATTTTCTTAAAAATCTATATAATTCCACTTTTAAACAAAAAAAAAAAAAAAAAATCTACACGTATATTTTAATTGAGTCCACTTAATTTTACATATGAGAAACACGAAGAACAAAACGGCCATAGCTGAAAATACCAATTACAAAGAATTGTATAAGAGAAATGATAAATGCCAATTGCCTATAAACAAGAATAACGTAAAATTTCTCATTTTTTCCTATTTATTAATAGACAATATTTTTTTACACTTGGACACATCTTCAACACAAAGATGCTTTGCCAACTTTGGAACCACATTTACCATGCATGGTCATCATGGTTCTTGTAGGAAAAGATTAACCAAAAAAAAAAAAACCTCATATATAATATACAAGTTTAATCTTAACACAAAAAGCAGCAATGCTGTTTATTAAATTTAACCTATATATGTAACTCAATTTCAACATAAAGTTTGAAGTACTTTTCAGACACTGCTCTTAATTTTGGAACTATATTTACTCAGATCCGACCCGCATTTATAGAGTTGATCCACTGATTCCAAGAGTTTTTGAAAGCTTTTGTACTGCCTGAATCATATTGGCAAGCATTGTTGTAAAACTGAATCCAAAGATAGTCAAATAGCCCTGTGGAAAGTGCTCGCTTGAAGTGTTAGTCAGTAAACCGGCATTTCGGAGCAGCAGTTAAGTAGACCTTCTTCCCTTCTTGGCTGTACTCTGACAACCTTCTGGCTAGAGCGCCGTAGTAAAGTTCTCCACCAGTCTCGATGTCGAAATCCACCCCGTCTAAGACAGCGTCTCCGAGCGGCCTTGAACTTGATTACCCACCTGAATTCAAATCCTCTGTCAATTTTCAATGTTTTACTCCTATCACATCGTTCAAAAATTTAAAACTACCTTTGTAATTTTATGTATCATACTTGTTAAATACAGTGTGACTTTTTTTTTTTTTTTGGGGAATATTATTGTGACGTGAAAATTAATTAGACTCACCTAAGAAGTTATTCCATATGTAATCCGCAACATTCCTTGCATACTCTGGGGAGGAAAGTGAGTAACTTGGGGTGCCGCCGCCGCCGCCGCCAATTGAGAGCATGACTTTTACGCCTAGTTTTTGGCAGTTGAGGATTCCTGTGCTTGAACTTTTGGCAATTATTTAAAGCCGGTTGGCAGTGACTGGCTAAGTTGATTTAGGGTTTTGGCCATTGCCAAATGTTGAGAGGAATGCCATGTTTACAATGTCGTACCTTCTTGTGTTGCATGTTTCTGTCAGCTGTTCTCTCCTCCGTACAATCAGACCCGCGTACGACTTCGAAACGAAGCCAATTAGGAGAATTAGCAGCTGGGAAAGTGTAAAGGATTGGGAAAAATGCTGGCCATTCTGATTTGCCTGATCAAGTATTTTGATCGATTGAGCTTGATTATAGATAAGGTTACTCGTGGAGTTCCTACATACAAGAATAGTGGAAATGTGGCTTGATAGCCTTTGGTCAGAAGTCAATTGTAAGCCTTCTATATTCCATGAAGTTGCGTATCAATATAAGTTTTTCATTTGTCTTGGAGGGGGGAAAAAAACAAAAACTTTGAGACGTTAATTTTAATTTCAAGTTTTAAATTCAACTTATGTGATATATGAGGTAGTATTTTTTCAAATTTTTTTATTGGATAGTGTTTAACAAGTTATTACATCAATTGATTATATTTACTAGAGAAAATATAATATGTGAGTTGGTATTTAAAAAATTAGAATTAGAGTTGATATCCTTAGTATTACGAAGATTTACTCAAATATTTACATAAGCTTTTAAATATTAAAAAATAAAAACAATAAATCAGACATTTACTATTTCAATATTTTTTATTGTTATTTTATCTTATTCTTAACTATATAATTTCAATGTGTTAAAAACAATAAGGCTTCGAATTCCATAAAATCTAATAATTTTCAAAAAAAAAAAAAAAAGCAATTACAAATACCGTTGATTTTAAGAAAAAGGGTAAAGGAATCCGGTGTTGAGAATGTAGATGTTTTATGAACATTCAATCCGAGTGCATTAATACTCTCAAGAAAAAGAAAAAAATCCATGAATATCACTTGGAGTGATGAGCAATTGGAAGGCAGCCAAGAGAATAATGAAGATTATATGAATAATAATGTGGTTTTCAATATTTTGACAAGTCGAGAAACTATGGAAGAATTTGTCATCACTGTCACAACACCTCTTGTGACATCAGGTACTACTGTGCAACATACTCTACAACATTGAGTGTAACACTAGCTGTAATTACTAAATTTTATAATTCCAGATCCAACTACAGCAGTAATGATGATGAACTTAATAATTATGATATATGAAGTGCATTTACAGAGATGTACACTAAGTGGATTTAGGTTGGAAATTTTAACAAGTTACTTGAAGATCGTGTTGTTGAACTTGTTTAAGAAAAGGAGGTGATGAAAAAAAGCTATGATAAATTATGAATTCCTTGTTGTTGAAAAGGAGAAATTTCAAGATACTAAAATTGAACTTGAAAATACTTAGAAGTACTTGAAGATGCTTAACTCCAAAATTGTCAAATTGGATCATATTTTGTCTATTAGACAATCTAGTGGAGACCATCATGCTTAGGCTACAATGGTGAATGTTTTACCTCCAAGACAATTCGTGAAAGAATCACCAACTCATGAATCTTGTTCTTCACCCGTTAAGAAATCTGTGCGCACATTTCCTAGGCATAAGCAAGAGAGGTTTGTTCTTATTTGCCACTTTTGCAATGTTAAGGCCGTATTCGACCTAAGTGCTCCAGATATATTAAGTTCATGAAAAGGAGCTGTAATGCTAAACCTATTTACTATCCAACGCTAAGAAGGAGTCCTAAACCCAAAGTTGATTTGAAAAAGAGAATTAGAAAAATTTGGGTTAGGAATTAAGATTTAAATTGTTTTGGTGCTTACATTCAAGGGGAGTAGGCTTGAGTAGATGAAGCAATTCCGGAAGTAGCTAATACCTTTGAGCAGCCCACTGTTACACCAGGTGCTACAACACATGCTTGCACATCTGTATTACAGGCTCATATATTGACGATGCTTAATTTCATGATGGCTGAGTTGGAGCATCTAAACAAGTAGATGAAGGTTGTTGAACAGAAAGAAATGGAAGTAGAAAGTATTCTTGGGGTATATGATAACTACGAAGACAATTCAGATCAAGCAATGTTGAAGAGTCCATAGGTTTGAATTGATACTTTGTTTGGATGATTTTGTGCAGGTTCGCATTCTAGTTTGACATTTGCTGTGTCAAAAAGGGGCAAAGATTTAGGGGAAGCTTATGTTGTTTTACGTTTATGTTTTGATTTTTGGCCTTTTCTTTTTGGTTATTTTATTTTGATACTTTGATAATTGGGATTTTCATTGTAACGGTGTTTTGAGACAAAAAAAGCTAAAGGGGGAGATTGTAGGTTTTTTATGTATTGACATTTATGGCATCTTTTGTTAGGAAAAACCAAAAACAATTTTTGTTAGTTAGTTTTAGGTGTTTTTATGAAGTGTTGCAATATGTATTGTAACATTAGGCAGAATCTGCAATTTGTATGAAGACAGCAAGTTGAAATTGTATTGAAGAAGTGGCTGCACAGGAGCTGACATTGATATGCACAATGAAGAAGATTTGGTCAACTTAGATTTATTAGAAAAGTTTGATTGCACTTGAAGATAATCATGAAGTAATCTTAGAAGATTTAAAATTTGAATTACGGTGTAAATGTGGCAAAAATATGTGATTTATTTATGTAGATAATTCTGTCAGATTTGATTTAAAAGAAAAGTTCTAATTTAGGTAAAATTTCTAATCCTATTTAAATTAAGATTTCAAATAAATATCCTAAGAAAAAAATCATGTTTTATATATTAGAGGTGTTTATCATTGAAGATTTTCTTATGGAAATACGTGGATAATTAGCAGAATTAATTATGGATAGTTTACAGTTTAATTCAAATTGGATGGTTTCATTGACACATTATCTACTCTTCACATCCCCCTTCTAAACACACCCTTCTCTTGAATTTAAAATGATTAAATTTACTTACTATAATCCCTTTTATTTCCAAAATCACCCCTAACTACTAAAAAATAAAAATTACTCTACCATTTCAAGTCTCCTTTCACACCCAATTTTTTTTATTTATTTTGATGTTCTATATTTGATAATATCAACACATTGCTTGATCAAATGAAAAAGTTGATATAATATGATCAAAACGAATTTTATAGAATATTTTTAAAATTTTGCAAGAAAAAATGTTTTCAAAAAGATAAAAAAGACAAACAACCTATAACAAATTCATACATGTGTATAATAAATTAAAATAAAAATTTTGTACGAAAAAATAAAAAAAAAAACTGTATAGACACACACATGAAGAACAATGAACATAGATATATTCATACGTACATATATATGTATATATTTACATATAGACACTGGAAGAACAACGACATATAAAACAGAAAAAAAGCTAACGAATTGCAACAAACAAACGATATAGAATCAGAAAAAAAAAAAAATATATATCTATATATTACTTAATGAATGAATAAGAACATATACAACCGGAAAAAGGAAAGAAATTACTTACGTATTAACAGCAATTGAATCAGAAAAAAGAAAAAAAACCCAACATATATTACATAATATATATATATATATAGAAAGCAAACATCAACTGTAACATAAAAAGCATACAATGAATTAAAAAAAATCAACCACAACATTAACATACCTCAAAATTTTTTAGACTACTCATTGAAGAAAAAAGTTTACAGTAAAAATTAGGATTTTTTTTATTGGTTTCAATGTAATAATATTTGTAAGTTATTTGTTAGGAATTTTGATATATAAAAATTGTTTGTGTCCTTTATTTATTATATTTCGATAATTTGATTAAATTGATAATTTAATTAAATCCTGTAAATAGTCAAAATAGATTTAACAATTTTAACACAATTTCGTAAATATGTTATTTTCTTCTTTTAGAAGGCATTTGAAGATAGTATATAATCTGCATTACATTAAAGTACAATTTGGATATTTCTTATTTGCATTGGATTCAAAATTACAGGACTATTTATCTCTAAAGATTACAGGACTAGGAACTACAAAATTGCTCACATTCATGACAAAATTAAATCAAAAACTCACTGCTATAAAAGAAGGATTCCATGACCGTTTTTAACAGTTGTTGAAAGTTATCACAAATATTCTTTAATGGTTGTGGAATCCATAGTTATGGAAAATAAGACGATTCCACGATTATTTTTTAACCATCATGGTTTCTTCATTTTCCATGACCATTCAACGACGATTGTGGAAATTTTTTTTTTGTTAAAAGGTTTTCACTAGGAGGGTTTCCACCATTTTTGGACTTCATCTCCGTACTGCATATATGACACACTTTCCATTGTTGTTTTTTGAAAATGACAGTGGAATCACCGTAGTGAAATTTAACATTTGTACTAGTGACTTTTAACTGGAAAATATGAAAAATATAAAACACCTAGTATATTGAAAACTCTTAAATAACTACAAACTGTTGGCCTTTTATATTTCAAAAAAATAAATTGAAGACATTTTATGTTTTCTCACGTTAAGGTAAATTCTTTTAAACTTCCATAAACTCCCAAAGAAATTGTACTTTAAAGATTCCAAAACCTTCAAATTAGTCAATAATTCCAGTTAATTTAGCAGTTGTTTAATATTTTGGTGTTCCTACTTAAACAAGTAGCTCAATCTGATGATGATCTGAATCTGAGTACGTATCTCTTTTTTCGTAATTTCAAGACAAATAAAACCCTTAAATTCATACAACTTGATTGAACTAAAAAGATCTAACAGTTTTATTTAGTTAAGACAAACAAAAGACTTAAATTCAACATAGAGTAACATAAAACTACATTAAACTTAAAAGATCTCACAGTTTTATTTAGCTCATACATATATATTATAGCTGGATGTATCTAGGTATGTCTCAAACACTGCCCCTAATTTTGGAACTATAATTAGTCTTGTCATCATTGAACTTGTCCCAAAGCATAACACCTCCATACTTGGGAGATCGCTTAACGAAGGGTAAAACCTTCGAACTCAGAATATTTGTAGGAACATAGCCGCTCCCGGCAGCGGCACTCGAAGCCGGAAGCCCCACGAAGAACTTACCGGTCTTTATGGAAGAAGTCCACTTGTTCCACGAGTCCTTGAAAGCGTTGGGATTGTTGGAAGTGTACTCGCAAGGGTGGTTGTTGTAGAACTGAATCCAAACATAGTCAAACAGTCCTGTGGAGAGTGCACCGTTCAGATATCGGTCCGGAAACGGACATTGTGGAGCCGCCGTTAAGTAAACCTTCCTCCCACTTTGGCTGTACTCCGACAGCCTGGTACAATCAAAATTTTTTAATAAGAAATATTATACTGTTATTTATTTAAGAATTGCATGGTTTAATATCCGGCTGGCGGGACTCCGTTTTAAACCACAAGATGTATATGAGATTTTATCATTATTGTGTAACTTTTTTCATTTTGATATCATGCTATTTTTATTATTTTTATTTTGATCATGTGACACGGATCCGATATAATGTTTAAAAACATGTCTTGTGCATAAACTGTATCTAATTCCAAAATTTTTTTCCTTTGTGAAGAAATTACCAAATCAAGTGGATGCTATGATTTAGATTTTGCATATCCAATAGTGATGTAATGAAAAATCCTCACACTCTTTATTAAATATGGTAATTATTATTGCACGTCATGCATATAATTTTTCATTAGACCATTGGTGTCATTACCTTCGGGCTAGCGTAGCGTAGTGCGCCCCTCCTTTCTCGATGTCAAAATCGACACCGTCTAAGACAGCATCTCCAAGAGGCCTAGAATTCGACCTCCCGCCCAAGAAATTGTACCACGGGTAGTCCGCAACGTTCCTAGCATCGTCGGCAGAGGAAAGAGAGTAGCTTCCTTCGCCGCCGCCGATGGAGATCATGACTTTTATGCCTCGGCTTTGGCAAGTTTTGATGTCGTTGCTAAACTTTCGGCAACCGTTTGATGCAGCAGTGACCAGCCAAGTTGATTTGAGGCTTTTGGCCATTGCCAAATGTTGGTAGGAACGCTATGTTTACAATGTCGTATCTTCCCGAATTACATGTTTTGGTTAGTGAGCCCTCGCCTGCATTTTGGCCCCAATAAACGGCGATGCGTCCAGCGCCGTTTGATTGAGAAACCAAAGCAAGAAGAGTTAGCAGCATGAGGGAGAAGATTGAAGATACGACACAAATGTTGTAACCCATTTTAGCTTTCAGTAATCTTAATTAATTTATTATATCTAGTGAGCTTGATTTGATGCCAAGGTCACTCTTAGAGTTACCTATTTATAAGAAAATGTGATGTATCTCAAAGATATTTTCTAGTCTGATTTTGTGGCAGAGGATTTCTTGCCTTCTATTGTTGATGCTTGATCTAACTATCAAAGTCATAAGCTATTAAGGTTTTTTTTTCTTGCTCTAAGTGCATTAATTAGCAATAAATTGAATATTAAACCATCCATATCTTTTGTCAAACTACATTGATTATATGAGGTGGGCGTGCGAGGCATGAATTTGTGTTAATGGGGTAAATAACTAAGACAAAAATTGTGAGGTGTATGATTAATTTCTCAATGTTTAGTGATAACGATGTCTGTGTTTTGATATTATGCAAATATATTTGTGTATATTGGTTTTTTCAAAGCAAAAAGTTGAGTGGGGGTTTGAGCCCCGCTGAGCCTTCTCTGTGCATTTGTGCTCTCATTGAGATTTTTAAGTTTAAAAATTTGATGCGTTGAATTTTATAAAGTTCTATATAGTTGTGTCTTTATAATGTAGTGAGAAAAGTTATAATTATGCCCTAAACTAAAATTAAATATTGTAAGCCATACCTTATAATTAATTACTTTAGAAGAGGTAGAAAGAAATATTGAAGTACTGCCGAGCTAATAAGACAAGTTAATAGCGTACTTCTGGCCTGCCCAAATAATACAATGGCAGAGATAGGACGGCCTCGAACTTTTAAAATGAGTTAAGTAGAAACCACTTTTAAGTAGCAATTAGTTAAAAATAGGACATACTTCTTTGATGCTTGGCCGAAAATAATGTCAGAGATAGGACAGCCTCAAACTTTTAAAATGAGTTAAGTATAAAGTACGTTTAAGTAGAAATTAGTTAGAAATAGGACATACTTCTTTGATGCTTGGCCGCCTTATACTTATCTAGATTGTGCTTGAGAACTTTATATAGAAGCCAACTATGGCAGGGCTGGTTTAGTTAATCTTTCTTGCACACTGTATTTTTCTTGTAATTAACCTTTTTTTTTTTATCATAATGAATTATCAAAACGATTATTAAAAATAAATATAGCTCTCATAATAAAAATGAACCAGTTTAAATCTTGTGCATCGTGTTTGTTTGTTTGATTTTTTTCCCCACTCGGTGTTAAAAATAATAGGGCACTAATTTTTAACTAGTTGTATAAGAATATGATATTGAAAAGCAGTATTGACTGTACTAATTAAATCTTTTTCTTTTCTTTTCTTTTTTCTTTTTTCTTTTTTTTCTTTGGTCATAATAATTTTCCCTTGTTACTTTATCAACACTGTTAAATCTTTTTAGCTGATCAAATTTCAATACGTAAAAAAGACTTTATATTGCGAGTATAAGATATTAAGCTGTAGCCATTGTCACACTTTGTAGATCAAAGCATAGCACTTCCATGCCAGGAAGAGACTTTGATAGCCGGTTAAACTTCAAATAATAGCCCATTTACTGGAACATATGTATTATATAGCCACTTCTGCCTCGTTCTTGGATATTGAAAAACTAAAACGAAACCACATGAAAAAATGTTTATGAGATAAATGATCTGATCTCATTCAATTAGCAAATGCTTAGTATCAGGCTTTAAATAGAAAATTAATATTCTGAGTTGTAATCCAGTTGGATTACAACTAAAACCAATGTCTATAAACGGAATGTGTATACAACGATAATCATCATTAATTATAGCATGTAACCACCGTAAAAGTTGCCAAGCTAATCACCAACTAATTTTTATCACTACAATCTAACTAATCTCCAACGGCCTCACTCAAACACTCGGAATACTAAGACTTAAAAACTCCGGGTTTGAAATTTTGAACTTGAAATTCGCTTGGTTAACACTTTTGTTGGGGCAGATGTCTAACTATAATTTTCTTCTGTAAGACCTTTTCTCTATCAAAACAAACATCTGACTCCGTATGCTGAGTTTTGGCATGCAAAACTGAATTAGTTGAAAAATGTGAACCGTGCTGAGATTATCACACGACACCATTATTGGTTTCTTAACTATTGAATATCTGCATTTCACCGAGCAGGAAAGCTAATCAAATGATTTCTGTCTCCACAACATTTGCCAAGCAGGAGTTTTCTGATTCAATAGAGCGTCTTGAGGTAGATTGTTGTATTTATGAACTCCGAGACACCAGATAATTAGATCCCAAGAAAACACACCATCCAGACTAGCAACTCCTTTCGTTGGAATTTGATTTCCAGTCTGTGACACGAAAAGCCATCAAATGTTATACTGAGACTTCAAGAGTTGCATGCCAAAGCCAAGTATCCCTCACAAATCTTCGAAGATTCTTTTAACCGACTTCCAGTTCAACTCTTATGGCTTCTGACAGATTATTGATTTAATAGGACCATTTAAGTCTAGTTTTTGTAGCATCTAGGGGTTACCTTCCCTTAAACTTAAAACTTTAAACTCACTTTTAACTTTAAACTTACTTAATTATACTTTTCTGAACTTTACTCTTCTTAAACTTACTTTTCTTAATTTACTTTTAAACTTGCTCTGGTACCAAATGTAGGTACCTTAACTTGGGCTCTGATGCCACATCTTGTGGGCAGCCCGACTCATCCGAGCCGTCCCCTTAAAATTTTAACTCTTTTTAACTTTGCTCTGCTTTATCTTACTTTAGAAAAAACTTATTTTAACTTACTTACTTTTTATAATTTTAAACTTATTAGTTTTAACTTTGTCATTTTAACTTACTTGCGGAAGCGGTGTTTGAAAAATTACTGATAAATTTTTTTTTCTTAAACTCGATTTAAACGTATGAGTTTTCAAAAAGCATATTGAAATACTTCATATGCTTACTTACATTAAATCTTATCTCTTTTCTTTATATTATATATATTTTCTTAAATTACAGCGGAAAATCATAGTGAAAACCATAACTCACCCCATAACACTCCGGGAATCTATCTGCCAGTTCATCTGTTTCTTTTTTCACAATGCAAGCAGCTTACTCTTGTTACCTACATCACAAACAGACTAGTAAGCTAGAGCTCAGTACGTACAAACATACACATAAATATATCATACACATAAGCTTATATTTCATAACACATCTCATACATAACATTTCATAAATCACATCAACTAACAACAAAGGTTAGTCAGATTATGCTTACTTGATTTTTCTTCTTGCTTCTCATTGTTCTTACTTTCTTTCTTATTCTTCTGTTCTTTTCATTTCTTTTCTTTTCTTTTCTTAACTTTCTTTTCTTTTCTTAGCCTTTCTTAACTTTTCTTTGTTTTGCTTTCTTTTCTTTTCTTTCTTTATCTTTCACTTGTGGGCCCGTGGTTAAACATACCTAATGCGCACAGACCAATGGAGGAATGGGGGAGCGACCCACTAATCAACCTTACGGTCATCTTAATGCACCGTGTTTTATGGATGGATTGTAACTACCACGCCTTTTTTGGGGTAGGGTCAACCAACTACCGCCTTTTTGGGTAGCACCACATTCTGCGTGGAGGCTATAGACCTGAAAACCTCCATTGTGGAGGCCGGTACGCCAACCTTAAATTTTCAGTTTTATTATCTTGCTTATTTTCATCTTTCTTTACTTTAACTTTTTGTTCGTTTTGACTTTGTGAACATGTTACATTTTCATGTCACCATGCATGTTTCTTAATATTTGCATGGTCAAAAACTTTTCTTATCATTTTATAAAATATTTCTTTACAAACACATTATTCATAACATCACATCATCCTATAATCCTATGGTAAGTCAATTCGTGGGTAGATAATTAAATGTCTGTACTTACCTATACTTTTGCTCACATCTCTTTTTTCACTTCTGGATCCTCACACACTCCTTCGTTGCCTCTACGTCGGATCCCTATAACCGAAATAATTACGGTTATTTTAAAATCTTAACTATATACATAAAAACTTATTAAAATGTAATCATTCTATGTTTAATTTCTTAATCATGAACTTAAGGGTCTAATATCTCATTTCTAACTTTTCAGCTAACTTTTGACAAATTTATAATTTTACCCCTAACTTTTGACAAAAATGATAATTTCATCCCTAGTGGATTTTTCTTACTTTTCTTCGTCTTAAAACTTGATTCTGATCTTAAGAATTCTATTTAAGCTTTTCTAAAACTCTAACGGTCTTTTCCAAGCATTTCAGAAATTTTAGTTAAAATGGTCGTGAATAGTAATTTCAACCGTGAATAGTAATTTTACCTTGACTGTGAATCTTGTCATTTTAATACTTAGACTGGGTTTTTTAAGCCCAAAAATTATAAAACAATGAACTTAAAGGCTTAACGACCCTTCTTGGACCTTTCTGAAATTTTTGGTCAAAATAACCATTTTGCCCCTGACGGGACCTTAGACCGTAAAATTTGCATTTTAACGTTTTAACTAGGTTTTCTAGTCCCAAAAATCTTAAAATAGTTTTTCTTAGCCCTTACCGAGCTTTTACGACATTTCTTGTCGAAATGTTCGGGTTACTATTCACCTGATCCTCGGGGTCGTTTCTCGTTTTTCTAACTTTTCGGGACCTCAAATGGCCAATTCACTAGTTATGAAATTGTCCATCATTCTTTTCTCGAGCTTAGGTTCTCGAGGGGCTCGGATTTCCAATTCCCGATCCTAATTTTTTCCCTCGTTTCCTAAAATGCCCTTCGTGTGATTATAAAAATTTCGGCAGCATTTTCACTAAAATTCTAGGTTCCCGGCGTTTAGGAAACGCCTCAAAACCATCTATCCTATTTTAACCTGCCACGTACTATACCAGAGGCCTAATTTTTATGCAAAAGTCTAAACTTTTTACGTAAAAATTCTCATAAAACTTATTCATATTCTATCGATATTTCATTCATTCTTTCTGTTTTTAATCCTCAGTTCTTTTATTCATGTTCACTCTCAAATTTTTCTTTACAAAACTTATTCAATCTCACTGTAGCCCATGGTTTTTCTCATGAAAAACCTAAACTAAAAGCTCAATTCTTTTTCTATTTAAACATATACAGAATCTTTTTCTCTTAAAACTTAATCAATCTCATTGATTTCTTCATAATAAGTCATGGTTTTCTTCGAAACCCTAAGCCATATAATTCGGTTTTCTCTTGAAACCTTAGGTCAAATTTTCAATTTCAAGTTTCCAATTTCTTTTCTAACTAATTCTCATACTCTTGACTCATTAAACATTAAAACTTAGGCTTGGAATTCAATTAACAATTCCACATAATAGCCACGGTTTTTGCTCTTGAATTCAAGTTCAAAATTGAAGTTTTAAACTTCTAATTCTTCTCCTAGGTATTTCACATGCCAACACCTAGTTTTGAATCAACAACTATCAACATTGAAACTTAACTTTCCTTCATTATTTCCACATATGATGGCCACGGTTTTCCCTCTTATCATGCACCAAGAATTTCATTTTTGAGCTTCTAATTCATGCTCTACTTTAATCACATACTAAGCTACCTTTTAAAGCACAAACTAAGTAAATTTAAGCTTAAACTTTCATCACCAAATCCACTAATATAGCCACGGTTTTTCCACCAAATAAACCAAGAACAAGCTTGGGTTTCAAGGCTTACCTCACTACGAAATTCACCTTGTGCTTAGGAAGAGATTTGCACCAAGTTTATTGTAAAAACTTGAAAATTTTCCTTGCTTGAAGGGGGGAATTCCCACGGCTGCTAAGGGGGCTGAAGAACACAATTTTTCTGGTTTTGTTTCATGCCAAAACCATGTGGATTTAAAGCCAAAAAGGAGAGACCAACTTGCAATAATTTTAGGGACCTTTTTGCAAGCTTTTTGTGTAATTTTTCAAACATTTAGGGGCTGTTTTGTAATTAAATGAAATAAGACAGATTTTTTTTTTTCTGATTTTTCCTTTAAGAATCCGCCACCTTTCATCCCTAGAAGCATCTTGAATTTGCTTAGTTTAATTTTTGACTTTTTGGTGTTGACTTTGCATCATAACCATTGGATCAAAGTGATTTGAAACCCTAGCCCTTGGATCTTGTTGTATCCATACATCCATTCAAAGTCTCCCTCTAAATCTTTGACTCCACATAATTATCTTGATCAAACTTTTTGACTAAAAGTCAAACTGAATGACTTTGCACAAAAATCGCGTAGACGAGTTTCTGAGGCTGTCCGTACGATCGGTTTGCCTTACTTCACTGTGATTTGTCTTAAAATCAAAACTGTAATTTTTCGTCCTTTAGTGAACTTAGTTTGCCTAAGGTAATCCCTTATGGTTTTCGGTTTCTAAATGGCATCCTCATTTTCCCGAAAATGATGAAATTTCTGGGAGAGTGCATCAGAGGACTTTTCTAACCATCCATACTATTAGTTCAATCTAATTTAATCTCAAAACTCTTAAAAAACCTAAAATACTTATCTTACTTTATCTTTGTTTTGACTTGCCATTTCTTATATCTATCTTTTTTGGATACTGAAACCACTCCATTTTGAATGTTTTGGTCCGAAATCACTTTCTCAATCATGAACTTTATTCTTTGATCATTTTTGGAGATTTCAAATCCCCCAAAATATTTATTTATTATTATTATTATTACTTTTATCTATTTATTTATAAACATAATGTTATTCCACTTTCTATTCAAAAAATTCTTTGAAAAACCTAGCTTAATCCTAGGTAGTACTGTAGGAATTTTCCGTTCTGTCACAGTTTTGCATTGCAAAACTCCAACTATTCTTCTATAAAGTTGAGGATCAACACCATCATCACTACCAAAAGTTGAAATCTTGAAGCTAATGGGTCCCAACCATAGTACAACAAAACAGAAGTAATTGTATTTTCAAAAAAAAAAAAAAACAACAAAGACAGGGATTTGTGTTCAAGAAAGAGTAAACTTTAAATAAAGAAAAAGAAAAATCAGAGTAATATAATGAAACCCAAGAAGGTTTGTTTTAGCTACAACTCGTTCCTTCAATTTATTGTTTCGAAGGTGGAATATAGGTGAAATGAAGTGAATGCCGTACAGAAAGAAATTTTTTGAAATTGTTGTTTTACTTTCAATGTTAATTTTTTTTTTTTTGTAAAGTCATTTGTGAACTTACTAGTTCGACTATTCATTGATTCTTTATGTCTAAAAAATGTTTTGGGTCCACAATTATTAAAAATTGGATCCTAATTTTAAGCTCTACGTTATGATAGCCCTATTTATTAATATATGATGTTTAACACTCTTTAATAATTTTCTTTTTTAATACTTTATGCTTTGTTTCGTTAGTGGAAAAAATAAGAGGAGAGGACCAAGGGGCATATGCCCCCTCAGATTTTAGCAAATTTTTTACAACAAAATGTTGGCTTTTTTACATTGGTGCACTTAGATTAAAGTTATAATTTACGCTCTAAATTTTTAATTTTGACAATTTACATCTTAAACTTACAAATCTGTAAATGCTAGAAATTTACAATCAAATAAAATTCGATTTTGTTAGTAAGTCTATTAGAATAAATTGGATGGGCCCTTGGATATTGTAAATGAGAATAAGCAAACCATACGAAGTTTAAATCAATAAATATGCACAAAAATAACCGACATTGGAAATTAAAGAGGTCACCTGAATGTGCTACGTCTTTTGAGAGTTCTCCATTATAATATGAAAAAGGTACTATATAAAAATTTGTCATGATTTTGGTAGAGTGACTGTACATGTAAAAGATGTCCTTCTTGAGGGATTTTTTTTTCTCTCTTTTTATAAAGGGGAAGCAACCGACGATGATTCCCAATTTGGGATTTAGTGGGCCATGAACCCACTTCTTATGTTGCTGAGATCGTGAGCTCCACGTGAACACAATCAAAGATAAAGGCCGAATTTACAGGGATGTTAATTCTTAAGAGCTGCTTAGCAAACCCATCAAACATCGAATCGAATGCTAATTGTGTGAGCAATTGAACATCGAATAATGTTTAGAGGTAGGATCTGAGCCTGCAATTTTGATCATCAAATGATAGTAGCAACACAACTGACGTTCAAGTAATCGATCACCGAAAAGATAAATTACTAAACATGGTTCATAGGTATCTGGTGCTCGACACTCGATGTCTGTAGAGATGATCGAACAAATGTCAAGTTCATCTAGAATCACCCAACGTTCGATCATATAGGGAAGCTATGTGTGGAATTCATGGGTAAATTAAATTCAACGTCAGTAACAATTTGCACCCCAAACTTACAAATCTATAGAAATTGCACCCTATAGATAAACAATGTTATTTTTTTTTTTAATGAAAACTGACACTTTACTTGTATATAAGTTGTTAATTAAGAGAATAAAATTTTCTTTTTAATCAATGTTAATTCAAATTTATATTTATAACAAAGTTAATTAAAAATTTTTTATTTTGATAAAATTTATTTAAAAATCTTAACCTCAATAAATTTGAGCTATCATAAATAAAAATGACTACTCATATCATAAATTAACAACTCATATAAAAATCACATGTCAATTTTTTTCAAAATATTAATATTATTCTCAATAGGGTGTAAATTATTATACATTTGCAAGTTCATGATGTAAATAGCCAAAATTATAAAAATCATAAATTAATGTCATAAATTAATAGCTCATATAAAAATCACATGTCATGTAATATTCATATCATAAATTAACAACTCATATAAAAATCACATGTCAATTTCTTTCAAAACGTTGATATTATTATCAAGAGGGTGCAAATTGCTATACATTTGTGTGGCGGCCCGCTCTTGCTGTAAAGGTTCTACAGTGTTATTACAGTCAACTCTGTAGTTAACCGTAATAGTATGTAGACCTCTAGGATCATCGACATCATGCTTAACTTGAAAACTACTTGTAAATTTTACAGAATAAATTTTTTTTTAATACATAACTTGATAACATATACATGTCTTGTTCGAGAATGTGATAAGGAAATCATGTTAACAAAATAACATATACATGGATCATGATTCCCTTATCACATAGTCTTAACTGAAAATCATTTTCTTGAAATTACATGTTTAAATTTTTAAAACTGTATAACGGAAAACTCATGGTAGGACCATCATCCCTCGCCCAGTCCCCCTAGTATGTACATACCCTGTTCGTCATCCACCATGTACTACTGGTGAACATGTCTCTTACCTGCAACATGTGAACAAACTAGTAAGTTATGGGCTCAGTAAGTTCAAATATAAAAACATGAATTCATAACATGCAATACTGTGTTTATGTATGAAACTTGACTCTGAAAAAAAACATACTCATGGCTGTATGTTAAGTCTTAGGACATTATCTGAAATTAGGTTCTGGTTTTGGGTCCCTGATTGGTCGTACCGTAAGGCGCGCATGACTGGGAGCGGTACTTTAGTGCTGACCTCCGCAGCCTTAACTGAAACTGAACATGAAAATCTCCTCATGGGTCGAGAGGCTGGTACGCCAATAACTGGTTTTATGATAACCGGGAAAATTCATATTTTTCGGAGAATAAATACACAATGAATTTAAGTGTTAAAATGTGAAATTAAGTCATTTAATATTGTTTAGAACTAAATAAAATATTCTAACAATGTTAAAGGATGAAAAATGATTGATAGTGATTTTATGTGTGTACACGTGTGTGCTACTCACAGTATCAAGAAGTAGGTCAAGATGATATTATCTTGACATAAAACTGATAAATTTAGGTTCAGCACTCCCAAATTAGTTAGGATGGCCTATCAACACGCTCAAATTTGATAATTGAGCACAAGGGTAATTTTTGACCGAAAATTTACAGTATCGAAAACTAGTCGAAAAGACCTCAGATCAAAATGAAACTGATATATTTGGATTCAGGACGCCTAAATTAGTTAGGATAGCCCATGTTGAAATGTTGGATGAAAAAGTATATAAAGGGCGAAAAAAATGAAATTTCCTCATTTTTCCACGTACACTCTCTCACCTCTCCTCCCTTCTCTTTTTCTCTCTACTCGCACGTGTACAGTAACTAACTATCGGAAACGGTGTCCGTTTTCGACACCGCCGGTGTCATCGGAAAGTTCTCGTCGAGGTAAGTCTAATGGTGGGCCGAGTCGATGGAACCGACGCTGGAGGAGCCCGCACGCGCCGCCTAAAGCTGCTGGCCATCGAAAATTTCACGACGCCGTATCTTCGCCGTCCGGCATCCAAATGCCATGATTCCATTCCCAATGGATTCGTGGTGAAGAGTAGAACAAAACCCTGGTGTTGTTTCAGCTCAATGGCCGTCGGATCGCACCGCCCGTCGCCGTCGTCGCCATGGAATTCGACGATTCCGGCGGAGTTGAGTTGCAAGGTGGGTATCAAAATACTCAGAATAACACATAGATCGAAAGCCCCAAATCAATTTTGGGCAACAATCGCCGGAAAATGGAGATCCAACACTGCTACTGCCGTTGGTTTTTCGAGGGTCGATTTCCGACCATAGGAGCTTCAATTGGTGAAATTGACACCACCAATGAGTTCCTCACATCGAGATCTTCAAGATGGACTACCTACCTTTCACCGTCGCCGTCATCACCGCCGGTCAACGTCGGTCAATGGCGACCAGTGATCGAAAATTGAAGAATGGCCCGTTGGCCTATTTTCAACGTTCCGAATGCATCCGTGGAGTCAGATTTGCAAGAAGGGACCTCAGATATGAAGAACGAAGAATTAGGGTTTATGCCGTCGAGACTGGACTGCAATTCGGTATAAATCCTGACCTCTTTATGTTCTACAATTTAATTGTTTGGGACTATTGTATGATTTTATAATTATTGGTATGAAAATTATGGAAAAGAATGTATGTAAAAAGAAGAAAATTGCTGTAATAGAGGAAAATAAAAATATGTGATAATGTAACAATTTTACGTAAACAGTATAAGTTTTACATAAAATCTAAGCCTCTGGTATAGTACGTGATAGAATTAGATCAGGATAGATGGTTTTTAGGCGTTTCCTAAACGCTGGAACCTAAAAAATTAAGCAGAAATGCAGCCGAAATTTCTAAAAACGGCACTAGGGGTAATATGGGAAATGAGAGGTAAAATATGATCAGAAAGGAAACCTGAGCCCCCTCGAGGAATTAGGGCATGAAAAAAGGAATGAGCAAGTTACGATTAGTAAACCGACTCTTAGATCGGAATAATACTTCCCGAGGGTCGGGAATGTGAAAATTGGCAAAATGATAATAATTGATCCGGAAAAGATCTAATCAGATTTAAAAAGTTAATTAGATGATTTTGGGTTTAGAAAATCCAGCCTAAGTGTGAAAATGAAAATGTTATGGTTAAACGACCCACTAGGGGCAAAATGGTCATTTTACCCAAAGATTCTCAAATTATGGGAAAAGAGCCCCAATGATCCCGGAATAAGGTAATGAAGTTTGTAAAAGCCAAAATTAAGGTTAAAGTTATGAAAAATTACGTCAAGGGTAAAATTATAATTTTGTTAAAAGTTAAGGGTAAAATTGTAATTTTTCAAAAAGTTGGAGAAAAATTCAAAAATGGCCATTAAGGTTTAAAAAGCTGTCTTAAGGCTATAATTAAGAGTTAGAAGATTAGAATCAAGCTTTTTAATAAAATAAAAGTTATAAATGAAAATGTGATTAACGGACAAAGTTTGTCTATAGGAACCCGATCCAGACGCGACAAAGGACGTCGATAGATTCTAAAAAGAGGATAAGCACGCTATGAGTAAGTTCAGACATTTACCCGTCTGCAACTATGAACAAGCTTATTGTATTTATATGTCTTGTATGCGAATGTCATGATGTGATTTATGATTATGCTATAGTAACGCTATAGCAATACTATGATGAAGTTAAAAGATAGGTTTTAGTAAATAATTTATAAAAAATATATATATGAATATATATTGAATTATGAAGGAAACGTATTATAAAAGCTTTATGAGAGTAAAGATGTGAGAAAGAGAGATAGAAGAATGGAAAGAGTAAGAACGAGAATGTTATGATAGAATGCATAAAAAACGAGATGAGATATGAAAGGAAAGAATAGATGTTTATGAAAATTTTTATGGAAGTTAAGTTATGATTGATAAAGCAACGATGATCAGTAATGAAAGGAATTAAGAAATGGTATGTTTTATGAGAACGAAATGATAGGTGTTTCATGAAAAATGATATGAAAGCAAAGAGTTAGACAAGAAAGAGAAGCAATGATAGGTTATGATGAAAGGTATGATGAAAGGATTAGAATATAACGATAAAATTTGATTGATAGAATAGAACGATAGGCTATGATCGATAGGAGTATGATGATAAGATACGATAGATAGAATGATGCGAATGATAAACAGAGAATAATTGTCTGCACATAACTAAATGTATTTTTGTTTGTTATGATGTGATGTGATGATATATAAGTAATATGTGCTATATATACTAAAGTGTGACTGACATAATTCACACGAATAAAGTAAAGAATTAAGAAAAGAAAAACAACAACATGAAACAACGATATATGTCTTACGAAATGAGAATGAAAGAATAAGATGTCAATGAGAAAGAATTACGAAAGAAAGATAGAACAACGAAAGAACAAATATCCTATGAAATGTTCTATGAAAAATGAGAAAGGAAAGATTATGAATGTCATGAAAAAATGTACAACGAAAAATCAATATAAGAAAAATAAAAGCATATAAGATAATAAGACTGAAAACTTAAGTTGTTGGCCTACCGGCCTCTCGTAGGTGAGGTTAATGTCTATATCCTCAACGCAGAAGTGGTGCTACCCTAAAGGTGCGGTAGTTTATAGGTTGGACACTACCTCGAAGGTGCGGTAGTTAAAGATCACCCCCTCAAAGAAGGAAGTGGTAATCTTTAAGGTGCGACCAGCAATGGGCCCACCAAAGGAAAGTAAAAAGAGAAGAAAGGAAAGGAAAATGAAAAGAAAAGAAAAGAAATGATACGAAAAGAAAAGAAAAGTGAAGAATAATAAGGAAAGAAACGAACGACATGAAAAGAAACGAAAGTCATGAAAGAATGACATAATGAAATCAATGAAAAATAAATAAATAATAAAACGAAGTTTAAAAGAACATAATGGAATTAATATATGTGATGTGATGTATTTGATGTTATATATATGATATGACACGTTTTCACGTGATGTTATGTTAGTGTATATGTTACTGGCTTTTAAGATACGAAAGGTTAAGAAATGATGATAAAACGATAGAAAAGATAAGAAGATTTAGAACGGAAAGTTAAGAAATGATAAGAATGAAAAGATAAGAAATGAAGAGATTAGAATAGAATGTTAAGAGATGATCAATAGAATGATGAGAACGATGAGCGAAGAGATAAATGAGCATGAAGAGGCTAACATATTATGTTATGTTTCGATGATATATATAGACGATGTGTATGATGTGTCTATACGTGATGTCATATATTCTAGTAATAATATATATTACTAGTAATTATAAGTTAATGAATGTATGTTTGAACTTACTGAGCATCTAGCTCATTAGTTGTTTATATGTTGTAGGTAAGTAATCTTGTTAGTTTAAAGTAATATGATAGACAACGGACGGATCTGCACGTGCCAAGGGACTGGGTGAGGGTATGGTACTACCATGAGTCTTTCGCTGAGCGTTCAAAAATGGAAGTTGAAAGAAAGAAATTTATGAATTATATTATAAGAGTATGATAGGGATATATGTATAATATGTAAGTTAAAAAAAATTGCTATAAAAATTACTTCCGCTTTAAAATGAGAACATTAAAAATGGAAAGTTAAGTATGTTAAGTAAGAGGACGATGACCCACAAGATTGCCAGCCATCATGGTTGGTGTCAGAGCTCAGCTGGTTGATGTGGTAACGTACGGGACGCCACAAGTTTAATTACCATCTTTTCTGAAATTCCAACTGGGTAGCATACTGATTGTCTCACAGTAGGAACCTATTACATGCTTTATTTGGGGTGTGAGTTTTACTAATCTCACTATAGTGTCTTGTGCACCTACATGTTTTCATGAGCTTGATACTTGTCTATCATGAGTATATGATTTATCTACTTGAAACATGAAATTCTACATGCATGACATGAACTTGACATATGTATCGTGATGTAGGTGGTCAAAGTCTGACATACACGTCAAACGACATACATAACATCATAAAACATAGCATGATTGTCCACGTTGCAGTCAGGACAATGCTTGAACTTACAGAAAGTCTGCTAACGTGAGCTTCTACTAATTTGGGACTACTGTCTCGGGATGTCTGGCTTGAACTCCTATAAAAGAAATAATCGTTGATTATTTCTAACATATATCTTATACTTGAAATATAGCAAAATATGAAAAATCATATTTTCAGACTCTTTTTTTTAGTTTTGAACACGTCCTCCTACACGGGCGTGTTCGTGGCCGTATAATCCTCTGTGCTTACGTGCATGGCCGTGTAATTCATGCAACATGACCGTGTAACTCGTGCATGTTTCTGACTGTGTTTCCTACTATCGAACATGGTCTGTTACACGCCCCTTCCCATGGCCGTGTGCCATTCTACAAGGCTCGATACACGGCCGTGTTCTTGGTTGTGGGCCTCTCGGGCCTCAAACTCTATCGAAACACGGTCGTGTATGTGGGCATGTTCGGGACCGTGTCATAAACACACCTTTGTACACACCTGTGTACACTCCCATGTTCATATCAGAATTCTGATTCTGAATTCGAAATCCTCATCTCTATTTTTCTAAGGCTTTTATGGCCTTTGTTCTACTTCTTGCACCTAAAATCGATCTCAATAAGATCGTTTCAAGGTATAAACTATATTTCTACTATCATAAATCCATGGTTTCATAAGCAAAATTTCACATTTTGCTTCCACCACATCTCTTGACTCAAAACTTAAAATCAAAACTTTCTTGAAGACAACTCAACTGAAACTTGGTTTTCTAAACCATCAACTCACGAATTCGTGTTTAAAAACAACTAGACTTGAACCATGTTTCGATTTAACTGAAAATCGAAACATGTAAACTCACACTCTTTTTTTCTTCTTCAAATAACCCAGATTTTCCACCCAAAAACGTGAGAGAAAAAGAGGTTACCTTATTTGAAACTTGAGGACATCTTGCTGTGGACTATTGGGCTGAATACTTGAACGATCTGCTTATTTGAAGAGAGAAATCCGAACTTAGTAGGAGGAAAATGCAGAGGATGATTTTCTTCATGTTCTGCTCTTTCTCTCTCCCTCTTTCTTTCTCTTTCTTTCTTTCCTTTTCTTTTTCTCTCTCTCGACTGCCTCTTTGCAGCCAAAACAAGTGAATTAATTCACTTGGCTGCTTAAGACCCTCACATGACCTCTTCCTTCTCTCACCATTTTCTTTAATTTTTTTTAAAGAAATTGGAATTTGCTTGGCTAATCTTGGCCATTGATCATGGTGGCTTATATGTGAGCTCTTGATCTCTCAATAGGTATTTTCCACATACTTTTATAATAATTTAAAACATCATAATTTGAATTAATGTTTAGCTTTTACACTATATTCATTAATTCGTTGTCAAATTTTGACTTAAATCTAGTTAGTCAAAATTTTCATCTGCTTTATATTCTGTAACATGTCTGATCATGAATATATATTTATTTACATATCTTGTACAAAATTTTTCGAGAACGATAAATTTCTCGGTTATCACAATTTGCAAGTTCATGAGGTAAATAGCCAAAATTAAAGGTTCTAAATGTAAATTACAACTTTGCGATAAATTTAGGGTGTCTCAATATAAAAAAGTCTAACATGTTTTGTAATTTTGTACATTATTTGTCCATCATAAAATGTTTGTAATTACTACATTTATATAATTTAAAAAATTCAATTTCGTTCCACTCATTAATTCTAAAGTACTTGTATTTAAAATTTAATTTCTCAAATAAATCAAAATGAATAGTATTATTCACAATATTATTTTATCAATTCACAATTCTTTAAAATATATAAACTTTACAATTAAATTAAATAGTATTACAAACTTAGTACATTTAGAAATCAAATTAAATTCACAATTTTGTCTTTGGATTTGGGACTATTCAAGTCGTTACAATTTTCTATTATTTTCAAAAGCCTAATTATTAATTTTTTTTGTCCCCTAAATGTTAATGAACGAAATATGTATCACAACTGTTCCATTAATTATTGTTGGGAAGGTGAAATGAAGTGAATTCCATACCAAAAGAAATGTATTGAAATTTCAGTTGTCCTCTGGGTTTGAAAAGCTTCGATGTTATCGCTCGAATCAATGCACCCGTTTGTCATCGGGTCACAGTGGCAAGCAAGTTTGGTCAACGGGGTCTGGCCATTTATATAAGTGGTCAGAAAGCAATGTTCAGTATTGCATAGTTACGTATGGTACAAGTATCTTTCAAGCCTCATTCATTTCCATTCTGGCCCCTTTAGATGTTGGTCGTGCCGGCATCAAAGAGATTAGTCGTGCGAGTGAACACAAAGAAGATTCGTGTTAAGCACAACAGGGAAAACATCCACCCTTAATCTTTATTTTCTTATCAAACATTTACCTTTAGTTGTGTTTTCTCTCTTCCCCATAAAACACAATCTTAGAGATTTTGTCAAAAAAAAAAAAAAAAAAGGTACAAATTTTCTATTTATATGATATTATTTTTTCTGTGTTTGAGTGTAATAGATTTAAACTTTACATAAAAGCGGAGTTGTCTTAGACCCAGAGGCAATTGCCACTTATCCCAAGGGCTCCTTAAGATATTGACCTCAAAATTTAAAAATTTTGAAATTTTTTATCTTAATTAATTCCTTGAGATTTTTTTTAATTACAAAATTTGGGTAATGTTTTTTTGTTAGTAAGAATGATACGCTAAGTTTTCATTTTAAATATCATATTTTGAACATAAAAACCCAAATATATAGAAAATAATTATATTACGATATAAATTTACAATTTCTTATACTCTATACTTTAAACTCTATTATAAACTTAATTTATTTTGAAAAAAAAAATCTAAGATACAAACATATAGTCAAACATAAAAATCGTTGCAATGTAATTTTAGTTGGAAATTTGAGTTTATAATCAATATTCAAGCATTATTATAAGGATCCTTTAAAATTAATATTTAAGCATTATTTTCATTATTAATTAACTGAAAATAAAATTAAAGCAAAAAAGAAAAAAACAATGAGAAAGTTTTAAAATTTTTATGGAAAAATACATTAAATCATCTTTCTTTTTAAGCAGTTCGCCTATCACAGGAAAGGACAACTAAGAAGCCCCTAATCGATGACTTATAGAATGAATCAAATTTTTCATCAAAGAGACTACATAGCTAATTGACGAGGTAAAGACAAGTGGAATTACGTAAATAAAATGCATAATTACGTAAATAAAAAATTTATATTGTAATTTAATAATTTTTCAGAATAAATTAAGAATTTATACTAATCAACAATTATGCAAAGAAAATATTTATTAAATATTTACTTGCAACTAAAAAATTTACTAGCAAATCAAACGCAAAATAAAGGATTTATAGCAATATAAAAAATTTACACGAGAATTTTTAAGTAAATTAACATATAAATAAAAGATTTATTAATAAATTAAAAATTTATACACGAGGGGTATTATTGAAATTTTAAATTACGATAAATCATGATTTACTAAAAATATATTATTTATTAAAAGTCTAAAACTTTTCTGCTGTTTATTTTGATTCAAGTTGGATTTTGACCTATTCCTCCCTTCTCATTTATTATTATTATTATTATTATGGCTAATTAACATCAACAAATTCTTTCATCATAAACCGCTTTATTTTTCCTTTATTATTACTTAGATACAGATGTAGCTTTATTTAATTAATAGTATAAGACGCTACATCAACTTAACATGTATATATGAATATTTACTGACTCGCTGCTAAACCTCGGTTTACAGCTACAACATAAGGCTTAATAGCATCGCTGTAACCACTAAGAAGATCATAATATCTAGACCAGAGCATAACACCTCCATACTTGGGATTGTCTCTAATGTACGGCAACACTTCGTTTTTGAGCACATCTGGGGGAATATAGCCACCACTTGGGGCGGCCTCCGGCGCCGCAGGCAAGCCTAAGAATACTAGGTCGACGGGGGGCAATTTTGTCCAATATGTGTTCCAATAATTAAGCAGATTGTCTGCATTACCAGAAAATTGGCAAGGAGGGTTGTTGTAGAATTGGACAAAAAGATAGTCAAATAGGCCAGTGTTTATAGCAGCACCGATCCATGCATCTGGATACGGACATTGTGGAGCTGCAGATAAGATGATGGCCTCGCTATACTCTTTTAGTGCCTGGGCAAGTACATCCCAATACATTGTTGTGCCTCCCTCAATGTCAAAATCGACCCCATCCAAAACTGCATCACCTAAAGGCCTCGAGTTTGATTGGCCTCCGAGAAAATTGTTCCATATATACTGAGCAACTTCCCTGCATGGTATAGAAAAATAAAAAATAAAACAAAAAATCTTATGTTTCATATTCGTTTATTTTCTTCAATTTTTATGGCTCTTGATAAAATATAATTAGAACTTCTAATTCTCTAATACATATGGTGTCAAGTGTGACGAGAAAAAAGATGAGGGTGCAAGGCCAAAATGCATACGACACATGCATCCAAAAGCAAACGGAAAAGCAAAAGCTTACCTAGCATCATCTGCAGAAGAAAGGTTGTAGCTACCAGCACCACCACCAATGGAAAGCAAGACCTCGATCCCCGGCTTTGGCAAGCTTTGATTTAGTTGCTAAAATAGGCACACCCATTAATTGACGGGTCACAGTGGCCAGCAAGGTTGATCAACGGGGTCTGGCCATTGCCAAAAGTGGATAGAAAAGCAATGTTCACGATTTCATAGTTTTGTGTCGCACAAGCTTCATTCAAGCTTCCTTCGTTTTCATTTTGACCCCAGTAGATGACGATTCTACCCGTATTTGAGATTCTACCCGCATTTGAGAGGTTGATTATGGCAGTGAACACAAGGAAGATCAGTATTAATGGGACTGAGAATTTGGATGCCATGGTGGAAAAATGAAATTGCTTATCTTCTTTTGGGGTTTTGTGTTTGCTCAACAATGCCAGAGTTGCGTCATTTTATAGGCACATTTATGCTCTATTTGTTTGACCACTCCAAATTTAAAAAATAAAAAATTTTTCATTATAAAAAAATGAATATTCTTAAATTTCTGTATCTGAACATTCAAAATTTTTTATTTTTCAAAAATAGAAAAAGAATTATTGAATACATTGAATTATTTGTTGGTCCGATCCGAATTGTGACCCGACCCGATTTATTTTGAGAGCATGAGTCAAAAGGGAATTCTTCATGAGGTCTGTGGTAGAAGCGGAGGGCTTGGGCCAAGGGGCTTAACCAATCCCGCGGTACGGATTTGACTCTGTTTCGATCCGAACAAGTTTGGAGTTATAAATATGTAATCTAAGGTTTTATAACCACCGCCTTTTGTACCAATTTTCTCAGATAATAAAATTCTCTCCCTGCCCGTGGACGTAGGTCATTTTTTTGCTGAACCACGTAAATTCCTTTGTGTTCAATTTTTCTTGCTTTTATTTCTTATTTACATTTGGGCTTTCCGCAACAAGAACTGTCTAAGAAAAAAATTTTCATCCACCCAAACGACTTTTCACTTTAAAAAAAATTTCAAACAACGTTTTATTTTTCATATCTAATAATTTTTTATTTTTTCAAAAATAAAAAAATCTCTCATCCAAACGGAGCATAAGGAACCAAATTTTCTTCAAGTCCAATCCATAAGCTGAATTAAGATGAGTTTTTAGAATTCTCATTATTATGTCGGGTCTTTTAGCGGTTATATGAGCTAACATAAGAGAACTTTATTACTAGTAAATAGGTCGAATGTTAAATGTGCTAAAAGAGAATTAA
The DNA here is from genome assembly GCA_035233585.1 of Antiaris toxicaria. Classification (NCBI taxonomy): domain Eukaryota; kingdom Viridiplantae; phylum Streptophyta; class Magnoliopsida; order Rosales; family Moraceae; genus Antiaris; species Antiaris toxicaria. Next base: position 13,440,819 of record CP141161.1, read on the forward strand.
AATGTCTATGATTCCGTACTCTACTGCAAAAGAAAGTCAAATTCTTCCACTGATAAATAATTTTTACTACAACTAGTTCCTTCCATTATTATTTGGAAGGTGAAATGAAGCGAATTCATTAACAAATTATTGAAAATTTTTAATTTTGTCCTTAATTATTCTTCCGAATTATGTTCAAGAACTGACCTAAATACTTCTTCATGTATTATCCTCTGGGCATTATTTGGTACGAGGAAAAAGTTGGAGGAATATAAATAAGAAGATTAGCAATAAGAATAGAAATAAGAAAATTAGTAAATAATTAGTATGAGATATTAAAAGGAGTAGATTGAGTGTGAGATTTCTAATGAAAATTAAGAAGATCGAAGAAGGAGAGACAGGTTAAGCACAATAGGGGGAAAAAATCCACCATTAATATCTATTTTCATATATAAGTTTTATTTATCCATTTGTAAACCCTGCTATTTTATGAATGACAAACCTAGCTCCACCACATGACCTTGTACAATTTTATATTAATTCAAAAAGGTCTAACTATTAATTTTTGTCCCCCAAATGTTACTAAATCCGAATTGTGTATCACAACTGGTGGATTGTCGAATATTTGGATATAAATTTTTTATTTTCAATTGTGGTCCTTTGTATCAGTACGTTTTTTGTTTTTGTTTATAGTAAATATGAATCTCATGGACGGCCCTTAATTATTTTTGTTATTTACTTGTTCCAATATAGTAGTAGTGGGAAAATTTTCCGCTATCAGCTAGGTACGACGTTCGAACTATTAGGTTTGAAATTTGCACAGCCTCATTGCCAATTAGGTGATAAATATATCATTAGAGTAGACCTTGAAAAAAGAAAATGAGAGGAGTAATACAGTGAAACCCAAGAGATTTTGTTTTCACTACAGATAGTTCTTTCAATTTATTATTTGGAAGGTGTAATGAAGTGTATTTCATACCCAAAAAAAAAAAAAGTTTCAAATTTCTGTTTTTGTTTTCTGTGTTAATTATAATTCCAAAAAAACTGTTCATGCACTTACTTGTTCAATTTTTCATTATTCATTGTGTTCAGGAAAGAAAAAAAAAAAAAAACTGACTATATATTCTTTGATCTGTATGTTTTAAAAAAAAAAAATGCATTGGATCTACAACTAATAAAAAGCAGATTATACCATGTACATTATAAGACCAACTCTTTTTGTTAATATTAGTTGAGAACGTACGATGTACGTATTACGTTGTATTAAATTATAATAAAAAATTTTATATCATAAAACATGAAAATCATTATACAGATATGAATAAATAAATTTTTTTTAAAAAAATACATTAATAATAATCCAACTGAAAGATTTACATTTTATCATAAAGTTGTGATAGTTTTATGTTTCTTTTTTAAAATATTTTAATCACATTATAATTAATTTTGTCTTTGTAAATTTGTAGCTTTCGTTTGTTATTAAACAAAATGAAATCGATTAGTTAAAACAGCAGCAACAGTCACATCTTTTGGTAATTAGATTGTTTGAGTAAAACTTATTGTACTAAAATTCGCTTTTATCAAATATAAAAGGGTAAATGTATTAAAAGGAAATAATCTAATAAGTCTTCGTAACAAAGCAATTGAATTAATTATGTGTACCAGAATCATTTAAAATAATAACAGTATACATAATAATCTTCTATTTAAAATTCAAAAAAAAAAAGACTCAAAGAGAGAGAAAACCTTATGCCCCCATTAGTTTTTTAGAGAAACTAAAAAAGACACAAAAACTTAATTATGAAAAGAATGAGCAAAAAGCGTCCCACCATTAGACTTAAGCACAATCAAGAAGATTTGAGTTTATAATGAGAGATCTTAATAAAAAATGATGGGATGTTGAGGTTTTAATAAAGAGAATATGAAAGTCAAAAAAGTTACATGCACAAGTACAAATCAAAAATTAGGGGGGAAAAGTATAATAATTAAACCAAAATACTGGAAAAATTAAACAAAATAGTGAGGGGTTAAAACAAAAGGAATATCGACAAGAAATTAAAAATAAAATAAAATAGCAAAATTAATAGTAAAATAACTCTACAATAAAAAAAAGATGATTTTTAGGGAAAAAAAACAATAAGAAAAAACAAACAGTGTGTGCAGAATGGTTATGAAAAGTAAAAAACTTAAAAATTATCTTATTGAGAAAAAAATTATTTAGACCAAATTAAAATAAAAAGATATTTAAAATAAGAAAGGGAGTCCAATGTAAATTTTAAAAATTAAAAAGTGAATATACATTTATTATGAATTAAATTTTCACGTTTAGATGACGTTCTAAACAGCATATTAGCATGCTGTATCAAACTGAACTTGTTCTTTTATAAATGTTTAAAAATAATAAAAAATGCTACATCCTTTTTTTTAGATATTTTACATTTAAAAAAAATTTCAATTATGTGTGACAATTTTGTAAATTGCATTAAAATGTTGGTCTCCTTTTAAAGTTGCACCACGCGGAGAGGCAAATAATATGGCTGGAAGAAAGGACGACAGCGGGGGGAAAGAAAAAGCACCAATGTTCTTAAGAGTTGTATTTGCAACACGTGGAGATGTAAGTTATGTGGCTGTGCAGGAGCTGCAAGAAATGACAGCAGAGAAAGAGAAGGAAAAAAAGAAAAAAAAAAAAAAGAGAAACGGAACCAAAACGGTACGTTTTGGACTAAAAAAAACACTGTAGATTCTACATCCACTCTTTTATTATAGTTAAGATAAGATAAGATATCATGTTGAACAGTCATTTAGTAAATTTTTTTTATGTCTAATGCATTGTGCTTTGTTTCGTAGGAGAAAAAAGTAAGAAGAGAATGCCAGCAGCGGTATATATCCCCCTCGGACTTTTGCCAATTATTAACAATAAAAAGTTAAATAATTTTTTTCATGAGATGTTTGTAATTGGATTATATAATGTAAAAAACAAAACATTCAGTTTTGGTCTAAATAATCATTCAAGTACTTATATTTAAAATTTAATACATCAAATTAATCAAAATGACCTATATTATTTTGTAAATTCACTAGTTTTTAAAGTATAAGCTTTAAATTAAATTATACTCTATCACAAATTTAGTACTTTTAAAAATTAAATTAAATTTACAATTCTGTCCCCTAGATCTGGCAAGTTCTGATGTCGTTGCCCAAGTTAACGCACCCACTTGTTGTCGGATCATAGTCCCAACAAGGTTGACCAATGGAGTTGGGCCATTTCAAAAATTGGCACAAGAAAAGCAATGTTCACAATTTCACAGTTGCAAGTGCCGCAAGTATATTTCAAGCATTTTTCATAATCTTTCTGCTCCTAATAAATAGTGACCATACTTGCATCAGATAGGCTAATCATGGAAGTGAACACAAGGAAGATCAGTGCTAACGGGGCCATGTTGGAAAACAAATTTGCTTATCTTGTTTTGGGGTTTTGTGTTTGATAACAATGCTGGAGTTGTATCATTTTAAAGGCAAATTTAAGAACTAAATTTCCTTCTAGCCCAATCTGCACGCTGAATTAAGATGAGTTTGAGAATTCTCGTTGTTTTGTCATTTGGTTTAGTGGTTCACTAATAGAAATCATATTAGTAAGGAACAAATCTAATGTTAAACGTTCTAAAAGAGATATGAAATGTCCATGATTTCGTACTCTAGAATTTCAATGCAATAAACTAGAAGTATTGAGCAAGAAAAACACGAATGAATAAAAATGGAATTTCATTAATAACTAACTAAATCATTCAAACATAGTTCAAGGAAACCACAACAACCCCCTATATTAAGAATGTTTAGCTATCCATCAAGGTTCTCAACATCATATACAATTCCAAAACAAATGTAAAATCCATTGTCAAACACTATCCAACAAACAATACAAGTTCAAGGACAAAAGGAAGAGAAAGAGAAAGAGAAATGAAGAATTAGTTGGTGAATCAAGTTTGAATTCTTTAAGCTCCCTCAAAAGCCGCCTAAAACTTGAGGGTTTCTCTATTTTCTCTAGAATTTTAGGTCGCCAAAAGTCTTATCTTTTCCCTTTTATTACCTTTCAAAACATCATGATTTGGCACAATTTCCAAGGCTCCACGTGTATTTGGCCTCACAGCAGGCATTGTGAGGAGTAGCGCTACCCTAAATTTACTAGGGTTTCTTTGGTGGCACTGCAACGGGTTATGTGGAGCTACAGTGCCACAAAACAAGGCATGAGTGAACATGACTTAGCATTGTAGGGAGCCGTATAGGGCTGCAGTATCAAGTAAAATGAGCACAGGGGCAGTTGGCTGGCACTGGCCTTTATATGACAGTGATGCAGTGTTTGTAATGGGGCTGCATCTCTAGCGCCTGGTTGGCCTTCTTAGGTTCGCGCTGCAGCACCAAAACAGGCGCTGCTGCTTGCACTTGAGCTGTTCTTTAGACTATTTTGGTGTTGCAGTCGATGGTGTGGTGTTGTAGTTGATGGTGTAATGTTGCGTTGATGGTGTAATAATGTAACGCACCTTTAAATTTGTCCTCAATTTATGTGCCAAAACCCTTAAAGCTCCTATTTGTTTGGAACCTACCAAAGCTTAATAAAACCACATAAAAATGCTAACAAAAATACTTTAAAACCAACAAACACTAAGGAAGATAAATTGATAAAAATCAATTTAACAAAGATTTCAAACGGAAGTTAGGAAGATTAGAGGAGGAAATTCATGTTAAACACAATTGGGGAAAAAAAATCCACTCTTAATCTCTATTTTCTCATATAAGTTTTATATATCCATCTATGAACCCTATTATTTTATGGGGGACAAGTCCAGCTACACACGACCTTATACAATTTTTTTATTAATTTAAATTAGTCTATATATTAATTTTTTTCCCCCTAAAAATTCCAAAAGCCGAAATGTTTATTATAACCAGCCGACCGTTGAATAATTTAGATAGATTTTTTTTTTTCAATTATGGTACTTTTTACCAGTATGCTTTGTCTCATGGACGGCTCTTATACTATTGTTGTTATTTACTTGTGTTTTAAACATGCACTTCAATTTAGTAGTTGGCTTTCAATATCTAGTACAATGTCTGCATTATTAGCTTTGAAAATTGACAATCTCATTGCAAGTTAGGCGATAAAGAAATCATATACTGAGGAGAGTACTTTAGAAATTGACATTTGCAGCATTATTGACTCCAATTTTGCTTATATATTATTTAAAAGGATTTTAACAAACAAAACAGGGATAATCATATTTAAAAAAAAATGCAACAACAAAGACAGGGATTTGTGTACAAGAAAGAGTAAACTTCAATAAAAGAAAAAGAAAAAGAAAAATTGAGAGGAGTAATATAGTGAAACCCAAGAGGGTTTGTTTTAGCTATAACTCGTGCCTTCAATTTATTATTTCGAAGGTGAAATAAAGGGAATACCGTACAGAGAAATGTTTTGAAATTGTTGCATTTTCTTCAAGGTTAATTATTCTTTTCAAATTGTTCCTGAACTTACTAGTTCGACTAATTATTGATCCTTATGTCTAAAAAATGTTTTGGGTTCACAACTATTAAAAATTGGATCTTATCTTTAACTCTACATTATGACAACTACTTTTTATAATATACGATGTCGAACACCTCTTTAGTAATTTTCATACTTAATACTTTATGTTTTGTTTCGTAAGTGGAAAAAATAAGACAAGAGGACCAAGGCTTAAATGCCCCCATAGATTGTACCAAATTTTTAACAATAAAATGTTGATTTTTTTATATTGATGCACTCTAAACTAAAGTTGTAATTTATACTTTAAACTTTTAATTTTGACAATTTGCACGCTAAATTTATAAATTTGTTGTACTTGCACCCAATTGGTAAACAATGTTACAAATTTATAGATGTTAGAAATATACGGTCAAATAAAATTCGATTTTATTGGTAAGTCTACTAAATTAAATTGAATGGGCCCTTTGACGATGTTAATGAGAACAAGCAAACCATACGAAGTTTAAATCAATAATTTGTGAAATATTGGTATTTGTCATCGAAAATCGGTATCGTCTAATTAGGATGATGACCCCGATCACATTAGATTATAATTTGCGGTATAAAGTCAAGGGATACATATTACATAATAGTTCACAAATTCAATAATACATTAAGTAATTATTACTTTAAATTTCATTACATAGTTATATTATATATAATTGTATCACTTACTAAAATTTCTTAATAAATAACGAGCAGAAGAAAAAGCTGGAGGAAAGCTGTCGTACTGGATCAATGGATGAAATTTAATCTAAAGAATTTTTAATCGTACTGGATCAATGGATCATTCTTGACGATTTTTTTTTTTTTTTGGTTTCATTGTGGAAAAAAGATCTCTTGATTTGATGGGAAGCTAAATGGGTTCTCTGGAAAGTGGGTCTACTACTGCTTCGTTGAAGAGAGACCTAGTTCTCAGATCGTCTTCCTCGACCGGTCGAACCGACAGAAACCCATTTCTGCAGAGACAAAGATCTTTTTTCCAAGCTAACGCACCCACTTGTTGTCGGATCATAGTCCCAACAAGGTTGACCAAGGATCTAAGAGTTCCTGTTAGCATTGTTCAAGCCTACAATCGGGCAGATGTTACAGCGGACTGGCTAAAGTATATCCCACCGCTCTAATATTGTGATATTTATGAGATTTATACATAGTTGAAACCATGATTTTAAACTAAATTTATTTGCTATTTTCAGTTAAAAGAATTGGCTCATTTCTAATTACTATATATGCTCTTTTGCAGCGATGATGGGATACTTGTGAATTCTTTTGAAGTAAAAAACATGTTTTTCTGGTAATATTTCTCATTTTTATTTATTGAAATCCAATTGTTGTCGGATCATAGTCCCAACAAGATTGACCAATGGAGTTGGGCCATTGCCAAACTTGGCACAAGAACAGCAATGTTCACAATTTCACAGTTGCACGTGCCGCAAGTATATTTCAAGCGTTTTTCATAATCTTTCTGGTCCTAATAAATAGTGACCATACTTACATCAGAGAGGCTAATCATGGAAGTGAACACAAGGAAGATCAGTGCTAACGGGGCCACGTTGGAAAACAAATTTGCTTATCTTGTTTTGGGGTTTTGTGTTTGATAACAATGCTGGAGTTATATCATTTTAAAGGCAAATTTAAGAACTAAATTTCCTTCTAGCCCAATCTGCACGCGGAATTAAGATGAGTTTGAGAATTCTCGTTGTTTTGTCATGTGGTTTAGTGGTTCACTAATAGAAATCATATTAGTAAGGAACAAATCTAACGTTAAATGTTCTAAAAGAGATATGAAATGTCCATGATTTCGTACTCTAGAATTTCAATGCAATAAACTAGAAGTATTGAGCAAGAAAAACACGAATGAATAAAAATGGAATTTCATTAATAACTAACTAAATCATTCAAACATAGTTCAAGAAAACTACAACAACCCCCTATATTAAGAATGTTTAGCTATCCATCAAGGTTCTCAACATCACAAACAATTCCAAAACAAATGTAATATCCATTGTCAAACACTATCCAACAAATAATACAAGTTCAAGGACAAAAGGAAGAGAAAGAGAAAGAGAAATGAAGAATTAGTTGGTGAATCAAGTTTGAATCCTTTAAGCTCCCTCAAAAGCCGCCTAAAACTTGAGGGTTTCTCTATTTTCTCTAGAATTTTAGGTCGCCAAAAGTCTTATCTTTTCCCTTTTATTACCTTTCAAAACGTCATGATTTGGCACAATTTCCAAGGCTCCACGTGTATTTGGCCTCACAGCAGGCATTGTGAGGAGTAGCGCTACCCTAAATTTACTAGGGTTTCTTTGGTGGCACTGCAACGGGTTATGTGGAGCTACAGTGCCACAAAACAAGGCATGAGTGAACATGACTTAGCATTGTAGGGAGCCGTATAGGGCTGCAGTATCAAGTAAAATGAGCACAGGGGCAGTTGGCTGGCACTGGCCTTTATATGACAGTGATGCAGTGTTTGTAATGGGGCTGCATCTCTAGCGCCTGGTTGGCCTTCTTAGGTTCGCGCTGCAGCACCAAAACAGGCGCTGCTGCTTGCACTTGAGCTGTTCTTTAGACTATTTTGGTGTTGCAGTCGATGGTGTGGTGTTGTAGTTGATGGTGTAATGTTGCGTTGATGGTGTAATATTGTAACGCACCTTTAAATTTGTCCTCAATTTATGTGCCAAAACCCTTAAAGCTCCTATTTGTTTGGAACCTACCAAAGCTTAATAAAACCACATAAAAATGCTAACAGAAATACTTTAAAACCAACAAACACTAAGGAAGATAAATTGATAAAAATCAATTTAACAAAGATTTCAAACGGAAGTTAGGAAGATTAGAGGAGGAAATTCATGTTAAACACAATTGGGGAAAAAAAAAAATCCACTCTTAATCTCTATTTTCTCATATAAGTTTTATATATCCATCTATGAACCCTATTATTTCATGGGGGGCAAGTCCAGCTACACACGACCTTATACAATTTTTTTATTAATTTAAATTAGTCTATATATTAATTTTTTTCCCCCTAAAAATTCCAAAAGCCGAAATGTTTATTATAACCAGCCGACCGTTGAATAATTTAGATAGATTTTTTTTTTCAATTATGGTACTTTTTACCAGTATGCTTTGTCTCATGGACGGCTCTTATACTATTGTTGTTATTTACTTGTGTTTTAAACATGCCCTTCAATTTAGTAGTTGGCTTTCAATATCTAGTACAATGTCTGCATTATTAGCTTTGAAAATTGACAATCTCATTGCAAGTTAGGCGATAAAGAAATCATATACTGAGGAGAGTACTTTAGAAATTGACATTTGCAGCATTATTAACTCCAATTTTGCTTATATATTATTTAAAAGGATTTTAACAAACAAAACAGGGATATTCGTATTTAAAAAAAAATGCAACAACAAAGACAGGGATTTGTGTATAAGAAAGAGTAAACTGCAATAAAAGAAAAAGAAAAAAAAAAGAAAAAGAAAAAGAGAAATTGAGAGGAGTAATATAGTGAAACCCAAGAGGGTTTGTTTTAGCTACAACTCGTGGCTTCAATTTATTGTTTCGAAGGTGAAATAAAGGGAATACCGTACAGAGAAATGTTTTGAACTTGTTGCATTTTCTTCAAGGTTAATTATTCTTTTCAAATTGTTCCTGAACTTACTAGTTCGACTAATTATTGATCCTTATGTCTAAAAAATGTTTTGGGTTCATAATTATTAAAAATTGGATCTTATCTTTAACTCTACATTATGACAACCACTTTTTATAATATACGATGTTGAACACCTCTTTAGTAATTTTCATACTTAATACTTTATGTTTTGTTTCGTAAGTGGAAAAAATAAGACAAGAGGACCCAGGCTCAAATGCCCCCATAGATTTTACCAAATTTTTAACAATAAAATGTTGACTTTTTTATATTGATGCACTCTAAACTAAAGTTGTAATTTATACTTTAAACTTTTAATTTTGACAATTTACACTCTAAATTTATAAATTTGTTGTACTTACACCCCATTGGTAAACAATGTTACAAATTTATAGATGTTAGAAATATACGGTCGAATAAAATTTGATTTTATTAGTAAGTCTACTAAATTAAATTGAATGGGCCTTTTGACGATGTTAATGAGAACAAACAAACCATACGAAGTTTAAATCAATAATTTGTGAAATATTGGTATTTGTCATCGAAAATCGGTATCGTCTAATTAGGATGATGACCCCGATCATGTTATATTATAATTTGCAGGATAAAGTCGAGTGATACATATTACACAACAGTTCAGAAATTCAAAAATACATTAAGTAAGTATTACTCTAAATTTCATTACATAGTTATATTTTATATAATTGTATAACTTACTAAAATTCCCTAATAAATAATGAACAGAAGGAAAAGCTGGAGGAAAGCTGTGGTACTGGATCAATGGATGATATTTAATCTAAAGAATTTCCAAGATGATTTCAGACTAAAGTATACCCTTATCTTATAATTTTGTATATCACAAATTGGATATATAGATAGTCTGGCTATTCTTAACATCTAAGAAATTTTGTTACTATAGATAAGGGTCAAATTTTAAAGATCATAACGCACAAGAGATAACCACACAATTGGTTTCACTTTCGTCTGGGTCAAACAAATTTGTTTATTCGGGTTATGTGGTGAATGGGGTTAATTATCTAACATATAATCAAGATATCAATCAAAATACCCATAATAATAGTAGTTGTGTTCGTAAACTAGAAAACCAAATATACTACGGAGTCTTGGAAGAGATTTATGAATTATCTTACATAAACAACAATTCTATTATTCTTTTCAAGTGTAAGTGGTTTGACACTCGTCTATAAAAAAAAGAGAATTTAGCAATATAAGAACAGAACAAGTATCTTTGTTAAGGACTCGTGATACGAGAATGAACCATTTGTACTTGCTTCTTAAGTAGAACAAATTTTTAATGTGTATGATTTATTCAAGGGGCCAAATTGGAAAGTTATTAAACACTTTAGACATCAGTATATATGGGATATTCTAGAAGTGGATGCAGACAACATGATAGTAATTAAACATACCGACTCTTCAAATGTTGACTTAGTTATGGAACTACCAGATATTAACATGTTGGCGTGGAATCTAATGGTGTAATATCTAATATTGTCACATCCGATGTTGAGGCAATCTTAAAAGATAAGTCCTATGCCCTAAAGGCTGACTTTGATATGTTGGAAGAGGATTATGAAACTTTAGAAGAGTACGAAGAAGAGGAGTTTGTCGATTCTGAAGACAATGGTGACATCAATGAGGGTGACGGCATTCAATAAATAAGCAATGATGATCAATAGAAAATATATATTATAATTGTTGATTGTTGCTTTTCTTATTACTTCTTTTTAATCTCACAAACAAACATTAATATATAACATGTACAAATTCAAATATATTATTTAACTAAATTTAATTTGTTAACAAGTTGATGATACGAACCTCGTCAAGAATAACGAGACTCGTCAAGATTATGAACTCAAGAACGTTCTAAAATCAGGTTCGAATGGATGGGAGACCTCGACCTGTTGCTTCAGCAAAAACAAGAACCTTGGTATATTGACCTCAACCCGTTGCCTAATGCGAAACAAGAATCTTGGTATAATGAAGACGCCACAATTAACTATGGAAGGGTTGATTGATAAGTCAGAAGCGAACACCACGGAAAATTTCGATAAGTTCAAATAGTTCTTCAAAGGACCAAAGAGAATTAAAACTCTCAAATTTATGAATTAAACTGATGTAATCTGTTTTATTGCTATGGGGATGCCTATTTATAGACAATTATTACAAAGAATATTCCTAAAAAAATCTGAAAAAAATAAGCCTAAAAAATCCAAAAATTATTTGAAAATTTGTTACAAAAGATAATCCGAAATCCTAACTGAAATTTGTTACAAAAGATAATCCTAAATCCTAACAAATCCGAAAATCTAATCCTAACCAAATTCGTAAATGTAGGAAGGTAGTTATTCTATCACAAATTCGAAAATCCTTGGTTAAAAAACGTCTTGGGCTTAATTGAATTAGCTGAATTCCTTATGGGCTTGAATTAAGTTAATGTATCATGAATCATGCTCAATGGGCCACGAATTTGATTGAGTCCAAACCTCTTGAATTGGCCCATTAAGTGCTTCTTTAAATCTCTTTGCTCTCGCTCTTGTAATCGGCCCAACTGGTATTTGAATGGGTTCCCTTGACGTTGATCGGTTCCTTTAAAGCCGTTCCTTGATTCACATCATTCCCCTCCTCTTGAAAAGGACTTGTCCTCAAATCATCGCCTAATAAGGATTTGTATACATTGTCATCGATTCGTTCAAGAACTTGGAAAGGTCCATCCCCTCTAGGAAGTCGCGTGGAACGTCTTTGTGTCGGGATTCGTTTCTTCCTTATGCTTAGCCAAACCCAATCTCCGGGATCAAAAACTAATTTGTGACACATTTTGTTAGCTTGACCTTGAAGCTCCTTAGTCTTCTCGGGATTACTACTATAGATTTGTCAGTTTGGATTGGAAGCACTGGGCACAAAATCAATTTGATGTTTGAACTCTAAGATAGATGGTAATCTGCATAGTGCTTTCTCGGGAAAGACATCCTCGTATCCCTGCATAAGTGAAGCAACAGAACTAGATAAATAAGGGTCAAGCTCGTTAGTGTTTAAAAATGCCTCTTTGTACAATAGTACAATCATCAGCTGTTTTAAAAACATAGCTCGCTTGATTTCACTCGCTTTTGCATAAAAATTCTTTTGTTTTCTCTCCGATTTTCTTTCAATAGCCATAGGACTCTTCTCTTTTTTTTGCTTGCTTTTATCGGTCTCTCTCTCTTTTTCATTCTCTTTCTTTTTTTCATTTTCTTTTTCATCTTTTATCTTTTGGTTGCTCTCTTTTTCACTCCTTTTCTTTTGTTCACCCACTTTTTGTAATCTCACTTGATCTTCATACACTTGTTGTGGTGTCAGCAGTACAAGAGTGATGGTTGATCGTTGAGCATGAACGAATACTTGTTGGTGAAGCCATCCATGTTGACACACCAATCAAACTGCATCTTTAAATCGTTAGGGATGGTTTTACCTTGGAACGAGGAAATCTTCATCTTAATGCTATCTAAATTATTGTCTTCTTGATTCCTAGCTCTTGTAAATCGCCTTTCGTGTCTCCTATTACTCATAACCAAATCCTGATTGTCTTCTTTATCAAAACTAGCCCCATAATACTTTTTGTCTTCATCTCTCACTCCTCGAGATTGAACTCTTTCCCTTTTACACACATTAGGAGCATTTTGTGGTTGCTTCAAACGTGCAATCTCTATCCGGTCCAATCGTTCATGCACTCGTTCTAATTCAACTCTCAACATCCGTTTCATCTCTCTCATCAACTATAATTGTAGGTTTGGAATAGTTGGTCGTGATGCCTCTACGATTGAGTTTTCTTCTTTATTGCATGACATATTTAAAATCTGAGTTTTAGAACCTAAGCTCTGATACCAAATGATACGAACCTCGCTAAGAATAACGAGACTCGTCAAGATTATGAACCCAAGAACGTTCTAAAATCAGGTTCGAATGTGATGTGAATCAAGGAACGGCTTTAAAGGAACCAATCAATGTCAAGGGAACCAATTCAAATACCAATTGGGCTGGTTACAAGAGCGAGAGCAAAGAAATTTAAAGAAGCACTTAATGGGTTAATTCAAGAAATTTGGGCTCAATCAAATTCGTGACCCATTGAGCATGATTCATGATACATTAACTTAATTCAAGCCCATGAGGAATTCAGCTAATTCAATTAAGCCCATGAGGAATTCAGCTAATTCAATTAAGCCCAAGACATTTTTTAACCAAGGATTTTCGAATTTGTGACAGAATAACTGCCTTCCTACATTTACGAATTTGGTCAGGATTAGATTTTCAGATTTGTTAGGATTTAGGATTATCTTTTGTAACAAATTTCAGTTAGGATTTAGGATTATCTTTTGTAACAAATTTTCAAATAATTTTCAGATTTTTTAGGCTTATTTTTTTTAGGAATATTCTTTGTAACAATTGTCTATAAATAGGCATCCCCATAGCAATAAAACAGATCACATCAGTTTAATTTATAAATTTGAGAGTTTTAATTCTCTTTGGTTCTTTGAAGAACTATTTCAACTTATCAGAATTTTCCGTGGCGTTCGCTTCTAACTTATCAATCAACCCTTCCATAGTTGATTGTGGTGTCTTCATTATACCAAGGTTCTTGTTTCGCATTAGGCAATGGGTTGAGGCCAATATACCAAGGTTCTTGTTTTTACTGAAACAACGAGTCAAGGTCTCCCATCCATTCGAACTTGATTTTAGAACGTTCTTGGGTTCATAATTTTGATGAGTCTCGTTATTCTTGGCGAGGTTCGTATCAGTTGATATATCTAACCCAGTTGCAACCTCAACTGGCTTTATAATGAGAGTGCAGCTTCCACCAAGCCATTCTAGATTGCCATCATATTACGAGTCAGGTATGTTACAATTACATAATTACAGTTATGTTAAAATTGTTAAATCAGTATTGTATAATCATTATACTAAATTAGCCTTAATTTATGTTCATAGCTGTAAACGATGTACCTCCACGACGTGAAGGTCGAGGGAAGGCGAAAGGTCATAAGATATTGACCCCCGTCACAAGAGAGAAATTTAGAAGCGCATGCTGGTATTATTTAACTTCATTGTCATTAACATTTTTCTAAAGTTATTTATAATAAAATCAATTAAAATGTTTATTGTATTATAGGATTAGTTTAATCTCGATTACAACTACAAGAACAGTATTCTCCATTCTGTATTTGATAGAGATACTTCCAAATGCTACAAAGATTGGACGAGCGACTTCAATAGCCACTTCAAAGCTTTTGGTGAGGTAGTAAATGAAAGGCAGTTAGAGCCACCCTTCCTACTAACCTCAAAAATTAAGATCACTAAGGTCCCTATTATGACAGATTCATATCTGACAAATTTCAGAAAATTGTAGATCAACTAAGTTGGTGGTTGATTATATATAATCATTTTATTTTTACTAATGCTAATTATAATCATAAACAGAAAAAATCAAAGACAAACAAAAGTAAGTATAGCAACCAGAAATGGTCCAGCTTACATGGTCACATATTGATTTCCCAGTATTGTTAGAAGAAAGTTAGTAAGATTTTGTTAATTTCCTATTCTATGTAAACTTTTCTTTCATAATATAATAATACTACACCAATACATTTAAATTGTTGGATAGACCAACACAGAGACCCAGTAGCCAATGTCTACCATTGACAATTGGGGTAACATGCATCATAATCAAGATACTTTAGTTAAAACCTAAGTCAAATAGACATTTGTAATTTTTTTAATATGATGATTTCTTATTCAAATTAAACCCTGTAGTTATAACATATGTTTATTTTTTAATGTGTAGTAGGCAATGGAAGGGAGAGAGAAACCTAAAGGACACAGTTTACTTCTGAATCATCCGCGCCACCATCCGTAGATAAGAAAGGAATTATGGAGTATTTCTTGGGTATACGCAGAGGTCATAAGTTTGGTGTATGTCCTACACTCCCGCACAAGATTGTCTTTAGCGTTACTTTATTTTCTGTTCATAGTCCTACGATAGATTTTCAACTCTTGTTGACTAGCACATAGAATAATACTTGGGATGATAATATAAAAAATATCTATAGTTATACGAGAGTTACAAGATGATGTAGGAGATATTGGCTCGGATGCATCTAGATATTCAGTTCCCAACTATTACCTTGCTCAAGTCATATGTCCCTACAAGTTCTCCGCCTCTTTCAAACAACGATGACGATGCTAGTGATGCTACCGTCAATTTAGGAGAATGAATCACTAGTTATTATTTATGTATATATATTTTTTACAATTGAATACATTATACTTAATTTATTGGGTTTTTTTTTAAATAAATGTATGACTTTTAATTAATTTTTAGTATTATGATTTATTTTCATTATTATAATTCGTATATTTCTACTTAATTTTGAATTTAAATATATAACAATAACATATATCAATAAAATTATCAAATTAATAAATAATAATAAATTATTAAAAAGATTATAAAAAATAAAATAAAATTTATTTACGACTATATTTGTCATTGCATTTAACCTACCACTATTAGCGATGACTTTAAAAACATTTCGTTGCAAAATATTTTGTGCCACGTCAGTTAGATTACACAAATCTAGATGATATTTTTTATTTTTGTAGTCACAAAAAATGGATGTCATGTCAGACCGACCGATGTTTTGATGATATAATTGCAATGACATTTTAACGTCGTCGCTATTGTTATTGCAACAATGCCTTGTTGTTGCCAAAAATTCATTTGCGGCAGGATACTATAATTGGCTTATATGTGACGACATGTCTAAGCAAAAGTGTTGTTTGCGACAACTTCCCACATTTTGTGATTACATTCTATTCTCGCAAAAAAACCTAATTATTGTAGTGGGTGTGTTACTTTATCTAGTATAGAAGCTGAGTACATAGCAATAATTGAAGCCTGCAAGGAAGCTTTGTAGATGAAAATGTTTCTTGAAGAATATGGTCTATAACAAGAGAAATATTTTGTCTATAGTGACAGTCAGAGTGCCACCTACCTCTCTAAGCATTCAATATTCCATTCAAGATCTAAGCATTCAATATTCCATTCAAGATCTAAGCATATTGATGTTAGATATCACTTGACTCGTGATGTTGACAAAGTCTTTGCCTAAGGAGAAACTTAAAGCATGTAGGGAGAAAGCAGGCTTGGTCAAGCCTACCACATGAGGCGGAGGGGGAGGTCCGCCCATGCATTAGGCTAGACAAATAAATATGGCAAGGCCCAATATTGCCTTAAAGAACAAAAATAAGAACTATTTGGCTTGTTGAGCAAGCTTAGTTATCCATAGCAAAAACGGAAAAAGTAAGTAGCAACGAAACAATGAAGAAAAGGAGGAGAGAGAGAGAGAGAGAGAGAAGGTAGAGTTATTGGGTTTTTGCAAGTCGAGCGAACGGTGAAACAATGTTTGTTGGTGCTCAAATTTGATGTGGTGAATCCTGACAACAAGCTCTTCTTATCAACTAGTTCCAATTTTCAAATTAGTGTCTCCAAGGTGCTTTTCCAAAATACCCACTTAAGACCTAGAATTGATTTTTTTTTTTTTGTTTCTATGTGTTGAAATTCATCTAGTTGATGATGTATCTTGTTGTTTAGCCACAATTGTGTTTGATCTTAATAATTGTGAGTTTCTAGTTGTGTTTATAGAGAAACTATGTAATCTCATTACTGTTGATATAACGGAAGTTGATATCAAACTATGATCCTGTGGTTTTTCCTTTCGTATTGGAGGTTTTTCATGTAAAAATCAATGTCTCTTGTATAGTTGATTTTATTATTTATTATTACTTTGGTTGGTTTGTTGGCTTTGTAAAATCTTCTTTAGAGAACCCATTTTTCATACAAAGAGGGAAATATTTAATTGGTGTTTTTTTTCCAACAACACCCGCATCTGAGAGGCTGATCATGGCAGTGAACACAAGGAAGATCAATGTCAATGGGATTGAGAATTTGCATGCCATGGTGGAAAAACGAAATTGTTTCAGCCTTGTAAACATAAAAAGTTATTTATCTACCTTACAACACCTTCTACAATCACCAACTTTAGCTTAGGATATTGGATCTCCTTTGCATACCAAATTTATAAGGGTTGCCAACCAATGAAATTGGAGTTTGAATATAAACTATTTGTACAAAGAATTTTACTTATTTAGACCGGTCAACCGGAAATGCATAGAGAATTTTATTTACAGTCAACTATTCACAAAAGATCCTATTTTCATTTTCAATCATTTTATTTTCATGCATTTGAATTCCAATTTCAGAATTATCTATGGACTGTGATAATATAATAGTTGGTGTAATTTAATGAAAACATGTGTTTTCTCAAAAGCGTGCAAATATTTGATCCATAATTCGAGATTAGAGTAAAAATGAATGCTCACATATTAAGTAGGTTTTGCCTTTTTCTCACTAATCTTGTAATCTTCAAACTTGAAACTCTAACTCCATCTTTTAGTTCTTGAGGTTTCATCCAATGCCTATATTGATACTATTATTTGCTTAAAACAAAACTCAACATTAAGTAATAAATTCATCTTCGTAACTATCGAGATAGTCGTTAATTACCTTAGGAAAAAATTAGTAATTGTGTGAAGATTACAATCTACTAAAAACAATCATGTGACGTGAAGAAGATCAGAAAGGATTACCTTAGCCATATATTTATGCTTAACTTGGAGGTTAAATACTACTTATTATTAGTCCCTTCCATATGCATGAAAAGGCACTTCTTGCATTCTTCACGCTCACAAATATCTAATTGTTTGAGATAATCTTTAACTGAATGAATTTTGAATTGCCTGGCTTCTTCAATTAACTTAGCCAAAAGCCTTCCCTCTGCTTTTATCTACCAACTCCGGTGGAGGGTTGTACCCGAACGCAGCACTTGTCAGAAGCATAATTGGCGTAATCATCACCACAACATTTTCCCTCCAATTTATCTTCATCGTTCCTCTCTGTGTTTTCTTTTTCTTTCTTTTTTTCTTTTTTTTTTTAATTTTCCATTCAACTTGATTGTCGAATATTGCGTTATATGTTTGTATATTTATAACCTCGTTACTCGGTAGGCTAGTTCAACAAATGGAAAAGGAAGAAATTTTAGGTAGTCGTTGGGTAAATAGGTTGTCTTAGGGGGCATTTGGAGAAAAAATTTCATTTTAATTTTACTCAAATACAATACAATTTTACACCAAACATAAATTTTATAACAGTGCTACGAAAACAATTACTATTCAAAACATTTTTAAACAATCACATCAACTTTTCAATTCCACTATTTATCTCTATTTTCACCAATCACATCAACTTTTCAACTCTAAAATACTTTCCATTTAAACACACATTTCATTCAAATACAAAACAAATACTTTTCAACCAAATAAAACATTTAAAAAACAAATTTCATTCAAATACAATCAAAATGCAATGCGTTTACCAAACGTCCCCTAAGGGGACTATTAAAATAAATGGCCAGAAAAATATTTTTTTTTAAATGACTATTAATAAGTGATTGACCATGATAAAAAGAAAAAAATAAAAATACATATTATCATGTTAGTCATCAATTAATCATGATTATCGTTCAAAATCTAATTGACTGTTAAAAAAAAAAACCCCTTCTACTATTTATTAAAAAAAAAAAACTTCTTAAGAAGGCCATTTATCACATATCAATTTTAGATAAGAACTCCAACCTTCAAAATCTGTTACTGTTTCTATTTCTGTCTAATTAAATAGGACCTAATGACACCATATATAAATATATATATATGTGTGTGTGTGTGTGTTTTAAAGATCGATTGTCTTACTTGTTCTCATAAAATACTGAATTAGTCTTATAACATTTTCTTTTAAATAAGGATATTAATATTGTTCAACCGATGAATGTAAACATCTTGACTCTTGAATTGTTACAATAGATACACAGTAAGCATTAATTTAATGTCAAGACCGGATTTATTGTACGAATAAATCGAAAGAGTTGACTTAATTGGCCAAGACCTGATTATTACTAGTCTTAATCATAACAACATTTAAAAACAATGAACACCCAAGCATGCACATTTAGTGACTCTTCAATTGTAGATTGTCCACAGTAACGAGGTCAGCTGATTAGAAAAATCGTTTTTATCAACTTTTTAATAAATTTAAGAAAGAAGCTTTATAAGATATGAATAAGATAGTATCAATCTAATTAAGATGTTATTTTTATTCATTCTGATCATAGTTATTCCTTCTTACAGTTCATTCTAATATACACGTGTGTATATGTATATATACTATTTACAAGGTTTTTAAAATATTTATCGTAAAAAAACATATTTATTATACAAATAATTTATTTATATCAGATTTATTT
Source organism: Antiaris toxicaria (assembly GCA_035233585.1). NCBI lineage: Eukaryota > Viridiplantae > Streptophyta > Magnoliopsida > Rosales > Moraceae > Antiaris > Antiaris toxicaria. The sequence goes on from CP141161.1 coordinate 13,460,420, forward strand.
ATTTACATCTTATTAAGTAAATAATTTGTTTATGTCTTATTTATGCATCATCCACTTAGTAAAATTTATATTCTTTTGACAAATCTACCATTACCTATAAATATTTTAAAAACATATTATATATTTATTATAATTATTTTCTAAAAACTGTTATTACTATAATTTTTCATATATATATATAGTTACATCATTATCATTCTTGGAGAAAAACAAAACTTCAAACATCAAAATTTAATTGAAGCATTTTTTTATTTTAAAAACTGAGTTGAGAATTAACGAAAATTGGAAGGTATAATTATTTAATTAATCGTTGTTTGTTTTAAGATTTGTTGGCATTCATTGAAGTTCGGGTAGATAACATCTTTTAATACAAATTGTAATAAACAATAATATAATTGCAGAAAGGGGTTGTTTGTCGAGATGTCATGTGCAATTATCTTTTCCACTAACATTATTACAATTATCTTTTATTATTTCCATTACCATTAATACAATTATCATTCACATTATCGTCCCATCTATCTAACCAAAACACGCATTATGTTCTAATGCTAGAATGATCCGCTAACAGTATTAAAAGATTTGGCACTGTAGGGGAGCACGGTTTGTAGTAAGAAAACAAAGTAAAGGCTTGAATATGTATTTCTTTTTTTTTCTTTTGTATGCTTAGGAGGTGTTTGGGGAGTCAAAAATAATGTCTCTAAAATATTTTTTTTTTCATCTCTTCATCACTTTTTAAAAGTCCATAACTTATATCTCTAAAATTTAAATTTACATCTCTAAAATGTTATAGTACATTTCAAATTTTAAAATTTCATAACTTTATATATAGAAGTCCAAATGAGATAATTTTTTTTAAATTGTATAAAATTTCAAGAGAAACAAAATAATATCTATATTGTTTTTGTTAAATTTTAAAAATTTTATTTTTTTTCACTCCAAATAGTTTTTTTCTCCAAACATATTTTTCAAAACAAATTTTTTTCAACCAAAAAGAAAATGTCTCCAAAAACACAACCAAAGGAGCCCAATTTGTCCTTGTTTAGTTGTCTATGATCCCCTTCTTTTTCTTTAACGCACCCAGACAATCATTAAAAGGAATTCATGCAACTACTTCCCCTGCTCAGTCACTTGATGATTATGAAAGATATAAATACATATATACATGTATAGGTCAACTCCGGCTGCTAATTATAGATAATTTCTAAACTAAACATGGCAATTGGGCAGGTGTGATAGGTATGGTTCCTAACAAAAGCTGTGATGGCATCGATTGCTGTCAAACAACAATCCCTTCTTCGCTCAAGGCCTTCACTACCAGTTTTACCGCAGTCAAAGCCACCAGCCTAGTCCAAGATTGCAAGTTCGCTTTCCTTGCGGACCAAGGCTGGTTTACATCCCCATCGGTGAATATTTGTTACATTTTCACCCACATGGATGACGTCCCAGTGGAGCTTCAGTGGGAGTTAAAATATATGACTTCACAAATATTCAGAACAGAATATTTTGAGACAAATAGATCAGAATATTATGATCCAGCTGGCTACTATATTGATAAGTACCGTATCGGCTACACAAATTCCTCATGCCAATATTCCAATTATAACCGGGATTCCACGCTTGAATGTCGCTGCTCCAATGGATACCACGGAAATCCTTATCTTGATAAAGGATATCTAGGTAAATCATAAGGAGAAATTATTTGATAAGTGCATTACGTAAATATAATAATATGATACATTCAGTTTATTAAATAATTTCTCACTAAGAAGTGCCCTTTAGCTACTCTCTTTTTTTGTTATTTGGTTTTTCCCCTTATTCATACACTTTCTTAAAAATTTATTTTTCTATACATACAAGTTATTGTGATATATTGCTATAAATTTCTTTGCTTAAATTTTCTATAGTTATTACATTAGCCCTTGTTACGGTAGAAACTTTTTTTTAGCTGATGTATCACATAGAAACTTAGAGGGTGTTTGGAGCATATACTCGAATTAGAGTTTTGGAAATGTTTTGATTGGAAACGACTAAATTTTTTAAAAAGTTATGCGTTTGATTGAAAAGGAACTATTTAGAATTAAAAAATGTAAAAATTTGAAATGTGTTCGAAAAAAAAATATATAAAACTTGTTTTGTTATTCTTGTTATTTGAACTTGAAATAAGAAGTAATGGATTTTTGAATTTTGATTTTTTTAAGAGAAATTTAGAGATATAAATAGTAAAATTAGTTTACTATTGGAGTGAAAGACTATACATATATATATATGTATATATGTATTTTTGTAGTCGGTTACCTTTCACGCTTTCTGTGCTTCAACACTTCAACTTGTAGTCGCTTTGTGTGTGTGTGTGTGTGTGTGTGTGTGTGTGTGTGTGTGTGTGTTTATTTTTTATTTTTTTAATAAATTTCTTTTTCAAAATGATTCATAAGGGGCCCAACTAACTAATCAAAAAGACAGCCCTTTCTTATGAGGGGGAAGAAAAACTAAAAAAGGATACTCTACTAAAATTCATGAAATACAAAACGGTTATTTTAACAAATAATTCATGAATTATAAACTATTCTTATTTTGGGCCTTGAATCTTAATTTTTTAAGTAATATTATTTCGAACTTTTCTATTATGATTCAAACAGCTCCTATTCTGTCAAAAACTAAATGAAAATTAAATATGTTTAGATCATGCAAGCAAATTAAAATCCTAACCAAAATTTTTAATAAAAAATTTTACCTCTAAAATATTTATGATGAAACTATACCTACAATTAAACCTTTGTATGAAACGCATGAAATGTTAGTCTTTTTATACTTTTGTAAAGACACGCTATATATTTATGCATAAATTACTAAAAGGATAATTCTGGATTAGGACATGAAACTAAATAAGTCAAAAATACACAAATAAATTTTTTTTATTGTATATCTTCTTATAATTAAAGGAAAGTAGATCATCTAATTTCCAGTGATTGTGTAACCAACAGAAATTTCATATTTCTTCTATAAAAATATTACCTACAATACTTTATAAATATATTTACCAAGTCCCTTTACTAACTTTTGGTCATATTAATGTATTTTATAGTTACCACGACTAATATGGAATACAGCAGGTCCTTCTTATATGTGATATTCGTTATAGAGAAACATAATAGTAATCTAATTTTAAGCCCTTGCTTATTTGAATAATTCGGGGTAGCTTTTTTCTTTTTTGTGTCTTGATCTTTTCTCAGATGTTAATGAATGCGAGGACAGAGAATATCAGCGGTGTGCAGACAGAACTGTATGTTCCAATTTTAACGCCAACTATGATTGTTTCCCACATAGGGAACGAAAAGTCCCAAGACTCCCATTACCAACTAAAACAGGTTGTTTAGGTATGTATTTCCTCATCGCTTCCCTTGACGCTTAAAACTAAAATATAACCCAAATATAGAAGATTCTGGTGCTCTCAACATAGGAGTTATATATGGAATTATTTCTTTCGAATCTAATCTAAACCTTTTACAAAACAATAATGATTTGATCTCATTTCACATTTAAAAAAAATTAAAATAATAATAAGAACAAATAATTATATTAATATTAACGTAAATCTTTCCCCTTTTTTTTTTCACTAAAAGCTTCCTATAAACTCTTCAAAATAATGTAAAATAGTAGTTAAATATTAAAAATTGGATTAAACTGATCATGTATATAGCATATATAAGTTGAATATTGCAATTTTTTTTTTCTTAATTCTCCTTGAATAACAATCATGTGTGATTTACATTAAGGCTGGCAATTTGGGTCATGACACGACAACACGACACGAAACCCACACGAAAATCATGTGGGTTTTCGTGTGTGATTTACATTAAGGCTGGCAATTTGGGTCATGACACGACAACACGACACGAAACCCACACAAAGTTATAAGGTTTGGGTTTTCTTTAAATGAGTTTGGGTCAAAACGGGTCAAACCCGTCAAACACGATTAAATAAAGGGTTAAACTCGCACGAATCCACCAACTCGCAATTGACACGAAATAACCCATTTAATAAATGGATCATATATGGGTTAACACGAATACAACCCATGAATTACTCATTTATAATTTTTAATATATATATTATATAAATTTTTAAATAAAATTCAAAATTTAAATATAAAATATATATATTAGTTTTTATATGTATATTTTTAGTTTTGTATTTATCTTTTGTGATCTAAATTTAGGTGTAACTTGATTGTGAACTTAATTAGATTGTTATAACTTGATTATTATTTAGGTGTTTAATAAGTTTTTTTAATGTTAAAATTGATGATAGATTAGTTAAATTAGTCAATAATAGGTTAATTAAATAGATCAATAACAAATTAGTTAAATGGGTCAATAACAGATTGAATGACTCGTTTATGACCCTTTTAGTAAATGGGTTTAGCAGACACGACACGACACGTTTATGACTCATTTAATAAACGGGTCATAAATGTATCGTGTCGTGTCAACCCGTTTATTAATGGGTCGTGTTCGGGTTGTGATTTTTGACACGATTATTAAACGGGTCGTATTCGTGTCGAGTGTATTCGTATCAACAAATGGGTCAGACATGACACGAAAACGACCGGCTGACACGATTTGCCACCCCTAATTTACATGGTATTTTCTATCAAATTTTTAACATTTCTTAATAAAAAGTACTGTTTTAAAAAAGAGTTTACAAAGTTTTTTTTTTTTTCTAAAAAAATATGTTGGGGACAAAATTGAATTTCACAAAAAGATTGCGGACTAACGAAGCAATTTTCCGAATAAATGTTTAGAAATTCAATGATAACCATCTACGGTAACCATCTAAATTATAAAGATAAATGTAGACTTCATTATTTGCCATAAATATTTTTCTTTATTCAAGTACTTCATAGCTCCACCTGCAATTGTCTTATCAATAAGCTAGCTTGTATAAATTCTTCACCTTTTTTCTCTTCATAGTTACCAAACCACCTCTCTTGTCTCACATAAACCACCTTTTGCAGAATAATCATAGCTGTAAGTATCCAAAACCCTTATAATAAATTAAAATTTTCTTTATGTGAGGAACATGTCTAATATATTCAATGTCCTTACATCTCTACAAAACAACTTTATTTTGATGATACCTATTCAATGGCTTTATAGCACTAAAGTCCTTGGCCATCAGAAAAGTGCCAATTTCATGGGTTATAAGAATCAATCGTTAGTTTTTGTATTTTATTTTATACAATTTTTTCTTACACACCCCTTCACATGACATTAGAAGCACTCAACTTCCTTCCATTAATGTCTTTTGTCATAATATATGTCTCTTAACTTAGTTCTACCCCTATTTGATTTTGAACTCACCACAAGTTAGTATTTGATAGACTACTAGGTTGTTTTATATTTGCACCCACCAATAAAGCAATTGACATCTTATACATGGTCAATATAGATTTTCAATTAGTGTAGTTTCTAAAGTCTCATACATTAGGTAGGGAGACTAAGAAGCCTATCTTTTTCTCTTTCGTAATCATTTTTAACTTAAACACTTAAAAACTGAGTTATACATTTGTATGTAAAACTATGGGGGTATTTGTTTATATTTTTGAGAATGATTTTTTATTTTTAAAAATATAGAAAATGAAAACGATCCTAAAATTACGTTTGTTTATTCAATATTTTTAAAACTATTTCGAAAATATCGTTTCCAACTATGTTTTTTTTTTAAATGAAAAAAATTTGTTTTTACTTTTTTATTTTCATTTTCTCCCTCCATCTCCTCTCTTTCTCTCTCTCTCTTTGCCTATGCAGCGTCAGTGATGATTATGTCTAATAATGACATCCATCTCTAATGAAAGGCAACGACCATGGACTAGTGACGATAGCGATGGCCCCTTCGTAATGATAATTATCGACTCATGATCTAAATCTTGCCGTCACTATCACCTAGAGCTCAGGCCATCAATGTTTTCCACCTCTATCCCTCAATATAAAACCTACTACTAAAGGATTTTTTTTTTAATTATGACTAATAATTTATTTTTTGTTATTTTTTAAATTAAAAATAATATGTTTTTATAAGATACTCACTTATAAAATAGGTTTTCAAAATATATAACTACTCAAAATAAAATTTCCTATATTTATAAGAGAGAGAAACTAAATTTAATAACAACTTCATATTTACACACTCAGGAACTCTTTCAATCACTTTCTACACAAAAGACGTTATACCTTTTGTCATTCGTCTCAATTTTTCCTTTTTTCTTAAGGTACTCTTTCTTTTACTACTTTAACCACACTAATACTAAAAAATATATATTTTACTAATAAAAAAATAACAAATCCTAAAATAAGTCTTATGACTAACAATATGATACTCAAATTGGGAGAAAAAAGTATTACGAATCTATCATAATATCTCTGTAAACTTATAACAGATTGTCTTGATGTCTTTTTAAGTAATATATCTTCTTAAATATACAAACAAAAAAAGGGTGTATATAAGTAAAAATATATACATGTACATAGACAATATATTTTGTATGTTAAGGAGACCAAAAAACTCATACTCAAAATGTTTTGTAATTAAAGATACTTCCAGGAGAAACATTGGCCATTCATGTAGTGTAATTTACATACATATGATTCCAAATATAATAAATGATATTAGTTTAATCTAATAATGAACTTTAAGTTCAAAAAATAAATGTAAAACTGTAGTTTTAGGTCTCCATAAAAAATTAATTTTAGGTAAAGAAGATTAAAAACTTTTTACATGTCTCTAGGAAATCGGATACCTTTAAAGTAATTTAATTAATTAATTTAAAGTCATGTATTATTAGATTGTTTCTGTAACATAATTTAAAAGAATTTGATGAATATTGTAATTTCTATCCAACTGGGTAATGCAGGTGTTAGTTGTGGCCTGGACTCTTTGTTGTTTCTTGTTGTTGCTGTCGGCTCATACAAAATTGTAAAGAGAAGAAAAATGCTTAAACGCAAGGAGAAGTATTTCAAACTAAATGGAGGCCTCCTATTGCGACAACTATCTACCGGTGAAGTCAATCTTGAGAAAATAAAAATGTTCAATTCAAAGGAGTTGGAGAAAGCCACTGACTATTTTAACATGAATCCTAGGTCAGGGAGGTCAAGGTACTGTTTACAAAGGAACGTTAGCAGATGGAAAAATCGCTGCCGTAAAGAAATAATAGATAACAATGAAAGAAAACTTACAGAATTCATCAATGAAGCTGTCATTCTTTCGCAAATAAATCATCGAAACGTGGTTAAATTATTGGGATGTTGTTTAGAGACTGAAGTGCCTCTTCTAGTTTATGAACACATTCCTAATGGAACTCTTTCTCAATATATCCATGACCAAAATGAGGAGTTTCCGCTTACATGGGAAGCGCGAATGCGAATTGCCACAGAGATCTCAGGAACTCTTTAATACTTGCACCCATCTGCTTCTTGACCAATTTACCATAGGGACATCAAGTCTACTAATATATTTTTAGATGAAAATTATGGAGCAAAGATAGCTGATTTTGGAACTTCGACATCCGTCGTCATTGACCAAACTCATTTGACGACACTAGTACATGGCACATTCTCGGTTATTTGGATCCAGAAACTTCCAATCAAGCCAATTTACAGATAAGAGTGATGTATATAGCTTTGGATTTTGGAGTGGTCCTTGTAGAGCTCTTGACGGGACAAAAACCAATAACAATCATAAGGTGATGAAAGAGGGAGAAAGAAAAGGAATTATGGCGTTCGCTAAACTTGCCGAAAGATGCTTGAATTTGAATGGAAAGAGACGGCCGACAACGAAAGAAGTTTCAGCTGTCCTTGAGGGTATTCGAAAGTGATGTAAATCTTCTAATGGACAGGAAAATTTTGAGGAGATTAAATTTGGGAGAGATGAAGTTGTTGATCAGCCTTTGGTTGTTTATAGTAGCTCGACACGTTCAAGTTCACAGTATACTGGAACTGCTTCATCATCTGATCATTGAATTCCGTTGTTATCATTTAAAATCCAATATGTAGAATTAGGTCATCTTCACCTTTTGCATATGTCAATAGGATGACTATTATTGCTGTTATTATTATTGTTGTCGTTGCTGTATCATTATTGTTCTTCTTCGTGTTGTTGTTATGATTGTTGTTGTTGCTGCTGCTGCTTACTGACCTAAACAAATTCTCTTCGAAACCCCTTTGTTTCTTCTTTCACCGCCCCCTCTTTTTTTTTTTTTTTTTTTGGATCGATTTTTAATATGTTGATTTTTTTTCTTGTTTAATTACCTTTTTTTTTTTTTTTTGCTTTTAAGTTATGTCTTGGCTATTCATTTTCGATTTTAAATGTTGTTTGTCTTATTACTAGAAAAAGATTCTTCTATATGTATAGAAATAGGATTTCATTGTCCCCAAGGCTATGTTTAGTAGAAATGAGAGAAAAGTGAGCGGAAAGACTAATATATCACCTAAGTGAGGGAGATGAGGAAAGAAAAAGAACTCTTTTCCTTCGTGATGTTTGATATGACAAGAGGGAAAAAAAGCAAAAATAATCTCTTGTTTAGTATAAATACGCAAGGGAAATGAAAGAATAGATTTTATTTATAGAATAACAACTTTATCATTTATTAATTTAGTTGTTATCTTCTTATAATTCTTTCCACTAAGAAAAGAAATCTTTGTCATTAATAAGGGTAATATTATAATTTTAGTCTATAATTAATAAGGTAAATTGGTTTTCTCTAAAAATCTCTCAAATTTGGAGAAATTAAAATTATGATATTTTAAGAGATTGGAAGTCCTTGCTCTAATTCCTTCTTCTTTTCTCTCTTACCAAACAATCATGACTATCGTAATCTTTTTACAAATCCCTCCATTCATTTCCTTCCACTATTCTCTCCTATCAAACATAGCCTAAAGTTTTCTTTTAATCTTTAAGTAATTATATGATACCATCTGTGTATGTATTAAAAAAACTTCCCGAATTATTAGACAGAATATTGATAAACTCAAAGTTCCTTTTTTTTTTTTTGGATAAGGAAAGTTCACGTTTTAAAGTCAAGTCAAGTCAAGTAGCAATTTAAAAAGTCCGGGCACATGCTGTGACCTGGCCACTTTCTGTGTTTTTGGACGAAATTAGATGGAAAGGCATAAATTGCTAAGATTCAATAGTATGCGGGTCGTTTGGCCAAATTTGAAAAAGTAGGGACCAAATAGTGAGCTATTAAAGAGTTTAATGACCATTCGAGAGCCAACTACCTCTTGATTTGTTGTTGCTGTTGTTCTTGTATAGGGTAAAAATTTTGAATATGTTATATATGATATGATTGTGTTCTCTAAGAGAATATGGCAGGAGAATAAAAGCTTGTCATGTGGCTACGCATATAAATTAAAGATAATTTCACGTACCTCTAACTCTTTTATAAGATATAGAGACACCCCAACTCAAAGAGAAGGACAAAAAAATGCTAGTGTTTTATAATTTTTTCCCCCCTAACTTGTCAATGTCTATGAGCCTTTCTTTTTCTTCTGCCTTTAGAAGACTTGCCATTTGTAGTTAATTGTGATATTTTACGAGAATTCTTTAATTGTTGATCACAGAATCGATAGCAATATAAAGCCTAAGGACAAAGAAAAGGCCTAACACAAAACATGAACCTAAGGGAGGCCAAAATGCTGGAGACAGAATTCAAAAAAATTTAGAAAAAAAAATAGAAAATAGAAAATAGAAAATGCAGATAAAAAGTTTGATGATAAAATCGTTTACCATAGAGCATAACCACAGTGCATTATTTTAATTTATTTTATTTTATTTTATTTCCGCAATAACTAACATCATCAAATTATGTCTTCTTTTTTTTTTTCTCCTTTTTGATTCAATATTTAATACACGGATGTAGATATATATATTTTTTAATCAGTAGTAGAAGCTACATCAAATTTGTATGTGTGAGTTGTTGCCCACTAGCTGTTTAACCCTGATCTAGAGCTCAAACATTAGGCTTAATAGCTGAGCTATATCCCTTATCATAATATTTGGACCAAAGCATAACACCTCCATACTTGGAAGAGCTTTTGATGGTTGGCAACACCTCGGACGACAGCACATCAGGAGGAATATACCCACTCCCGGCCGCCTCTGGGGACGCGGCCAAGCCTAAAAATATTTGGCCTGCGGAGATTGATGTCCATTGGGTCCAAGAACTCTACAGATTGTCTGCATTGCCAGAGTATTGGCAAGGAGCGTTGTTGTAGAATTGGACCCAAACATAGTCAAATAGGCCGGTGTTTAGTGCAGTGCCTATCCATGCATCTGGGAAGGGACATTGTGGAGCTGCAGTTAAATAGACCTTCCTCTGCTGGCTATACCCATTTAGTGCCCTGGCAAGTTCATCCCAGTGCTGTGTTGTGCCTCCCTCAATGTCAAAATCGATTCCGTCTAGAACTGCATCACCTAAAGGCCTCGAGGCTGATTGGCCTCCGAGAAAGTTGTTCCATAGATAGTCTGCAACTGCCCTGCGTGGTACCAGAAAAAGAAATTATACCAATATTCTTGGAGAAAAACAAAACTACAAACATCAAGATCTCGCCTATTAATTTCCAAAGAAAAGAGGAGGGTAGGCAGTGGTGTTTACACCTCACCCAATACCAATTTTGAAATTTTTTGAGATCATCCATGGTATGGAAAGAGGTCAATTAAGCCTTAATCAACAATTTTCAAAGATTCATGTACGTCAAACACATAACGTCAATATTACATGGCGGTAAGCGTGAACGTTAAGAATCAAACCTATGGTAATTTTGATGAAATGTATTGACCGTATTTATAGGGGTGCTAAAAAAAGATGGTCTTGACGTTCATACAAAATGCCATATGCTTTTGTGCATACGTGATGTTTAGTGCCACAAGAACAGAGAGGTGTCACCACACGTCAGGCGACATCCAAAGGAATAAGGAGAAGCAAACAGCCAATAACATACCTAGCATCATCAGCAGAAGAAAGGTAGTAGCTACCAGCACCACCGCCAATGGAAAGCATGACCTTGATCCCCTGGCTTTGGCAAGCTTTGATGTCGTTGCTCAAGCCAGTGCACCCATTCGTCGTCGGGTCACAGTGGCCAGCAAGGTTGATCAATGGGGTCTGCCCATTGCCAAAAGTGGCTAGAAAAGCAATGTTCACTATTCCATAGCTACCTGTGGCACAAGTATCTGCCAAGCTTCCTTCGTCTCCGTTCTGGCCCCAGTAGACAGTGATCGTACCGGCATAAGAGAGGCTAATCAGTTCAGAGGTTAAAACAAGGAAGATAAAAGCTAACGGGGTTGAGAATTTGCATGCCATGGTTAAACAAAAATTGCCAACCTTGTTTTGCGGTCTTTTGTTTGCTCAACAGTGCTGGTGTTATGTCATCTTTATACGCAACTTTAAGAGCTAAATTTCCTTCTACCCCAATCCACACGTTTAAGTTGAGTTTGTAAATTTCTGTTTAGTTTCTTTTTGGCGTGTCTTAGTGGGGGGTTTGTCTTAGTGGTTGTATGAATCCCCACTAAGACAACTTGTATTGAAAATGAACAACTCTGTAATGTGAATGTACTAAAAGAGAGCCAAAATGTCCATGACTTCACTCTCAAAGAAAGTTGATTTCTGCCACCAATAAATTACATTGACCACGACTCGTTATTGTTTGAAAGGTAAAATGAAGTAAATTCCACACCAAAATCAATGTTCTGAAGTTTCAGTTTCGTTTCCTGTATTAATTTTTCTTCCAAAGGTATTCCTGAACTTGCTTTGTTGGACTTTTCATTTATTTCTTATGTCTGATACTTTAAGCCTTGTTCCATGGGAGGAAAAAGTCGGAGGAATTCGATGAAGAAATGGATTGAGTGTGAGATTCAAAATTATCCATAGAACTCCAAATTTGATTCCATTAAAATTAATAAGGTTGAAGCGAATTCATGTTAAACGCGATAGGGAAAACATCCACCCTTAATCTCTATTATCTCATCTAAGTTTTATATATGTATTTTTATTTGTCTTCTTTCCTTTCCACCTAACATAATCTTTTTATTTTTATTTGTAATTGAGGAAGGAAGATTAGAACTCTTCACCTTATGATAGAATCAAGTATGGAATTACCAATAAATTATGTCTGCAACCAAACCGAACACAATCTTAATGATATAATAAAAATAAGTGAAGGTATAATTTATCAGAAATTATTTACCAAAAAAAATATTGGAACTTACAATAAATGACATATTTGTGAAAGTTAATAAATTTTTACAACAAAATTATTGTATTTACTTGGTAAATTTTGGATTTACACAGTAAATTTATTATTTTTTTTAGTAGCTTTTAGATTTACATGCTAAATACTGGATTTATTTGGTAAATTTTGAATTTATAGAGTAAAATTTGGAATTAGATGGTAATTTTTGCATTTGCATAATAAATACATATATAAAAAAGGAATCGCATGTAAATCCCAAATTTACATGGTAAAAAAAAGGGGATTTACCATATTTATGTTTACTATTATTTTACTATTATTATTGCTACTATTATTACTTGGGAAAATTCGATAAGTACCCAAGTACCCCATGAGTTTTTAGCGTTAAAACTCAAGCGCCCATTATTATTATTATCATCAGCATCATCATGATTATGGGTAACTAAAGTAAACAATTCTTCTCATCATAAACCCCTTGTTTTACCTTTTCAATTATTATTTAGATAGAGATGTAGCTTTATTTAATTAGTAGAACCAGACGCTACATCAACTTAACATGTATGAATATTTACTGACTCGCTGCTAAACCTTGGTTAACAGCTACAACATAAGGCTTAATAGCATCGCTGTAACCATTAAGAAGATCATAATATCTAGACCAGAGCATAACACCTCCATACTTGGGATTGTCTTTAATGTACGGCAACACTTCGCTTATGAGCACATCTGGGGGAATATAGCCGCCACTTGGTGCCGCCTCCGGCGCCGCAGGCAAGCCTAAAAATACTAGGTCGACGGGGGGCAATGTTGTCCAGTATGTGTTCCAATAATTAATCAGATTGTTTGCATTACCAGAATATTGGCAAGGAGGGTTGTTGTAGAATTGGACAAAAAGATAGTTAAATAGGCCAGTGTTTATAGCAGTACCCATCCATGCATCTGGGTACGGACATTGTGGAGCTGCAGATAAGATGATGGACCCGCTATACCCTTTTAATGCCTGGGCAAGTACGTCCCAATACAGTGTTGTGCCTCCCTCGATGTCAAAATCAACCCCATCCAAAACTGCATCACCTAAAGGCCTCGAGTTTGATTGGCCTCCGAGATAGTTGTTCCATATATACTGTGCAACTCCCCTGCACGGTGTAGAAAAATAAAAATAAAAATAAAAATAAAAAACTAATAAACCATTATTCTTAGAGAAAAACAAAACTTTCAAACATCGAAATTTAAGTTAGCTAGCACCAAGTAAGGGTTGCAAATTAAGCCTAAACATAAAAAGGAACAACCTCCTACGGCTAGTAAAATCACATACTAGTAAAAGAGGAAAAATAAAATAAAATATCTGGGAAAAATAAAAAAGATTGGGAGGAAGTCAAGTTTTGAACTTCTAAGAATAGTGACATTTTTAATTTTGGTGTGATTTTTTTTTTTAATTTTTCTTTTTGTTACTTAAGAAAGGGGATGTGTCCTTACATTTTGCGTATTAAGGGTGAACAAGAAACCCAACAACCTAACCAACCCGATGAATCCACCCAACTCAATTCATTATAACCCGAACAGGACCAACTCAATCAAGAGATCAACCCAACCCATGCAACCCAACTATTAATTAAGTGGGTTTGAGTTGAGTTTTTCCAAACATAACTTAACCCGAACCCACCCAATCTATTAATATATAAAAATAAATATTTTTCATACCTCATAATATATAGTATTTGTCTTATATTTTACATTAATTACTTGATAACCTGTTATATTTCATATTATATGAGTTTTTATCATTATCTATTCGTTAGTTTTATATTCAAACTTATTTTTCATATATTTTATTTTTATACCAGTTTTATAATTTATGAGATAATTTTAGAGTTTTATAACACTAATATTATACTGAAAGTTAGTTTTCTTCTCATATATATTTTATTTTGGATTGAATGATTAATTATATTTTTTTATTTTTTTATTTCTTAATTATGTTCAACCCGACCAACCCACTCAATCCACCTAAAATTTAATTGGGTGGGTTGATTTTAAATTTTAGGTTAATTAGGTGGGTTGAATTTGAAATCAACCCACCTAATCTTGATTAGATGGGTTGAAATTTCTCAAAAGCTCATCCAATCTATCCGATGTTTAACCCTACTGCCTATGCTACTTTCGAAATGTTCTAGTAAGTAGTCGTCCACTGGCACTATGACAGCATCACCAATGGTATTGATTTGATGTCTTGACGCTATTTGAAGGTTCTCTAACCAAAAAAATAAAATAAAATAAAACAAAACAAAACAAATTGACGATTATAGTGTTCATACAAAGAACATGCTTGTGTGCATACATTATTAAGTTATAGAGTCTAATTATTACCCTGATATATAGTGATAGTTTGTGGATTGATCCAGTTTAGGTAAAAGTAATTTTGATATTTCATACTTGTAAGTTTAGTTATCCCAGTTTTCCTTAGAAATAGATGGCACTATTATTAGAGTTGATCATTAAAGAGGATAGAAAAATATATATATATATATCTAAAAAGTTTGAGGATGTGCAAGTTTCTCTTATAACTTCTTGATTAATATAGGGATTCATTATTAAAGTGACCCAATATTAATCTTGTGTTTCATATGCTTTTATTTTCTTCAGCAATTTTTATGGCTCTTGATAAAATATATTTAGAGCGTCTAATTCTCAACATATACGGTGTTAAGTATCACAAGAAAAAAGGTGTGAATGCAAGGCCAAAACACACACGACACATGCATCCAAAAACAAACAGAGAAGCAAAAGCTTACCTAGCATCATCCGCAGAAGAAAGGTAGTAGCTACCACCACCACCACCAATGGAAAGCAAGACCTTGATCCCCTGGCTTTGGCAAGCTTTGATTTCGTTGCTCAAATAGGCACACCCATTAAATGACGGGTCACAGTGGCCAGCAAGGTTGATCGACGGGTTCTGGCCATTGCCAAAAGTGGATAGAAAAGCAATGTTAACGATTCCATAGTTGCCTGTCGCACAAGCGTCATTCAAGCTTCCTTCATTTCCATTTTGACCCCAGTAGATGACGATTATACCCGCATCTGAGATGTTGATTATGGCAGTGAACACAAGGAAGATCAGTATTAATGGGACTGAGAATTTGGATGCCATGGTGGAAAAATGAAATTGCTTATCTTCTTTTGGGGTTTTGTATTTGCTTAACAATGCCGGAGTAACATCACTTTTATAGGCAAATTTAGGAATCAAATTTACTTCTAGCCCAATCTATACGCTGAATTAAAATGAGTTTTTAGAATTCTCATTATTTTATCGTGTCTTTTAGTGGTTATATGAGCCCCACTAAGAGAAATTGTATTACCAATAAACAAGTCTAATATTGCGAATTTCTATGTTATAAGAGATGAGATACTGCTATTATTGTTTTTTATTGTAAACGTTGCACTTCAAACTTGACGCTCAATTAAAAAAGGGAAATATCAGGAAGGTGAAGTAAGCCCTTACGTGGGTAACTCGATATAAAATGATGGATAAGACAAAAATGAAGCATACTCATATGTTTTTAACTTCGCAGACAAGAACTCCAATGTTGGCTTTCCGATTTCTCCATTGGCTATCCTTTTCTCTTTGATCTCTGACATCTCAGGCCATAAAAGAAGCATGACACTTGGAAAGCCATTTATTGGATTGGAACCTACTCCCATGTGTTTCAACCTACTCTTGTCTGTTTCGAAACTCGTTTAAAATAGTAAAAATTGGAAGAAAATAAAAAATAAAAACACTGTAATAACGCACGTGGAGTGGATGAGAACCTACTCCTAAATGAGTCCTTGAATTAAAAAAAAAAAAATCTCTTTCATCCAAAGAGTTCTATTTAGTCTTGTTCTTCTTTACTTTTAAATATAGAGTTGAGGGAATATTTGGCAAAAATATTTCATTTTAACTTTACTCAAATACAATATAATTTTATATCAAATACAAATTTTACAACAGTGCTACGAAAACAATTACTATTCAAAATATTTTTAAAACAATCACATCAACTTTTCAACTTTACTATTTATCTTTATTTTTACCAATCATATCAATTTTTCAACTCTAAAATACTTTTCATCCAAACACATATTTTATTCAAATACAAAACAAATACTTTTCAACCAAATACAACATTTAAAAAATAAATTTCATTCAAATACAATCAAAATGCAATACATTTACCAAACGTCCCTGAATCTTAGACACTCAAAAACTTCCAACAACCCAAGATGCCTTTATTAAATGGTAAAATAATGTAATATAAAGAAAATGACATTAGGAAAAAAAAAAGTAAAAAGATAACAATGAAAATTGTTAATTGTCCTTTTAGTATTTATTTGTTTATTTTAAATAATATAAGAATTAAGAAGAGAGAATTCAATAATCTTTTTTGTATCTATCAAACTTAAAAATAATATCTTTACTAATATAATTATAACATATCTTTTGCACAGTTAACTGATTGATATGCCCTTCTCTCATTCCCTAACTATGTGTATTGTGAAAAAAACTCATCAAATTCTCACTACTAATTTTTATAACTAAACAGTAAAACCAACGGTCCTATAAAAATGAAAACAACGACTTGTTCTCCCTAACCCTTCATATGAAGTAAAAACGCCCTTCAATATTCTCGGTAATAATGGAAACAACCTAACAAGCATAACATTTTAAGCAGGTCGCCTAGGTTCTAAGCTTCTTTCATGCCATAATCTTTTTGCTAAATATATGGAAACGACTTCACAAAACATCATGATAAGGAAAAACTTTAGTTTAACCCAGTACTCTTTTACCATTATTTTAACTGAAAACAGCCAAACAAGCCTTGCCAAGGAATTAAATAACCTGGCTGAGAAAGGTAGTAAACCTAATCTATATGATTCACATATCTTTGTATGGTCTTCACATTACTTTAGTAAATAAAATTACACAACCACCAGACACATACAAACTGTTACCCCCTCTTTTGTTTCAAGTCTCTAAAATCTCGTCAATGTACACTACTTTTCAGTGGCCTTCCCAGCCATTCTTGAATTCTTCTAATTAGAAAAGCATCAGTTTTTACCAAGAAAGTTAACTCGCAAAGTACAAATTAGAATATCAGTTTCTTTTTCTTATTCTTTTTTAGGCACCAATTCTGTCGAGGTGTGTCGTTCCCCTGCTTATTGTTAGTGCAGAAAAATGTGATTTAGATATTTTAGAAAATGCTGTAACATGACTGCAGTCCTAGAATCAGGGATGCAATTGGGTTTTGATTAGGGAAACCCCTCAGTCATAGGGATCTGATATAGAATTCCTCGCTTTGTATCTAGGGTTACGTGTATATAACTAACCGCTCGTGTAACATATGAAATACACAGAAAATTCCCTCTCTAAATTCTCTAATTCTCCATGTCGTATCAGAGCTTAAGGCTCTTTTCTGGGATCAAAAATCCTGTCACACAGGCCTTCATTGCCAAAATCAAACTGTTGTTTTCTTTATGCCATGTTTATATGCCATGTTTATACCTTGTTTTTTTTGTCCAAAAACAGAGTATATTCCACCGTTTCTGTTCAGCCTTCATTGCTGAAATTTCTTAGAGCGGTTTCTGTTCTTATTTCTTCGTGTGGCCCTCATTGCTTGAAAAAATTTCTTGTAGTCTTAATCGCCAACTTCAGTTCAGCCTTAATTGCCGATGAACCTATCTTCTTGATCATCGATTGTCGACCTTTAGGGATTCTTTCGTTGTTTGGTTCGGTCTTCATCGCAGGAAATCCGAGGTTTTTGTTTATTCGACCTTCATCGTCAAAATCTCAGTCAGGGATCCGTTTGCCCGTTGTTAGTCATCTTCACCGATAGCTGAATCGTCCCCAGCAACTGTTCACCACCATCGCAGCTCGTTCGCTGCAGTCAAAGAGCCTTTGCTATTGTGAGTCTACTCGTCAGATTGAAGTTTTTGCTGTCGTATTTTGTCTTTGTTTGAGTATTCAGATATATTGTTGTTTTGTTTGAGGCTGTATATTTGCCCTCGGGTTTGTGTTTCGTTATAAATTTCAAAAAAATAAAAATAAAAAATAAAAAACGACAACAATAAAAAAGCAAAATATAAAAATAAAAATAAAAATAAAAAAAGGGTGATGAAGAAAGAAGGCAACAAAACGCGTCCATATTAAAAGAAAATTGTCAGGAACCACATTCAGGTGAGTTTCCCATTTCTATTGGATTAAAGAAGAAAGAATGGTCTTGTTGGGGTTCCTTAAGAAACTCTCAGGAACTTGCGCATTTTCACATTCAGGTGAGCTTCCCATTTTCATTGGATTAAATGTCTCAAATGAAACCTTTGTCAACTCCTAGATGATGGGCTCAGGAGCCATAAATCACATGACTCATTTGTCAAATAAATTTAGTACATAAATCCCATGTCCAAGCAATAGGAAAATTGCCACAGCTGTTGACTCATTAACTACTGTTATAAGTATAGGTGATGTTCAAATCACTCGATCATTAAAGGCACCTGTTTCTAAAAAATTTGAAAGGCATGGAAGAATTGAATGCAGACATCATCAAGGTCATGGCAAAAAGGATACATCCAGAGGAAATCCCAAAATAGGAAAAACTTGTGTACCACTACAACAAGCAAGGTCATATGAAGAAAGAGTGCAGACTTTGGAAAATAGAGCAGAGTGAAGGAAAGAAAAATGAGAAAGAGACTAATACAATAGCCACTGAATGTGACGTTGACATTGATTGTGATGATACACGTGCTAGCCTTGCATGCTAGGAAAGTGATTGGGTGATTGATTCTGGTGCTTCAGTTTTTTGTTACTGGCCCTAGTGATTTCTTCACTTCTTACTCTACCGATGATTTTGGCAATGTCAAGATGGGAAACAGTGATACCTCTAAGATTACGGGTATTGGTGATATTTGCTTCGAGACTAATATTAGAAGCAAATTAATAATATTCATCTTAACTTGATCTCTACATGCAGAGTTGATGATGAGGGTTTCACTAATTATTTTGGCGAAAGTAAACGGAAGCTCACCAAAAGTTCTCTAGTGGTTGTAAGAGGAAAGACGATGAACACACTCTATGTCGCATAAGCAAAGCTCTACAAAGGAGAAATAAATGCTCTTCAAAAGGATGCAAGCATTGATCTATGGCACAAGAGACTTGGTCACATCAATGAGAAAAGGCTACAAATTCTTGCTAAAAAGCAATTTATCCCTAGTTTGCAAGGTATACATCTTAAAAATTGTGTGGATTATTTAGCTGGAAAAACACGTAGAATTGCATTTCATTCACGCCCTCCATCTAGAAAATCAAATAGTTTAGATTTGTTTCATACTAATGTTTGTTCTATGTAAACTAAAACTCTTAAAGGTGCACTTTATTTTGTAACATTTAGTGAAGATCATTCAAGAAAAGTTTGGGCTACTACTTTTAAAACTAAAGACAAGGTGTTTTGTATCTTTAAAGAATCCCATGCCAAGATTGAAAGAGAGATCAAAAAGCAGTTAAAGTTACCTCGAGCTGATAATGGTGGTGAGTACAAGGGGCCGTTTGAAAGCTACTACAAAGCCCATAAAACCAGGCTCAAGAAAACTCCATCAAAGACAGCTCAGCTTAGTGGTGTGGCAGAAAGAATGAACATAATCATTGAAGAAAGGATAAGATGTATGCTTTCTCATGCTAAGTTTCCTAAGCCTTTTTGAGGAGAGGCTATGAAGACTACAATTAACTTGATTAATCGTTCTCCTATGACTACCTTGGATGGTGATATTTCTAATAGAGTTTGGATAGGGAAAAATGTCTCTTATGATTATTTGAGAGTTTTTGGCTACAGGGTGTTTGTTCATATTCCTAAAGATGATGGGTCCAAGTCTGATGATAAGGCAAAACTATGCATTTTCTTGGGTTATGGTCATGAGGAGTTTGGGTATAGGTTATAGGATATAGTAAATAAGAAGATTGTTAGAAGTAGAAATGTTGTGTTTCTTGAAAATCAACTTAGTGATGATGCTGATAAAGTTGAAAAGACTAGTTCCTCTATTGAAGTTTCTGTCATTTTGGATCCAGTTCCTCTATCTATAGTAAGGACTAATCATGGGGGAGACATGGAAGAAAAAGATGGTGAAACTATCAATGATAATGCCTCTCCAATTGATAATGTTGTCCTTCTTGTTAATGATGTTGAGCCAATTGAACAAGTTGAAAAAGCATCGCCATCACCACTATCTAAGCCTTCATTGAGAAGATCAACTAAAGAGTGTCAACCTCCTTCAAGATACAATCCAGTGAGTATGTGATGCGTACAGATGGAAGAAAGCTTGAACCTTACCAAGAAGCCGTTTCTCATGAGCAAAAGAAAAAGTGGTCTAAAGCCATGCAAGAAGAGATGAAATCCTTGTATTATAACCACACTTATGACTTGGTGAAGTTACCAAAAGGCAAGAAAAAGCTTAAGAATAAATGGTTTTATAGATTGAAGACCTTACAACTAAGGTAGAAGGCTTAGTTAGTTGTGAAAGGATTCAGTCAAAAAAAAGGTGTTGACTTTAAAGAAATATTTTATCCTATTGTAAAGATGTCATCCATCAGAGTTTTCTTAGTCTAACTACCTATTTGAATTTAGAGGCAGAGCAACTTGATGTGAAAACTGTGTTTCTTCATGGTGACTTAGAAGAAGAAGTTTATATAGAGTGGCCGGAAGGGTTCAAAGTCAAGAGAAAAGTAAATCTTGCGTGCAAACTTAAAAAAGAGTTTGTTTAGGCTCAAATAAGCACCAAGATAGTGGTACGAAAAGTGTGACTCTTTCATGGTGAGTCATGAGTATTGCAGAATTTCATTTGATAATTGTGTGTTTATAAAGAAACACTTAATTAATGATTTCATTATTCTCCTGCTCTATGTCTGAGACATATTGATTGTTGGCCATGATGCTAGTAAGATTGAGAAACTTAAAAAAGACTTGAGTAAGCCTTTTGCAATAAAAGACTTGAGACTGACAAAACAAATACTAGGCATGATGATATCCTGTGATAGGAAGAATGGGAAACTTTGACTATCTCAAGAAAAATATGTTGAAAATGTTCTTGAGAGGTTCAATATGAGCAAGGAAAACGCAATTTGTTCTCCACTTGCAGGGCATTTTGAGCTTACTTCTAAGCAATGTCCTACAAGTGAGAAATAAAAGAAAGAAAATGAGAAAAGTTCCCTAGGCATCTGCCGTTGGCAATTTGATATATGTCATGATTTGTACAAGATCAGATACTACTCATGCAGTTGGATTTGTTAGTCCGTTTCTCTTTAATCTTAGAAAAGAATACTGGGTAGCAGTGAAATGGATATTAAGATATCTAAGAGGTACCTCCAAGGTATGTTTATGCCTTGGCTATGGTAAGCCTATTTTAGATGGGTACACAGATTCAAACATGACATGTGATGTTGATTCTAGGAAGTCCACTACAAGTTTCTTGATGACTTTTTTAAGGGGAGTAGTCTGTTGGCTGTCCAACCTATAGAAGTATGTTGTTTTATCTAGTATAGAAGTTGAGTACATAGTAATAACTAAAGCCTACAAGGAAGCTTTATGGATGAAAAAGTTTCTTGAAGAATTGGGTCTACAATAAGAGAAATATGTTGTCTATAGTGACAGTCAGAGTGCCATCCACTTCTCCAAGCATTCAATATTCCGTTCAAGATCCATGCATATTGAGGTTAGATATCACTTAATTCGTGATTAGAGAAAATTCATACAAGTGAGAATGGATCAGATATGTTGACAAAGTCTTTGCCTAAGGAGAATAAAGCATATACGGGCCTGGTCAAGCCCAATACATGAGACAGAGGGGAAGATCTGTTAGGTCCCCCTATGTATTAGGCTAGACAAATAAATGGAGTAAGGCCCAATATTACTTTAAAAGGAAAAAAAAAAAAAACAACTATATGGCTTGTTGAGCAAGCTTAGTTATCCATAGCAAAAAAGGTAAAAATAAGCAGCAACAAAACGGCAAACAAAATGGGGGAGAGAGAGAGAGAGAAAGGTAGAGTTTTAGGTTGTGCAAGACGATCAAATAGTGAAACAGTGTTTGTTGGTGCTCAAATTTGATGTAGTGAATCCTTACAATAAGCTCTTCTCACCAACCAGTTCTAATTTTCAAATTAGTGTTTCTAATGCGCTTATCTAAAATACCCACTTAAAACCTAGAATTGATTGTTTTTGTTGCTATGTGTTGAAATTCATATAATTGACGATGTATCTTATTGTTTAGTCAAGATTGTGTTTGATCTTGATGATTGTGAGCCTCTAGTTATGTCTAGAGAGAAACCATATAATCTCATTGCTGTTGATATAACGGAAGTTGATATCGGACTATGATCCCGTGGTTTTTCCCCTTCGTATTAGAGATTTTTCCAAGTAAAAATCGGTGTCTCTTGTATAGTTGAATTTTTTATTTATTATTGCTTTGATTGGTTTGTTGGCTTTGTGAAGTCTTCTTTAGTGAACCCATTTTTCATACAAGGAGGGAAAGATTTAATTGGTGTTTTTTCCCAACAACACCCGTATTTGAAAGGTTGGTCATGGCAGTGAACAAAATGAAGATCAATGTTAATGGGATTGAGAATTTGCATGCCATTGTGGAAAAACAAAATTGTTTCTATATGCCCCCTGTAAACATAAAATGTTATTTCTCTACCTTACAACACCTCCTACAGTCACCAACTTTAGTTTAGGATATCGGATATCCTTTTCATACCAAATTTATAAGGGTTGGCAACCAATGAAATTGGATTTTGAATATAAACTACTTGTACAAAGAATTTTACTTATTTAGACTGGTCAACCAGAAATACACGGAGAATTTTATTTGCAGTCAACTATTCATAAAAGATCCTATTTTCATTTTCAATCATTTTATTTTCATGCATTTGAATTCCAATTTCAGAATGATCTATGGACTGTGATAATATAATAGTTGGTGTAATTTAATGAAAACATTGTGTTTTCTCAAAAGCATGCAAATATTTGATCCATAATTCGAGATTAGAGTAAAAATAAGTAGGTCTTGCCTTTTTCTCACTAATCTTGTAATCTTCAAACTTGAAACTCTAACTCCATCTTTAAGTTCTTGAGGTTTCATCCAATGCTTATATTGATACTATTATTTGCTTAAAACAAAATTCAACATTAAGTAATAAATTCATCTTCGTAATTATCGAGATAGTCGTAAATTACCTTAGGAAAAAATTAGCAATTGTGTGAGAGTACGCTCGATATCGAATTATAAAAAGTTCATTTACAATCTACTAAAAACAATTTATGTGACATAAGAAGATCAGAAAGGATTAACTTAGCCATGTATTTATGTGTAACTTGGAGGTTGATTACTACTTATTATTAGTCCCTTCCATATGCATGAAAAGGCACTTCATGTATTCTTCACGCTCACAAATATCTAATTGTTTGAGATAATCTTTAACTGAATGAATTTTGAATTGCCTGACTTCTTCAATTAACTTAGCCAAAAGCCTTCCCTCTGCATTTATCTACCAACTCTGGCGGAGGGTTATACCCATACGCAGCACTTGTCAGAAGCATAATTGGCATAATCATCACCACAACATAAGGGTGTTCATTGGGTGGGTTGGGTGGATTTTTGACATTTTTTAACCCACCCAATGACCAATTAACCTAATATACAAAATTAACCCACTCAATTAAAGTTTGGGTGGGTTTGGCAGGTTTTTCGGATTTGTCGGGTTCGGTAATTTATAAAAACAAAATAATAAAACATGGCTTAAAAATTTAACCACAAATCAAAATACAAACTCAAATATTCAAATAAAAAAATCATGTAAAGACAATAAGAACTAATTAAAACATGTTTTTAATGAATACTAAGAAATATCAACCACAAACAATCAAACCTATTTCACAAGAATATTCTCTAACTCCAATGTGTGTAGTAACAAGAACTAAAGTCAAGCAAATTGAAATAAACTTGCAACCTTGTTCCTAAATCCTAATAAAAGAGAGGATCAGGGGAGGCTAGTGGCAAGTGGCAGCTAGGGCTGGGGAAAGGCGAGGCACAAGACGAACACGGGCTTAGGGAGGCAAAAATGAATCGGTCGAGGGGTGACGGCCGATGGACGAAGAAAGGAACGATTGTGGGAGGCTGGTGGGACATCAGGTTGGGTAAGGGCAATGCTCGAACTCTGACTTGGGGGGAGGGAGAAATGGGAAATGACAATCGGCTCAACAAAATTGGCTTAAGTTAGTCATTATATTTTTTCTAAATATAAAAATAAATAAAGAAAAAAAATTCATTGGGTGGGTTGGGTTTTGGTCAAGTTTTAGAATTCCAACCCGAACCCACCCAATTTGACATTGGGTTGGGTGGGTCAACCCAACTTTTTTTTAGGTCTGACGTGGACCCAACCCTTCGGGTTTTCCTTGGGTGGGTTATTTGGGTTTTTGGATTTTTTGTTTACTCCTAACACAACATTTTCCATTTTCTTTCGGTTTTTTTTTTTTTTAATCAACTTGATTTTCGAATACTGCATTATATGTTTGTTTATATATAACCTCGTTGCTGGACAGGCTAGTTCAACAAATGGAAAAGGAAGAAATTTTAGGCAGTCGTTAGGTAAATAGATTGTCTTAAACACTATTTTAAAATAAATGGGCAGAAAAAAAAAATTTTTTAGAAAAATGACCATTAGTAAGTGATTGCCTGTAGTAAAAAAAATTATAAAAATACATATTATCATGTTAGTCATTAATTAATCATGATTATCATTTAATTACTGCTTAAACATTAAAAAAAAAAAAAAACCTTCGACTATTTATTTTTTTTTTTAAATTCTTACAACGGCCATTTACCACATATCTACTTCTTTTTAATTAAATAAGACCTAATGACACCATATATATTTATATATATATATTTAAAAGATCAATATCTTACTTGTTCTATAAGACTGAATTAGTGTTATAACATTTTCTTTTGAACAAGGATATTAATCTTGTTCAACTGATGAATATAAACATATAGACTTTTGAATTGTTACAATTGACACCCAATAAGCACTAATTTAACGCCAAGACCCAATTTTTTGTACGAATAAATAAAAAGAGTTGTCTTAATTGGCCAAGACCGGATTATTACCGGCCTTAAATCATAACAACATTTAAAAACAATAAACATCCAAGCATGCACATCTAGTTGTAGATTGTCCACAGTAACGAGGTGAGCTGATTAGAAAAATCGTTTTTATTAACTTTTTAATAAATTTAAGAAAGAAGCTATATAAGATATGAATAAGTAAGAAAGGATCAATCTAATTAAGATATTATTTTTAATCATAGTTATTCCATTTTATAGTTCATTCTAATATATATATGTGTGTATAGATATATACTATGCACAAGATTTTTAAAATATTTATCATAAAAAACATATTTATTATGTAAATAATTTATTTATATTATATTTATTTATTTACATCTTATTAAATTAATAATTTGTTCACGTCTTATATATATATATATCATCTATCTAGTAAAATCTATATTCATATGACAAACTTGTTATTTACTATAAATATTTTTAAAAAAATGTTATATATTTACTTAAATAATTTTATGGAAACTGCTATTATTATAATTTTCCCCGTATATATATTTACATCATTATTATTCTTGGAGAAAGACAAAACTTTAAACATCAAAATTTAATTGAAACACTTTTAATTTTTAAAAATGAAATGAGAATTAACGAAAATTAGAAGGTATAATTATTTAATTAATCGTTGTTTCTTTTAAGATTTATTTGCATTTATTGAAGTTCGGATAGATGACATCTTTTAATACAAATTGTAGTAAACAATAATATAATTGCAGAAAGGGACTGTTTATCGAGATTCCATGTGCGCCAACTTTATTTTACATTATTTCCACTACCATTAATACAATTATCTTTCATTATTTCCATCACCATTGGTACAATTCTCATTCACATTACCTTTCCATCTCTCTAACCAAACACACATTATGTTCTAATGCTAGAATGACCCGCTAACAGTATTAAAATATTTGGCACTGTAAGGAGCACGGTTTGTAGTAAGAAAGCAACGAAAAGGCTTGAATATGTATTTCTTTTTTTCTTTTGTAAGTTTAATTTGTCTTTGTTCAGTTGTCTATGATCCCCTTCACTTTCTTGTAACGCACCTAGACAATTACTAAAAGGAAATCATGCAACTACTTCCCATGCTCAGTCACTTGATGATTGGAAAAGCTATAAAAGATATAAATATATAGGTCAACTCCGGCTGCTAATCATAGATAGTTTCTAAATTAAATATGGCAATTGGGCGGGTGTGGCAGGTTTGGTACTTCCTTCCCCCACCCCCTTGCCCTACTCCCATTTTTCCCCACACCCCCATCCATAATTAATTTGAAGTGGGGTTGGGGGCGGCATATCTTTATTGCTGGTATTATACTCATATCCTACCTAATTACTCATTCATAATTAAAAAAAGATTCAAAGCTTGTTTCATTAAAGTTTTTATTATGAGGGTTATTTATATAAATGTTTAAACTGGAGATATGGAATTGAAATATGTCAATTTTTTCTTTTATTTATATTAACATCAAAAAATAATACTTATTAAAAATTTGTAATTAACAAATAAATAATTTATAAATAAAAATAAATAATTTATCCTTCATAAAGAATTTATAATTAACAAATAAAAAATTGTAAAGAAGGAAATTTTGACTTTTTAAATAAATAGTGATATAATAAATAGGTGTAGTAATCAGATTTTATATAAAAGGTAAATTTTACTTTGTTTATTTAATTTATTATAAAGAAGGTATAATAAGGTTTTATAAAGAATTAGTCTTTTTCATAAATATTTCATCAATTTCATTTGTAGTGATTCATATAAATAGTATAGTTTTTTTTTAAGAATTTATAACACTTTGTTTTGGTAATCTTTTTTTATTGAAATGTATATATTCTTTTTTTTTTTTAAGTAGCCGACATACATAATAAGGCATTCTCATAAAGAATTCATTGATTTTCTATATAAATGAGAATTGATATTATTAGCAATTGAATTTTGTTGATATATGATTTTTAGTGGTTGACATAAATAATAAGTTTTTTTTTTCATAAAGAATTATTTTTTTATTAAAAAATTTGGATACTTTATATTAGTATAATTTTTTGTTTTCATTTTTTTATTAATTTTTATCATAAATAATTGTTATAATGTGTTTATTTTTTTGGTCTAAGATATTATCTTTATAGTAAATATTTTGTATTTATTATAACTCTTTCAATATTATTAAGATTAAAACCAAAACTTTTGAGTTCATGTTTATGTCTAAGATTAAAATCAAAGCTAATTTGATTTTATTAAAAATAATAATAAGTTGTCATCAAAAAAATTCATCATTATAGTCAAAAACAAAAAGAGGAAAAAAAGAATATGAAAAAAAGAAGAATAAAGTCAATTATGGTGAAAGGGCAAAATAGGTATTATGGATATTTATTTCTATAAAAAAAAGACATTCATGTAATAATTTGAAAAAACATACATATTCTAAAATGGAACCTTGAAACTGGACTTTTTGTATAATTATTTCTAATATGATTAATGCATGGAAAATAAAACTAAAATATTAAAACTAAATTCAAATTCCAACTCATGCTCCTTATTCAACTTGGAGTTGATTGTGAGTTTGTCCAACATTATTAAGTTACTGGACTATTATAGTGCTTATATGTACATTGAAATTCCTTTTTAATTAACTTTTGAGGATAAGTTCAACTCAAACCCATTTAACATAGTGTCAGAGTCAAATTTTGTAGGCATTGGTGGGTTTGGACTATGACCCATTTCTATGATATGTTAGATATGAGTAAGGGTGTTAAATTGTGAGTTTGTCCCCACATTGCTAAATTAATGGACTACTATAGTGTTCGTATGTGGATTTAACAGTTTATTTTCAACCAAATGCATAACTAGTCATTTCCAATCAAAACATTTCCAAAACTCTAATTCGAATGTATGCGCCAAATATGCTCTAAGTTTCTATGTAATATTCTTGTTAACCAAAAAAAAAATGTTTCTATGTAACAAGAGCTTATAAAATAATTACTGAAAATTTAAGCAAAGAAATTTAT
Organism: Antiaris toxicaria; assembly: GCA_035233585.1. Lineage (NCBI taxonomy): Eukaryota > Viridiplantae > Streptophyta > Magnoliopsida > Rosales > Moraceae > Antiaris > Antiaris toxicaria. The sequence goes on from CP141161.1 coordinate 13,488,874, forward strand.
AGCAATGTATCTTAATAACTTGTATGTATAGAAAAATAAATTTTTAAGAGAGTGTATGAATAAGAGGAAAAACCAAATAATAAAATAGGAGAGTAGCTAGAGAGTATTTCTTAGTGAGAAATTATTTAATAAACTAGATGTATCATGTTATCATACTTATATGGTACATCAAATAATTTCTCCATGTGAGTTACCTAGATATCCTATATTAAGATAAGGATTTCCGTGGTATCCATCGGGGCGGCGACATTCAAGCGTAGAATCCTGGTTATAATTGGAATATTGGCATGAGGAATTTGTGTAGCCAATATTATTACCGTATTTATCAATATAGTAGCCACCGGGATCATAATATTCCAAACTATTTGTCTCAAAATATTCTGTATTGAATATTTGCGAAATCGTATATTTTAACTCCCACTGAAGCACCACCGGGACATCATCCATGTGGCTGAAAATGTAACAAACATTCACCGATGGGCATATAAACCAGCCTTGGTCCGCAAGGAAAGCGAACTTGCAATCTTGGACTGGGCCGGTGGCTATGACTGCGGCAAAACTGGTAGTGAAGGCCCTGAGCAAAGAAAGGATTGTTGTTTGACAGCAAACGATGTCATTACAGCTCTTGTTTACTTCTTTTGATGCTATCAAACGGCGTTTGGAATGGTCGGAGCAAATCGACAAACAGCCTCTGATGGCTAAGCTATTTGAAGTCATCAAAGCAAGGGCTCCGCAGCCCACAGCGGTGAACCTGTTTTGCTGAGAGAACATAAAAGGCCTACCTTCCAAGTTTGGACTCTGTTTGTTTTCGCCTCTCACAGTAGATTTTCTACTGCAACTCTGGTAGGTAATTGGGTTTCTGACCCATCCACAGAGATGCTGATCACCTCCAGTTTTGTGAGGTTCAAGAGAGGAACCGTGGTGTTTTTTATGCAAAAGATTTCGAACCACTCGTCTATGTAACAGCCTCTTCCGATGCCAGAAGGGAAAGGAATCTCTATATCTTCGCAACGTTCTGTGCAATTAGGCTTTTGCTATTGATGTTGCTTCTACCGATGAGGGTGTATTGATGACGAGCAATGAGAGCAGAAGAGCACTGGGCAGTTAGCTCATTTGTGAAGCCATTCTTCCAAGTTCTTCTAAGATGGCAAGGCGTTTCTTTGCACTGCAGCCTTTAAACTAGTTCAGTGTAAGTATGGCTTTGAATAGGATGGTAATTTCACCCGCACCATTCACGAAATATCCCTCTAATGCAGTAAAAATTTGTTAAATGGGATTGGGTATATTTTATCCTCAAAAGCTAACAATTAGAGTTAAAAGTCTAAAAATTTAAAATGTATTCAAAAATAATAATAATATGAAACTTGTTTTTACTATTCTTGTTATTTAAATAAAAAAAAGTAATAAATTTTTAAATTTTGATTTTTATAAGAGAGATTTAGAGATATAAATAGTAAAATTAGTTTACATTTGGAGTGAAAGACATTTTTTTTTGGTCGTCGCTTAATCTCCATGGCCTTTGACGCTTTCTGTGCTTCAACACTTCAAATTGTAGTTGCATTTTTTGTGTGTGTGTTTGTGTTATATATATATATATATATATTTCCTTTTCAAAATGATTCATAAAGGGACCCAACCAACATATCAAAGAGACAGCCCTTTCTTATAAGGGGGAAGAAAATACTCTACTTAAATTCGTGAAATACAAACGGGTTATTTCACCAATAATTCATTAATTATACACTATTCTTATTTTTGGCCATGAATCTTAATTTTATAAGTAACATTATTTTAAACTTTTCTATTATGATTCAAATAGTCCTTATATATGTTCTGTTAAAAATTAAATGAAAATTAAACATGTTTAGATCATGCGAGCAGACTAAAATCCTAACCAAAATTTTTAATAATAAAATTGTACCTCTAAAAAATATATGATAAAACAATATATCTTTGAAGCACGTACAGTTTACTTGTAAAATTTCTTTGATGAGATACAATTCCTCTCAAAAAAAATGTTTAATCAAGACTTTACCTATGATTAAAGCTCCAGTGATCAACACGTATTCAATTTCTATTCTTTTTTTTTTTTTTTAAGAATTTAAAAAGGAGATCATTTAGTGTACTGTACATATGGGATGTTAGTCTTTTTATACCTTGTAAAGACACGTATACATAACTACTAAAAGGATAATTCTGGTTTAGGACATGAAAATAAATCAGTCAAAAATACACAAATAAATTTTTTTGTTGTATATCTTCTTATAATTAAAGGAAAGTAGATCATCTAATTTCCAGTCGATATGCAACCAACGGAAATTCCATATTTCTTCCAAAAAAAAATTATCTACAGTACTTTATAAATATATTTACCAAGTCCCTTTACCTAACTTTTGGTCATATTAATGTATTTTATCGTACCACAACTAATATAGAATACAGCAGGTGCTTCTTATATATAATATTCGTTATAGAGAAACAAAATAGTAATCTAATTTTAAGCCCTTGCTTATCTGAATAATTCGGAGTAGCTTTTTTTTTTCTTTTTTGTGGGTTGATCTTTTCTCAGATATTAACGAATGCGACGACAAAGAATATCAGCGGTGTCAGTGTGCAGACGGAACTGTATGTTCTAACCTTAACGGCAACTATGATTGTTTCCCGCATAGGAAACAAAAAGTCCCAGGGCTCCCATTTCCCAACTAAAACAGGTAGTTTAGGTATGTATTTCCTCATCACTTCCCTTGACGCTTTAAACCAAAAATATAACCCAAATATAGAAGATTCTGCTGCTTTCAACACAGGAGTTATATATGGTATTATTCAGTTTGAATCTAACATTTTACAAAATAATTATGATTTGATCTCATTTAACATTTTAAAACAAATTAAAATAATAATAAGAACAAATAATTTTATTAATATTAAAGTAAATCTTCCAACCCCCACCCCCCCCCCCCCCCCCCCCCCCCGCTTTTTTTTTTTTTTTTTTTTTATACTAAAAGCTCCCCATAAACTCTTCAAATTATTGTAAATAGCAGTTAAATATTAAAAAATGGATAAAACTGATCATGCATATGGCACATATAAATTGAATATTGCAATTTTTTTTTTTAAATTCTCCTTAAATAGTAAATCATCTGCAATTTACATGATATTTTCTATCAAATTTTTAACATTTCTTAACAAAAAGTATTATTTTTGTACCTTTTTAAAGAGTTTACGAAGTTTTTTTCCAAAACAATGTTGGGGACTAAATTGAATTTCACAAAAAAATTAGGGACTAACAAAGCAATTTTCCCAATAAATATTTAGGGGGCATTTGGAGAAAAATTTTCATTTTAATTTTACTCAAATATAATACAATTTTACACCAAATACAAATTTTACAACAGTGCTACGAAAATAATTACTATTTAAAATATTTTTAAAACAATCACATCAACTTTTCAACTCCACTATTTATCTATACTTTTACCAATCACATCAACTTTTCAACTCTAAAATATTTTTCATCCAAACACACATTTCATTCAAATACAAAACAAATACTTTTCAACTAAATACAACATTCAAAAAACAAATTTCATTAAAATACAATCAAAATGCAATGCGTTTACCAAACGTCCCCTTAGAAATTCAATGATAACCATCTATAGTAACCATCTAAATTATAAAGATAAACGTGGACTTCATTATTTGTCATAAATATTTTTCTTTATTCAACTACTTCATAGCTCCACCTTTAATTGTCTTGCCAATAAGCTAGCTTGTATAAATTCTTCACCTTTTTTCTCTTCATAGTTACCAAAGCACCTCTCTTGTCTCACATAAACCACCTTTTACAAAATAATCACAGCTCAAATTATCCAAAACCCCTATAATAAATTGAACTTTTCTTTACGTGAGGAACATGTCTTACATTTTCAATGTCCTTGCAACTCAACAAAACAACTTCATTTTGATGATACATATTCCAATGACTTTAGCATTAAAAATCCTTGGCCATCATAAAAATGCCAGTTTCATGGGTTTATAAGAATCAATCGTTAGTTTTTTTGTGCAATTTCTTCGTGCACGCCCCTTCACCTTCACATGACATTACAAGCACTCAATTTCCTTCCATAAATATCTTTTATCATAATATATGTCTCTTAACTTAGTTCTACCTCTATTTGATTTTCAACTCACCACAAGTTAGTATGTGACAGACTACTGGGTTGTTTCATGTTTACACATATTAATAAAGCAGTTGACACCTTATACATGGTCAATATAGTTTTTCAATCAGTAGTGTTGTTTCTGAAGTCCATATTAGGTAGGGAGACTAAGAAGCCTATCTTTTTTCTCTTTTGCAACAATTTTTAACTTAAACACTTAAAAACTGAGTTATAAATTTGTATGTTAAACTATATAATCCCTATCGTGAGTTTTCAAAACCATCTTTAACTCGTATAACTACTCCTTTCACATATAATGTATTCATTAGAGATTTCAACGTATAAATTTCATTTTTCTAATTATTCTATAACTCAAAAGAAGATATCATAACACCCTATGTCACAAACTCATATGAACACTGCTTACGTATCTTGTTTCAAAATTTTTTCAATCTTTATCTTTAATCGTTTCTACCTTCTTTTCTTATAATGCTTTCGGAAGTCCCCACAGAAATCAATAGATACACAATAAAGACAAAGATTACATTGTTCAGTAAAATTTCCTATATTAATGGGAGAGAGAAACTAAATTCAAATAACAACTTCATATTTACACGCTCACCAACTCTCTCAATCACTCTCTACCTAAAAGACATTACGCCTTTTGTCACTCTTCTCAATTTTCTCCTTTTTCTTAAGGCACTCTTACTCTTACTCCTTAAACCACACTAATACTAAAACATATATATTTTACAACTCACAAAATAACAAATCCTAAAATAAGTCTTATAACTGACAATATGAAACTCAAATTGGGAGAAAAAAAGTATTACGAATTTATCATGATATCTCTGCAAACTTATAAGAGACTGTTTTTATATCTTTTCAAGTAACATATCTTCCTAAATTTACCAAAAAAAAAGGTGGATATAAGTAAAAGTATATACGTGTACATAGACAATATACTTTGTATGTTAAGGAGACCAAAAAATTCATACTTAAAATCTTTTGTAATTAAAGAAACTTCCAAGAGAAACATTGGCCATTCATGTAGTGTAATATACACACATACGATTCCAAATATAATAAATGATATTAGTTTAATCTAATAATGAACTTAAAGTTCAAAAAATAAATGTAAAACTGTAGTTTTAAGTCTCCATAAAATATTAATTTTAGGTAAAGAAGATTAAAAACTTTTTACGTATCACTTGGAAATCGGATACCCTTCAAGTAATTTAATTAATTAATTTAAAGTCATGTATTATTAGATTGCATTTGTAACATAATTTAAAAGGATTTGATGGATATTGTAATTTCTTTCCAACTGGGTAATGCAGGTGTTAGTTGCGGCCTGGACTCTTTGTTATTTCTTGTTGTTGCTGTCTGGTCGTACAAAATTGTAAAGAGAAGAAAAATGCTTAAACGCAAGGAGAAGTTTTTCAAACGAATGTGGGCCTCCTATTGCGACAACAACTATCTACCGGTTAAGTCAATTTTGAGAAAACATGCAAAAACGTTTAATTGAAAGGAGTTGGAGAAAGCCACTGATTATTTAGCATGAACAGAATCCTCGGTCAGGGAGGTCAAGGTACTGTTTACAAAGGAATGTAAGCAGATGGAAAAATCGTTGCCGTAAAGAAGTGAAAAATAATCGATGAAATTGATACTATTATAATATTAGTCTGTATAATTAATAACACATATTGATTTCTTTATAAAATCTCTCCAATTTAAAAAAATTAAAATTATAGTCTTTTAATAAATTGAAAGTCCCTCCTCTAATCTCTGCCTCTCTTCCCTCCGATTAAACAACTATAATTGTCATAATTTTTTTACAAATCCCTCCATCCCTTTCCTTCCTTCCATCTTTTTTTCCTATCAAACATAACCTAAAGTTTTCTTTTAATCTTTTAAGTAATTATATTATACCATCTATGTATGTATAAAAGAAAAATTACCGAATCATTAGACAGAATATTTGATAAACTCAATGTTCTTTTTATTTATTTATATATATATATATTTTGTTTTGATAGGGAAAGTTCATGTTTTAAGTCAAGTCAAGTAGCGGTTTAAAAAGTCGGGGCATATGCTGTGACCTTGCCACTTTCTGTGTTTTTTTGACAAAATTAGAAGGAAAGGCATTAATTGCTAAGATTCAATAGTTTGAGGGTCTTTTGGCCAAAATTCAAAAAGTAGAGACAGTATTAACCTATTAAAGAGTTTAATGACCATTCGAGACAATTACCTCTTAATTTTTTGATATTATTGTTCTTTAAAGGGTAAAAATTTTGAATTTGTTATATATGGTATGATTATGTTCTCTAACAGAATTTGGTAAGAGGATAAAAACTTGTCATGTGGTTACAGATATAAATTAAAGAAAATTTCACGTCTTACCCTTTTAAAAGAGTAAAGAGAAGGGGAAAAAAAAACAAAAACTAGTGTTTTATATTTTTCCCCCTAACTTATTAATGCCTATGAGCCTTTCTTTTTCTCCTGGCTTATGAAGACTTGCCAACTGCGAAGACTTGCCAATTGCAGTTAATTATGATATTTTTCAAGAATTCTTTTATTGTTGATCACAGAATCAATAACAATATAAAGCCCAAGGACAAAGAAAAGGCCTAATACAAAACATGAATCTAAGAGAGGCCAAAATGCTGGAGACAGAATTCAAAAAAATTTAGAAAAAGAATATAGAAATAGAAAATGCAGATAAAAAGTTTGATGATAAAATCGTTTACCATAGAGCATAACTGCAGTGCATTATTTTATTTTATTTCTGCAACAACTAACATCATTAAATTCTATCATCGTAATCCCTTCATTTTGTTTTCCTTTTTGGTTCAATATTTAGTATACGGATGTAGCCCTTTTTTTTTTTTTATTATCAGTAGTAGAAGCTACATCAAATTTGTATGTATGAATTGTTGCCCACTAGCTGTTTAACCCTGATCTAGAGCTCAAACATTAGGCTTAATAGCTGAGCTATATCCATTATCATAATATTTGGACCAAAGCATAACACCTCCATACTTGGAAGAGCTTTTGATGGTTGGCAACACCTCGGACGACAGCACATCAGGAGGAATATACCCACTCCCGGCCGCCTGTGGGGACGCGGGCAAGCCTAAAAATATTTGGCCTGCGGAGATCGATGTCCATTGGGTCCAAGAACTCTTCAGATTGTCTGCATTGCCAGAGTATTGGCAAGGAGCGTTGTTGTAGAATTGGACCCAAACATAGTCAAATAGGCCGGTGTTTAGTGCAGTGCCCATCCACGCATCTGGGAAGGGACATTGTGGAGCTGCAGTTAAATAGACCTTCCTCTGCTGGCTATACCCATTTAGTGCCCTGGCAAGTTCATCCCAGTGCTGTGTTGTGCCTCCCTCAATGTCAAAATCGATTCCGTCTAGAACTGCATCACCTAAAGGCCTCGAGGCTGATTGGCCTCCGAGAAAGTTGTTCCATAGATAGTCTGCAACTGCCCTGCGTGGTACCAGAAAAAGAAATTATACCAATATTCTTGGAGAAAAACAAAACTACAAACGTCAAAATCTCGCCCATTAATTTGCAAAGAAAAGAGGGGGGTGGGCAGCGGTGTTTACACCTCACCCAATGCCAATTTTGAAATTTTTTGAGATCATCCATGGCATGGAAAGAGGTCAATTAAGCCTTAATCAACAATCTTCAAAAATTTATGTGCGTCAAATACATAACCTCACTGTTACATTACAGTAAATGTGAATGTTAAAAATCAAACCTATGGTGATTTTGATGTAATGTATTGACCGTATTTATAGGCGTGCTAAAAAAAGATGGTCTCGACGCTCATACAAAATGCCATATGCTTTTCTGCATACGTGACGTTTAGTACCGCAAGAGCAGAGAGGTGTCGCCACAGGTCAGACGACATCCAAAGGAACAAGGAGAAGCAAACAGCCAAAAACATACCTAGCATCATCAGCAGAAGAAAGGGAGTAGCTACCAGCACCACCGCCAATGGAAAGCATGACCTTTATCCTCTGGCTTTGGCAAGCTTTGATGTCATTGCTCAAACCAGTGCACCCATTTATCGTTGGGTCACAGTGGCCAGCAAGGTTGATCAATGGAGTCTGGCCATTGCCAAAAGTGACTAGAAAAGCAATGTTCACTATTCCATAGTTACCTGTGGCACAAGTATCTGCCAAGCTTCCTTCGTTTCCGTTCTGGCCCCAGTAGACAGTGATCGTACCCGCATAAGAGAGGCTAATCGAGGCAGTGGTTAACACAAGGAAGATAAGAGCTAACGGGGTTGAGAATTTGCATTCCATGGTTAAACAAAAATTGCTAATCTTGTTTTGCGGTTTTTTGTTTGCTCAATACTGCTGGTGTTATGTCATTTTTATACGCAGAGTTAAGAGCTAAATTTCCTTCTACCCCAATCTATACGTTTAAGCTGAGTTTGTAAATTTCTGGTCAGTTTCTTTTTGGCGTGTCTTAGTGGTTATATAAACCCCGACTAAGAAACTTGTATCGAAAATGATCAACTATGTAATGTGAACGTACTAAAAGAGAGCCATAATGTCCATGACTTCACATTCTGTCTTAATGAAAGTTGATTTCTGCCACAAATAAATTACATTGACCACGACTCGTTATTGTTTGAAAGGTAAAATGAAGTGAGTTCCACGCCAAAACAAATGTTCTGAAGTTTCAGTGTTGTTTCCTGTGTTAGTTTTTCTTCCAAAGGTATTCCTGAACTTGCTTTGTTGGACTTTTCATTTATTTCTTATGTCTGATACTTTAAGCCTTGTTCCAAGGGAGAAAAAAGTCGGAAGAATTCGATGAAGAAATGGATTAACTGTAAGATTCAAAATCATCCATAGAACTCCAAATTCCATTCTATCAAAATTAATAAATTTTATACATGTACCTTTATTTGTATTTTTTCCTTTCCACCCAAGATAATCTCTTTTTTTTTTTTTTTTTGTGAAATTAGAGAGAGATCGAACTCTTCACCATACCTCATAATGAAGTCAAACATGAAATTACTAATAAATTATACCTGTTATTACACCGAACACAATGTTAGTAATATAATAAAAACAAATAAAGGTAAAATTTATTGGAAATTTTATACCAAAAAATAAAGTGTGTGTTTGGTTTTGTTTCCAAAACAGATTTCACGATTTCCCAGAAAATCGATTTCAAAATCGGTGTGAAATTGTGTTTGGTTTGTATTGTTTTTGAAAACAGATTTTAAAACGAATCCAAAATCTCCTTTGTTCCTAACGTAAAATTGAAAACGACTTTTAGTTGTTTTCTCTAATTTCATTTTTTCTATTTCTCTCATTTCTTTGATTTAATTATTATGGTTAATTAAGATTTAATTGATATAGTAATTACTTAAATATTATGGTTATTAATTTTTAATTCATTTTTCTCATAATAAATTTTTTTTAAAATCAAACATAAATATGTTTTTATAGAATACTTGTAAAATGACTGGTTTTCAAAAATATAATCAAATACAGTTTCATTTTTTTGTTTATCAAAACATACACTCAGAAAATAAAACCAAATACAATTTCAGAAACGTTCTCAGAATTGTTTTTAAAACGATCTCAAATTCAAAAAATTTGAAAACATAACAGATTTCAAAAACAATACCAAACGCTACCAAAGTATTTGTGAAATTTAAATAATTTTTACAACAAAATTATTGTATTTTCTTGGTAAATTTTGGATTTGCATAGTAAATTTATTAATTTTTTTTAGTAACTTTTGGATTTACTTAAGTAAATTGTGGATCTATTTGGTAAATTTTGAATTTATAAAATAAAATTTAGATTTAGGTAGTAATTTTTGCATTAACGTAATAAATACATATATAAAAAAGGACTCACAAATTTACATAATAAAAAAGGGGATTTACCATATTTATATTTATTATTATTTTACTATTATTACTCGGGGAAATCCAGAAAGTACCCAAGTACCCCTTGAGTTGTTTTCCTAGATCCAAGTTTTCAAAAAAGCATCCCCAAGAATAGCGTTAAAACTCAAGCGCTCATTATTATTATTATTATTATGGGTAACTAATGCCAACAAATTCTCTCATTATAAACCCCTTGGTTTCTTTTATTATTACTTAGATACAGATGTAGCTTTATTTGATTAATAGGACCAGACGCTACATCAACTTAACATGTATGAATATTTACTGACTCGCTGCTAAACCCTGGTTTACAGATACAACATAAGGTATTATAGCATCGCTGTAACCATTAAGAAGATCAAAATATCTAGACCAGAGCATAACACCTCCATACTTGGGATTGTCTCTAATGTACGGTAACACTTCGCTTATGAGCACATCTGGGGGAATATAACCACCACTTGGGGCGGCCTCCGGCGACGCAGGCAAGCCTAAAAACACTAGATCGACGGGGGGCAATGTTGTCCAGTATGTGTTCCAATAATTAATCAGATTGTTTGCATTACCAGAATATTGGCAAGGAGGGTTGTTGTAGAATTGGACAAAAAGATAGTCAAATAGGCCAGTGTTTATAGCAGTACCCATCCATGCATCTGGATACGGACATTGTGGAGCTGCAGATAAGATGATGGCCTCGCTATTCTCTTTCAGTGCCTGGGCAAGTACGTCCCAATACAGTGTTGTGCCTCCCTCAATGTCAAAATCAACCCCATCCAAAACTGCATCACCTAAAGGCCTCGAGTTTGATTGGCCTCCGAGATAGTTGTTCCATATATACTGAGCAACTTCCCTGCATGGTATAGAAAAATAAAAAATAAAACAAAAAATCTTGTGTTTCACCTTCGTTTATTTTCTTCAATTTTTATGGCTCTTGATAAAATATAATTAGAGCTTCTAATTCTCTAATATATATGGTGTCAAGTATCACGAGAAAAAAGATGAGGGTGCAAGGCCAAAGCACATACGACACATGCATCCAAAAGCAAACGGAAAAGCAAAAGCTTACCTAGCATCATCTGCAGAAGAAAGGTAGTAGCTACCAGCACCACCACCAATGGAAAGCAAGACCTTGATCCCCTGGCTTTGGCAAGCTTTGATTTCGTCGCTCAAATAGACACACTCATTTAATGACGGGTTACAGTGGCCAGCAAGGTTGATCAACGGGGTCTGGCCATTGCCAAAAGTGGATAGAAAAGCAATGTTCACGATTCCATAGTTGCCTGTCGCACAAGCTTCATTCAAGCTTCCTTCATTTCCATTTTGACCCCAGTAGATGACGATTATACCCGCATCTGAGGGGCTGATCATGGCAGTGAACACAAGGAAGATCAGTGTTAATGGGACTGAGAACTTGGACGCCATGGTGGAAAAATGAAATTGCTTATCTTGTTTTAGGGTTTTGTGTTTGCTCAACAATGCCGGAGTTGGGTCATTTTTATAGGCACATTCAGGAACCAAATTTCCTTCTAGCTCAATCCATTTGCTGAATGAAGATGAGTTTTTAGAATTCTCATTTTTTTATCTTGTCTTTTAGTGGTTATATGAGCCCCACTAAGAGAAATCATACTACTAGTGAACAAGTCTAATGTTAAATGTGCTAAAAGAGAACCAAAATGTCTTATGATTTCGTTTTCTACTGCGAAAGAAAGTCAAATTCTTCCACTGATGAATAACTTTTACTACAACTAGTTCCTTCGATTGTTATTTGGAACGTGAAAATGAAGTGAATTAAATAACAAATTATTGAAAATTTGTAATTTTGCTCTTAATTATTCTTCCGAATTGTGTTCAAGAACTTGCTTGACTACTCCTTCAAATGTATTATCCTCTGGGCCCTTGTTCGGTACGAGGAGAAAGTTGAAGGAATGGAAATATGAAGATTGGTAAATAAGAATAGAAATAAGAATATTAGTAAATAATTAGTATGAGATATTAAAAAGGAGTATATTGAGTGTGAGATTCCGAATAAAAATTAGGACGACCGAAGAAGGAAATTCAAGTTAAATAAAAAAGGGGGAAAAATCCACCATCAATCTCCATTTTCACATATAAGTTTTATTTATTCATTTATAAACCCTGGTATTTCATGGATGACAGGTCCAATTTCACGTGACCTTAGTACAATTTTATATTAATTTGAAAGGGTCTAACTATTAATTTTTGTGCACCAAATTTTAATGAATCTGAAATGTGTATTACAACTAGTCGATTGATGAATATTTGGATTGAAATTTTTTATTTTCAATTGTGGTACTTGGTACCGTTACTTTTTTTTTTTTTTTTTTTTTTGTTAAATATGAATCTCATGGACGGCCCTTAATTATCGTCGTTATTTACTTGTTTCAATATAGTAATAGTGGGTAAATTTTCCATTATCAGCTAGGTACGATGTCCGAATCATTAGGTTTGAAAATTGCATTACCTCATTGCTAATTAGTTGACATGGATATCATTAGAGCAGACCTTGGAAAAAGAAAATGAGGGGAGTAAAACAGTGAAACCCAAGAGATTTTGTTTTTCCTACAAATGGTTCTTTCAATTTATTATTTGGAAGGTGAAATGAGTGAATTTCAAACCCAGAAAAAAAAAATATGAAGTTTTGAAATTTCTGTTTTTGCTATCTGTGTTAATTATTATTCCAAAAGTATTATTCGTGCACCTACTAATTCGACTATTCATTGTGTTCAGGAAAAAAAAAAAATCGACTATATATTCTTTGACTCCTTATGTCTAAAAAAAATTATTGGGTTCACAACCAATAAAAAATAGATTCCATCTGTAAACCATACATTATAAGACCCATTTTTTATTAACATAAGACGTTAAACAGCCATTTAGCAATTTTTTATGTCTAATATTGTGTGCTTTGTTTCGTAGGAGAAAAAAGTAAGAAAAGAATACCAGCAGCGAGCATATGCCCGCCTTGGATTTTTGCCAATTATTAACAATAAAAAGTTTTATAATTTTTTCCACTTATTTTTCCTTCATGAGATGTTTGTAATTGGATTATAGAATCTAAAAAACAAAACATTCAGTTATTGTCTAAATAATGATTTAAGTACTCATATTTGAAATTTAATATCTCAAATAAATCAAAATGACCTATATTATTTTATAAGTTCACTAATTTTCAAAATATAAACTTTAAAATCAAATCAAACTCTTTTACAAGTTTATGCCCCATTTGTTTATCACATTACATTCACATTACATTTAAACGCAATGCAATTTCATTCTAATGCAAAAGTATTGCATACAAATATTAATCACATCACATTTTAAATCCAATACAATCACTATCCATCATTTCACTTTTCCTACTACTTTTATTAATCAGTTCACATATTCTCTTTCTCTCTCACTTTTTTGTTCTCTATTTTTATCAATCACATTACATATAATATAATTCAAATACTTTTCATCCAAATGCATATTGCACTCAAATGCAATATGAACGTAATGCATTACCCAAATGCCCAATTAGTTCACATACTAATCAGTTCACATATTCTCTTTCTCTCTCACTTTTTGTTCTCTATTTTTATCAATCACATTACATATAATATAATTCAAATATTTTTCATCTAAATACATATTGCACTCAAATGCAATATAAACGTAATGCATTACCCAAATGCCCAATTAGTTCATTTGGAAATTAAATTAAATTTACAATTTTGTCCCCTAGATTTGGCAAGCTTCGAAGTCATCGCCCAAGCCAACACACCCACTTGTTGTTGGGCCATAGTCCTAGCAAAAATTGATCAACGGGGTCGGCCCATTGCCAATATTGGCGCAAGAGCAGCAATGTTCACTATTCCACAGTTGCAAATGCCACAAGTATCTTTCAAGCTTTTTTCATATATGTTCTGGCCCCAATAGATAGTGATCATACCTGCATCCGAGAGGCTAATCATGGCAGTGAACAGAAGGAAGATCAGTGCGAATGGGGTTGAGAATTGCATGCCATGGTGGAAAACAAATTTGCTTATCTTGTTTTGGGGTTTTGTGTTTGCTCAACAATGCTAGATTTATATCATTTTAAACGCAAATTTAAGAACTAAATTTCCTTCTAGCTCAATCCACACGCTGAATTAAGATGAGTTTTTAGAATTCTCATTATTTTGTCATGTCTTTTAGTGGTTATATGAGCCCCACTAAGAGAAATTGTATTACTAACAAGTCTAATATTAAATGTGCTAAAAGAGAACCAAAATTTCTGTGATTTTGTATTCTACTGCGAAAGAAAGTCAAATTCTTCCACTGATAAATAAATTTTACTACAACTAGTTCCTTCGATTATTCTAAAAGAGAACCAAAATTTCTATGATTTTGTATTCTACTGCGAAAGAAAGTCAAATTCTTCCACCGGTGAATAAATTTTACTACAACTAGTACCTTCGATTATTATTTGGAAGGTGAAAATGAAGTAAATTCAATAACAAATTATTAAAAATTTTTAATTTTGTTCTTAATTATTCTTCCTAATTGTGTTCAATAACTTGCTTGACTAGTCCTTCAAATGTATTATCCTCTGGGCCCTTATTGGGTACGAGGAGAAAGTTGGAGGAATACAAATAAGAAGATTAGTAAGGATAGAAATAAGAAGATTAGTAAATAATTAGTATGAGATATTAAAAGGAGTAGATTGAGTGTGAGATTTGTAACGAAAATTAGGAAGATCAAAGATGGAAATTCAAGTTAAACAAAAAAGGGGGAAAAATCCACCATTAATCTCTATTTTCACATATAAGTTTTATGTATTCATTTGTACACAACCCGTTATTTCAGAAGTGATAGGTCCAACTCCACGTGACCTTATACAATTTTATATTAATTTGAAAGGGTCTAATTATTAATTTTTGTACACCAAATGTTAATGAATCCGAAATGGGTATTACAACTAGTCAGATTGTTGAATATTTGGATTGAAATTTTTTATTTTCAATTGTGGTACTTTGTACCAGCACTTTTTTTTTTTTTTTAGTAAATATGATTCTCATGGGCGGCCCTTAATTATTGTTGTTATTTACTTGTTTCAATATAGTAGTAGTGGGTAAATTTTCCATTATCTAGCTAGGTACGAGTCCGAAGTATTAGGTTTGAAAATTGCACAACTTCATTGCCAATTAGGTGATAAAGATATCATTAGATTAGACCTTGAAAAAAGAAATATAAAAAGAAAATGAGAGGAATAATACAGTGAAACCCAAGAGATTTTGTTTTTACTACAAACGGTTCTTTCAATTTATTATTTGAAAGGTGAAATGAGTGAATTTTATACCCAAAAAAAAAGTTTTAAAATTTCTGTTTTTGCTTTCTGTGTTAATTATTATTCCAAAAGTATTGTTACTATTCATTGTGTTCAAAAAAAAAAAAAGAGCTTTTACTTATTAGAAAGAACGGAAAACACAGCTTAGGCTTTGAAGATGTGAAATAAGGAAGTGTTTGGTTTTTTCAAGACAAGATTATGTTTTTGGAAGATAAGTTGAGTGAGATTCAGAATCGTTACCCTTCAACAAAAACGTTGGAAGAGGAAGCGGCTATTCATCTTGAATTAGCTAAGGTGTTGGCTTGGTGGAAAGCTACTTACAAATATAAATCTAGAGAAATGTGGTTGTCAAAAGGGGATCAAAACTCGAAGTTTTTCCATACATCTACAATAGTGAGGAGGAAAGGAATCACATATAGGCTATCAAGGATGACGTTAAAAGGTGGCTACACCACCATAGAAAGGTAGGGGAATTTTTTTAACTTCGTTTTTTTTTTTTTAAACATTATATTCGCATTGTATTCAAATGTAATACAATTTTCATTTAAACATCAATTACATCATATTTTAAATCTAATACAATCACTATTTATTATTTTATTTTTTTATTATTTTTATTAATTACATCACATATTCTCTTTCTCTCTTTTTTTTCTCTACTTTTATCCATCACATCATATATTTATTATTTAAATACAATTTAAATATTTTTCATCCAAACACATTGCATTCAAATGTAATGTAAATACTTTTCTTCCAAATGCAAAGTAAATTCAATGTATTACATTTAAACGCAATGCAAACGCAATACGTTTACCAAATGGAGCCTTAAGTTTGTGGATTTGTTCACTTCCTCTAATCTTATTATTGATAACTCCTTTGATCAGCTTTTCAATCAGTGTCCTACTGAGGAAAAGAACAATGCCCTTTGTGCCCTTCCCATAGCGGAAGAAATCAGACAAGTTGTTTGGGCTATGAATCCCTCAAAGGCCCCTAGACCAGATGGAATGGTAGGAAGCTCTTATAAGTATTTTTGGGATGTTGTAGGTGTAGATCTAATGTGTTTTGTTCGAGACATTTTTACCTCAAGGAAGTTTGTCAAATCCTTGAATGGGACATTTCTAGCGTTAATCCCAAAAATGGGGAAGCAAATTATGTAGATCACTTTAGACCAAGCAGCCTTTGAAATTTTCTTACAAGGTGCTTTATAGCTATTAGCTAATAGAATCCACAAGTTATTAGACAAGCTTATATCCCTCTTTCAATCAGCTTCTGTCCCAGGTTAATGGATAGTTGAGAATTCAGTCTTTATTTAGGAGATTATGCATACTATAAAGAAGAAGGGTGAAGACACAGGCTTAATGAGGATAAAACTAGACATTTCAAAGGCATATGATATGGTCGAGTAGAGCTTCATGTACCGGGTCCTGAAAGCTAATGGTTTCTATGATCACATCAGGCAGATGATTTCTAAATGTTTTTTCCTCCGCCTCGTTTTCCATCCTCCTTATTGGAAGTCTGTTGAAGGCTTTTTCAAGATCTCGCGGGCTCCGACAAAGTGATCTAATTTCTCCCTACTTGTTGATCTAATGTAATGAAGTTTTACCTAAGCTAATTTTGTAGGAACAAAGGGTGGGGAACCTGTAGGGATTTAAGATTGCTAGACGGGCTCCATCTATTACTCATGTGATGTTCACGAACAATACTTTCCTATTTGGGAAATTGAGCCTCGAGACAGGAGCTTGCTTAAGAAGTGCCTATAGGTTAATGAATGATAGTCCAGATAGAAAATTAATTTTGATAAATCATCAATTGTTTTCTCCAAAAAAAAGAAAAGAGTGCAGAGGAATTGATTTATTACAATTTATTTTATGAAGAAGATGATCGGAGAAGAGAAATACCTTGGTAACCCTACGTTTCTAACCATGAATAGGATCTGTGATTTTAAGTTTGTGAAGGAAAAAGTTTGGAAGCACTTGGAAGGGTGGAAGGCAAAGGACCAAATATAGGGAAGTGAAAAGGTTTATGGTGCATTTGGAAATACAGCTCACCTTATATTACATCCAAATGCAATGCAATGTGTGTTTGGGTACGTCATATATTCTATCCAAACAAAAATGCATTCGAATAATAAATTAATGAAGCGTTTGGTAAACGTATTGCGTTCATATTACATTTGAATATAATGCGTTAAATACATTTTGTATTTAAATGAAAAGTATTTGATTTACATTTAAATACAACGTGTGTATAAATAAAAAGTGTTTGAATCATATTTTAAAATTGAAAAGTTAATGTAATTAGTAAAAATAGATAGAAAAAGTGAGACAGAGAGAGAATATGATGTGAATGAAAAAAAATTATTTTTAAAATATTTTGGAATAATAAATGTATTTGAGACACTGTAAAAAGCATTGTAATTGAACATAAAACTTTTGTATTTGGATGAAAATTACATTACGTTTAAATGCAATACTGAAAACAAATGCCTCATAAATATAACAACTATTTATCATTTTTTTTCTACCTATTTTTATTAATCACATCACATAATTTCTCTTACCAACAACACAAGCACATATTATATTTCCACACAATATTAAAAGAAAATATTCAAATACATGTTATATTTTATTGTATTATATATAATTATAATATAATGCAATGTAGTTTCCAAACAAACTATTAGATGCCTTCAATGATTTAAATACCAAAACAAAGAGGGGAAAAGGAAATGAAAATGATTGCAGAGTAACTAGAGGGGCGTTTTTTTTTGTTTTCAAGAATGATTTTCTATTTTCAAAAATACAAAAAATGAAAACAGTTCTAAAATAGCGTTTGTTTATTTAATGTTTTCAAAACCATTTCGAAAATATTATTTTCAACTTTTTTTTTTGAAAACCAAAAAAATTGTTTTCAATTTTTATTTTCATTTTCTCCCTCTATTTCCTCTGTTTCCCTCTCCGCCTGACGATCATGTCTGACGATAGCATCCATCTTCAAAAAAGGGTGACGACCACGAATTGACAACGATAGCAACAGCTCCCTTGCGACAACGACTACCAACTCACAGCAACGACTATCGACTTGTGACCTAAATCTCGCCGTCACCGCCACTTAGAGCTCAAACCACCAATATTTTCCACCCTTACCTCTCATTGCAAAAGCCACCATCAATGTTTTTTGTTTTTTTTATTATGACTAACAATTTATTTTTTATTATTTTTTTAAATTAAAAATAAATATGTTTTCATAAAATATTCACTTATAAAATGGGTTTTCAAAAAATATAACCAAATAAAGTTTCATTTTTATATTTCTCAGAATATACACTCAATAAACATTACCAAACGTAATTTAAAAAATAATCTCAACACAGTTTTCAAAATATTCTTATTTTTAATTTTTTAAAAATAAAAAATATTTAAAAAATAATAGTAAACGCTGGCTATATTTTCAGTTGCTAAATAGATATTTCATCAACATTTATATGTATGTATATAAGTATGTTGTATGTATATATATATATATATACAGAGATTCACACGAGTAATATTATTAGAATAATTTTTAATTTTAATGTTTAAATATTAACTTACTGTTAATATATATAAATATTGTTAGATAAATAAATTATAAATTCAATTTTTTAGTACCAAACTCATTAATGATAAATATAATTAACTAATGTAATAATCTTCATTTCACCTATCCTTGATTAATTAGATAATCAAATTTTGATATTATTACAATTAGCGTTCCCACAATTAATATCGAAGATCAAGTAATAAACAAGTTACTTGCTGATTATGAAGAAAAATCCAGAAAATGTTCTAGCCAAAATTTAACCAACTCTTTTCCAATCACTGCACCATCTTCGCCATTCACAATCACGACACGTCAAAATTCCTTGACACGTGTCCAGTTACAAACGAATCCAAAAGAAAACGGATGCAGAAACTCTCAGCGCTGAATACAAAGTTATTCACACGTGGATAGAAGGATCCAGAGGTTTCACCATTGGATTGCGCGCGAAAGCTCTCGAACGTTAGTGACAGATTTTTTCTAAATTTTTTTCTGTCCGTGTTTTCTAATCTAACAACTATAAAAGGCTTAATATCTAAGCTCTGGATTTTCACGACAGAAAACTGAAAGCGAATTCAAAGCCAAGAGAGAGAGAGAGAGAGAGAGACAAGGATCAGATTTCGGTTTTTTCCTTTGGGGTTTGCGGACCGATTTGTTGCGCCGATTAACTGAGTCATTTGGATTTGTGGAACCGTCTGGTGTGAAGCAAAGCAATTTTCCGTTTCTTCATTTTCCTTGGAAATTTCGAGATTTTCTCGTGAAAATAAAAAGTGTAAGTTTGTTTCTTTCCTTTAACAGCCTTTATCTGTTTCCTCTGTGTATCGTTTGTTTCTTGATATTGTACATTTTTGACATTGCGACATGATTTTGTGAAAAAAAAAAAATACATTTGTGATTGTTTGAAAACAAAATGAGAATTGAATGACTTTACGCTTAGATTTTTGCAGTAGCATATGAAATATTCACATGGTTTAGTTAAAAATTTGAGCTTCATCTTTAATGGAGTTGAAGTTTTATAGGATGGAGTTAAAATATATAGTTGGTTGAAGTATGAATTGGAAATAAACTGTAATGTAGGAAATAATGTAAAAGTTTGAAATAGGTTGGAAAAGAATACACAATATGAATCTTATTTCCTTATTCTATAATAATATGTATTTAATCACAAGGATCGTCTCATTCTAACTTGAAATAAGAAAATTATCGACTCTTAAAATTTTTGAAAATTTAAGAGAGAGAGTGAGACATATTTGGAAGTTTTGGAGTTGAATAAGCAAAATTGCAATTGGAACTGGCGTTCCAAACAAACCCTTAGTTTTAATTCAATGGTTTTTTTTTTTTTTTTCTCTGAAAGTTGATGATGCAATGCAAGTACTCAAACTAATTGCTTTAAGAAAAGCATAACCTGTTCTTGCTGAACTTCTCTATATCTGTTGGGCTTATTTGTTACATTTATTTTTCAATAAGAGTTTCTAAAATTATAGCTTCTTAAGTTATTTGGATATGGGTTTTGAACGTTAATTGAAGGAGATATAAGTTCATTTTGTTTTTTATGCAGTTTTGTTTTTAGTACAGTGGGCGAAAAATGATGCCCGTGTGCACATACCTGGACTCGTACCCACACCAAAGAAACCAAACCGGATATCGAACTTTCCCAACTTATATGCCATTTGATCCACCCAAGTCTCCAATGGTTTACGAGTCTTGGCCTAATGGTGGCAGCTATGGCTACCCAATGCCTTCCCGTTATTCTTGCTGCAGCCATGGAAACTTCCCTGGCTTTAGAGCTTTTGGACCTTCTCATCTTCAGCCAATGCCATCTCCGGTTCAGTGTTTTGGAGGCTATCCCATGCCGTATCCCGAGGCCTATCCAGTTTGTTATGTCCCTCCTCCACATTGTTCTGCAGAATTGCCCAGATATGAGTTTGGTGAGAACATGCTTGGGCGGTATCACTGCTGTGAGTGTCCTCACCACTTTTGCCACCAGAAGGGAGATGAGAGTTTGAGGATTGAAGAGCAGGAGCCAGATGTTGTGGAAAAGAAGGGGAATGACTCTTTGGCTCCGATCCAGACAAGGAATTATCCATACCCGGTTGTGTGGATTCCGCTGGAGCATGAGAAAGAACAAAGAAGGCCCTTTGAAGCGAAGGTGGATGAGCAGGAAAGTTTCCCGCGCAAACTAAACGAAGATGAGAGTAAAAACTTACGTGATCAGGAGCTGAAGATTTGGAATGGATGGTACCCTCTTGACGCAGAGAAGATCAAGTATCTGACGAAAGGGGGAGATGGGAAGAGAACTCAGGATCAGAAGAATGAGGAGCAAAATAAGGATTTCCAATTTCCTGTAATCTGGATGCTTTGCTATGATGGCAGAAGGGAAGATGGTGGAAAGAAAGAAAACAAGGATGTGAATGGCGGTAGGGATCTGAAGAATGAGGATCAAATGAGGCAATTTCGATTTCCTATTGTTTGGCTGCCTCCTCAAGACAACAAGAAGGAAGAGTGCAAAGGTGAGAATGGTAAGGAAGCCAATGCCTCTTCAAATTTTACTGAAAGTCCACCGTACACATTAAAGCTTTTACCGATGATGCATCTTGATGGTGCTAACAACGTGGAAAAGTCCCAAGTGAATAACGGTAATCCTGCTGGCAAGAATGACACAGAGGTAAAGGGGAAAACTGCTACTCAGAAAAACATACCCGTGAAGCACGTTGATTCGAATGAGGAGAAGTCAGAAGACAGGGAGAAAAAAGATAGAATTGTTCATGTTAAGCGAGTGGAAGACGCCATTCCAGTCAAGGCCGCTGAAACCAATGGTAAGCAATCTTCATCATCACCCAAATCATCTAAGCTGCCTCCTGTTTGTCTGAGAGTTGATTCTTTACCAAAGAAGAAAAATGGGAGTTCAAGGTCTCCAAGTCCTCCTGGTGTGAAAGAATGTTCCCAACAGAACTCAGTAGACACAACAAAGGCCTCTATTCAATCAAAAAAGAACACAAAGCAGGTCTCAATTGAAAGTACTCCAGGCAACGACAAGGATGTGGAGACAAAGAAAAAGGAGGCGAAAGAATTTGTGATGACAGAAAAAACTAGCGATGGACCTCAGGTTTCTGTTCATTCAGCAATGCAACCCAATGCGGGGGTCTCTGAGAAGCCTACAGAGGAGAAAACAACAGAAATAAAGGAAGCTACGGAGTTGGCCAAATCTGGTGATGAAATGAAGCTTGAAAAGAAGACATTGTCAGATGTGGAAGCTGCCATGCGAATTCAATCTGCCTTGCGTGGATTTGACATAAGGAGATCGGAACCACTTAAGAAATTAAAGGAAATAGCTGAAGTGCGTGAGCAGGTGGCTGATGTTCGAAATCGCATTCAATCTCTGGAGTCATCTTATGATGTCCAAAAAGATGATAAGCAGAAGCTGCTGATTGGAGAAACCATAATGAGACTTTTGCTGAAATTGGATACTATTCAGGTATGCCCTTTAAAGACTAGATTCATTTTTCTTTATTTTTGGGGGGAAAAAAAAGTTCGTTCTTTTCCAGTATCTTGGTCATGGTTGATCTTTGATAAATTTGCTTATCTTTTGAATTTGAGAAAGGTTACCTAATAAATTAGTAACATGTCTATGCATGTTGTTATTGAGCATATTTAAAGAGCTTCTGACATTTCACATGGAAGTAACTGTAACCCTTTCAGTTCATGAAAATCGATTTTTGGTATTTAACAGAAGGTTATGTAACATTTTGTTACTTGTTTCATGTTCTCCTATAGGTAATCTTGATTGGGGTTTGCTAGAAATGCCTAGAATATTTTGATATGTATGGTTAAATGTGTGCTTTTTTTTTTTTTTTTTTTTCTATTTCTCCTGCTTAACAGGGTCTGCATCCGAGTCTTAGAGACATCAGAAAATCTCTGGCAAAGGAGCTTGTGACTCTCCAAGAAAAGCTCGACAGTCTTGTGATCAATAAACTCGAACAATCAAAAGTAGAGGAATGCCCTGTTGAATCTTTGGAGGCAAAAACCAACAAATGCATGTTAAAGCAGGAAAAACAGGAGGATACAGGTGGCTCTGGAAGTTCTGATATGATGCAATCCGGTGGAGACAAGCTTCTTCCTATGATGGGTTCCGAGGACATATCTGCAGGGGAGGAAGCTTTACTGTCTCACTCTGATAATTTACCACAGCTCATTGTATCTGAAGGCGTTGGCCAAGAAGTGCATGTAGAAAGTGATCTCAAGCCTAAAGAGCCTGATTCTGAAGCAGTTGTGGAACACGAAGATGAGGTGAAAAATGGAGTGCCTGATACTTGTGCAGTGAAAATTTTGGTGGCAGAAGATGTGAACAATGCTCCTCAGCTTAAGCAAGCTAGTGAAGTTCCTGCCAAGGAAGATGAAAACGAGTCTGATATGCTAGCAAACTCTTTCAAAGCTATTGATGGGACGCATGCAGGTGACAGTCTAGAGACAATTTTGGATGAGTTACCGATTAATGCAATTGATGATGAGCATATCGAGTTAGAAAGGGATAAACAAGCAGAGATTGACAATACAACAGCTTATGGGACTAGATCCTCTGAAGGAGCCTTGCTAGGTGATACTAAAGAGCTGATGGCGACGCAAGAAGAGGTGGAGATGAATGATTTAGCAGAATTGCCCATAGGGGCAATCGATGAGGACTCCGCATCGGCTGAAGTAGAGAAAAATGGCAATCCACTGGGCAAGGAAAGTGAATGCCGGAGCACAATTGAAACAACTTTGCCAGAAGAAAAGACTCCAAATGAAAATGGGAAGCCAGAGGAAGCACTTGAGGAAACGCCTGTAGCAGAAACAGAGGAATGTGTAGAAGCGGAATCAGAGGAGAACCAAATGCTTCCCGTGGCGTCAATGCTCGAAGTAGGGACCCAGCAGAAGAATGAGAGAGAAGTTGGAGAGCACGATGAACACTCGTTTTTGTCCAAATTAGATGGACTGCAATCGGTGATTTCAATGGCGGACAAGCAATGTCAAAATGTTTTGCCTGAAGATGCATGCATATCAGCGGAGGCGGCAAGGAACAAGGAACTTCCAATGGAGCAAAATGAAGAAGCTAGGTATTTTCCATTTGTCACAACAGAGGAAGTTAAAGAGCTCCAGGAGATGAATGTTCAATCCACAAATCTGATGAACGAAAAGTTGGACGGTTTAGAAGTCATAAATGAGGAGGTCTCAGCCTGGACAGAATTTACTCCGTTTCATTCACAAGCCGAAATCTCCACCGATGAACGTGAGATGCAGAGCAAAGGTGACAAACAGCTAATGGAAGAGAACGAGAAACTAAGGGAGACGATGGAGAAGCTGATTGAAGCTGGTAAACAACAGTTAAATGTCATCTCCAACTTGAATGGAAGAGTTAAAGACTTGGAGAAAAAACTGTCTAGAACAAGGAAATTAAGGACAAAACAGATGAAACTGAATAAGGCGTCAGCATGTGGAGCTTCTCGCTTGAAGCGGTTAAATGTGCCTGCCAAGGACGGAACTGTTGGTGTTGCAATGTAACCAGTTTGTTCGCTTTTGTTGTTTTGGTGTGGGCTTTTTGGGTTCCATTTTGTAATCACATGTCGTTTCCTGTTGTGTATTGTGAATAGTAATAATTATAAATATTTCTCGAGTAAGTGTTTATTTTTTGAGTTCTTCTCTCTTTTTTTAATTTTTATCTCTTTTGGCTGTAATATTTTCGTTAAATTCTTTGCCACTCACATTCTTGTTGGTTTTCCTATTAACATCCGGGCCATTGGAACGCGGCTAAGTACAGCTGTGTACAGACAATTTAGTTCTCTATAAAGCCTGCCGTATTAATTCACACATATAAAATTACCCAAAGGAATGTATTTACCATCTAGTCCCTTAAACTATTAATTTTGATAATTTATCATCTACACTTTTTAAATTTTCACAATATACTCTATTTGATTTAACTTCTCATTACATTGATAATGAAAAGTCAATGTGTGTCTCCTTTAAAGACGGAAGATCCCACTCTGATCAAAAAGTATTAAATCTAATAGGTGTAAAATTTCTAAATTCAAATGTTGTGGATTCTTTATTGTATTGATATTCATTAGATTAATATATGTGTGTGGATGTTTTATATTAATATTATATTTAAATATAATATATATTTAGATAATTTGTATTTATATAAATATAATATGTGTTTAAATATTTTATATTTATATCATATTTAAATATAAAATATCAATATATGATATGATTAGTAAAAATAAAGAAAGAATATGTAATGCACTGTGATTGATAAAAATATATAAAAAAAATAAGATAATAAATAATAATTATATTAAATTTAAATTTTAAATCTTTTTATAATTAAAAGTAATATTTTATTATTCAAATAAAAATTCCATTGTAATGTAATATAATGTCAATATAATAGTAAATTTAAACAACATATTTATCTAACAAAATAGAACATGTTGTAATATTTTAAAAATTTTATGGAAAAATTAATAAAATTAAGAATTTGAAAGATGAGTTATCAAATCATAATAAAGTTTGAGGATATCAACACTAAATACCGAAAATAATAATAATAACTAACCGACGTCTTTTAACAGCTGTAATCCCCCAAAGAAATACCATTTATTTCTAAAAATTACTTTCTTGAAAGGAAGCTCGTGTCTTTCTCTCCCTAATTCTTTCTCTTTCCTATTAAAGAAATAATAATATTATTATATTATAATTTTCTTTCATACACCGACATGGACCACCGGAAGTGCCAGTCTCTACCGAAGTCGATCAGGAAAGTCAATCCCTCCCCTCTCTTTTTTGATCAAATCAAGACCGTCAACCTTTCCGGCAGATGATGAAGAAAGAAGACGGAGAGACCTCGCCTGTTCTGGAGATCAACCTGATCTCCGCCCAAGGCCTCCAGCCATCCTCCGGCACCTGGCGGCGCTTGCACACCTACGCGCTCGTTTGGATCGACTCCTCCACCAAGCTCCGCACCGGCGTCGACAAGGTCGGCGGCGAGAACCCGACCTGGAACGACCGGTTCCTCTTCCGAGTCACCCCGGAGTTCCTCTCCGGCGACACATCCGGTGTATACGTCGAGATCTATGCCGTCGGTCGCATCCGCGATTCTGTGATCGGGACCGTCCGGCTCCTCATCGGCAACTTCCTCGACGTCCGCGCCAAGACCCCGTCCTTCACTGCGCTCCAGATCCGGCGACCTTCCGGAAGATTCCACGGCGTTCTCAATGTCGGAGCGACTGTGATCTCCGGTTCCGATTTCGCCACCGCCTTGGCCAACAGAACCGCGATCGCCTCCCGCGATCTCATGACGGAAAGCCTCCGCCGCCGTCGGAAGGTTCGTCGGAGCGATTCGGAGAATTTCTCGGAAGGATCTAGAGGGAGCTCCCGCGTCGAGTCGGTGGATTTCTCCGACGGCTACGATTCGTCCACGTCGTCCCCGTCGACCGCATCGACGGCGCTCAGGGACTTGAATGGGATCAGAGAATTGGCGGGACCAAGAGGTTTGAAGGCAGATCAGTGTTCTGGATTCTTGTGCGGTTTGTTGTTGCAAAGAGCGGATCAATCTCTACCGTCAGACGAGAAGCCTCGTGATTTTGATGGGTCCCAAGAGATGGAAAGGTGAAAAAAAAGATCATTTTCGTCCATTGGATGTGATTACCTTGAGATCAACTAACGGCGGAGATTAAACTTAGCTCTACGTGTCCTAATTCTTTGTAGCTTGGTTTTCACTACACAGACGACGTAAAACTAAGTACTTTCGAGTTCTTTGTTTTAAAGTTTTTTTGTTTTTAGTTGCCACTTTTGCACCGCCCAACATTTGATCTTTTAACCAAACACCTATTTCATGATTGAATTTAATTCATTTCGCTTGTTTATAACTACTTATATGTGGATTCAACTTACACAAATCGTGCATTTGATCAACGTAATTTAATTAACTAGTGTTAATGCTAGCTATTCTTGAAAATTGAATTGTCCGAAAGTGCCTTTTGCAAGGTGACCTAAAAATTTACGTGCACAAATTAATGTGTGCGTATTGGTAATCTAGAGTGATGCCACTACATTGAGTTTTATGCTCTTTTTTAAAATTAATACGATTTTGACCTACATCTTCATCCTTTATCTGTTAGGTTAAAATCTAATAGTGTCACAAAATTAATGAAGAAAGAACAGGATGCTAGTGATTATACGAGGTATATTATACCAATAAAAGCAAAGACACCATTTCTCTTACGGCCAATAGTCAAATACCACTTTTTTTTTTCTTTGGATTATTTACATAAATGCCTAAATTAGAGAATATGATGTAAAAAATGTCCATTTTTTCTTTTATTAATGTAAATGTCTAAATTGATACTTATAGGACGTTTGGTAAATGTATCCCGTTCACATTACGTTTGAACATAATACATTGAATATATTTTATATTTAGATAAAAAGTATTTGCTTTGCATTTGAATATAATGTGTGTTTGGATGAAAAGTATTTAAATTATATTTTAGAGTTAAAAAGTGGACGTAATTGGTAAAAGTAAATAAAAAAAAGTGAGATAAAAAGAGAATATGATGTGAATGGATTTTAAAAAAATTATTTTTAAAATATTCTTGTATAGTAAATATATTTAAAGTACTGTAGAAAAGTATTATATTTGAACGTAAAATTTTTGTGTTTGAATGAAAATTACAATATATTTAAACACAATGCGAATGTAATACAAAAAATAAACGTTCCATTAAAAATGCCATCTTACTGTTTCATATAAACAAATAAAAATAGATAAAAATAGAAAGAAAAATCTTTTTAAAAAAATGGTAAAACTAAGCAAATCGTTTATAAAAGGGGGAAAAAAACATTGTATTTGATTTATTGTAAAGAAAAAAGGATAATAGCATATATAAATTATATGGTATGTGAAAAACATTCATTATAATAAATAATTGTTATTAAGATAAAAGTTTAATAAACATAAAAATAAATAAATAATTATTGTAAAGAAGAAGGAAACACTTTAAAATTTATATAAAAAAAAAAAAGAAAAAATAAAAAAGACATCAGAATGGTATAGCAATTATCATTAAAAAAAAAACCATAATGATATAGTACTATGATTTAAAAAAAAAAAACGTACCACATCTAACAATACATCATAATAAAATTTCATTATCATAAAAAAAATAAGCAGTTTCATAACCATCTTTAAACTTCAGAAACTAACTATTAAAGCAAGATTAATAATAATAGAAAAGGAAATTGTCGTATCAGCATGATAACTATTATAAAGAACCCAAATTATACTAAAAAAATAAGTTTCTAAAAAACCTAAATCATACTTAAGATATATGTTTTAAAAAACTTAAATCATACTAACAAGCAATCAACATAATAAAGTATTAATCATCACAGTAAATATAAGATAATGATAAAAAAATACAGAAAAATATAAATTATAATGAGGAAAAATAATATGTAATATAGTAAAAGGATAAAATAGGCAGTACAAGTGCTCTTTTTATAAATATACATTTACACAATATTTTCAAAATATAGACATATTTAAGGTGGTATTTTAAAAATAGAATTTTTGTGTAATTACTTCTTTTTCTTTTCAAAAATTCAACTTTAACATTCAAAAAATCAAAACTAACCCAATATCAACCCCCCCCCCCCCCCCCCCCCCCCCCCGGTGCAAATCTTGATATTACTATCTTCTCTCATATTTTCCTCTATTCTTTAATTGGGGAGCTAGCACTCCCCCATTGCTCATTTCTCCTCCTCGTGCCAGGGTTGAACTAAACCACCCTACTCTTGAATCGCCGCACCTGAGTCCATTACATCAACCCACCTGCCAATATGATTTGGCAGGCGGAGAGTGATTTAGGCTTTTTCATAACGAGTTAAACCCAATTTACTCACCATGATTTTTTTTTTATAATATGAGTATATTTTTATATAACTTGGAGCATGCATGAGATTGTTTATATTTTTATTTTTATTTTTTTGTTTGTCTTCTTTTTAGTGGACTTATACTTTATTGGTCATTAATGTGCAATTTTCTCGTGTGGATAAATGTGTTTTTAATTTTTATTTTAAAATTAATTACAAAAATCTATTCCATTTTATTATTTTGCACATTTGTTACCAATTCCTTTTAAAAATAGCCTAATGACTAACAAAGGCCAACCTGCCCGTAATCCACCCACAAACTGCCTTCCCATCTTTCGGCAGTTGGTGGTTTCATACATCCTTAATCTACCCTTCAAAAAAACCCAACTGTCCCGCCGAAAACTGCCAATTCGTCCATGTATTCACCCCTACCTTGTGCCATCAACAACAACGTAACCATCGTTCTATGTCTACCTCCAACCATTGATCATCCTATACTTCCTTATGAGTCATCGGCAGCGATGTCTCTTCTCTCTCTAGGTTGCTCAAATAACAAGGATCGCTTTCCCTGCCTGAGACCTAGGCCTCATTTGGTGAACGCATTACATTTGTATTGCGTTTGAATGTAATGCATTGAATGTAATTTATATTTGGAGGAAAAACATTAGCATTACATTTGAATGCAATGTGTGTTTGGGTGAAAAGTATTTGAATTGTATTTTAATAATGAATATGTGATGTGATGGGTAAAAGTAGAGAGAAAAAAAAAAGAGAGAGAATATATGATGTAATAAATAAAAGTAATAGAAAAAGTAAAATTATAAATAATGATTATGTTTGATTTAAAATGTGATGCGATTAGTATTTGAATGAAATGTTTTTGTATTTGAGGGAAAATTGCATTGCATTTAAATGCAATATCAAAAAAATGCGTTAACCAAACGCATGCCTAGTCAAATCTCCCTTCCTTGACATTTTAACACCAATTCCACTCCCTAACCATGTGTTGCAGCCATGAATCTCCCTACTGCACAGCCATAGTTTATGTAAAAAAAAAAATTCAGCTTACTTGGATCACCATTCCAATTTGATTTTTTTTTTTTAACTTAAATATAATGTGTGTTTGGTTAATGTCTAATGGTGAAATATTCAAGTGATTTAACTATTTCACAGTAATTTAACTCAAATCCACATCCAAATATTCACTTTTAGAAACTAGTGTGACACCTATTTTTCTACTTAAATATTATTATTATTGTTTTGTTAACTTGAACTTTTACATTATTCAAATTTTGCTTTTAATAAAACTATCCAAACATATATTTATTTTAAACACACAATTTAAATACCACAAGTTAATCAAACATTCAGCCTGAATGAACATTTAAATGCAATTTATAATTCAAATGAGTATTTAATTTGAATATGCAATGTTCTAAAAATTTTAAATGTAACATCTGATCCAAAGATATCCTTATTTTTACTTATTTAAACCATTAGTTTACTCAAAAGCAACCAGTAGTTTATTTTAAATTGTTTGTGGATTTTTTTTTTTCCCTTCGTTATGCACTGGTTTACTCGAAAATATATAAGCAATTTTCTCTGTATTTACTCTAAAATTTATTAATTAGTGGCTTTGTCTAAAACAAATCTCATTAAAAAAAAAAAGGCATTCCGCTAAAAAAAAAGTGAATAGTAAATCAGTGGTTGAATCATCTTTTATTTGGAGCATTAAAAAAATGGAATTGAAAATCCAAAATGAATTGATATTTGGGTATAAAAGTTTAAAACAAATGAAAATTTTGTTTTGAATTGAAAAAAAAAATCAATTCAAACCATTACTTCAAAAAAAAAAAAAAACACTAAAGGGGTGTTTAGTTCATATGTTTGAAGCTAAATTTTTTATATCAGTTGTTTTTCTAAGTCAACAAAAATTATAATTAAGTGAATCGACTTCAAGTTAAAAATTTCATTTCATTCCAAACTTAATCTATGAAATAAAACTAAATGTTTAAGAGTGATACATAATTTGAAACTAATTAAAGTGTGTGTATCTAAGAGATTAAAAAAAAAAAGAACTAAGGGTTCGTTTAGTTCATCAATATAACTTAATCTAGCTTGTAAATTAAACTAAGTAATCCAAATTGATTCTAACTTAATTTAGTTAAGTAGTGTCCACTTTTATTATTTCTTATATCTAATTTCACTATTTCAACAGTACTTTTAATACAAGTTAAATCTACTTTCATAATTTCTAATGTAAATCAAGTTAAATTAAACTTGAATAAAATGTTTAATCTTACTTAACTTTTAAGTTAGATTAAACTAAATCAACGAATACATGCTAAAATATAAAATAAAAATATGCAAATAGCATATTTTGAAACTTTATGCTGCAATATGCAGTGTTATTTCAAATACCATAGGTACCATTTTCATCATTGAGATTTGAAATTCATAAAAATATAGTTTTGGAGTTTAAATAATTTGGAAATGACTAAATTTGCAATGATTAGATTAAAAATTAAAACACCAGTCAATATTAATCAAATGTCAATTTTAATATTTGTTACATTTGGCAGTGAATTTGTTGTCAAGTTTAGCCTTTGCTATATTTACTATCAAAGACATCATCTCAAGAGCAATTGTTACTCAAATTTAAAAGTTTAACATTAGCATATTTTTCAGCATTTCATTGGAAAATCTCTAACTCTCAAAAGTGGACCCAACCTTCCAAGGCTGGGAATGGCCTCTAACCATGAGTTAAAAGAGGGAGGTGTTTAATCTGCTTTGGATTCTAAGGCCATCTCCAACCCAATGCCAGATTTGACATTGGAAGCTATAATAGCGCAGGAGATGTGCACCAAAACACAACTTCATTTTGGAGTTGTGTACAGCATGGCGCAGCACCATGGAGATAGCATGGAGATAGCGTTGTGCTATCTCCTTTATTTATTTTTTATAATAAAAAAATTGAGAATAGATAAATAGATTAAGTGTTGTAAATAACATAAAAAGGATTATACAGAAAATAATTCTTTTAGATTAACTTTTAAAGTTAATGAGTTAGAGTACAAATGTGAAATAGAGTTAAAATTACACTATTTTATGTTAAAAGAACTGTAAAAATAGAATAATGGGTTGGCAATGATCTAAGTAAGAGTTTTACATATTTTACGAGAAAATCTATGGTAAGTATTAAAAAATAATACCTAAAATAAATACTCTTTTAGCTTTTTTTTGAACTGTTTAGATGCAAAGGAACAACTAAGATTTGTTTCTTTGTGATATCAAGATGCACCTTCACTTATTCTATGATATACTAAGAAATTAAAAATAAAAATAAAATTAATCCTTAAAAAAGAAAAAATAAAAAACTCTGAAAATTTTCCCAAACCCCCACCTCCCCCTTCTTCAATCGCTGGTGAGACCACGACCCTCCCCCTCCCCCCCTCCTTCAGCCTCCACCAAACCACCTCATCAAAGAGAAGATAAGCTTTATCCTTAAATGTGGCGACCCCCCACGTACGTTACCATACCAACCAGTCGAGCTCTGACGTCGACCGCGATGGCTGGCAACCTCGTGGGTCGTCATCCTCTTACTTAACATACTTAACTTTCCCTTCTTAATATTCTCATTTAAAGCGGAAGCAATTTCTATAGCAAAATTTTTTTTTTTAACTTACATACTATACCTATTTTTATCATACTCTTATAACACATATTTCATAACTTTCTTTCTTTCATCTTCCTTTTTGAACGCTCAGCGAAAGACTCATGGTAGTACCATACCCTCGCCCAGTCCCTTGGCACGTGCAGATCCGTCCGTTGTCCATCATATTACTTTAAACTAACAGGTTGCTTACCTGCAACATATAAACAACTAATGAGCTAGATGCTCAGTAAGTTCAAACATACATTCATTAACTTATAAATACTAGTAATATATATTATTACTAGAATATATGTCATCACGTATATACGCATTATATACATCATTTATACATATCCTCAAAACATAACATAAAATGTGAGCTTCATCATGCTCGTTTATCTCTTCGTTCATCGTTCTTATCATTCTATCGATCATCTCTTATCATTCTAATCTAATCTCGTCATTTCTTTACTTCTCATTCCTATCATTTCTTAACTTTCTGTTCTAAACCTCTATAACTTTTCTATCGCTTTATCATCATCTCTTAACATTTCATATCTTAAAAACTAGTAACATACACACTAGCATAACATCATGTAAAAACGTGTCATTCACATCACATCACATATATTATTCTATTATGTTTCATATCGTTTGTTTCTTTTTATGTCATTCTTTACTTTTCTTTTCTTTTCGTATCATTTCTTTTCTTTTCTTTCTCTCTGCTTTCCTTTCTTTTCTTTTCACGCTCTTTTCTTTTCTACTCTTTTCTTTTTACGCTCTTTTCCTTTCTTTTCTTTTCTTTTCTTTTCTTTTCTTTTCCTTTCACGCTCTTTTCCTTTCTTTTCTTTTCTTCTCTTTTCCTTTCTTTTCTTTTCTTTTCTTTTCTTTTCACTCTTCTTTCGTTTATTTTCTTTCCACTTTCCTTTGGTTGGACCCGTTGTTAGACGTACCTAGTTGCGCGAGTACTGTGGGAGGAGGGGGAGCTACCCACCAACCTACCTCACAGTCACATAAAACCTCACCTTCGGGGCTGGTCCAACCTATAATCTACCACCTTAGGGGTAGCGTCACATCTACGCGGAGGATATAGACCGGAAGTCTCGACCTTGTAGGGAGACCAGTACGCCAACAACTTAAGTTTTCAGTCTTATTATCTTGTAGGCTTTTATTATTATTATATTGATTTTTTTGTTGTATATCTTTTTTATAACATTCATCATCTTTCATTTCTCATTTTTCATAGAACATTTCATGAAACATTTATTCTTTCGTTATTTTTCTTTTCTTAATTCTTTACTTTATCACATCACATCACATCACATCATAACAACAAAAACATGTTTTGTTACGTGTAGACAATTATTCTCTGTTCATCTCATCATTTGCGTCCTCCTATCTACCGTATCTTATCATCATCCTCCTATTGATCATAGCCTATCGTTCTATTCAATCAATCACATCTTATCGTTATGTTCTAATCCTTTCATCGTACCTTTTATCATAACCTATCATTGTTTTTCTTTCTTGTCTAACTCTTTGTTTTCATATCATTTTTCATAAAACGTCTATCCTTTCGTTCTCATAGAATATACCATTTCTTAATTCCATTCCTCACCGATCATCGTTGCTCTATCAATCATAACTTAACTCTCATAGAACTTTTCATAAAACATCTATTCTTTCGATCTCATAAAACATCCCTTTCTTAATTCTTTTCATATCTCATCTCTTTTTTATGCACTCTATCATAATATTATCATTCTTACTCTTTCCATTCCTCTATTCCTGTTTATCACATCGTTACTCTCATAAAACTTTTATAATACCTTTCCTTCATAATTCAATATATACATATATTTATATATATATATTTTTATAAATTATTTATTAAAACATATCTTTTAATATCATCATAACATTACTATAGCATTTCTATAACATCATCATAAATCACATCATGACATTTACATACAAAACATATAAACACGATGAACTTGTTCATAGTTGCAGACGGGTAAATGTCTAAACGTACTCATAGCGTGCTTATCCTTTTCTTGGAATCCATAGACGTCCTTTGTCGCGTTTGAATCGGGTTCCTACAGGCAAACTTTGCCCGTTAATCACATTTTCATCTATAGCTTTTATTTTATTAAAAAGCTTAATTCTGATCTTATAATCCTTAATTATAGCCTTAGGACAGCTTTCTAAACCTTAATGACCCTTTTCGAATTTTTCCCCAACTTTTTGAAAAATTACGATTTTACCCATAACTTTTGACAAAATTACAATTTTGCCCTTGACGTAATTTTTCAAAACTTAAACCTCAATTTTGGCTTTTACAAACTTCATTACCCTATTCTGGGATCATTGGGGTTCTTTTCCCATAATTTGAGAATCTTTGGGCAAAATGACCATTTTACCCCTGATGGGTCGTTTAATCATAACATTTTTATTTTCGTGCTTAGACTGGATTTTCTAAACCCAAAATCATTTAATTAACTTTCTAAATCTTATCGGACCCTTTTCCGGATCAATTCTTATCATTTTACCAATTTTCGCATTCTCGGCCCTCGGGAAGTACTATTCCGACCTAAGAATCGGTTTCATGTTTTTCTTGTGTTCTAGAGTTTCGAAGGGTCGGTTTACTAATTATAACTTGCCCATTCCTTTTTCCATGCCCTAATTCCTCGAGGGAGCTCGGGTTCCTTTCCCGATCATATTTTACCCCTCGTTTCCCATATTACCCCTGGTGTCGTTTTTTAGAAATTTCGGCAGAGTTTCCCCTTAATTTTTGAGGTTCTAGCGTTTAGGAAACGTCTGAAAACCATCTATCCTGATCTACTTCTATCACGTACTATACCAGAGGCCTAGATTTTACGTAACACTTATACTGTTTACGTAAAATCGTTACATTATCACATATTTTTCTTTTTCTCCATTACAGCCATTTTCTTCTTTTTACATACATTCTTTTTCCACATTTTTCATACCAATAATCATAAAATCATATAACAATCCCAAATAATTTAATTACGGAACATAAAGGGATCGGGATTTATACCGAATTGCAGTCCGGTCTCGACGGCATAAACCTTAATTCCTCGTTCTTCATATTTGAGGTCTCGTCTTGCAATTCCGACTCCGCGGATGCGTCCGGAACGTCGAAAATAGGCCAACGGGCCAAACTTTCATTTTCGGTCAACGGTCGCCATTGACCGGTGTTGACCAGCCGTTGACCGGCGTTGACCGGCGGCGACGGCAGCGACGGTGGCAAGTGGGTAGTCCATTTTGAAGATCTCGACGAGAGGAATCCATTGGTAGCCTCAATTTCACATTTGGAGGCCCCAATCGCCGGAAAATCCCCCCGAAAGTCACGGCCACGGCGGCGACGGTGGAGCTCCGCCGTGCTGGACTTTTTACCCGAAATTGATTGAGGGCTTTTGCTCCCCTCTTCACGGCGACCATTTCTGTACCGACGGCGTGTTTCAACTCGGCCGGAATCGGCAGTTTCGACGGCGGCTCCACAGCGGCGTTTCGTCGGACTTTTCGAAGCTCGGGCGGCGCGATTCCGCCGGTGTTGAGGCGATCCACCACCTGAGTTTTGTAGTACTCTTCACCACGAACATTTTGGGACCGGTTTCGTGGCAAATGTGGCCGGACGGCGGAGAAAACTCACCGGGAAGATTTCAGCTCCGGCGACCTTCAGGCGGCGCGTGCGGCTTGCTCCGGCGGCTGCTCCGTCGCGTCGACCCACCATCGGACTCAGCTCGGCGAGAGCTTTCCGATGACACCGGCGGTGTCGAAAACGGACACCGTTTCCGATGATCGGTTACTGTACATATTCGGGTAGAGAGAGAAAGAGAAATGTAGAGAGAGAGAGTTCAGGGGCAAATGAGGAAATTCCACTTTTCCCCGCTCTTTATATACTTTTTCACCCAAAATTTCAACACGGGCTATCTTGACTAATTTCGGCGTTCTGAATCCAAATATATCAGTTTTATTTTCATCTGAGGTCATTTTGACCAATTTCTGATACTGTGAATTTTCAGTCAAAAATTACCCTTGTGCTCAATTATCAAATTTGAGCGTGCTGATAGGCTATCCTGACTAATTTGGGTGTGCTGAACCCAAATTTATCAGTTTTATGTCAAGATAATATCATCTTAACCTACTTCCTGATACTGTGAGTGGCACACACGTGCACACACATAATATCATTATTACTCATTTTTCATCCTTTAACATTGTTAGAACATTTTATTTTAGTTCTAAACAATATTAAATCACTTAATTTCACATTTTAATGCTTAAATTCATTGTGTATTTATTTTCCGAAAAATGTGAATTTTCCCGGTTGTTACATTAAAATTTAGAGGTTCAACAAGCAACGAATCCTCTGGTCATATCTCTAGCACATCCACATCATTACTAACAAGATTGAGCAATGGAAAAGGAATTTAATGCATTTCATGAATGTCAAAATAGAGATTTGCTCTCACGATTGTTGGGTCAGAAACAGACAATGGAGATCAGTTTTATTTGCGCATCTGTCGACATTTGAGACAATCACCATGGAAGCCGATCTGAAATCGAAGATAAGATCGAACCTGGAGAATTTCCTTAAGGCCAAATAGTATTACCATAGGTTAGGCCGCGTTTGGAAATGGAGTTAACTTTTGTATGGACCTTTTGAGACGGGGAAGATAAGCTTCATCGCCACCATGGCCAATTTCATTGGCTACAATGTCTAAGATCTTAACCATGGGAAAGTCATCGACAACTCCAATGTGAAAATGCTATTCCTGTAGACGATTAACCTGTTGGTTTCTTGATCAATTGGGAGTTGGGGGCAGCAGTTGAAGGAGTTGGGGAGATCTAGGGCAATCGGAACCATCTTAATTGATATAGGGCAATTTGAGGCCCGTGTAGGTAGAGAGGTCACTGGTGGAAGGTCGGGTGAAAAGCAGTGGTCGTGGAAGGTCAAGGGTAAGGACGCCAAAATTTTTGGGTTTTTTTTTTAATTTCCTTTTATTTCTTGAATTTTTAAAAAAAATTTTAATCATCATCTCATGAGCTAAAATGTGCATTATAATTGTTATATACCGATATATCTCAGTAATAAAAAATTCATCTTATGACTTACAAATGGATACATGTGATAGGTACTATATTTGAGTACCTACCACAACCTTACCCTAAAAACAAAATCATAAAAGATAAATATATATAAATAATAATCAGATAAAGATATAACAATTCAAAATAATATCTTATTCTTGAATATTTTTCTTTGAATATCTTAACAAAAATTCTCGATTTTTAATTTGTTAAAAAATATAAGACAATCCAATTTCTCTTCTAAATTAAACTGTTAAAGACTCATATCTAAAAGTTATAGGTAAGATACTTTTTCATTATAGGTAAGAACTATGTGCTTTAATATTTAGATTAATTTTCTAATAGTGTGACCTATGGACGTCTATAATATAAATTAACAACACATGGCACATAAATATTTCTTCCATTTTTATTATTCATTTTTCTAAATGTTTCTTTTTTATTTTCAAAAAACTTAAACTTTAAAGCCTATAAGTTGAAATAAGCTAATTTTTTTAAATTACGTAGAATTTTAATAGAGTTGTTATTTTTTTAAATACATTTTAAATTTTTATACTTTTTTAATCAAAATATTTTATTATTCTTAGATGCATATTTTTAAAACTTAATTTATCTCTAACCTCTAAAATAATGTCATCAAACGTTCCCAAATGAATTTTAGGACACGTTTGGTACACACTTCTAAACTGCATTGTATTTAAATGCAATGTAATTTTTTCCTAAATACAAAAGCATTTCATTCAAATATCAATCACATCACAATTTAAATATAATATAATTACTATTCATTATTTTATTTTTTATATTACTTTTATTAATTACATCATATATTCTCTTTCTCTCTCTTTTTTCCTTATCTACTTTTACCCATCACATCACATATTATTATTAAAATACAATTCAAATACTTTTTACCCAAACACACAGATTGTATTCAAATGCAATGCTAATACTTTTTCTCCAAATACAAATTATATTCAATGCAATATAAATGCAATACGTTCATCGAACTGGGTATTAAAATGCTAATCAATAGATCAAAACCCAATTCTTATCTATGTTAAAAAAGTACATTCAACATTGCAAAAATTCACCTTCTTTTAGTTCTCAATTTTACTTCTCTAAAATAATTAACTGTCTGTATGAAAGCGGATCTAAATTTTTATTTGAGAGATAAAAAATAATAAAAATAATAAAAATTAGAAAAAAAAAAATTCCACCTACACGAGCAACGAAGGGTGGAAAAAAAAAAAAGAAAGAAAGGGCGTATAGTGGAAATAGACCGAAACGGCAATAATGTGGTAGCAGACCAAAAAGTTCGTCACAACTGGCTTTTTTTTTTTTTTTTTTTCTAGAATTGGGAAAAGACAACTAACCAAATTGGATTTGCCCTTCGGGATTTTATAGGCTGTGGGGCAGCACATCACAGATCTGGCAGAGAACGTGATTGATTGAAAACTTGAAAACCCGAAGCAAAAGAAACCCCAAATTTAAATTAAAAAATTAGTAAATAAGGTATCGATTTTAGTTTTACCAAACCCGACGCAGCGTATCTATCTTCAACTTCAATCTAACAAATCGAGAAATTTTCATCTCATGCAACGGGTGGGATTCGATCTCAGACTCTCTGCCACTCTGGATACGGCTGTCCCTGATTGCTCTCCAAAATTCGGGCCACACTCTGCTGTGACGCTGCTCCTAGGCCTTAGCCTGAGCTTTGTGATCTCTACAAAGTTCGAGATCTGATGAGCTGATTTGATCTTGATATCGTCAGCTTCTAA
Organism: Antiaris toxicaria; assembly: GCA_035233585.1. Taxonomy (NCBI): domain Eukaryota; kingdom Viridiplantae; phylum Streptophyta; class Magnoliopsida; order Rosales; family Moraceae; genus Antiaris; species Antiaris toxicaria. The sequence goes on from CP141161.1 coordinate 13,528,349, forward strand.
TAATAGTGGGTTAATGATGTGATGTCTGTTCGTACGGCGTATATATATCAGACTATAATAATTTATAGTTCGACGGAACGGAGATTACGAGATATTCATCAAAGTGTTTATAGTTTTTCCTTTTAAGATTACAGGATTTTTAATGTAAGATCTCAGATGATAATATATATGTTTATAGAGTATTTCTATTATTTCTAATAGAACAGTTTGTTTAAGTATAATTTCCTTTTGTATATTGTATCACAATAAGTTGAGTTGTTTGAATTTTCTTCTTTATAACTTTTTCTTTAAGATTATAGAATTTTATATAGATATAATCGTTAAATTATATTTATAATCATAAATATTTATAATTTTTAGTATAAGATTTCAGATGATAATATATATTTATAAGGTATTTCTATTGTTTTTAATGGAACAGTTTACTTAAGTGTAATTTTCTTCTGTACATTTTATAACAATAAGTTAAGTTGTTTGAATTTTCGTCTTTATAACTTTAAGTCTGTACAAAATAATATTATGTTACGTATAATTTTATATAAAATTATAAAGAAATTAACTGATTATTATAAATTATTTACGAGAAGATTATAACTGAGAAACTATCCCATTTGAAGGATGGTAGAAAAACTCTATTTATATTTGTAATTTTTAATTGATTCAAATTTATGGTTATGGATCATTACTCTCTGTCGTCTATAACTTGTATAAAAAATAATAGATGAGCAAGCAAGTGTACTTATACTTGTTCGCTTTCTTCTCTCATTTTTTTCACTTTTAAGTGTCTTCTGTCGTGCCAAGTGTTCTAAATGAATTAAAAAGTGTGTAACAAAATTTATTCCGCACGACAATTTAAATTCTTACTCTACAATATATTTTGCTAAGAAATTAGAGGACTTGGATTACAATTTTAGACCTTTTTTTTTTATTTTTAACTTCACATGATAACTAAAAACGTAAATTTTTGATCAAGTTATATAAATTTAGGTTCAAAAAAATTATGAAGAAAAACTTATCTCCAACCTCTTACATACAGAATTAAAATTCTTATAAGGAAATTTAGTTCCTTATTTTTAGGTGGGACTAACATTATTTAATTCCCTTCCAAAAACAAAACTAAAATTTAAAAGGAGAAACTTAATTCACTTTTTCAAATTAAATTTATAATAAGTAAACGCACCTTTAAGGGAAAATAAGTGGGGGAGAAAGCAAATACGAATAAAGAGAAGAGAGAAAGTATGAAAAGAGATATAACACTCAATTTTTGAATTGTTTTAATTATTTAAAATTTAGTTACTAGAGATACATTTGATTAAGAGTTCCTAAATTAACTTAATTATAACGTATTTTCATTGCAAAATTCTTAATTTGTAAATTTTCAAGTTCTAGATAAATATGGATTAAAAAAAAGTGTCTAAAGAATGAGAAATATCGTGGATAAATTAAAAAATGATTACAATTTGAGAAAATTAATTAGATAAATAATAAAATTGAAATTGATATGACTTTCTTCGTTTTTTTTTTTCTTTTTGAAAATAAGGGTTTGCTTTAATTTAAAAATATGCAATTCACAATTACAACAAGAGAGACAATACTAGAAGTTTCATCATTCATCAAAAAAAGCAAAAAATACTAGAAGTTTCATCAACCCAAAAATGAAAGGAACATTTTGATTAGATTATTAATATATCATCCCATAATTCATATCCCACATAATAATATGACCATTTGTAGGATATAGTAATTGATTGTTTCTATTATATTTTACTTTACCTTACACAATATAGGCCACTAGTCCATACATTGAATTATCTGCATGCAAAGCACGCCTAAATAAACTAGCATTAAAAAAATAAAAAATAAAAACCAAAGCCCTTATTTGTTTTAAAGGTTTAGTCTATTTCATTTTTATTCTAAAATAAAAATGGAATTTAATAACCGATTTCATTTTCATTCTAAAATGGAAATGATAATGAAAATAATACTCATTTCTGAAATTTATAACTTTTATTTCTATTTCAAACCCATTTTGTACAATAAGTTTAAAATATTATAGCTTTTTATTTCATATCCGACTAAAACTTTTTTTTTTTTTCAACATGTTCATAATAAAAAGAGAAACAAAAACACATGCATATATACCCTATTTAAATGTTCTATGAAAAGAGTTATTACCATAAGACCTTATGTTTTTTATTATTAATACTAATATTTTATAACAGTATAACATTATGCAACGATAAAATTAATCTATTTTTTAATAGTTTAAGTTTTTTAGATAAATTAATAAACTAATGTTTTATATCTCAATATGTAGGAAAAATAAAACAAAACTACAACGAGAAAGTCCAAAACTCATATGATAAACTAAGGTCTCCACTCATATCATTAAGTGAAAATGTGACAACAATTAGATTTACGATGCTCAATACATTAATAATAGTCGACTGTTTTATCATGTTATTACCTGAATAGAAGATACACTTCTTCCTTTCTCCCTTAAACACGTGGTGGATTTTTTTTCACATTTTTATATTAAAAAAATAGTAAATAGTTCCAAGGCAGACAAAGAAATAATTTTTTATTTTAAAAATGGGAATCACTGCTTCTTTTGTAAAAATAGACATGATTATGTTTAGGAAAATAACAAATATTGAGGGAGAATAAAACTAGATAATATTATGGTGTAATACAATGCATCCAAAGATTATTATGTGAATGAAAATCAATGAATAAGCCCAAAAAAAAAAAAAAAGTCCTGTTCAATAGAATTTTATTAAGCTAGCTAAGAATAAGATATTTGCCGCGGAAAGAGATGGCCTTTATTCTAGTTTTACTCCCAATACTCAAAAGCCACCGGGGGAGTGCTTTATTTATTTATTTTTTGGCCTTAAAAAAAAAAAAAGGAAAAATGGTTTTTGTATACTAGTGTCTTTTGAACTTATCATATTATTGTAATTTTGTATTGTAAATTTTTAATTTTAATAATTTATATCTTAAATTTATAAATTCACAGTAATTTATCAAATTATACCTATGGTTTACAATGTTAATCTTTTGAAGAGAATCAACGTGTGATTCATATATGAATGATTAATTAACGAGATGAGTGGTCATTTTATCTATTTTTATCTAACTTTATTGATGTTAAAATGGTCAATTAAGTTTCATCAAAATAAAACTTTTGAATTAACTTTATTTTAAATATAAATTTGAGAAATGATTCTATGCTCCTAATTGATAATCTATGTGCAAGTCAAATGTCAATTTTTATTTAAAAAAAAAGCGTTATCATCAATAAAGATGGGTTGCTATAGATTTGTAAACTCATATTGTAAATTGTCAAAATTAAAAATTTATGATGCAAATTACAACTGCATTATAAATTAAGGGGCAAGGAAGTGTTAAGATAATTTATTTCCTAAAGTTCTAGTTTAAGCCAAAATTATGAAGGTAATGTATTATTGATATTTCAACTTCATTGTTCAAAGTTAACCGTTTATTGTGCTAACATTGCTTTTTATGATACTTAGGAGACGTTTGGTAAACGCATTGCATTTTGATTGTATTTGAATGTTGTATTTGGTTGAAAAGTATTTGTTTTATATTTGAATGAAATGTGTGTCTGGATGAAAAGTATTTTAGAGTTGAAAAGTTGATGTGATTGGTAAAAGTAGAGATAAATAGTAGAGTTAAAAAATTGATGTGATTGTTTTAAAAATATTTTGAATAGTAATTGTTTTCGTAGCACTGTTGTAAAATTTGTGTTTGGTGTAAAATTGTATTGTATTTGAGTAAAATTAAAATGAAATTTTTATCCAAATGCCCTCTTAGCCTCCATTTAGGAGGCATGTACATTAAGACATTTATATGAAAACACATAGATGGAAATAATTAGAATAGAAACATTTGGGGCTTATATGGAGATAGATTTAAGTTGTAACAGTATTTTTTTAATATTTCTTTCTTAATTTTTATTACTAGCTCTTACTCTTTCAATAATTTTTAATATCTTAAACAAAGATTCCGTTTCTTCCCACGTACGAGCCCTTAGATTATCATTTCAATAAATATTTAAAGGCTAATATTTAGAAAAGTGCATTTGAATGCAAACATTTGAATTTATATTTGAACAGTTTGTAAGGAATTTAAATTATTATAGTTAAAAAGCGTAAAAACTTAAAATGTGTTTGAAAAGAAATATTTATATGAAAATTATTTCACTGTATATAATTAAAAAAAATTATATTTAGATTTATATATGTAAAATTATAAACTTTTACAATTTGAATTATAAAGTTGTAATAATAACTGTAAATAGTAAAATCATATATAGAAAAAAGACAAAAAAAATTAAAAAATTGAATCATTTAAATGAAACATTTCCAACGAAAAACAAAAACACATATATAAATTGAACATGTAAATAGAATAGTTTCTTAATAGTAAAAATTGGTGAAATAAACAAGAGCTCGGAAACTTCTTTTTTTTTTTTTTTTGTTTAACCAGAACAAACGGCATAAACCAAGCAAGGAAAAATTGCAGGATCAACACTATTTGATCTCACTAGAAGGTGTGTGGGTGTACATATATATATATATATTTGAATCTCATACTTTAATTGACGTAGATTCAATATTGCATCATATTAACTAAATAAATAAAGATAAGGATATTATTTATTGTTTGGAGAAAGTTTTCCATTTTAATTTTACTCAAATACAATACAATTTTACACCAAACACAAATTTTATAATAGTGTTACGAAAACAATTACTATTCAAAACATTTTTAAAACAATCACATCAACTTTTCAACTCTACTAGTTATCTCTATTTTTACCAATCACATCAACTTTTCAACTCTAAAATACTTTTCATCCAAACACACATTTCATTCAAATACAAAACAAATACTTTTCAACCAAATACAACATTCAAAAAACAAATTTCATTCAAATACAATTAAAATGCAATGCGTTTACCAAATACTCCCTTAACTTCTGTTTTAAAGAACTAAACGATAAATGTTATTTTTATTTGTCAGTACCTGGATGAAAATAAAGGAGCAAAAGTCCCGTATTTTCCCCAAGGGTTGGACCACATCCTAGAGAACTAAACTTTCATAAACCAATTATAGCTTTTAGATAGACATGAATACATATATATATATATATATATGTATAAAATTGAAATTAAAAAACTAAACTAAACGAAACATCCTTATGGCTCTCCACTTCGACCAATCGGCCACAATACAAAAGAACCATTGATTTTGGAAGCTATGGCTACTGTTATTGTTTTCTAGTATCATTTGAAACTTTGCTGGCTACTTAATGCTTTTATCCCAATGAGATTATTAGTCCGTTTTCTATTTGGGTCATTTTCTGAAATTCTTTCATCTCTTTCATTTTTATTCTCTCTCTCTCTCTCTCTCTCTATATTATGATAGGGTCTATAATTAAGTGAAGTAATTCAAAAAAATAAAAAATAAAGAAATACTTTATAGCATTATTTAGCTTTACCCAAACTAATTGCTTGATTCCCATGCTAACATGTGAATTTACACTAGCATTTATATGCAACTCCATCTCCAACCACTTATTTCAATCTTGTGTTCTATTGCAAATCTTTATTGCTTGCTACGACATGACCCACAATTAATTACAATTTATGGCTCTGATTGGCAAGCCTATGCACTTCATGGTAATAGTTACGTACTTTAGCCCAGTTATGGGGTAGGCCAGCTACTTTGTAATGGAAAATTAAAACCACCCATTAATTATCAAAATTATTGTTTGACTTGATTTCTCAATTGCAACGTTCATGAACCTTCACACCGTTATCCTCCATTGCTCTCCGTCTTGAGGACTTTGGAGGCGTACCTGCAAAAAGAACTTTGCCGCTCAACTGAGGTGTTCTTATATATAAAAGAAGTGATCAATGACAATTCTTTTGGGTACATTTTAATTAATTTATGTTATCTGCTAATGTTGATATACAAAAATTTTCTTCTTATAGAATGTTTATTTTATAAAACGTCAAGATATATCACATTTTAGATGAATTGTTCGATATTAGGTTTTGAAATTGATACAGCTCAATCTTAAGATATATTTGATGTTCTTTTAATTTATAGGTTTAAGATCACTAAAATTTGCTTGATATCGCTGAGGGTGTCCTTGTAAACTCGATCTTGAATGCTTGATATGTTGATGTCAGAGTCCTCAACTGGTTTTGATATCCAGTGTCAAGGGGTTTGATGTAGGTTTGATTTCTTGACAATGAGAGAACACGCCTCATACTCTCCTTCCCCTTTCAAAAATAACCCGGAAAGCTATTACCTTCCAAACACACACACACACACACACACACACACAAAAGCTTGCCATCCATCATGTAATGGACATATTGGCAGCTGATGCATCACTAAGCCAGGTTGATTTTATAGTGATTTAGGGGATTTAAAGTAAAAAACAGCAAAATAAGATTTATACAAGGGCTTTGAATTACAACTTGTATAATCTTTGGAATAATTCAATCTTTAAGGACGTTTATACTTCCAAATTCCCAGAGTTTATCATAGACTTATGAAGGAGTAATCATGGAATGGACAACTATAATATTCCACTTTTTTTTTTTTTCTTCAAGCTAAAAAAGGGGGAGAAAAAATGGAAGATTTTCAAAAACTGACAGCTTGTTTTGTCTCAATTTTTCAGCCAAATCAATGTTGGTCTTTGTCACTGACTGGCAAAGTAATCTTCTCTCTTTACTTTGAAACTTATAAGGCAAGGGAGATGAGTTAAACAACTTTTTAGGCACCCCCTTCTTTTTCTTTTCTTTTCTTTTCCTTTTTTTTTTTTCCTTCCATGTTTTCCTTTTTCAGGAAATAGGTCCTTCAACCTTTTTCCATGAAATCTCTATTTGTGAAATAATTGGAAGATAGATCTCTGTTTATAAAGTTTGTAAAAACCAAACAATCTTACTAGTAGAAAACCATTATAATTTTAATGTGACTGGGGTGAAAATGGAACCCCCAAGCTTCTAATAGTAATAATAATAAAAAGGAGGCGCCTTTTAATCAAATGTGTGGATGTGCTGTAATTGAAAGAACCCACAAATTTTTTTGTTTTTTTCTCTACTTTAATCCCCCTGTTGGTAGACAGACAGACCCATAAGTTGCAGCCACCATTTGAAGGTCCTTTTGGTCCACTCCTCACACACATTTAAAACAGAGTGAGAGAGACAGATTTTCACATTCAGGCCTAAAAATGTATTATTGATCTGGCTCCAACTTTTTACCCTAAAAATATATAATTAATAAGATTTTATTTATTTTTAACTAGTTATGTATTAGAAACTATCTATTTTTATCTATTTTGTATTTATTTTATATTAATGTGATTTTAATTAGATTTAATAGTGAAAAACATTAGCTTGTTGACTAAGGAGAAAAAATAAAATTAAAAAAAAAAACCCACCATGAAAATGCAAAAGCAAAGACACATCTTCCACATTGTGGAACTCATCGCTTTTTTCTTCCCTACCCAAAATTTTGTGATTAGACTAAGAGCATTTTAAAATAGTTTGGGGCTTGACATGGTTCCCAAACGCCACTTATTCTTGTTTTCACCCATGAGATGATCACAATTATTATCTTTTAGCTATTCAACCTTGAAGTGTCACTTTTTACTGATTACTTCCACCAATTTGCAGTGCCTTTTTCATATTTTTCTCTTCCCTGTTGTACTTCATGCATTGGCTGTTCAAACGGTAAGCTCAAGTGATAATTTTGGTCAAGTAAACTGAACTGACAAGTCAACCGAGTAACTCAAGTGCTCCAAGCAACTTAAGCCAATATGTCATGAGTGTTGTATATGGAAGTGGCAACGCCTCAACAAAGTCAAAAATTCAAATTTCATAAAATTTCATAATTAGAGTAATATATTTATGTATATTTGCTGAACTATATATTAGGATAAAATATATATTAGAATAAAATATATACTATATATGTATGGGCACAAAAGTTTGTCATTGCTGGGTATGCTGCTAATTATGGTTTGTAATAGGTGTTGGTTTGATATGGCTCTTGATTTTCTAAATTCTCAGTTGTAATATCTGAGTTGCCAAATCAATAATAGCAGACCTATTTATCTTCAAAAAAATAATTTTCCCTCTTTGTTCAAGCATCATATTTATGTCTAAGCTTTGTTTTAGCTAAAATAAAGATTAAGCTCGGTTAATGAAACCTATTAAGGTGGCGTTTGGCAAATACATTGTATTTTAATTGTATTTGAATGAAATTTGTTTTTTGAATATTATATTTGGTTGAAAAGTATTTATTTTATATTTGAATGAAATGTATGTTTAGATGAAAAGTATTTTAGAGTTGAAAAGTTGATGTGATTGGTAAAAGTAGAGATAAATAATGGAGTTGAAAAGTTGATGTGATTGTTTTAAAAATGTTTTAAATAGTAATTGTTTTCGTAGTATTATTACAAAATTTTTATTTGATATAAAATTGTATTGTATTTAAGTAAAATTAAAATAAATTTTTTTCTCCAAACAACCCCTAATAATTTTGTTATTCTTGATCAAGGAAAAGGAGAATTCAAAAGAGAAAAGACTACTTGATCAAATTTGACCAATCTTAATCATGTGGCTGCAAAAGATCAATTCAAACTTGAATTCTATTCAAGAAAAACATTTAAAAGAAAACATTTTAAACTGAAATATTTGATAATAGAAGAGTATTTAAATTATCAAATTTTACCCCTCTTCATTTGAAATTTTGCCTAAATACGGCATTTTGAATCATTTCAAATGGTCAAATACTATTTAAAATACTGACAGCTCTTACAATTTTATTAGGAACGTCACTTTCAATGTTTGGCCATCCTTCTTTGCTCCCAAAAGATTCAAAACCCCAATGAATTTGGTCACTCTTCTTAACCCCAAAAAATAAAAGAAATAAGATACAAGAAATCAAGGCAAAACAAGACAAAAACACACGAAACGAACACAATACACTTCACCAAAGAAATTGTTTTGGCGAGATTTTGTCAATAAACTATTATGAATGAGGCATGACTTATGGTACACAAGTGTGGTTTGCTGGAAGAGGGTTTACTATAGTGGTGTAGCCACTTCCATTAATATTTCTTTCAGTTTCAATGCACTTTCTGGTGTCAAAGGTCTCTCTCTCTCTCTCTCTCTCTCTATATATATATATGTATATATCACACCCCCACAAAAACATTGATCTCTGGTTTGCCCCTTAAGCCCTTTTTTTTAAACTCTTTTTAAAAATTAAAAAAAATAAACTTTATTTTTTCTTCATGGCATGCAGCACGTTGATTCATTGATGTGGTGAGGAGGTTCCACGTTCCAAGCATTTGTGAGAGATTGACTACCAAAAAAGTAAATAAATATATAATAAAATCACTTTTGTTTGTATCATGCATCAATTGTATCATACCAAATGTTAAATAAATGTTTTTTTCCATTATGTTTTGCAACGCTTTTTTTTTTTTTTTTCGTTTTTTGGGTAGAAGCAACGCTTTGTTTTTTTGTATAGGTCAGCGTTGGGATTATTGCATTATGCTCTGGCTACTTATGGCCTGTTCCTTCCCTTGTTTTATCTTCCGGACGTTTCTCTCTTTATCATGAAAAGATATACAATGAATAAGTAAACAATAAAAAGTAGGCAATGAGAAAGGGCCGGGGAAGGAAAGAATCTATTTATTAACACTACTAAACAAATAAATTTTTAGATTAATTATACAAATGTACTCAAAAATATTTATCTTATTTTATTTATTTCTAAATTTTTAAAATCATTATTAATTTTTTTATTTATATAAAATTATTTAAAATACTAATTTTATTAATTTTTATATAAAATTAACGAACCTATTGGTATAATATCATATTAAAGGGGTGTTTGGATGATATTTTTCAGACATCTAAAACTAATTTTTTTTTAAATTTCACTATTTTTTATTATTTATATATCTAAAATACTACAGTAAACTCTAAACTTTAAAAATTTATAACTTTATATATACAAGTCCAAATAAGATATACTTTTTTTAAATTATATAGAATTTCGAGATGAACGAAATAATATTTATATTAATATTATTTTTAAAAAATTTTTTAAAATTTTTTATTTTTTCATTCTAAATAATTTTTTCTCCCAAATATATTTTTCAAAACAACTTTTTTTCAACTTAAAAAAAATTAATGTTTTTAAATGTCATCCCAACACCTCCTAAAAATCAAAATAAATATATTTTAAAATATAAATAATAACATTTATTCTTTTTAAAATTAATTATTCTTTTTCCTTTTTTACCCGTTTCTCTCTTATCACCTCTCTCTCTTCTCCCCCGGTCTTTCTATCTTTCTCTGTATGCTCCGACCGACGAGTTACCACTCCGGCCGGTGGAGTTAGGCGACGACAGGGGAAAAGATTGGGCGCCCCAGTGACGGCAAGAGCGAGGTTGCGATGGTGGCGGAGAGCTCTCAGGCAGAGGTTCGAGATTGATTGCGTTCATGACGTCCGCGGTGGTTGCAATCTCTGGCGAGAAATCGCACGATTTCGAGTTGATCACGATCGAACCCAGCCCCTTTGTCGTCGTCGTCGGCCGCAGCGTAGGATCTCCTACTATCCCCGAGGCTCCCTGCGGCTGCTTCTCCAACGCCGCCGTCTCTGGCAACGGTTTCTTTTCCGACAACTAGGTAAATAGCAGAAACTAGCCAGATTTAGGGATTTGTCGGGGTTATCTTTAAGATTTTCAATTATTTGGGGCTGATTTTATAATAAAATAGAAAGAGTGGGTGGGTAATGGAGCGGGAAGGGTCGCGCAGGGGTCTTGAGGCTTCGGCGATTTGGGGCAGCGGGTTGGTGACATCGCTTTGTTGTGGGCAAACGACGACAGATCCTTGGGCGGTGGGACGGCAACCTCACTCTGTGGTGGTCGAATGACGGCAGATCTCCATGGGCCACGGGATGGTGACGTCACTCCGTACTGGCCGAACGACGCGAATTGACGACAAAAATTTCTGGATTTTGTTTCTTTTTCTGGGTTTTTTTTTAATTATTCAATTTCTATGGCCTTTATTTTTCCTGTGACTGATTATGACCTTTTTTTTTTTTTTTTGTCGAGGAACAAAAGAACGGCCAAACTTTCAAAATATCGGAAACTTTTTTTTTGTTTGTATTTTTAAATACTAAAAAGATTTAAGGCCCGTTTGGGCATTGTTTTGCGGATCAAAAATTTTATTTTATTTTTTAATTTTATAATTTTTTATTATTTATATTTTCAAAATACTACAGTACATTTAAAACTTTAAAAATTTATAATTTTAGGTATACAAATCCAAATGAGATAATTTTTTTTAAATTATATAGAATTTCACGAAGAACAAAATAAGATCTATATTGATATTTTTTTTTTCTAAAAATATTTTTAAAATTTTTATTTTTTTCACCCTAAACAATTTTTCCCCCAAACACATTCTTTAAAACCAACTTTTTTCCAAAGCTTAAAACCACATCTCCAAAACCTCCCCCAAACTCCCCCTTATATTTTATATCATGTTTATTTAATTTTTTTAGGTCAGTAATTTTATTAAATTTATAAATAAAAAATTAAATAAAATGAATAGTTTTTATATATATTAAAAAATATAAACAAATTTATATAAATTAATAGAACATTTAATAAACTTATTACAGCTTATAATTTTATATCATGTTCATATTTTAAATGCTAAACAAGATTAATATTTTATGTCATGTCTATTTCATTTTATTACATCAATAATTTTATTAAATTTATAAATAAAATAAATAAAATAAATAAAATATATAGTTTTTATATAAATAAAAAAATAAAAATATTGTTATATAAACAGATTAAAAGTTTAATGATAAAATAAAATAGAATATATATTATATAATTAATCTTAAAATTTTTCATTAACTTCCAAAAATAGACACTTTAACCTTTTTTTTTTCCTTCTTTTTCTTTTCCTTCTTAATAATGCATATTAAGATATACGGGGTTTGTGTCCAGTGTCCACCCACTAATTTCAAAGTTTCAAAAGGTGTTTCCATTAATCACGTCTTTTTATGATAGTCTTGATAACATGGGAAAAAAATATAAATATGATAAACACTTATAAATCTGGTGGGTAAAAAATTTTATGAGACATTTGTTTTTAATATTATATTTATATTGTGTTTAAATAAAATGTAATTTTTATTCAAATGTAAAAGTATTATATTTAAATATGATGTTTTTTTACAGTATCTTAAATACATTTATAATTTTAGAATATTTAAAAAATATTTTTTTTTCATTCACATCATATTTTCTCTCTATTTCACTCTTTCTAACTATTTTTACCAATTACATCAATTTTAAAATACAATTCAAATACTTTTTTATCTAAACACACATTATATTCAAATACAAAGCAAATACTTTTCATTCAAATACAAAATATATTTAATGCATTGCATTCAAATGCAATGCAAACGCAATATGTTTACTAAACGTCCCATTAGTAAACGTTTAAACACAACTCTGTCTCTATATAAGTTTCGACAATTTATTTTTCCTTTTACCTTTTTTTTAAAGATATCATGTAATTGCATTTATTGATTACACAAAAAGCTATAGATAAATAATAACGTACTTGAGAAAACAAAGAAAACTATTGATGGGTAAAACTCACTTAACAAATATCAGGATGATGAGGATTCTTAAGAACTATCATGGAGGCAAAACAACACAAAACGTAATAAAAATAAGGTACAGGGAATAGAGAACACAAAGATTTATAGAGACTCATCGTGAATAGGAAGGTTATGTCTGCTCTTCAGTGTTTGGGGTTTTATTATATTCTCGTAAGTACAAGTAGTGTAATCTATCAAAATATAAGTTGAACTTCTGTAAGCCTATTCTCATATATTTATAGGCTCTTAAGAGATAACTTTTATTTAATATTTAAATACAAATATTTAATATTTGAACTTGAATGCAGAGATAATCTTCTATATTGTAGATTTTGTTATAGATATTGGATAATCTTAATTGTTTATTTGAAATTCAATATTTAAAAATCCTAATCCCAGATTCTAGGGCACTAATATCCTAACTGATAAATATGGTCATGTCACAAGGGTCGAGATCCTGTAGATCTCTGCTATCCATCAACAATTGCCCCCCAGCCTAGAGTGCTTCGATCTTACTACCCTCTAGTTGTCGGCTACTTGGACTAGTGGCCTATTTTGTGATTTGGTCAATGGTTATGCCGTGATTGCCTCACAACAAATACATGCCTTAATAATTGAAAAAATTATGCCGTCATCGCAGACTTTTAAATCTCAATTGTCAATTAATTTTTTTCAAACTTTTATCTTTTCATCCTAATCATCAATTCATTGTATAGCTTTAAGTTGATGGATGTGCATTTCGGCCATCATTTTCTCGTTCTTCTCCTAGAAAGGAAATTTTTTGAAGATCTTACTTATATTGGATGGTCTTTAGCACCCGTATTCTCGTTCTTCCCTTAAGAGAGAATTGTTGGAAGACAAGAATTGTTGGGTAAATTTCAATACTCATTCTCTCATTCTTCCATTAGGAATTATTTGAGAAACTTTGTAAGACTTCTTCAATATCGAGCTATTTCTTGACACTCTTTTTCCCATTCCTTCCTTAGGAATTATTTGACAAATTTTGATAGAACTTGTTCAATTTTGTGATGTTTCTCAACACTCGCCATCTCATTCTTCCATTAGGAATTGTTTAAGGAACCTTTGGTATAATATCTTCAACATTTAGGTACCTCGCAACATTCGTCCTCTTGTTCTTCTCTTAAGAATTGTTCAAGAATTTTTGACAGTCGACAACGCCCTTCTATCTTTGGCTAAGCCTTAGTTCTGGCTTTGAAAAGTCTTGTTGGCAATAGTCACAATCATGATTGCATGGTATATGGTGGCCTTTTAGCACCTACCTTCTTATTCTCCCCTAAAAAAGGAATGATTCGAAGGGTTAGTAACTACTGTAGCTTGACTACAGCTTTCTTTGCGCTTAGAAGGGTTTGTATGTTATCGGAATATTAAAAACACAGTCGTTACCAAAAGACATGAAACAAAAACAAAAAATTGAATGAATTAATAAGTTGAACTTTTATTAATGATAGCGGTATGTTGATCACAAAATAAAAGAAACATTCTAACAGAGTAACATAATGAAGAAAAAAGATATACTAATAGCAAATGCTACTAATAATAGAACTTGAGGTGTTTAATATTTCTCTTTGCTGTGATTACTGTGCTTATCACCCTTTCTTGAATCATCTTTAAATTCTTTAAGGTAGTCATGCCTGATTAGGTCCTCAATTTCGGCCTTCAAGTCATTATATTCTAAGGTGAGGTGGTCAATTCATTTGTGGAAGTTGCAGTATTATGACTGATTTTTTTTTTTTTTTTGCAGGATCTTTCTACACTAGAGGCAAGTACTGCACGAGATTTTGTCCTTTAGCCTATAATGGGTATCCTTGATGCCATAATTTAGTTTATTATAGGTCTCAAACCTGTTAAAGGGCTGAGGGCGGTGATCATATTTTATTATTAGACTAATCATGACTACCATTGACTAGCTGCTTTTTATTTTCCAAGGATTCATTGTTGATGTTACCATTACTAACAATAACCGAATGTGGCATCCAGCTTTGTAGAATCTGGGCTTCTTTTATATTGATGAATTTTATTGCTCAACGGGAGAATTCCTTCCATGTCTTTGCCGGCTTTGCATCCAAGTTGCCTTTAAAAGGGATGTCGGTACTTATGCTGCTAATTGCTCTTAATAGGCGTGCCTTTTTTGAGGAATTTCTAATACGAGCTATCTTTTTATTGTATCTAACCAACTAATCTTTTAGTGTCTCATTCGAGCCTTGCTACTAGGACATAAGCCTTTCCTTTGCGATTAAAAGCTTCTTCACCTTGATATATTGTTCGCAGAATGCCTTCTTTAATTCTAACTAGCTTAAGATTGAGTTTGGTTTCAGCTTTTCGAACCATTCTTCAGTGGAGTCTGCCATGGTTGAATCAAATTCCATACTTGTTATTTCGCCAAGAATACTGTAAAGGTTGATATATGAATCATACCTCATCAAGTAATTGATAGGATTTGTGTTACAGCCGTATAAAGCTATCTTTGGGATTTTAAACTTCATGTGTAAGGGTACTGCCATCACCTCAGGAGTGAACGGATGGCTGATTTCCTCCTCATTTTTAGGCTCTCCATTCATTTGAGTTACTAGTTGATTCAAATACTCAAAGATGTTTCTGGTTACCTTTGATTCGGGGACCAGGATAAAGGTGACAATTGGGGTTTCTTGCATCCGAGCCTGCCTAGAACTAATATGATCCTGGAGGTCACCACTTTAGGGGAGTGGATTACCTAAATTTTAGTCTATCCCTGGGTCAACAACTGGATTTGTTACCGGTGGCCTCGAAGGTAGATCGACTTTTATCTCTCATAATTACGTGATTTGATTCCTTTCTTACTGATGGTTCCTCTTACAATTCCTCCTATCTTGGCTACTGATGGATCACTTACTAATTTCTACTTGCAGCTTAGTAATATCTTTACCTCTTCCATTGCGGTCTCTTCTATTACTTTAGTTTGAGCATCATTCTACGCCTTTGGTTGTTGGGCGTTCTCGACTGCCATCAAGGTTGCCTGGAACCATTCACAGTGGGGCTGTCTTAATAGATGATATGATTATTCTCAAATACACAAATTGAACAAGTAATAAAATGACAAGAAAAAGTATCGTTCTTATAAGGATAGTTTTATTAAATGTTAATATTAGTTAATTTTAATTTTATTTGAACGATCGAAAAAATATTACAAGTAAAAAAATTTAAAAAATAAATGAACATAAACTGATAACAAAAAATCAAGTATATAGATGTTAAGAATTATTATTTTACTATAATTAATCAAATTTTATTTTATTTAAGTATATTTTATGATTTTATGTTTATATTTATTGATTGTCAATGATCCTTTTTTATTTTATGTACTCTTTCTTAAATTATACATAAATTCTATATTTATATAATTAAATTTACATAAACAATTATTAAATTAAATTCATGATAAACAATATCATATATACGAACAGTAATGTATTTGTAAATAGTAATAATATAAATTCGAATTCAATCATAAAAGTGTTCGTTGATAAATTTATAGTAATTAATAATATGACCATATAAAAATATATAGATATATATATCTATTTTATCATAGATTTTATGGTATTTATTCTAGAGTCAAGTCATAAAAATCTACTTTCGGTTTCATTTTGTTTTTTAAATCATTTAAAAATTAGTCAAAAATTTGAAAGCGTTATGTTTGAGAATAAATAAGCTAATAAATATGACAATCACAACAATATATTTAATTTAATTAAACCATCAAAATTATGCTACATCATAACTCTTAGCAAAAATATATTTAGTTCATAATGAAAAATCAAATAATACAATAAAATAAATTAAACATAATGATAAAATAAAAAAAATAAGTCTAGAATAAATACTGATATATGTATTAGCAAAACCTACAGAAACTCTTCCTTTTATTAGAATTAAAGCAAAACTAAATAAAAGAAAAATTAAAAATGACTTTTTTTTAATACTTCAGAGGAAGCCTTTTTTTTTTTTTTTGACACTTGATCTCTCTCTAATTATATGTCTTAAGCCTTTCTCAAAATGGCTTTTTATAGGCTACAAATTCACACTATTCCACCAAATCTTCATGTACACTTGATAGCAACAGCGCACACATAGGCTATAATGCGGTTGCATATAGTTAAGAACAATTCAATGTGATAAGGTGCATAACAGGCTTGTTTCTAATTTACTGAAATCAAGAGGATGCCAAGTGTCATATTTTTATTGGCTTCTTTCTAGCTTATGCAATGTGTCACGCTATAATATGACTAGCAAAAAAGATCTCATATGGTCTTAAGTACGCTAGATCTATATCTTGAACATAATTATATGCGTAGGCCACGGATGTTTCCTTATTAAAACCGATCTTAGAAATTATCATAATTTCTTCATACAAGTTTCGATTGGAATGATTTCTTTTTTTTTTTTTTCCAAAATGATCATATGATGAAAGGATCAAAATGAGACCAATCAAGCTCATAAACTCTTAAAATAAATAGTGACACCCGGTGAGATCTACTTCTAACACATGAATTTTTTTCACCATAATTTAATATTATAAAAAAAGTGTTAAAATTATATATTTTCAAAATAAAATACTGTAGGTAAACTCATTGGAAATATTAAATTTTAAACTTATTTAATATATTATTACTAAAGGAAAACAATAAGATAAAATAAGGTAAAATTAAATAAACATCTCACAAAATTTATTAAAAAAAACTAAATTAAATTAAACAAAATAAAATAAATCAAAACAAATAAAACTATTAAGAATAAGCTAAATTTTATGCATAAAAAATGATAAAATTACTCTATTTTATAGAGTTATTAACAAATAGTAGTTCCTATTATGACATTGTTGTTTTGTTGTTACAAACCTTGAAACAACAATGCAATTTGCTCTAATAATTCATTGACTATTGTAGTCAATTCTCCTAGACAGCCTTCAAGCACTGTTATCCTAATTGTCAACCTTCCAAGCACACGACTTGTACTAGGTATATTATTTATGAGAACCTCCGCATTCTCGATAACAGGATTTCTACGTCTTGCTATCAGACTATTCTTAATAGGGTTTTTTTGTTCGTTAATTAGGGTTTAAGAGTTCAGGCCCTACTTCTAGCGCTAATTGTTGATAAGTAAAACTCACGTAATAAATCTTACGATAATGAGGATCCATAAGAACTATCACAAATGCAAAACAACACAAAACATAGTAAAGGTAAGGTGCAGAAAATAGAGAACGTGAACATTTATAGAGGTTCATCGTTAATGAAAAGGCTACATCTTCTTTTTGGTGCTTGAGATTTCACTATATTTTTAGAATTACGAATGATGTAATCTATGAAACTATGAGTTAAGTTTTTGGAGGCCTATTCTCATGTATTTATAAACTCCTAAGTGATAATCCTTTTTAATATTTAAATACAAATATTAATATTTAAACTTATATGTAGATATAATTTTCTATATTGTACATTCTGTTGTATATATTGTAGACGCTAGAAATCTATAGTCAAATCAGTTTAGTGTAATTAGAAAATCAAATAAGTAATTAGTAATTGGGCCCTTAGACATTGTAATTAAGAATTAGCAAACTAGAAAATAAAGTACGTAAATAAAAGACATCGAAATTTAGAGAAGTTCGCGGGAATGTGCTACGTCTTTTAAGAGTTTCTTCATTATATCTAATTAAACATACAATGAGTATCTTTTTGCCATTAATTTCGATAGAATAACGATATATTCATGTGCCTTCATTTGAGGGTCTCGTGCTCTATTTATAGAAGTGGAGTAGTAACTAATGACCTTTCAAAACTTGGAATTGAGTAAGTTACGAACCCACTACTTGGGCTGCTAAGATCATGGGTCTACATGGTCACAACAACAGTTAGAGGCCTAAACCTTAAGGACATGCTTCCATGGAGCTACAGGTTAGCTTTGACCAGAAGAATGTCAAATAATGATTGGTCAAAATGAGTCTGGAGTCGGTGTATTTGAGCACTTGATTATTGCAAGTATAGACAAATGGCACTGGCAGTCCTTCTGATGTTCGACATTTGATCTTTGAGAATAATTCAGTAAGTCAGCTTCACCTCAGACTATTTGACATTTGATGACTATCAAGCTATGTGTTCATACAACAAACGAGTTAGTTTGACCCTAATAATTATTTAAAATTCAAATATCTGAAAACCCTGCTCCTAGATTCTTGAATGTCGATATCTTAACAAGCAAATATAATCATGTCATGAAGGTCGAGATGTTGTAAATCTCAGTTACCCATCAACAAAAACTAGTCTTCAATTCACATTTATTAGTTTTGATTGGTGCTTCCTAAGGTAATTTATTATAAGGAAAAAAGGATAAATATATATTTTTGGTGTAGGATATTCTGTAGAACCTACTTTATTGAATGATAAAAAAAAAATCCTCTCACATTTTGAACTCAATACTTAAAACTTGAACTTCCTTTCCCCTCATGACAAAAGTCTTCTCATGTTTAAGAAAGAACATATCTCTTCCTGCTCTTATAGAAAGGGCACATTTTCTTTAAAATTATCCATACTGCATGACTAAATGCTCACCCATATTTTTAATAGATCAATTTTCTTTTTATTATCAAGTTTTTGTATCAGCTATATGATATTTAAGTGATTATTTCATGATGCACTTACCTAAGCCACTAACTTACTAAGCTCTAGGCATGATTCTAAAACGCATGTTACATCCCAAGATTGTGACTTTTAACTATAATTAGTTAGACCATGCATTTCGTGTATGTGAAATAATTTATTGTCTAAATTATTAGTGGAGAAAGTTGTAAGAAAAAACAAATGTAAATATATTTGAAAAGAATTGTTTTAATGAAAGTAAATAAAAAAAAAAAAAAGCAAACAAAGCAAAACAAAGTCCCAAAAAAAAAAAAAAAAACATGTAGCAAGCATTGGAATAAGACAAAGACTAGTCGATGGTGCTTTTAGTACATATATATACTCTAGTTATATCGTATTTATGAAATATATAAATAAAATAATAAAAAAATCACATGACATTGATTAAACTGTTATGATAAGGAATGAAAAAGTATTTTGCATTTATATAAGAAAGTATGAAATAAGATAAATAAATAAACATATATATATATGCATGTATGTATGTATGGATGTGTTTTAAAAATTTTCTTTTAACTAAAAAGTGGTTGTACTTGAGCATGCAAGAATTGTTATTGAAACAAAACAATCTCATTAGGGACTTGGACAAGAATCAGGATATGTTATCTTAGATTTTTTGTTGATTAGATATCCTAATAATATTAAGTTAAATTATATAAATTTAAGAATTTAATCACATAAAAAATATTAAATATCAAAAAATTTTAAACAAATTAATAAGATATTAAAATACTAATGATGGGATATCTATCAAGACCGGATAATAGAATAGCAGATTTGAACTTCTTGACAAATCCAAATTCTAATATCATCACATGCAAAAGAATTTAATTTTATTCAAATGGTTTTTGAATTACAAAAACTGGAAATGAAATTTGAGAAATCGATGGGATTTGAGTTGGGTGAAGTAGGCTTGCTTTGCCTTTAACCAATTAAAACGACATGAAGCCCAGGAGAAAATTGAAAAAGATTGTCTTAAAAAAAGAGAAAAGAAAAATTTTATGAAAATAAATTTAAATCATAATTTTTTAACATTAATTTATATGATATGTAAATATTATTCTTTTATCGATATATTTTTAAAATTAAAAAAATTGGTATCTTATAATAAAAAGAAGAAGAAGAAGAAGAAGAATGGGAGGATACCATGTGTCAAAGAAGGCCAAGGTATTTGTAATGTTTGGCAAAGCACAAAAGAAAAGGAAAGGAGAAGATAGGTAAAATGGAAAACAAAAGGAAAGGAGAAGACAGTGGTGGAGAGGGAAAAAAAAAAGGGTGACATGGACAATTATTTTCTTTTTTTAATAAGAGGAATGAGATAGAAAATCAAAAAGAAAAAAAAAAGTCAGAAATAGGAGTGGTGAGTTAGACAGCATTACAAGTATTTATTTTTTTGGGCGTATGTCCGAGAGATCCCAAAAGTATTTATCTTTTCATTTATTTATTTATTTTCTTTAAAACTTTTTTTTCCCATTTTCTTCTTTTTAAAAATCTATAAACTTGTTTGTTTGTTGCAAATATAATTTATAAATGATAATTTCATATATAATTTTATACAAAAAAATAAACTTTAACTATTTTTTAGATTTAAAATAAAAAATTCATAAATTATTTAAATATGAAGTGAAGAGAAACTATAAATATAATTTAATAATAATTTCATATTTTAATTCATGGTAACTAAAATAATTTGAATCAACCGCATTTTCAATAAACATTTCTTGCCACACTCATCCCCCGTTTCAATACACATTACTTACATTTGGAGCACTTTATCTGATTGGTCCATCCAAATATATTTAATGAAAATAACTGAAAATGGATCATTCAAGTATCATTTGAGAATCTTCTTCAAAGAAAATTTAGTCCACACTGATTTTAAAAAATCAAAAATCAAAAATCATTTTTGATATTGTATTCTTATCTCTTTATTTCTTTTTAGATACCTAATTTCAAACAAGTATTTAAATATATTTATTTAAATATTTTGTTTAAAATATCTACATCCAAACGTGAATTTAGACTACAATTTAGATGTTTTTGTCAAAATTTTCCATTAATAATAACGGCTTAATCCCAAATGTTTTTGTTAATGGGCTTCCCCCAAACAGACCTCCCTCAAAATACATATTCCACGCGCCTCCACGCGCCCTTCTCTCTTTCTCTCTCTATGTGCGTGTGTGTGTGTGTGTGTGTGTGTGTGTATAGTAAAACCGCCTTCCCACTTCATTCCTTCCTGTCGTTTCGTGTTATATATATCGAAAAAGAAACCAAAAAAATATGAATCTCTCTCTCTCTCTCTCTCTCTCTCTCTCCAAATGGGTTGCCGGGGCATGGATACCACCCAAATCTAAGATCGACGCAAGTTATGTAATGTTTCTCTCTGCCATTTGAGGCCAAAATTTTTTCACATTCCATATCCCCATTTCATTTTTCTCTAGGTTTTCTTTAATGCCAAGGGTTTGTCTCCAAATCCTTTGATATTTTTAGTTTCTTTTTCTTTTTCTTTTTTTTTTCTTTTAATAATTTTTTCGCGCCGGTTTGTTCTTCATTGGCGTTAATCTGGCCACTTTGGACAAATCTGGACATACCCATTTGGCCGGTCACTCTGCAGAAGCTTCAAATAAAGGTTTGTTCGTGTGGGTTTTTGCTCTTGGAGCTAAATTTCCCTTTTTTTTTTTTCTGTTTTCCCTTTTTCAAAAATAAAATGTTATGCTAATATATATATTTATTTATATGTGTGTGTGTGTGTGTGTGTGTGTGTGTGTGTGTGTGTGTGTGTGTGTGTGTGTGTGTGAATATTGTTGATCTGCTTAGGTTCTGAGTCTCTGGTAATGGGTTTAGCTTGTTTTAATGATTTTTTGGTTTTTAAGTTTTGTGGGGGTTTTTTGATGTTTGATTGATGGGTATTCATGGACTAATCGCTCTTCACCCAAAATAATTTAATTATTTCTTAGCTACTAATAACACTCTTAGGGTTTTTTTTTTTTTAATGCCGTGAAAGGTTGCTTTCTTCGTAGGAAAAAAAAAAAATAGAAGTTGTTTTTGTGTTAAAACACCCCTATTTTTAGAGTATAATTTTGGGTGTTATCTTTATGATTTTTCTTACACTTTGTAGTAATAAACCAGCGGTTTTCTCACTTTTTTTCCCCTTTGATGTTGAGCTGGTGGTTGTACGTTATTATCAAAGTCTGCATTTTTCTAGTGGTCTTAAATTCAATCCATTTGAGTCTTTTGCTTTGCATGTACTAATCTCATTTTTTCCTTGATTTATGGTCTAAATTTGATCATAGTTTCTATGGTTTTTGAGCATAATTTCTGAAATAATAATAAAGGTTTGTTTATTTCATGATGTTATTGTTTTCCTTCCTTCCCTGTGTGATTAGAGAAATGGTTTTTTAATTTATTATTTCGGAGTAGCTTACTTATAGCGTCATAATGTACTTCATCTTGCTATCGATGAATTTCTTTACCTTGTGTTTGAAAGTAATTTGAGTTGATCTTAATTAGCACGGCTCGAAGTTTGATGCTTTCCCGGCTAAAAGGGGTGATCTTGTTTTTTTGATTGTGTAGAGATTAGAGACTAATCCTTGTTTAATATAGGAGTTTATTGAATAAAGTTTCATACTTTGTAACATCCTAATTCCTCATTTCTTGTTTGCTATCAGGTGCTGACTTGTTTTGGACTAGACCGGGCGTCTTATGATTTTTCATGATCTATACTAGAAAAAATTTTGAGGTAAGATGAGTCTTGTGATTTGGTTGTTTAAGTGCTAAAAATGCTTAATTTTTATTTATTTGTGTTAAATGTGTGATTTTATTCTTTTTCTCAGGTCTGTTGCCATCTTTATCATGGAGGGAGAAACCTCATGGATTAGCCATTCCCTTGATGATATGTCAAGAGAAATCGGGGAGCTCGATTCATTCTCAGAACTCGGTGATGAAGGTAATAAAGAAGCTAATGCAGTTTCTGTGGACTTGATCTTGCCTGACGACTTGTTAGAACGTATCCTAGCATATCTCCCCATAGCTAGCATTTTCAGAGCAGGTTGTGTGTGCAAAAGATGGTATGAGATTGTTAGTTCGGAACGATTTTTATGGAACTTTTCGCAAGTTATATCACAAAAGCCTTGGTACTATATGTTCACAAGCTCTAACGAAGCTATCGGTTATGCCTATGACCCCATACTTCGGAAGTGGTACGGGCTTGAACTCCCCTGTATCCGAGCACCAAATTGGTTCGTTGCTTCATCTTGTGGTTTGGTTTGCTCAATGGACAATGACAGCAGAAGCGAGTTATGCGTCTGCAACCCCATCACGAAGCGGTGGAAGAAGCTTGAGGAGCCTCCTGGTCTGAGGTTTTCCGACTACAGTGCACTGTCAATCTCAGTGAACAGGATATCTCTTGGTTACACCATCTCGATCGTGAAATCTAAGCAAGTCCCTGGAAATTTTTTCCAATGGGACATCTCAATTCACATATATGATTCAGAAACGACGACATGGGTGACCTCTTTGACCGAGGTTTTGACAGGATGGAGAGCTGGGGATGAGAGTGTGATCTGCGATGGCGTTTTGTACTTCTTGATTTACTCCACCGGAGGCGGGGCACCAGAAAACCGTCATGGCCTAATCACATACAACCTCTCCACCCGGTCTTCCCATGGTTTGCTGATAAGGAGTTTCGTGCCAGTGCCTTGTCCTCTTACCTGTGGCCGGTTGATGAACCTGAAGGAGAAACTGGTAATGGTGGGAGGAATTGGCAAGCCAGATCGACCTGACATAATCAAGGGGATTGGCATCTGGGTTTTGAATGGGAAGGAGTGGCAAGAGATTGGGCGTATGCCTCATAAGTTTTTCCAAGGATTCGGCGAGTTCGATGATGTTTTCGCAAGCAGCGGTACTGATGATCTCATATACATTCAGAGCTATGGAGCTCCAGCTCTTCTGATCTACGACATGAACCAGAAACAATGGAAATGGTCGCAGAAATGCCCGGTGACGAAGAGATTTCCTCTTCAGCTCTTTACTGGTTTTTGTTTTGAACCCAGGCTTGAAATTGCCCCCTAAACATGTTTCTTGGCATTAAAGTGGTGATATTATCTGAGATTTCTACTTGTCCACCTCACACCACTCATCCCCACCCCAACTTTTTGTCTTCCTTTTTCCATTAGTTTCAGTTATAATGAAATCTGTGTTTTCAGAAATTAAAAATATTAAAAAAAAAAAAATAATGTACCTTCACTGCAGATAAAGCTGCTCATTCATGACTATTATTGGAATGTTAATTCTTTGCATTCAGAAGTACCAAACAAGTAGATGCAAAGCCTGAGACCTGTTTTGTTATTATATATATATATAATATACATACATACATGATTTGTCCTTTCATTACAGCCATATTTGGTCGTCCTTATTTTCTGGTTTTTCTCCTCCTTTGCGGTAAACATGCTTCCTAGGAAACCTGATTTTCTCACGTAAGCTGCAGACAACAGTTCTCAGTGACTGCTGATCTCTTACAATTTCCAAGAAAAACTTTGGTGTTTGTGTTCTCTCTTTCTCTCTCTAAATTTCTTTTGAAAATCCCTGTTCCTGGTCAAGATTTGATAATTCTTCCATCCCAAAATCCGAATCCAGAGATCAGCAAAAGCTTGCAGATTCATAGTCAACATCTAGACATGGGTTCCCATGCTCTATAGTCAAATTGTTTGGTTTGTTCTTTTAAGCCTTGCTTTCTAGTTTCTACCCTTCACCCGTCTCTTTTATTTTATTAATTCAGACTTAAAATTTAAAATTCTGATTTTAATTTTATTTTTTTTAAATTAATAAAAATTATAATTAAACCAATCAATTTTAATTTAAAATTTTATTTTATTTCAAACTTATTCATAAATTATTTAGATTTTAGTTAAACCCTCGTTTTAAGGCTTTTGGCTATGGAGGAGAAATATTATTTGCAAGTCTTAATCTATGGTTTTTGCACTTGTTATAGCTGCTTTACATCGGCAACGACCACACATAGGTAAAATTATAAGAGTGCTCCTCTCACAACCCGACTCATCCGTATAGGATGAGAGGCCAACTTACCTACATAGACAATTCTAAGAGCGCTCCTAAATGTCTTAGCTCACAAGGATAATTCTGAGAGCACATTTCTCACAATTCGACTCACACAGAAGAATATTTTTAATAGCATTTCTGTATAACTTGACTCGGGTGAGTCAGGCTGTGAGAGGAGTGTGTTCAAAATTATCCTCGTGTACCATGGTTGTAAACGGAGGTGGCTAATTATGTATTGTAGTTGTGGATTGTAGGCAGCTAATCTTATGGTTTTTGCACTCGTCAGCTGCCTTCAATCCATAGCCACGATGCATAAGGATCATTTTAAGAGCACTCTTAAAACAATTAAACAAATGAGTCGGGTTGTGAGAAGACAATCTAACTCGAGCAAAGTACCGAATGATACCAAATTAAGTATCCACCTTTATTAGTAAATCTTAAAAAGCGCATCACTTCTGTTACCCACTAAACTAGCTAACAAAGTTAGGTTGGTTTGTGTTGGATTTACTTTCGAATGGCTTGAAGTAGAAGCATGCTCAGGATGGATGGGAATCCCCCAAGTAAGTTGAAGACCTCGTGTCTATCCCATTCTTGGGATTTTTTATTTTTTTTAAAATTTTTTTATTATCACTTTTTTTTTTTTTTTTTTGAGGGGATTGAGAATTGACGGTCTTGAAGGAGTTAAATTTCAGCACTTGCTGCTTTGTGTGGGTTGGTGGAGAAGTGATGAGGTCCCCACTATGCTTTTAAACGAAGGTGGATTTTGCTTGGTGGAGATGTGACTACTGAAGATCATGCAACAGCTTTTCCTAAACGGCTATCACCTTAGGGCCCCAAAATATTGTTTTTTTTAATCTATTTTTTAAAAGAATTAAAAAATGGAAAAAAAAAAAAAAAGAAGATATCCAAATGGCTTTTTAGGGCATCTCCAACTTAGCATTAAATTAGTCCAAAATGCCAATTTGACATCAAATTTTTTGTCCAACTCAATGCCAAAAGTGGCGATATTTTGGCGTGGATTCACAGTGTCTGTCACGCCATTCCTAACATGACACTCTAGGGATAGCGCAATTGTGCTATCTCTTTTTTTTTTTTTTTTTTTTTGTTAAAAATTTTTTTAATCATAAAAAATAGCTTAACTCTTGAAGCTACTATCGAACTCCGTTGGATCATTCTAAATTCTGACCAATCATTCTAAATTCCGATCAGAATCTCTAACTCAATTTCTAATTCTAACAAATCTTCATCGACGACAATTGAAGGAGGAGGAGCAAGAAACGCCGCCATGCCATGAAGTTGGCGGCCGATGATCTGCCCAATCGCCAATAAGTCCTCTTTAAAGCAGCCCCGCAGGCGATGCCAATGTGGATGCCTATGGATCATACGATTGAATTGGTTCAAAGAGCCAAAACATCTTTTTTTCTATATCCAAAAAAAATTAAAGTCTGGGAATTAGAAAATTTTGGAATATATTAATTAGTGAAAGCATTGTTTGGAATTTAAAAAAGGAATATATGAAGAATATTCCTTATAGAGTAACTTTTGGTGAGTTAGAGATCAACTGTAAAATAAAGTTAAAATTATACTATTTTAATATTAACGCAACTGTAAAATATAGTAATGGTTTGGAGACGGCTTTAGCAAGCTCGTGTAAAGAGTGTGGAAGATCTTGAAAGAGTGGAGTAGAATATCCACATTCAGAGCAAAGGAAACCAAAGAAGAGGTCTTGAATATAATAATGCAAATTTCCAATAGGCTGACTGGTTATATATATATATAAATATTTTTATTAGACTGACTGGTTATATATTGTTAATCAAGTTTGCTGCACCAATAATGGCATAAAATGGGCTCTAGCACATTTAATAATACACCCCCCAAAAAATAATAATAATTAGTATACCTACCTTCAGATGTCTTTAAGAAAATGTGTTACTTCTACTTTTGGGGGAAAAAAAAATGTACTAAAATTTTCGTTCTAAGTTTAATAAAATAATGCTTGTGCATTTATGTGAATATGTGATGGCAGTCTTTTTTTAATAATCTCTTTGAATTTATTCTCTTCGCCGGATATAAAAATATAACCAACTTTTTTTTACATCACACACACACACACACACACACACACATATAAGTCGATAAAATGGAAACTAAGAGAACCAAGAAGTAACACAAACTTGAACTTACTGGAAAACTTGGAATTAAAAGAATTCCAAACCTATATTCTCTAGTTCTTCGTATCCCTGGAATTAAAAATAATTTTTTTTATTTTCTGTTTTTATACTTATTTTTTAGAAGATATTAAAGGCAAATGGTTGTGGAAGTATCTAAAAGTTTTTGGTATACGTACAAAAATGGTGATTTTTAAAAGCACATATTTACTAAATATCCCTAATTTTATCCAATTAGAAAATGTTCATTTTTACAAAAACATAGAATTAATAGTTTAGGTAATTGAAAACTGACAGATTATACAATTGTTAGCAAACCAATAATAATAATAATAATAATTAGACTATTGTTATTCATCACTACAAGTCATTAAAAATAACCATCACAGGCCAAAAAGTAAAAAAGTTGGGTTCCACTTTATTGTGTGGCAGGTTTAATCTGGTATTACACATGTTCTTATTGCATCGTCAATTTTGAAAAGTAGCATTTTTCCAAAATTAATTTTACTGTTAGTTTAATTGACTAACATTCCATGTTAGTATTGCTAAATAAGTTTTTCAATATTATGTCACGGTTTTTTCTTCTATCAGTTAGGCACAAGATTAAAATCTTATGCATAGGTTTGAAGGACAGAAATCTCATTTTCGACTTTGACTTTCTCACTCTAGTCATTGCTTCTCTTTCTGTTACTGTACTTCTTTATTGCTGTACAAACTGTGCTTTAATCTTATCATCACTAGTGATTAATAATCTACTAAAATCAATCAATAATTAAAAAAAAATTCAATCAACCATGAAATCCATTATTTTTATTTTTTATTTTTTGAAAAAAGAGACTCTCTCTCTTCTTTTTCATTTACTCGAACAAAACTAGAGACATTAATAAGTAGGGTTCATCCATGACTATTTTCTCTTGGTCGTACTTCCATTTAGGTAGGTAGCGTTTCGAACTTCTCAGTAAGAAAGTTTGGCCAAATTATTATGAGTTTGCGTACCAAAGTGAAGCTCGCTAATAATTGCAGTGCAGGCAACTTTTAGCCACTCTTTCTGTTTCATCCATCTTCAATTTAAGACTGCATAGTGGTTGATTTGGCAAAGTTAAATGAAATATCAACTTTGAGCTGAACTAAATTTAAGGTTGGTTTGCAACTTTATAATGCCCATGGCTCATATATTATGAAAAAGATATTTACACACACATATATAATAGTCTTAGCAGCAAATATAACTTTTTATGTAAATAATTATATATATATATATGCCTCAACTGATATTGTAAAATAGCATTTATCAATAGAAAATATTACAGATTGATAATATTAATAATACATATCATTATACACAACATTAATCTCATTATTATATTATCGGTCTTGTATAACTTATGAATAGACAGTTTAGTTTGTTTATATATACATACATATAATAAAGCCTTTAATCCCACAATTGTTCAGATAATTTGACATTATGTTTCATAAATGTTACATCTTAAATCTGATGATTGTTCAGATGATGTAACATTATGTTTCATAATGGGTAACATTATGTTTCATAATGGGTAACATTAACATTGTTGACATATAAAATTTTCATTACTTGGTTGTAAAAATTCCAACATAATGGGTAACATTAACATTGTTGACATATAAAATTTTCATTACTTGGTTGTAAAAATTCCAAAACGCAAGTTATTACACATAAAATTATATGAAATTATATATAAATCAACTAGTGATTATATAAATAAAAAGTAAAAAGTGACATTTATAGTACCGATACAATAGTTGAGATGAAGATTCATTTAAGAAAAATTGATACAAATTACATAAAACCTCGAAGAACAGTAATTTATAAATTTTATTTCTTTTTTTAATCCGGTACTTATACTTTTTCTCCTATAACAAATCGAATTTACTGCGTTTGATTAATTTTCCGTGTAGAAGATGAAACTTTGGGTTCATCCTATGTATACAGAACAGAACAGAACAGAACAAAGCTTGCGTCTTTTTAATGGAAAATAAAATGGAAAATACGTCTTTTTAATACACTAAGCTTGCGTTTAAGGCAACCAACTGTCGTTTTGTTTTTGTTTTGATTCCATTGAATGCTATTTATAGTACAATGATGCCTCATTTAGTGTCATTCAGTCATCAATTATGGAACCTATTTTTTGGTGGTTGGTCTTGGTCGTTCTTTTTTCTGCATTACGTGATATCTTTCCCTTAGATATGATACAACATTTTCGCTTTTATGCCTTCCCTCTTGTGTCCAGTGTCCATTTGACATCAAATATAACTTTTCTGTCAAGTTCAAAAAACACAAATACATACTTATATACATGTGTATATATATACATACATATATGCATATGTATATATATATATATATTATTGTCCCTTGTTCGACTGCCCAATAAGTACGATAGGTATATAATATATCGGGAGAAAAAGATACGAACGAAAATAAAGTCAAAAGTGATGAAAAAGAAGATTAGAATGGTTAGAAAAATAAGGAGGATAAAAAAAAAAACCAAAAAAGCATGTAAGGTCCTAAATAGATTGAGAGGAAGAGATAAGAATAAGAATAAAGTCAAAAATGATAAAAAAAAAGGTTGGGGTGGTTATGAAAATGAGGAGGGAAAAAAATTAACAAAGTAAGTAAGGTTCTAAAATAGATTAAAAGGAAAAGATAAAAATGGAAATAAAGTCAAAAATAAGGGGAAAAAAATAAAAGTAAGTGAAAGACAGGAAAGGTCGGGATGGTTAGGAAAATATCGAAGAACAGATACATGTATTATTGTCCTAATTATTTTGAGGTGCATTTTTCACAATTTTCTCTAAATCTGTGGCATCCCTAGATCCCTTATCCTTTGCAGCCGAACTCCAGATGGGCTTGGCTAAACAAAGGCCTGGTTAAAGATCTGTGCATTATTAAATTGGGCCGGAACGATAGCTTTGTGATATTGCTTCTAAAGCTTGAATAGAAGCACAAAGGCGTATAAAATTGCCAAACCAGGCAAATACATCACCTCCTTTCCTAGTGATAGGTGCTAAGTGCTAAGTATTTACTAACTAACAACCCTACCCATTGACAAAATATATTTATATATATATATATATATTACAAACTCGGGTGTCCCATGGTGCTTTTAGCAGTATCATAGTTTATTTGAATTAGAGGGTCTGATCTGAATAGCATGTTATTGTTTTGTGGTATAAAATCATATTGATATGTACCCGAACCGTACTAAAAAAATTAGAAAAATTTTATTTGTCTCTCTTAATTAATCATAATTTTATTATATTCCTGGGACCTTTGAAACACACTCTACCTCTTTTTAGGTCTAACAAACAGTAGAATTTATGACTCTTATAATAAACACATTCAAAAAATAACCTTTAACTTGTTATTTTAAATGTCAAAATCGTATAAAAATATAAATAACCATCACAAATAGATTGACATGATAATATGATTGTTTAAGGCCAAAACCTTAAAAAAAAAAAAAAAACTAAGGTGCTAAGCACAAATTTAATTGAATTTCGAAGTCCCATTACGACTATTGGAATCTCAAATTTACTATGAAATTCCACTAAAGTTTAATCCACTGTGTCTCCTCCCACAAAGATTTGCCTTTGAACATACAACTCGTCCCTTTAGACCCTACTCTAAACTTCGTTGCTCGCCTTTGGACCTCGGCATATCGTCTGAGTTGCCTTTAACTCTTCCATGGACTTACTCCAAATAAAAAATCTGCACAAATGCAGTAGGTTGAAGCTCTAAACGTGAATCACAACATGTGATTCCTTTAATAAAAATTAATAATTAAAAAAGGTCTTAATCTTAGTAAAGTATCTGAATATATTCTTCTAAATTTACAGTCGAATCCCTCTTAAATCAAACTTCGAATTGGATTCCAACCATCAAAATCTTCAATTCGAGTTATAACTGTAAGTTTAATGCCAACGTGATTACAGTTGGATGTCGGATGACGGACGACTTTGTTCTTCAGATTAATTGCATTCAAAAAATTTGATTGGAAAATTAAAAAAAAGAAAATTCAACTCTGTTAATTTCTATAGGTCTTAGATTTTTTTTTTCTCCCTAAATTTGTTTGACAAAATATCAATAAAAGGAATATGAATAAATAAAAAAAGTTACCTGATTCTCATTACCAAAATTTCAGCATAACAAATCCGAATAAATCCAGTAGTTACCTTTTTTTTTTTTGCAGAAAAATAAAGTAGTTACTTGATTTTGATGATTAAAAACTTATCCAAATTTAAAGATACCAGAAACCTTAATAAAACAAATAAAATAAATAACATAAAATAAATCCTAAGATCAACACAAAAATCATATTCCAATCAAGAATAGAATAAAACCCTTATAACTCCCAAACTTTGAAATCTTTGGAAACATTCATGTTCCCTCCAACGTTAAAGAAATGGGTTATTTTCACCAATAACCTAAATTAACACTCGGTCTCAAATTAGATTCTTAAATTTTAATTTTACAAGTTACACTATCTCAAATTTTATTTACTACAATTATGTATACGTTTCGTATGTCAATTATTAGTCAAAAATTGAATGTAAATATAATACTTACATATCACACAAGATTTAATAAAATCACAATAATATGTTTTTGGAAAGGAAACTATACCTCAAAAATTTCTTTAATGATATTATATATCCTTGATAAAAGTACAGTTTACTTACAAAATATCGTATAGGGGTATAATTTCCCTAAAAGAATTTAATCACGACTTTGTCTAATATAAAACTAATGTGATTAAAACATGTTAAATTATGTTTTTTTTTTTCCAGAATAATGATATCATTATCATAGTAAAATTCATGGAATGTAATGTGTAAAATAAAAATTAAGAGTCAATGTAGAATATGATGCACAGTCTACTTTAGAATAGAAGATGATCATTAAAAACCTTTATAAATTCTAATAATGAATTAAAACTAACAACGCCGCTATAATATGATCATTAAAAACCTATATTTATTCTAGTAATGGGTTAAAACTAATAATTGTCACTCTTCAGTGATAGTCAAGACTTCTATTGTGAACAAGAAGAGGAAATTGTGGGAATAACTCCTTTAGTGTACATATTTAGGTCTCATTTGGGGTAATTTTCAGATGACATTCTATTATTTAATCTAAGACTCTTAATTTTATATCTCATTTTATCACTATTCTATTTTCAAAAACTCAAACTTTAAAAGTCTATAATTTTTTCATTTCAAATTAACATGACATAATTCTTGTTTAAAAATGCTCACGACAATCAAAATAAAATCTATTTTATATATTTTTCAAAAACATTTTAAAGTTTTGCAATATCTTGTATATAACGGGACTTTTCCAAAAGTCCTTTCTAAACATACAATTACAATTTAACTTTCAAAACTCATTCTCTAAAAGTCTCCCAAACCAACAGATTTTTACTATGTTGGTAACTTTTTATTATTAAATTTATTATATAAAGGACAACATTTGAGAGATATACTTTTTTAAGGGCATTCTTTAAAAAAAAAAAAAAAATCCCATTGAGATTGTCACCTAGTTTAGCAGGCCTAGATTCTAAAGAATGACAGGTCCATATTAATGACCAAATCTGGGCCAGCAATTTGTTGGGTTCAAACCCACAAGTAGTAGAAGTGGAACAGAAGGGAGAAATGGAAAAGGCACAACAACAAAACAATAGAGGACAATAAAGAAACAGAAGGATGTCTTGCTGTAACCTTAACAATTTCCCATGTCTTTTTTTCTTCCCAAAATTTTTTTATTTCATTTTTTTAATCATTGCCTATGTTAGACAATGGAATGTTTTAAGACGTTTGTATAAGATAAAAAAAGGCTTAGGACCACGTTTTGTCTGGTGAAAAGAATCCCAAACAACATAGGTGGTCCAAATGTGATATTTGTGGTCCTCCCATGAAAAATTTTCAATTATGATTTGGTTGCCTAAGTAGTTTGTTATAAGCTTCTGTCAGTTGTCGTGCATCCTGATGGCCGTGAATAAATATAAATATGATAAATATATTCGGATATATATATTTTTATATATTTAAGCTTAGTCTCATATTCAACGTTCTTGTAAAACAACACTAATAACTTTTTTAAGGATTAATGTAACCATTTCTATGATACATGTTACTTGCACTAATAATTTTAAATAGTAGTATATTATATAGAAAGCTACATAAACTCATATATATTAACTAGTCATTATAATACATTTATTTAGAAAGTTATATTTATTAGATAGATGCAGCATTCAGATATGAGACTCTTCTTCTAAATTTTGAGGTAAGCTTGCAATTAAATCAAATCACTTTCAAGGCGTTTGCTTTTGTTTTCAAAAATAATTTTCCATTTTAAAAAATTTAAAACATGAAAACGATTTCAAAATAATATTTGTTTATTCAACGTTTTTAAAATTATTTTGAAAATACAGTTTTCAACTAAGTTATTTTTTTGGGTTTTTTGAAATTGAAAAAAATTGTTTTTAATTTTTTGTTTTCATTTTCTCCGTCCCCCTCTCTTTCTGTGCCTGTGCAGTGTCGATGACGATGACCATGTCCGATGATAGCTTCCATCTCCAGTGAAAGGCGATGACCATGGACTGGCAACGACTCCCTCGCGATGACAGCCACTGACTCACTGCAACGACCATCGACTTGTGACCCAAATCTTGCCATTGCCACTACCTAAGACTCAGACTATCAATGTCTTTCACTCCTACCCCTAATTTTTTTTAATTATTTTTTGTTATTATTTTAAAATTAAACATAAATATGTTTTTATAAAATACTCACTTATAAAATGAGTTTTTCAAAGTTTTATTTTTATATTTCTCAAAATATATACTCAAAAAATATAACTAAACATAATTTTCAAAAATGATCTAATATAATTTTCAAAACATTCTCATTTTAAAATTTTTTTTTTAAAACAGAAAACATTTCAAAAATAATATCAAACACCACCTTTATTTCACATGTTAGATAAGCTCAAAAAAAAAAAAACATTAGAAAATTCGTTTGCAAACACATTAAATCTTCATGCACTCCAAAAAAAAAATGATGACGACGAAGTAACCAAAAAATATAGAAAAGTAAAGAAAACCCTACTGGTGATAGGTTAAGGACCACGAGTTTACTCTACTTCTGACATGTTTGGCTGGACCACCGGCAAGGATTTTGGCTTCTCAGCGATGCAGCCCTGCCTCTTTGCTTTAATCCATAAATTGTAGAGTTCTTTTTTGCATAGTGTTTGCCCCAAACTTTAAATTTTGAAAAACGGAATCCTAAATTCTAAAATTGTTCAAAATCGTCAACAGGAACATTCAACCATATTTTTCTACACAACGCACCCAAAACTTTTTGCACGTTAACAAGTTGGAATTTGGATGTCTAAATTTCTGCATTTGAAAGGTGTACCCTAATTGTTATGTATTAAATGACATCCGTTTATTGATTGAATGGTATGTTAAAGGATTATCAAACTTTGGTTCCTAAACGTTAAAAGAGATTGAAATCTATCTAACAAGTACTGAAAATTTTCGAACATATAAGCGCAAACTAATGATGTGTTTAGTACACACTTTTAAGTTGTATTACATTTAAATATAATGTAATTTTCTTCCAAATACAAAAGCATTTCGTTCAAATACCAATCACATCATATGTTAAATCCAATACAATCACTATTTATTATTTCACTTTTTCTATTACTTTTATTAATTATATTATATATTCTCTTTCTCTCTCTTTTTTCATTTCTACTTTTACCCATCACATCAAATATTTATTATCAAAATACAATTCAAATATTTTTTACCCAAACACACATTGTATTCAAATACAATGTTAATACTTTTTCTCCAAACACAATTTACGTTCAATGCATTGCATTTGAACGTAATGCAAATGCAATACGTTCACCAAACGGACCATAAAATTTTAATCACACATTCACAACATGCTATGTGTCTACGGACGCCTTCTTTATTAACTTAGAAGAAATCCTTTTAAATTTCAAATCCGAGGCCTAAACCTTTCTTCCACCAATTGAGATATCTTAGAGAGGGATTCAAATAACGCATACATGGGTTCAATGAGTTAAGCACAAAAAAAGCTCACCAAAAGCGGACTTGGCCAACTTGATTCCGTACAGCCAGTGATGGCTGATTGGCTAAACCATTCAACTCCCTTCTAATTCTATCATAAACCCGCATGGCTAAAAAGCTTAATCTTAATCCTCCCTTTTAATCTTCCCCATAAGAGTGTTTAGGCAACCGGATTAACCTTAAAGCCTCACCCACCTCCTTTTAGTCTTCCCAATGAGGGATATAGTTAGCCATGATTATGAATATTAGATTACCGTAGTCAAAGGTCGTAGGGCATTGCATGAAACCAGGCAAAAGGAAACTGTGTGCATGTGTCTCACCATATTATTCCTATTATTATCATTTTGATAAAGACAACATAATATTATTATACTCTCTTAAAATCTGCTTATTCCTCTCTGCATTTGCCACTTGGTTTTAGGATGAGCTCAAAATTGGAACTGTAAAATGTTGAAACTTACCATGCCATGGTAAAAATATCTAAAAAAAAAAAAAAATGGATTCTCTCTGTTCACCATGATCGTAAGGACAAAAAGACACACCGAAAAGGAACAATTAGAGTTACATTTTATCTTACAGATGCGTGTGAATTCCAAAAAAAAAAAAAAAAAAAATCTAGATCTGTTTTAAAATGTTAAAATTTGTATTTTTTAATTCTATCACTTTTAGATAATTTGTTTTTATCTTGATATAATTTTTTTGGGATAGAATTTATCGTTTAAAAATATATATTATCATAAAAAATTCTTAAAAAACAAAAACATAAGAACGAATATTATTAGGGGCGTCTGACTCTGATTGTATTTTTCCAAATGTTTTTGTTTTTGTTTTTTTTCCTTCAAAACTAAATCAATTTTACTTTTACATATCAAATTTTCTATTTTTCATTAAAAAAAATAAATGTTAAAAATCTATAATTTCAAATCGATATAAAATATATTTAATTTAAATTATATAAGATGATAAGAAAAATAAAATAAGAATTTTAAATTTTTAAATTTTTTAATTACTACATTTTTTATTTTCACACAACTTGGTACATCTGTTCATTTTCAATTAAAATATTTCCAAAACTTTAATTGGAGAGTGCCTTCCAAACGCCCCCTCAGTGCATTGATCTCAAGTCCTTTCACATGGTCCCACGGTAAAAGAAGTGAAAAACAAAGGTCCTCCGTCTATGACGGTGAATTCCCTCTCCCTGGACAAATGGAGGAATGATTTGAACAAATGTGTTGAAAAGCTTTTACTTAATATTCATTAGCGTAGCTAGAATTTTCCATCCAACGACCGACCGAGAATAAAAACATTGTCTTAATTGTTAACCAAAAGTTTCATGGAAACAAAAAGAGCCTGGGATTTCAATTCCATCATGTCTTGTCATTACATGGCACATGCTATTATTAATTGGAAAATACCAGTCAGAAGTCGGAATAACTAGCCTCAATTGCCGGCCCCCAAAATTAAATTTTGCATCTCTAATAATAAAGAAAAATGCTATTTATTATCGTTAATGGATCATTTGATAAATATATTATTTTTTAATTATATTTAAATATAATTTATTTTTTAAGTATTGTATTTGGATAAAAAATATTATTTTATATTTGAATGAAGTATGTGTTTCGATGAAAATTATTTTGGAGTTGAAAAGTTAATGTAATAAGTAAAAATAGAAATAAAAAAATTAGAGTTGAAAAGTTGATATAATTGTTTTAAAAAATATTTGAATAGTAATTGTTTTTATAGTACTGTTAAAAAAAATTGTATATTTGAATATAAAACTTTACGTTTTATATAAAATTACATTATTTTTGAATACAACAGTACTAAAAAATATTTATCAAACGAGCACTAAAATTACAATCAATAAACATAACAGCATACCTTAAAATAAATAAATAAATATTACACTATTTCGCAATTAGTGCACAGTAGTTTTGTGAATTGCGATTACATTATCATACCGCAAAAAATAAACAAGGCACATGCTATTATTAACTGATGCAAGCTCAATTGATAGAATTTTTGTATAAATGACCATGGTATCAATTATGCAACTGTTTTGTGTTGTTGTCCAGGGACATTGTTTTAATTATAATAAATCACAATTAGTGGAAATTTTTGTGAAGGAAAAAAAATAAAACTCTTGTTGTAAAATCTTACTCATATACTTTAGGGACGTTTGGTAAACACATTGTATTTTGATTGTATTTGAATGTAATTTTTTTCTAAGTGTTGTATTTGACTGAAAAGTATTTGTTTTATATTTGAACGAAATGTGTGTTTATATGAAAAGTGTTTTAAAGTTGAAAAATTTATGTGATTGGTAAAAGTAGAGATAAATAGTAGAGTTGAAAAGTTGATATAATTATTTTAAAAAAAATTTGAATAATAATTATTTTCGTAACACTGTTAAAAAGAATTGTATTTAAATATAAAACTTTACGTTCGATATAAAATTGTATTACCTTTGAATATAATTAAAATATAAATATTTAATTGTGATCCAACTATTTAAATATAGACAATAAGATCTCGTAATTTTTTTTCCTTGATATACAAAATTCCACAAATTATGGTTAGTTCATTATTATTATTATTTCTTAGAAATTATAGTCAATTTGAAATATAGGCCAAATTTTTAATGAGAGAAATTATTATAGAAAATTTTTTAAATAATGGCAAATAAATAAACTTTAGATGACGGACTAAATGATCAATAAATGATTAAACCCTTTTCACTAAAAAATAATTATTGATCAAACACTAAATGATAATTTAAACAATCATTTAATGATTAAAATCTTTCCACTTTGATCAAACTCTAAACGGTGATCCATACGATTATTTAGTGAATAAACTCTTTCCCTTAAAACCAGTTGGTGATCAAATTATAAACGGTGATCTAAACAACCAATTAATGATCAAAACTCTTTTGCACTAAAAAAAAAAAAAAAAGAAAGAACAGTTATTTGAGTGAAAAATGTGAAAGATGTCACGTGAGGAATTTGGAACTTCCTAGATTTTGATTTGATTCCTTTGCTAGGTGTCCTATCTCCCAATTTTCTTTGCCTTAATTAGTGCTGATGTGTCTTAAAATTTGGCTAAAACTTAGGAACTAAAAATCAAAATAAAAACATTAAAAAAAAAAAAAACATAAACTGAGGGAGAGCTGAAAAAGAAAACTGCAAAAGACTCAGAACAGAACTTTCTGCGACCTGAGACAGAAAGAAATCAACTCCATTACAAGTTGGTTGAACAAAGAGAGCTTCCTTTTTTTTTTTTTTTTTTTTCTCCTTTGGTTCACTTCCAGTTTGAAACTTGAAGAGAAAGAAATCTAGAGAGAGAGAATGGAAAGAAAAGAAAAAGGTGAGGAGAGAGAAGGGAAGAAAAAGCAAGAAGGAGGAATATTGATGGGGAAAAAGTTGAGGTGCGGAGTTTTGGTAGCGAAAAGAGGAGGAGGGCCCTGTACTCCACCACCCAGATGGAGGCTTAAAGAACCCCCAAACAATGTCGACTACTCTGGTGACAACATTGACCAAATAAAAAACAAAAGTAAACACAGAAACAGAAATAAAGAACACAACCTCTTTCCATTTACGGAGTTCCTCAACTTCCAAAATTCACCAACAGTTTCCGCTAGAAAGCTCTGCGCAAATCTCTGGGATTTCGAGTACTCCCACAAATACCCACTTCCCAGAATGCCCAAACGAGCTACCAATCTACGCCGACCACACCAGAACACTGACGACTATGCCAATCATGAAGGTGACGAGGTTTGTTAACGTTTGACACTCTTTTTTCTTTTTTCTTTTCTTATGGTGTTGATTATTGAGTTTTGGGTTTATATTATAGTACATATTTCCCTTTTGTTTGGAACTTAAAAAAAAAAAAGGGAAATTTTCTTGCTGCTTTGGGGTGTGTGGCCCTACTGTTTTCTGCTTGTTTTGTGTTCTTTGTTAATATCTTGGTTTTTCCTCTCTTTCGTCTGAGTTTTTCTTTTTAATTAATGAGGTTTTCTTGTTCTTCCTAATTGCGGAATTTTGTATTATTCGGGATTACATATATTGTTATATCCCCTCCGTTTGATACAACTATTTGCTAACATTTCAAATGAGCATTTGGAATTTAACATTTGAAATGATATAAAATGTTGTTTAGTTATTTAGATGTTTTTCCACAGTGTTAAATGTTTTCATTCAATATGTTTCTATAATAAATGTTTTTTGGCCAAATGTTTCTCTCAAACGGAGTTAAGCATCTAATTTATAGTTACGTCACAAATATTGGGTTCTTTTAGCAATCTGGAATGTTATACATTTTTACAGCCATAATGCAGACAAAATCAATCTATGTTATAGGCTTTGCTGATATCTCCGCTTTGTCTCATTTCAGCCAGCAACTGCAAGCAGCTTGGAGAGAACTTTTCCAGCGTCGTTGATACAATATCGACGATCACTCGAGAGAAGTGATTGCAACGATCACGCACTGCAGCCCCTGTCTCCTGCTAGTTATGGTAGTAGTTCCATGGAGGTGAGCATCTTTGTCTCTCCTGCAATGGATCTTTTTTCATTGATTCACAATTTTTATGTGGACTCGACAATTTCTTACAAAGACAATTGGACTCGTGCTTGAAATTTCCTTCTTGTTAAGTTTTATTCAAGTGCGTCAAAAGTTATAGTTAGTTGAATATGTTTGATACATTGTGAAATATTGTTTGTTATTCACAGGTGGGACCTTATAAACACTCAGTCACTCCCGCTAGTTCTTTGGATTTAAGGGTTAGGATGGGTGGATCGAGTTATGGCCTCAAAACCTCGACGGAATTGCTCAAGGTACTCAATCGAATCTGGAGTCTTGAAGAGCAGCATGCTTCTAATGTGTCTTTGGTGAAGGCAATGAAAATGGAACTAGATCACTCGCAGGCGAAAATAAAAGAGTTGCTGCACGAGCAACAATCGGACAGGAAAGAAATGGATGAGTTGATGAAGCAAGTCACTGAAGAAAAGATGTTTAGGAAGAGCATAGAGCAAGATCGAATAAGAGCTGCAGTTCAATCAGCTCGCAACGAGCTAGAAGACGAAAGGAA
This sequence comes from Antiaris toxicaria, assembly GCA_035233585.1. Classification (NCBI taxonomy): domain Eukaryota; kingdom Viridiplantae; phylum Streptophyta; class Magnoliopsida; order Rosales; family Moraceae; genus Antiaris; species Antiaris toxicaria. The sequence goes on from CP141161.1 coordinate 13,569,264, forward strand.
GTTAAGGAAGCGTTCAGAAGGACTGCACCGGAAGCTAGCACGAGAGCTTTCTGAACTTAAGTCTTCTTTCACGAGCACCTTGAGGGAACTTGAAAGAGAAAGGAAAGCCCGGATCCTGTTAGAGAACTTGTGCGATGAGTTTGCAAAGGGAATTAGTGATTACGAGCAAGAGGTGCGGTCGCTGAAGCACAAGCCTGAGAAAGATCGAGGTGGTGTAGATAAACATGACAGGTTGATTCTCCATATTTCAGAAGCGTGGCTTGATGAGCGGATGCAAATGAAGCTAGCTGAAGCAGAAAATAACATGGCAGAAAAAATCACAATAGTGGACAAGTTAGGATTTGATATAGCAACCTTTCTTCAAGCTAAGCAAGCAGTTGAATCGAGGAAACGTGGTAATTTCTCTCCAAATGAACATTGCTTGCATCGACATTCATTGGAGTCCTTTCCGCTAAACGAGGTTGTAAGTGCACCCCGGCATCTAGCTGAGGAAGATTCTACTGATGTTGATTCACGGAGTTTAGAAGCAAGCAAGAGAGAAAGCAAACAAAGCAAGGGCAGTGATGGACAACATGGCAATGACGCTATGGTAGGTCAGCTTGAGAAATTGGCAAAATCTAATTCCATTAGGAAAAAGGTAAAGTCACAGGAGCTGATCAAGGGCAGTGGACTGTCCGATATGCAGGGTCAATTCAAGGAACATATGACCAGAGCTATGTCATGTAATGGAAGCAGAAGCGAGTTTGCAGATAAAAGCCAGGGTCAAATGGAAAGAGAGAACCTGGAAGCAATAGAAGATATTGGAATCCATAGACTGAAATCAAAACATGTGCTTGATAACTTGAAAAGAAATCGCTCCTTGTCGACAGAAGTCCGTAAGACGCATTCGGAAAGTTACTGCAGGGAAGATTCTTGTATGCAGTCTTTGTTAATCAGTAGTGCTAGTCCAGTACAGAAATGGAAGTCGGAACTGATGGCCTCGGAATTTGAAAAATCAGAATCTTCTTTGAGATGGCCTCAGGACCTAGATGAGAACTCCTTGATGGCTCAACTAATCGAAGCAAGGTTAGACAGAAAAAGGCAATCTCGCTCAAAACCTTCGAAAGGCTTCGTCTAGATTCTAGAAGCTTCTGATGAGAAAACGAAGGTTCTTCATTCGCGGCCGCATCATGCTGAAACTTGGTTTATAAGAGAATATTTAAATAATCTGCTTCATATCTCTCCTTCTAGTGTAGGATCACACTTGTACATACAAATATTATTGTTATGTCCACATTTATTTGAATTCAAGTCTCTGATTTTGGTCAAGCTTCAAGATTTAAACAAGTTTAATTCCTTTGGTGGAATATATGACTTGCCAAAATCCACACACAAAGAAAAAAAAAAAGGAGAAAAAAAAATTGATTAAAATTAGTTAGAAAACAACTCAGTGGAAGGCTTATCTTTTGATCTCTAATATGTAGAAACTGCTTCCTTGTAAAGATTTTAGGTCATTTTTCAATTGGTTTTAGCTGACTACAAATAGTAGTGCTTTTACCTTAGGTTTAAGGAATGGAATAAATAATGCGAATAAAAGTATTATTGTTGTAACATAAAATAAAAATATACATATGGTATTTGTTTATGATGGCAATAACACCAAAAGAGATACAAAGCCAGTACCACCATTACTTGAGATAACATTTTAGTAATTTGAATAATAGTTTGAGATAACATTTTAGTAATTTGAACAATAGTTTTTGGGGAGAATGAGGTGTTGGTTTGCTTTTGATCATGTTAAGGGTGTTTTTGCCACATGCTGATCTCAATGACCACCGCATAGGTCTTCTTGGTTGCATATTGTGGTTGAGCTGCTCAATTTTTACTTCTGACATTGAAGAATACAACAGGGGACTTGTACGACCATGGTTGGGTCCAAATAAGTTCCCCAAGAGCAAGATTGACCAACTCTGACCACTATGGGTAGTAAGCAACCGCAATTAGTTTTACGATACTAGACTGTAAACATTCATCCCAAGACTATGACTAGCCAATCATTAGTATTATAGTATCATCTAAAAGGTCCTATCCGAGCTTTTTCAACCAGAGAAGAACAAGTTAATCAAGTATTCATTCCCAACCTTCACTCGTTCACCTGCAATCCCCATCAACCAACCCATTTGACCCTTACTCCACCACCTTGCTCCGCTAGCATACCATATCCACACTCTAGTAACTTATACCGCCTGATATCTGCACTTAGGTGTTGGCGCCCACATTTCTCCTGCTGTTCTACACCACTTGACACTAAACATACACCACTACCTATATCAGTTGCCATTATAGAGGTCATAGGACACATGGCAATAACAAAATAGGCAACCAATATCAGTGTACCTGACACCAAGGCAGCCCATCCAGACCACTTGAGATAACCCAAACTCGTGGAAACATTTATAAATAGAGGAGTGCCTCACTCCCTCAGGTACATACCACATTCCTTGTCCAAACCGTACATCTCTGCTTGCTCTTTATTGACTCAAGTATCAAAATATCGTTGACAGAGACCCCACTAGTGTCCCCCTCACTCCGAGATGTTCTTCTTCGTTTTATAAGTGATCAGGCAGAGCACGGCGACGTAAGACCAATCACGCTAAGTGATTTCATCGAATATTGTGTTAAGTTTTTGACATCAACAGATCTCACGAAGAACTAACTTTTACAAGAGACTAAACATATTAAAGAAATCAAAACAAGCTAATGAAGTTTGAAAAAAGTGTCAAATCATCTACGGATTGCCAAATTTTGTAATAGAATTATCTTCGTTGGAAATACTTCACAATGAAAATGTCCCACCATCCACCATCAGCAAATAAGGTTGAAATTACGTGAACCCCAATCTTAGTAGTGTAGGGTAAAAAACAATACTCTCTCTCACTTCCATTTATCAGAAGTATAATTCTTGACAATAACCGCACTTGTATTTTACAATTTATAAATAGCGGGGTTGTGTGACAAGAAGAGTGGAATGGCCCCTTTTAAATTCCATCCATAATTCATAATGGTATGGGTAAGACCATTTGAACACCATTGATTTATTTGCACCGATCCATTCGTTCAGTAAGGAAAAATGAGTTAGACAAAAAAAAATTTTTTAGTACTTCAAGGGATATATGTATATATATTATTGCTAGTGACTTGATAAGACAACTTTTAAGTAGCATCTAATTAGTCACAAATCACTTGCTTATCCTGAGAACAATAGGCCATGATATGAATGAAGATAAATATTAAATCTTTTGTGCCCTATAATGTGCCTACCTTGCATTGTCCAGTGATCTGGAAGCAAAATGTTTCTTTATAATCAAGTAAGCATGTCACAATGGGAAGTTATTATTGGCAATAAAAATTTGGGATAAGAATGTTTGAAAACTTAAGCATCTCAATCTTTTTGTTGGAAGTAGTGGACCACTATGGAAAAAGCAACTTAGCATAATATTATTTTTTTGGGTGATGAAGTGATAATGTTACTTCTTTATTCTTTTTGGTTCAAAAAGAAAATGTAACGAATGGTTTTTACGAGGGCTTGCGTATAGTAGTGTTAGCAATCAAAATTTGCCAATAAAACGAAAACTCGACTATTGACTCACCAAGTATAACCATTCAAGTAAAACAGTAACTAAGTTGTAATAAAATACATGACACAAAAAAGATTCGCCTTTAGTGTGAAAGCCTCGTCCTTTTTTACAGAGGGTGCTACTCGACTTAGGAACGCAAATCGCAATTAGGACGTAATTGTGGGACCTCATATCCTATTTATATGCCCTTGAGTTATAATACAAAAAGTTAAATAATATATAGATGATTTTTCTTTAGTTTTTCCTTTTGAATCCCTTTTTAAATCGGGTAGATCTTGTGGTTAACCCTTTTTTAAATGTCCAAATGTCGAATATGATAACCAAATTTGATTCTTAGGTTCGGACTATATTTTTTGAGTTCATTTTTTTTAAGAAATTAAAAAAAATTATAACTAATTTTTAAAAAGTATTTCAAAATTCTATTCTAAACCTTTATTTTAAACGTCCTCGTATTCTTGAATCTTCTTGAGAATTACCTTGCCATCACATAAACTCTGCGTTTATGGCCGACTCCATGACATAGTTTAACTGAGCTTGGTGTTGGTACGACATCTAGTCTTATTTGTTAATATTTGCTTATATTTATGTGTGTGATGTCTTTAGGAACAGAAAATTGTCTCTTTTTTCAAAAATTAAAAATTTTTAAACCTTTGGATAATCTAATTTAAGAACTGCTCCAAGAAATTATGAGTTATTAGTAATTCCAAACTTTACCCTAAAATTTAAAACAAAACAAATAACAGAATCAGGTTCTTTAGAAAGACTACTATTGGAAGGAAAAAAAATCTATAGCGAAAACAAACAAAAAGGAGAATAATGATAACACACATGCAAAAACAAATCACGGTTATAAAAAATCATATTCAAGCCCTTTAATAATAGAAACAAGAGTTTAGGAACTGTCATTTCACGATCTGTAAAGCTGTAGTTATTCTACTAACTTTTCAACATTATAATTTATAGGTATCCACGTTAAAATTTCTAGAAGCGTTATTAAAAAGTTAATCAAATAACTAAACTTCACTGATTTAACTTAATTTTTACTTAATTTATTTTAAAAATTAAGTTAGATCAGACATTTTATTTTATCTTAGTTAAATTAGACTTGTATTAGAGATTGTGGAGGTAAATATAACTTATATTATAAGTTTTACTAAAATAGTTAATGCAGAGATACAAAATAGTGAAAGTGGATCCTATAAAGTTAAATTAAATTAAAACTAATTTAGACAATTTAGTTTAACTTACAAGCTAGATTAAACTAGATCAGCAAATCAAGTGAACCCTAAAATTATAGTTAAAAAAAAAAAAGACAATTCCAATCATAAAAATCTTCTAATTTTTTTTCAATTATCAAAAATTTTTTACAATTAAGGGGATGTTTGGTAAGCGCATTCTGTTCGCATTGTGTTTGAATGCAATGCATTGAATGTAATTTGCATTTGATGAAAAGTATTTGCATTACATTTGAATCTGATGTATGTTTGGATGAAAAGCATTTGAATTATATTTAAGTAATAAATATGTGATGTGATGAGTAAAAATTGTGTTTGAACGTAATGCATTGAATACAATTTGTATTTGGATGAAAAGTATTTACATTACATTTGAATCTGATATATGTTTGGATCAAAAGCATTTGAATTATATTTAAATAATAAATATGTGACGTGATGAGTAAAAATAGAGAGGAAAAAAAAGAGAAAAAAGGAAAGTATGTGATGTAATTAGTAAAAGTAATAAAAAAAGTGAAATAATAAATAATGATTATATTGAATTTAAAATATGGTATGATTAATATTTGAATGTAATATTTTTATATTTGAATAAAAATTACATTATATTTAAATGTATCACGAATATAATATGATAAACAAACTATATATCGTCCCTCCTACTAAATGTTGCTGATCGAGATAACCATTGATGTGACAAAAAAACCCACCAAGTCGATATAAAATTGATTTTATGACCAACTGGAAAAACTACCAATCAAATGGTCAAGGCCACCCAAGCCACTCCTTAAAATGGACCCAGAAATATTAATTCTAGAGCACTAATTAGTCTAAAAATACCCACTCAGGTATATTAGTTATACAAAATTTCAGCCAATAGCGGCCAGTAAAATGGAAAGTTACAAGACAAAGGTGCTCAATCAACACCAATTTTGTTAATAATGCAAAATTTTCACCAATTCTCTTGGACCAAAAAGAGATTCTTTCCTAAATTAATATCAATTCAATAATAAAAATATACATGTTGGCCCTGTTGATTCCTTCTATACTCCCATGACCGTGCCCATGACTGTGCCTATATAAGCACCCTCATTGTTCACCCATTTCTCACAGTCACATCCATAACTTTCTATATCTTTCTTTGTTATTTGTCATAGATGTATGTGTGTGTATATACACAAACACAGCATATATATATATATCACATCTATTATATAGTTTTTAATATATAGGGTATTGAGGTCCAAATGGGGCTCTCTCACTCCAAATCTGAAGGGAAGTGACGGCATTCTGCGGCTGCCATTTCATGAACACCCATGGATGCGCATCCTAGCACACAGCATTCTAAGGGTTTGCATGAAATGGGAGACGAAGTTTCCTTGATCCTTTTTGGTATTGGAGTGAAGGGAGCTCCGAATGGACTCTCTTTATATATATATATATATGTTATTACCGTTTATATGTATGTAATTACACTTTTGTCAATAGAATATGAAGAGGGACGATTAGTCATCAGTTTCTTTTTACGGTCGTGATTAAGAGAATTATAATGATACTGAAAAATGTATATATTACAAGTATAGACTCCAATCTTAGCATTTTTATCTTCAAATAGCCACTTGAAAGTAAACTCAAATGTCATATGCCCATTAAGGCCACCACCTTAGTGGTGTGTGAATGTGTGTACATTTTTTATATGAATATACATGTGTATGTATTCTATTTTATCTTGTTGACTCAATGGTTTGTTTCATTTGTGTAGACAGGTTACTTCGGCAAATGGCTACTCTTGTGTTGCGCTTGCAGATTGATGGCCGGTCAAAAATATATATATATATCTTAAGGAAGCAAAAGATTATGGAAGTGAAGCCATACATTTTGTTTCTTCTTTTTATTTTTATTGTTGTCGTTTTTTTATTAGTCTTAAGCATGCATTTTGACCCATGAAAATAAAGAGATAGCAATAAAAAATAAAAGGTTAAAGGGTGTGTTGACCTTAAGTTTGATGCCCAGTTTCATGTGAAGTTTGTTCATTGTACACGCTCATAATGGGCTTTGGATCTATTGGCCTTATAGTATTTTTGTTTCTCTCTTGAAGATGACAAGGAGATGGTGGTGGAGAATTCTTTCTCATCTCTATCTCCTGTCTTCAAAACTACCTACCTCTTCATTTTAAAACCAAAACTATAATAGAAATTTACAATAAATATACACCAAAATCAAAAGTTTTACGAAATAAATCAAATTTAAATCCATGCAAACTAAATATTAACAATGAAGCCAGAAAAGTGTCAAATAAAAAAATTGTAAAAAAAAATTGAAAACTAAAATAACAAATAACTGACTTATACTAACTTGTATTAGCAGTAATATCAACCCTTTTCCATTGCCTTTATGTTTTTATCATAAATATATAATTATACGAATGGGCTTTTGTCCGGTAGTGCGGTGCTGATGCGGAGACTAGAGATGTTAGAGGCGGAGCAACGTGTAGGAAGGCTGACGACCAGTACCCTGTTTTGAAATGACTGAAACGGCAAGAAAGTCAAAGACATGGCAGGTGGGGGAAAAAATCAAACATTAAGTAGAGAGGATATGAAGTAAATTCAGCCATTAAAAAAACGCGTGATGTAGGATTGTACAAGAGTTACAGGCATATATGTTTTATTGATTCAAACTCACAGAACGTTTAACAAACGCATGATATTTCAATTACATTTTAATATAATTTTTTTAAATATTATATTTTATTAAAAAATATTTATTTTATATTTAAATAAAATATATGTTTGGATAAAAAATTTTCCAAACGTATGATATTTCAATTATATTTAAATAAAAATTTTTTTGAATATTATATTTTATTAAAAAGTATTTATTTTGTATTTGAATAAAATATATATTTGGATAAAAAGTATTTTAGAATTGAAAAGTTGATGTGATTGGTAAAAATAAAAATAAATAGTTAAGATTAAAAAGTTGATAGGATTGTTTTAAAAAATTTTTGAATAGTGATTTTTTTTGTAGTACTGTTGAAAATGATTGTATTTGAATGTAAAATTTTACGTTTGGTATAAAATTGATTTTTGTTACACTAAAAAACGTTCTCTTAAATTTTGATTTCAGTTTTATCTTTTTCTTAAGTTAATAAAAATTATATTTAATTTAATCAATTTAAATTTAAAATTTTATTTGATTTTAAACTCAATTCCCATATCATTTAAACTCTATAATTATAAAAGAAAGGTTTTTAAAAATTATATTTAATTTAAATAGTTTGGACTAAATTTTTTTTTTTTTAATTTCAAGCTCTATTCATTCACTGTTCAAACCTTATAATTATAGAAGAAAGGTTTTAACCTGTGAAAAAGTGTAATTAAGGTGTCTCTTTTAGAGGAAAACTTATAAAAGTAGTGGCTCCACAAAGGAAAACCCAAAATCCAAACACGGGGCTGTTGGAGGCTCGACCTCCTCAGTGCCACGGATGGCATGAAGATGAACAAGAAACTCCTCTTAGAAAGGCCAAATCTGATCTCATGAAAAATCAAGAAGAGCTTACTAGGGATAACGTAAAAGAAGCAACAACAACAACACCCCCTCAAAAGCCCAAATATGGTTGTAGAAGTATAAATGAAATGATGAAAGCCTTTGATTTGTGTTTACTTTGTGTGATTCCTTTCTTGTTTGTCTTTGATTTTCGGAGAGGGCTGGGCCAAGGCGATCATACCGGATTCCATGGCGCTACATTGCCAAAGCTTAAGGCAAGAAACATTGCAGAGTGCATAGAGTCCTTTAACTCTTTCAGGGAAGAATAGTAATGTAGGGGAGTGGGTCCCACTCATGCAGACAAAAGAGTGGTCCTTGTGTAGTTGTTACAATTATGGAGTTAAAATTACAGAGTTTTTACTACTTTGCATCTCTGCATCCCCACCCACCTATCACTTTCAAAAAGCATATTAATTTGCTCTTTACTCTCATCTTCTAATCGTAACCTTCCATCAATCATCTGTCGATTACGCTTCATCGACCAGATTCATCCACCAACCATACCCGAGACTTTTCCTATAAATATATGTAACATGTATATACGAGGTGAAGGCATGGTGGGCGTGTTTCCCATGTCCATATCCCACTTTCAATTTAGATAAAAATTTTGGACTCGTTCTCGTTTCCTTCCCTGAATATTTGCTCCTATTGCTGTCCCATTGAAGTGAAGCTCCATGGGAGCCATCTTGATGAGTAATATTGTCATTCCTATTATCTTTTTCCAATTTATTTGGGGTTTTGTTTTTTTGTTTTTGCTTAACTGAGGGAGGGGTTTTTAATGTACTAATTCATACACCTTGCGTGCTATGACAATATAATATGTCTATTCTCATATCTCACAATTCCACCAAAAAAAAAAATCACATATAACAATTCGGTGATAATAAAAAATAATTATTATCATATCTAACAAGTATATTAGTCAATTGTGATATATCTTTCTTTTTTTCTTTTCAATAAGAAAAAAGAGATTAGTAGTATCCTTACGCTATCGTCCTAGTAGTTATTGGGTTAGCACACTGGTTGTATTGATGGGATAATAAAAAAACTTGATTTTAGATCTTTACAGTTAGCAAACCATAGGTTTTAAGAGTAAGCAATACATAATTTTTTGTACCAAAAGCTAGACTTTTATGTGTGATACAACTCAAATTTAAGATCTAATAATAAAAGTTCTGAATAAACCTTTTTTGCTATCATATCATCACCACCAGTGGGTTTTTTTTTTTTTGGTAAATGGTCAATTATGATCTTGTACATGTACACATTGCACTCAATATATAATATAATGAGTGGACAGCATTCAATTTTATTTTATTTTAAAGAAATTCAAATTTAAAATTTTAAGTGTCATCCATATTTAATAAGAAAAACAAACTTTACTAGGTAGTTAAAAATCTAAAAACTATCTTCAAATTCAATTAAAAATATACTTTCTTTCCTGATATGTTTGCTAAATCATAAAAGAATTTAATGAAAAAGAAATTGGAAAGTAAAGTAAACTAGTAGAAAAAAGAATCATTCATTTTCCTTTCTAGTATTTACTTATCTATTAGATGGTGTAAAAAAGAAACAATATCAAAAATTTATAGTGTCTATTAAATTTAGCAATGTTAATTTTATCAATATAATTACTAAAATATTCTTTTATATAATCAAACAATTATTAGGACATAAAAATTTATTAAAAATATACAACTAAATTTGATGTTTACTTTTGTTTTTTTTTTTTTACAAGAAATCAATGCCAAAGGAATCCTTTTTTCATTGTCTATATCGTATGAAACGTATAAAATTCTTGTTTTTCATTTTATGAATAAAACGTGTGATAAAATAAGAAAGGTAGTTTTAACCTTTTCTCTTCAAAGTAAACTTGCCCTTGGGGTGCATGGTATTGGAACTATTTTCTGGCACTAAGACCAATTCGAATTTCGCACCATGTTGCAAAGTAATATATGACTTTGGCGGTGGTAATATAGTGCAGAACCTGATGTTCTGAAAATGAGGAGTGGTTTTGCACAAGCCTTAAGTTTCCTTTTTCTCCGTTCACCAAAAAACTTAAAAAACAAAAACAAAAAACAAAAAACAAAAAACAAAAATGATTTGACTTGTAAGAAAAATATTTGGGAACGTGCATCAAGCAATCCCACGGTTTCCTTCCTGATTCGTGGGCCAAAATTTCTCCACTACTGCTGGACTTCAAGCCCCTCTTTAAGCCAAGCTTTTGAGCAAGTTGTGGACGTCTCTGACAGCAATTTTTTTTGGCTGAGTTTGGAGTGTTATTGAGAGTGTTTTATTTTATTCTCTTCTTGTATTTTTCATCTCATCTTTTCATTTTTAGAATTTTGTGAGATGAATTATAAGTTAGGTTAGACATATTAGTGAGCTTAATGAGGAATTCATACATTTAGCTATTTAATTTGAATTTGATTTTCATGTTTGTTTTACAAAGTTTAAATGTTTTAGTGGATTAAATTTCTTTATATTATTTTTTTTATTATTATAAATTTTTTGTGTCAATTTTTTTATATAAATTCAGTCATGTTTTGTTTATGTAATATTATCATATATCTATTTTGATATAATTTGTTTTATAAGTTGTTTTTCACTACAAAATTGTTAAAAAGTATTTTGTCGATTTTGGATAACTTGTAATAAGAAATTCATTTAATTCAAACATAAGATATTAAATCCACTCAAACGTATTTGTTATTTTTATTGAACTTAAATTTAAAATTTTGCGGTTACTTGCTTGAGATGTGAAAATTATAATTGAGTCATAAATTGAATATTAGATTCAAATTAGAGAACGAAACATAAAAATGATTCATGATGTCTCACCTCATTTATAATTGAGTTTTTCTATACTTAATTCTCTATTTCATATTTCAATTATTTTCTCTTTCTAAATAAAAATACTTCAAAAATATTTTCTTTTTTTTTATTATTGTTTTATTTCCTTGCCTTTCTAATGTTTAATTCCACTAATTTATTTGTTTGTTTTGTTACCTACCTATAAATACTGTCGCCTAATCTGTATTCCAATCAATCGCTTTGTGAGTATATCTTTGGGTGTTAATCATAGACTAAATATTTAGTCAATTGCAAATGAATAGTATAATTTAAAAACATTAAAAATAAATAGCATAATCAAATTTATAAATTAATGATATACTAGTTTTACCCTTCTCCCTCATACATCCCCACCCCCACCCCCACACACTCTCTCTCTTTCTTCTATCTCTTTCTCTTTCTCTGTCTCTTTTCCCTTCCTATTTCCTCACTACCCCCACCCCTACCACACCCTCTCTCTTCCATTTATCTCTCTTCCCTCTCCCTACAATTGACAACCCCATTCTCTCTCTCTCTCTCTCTCTCTCTCTCTCTTTTGTACCGAAAATAGCCATCGTCGATGGCCCACTGGAGTGGAACTTCATGGAGATAGTCAATCATCATTGTCTTATTTAACCACAGCATCCTCCGATTCCTAGCTACTGCCATTGTGATCGTGATTGGGAGGCCAAGATGAGGAGATTCTCTATCACGAGGTGATATCCGAAATCATGAGGCTCCAACCACTAGGAAAATCTCAAAGCTCCAGTAGTCAGGGAGAATAGCAGCAACTTCTGGAGTAGTCCTTGTTGCCAGAAAAGAACAACTTCTCCAAAATCATGCCTCTCCACCATGATCTCTCCCTCGAAAATATGAAATCTCTCCCTCGCGAGGTGATCTCCCAGACAACGTGTGATTTCTTCATCTACGTACTCGATTTCGTTGTCGTTAGATCTGCGAACACTATGGTTGGCCTCAAGTTTTCAAGCATGGTTGCTGTCAATGTTTGATCTGGTGGTGGCAATGGATTTGAGGTTAATTTGGAATTAGAGTTAAGGTTGTTTGATTTGGTATATGATTTAAATTAGATATAAATTAAGTGTAAATACTGTATTTATATTATAAATTGACTATAAATTATTGAAGGGTATTTTTGAAATTCTAAATAATGTAAATTTAAATTTACATTTGAATATATTATTTACTATTAAATCAAAATTTTTGGCTAATATATTTTTATTCTCCCTTATTTTTTGCCATTTTCCTCTTTCACCCTCCATATGATTAGCCTTGATGTGGCTTTATTGCAAATCTTGCAACAATGGCCCAAATCAGCCCAATTTTGCAACCCTATTAGGTCAGTAGCAACCCAATAGATTGTTAATGTTTAGAGCCTTCTTAAGAATCCCCACCACATTAGACTTTACACGAAATGGCTATTTTAGATACCTTTTTATAAAATAAACACTTTTAAACTTATTTGTAAATTAAACAAAAGTTAAATTGCAATATTTTTTTCATTCCCTATTTACCCTTTAATTATTTTGTGATTAAGTTTTAAAAATATTTCATTTCCTTTTTAAGGGGAAAGATAAAATCTAAAATGTATTAAATTACTTTAGTTTTAATAGCTTTTTCTTTCTATCATTTTTTTTTCCCCTTGGAATAAGTTGTCCACAGTCTTTTTCAAATTATATATGAAGACTGTACTACCCCTTGTTGATTCCGAAGGACGGAGGAGGCTAAGTTAGCCAAAAGATAGTTATGGTATTTTGATTTCGTTACTTATTTTTTAATAAAATAAGAATAACAAAAATATGAAATGGCAAGGTCATTATTTTGAAAAAAATAAAAAATAAACCTCACTTTCAAAATGACAAGCTCATTATTTAAAAAAAAATCACTTATCAAAATGGCAAAATCATTTCTATTCCGTTTCATTTTTATTGCTTGAAAGCATAGTATTTTTATTTATATAAAAAATTTAGAATCTTTTTAATACATATTATGGTAGGCATGTGCGTATAAAGTAAGCATAAGAATTGAAAAAATAAAATAAAATAACCATTATTATTGGATTTCAAAATAACGATATTAGTGGAATATTGTTTTATTTTTCATTTTTTAAATTTTAAAAATTAATGACCCTATTTTATTGAGGGATTTTGATATTTATATATGGGTATTTTGGTCATATTCTGTTTTGCTTATTGTTGTAAATAAATTTTTTTTTAAATGATTATTAAAACATGGTGTCTAATTTGGCCATCTATGAAAATCACCCAATCCATATTACAAGCAAAATGTGGCTACAATATAATTGGTAATGGGAACTAATATTTTTTTTATAAGAAAAAAATGATTAGCGGTGCCCTCACACTCCCATCTTAGTATTATTAAGTAAGTTTACTGGTCATACCGGTGGGATGACAAGGAAATGACTTCAAGTCTTAACAACTAGCAGACCTTAAGTTTTAAGAGTAAAAAAACATATGGTTTTTCTTGTCAAAGGCTAGATTTTTGCTTGCACCGTGGCTTGAACTTAAGATTTGATAAAAGTGAAGGTTCTAAGTAGGCATACATTGCCATCATATTACCATTATCGGTGGTGTGGTAAAACTAATCTTATACTTCAATAAAAATGCATACTAATTATTTAATAATTAAATATAAAAGATAAATATAAAGTTCAATGAAGGTCTATATATAAAATCCTCGTGTCAATACAGGCAACACAAAAAAAAAAAAAAAAATAGGGGGAGTTTAGGGGAAATGCTTGGAGACTTATTTTTGGATTGGAAAAAAGTTATTTTGAAAAATGTGTTTGGAGGGAAAAAACTGTTTGGGATGAAAAAATAAAAAATTTTAAAAATTTTTTTAGAAAAAAAAATCAATATGGATATTGTTTCGTTTCTCTCAAAATTTTATACAATTTAAAAAAAATTATCTTATTTGAACTCATATACACAAAGTTATGAACTTTTAAAATTTGGAGTTTACTGTAAAATATTAAAGATATAAATAATAAAAAATAGTAAAATTAGAAAAAAATAATAATTTTGAATATTTCTAAAACTAAGACCAGTCGACCTTAGAGTTCATTATAAAAGAATAAAAAACAATGTCAATTCTTGATACTTGGCTTCAGCAGCTTTGTCAATGATAATTAAGGCTCCTTTTTTATGTCGTGATTTTGTAGTCCTCCTTTTTTTTTTTTCCCCATTCTACTTCTAGCTAATAAACAGGTGATTTCTAGTTATCATTTGGATTGCAAATCTTATACTCTGTTTGTTACAGTATTACATTTATATTGTGTTTGAACGTAATATAATTTTTATCTAAACGTAAAAGTAATGCATTTAAATATCAATCACATTATATTTTAAATTTAATATAATCATTATTTATCATTTCACTTTTTCTTTTATTTTTACTAATCACATTACACACTCTTTTTCTCTCCTCCCTTTTTTTTCTTTACTTTTATCAATCAAATCACATACAATATAATTTAAATACTTTTCATCCAAACATGTATTATATTTAAATATAATATAAATATTTTTCATCAAAATATAAATTATATTTAAATATAATACAAACATAATATATTATCCAAGTACTACATTAATTTTCTTCCTTTTTTTCTTTCCTTTTTAAAATAAAGGACTTAAATTCAACAACTTGTAATGATGTCATAACTTCAATTACCTATCTTTGTTATCAATCACTAATAAAAGTCAACAATGGTGTTTCCTTATTGAAATTGCTACAGGCAGCGTATAAAATATTATTTTTTATTCATAAATATGTAAAATATTGTTAAATTAATTAATTGTATGTTCAAATAAAAATACGTGAGTTAAGACCCTAGCATTACTCTTTCTTTTTCCATTGATGCGTTATCCTTTGAACATTGATATTAGAACATTGATCCATTGTCACCGATAGAAAGCGGGTGTGGGACTTATAAATGAGGTCCATATTTTATTAGTATTGGTGCTTAGTACTAATGGTCGTAAGTTTTTTATTTTTATTTTCATTCTATTAGAATATTTATGGGGTGTTTGGAGGTATTTTAGAGACAAATTTTAGACCTTTTTTTAGTATTTTTTTCATTTCACAATCACTTTTACTTTTCATATATCTAAAATTCTATATTAAATTCAAATTTTAAAAGTCTATAACTTCACATACATAAATCCAGATAAGATGATTTTTTTAAATTATATAAAATTTTAAAAGAAATATAATAAAATCCATATTGATAATTTTTTTCAAATAAATTTTTAAAATTTTATACTTTTTCATTCAAAACAATATTTTTTCTTACCAACACATTTTTCAAAGTCTCTTTTCTATAGTCTTTAAAACACATATTCCAATTCTCTCTCAAATGATGTGAAGACGTGTTTGCCACTTTTCTATGAATCCCCCGGTAATTTTTTAAAACCGTTGGGATCATTTTGCCCACAGCAATTTTGCAAAACCGCTTCCCGATGATGCTAAATCCACTTCATAACTTAATTGCCATATATAAACAATATCCAAAAAAAAAAAAAAAGTTTTCCATGCATAAAAAGGTCTAACCATTTAACGGTCAAAGAGATTCCATCATCAATCTTCCACCATCACAAGGAGTTGATCAACCGTTCAAAAGTACACTAATTTATTAGCTGCTTCTTTGCTATAGCACTTCGTGGATGACAAGTTGCAAGGGAGGGCAAAAAAAAAAAAAAAGGACACCAATTTCGTTTTGTAACGCGACTTTTCATTTATTAACATTTGAAAGGGAGATCCCAAATCCAGATTTACCAATAAAGTTCGAAAAAGCGGTATCAACGAGGGGACCCCCATGACTAGCCTATAAAATTGAAACCCCTCCTGCCTCCTCTAGTAGTCCCATCACCATCTTGATCTAGCTAGATAGTAGGCACAATTTGATCATGAAAAGTGCTTAATCAGAGAGCTCCCTTGTGCTCCAACACCGAAAGGACATGATCGGAAGGCCGCGGCTGCTAGTTCATGGGTACCCCAAGGCGTTGAACATCATGGTGCATAGCCTAAGGGTTTGCATGAGCTCGGAGACGAGGCTTCTTTGATCTTTTTTGGTTTGGGGTGAAGGGAGCTCTCAAAATATCACTTCTGATTTTCTTTTATGCCTTTTTCCCTTCTTTAATAAGGTTATTTTAGGATTTGTCAGTTTCTAATTGATTTATCTTTTATAACTAGCTAGTAAATATATTGTTTGTCTTGTAGAAGGAATATTATTGATCTAACGATAATCTCAACTGTAATCTCGTTGATATTATATAAGAATAATAACGTGATTTCTTTTTTCTTGCAAGGAAATTATTTATCCGGGGAAAAAAGAGTCATTTGTTATAAAATGGTAATATGTAAACTTGGCTACTAATTATTTTTTATATATGTTGTAATCTTATGAGTATTCTTGTTCTTGACACCATTTAGGTATTAACGAAAAGGGTTTTTTTTTCTTTTTTTCTTTCAGGGAACTAGCAGTGGATTTTTTTTTTTACATAAAGTTTCCAAGTTTGTAACTGCCATTCTTTTGTGGAAACGTCAATATGTATGGAGCTTTTCTTCTATCTTTAAAGTTGAATAAAATATATATATATACAAAGATATATCATATTCCCTTCTAATTTTGGTCGGATATTGTTTCAGATCAAAGTCAAATTGTAATAGGTGCCATTTATCATAAATAAATGTAAAAATCATCCACGATAAATCTACACCTCGTTAGTACTTCTTTACAAATGTATAGCTCAAATCCTCTCATTATAAATTTAAGTATCAAATATAATAATGATAATAAACAATTGTAAAGTTCTCAAAGCAAAACTCAAATGGAGGACAAAAAAAACCAATTCTTTTAAATTATAAGGAAAATTAACGATAAAAATTGTATTTTTCCTCTATTAATAGATGTTACTATTTTAATTGGTAAATTAATTTTTTAACAATCTAATATATGATTGTCTGTAGTAAAAATTTACAATGCGTGATACATAACTACTTCCAATCATAGTTTCTATTATTAGAAAGTTAATTCAACAGTCAAAAAATAGTACTTATACGTAAGAAAAAAGTACAGTTGCTACTATAAGTTTTGTCTGATAATTCCCACTTTAACCAAATTAAGGTTTTCTCTCTTTTTCTTCTCTCTCTCTTGTTTGAAGAGAAAAATATAAATCCACCCCCAAGATTTCCTTGACAATCCATATAGTAATGTCCTTATTTATTTTATGGTCCAATCTAAGGGTCATTTCCTCGCCAATTAGGGTTTTCTCTCCTATATACATAAACACTCTTTTAAACCCTACAGCCACTTCCAATTTTCAGCCTTTCTCTTCTCTTGACTCTTTGTACAATTTTTATCTCTTCTTATTTTCTCCTCTCAAAGTCTCAAACCAAAACAATTTCTTTGCTATAGCAATTCATGATTGACAAGTTGCAAGGAAAACAAAAATGACACCTATGTCATTTTGCGACACTAAGTTTCATTGATTAACATTTGGACAGGTAAATCCCAATTCTAGATTTTCCATAACTGCACATTAAAATGAGGTATTAACTAGAGCACATGACTAGCCTATTAAATGGGAACCGCTTCCCTTAGTTCATCACCATCTTAATATAGCTACCCAGACACACACATGCGGTACAATTTGACCATGAAATGTGCATAATCGAGAGTTCCCTTGCGCTCCAACACCAATAGGATGTGATTGGAAGGCGTGGAATATCATGTTGCACAGCGGTGGGATTTGCCGTTTGCATGAGGCATGAGCTAAGAAACAAAGTTTCTTTGATGATCTTTTTTGGTCTGTTATAAAGGGTACTCTCAGAATATCACTCCTCATGATCCTTTTCCTTCATATTTCCTCCTTCTTCTATTGGGTCATTTTAGGGTTTGTTAGTTTCTAATTGATTTATCCTTTATAACTAGCTAATACGCTGTCTGTTTTGTAGGAGTACTATTGACCTAATATTGGTAATTTGGTCGATGTTGCATGAGTAGGGATGACATGGTTTCTTTATTCTTAAGGAAATTACTCAGTTGGAAAAATAGAAATTATTTGTCTTAATTTTTTTTTGAACGGCATGTCTTATAATGGTAATGTAAACTTGTCTACTAACTATTGTTATATTATAATCTTATGAACATTCTCGTTTATTGTCACCATTTAAGTATTAAATAACGAAAAGTTTTTATTGTTTCAGGGAACAAGTATTGGATTTTGCTTTCACATAAAGTTTCCAAATTTTTGACTCCAATTCTTTTGTGGAAATATGTATAGAGCTATTCTTCCATTATTGAAATTAACTAATAATTCTAACATTTTTTGGTAAATTGGTTAAAATTTTTTTTTCTTTTTGCTATTTTGAAAAGGAAAAATCTGCAAAGATGGATCCTGTTCCTTTTTTTTTGCTAGATTGTTAGCTATCCAACATTAGGTCAATTTTGTAATGGGGCCATAAACCATGAAAAAATCTAAAAATATTTTTTGAGAAGGAAATTTATTCAACCAAAAAAGCGAATATTACTATTATAACACATAAAGAATGATTTCACCAAATAAAAATCTAGATCCTCAAAAGAAAATTGATAATGCCAAGAGAGAAGGTGAATGCCTGAGGCCTAATTATGGGAAGGACCTCGCATTGCAAATCGAGCATTCAGCTGGCTCTTTTCAAGAGAGGGCCAAAAAAATCAAAACGCTAGAGCCATTAAAAACATCACCTCAAGATAATTTGAGTGAAACAAAATCTAGCACACCGTCAAGACACATAAATTACTGTAGTAGAAATAATAGCAATGTAAAAATATTAAGCGATAAATATATACCTAATTCATATCCATTTACCTATCATGTAAAATTAAAATCCTCTTCCTTCAACTTTAACAACAACAACAATAATAACTGTAAAACTCTCAAAGCAATATAAAAGGGTTGTCAAGAGAAACCCATACATTTAAATTATATAGAAAATTAAATTTTAACGATATAATTTGTAAGTAGGCGTTTGGGACACAAATTTTTTTGGCATTGCATTTAAATGCAATGCAATTTTCCTCCAAATACAAAAATATTTCATTCAAATACCAATCACATCACATTTAAATCTAACACAATCACTATTTATTATTTTACTTTTCTATTACTTTTATTAATTACATCATATATTCTCTCTCCTTCTTTTTTTTCTCTATACTTTTACCCATCACATCACATATTTATTATTAAAATACAATTCAAATACTTTTCCCCCAAACACACATTGTATTCAAATGCAATGCTAATGTTTTTCCTCCAAATACAAATTACATTCAATACATTGCATTCAAACGCAATGCAAATTCAATACGTTCACCAAACGAACCCTAAGTATTTATAGTAAAAGCTTGAAACTCGTGATATGTTATTGGTTTTAGGGATCATAGATTATATATTAAGAAATTAATCAAATGATTAAAATAGTAAAATGACAAATAAAAAAAATGAAAATATATGCAATTGTTATCGTAAGTTTTGTTTTATAAGATAAATCATGATAAGTGCAAAATTACTGAAATTTTTGCTTCTAATTTATTTCCTGAAAGCTTTCTTTAATTTTTTTCCTTGTCAATAATTTCCCCTTTTTTTCCGCTTTAATTGGCGGAGCTTTCTAGAATTCTTCTTAATTGACAGCTGATTGTGATTTTATTTTCTATTTTCTGTACTTGATGTTTTATACTATTGGCTGTGGCAAGAAAAATTTCCTCTCTTCGAGAAGGAGACTAGCTAGAACACACCCAATTTAAAATATTCGAAATGTGAAGTTAAGAGGTTTGATTATATTTATGTTATATTTGAATATAATATATTAAATATAATATATATTTAAATAAAAAATATTTATATTATATTTAAATATAATGTTTATTTAAATAAAAAGTATTTTAATTGTTTTTAAGTATTAAATATATAATATGATAGTAAAAGTAAAGAAAAAAAAGAATATATGATATGATTAGTAAAAAAAAAGTAAAATAATAAAATAATAAATAATAATAGTATTGAATTTAAATTATGATATGATTCATATTTAAATATAATATTTTTGTATTTGAATGAAAATTATATTAAATTTAAATACAATACAAATATAATATGATAAATAAATGAGGTATAAATTATAGCGTGAAATCCTTTTTTTAATTAGACTATCCCCATGCATTTCTCAGTTAATTTTATATTTATTATAAAAAAATATGAAAATAGTATTATTTTTACTTTATATTTGAATGTGTAATGACATTTATAATATTATAGATTTTGTCACTATTGCTATGCTTTATAACTTATTAAAAAAAGAATTTCTAACATATAAGTAATTTAAAACAAAATTATTATGGTAACATGAAAAAATCAGGATAACAATCAATAAATTTAAATATTAAATTCTAAATTAACTTTTAGTTTGTGATAAATTTGTTATAAGATTTTATATATGATAATTATAATATAAAATAGCATTATATTAAAAAGTAATTTTTTAATTTTAATATTAAAACTTATTATTAACATGATAACGTAATATTGTATTTTCTATAAAAAAATGATATTATATTAAAGATTCACTTATTTTTATCCGGTGATTCTTTTTATTTGGTAAAGCAAGTATCATTACATCCTATTCCTATCTAAGCAAAGTTAATTTTTTTCCATTCCTTTTCTTTTCTAAACAAAACGCGACGAAATAGTTTTTAAATTTTATTATTACATCGTTGAATTCTAAATTATCATCATTTGATTAATGTTAGGGGACAAGAGAGGGGACATAAAATGGTTTGGTATATGTTGGTGGTATTTCCATTTATTCATATTAAAAAAAAAGATAAGGATGTAATAGGAACTCAAATATAATATTTATTATAAATATTTATTTGTAGGCAATAAAATGAGATTTTATGGCTGAAATATATTGGTGTATGACAATTATAATACACCAGAACTTATGAAATAATGACTAAAAAATTTACAAAAAAAAATTCAAAAAAAAGAAATTAAAAAAACCAAAAAATTCTAGCAGCCCATCCTCGACCTTCCATGTCGACCTCCCCACCCACACGGGCCCACACACTATTGGAGCTCGATGGATCAAGAGCTCTCATGCCCCCAAATCTTGATAGGAGGAAGGGGCCGTGGCAAGTCTGCTATGTGTTTGTCATTCGTGGATGGGCAAGGCCACCTCCCCCATTCCTTTAATTGTACCCCTCAATCCCCTTAATCATTAGAAAACTAACTGATTCATTGTGTAGGAGCAGCATTTTCAAATTGAAGTTGTCAGTGAATTTTCCGAGGTTAAGATCATAAACCTTCAATTTCAAATCGGCTTCCATGGTGATCATCCCAAACATAGACGGATGCGCAAACAAAACTCCTGCCAGCTATGACATTGGAATCGCAAATCGTAGAACTGGACGGAAGGTCTCGATGATGTTGTCGATGCTGGCCTTGCCTGGTCAACAATGAAAACGCTGGCCTCCACAATATGAGCCTCGACGAAGTGGGCTTCATCTCTTTCTCTGAAGATTGACATCGCCATGGGAGGCTTCACTTCGATGCAGGTCACCAAGGCTTCAAAAGGGGTCACTTGGAAGGGGGAAGGCTTCGATAGAGGTCTCTTCGGATGGGTGTGTCTCTAATGGAGGTCGTGCAAGAAATTCACCTGTGAGGATGGTGAGCTTTAATGGAGGTCACAATAAAGGAGGGAAGAAGGTGGGAGGTTCGTGAATAGGAATGGCACTAATAAAGTGGGATGGTGGTATATAGAGAAATTTAGGTTTTTTTAATTTTTATTTCTTGATATTTTTTAATTTATTAATTTATGATTCTATATGAAATAGAGTATATTATAATAAATAAACTTTAAGTTTTAAATTATGCTTGAATGGTTTAAAAAATACGGTGGATATTATTTATGATTTTAACTGTAAAATGGGGGCACGTAATGGTAAGTTGGTACATAATACCTATTACCAATTATGACGAAAGTTGGCGTTATCGTTAGGAGGAAATCACAGTGTACTTTTACCATTTTTGAGAAGATTAAGAAAAAGGGAAAGAGGAAATTGGGAAAAGATTCCCCATTGCCCATTTTCACCGGTATCGCTTCTCTGTTTCCCAATCCAATATCATATCTGCCCACTTCTGTCAGATATCAAAGGCACCTTTTTTTTTTTTTTCACTTTCTCTCTCTTTTGAAGAGAGAGAAAAAAAAAATCCATCTCCCAAGATTTCCTTGACAGTCCCTATTAATGTCCTAATTTATTTCCCGGTCCAATCCGATGAGGTCCTTTCCTCACCAACTAGGGTTTTCTCTCCTATATAAACGCCCTTTTCCCCTTACAGCCACCTCCAAGCTTCAATCCTTTCTTTTCTGTCGACTCTTTGTCCCTTTCTCTCTTCTCCTTAATCCTTAAGTCCTAAACTAGAACTTAAGCTTATGTGATTAATAGACTACAGTATTACCTAGTATTACCTAGTTTTTGTTGTTTTATGTTCTCTCTCTCTCTCTCTCTCTCTCTCTCTCTCTTTTTAAGATTCATACTAAGATTTTTTTTTACCACGAAGGAGCTCCTTTTGATTCAAAATGATGAAGGAGAGAAGGTGTTCATACACGGCTGCTAGGTCATGGATGCCTCTGGGGTGCGCAGGACAAGAAAATCTCTAGTGCGCAGCTTAAGGGCTTGCATGACCCAGGAGACGTGCTTTCCTTCTCCTTTCCTTGTTTGGATTGAAGGGAGCTCCTTTATACATAGATACATGTATACATACATATTTATTTATGTATGTGAGGAAGGTTTGTGCATAAATATGCTTGTTATGAAGATAAAAATGTTGTTTGCATAAATCATATGTGTGTGTGTGTGTGTGCGCGCGCGCTCTCGGATTTGTGGTTCCTTTTGAAGCGTTTTCTGCACATTTTTACTTGCGTTCTTAATGTTGGTTTTTCTTGGTTCTAATATATTTTTGCAGGATATGTTTATATATAAAAGAAGTTTCTCTTTCCTATTCAACACGGAAAGGATTCCAAATGCTTATCTCTTGCTTATTGGATCAGAAAAAGGCCTGCGACTGCTTTTAATTTCTGACCTGTGAATGGTCACGATCTAAAATCTACTCTGCAGATTAGACGGTAGATTATATGTACTTATATAAATATTTCTATATGTAGATGCGTATGCCATTGCAAACTCCAATCTGTGGATCTGCAATACAGAATACAATATGTAAATCGGTTGATATATTGGTTCAAACGTTCTTCCCAAAATTTTCTGAACCTCTGCCTATATATTTTGTTTTATTTTTTGGTGACGCCTGCATATTTTTTTTTAGTTCTTGATCAATTTCGTTTTAGTTTTTCAGTCTGAAGTTTATTATACATAACATGAAACAAATAAAAAAGAGGGAAAAAGATTTATTGTTGCTGCCTTACTGGCTATTTGTTCTCCTTTCCAGTGCTGTGCTATATTTCTCTTATTCCATTGTATATTAATTTTTTGTTTTCGTACGATGGGATTAGAAAAGTTTCATAGCATTTTGTGTCTTTTTTTGTGCGGGCATTAAATATATATTTTAAGTGACATATTTACATTAAATATAAACAAAAGTTTAATGGTTAAAAAATGGAAGGGTAAAACAACGCATCTTGTGGCAGCATTACATTTCCAAAATGAAAAATACAAGAGACGTATCTGTTTGCTTGTCTCTTAATATTCTTACCAAAATGCAAAATTTAAGAAACGTTTTAAGTTCAAAGCAACTAAATGTTTGATGGCTATAATTACGATTTTTAGACAATGATCTAGACATGCGGGAAAATTGTTTTCTTATTATTATTATTTTTCACATTGTTTTAATAGGATCTATCATCAACTGTTTTTAGCCATCAAATATTTGGTCTAGACAATTGATCATTTGATGATGGATCCTATTACTCATTTAAATTGTCTAGATCCTATACTATCAATTGGTAATACAGTTCAGTTACTGGTTATATTATATCAATTTATATTTGTTGGTTAAGTAATCATAAATTGATCAGAAACATATAAAACATGTTATGAAATTACTGATTAATTAATATCAATTTATATTTTATATAAATAATCCTATTATTTAAATTATTCAATTAGTTCAAAATTAATTGATTGTATAACGAGTCGGTGTATCGATTCTCAATAATATTATGGAGACAACGTAGGGAACTTTGAATTTATAATTTTAGACTTATATAAATTTGATAATTAATCAATATATCAATTTTAATTGTTTTAAAGTTAGTCTACTGTAAATTTGAAATTGAACTCTTGAAATTATAAATATAATTTATTGACACAGATCAATCAACTTTAAACAATTTATAATCATAATCAGGTTTAAGAATCCGTTAACTTCTCTTATAACAACTTTCTTCTTAAGTTTATCCAAAAAAAAGAAAAATCTATTTGATAGCTTTTTAAAGTAAAAAGTAACCGATCGCTTTCGGTGATAGATTATGATTGGCTATCTCAACGCACTAACCAAAAACTGTAAGAGAACCAATTAAAGAAAAATATTTATGCGTGCCCTAATTGAATAAATAAAAGATAGGGAAACTCTAGCTCAAGTGTGAGATATAAGTCGCACGTTATGAAAATTATGTTTATAAATAAATTAATAAATAAAGAAGAAAATGTGTGTGATATTGAAAGACGATCTTAGGTATAACCCAATGTTCTTAATCTTATCTTAAAGTGAAAGGTTCGAATTTTTCTATCTAAACTTCAAAAGAAGAAGAAGAAAGGTGACCTCATATTGCTTGTAGCATATATTTTCCATGTCATGGAAATAGTTTATTACTCTTATTTAGTTAGTGTTTGAAGGAGTAATTCAATTTAAATCATTTTTTTCTTTTTTTGAAAATTCAAATCACCTTTATTATTCATAACTCTAACTTTCTTTAACACTTTTTTTTTTCTTTTCTCCAGGCCACCCAAAGCAGCGGCACCAATAGAGCTCAAAAGGAGAACAAAAGAAGGGGTACAAGGAAGGGGGAATGGCAAAAACCTCCCCAAGACTAATGTCAGCATAATACAAGGCCCATTTACAAAGATTGTGGGCAACAACATTGCCTGTATGAATCCAACTAAATTCGAAGAAATGGAAATGTTAAGAGTTAACTTAAATATCAAATTTTAAAAATTCAAAATTTTATATATAAAAATTTAAATATAATTTTTTAATAAAAAATTATCCAGAATTTTAAAATAAATAAAATAAATTTTATATTGATTTTTTTTAAACACATTATAAATTTTTATATTTTTAACTCTAATTAGTCAAAAACACACGTGAAACATACAACTCAATTTAACTTAATTTCAATCAAATTTTTACAATTCAAATTCACCACCAAACACATATCTGATGTTTTAATTAAGAAATTATTAAAAAATTTCAAGTGAATAAAATTCTACATTTAAGAAAATCGAAGTTGAGAATAAAACTAATAAATTGTCAAAACGTAATCATTTTTTTTGTTAGGACTCAGTCGATTCATTACTCTAAACGACAATTAATAAAAAAGGTTGTCGATTCATTTGAACCAATGTAAAGAATTCTTTGCATAGAAAGTCGTCTAAAGAAATCAATAATAGATATATTCTTTAGTTCGTCTTTGGTTCCGGTGAAATTTCTCTCTTTGACAAAGATATATAGTCTTGTCTAATTGTTAGATTTTTTTTTCCCTGTCCTACAAATAGCTACTGTCTCTGCCTTAATTGACCTTATTACTTAAAAATTAAAAGAAAAGAGGAGAGAGAGAGAGAGAGAGAGAGATCAATTTAAAAAACAAAAAATCAACATGATCGGATTGGCCGGCCTGATAATGTCAAACGTGATAAAGGGTCTATATGAACTTATTGGTAATTTTACATATATCAAAAGATACTTAAATTACTTTAATTTAAATCACATATATCAAAAGATATGAACTTAATTTAAATTACTTCACTTTCAACAAAATAAAATAAAATAAACCTTTGTGGTAACACTTTTATTACAATATTTTCAACCTATTTATTGCAAAATTTTGAACCATTAATTTTTTAAAATTCTTTTTAATTATCATTATTTTTAATTTAATATAATTCAGTTATAACCTGACAATTAAAAAACGTGTTCAGTGGATGTGAATTTATTTATTTTAATCTTGGAGAGAATATATATTTAGGGAGAAAGAAGTAAATAGATTAATGGACAACGGGGATTAATATCACTGCCACAGAGGTTGCTTTGAAAAATAAAAATTATTCAATGGAAATCTAAGCACAAATACACAAAGAAGAGTTATTGTTTATGCATTTAATTCACATCTTAGAAGAAAAGGCTCCATTCTTTTATTGTTTTAAATAAATATTACAACGGTAGAGGAATGTTAGAGAAATCGAGATTGTAAATAAAAGTTTAAAATAATAAGAATATTATTGATTATTTTTGTAGTTTATATTTACTTATTTAGAGGTGAAAAGATAAACAACTTTTATCTCCAAAATAGATGAGAGGAATCTCAAAAAAATAAAAAATAAAAAAGAAGGACGGATTTCTAGAATTTACTAAGGTCCTGTTTGGGGTTAATTTTGGAGACATTTAAAACTACTTTTTTTTTTTCTTTTAAAATTTCACAATTTTTCATTATTTATATCTCCAAAACACTACAGTAAACTCCAAACTTTAAAAGTCCATAATTTTGTATATACAAATCCAAATGAGATATTTTTTTAATAAATTATATAGAATTTCGAGAGGAATGAAATAATATCTATATTGATATTTTTTTTCTAAAAAAATTTTTAAATTTAAATTTTTTTTACCCTAAACAGTTTTTTCTTCCAAACACATTTTCTAAACAACTTTTTCTAACTTAAAAATAATGTCTCCAAGCATCTCCCCCAAACGCCCCTAAATAAAGAAACAAAATTATAACTTTTAAAATAAATTCAAATCTCCTATTCAATTTTTGATATTTAAACAGTAATTAACTAATAATATTATATTATATTATTTTAAAAAAGTTTAAAATGTTTTTCAATTAATTTTTTATATTTTAAAATATAATTTTTTAATAATATATCATAAAATAATTGATTAAACATGATTTAATATATCAAAATTAGATAAAAAATTTCAATCATATGTATATATAAATAATATTAAGAATATATAAATAAATTTGATATTCATCCTCTTTAACCATTCAATACTAAAAAAATATTGATGAAAACATTCTCTTTTTTTTTTTTTTTAATTAGTGTTTGAATATAATTACACACTTACCAAATCATCATAACAACAAAAAATGGAATCAGTCTTCTCTTCTTTTTTATCTTCGACGCAAATTAAACGCACTCGAAAGTTGCTTATGGACGGCCCCGGTCAACACTTCTTTTAAGATATAATATGGTGCAACGTAAACCGTGTTTACAAGAATATGACGTGCTTTTAGAGTCAAGTATTCAAAACCCGGCCGGCCTACCCACTTGAAAAATCCTAGAAACCATAGAAACCATTCATTAACTAATCAAGTAGACAGCCTCGTTTTGATTTATTCTAATTCTTGAAAAGAAAAGAAAAAAAAAAAAACTAATGAAATCAATATCCACCAAGCAAAGCCTTGACTTAAAGTAAATATATAGATATATAAAGTTATTACAAACCAAAAATCCGAAAATCACCACCATTTCTCTAACTGCTTTTTCAAATTTGCCAACCAATAAAACAAAATCAAACCTACCATTCTCGTTAGTTATCCGTGAAGGAAATGAACAAACCCAAAAATAGGAAAAATAAAAAATAAAAAGAAAAGAAATAAAGAAATAAAAATAAAAGGGGTGACCATGCTAATCCAAATACCCACCAAACCTGACCTTACTAAGAATCGTCAGCCACAAATTTCATGATTCCAAATATGGTTTCAATTACTTTTGTTTGATTTTTTTTTAATAAATATCTTTTTTGTGTAGTTATCTTCGTACTTTTCTATTTGTAATATATAAGTTATTTTTAAAAACTTTTGAAACCTTATATATTTTAAATATTATATATGTTATTAGAAATATATAAATATGTAATATGTTGTTTGTTTGTTTTTTTTTTAACTTTTTCTTACAAAATCTTTAATCTATAATATATATATATATGAATATGTAATATGGTATTTTTTTTCTAACTTTTTCTTACAAAAATATTTAATCAATTATATATTATAAATATACATTTTTATGAATATATTATTTTGTTTGTCTTTATTCTTTCTTTTTAAAGCTTTTTCTCTGGTAATATTTTTAATTTAACCTACAATAGGATATCAAAACAAAAAAAAGTGGATATGAAAAAAATTTAAAATATTAGAGTATATTTTATTTTATAATAATTAGAGATAACTTTAAAAATGAAATGGATGTGTATTAAATAAATTTAATTATTTTGAATTTAAAACGGAGTGTGTTAAAAAAATATGAAAAATTAAAAAAAATATGTCAATAAAACCACTTAATTTAAAAGTGCCATAAAGCCAAGTCAGATACACCAACCCTAAAACAAGAAGCGAAAAAGAAAAAAAGCTTAGGGGAATTTAAATAATAAATTTTTGTTATATTATGCTAAATTATATTTTCGTCGTGGTTGCAGGATAGCAAATTCCAACTCCAACAAAAAAAAAATGCATATAAAGGAATTCCCCAACTTCTAATTTCAAAAAATATTTTCAGAATTCCATACCTTTAGTGTTACTGGAACAAATGATCTTATGCAATGAGACTAAAAGAGTGCATGGATCACCAATTTAAATCCCTTTTTTTCAATTCAATTCAAATTAAAATTCAAAATTTGTACTTTTTAAAATCTATATCACATTCATTTCTCTTTCTAAACACACATTCAATTTAATTTCTCAATCCAATTATAAATTCTCCGGTTCAAATTTATTATCCAAATAGGTTCTAAATAACTTTCATCATTAAGACAAAAGAATGAAAAATTTTTTAAAAAAGAAAGTTTTTAATAAAAATTCTTATTTTTCACTAGTATTAGCAATTGTTGTTGTAGTTATTGGATAAAATTTTAACACAAAAACTCATAGGTATTATTAAAAAACTAATCTAATAATTAAAATAAAATATCTATTGATCACAGAAAATGAAAGTACCTGTTATCCAAATTTCCATTAGACTATTCAAAAAAAAAAATGAAGGAAATTTTCATTATAAAAAAGAAAAATAATAATTAAAACACAATATCTATTGATCACAGAAAATGAAAGTACCTGTCATCGAAATTTCCATTAGACTTAAAAAAAAAAAGGAAATTTCATTAGAAAAAGGAACAATAATAATTAAAAATACAAAGAAAAGAAAAGAAAAGAAAGTAAAGGAAAAATAATAATTAAAATACAAAGAAAAGAAAAGAAAGTAAAGGAAAAAAAAGAAGAAGAAGAAAGAAAAACAATAATATATATTAGGCTTGAAGTGGGCAGGGCTGTTAACGAAATTTCTCTCAAGCTTCCTCGTAATTTATTTCAGTTAATATGCAACAACCATTTTCCTGATAATAACCTTTTGTCGTCACCAAAACCATAAAGTTCCAACCTTTTTTTTTTCTCTCTTTTCCCCCAATTTCACCTTCTTCTCTGCTCTTCTCTTCTCTTCTCTCATCAGCCGTTCAGGGCTTCGGAGATTTCTCCTCCTCCTCCGCCTCTTCGTCGCCGTCGTCTTCTTCTTGCAGCTGGGTTTCTCCGACGATGAGGGATTTGAATTCAGATCTGTTCGACCTGAGGACGGTCATCGACTCGGACTTCTCCCGGAGCGCGTCGTCGTCCTCCGACGCTGATTTCGGCTTTGCTTTCAACGACAGCAATTTCTCCGACCGCCAGCTTCGGATCGAGATCATGGGCGAGGCTTCCGATGCCAGGCACGACCCCGACGCCTGCACCAGCATCGCCGATTGGGCCCGCCACCGCAAGAGGAGGAGAGAGGAAATAAAAAAGGATTCCGGTGTGGCTCTCGATTTTCGATTTTTTTCTTTCGATTTTTCATTGTTTGGTTTCTCGGAAAATTTTGGGTATGGTGCGTTAGGGTTTTGAGTATGGAGTGGTGATTTTGAAAGGCGATACTTCTCTTTTGCTGTGTTGGTTCTGAGATTTGGGGAAATGGGGAGATTTAGTGCGAAATTATTACAAGGAGACGTAATTTATTTAATTTTATTTTTTAAAGGAAAACTAAATGAAGATTTGATCTTGATTTTCGATGTTCTCTATTCGGAGCTGGGAAGAGAAGATGGATAGGGAGGATTGATTAAGCTTAAACCTTAGCGGGTTTTTTTTTTTTTGAAGGCTTTTTTTAAAGGAATTTATACTATGATTTTGCTAGATAATCTGTTTATTTATTGGTTAAGTGACTGAAGAAAAATGTGAGTGTTTCTAGTTATTTGATTGTATAGGAGTTTTGTTTATTTGGTTTCATTCTTATGGATGTTTCTCCTTTCAATTTCGCGCATTTCAGTAATTTATCTGTTGTGCTTTCTTGGTGATGTTGGCTTGTATTTTTTTTCTGATCTAATTTTCAGTTTCGGAGCTACCTGGCGGCCCGGAGGAACAAATCTTGAGTTGCAACCAGCCAGACATGGATGATTTGGAGGGCTGTGAGAATCAAGAGGAGGAAACTGATGCAATGGTTGAAGAATCACCTTCTGGTATTATAACAATCCTGTATTTTTTCCCCCCTGTGCTAAGTATACGGGATGCTTTTCTTTTGTGGAAAAAGAAACTTTATCTTCTAAGTGGTTTGCATCCTGCGGTCTTAGAGTAATGTTGCGTTATGTGGTAGAACTCTAACTTCGACGCCTGCATTTGTTGTTAATAGGTGATGAAGCTGCAAACAGCAATGAGTCAGACTGGAGCATGGATTGTTCAACAGTTGTGAGAGTTAAGACATTGCACATTAGCTCTCCTATTTTAGCTGCCAAAAGTCCATTTTTCTACAAGGTACGCACATTATTGGAATGTAAAGAAGTATCAAGTATTACCATTTTTTTTTTTGTTGGTTGCTGCCATCACTAAATGGTTTTCCACATGTCTTTGTTTTATATTCGCTTAGCTTTTCTCGAATGGGATGAGGGAATCAGAGCAGCGGCATGTAACTCTGCGCATTAATGCATCTGGTAGTACTCGCGAACATAAATTTTGAATGTCCTGTCTTTGATAGTGGCTAATTCTTTGACTTTATTGCAACTATGAAATCATTGTTGTGCCTGCCGATTTGACCTTCAATCTTTGAGTTTCCTTTTTCTATTGCAGAGGAAGTTGCACTCATGGAGCTACTGAACTTTATGTACAGCAATACATTATCAACTACCTCAGCTCCTGGTTTGCTAGACGTGCTGATGGCGGCTGACAAGTTTGAAGTAGCATCATGCATGAGACATTGCAGCCGTCTACTACGGAATATGCCTATGACACCTGACTCTGCATTGCTTTATCTTGAGCTTCCTTCAAGTGTCTTGATGGCAGAAGCCGTTCAGCCGTTGACTGATGCTGCAAAGCAGTATCTTGCTGCCCGCTACAGGGACATTACTAAGTAAGTTTTACTTTTTCCGTGGACTCTAATTAAATCTTCTTCAGTGTCTTTAAGGCTTATTCAACTTTTTGATTCAGGTTTCAAGAAGAGGTGATGGCCTTACCACTAGCCGGAATAGAGGCAATATTGGCTAGCGATGATCTCCAAATTGCATCAGAGGATGCTGTATATGACTTTGTGTTGAAGTGGTCTAGGGCTCAATATCCAAAACTAGAGGAACGGAGAGAAATCTTGGGTTCCCGACTTGCACGATACATTCGTTTCCCTTACATGACTTGTCGGAAACTAAAGAAGGTCTTGACTTGCAATGATTTTGACCATGAAGTTGCATCCAAGCTTGTGCTTGAAGCCCTCTTTTTCAAGGCTGAAGTTCCACATCGGCAGAGAGCATTGGCTTCAGAGGACTCTGCTACCTTGAACCGTCATTTTGTGGAGAGGGCTTACAAATATCGCCCTGTTAAGGTCGTTGAGTTTGAACTCCCCCGACAGCAGTGTGTTGTTTACTTGGACCTTAAGCGTGAGGAGTGTGCAAGTCTATATCCTTCTGGGCGAGTTTATTCCCAGGCATTCCACTTGGGTGGACAAGGTTTCTTCCTTTCGGCACATTGCAACATGGACCAACAGAGTTCTTTCCATTGTTTTGGTCTCTTTTTGGGAATGCAGGAAAAAGGGTCAGTGACATTTGCCGTGGATTATGAATTCGCTGCACGGTCAAAGCCAACAGAGGAGTTTGTTAGCAAATACAAAGGTAATTACACATTTACTGGAGGGAAGGCTGTTGGTTACAGAAACCTATTTCAATTGCCATGGACCAACTTTATGGCTGAGGATAGTCTCTACTTCATCAATGGTGTGCTCCATCTAAGAGCAGAGCTTACCATTAAGCATTGACTGGTCAGTGGATCACTACTACTGCTTAGCCCTAACCATTTTGTTTATTTTATTTATGTGCTTGTTTACTGTCCTCTTCCAATGTAGGAAGTATGCAAATTTGTAATAACGAGAATCCTACGCACTTAAATGCTTTGGCTGATGAGAAGCGTTTATTTTATTGTTATTTATTTGGCATTAGTTATACTATCTAATTTAGACGTCTTAAAAATCGTTAGTGGTGAGTATTCGGAGTTTGAATTACAGCATATCATGATCGATTTTAAATCGAGTGTGATTTTTTGTAAGGGTAAAGTTTTTAAATTCCCCAGAACTTTTGGAGTTGTGAGGGTATGCTTCTCAATTTATGATTCGTTTGATTCTTTCCTAAAAACTTAAGGCTCTGTTGGGAGTGATGGAGAGCATGAAGGATGGTGAAATAGAAATTAACGGTTGGATTTTATTAGTTGAACTTAAGCTGTATTAATGTGATGGTAAAAGGAGGTTTTCAATTAACTCGAGTTATCTCAAGTGTGTAGAGACGGATATGAGTTGTAAAAGTTTAGGTAGGAGGCGTGAGTAGGGAGGACATGGTCGTATAAGCTTGATCACTGAGGATAAACACACGTTTACAGATAAGACTGTTAGGTGAGAGATTATATTAGTTTCTTATTTTCTAGTTTCTATTGTTTGGTAGGAGGGAGGGAGGGAGGGAGGACTATAGTTATTTTTATGCTTATTATGTTGTGTGTTTAACTATTTACAAAATTTGTTGGATGGTTAAATAGTAACATCATCTTGATTATGATGCATTGCTCTAAATGTTCCCACTACTACAAGGATACACGCTGTAGTGTGCTTAAGGGTGAGTTTCTCTCTTCGTCTCTCTTCTCTCCTTCCTCTCATCACTTGAGAGGAGTTCAACCGAACAATGCATGTTCTCTTACGATATGCCCTTGTCTCTTCTTCCATCTCTTGCCAACTTAATACACTGTAGTATAACAAAACTGATCTTTTTTAATTAATTTTTTATGAGAATATACATGTCAAACTTGGATTAATGGCAGTAACAACGCGACTATATAAACCTAAGAACCATTTTTTTTAGTTTTATTTTTTTTTTCAAATAAGGTTGATGGAATAGAGATCAGCCCACAAACTTAAAAGTCTTAGACGTCTTTTTGGAGATTTTTTTTATTTGTTGAAAAAAAGTTGTTTTAGAAAATAGGTTTTGGGAAAAAATTTATTTGAAGTTAAAAAAAATGTAAAATTTTAAAATTAAAAAAAATTAATATGAATATTATTTTCGTTTCTCTTAAAATTTTATGTAATTTATAAAAAAAATTATTCAATTTAAATTTATATATATAATTATAAATTTTTAAAATTTAAAATTTATTGTAACATTTTAAATATATAAATAATAAAAAATAAAAAATAATAAAAAATAACGATAAAGTAAAAAAATTTTAATTTGGATTCAATTTTTTTTAACCTATCAAACGCCCACTTAATGCTAGAACCTGTTCATCGACATGCAATCTTATCACTTATAAGTTGTTTGAGGTGAACATGAGTTCTGCTAGCCTGCTGATAAATCATGCATTTTAGGCTGACCAACTAGCTCTTTTGAGATGCTCCTGTCTTTTCGACTTCAACTCATTCGAAATGGAATGATTGTTGATAGTTGGTCCTTGAGACGGCCTTTCCTCTTCTAAATTTGTTTAATTAAAAAAATAAAAATAAAAAGGCACATTTAATATAAAGATTAACAGGAAGTTTAGTAAATATATTACGTTTGTATTACATTTAAATGAAATACATTAAATTTATTTTGTATTTGAATGAAAAGTATTTGTTTTGTATTTAAATATAATGTGTATTTAGATGAAAAGTATTTGAATTGTATTTTAAAGTTAAAAAACTGATGTAATTAATATAAGTAGATAAAAAGAGAATATGATGTGAATAGAAAAAAAATTATTTTTAAAATATTCTAGATTAGTAAATGTATTTAAGGTATTGTACAAAAATATTGTATTTGAACGTAAAACTTTTATGTTTGGATGAAAATGACATTATGTTTAAACGCAATGCGAATGCAATATGAAAAATAAACACCTATAAAGGTCTGCTTGGAGCACATTGGAGACCGTATTCCACCCCCCCCCCCCCCTCTTTTCCAATGTTTAGTTTTAAATCCACTTTTTTAATGGTGTTTTGAGATTGAATTTAGTTTTAAATCCACTTTTTTAATGGTATTTTCAGATTGGATTTAGTTTTAATCCACTTTTCCAGTAATTTACTATTTCAAAATTTTTTTATAAAATATTTTTTAGTCTTTTATTTTTTTATATCAAATCAACAATACATAAATATCAAAATATTATAATAATCCAATTATTCTTCCATCAAACAAAAAATCCAAAACAAACTTTTTTTTTTAAGTGTTTACCTCAAACTCACATTTTCAAACTCACCTTAATTCTAAACAAAATATCTTCAAAACCCGTCTCCAGGTCCTTCGAATGACCCTAACCTCGTGTTTTTACATACCTCGTGTTTTTACATATGTAGTATCAATGGCATTTAAAAATCTCATCATATTTGTTGTTTTCCATATCTAAACTTATCGTCACATGAATTGGGATTCCTATGAACAACTAGATATATATACACATTTAAATTATTTTTTATTGTTAATTTTTATATTTAATTTATAAAATAACTTTAAGCGAATACAACTTATTTTGTAAATTTTACATTTTAGATAATTGTTATAATTATAGTAAGATATAAAATTCAAATATCTTCACTTTAAATTCAAAAAATAAAAACTGTGCTAATTATTTAAAATTACCAAAAACATGAATGTAATGTAAAATAGTCGAAATCAGTATTAATTTTTAAATGCTTTTTGAGTATTGTGATAGAAATTATAGCGGTTGCAATATAATTTAAAGATAATTTGACTTTCAAATTAATCATTAAAAAAAAAATGAAATTATCAGTTATACCAAAATTCGAAAGGCCCCCAAGAGAAGAAGGCTTGATCCCATTTCAAGAAAGAAGAGAAAAGAGCATCATCATTAAGATTTATAAAAACAAATTATAAAAACTAGTTATAATTTTTATTAATTAAAAAAAAAGATAAAAACTAAAATAGAAATTTTGAATTAGAGAATAAACACCAAACAATACCTTAAATCGTAAAAAAAAAAAAAATCATAATCTTCAAAAACGTTCAATGAAAAAAAAAAAAATCAATCTACACCTCAAAATTTCAAATAGTCTCGCTTAATTAGGATTCTAATTCCACTTCCGCGTCCTCCACGCCAGACTTGGCTACAAAGTAGAGAGAGAGAAAAAAAAAACGAGAATTTCATAAGGATTAAGAGATAAAAATCAAATCAAAGAGCGTTAGGGTTTGAGCTTTGGAGAAAAAGCACACAAAACACATCGGCTATTTGTCTGCAAGTGCAACGATGCCGAAGAACAAGGGCAAGGGAGGGAAGAACCGGAAGAGAGGGAAGAACGAGACTGACGACGAGAAGAGAGAGCTGGCGTTCAAGGAGGACGGGCAGGAGTACGCGCAGGTGTCGCGGACGCCGGGGAACGGGCGGGGCTAGGGCACCTGCATCGACGGCCCCAAGCGGCTCCGCCACATTCGGGGGAAGATGCACAAGAAAGTGTGGATCGGCGTAGGAGACATAATCCTCGTCGGACTGAGGGACTACCAGGACGAAAAGGCCGACGTCATCCTCAAGTACATGCCCGACGAGTCCAGGCTCCTCAAGGCCTACGGTGAGATCCCCGACCACTTCAGGCTCAACGAGGGCATCGGCGCCTCCCTCGATGACGATGACGATGACAAGGCTGCCCCCGCCGACGATTTAATCGAGTTTGAGGACGAGTATATTGATAAGATTTAAGAGTTTTTTTTCTTCTTCTTATTTTTGCATGGTTATTTATTATTATGGTTAATAATTTTTCATTCCTTCTTGTTTTTGCATGGTCATTTGAGAAGAAATAAAAAAAAAAAAAGGAAAAAGGAAAAATTAGATGAGTGGCCGTGTTTTGACCACTTCTTAAAAAAAAAAAAAAAAAAGAAAAAGGAAAAGCTCCAAAACTGGTTCTTAATGCTACCGTACAGGAGTTTTTTTTTTGGCCAACTTCCGTACAGGAGCTTGATTCGGATTCTTACCGTAAGCCTACCGCAAGAGGAAGATGTCAGTAGAGAAAGTAGGGATGGTAATAATACGGGAATGGTGTGGGTAAACACCCAGCACCCCGCGCCCCCGCCCAAACATTTTTCTTCCTCCACCTTTTACGCCCGACCAAACATTGACTAAAAGTAAGGGTGAACAAAAAAATCCCGAACATGTTTGTTTATTACATTGAATTCCTATTCAGTTTAAATCTAATGTAATTTTTATCTAAATATAAAAATATTATATTCAAATATCAATCATATCATAATTTAAATATAATATAATCACTATTTATCATTTTATTTTATCCAATTACTTTTATCAATCTTATTATGTGTTCATTTTTTCTCTCTATTTTTATCAATTATATCACATACAATACAATTCAAATACTTTTCATCCAAATAAACATTGTATTTGAATACAATGCAATTATTTATCATTCAAACACATATTGCATTCAAATGCAAATCAAATGCATTACGTTATCCAAACCCCCCCGGACGCTTGACAAACCTACTTAATCTAACCTGACCTTAATTGAGTGGGTTAATTTGCTATATTTGATTGATTAGGTAAGTTAAAAAAAAAAAATTTTCAACCCACTCAATATTTATTGGTGGGTTAAAAAAATTCTAAAAACTCACTCAGTCCGTCAATATTCACCCATTTACCTTTTTTAATTTTTTGTTAAATGATGTTCACTCCTAAGCATTATTTAGATTATTTAAATATATCAAATGCATACTTGATATTTAATATGAATATCATTTTTGGTGATTTTATGAAATATACCACTAATCACTTTAGTATTTTTGTATTTTTTTTTATGATTTTTATAATTTATATTTATTTCCATTCAACAATTAATAAGATTATATTAGAATTTTTTTTTAATTTTTACAAAGTCTGTGATAGAATTTATTTTAAAAATTATGTCATGAGTTTTTTTTTTTTCTCAAATTTTTTATTTGTTATTGAATTTTTAATATCATTTATTATGTGTTTAATAAAATACACAAATAGATAAATCCATCCAAACCAACCCCACCATAATTTAATGGACTGATTTTTTATATTTGATTGATTAGGTAGATAAAAAAAAAATTTAATCCATCTAATCTTCATTGAATGGATTAAAAATTCACAAAAACTCACTTAACCTATCCAATGTTCACCTCTTGATAAAAGGGAAGCAAAGTGAAGCACGTTAGGAATATTATTGTTGGTTAAGACCATCGGTGATAGACTATCTAGTAGTTTATCATCAATGAACCATATTTAAAAAAAAAAAAAAAAAGGTATTTTTCTATATTTAAAGAACTTGAACATTTATTTTTAAAAAAATACCTAAAAAAGTCACTCTTCCTGTAAACCCCTTTATAATAAATAAATAAGGATAAAAAAAAAAAAAAAAAAGCCTCGCCAACATAATCAACTTAAAAATATGGAAGTGAAAATTGTCAAATCTTATTGAAAGGATGAAGGGAGGACATACAAAAGGGTTACAAGGATTGATACAAAAACTAATCTAACATCACAGGATACAAATATGCCTCTCAAATGGAAGTACATACCCAAAATAAAAGGATAAGCATATCAATATGCTTTAAATCTTGCCATGCACAAATGCATCTACTCGGTTCCGGCAATTTTCTTCTTCAAGGCTTCGATATCTGTAGCTAGTTCTTTTCTACTCGACTGAGGAAAACAACGATAGCATCGCTTCTAATTAGTATACAGTTCAAAAATTGACTAAAAGAAAAAACTGTTTTCCAAAATCAAGACAATCTAGTTTTCTAAGTAGAACGATAGCATTGCTTCTAATCAGAATGTGATGTTACTAGAAATTTTTTTTCAAAGGAATAAGGTTACGCACTTAGTATTATTTTGTGCCAAGCATATTAGATTGTTCAGAAAGGAATAAAAAAAAGAAAATTTGAGACGAAAATAAGCACTCGAAGACAGAAGCCCAGAGCTCGAAATCGCAATTTCAGAGTCTCAGACTTACCTTGAAGAGCAGATAACGGTAGACAAACCACCCTGTGTATCCTAGCCCTACCAGCTCCAGGAGCTTGGGAAGCTGATGTTAGAAAAGAAAGTTAAAAAAACAAAAATGAGTACATTAACGATTATTGAATCAGACAACGGTGGACAAACCACACCGTGTATCCTAGTCGAGATGTATAGAAGTACTCTTTAAGTAAAAAAAATGGACTTACCAGAGGCACCGAGTTGATGGCACTAACAATTATTGCAGATAGCCAGACAGCAACAATTGCCCCACCACCGTACAGAAGGACTGTGGACTTGTTTTCAACAGCATCCCACTGATAAAGAGGGAAAAAAAAAACAGAAAAAAAAAAAAAGGAAATCGCTTCAAATTAAACATTCTAATCATCTGGTTCAACAATGTGTATCAGTAAAGGAAATCATAAAGCAACAAGCTTATTCCTTAGAGTGATAAATAAGATTAGCTTTACTACTAACCTTCTCCTTCAAGTCTGTGAAAAGCTCACCAGCATCAACACTGGTCTCTTCTGAAGAGGCTCTAATCTGAAACCCCATTGGCCTCCGGGACTCTAAATGAAAGAAAAACAAGCTACTTGAGCACCAAATTGAATGTTTTCAAGGAGTTTTTAACCACTAGATAAATTAGAGTATAGAAAAACGAAACAAGATGAATTCGACCCTATTTCACTAATACAATAGGGAAAATTGGCTTGTTTCCGAACATTTTGACTTTTGTTTCCATAAACAAAAAGGCAATTAGGATAACCAACCAGTTCAACGAAGACATCAAAAAATAAATAAATAAATAAATAGCAAGTAATCATGGCAAAACATTGTGACATAGAAACTGAAGAAACAACAAAAATGATCAAACAAGTCGGGATTTCGAAATACTACAATACGCCAACCAAAAATCCTCTCAAACATTTTCTTGTGCTCATGCCTTTAATTAAAATGCACGTGTTTGCAAGGTCCACAAAATTCTCGGCATTAACATTCACCCAAATAGCAGTACAGGGCGCTCAGGTCCAATGTCGTATCTATGCAGTTGGAATTCTCCAAGCCAGGAAGTTATATATTTATAGGTATATAAACTTCTATTTACTTAATAGCTAACTATAAATAAAACTAAACACAACTTTCGACGGTACAATTTACTTCACACCCGCTTTAACTTTTTTTCCTTTTTGAGTTCCCAAAACACACAAAATTCAGCAGACCCAAATAATTGTTTCAAAAGCTACCTCATAATTTCAATGTAACACAAACAAAGAAGTCCCATTTCCGAACATAAATCAGAGCCCTAAACATATTCCTCTTCTCCAACAACTTTGAAATCTCAGAAAAAAAAAATCAACCCAAGATAAGAAAAGAGAAATTTTTTTCAACTCCTTTGACAAACAACTGTTCGACGAAATGCCACAGAGAAACCGAAGAGAGAAAAATTACCTGAAAATTGTTTAACGCGAAGCGCGGAAGAGGAGAGGCGAGGAGGGAGGGGAGGCAAGGCGGAGCAGCGAGAGGGTTGGCCGGAGAGGCGAGGGACCATGACGGCGGAGGCCGCCGCGTACGCCGCCGTTACTGCCATCTCTCACAAACACGGGTGAACCAAGACTCGGCGATTGCTACCTTCTGCAAAGCAAAAGCAAACGAGAAACGGGGGTTTGGGGTCTGACTTTGCTGATTGCTAAGGAAAAAAACAGATATTTTTGTTTCTCTCCAATTTCCTGTGTTTGGTATTGGTTTGTTTATTATCCATCTTCAGTGGCTCGTCTCAGAGCATGACACGTGGATACAGGATGAATTGTGATTGGGTATCTCCCTATCTGCAATCCACGTTTGCCGTTTGTGGGTCTCTTCCCTCTCTCTCCTCCAATGCGTATTTAATTAGTATGTCTTTTCTTTGTTCATATTACTGTAATAATATTACGTATCTTTTCTTTCAAAAATATGATGTTATTAACTTCTTTTTAAGATGGTAAATGAATTGTTCAGCAGAAAATAAAAACTGAAATTATATCAAATATCATCAAGTTGATCTCATAATATTAACAAACAGCATACTTTGTTACCGTCATCAGTAATAGTATAATGTTAGGGGCGTTTGATAAATGCATTGCATTTTGATTGTATTTGAATGAAATTTGTTTTTGGAATGTTGTATTTGGTTGAAAAGTATTTGTTTTGTATTTGAATGAAATGTGTGCTTTGATGAAAAATATTTTAGAATTGAAAAGTTGATGTGATTGATAAAAGTAGAGATAAATAGTAGAATTGAAAAGTTGATGTGATTGTTTTAAAAATGTTTTGAATAGTAATTATTTTCGTAGTACTGTTGAAAAATTTGTATTTGGTGTAAAATTGTATTATATTTAAATAAAATTAAAATTGAATATTTTCTCGAAATGCCCCCTTAAGTTTCCTTTTTAAAATATTAATGGTATGTTTGGTCGAAGTATTCCATTTACAACCAAGCGCAAAAGCAAAAGCAATTTTATTACTTTTATTTAAACGGAAAAACATTACATTTAAATATTAATCGCATCATAACTTAAATCATTTAAAATCACTTTTTATTATTTAATTTTTTCTGTTATTTTTATCAACCACGTCACATATTCTATTTTTCTCTTATTTCTTTAACTCTTTTGTTAATCACATCATAT
The DNA here is from genome assembly GCA_035233585.1 of Antiaris toxicaria. Classification (NCBI taxonomy): domain Eukaryota; kingdom Viridiplantae; phylum Streptophyta; class Magnoliopsida; order Rosales; family Moraceae; genus Antiaris; species Antiaris toxicaria. Next base: position 13,610,940 of record CP141161.1, read on the forward strand.
ACTCAATCATAAAATATAATTCAAATATTTTTTTATCTAATCATATATTATATTTAAATATAATATCAATATAATACTTTATCCAATCTCTCTCTACTCCTCCCTTCTTTCTCGATCAACTCTTCTCTTATCTCGCTCTCTCTCTCTCTCTCAGCACCATTGACGAATATTAACGGAATCATGAAGTCGAGAATACCACAAACTCGCAATTCCAATGAGCTATGGAGAAGTGTTGCGCTGGTGGGAGCATAATGTAATTTCGAGAATATCTGTGGAGATTTCTTGCTGGCAGCGTATGTGGGAGATCGAAAATCCATTGCAACTCCCAATAGACAAATCGCTTCTCTAGCATTTAGAGGCTTTTTCTCCAATGGTGGCAGATCAAGGCTTGGTCCTAAGATTCTTTTTAGGAAAATTATAGTAAATAGCGAAATAACTAAAGTAGATACCAAATTTTTAAATATTTCTAATAAATAATATATTTATTAAATAAATGAAAAATTTACAAAATAAATACACATATTTAAATTATGTAATTCGATCATTTGCCTAACAAATTTATCGTAAATAAAACATTTATGTTGTAAATATGTTATTTATTATAAATATTTTAAAACTTACTATTTACTTCAATTATTTTCTTAAAAACTACCGTTTACTTTTTTCGCTCTTCTTTTTAATACAGATTCTTAAAATGAGATTTACACAAATTTAAAAATGAGACTTAAATCGTGAGAGGATGAAATCAACTGTTGCTAGAGAAGATGACAAGACCAGCGATGATCAAAGACAACACAATAGGGAGGCTGGAGATCCAGCACCGATGGTGTTGAGGACGGATCTAGACGATGGTGCAGCTAGAAAGGACAATATCGTAGTGGATGAGGTTGCAACCGCCTCTAGCATCATTGTCATTGGAGAAAATGGACTTCGTGGCATCGGAGATTACAACGGGCTTTTCTTCTCCATGGCGATTCAAATCTCCAATGATGAGCTTGCCCACAACCCAACGAATCCATCAACTCGGTGGCGCTAATGTCGATCAGCAACTAAGAAATTGTTGAAGACTTAGGACCCTAAGCAAAGATGACTACGACGAGAATATATAAGATAGGGGATGAGATGTGAGAACATTTTGGAGATTTTTGAAACATGAGATCAAATTATGGTATAATTATTCAACTGTAAAAAATTATATTATTTTTTTAATCATCCTCTGCAATTATGCAACTTCCATCTTTCTCTTAAAAAAAAAAAAATTGTAAATGAAGTGCTAGCCCACAAAAACAAGCAAGGTCAAATTTTGAGGCAACCAGGAGACAAAGGTTTGGTCTTCTGGTTGTCGTTCTGTCTCCACTAACCCAAGCCCATGAAAATATGGTATCACCTTTGTTGACCGGGTAATAACACATTACCAGTCCTTATTTAAAAATGCCGGCTTTAATATAGTTTGGCAATAAAATAACACATGTATAAAAAATGCTAGCCTTTTTTTAATTGACGTCCTAACAAACTATTACAATTGCCCTTACCAAAACATTTATATAAGTTATTTTAGTAAAAATAGTGAACATAGTCCAGTTGTTTTGAGTCAATATAATATTTGTTTAAAGTTTAGAAAAACCCCAAATGAACTAAGACCATTCTAACCAAAAACATTACAATAGCCAACTCACTCATTTAGCTTTATTAAACCGTACAATTAACTTGAACGACCCATGAATTGAAGATGAGCTCTCAATAGAAACAAAGGAATCATGTAAAGGGAACACACAAGAAATTGTAAAACTATAGGCTAACTTACTTTTAGAATTCTTTCTCAAAGGTAAAGGGAAAAAAAAAGAGCAAAAAACAAAAAACCTATCTCTTGAAGTGGCCAACGACTTTATGTTTTTGACACAATTTCTAACTGTTAAATTATCATTTGATTATGTTAATCAGTCATATTTTATATTATTTGATATGATTTTGGCTTAATCTTTGGTTAGATGAAGAAAAATCTAACGGTTAAAATCATATAATAGGCATAGGGTACTTTTTTTAGCCCGTAACTGCCACAAAATTCTCCTCTTTTTTAGCTAAAGACATTGCTTAAAATAGGCATGTTTACATGAAGATGCATAGCTTTCGTCTTCTCCCATGGGACTATTCTCTTCTAAGTCCCCGCTGTCACCTCCTGGCATGACTCACAACAACTCTCTCTCTCTCTCTCTCTCTCCCTCTCCCTCCCCCCTTAACCAACCCAACTGACAACGAATCGTAAGAGGAATAAAATGAGAAAGAAAAGAGAAAAAGAACCATAAAACAACTCATAGGGACCCTTCTTTCTTTGGTGCCAGTCTACATGATTATCCTTTATTCCCTACACACACACACACACACACACATATATATATATATACACACACATAATACAACCACACTTTGTTGATTCTCTCCATATTCCACTTTTCATTTCCCCCTATTTTCCTCTCACCCTCTCCAAACACATCTCATTCATCTCTTAACAAACTCCAAGAAGATCCCGACGAACAAACGTGTTGAGATTTGAAGAATTCAAGTTCCCTTTTGGAACGTCATATTGACGAGTTTACATAACCAAGCTCACAAGCATATATACATATAGCTATATATATATATATATAAGCTTTGATGGGTTTGGCAAATCATGTTCCGAAACATGGAAAATCAATCCAAGGAATGAGATTCAACAAGAAGGGCTCATATTCAACAAGGCTTTTGGGGTTGTGTCGTACTCATTGATGGGGTTCTCCTTCAAAAGCCGGTACGTTATTTGGGTCATCATTGTGATTTTCTTGTCTCTATCGTGTATTAATTTTGTTGAAGCTTCTTATGATCCAAAGTCCTTGAGCAACTTTTTCCATGACTACGTGAGCAAAAGTATAGTTCAACCGCAAACGGGTACGCTCTACAACGTTGCTCTGCCTTCCAACTTCACTGGAATGGATGTCACGTTTGTGAGGCTTAAAAGTGGGAGTTTTAGGAATAGAGGGGCAAATTTCAGCTCATTTTATATCCCACCAAATGTTGTCCCAAGGCCTTTTGTGAAGAGGCTAGCCATTGTGTATGAGAACTTAGGCAATTGGTCATCTTTGTACTACAAAGTGCCTAATTACTCGTTGGTTGCCCCAGTTGTCGGGTTCAAAGTTTATGACTCTCCTAGTGTGTTGGGCACCAAGAGGCTCAATTTCAGCATCAAGGGGTCGAAACCGATCTCGATTTGGTTCAATGATTACACACCGGTGCAAGGGGAAAACGACACTATGAAATGTGTCGAATTTGGTGATGATGGGGAGTTTGAGATCAAGAACATGACTTTGGCTAATGGGTGCATTGCAAATGGTCAAGGACATTTTTCTATTGTTGTGCCATCTTCATCACCACATGTTAGCAGAAAGAAGAAGAGTTATTGGAAGTGGTGGTTTATAGGATTTGGTGGGGGGTTTTTTGGGGTGGTCTTGTTGGTTTTGGTGGCGATGTTCGTTTTCAAGCTAGTGAAGAGGAGGAGATTGAGAGCAATGGAGAAGCAATCTGAACAAGGAGTGGGGTTTGAGACAACATTGATAGGTGGAAGTAAAATGCCTTCAGCTGCAATGGTTAGAACCCAGCCAACCATTGAAGAAGGTCATGTTCTTCCTTAGACTTTGTGTTTTTTTTTTTTTTTTTTTTGGTGATCTTGTACATTTTTTCCCCTTATTTCCCACAAATGAAATCATACATCTGTTTTTTTTATCATACATCTTTCTTTTTTTTTTTAGATTTAAACATATGAGATGATCATTGTTTTTGCAATTTGTGTCTTTTTTTTTTTTCTTTTTCTTGTGGAGTTGTTACTTTTATTTATATGTATACCTTAATCTAAAAGTATTGTATCATGCATTGGATGGTTAGTTTCTTTTATCAGTTATGATTAAACAACAAAATTTTCGATGTTCAAATTTAAAAAAAATATCATCTAATAAGGTTTTCTTAGTCAATTTTGGCATATTCATCAGTATCAAATTCTAGGGAGGACGGCAGTTTGGCTTTTCTGCCTTACGGATATTTGGAAAAAAAAAAAAACTAAAAAAAGCAGCAGCAAATCAAAGGTTGGTAGGAACAGAACAAAAATACTGAATTGCAGCCTTTCAAGTTTAGTAATACTATTAATTTAAAAGGAAGAATCCGTAAGCATTTTTTTTGAAATTGCACTTTTATTTTTCTATTGAGGAATAAAAACCATCATTATGTCCATGGTTTTTATTATGTCTAAAGAAAAGGGAATGCTAGCAATAAACTATAATTTCAGTTTTTCTTAATTCCATCAAAGTGAATATTCAAATTTGGCTAGCTAATTAGTACTCATAAACTAATCGAGGACAAATCCTTTGCTTAAAATAAACAATAATATTTAATGATTATAAATGCTCTGGAATCTAGATGGAAAATTAATTTCATTGGCATATGAAAAACAAAAGCCTAGGAGCTTATCCAAATTTAAGTCAACCCCCAAAGTCCTTTCTATATAAAAAAAATTTTGGGGTTCATTTTATAGAGTTTGGTTTGGTTTGGTTTGGTTCTCCAAACTGCACGTAACCCACATTTTATTGAGAAATGTACTTGGCACAACTGTAGCTACCAGCGATATTGATGCCCCCAGAAAGTAACTAAAAGATCATCTTCACATTATAGGACAAATAGGGACCAATTAAGGACACAACCCAACCTAAAACAAGATATTTATTTTACAGTATACTTGAAGATTAAGCACTTGTTGCTTTTTAGATACTTACTGCTTTGTCTTGCTAAGTGGTAAAAAAAAATATCTTTCTATAATAGGGTCTAATATTGAGAGTGCATAATTTTTAATACTTAAAACTGATTAAAATCACATTAAAATAAAACTAATAAGAAAAAAAGTATGTAAAACAGATAGTTTTTGATACAGATCTAATTGCTGAAAAATAAAATCCTATTAGTGTTGAATCTTATCAAGTAGAGAGAGAGAGAGAGAGAGAGGCAAAGATTGTTCAACCTATAGGCTGAAGGTCACAAAGCTCATATAAAGGAAAAGGAGGGTCAAAATAAGAGCCATTGAGAATGGCTTGTGTGATAATTTTGTTGGCAGCTTCAGAGGCATGAATCCCATCCCAGCTCACATAGTTCTGTGGATCACTACAAGCTGTTGCAGTCACTGTTTTGCCATTGATTATCTTGGTGTTTCCACAGTAGGCTCTAGGATCAAAATTATAGGCACCACCCCCATACCCACAACATGCTCTGGTACCATACTTTAGCCCTGCACCAAAACGAAAGGCAAAACTAGAATTACTAGATCATGAAATCCAACTAGAGAAATATTCAAACAAAATGCTAAACATGACCATTAGTGACAGATTTATCACTCTAGTGACACTACATTGGAGTTTGTACGTGAAAAAAGTGCTAAATAATACATCTTCTATTTCAGATTCTTTTATATTGTCATCTCTTATCTACTTTTTTTTCAAGTTAAAGGATGGGAAAATGGCTTATTAACTTCGACAAAATTGAGGTGGCACATGTTAAAAGAAGAAGGCAATAGCCCACTCCTTTAATATGTGATAACGTGATTTTACAATATGATGGCTCTGATGTAATGCCACATAGTCAACGTTGTATCCACTTTTCAACCACAAATTTAGCATTCTAGAGCAGCTTGGGGTGAGAAGAGAACCATACACACCATGAGAAGTTGGATGCTGATAGAGCTCTAGCAGAATTGAGTAGGTATCCACATATATGACTTGAGCATTTGGGAGAGACTTCCTAGTCTGGCTGAGTGCCTCCTTCAACAATTTGTTGTAGTAAGCTACTGCGTTGTTGTAAGGAATTAAGCATCCAAAGGCGTCAAGGTCTGAGGTTTTGTGAGGAAGTTGCACCAACAATGCTGGGTAGCAACCCACTGGTGCCATATTTAGCACCAAAAATGCTTGCCCTCCTATTGCGTATAGCTCCTATATATTTACATATACAGTTAGTATATCACAGAGTATTTTAGTAATTATATCTGTATAAATTTTTCTATGGTGCTGTGATGTTTTTAAGAGACCTGTCCTGATATAATTATATCAATGACGGATCTGAAAAAAGAGCGTATAGCCATAGAAAAAACCATATATATATATAAGCATAAATGTAAAACATGGTTGTTTTAAGAAAATATCAAAACTTGAGCTGTTCTTAATGGGTTAGAGTGGCCCAAAACTTCAAGAATATTGCAGCCCAAGGTCCAACAGGAATTATTTGGAAAGCACTAACCTTGATGGTGTCAGCAATTTGGTAAACCACTTGAGGAAGATATTGTTTCACTCCTTCAATGCCAATGTCCTTCAAGTTGGAAGTAAAATCGTTTTGACCAATGTAAAATGTGTATAGTGACTTTCCAAAAATGTCCGGTGAAGGAAGCCTTTTGGATTCTAGAAAAAACAACTTTTAGGTCATCAAAAGAATAAAATTAAAAGGATATTTAACCGTAAAATCTATTTCTTTTTATTACTGATAGGAATTGTAATTTTAACTATTCGATTATTTTTCTTATAGTCTCATCTATAAATGTCTATATCAAAAATTTATTGTGCACGATACAAAAATTGCTCCCATTAATATATTAGATCGTCAAAATGTTAATCTAATGGTAAAAATTATAATTCCTACTAAGAAATCAAGTAAAATCAAAAGCGTATTCTTTTGTCATGCAAATGAGGCAATTGAATGAGAATGCAGATTGCAGAAGATACCTCTTTTATCAGATGAGTTATGAAATTCTTCAACTCTGACCTTGAACTCCTTGATTTGGTTGAGCTGGATAGCCAAAGAAAATGGACTGATCCCAGTGACAAACAAGGAAGTGTTTGGAAGGAGCACAGTAGAGGCCAATGTTGCAAAATTAGCTCCATGTCTGTAATCAGATCCAATGGATTGCAAATATGGGCTCAGAAATGGCAATCCTAGTGCCTGAGCTGCATTGTTCAACAGCATGCATTGTAACTATGATGATGTGACTATACTTGTTTCTACATTTAAAAAAAAAATGGAAATAATATCAGAAATCATTTTCTGCTAGTAAATTGATACGAAAGACTCTGGTATCGACACATCCTCATGTTCAAGTTGAAAAGGGCTTAATATAACTAATGGTAGTCAAAAGTATAACTGTAGTAGTGTTTGACTTCAGTGACGCACAATACCACTACTCAAAGTGTGGAACATATAGATAGGATCAACCAATGCAGTTATAGTATCAAACACTACTACTATTGTTGACGTTTCAAATCGCTACTCAAAAGTGTAGAACATATTTGTAGAATATTTGTAGAATAAATATAAGTTATAGTATCAGAGGTTACTAATATTTATGTTGTTTATGTTGTTTCAAATTATAAAAGTTGAAACATCAGATAGTTTGACTCGGCACGTCTCAATAAGTTGGCCATAGCCCTCAGCTACAACGGCAAATGCCCACCTTTTGTTAGAAGCACATATTAGATTCAATTACATCTAGCCTTATAAATTGTTACATGATAACATATGATAAAATTTAATTGGACTAAAAATAAATAATGCACACTTACACTATATTATAGGAATCGAGCCTGGAGGCCCCTTCTCTAAAGGTCTCTAATCATTCAAGATGGCCAAAACTATCTATCTTTTTTGAGTCCCAAGTGTCCCACATTCACGTGGGATACCGAAGGAAAATCCAGAGTGAGAACGACTACACCACACCTTTCCAGCTTAGCCTATTTGTCTTCTGGTGAAATTTTTGTCAAATAAGCCCTTATCCCGAAGGGAAAGATTTTAAAAAACTAGAACTATGCTGAAAAGCTTGAACGACTATAATATTAATGAGCAAACCAGAGAAATAATTTGAAGCTAAGGGTTGTAGTTTGATTTTAGCAGTGCAAAGACAAAAATTGTTGTAAAATGATGCGAGAATTGTCTCTTTCCAGATGAGTCTAAAGTCTTAGCTGTAACACTTGACTATGTTAGGACAAAGCTTCTCGTTCTGATTGCGTAAGAATTAAATGCAGCTAAATAATTGTTGCTTCCTATTCTATCAACCAAAAAATGGGGGGAGAGAGACAGAGAATCTACAGTAGAATATCAAAACATCTTATTGACAGAATACAAAATCGTCGGATTTTTATTAAATTTTATTAATATATTATCATACTTTTTTCTTACACGATAAGATTATATTGTGATATGATATGATTATTACAAATTGCATCTTTTCAATATTTTTTTTTTAACTTAGCCTATCACACAATTCTTTATAAAAATAATAAAATGTAAGCTGGTATTCCAGAAAAAGAAAGAAAAGGAAACTAGTCATGTAGAGAAGTACCACACTGTTTACTTCTCTTATTTGATTAAAAAAAAAGGGGAAAAGAAAGTAAGATAAACAAGTATATTTTATAAGAAAATAAATACATAGAACAAAGTGAAAGAAAGGATGATTTTTGGCTATGTGATATGAAATATTTACCCAGAAAATCAATGATGAGCCTGCCATCGGTAGCCCGGCCGACAGGTTTCTTGAAGAAGGTGGTCCCAAAAGGACCAGATTGAGCGGGGAAAGCAGCCCAAAAGCCACCTGTGTCTGAGTTTGAGTCACCAAAGTTGAAGATTGCCTTGAATTCACACTTAGAGCAACTTGTACGACCAAAGCTTGCCACTAACACAACCCAAATGCATACTAAGAATCTCTCGGGTTTTGGTGTTGACGATTCACCAATCTTCATTTTATTTCTTGTTGTTGGGAACGACGAAAAATTAGTATTTCACTGTGTCTGTTTTTGTGTGTGTTTGTGCGTGTGTGTGTGGGGCATTGAAAACAATAATAAGTTAGGTCTGTTTGTGTGTCTGTTTGTGTAACCAAAGAAGTTGAGCATGCAAAAATTATATTGTACTTTATATGTGTGTGTCGGTCATGAATACGTATTTTAAGGGTTTTTATGTGAATTCTTGTTTTGTGATGGTTTAGTATTCAATATAGAATGTCTAAGATTATATCCTCTTATTAAAACAGATAAGGTCCAATAGTAAGACTTTTCATAAATATTTATGTCATGTCTGGAGAACGTCTTTGATAATAGGAGGATATGCTAACATGAGTCCAAATATGGACATCATAAGTTTAAAATTTATTAAGTAATTCTCTGCAATTTAAGTCAGTCCAATATAGACAAACTAATAAATTTAAAAATACATATATTCTTAAATTTATAAATATACTTCATTAAAACAAAATATAAGAACAAAGTTTTACAACCAGTAAGTGCCATTGAGGGGTATATATCTATATATATATACAGAAAGAGGTGTGATTTCAATAATTATTATAATATTTATCCATCGATGATTTTAGTTATTTTAATCATATAATATTTATCATATGGTTATAATAAATTTGATATTTGAGTATAAAATTTATGACAATTAAAGGATATTGAACTTGTAAAGCTCATTAAATGTGATTTTTGAAGGACAACTTGTTATTAACCTGCACATATGATTTTTTTTTTTTTTTGCTACTTAAATAAAATCAAAATTAAAAATTAATTTTTTGATTTTTGAATTTCATTCTTTATTTCATTTCCATACGGATTTGTTTTCCTTCATTTTTTTTTATCTCATATCCATTTCAGACTCCATCACTATCTCCACCACCACATAAATTCTCCTTACTTTTAGTTTATTATTAATCTTTACACATAATCTATATATAAGATTGTTTTTAACGTGAATCCCACTCATATATAGAAGTTCGGCTCAATAAGAGAGGTGCTCAAAATCCCAAAAATCTTTGTTGTTAATAGAATATGAAGTAATATATCTCACAATTAACAGAGTGGCATTAATGTTCTTTCGAAACCTTTCTTAATGTTTTTATTTCTCTTTGTTCGTCAAGATAGGATAAAAAAAAAAATCAAAGTAAAAAAATATTATGAAGACAACGATTTTAACTTTAAGAAGGGTGACTAATGACTACATATATATATATATACAAACTTTTACCTAAGCTTAAAAAAGGGAAGCAGCAGGATAAACGCGAGGAAAAATAAATAAATAAATAAATAAAACTAAGCGGTTTTGAAGTGTAAAAAAAAAAAGAGTAAAGAAGATATCAAATTTAAACAGTTGATATATATTATATCAAAAAAGAACAATCAAGAAGGTGCACTATCTTTGTTTGAAACTTTTTTTTTTTTTTTTAGTATTTTTCAAATGTGTAAAAATATCTTTCAAAAATAATTCTTTTCGAGAGTTTTAAAAGTAATTTATTCCAGTCAAACATAAAACTACTAATTGAAGATGTGAAAGGAAGAGCGCATTGTCCTTTTATTTCATTCTCTCTCCAATTATCGTATTATTCTTGGGATGTCTACAGTAATCAACAAGAGACAATCAAGCAGCTTTTATTTCAAGATAAGTCCTAGACCTGAATTTACTTTTCCTCAATTAGTTTTCATATATATATTTATACTAATCAATACTTATTTTCAAGTATTACGAACGTTATTATATCTTTTCCATTATTAATATGGATTAGCCACAATAAACATGAATTATTTTGATTTATTTCTTTTTTCAGGTTGTTTGATTAACCATGTTTTAGTTGTCTTTTAACCACTTATGATTTGGCATAAGTTTCTCTTTGGATAGAGATAGATATCTTATGCTGTAAATTATTTCTTCACCAGTGATTATATCTTTCATAAATTATTTAAGAGTATTTATTTCATTTTGTCCATTTTTTTTTTCATTCATAAAATATATGAAGAATGAAATTGAAAAAAATACTTTTGTAGTTTATAAAAACAAATTAATGAATAATTAAATATTAAAAGATATTATTCTGTAGTTAATTTAAAACTTTGTGCGTGTGTGTGTGTGTGTGTGTGTGTTTTTTTTTTTTTTTTATGTGTCGTTTCATCCTAACATGTGGCGTCGTCTTAGGCGGAGACCATCCAACACATATACAAGTTTATAAAAGCATATTTGTTATTTTTTTTTATTATAATAAATAATATCTTTAAATAAGAATGCAAGTTTGAGCTAAAAAAATCATTTTAATAAAAATAAAAAGGAAAAGCATGAAGATATATTTGAAAAATGATTGTTTTGATAAAGGCAAATTGAAAGGAGGAACGGTAATTTTCTAGAAAAAATCACAAAAAAAAAAAACCATAAAATGACCAAAATAAATGGATGAAATATTTGAATAGTAACCAAAAAATGACGTTTAAATAAAAGCACATTTGTTTAAATTTAACGAATTTGATGACGTACATTTAAATTTATAAAGTAAAAAAAAAAAAAAAAAAGAATACATGAGCTAACAGCCAAAAAAAAAAAAGGCTCGACCAAAAGGCACTAGGTTCAAACAGTAATTTTGGATAAGCCTTCTATAACAGGATAATTTACATAAATAGTCAAATTGGAGCCACGCTTTTGAAAAATGTCAAAAAGCATACTTATTTGTGAAATTGAATAAAAAATAAAAGCATATTGTACTAAAAAAAAAAAACCTTAAATCTTATTTAAGAAGTTAAAAAGAGAGATTTCATCCTAAAAAATAGACACATTAATTTCAATTATCCATTTTTTATATTTGAAAATAGAAATTCAAAAATCTCTAGAAACATTTTCCATTCATATCATACATTTGAATATTTTTATGAATCGATTTTATTGTTTGCTACTATTTTTTTTATTTGTTGTTAATACCATATTGATTAGGTCAATACGTTATGAAATATTGAAACTATATTCAGTAAATATGAATTTTTCCCCTTAATGACACGGTCAATATGGTAATGATTCCAAAAACAATAAAACCAGAAATTATTATATATGTAATTCTTGTATAAAATAATACAATCATTGTCATATAGATCACATGTTAATGATTAATAGTATGTAATATATTGATAATGTCCGTATAGTATAAAAATCATATGATAAAACCTAATCGTTTAAATGAAAAAGTCATTATTATATAACCAAAATTAAACAAATTTAAGAATAACTAATCATAAATAAAAAAGGGAAAAATAAAAATAAAAATCCAACTTAACCATAAATATAGGATTATTTTACTTTAAAATAAATATCAAAAAAGAATTTGAAATAAAAAAATGTATAAGATCCTTAGATGGCAATTGCATTAATAGGTAGAGGTAAAAGGAAAAAAAAAACTGTCAATCATCCCACAAAATAAGAAAGGGTAAATAGGAAATAACAAAAATATGATATTCAAATTTTGTTCAAATTTATAAAAGGGGGGCTAAACTAAGTAAAGGAAATTAAAAAAGTAAAATCAGACTTAAAATAAAAAGAGATAAATATGAAATAAAAAAATAAGATTTTCAAATTTTGTTTAACTTTATAAATAAATTTGAAAGTGATTATATTTTAAAGGAGATATTTAAAATGAACACTTCTTAGGGATAAGCTTTCTTGGGCTGGACTACACGAGAAACCTTTTTGGGCCAGGTTTCTCAACCTTTCTCTCTGTCTTTGATTTCATAAAAGTGACCTCCCGAATACTGACTGCAAATTGCAGTTAGAGCTTTCTCATCAAAATTGAAGTTAGATACTCTTATTGGTAAATACGTGTTTTTAAATATTTAATTTATGTTATTATATTTTAATTACATTTAAATATAATTTATTTTTTTAATTATTATATTTAATTAAAAAGTATTTATTTTGTATTTAAATGAAATGTGTTTTTGGATAAAAAATATTTTAGAATTGAAAAGTTGATGTGATTAGTAAATATAGAGATAAAAAATTAGAGTTGAAAAGTTAATATGATTGTTTTAAAAAACGTTTGAATAATAATTATTTTTGTAACACTGTTGAAAATGATTATATTTAAATATAAAACTTTACGTTTGATGTAAAATTACATTATATTTAAATAAAACGATATTAAAAACATTTGCCAAACACCTCCATACTTCATATCACATTCAAAATAAAAGAGACAAACCCACGAAAAACATTTTAGTGTGAAACATTGCTATCACGTAAGATTTCTTTTTAATTCTTTATTTAATCGAATAATTTTTGGATGATTTTCTATCTCAAAAGTTAAAAAGTTTAAATGAAGATAAATACTTCTTTTTTATTTTTTCCTTTTTCACTTAGCTGAAAACCATGGACCGTTGATCAATTGGCATTTTTATCATCCTTTTATTATTACCAATTGTGTAGTACATATTTCGTACATGCAAAATAAATAAAAAGGAAAAAGGAAAAAAAAAAAAGAAACGACGCGATGGTCCTATTGTTTAATATTTGCGTTTTTAATATAAGGTAAAAAATTATTATTTTACTACGTGATGGTCTTATTATTTATTTTTTGTGTTTTTAATATAGAGTAAAAGATTATTATTTTCAATGAAAGTTAATCTCACTGCATTTACCGTCTTTACCTGGAAGTTCTAACTTATAATGATCTCTGTGTAATATAATTCAAAGAAGAGTAATTAAAAAAATTTATTAGTAGTGACATATTTTACTTTCTCGTTAGATTTCATTATAATTCTTTTTTTCTTTTTGCTATAAACTTGATTTGATTTGAAGCTTAGCGTGACATAGAAGCCTTAATCAATGCATTCCCATATCATGGAGGTACAAGGCATTAACCCTAATACCGATTATGAAATGTGAACGCACCCACCAACGTACAATAAACTTTTCAGAAAAAACGGCGGGATTAGGGGCATAAGTAGTAAGTTGTGATCTCGACGTTGTAATTTTTATTCTTTTTTTATTCTTTTTAATTAATAAAAAAGTCATTCGTATGGTTTTGGAAAACACCTCTTAATAAATTTATTTTTATATTTTTAACATTTTTTCATGGCAAAAACGATATGGATTTGGTTTTTATGCTTCCGTTTAAATAGAGTGTACGTTTTCAAAATGAAAAAAATACCTTGTTTGAATAAAAAAAGTTTTTTTGTTTAAAAATAAAAAGGTATTTGAAAAGGTAAAAAAATTTCATTTTTAAAAAAGAATTTCCTTTTTGATGTCTAAAAATAAAATTTTTTTTATGTTTAGATATGAAAATTTAGAAATATCTGATTTTAACTGGATAAAATTTTGATCCAAAAGTGGATCATTTCCAATTTCATACACCTCAAACGGACAAAAGGATATCTTTGTATTTATAGTTTTTCAATCCTACTATCATTGTGTAAAATATTTAATTAACAATACATGTTAATTGATGATTTGATGTGATATTTTAAGGAAATGACATTTTTAATTGTTCAAACCGTGATATAGAAAGATATGAATAATATATAGATTATTAAAAAAAAAAAGAAAAAATAATTGAATCATTTTTCTCATATCTTATTATAAAATTCTTTAAATCTTATGATAAAATTAAGGGGTTTCCAATCTAATTGATAAGATATGGTTATAAACTAAGAAATTTTCATTTAATTATTAGTGGTTGTTTGAAACCGCAGCTTCAAACAGTGTTTTCTAGGTTGGTATTAATATCTCCAACTCCAATTTAAATTACTGGCCATTTAAGGTGCCGTCTCTTGGAAGCATTTTGCCGCCTGACTTTAAAATTTTTAATTTTGCATCTTACTTTCTCTTTTCTCTTTTCTCTATTTTCAAACAACTCAAACTTTAAAAATATATAACTTTTACATTTTAAATTAAAATTATAATGATTTTTATATCAAATTGTTCATAATAATAAGATGTATAAAAGAAAATCATTTTACATAGTTTTTTTTTTGACACATTTCAAAATTTTACATTATTTTTTATATTACAAAATTTTTCCAAAAGTTCTCCTCAAAACGCATATTTCAAACCTAATCTTCAAAACTCAGTCCTTAAAATTTCCCCAAATGAGCCTACAAATCTCATATATATATATATCACTTTTTCATTTCTAACGTGTCTTTGGATTTATCAATTCAATTAGCATTGCATTGAAATAATGCATTGAACGCAATATTTGTTTCTATATTTTATATTTATATTATATTCAAATATAATGTATATTTAGATATTTTATATTTTCATTAGAATTATATATAGAGTGTGTGATGTGATTGGTAAAAGTTAATAGAAAAAAGAAAAATATGTGATGTGATTGATAAAAGTATGTACAAAAAGTGGAATAATAGTAGTGATTGTATTTGATTTAAAATTTCAATATTTTGATATTTGAATGTAATACTTCATCATCCAAAAAAAGTTGAACTACATTGCAGTGCAATGTCAATTAAATGGTGAATCCAAACGACACATAGGAAATCCAAATTTCAAAAACTCATAGCTTTCTTATTTCAAATTGAAACAAAATAATTTTTTTGAATAAATGCCTAAAATGACAATAAAAACTAACCAATATCCATGTTGCATAATTTTTTTTTCTTTACAAACAATTTATAGTTTTTACATTATCCAAAATGTCACAGTTTATTTTTAATTTTGATTTCAACCAAACAAATATTTCCAACATAGATCTCTAAAACTCTAATTCCAACCTTTACAAAACAAAACAAAAAAAAAAAAACTTTTAATCATAACACTTTCTTATAAGATTTTCAGTCAAAATATTTTTGTGTGACTAAATATCATTTTAAGTCATTACCTTGTAATTAATATGCAATTTATCACAAAATTTTGTTGTACTGACTAAAACTTTTAGCCACGGAACTATTAGTCACGAAAAAAATTTTAGTCACGCCATGACTAATTACCTTATGGTTAAAAATATTGGTTACAACGAATATTTATAACTAAATACATATTAATCACGACTTTGTAAACAAAAGTGACATTTACTCACAAAAAAATATTATAGCTCAAAATGACATAAAAAAGATTGTGATTAAAAGTTTTTTTTTTTGTAGTTTATATTCCAAACGGGTCCTTATGTTTCCAATAAAATTTTTTATATGATGCTTTTAGAGCTTTGCTTAGCGGCAAAGTTTTTATTCATATATAGTTATAGAATTCTAAATTAAGCTAGCGTTTTATTAGTAGACTTAGGGCGCATTTGGTAAACGCATTATATTTTGATTTTATTTGAATGAAATTTGTTTTTTAAATATTGTATTTGGTTAAAAAATATTTGTTTTGTATTTGAATGAAATATGTGCTTGGATGAAAAGTATTTTAGAGTTAAAAGTTGATATTATTGGTAAAAATAGAGATAAATAGTGGAGTTGAAAAGTTGATGTGATTGTTTTAAAAAACTTTTGAATAGTAATTATTTTCGTAGCACTGTTGTAAAGAATTGTATTTGAATGTAAAATTTACGTTTGATGTAAAATTACATTACGTTTAAATATAATTAAAATGTAATTTTTTTGCCAAACGGCCTCTTAAGTTGAATATTTGGTTTGAAGTTGAATTATATATTTAGCTTATTAGAATTGAAAATTAAAAAAATTTAAAATGTATTTTTTAAATTAATATGAATTTTATTTTGTTCATCTCAAAATTTTATATAATTTCAAAAAATATCTCATTTGGACTTTTAAAATTTGATTTTTAAATTATAATTGAATCTGGTAAACAGTGAAACTAGCTCACATTTTTAGAAAAAGATAAAAACTCTTTTTGGATAGGATCCATTTCCCAAAAAGAAAATTTTTTTTGTTCAAGAAATTTTTTTTGTTCAAGTGATAATGTCTTTTTGTTTTGAAAATAAGATAATGTTTGATATGTAAAAAATTTTCTTCTTGAAAACAAAGGATCATGTTTGGTATTATTTTTGAAATGATTGTGTTTTTTAACAAATTTAAAAATGAGAATATTTTGATAATTGTATTTTATCATTTCTAATCTATTCCATTTCCAACCAAAACAATTTTAGAATACAAAAAAAAAAAAAAAAAAACTAAAACAAGATCTTTTTTTAATATTTTCAAAGTTAACTAAAAAAAATACCAAAACAATCTCAAAACAATTTTAGAAATGATCAAACACAATTATGAAAACATTCTAATTTTCAATTTTAGAAATGACTGACAATCTCAATAGAGGTAGAGTTCATGAATAGCCCACTCATAGCTATTGAAACACGATGCCATAAATCGTGAATGCCATCCTGACCATGAGGTCGAAAAGAAAGAATAATCGCGAGGGGGAATGGGCTATCCTGAGTGTGAGATCTGCTAGGTTCAAGAGGGATCAGCTCGTCATGGTCCATTAGCTGTGATTGAAGGCCATCGTATTTCTATTAGGTGGTTGTCATTAGAGTCTGCAAAGTAGGAAAGAGAAAGAGGAGAAAATAAAAACAAAAATGGATGTTTTGGCATCTTCAGAGTTATAGATAAAAATGAAAATGTTTTTTCTATTTTTACATTTTTTATTTTTAGGAATTTTGTAACCAAGCGATGTTTCAAAAATGTGTGGATAGTATTTACTTAGGAAATTGTGAAAATTGTCTAAAAACCATCATCAAATGTCGTCAAAAAGTTGTTTAAAATGAGAAAAAATGAGGTTAGAAATTGTGTACTATGATAACATTAAAAAAAAGATTTCTTTTCTGGTACCATACATGACATGTTTGAAAATAAGATATTTTTTCTTTCTTAAAATAAGAAGAATAATGAAAAAAAATTTAAACAAATATATAAATTTTATAAGGGAAAGTGGTGAAATAATATTTTACACTAGCAAGAATAAAAATGGTAGTAGGAATGAAAATAATATGACAAAATAACATAATTAAACAAAAATAGCAACATGAAAACTTGAAAATACCCTTGACAATAGAAACCTCCCAATCTATCAAGGAAACTCCAATCTGATTTTCATTTTCTTAAAAACCCTACATGAAACCTTAGCCCTTAAAATCTCGTGATTTTCATTTTCCACACACATTTGATTAACACAAAATAGGTTAGATTTTCATATTTTTACCAAATTTGCGACCAAAAATTCTAATTTCCAGAAGTTTTGTCAGCTCCAACAACATTTGATTTGAAGGAATTCCATAGATTTTGGGAGAGACCTATAAATTTTGGAAGGAAACATAAAAATTTGGGAGAACAAACTCCAATATAGTTTTTTCAATCGTTTACAATTCGAAAATATGAGAATGTTCAATTAGAACTTTTTGACTTTGTAATTTGGATTTCCAACCTATTTTTTTGCGACTAGTAAATGATAATTCCATAACTTTTGTGATTTTCTTTATTTGTGGCTACCTTGTCTCTTCTCTACTTGTGTTTTGTTATTGATAGTGTCAAAAATCTTTGATTTGCAAAAGTTGTTTTTTGGCTTCAACAACCTTTAATTTGAAGAAAATCCATAAATTTTGATAAAACCAAGGAATTTGTGGGAAAAACCAACAAAATTGGGGGGAATTGAGCTTAGTAAGGTGTTTTATTTTGATTTCACATTTTGAAAAACCAATAATGTACAATTAGAGCTTTTTTGCTTTGCATCGAACATATTTTCTTGCGACTAATTAATAATATTTCTATATATTTGTGATTTTTTATATTAGCTATTACTTTGTCTTTTCTCTATTTGTGTTCCACAATTGATAGTATCAAAATCTTCGATTTACAAAATTTTTTTGACTTCAACAACTTTGGATTCGAAGAAAGTATATAGATTTTAGGAGAACCCCTAAATTTTCAAAAAGAACAAACAAATTTTGAGGAAAAAAAAAACTCTGGTATGGTGTGTTCTTTCAATTTTCACATTTTGAAAATATGAAACTATACATTTAGGACTAATAGCACTAAAAGCAAAAGACCAAGCTTTTTGAGCTACATAGTAGCTAATTTCAACTCTGTATTTGCCATGCATTAAAACCACCACATCCTTCAAACAAGCTTTATCTTATATACTCGTACTAAAATCTCCCTTCAATAGTTTAGCCATAAATTGATTGTTGATTTGACGATGTTTATTGCAAATAACATTGTGATGACAAGTATGTTAAGAAAAATACTTCTAGACAACCTAAACATCCCTCCTGAAATTTCTCGATGAATGCATCATTCAAATACACTCATCAACAATACAACTGAAAATATAGAAATCTACATTAAACTTATCAATCTTAAACTTAAAATTTACCTTATCAGCAATCAAATGCAAAAAAATTTTCAACATAGATTTACTTTAAAATTAGTTTCCTTACTTAATATCAAAAGATAACAGAAGCTTCTCAATATCACAATCTTTAACTGAAAACCAATCTGTTGAAGCATCAATGATAGCATCGCCAAACCAAGAGTGACCTCCAACTACTGGACAAAACTCTTGCAAGCCTTTTAACGCGTTGCTACCATAAAAAAAAAAATCAACAATTAGAAGAAAGTTTTCTACTCCCTTATCAAATTTAACAAGCTCAAAAAACCAGTTCAATTTTTTTTGTATAGTCACATCCACAAGCGTACTAATTATTTTTCTAAAGTCAGAGTCCATAATTAATTTTAAAAAATGAATATTACTCACAAAACCAACTAACTCTAAATGTAATCATCGTACCAAAAACTCTTTTAAAAGTCTTAAAGTTAATACCATCATCAACTTTAACTGCTTAAAAAGTAAAGTTGGAAAACAAATTATTGGAATCTCATTTCCTTTATACGCAGTAACAAAAGAAATCTACAACATCTCTATAAATACAAAGATTACCAATATAATATATAGATTTACATAACAAATCCCCCCTCCCTCAAACATCAATAAAAATCATAAAACAAACAAGATAAAGGCAACCACCAACAAATAAGGAAAGATTTTTAATATAAGGTAACAACTAACAAAGAGAACACTACCATACAAATTTTGTAAAAAACACATTTGCAATACAAAATCAAGCACAACAATACAAACATAAACTAATCATAGAAAAAAAATTAGACACAACTTAAAAACACAGAAATTAAAATAATCCAAAATCACAAGAAAAATAAAAAATAATAACAGCAAAAAAATGAAAAAAAAAAACAAACAAAGAGGAAAACAAAAAATCCAAAAAAAATAAAAGGATATTCGAAAATTTCAACAACAAAATCCAAAAAATTTCATAATAAACAGAAAATCGAACCTCAAATATACAAGAAGTCAAACGTTGAAACCTGCAAAAGCATTCACAATTTTGCAATCGATGTCAATGACAATCAATTTCAATATTTAGCAAAACCTAAACACTTAAATCTCTGAAATCAGACTTCATGAGTTGTTGATTGAAATTTCAATAATAAAGCTTAGAGAAAGAGAGGGAGATAGTAACAATTGAGCAGAGAGAAAAACTTAAAGAGAATAAGATAGGGAAATAGACTAAGTAGCTCTGCTAATATGAAAGATACTTAATAAGGATAAAAGAATTAACATAATTAAAATTTTGAAATATGCTATAATTTAACAAGATTATTAACATTATCCTATACAATTGATAGAGGTATTATAATATGTCATTTGGTATGAATTCCCCTCCTTTTTTTTTTTTAGTTTTTCTCTTTCTAAAATTGAGCATTCCATTTAACATGCTGTTGGATGTCTTAAAAAAAAAAAACATGTCATTAGTTGAAATCATTTGGCATAAGGTTTTGAGGTTAAAAATTTGAGTTAAGTTTGGAATAAATTAAATTATGAAATAAGCCTTGTATTTGGTGTTTAACTTTGAACTAGAAGATTTTATCTTAAACTGAAAGTGTTTGAAAGATAAAAGTTGGGTTTGAACTTATATTAGAAATTATACTTCCCTTTGCTTTTATAGAGATTGATACGTATTTTATATATAAAAAAAAAGAATTATAAGTAGTATTTTTAAATTTAAAATACTATATAAATCATAAATTAAAAATTTGAAATAAAATCAAGAAACAAACGATATATTAAGTTTAAATTTGATTTTTTAAACTTGAATTCGAACTAAATTTTTTTGTTTGAATTTTTTTCACCAATTCCAAGCTATAAAGATAAAACAAAACAAAATTCCAAAAAAATTAAAAAAAAAAAAAAGGAGAGAGAAGGGAAGAAAATCAATGAGATCAAATCTTAGAAATTACTTTAAATCCACGTTGACTAGGACCCACAAGTGTAGCGTAGTAAGCCATGTGCCTATAAGGCACGTCACCTTGTCGGAACCTATGCCTCGTCTTGTGATAACCGAGAAATCTACGTTCTTGGAAATATTTGTACAAAATATGTAAATAAATGTACATTTATAGTGAGACATGTTACAGAATAAAGAGCAGAGGAAAATTTTGATTAATTGAGTTTTTAATCAAAATTTGATGATAAATTAATGAATATAGTTTAAAAACTAAACATTAATTCAATTTATGATGTTTTAAAATTAATAGAAAAGTATGTGGAAATACATATTAAGAGATCAATGGCATACAAGTGAGCCACATTCATCAATAGTCAAGAAATTGCCAAACAAGCCCTTACACATTTAAAAAAAAAAGTGAAAGCAAGTGAGAGAGTGAGAGTCACGTGAGTTAAAGGGGGTAAATTACTCCCCTTAGCTGCAAAGAGAAGCAGCCAGCAGAAAGAAAGAAAAAAAAGAGAAAGAAAGAAAGAAAGAAAGAAAGAGAAAGGGAAAGAGAGAAACCGAGAAAGAAAAAGAGAGGAAAGGGAAATCCAAAGAAAATTCGGATTTTTCTCTTCAAGCAGCAGATTGGTCGAGATTCAGTCAAGAATCAGCAGCAAGAAAATCTCAAGATTCAAGCAAGGTAAACCCTCGTTTATCTCTTGCTTTTTCGGGGGGAAAATCTGGGGTTTTGAGAGGAAACAGAGAATGTGAGTGAATCATGTTGAAGTTTTCGGTTAAAATTGAAACATGGTTCGAGTCTAGATGTTTTCAAACACGAATCCATGAGTTGATGGTTTAGAAAACCAAGTTTAGTGAGTTTTCTTCACAAAAATGCAGATTTTTCAAAAGTTGAGTCAAGAGATATTCATAAGCAAAATGTGAGATTTTGCTTATGAAATCATGGATTTGTGATAATAGAAATGTAGTAGATACCTTGAAACGATCTTATGGAGATCGATTTCAAGTGTAAAAAGTAGAAAAAAAGGCCATAAAATCCTTAGAAAATCAGAGCAGAGCAGTTCGGACTCAGAATCTTGATTCTGGTATGAACACGGGCTTGTACAAGGGCGTGTTCAGTACACGGCCCCGAACATGTCCATATGCATGACCGTGTTGTAAGAAAAATCAGACCCGAGAGATATACGGCCAAGAACACGACTGTGTATCGGGTCGTGTCAAGGGGCACACGGTCAAGGGAAGGCGTGTAGCAGACCATGTTAGACAATAGGAAAACACGGCCAGAAATACGGCCGTGTAAGTAACCGTGTAAGAGTCCAGATAAGTACACGGCCAGTAACACGACCATGTATTCACCCGTGTAAGTATACACAGCCATGTTCCATGAAGTACACGGCCAGGCACGTAAGTCCAAAGAGATACACGGCCAGAGACACGCCCGTGTAGGAGGGCGTGTCTGAAGCCAAAGAGTAAAAAAAAGAGAGAGAGAGAGAGAGAGAGTCTGGAAATAGAAATTACATGTTTTTCCATGTTTCCAGTATAAGATGAATATTGGAAATAATTAGTGATTATTCCTTTATTAGGAATTCAAGTCAGAGACCTCGATACAGCAGTCTCAGAGCAGCAGAGGCTCATGCTAGCCGATTTCCTGTAAGTTCAAGCATTGTCCTGACTGCAACGTGGACAAGCTTGTTGTATTATGATGTTATGTATGTTGTATGATGTGGTTGTTAGACATTGATTGTCTACATCACGATATTCATGTCGGTCTCATGTCAGCTCAGGTCAGTTCATGTCATGCATGTAGAGTTTCATGTTTCAGTACACATGTCAGACAAGTACCATAACACGAAAATAGGTAGGTGCACAAGACACCCTAATGTGTTAATATAACCCACACCCCAGTAATTCATGTAATAGGTTCCGACTGTGGGGGCAATCAGTATGCTACCCAGTTGGAATATCAGTAAGATGGTAATTAAACCAATTATTGGCGTATCGGCCTCTCGACCCACGGAGAGATTTTCATATTTAGCTTCAGTTAAGACTGAGGAGGTCAGCACTAAAGTACCACTCGCAGTTGCGCTAACATGTCGGTACGACCAATCAGGGGCCCAAAACCAGAACTTAATAACAGATAATGTCCTAAGACTAACCTTTCAGCCATGAGCATGTTTTACAGAGTCCAATGTTACGCATGAGCACAGCAGTACAGCATGTCATGTTTCATGTTTTTATGTTTGAACTTACTGAGCTCATAGCTCATCAGTTTGTTCACATGTTGCAGGTAAGAGGCCTGTTCACCAATAGTATACGGTGGATGACGAATAGGGAAGATGCATGCCGGGGAGGATTGGGCGAGGGATTTGGTCACCCTTAAGTCTTCCGCTGTACAGATTTTGAAATATAAACCATGTAGTTTCAAGAACAAGATTTCAAGTTAAGATTATGTGATAGGAGAATCATGATTCATGGGCATATTATTTTGTTAATATGATTCCTTTATCACATTCTCGAACAATTTATGTTTTTAAAGAAAAAAAATTTATTTCGCAAATTAGCAAGCAAGTTTTCAGTTCAGCATGATTGTCGGCGACTCTAGAGGCCTGCAGACTATTGCGGTTAATTACAGAGTTGGCCGTAATAGCCATGTAGAGCTACAGTAGGGTGAGCCGCCACACGTCTGACTGTTGGTCTCACCATTTTAGAAAGGAAAAAAAAAAAAACAGGTAAGATACACCACCACGTCAGACTTATCCAATCACATGTCTTTTTCCCTTTGCACCGTGATTCACGAGTGACCGTTCATTTCTCCATCTCATCTGACGGTTCACGTTTGCCCTCTTAAAGTGGCCTTTCTGATGCTTTCGTCACACCCACACTTCGACCCCGTCACGTGCCTCCTTATGGTCCATCTTTTAATATCCCATACACTTCAATCGTGCATTATTACTTTGCTTTTTAAGAATTAACATTTTTTTAGGAAAAACATTAATTCTACCATACAAAAAAAAAAAAAAGAAAAAAAAAACCCTCATGAAATCACAAAATAAACTCATAAAATTGAAGGAAATTTTTTATAAAAAAATAATAATAAAACTAAAATGGTTCTATTATAACTAAAAAGACACAGTCAAAATGGTATGTTCTCGAATTTCATTATAATTATAATAATGGGAAGCTGGTCAAATTCTTTCCCTCGAGAGCTTCGTGTTTAATGTTTCCAACTTTCCATTCCAAATTTGTGAAAGTTTATAACGCTAGGAGACTTATAATTCTTTTTCATTTTTCTTTTTTTATTTAACAACAAGTGGTTTAAATTTTATATATTTTTTAATAAAATTAAGTGTAATATTATTATTAAATTATGTCATATGATTTTTATTTATTAAATAGAAATGAAAATATTTTCAAATTTTTAATTAGTAAGCTTGTTTTTAATTATTTTTAAATGAAATGAATAATAAAAAGCTTATCAAAAAATATGCTTATCAAAAAATATGTTTAAAAGTATCAGTTCAGCAGTCTTTTGAAAAAATAAAGCTATTATAAAGTGAGATTATCAATATTTTTATGTTCCAAACATATAATAATTACATAAGTAAAGAGTGGTATTACTATTAACTTATATCTTATGATTTTTATTTATTAAGGAATAATGAAAATATTTTTAGATTTTTAATTTGTGAGCTCTTATTTTGAGATATTTTTTATAATAAAATGATTAATAAAAATCTTCTTGAAAAAGGACCAACAAATTCTGCAATGTTGAGGATTCTTGAGAACTATCACAAACTTAAGACAACACAAAATTATAAAAAAATAAAAAATACATAGATTTATAAAGATTCGTTGTGAATAAGAAGGTTATGTCCTCTATTTGATACTTGAGGTGTCACTATCTATTCAAAACTACAAATGACGTAATTTGTCAAATTGTGATATAGGGTTTCGAGAGGCTTTTAATCATGCATTTGTAAACTCTTAAAAGATAATTATTATTTAATATTCAACATACAAATATTTAATATTTAAATTTAAATATTGAAATACTATTCAACATTGTAAATTCAGTTATAGAAATTAAATTTGTCAATCTTGAAATTTGATATTTGAAACCGCAACTTTAAGATACTCAAAAATTGTCAAGATAATTCAACTAATATGGCCATGTCACTATTGTCGAAATCCAAAGGCTCTAGACAAACGCATTAATATGATGTTTAAAAGAATCACTTTGGCAATTTTCCGAAAAACTGTCGTTAGGCACTTGTTTTGCATTTTAATTTTATTCAAATACAATATAATTTTACACCAAACACAAATTTTGTAACAGTGTTACGAAAATTATTACTATTCAAAACATTTTTAAAACAATCACATCAACTTTTCAACTCTAAAATACTTTTTATCCAAATACACATTTCATTCAAATACAAAACAAATACTTTTTAACCAAATACAACATTTAAAAAATAAATTTCATTCAAATACAATCAAAATGCAATGCGTTTACCAAACGTTCCCTAGAGTGCCGTTTGGAAGATGTTTTGCATTTTAATTTTATTCAAATACAATACAATTTTACATCAAACACAAATTTTACAACAGTGCTACAAAAACAATTACTATTCAAAACATTTTTAAAACAATCACATCAACTTTTCAACTCTACTATTTATCTATACTTTCATCAATTATATCAACTTTTCAATTCTAAAATACTTTTCATCCAAACACATATTTCATTCAAATACAAAACAAATACTTTTCAACCAAATACGACATTTAAAAAACAAATTTCATTCAAATACAATTAAAATGCAATGCATTTACCAAACGCCCCTAAAGCTATTATAAAATGGAACTATCAATATTTTTATGTTCCACTCACATAATAATTAAATAGGTGATTGTGAATAGAAAAATTAAAATCATGCCCTTCTGATGAAATATATATTTATGTAAATAGATTTATATCGTTTTTAAACAGTTTTAGATTTGTATATATTTTTTTATTTTTTAAATTTGAAAAAATGAAACAAAATAAAAAAAAACGAGATAAAGGAAGTATATCTACTTTGCATAAAATAAATTTAAATTAAAAAAAAGGAAGAAGAGCATATCTAATTTTCTTGAACATCTAATAGTAATTTTACATTAGATTTCATAAAAATAAATAAATAATGCAAGTTCTCTCAATAAAAAAAAAAACCATATTAGCTTTAAATTTAGAAATTTTTTATGAGTCACAAGACACTAACTATATATTTATGTACAAACGGAAAACTTATTTGAAATTAAAAAATTTTGCAAGTTTCATTGATTAAAAACACCCGCAATCCTGTAATTTTAACGTATAATTTAATAATAACATCATATTTAATTTAATTTAAAAATATAATATTTAAATTCCTCATTTTCAAAGTATAAAAATAAAAAATAAAAATCTATCCCACCTTGTACCATTCCACATGGGCCTCGTTGAATAATGGTCGAGTCTCGTGTGTCAGTAAACGCTCCTTCTCCCCATTGGAGGGCCGAACCATTTTTTCTATTCATCGTGGATGCAATAACGACTTTGTAGCTTATTACTAACATTTAAAAAATAAAATGTAAAAACTCTTACTTTTTTGGGTTTCAAAATGTACGTATAAGGATTACTCTCTATGTCCCTCAAACAGTAAGACCATTAGAATAAAATCAATTCAAACACAAATCTAAATACAAATTAAAATTTTTATATTTAGAAATATCTATCACACTTATTTTTCTCTCTGACAAATATATATTTAATTTGCAAAAGGCTAAACAACACAAATATGACTTATGATCTAAATGGATATATTTTGACTTTTATTTTGCTTTTTGAATTTTAAAAACCCTTATTTTAGGTCTTAAATTTTCAATTTGGCCTACTCTTGGTTAAAAAAAGAAGAAGAAAGAAAGAAGGAAAGAAATTTGCCTCCGTAAACGCTTTATGTTATAATATTTATTTAAAACAAACATAAAAAGCTCATGATGATTCATAATCCTCTTTTTTCTTTTTTGTTCGTTTTTAATTGAAATTCAATGTTATTTAAAAAAAATCATCTCATTTAAACTTATATATATAAATTTATAAGCTTTTAAAATTTACAATTTATTGTAATATTTTGATATATGAATATGAAAAGTGATGAAGTGTTGAAAAAAAAATGTTTTGAGAAAGGTAAAAATTTACTCCAAACACTCCCTTAATGTTTTTAGCATTTTAAAAAAGAAATAATAATTACAAACATAGTTTAACATAGATTAATGAATCATTTGGTAAACATATTACGTTTTAATAACGTTTGAATGCAATTCGTTTTTTGAGTGTTATATTTGTTTTGTATTTGAATGAAATATGTATTTAAATAAAAAATAATTGAATTGTATTTTAAAATTAAAAAATTGATATAATTAATAAAAATAAAATTAAAAAATTGATATTATTATTTTAAAAAAATAAATAATAATTCATAACATTATTAAAAAAATTATATTTAAATATAAAAAATTATATTTAATATAAAATTACATTATATTTAAATATAATTAAAATATAAAATTTTTACCATACAACAATACCCAACTCTATCATAAAATTATAAGTTCACATCAGAATATTAAAAAAGAAAAAAAAAAGTTTTTAAAAAATTGATTATTAATAAACAAATGGGCAAAGAAGGTGAGCTGGCCAATGGAGATAGAGCACGCGGATACCTCCCACGTGGAGTTTGGTGCTGACACGATGGCCATTTCTTTTTTTTGTTAACCTTTTTTCAATATCTCTAGAAAGTCTTGGGGACGTGATTAGTGAGCTGGCTACGCAACCTCTGTCTCCTGTGGGGCCCTCTTTCCCTCTGATTCCTTCTACGTGGGCCACGTTGCCACCGGAACACGCACACCGACATCTGCCAAAGCTTGTGGGCCCCAGTACTACGTGTTAGATGCCTTTTCTATTTTTTTATTTTCTATATATATTTTTTTGGGGGTAAGCCTGGCCTCCTTGGCAAATGGCCGAGATAATTACTGATTTTTAGGTGGCGTGGGCCATTCCTGTCCGTCGGATTGAAGTGATTGGGACCGTTGATCCCGCTTCTCGTCAGATGTGGGACCAGAGGAGTGGATTTAATTGGGATTTTCTTGGATTTTGATTTTATTAATGAAAAGTGTTGGTGACTACCACTGCGCGTACACGTGGACCGTTGATGAGGTGACTTGGAAAAGTGTTTCAGATTCAGCACTTGGAATGGACGGTCCAGATTCGGGATTGCGTTTTATCCCCGATCCGAGTCAAAAAATAGGGTGTGCGTCAGACATGAAGTGCGCTCCGCGTCAGGAGAAAGACAAAAGAGGCCTCACCTTCTCAAATTATCTTAATTACCCTCCATCTTTACCAAAATTACCACCCCTCCCCAAAACGTGACATTAAAATGAAATTTAACATTATAAGAAGTCACTTTTTTTATATTTAACTTGATAAAAAGAGATGCCTCTTTTAACGGGATCATACAAAATGTTAAGCACAATGTTTTTTTTTTTAAGTCTTATAAATTCTTTTTTTTTTTTGTGAATTTTTATATGACACTGTTTTGGACCACATAATAAAAATCTAATAATATCTAACTAGCTTTGTGGCTAAAATATCAACTGCGATATTGATTTATTAAAAACATTGTTGTCTTTAAATTTTATTGTTAACTTTTTGAAATTTGATTTGAACTTGTCATAATTTGTAATTTAATGATAAAAAGAGAACTATATTTAAAGGAATAATACATTTAGTTGGATTGTGTTTGGAGGGAAATTCTAATCATTTGTAACTTTCGTTGAGTTTATTTTTATTTTTATTTTTTATTTTTGTGAATTTTCAAACATGCGTATTTATTTATTTTATAGTTTTTAGGGATTATATCCTTTTTTTTTTTTTTTTGAGGATAAAGATTATCGTTTGTATATACTACTTTCTTCACTCTCTCTATTTGAAAATTTTCCTAGTGCGTTTTTTGCTTGGATAGTGTTTAAAAACGTAACCAAGAAACAGCTTTTTTCCCAAACGTGCCAATTGAATCAATGGCGAGATTTATGGCACTACGTGAAAAGATACATATCCAAACAAAGAATCCCCTAAGGCAGCGGTCCTTGTCCCTTCCAAAAAAAGAATAGTTAAAATTATATATTATTAATAATAAAGAAATGAAGAAGACCCTGTAGTTGTCTAAGGCATTTAAAAACAAACAATGACACGTTTGTACATCCAACAAAGTCTTTCCTTCCTTCCTGGCACCGGATAAATTAACCAAAAAACACTAAACAATCTTTTTTTTTTAAACATCAATCGCGATGGCATTTTGCAACTTATCACGTTGTTGCTACAATCCGCAAGTACGTAATTTTGCAAGACTTCTCTTTTTACATTAATTTTTTTTTTTTTAGAAAATTGTTTACAACAAGGGAATGTTTGGAGACAATATTTTATATATGTTACGTTAGAATACAATATATTAAATATAATACATATTTAGATATTTTATATTTATATTCTATTATTGGTGAAAATGAAATAAAACATATAATGTGATTGGTAAAAATAAATAAAAAAATGGAGAGATATAGTGTGTATTTGCTTTGTTGGTAAAAGTGAAATAAAACATATGATGTGATTGATAAAAATAAATAGAAAAAGACATAAAAAAGGATATATGATGTAATTGATAAAATTTAATCAAAAAATAAAATAATAATTAATGATTGTATTTGATTAAAATTTATATTTAAATGCAATGTTTTCTTAACTAAACACATATTCAATTACATTACGATATAATGTAAATTGAATGTGTTCTTTAAATTGCTCCTAAGACTTTGATTATATATTACTTTTTTTGAACACATTATTAAATTTGATCCAAATTTTATCAAAATAAAATATAAATATTATCTTATACAGATTTTTTTTGATTTAATATTAAAAAAGGAAGGAGGATAAAATGCAAAACATAAGAGAGAATAAAAACAAATACGTCAAAAGTTTTGATTTGATAGTAAATAGCATATTTAAGTATAAATTCAAATTTAAACCAATTTGAAACCTCAAAAATATTCTTTAATAATTTATACTCAATTTACATTCAATTTATATTCAATTGAAATTATTTTCTAAATTAAACAAACCCTAACCTTAGGTCCAAAATTAATCCAAACTCTCTCTTTTTGTAAAGGTCGTCCGACAATGAGATCAGTGACTACGTTGAGGCTGTCAATACCACGGATCGTCGACTAATAAGTAGATTTGTAATGGCAGAGTTTATGAGGCTTATATGCTATAGATCGAGAGCTAACCCACGCCACTAAGCTTCGACAATTCCAAACTGACTCTAGTCGTTGGGTTATTTGGAGCATTGGTAGGTAGATCTCGGGCTATTAAAAACCCTTGATTTGTCCACTTGTGGACTAGATCTCACTGTTGGGTGTTGGATGAAACCTACGATTTTGCTCAGGGTTAGCTGGAAACCTCTGATCTCACCACTTGCAGACTCAATTTCACCGTTGGCCATTGACAAGACTTGCGATTTTGCTCACGGTCGGTTGAGAAAGATCATGACTTTAAATTTGTAAAAAAACCAGCAAAAAAAAGGAAAAGAAAACCCAAGATAGAAGGAAAAAACCAAGTAAGAGTAAAAAAAGAAATATCATTTATATAAAAATTAAGAAATGTTATTAATTAAATCACAACACAACATATTGACCTATTTAATATAATTTTCAATTAAAAAAAGGGGGAAGAACTCAACATAGAGTATCTTTTTTTTTTTTCCCTATAATATATGCCCAAGACTCATTTGAGACGAGTTTTGGAGGTTTTTTCCTTTTTGTTAGAAATAAGTAAATTTTAGAAAATGTGTTTAAGAAAAAAACTTTTTGAAATAAAAAGAATATAAATTTTAAAAATTTATTTAAAAAAAATCAATATAAATTTTATTTTATTTATTTTAAAATTTTATACAGTTTATTAAAATATTATCCCATCTAAATTTATATATAATTAAAAATTTAATATAAAATTTTAAAAATATAAATGATAAAAAATATAAAAAAAATTTTGATTTTAAAGATCACAGCTGACCCCGCCACCACTCAATCTCCAGGGAAAAAAAAAATCAAAACGAAAATATCAAAACGGTCCTTAATCGCGGCGTTGGTCGTGAGTGAGTGGCCAGACGTGGACTCCAAAGGACAAATTCATTCTAGTTAATAAAAATCAATTCCAAATAGAAAAAATGAGAATATATTTTAATTTAATTAAATAAATTAATTTAATAATGATGAGGACCACGTCAGCCACATGATGGGTGGAATCGGTTGGACCCTAGGGCTGCGTGACGCGTAGATTGATTAATCGTCGACCACGTGTACGGCTGAGGTGCCTTCGGAATACAATTAATTAAAAGAAAAAACTACGAGCGCGAATATCGATGGGCCAGCTCAACAACCACCACTTCCCCGTCGTATATACGCCGTACCGTATAAACCCATCCAGTCCGGAGACACGTGGCTGGTGACGTGGAAGTTGCCTTGGCGCTCTTCTCTTCTTTCTTGTTCTTCTTCCATTTTTTCCCCCCTGCGAAAAGCCGCAACCTTTTGGGCTTGGATTCTAGAGAGAGAAAGTAGAGAGAGATAGAGACAGACACAGGAAATGCAGAGGCTTTGAGGTGAAGAGTCTCTCGCCAGTGACGAAACGCAAAGCTCCTAGGAAGAATTCCTGACGAATCTTGGTTTCCGATTGGATTTTCCGGCCTTATAAGGTGGATATTTGGAATTTGGAGTGCGAAAAAGGTACGTTGAATTTCTGGCACTTTCGCTTTTCCTTGTTTCATTCTTAGATTTCTGCGTTTGGCTGTTCGGAAAAGTCTTGACTCGGCTCTGTTTGGTTGGTGGGAAAAGCCAGTGGAAGTACGGGAAAAGAGTTTGATGCAGTTTATTATCTCATCTACCTGTTTTGATGTCGAGAAAATGCAGGGAAATATGAAATTTAAGTATGGACATTTGATGTTTTTCAATTTAAAGAAGACTAATTAAAAAATTAGTGATTCTTGTATAGATCTTCGAGGCAAATCGCAGTTTCTGCTGGAGAATTTCGACTTAAAAAAAAAAAAGAGAGTTTAAGCGTATATTTTTCTTTTTTTCTAGTAAGTCAGGAAGGAAAAAACATACCTTTGTGTAAAAGTGGAGAGATACAGAATTTAAAAGAAAAAAATAATAAATCAGAAATGATCTGAATAGACCCTGTATAAACTTTTGTCGTCTTCAATTTATCGTTGGGAAGGGGTTGAAAAAAAGTATAATTAATAGAAAATGGTCCATATTTGTCAAAGTTTGGTTTCGGGGGGTTATTTTTGTCACTTGGCTCCAGAATGTCTTCTGAGATAAAGCATCTCTGTACCGTATTTGTGTTTTGTTCCTATCGCGTTAGATGGCGGAAAGACTTTAATGACCCTGAACTTTACCTTCTATTACCTGGCGTGTGAAATTCCAATTTAATTCCACTTTCATTTGAACCTGCATATTTTCTGCAAAAATAATAAATACGTTGTTGTTATACAAAATAGATAACCTCGTTTTCTTCTGATTTTTTTTTTAGTTATTAATTTTTTGATACCGAATTTTATCTTAAATTTAGTTGTAGAGTACTAATTATCAAAATATGATAAAACACATTTGTATATTATGGTTTCTAGAAACTGGGTCTTTAAATTTAAACCTCAAAATATGCTAAAACTCCCGTTTGAGAAGTCTCTGGAACATATGATCAGACTTGAAGCTCAAGTGGAGTTTACAGAATTACTTGAACATCTTGCTTAAACATAGGATTGTGCATCCTTGATATGTTGGCTTTTACGATTGTAATAAAAAATTTAGTATGGATTGTAGGATTGACCAACAAATCAGTTCAATGTAGACTTTTGGATTCCATTTCTGTGTCAATCTAATGCATGTTCTGTTTGATGCAGGGTGGTATTTTGAGCGTCGAAGTTAAACCGAGTAATTCAATCAACGAGGAAGCACCGATATATCCGTGAATAATATTTGAAAAACCTGGTTGGTTAGTATGGGAAACGATGAAGAGGGAAAGTCTGCTAAATCTGAAAAAACGTCTCCACCCTCAACGCCGGTAAGCTGAGGTTGACTTTTGATAGAATTTAATTTTTTTTATTTTATGTTTTTTATTTTTACCGAGCTATGATGTCCCAAATTCTATGAAAGAGAGATTTTTAGGTTGGTCTTCTCTTTTATATTCCTTCTATTCTAGGTTATTGGTGATAGAGCAATTTGGTGCCTTGGTATTTATGTCTTGTTGTATTGACAGGATCAGACAAATCACACTAACCAGGCCAATATTCATGTCTATCCTGATTGGGCTGCCATGCAGGTTATTTATTTACCTTTATTATTTTGCTTATAAATATCGTTGATAATCTTCTATATATTTATGCATTAACCCACTCAAGTACATCTACACTGTTAATTCAGGCATACTATGGTCCCAGAGTCGCTCTCCCACCATATTACAACTCTGCCGTAGCCTCTGGCCATGCTCCTCATCCATATGTGTGGGGTCCACCACAGGTATTTCCCCAAAGTATCAAAGCAATTATAACCTCCCTGTTTGAAACCTTGAATTTTGTATCATTGTCATTTTCTGTATTATGCTGAGGATTACCTCATTGTATTCGAAATGAGATACCCAGCTGACTTGTTTAATTAATCCATCCAGCCTATGATGCCACCTTATGGGGCACCTTATGCTGCAATCTACTCGCATGGAAGCGTCTACGCACATCCGGGGGTCTCTCTTGTAAGTGTTTATTTGCACTATGTTTGAATAGCAATTCTGCTTGTTTTGAGTTTCCTTTGTTGATTATGCCAAATTTGTTAAATATTTAATGTTCGTTATTACGTCATAGTGGTTGGGGTTCATCTTTGCACTTTTTAATGTAGTTAGAGCCTCTAATTCTTTTCCAAAAGATGGTTCACCTCTATTACGTTTCTGCCTATTGTTTCTGTGTGAAGTTTTCTCTTGTGCTAAAGTAACTTTCCTTTGGAATTTAGGGATCACATGGTCAAGGGATTCCATCATCACCTGCTGTAAGTTTTTTTATCTTTAGCTTTATCAAGTTTTTGGTTTTAACGCATGTTTCACCTAATTTTGAGTTTCTTGTGCTGAAATCCAGACTGCGCCTCCAGTGAGTGTGGAAACACCTGCAAAGTCATGTGGTACCACAGAGAAGGAGTTTGTGAAAAAGTTGAAAGCGTTTGATGGACTTGCCATGTCCATAGGCAATTCTAATGCTGAGGGTGTTGCTGAACAGAGGGCATCACAGAGGTTTGTGAAATCTTTTGCTTTTCTTTTCTGATTAAACTTCCTTCTTTATTTGTATTCTTTATGTTTTCAAGTGGACCAGTTATCCTAACTAGTACGTGAAGTCCCCTTCCTCCCCCCCCCCTTCTTTTTTCTGAATGCTAATTTGAATAATAATCTTCCCACAGTATGGAGACTGAAGGCTCAAGTGACGGAAGTGATGGGAATAGTGTAGGGGTGAGGGATTCTTCAGTTATTTAATTTACAAATGTTCTTTATACTGGTTATATCGTTTGATTGCAAACCATACATATTCTGTTGGTTGAGTTGATTTTTAACTTTCGTCGCTCTTTTTGTTTCTTATATTCAGGCTAATCGAAGCGGAAGAAAAAGAAGTCGAGAAAGTACACCCACCACTGGTACATTTTTGTCCTTATCAGTTAACATCTTTGGGAGTCATGTGAACTGCTTTTGACCCTGTAAGCTAAAGAACCAAATCATGCAATGATAAAACGAGGATCATCTAGTACATTTGGATTGCACTTGATCACCTTTTGGTCAAGTTCAACTTCATGGCGGCACATAAGTAAGTAAGGTTAAAAGGATTTTTGGGCCTTACACCAAGCAATTTGATCCTGTTCTGGAGTTTTCTCCTGAACTATGGTGGCTACTGCTGCTTTTGGTTATCTTTCACAGGAATACACCTTTTCAGTCCTCGAATATGAAAGTAATTTGGTTACGCAAATAACCTGAAATGGATGGTATACATGAGTTGCATATGTTCTAATCTCTATGTTTTGCTAATATTACGACAGGGGGAGATGAGAAGCATGTGAATTCAATCTCTTATAAGGAGATAAATGCTGTTTCTGATAAGGCACTGGGTGCTCCAGTTCCCCCTGCCGGTGTCCCAGGAAAGATGGTTGGGTCTGTAGTTTCTTCTGGCATGACCACGGCATTGGAACTGAGGAACTCTTCTAACTTAAATGCAAAGACTAGTCCTACAGCTACGCTCAACCAACCTTGTACAGTGTTGCCTTCTGACTCTTGGTTACAGGTTTGTTCTGCTAATTTTAATTGATGGTTCATTTATCCTTTCTGCTCCTAATCTTTCCTATATAAGATCACTATAACATTTTGGTGATCGAATTATATTTTTCAGAATGAACGGGAGCTGAAGCGAGAGAGAAGAAAACAGTCCAACAGAGAATCTGCTAGGAGGTCAAGGTTGAGGAAGCAGGTATGTAAGAATATGAAATGTCTTGATAATGCACATATCTGAATTCTTCTTATAGTAACTTGAATATCTTTCTTAGTAGTCTATATTTGTTATTTTATGATATGAAGCGGCTTTTTATGATTGTTTTTCAGGCTGAGACCGAGGAACTTGGACGCAAGGTTGAGTCCTTAAATGCTGAAAACATGACTCTTAAATCTGAATTAAATCGGCTAACAGAAAACTCAGAGAAGCTGAGGCTAGAGAATGCTAAGCTAATGGTACATCCGCTGGTCATTTTTGCAGTTGTTCCACAAGTTTTTATGATAATTCTGTACTTCCGACTAAATGCAAATTTTTTTTTAACATACAGGATAAGCTGAAAAATGCACAGCTAGGACATACAGAGAAGATTCTACGGAACAACATCCATAAACCCATCAGTACAGAGAACCTACTGTCCAGAGTTAACAATTCTGGTTCCATTGATAGAACTGTTGAGGAGGAGAATGACATGTATGAGAAAAACTCGAACTCAGGAGCCAAGCTGCATCAGCTCCTGGATACAAGTCCGCGGGCTGATGCTGTTGCTGCTGGTTGATCGAGGGGGACCGGTATTTTCATGGTCTCTTTAATTATGTAGTTTTGGCATATTTCAAGCCCAAAATTACTGCTAACAATAAGCAGGGGAACGATACAGCTCGACAGAATTGGTGTCTTTGAAAAAAAAAAAAAAAAAAAAAGGAAAAAGAAAAAGAAACTGATATTCTAATTTTTATTGTACAAGTTTTGTTGTCTTGGCGAAGAACTGATGGTTTTCTAGTTAGAATTCAAGAGTGGCTGCGAAGGCCACTGAAAGGTAGTGTACATTGACGAGATTTTAGAGACTTGAAACAAGTCTCTGACGGTTTGTATGTGTCTGGTGGTTGTGTAATTTTATTTACTACATTGTAATGTGAAGACCATGCAAAAATATGTGAACCATAAAGACTGGGCCAGGTTGTTTAATTCCTTGGCAAAGGCTTGCTTGGCTGCTTTCTGTTGAAATAATGGTTAAAGTGTATTGTATTGAACTTAAGTTTTTCTTAATTCTGATGTTTTGTGAAGTCATTTCCTATTTTCAGCAAAAAGATCATGGCATGAAAGAGGCTTGGGGCCTAGGCGACTTGCAAGAAATGTCATGCTTCTTGGGTTATTTCCGTTACTACCGAGAACATTAAAGGGTGTTTTTAACTGCGTATGAAAGGGAAAGGGAATGGGAGAACACGTCATTATTTTCTTTTTTATACTATCCTGCTTTCAATTGTTTGCTTATAAAATTCGTTCTGAGAATTTGATGAGTTTTACATAACACAAAATTGGGAATGAGAGTAGAAATGGGAAGAATATTAATTTTAAGTTTGATAGACACAAAAGGTTATTGAATTCTCTCTTAGATTATCTAATAGACAATTAATATTAAAAAGAAAATCAATAATTTTTATTATTATCTTTTTACTTTCTTTTCCAGTATATGTATTCTTTTATCATTACGAACTTTTGTGGTTTGATAGAGGCATCTTTGGTTTGTTGGAGATTTTTGAGTGCTTTAAGATTCAATCTGTATTTTTCAGTCAACAAAGACTCGGGTGTAGTTTGTTAAAATATTATATTTTAATTTTATTCAAATGTAATATAATTTTATATTAAATATAAATTTTATAATAATATTATGAAAATAATTATTATTTAAAATATTTTTAAAATAATTATATCAACTTTTTAATTTTATTATTTATTTTTATTTTTATCAATCACATTAATTTTTTAACTTTAAAATACTTTTTATTCAAATATATATTTCATTCATATATAAAATAAATATTTTTTAATCAAATATAATATTTAAAATATAAATTTTATTCAAATATAATTAAAATGGCCAAACGTACACTCGACTTGTAATTTAAAGTGGAAAAGAACAGGACAAAATAGAACTCTTTTGATGAAAGAGATTAGTGGAGTGTCTTGTTTATTTTACGGCCGACGATGTTAGAAGTCAAGGAGAAAAGGATAGCCAATGGAGAAATCGAAACGCCAACATCGGAGTCTCTGTCTACGAAGTCAGAAACACATAAGCCTGCGTCATCTTTGTCTTTTCCATGATTTAAGATCGAGGTGCCACATGAGATCCTACCTCACCTTGTTTATTTGACCATAATTATAAAACACTAAAAATGTTGTATATTATTTATTAATAAAAAATAAATTATACAGTGTGAAATTTATAAACATAATTTATTTTTTATTAGCAGCGATATTCAATATTAGTAATGTTTTTAAAATATTTTTCTGTTTATTTTTCCATTTTTTCAATTGTGTCAAAGTTATTTCATCTCTTATAACATAAAATTCATTTATTTATTTATTCCTGAATAACATAAAATTCTTTTATAATGTTCTGTGTTTGGTACGAAGGATACACAAACTGAAAGAAAGGAGAAGCAAATATCCCTTTTATTTATTTATTTTTTGTTGAAAGGATCTAACAGCGAAATATCAAAGTGAGGAAAAATAGGTGGAAGGAGTGAGTTTTTATTTCTCCTTGTTTGGTAGAAAATGAACAGAAAAAGAGAAGGAAATATCTAATTTAGAGTACAATTACACCATTTTACAGATAAGAAGATCATATGTGAGTAGGATTAAAATGATTGTATAATATACTTTATCCTTCTAGTATGTTTTCGTTATTATTTTTATTATTATTATGTTGAAAGGGTGATAAAGTAATGAGCTCCATAGATTTGCGATGTCATTTCTTCATATTTTCCTCCATGGCAAACACCAGATTCTAATTTTTCAAATTTCTTCTCCCTTTGTACGAAACATAGGCTAAAGGATAAGGTTATTATCAAGGATGAAAATATAGGAATGGGTGAAAATAAAGGTTTTTCAAGGTTTAAAGAAATTTTGAAAAATATCAATATCAGTAAAAACATGGAGGAAAAAAAACGGAATTTATGAAAAAAATGGAATGTATGCAAAACTTATTTCAAATTTGGCATTTCTTTTGAAAATATTGGGTTATGATAAACATTGAAAAAAATATTAGTAAACGAGTTTTACATAAAAAAATTGTATACATATTGGCTAAAAGCCTCAATATCAAAAGAAATTCATTTAAAGTTCAAATATATGATTCAGATTTTATCATAGTTAAAGTAATATTGGTATCATAATATGTCATCTATTCAAGTATAAAGCATGCTGTGCGGTAAAATCTATCATCTAGTTAATACACCCATGAAAAAATTATTATATTAACTGTTGACTTTTAGTTTTTTTTTTTTTTTGAAACTTTATGATATTTTCTCATTATATTTCCGAAATTCTGTAAATAATAATAAAAAACAAACATACATACATATACAACTTCACCTATGTTATTTTTTATTCATATTTATTGAAATATGTCATTTTTTTTTACTTGTAAGATGTTTAGGGACCTTTGAAAATCTAATAATTACGTGTCTTTGCAGTTATTACACGTATGGTAGATCAAACTTAATTATACTTTAAAAAAAAATTAGATTCTTATAAAATTATACAAAAATTTGTAGGAGGGTATGAAAAGAAAAGATTAAATAAGTAAGACACAATCTTATCAAATAAAAAGTAGTTAGATAGGCAGTTTTTAGACACTCAATTAAAAAAATAGCCGAACCTTTTAATTTTAAAATGTGTTGGACCCATCCCATCAATTAATGATCATTTTAACAATACGTTTATTTTACTAATTCAACCAAATTTTTGACATTTTATTTCAAAAAAAATTTGCTTAAAAAAGCAATTAACCCACATAGCCATTATATCAAATTAGAACTATGTAAAAATTATTAAAAATATGATAATTTAACAAAGATTAATAAACATATGACAATTATATCCAATTAGTATGGTATTTATTTTTTCATACTCTATTAAAAAAGTCCAGTTTTTAAAGGATCATTCTTATGACTTTGGGGGCCACTAGAGTCCTATTTGTTTCAACCATTTGAAAATATTTGTATCATTTAATTTGAGTTGGCTATTAAAATGGGCGTTTGGAACAGAAGAGTTGGAATATTATCTAGTGCCACATAATCCATTTGGCCATTTAAGAAGAAAAATGAAATGCGTGTCCTCCTTAATCCGGCTCCATTTGAGGATATAATTATTAATAATATTTTTTTAATAAAATATTTTCTCTTTCCTCTATTTAAGTGTCACCATGACCTAATTTTTTTGGCTCCAAATCCAATAGAGAACGTTCTTTTTTCTATGCATTTAAAGCAAAAAAGAAGAACAAACCCCCATCCATATATCCTATCAAAATTTATCATGAACATTAAGGTTATATAAGATTTATTAGAATTGTTTTTAATATCTATTGAAACAAATATTCAAACACTTTGTTCAATTTTATTTTGTTTTTCACATTGTGAACATCTAAATACTAATTAAAATAGTAATTCAAACGATTCTGTTCAAATATTTTCGTATAAAATGTTGTCCTTCAAATGACTCTACCACCAAACATACCCTACGACTTCTACAATGATGAAACATTTAAGTGGTGTTTGGGGAGCTGGTTTGAACCTCAAAAAGTTAATTTTTTTTTTTTTTACAATTTATTTACTATTTATAGTTTTTATTACAACTTCATAATTCAAGTTCAAAAGACTAAACTTTACACATATATATATATATATATAAATGGAATGATTTTTTTAAAATTACATAAAATTTTAAGACGAATGATATAAGCTTCATATTATTTTTTTTTTCAAATATATTTTAAATTGTTATATTTTTTAACTTTAATAATTCAAATATCTTAATAAATGTTGATTTTAATTCAAATTCAATTTAATTTCAAAAAAATTTAATTCAAACCGTATTCCAAATATATGGTTAGAGTGAATGATACGTGCATTCTAGTCAAGCCCAAATGTGGATTTGTTGGATTGATAAAGGCTTTCGAAGCCATGAGTTCGGTCGCATGCGCAGTGCGACGCTGTGGAACGTTCAATGTTGAACGGGGACAAATTGAACAGATTCGGACGCCAGATATGGAGGAGGGCCCCACAAAGTCCAAATCAAGCCACGTTGTTCAAAAGTTTTTTGGACACTTTTTCAAAGTCTGCTGCCTTTTTGCACCCAGTTGATTAGATTACCTCTCTCTCGAACCCTTTTTTTTTTTTTTTTTTAATCCCAAATTATATCCAATTGTTTATATTATATTATTTTATAAAAAAATATATTTATTTATTTTTCATTTTATAAAATAGCATGATATAGATGGTTGAACATGTTTTATGATAAAAATTTTAAACAGAAAATGTGAATTCCCTCCCCTTAGTTGGTTTTTTATACTTATTTATTTACGTGTTTTTGAATGTTTTGAATTTAATAATTTAGTTTATAATTTTTTTAATAATTACTTATATGAACTTATAATTTTTGATAATTTAATCTTTTTTATTTAAATAAATTAAGATTAGAATGGTTTTTAATACAAAACTTACATCTTTTTAAAGTTTATATTTAAATTTAAGTATAATTTAGTAAAGTTAAAGATTTCAAAAGAAATTATACTAAAAATAACAAAAATGATCAACAACACTTTTTTTAGATTATAATATGTAAGTTACGTATAAATTTTTTTTTCAAATTTTAAAAAATTTAAGTAAAAATGACTGAATTATTAAAGTTATAAATTCAATGACTAATCATCAAGAAAAAAGCTTATGAACTAAATTATCAAATTTAAAAAGTTTAGGGGCATCTGTACAAACAAGTTGGTTTTTTAATGATCATGGAATCTAGCTCACCAAAAAGCTTTCTTTTCTTTGGATTTCACTTTGTTATTCTGTTATTCCCGTCTCTTTTATCATTTTTATTTAAAGCTCCCCTCAACTCCTATCAACATATATGTAAAACTCCAATTCTAATTGTCCCCCACCTGTCCCCAAATGGAGGCTAAATCTTCATCCAATTATAATATATTAAAGTTATTTTTGCTACCAGATGTCATACTATATAATATATATATTTAACCTAATCATTCGACTGGTAAACGATTTTTGCTAGTTTTAATGTTGATATTAACTCGTCGATATATTGAACAAGCTAGGAAAAGAAATCTTATCAAAATAAAATTCAAGATGTCAAATAATTTTTCTTTAGTTCTCATTTTAGACCACCGATTTATTGGAAAAAAAGTAATAGAAAAACAATAACCTAAATAGTTCCCACGACTCTTGTTTCGTTCTACAGGTAACTATTTTATTCAAAAATTGTCCATATTCCTTAAGTGAAGCCGACATTTCTTGAGTGATCCCAAATTCCATTTGGCAACCTTTATGTTGTATTTGTTGCGCCAAACTTAGAATTAAACAAATTTAAGCTAAAATATAAAAAAAAAGAAAAAAAATTCAAAAACATGAGAATTTAATGTGATTTAACTTTTGTTCTAGTGCATGAGTAGAGACAGCAAATAAAACATTTATAAATTTAAAGAGATTACAAAAATTTGACAAATAACTCTTACTACTCAAATCTTAAATAGACCTAAAATCTATCAACCTAAAAGTAAGCACATTAAATATAAAAAAAAAAAGGAATTCTTCGATAAAATCTTACTATAAAAAAAAAGAGAGAACATATATTAATGGGAATACACTTTTGTGCAGCTAATATCCATGTTTCACATTCTCCTCAAAATATGTGTATACGTATTCTAAAAAACCTAATCCAACTTTAATTAAGAGAGATATAGGCGTTGAGTCCAACAAAAACTTTACGGACTTAATTAGAGCCACACCCAACAATATTATTTAACATCATTTAGATGTACGGAAATTTTTGTGATGAAAAAGAAAATAAAAAATCATACCTCTATGACATTATTTTAAATTACCAGATTATGTCAAACTAAAGAATAAGGCTCCGTTTGTTTGACATGTCCAAAGTTAGAAAATAAAAAATTTTTTATTTTAAGAAAAAACAACCTTCTTAAATTTTCGTATTAGAATATCTAAAATTTTTCATTTTTTAGAAAATGAAAAAAGAGCTCTCTAGACAAAAAAAAGTTTTCACTCATCCAAACAACTTTTCACTTTTAAAAA
Organism: Antiaris toxicaria; assembly: GCA_035233585.1. Taxonomy (NCBI): domain Eukaryota; kingdom Viridiplantae; phylum Streptophyta; class Magnoliopsida; order Rosales; family Moraceae; genus Antiaris; species Antiaris toxicaria. The sequence continues at coordinate 13,653,758 of CP141161.1, forward strand.
AAATTCCAAACAACTTTTTATTTTTTATATTTAAAATTTTTTCATTTTCCAAAAACAAACCTCCCATTTAAACAAAAGGTAAAATTAAAAATAATTATCAGAATTTGATAAAAATCAACTAATTCATGATTACGACATTTTTTTCCCTCTCATCCCAGAATTTTCTTAACTTTAAGGGCCTGTTTGGGGGTTGTTTTCCAGTCCCTAAAAATCAACTTTTTTCTAAAACTTCACCATTTTTCACTATTTACATCTCCAAAACGCTACAGTAAACTCCAAACTTTAAAAATTCATAACTTTATGTATACAAGTCCAAATGAGATAATTTTTTTTAAATTGCATAGAATTTCGAGAGAAACGAAACAATATCCATATTAATATTTTTTTTCTAAAAAAATTTTTAAAATTTTTTATTTTTTCACCTCAAACAGTTTTTTTTCCTAAACACATTTTTCAAAACAACTTTTTTTCAACCCAAAAATAATGTCTCCAGCCTCTTTTCCCAAACTCCCCCTAAAGGTTACAAATTAGTCCTTTTTGTTTTCTGAGAACATGCAAAGGTTACATAATAAACACAATTTCACCTCCATTTCATTTCATGTTCCCTAGTCTGGTCCACATGGTAAAGCTTCGTTATTTTTTATTTTATTTTTATTTTTTTTGGGTTTTTTTATTAAAAATTTCTTGGGGCTTTTTTGGGAAAGGTGGGAAAAACAGAAAACACTTACCAACGGCCAGAGTATGGCCCTCCTTTGAAATTTTTGAAATCAAAACCAAATAGATCCAAAAATAATTTCATGATAAACAATTAAAAAAAGGAAATTTATCGTAAGACGAGTAACATATTTTCATAAAGTTCTATGTAATTCTTTTTGGTAAATAAGTTCTATGTAATTCTTATTAATATGATAATCAAATATGAATATATGTTAAAAATATGTGATATCAGTACGGAATTTCGATCACAGAAATTTCAAGTTTTAATAATTAAAATCATAAAGTTCTCATTAATGGTACATGTAACATATATAAAATTAATTAGAATGACTGTTAGATCTATATTTTTAGCTGAAGTAATATCACATACATTTTTTTTTTTAAGTAACGTTATAGGCTTGGAATGTTTTTTTATATAAAATTTTTTGATGAGCCTAGCGCTAGCGCGCGGGGAAGGAAAAAAAATTGCTAGCTAGCAAACTTGGTCTCTAGGGCTGTTCTGAAAAATCAAAAAATCAAAACCAACCAAAGGCTGACCGAATGAACTGAAAAATGAAACCGAGAATGTTAGTTAAAAAATTTGATCGAGCTCAGTTTTCGGTGGTGCAGCTTCTGTTTTAGTTTGAAATAGAACCAACTGAAGCACAAATTTTTTAAGTTTTTTTTTTATATATAATATGTGTTACTAAAAAAAAAAAAAAAAAAACCTTAACCGTTCAAAATGACTTCGTCTTTCTCGCAATTCTAATCCTAATTTGAATCTCTTTCTTTCTATTTTACGCAAAACGATGACTGCCTCCTTCCTAGTTCCCCTCTTCCCCCCTCTTAAGTCTTAACTCTCAGTCCCTCATTGCCACCGTCTCATCTGGCATAAGAGTCTGCCGATCACCGCTGTCTTCTCCCTTTAGCACCTACTACTTCTTATCCCAAGAGGTCGAGACTTCCCAAGCTAGTTGCATTTGGTTGCCGAGAAAGTTGGGAATGTTAGCTGCATTTTACATTGTGAAAACTATGTTCTAATTTATTTGCATTGTTTTAATTTGTTTAGTAAAATGTGAGTTAAAAACACATTAAGTATGTGATAATCTCCTTTTGAAGCAGATGGTCAAGATGATGAATATAAAGTTCGATAAATATTAGGGAGAGTCGAGAAAATGAATCACATGATGTTTCATTGCTTGGCTCTTGATCCAAGATACTAAAGTTTCTTGAAAATTGCCTCGGGTACATATATGATGAAGAGACAACTATGAAGTTGCTGCAAGCGGTCGAGAAAAAATTACTCAAGTTGTACAAGGATTATCATGATTGGGCTCCTCCTCCACCAAATACCTCTTGCTCGCTGTACTCCTGCTCCTTCTGTTGTCCCTCAAAAAGTGTCAAAGTTGAACCCGAATCCATCTAGAAAAACTCGGCTAGTTCGGTCATTAGGATTAGCCTTATTGAATTTATCTGGTTATTCCAATTTAGGTCGTTCTATTTGCATGATGGAGTCCTCGCTTCTAATGGACGTCGATGATAGAGCAGCAGCATATAGGATAAACAAGCTTGGTCAGAATGGTTCAAATGTAACAAAAATGAGATTAATAGGCATCTAGCTGAAGCATGTGAGGTGTTGACCGAAGAATAAGAGGCTAATTTTGACATTATGATTTGATGGAAAGTCAACGCCCTAGGTGTAAGGTCTTATCTCAAATTGCTAGAGACGCGCTTACGGTTCTAGTTTAGATGGTTCCATCTGAGTATGCTTTCTCAACTGATGGTTGTATTCTTGATTATTTTAGGAGTTCATTATCTTATGTTTGATTTGTTTGAAGAATTGTTAAATACCATGTATAAAGAATATGAACCAGTTGTTCTTAGGCAATATGTGTATAAGGTTGAAAGTTTTAAAGATTGTTACGACTTTATCACAAGTGAGACATTAGTACTACTTAATCATTAATTATAAATCATATATACAGTTGTATTTGATTTTTTTATTTTCCAAATTAATTTGTAACTTGATTTTATTTCTTTGTAGATGACGGTGTTATTGTTCAATCTTCGATATCAACAACATCAAGCAATACAAGCACAACCCAACCAAAAACTGATGCAGAATCTACTGAAGTTATTAAGTAAGTTACTTAAAAGTAACTTTTGTATAAAGTATTCGGTTTCATTTCATTATTGTACTTAATACTTAATTTATTAAATACCAATTTTTTTTTAATCATCTACTATCTAGTGTTGAAGGAGGTAATAAGGATAATAATGTTATGGACCTGGGAGATGACAAGGAGTAACAAGAAAAATAAGAGTTGTCTGTCGGAACTTGGGAGCAAAAGTCTTTTATTTTCATTGGTTCAATTGTTACTTGTTAGTTGTTAATTTGAAACTTAAGTGTTTTTTAATTTGGGTATACTTTGTTATTATGTTGTGTTATTGTGTGTGTGTGTGTGTGTGGGGCAGCCTTTCTTTATGTTTGCACGATTGTGTGTGGTTGTCACCAGAGATTAGACTCATTACAATTTAAAGTTGACTTTGCTACTGGTATTTATAGGTTATTATATGGTTTTCGTCATTAGATGTGGTACACTTATGAGTTAGGACTTGGTCATTTCATAGTCGATATTACACTTTTGGACTTTAGAGTTTTAGCTTTAGTTGGATTGGAATTTGGTATTGGAACCTGCATTTTCTATGATTATTTAAGGTAGCTCACTAGTTACTATACTTAATTGAATAAATTTTAATCTAACGTCAAAGTTGCTTTAATGATCACATATATTTTCAACATCAAAGTTTTTCCCCAAAATAAGTTTTAAAAAAAGCCCAAAAAATCAATTTAAACATAAAAAACCAATTAGGTTACCAAAGTAAACTAGAGGTCACCACCACTTTACTCTCAGTCAAACCAACCGCCTTCGAACTGAAACCAAGGCTTAGAAAACTGAACTAAGACTACTCTATTTTGGTTAACTTTGATTCCAATTTACCAAAACCAAAGGCTTCGGTTTCAAACCAAAACCGAAACTCGATTTTCAACCAAGTTTCACCCCCATTGATCTCTATTAGAAGTGTTCATTAAATTCATTAATCTATTTAATCTAGTCCAATTAGATTAGATTGAGAGATTAACAGATTAGTAATAGATTAAGATTTTCCTAGTTCAAATGCTTTTCAATCTGTACTATCTAAATCCTATATGTGTGTGTGAAAAATACTAGGGATGCTAACTATAATATCAACTTGTGATTACCAATTTATGTGACATGTAAATTGTTATTTTTTTATTGATAAGTGTTTAAAGCATTATTAAATTAATTGATTCCGTATTCTAATAAAAATATAATATATGAATCGGTACTTAAAAAGTTATATTAGAGTTACTATTTCTAACACTGCTTTTATATATATAAATACATGTACATTTTTTTTTTCTAAAAAGATTTTAATAAATATGCACATGTATATTGAATTCTAAGATTAAATATGTGCCCAAATTAGCTTATGATATTTGTTTGAATTTAATCTATATTTGTTTGATGTAATGTATTGTTATGTTACAATTTAGCTTATGATTAAAGACTAAGTTAATTGTGTGGTAATGTCATTAGCTATTTTAAGTTTAAATATTTTATTTTAGTTCATATAGACTATTGATTGAATCCGCTTTATTAAATGTGTATATATATATTGGATTGGGAATCTCAAAGATTAATAATGAATTAAAATTTTCTCAATTCAAATATCAAGGATTGGATTATAGATTGAGACCTATTCTATACAATCTAATTCGTGGACACCTTTGATCTTTAGTAAGGTATTCATGTTATGTATGTGTGTGTATATTTAGATATGTTTTAAACTTTTAGATTTTCACCTCAAATTCAAAATTTTTAACTTAAGAAAATATACCAAATAAAGATTTATGACCTGTTTGGAAGAACTTCTTAAAACTTACTTTTGGCTTCCTAAATCTAAAAATTGTTTTTGAAAATGTTTGAATAATATAAAACTTATATCAGAGTTTAAGTTAGATATTATAAATTTTATTTTAATATTTTCATTACTTATTAATAAATGTTCACGTTATTTTGACTTTAAAAACTCTTTTAAAAATATAGTTTCAAATATTAACTGAAATGCCACAACTTTTACCCTACAATGAGGTCATTGGAAGAAGATGATGGTCCGCAAGGGAAATCAATTTCAGAAAAAAAGTTGCCAAGTCCCCTGAAAGTTCGGACAAAGGGTCACCCTCCATCAGAAAGAAAAGAATCAAATTTAGATAGGATAATAAAGAAACGAAAGAAAAATGTATATTTATGTATTTTCCAATAATTAATATTGTTTTAAGTTATTTCCAAATGAGATTGATTTTTTCTTTTTGTCTTTTATCTTCCTTATAACCAAATATCACAAGAGGAAAATTATTATGTTTTGAAAAGGGAAAACTCCAAAAAAGAAAAAAAAAATGTATGCTTTGTTGTTTAAGTTGGTTGTAGTAGCTCATATGGTTCATGTTTGTATTATTCAACTAGGAAAGAACATTTTCATGTGGGACTATAGAAATATCCCTATTGTTGCTAATGAAAATAACATCTCTCGAACTGTTACAACCACATTCGATGGAACTAATGAATTGGAAATGCAAGAGAGTCATATGATAATTGATGATCATCATTAGAGTACACATTTAAGTATTTGTGTCGCCCAAACATCATTTTTAACTCCTCCATTAGGCACTTGTCTTAAGTCTAGTTGTAGACGTGTATTACCATTATTTAAAATAGTATATAATTGGCTTAAGATTTGTAGTTTTTCTAATTTGTTTAGCAGGTAAGCAAACTCGTAATAGAAAGCAAACAAATAGTATCCACAAGCGTGCTGCTACACCTCAATACGATCCTTTTGCAAAGAGAAGAACCAAACATGCATGATGTAGTGTCTTTTGTCTGGATAGTTAGCCATAGGAGTAGGCTTTAATCGCATCAAAATTTTGAGAATTGTCCTGTTTTGCATTACATTTGAACAGAAAATATATATGCATAAACATATTAAGCTTAATAAAAAATAACGAATTTGACACATTTTATCCTTATTGACTAAAGTTCATGATTTACTAGGAAAAACTATGTACAACTTTTCCATGTTCAAGATGCAGCACAAAGAAGATATGGCTACTCGAAATTACTATACTTGATTTTAAGCATTATATAGAACTTTATTTTTAGCATGGCATGATATAGACTGGACTTTTAAGTTTATTATCATTATTTTTAAATAATTAAGAAAGAAGAAAATAATTTCTCAAAAAAAAAAAAAAAAAAAGAAAGGGGAAAACTGTGGAGACTTTAGAGTTGGGATTGGGCTTGAACTCGGGCTTGGACTTAACATAAAACTTTCAACTTTCTAAGCTTTTTGTGTTTTTCGAGTTTAATAAATTTCGTGATGCGTACCCTAAAAAAAATTCTCATAATTTAAAATTGACCGTCTTGTATATATATTTAAAAGTGAATAGTTTAAATCTACATTTTAAATTAAACCAAAAAAATATTTTTTTTTGGCTGTATTGTATAGACAACATGTACTTCTCGTATCTCCACGTCCTAGATCTCTTCAAATGAAATACAAATACCATTTTTCCCTCCTCATCGTCATGGTCTTATACTATTATATATATTTATATTTATATATATCTTCTCACACTTCCACGTTTTTGTCTTCTTTTCGTCTTGGTTTTTTTTTTTTTTTTGCCTTTTGTTTTTAATATTCCGTTGGCGTTCTTTCATTTGGTCCATTTGAGCGTTCTTAATATTTTACAATTTGTTTAATGCTTCATGGAACAAAAGGGTTGCTTAACATTAGATTTCCGTTCCATGCATGTGTTTTCACTTGTTGCTGTTCCTTCAAGTTCCTGACTGCCAAGCACACCACGCCACCCCCCACACCCTCTCTCTCTCTCTTTTTTTTTTTTTTTCCCCTGTTAATTGTCCCGAAATTTCTGATTTTTTAAGGTTGATTCACCTGTTCTTTTTAATCTTGGTGGGTTTTGTTGTAACTTGGATTCCTTACATGGGTGGAGTTAATTTCACACACCCATTAAAGAAATTGACTTCAATTCTCTATTTTAACAACGGTTTTTGATTTGGACGCTTCATTAGGGAACTGGGTTACCAATTTTTTTTCCACATAAATGCTTGGTTTTGATTTTAACCCAAAAAAATTGCCAAAAAAATAAACTTTTGCATTAAATTCAGGAATAGGATTTCACTTCTTATCTCCTCTTCTTTGGATATATTTTTCTTGTTTCCACATGTAATATGACAAAAATTATCCTGGCACTTACTCATCAACTTTACGTAAGGTGTCAAGAGTTTCCTTAGCAGGTGTCAACACTTGGAGCCAACCTTTTTTTTTTTTTTTTTTTGTAAATTTTTTTTGAGTTCCTGTTTTTGGGGTTTATGGCTTCAAAGACATTTTCGTAGGCATTGGCCTTTGGGATTCTCTAGATCTGAGGGACAAAGTGGGTAATGGAAATCAAAATGGTGTCTGGGTTTCACAAAATATCGCTTTTTGGGTCAATGTGACTAGTTTTTCCATTTTAATGGTTTGATTTTGATTTGCAAGTTCTAGACTAGTGGTGAGTTAGAGAGAAAAAGATATAGACTTTTTGTGCCTTTTAATGGAAATGGGTCACTCAGCAGCAGTTTGGGACTATAAGGCTGCAACTGAAATTTCAAAAGACTGGAATGGGATGGATCAGATTGTGCTCCGGAACCCGCAAGGAGCTTCAGCAAGGGTAAGGCATAAAAATATCTTTGTTGCCCATTTTTGGATTGGTATTGAAGCAATGAATTTGAATACCCCATTCATGAACCAATAAATGGGACAGCCTTGTATGACATGTTTAGTTTATGGATAATAATAATTATAATGTGTTTGGAAATTCATGTTTTCTTGTTTTGATGGCACAGGTAAGCTTGTTCGGTGGACAGGTCACTTCGTGGAAGAACGAATACGGAGAAGAACTCCTATTCACTAGTAGTAAGGTATGAATTTTGACACATTCTTGCTTTACTAATTGCGGAGATATTTTTGTACTTGAATTTGTTTAGCAGTTTGTAGCTCTTTTTATTAAATGTACAAGGTGTAACCTTGGTGGTGAGTTGTGGAATTTAGCAAACCAAAAGCAAAGATCTTCATTGACGATAAATCTTGTTTCTTGATTTTCCTGTGAGAACGCGGCATCTGGATAATCGATTTGGTTGTTCGTTTTAATCAATGTGTTTGTAGTCATAGGCTAAGTTGTTGAATGGACAAGTGATTTGTACTTGCACAAAATCAAATTCATGTGATAACAGTTTGTTTGGTGATTCGGATATAGAAACTATAATGTCTGGCCTAATTTCATTGATCAGAGGGCAATGATTCATCAAGCTTTTGATTTTGTCAATTGTAGGCCATCTTCAAGCCCCCAAAGGCGATACGAGGAGGGATTCCCATCTGTTTCCCACAGGTATTATTTTTTTCCTTTCATCCGATTATGTTTGTTTTCAGCGCACCATACTGACAGACCGAGTATCTATTTTTGGTTGTTAAGTTTGGAAACGGTGGATCATTGGAACAACATGGATTTGCAAGGAACAAGATTTGGGCAATTGATAATAACCCTCCACCTCTGCGTCCAAATGATTCCCATGGGAAATCTTTTGTCGATCTCATACTTAGACCATCCGAGGAGGACCTGAAATGCTGGCCCCATAGGTCTGACTTCTATTGTAGAACCCACAAGTGATTAAGGACAATCGCATCAAATACTTGGCTAAGCCATATGTTTCTATGAAGTTTAAGAAATGTTTTTCTGATAACAGAATGTCTTTTTTCTTTGCCAGCTTTGAATTTCGTCTGAGAGTTTCCCTGGCAACAGATGGAGATCTGAACTTGATATCACGCATTAGGAATGTAAATTGCAAACCATTCAGTTTCTCCTTTGCTTATCATACTTACTTCTCGGTTTCTGACATAAGGTATGGGAAATTATACGCTGGCAGTTGCAGGAACACCTTTTTCTGCACCTCCTAAATTTGTGTTTCTTCCTTTTAGGACTAGTTAAGGCTTTAATTCTATTTTAAGCAGGCAGGCATGGCATACATGGGGGCCGTGCTGGGGGGCTATGCATGAAACACCACTTTATGGGACATCATCCTAAATAGGAACCTAATAATTCAAGATTTTTCCACTGCTACTAATACATTTTTACATTCTAATTGAACTTAGTATTCATTTACACATGACCACAGTGAAGTGAGGATAGAAGGGCTAGAGACACTTGACTACTTAGACAATCTTTGTCAAAGAGAACGCTTTACCGAACAAGGAAACGCCATTACATTTGAATCTGAGGTAAATACTCTTGATTTTATCTGTAACTTAACCCGGCAGAAGTTTCTGATAGTATTATGTCTTCATGACGGTTCTTTCTTTTTCTTGTTCTTTTTCTTTTTCTTTTTCTTTTTTTCCTTTACCTTATCAGGTGGACCGTGTTTATCTCAGCGCTCCTAATGCAATTGCAATCCTTGATCATGAAAAAAAGAGGACATATGTGATACGGAAGGATGGACTACCTGATATTGGTAAAGCTTCAACACCCTTTAAAAAAATTCATAAACCGAAAACCAAATAGATAAATTGTTTTTATCTTAAGAGTGATCCTGTATGGTACTTGATTCCAATCCGTTTTCTCGTGACAGTGGTCTGGAATCCATGGGATAAAAGATCAAAGTCCATGGGAGATTTTGGTGACGACGAGTACAAACAGATGGTGTGCGTTGATGCAGCCGCGATCGTGAGACCGATCACATTGAAACGGGGAGAGGAATGGACAGGGAGAGTGCAGCTCAAGGTTGTGCCTTCGAGTTTCTGCAGTGACCATCTTGGTCTATAAGAGTAGGATGAAGAGCCGCCTCGGTTGCTTTGTTTCATAAAGGACTTTGGGTTCATGATGTTTTTTAAGTGGTCCAAAGTAAGACAAATTATAATAGTTTTTGAGCTAGAAATTAGGGAGTTCCCCACCGCGAATGGAAATGTCAAGTGATAAGTTTAGGTTGTCAAGACATGGACAGGATAACAGAGAGAAATCCGTAGTTATGGAATTGGAACTAGTCAAGCCTGAGTTTTTTGAAGAATGGCATACCACTCTCTCTTTGCTTTTTTTTTTTTTTTTTTTTTAACTGTGTTTGTGAATGTTTAGAGCTACTAAAATGTGCACAATAAAAAAATAATTCTCGGTCTTTTCTTTTCTTTTGTTCTTTTGTTATTACTTAAAATGTTCTAATCTAATTCTTGGTTAAAAAAAAAAAAGCCTAAAAACTATATCTAAACTTGCTAGTTTACCTTAAAAAAAAAAAAAAAAAAGAGCAAGTTTTAGGACGTAATTCCACACTAAGGCGAGCATGTATAAAAATTAGTTTTTGTGAGTGTTTATTTTCTTTTGAGTTGCTCTATATAATATAAAATTAGGGTGTTAGCTCTAAACGGACAATTGTGTAATATCAAGTCATTCCTGGTCTTTGTTTTCTTTCTTTTGTTATCACCTAAAATGTTCTCAATCTAATTTGTTGAGAAAAATATATAAACAAAACAGACCCCAAACAAATAAATAAAGCAAGAAATGCACGTTGATGAAAGCAGTAAGGCCAGTTCCTCGACCTACATCAAAGCCAAAAGATTGAAGCCCAAATAACTATCCAAAAAATAACGGAAGCCCAACTGTTTTATCAGAGCCAGGTTTCGATCCTGGGACCTGTGGGTTATGGGCCCACCACGCTTCCGCTGCGCCACTCTGATTGTTGTCCATCTATCACAAAAAATGTTATATAATGCGACAAATTGGCTCCTATTAAACCTTTGTTTTCTAATTTTTAAGTCTCATAATTAATATGACAAAACACAATTTTACATTTTTGCTGCTTTGTATATTTTATTTGTCACTTTTGCTGGATATGAAATCATAAAATGTTCGAATTGGAAAACACAATTTTACATTTTAGTTTTATTTCTAAGTTTTAGTTTTAGTTTTTTTTTTTCTTCAAGAAAAACCTAAGAATTAATTATCAATCAAAATAGTAATTGTCGCATGCAGGCCAATCTTTCTAATGTCAAAAACACTAGAAGAACCAGTAGATAAAACCTAGGATGTAACCTCATGGACAGCCCTGTTAACAGTAGAAAAACCAATGACAAGGCTTAGGACGTAGCCTTATAGGCAACTTTGTTATCAGTTCTCGACATCTAAGTTACAAAGGTAAAGTCAATACGCTTAATCAAATTTAAAACCAAAAAAAACAAAGGTAGAGTCATCCATTGGGCTATTCTGCTATGATCAAGACATCAACTGCTGTCTTCACATTAAATTCCACTATAAAATGACTCCATCCAAACCGAGAGGTCGAAACAAAAGCAAGCTAAATGATCAATAGCTCCGCTTTAAGTGCCAAGAATGCATGATTAAATTTAGTTATAATGTTATGAGTACATCCCTGAGAGTTCCTGGAGATATAATTTAAACCAGCTTTTCCATCCTTGAAGGCAATGTCCACATTCATCTTGATGCAATTCACCTTCGATGATCCAACAATAGCAGCTGTTTGCAACATCTCAATGTGCAACTTTCCAACTAATCTACGGCTCACTTGTTAAGAGAATACACATCTAATCCATCTGATATAGTGTTGAACTACCACATTTCCACTTTTGTGCCTCCAATGGTTTCTCGCTTACCAACACTTTCACAATCGTAGTAACCCGAACCACCTTTTGCCAATCCCTTCACTTGTTCCTAAATTCTACCACAATCCACGTAATAAGGTCGATTCCCGACCTAGGCTCAAGGGAGGATGTACTACAGCACCAATAAACTTCGAACTAACGAGCACGAGCAACGACACAACCCCATAAAGAATGAACAACACTTTCACCCCATCTCCACACAACTCACAAATCCACTCCCCTTCTCGCAAGACTCTCCCCACCCTCTCCTTCATAGATAAAGTATTATGAGCCACTCTCCATAATATTCTAAGTTTTAGTTTTAAATACACCCAAAGTAGCTAAAAGTATACTCATTTCTTATAAATGAAAATTTAAGAATTTGACTCGTTACCCTCAAAAAGAGACTGAGATTCTACTTGTGTGTGTGTATGTACGTGTCGAATACCTAATTTTTTTTTTTTTCCAAACTAAATACCTACTTGTGTACTATTTAGTAAAAAAGAAAAATCTAAAACGGGTATACTAATATATGTTTAAAATACTTAATTGTAGATTATAAATTAACAGAATCCATAAATATTTATGGGATGTTTTTTTTCTATATTATGTTCGCATTACGTTTAAATGCAATACAATTTTTATCCAAATGTAAAAGTTTTACGTTTAAATACAATGCTTTTATACAATGTCTCAAATATATTTACTATTATAGAATATTTTAAAAATAAATTTTTTAAAATCCATTCACATCATATTCTCTCTCTATCTTAGTTTTTCTATTTACTTTTATCAATCACATCAACTTTTTAACTCTAAAATACAGTTCAAATACTTTTCATCCAAACACACATTGCATTCAAATGCAAAACAAATACTTTTCATCTAAATATAAAATATATCTCAGTTTTTCTATTTACTTTTACTAATCACATCAATTTTTTTAACTCTAAAATACATTTCAAATACTTTTTATCCAAACATACATTGTATTCAAATACAAAGCAAATACTTTTCATCCAAATATAAAATCTATTTAATATATTATATTCAAACGCAACGTGAATGTAATATATTTACCAAATGTTTCATTAGACAAAAAAAAAGTACGCATCACATTAGTTTTGGTGTTTTTTTTTTTTGCCCCATCTTCTTTATGGTTGAGATCCATTACATTAGTTGATTAAAAAAAAAAAACTTCGTAAGCTAATAAATCTTCCAAAGTTGTGAGTCCGAGTCATGGAATGAGGAATTGGATATCACAACAACCCGGCCAAGCTGAACAAACCGGAATACGCTGCCGAAAGCAAAATACCCAAGATTCAGTCACTCGAAACACGTCTATTTAGAAAATAAACCTTTTTTTTCTGTCCTATTAAAGTTCGTCGTCTTCCGTAGGACTTATCCCCCTCTCCGAACTTCCAATTGCTTTGTATTCTCCAACAGTATCTGTCATTCAAAACCACCATCATAAAACCCCACCAAAACATGTTCGATTGAAGAGCATTGCTTTTAGTGCATGTCCATCCATGGATTGCATTTTTAAAAGGAAAGAAAAAGTAATAATAAAACAAAAATCAATAAACAACAAGATTCGTCTCCGCCGTAAGGTTACTTACCTCTCCTAGTTCTTTTGCTATTGCCTTGCACCCTTCAATAGCTAGTTGCATGACATTTTCGAAAAGATCCAACGGTAACTTGGCATCCATCTGCATGGAAGGAATTCAACAAGTGCTTCACAAAGAAAGCCTACGCAACTTCGTCGTGGAGGTAATTACACTTTTTTATCTAAAAAGACGAATAATCGCAATACCAAACTAATAATTTTTCAAAGAGTGGAAAAAATAATCTTGCAGATCAAAAGATTACAAAATTTACATCTATAACAGAAAGCGTAAGATATTGGACACGAAGGAGGGAAAGAAAGAGATTTTCACTTTATTAAATGACTCCGAGATGTTTTTACTGCAGGATTAAAATGCTTTGCGATTGTAAAAGAACAGCAATATAGACATAAGGTGCACAATTGCAAAACAAGTTAGCAACTTTAGATTGTTGAAAGCAACAAGAATGAAGCTAATACCTGAAGAAGAGTCACTTTATCCAACTTTGGAAGAAATCCAACGGTGACATCAGGGCCTCCAGCACTATCCTCTACATAATTCAAATCTATCGAACGCGAAAAATTTATGGTTAGTTCTTCGGAACACAAAACCACAAATATCATTCCAAAACTCCTGTTAGATCTGCTTTTAGCTATTTATTGAATTTAATTAAGTACCAAATTAATTAAACTATCGAAAGCGTAAATAAATAATGAACACAGACAATTTAACTAGGTTTGATTGCACTTACACCTCGGGGACCACGCCCAGCTATTGAACAATCCACTAAGTAATAACAATTACAATCACCAATCGTACTTATACAAATAAAGACGACTCCTTTGATTTTGCTATCACTGTGTAGAATTTACTTGATGGACTTGATTAGCGAGCACCATTCGTCTTCAATATCTACTTTGTTGAACTCCCTCCAACTTGTAGATTGTCTTCTCTCGAAGACTTCCAATTCTTCTCTTGAAGAACGTCAATAAAAAAATATCTTCTTCCAAAGATCGCAAATTCTTCTCTTGAAGAATGTTGATCAAAGATAACTTCTCCCAAAAATCTCAATTTCTTCTCCTGAAGAACTCAAAACTAACAACTCAAAAGCTAGATATCCCTCTATGAAAAGCTCTTTAACTCACAAAGCTCTAGAAGCTTGATTTATCTCTCTAAAAACCACATGAAGCTCAAAAGCCGGATTTAATTGCTCAAAGCTCAGGGGTTGCTTTTTCCTCTTAAAAACTCATATTTTACTTTATGCAAAAGCCTACCTTCAAAGTTCCGCCCTTGCTCCTTTGTATAGTATATATAATCCTAATCTCAATAGGAAACATAATCTAATAAGGATATTAATTGGATGTTTATCCCAAAATCATATTGGCACTTTTGTCAATCATAATCCAATTGGGATTTTGCTTTGACCTTCTATGATTCAAACTCCAATTGATCTTCGAATGTCTTTAGTTTGAATCCTTATCAGCTTTTGAAACCTATTTTGATTTAATCTACTTAATTTCTTAATTCTATCCAAACTCAAATTACTTTACAGACTAACAAGGATATTGCCATAAGATGCCAACACTAAAATCCCTAACAATCTCCCACTTTGGTATCCTTTTGACAAAACACACCTATTAACTCAAACAATTAAACTAAAAGCTAAAACTCAAATAAGTATTGAATAAATAAAAAATACCAAATCTTCATCATGTAGCACAAAGGTCTTCACTATATAGTGTGGAGTAAAATCAAACATTTACATTAAGCAAACTAGAGATTAAATTGATATTCCAAAGGAGTTAACCATCGCCTCATCATCAAGTAGTTAACCATCATCAAAGCCATGTTCTAAAGGTTTCGTAAATCTCAAAATATCGTTAACAAAAGCTAGTATAATATTACTCATCTTATCTCCCCTTTTTTGTCAAAATAAGAGCCAAAGAATATAAATCATCATGAAGTGTAGAGCCATATACCTATAATACAACACAAACGAACTTGTTAAAACATTCTTCTCCCCCTTGATAGTTTAACTTCTCCATTGATATCTCCCTTGTTTTGACAAATAATCCAAAGTGTATTAGAACACTGAGAAACCATAGGTGAAGGGGTCATTAATAAAGCAATATCTTACTCCTTTTGAATATAAGCATCAGTTGTGGTGGGATATATTTTATCAACTAAAATAAATCACCTAGCTTTCACATCAAGAGATTTAATAATAATCTTTTATTCTAGCTCCAATATGAGTAGTTTGACCCATCAAGTAGTGGAAGGCGTGAAGTTGAACCTCCTTCTTGTTGAAGATTCATGTTGTAACAGATCAATCCCAAAATCTCACCAAACAAACGTTAGTGACCCCCTCTAATACCAATTGTTAGATATATTTTTAGCTGTTTATTGAATTTAAAAGAGTAACAAATTAATTAAATTATCGTAAGTATAAATAAATAATGAACACAGGCAATTTAACAAGGTTTACTCACACCAACTCTTTGAGGCCACGCCTAGCTTTTGAACGATCCACTAAGTGATAATGATTACAACCACCAATCGAACTTATACAAATAAAGACTCCTTCTTTGATTTTGCCACCGCCGTATAGAATCTACTTGATGGACTTGATCAACAAGCACCACCTATCTTCAATATCTATTTTGTCAAACTCCCTTCAAGTTGTAGATTGTCTTCTCCCAAAGAACGTTGATAAAAAATATCTTCTCTTGAAGATCACAAATTCTTCTCCCAAAAAATGTTGATCAAAAATATCTTTTTCCAAAGATCTAAGTTTCTTCTCCCAAAGTATTCACAACTAACAGCTCGAAAGCAAAATATCTCTCTATGAAAAGCTCTAAACTCACAAAGCCCAAAAAGCTAGATTTATCTATCTAAAAACCACATGAAACTCAAAAGCCAAATTTAATCACTCAAGCTCAGGGGTTGCTTTTTTCTCTTAAAAACTCATATTTCACTCTATGCAAAGCCCCTTTCAAGGTTCAGCTTTTACTCTTTTATATATTGTATACAATCCTTGTCTTAGTAGGAAACATAATTTAATAAAGATATTAATTGGATTTTATCCAAAATCATATTGGTACTTATGTAAATCATAATCTAATTAGGATTTTGCTTTGCTCTTAAATGATTAGAACTCTAATTGATTTTTGAATTCCTTCAGTTTGAATCATTTTTAGCTTCTAAAAACCTATTTTGATTTAATTCACTTAATTTCCTAATTCTATCCAAACACAAATTACATTACAAACTTGGACTAAGATATTGTCATAAGACGCCAATACTAAAATACCTAACACATTCATTACAGAAGCACCGAGCGGGCCCCAAAAAAAAAAATCCCGTCTAACAATATGCTTAAAATGAAATTGAAAATTACTGAAAAACATGTATGAATTACCAAGCAAAGGAGTACTATTAAGGTATCCAGAACTGCAAGAAGTAACAAGATCGCGCATTGGGATCCCAGCATCTGCAAGGGCCAAACTTGCTGCATTTATACATGCAGATCGAGTTCCTACAGTATCAAAAACACTTCAACATTTAAGCATGGATCTTTTGATACCTCGCAAAAAAAAAGTAAAGCAGCCTGCTCATTCCAAGAAATGTTTCTGGAGCACGAGACAAATTCCAATGGATAATAATAAAAAAGAGATGCAAAGAGTTTATTTCTACACACAGGATTCCCATTACCTCCATCTGCTTGCAGAACTTGGACAAAAATATCAATCTACAAATGGAAAAAAACATAAAAATTCTTCAGACTACAACAAAGTTTGCAACCATTTAGGTTTCGAAAAAAAAAAAAAAGGATCACCGGGACAGGGTGGTGCAAAAATGAAACCTGAGAACGAGGCATTAAATGTGTCATTATACAAGCTTCCATGGTTTGCCTAATAACTAGAGATATCTCCGTCGATCGCCTAGTTCAACAACATTCAACATCCATAACCAAAACACATTGTTACAAAATAGTACACAAGGAGAGAAATAAGTTCAAAACCTGTCACCCTTCGGTTTTCTCCTGCGATCCCCGGTACTAAAATTCGCCATACTGTATTCACAACGCAACTGAAATTCACCCCAAAAAAAAAAAAAAATCAAACACACTAAACACACAACACAAAACACGTGCATAACAAACAAGTTTTGAAAGGTCATAGAGCATTGCCAGTGCTTGGTCATTGATCTGTTGGCTCCTGTTTTGGACCTGAGAATCAAAAAAATAAAAATAAAAATAAAAATAAAACAACAACAATCTCGAATTTCATTTAATCAGAGAAAAATAAAAAAGGAATTTGAGTGAAAAAGGGTGTTATATAGAGTTACCTCTCTGGGGCCATAAACAGCAGCGATTACTTTGGTGTTTCCCATCTCAAACACAGCCGAACTGAAATTTGAAAACTTTGAGGTAAAATCAAGATCAAGTATTCAAAATTTTGAGATATAAAATTAAGAGCAAAAGAGTGATTCTTTACCCGTCAGCTTTTGCCACGGCTCCGAGCTCTGCTCGAATCTGCCTCAACTTAATTCCACAAAGAAAAAAAAAAAAGAAAATTTCAGGAGTGAGAAACCAAGAATATATTTGCGCACATATATATATATAGAGAGAGAGAGAGAGAGAGATGTACTTCGGTGGGACGGCGTCCGTCTAAGCGGAGACCTTCGGGGTTGACGAACTCCATGCCGGAGTGGAAGAGCGAAGCACAGAGATGGGAGGCTTAAGACGCAGTTTTGGGAGATATTAGTGAAAAGTGGACAGCTTTTGGTTTCAACTCTAAAACCCTGAGAAGGTCCCAATGGCGGCAGATGAAGAAGAAGCAGCTCTTCTGATTCTCGTCCCCATACTACGACGCCGTTTTCTCAGTGTATCTTTCAGTGCATTTTTTCTCACTTTTTATTCAAAGTGGGTTGTTTATCATATGGGATTTGGTAACTGCTGTAGCAGGACTCATTTTATAAATCTCATTGGTAGGGTTATTTTAAACCGTTCGATAAAGTTTAAACAACTAAAATATTAAAGGTTTACAATAATTACAATAAACACTAATCCATAAGATTATAAAAAAAAATTAAAAGAATTGAAATCCTTTATCTTCTTCACCTGTGGGAGGCTATCGGTTGTCGAATCCAAGGCGACAAGCAAGAAAATCAAGGCATGCGATCCTCTGCAACTTTTTGGGAATGAGAGCTTAAGGACGAGGGGACGAAGCTTAACGACCCTTCAAGGGCCATGAAGGATTTCAACGTAACCGGACCTTTTTGTTTTTTAAAGGTCATTTAAAAGAGGGAGGCTAGGAATGATCTCGTCGTCGACGTAGGGGTTGGAGTTGATCTCATCATGGTGGGCAAGATGTTGTCAACTGAGGGGGTGGGTTAGGGCATATCTCAACACAAGGGAAGAGGAAACTGGAGTTAATCTTGTCATCGGAGGGTGGTGACCATAGAGGGTCGCCGATAAGGGAGGTGACCAGGAAGGGTTGGGTGAGGGCACCAAAATGACTCAAACTTGAGCATTTTTTCACTAACATGACACTAATTTTGGTCACTTTACCAATAGGACACAAAATAACTCTAATCAAAAGTTAACCTAATTTGCTCAACAAAGTCATATGTCAACCTAATATGTTCTGCCCAAATTGCCCCCTATTTCTTAAAAAATTAGCAATAATACCAACGTGTTGGTCTCTAGCTCCAACCATCTACGTTGATCACTAGAATACTCGAGCAGAGTAATGTGTATATTTTACTAGAATATTTTTAGTTTTCAACATAAATAATTGGATATCTCCGACTCTTACTGCCAACGCAAGTTGTCAGTATTATTCTAATAAAGTATAGTTTGTATTATAGTAGAGTAGGGCTAAACAAAATAATCGACAACCGATGTAATTGCCAATTGCCACCTGAAACAACCTGTCATATCGGTGACACATCAACACTAATGACAACGAGTGGTTAACCGAATCAGAGAAGAAAATGGTAGGCGATTTGTGGTTTTAGATATTTTTCTTCAGTCGGTAACTAAACCGCACCAAGATTATTATCTCCAGTAAGTTTTTGCTTCTTCTCTTTGACTTTTTCATGCTTTCTGGCGAGCCATCTCTTCCACCTCATCTTCTTCTGCTCTTCTGCACTTCATTCATTTGAATTTTGAGCATGGAGATTGAAAACTAAACCTAAGCCTAAATCCTAGAAAGACCTGAAATTCTTAGCCCAAATGTCAAAGCCTTATACCTTCTATTAAGATGGAATGGTGCTACTCCACTAATGCAAATAATAGGAATGACATTAATTTTATTTTCTTTCAAATATTTACTAAATAAAGTAATCGCTTAACCATACCTACTTGTTCCTCTTCTTCTTCGTTCTAGTAGCTGCCAGCCCACATCTTGGAAAATTGCAAGATTGCACCATCGCCAGAGTCGAAGCTTTGATTTCCTTCTTTTAAGCATGAAACCAAGATACACCGATTGACAAAAACTAGCATTTTCGGTCGATGGTCAGTTGCTGGAACCTTTTTCGTCTAGCAGTGACAGTTTTCAATTTCTTTGAAAATTTTTATGCAATTAGTCACTGAGCCAACGAATTTGGTCAGCGACCAACCGATGTACAACCGTATAATAGAGAAATATACATACTCTACTAGAATATTTTTAGTTTTTAACATGGATGACTAGATGTCTCTGATTCCAACTACGGGCACTGATTGCCTAAATTACTTTAGTAGAGTACAGTTTATACTCTAGTAGAGTAACATACATATTCTACTAGAATATTTTCAGTTTTTAGCACGGATAACCAAATGTCTCAGGCTCGAGTCGTGAAATATTCTAATAAAGTATACTATATACGCTACTCGGTATTAGTATTACTCTAATAAATTATACTATTTAGTTTACTAGAATATTTAGGATATTTATTAGAATATATTGTTTTCTTTTTTTGTTTTTTATTTTTTTATTTTTACAATAGATGACATGACATATCTAACTTTGACTGTCGGGGGCAGATCACCAAAAAATATTCTAATTCTGAGGTTCTACCAGAATATTTCTTATATCCTACCTTTATTTCTCATTTTTAGAATCCACTTAAAAAAAAACTTCAAAAATATATAAAACCTATAGGACAACTTCTTAATTGACAATGTACTGTATAATAATTCCCTTAAGTCTATAGACGAAAGCTCCCCCCATTCTCGCACACATTTCATAAATATTTAATTTTGTAAAAATGTATATATTTATATATGAATTTTTTTATTGAAATAAAAAAAGGAACTTTCACTAAGAAAAAAAGGAAATTATGAATTATTCCTAAACTTGATAATTTTCTCTAACTATATACGGTCAATTCTCCCATTCCTACACGCACGCTTCATATATATTTACTTTTATAAAAATGTACATATTTAAATATGAATTTTTTATCAAAATACAAAAAAAGGAACTTTCATAAAGAAAAAAAAAATTATGAACTATACCTAAACTTGATAATTTTTTCTAACTATAAGAAGATAATAAAATTTTTAATATTTAATGTTTTAACTTACTTCATGGATTTATGGAGTTTTGATTGTTTTTAATATTTCTGTTTTATTTTTTGTTATATTTATGATTATATTACTAAACAAAAAAATTTAATAAAATTTGTTTGAGTGTTTTTTATTTTTTAATTGTTAGTAAGTAAATTGATAAAGTATGAGTATGGAATCCCAAACAAGAATTATCCATCCCTGCACTCATATTAAATTAGTCGGATACAAGAGCGAGTATGAAAGGTAAAAAGGAGGTAGATATAGGAGTGGGGGGACATAACCACCCTGGACCCACCCCTATGCCATCCGTGGGTTGGGGAGATTTCAAACCTAATGGTTTGGTGCATTTTGAAACCACGTGATTTAAGTTTAGGATAATTTCAAACAATGTTTTCACATCAATGAAATTGTATAAAAAAAATTGAAAAAAATTATTAATTTTCCTTCATTAGATTTTATTTTTGATAAATTTATCTATTAGATTTAAGCTCCGTTTGGTAAACACATTACGTTTGCATTACATTAAATATAATGCATTGAATGTAATTTGCATTTGGAGGAAAAGTATTTGTATTACATTTGAATGCAATGTGTGTTTAGGAGAAAAGTGTTGGAATTATATTTTTATAATGAATATGTGATGTGATTTAAGCTCCATTTGGTAGATTGCGTTTGCATTACATTAAATATAATACATTGAATGTAATTTATATTTGGAGGAAAAGTATTAGTATTGCATTTGAATACAATGCGTGTTTAGGTGAAAAGTATTTGAATTATATTTTTATAATGAATATATGATGTGATGCGTAAAAGTAAAGAGAAAAAAGGGAGAGAGAAAGAGAATATATGATGTGATTAGTAAAAGTAATAGAAAAAATAAAATAATGAATAGTGATGGTATTGGATTTAAAATATGATGTGATTAGTATTTAAATGAAATATTTTCATATTTAAAGAAAAAATTATATTGTATTTAAATACGTATGTAACGATGTCATTAACCTGGGAGTTATATTCAAATATGAAAGTTTACTTAAATCTAAAATATATATATTTAGTATAATATTTTCAAATAGATGCAATGGCAAACGGAATAACCGTTGTAGAATCAAATTGAGGAACCTACTGGTAGGTTATGGGGTTTAATCTAATAAACAATAACTAACGAAGTTTGAAGTGAACGGTTTAAAGGTCTTGCTAGTGTGGTCATTGATGCATCAGATTACGTAGTCCTATTTTAAAAAATATATATATTTATTTTTATAAGAGTTCACATTATGGGTTGTTGAATCTCCATTTTCCCTCGCTCTCTCTCTCTGCACCTTCCTTTCTTCTCCGCCAAACAGACAAACTCAGCAGAGAGAGAAGAATTACAGAGAGAATGGAATCTCACTCTACCCGCCATTAAGCCTTGAGAGAAGAAGACATGACATTCAAAAAATAAAAGAAACACTATTCTAAAAAAAAAAAAACATAATTCTGAAAAAAAATTGGAAAAAAAATCCCCCCTATAAAAAAAAATGGAAACATTTGCAAATGGACGAAGAAGAATTTTTCTAATATAGACGAAGCAGTGGAAGTGTGGTTTTGAATCGAGATGTTTAGTCACATTATTAATGAACTGAGAACTGGAAATTTCTCCATGGGACCCAAGAAAAAAATAAAGGGTATAGGTCCTTCATGGGTATTGTCGCCGGCGAAGGGCTGAGGGCTTGGGTCCCCTGCCGTTGGTCGTGATCCATACAAAGGACCGAAACCGTCTGTGACGGGGGTCGCGAGGTCGGGCTTGTGACATAAAAGCTGTGGGTGCAACTGTTGGGTTTTATTATATTATATAGACTACATGTATATATATATATGAATGTATATTATAAGTTATTTATAAAATTAGTCCAATTAAGTGATCAAATAAGACTTGAGCTATTTGGAGTTTTAATGTGTCATTATAACGTGGGTCTGTTATATGTAGAGACCAAAGTTTAATTATCAGTTTTATAATGGGTTAAATTGATAATTTAACAAAGTTAATAACTAGAGTAGTTATTTTTTATTATTTATACGGTTATGATCCCTAAAATACTACGTACGTTTTCATTCTCTTCTCACCTCATCAGAAAGAGAAAACCAAGAGACTCTTAACCGTTCGCATCAATTTTAGAAGACTCACCGCTTGATTTTAATTTCAAGAACACAACTATAGATTCAGGTTTGCTTCCGTTCTAATCTAATTTTCTTGGTGATTGAACATGGAGGTTTTGGGTTTGATGACAGTTTTCATCATCTAAATTATCTTCTATAACAGCAACTGGTCGGCGACGAAGGTTGAAAGATTGGGAGGGAGTGGGTTGTGACGTTGTTGCGCGATCTGTGGATCGCGACGATGCAGCCTCCACGCCCTTACCCCCAAAGCGGCAAGAATCTCTAGCCTTTCCCACGGTGGTCGGTAGCCTTTTTTTCTTCTTGCTGAAAAAGATGGAAAATTTGTTTGCTGGGGTAGAACAAGGCTGTGGCTGTACGCGGTAGTGTGCACTTGAGCTTTTGTGCAACTCAAACCTTTCTAGCTGCATGATTACATGTGCGCTGGTAGGTCTTTTAAAGCACCAGTCTTTTAAAGGTGCTTTAAAAAATAAAAAAAAAAGCGATGTTTTTTCGTGCTTTCGCTTGAGGTATTCGTGTGATTTTCATATGAAGAAATGATAGACACATTCTCCTTATTTTCTATTTATATATATATATATTGTGTTATGTGGCCTTACATTAAAAAAAAAAAAAATTCTAATGACAAAGAAAATTTTTATATTTTATCACAAGTCCACCACTTATATGTTTAAAGGTAACCTGCAAAGAGGAAAACAACTTTATAGTCCTTCCAAGCCCCCTAAAAAAAAATCAATAAAAATCAAAATACAAATCTTATCTACTTTCAAAAAAAAGAAAAATACAAATCTTATCTTCATATGGTTCATGATTTACGCATTTTTAACATGTATATAGAGAACAATAGTTATATGAAAATTGTATCCCCTTTTTTTTTCATGTAAGCCAACAAAATAACTCTCATTAAAGAGAGAGAGAGAGAGAGAAGAAGAAGAAGAAGAAGAAGAAAGGCCTGCATGATGTTAACCACCTACGATTTTGAGGTCTATATATATAGGTATTATATTTACAAATTTTTAACTTGAGAACAACATGTATACACTTACATGATAAAATATATATATATAATAATACGTATATGCTAATCTATGTACGAAATCATTAAACTTTCAGTCATCTTTTTAAGCAAAAAAAAAAAAAAAAAATCGAATCCATTGACCATTCTATTTCTAAGGGACAATATCCAACTCAAAATCTTAAAAGTTAAATTATTATTACCTTTTAATTATTTTTGTTGAAAAAAAGAAGAAAAATAATTAACAAACAGTAGATTGTTTCTTTATTTTTTATTTATGATAATTACAAACAGTAGAATTTCAAAAAAACTACGAACAATAGATTATTTTCAGTTCCGTTTTTTGCTTTTAAACATGTCAGTAGACTCGTAATAAACTATAAAAATTTGGTCTATTATTAGATTCTGTATTTTGTAGGTAAATATGAAGGCACTTGGTACAAAAAGAACACAGAAAGTGAGAGATAGTGACACCGATATTTCTTTAATTTGATGTTTAAATTTCTCCTATATCAGAAGCGATAATGAAAAATATTGAAAAAAAAAAAAAAGGAAGAAGAAGAAGAAGAAGAACGACGAATACTAGCATCGATGCTGTAGGGGGGAAAAAGAGGACAGATGTGAATACAATAAACGTACGGAAACGACAACAAAGTGAAGAAAGTAAAAATGACGTACAATTAAAACAAGAAAACGACAGACGAAAGAATAACGAATAACGTAAAGTAACGAAGAAAAGCGACATTTATTGGAAAAAAAAAAAAAAAACGTCAAACAAGAAAAATGGAAAAACGAAGAGCCCGCAATAAAGTAAAGAAACGAATAACGATTGCAAACGGAGAAAACGACATTG
Source organism: Antiaris toxicaria (assembly GCA_035233585.1). Taxonomy (NCBI): domain Eukaryota; kingdom Viridiplantae; phylum Streptophyta; class Magnoliopsida; order Rosales; family Moraceae; genus Antiaris; species Antiaris toxicaria. The sequence goes on from CP141161.1 coordinate 13,678,423, forward strand.
TGGGAAAACAATATATGAGAATGGGAAATAAGATAAAAATAAAAGCGGCTAAAATTAATGAACGACATCAAAAGTGAATTAACGACAACGTATAAATTATACCTACTTGCATGTTCATTTTTCTTTTAAAGTACGACAACAAAAAGTGAAGAGACGACGGTCGGATGATAACACGATATCAAAGTGATCAACGGGGAAGAAAGGGGAGGGGAAAGGAGAACGACAACAACTCAATAAGTATTTGTACCAAGAGCTTAGAGAACGACAGCCAAATTTGAAAACCGACAACAAAGGGTAAACGGAATATAAAGTGAGTAATTAGCCGACCACAAACTAAAAGCAACACAAAAATAATTATTTTTTTAAAATTAAAATAATTTGGAAACAACAATAAAGTCTAGAGAAAGCAACTAATTAAAAAGGGGCCGTCCAATGAATAATGATGACAAAAGCAAGACTCCAAAGTGTATTTTGCACAAATAACTCCTCGATTATTCATCTATTTTGTATTAGTTCTTGATGTTTAATTTTACACGTGTGACATGCACATGACCCATGTTGGGTATTCCGGTGAAACTAAACCCTAATTTATTTGCAGTATTACATTTAAATTACATTCAAATACAATATAATTTTCACTCAAATATAAAAATATTTCATTTAAATACCAATCATATTACATTTTAAATTCAATATAATCACCATTCATTATTTCATTATTTCTATTGTTTTTACTAATCACTTCATATATTCTCTTTCTCTCTCTTTTTTTCTCTCTACTTTTACTTATCACATCACATATTTATTATTAAAATACAATTCAAATATTTTTCATCTACACACACATTATATTCAAATGCAATGTAAATACTTTTCCTCTAAGTACAAATTGTATTCAATACATTATATTTAAATATAATATAAATGTAATACGTTTATCAAATAAAGCCTAAGTTGAAATTTAACTTTAATTAAAACTAAAATCATATTTAAACATTTTTTACGAGAAAAATCGTGCCTTTAAAAATAACTCAAATGATATTATATATCTACTATAAAGGTATCCTTTACTAAAATTTGTTGATGGAGGTACAATTTCCCTTAATAAGAATGTTATAAACATTATTATGTATCTCTCTATATTAACCCAATCAATTTGTTACGTCCTAAGATTTGGGATAATGACAAGTAAGGTTATTTAAATAAATAAAAGGAATTTCGAATTTATAGGTCTACCAATTTTATTATTAAATCGTTTTATTGTCTTTGTGATTTTGTTTTAAATTATGATTGAGAAATTTCAAATCAAACTTTATCATTTTCATTTAAAATCTTATTATGAAGTCACATGATAAGGTACTCATAGATGCATACTTAGAAAAAATAAAATAAATGAGAATAAAAAAATAAAATTTAAAATTTACAGTCTCAGAGCATTTAATTACATAGATATTCTCAAAGTAAAGAAATAACACTTCATCTTTGAATCCTTTATTGCCACATGGTGATTCCTTGACACCTAATCTTTTATTTACCTTTCTCTCCTGAGTGTTTATCAGTTTCAAAACAATAAACAAAAGATCTAATAAGATATTTATAAATCATTTTTCAAATATTTTATTTTAATCATTATAATTTCAATAAATCAATGTAATACAAAATCTTAAATGTTTAACTGTGATTATGTAATTTGTATCTTTAAGTATGTTTGATTAATATACAGTCCGTACGAACCCCTCGCCATGTCAAAACACAATGAGTTGTCCTTGGTAAAACAATGCACTTTTTGTATGTATGTGTTGACTCTTGATATATTTTTTAACAACTAAACTCATTTTTCAAATTTCCTTTAAAAATATAATTCACGTAATAAAATATATCGTATTATTTTATTCTAATATATGACCAGATTATTTTTCTTTTAATTTTTGAAATCATGATATTTTTCAAAAATTACAAAATTTATAAACTTTATAAACTAATTTTTTTTAAATAAATCTTTTAGTCAAATCATTAAAAACAGAACTTGCTAAAAAAAAAGGTAAGATATCCTCACTCGTTGATAAATATCGACGGATAATTTCTTGTACGTATTTTAAGGTAGTCTTCTTTTTTAATTCATATCAACAAATACCTAAAAAATAATTATAGATAATTTAATTATCTATCAAAAAATTCTATAATCTTAATTATGATAAATTTAATTAAATATTTTAAAATTTAAAACGATATTTTATTTTAATACTTGTAATTTTTAAAAGGATATTTTATTTTTAATATTTGTATATATATTGTTTAAATTTTAACATGATCTATTTTAAAATATTAACCATTAAAAAACTCTAAAAATATTTATTTGTATAAAAAATATTTTCAACTCTCAAAATAGTTCAAATTCAAATTCTAAATCAATTTAAATTTAAATTTTAAAATTATTATTATTATTATATATACACATACATATATATATATATAAATATAAGTTATAGGTTCTGTTTGTTTCATTGAATCAGACTCAGAATTTTGATTTCAGCTTTATTTTTTTTTTTAAATTAACAAAAGTTATAACTAAATCAATTTGTTTCTAACTCAAAATTTCATCTCATTCAGTACTCGATTCGTAAACCATTCAAATTCGTAATAAAGGGGCGGCCAGCCGGTGATGGAGGACGGTGGCTCGTCAAGTGAAGGAGGCTCTATGGAGGGCACAGCTTGGGGCGCGGAAGTGGCTGGGTCGCGGTTGGCTCAGGTTGGCGACGAGCTACTTGGCGTGGATTGGGCTTAGTGGCGACCTTCGGCTGGGCAACTGGGCATGCGAGCTAGTTGGGTTCAGCGTTAGCTGCGGTTTGGGCGCAGAGGGGTGAACGGCGCTCGTCTACGAAGGGGATAGCCTGGAAAGGTTGGGCGACGGCTAGGCTTTGGGCCGGTGAGGGACAAACGGCTTGGCGACGTGGAGCTTCGGCTTGGCACAACTACGACTCAGTAATTGTACGGCTCGTGAAGGTTGTAAGCGTTCGGTGATGGAGGGCGGTGGTCCTGGGTGGGGTGGTGGCTTGGTTGTACGAGCCAGATGGTGGCGGAAGAAAAAGAGACCAGTGAGAAAGAGAGAGAGTGGGAAAGTGAAAGAGAGATCTAGAGAGAGAATGGGAAGCTTTAGATAAAGGGTGAGGGTGAGAGCTTAGAGTGGGAGAAGTTGAGAAATTTGAAACGGAGAGAATGAGAGCTAGAGATGGGACGAGGGAGATGGAAAAACTAATAGCGTGTCTGGTATACTTTTTTTTTTTTTTTTATATTACATTTAAATGTAATGTAATTTTTTTTAAAATATAAAATTATTTTATTTAAATACTAATCACATCACATTTTAAATCTAATACAATTATTATTTATTATTTCACTTTTTCTATTATTTTTATTAATTACATTATATATTCTCTCTCTCTTTTTTATTTCTATTTTTACCCATCATATCATTTATTTATTATTAAAATATAATTTAAATAATTTTCACCAAACATACATTACATTCAAATGTAATGCTAATATTTTTCCTCTAAATACAAATTGTATTTAATGTATTGTGTTTGAATACAATGTAAATACAATGTGTTTACTAGCATAAGAAAGAGAGGGAGTGAGATTGTGAGAGGGACGACAGAGACAAGGGAGATGGGTGGAAGAAGAGGATGAGGAAATCGAGGGAGAGGTGGATGGTTTTTTTCTTTTTCTTTTTTTTTTTTTAAGGAAAGTGAGAGAGTTGTGAAATTTTGAGAGGGAGGGGTGAGAATGAGACGAGGAAGAGGGCGGTTTTGAGGCAGAGAGTGTGAAAAAAATTTGAGAAAGATGCGGAAAGGAAGCGAAAAAGTGGGAGACTTATAGAAAGAAGTCGAAAGAGAACGAGAGTTCATGAAGTATCGAGGGAGAGATAAAAATTTTTAGAGTTAACTTATTATTATTATTATTTAAATATCATTTTGTAAAAATTTTAAAATTTATCAAAATATTTAAAATATTCTCAAATTAATATTTAATACATAAAAAATTTAAAATTAAATTCTTAATAATAAAAATTAATTGATAAATTAATAATTAAATTATTCTATACTTACTTGAGAATTTTAAAAATTTAAAATTTTGCGACGTGATACAATTACTAATATTTTGCACCGGTTGAGGAGCAAACCTTGGATTTATGACTTTTAAGTCTTAAATCCCCGTTCTCTCACCGTTGGACTAGCTTTTAATTACTTAACTTTATATCTTTACCCGTGAGTAAAGTTCATTCATTCGAACGTGTACGATTTTTATCTATTTTTTTATTAGAATATTAACTAAATAATCATTAATGTCATAATTGTAAATTATAAAGAAGTGTGATGTGTAAAATAAAATAAAAAATAAAAAATTAATCAACATGCTATAGTTCAAGTCCTATTTATAAAGTTAATCCTAAATAATAAGCTGTTCTGAAAGGAGAGGCGCGACGCATGCGTCAACGACAGCAAAGTGGGAAAATGATACCGTAACTACCTCCTAATGCCAACTTCCACCGGTCTTTGAGAAAGGGACCAAAAAAAAAAAAAAAACTTGTAGATTTAATTTCGTTTACTTAGCTTGTTGAAGAAAAAAAAAAAAAAAGCAAATGTATATATTGGGAAGGGAAAGTAATTTAATTACTTTAATTAAAAGCAAAGGAGTGGAAAACAAAGCATTTTTCTTATATAGTTTTGACTAGTTGAAATGAATGGTAGGTAATGAATTTGTTTTACATTTTCACAAAGGTCTCCGTAAATGTTTGGTTTAATATTTTAATTTAATTTAATTTGTATATTAAGTTAAATTGGTTATTTTATTTCAGTTTAGTTTAATTTATATGTATTAGAAATTATAAAAATAAAGATACCTTGTATTAAAAATAAAAATAAGAAAGAATAAAAATAAACTCTATCAAACTAAATAAAATTAGAATAATTTAATTAATTTAACTTAGTTTGTAATAGATTAAGTTAGATTTTGAATCCAAATAAACTTTTAGTGTTAATAATTTCAAAACAAGGATGTTAGTCAGTTTGATTTTTTTTTTTTCCTTCTTCAATTATACTCTTTTTTTTTTTGTAGTTTCTTAAAATTCTAAAAAAATTAATGAAAATCAGACCAGCCCATTGCATGAGATATTTAACAAAGCGAGTCAAATCATGTAGCCTGATTTCAAACCCACTCTCATTAGTGTCAACAAAACAACCAAAACATAGACATGAACGTTCCAAATTGCAACAAATAATATCCTAATCGTTTTAACTTTGGTGATCCTAAGAGTAATAATTGCGATAAATTTTATTGGTATGAGTGAACGTTTGAATTTTTTTTTTCTAATATATATTTCTATGGTCGAATATGAAAAAGTGTATCAGAGGTGAGATTTTATTTTTTTATGATTTTTTTTCTCCTTAAATTTTAGGGTCTTATAATTTTACTTTTAAAATTTTAAAAACTAATATAAATACTCACTGAATTATAAGTGTTATCAATTTTGTTTTTTTTATCAGTTAAATAAATGAAATATTCTCTTAAATTTTAATATTTTTGTAACTTTGTTTCTCAAATTTTGAAAACTGATGTTTATATTCTTTATATTTTAAATTGATAGTAAAAACGTCCTTCAAACTTTAAACCTTTAGCAAAAACACATTTCTTTCATTATTTTTTTTTTTGTAATGACTTCAATTTTAGAAACAAATCTTACGATTACATTGATCATTTATAGGTTTTCAAAGTTAATTTTCAAATATACTAAATTTAGAGGGTAAAAATAAAATTTTTTTCAAGTCTTATATGATCAAATATTAAAGAACATGTTTTTTTTTTTTATTTGAATGGTATTTTTACCATCAATTTAAAATCTTATGATTACAAATATCAATTTTCAAAGTTTGAGTGGACAAATTTACAAAAACATTTAAATTCAGGAGGTAAAAATAAAATATCTTATCAATTTAACTAATGAAAAAAACAAATATGATAATATTTCATAATTTAAAACATATTTTTATTAATTTTTAAAATACGTAAGATAAAATTAAAGAGTATCAACATTCAAAAAGTAAAAGTGAGATTTGCCTTTATTTTTTAATTGTTATATTTATATTAAAAGCTATCAATTTTATATTAATTTATTTTAATTTGATTTTGACTTGATTTAATGGTTGAAAACACTTAGGGGGCGTTTGGTAAACGTATTGCATTTTGATTGTATTTGAATGAAATTTGTTTTTTGAATGTTGTATTTGGTTGAAAAGTATTTGTTTTGTATTTGAATGAAATGTGTGTTTGGATGAAAAGTATTTTATAGTTGAAAAGTTGATGTGATTGATAAAAGTAGAGATAAATAGTGGAGTTGAAAAGTTGATGTGACTGTTTTAAAAATATTTTGAATAGTAATTATTTTCGTAGCACTGTTATAAAATTTATGTTTAGTATAAAATTGTATTGTATTTGAGTAAAATTAAAATGAAAAATTTTGTCCAAATACCCCCTTATTATTGATGAGAGATCATATCACATAATTATTTTATTTTATGTTTTTTTAGAATGAATATATGAGTACTTGCTCAATTAATATATGATTGACGTTACATACAGAGTAGTGAGAAAAGTTGAGCATGGCACGCAAATGAACAAGGTAACCTCCTTGACAGCAAAAGCAAGAGAATGACATCTCCTTTACACAAAAGAAGCGGTGTAACGTCCCATTTCCAACCTATCCATAAGCCTATGCTACAAGAGGTCATGCTCTCTTTAGACTTGACAAATAAAGTTAAACACCTTAATCATGGAGGGCTTGGTTTTATATGATATTCTCATTCTAATTTCTAACTTCACACTTCAACCATCAAATGAGAGAGAGAGAGAGTTTTATGTTTAGATAAGGGAAAAAAATATAATGACGAACTACTACGTATAAGTATATAACTATCATGTAAAGCTAGTCATAGCTACTCAGTATTTCATGAGGACAATAATATGTCGGCATAAAATACACACGGGGCTTGTTATTACAAGTTAATTACTTTCTTCTTTCTTGTCAAATTTCTTTCCTTCTTTCTTTTTTTCTTTCTTTGTTTTTTTTAGGGTAAAACGAAGATTATTACCAGCTAATTGCATATTTAACGTGGGAAAACTTACAATCAAATGAGAATGGATGCTAACAATAATATTAACCAAGACTTTACACATAATGAACCTTCTTTTTTATTTTTTCCCTTTTTATTTTTTTCTTTCTTTTGGGATTATGTATTTTATGTGTAGACTCTTTTTTTTTTTCTCCTATGAGGTTTTTTTAGTATATTTTACGAATAAATTTTTTAATGAGATCTATTATTGTAACTGATTTTCAAATGTGTAGTCTCAATTATTGTTTGTCTTGTGCGTACATATGTGGTTTTTTTTTCTGTTTTGTTCATTTGTTTTTTATTATTAATAAAATTAGGTTGAGAACTTAAGTATGAGAATTGCTAATGGAATGTGCTTGCAGATTCTATTGCTTTAGCTCTCTTTTATTTTTATTTATTTTTAATTTTTTTTAAGTACATAGGAGAGTATTGGAATATACACGGTGTAGTGAAGTTGCAGTGTGAATGTCGTGGTTCTTATCATGTTTTTCTTTTCCTAAATGCATGCTTCATTTAAAGGCAAGTACATCTTTTCTTGATATTGTTATTTTTAATAAGTAAGGCAAACACATCCAAATTAGAAGCGAAGGTGATTTATTGCTTTTGGTGGGTGGTGGATTCAATTTTTCACTATCAAAGTATACCAACCCTAATACGCAAAATAATATATGCTCATTTACTAGCTCGGAGCTATAGACAGTTCATGCATTTATATATGAACATCTCACCCACCATTGCTATGAAGTACCACTTAACAAAATAAATGTGGCAATCACTCAACCAAAGTTCAAGTCCTACATTGATCTCTCAGAAGTCTCGTAAACTTTAAATACATTGACCTAATATGTCGAGACCAAATAACTCATGTCACTAAGACCAAATTATCCCTAGATGGCGTAAGAAAAGGGAATGCTCGTGTAATTTAGCCTATGTGTTACATATCAGTTCAAAACGGATTTTTCAATTTTAATTTATCTTTTTTTAAAAAATTAACAACAATTTTAATTAATTTTTAAAAAATTAACCATATCCAATCTAAAATTTTTATTATAAATTAATTCACCAAATGCACTATTAAAAAACTGCTGCATAGGGACAATACATAATTGATATACATGACTTTGTCTCTCATATGGTAAAATCTCGATTCTTCGTATTTGTATTTTGTTCTGTGAAATAATAAAATTGTGCGATTAAATTTCTAAAATTATCGACTCCAAATATGGAAATGATAATTTGATGACAGCGTGAAGACATTATTGGAAAAAAGAAGAAGAGAAATTTATATAAATGTGTCCTCTATTTTAGGTTTATTAAAAAGATAATCAATAAATGAAAATCAAAAATTTCAAAAAAATCCAAAATTTAACACAAAAAAAAAAAAAGAAATAGTTCTTACTTCATAAAATAAATACATATTTTTAAATTTTAAGGGGGAAAGAATCCAATTCTACATTGTACAAACTAAAATATTGACTTTTTAATAGCATGAATTTGATATACAATTTATGGTAGTCCATAATTTAAATGTTAAATGTAGTAACATGTTTTCGATGAGGCTTAAAATTGATGTTATAGTTCTTGAATAAATTTAAAATAAATAAATAAATAAATAAAAAGAGTAGAGAGTTTGGCAGGGGTATAATAGTAATTTGATATGACAATGTGGTTCCCCACTCTCAGGTGATTGTCGTCGGTGAGGAAGAAGACAAAGGGCATTGGATGACGGCGGAGAGGCTCTGAGCAGTGGCCCACGTGGACGAACCTGCAGCACTCACGAGGACACCTGTACCAAACGTGGAATAATGCCAAATGTTTTGTATTTTTATTTTTTTCTTTAATTTGAAAATTATTTGTGTTTATCTTTCCCAAAAAAAAATTAAATGTGTTTTTTAGAAGCAAACATTTTTTTTTTCACTTTATTAGGGGGAGTTTGAGGGAGGGCGTTGGAGATGTTATTTTTGGATTGGAAAAAAATTGTTTTGGAGAATGTGTTTGGGAGAAAAAACTGTTTGAGGTAAAAAAATAAAAAATTTTAAAAAAATTTTTAGAAAAAATATATCAATATGGATATTGTTTCGTTCCTCTCGAAATTCTATGCAATTTAAAAAAAATTTATCTCATTTGGACTTGTATACAAAAAGTTATGAATTTTTAAAGTTTGGAGTTTACTATAACGCTTTGAAGATATAAATAATAAAAAGTAAGAAAATTTAGGAAAAAAATGAAAATTTAGGGGCTGGATATAGCCCCAAACGGGTCCTTAGTACTTTTTATTATTTATATTTTTAAAATATTAAAGTAAATTTTAAATTTTAAAAGTTCATAACTATATATATAAGTTTAAATAAAATGATTTTTTTAATTATATAAAATTAAAAAAAATATTTATATTGATAATTTTTTAAATAAATTTTTTAAATTTTATATTTTTTTATTTCGAATAATTTTTTCCTACCACATATTTTTTAAAATTACTTTTTTTTAACTCAAAAAAGAAAAAAACTCCAAAAGTGCATTCAAACTCACTCTTAATTAAAAAACAAAGTTATTTTTTTAATAAATTGTAAAATGACCAATATGTGTCCTTTTCATTTGTCAGTATAATTCAATTAGATCAATTAATATCGATTAATTATGTTTTTATTTTAATTTTTTTATTCTATTAAATACTTGCCAAAATACCAAAATTTCCATAATTTAAGAGAGTCAAAATACCAAAATTAAAAAAAAAAAAGAACAAAAGGACAAACAAAGATTAATATAAGAGTCAAATAAGAAACTAAAAATACAGTGGGTAAAAAAAATTCAGTTCCAATATTTGAATTGACAAAAAAAAAAAGTTTATAACGCTGTTAAAATTGAAAACGAGGCAATTCTCTTTCTTATTATAATTAAGTGGCATCATTATATATGGTAGATAAATCAAAAACTCATTTTGACGTGTAATTTATTTATTTATTTATTTTTACTATTTTCATACATTTAGTTTCTTAAACTATTAAGTAGGCTATTATTTTATCTTTGTTACTTCGTTTCAACAAATTTACTGATTTTGTTATTTTTGACACTCGGTACACACAGACAGAACCACAAAAACAAAGCAAAAACTAAAATAAATTTCTCTTCTTATTAAAAAAAAACTAACATAAATTTCTGTTCTTATTAAAAAGAAAAACTAAAATAAATTTCTTGAAAGAAAATATATATTATATGGTAAAGGCAAGACCATAGGTGTCAAAAACAAAACAAAAACGTCCGCGCCAAGTCAACATCCAAAACACCCGCGCGTGAATCTTGCGCTTCATTCCCTGCCACCGGTCTCCTTCCATAAGAGACAACTCCCACCCTCGCCCCTCCCTCCCCACTTCTCTCTCTCTCTCTCTCTCTTCATCTCACAATAAAAGGAACGACCATGTCCTCGTGATCCGATTTTCCCAGACTCATTTCCATTCCATTCCATTCCTTTCCTTTCCATTCCTCAACATTCTCCGATCACGAAGTCAGTTTCCTCTTTCCTCTTCCTCTCCGACCAAACTCATTACAAAAATTGTCTCTGTAATGCCGTTTCTCTAGAGATTTCTTCCACAGGTGTTGTTTATCTTTCGATCTTCTTTCTCTAATGTTTTTCAAGTTCATTGTTTGATTTCTCTAATTTTCTTTTCTTTTTTTTTTGGGGGCTTAAGAGACCATCGCCGACGAAAAAAGAAAAAAAAAATACTGCCGACGAATGGCAGAGCAACCGCTAAAGCCGCCGCTCCAGAAACCGCCCGGTTACCGCGACCCGGCGGCGCCAGGGAAGCCGGTGGTCCGTCCACCGCAGAGGAAACCGGTCCTCCCGGTGTCGTTTCAGCCGCGGAAGAGACGACGGAACTGGTGCCGCACCTGCTGCTGCTTCCTCTTCGTTTTCATCGTCCTCCTCTCACTCGCCGTCGCGATCGCCGGCGGGGTCTTCTACCTCTGGTTCGAGCCCAAACTCCCGGTCTTCCACCTCCAGTCCCTCCGGATCCCCCAATTCAACGTCACCGTCAAGTCCGACGGGACCTACCTCGACGCCGCCACCGTCATCCGCATCGAGGTCAAGAATCCTAACGGCAAGTTGGAGCTTTACTACGGTGGGACCCACGTCGAGGTCACGGCATGGCAGGATACGGAGCTGGGGTCGAGGGACGTGGCCGGGTTCACGCAGGGGAAGGGCAATACGACGAGCTTGAAGTTCGAAACGACGGCGAAGAATCAGCTTGTGGACGACGGGATTGGGAGGAGATTGAAGAATGGTTATAAGAGTAAGGAATTGGTGGTGAATATTGAGGGCAAGACTCACGTGGGGTATATTGTGCAAGGTGTTAAGACAGGGACAGCGGAAGTGGGTGTTTCTTGTGGTGGTGTGAGCTTGAAGAAGCTTGATGGTGGTGACATGCCCAAGTGTTCCATTGATTTGCTCAAATGGTATCATCCTTAATTAACTTCGTTTTAGATTTTTTTCTGAGGACCGTGATTTGTTGCGCATTTAGGCACATTATACTCAAAGTTTGATAAACAAGTTGATATTATTGAATATTGATATGCTTTAAAGTAAGGTTATTTACGCTATTAGCTAGCAAAGATTTGGAGTAGAGCATGTTGTTGTGACTGGGAAATTTGTTTTCAAATTTAGATCTGAAATTTTTGCCTTCGCATGGACGCAATGTGGTATGACAGGGTGCTTTTCGTCTTGTAATGTATATTATGTATAAAAAAAAAAAAGAAATGGATTGCTTTAGTCGTGTATTATTGGGGGTGGTAAGTCAAAAAGAGTATTGATGAGCTTAATTATATGTTTTTCTGATTTTGATAGTTGCCTTGACTGCAGGATCAAGATACAATGATAAAGGTTCTCGCACATGAAAGGGTGTTGTGTTAGTAGAAAAGAAAAATATCTGAGGCTGCAATTTTCGGCCGACATTTGTACGTAAACAAACACTGCCTTGTTCTTAATTTATTATTTATTATTTATTAATATTATCATCCTCACTATTATTTAATAAACCTATACGACATATTCTTCGCTTCGGAAAAGAGAAGGAAAAGGAAGAGGGGTATCATTTATAGCAGTCTAACGTGTGTCCATGTAAGCTCTGGATCTTTTTTCTTTGTAGTGGAAATTATGAATTTAAAAGTGGGATTTGATTCGTTTATGTATTTGTAAATATCTTTTTTGGTGGTTGGATTGGTAAATTTGTCTCAAATTTATTTTTTTAGTGTAAATAAAAGATTCTTATGGTGGTTGTGTGGTTTTAGATGGGGTTTATTTGATCCCGACAGCTTGCCATTTCTTTAAACAAATGAGAAAAACAAATATACCAATCATAAATGACAAACAAATTAGATGTAGCATCTTATTATAATTATATATTTTTTGTCATTGCAACAATTAACCTTTTGTTAAATAAGGTGTAACATATTATTCCTTATGTTTGAGATGAAGTTGGGTGACTACGAAGAGTGTCTGCATCGTAAAGGAAACGATGGAGTGGATAGTGATGTGTGCTTTGTATGCTCGATATCTTTGAAAGGATCTTCTAAACTTTATCCATTTCCACAATGAGAAGGCTTCATTAATTATTTATATTAATCATGCTTTAGACTTTCGAGATACAAAGACCAATGTCTTTCTAATTAGATGAACCGAGGGTCCGAGCCTCTTCAACTATCTTTCACACGTGCTTGCAATCCAATCTTATAAGTCGTTGAAATATGAAAAGAAACGATATGGATTGTTAATTAATTTTATTTTTTTCTTCTTCAAGTTTTGTAATTTTTCAGTCGACAATGGTTACTTTTTCCAGTTTATTTAGGGGCTGAATTTAGGTTACATTTGTACAACTAGGGGTGAGGGAGAACTCGATTATTCGATTTACCCCGCCTGAATCGAGTCGAAAAAAACTTGACTTCAAGTTTCTATCTCTTTCTCTATCTCGCTATCAATTTTTAGATTTGACTAACATCAAACTTGAGTAGTGCAGCCCAGCGTGGGATTTGGAGCTAAATCCCCAAGATTCTTGTCCCCGTGGACAAAAAAGGCATTGTCCTTTTATTTTTTATTTTATTAATTCATATGCATAAACAAGATGAAACATTAGTAGAAAAAAAAAAAAAGATTTTATAACCGATTTTAACAATTGTTAAAAGCTATCATGATAATTCATTAATGGTGGTGGAATCCGTGATCGTGAAATGTAAGAAGATTTTATGATTATTTTTCAACGATTATGATTTCTTTATTTTTTACGATTGTATATTGGTGGTCCTAGAAATTTTTTTTTAAATAAAGACTTTTCATGACTGTTTATAAAACAGTTATGGAAAGCACTCTACGACCATTTTCTCAAGAAATGATAATGAAATATTGAGATTCCTCCATGACCTTTCTAGAAAACGGTTGTGGAATTCGACTTTTCATGGCTATTTTAAAAGAGTCGTGGAAAGTTCATTTACCAAAAAAAAATTTTTTTTCTTGTGGGTGGCAAATCCTATGTATTACAACACAACCTAGAATTTGAAATAAGTAATTAAAATTACATTATAACAATTGTCCACAAATTAATACAAATGTATAATATCAATTACAAAACTTATGTATTCTCTCCTAACATCATTCATATTATATGAAATTCAGTACAAACCGTGCCCATTCTTTTCTAATCTTACCAATATCGTCACTTGTATAAAAATCCTTATTCTCAAGCTGAGATAATTCATGAAGTACCAACATGCATATAAGTCAACACAAAAAACCTGCACTTGACGTTACTTGATTGTTGAGGATGTTTGATGATCTTGATCATTATTTTACAACTTCACCGCCTTATTTGCCATAGTCCAACTACAATCTTCCAATCATTAAGTGGCCTGGTAGCAAAGTGGAAAACAACTTAGTAAGTTTAAATTTAAACAAAAAAATTTTGAAATGTGTTATATATAATTTAAACAAAACTAATATTTACAACTTAATTAGGCTTTGAAAATCATCAAGTGGTTCATTACCAAGAGGATCGAGACACACCACCAAGTCATCCTAAGGATCAATAGCTGCTAGGATCTAATGTGCACTTCTATTATAGGGCATAAGATAGAGCCTTTCTTTTGTACATTTTGTAGAGCGCATAAAATATTATTGGACTCCCTAATTTTAGCACTATTACTTAGACTCCCTGAAATTAGTAAGATAAGAGATGAAGAAATAAACCCAAACTGTTGACCAAGGCCCTTTTTGGCACAATGTTATGCTAAATAATTGCAAAATAATTTACAAAGCTTGTTACAAAATAAACAACATAAGATTAATAAGGACAAATAAGCGCGACATAAAGATAGATCTATTACCTAATGTATGCCTGTATACTATTTGCACCGATTTCTTTAAATTGAATGAAATGATAAACATTCTCATATCTAAGATAGATAGACATACAAGTACGGTGATAACTTCTTGTATCGAACATTGTATCTATAAACCTTGGCGCATGAATTGGTGTGCATAAAAAGCCAATGGTTTCAAGATGTCAATAAAGTCAAACAGATGTAGTTGTTGTACTTTAGATTGTGACTTTAATTTTTTCTTTCCTGCTCTCTTTTTAATGCATCTATTTCCCTCAACTACTTGATCAGAAATGTGACTAGGATCTCGATTAGCCTTGGTTGAAGAAACGTCTAGGTCAATTAAGCTTCTCGGATAGACAACAAACCCACCAATAGCTTTTTCCATTATTGTTGCATTGTTTGTCAGAATAGGTAGGGGTGCATTATTTATTTTTAGTATAGTAATTATTACACATACATTCCTCTCACCTAATTCAATCTCATTGGATTGTATCAGTTGTAAGGTAATTCATGTATGCTTTGCTGACTGCAACAAGCCTATGTCCACTATTAACTGAATCATCAAGGAAAAGGTTATATTTTTTACTTATATTTGGTATGGGTTATAGATCTGACACCTCGTGTTCTTTTTTATAGATGGTGTAACTAGTCTTGAAGCTATTGTGTTAGTTAACAATAGGTGGAACATCATCCTCCTTTATCACTGTAACACCTTACTTTACACACAGATCCCTAACAGTTTTATGTAACTCTAGAAGTTGGCATTTTAGATACACCACTTTAACATTCGATCTTGAACTTGACGAGCTGAAGTATCAGGACTAGCTTACAAACTTTGACTGACCACATACAGTACCTGAATGTTTGGGATTGCCTAATACCCTGGTCAACTTATCATCATTTCCAACTGAATCAAAACTACCTTGGGACTCCTGGTAGTTGTACTTCTCCTGTATGTAATAAAAAACATGTCATAATCCTTAAATAATAACACATTAAGGAGACTATATATACCGATAATTTAAAATTTTAACTTACTAGTTTTTTGTAAACATGACAAACTGATTCATCCTTAAACTCTTCAACGGGTGTAACCTGCTATTACACCTACAGTTCATCTATTTGGTTATGTACTCCTATCATCAAAAACTGTATTTTTTTTTTCTATAGTTAGAAAACATATTGGATAAATAATTATACTTATGTACTTATTACGGAGAAAATACAAATTAAGTAATTTACGTACCTCTTTTTGATCAAGTGGAACTCTCTTTGATCTGTATATTTTTTTTCATTCTTAATTTATGTCCCTTTATTGATAATAGATGGAATTCCAGTGAACAGCAATATTCAATGAAATTGATCCAATCACCTTCACTTAGGGAAAGATAGTTGTTTATTACTTTAGAAGGCCGAATAAACACTCTATCTTCATAAAGACAACCCTCAACAAAAGTTACATATAGATCATATCAAAATTATATTGCAGTTAAACCAATGATTTTATAACTGCTTTTTCAAACCTAGAATCCACAATGAAAAAAGTTATGATTTCCATCCAAACCCTTTGTTTATTTGGGATTAAATCACCACTTTTATATTCGGCTATCCAAACAAGAATGTGCTCTCGAACAAGCACTCCAATCCAACTCATAAGTTTATCACCCCCTTTCTCTATCCATTGATCTTTTTAATCAAATTCTACTTTAATTCCTTAGAGGTCGTTGGAACACATCCACTTCTCTCTTGTGACATTATAAATTAAACTAAACTAAGTTTTCAACCAATTACCACCAAAAAAAAAAAAAAAAACAAAATCATAACCAAATAATCACATCATATTCAATCAGTTAATATTTTATCAAATCTTAGGGGGCGTTTGGTAAACGCATTGCATTTTGATTGTATTTGAATGAAATTTGTTTTTTGAATGTTGTATTTGCTTGAAAAGTATTTGTTTTGTATTTGAATGAAATGTGTGTTTGGATGAAAAGTATTTTAGAATTGAAAAGTTGATGTGATTGGTAAAAGTAGAGATAAATAGTGGAATTGAAAAGTTGATGTGATTGTTTTAAAAATGTTTTGAATAATAATTATTTTCGTAGCACTGTTGCAAAATTTGTGTTTGGTGTAAAATTGTATTGTATTTGAGTAAAATTAAAATTGAATATTTCACCAAATGCCCCCTTAAACAAAATACCAAAATAGTATGCACATATCCATATTTAAGTATTTTCTCAAACTCCTAGTATGCAAAATAAAAACTCACCAAATCACATATCAAAAACTACAAACGTAACACTAAATCATGCATCAAACATTTAACAAAATACCAAGATGACAACATATATTCGTCTCATTTAAAACATTTTTATTTTTTGTAAAAATCACATTAACCAAAGCATAAACCCATATTCATGCCTGTGCTCACCAAATTACATATAATAGCAATTGCATATTTATATTTTCTAGAATATTACAATCACCTAAATACATATATTGTATCAATTGAAATTCCAAAATCAAGCATCTTTTCAATCAAATCCTAAACACATACTCACATTTATGTATTTCATCAAACACCTAATATGCAAAATCAATATTAAAACAAATTTCATTAAACATTATATCAACATTCATCAAACAAATTCAAAGATTTTTTTTTAAATACTTGGGGAGTGTCTGGTAAACACATTGCATTTTGATTGTATTTGAATGAAATTTGTTTTTTAAATGTTGTATTTGGTTGAAAAGTATTTGTTTTGTATTTGAATAAAATGTGTGTTTGGATGAAAAGTATTTTAGAGTTGAAAAGTTGATGTGATTGGTAAAAGTAGAGATAAATAGTGGAGTTAAAAAGTTGATGTGATTGTTTTAAAAATGTTTTGAATAGTAATTGTTTTCGTTGCACTGTTAAAAAATTTATATTTAGTGTAAAACTGTATTGCATTTGAGTAAAATTAAAATACAATTTTTTTGCCAAACATCACCTTAGTATGCACAATATCAACCAAATTAAAAAAAAAATTAACACATTTTCTTTAAGTTCATGCTTACTCGAGTTATCCGGGTGGCGGAGGAAGGTGACGAAGTGGTGAATAATAGTTACTTGGATTATTGGAGCTTACATTACATATGTCCAATTGGTCTCCATACTAACTTCACATAATTTCTTAATGGATGGTAATTTATCGGGATATTCTTTATTGCTTTTTTTTACATTTAGTGAAGAGATAATTCCTGAATACCCTTTACAGAGTAAGTGGTGATTTTATCTAGGTGCTGGAGGGTAAAATTATAATTTTATATTATTTAATAAATAAAATAAATATTTAATTAATATTAATTTTGGAAGATAAGATCTAAAGTTTAAATTAAAAGATAAATATTAGATTAATTTGAATTTTGAAAATCTTGTTTAAATAAATATTTGAAATTTAAAATATTATCCTATTTAAATTTGAATTGAACAAAATCTTTTTCTGGTACTAGATAGATGGCATCCACATTATAGATTTGGAAGAAAAATTTTCTCCTAATTTGAATTTAAATTTTTTAATAAGAGATTACACAGTTTTATGAATTTCAAATAAAGTTACCATGATATTTTTTGAATTTGAATTAGAGTTGTAAAAAATTATCCATGTAGACAAAATTACATGATTTGTAAAGTTTGAAATTTGAATCAAATTTTGAATCACAAAATCTCTTAAGGGCCAAATTCTTCAGTGGATAAACCACAAGAAAGAATCGGTTTTTGAGTGTTAGGAGGAGAGAGAAAAATCTTGTTTGAATCCTGTTTGAATTTTGAATCCCTTGACCTTGGAGTGGCCAAATTTTTAGAAGGGCCTTTGGCCTAGGGAGAATTAGCCTTGGGTCTTGAATAGAGAGAGAAAAATCTTTTCTTGGTCCAATTCAAAATTCTGAAGGCTACTTAATAGAAATTTATAAATAGGAGTTTTGACATTCCTATTTTCTTTAGATCATAGACTCTCAGGTGAGTGAATTTATTATTATATATTTCACTAATAATAATAAATTCTTAGAGATCTGAGTGGTTGGAAGAAGACAAGCCACGTTAGAATACTGATCAGGGAATCGAGTACCCACATACTCTACTATCCAGAATTGGAGAATAATAGAGAATGCTAGTTGGTTAAAGCTTTCGGTCGCATCCTTTGGCATTCTTGGTGTTTTTCTCTAAAGGTATAATGATCATTGTTTAATTTATTATATATGACAATATGAGTTTTTTAACAATTTTTGAAAAATTTTTAAAAATTCCGCTGCGTACTCTCATTATTTTTCCTACGAGCAGAATGGCAGCAACTTTGTGGGGCGATAAGGCAAAAAAGAGGAAAGAGGGGGGGGGGGGGGGGGGGCGGGGTGGGGCAGTGCAAGGAAGGAAGAGAGAGGGTAGCATTATAGTAAGGAAGAAGAGAGAAAAATAGAGAACATTTTGAGTAAAATAAAAGTTGGGTTATGGGTTTTCTAAAAATATTTAAAAAAAAACCAAGAAAAAAGAAGGGTTTTCAAAATTTTCATAGTATCCCAAGGTTATCACGATTGTCACCCTAAAATGATCATCTCATGGCTATTGATAATGAATCAAATCAAGTGATTCTATTTCTTTATCTTTTTGACTTGCTCCTACGGAACCAAGGTTAGATAAAAATAGTATGTAGTGTGATTAATAATTATATATAGAAATATAGAATGTATGAATAGCTTTTTGGGTTTGGATGAATAAGATTTTGAGTTGATTTATTGTTTAAATATATTTACACCAGAAATGGTATATATGGGGTACCTAGCGTAGGGAAAAAAGTAAAATATGCACAACGAAATTTTAAAAATTTCTTAAAGATTGTTAAAAAATCGTGTTGTCATATAAAATAAATTATTTGACAATCATTATACCTTCGAAGGAAAACATCAAGAATGTCAGAGGATGTGACTGAGAGACTTCAATCAACTAGTCTTCTTTACAATTTTCCAATTTCTGAACAATAGAATGTGTGGACACTCGATTCTTCGATCGTTATTCTTACACAGCTTATTTCCTTTTAACTACCTAGATTTCTAAGAATTTATTATTATAAATGAAAGATATAATAATAAATTTGTTTACCTGAAAGTCTGTGATCTAAAGAAAATAAGAGTTCTGAGGATCTTAGTTATAAAATTGCATTAGGTGGCTATCAGAATTCGAATAGGACTCAAGAAAATATTTTTCTCTCTTCCCCTCACAACAAAAACCAATTCTCCTAAGGGGATAAGCCCTAAAAAATAAGGTCATTTTCAGAGAAGGAGGATTCATAATTCAAACAGGATTTCTAAAAAGACTTTTCTTTTTCATTTTCTACGACATGGCCAAATTTTTCCTTCTATAATATGACCCAAAAAATTCATCCACCGTAGGTTGTGGAATTCAGATTTTGATTCAAAATTTAAACTCTACAAACCTTGTGAATTTGTTTGCATGGATAATTTTTTACAACTCTGGTTTAAATTCAAAATAAAATTATAACAACTTTATTTGAATTCAAAAAATTATGTAACATCTTATTCAAAACAAAATCAAATTTAGAGAAAATCATGTCTTCCATATCCAATTATAGTAAACCCTATTAGTGTGTTAGGACAAGATTTTGTTCAATTTAAATTCAAATAGGATAATCTTTTAAATTTTAAATTATTTATTTAAATAACATTTTCAAAATTTAAATCAATCTCATATTTATCTTTTAAAAGATAAATACAATTAATTTAAATTTTAAATCTTATCTTTCAAAATAAATATTCACACAAATTAAATTTTCTCATACACTTATTGAATAATACAAAATTTTGTAATTTATTGAATAATACAAAATTACAAATAATAATACAAAATTTATCTTTCAAAATAATACAAAATTACAATTTTCTCCTTGGCTTCCAAAGAAAAACGCCTTCACCTAAGGTTAGGTTATTTGGATTTTTCTTTTCACTAAATACAAGAATACAAGAATAAAGAATACCCCGATCAGTTACTATCTGTTAAGGAATTATGTAAAGTTAGTAAAGGAACCGATTGGACATATATAATATGAACTTCAATAAACCATGTAACTATTATTCTATACTAAATAAACTCATTATATAATTATTAGTTTTAGAGTTACACCACTATAAACTTGAAAATACACTCCTAATTATATATCGTATTATATAAGTTAGTAATTAGTTATCATCCAATGACCTTATCATATATGCAACACTCTTATATGATATCCATGATCAACCTTAGATCAAAGTCCGTTTGATTTGTTGATCACACTATCTTAAAAATCTATTATACACCTAATTAAGAAAATGATAATTCACCATATGTGAATAAGAAGTCATCTGCTAAGCAAACGACCTAAGGTCTTGTCCATTTTCACATCTAGTATAATGCCTTTAAAAGGATAAATTTTACTCCTCATTAGAGTTATGATTTAAATATCTATAAACAAACCCTCCATCATATACAAGTCATGTACCCAACAAACTGGTCTATAAGCTTACTACCTATAAGACGCTTTAACTTTTGGAAGATCAAAGCACATAAGTCATACATATGAAGTGACTTACCTATTCAGGATTAAGGTTATTGTATAATAAATGTCGAAAGTAAATTAATCAACTCGAGGAGACTACGCATATTAAATATACTTTGGTTCCAATCCAATATGTCCCTACGAAGCAACATATTTATATCTTTACTCGGAAGTCGATGTTCCAAACAATCAAGACAAATTGTTTCCCCAATTGGCTTTGGACAATATAATAATTTTAATATGAGTTAGATGCTTACTCTAACCTCATAGACTACGGATTATAGATTTAGACTGCTTACTTTAAAACATTGTCTTCTCGCATACAAAAGTCTATTGCATGCAACATTCTAATAGTTTAACAACAAGCAGTCAGTGAACCATATTTGTTTATATTTACTTTTACATATATAAAGAATGAGGACATATAGTAATGTAATGAATAACATCTAATATGTTATTAATCAGTTCAAAATAAATTAAATACATAAAAATGTCTTTCTTACTTAGGGCATTCCTAACATTTAGACGCAAATTACATTGTGCTGAGATATAATATCCAATGAATGTGTCTTCTAAATGCATTATTAAGCATACGTTTGGTTTACCGATCTAGTTTAATCTAGTTTAAAAGTTAAGCTAGATCGGATATTTCATTTCAATTTAGTTTAATTTGACTTATATTGGAGATTGTGAAAACAAAAATAACTTGTATAATATACAATGAATGTGTCTTCTAAACGCATTATTAAACATGTGTTTGGTTCACCGATCTAACTTAATCTAGTTTAAAAGTTAAATTAGATCGGATATTTCGTTCTAATTTAGTTTAACTTAATTTGTATTGAAGATTGTGAAAATAAAAATAACTTATATTAGAAGATGTGCTGAAATAATAAAAATAGAAATAAAAAATAATAAAAATAAATTCTACTAAGTAAAATAAAATTAAAGCTAATTTAAATAATTTAATTTAATTTATAAATTAAATATGTAATTCAAACGAATGTTAAATGACCAAGATATGACAATAGAATGTTTTACTAAGATTTAAAATTTTAAAATCATTTTTGCCAACCGCTTTAAGTTGAGAAAAGAAATTAAATTCTTATTAAAAAAAGAAAAGGCATTAAGGTTCTTTGGGTAAAAATAAAATGTATTAAAAAATAAAAGAAAAAAAGAAGACATCCCATTGGTTCGTGCCCTCCAATTAAAATGAAAAAATAACAAGAAAATTGCATACAAATTGCAAATCCTTTTTATTACAAAGTGAGCAGGAGTGGGGGAGTGAAGGTGGTCAAATGGTGTTATCATGAGTCTGAAAAGTCGAGTGGGTCTACGGAAACACCAAATCACAGGTCAATTTAGTAGCCACCGAATCCAACCAGAGCCGTTCGTTTTAGACCCAAAAAATCAGTCATCAAAAGCAACGGCCCAAATTAATTGGGAGCCTCACGGAATCAGGTTCACATAAAACGGAAAGCTAGTTTGAGCACCCCCACCCCCGCACCCTCTCTCTCTCTCTCTCTCTCTGTGTACATCTCACTCACATACACGCAATTCTCTGGTGCTCTTTTTTGTACGCTTGCTCAGCCTTTCTTCTTTCTCTCTCCTCTCTCTTTTGCTCTCCTTGGAGACTCTTCTTCTTCTTCTTTTTCTTCTTCTTCTGCGCAAGCTCTTTCCTTTAGATCCGTGACGATCTCTCACGCTCATCCATGGCTTCCAAACGGATCTTGAAGGAACTCAAGGATCTCCAGAAAGACCCTCCTACCTCTTGCAGCGCAGGTCAAATTCTTCTCTTCTCGTTTTTTTTTTCCTGCCCTTTTTATTTGCTTTTATTTATGCCCTTTTTCTTCGCTTTTTCATGGTTGAAAACCCTTTTCCGGACTCGATCTGTGTGTTTTTCTTGTTTTCAGCTTCTATGTATTTCACATATCCTCTAGATTTTGTTTGGATTTGTACTTTTCTCTTAGCTTGAGAAATAAAGATTTTGTTGAGGATTTCTTTTGTTTGTAAATTTTTTTTGTTGGCTTATTAAGCTGTTTGATCTTAAACACAGGGTTGGTAAAAAAATTCTAGTTTTTGTGTAGAATATATACTTTAGAAGTTGTCTAGATATGTTATCTTAGATTATTTATAGAAGAAGGTTAAAAAAAAAAATTTGTCTTTGAATGATAAATTGTTGTTGTTTTACTAGTACTACTATTTGATGGAATGATTTGAGAGACAATTGGCTATGGTTACAGGCCCTGTAGCTGAAGACATGTTTCACTGGCAAGCCACGATAATGGGTCCGCCGGATAGTCCATATGCGGGGGGAGTATTTCTAGTTACCATTCATTTCCCTCCTGACTATCCATTTAAACCACCTAAGGTATGGGACCCTGACTGCATCGATTCTAATGTCCTTTTGAGCGATGCCGAATGTTACTCGGATGAGTCCTGTTGTTTCTATCTATTGTTTCTATTCACGGTCTGGTTTTTGCCTGAATCAGGTGTGGGCCAAGACTGTTAGTTGCAACGATTTGGGTCAAATGTGGGTGTTTTGTAGGATTAGAAAAAACCATGCATTTACTATTCTTAGATTCAAGAGGCCGTTTGGTTGGTCCACTTGAGTTGGCGAATTGGAGTTATTTTGATTAGAGTGGAGTTGAGTTTTAGAATTTTTATTTGGTAGAAAATGAATTGTTTGGAGTTAAAAAGTGTAAAAACATACGATGTGTTCGGAAAAAAAATCAATATGCATCTTATTTCATTCTTCTCGAAATTCAATATAATTAAAAAAGAAAAATCATCTCAGTTTCCCTTGAAATAAAAAAGTTATAGACTTTTAAAATTTGAATTTTTAAGTTAGAATTGGAAATGTGAATAATGAATCTGAGTTTACTTTTGGAGAAAAAGATGAAAAACAATTGAGATTATTTAGTTGGAGTTAACAAACCAAATGCCCTTCAAGATTGTAGTACTAATAGGGTTTATATTCGTAGCAATATCAAATCTTGGACGGTGGGTTTGATTTATATTGAGCATTGGGATTTCGATGTTTGGTTAATTCAGTATGTGAGTGGAGCTTCGTAGTCAAATGGACTCTCTATCTGTTATGTTTTATATTGTTGAAGTTTCTCTGTGCGCTGACAAGCAAAAATAATCAGAAATGAACTTTAATGCAGGTTGTCCTAATTTTTATTGCATATCTGTTTGCAGGTGGCATTCAGAACTAAGGTTTTCCACCCAAATATCAATAGCAACGGCAGTATTTGTCTTGACATTTTGAAAGAACAGTGGAGCCCTGCCTTGACAATTTCCAAGGTCCTCATTTTTTAATACGAATTCGGATATTCTAATCTAATCTAAGGACAAGGTGGTGTGAACTAATTGTCATGAGAATTGGATGGTCATTACACATTAATCATTACTCATTACCATGGAAAAATTATTGTGAAAACTTAATAGAATGTGCTAACTTCCAATTAATATCTTATGTGCGAAATTTTGACGAGACAAAGAAGTGAAGATGGAAACGACACACACACGGACACACACATGTATCAGTAATTACCTTGATTTAGGTTGCCCTCTCCTTCACTGTTCTGAAAGCTTTTGGTCTTTGTTTCTAAAAAAATAAAGTTCTTTGAATACCTGAACGACTTTATCATGTAATTTATTCCTACGGAATTGTTTGTGATGTAATTTTCATGCCCAAGTCCACATTTTTGGTGTGCATTAGTTTTTATAACTTCAGCTGGAACTTTTTTACCAAAAGGTAACAAGGTTTAGATTAGTTTTATTAACATTAGAACTGTTTTATGTTTTTTAATCTTCGTAGTTTGCCAAGCGTCTAGATTTTCATTGAGGGTTAAAAGAGTTGGTTAATATGCACGGTTTTGATTGTAAGATTCATGCATTGTTACTTTGCAACATTCGTCACACATTCATCTCTGCTAGTTTTTAAGCGGGTGGGAAGGGTTCTTGTTTCAACTTCAGGTGCTGCTTTCAATTTGTTCCCTGTTGACGGATCCAAACCCAGACGATCCGTTAGTGCCAGAGATTGCCCACATGTACAAGACAGATAGGGCCAAGTATGAGACAACCGCTAGGAGCTGGACCCAGAAGTATGCCATGGGCTAAATGTGCTTTGTGGTGAGGGCATTTAGGAGGTTGACTTTAATTCCTTGTTTTATGTATAAAAGAAGTGTGTTTTCAGTTTCTGTACTTTTTCAATCTTGTAATAGACTATTCAAGAATAGTTCTACATGTTTGCCCTCTTTAAATTAAGACCTTATTTGTATTTCCGGCTAAAAAACATCGATAGACGATGTTGTTTGATATACCCTAGTGTTGTATTTTTTAATCTCTCTCTCTCTCTCTCTATATATATATATATATATACACACACACACATACATACATATATACCTGGTTCTTGGTTTTCAGGTCTATACTAGCTTCAGTTGCAGACTAGACACTGGTTTGATGGAGGAACTGCTGTAACAGGTCTGTGTTGATTTTCCTTAGTAGACACGCATGAATAAGGACAAACCTTTATTGACCATCATCTAGTTATAGAATCAGAGGAGGTCTTGCTGAACCCTGATCTCGGAGAGATTTGTGTGGTTGATTGTAGGGTTGGCAATTCGTGTTATTGTATCGTTTTCGTGTCGTGTTATAATTCTTAATTAACATATTATATTAAATCCAAATCCGTTCTTATTTAATATTCGTGTTAAAATCTCAAATCTAAATTTAATCAATTTATTAATTGTGTTAATTGCGTCGATTCAAATTAATTTGTTTAAAGTAAATATAAATAAAATAATGATTTATTTAATATGATTGTGATACTTTAACATATTTATTAGACAACATAACTTTTTTTTTTTTTATGAAATCTCAAATCATAAATATTCGTGTTAAAATTTCAAATCCAAATCTAATCTATTTATTAATCATGTTAATTGTGTCGACTCAAATTAATCTGTTTAAATTAAATATAAATAAAATAATTATTTATTTAATATGATTGTGATACTTTAACATGTTCATTAAACAACCTATCTTTTTTTTTTTATGAAATATAAATGAAATTTATTTATAAAGTTTAAAATTCATATTATTTGTACTTTATTAGTTAAGAAAACTTATGTTTTATATCATATATAAAAGTAAAAAAATAATATATAGTGTTGTGGTGAGGGGAGGAGAGGGTGATGGGGTAAGGTAAGAGGGGGTGAGGGATAACTGACTGTATTGTTGTGAAGGTCAATGAGGTGAGGGAAATGGAGGGTAATTGGGTGAAGTGAGTGGAGGGAAGGGGGATGAGAGGACGATGGGGTGAGGGGACAGGAGGGGGGAGTTGACGACGATAGGGTTAAGGATTATTTGTTGTGTTGTCATGAAAGTTGATGGAGTGAGAGAAGGGGAGGGTGATGAGGTGAGGTGAGTAGAGCTGCAAAGGTAATGAAAGACTAAAAAAAAGAGTAAAATTTATATATATTTTTTATATTAAATTTTTTTAAAAAATATATATATATAAAATAAAAGATATATTTTATATTTAAATTTTGAAAACTCAAAATTAAATATAGTAAAACATTATGATATATATAACAATAAAAATATATTAAAGATTATAAATGAGTAATTTATGAATCATGTTTATGTCAACTCATATATAATTTATATATTAAACGAGTTATTTCGCGTTAATTACGGGTTGATGGGTTCGTGCGGGTTTGACTTTTTATTTAATCGTGTTTGACGGGTTCGACTCTTTTTAATCCAAACTCATTTTAAGGAAAACTCAAACCTTCTAACTTCGGGTTGACGGGTTCGACTTTCTATTTAATCATGTTTGACGGGTTCAATTCTTTTTTATCCAAACCCATTTTAAGGAAAACCCAAACCTTTTAATTTCATGCAGGTTTCGTATCGTGTTATCGTATCGTGACTCAAATTGTCAGCCCTAGTTGATTGGGAGGTTGCTATTCAATAAATTAAGATTAAAGTTAAATTTCTAACATTATTTGTCATCAGATTCATTTAGCAAACTTTATAATATGACTAACAAGTTTTAGTTTATAAATATGATATTAATAAAGATTGACCTTATTGAGACTAGCAAGGTGGGCAAGAGATTTGGATAGGGCTTAGGAGCTATTTAGTTTGAAATCCAAATATATTATTATTTATCTTTAATAAGTGAAAGTTATTTGTCCATATCATAAAAATATTTATCTATAAATTATGAAAAAAAAAAATTTTACCTATAGTTTTTCTTCTTAGAAGTCATGGCATATTGGCCATTTTCAAAAAAAAAAAAAAAAAAGCCTTTTCATAGTGTACAGTAGATTTTAAAACATTTAGAATAAATAACAATATTTAACACTAAATAAACTACTACTTATAAATAAATTATTCACTAATAAATTTCCTATTCACTATAAATATTTTAAAACTTGTTACTAACCTTTTTATTTTTTTTAAATGCTATTTCGCTCTTTTATGCCAAGATAAAGAGAGAAGATTTTTGTTTATGTACTTTGGTAGGAGGGAATGAAAAAAGGCAAAGAAAATGTCTAATTATAATAATTTTACCATTATATCTTTACATATATAGGGAGATGATGAGTTTTTTATTTTTATTTATAAATCATTTACTATTATTAAGAAATGAAAACTCTAGAAATCGAAAATTGGATTACACCCACACATTTATGCATCTAATCAAAAATTTTTTTTGATAGAAAAGGCCTCCAACAAAGAAAGAAACACTTTATTAAAATGAGCCGAGAAAATGCTAAGGTATAATAGATAGTATGAGGACTATAGAATGGGTTTCATGCAGATCGAAAAGACCTATTCGGAAATCAGGAGATTTCTTAAGTCAACACAGAGTTCAATTCCTACAACAAATAGTCACCATATAAACGATCATTGCAACAAGCCATACCTTAGTTTTAACCCAACTTAGAAACCTGTTGAAACAGCTAATATTGATGGGGAGACCACTCTTAAGATAAACCATAACCATAACCTCTTGGCAGAAAAAAGGCTATAAGCCACTCTAACCAATGACCAACATGACCAAAAACCACCTTGTCCCAAATCTTGTTAGAAAAAAGCTAAAACTAAAACATGAGGGTCTGGTGGAGAGACCATCAGCTATATTACAAACACAACAAAATAATAATACTAATAAAAAGAACCCAAAGGAAAACCCATTCTATGACCCAACAGATCAAGATCTCCTAATGCCAGAAAGATAATCACCATGGCTGTGCAACCTCGACCAACTTTGAAACAGGAAACACAAGAAGTAGCTGACAATCCCAACTCTGAACCGAGTCCATCATAGAGCTGGTCAATCCTTTCCTCCTCCGACGGCATGGACCTCACCTTAAGACCCACCACGGTGAGGCCTTTTGACCCCAAAAAAGAACAACCCATGGCACCACAAACCAGCATAGCTCTAATCTAGTAATCCCAATAAGTGGCCAATCCTTCAAATATAGCTCTGATCTAGTGAGCAACCCACTTATCTAGGTACAAATCCTACCTCAATAAAGAGGGGGAGACGACGAAACTTTGGGCGAAGAATAAGGGCATCAGACTACTAGCCCAAGTTGAAACTCGTGCAGCCTCACTCATCTCTTGAGTTTTTTCTCTGTTCAAATTTTTGAAGTTGAACAAATCCTCTTTTATGCACCCATTCAATTGAGCTAGCCCCATGAGTGATCAAGGCAAAAATAGTTATTTACCCTACTATGGTTGGTTAACCATTGAGTGGGGAGGGATTTTGAGTACGAGTTCCTAGGTAGTTTTTTTTTTTTTTTTTTTTGTATAGAAAGAAACATATCCAACTAAAGTGAGTTCCCAACGAGAAAATTATGTGGGCATGTTAGTTGATACAACTTTTGATATATAATATGTACAAATAAAATGCACGTGCAGAGCACGTGTTGAATCTCTTGATGTTTTATTCTAAATAAAATATTTTTTAATTAGAAAAAAAAAAAGAAAGAAAATCACGATTCTATATTTGAGAAGGAAAAAGATAAAGATGTTTAAAAATAGACCGTTCAGAAAACAACATTAATAAAAAAATTATAGAAAACAAGTATTGATAAATGTCACATTTAATGATACGATGTCTTATAAAAAATGTACAAGTGAGATATGTTTGAGTATAATTATTTTAATAATGACAATAAAGAGAAATAATATATTTTAAATAGATTTATTGAAATTAAACTATTAAGGAAAAAACCAAAAAAAAGGGGGGAGTGGGTTGGGACAAGAATGAGAGAAATAACATTTTCGGATAAAGTTTAAAAAAAAAATGGGAAAAAGAAAAAACAGAAAAGAAAGAAAAGGAAAGGAAAGGAATAGAAAAAAAAGAGAGGAACCAAAACGAGCGTTTCAACCAAAACTTGTCTGCTTTTAGCACTTCTAACATACAGAATATAAATAATAATGTATTTATTATTAACGTAAATATAGTTCAGATTGTATCACGTTAATCAAGTATATTTGAATGGTAGAAAATTTTGAGTCTCAAAATTAGTATATCTTCAATCAAAAACAAAAAGTGACGTTCCTGAAAGTTTCTATTATTTCAATTACATAAACCATAGCTACTAAAAGAATCAACTCCGATGTAACTATTCATTGTTTCTTTTTCCATTTCTATTTTTGACGACACAAAGAATAAACCTCAACGCAGGAGAATTACCTTTGTCAGTTCCTTTTTTTTTTTTTTTTTTCTTTTCCCCTGAGATTTATTAGTTCCTTCTTAATAGTGTTACTAGGATTCTCAAAAAATTTAAAATTTTTCTTTTCATTTTTTTTTTTTGGCCTATGCTAATCGACATAACATGGGCCCAAAGCTTGATATTTGGTCAAAAAGCCAGCACTGCAAGTTGCCAAAAATGCATGTAAAGAAGAATGATCAGCTGATATCAGCTGTGAATCGCCTTAAATCAAAGCCCTCAATGAAGGGGAAAAAATAAATACAAGAATAAAGTTTGTTTCTTAATTATTAGTGTTACAAAAAAAAAAAAAAAAGGTGCATCTTACTTTTTTTTTTTTTTTTAGCAATTTCTGGTAATACATGTTCTTTAGTGAAATGAACGTTGGTTCTTAGGTTTCTTCTACATTTGGTATCACCATTTATAAGTATAGATATATGTATGTATGTTTTTTCATATAGAAAAGTCCTCATTTTCTTAATAGCCTATTTATAATATTTTTATTTTGAGCACTGAGAGTGATACAGTGTCTGTGTGAAGATATCATGTGGATAAGGATTGAGTTTTTACAGTAAAAGATAGGATTAAGGACAGGTATAAGAGGGTGGATTAAAATTTATAGAATACGAATTAGATTAAAATAATAAAATTTAAGAAAAAATATAAAAAATACTCTAATTATTCATAAGAGATAAATCAGAATGTATATTTCATATAAGCCTTTTAACTTTTGGTTATAAAGCCACTAATATACAGTGATATCCAAAATAGCTTATTGTTATTATTATTATTATTATTATTATTATTTTTTGTTTGTGAACTTAGCAGCTTGTTTGATATTCTATTTGAAGACTGTTGTTGAGTATTATTTAAAAAATTATTTTCACAGTATATTTTTAATAAAAATTTAAATTACTTTTTAAATCTATACTTCAAATGGAAAGATTTTGACTTTTTGGTCCTAGATTTTGGTTACAAACAGAGGGGGAAAGACGAAGAAAATGAAAGTGAAGTCTTGCATTGAATAAATCAAAATTGGAAAAAAAAAAAAAGGAAAAAAAAAAAAGGGTAAGTCTGGTGAAGTAAATGAAATAACAGTGACAAAATGACAGCAACAAGTGAGAAAGGTGTTTTCCCATTTTCCACCTACCCTCTCATCTTCCCAAGCCGCACCTTTCAGGTCAGTCCTTTGTACCCCCAATGGCGATCCA
Organism: Antiaris toxicaria; assembly: GCA_035233585.1. Taxonomy (NCBI): domain Eukaryota; kingdom Viridiplantae; phylum Streptophyta; class Magnoliopsida; order Rosales; family Moraceae; genus Antiaris; species Antiaris toxicaria. Next base: position 13,709,493 of record CP141161.1, read on the forward strand.
ATTAATGAATTTTTTTTTTTGCCCCGTTTTACGTTACTTGGCCTCGTTATAATGGATCAATGCGTTCTTTTTATTTATTAAGTATTCATTTGGTAAAAATATTTAATTTATATTATATTTAAATATAATATAATTTTTATCTAAATATAAAAATATTTTATTTAAATACTAACTACATTATATTTTAACTCTATTACAATCATTATTTATTATTCATTTTTTCTATTACTTTTATTAATCAGATCATATTTTTTTTCTCTCTATTTTTATCCATCACATTACGTATTTTATTATTAAAATACAATTCAAATATTTTTCACCCAAACATATATTACATCAAAATACAATGTTAATAATTTTTCTCCAAACATAAATTATATTTAATACATTATATTTAAACGTAATACAAATGTAATGTATTTACCAAACAGGGCCTAAGCATTGACTTCCATACCTTCTATTTATAACAGTTCAATAGTTTAAATAATAAAATGTTGCTTTCAAAGGAGAAAAAAATTTAATGGAAATACTAGACAATAATTCTAATGGATGTAGACAGGCATTTTCTTTTGAAGCATGACTTACGTGTATAGTTACGTGTTTGTTTAAACAAATTCCAACTTTCTTTGAAGGAATTTGAACAATATTATACCACCAAATTGTGCCCAATAAAAGAAGGTGTCTTAGAACATTATTTATTTATTTATTTATTTATTTATTTTGAGAAATCGTAGAACAATAGATTACAATAGTAATGCTTTTGGAAAACATGTTTCATGTCAAATTCGTACATGACATTTTAGGTGTCGTTTGTGAAAAAAATTACATTTTAATTTTACTCAAATACAATACAATTTTACACCAAATACAAATTTTATAACAGTGCTACTAAAACAAATACTATTCAAAATATTTTTAAAACAATCACATCAACTTTATAACTCTATTATTTATCTCTACTTTTATCAATCACATCAACTTTTCAATGCTAAAATATTTTTCATCCAAACACACATTTCATTCAAATACAAAATAAATACTTTTCAACTAATTACAACATTAAAAAAAAATTTTATTCAAATACAATCAAAATACAATGTGTTTACTAAAGGTCTCCTTAATTAACATATATAATTTTTCTTTTTTTTTTTTAAGGAGATATTTTATGATACCTAAAAAAGGGTAAAAGGACGGAGATATAAGAGCTGGACCTTTTTTTTTTTTTTGAATGTGATCTTTTATTGGTAATTGAAATCCGGGCTTTATTCTCTAGAAAATATTGATTAATGGCATCCTAGTAATTAATTACAGGTAAAAATCAAGCCAAAAACCAAAAAAGAAATCAAATGATTCTATTAGGCTATAATATACTAATTGATCATAGGCATGCATATTCCATCTCTATTAGGACATTTGGCAAATTCTTATTATATTTAAATATAATTTTATGAATACACTTTGTATTTAGATGAAAAGTACTTAATTTATATTTGAATGAAATGTATATTTAAATGAAAAGTATTTAAATTATATTTTAAAGTTGAAAAGTTGATATGATTGGTAAAAGAAGATAAAAAAATTAGAGAGAAAAAGAGTATTATGTAAATAAAAAAATTAATAAATAATTATTAAAAAAAATAAAAAATAATTATTATTTTTATAATAATATTAAAAAATATTATATTTGAATATAAAATTTTTATATTTAAATGAATATTATATTATATTTAAATATAACACAAATATAATTATGATATTATATTTGAATATAAAATTTTTATGTTTAAATGAATATTATATTATATTTAAATATAACACAAATATGATTGTGATATCAAATATTCTATGTATATATATTTAAATGTAAATTGGGATGGAAGAAAATTACATATTTTATTATTATTATTATTATTTTTTAAGAAAAGGATCATAATTGACAAACAAATTAACAATAAAAGCAGAATATTAGGCACAATTATGCGTAGTATTTGTTAGGTACCCATCGTTAAGATGAACTTGTACTTGGTAGGCTCCAATGGCTAAGATTTTCTTGAAAGTAAAAAGTTCTTAATTCTTGCAGATAGAATATGAAGGGTCTAATCATCTATTTTGTTTTGTTTTATTTTATTTTATTTTTTCCTTGAATGGGGCCAAAACATGGCCTTTGACAGGGGTGTAAAAACTTGGTTGACAAGCAATAGTATTTACTTCTTCCTCCCCAGTCTAATTTTTCCCTCGATTTTTTAAACCAAAAATATAGGCTAGTATTTGGAAAAAAATAAATTAAATTAAATAGAAAAAAAAGGAAATTTGGGGTTAAATCAAAATCTTCTCACCAAGTCAAAGCTACTGGACTGACAGGACTGTGACGGATTGCCATTTTTTGGCAACGTGTACAACAGACCTTGTCTAGCGTCACGTGCCCTAAACTCAAGAAAAAGAAAAAAAAAAAGGAAAACCACTAACCTCACTTGACGTTGAGCAAAAACTCCCCTCACAGCCACCCTCCAACCCCAGCGCGTGTCAGTCAGGTTCGTCACGAGCGTGTAGGCCTCACCAACGTCCTTGGGCTCCAAGCTTCATCTCAGGACCACTCCCCTCTGCCTACTCGCCACGTGTCATCTGCCTTCCTTCTCATCCATTATGCGGCGAGTCGTTAGGGATCTCCGGCTGACGCTGGAATCTCCGGCTGCAACGATCAACCTAGTTTACCCCAAAAAAAAAAAAGGTAAAAAAGAAAATAATTTGGATTTTTTTTTTATAAATAACCCTAAACTATACATATTATCTCGTATTAACTATTAATTTTTGATTTTATATATTAGGTTACCATGAATATTTTTGTTGTTATACAAATGGTCTATCTATTAGTCCTATGTTACATTAGATTGTGTAATTATTTTTTTTAGGAAAAAAAACCATACTATATAAATATTCATTAGACATATTTTGAAGGTATATTTTTTTTATTAAAAATGTTTGAAATTTTGATTTTATCTTTAATTATAGTTATAATTGTTCAATTTTCATTAAACTTTCTTCTTAATATACCATTAGAGGGACTATGTGTACAACATTTTTAAAATTCAGGATAATATCACTTGTAAAATTAAAAGTTAGGGATCATTATAAAATTAAATGTATAATTCAAACACTATGTAAGAAGAGATTAATATCTGACTAATTATATCACTACGTGGCTAATTATATATTATATATTTGATAAGGAGGAACAAAATGTAAAAAGGAAAAAGCCAAAAAAAAAAAAAAGGGAAAAAAGGAAAAGTTGGACTGGTAGAGGCTACTAGGATTCACACATCACTCTCTTATATAAAAATTAAAAAGGAGGGGATTCTCTTCGTTCGTTTTCATATTCCTGACATTTTCAGCAACTCCAAACCACAAATCTGTCTCTCATTTTTGTCCTCCTCATTCTTCATGACCAAAATCTTCAATCTCAACAGCAGTTTTCTCTTCTCGTTCTGGTTGCGCTAAGAAATGGGTTCGGTAAAGTTCACAGAGCACCGAACAGTGACGAGCAAACTGGTGAAGTCCTGTTCGTCGGAGCTCACGCGAGTGGTCCGGATTTCGGTGACGGACGAGGAGGCGACGGACGAGTCGAGCGGCGAAGAGAGCGAACCATGTGGCAGAGGCGGCTCGGTGGTGACGAGGGTGAAGCGGCACGTGAACGAGGTGAGGATCGAGGAGTACTCGCGGCCGAGATTGACGGAGAGGAAGAAGGTGAATGCGAGGTGTTCGAAGGAGGAGGAGTATTTCCCGAAGGGGAGGAAGTTCCGGGGGGTGAGGCGGCGGCCGTGGGGGCGGTGGGCGGCGGAGATCAGGGATCCACTCCGGAAGACCAGGATTTGGCTGGGCACCTACGACACGGCGGAGGAGGCCGCCATGGTCTACGACAGGGCCGCCGTTCGGATCAGAGGACCCGAAGCACTCACCAATTTCGGATCCGACGCGGCGGCGGCGGTGGTATCATCCGACTTGGTCTCCGATTATGATTCGGGGAGGGAGTCTTCGCAGGTGATGTGCTCGCCGACGTCCGTTCTGAGGTTCCACCCGGTGGCGGAGTCGAAGGCCGGTGATGAAGTGGAGAGTGGTGGTGGTGGTGGTGGTGGTGGAGGAAAAGAGGAGTGGAATTTGGGGGAGGATTTTGTGAATTTGGGTTCGGATTTTTTGTTGGGGGATTTTTTGTACGGAGAGTCGTCGGCTCCGCTGCCGCTGTTGGCCGGCGATGAGGAGGTCGGTGTGGTGGCGGCGGCGATTCCTGAGGAGGAGGAGGAGTACGGCGACGGGTTGGTGGACTTGGATGGGGACTTCGGCTCGTGTAACTGGGACGTGGATCATTACTTTCAAGACCCTTTGGGCATGGAATTATCATGAGACAAATTATTTAAATTAAAAAAAAAAAAGAGGGGGGGAGAGAGAGAGAGAGAGAGAGAATATTTGTTGATCTTTGTGTTGAGAATTTGTGAGGAGTTTTAAGGGGTAGATTCCAAGTGGAGTTTTGATACATGCATGGTGCTTAATAATAATTAATTAATTTAAGATTTGTATTATGGTTTTTCTCTATGTATATTGGTAAAAAATAATAATAATAATAATAACTAAAGTTATGAAGGAAAAAAAATGTAAATTCGTGTTTAGTGGGACCTTTGGGTTTCTTTTCTTGTTTAATGTTGAAATTTTCTTCTTTTTCTTTTTCTTTTTTTCTTTTTTTGGTACTACTCTTTTCCATCATGAATGAGATTTGGGGAATGATTTACCATGATGCCATTGGCTAATTGATGGTTATGCCACTTTATTATGGTGTTCATATAAACAAGCTTATGTATGAAGTTTATTTTTAAAGAAATATTGTTGTGCTGATGTGTGAAGTTGGTGAGTGGGATAGATATTTATGTCTTTGGTGCCTAGATATCAACAAGGTGGCTAAATGGCCTATAAATGTGTAGTGTTGGTGGGAGACTCTAAAGGTTTGCCAAAGTAAGCTTACTATAAAGCCAGTTTCCCATGTTCAATGGTGCACCACCTAAGACTCTTGGGAGCCACACCATGTTCTTTGTTTTTCAAGCCATTCATTTTAAAGGGTAAAAATAAAACTACAAAAAAAAAAAAAAAGAAATAAAAAAAGGAGGGAAGAGGAGGAAGAAGAAAGAAATGTTCAATTACAAGTCTTGTCATCATGCCACCAAAATGATCAAAATGCTTAGATTGGACTTTGAACTGATGCCTCAACTTGTTACTTTGAATGCCTATCTCCACATTCACATATGTGCATTGCTTTCAAATGCTTTTTCGGATATTTTTAATAGTTAGCGTTAAAATCAAGCGATGAAATGCATTTTGGGTCCAAGATTTTTTTTTTTCTAATTTTTTAGGCATATTTGCTAAAAATGGATGGTGATAATGATGATGCATTATGCAATATAGGAAAGATGTCACACCTGGCCAAGATCACACACAAGGACGTGGAAAGAGAGGACAGACATTGCCACATGCCTCAACTATATGTTGGCTGTATATAATTAAAAACATTGACATTGCTCCAACCTCCCCTTCTTTGAATAGGTGTAAAGACAAAAGTTGAAACAAATTTCTTTTTTTTGGCTCCTAGATAGCACAATCAAGCAACGTATTTGATAAACCACACTAATTTATCAGTTAATATAACATGACACAAAAAGGAGCCATGCATGTTGTCACATCACAATATTGAACAACATGGTGGTGTGTCGGTCGCATGCTGTAACTATCAATATTTCACGTGACAAAATAAGAGGTCAATTCAATTCGTAAATTTTGACAAATCATAAAAAAAAAATTTCTGGGATTTTTTTTTTTAAACAAGAGGACATCCTATCGGTAAGTAATGTGTGTTTCTAAATTGTTAGAGTAAACAAAATATGCAAAACTGCCAAAAGATCTTAAAAAGTCAAAATATTATTACTACCAAGAAAAAAATCTCATTAACTGTTGTATATGATCATCATGGGTGCTATGTTTAAGTAATGGATTACCAGTCCACAACAAATACTGGGGACATTGACGCAAAGAGTCTTGGTCGAGGTCCAACAACGTTAGTGTTTTTTTTTTTTTCATTTTTTTTTTGGTGATGGTAACCCTTCGCTCTGCTCCATACGCCAAGAAATAAATAAGGAAAAAAAAAAAAACTATACATAGACGAAACACGCATATATATATATATACACACATATACATATATATGTATTTATTTCCTGAAAAAGTGTTAAGTGTAGAAAGCTAGGAAAGTACGCACATACAGGATACATCCTACATTGCTTTTGCTAGGCTAGAACCTCCAAGAAATAGCCAACTTATTTTTTTTTTTTTTTCCATGTTATAATTCCCGGTGTGTTTCTTGATTTTCCAGCCAATGAACCCTAAAAAGGGTCTGTGTTTTGAATGTCATTTTCTTTGGTCAAATTTCCCATGATGGGTTAGTGGTAAGTTTAATGAAAATGTGTAGGAAATAGGCTTTTTGTTCCATTCCAATCAACATATCATTAAAGCGGACCGACGGGGCCACAACCAAACCCAAGTTCTCAATGCATAAGATATCAAATCCTCATGCAAACCTGTAAATGGGACCCCTCCTTACATCTTTTTGTCCAATAGCAAGCCATGTCTTTATTTTTTATTTTTAACCTTTTTGCAGTCCAGGAGTAGGTACCGCTTTTAACGTACAAAAATTAAACTTGCTAATCATATAAATCTTTTAAATTATCAAAAAAAAAAAATAATTATCATGTACATCTTTTAAATTTTGCCCTAGAATTCGTCATCCACTTAAAAAGAGACTATAATTATAAGTACCCCGTTATTTTCATTTTTTTAATCATGCAATAGGGTGCATATTGATAATGCTCAACATTATACGATGCAACATGCATTTTCTTTGTTAAATAAAAAAAAGCGTAGGGAAAGAAGGAAAGACATATAAAAATCAACCTCGATTTAACTTACTATCACTTTTTTTTTATTTTTTATAATGCATTGGACAAGATCAAGAACATAGATTTCCCATAATCTAGCACTACCATTCACATGTAATTGTTGTTCATAAACACGGCATCAAATTCTTTTTAAAAAAATTCACTTTTAATAGTTTTTAATCTTTTCACCAAATTTGACCGTACACAAAGATTAGGATCCGTTTGGATGGGGTGTTTATTTTTGAAAAATGAAAAATTTTTAGATATGAAAAATAAAAAGTTGTTTGGAATTTTTTTGAAAGTGAAAAGTTGTTTGGATGAGTGAAAACTTTTTGTTTCTAAAAAGTTCTTTTTTCATTTTTGAAAAATGAAAAATGTTGGATGTTCAGATACGGAAATTTAGGAATGTTTATTTTTCTTGAAATGAAAAATTTTTCATTTTTTAAATTTAATGTGCTAAATAGACGGAGGGTAAGAAAAAAGAAATTTTTACTAAAAGATTCTTACTATATATTATCGGCAAAAATTATTATTTTAACCATTAATTTGAAATTCAATTTTCAACAATTTGATTGTAGCTGAAGCAAATCGACACTGCGCGCTGCAAATTTTTATGGTAGACGCTATTCAGCATTTTATCAGATGATTAAAAAATAGTTCCTATATATGGTGCGTAATAAATAAGCGATCCTATTGTACAAGTGGTCCAAAGAAGGAAAAAAAAAAAAAAAGAGTTTGGCTTTGTAATTTCTTGGGTGGCTGTCAATGTATCAACATCTTCATGATACCTCTCTCGCCCCAAAAATGCAAGTATTCATAGCAATCGAGAAAAGCCCTTGCTTCTTGGTTGGTCAGTTTTTCCCACAGAAAAAACAAACAAACAAATATAAACCATTACTTTTATTTCTTCTCTCTCTCTCTCTCTCTCGCTCCCTCTCTCGTTTAAAACGAAAAAGAGAATGAATCACCAATTTGAAAACCATGTCAGTACCTTTAGCCTAAAATTTACTGGTTGTTTTGTCGGCCTGGGATTTGGATGCTGATTCTGCCGTGCATGGATATATAATAATAATAATAATAATAATAATAATATGGCTTTAATTTACAAAGCACAGAGCAAGTTCTGCAGTGCAAATAAAGGGGAAAAGAAGGAAAAATAATTAGTGAAAAAGAAGGTGGTGGTTAATGAGAACTGATCAAAGTTTGAAACTGTAAATCTATGAAAATATCGAATAGGGAATATCAAATCAACACGACAATAAAGGAGGATCTTCTGGCATGTATATTGGTCCGCCCCTAATAGCTCCGACAGTCTTTGGCCTTGTCATACACTGAGGTCTGAAATGTTAAAGTGGCTCATGTCGAGGTAGATATGTGGTCCCTTTCAACTACTATTTGTATGACTACTTAAACTTTGTCACTGTTCTAGGGTTGAACTTGGTCTCCAAATAATCACATTGACCTTCCATATATACTGAATTATCTGGTTTGAGTAACCCAGTTAACCAGGAAATTAAGTAAACACAATTTTGGTGGCACCTCTCACAATCAGTCTCCTCTCCACCCCCACCCCCACACCACACCACACCACCCCCCCTCTTTTTTTTTTCCTTCCTTTGATAAGTATGAAAAAAATCATAGTCCCCTCTTCGCCCTAATTTCAATCCCACAAGCAGAATTCACGTCTAATTTCACCCCTGTGGGAAGTGGATGGGATGGCAAAGGAGGGTGACATCTTCTTTAATTCATGCTGGTTCGAATCTCATAAACCTCCTGTAAGGTCCCAGTTGCAGCTTGGCTGTTAATGTATTGAGTTGGTGATATTTTGAGATAGAGTTTAGGTTGATTACTGAAAAAGACAGGATTAATGGCCCATCTCTTCCAATCTTTTCCTTGCTCTGTATATGTTATGTACGCTACAGATGTTTTACATACTTAAGCATTCATAGTCCATTTGGAAATCCAAATAGTAAGTTAATATTTTTGTACGAGAAAACACCAAAAAAAAAAGTTTGAAATAGGTGCTTAAATATTATTAGTAGCATTATACGTACGCTTTGTGTGTAGATATTTTTATGAATATTTTAGGTTTAATGAAAATCTGAAACAGGTATGCTTTTGTATTATACAATTCATATGCTTGAGGTAGCTGTAGTCCTTAGTATTAGTTAATTGATGTTGGTATTCATTCTAGAAAAAAAAATTTTGATAGTTTAATTTTAGATTTTTTTTTTTTTCAATTTTTTCCCAAATTTTGTCACGTGCTTGTCTTGTGTCAATCTACCATGACCTGTTTAATAAACATGTTAACATACATGTCATTTTGTGTTAACGTGTAACAAATGTTTTGTGTTTTTAAAAAATTTATTAATCATGTCATATTTATATTAAGATTAATTATGTCATATCATAAAATTATTAGTCAGAACACAACACCTGATCACGAATCATCAGCCAACTTGAATGCTATTTGGGTTTAGCTAAAGAAAAAATGATATTTCTGCTTTTAAGATTTCCACAAGGTTTTATTAACTTTTCATTCTTTTTTTGTTTTTATTATCACAAAAGTTATTACAAGAGAATTTTGTAGAAAACTAAATGGAATACCCATCAAGTACTTGGATTACTCATGTTGTGCAAAAAGTGACACATTAAGCCGCATGCTTTCTCTTGGGGGCCAGCAAAGAGCACAAACATTGGTTTAAGGCCTGAAACACGCAAACAAAAGGAAAGGGCATTTCTTAATTACTTATAACATATATATAAACATAAAGAGAGGGAGAAAAGCGAGGAAAGACGATTTTAAAAGTTGATGAATGTTTAGAAAATATATATCTGCGTACCAAAAGGAGAGTAAGACAAATATTTTTCTTCAAAAATGCCCTCAAAATTATTGTCTTCCTAAATCTCATTTTTGACTCCCATTGTTATAGCATGAATAACGTGTGTGGGGCATATCCCACAATGAAGAAAGAGGAATCATATAAACACACAAACACACGTAAATGAAAAAGAATTAGCTTACAATCTTAAGCTTAATACGGGGCCTAACCCCATTAAATAACTTTATTTTTCCCATTTTTGTTTTTTATTATTAAATGACCAGGTGGATCAAAAATTATGTCAAGTGTTATGGCATGAAGAGATCGTCCAAAAGAAATTTTTATATTAATTGCTTTAAAATATATATGGGTTAATATTAAAAAATCTACGTACTCTTCACAAAGATTTTGGAGAATTTGAACAAGTAGGCCTGGTTATGTCTATTTCACCTGCCAGAAGAATACAAAGAAAGAAATTTTTGCATTAGATTCAGCAGGCTTATATTAATTGTACCGGTGGGCTCTAAGGTCTTCAACATCATGAGCCATTTTGATGGCCGCTTTTATTATCATTTTATGGTTTAAAGAACTTTTCTTACGATTTTATATATATATATATATATATATATAGGATAGGGCTTAAAATCGGTATCTAATGATATCTGGTAATATAAACTTCAGTCATTATAGATATAAATTTCAGTTATTAAAAATATAAATTCATAGAAAAAGAAATATAAAAATAAGAATGATTAACATGTACTTTAACTATAATTTCTTTTTATATAAATTTATATTTATAGAAACTAAAGTTCAGCAATTGAAGTTCATACTATTAAATACCGTCAGCATCGGATTTAAGACTTAACACACACACACACACATACATATATGTAAAGCTTTTGTAATATAAGGTCGAGAATGTTAATGGACTTTGTTCCTTGACAACGGGGTCCTCATTGATCTGACACATGATTTGTTTACTTCTTTCATTTCCAAAGTTTATAATTTTTTTCTCTTTATTTTGAAGAATTAATGGCTCTAACTTGTAATGTAAAGGATCTCTGATGCAAATGGGTATTTGAAAGATCTTAACATAAAATCTTTCAAGTAATCGATGTCTTGTCCATAGGAATAAGCCGAAAAATCCAAGGGAGAAGGGAACATAGTAGTTGATATAAAGCAAAAGTTATTATATTTTCCCATTCATTTAACTAAAATAGCAAAATTTTCTATAGCTTATGTTTGTCTTGTATACACGTCCCAGCTTCAAATTTCCTGCCTTTACTTTGAGCTTTTCCTTGCTCGAACTTTTCTTTTATAAAAACTTTTTTTTGCTTTTAGATAATATTCAATAAGATATGAAAAGTACTGAAAATATACATGATAGGATACAATTTCAAACCGAAAAAATTATTTCAGAATTATATTAGATTATAATTGAATATGAGCGTCAATGTGAATAGAATTACATAAATATATCAAAATAATATTAGCCACTCTAATTTATATTTGAGTGGTTTTATTGACATATTTCTTATAACTCTCCACACACTCCTTTTAAACTCACACCTCTATTCATTTTAGAATATTTAAATTTAGTTACCCCTTGTATTCCATAATGACCCCTACCTATTTTCATGGAATAAATACTACTTCACCACTTAAAGTATCTTTTCACACCCACCATTTTATATTTATTTACTTAGATAATCTCATTCTCCTTTTTCTTTTTGATTGAAACTTCATGTCTGAATTTTTTTTCTTTTTTTATACATAAAACAAATACTTCATTTAGAAAATTGAACAAGTGTTATATTTAATGTTTAATAGTATATATTAAATAAATTTGTAAATAGAAAAACATAGGTTTATTTAAAAATAATCAAATTGCAACGTCTTATATTAATTATAAACAATGATTCTATTTCCTTTATTTTAAAAAAGAAAAAAATGGAAAATATCGCGAATAAATAAAATGGTACAAGCCAAAACTACTTAAAAAAAAAAAGAAAGAAAGTAAGTAAAAAGAAGAAATATTGAAAAATGATTCATTTTTTGTAAGGAAGGAAAATGTTAACTCCATGTTATTTTTGAAATGTTATTTTTTGAAATAATCATCGAAAGGTAAAGAATATGATTTTGTTGTAGGTTTTAAAATAAAATATTTATATAAGGTGCATATTTAGATATATGTCTTGGGGGTATATGAGAACAATAAACATGTATAATTGAGTTTTTTTATAATAAAATATAATTATTTAAATTAGCCTAATTAATAATTGTCCTTTTTTTAGCATTTTATTTGATGGTTTTCTTGTACTAATAGATTCTAATTAATAGGGTATGTCAAAAGTCAAGTGAGGTTTGTGTTGAAAACCACTTTTTATATTATCAAGGGTAATAGAAGTCATAGAAAATAAAAAAAATACAAACAATCAAGATTTTGGAAGTTACTATGATGATTAAGGAGTTAACAAGAGAAATCCACACATACTCAAACTTTCTATGTTTTTTTTTTCCCCCTTTTATAGCCTCTCCCATAATTAACTCCAAGGAATGTGCCCCTATTTATTAAAAAGAAAAAATTAAGACAACTGAAATTACAAGAAGTGTAGATCCTATATTCATATTGAAAAACTTAAAGATTATCAAAATTATAAGTGTAAAACCCCCAAAACAAAGTTATAACCCGTTTGTATTATATATATTTCATTTGAATGTTCGTAGAATGTGAATGTTTGCATTCAAATGATTTTAAACTTTGTTTTAGAATAAAATATGTGCTTGAATGGTTTTTGTTAAATATAGTACTTAAATAATAATAACGTAAAAAAAAATTATAGTACAGATTTCTTAAAAATAAAAATTTGAATTTGAATTTAAGTTGAATTTTTATAAAATAGTGAAATATTTAAATGATTTCAAATATAATAATTTTTAAACCAAACAATAATAATCAATGTTATGATGGTACATTCAAATAACGAAACAACTATCAATAGTATAGATCTTTTGAGAGATCGGCCCTCAATTCCAATCTCGCCCACCTTCCAGCCGCCCCCGACGGCCTTACCGCAGTGGTCAATCCGCTAATTTATGGTCTTTGCGTCGAGTGTTAATCATGTCTCATAACTTACAACACTGTCTTAAGCACTCAATCCGATGCATCCTCCTTTTCTTTTTTTTTTTTTTGTATATATTTCCTGAAAACTTGCTTCTTTGTCACTTTTTGTGGTTATCATTCTTATAATGTCTCTCCCAGATTTGCAGAGTAATATTACTTGGACAGAGAATGTTAATGATTACTAACAGAGAGCTATGATGATGGAGAACAAGGCATGTTGTGTTGCTGAAGTTGTAATTTTTGCCAGATTTTTATTTTGATGGTTGTTATGGTGAACTCTCTGAAAACAGGCCCAGTAACCGCGTGACGACTGAAAAAAATGAAAGAAATTATAATAAATAACAGTTTTTTAAAAAATAATAATAATTAAAATAAATAGTAGTTTTTAAAAAAAATATTTGTAATAAATAGTATAATTATTAAGTAAATGTTTAATTTATATCAAATTTATTAAATGATTAATTTATGATTTGTAAATATATTATTTTTTATAAAATTTTTTATTTGATAAATCTGTAAATATTTTAAAAATCTATTATTTATGGGGTATTTGGAGAAAATATTCAATTTTAATTTTACTCAAATACACTATAATTTTACATCAAACACAAATTTTTCAATAGTGCTACGAAAACAATTACTATTTAAAACATTTTTAAAACAATCACATCAACTTTTCAATTCCACTATTTATCTCTATTTTTACCAATCACATCAATTTTTTAATTCTAAAATACTTTTTATCTAAATACACATTTCATTTAAATACAAAACAAATACTTTTTAACCAAATACAACATTCAAAAAATAAATTTCATTCAAATACAATCAAAATGTAATACGTTTACCAAACGCACTGTTACTTATTTTTTAAAAACTTCTATTTACTTCTTCATCCCAATACCTTCTATTGGGCCCTCCATCGATCATCGGCTGAAAGAAATCCCAGTATGCATTTAAGGGCTGGGCCCAATTCTTTCTCAAAACATGGAGGAAGAGACGATGACATCTTTGGTATTCCCTTGAATGCGGACTTAGTAGGCAGTAGCAGAAATTTTTTGAATAGCAATGTAGTGCATTAAAATGTTAAATAAACCTACCCTCCAAAAAAAATTAAAAAAAAGGGCTAATAAACTAGAAATTCAAAATCAAAAACCAAAGTGCCATGATGCCATTCCCACTTTACTATGCAAAATTTTATATTATGTTATGCGATAATATTGATTATTCGTGTAATATGTGATGATAAATTTCTAATGACATCCATAAATAGTATGGCAATTTAAATGCATGAACTTTGACCATTAATAGGGTGGTGTAGTGTAAAAATGTCTTTCATTTTTCTCCTTTTTAGTTCGACATTTGATAAATTCAATATAAAAGGTGTTTGTATTGCGGAAAACCCGAATGTAAATAAGAGATAAAAGTAAGAAAAATCAAACACAAGAAAATTTACGTGGTTCGGCCAAAAACGACCTACATCCACAGACAGGGAGAGAGTTTTATTATCTGAGAAAAACTGGTACAAAAGGGGGCGCTTATGAAACCTAAATTACATATTTATAACCCCAAACCGGTTCGGGACGAAATCGGGTCAAATCCGTACAGCGGAGGACAAAAGCCCCCCGCACCTCCCTCGAGGTCAGTGGTAGGCTTCGGGCACGCTTTTACCACAGACCTCATGAAAAATTCCCTTTTAATTCATACTCTCAAAATATATTGGATTGGGTCACAATTCGAATCGGGCTAATAAATAATTCAAGACACTCAACAGTTTGTCTGGTTGATGTGCTCAGTGAAAATGGCAGACCCGTAGTAGTTTTTGAGAAGCTGGACCCACCAGTTGAATAGTAATTGCGTGAAGTTCTTTTCCATTTCGTTGAAGAATGCTAAGATTTCTTCTATAAATTTTGAGATTAAAATATGAGATAGCACATGCGAGTCAAAAATATATATATGCATGAACTGGCCGTGTTCTTTTTGTTTTTTTTTTTAGTTCATTTGCACGATCATGAACCATTCCCATGTCAACGTGGTGGACACAAAACTGTGGGGTACGTGACAGCTAAGCCTCCTATGTAGCAAACAAATCTTCCCTCTAAAGAAACAGTAAAGCAAAAGGAAAAAGTGGCCAAAATGATTTGTACAGAACAAGAGAGAGATCTACCATAACTTCCATTATATTCCTAATGTCCCGACATTTCCACCACACGCAAGAGAAAAAAGGAAAAGGACGAGAAAATCTGGAAAAGGCTACACAAATTAATTAACAATAAGTTTTTTTTTTTTTTTTTGGAATTGATGGGCAATATTGTTGATTTGCTTTGATGGCGTGCTTGAGCAAAGATCTGATCAGTTCTCTCATTGAGAGAGCTTGGGATTTGCATGGTAAGCTCAATTTCGAAATCGAAACGAGTGTCAAGTTTTGTCGGTTTTGTTCCGAGCACGGTCGCTACTGTGACATCGCGGATCAGACCACATTTGAGGATAGAAGGACATTGATTGCCGCAAGAGATTTAGTAAAACAAGTAGAGAACACTCTCTTGTCTTTACAGGTAATTATAAGCCTTTTTTCCCACCTTAGTAAAGGAAAATTTCTGATATAGCAGTTTATATTGATACAACTATATTTATGTGTATATATGTGCAGAAATTACGATCTTGGCAACTAAGAGAGAGACATGAAGCGTTGACCCTTTTGGGGGAAAGCAGATTGGTATTAATGGAATTGGTGAGGAGTTATAAAGGAAGACCCCTAGATGTGGTAAGAGAGTTAAATGCATGTTTTGGTGATGAAAATTGTGCTGTGTTGAGGCGAGTTGATGGATCCGATTTGCGGAAGAAATGGCCGGCTCTGATTTGTGACATTATCAGAAAGGTATTTATCAAGTGGAAGTGGCGAAAAGCTGTTGTGTTTGCAATGAAATTTCTCATCTTCACCACAAGCATATCATCCATGGTTCACTTGAATCATACGAGGAATTCGAGTTCCGGATCGAGCAGAAAAGTTCTTTCAATTTTGGATTCCACAGAGGCAGAAATGAGAAAGAGTCTACTCTCCATCTCAAGGAGTCCTCTGAATGTCTTCCATGGCAGGGGATGAGATTGTTATTATTATTATTATTATTATTATTATTTTTAGACTTTTCTTTTACGTTTATTATTTTTGCGTTAGAGGTGTTCTTGAAACGATATTTTCATGTACTAGTTTTTCCCCCCCGTCTACTTGGAGTGAGGAATTGAAATCATAGCATAATATTTAAGAAGTTATATTTGTACCCTTATTTGTCATAAGATTCGTATATTTGGAAACATGTTCTCATTGTAATGAAGTTTTCACCTCGTACTTTACAGCCAGTTAAGAGAAGGCAAATAGTGTTTATTAATTGCCTATTTGTTTGCTGGAATCTTTGTCAGGTTTTTTCTTTGTTTTTGTTTTTTGTTGTTTTGGTAGGGGCGCAAGGGCACTTTCATCTCTTTTTCTTTTCTGTGTTTTTTGCTGAGTAACAAGACAATGTTTTACATAGTTAAAAAGTAAAATTTAATAGCAGTGTTATATCTGATTCTATCATAAAATAGATAGTTTGATTCATTCACATCAACTATCTTAAGTTAAAAAAAAAAAAAAAAAGAAACAACACCATATTTTGAAAACAAAATGCCATAGAAACGACTAAGTTTCTTATTTATTATATCAACGACAACACATTTTGAAAACAAATATGCCATGGAAACCATATTGTTGATGACAGTGACATAAACGACATAATTTTCAAAAAAACGTAGTTGTATTATATAGACGACAATGACACACAAACAATGTCAAACATAAGGCGATTACGTTTACAATTAACTATTTCAACCAAAAAAAGAAAGTTTATAATTAACGACAGTAACACAGGAATGACATTGAATTATGACACAACGACAACAAATTTGAATGAATTTAATATGAAACTACAAAGTCTGTTAAGAGTGGTAACCAATGAAAACGTCATTCTAAAGAAACTGCAATGACAAACGATATGAAACATAAAACACACAATAAACCACATTAACAACATAAAAAATAACATGACAAAGTTTTTGTATAAGAGTTGGAAAAGAATGGGTTGTTTGGTAAACGCATTACGTTTTAATTGCATTTGAATGCAATTAATTTTCTGAATATTGCATTTGATTGAAAAGTATTTATTTTGTATTTAAACGAAATGTATGTGTTGGTTGATAAATCTGCAAGTGCACAGATCGTTCAAATAATATAGTGTACTAGAGTACGGATATCGTTCCCACCAGAACTATATCATAAAAATGTGATGTAGAAGCTGTTTAGTTAATTTAAAAGAATTGAAATCAAAGGGGTTTGACAAGATTGCTATTGAAAATGGATTGTAAAATTACTGAAAAATAAAAAGTGCATTTAATAAAGAAATAAGGTAGTGATCAGAATTAAGAAAAAAAATGGAACAGAGATTTTTGTTGTAAAACAATAATGTGGATAAGCTAGGTTTACTAATTTCCTCAGGATGCAAATCTGTTAATAAAATGCTACCGAAATGCTACATCAATCGACATCCCCTGTTAACCAAGAACACGTGAAAGCAAGGATTTTTCCAAATCTCTTTGCAGAACGATCCTTCTAACTAACTTCAGCATATTCCTATGTGATATCAGCTAAAAGGATGCAAACAGAAGCTTAAATTCTTTTGGGTTATACATGATGAATAATATATTCCTATACCATCCATAGATCTACAAATTCCTTCAAGACCATACATGCATCATTCATGAGATCCAATTTAAATTAACCTTTCCAGAATTAATCTAAATCTGATATTCTATAGATTGATGGCCAGTCAAGAATAGAAATAGGCGTTAACACACATGAATGAACAAGAAACAATTGATTTCCATAACAATTTCGGCAACTAGCAACAGTTTACATCCATGGTTCCATTAGCAAACCCAGCTAAAGAAAATTAGTTCATACTGTAATTAATAAAATCCATTATCCACAAATAAAACATGTTTAAATCAGCTCAATACTAAAAAGAAGGGTAAGCAACAGATGGAGAGAAGAAAGGCCTGCTGAAGCTTGATTCCTCTTCTTCGACGTCCTTGCTCCTTCTTCTCTGGTACTTCCTTCTTTTTCTCTCCTGCTGGTACTCTCTGGTTTTTGCTTTTCTTGTGTATTTTTCGTCTCTGATGGATGGGTTTCTGATGGAAGAAGATGTCTGCAGAAGGTACTATTCTCCCTTTTGTACTCCGCGGCATCCTTCTTCTGAATGGAGAAAATATTTGCTAAGGCAATAATCTTGCTGACTTGTCCAATTTTGGGAGCTCCCGAGTGGTCCAAAATGACAGCTGCACAAAGCCCATGTGATATTTTGTCTTTTTCTCCAGGTTGTGTACTGACGTCACTTTAAATTTTTCAACTCAGCTCCGTTCACGAATGCTGCAGCATCCTTCTCTCATTTTCATCCTCTATAAAACTGACTGAAAACACAACCAAGCAAAACACCAGCTTTTTGTACAGTTTTGAGTCAAAATTCCTTTACTTAATCGAATAAGGCACAGAGACATTTTTGACTGAGGCACATGCACAAATTAAAAGATGAAAGACAAAAACACCACATAAAACAATAAAACCTCTTGGACAAGCCTATTTTTAAACGAGAAAATCAATGAATAACTCTAATTTCTTAGAGTATTTGAATTGTATTTTAGAGTTGAAAAGTTACTGTGATTAGTAAAAGTAGATAAAAAAGTTAAAGAGAGAATCGGTATGATTTGAAAATGATTGTATTTGAACGTAAAATTTTTGTGTTTGGGTGAAAATTACATTACATTTAAACACAATACGAATTTGTTGTGGTTCAAACGAAGCATAAGTGTTTTGAAACAATAACAAGTTAATGACCTGAAACATAAAATGATAGAGTTTCAATAAAATAGTAAACAAACAACACCGTCATTTTATGGAAAGAACAATAACGAGTAAACTACACTAGCGTAGGGAAAAAAAAAAAAAACACATGACAAAAATACGTTAACATAACAACACTAAAACAACAAAAAGTTTTTTGTATGAGAGTTAGAGAAGACATTGCATTGTGAAACGACAACAAGTAAACGAAATGAAACTTAAAGGTGGCGTTTGATATTGTTTTTGAAATGTTTTCTGTTTTCAAAAAAATTGAAAATGAGAATGTTTTGAAAACTGTGTTAAGATCATTTCTGAAACTGTGTTTGGTTATGTTTTCTGAGTGTATATTTTGAAAAACATAAAAATAAAACTTTGTTTGGTTATATTTTTTCAAAACCCATTTCATTTTTTAAAAACTCAAAAAATACAATATTTTTTGGAAATGAAAACAAAAAGTGAAAACTACTTTTTTTCGTTTTCAAAAAACCAAAAAAAACAACATAGTTGAAAACGGTGTTTTCGAAACGGTTTTAAAAACGTTAAACAAACAAACACTATTTTGAAATCATTTTCATTTTCTGTGTTTTTGAAAATAGAAAATCATTTTCAAAAACAAAAACAAACGCACTCAAAATGACAGAGTTTCGCGCCAACAACGGTAACCTTCAAACGACATAATTTTCGAGAAACAACAATAACAAGTAAACGACCTCATACATAAAACCAGAAAGTTTCTTATTAACAACAGTAACATATAAATTTATAAATATATACACACACCTTTAAATGAGAAAAATATCATTTATTAAAAATTCAATTTTTTTTTAAAATTATCTATAAGTATTAAAATGTTGATTCACCCAAAAAAAAAATATAGATTGATATCAACAGTCTATCAAGTAATCAATCGTAATGATTAATTATTAAAAATTTATTTTTTTTAATTTATAAAATTTGGTATACATTAAAAAATGCTTGAAAAAAATTATTTTCCCGCCAGTTCATATTTAAACATCAGTAACAGATAATTATGAATATACAGTTAAAAATCTAACCCAGTGATATTCTACCTTAACTTCACTGAGGGGCGTTTAGTAAACGCATTACATTTTGATTGTATTTGAATGAAATTTGTTTTTTGAATGTTGTATTTGGTTAAAAAATATTTGTTTTGTATTTGAATGAAATGTATGTTTGGATAAAAAATATTTTAGAGTTAAAAAATTGATATGATTGATAAAAATAGAGACAAATAATAGAGTTGAAAAGTTGATGTGATTATTTTAAAAATATTTTAAATAGTAATTATTTTCGTAGTCTTGTTACAAAATTTATATTTAGTATAAAATTATATTGTATTTGAGTAAAATTAAAATGAAATTTTTTCCCCGAACACCCCCTAAAAATAAAACTTTGAATCAACCCATCCCTAACTTTAAAAACAAAAAAAATTCTTATTACAGAAACGACCTTGACAGGCAAACGACATAAAACACAAAACCGACTGAGTTTCGCGCAAGGAAGAAGGGGTGTCAAATGGAAAAACGACAATGATTTCGTGAGTCCAAAGTAAGTATCAGACCAAATTCCCAGCGGCATTAGGAGGAGCGGTGTCCAGCTTGGTGGCCTCACCTCCACGCCACGAATCCTACGCCTTACACCAATCCAAACACCCCTCTCTCTCTCTCTCTCTCTCTCTCCCCTCTACCTCTCTCTTGAAAATTGACATCAAATCAAACGATTCCCCTTCCCCAATTAGACCAATTTAATTCCGTCGAACATTTCCTTTTCCGACACCGACACAGAACGTAAGGACTGAGCTGGAAGTCCTTTGATGGCCGGCTTTCGGCAGGGCATACCTTCGTGGATTAGCGCGGTGGCGGCCTCCAGAGTCGACTTTGAAGGAACCGTGTCAGACGCCATGCCCGAACACCACCACCATCACCACAACCACCAAAGTCATCCTCACCGTTCCACTTCCAAAGGTATGGCTGATTCCGACCTGGGGTTCGCGGAGAGGTCTCTCTCCGCCGCCGGTGCCGCCTTTCTCTCCGCCCTCGTCGTTAACCCTCTCGACGTCGCCAAGGTTATTCCTTGTAAGCTGCTTTTCTGGATTTTCGAATTTATTTATTTATTTATTTATTTATTATTATTATTATTATTATTATTTCTTCGATAAATCAAGGGCACTTGTTTGTTGTAAGATTTTGAATCTAATTATTAAATAAATTTTGTGTTTAGTATTTAAATTTAAATTAGAGAATTACATTTTGAGTTAAAGTATTTGAATGATAAAATTAAATTTAACTTGGGTTTTTTTTTTTTCCTTTTTGAAGTTGATTTTTTTTTTTTAAGTGAGAAAGAAGAATTGTAAATAATATTTTTGAATATAAGATAATGTATAAATTATAAACTAAAAAATTTGAAGATCGTAAATCAAACAATGAATTGAGTTTAAATTTAATTTATTTATTTCGAATTCTAAATCCAAACGAGATCAATGTCGGGAACGAGGGTCCTTTTACTTACTGTGTATTGATTAGACATTAGTTAATTTACAGTTCGTATTTATAAAAATTCTTTGGAGCTTTTTCGTTGCATAGTCTGAAGAAAATTGCCACACTTTAATGGAAAACCATTCTATAACTTTATTTTATTTTTGCTTTATTGGTTATCTACTGTTTTATATCTTGCATTTTAAGGTTAATCTTTTGAGTGTTCTTCACGCTGTACCATTGGGTTTTAATTTCATATCAAAATTATACTTTCTTTTAATTATTTTGATCATTTAAATGATGCCTTTACCATTTGTGAGGAGTAAAGCTGACTAGTTGATGATTTTTAATGGGTTAAATCATTTTTCAAGTATTTAAAATTGTTTGACGTTGAATTTGTTCCATATCGTCAAGTTATGTATTGTTACGGTGTTTATATATGAACTAGGTTTGGGCACCCTCTCTCTCCTTGAATTAGTCTTGGAGTTGAGTTCTGCCCTAGCCATTTAATAAAAACTAGTCGCTAACCAGGAGAAGTTATAGATATGATATCCAATCGAAATTGAAAGGTACAATGTTGATGACATCCAAAATTCTAAGCTTAAAATGCTGGCTATAAACTAGTACATAATTATTTTTTTAGTTACTATGATGATCAAACTGTTGTATTGTATTATGATATTCTAATCAATTGGTTTATGGGCGTCTCATCTGCAGACACGGTTGCAAGCACAAGCTGCTGGGGTTCCTTATCAAAAGATCTGCAGTACTACATGTTTTGAAACTGGCACGGTGTGCATAGCTCTGCCTCCACATACATTACTTACATCCACATGATTGGTGATAAAGTTCCATTGATTTTGTGGTTTGGATTGTTGTTAGGTTCTTCCAGAGATGAAATCTTCTCCCTTTTGTACACGTTCGGCTCTTGGGTCTCGACCTTTGTGCCGCTCAGAGTGTAGTAGTCACTATAAAGGAACATTGGATGTCTTGTTTAAAATCATACGTCAGGTTGGTTGTAACATGCCGTTCATCATTTTCGTGACATGTTCAGTTTGACAATGCTATTTTGCATCTATTTCCAGATTACGGGCTACTGGGTTTGTTCATGTTATCACCATAAGATTTGGTTAGCAAATTACTTCTTGTTAGAGGTTTTAAAGGCTTGAACTTCGCAGGAAGGTTTTTTCAAGCTGTGGAGGGGCACCAATGCGAGCTTAGCACTGGCTGTACCAACCGTGAGTCTCTTTCGTAGCAAATATTCCCTCTTATAATCTCCTTTTTGTAGTTCAACAAACTCTTTGAATAAGGTCATTGCAAGATTTTACGAAGATTTTTCGGATGCTATGTTGCTTATACTTTCTTTCTTTTTTTTTTTTTATATATATATATATGTCAATCAGGTGGGGATCTACATGCCTTGCTACGATCTTTTTCGCAATCATATGGAAGATTTCACCACTCAAAATGCTCCATACCTGACTCCACATGTCCCCTTAGTAGCAGGATCTACCGCACGGTCATTAGCTTGTATTACATGCTATCCTGTTGAATTGGCAAGGACCCGCATGCAGGTGTTACTGTTGTTTTACATTAATGTCTTACCTGACTTTTGACTTCGGCTGGTTTTTAAGCTTTGAAATGAACCACCATAAGCGTTAAATTATATGCACGTTATACTAGATCTTTCCATTTAATTACAGGAAACTGTCTTCAGAGTTCATATCACATATTCTTTTGCTTTTTTTACTTGTACATTTCCTTTGTTGTGGAAAACGATTACTTGGTCAGAGACAAATTGCTCACTCCTGTCTATCCTTCATTCTATTATAGGCATTTAGAGATAGCCAAACTGGAGTGAAGCCTCCGGGAGTTTGGAAGACACTGCATGGGACCATTACCCCTTTTCAGTATGAGAACGCTGTGCAAAACTGTAAGTTCACTTCAAAGTTCCAAACTCGATATTTAGAACAAGTTTTAATGACAGACTTTGATAGATAGCAGCTCATAGCTGTACTCTCTTGTCCATGGTTATACTTTAATATTTTGGCTAATATATTTGTGGTACCGTTTTCTTTTAAAGTTCAACGATATCGTGTCTGGTGGACCGGCCTTGGAGCACAACTTGCTCGCGATGTTCCTTTCTCTGCAATCTGCTGGTCAACTCTTGAGCCGGTGGGGTATTGTCAACAATTTTCAGCATTATCTCTACAATTATAATATTCTTTGAGCACAACTTTCACCCCCGTGTCTTTACAGACAAGGAGGAGAATTCTTAGGCTGATGGGTGATGAAGCCGGTGCAGCCAGTGTACTTGGGGCAAATTTCTCTGCTGGATATGTCGCGGGAAGCCTTGCAGCTGCTGCTACATGTCCACTAGATGTTGCACGAACGCGACGGCAAATAGAGGTTATTTATCTTAGAGAATGCTCTTAACCCAAGTCAAATTTTTACTTGCTTTCTTGGTTCTTGAGGCATTCTGTTTGTTTTTCAGAAGGATCCAGAAAGAGTGTTAAAGATGACAACAAGAAAGACTTTGATAGAAATATGGCGGTGAGTACATAAAAATCTGTATTGAAACATCTAAAATTATGCTCGTATATGTCCCTAAGAAAATCCGATTGTGAGATATATCAGCAAAGTATGTGAACATGTATTTTTCGAAACAGGGATGGAGGAGCCAAGGGACTCTTTACAGGAATCGGTCCCCGTGTTGGACGCGCCGGCCCATCTGTTGGAATAGTTGTGTCCTTCTATGAGGTTGTAAAGTATGCTTTACAGCGTAGAAGCCTCACAAGTGATTCAGACCGAAATACTTGATTTGTTTAGCTCAAATACTAAAAAATAATAAAAAATAAGAAATAAAATAAAGAGATTGGGGTCTGTCCTGGTCGAGGACTTGGGTGGTCCAATTGCTTTTTTACAGAGGCTGAAAGCTGAGAGGCACATAGGTGATTTCCCCTCTTCTGGAAAGAAAAATGCATATCAATAAGTGCCGGGATAAGGAAGTTTATAGCTTGTTTCAAACTTAGAAATCACATTCAATTTTGTTATTTCAATTTTTTTCTCTTCTTCTTCCTTTTTTTTTTTTTTTTTTTTTTGCAAGTTTCTTTTTTAACTATCTTCTGTTTCGTGATGTGAATTAGAGTTTTTTTTTTTTTAGCAAGAAAAAAGATTGACTGGAAGATAGCACTATCTCAATTGACGTGATAATTAGACCTGGTAAATTAATATGAAAATGAAAATCAAGACAGGGATTTGAAAACATTCCACACTTGTTTGGTATTACATTTTCAAACCTGCTTTCCGAACCTTCTTTTTTTTTTTTTTCTTTTTCTTTTTTTAACTGTTCGAATTGTATTCACAATCCAAACATTTTCTGAAAGATGATGATGATGATGATATTAATAATATTAATAAAGAGAAAAAAATAGAAGCAAAAACACCATTGAATATCAACTCATGAAGAAACCTCTATGCACAACGATGAATAGCAGCACAAAACGAAAGTAACATATCACAAGAATTGAAAGAATCCTCCTCCTGAACTCAGTTCTCACTTACCAAATTATCCACTAAAAGATAACCAATTCCCTTCCATCCTCTCCCAAAAACCAAAGGAAAAAAAATTCTGAAAACCCCATCTAAGACCCTAACAAAAAAAAAAAGCCAGATCAGAAGAAGTTGTAAGAAGAAGCGTCCAAGGGGTGAATGAGGTATGTGAGCACCAGCGCCACAATCATCAGCACATACGCAATTCCTTGGTCAATCGACGTCCCTAAAATCAAAACAAACAATGCGCAAGAATGTATCAGAGAAGATGAACCAGAATGAAAACTAGCAGTGAAGATTTATATCCGGAGGAAATGAATGAAAAACTATTCTACGGAAAGAATGAGGAAAAAAAAAAGTAAAGAAAATAAATAGAGAGAGATAGAGAGAGGGAGGGAGAGATTTACCGTCGCTGGCAGGAGCCGGGGCCGGAGCCAAGGGCTGAGCGTGGACGAGAGCGGGGGAAGCAATGGCTAGAGCGACGGCGAAGAAGGCCAAAGCTTGAAGCAACAACGTAGATAAACCAGCCGCCATTGTTTCTCTCAGTGAAACTCGGAAAACCCAGAAGCCCAAAAGAAGAAGAGAGCGAGAATGTGTAGAGAGAGAAAGGGAGAGAAGCGGCCGTGGGGGGTGAGGGGAGTGTTTCGGCTGTGTGTGTATATATAGGGAAGGGCTTGGAGGTCATAGAAAAACAGAAGCGGGGCAATTTGGGAAATTCGGCTTGTCCGTCCCCTTGTGTGTGTGTGTGTGTGTGTGTGTGTGTGTTGGGGGGCTGTGGGCCCATTTTGATTACCAGAGCCATGTGGTGGCTTTATACTTTCTTTCTTTCTTCTCTCTCTTTTCCTTTTTTTTTTTTAATCGAAAGAAAAGATTTTTGCCCATTTTTGCTTGTTCTGCTTGGGGTTTTCGATCGACAGCCTGTCAAATGGGCTGTCACTAAGCAATATTTTCTTATCTCCCTTTTTTCCCCCCTTCATAATTTGGAAACGAAAAAAATCGGTGGAAAGCACAGTAAGACAAAAAAAAAAAAAAAAGTAGTGTAAAAAAATGGTGGAAAATTAGCTGTGGATTGGATCACAATCTCAATTTGAATGTTTTACATTATATTTAGTATAACGTGTGTTAGATGAAGGTAAAACATTCAAATAATTTCATTATTTATAATAGTTTTAAGTCGGATTCAAATTTTATATTTCATTTAGATCACATATTTACTTAATATTATATTTGAATAAATAGATTCTAATATACATTTAAATATCCTTTTTTAATCTTTTGTATTTTAGATTGAATACGTGTTTGATTTATTTACATTTAAATAGTTATATAATATGTATAAAAAAAAAAGTACGTGATTAGATTAATAAAAATAAATAAATAATAAAATAATTGAATTTATTATTAAAAAAAGTTGTATTTAAAGAAAATATATGAAAGAACTAAATTAGTATTACGTTATATTAGAATTAAATGTGTGATCTAAATAAAGTATAAATTTTCACTTTATATAAATTTATAACATAATTATTTTTCTACTTTCACAATATTCAAGTATTATTATTTAACAAAACTATTTAAACATATATTCAATTTAAATACACAAATTCAAATCAAACTTTACATTTGAATTTATACATTTTATTTAGTGGCAACGTTCTAAAAACGTAAATGTAATTGATGATGGAAACAGACGCTTTAACATAGCATTCAAATCATCCTCGGATTCTACAACTGGTGTGGGACCTTTACTGCCCTGTTGCAACGGACTAAATGGCTCTTGTTTTTGGCCAATTGATTGAATTTTGGGTTCCAACCAAAAATAAAAAATAAAAATAAAATAAAAAAGAAGAGTTATGAGCAACACCATTCAAATTTTGCCACTTATATCCAATAGCTGTTGCTAAAGTTATCTGTTAAATAAATATTTTGATCACTGAAACTCGAAGATGGTGAAGTCTGGATATGTCGGATTCTAATTTATTAGATCATATCTTTATTGAAATTCAAATAATAAATTACAGCACCGAAATATTCAGTTTCATTTTTTTAAGACGTTAAACATTGATAATCATTGAAACGTACTTAAAAACAAGGGAAAATAAAATAACTTGCGAGACCATAATGCAGCAAATTTAGGTGGTGCTATAATCCAGAACGGACAAGAGAGGAAGAAACCAATTAATTGAAAAGCTTGCATTACTGCATATATAACTTCACGAAGTTGGCTTTGATTAGTTTCAAGATTACAAGAATGGAACCCAACAATTATATTTTAAGGTATTTTGCACATTTATCTTGCCTCCTCAACTTCTAATTTCAACAATTTACTCCTCTTAAACTTAATCAATTAATTTAATAATACTTTAAATACTTATCAATAAATAAATAAATAAAAACTCATATACTATATAAATTAATATTCTAAAGTTAATATTAAAATTAATATCTCTAGTATTTTTTATTGATAAAATGATTCACATTGCAAAGACTAAACAAATTGGATAGATAAATTGTCAAAAATTTTCATAAAATAAGTTGCGAAAGTCCAAAAAGTTTAGGATGGTTCCAAAAATCCTAAATTTTATAAGCCATGGAAAAAGGCTTCATAGTCCAGACAACGATATACGGCTACAACACAAAAAAGGCATTTAATATTTTGCATAGTTTGTTAAAGGATGGCCTGCGTAGCTAGCACGCACTCGTCTCTTAGCCGTTGTCACCTTATCAGTCATATTCTACATCTTTTAACGCCCATGGACCTCCACGTAACGTATAGTCAAATTTTGGTGGGGACGAAATTTAAAATTTAAATTCAAACAATTCAATCAAGTTGAAATACAATAGACCTTCCAATGACTTTCAAATTGTAAAATTTTTAAGCTACTTGAAAGTTGAAACATTAGATACATATCTATACATTATTCACCGGAAAAAGACCCAAGAGAAACAAGAATCACAACAAAGCTTATTTGAAGTCATGCCATTACTAATGGCCTTTACTAAAGACAAATTCAACTAGTTTTCAATCGATATTTACTTTGATTGGAAAAACAACAAAACAGGGCAAGAAGTTTACAAAACATGCCACACCATGCACCACATGCTATTGGATATTATGCCCACCACATGGGGGCGGTAGCACAAATTCCTTAAAAAAAATAACAATGTTAGATTAAAAAAAGATTTAAAAAAAAAAAAAACTACCTAAGGATGGGAAATGCATGCCAAGAATCTTATTGCCCAGCTGCAAATGATGATCGGCCTGAATTCCCTTAATTCTCCACCAGTCGAGATATCAAAGGGGACGAAAAACCTAATGCAGTGAGATTCTGTATCCTCTTGGGTTATGTGACAGCACAACGGAACTAAGAAATTGGAAGTCCAACAAAAGAATCACACCACAAAACACCAGAGATTCCACAGAGGAAAAACCCAAAATTCAGAATTTAATCAGCAACGAAAAACGAATCCTTCCTGTAAGTCTATTTTCTTCACCTCTGTGTTAACCTGCAACCAGAGATTATCAATCCCTTCATCACCAATATGCATTATGCGTGCAAAATTGTTACATGCATTTCTCATGAAACCTTACCACACAACTTAAATTTCTTCACACAGTTAATTTTGGGTCAACCGTTCCACTAGTATTGCCTTCCCCGGTTAGAACATGGTCAGGATCCTGAACGAAATAACAATAATTACTCGTTATGTGATCTGTGTTGAAAATAAACAGAAGTGTGGGGAAGCAATCAGGGGAATTACCTCCATTCCCCATTTGATGTAATCTGGTGACTCGCACGCCTTATATTCATCAACCAAACTCTCAATTATGTCTCTTGATTCGTCAAACTCTGAAAGGTCATTGTCCTGCACAAGATAATACGCATTTGAATAAGTTCCTAAATTACAAGCATTGTGCAAAGCACACCAATCTTACTCGTCAGTTAGAAATGAAACACGCATGAAAATAATAAATTCTGAAATAGTTCTGGGCAATCATGGCAACTATTAGAGTAAAGATATAAATACGAAACCAAAACACAGTTATTATGTGGCTGGCAACTTACAGCAAACATTGGGAACTTCCGGTAGTTGTCGAGAAAAGCTTGCTTCTTTCTCAACTTCTCATACTGGCTCAAACACTTGCTAAAAAGATGTCGGATACTAGTATGACTTGCCAGCATAAGCCCACTGACCTAAAAGATACAACAAGAAAACTTTTATTTATTTGTTTTTCCCTCTGATCTTTGAAGTGTATGAATCCTACCTTGCATGAAAAAATAAAACACACACACACACACACACACACACACACACGCACACAAATAAGAACTACAGACAAAATTAGTGCCCTACCCTATGGGAGGTTTGAACATATGGAGACTTTCTTGACAAAGCAACCTACAAGGATCAGAAGAGAGATAACATGATGATGATGATGATGATGATGATAATAAAAGGATGGAGTGAATAGTCAGTAATTTGGTTATACTGATAAGAAAAACCTGAATGCTAGCAGGGCCCCACTCAATAAAGTTGACAAGCTTTCTTTCCCGTATCCTCTGCAAACTTTCATGAACCTGCTTACAGGGTACAAAAAATAAAATGTTCAAAGCTCTGGTCCATATCTGCTAAAAAAGTCTTCTTCCCAGGTCCTCTACATATGTTTAAACTTGAATTATTAACGCCATACCTGAGTAGGATCCACTTCTCCTTGAATGATGTTCAATATTGATATGTACTTTGCTTGACTAGCTTCTTTTGTTCGAGCATAGGAGGAAACCATAATATTTTTTGTCTGCAAACGATATAAATGTCAGCCAATTACTTAACTCTATCATTAGAACCTAATAGAAAGTTTCTTGCCTGCAGAAGTCTTCTCATAACATCCAGTACAGTGGTTTTACGAATGACATTGGCCTGCCAAGAAGAAAAATTTGCATTAAACAGACTATCCCTTAAACAACTACAAACAGAAAGTAGCACTAATCAGGTACGTCCAGTTAACAACCCACCCTTTCAAAACCCTGAACCCTCCATATAAATAGATGTATGCAAATTCATAATCACATTCCTTTGATAAATAATTGAACAAAGATACCTGGCGCTCCACTGTGAGTGGTGTATATCCTGTCATTAGAAAGTGGCATCTTGGTGTTGGAATTAAAGATGCAAGAAGACCAACCAAGTCATTATTCATGTATCCTGGATACCTCAGAGTAGTGGTGCTGGCAGACATCACGGTAGAAACCAAAGAATTTGTTTGAGCGAAGGTGGGATTTGAAAGATGAAGGCGCTCAACAGCAATCCTATTTAATGCAGTGTTGTCAAGAACAACAACACAATCAGCATTAAGGGTTAGTCGCTTAAGTGTCAAAAGTGAGTTGTATGGCTGGACCACCACATCACTTGTTTCCATCTGATTAGGGAACACACTGTACGTCTGAACCAGTTTTTTGCTGTATCGATCATTCAGAGTCTCTAACAGATACGAACCCATGCCTGCATTATAGTAATTGGGAACCATCAACAAGTGCAGACAAGAAGTATCAAATATATAGACCATAGTATCAAGCTTTGATACAGATTGCTACGAAGATTTCTGGATGGCAATATAAAAAACCACTTTAAAATTCCAAGTTCACTCTCATTTGTGCAGTGACAGCTTGGCAGGGATCAGTTTTTCTCATTTCACAAAATATTAAATAAAATCAAGTATGATCTTCACGAACCAGTATAATTATCGGTGTCATAGTTCAATGAATTGGCTAAACGTTTTTGTCTATAAATATTACATGGAAATTCTTCAAGATAAGATAATGACTACTATTATCAATAAAGACTAATGATGAGCAGAAACCTGAGCCAGTCCCTCCAGCGATTGAATGGCACAAAACAAAACCCTCAAGACTATCACTCCCATCTGCTTCTCTGTCAATCATGTCCATTATATCCTCTTCAACACCTTTTCCCTGTTCACAAAAATGAAGATCAACACGCTAAAAATGCATCATATAAATTGAATCAGAGAATATCATAATACGCCATAAGAATTCCTATTTAACCCATCTCTGTTAGCACATAAAGTTATTATTACTTGAGACTTGAGAGCATTTGCTCAGTTATAATAGTAAATTACTATATGACAAATTTAAGTATTTCCCAAGTCTAAACCCATCAAAGAGGGTTGCAAAGTGACTACCCTGTCTCAAGATTATCAGTCCCTATATACCCATTAAGCATTAAACTAAAAGACTACAAAACTTTCTATTTGAAGTTTTAGAAATATATCTATGGAGAATGTTCTAAACATCAAACTAAGTCAAACTAAGCCTCCATTTGTTTCTAGTATTACATTCGCATTGCATTCAAATACAGTATAATTTTCGTCTAAACGCAAAAATATTACATTCAAATATCAATCACATTACATTTTAAATCCAATAGAATCATTATGCATTATTTTATTTTTTCTATTATTTTTATTAATCATATCACACACTCTCTTTTTCTGTCCTTTTTTTCTCTCTACTTTTACTTATGACATAACATATTCATTATTTAAATACAATTCAAATACTTTTCAGTTTTCATCCAAACAAACGTTACATTCAAATGCAACGCAAATACTTTTTCTCTAAATGCAAATTGCATTCAAACGCAATACATTTACCAAACGGAGCCTAACAAACCTGATGGTATCCACTAGCCCAATTGTTCCCAGCACCACCTCCATGATCTGAAACAAAGATGTTCTCGTGATTATAAAGATTCCGGTATTCACTGTTTTGAATTCCATTAATCACTCGGGGCTCCAAATCAATCAATAAAGCTCGGGGAATGTAGTGCTGATCATCGGCTTGATAGAAGAACACGTCTTTGCGGTCACCTCCCTACAAAAATTCACTCTCAAAACAATGCCAAAACAATGAAACAAAATCAAATTTCAATAGCCCTACTCAAACTTTTCCTTCTTAAATGAGCAATTTTCTGATAAAAAAAAAATCACACCTAACCAACAATAAACTTCCGAATTCCAGTTTCACCGACTACCAATTTCTACTTTGAAAAACAAAGACAACGAAACGAAGTCAAATTTCCAAGCATGCTAAAACAACGAAACAAAGTTGAATTTTAATAGCCCTACTCAAATTTTCCTTCTCGAGCGAGCAAATTTCTCAGCAACCAAACACACCTAACCAAAAAAATCTTGCGAATTCCAGTTTAACCGAATATCGATTTATACTTAGAAAAAACCAAAAGAACTAAACAAAGTCAAATTTTCGAAGCATGATAAAACAACGAAACAAAGTCGAATTTAAATAGCCACACTCAAATTTAACTTCTCGAGTGAGCAATTTTCTCAGCAAACAAACACATCTAACCAGCGAAACCTTGCGAATTTCAGTTTTACCGATAAACGATTTCCACTTAGAAACACCAAATATTTCACGCTCAATTAGTCATTTCCGTTTTATTCCCCCAGTATAATATTCTCAAGCGAGTAGATACGAACCTGAGTGGCGAAATCCTCGAGAATGCCATCTTTGTTGATGCCATGCTCGAGGCAGAGCTGTTTCCAGAATTCCATCCCAATCTGGTTTCCACATTGTCCGACCTGCAGCGTGATGATCTCCCTCGGCATTTTCTCTCACTTTCTCGGGAAACCTAGGGTTTGTTTCGTATATCAGAAAGAAATACAAAAAGTTTCTTCCTTTTTTTCTAATTTATATATTCAAAATTTTTTTTCTTTAACTCTGATCTGGCGCGGAGATAATGATTTTTTTTTTTTGTTGTATTTGAAAAGGAAGTGAAGCGAGGGAAAGAGAGTAGAAGGAGAAATGAATCCGAAATTGCGGGTAGGTTTTTGGTGGAAGTGTTACGGTGGATGTGAGAGAATTCTTTTTGTGCGATTACATTATCTGGCGTTTGTTGTCAATATTAGTAGTTTAAATATAATATAATTTTTATATAAATATAAAATTATTATATTTAAATATCAATAATATTATTTTTAAATTTAATATAATTATTATTTAATATTTTATTTTTAATTATTTTTATTAGTTATATCACATATTATTTTTTTCTTTTTTTTCTCTTTATTTTTATCCATTACATCACATATTCATTATTTAAATACAATTTAAATACTTTTCATTTAAATACAAATTGTATTCAAATGTAATACAAATATTTTTCTTCTAAATATTAATTGTATTTAATGTATTACATTCAAATGCAATATAAACTTAATGCGTTTACTAAATAAAGCTTTAGGGGGCATTTGGAGAAAATATTCAATTTTAATTTTACTCAAATACAATACAATTTTACACTAAACACAAATTTTGTAACAGTGCTACGAAAACAATTACTATTCAAAATATTTTTAAAACAATCACATCAACTTTTCAATTTTACTATTTATCTCTACTTTTACCAATCACATCAATTTTTCAATTCTAAAATACTTTTCATCCAAACACACAATTCATTCAAATACAAAACAAATACTTTTCAACCAAATACAACATTCAAAAAACAAATTTCATTCAAATACAATCAAAATGTAATGCGTTTACCAAACGCCCCCTTAGATTTATTTCTTCGGATGCTGTTGAATTGTTTAATGAGATGTTTGGATAATGTATTACATTTATATTATATTTAGATATAATAAGCATTTAAATGAAAAATATTTACATTACATTTGAATACAGTGTTTATTTAGATGAAAAATATTTAAATTGTATTATATGTGATGTGATTAATAAAAGTAGAGAGAAATAGAGAAAGAGAGTATGTGATGTAATTGGTAAA
Source organism: Antiaris toxicaria (assembly GCA_035233585.1). NCBI lineage: Eukaryota > Viridiplantae > Streptophyta > Magnoliopsida > Rosales > Moraceae > Antiaris > Antiaris toxicaria. The sequence continues at coordinate 13,743,206 of CP141161.1, forward strand.
GTAGTAGAAAAAAATGATGAATAGTGATTGTATTAGATTTAAAATGTAATGTGATTAATATTTAAATACAATATTGTTGTATTTAGATGAAAATTACATTGCAATGTAATACGGTAACAAAACGAGGCATAAATTTAGCAATTTAGTACTTAAATTTTTTTTTTCTTAAAATCAATTTTTAAATTTATAATTGTTGATAATTTAATCATTTTTAATTAAATTCGTTAAAATTTGAACAATTATTAACATGTATTTTACATATTATATGAACAATTATTAACAATTATTTTACATATTATTATTTGAACCTTTATAGATAAATATGAAGAGTCGAAAGGTGAAGGTTGAAAAAAAAAACATAAACTTGTCTATTTAAGTGACTGGTTGGGCGATTTCCTCAAATGAGGACCTAGACCTAGTTTGATTGGATCACTTTAGTTTACATTTCGGAAGCTCAATGGAGTGGACAGCCAAACAAGTTTGCTTTGGGCCGTTCTTGAACCCAACGCCGGCCACCCAAAGGTGTTAATGAGGCTGTATCGAGTAATCATTTGTATAACTTTACTATGAAAATAAGGCTTAAATTTTTTACCAAAGTGGTACATTTGAAGTCTAGATTTTTTGAAGTCATATTCCTATAAATCACCAGTTGCTGTGTCTGTGTGTGGGTGACATAAAAGCACGTGTTAAGCATGACTAAGAGGTCATGTCAAATGCAAATGTTAAAATTAAGATCATCTTTAATAAAATGCTCTCTGATGGAGTGGAGTGCTTTTTTTTTTTTTTATGTCAAATTTGTCAAATATTACTCTTAGTAAGAAAGGTAGCATTTGAGAGAGATATTTTTCAACATTTGGGCCGTAATGGAGGGGAAAATTTCAATTAATGAATGATAATCTAAGGCCTCGTTTCGTGAACGTATTATATTTGTATTGCGTTTGAATGTAATACATTGAATGTAATTTATATTTAGAAGAAAAGCATTAGCATTGCATTTGAATGCAATGTGTATTTAGGTAAAAGTATTTGAATTGTATTTTAATAATGAATATATGATGTGATGAGTAAAAGTAGAGAGAGAAATAAGAGAGAAAGAGAATATATGATGTAATTAATAAAGGTAATAGAAAAAATGAAATAATAAATATTGATTGTGTTGAATTTAAAATGTGATGTGATTAGTATTTGAATGAAATACTTTTGTATTTGAGAGAAATTACATTGCATTTAAATGCAATGCTAAAAAAAAACGTTCACCAAATACGTGCTAAATTAAAATGGTGCAAACTTTTTTATATATTTAAAGTCAAAATGAGAATTGAACTAGTCATTTGAATGTTTTTGTATAATAAACATTTAAGAATAAATAGATTTTTTCTCTGTTCTATCTATACTTCAAAAGATTATAACTTTTTCTTTTCAAATCCAATTTAGCTGATTATTTTTCTGTGTGTTGATGGCAAAAAAGGGAACAAGATTCCATCCATATACCCTTTAAAAATTTTTCATGAACATTGAGATTTTGTAAGATTTATTAGGACTATTTTCAATGTATATCTACATATACATATATGCTTTATTCAAATTATGAACATCTAAATTTCAAATAACAATTCAAAAAAAAATTTTTAAATATTTCATTTAAATGTTTTTGTCCAAAATACTATCATCTAAATGGCTCAACCAATCTTCTCATTCCTTTTCCCCCCTTTAAAAGTTGTCTCCCCAGTCTTGTTGCTTTCTTTCTTTATTAAAAAACATGAAGAAAAAAAAAGGGCTTGTCTTCTGACCACATATTGGGCTTTGAAACGGAGCTGTGGGTGCGATAGACTGAAGGCCTCACTCAACTTTTGGTGAAACATGCATAACATTGTATTTGGTAATAGAGAAAAAATAAAATAAAAATAAAAATAAAAAGATTAGTAAAAGGATTTTGATATTTATAATTGTTTGATAAAAAAAAAAGATGAAGAAAGAGATCGGAGAAAAGTTTAAATCTTTTAAATCATTTCAATTTTGATATTTCCTAAATTGAAGTAAGTGATTTTTGGAGGAATTATATATCAAACATTATTGAAGAAAATATCTTTTCTTCCTTTTTCATTTCTCATCACATAAATGATATATCACTCCATATTTTTTATTTTCTCTCATTCTATCATATATACCCTAAGAATTGTAAGCATAAAGTAGTACTACATGTGTGTTCAATCGTGGAATACTGGAAGTTGCTTTATAAAAAAAAAAAATTCAAGAACTTGTTGAAGGAAAATATTAGAGAGAGAGAGAGAGAAACCTTGAGGAATTTGCATATTAATTAATGCTAATCTAATTTTATATATACACAAAAGGTTGTTCTCCTAAGCCTATCTACTTGCATTACATTTTTAGCTTAAAAAAAAAAAATACAAGACATAATCTCAAGAAAAATATTAGTCGTGTTACACCTTTTGCTATCTCAATTCTGATGAAGAGATCAACAATGATAAAAAGCAAAAGAGAATAAACACTTTCGAAATACTATTTCAGTTGAATTAAAAAAAAGAAAAAGAAAAAAGAAGAGTATCCAAAATCAATATGAGCAATTGCCAAGTTATCATATAAAATGGTGTTTTAGCATTCTTGAAATAAAATGACATTTTTCTTGTACAAAAAGCCGAATTCGACGACTTCATTGCAAATGGGCATGGCCACAGTTGTTAGGGCTAACAATTTGAGAGCCAAACTGTGGTACTTGTTGTGGATTTTTACAAACACACGAATCGAATAAATAATTAAGTGATAAGAAAAATATCATTCACACAAGCTTAATATTATTCTTCCGGACCTTTATGTCTTGATGTAGAATTATGGTGTGAAAAGCTTCGTCGATGATCATAAGTACGAAAAGTGTTCTAAATATGCCTCACACGACAGCACTTTATTAAAATTTGCAGTCATAGGTCAATAGACCTCTTGTCTCAATGGAGACTTGCGGTGTGGGATGCTTCCTTGATAATCACAAGGAAGAAAAGTGGATATTGTATTATTGCCCCACACGATGGCATTTATTATGTAGCCACAAGGTCCGATGAGGTGTTTGGGACATCCTACCAAGAAACCCTAAATGTATGCATAAGATAAAAGTGAAAATGAAAAATGAAATAAATGATATTAATAGAAGATTTCAAGTCATGAGCACATGCATATTCTTAAGGGTGGCAATTCATGTTGGTGGGTCGTGTTCGTGCCATATTTGATCCATCTGTTGATATAATAACCCTTAATGCGAACATAACTCATTTAATGATCATGTCAAAAATAAAACTCAAATATGACCCTTTAAAGAGTTGACATGATACAATACGATACATTTATGAACTGTTTATCAAATAGGTTATAAACCTGTTGTGTCAATCTGTTAAATCCACTTACTAAAAGGGTTATTTAACTTATTATTAACATATTTAACTAACCAGTTACTAATTTTAACACTAAAAATGCTCGTTAAATACCTAAACAATAACCAAGTTATAACAACCAAATTAACTCAATTATAATCAAGTTATATCTAAATTCAGTTCACAAAATATAATATAAAACTAAATTGAAGTCTGTAACCAAAATAACTTCATAACTCAAGTCACAATTAAGCTAAAATAAGCAAATAAGTCTAATTTCAGGTCATACCACGCATATAATTAAAAGATTGAAGAAACAAAAGCAAAACTTAGATTTTCTTTCCCATGTTAAAAAATTTTGAAAAATATATATATAAACTAAAAAATATATTTTATATATAAATTTTGAAATTTGAAAACTCAAAATTAAAAATAATAAAACATTATATAATATATATGTATAACAATATAAATATATTAGAGATTATAAATGAGTAATTTATGAGTCATATTCGTGTCAACACATAATGACCCATTTATTAAACGGATTATTTCGTGTCAATTGTGAGTTGACGAGTTCGTACGGGTTCAACATTTTATTTAATCATGTTTAACGGGTTCGATCCTTTTGACCCAAACCCTGAAAATCTAAACCCTCTAATTTCGTGTGGATTTCATGTTGTATTGTCCTATCATGACCTAAATTGCCAACTATACATATTCTCATTATTGCATTTTTATGTATTGTTCTACTTATTGGGCTATTAACTCACTCATTTTATGGTGATGCAGATAAGAGTCAAGAAGGTTGGCTAGCTTTCTCTTCATTGATCATGGATTTATATATATGGACTATGTTGACTTGCTACGAGGCCCTTTATTTGTATAATATTGCACCATTTAAGCCATAATGAGGTATTTAGTATATATAGTGTTGATCAAAGACAGTGGGTGAAATAGAGTTTATGTTTATCATTTCACAAAAAGCTTGAAAAGTTCAAAATTCAATCATATTTTTATACGGCACTTAAATTAACTTAGTAAAAAAGTTGTACAAATAAGAAATATAGTAACATCACTTAATATAACATGGCAGCTATCTTAAGGTTATATTAGGTAGGGTGTTATAGGAACAGATTTTTTTTTTTTTTTTAGATGAGAAATTGTCTAGGAATCATGAAAATAGGGGAGAAAGGAGTCTAAAGACTGTTTGATCTAGGGAGATTTGGATGGGGTGGAGTTTTTGGGAGAGGTTATGCATTTGATCCCGTCTTATATTAAAAAAATAAAAAAATAGAGAGACAGAGAAAGAGAAAGGGAGTTCTAACTGTCCTATAAAACCATAAGTGTTGCTTTAATATGTTGCTGGAACAATCTTTCATTATCAACCAGTCCCAGTTCGTAAAATGCTTTAAGATCCATAAATGGGGGGAGAAGTGTATGCTTTTATTACCAAAAGCAGTGGTTGTTACAAAATTGAAAATTGCGCTTGTTTTTCTCCACTCAAAGTAAAGCTTGTTTTGCACAGAGACAAACGGCTAGCCAATGTATTTTGCACCCTTGCGCACGTAAGAGAAAGCCTCTTTACTTACATGCTTACCACTTGACAAATGGATGACCATATATAAACTAAGGATGGCAATTTCAAGCACGGCACGATGACACAATTTAAAAATAATATAAACTTAATGGGTTGAGACTGTATATTTAGTATTTGCATCATAATTGAGTTAATACGTATAACACTAAATTAAACGGGTCAGAAACATGCTAGCTCGCTTAACTCGTTTAACACATTTAAGTATATAAGTTGTAAATATGCTAACATGACACGGCCTATTTATAGTTTGTATATAAAAATTTTAAAATTTTTAATTAATAAAAACTCTTTCATATATATTTCATTAAAAATTCTTCTATTTTTATTTCATATTTTAAAATCTATCCTAACCCTAACCTTATCTCTTCCACCCACAACCGCTTTACAACATTTTTTTTAATGATTTTGTTAGTTAATTGGGTCATAAACGGGTCGTTTTTGTACCAAACCTATCACGACCTGTTTAATTATCATGTTCACATATCGTGTCGTGCTAGTCATATTTTAAGCATTTCCTGATCATGTTTGGGTTTTTGTTATATTTGTTTATCGTGTCATATTTGTGTTTACCCTAATCGTGTCATGCTATAAATGTCTCAGCCCGAACAATGCTTGCAAACACAAATTGCTAGACCTAATATAAACACCATGTGGTATACATCTCTTTCTCATGTGAGACGAGTTTTTTCTTTTATTTTTAAAACTTTTATGGGTGCCATTTGAGCATTAATTTATCATTTATTTGTATACCATTTTAAGCACATTAATATACCATCTCAATATTTTCATGAAGGTGAACATGAATCCATCTTGTGTCGTCACAAATAGGACGTCAGTTCCACTTAAAATCAAGCTTCAAAATAATAACAGAAAAAGGCATAAATTTAAATTTTGTATTATAACTTAATATTTAAATCTATGATCCAAATAAACAATTTGAAAATTAGAGGTAATCTGAAAACAAAAGTCACAAACAAAACATCATAGGAGAGCATATGCAATTTCACATACAAACTGATGATTGGATCATGCTTCATACCGTTATATTTCTTTTAGCACATAATTGATCGAATACATCTTACACTAGAGATTAATTAACAAAACCATGACTTCTACAATTTCAAAACAAGCCCAAAATCTACAGCCGAAAGGACTAACTATAGGCTTATTTAACCACAACACATAATTAAGTAACAGATTAACAAACCTAATTTAATGAGGCCAAAGGAAGGCCCCCATGGCATACTTCCTCTTTTGTTCAACATCACCGGAGATTGGCAGGCCATATTCCTTGAGCAAGCAGTCTATCTTCCACTCCGGCATGATCTCGTAGTCGGCACGTGTGTACCGCGGGTAGTGCAGCGGCATCTGGAAGTACCCACACCGCTCTCTCACGTGCCGCCAGTTGGCGCCGCCGCTGGCGCCACCTCCAACACTGGCCGCTGGCCTAGCCACTGACTCCATTCCTCCTCCGCTCATTACCCCTCTCAGGTGCCTCACAAGACACCTCTAATTTGTTATGCTGTTTATGTTGGGCCTATTTATAGAGGGGTCTCTCTCTCTCTCTCTCTGTTTCCCCTGTTATTTTTCCCCTTAAAATAAATGCTTTCTTTATTTATTTTTGTAATGCCGGGGGAGAGAGGCTAACGTAGGGACAAAGAAAAGGTGTACAAGACATCGTATTTTTAACTGATATACCAATTTTATGATGGTAACTGAATTTAATTTTTAAAACATAGCGTGGAAAATAGGGTTTTTTTTTTTTTTTTTTTTACACTTTTCCGAATTGTAAAAGTTTCTTAATTAGTTTTAATTTTCTGATAGATTTTCAGCAAACTTTCTAGGCACCCTCGGATATATCGAAATATCTAGAGCAATCCAATAATACCACGAGATTTTAGAGTTTATTATTTGTCGTAAAATAAAAGAAATGACAACCTAATTATACTATAGAATATAGATAAATCTACAAAGCCTACTACGAGGATGAGTGATCAGTAATGTTGTATATTTTTACAAGTACATGAATCAATAAGTAATAAAATAATAAGCAAACTATCATTTTAATTTTATTTGAATGACTGAAAAATATTACAATTAAAAAATTAAATAAAAAAATAAAATTATAAAAATAAATAAACCTATATTAATAATGCACAAACAAACACACAGTTGTTAAGAATTATAGTTTTACTGTAATTAATTAGATTTAATTTTATTTAAATATATTATTATGATTTTGTGTTCATATATGTTAATGCTTAATTGTCTTTTTCATTTTATGTACTCTTTTTTAAATTATATATAAATTCTACATTTTTATAATTAAATTTACGTAAAGAATTAATAAATTAAAATTCACGATAATAGTACCATATATATGAATGATATCGTATATATGAATAGTTTAGTATATATAAACAGTACTGTTATGTGAACAGTAAAAAATACGAATTCGGATTTAATTATAAAAAATGTTATTTGAGAAATCTGTTGTAGTTAATAATATAACCACATAAAAACTGATAGATATATCTCTATTTTATTTTAGATTTTATAATATTTATTCTAAAACCATATCACAAAAATCTTCTTTAATTTCATTTTGTTCCTTAAATCATTCAAAATTTGATCAAAAATTTGAAAGCATTAAGTTTGAGAATAAATATACCAACAAATATGACAATCATAACAATATGCTTAATTAAATTATCATAATCAGGCTACGTCATACTTTCCAGTCAAAATTTATTTAATTCATAAATAAAGATAAAATAATACAACAAAATAAATTAAACATAATGACAAAATAAAAATAGAAGAAAAAAATTCTAGAATGATTATTGATATTTGTGCTGACAAAACCTCCAGAACCTCCTTCTCTTATTAATATTAAAATAAACTAAACAAAAAAAAATATTTTTTAGCTTCATCAGAAGCTTTATTTTTTATACCCTACATCTCACTCTATTTCTATCTTTTCCCCTTCCTGCTCTACTCTCTTTTCCCTACCCCCTGCTCTTTTATAGGCTAAAAATGATACTATTCCCTCACATCATTCACAGGATCAGGGGGCATGATCACGAACATTCGGCGCGAAGAAGAGAGAAGAGAAAAAGAAAAAGAAAAAGAAAAAAATAGTAATTGTACATAGATCATAGCTGTCTCGTTATTGATCTGAAATTAGAATATGACATAACTTATTCATATAAGCTCTGATTTGAGTGTTTTTTTTAAATACTCATATTGATGAGAGGATCAAAACAAGACCAATCAAGGGGGTGGATTGCTAGCATGAATCCTGGTGGAAACCATTTTTAACACATGAATTTTTTCTTACAAATTAACATTGTAGAGAAACAAAGTGTTAAAATTAGACATTTTCAAAATAAAATGCTATATATTAACTCATTGAAAATATTTAATTTTAAACTTATTTAATATAGTATTACTAAAACAAAGCAAAATTAAATAAAAATCTCACGAAATTTATAAATATCTAAATTAAAGTAAACAAAACAAATATAAATCAAAACAAATTAAACCCTTAAGAATGAGCCAATTTTGTGTATAAAAAAGTGATAAAATAACTTTATTTTATAGAGTTATCAAGGAATAAAACCTAAAACATTATGAAAACATTAAAGTTAATCAGTTTTGTTTTACTGCGGTCTTGTAAAATTATTTTGCACTTAACGTGTTAGCTTGTTAGTAGCGAAAGTTATCATACGAATTTTATAAAAAAAATATGCTACTAGACCCCAGTGAGTGGTCACAAAAAATTATACTTATCATATTCTTTTTCGCGTTTTTATTTTCATCTACTTCAGTGTAATTATTACTTTCTTAATACAGTTCTATATTATTAAGCATATTCTTGATGGGAAGTTTCAAAACAGTGTATTGTTAAAAAAAAAAAAAAACTTTAGAGTAGGAGAGCATGAATTATAAACGACAACACCAAAGTCAGGTGTAAATTTACCAAAACATTGTCTTTGTGTTGACTGTTAATTTGCGTTATGTATCACAGTGAAAAATATAGGTACTAACTGAATTCAATTAGTTGGGAAAAAAATTGATTGATTTGTCATGATATTAGAAGCTAAGGAAGCAGAAGGGCCTATTTCGTTAATCTCACTTTCCCTAAGTACGTGATTATAATTACCTTTTAGTTTTGATTGGTGAACTTACAGATTTAAGTCCTAAATCAAGTGATGTATTAGCTCTAGAGCATCCTATATTTCAAACAACGTGACTCAAAGATTGAAATCAGGTTAATATCATGCCAAATTTAATTGATAAATTTCATTAAAATCTTAATTTGTATTTATCTCTTGCTCATAATTTTGTCTAACGGTCATGCATGCCATTTTTTCCATGTCAAATCCTTGCATCACACGTCTTTACATATAATAAACAATATTATCGATTCTTTAATTTTGAGTGTCTATTTTAAGTTAAGATAGATGATTCGAACTCAAGAAAACAAATTTAAAATGATTATAATATAATTGCTGTTAGGTGGAGCCTATATACACAATTATAAGCACTGGTTAAGCATATGAACAAATCAAATAACTCAAAAACTTCAAAAATTATGAAAATGAAACTACATACGCAAGAAGTTTGTTGCCTCTAATCAAGGAAATGACTTTTATGGTGTAATAACTTTCCCAACTGTCTGTATGCGAGAATATGTGGTGCTAAACTCTTGCACAGCCGAACTGCACCAAACACAGACCCAATTATAATTCACATGGAGTTGGGTCCTCTTGACCCTCCATTATTATTATCAAAATTAATTTGTTGTTCTGCACGCACAAAGGACGTCAATCTAGGCAAATTGCTTTCCGTCAATTTTTTTTCTTTGGAGCAAGATTGGAATCTCCGTTTAGGTAGCAAATAAATTTTACATCTATATATATATATGCGCTTAATTAATACCATATGTTGGTTAAGGGAAAGGGATTTTCTAAGCTTATTTTGCCTTTTATATTGCCAAGTGCTACATTATTATAGTGTGTAAAAAAAGAGAATAATCACAGTACATAACAAAAGGTTAAAAAAAAATTTGAATTTCTCCTTCATAGTAGTTTTAATATATTGTCATATAATTGAAGAATATAAACCAACGATGGTCCGGGATGATAACGAGACGAATTCGACATGGATCACCCTTTTCCACTATCTGTTCTATTAGATAGGTAGAGCTAGTTAATCTACCCTATTATCCATTAGTCAATCTGATGTATTTTATCTATCTAATAAGAGAGAGATAAACACACATTATATAAATTAACAGTCAAGATACATACAATTGGAAATTAATTAAATATATACGACAAATCAAAGTTTGAATTAAAATGACAGGAGTATATATCTCAAGTAAAATAAAGCATTTAAAGATTATTGTACACATTAAATATGCTAAAATTAAAACTAGTAAAGTATAAACATATCAAGTTTGGGTGGGTTGTGCAAGCGGAGATCTCTTAACCTAGACAACCCAAACAAGAAAAAAAGACATTTTGGATGCAGATGTCACCTTTAATAGTGTTTTTTAAAAAAATATATATGTTAGATTGCTATGCTTTTATTCATATAATGAACCTAAAGATATAAGGCATTGATGGGTATAACACTATGCCACTAGGCCATTTCTATTCAGTACTTAATGTGTATATGTACTTCATTAGTTATTTGTTGTTGTCCACACATTTGGTCGGGGGAGTATGAACCATGGAAAACAATCTCTCTCCCATCGGGCCAAAAGGCATTCAATACATTACATACACACATCTATATATATATATATATGCATAGAACTATTGAATCGTGGCATGTTGCCTCAATATCACGCATCTCACCTCAAAAGTCAACAAATTTTCTTCAAAAACATTTAAAATGAAGCAGCCAGTATGATAAAATGACATAACAAAACCGGCAAGAATTATAGGCCACAGATGGTGATTTCGCTTCATGATTTTGTCAGTAGGTGGGGGCAGATTAATTAAGCAATAAAAGACCCCACACAAAATCTAGGGGCAAGATTCTATTTCTTTTTAATAAAAAAAAAAAATGGAAACCTTGATCAATACTGATCAGCTTTATGTAACCTAATTAAGCTTAGCCTTATAACATGCTAATTCCTATAGTTAGAAATAATAATAATAAGAAAAAGTTAGTGATTTTGAATCTGGTTTTCAGTTATTTATGTTAGAGCTTTCTACAAACTGTTTTTGATTTTTTAAATCCAAAATTTAATTCTCGAAGAATTATAATAATCTATCAATAGATCTCTTAACCTTTCATTACTCAAAAGAGCTTCCTATTAAAATATAAAAAATGTGGCTTTAGTTAAAACCTCTTCTAAATAAATGTTAAAACATTTATAAGAATTTAAATTAAATATTATAAACTTCATTTTTTACTTATTACGAAATTTTAAAATCATTTTAACTTCACAAAGTTATTTGATCCTAAATACTTACTTTGATTCTAAAACTCATAATTTTTACTTTTTTCTTCTATTGACTAAAAATAAAAACAAAAGCAACAGATCTGCCACATGGGATAACAGGACAAGAAAAGCTTGTCTAGAGTTCAATTATACACGTATGGGTGCTTAGAAATATAGACAAACACTCTTAAAATTTTCTTTTCTTTTTTTCTTTTTTCCTTTTTGCGGTGTATCCTAAATGTATCCGTATTTGGCAATTTGAACTGTAAAGTTTTAACTTTTACAAATGGGACTTTAAGTTTAAAAATCCATTGTAATTGCAGTTCAATACACAAACGTGTGTCCAATTGATGGCCGGAAGGCCCCATAAGTTTTGTACAAAAATCACCTTAGATTTTTGGATTATTTTTGCAGATACCTTGGATTATATATCTAGGTTTTTGAATTATACATGTGCATTTTAATTTAAACTAAAATTACAGTTAAAATTTTTTTTTTGAGTAAACTATATCCCCAAAAAAATATATCATGATGTTATACATATATATATTTTTTATGAAAATACAATTTACTTTTAAAATATCTCTGTTGGAGGTATAATTTTTCCTAAAAAATGTTTAATTACATATTTATCTATAAATAAAACTTATGTGGTGTGCATGTTATCCATTTACAAATATGGATATATTTACAAAATAATGGCAGAGGAAAATAAAAATAAAACAATTTAGAAGAATGTGATATATAAAATAGAAAATAGGAGCAAAAGTAAAATTCGGAAATTTTCGTTTAGTAAATAATCACGTCTAGTGTAGATTGGATTACATAGCTAAAAATTGTTAAATTTAAGATCTTAAATGTGAAAATTAAAAGTTTAATGTCTAATTTACAAATAACAAAAAGTTCAATATACGATGCATATTATCCAACATTTTAAATTAGACTAAATAGATAATATATATATAATGGTTTTTATATATTTTTTTTTAAGATGGAGTGTTCACTCAAATATAACTTTTTCAAAAAGTTTTTCTTTTTTCAGGAAATTATGAGAATAATCTCTTTAGTGCATATGTTCAGATTTTTTATTTTATGATTTAGATTTTTATCTTAAAATCACTTTTTATTTCACATTGTAAGAGGTTAAAAATTTTGAAAATCATCATAGATGAGAGGTAATATTCTAAAGATATGTTATTTTTGTGCATTCCTCGAAAATCTTTGTTATTTTTCTCTAAAAAGTAAGGGGGCGTTTGACAGTCCCCAAAATTTTACTTTTTTTCAAAACTTTCTTACTTTTACTATTTATATCTTCAAAACGTTACAGTAAACTCCAAATTTTAAAAATTCATAACTTTATGTATACAAGTCTAAATGAGATAAACTTTTTTTTAAAATTACATAGAATTTTGAGAGGAACGAAACAATATCCATATTGATTTTTTTTTCTAAAAAAATTTTTAAAATTTTTTATTTTTCACCTCAAACAGTTTTTTCTCCTAAACACATTCTCCAAAACAACTTTTTTCCAACCCAAAAATAACGGTAGCGTTTGGTATTGTTTTTGAAATCTATTATGTTTTCAAATTCTCTGAATTTGAGATCGTTTTGAAAACAATTCTGAGAACGTTTCTGAAATTGTGTTTGGTTTTATTTTCTGAGTGTATGTTTTGAGAAACAAAAAAGTGAAACTGTGTTTGGTTATATTTTTGAAAACCAGTCATTTTATAAGTATTCTATCAAAACATATTTATGTTTGATTTAAAAAAAATTTATTATGAATACCAAAAATTAAAAATTAATAAAATTTTTTAATTGAAAAATGAATTAAAAATTAATAATCATAATATTTAAGTAACTACTATATCAATTAAATCTTAATTAACCATAATAATTAAATCAGAGAAATGGGAGAAATGGGAAAAATGAAATTAGAGAAAACGACTTTTAATCGTTTTCAATTTTACATTGGGAGCAAAGGCGATTTTGGATTCGTTTTGAAATTTGTTTTCAAAAACAATACAAACCAAACACAATTTCACACCGATTTTGAAATCGATTTCCTAGGGAATCGTAAAATCAGTTTTGGAAACAAAACCAAACACCTTCAACATCTCCAACACCCTCCCCCAAACTCCCCCTAAACTAATTTAGCCATTTTGTTAAATAGGACATATTCCATCTGGAAAAGACATCTACATGTAGTGTTTAGGTTTTCCCTATTTTAAATGCTCCATTTAGATTGTCCACTTTCAAATTTCCCCCTAATGGGATAAAAAAAAATAAAACCTCATCTTATATATAGTTCCATCCGGAATCTCATTATATAATGTTTTTGAAACCATTTCACATGGTTTTCTTATATGGTTTTTTAATTTTTTTAATTCATTTTTCATTCAAACACCAATTCTAAACTTTTTCCATTTTAAATGAAAATTTATAATAACTATTCAAACATAAATCTAAATTTTCTTTCTATTTATATAACAATCTAAATGTTCCTATTCCAAACGTTTGTATCCAAATATAAAAATCTAGATATTTCTTCAAAAGATATTCTAAATCTTTCTTAAAATTCTAACTTTGAAAGTACATAACTTTCTAATTTTAAGTCGAAATAATATGAATAATTTTTATTTTATTCAAATTACAAAGAATGATGAGAAGAGTAAACAAATCCATTTAATAATTTTTTAACTCAGTTTATTTTTAATCAAATACAATTATTAAAACTCAATTTGACCACAATTAAAATATATTAAATATACCAAGTACCTCTATAGTCCTTGCATATAAAGTATGTATTTGTTAATGGTAGAAGCCTCACATTTTACAAAAGTCAGTCGACCACCAAATACCCCACTGAACAAATCAGCAGTGTTATTAGCCCCCACCACAGCCTCCATGTTATGGCTTCCAAAAAAATCTCCTCCACAGCCATCATGATAACAGTGAGCAAGGGGCTCACACGTATATATATGATTGTATATGTTTCTGCTACCAAATAAAAGTCTCCTCCACAGCCGCCATGAACAACAGTGAGCATGGGGCTCGCACGTATATATATAATTGTATACGTTTCTGCTGCCAAATAAAAACATGCTCTCCAGTAGGCCATATTCAAAATATTGCATTTCTTCAATGAATTTCTTGAAAGTCAGGACAATTTTAAGTGTCATTGGCCACACCCCACCAAACCCTACCCCCCACCCCCCCCAGAAATTCAAATATGTTTCCTGTTACTGTATTGTTTTTGTTGTCTAGTTCTCTGTATGATTTGCATGAAATTTGTAATTTTCCCGCCCGATAATAACCACCAGCCAAAATAAAGAATAGATTGAACTGAAAGAAAAATACTCTAATTTGATTTTTATTTAAAATCTAATCATTTTAAACAGCGTTATTTATATGAATGACCTATGAATTATACTCTTGGTCTATGATTCTCAATTTTACACGTTAACCTATCTCGAACTTTTCTAATATTATGAACAGTTTTCTGTAAAAAAAATTGGGTGGAAATTAAATACATTCAGATAGCAGGATCAACTTAAATTAAAGCTAAATCTATACATCCAAAATAGCTCCATAATGCTGCATGCCTTTAATTAAAATACAATTTTTGTTTATATAGTATAATTTTCTTTTAAAATATTTCTGATTGAAGTACAATTTCTTTTTTAAAAAAATTTAATTACAACTTTACTTATATATAAAACTCATTTGATTGAGACATTTTCAATTTCTATTTTTTTAGATATTGATATATAGATTGTTGGCGTAACAGTAAAAAAAATTTAGAGGAATGTGGTATATAAAATCAAAAGCCAGAGATGAGACATGGTATATAAATTTAGGGGCTATTTATAAACTTAGCGTTTTAAATATATATATATAAGTCTACAGCTCCATTTTTTTTTCCCTTTTAAGATTTTCGGACTATGAAATTTGACCCATTTATATGAGATTGATCCACAAATAATATAAAAATGCTAAAACTGAAATCCAGTGGTGCTATCTGATTGTTTCTTACTCTTATGCTTACATCTAGCTACGTACTCTTCTAACGCTTTTTTCTTAAAATGTAGTACTTTACTGTGTTTTGATGATACAAATGTTAATCAATTTAGTATACAAATGTTATCCATCTAGGATTCTTGGTCATTTTTTTAAAATAAAACTTAGGGATGGCTAAAAAATTAGGGATGGCAATTCGAATTTAGTATGCCTTGTGATAGAGGATCAAATTATCACTAAATCATGCCTATAACCACTAGTAATTATGTTTCTAATGTTATCTTTCTAACCACTGATTGTATATCAAATACGATTATTTTTCTAAGGCTATGTTTGGTAGATTGTATGGTATTGTATTAAGTAAAGCATATTGTATTAGGTTGTACTAGATTGCATTACATGTATAATACAATGTTTGGTTATGTAACACATTAAAGATATGGATAACTTAATACAGTATTTGGTATATCATTAAATTGTATTGCATTGTATAATAAATTTAATTTTTTTAAATGATAATTTATTTAAATTTAGTCCAAAGTCAAGTTTCAGGATGAGGTTGAGATCGAGTTTTTGGACAAGGATCAGGATTTGGTTTCGGGACAGTGGTTAGGGTTAGGTTTCAGGACGGAGTTCGAGGATGGGTTTCGAGATAGGGATTGGGGTCGAGTTTCAAGATGAGGGTCGAGATCGAGTCTTGGGACAAGGAATGAGGTTGGGTTTCGAGATAGGGATTGGGTCAAGTTTTGAGATGGGGTAGAGGACAAGGGTAGGGGTTAGGTTTCAGGATGTGCACTTTAAATTTTTAATTATGATAATTTACATCTTAAATTTACAAGTCTGTAGCAATTTGCATCCCATTGGTTAACAATATTGATTTTTTTAATGAAAATTGATACTTCATTTGCATATAAAATGTTAATTAAGAGCATAAAATTTTCTTTAATCAATGTCGATCCAAATTTATATCGATAGCAAATTTAATTCAAACTTTCTATTTTGATAAAACTTAATTAAAAATCTTAACCTAAATAAATTTGGGTTTATATAGAAAAAATGATTATTCATGTCATTAATTAACATTTCATGTACAAATCACATGTCAATTTCCTTTAAAAATTAATATTATTACTAATAGGGAGCAATTTGCTACAAGTTTGTAAGTTCAAAGTACAAATTGTTAAAATTAAAAATTTAGGATGAAAATTATCCCTCCGTCTGTTTGACACCTTCAAATTTGGAAAATGAAAAATTTTTCATTTCAAGAAAAATGAACTTTCCTAAATTTCTGTATCTGAACATCCAACATTTTTCATTTTTGAAAAATGAAAAAAGAACTCTCCAAAAACAAAAAGTTTTCACCCACGCAAACAATTTTTCACCTTTAAAAAAAAATTCCAAACAACTTTTTATTTTTTATATCTAAAAATTTTTTATTTTCTAAAAATAAACACCTCATTCAAACGAACCCTTTAATTTTATCATAAGTTTAGAGTAAAAAAAGCCTTTATTCGATTCCCTAACTAAAAAGCAATTCGCTTTTCAGAATACACGACATTGATGACACTCTTCTAAATAACGTTTGTGGTTTGTTTGAAAAAGTTGAGACGATCAACAGTGGAATTGTTGTAATTTTAGTTGTGCTGCAATGTTATGAAAAAAAATATACTTGTCCCTATTGAACTTTTGATATTTTAATTTTTAAGTCTAATTTTTTTAAAAAAATTTCAATTATATATGTTCTTATGTTATGAAAAAAATTCACCTGTCCTTCACCTAATAAATGTAATATACAAGTATGTCTTATCAAATAATTATTAAAAAAAGAGTGATGGTGACATAATGACAAAAAAGTCTATTTAGAATATTTACTTTATTAATTCTCAAGTTCGAATTGTAAAGTACATAAGAGTCTAATTTTTGGTGAAAAAGATTATATGCTGTCTACTTTTAAAGTATGGGGTCTGTTAATTTTAAAGATTTAAAGGTAGGTTTCCTGTCATTCTATCAGTATGACCAATGAACTCATCTAATGACTACTTGGATGAGCACGTGAGGACACTATCAATCCCCTTTTTCTTTTATTAAAAAAAAAAAATCTCTTTTAGAAGATACACACTCTCCCTCTATATCTGTCCTATAGAATAATTAAAAAAAAAAAAAAAAAAACTCTCCCTTACTGAAAAGATACTCTGTCTCTCTCTCTCTCTTAACGTCTTTATTGAAAAAAATTCTAACTTTGTCCCTTATAACATATGTTATAAAAATAAACTAAAGTAAAAAAAAATTGGAGATATGATTGTACATAATTCCTTTATTTTTTCACTAAAAAAAATTCCTTTATTTTTAAAAAATTACTCTAAGGGCATACTTACTAACTAAGAATTCAAGGAATGGGAAATTAATTTCATGAAAAAAAGTAATTAAATTACACAAAATCAAAGATTCATCAACGAATTTAAATTCCTTATTTTTAGGTGATGTAAATCCCAAATACAAAAATAAATACTGGAATTTAAAATCAGGAGTTTAATTCATTTTTTCTAAATTGAATAAGTGCAAGTCTCTACCTCATAGCACCATGCTTAGAATTAAAATCTCATGTATTGTTGCTGTTGTTGTTGTTCTTGTCTTATGATTCTAGGAACCTACTCAGATGAATTGGATCGCTTTTTGAGTTACATTTCTCTGTTTCACACATCTATCTAGTTGATTTGATTGTCAGTTTTGTCACGTGTTATTGTCGTATAATCGATATCGTCCCTCGTTTTTCCAACCGATGCTATTTTGTTGGCCTGCATGAAAATCTTTCCCAAGTTGATCGGCAAGGTTGGTTGCAATTTTGTCCTTGTAATGCTATTTAACTTAGAATTCCCTTTTGATATTGCCTTATGCACTTTAAAGTTTTTTTTTCCTTTCTTCTTAGGACCCAACCAAGCAGGCTTCTATAGACAATTCAATTTGCTGCGCACGTAAATGGTGAAAGGGGGGGGGGGGGCGCGGCGGGGCGGGCTACGATGGTGCCTTTAGTTGACTATGTGATTGCAGCGTTTTCCCTTGCGGTCTGCAAAACAGGCGCTCATGTCGAGAAAATCCCTCTCTACAGGGTAGGTCTTTTCCCTGTCCAACAGATTACAGGAATTTAAATTCTGTTGTTTGCTGGAATTTTGAGGCTTGTGTTATTGCCTTCGTCGATTTACGTTGTAAAAATGAGGTTCAATAATCGGGTAACAAGGTTCAGCTTGTGTTGATTTTTAGTCTTGGATTGCAATAATACCATTCTCACCTTATCGCTTTGGATGCAGCATATTGCAAATCTTGCTTTCCATTTTGATAAACTGGAAATGCCTGTTCCTGCTTTATGTCCCATTGACCGGGGATCAGCAGAATTTGTGAGTTCAAAAATGTCACACAATTTGTGAGTTTAAATTTACCTTTCAGTTTTTTCTTTTCCATTAAGTATATCCTTGTTTTTATACTTCTGCTTCATTTCTGCCAGCAGTATTTCATGCTTCTTCCCCTAAAGGCGAAGTCACTAGAAAAGGCGGTTTTGATGAATAAGCATTTATATGACTGAGGTCTGAAGGTTCTCTTTATTTTTCGTCTTACTGGATGTAACATTGTTGATAATTTATGTTTTTAAGGTTGGTTGCTTACTTTAGCTTCTTTTATTTTTCTTTAAGGACCTAACTTTGGTAAAAAATGATGAGGCCGCCTTTTATATTGAGGTTATTTGCTATATATGATTTTTGGTTCTGCTTGTGCAGTTTCCGCCTTTTAAATAATTACTTTCTTTTTTTTTCTTTCATTTTTTTCAATGAAATGGCTTATTCACAATTTTTTTTTTTTTAGTATATACAAGAATGTTTAGACTTGCTGAAAAGTGCAATTGACAACTATTAATACAAAGGCAAAGTAAGTTTAATTTGCAGTTTATGTTATGTTTTTATCCCACTACCTCAGAGATATGAAGATTTACCATTCTGTATCATCGTCTTAGGTCTTCATCGGAGTGCATGCTGCTGCATCTAAGATCGATAACAGCCGTCCAAAATTCTTTGATGAGGTGAGCAGTCTGTTATTCTCTGTTGGTTCATGACAGAAACTTTGGACTATGGAACTAATTTTTTTATCCAAAGTTCGCATCAAATATAAAGTTCTTTTCTTTTTTAATCCATTGTCTACACAACAATATCTCTTCACAGAGTTCATCAGCAGAGATTATCATGTGCTACAAGTTACTTGTGACTGAGTTTCCCATTTGGTAATTGAAGATCCGTTTGGCCCTGATGAATGGCTGCACTGCAAAAAGCTGACCAGTTTCATTGGGCGTGTGATACACATAGCTATGGAAGATGAATCACTTATCGATAACGAAAAGGTGTCTGACAGTTACCCTACAAGTTATTATTTTTGATGTAATGTTTTTACTCGTTTTCGTCCCTTGACATGATTTCCTGCTTGCATTCATGTATTTAGAGGCTTGAGAAGGCCATTATAATGGAAGTGTGCAGTGGTTTTATTCTCAAGGTACAATCATTTCTTAGTATTTTGTTTTTTCTAAGGATCATTCTTAATGTTTTGTTGCACTAGTGTCACAAAGTGATTGCAGAGAGCGCGAAAGAGAGTGCAAGAGAGAATGTTGCGTCAACCACTCCTCCGAAACATGAATCATTCTTTCATTTTGGACGCAGGTAGACCGAATAGATTGGACTACAACTAAGAGCATTGAAGCTGCGAAACAGGCTGAGCTAGCTGGTTGGGGGCTTATTATGGACCGCCACTGCAGGTTACGAAGTCATCCTTGTACTTACAGCGGTGTCAATCAAAATGTTAACCGTTTCGTTACCATTTTTGAAAAATATTCAAGTTGTCGTGCAATTCTACTATTTGGTTGCAGGTGTGGGACTACAGATACGTCTATTGCCGATCTGTGTATTGGTTTGGCCATGATAATTAATTTTCTTTTTCGCTAAACAACATTGTTACCGAAGCCTTCTTGTTGATATATTTACCATAATGTGAACTTTTTTTTCCTTTTGCAATCCAGAGGCAAATTAAGATGGGAGTTTCGTGTGTGGACGGTCCTTGCAGTATACGTTGTTGGGTTGGTCTCCTGTTCAGTGAGCTTCTCTTTTTGTCTTGGTCAAGAACCACGTATTTCAATTTTTACCTTCTGAGCGGAAGTGGTTCATCATTTTCCATTAAACTCGAGAGAGTGATTCTGAAATCCTTTTCTTAATGTTATTCAAGGGGTGATGGCTCTCTCTTTTGTGTTTTTTTCTTGATAAGAAAGGGGTGATGGCTCTTAAACACTGTTACATTCAGCAGTTTATAATAGTGTGAAATATATTTTTATATCTAATATATATGGCTCAATTATAAAGTAGAGTTATCTTTTGAACCATTTAAATTTAGTATTTTGTGATACTTTTGGACACTTACTTAAGAAAAGATAAATTGCTCGCTTCAAGTTATGATTTGATCTCTAATTTTTTTTTTCATTTGGTGGCTAAAATGTCCCTACACTCTTGATGCAAAATGATCTTTTTTGCTAACAATGATTAACAATTAAAAAAAAAAAAATATTACATTAATTAAACATTGGGTTGAACAAAACCACCCCATACCTGCAAACTGGCCCGCACTTAAATCGTCCTACCTATAGTAGGCTGGTCCAATTGTGGGTTCAACTTGCCCGCTAATATGGCAGGCGGGGGGCGGTTTAGACTTTTTTTGGAGCGGGTTAAACCCAACTCACCTACCATGATTTTTAATATATATATATATTTATAAAACTTGGAGTATGCATGAAATTGTTTATATTTTTAATTCTTGTGTTTGTCTTTTTTTAGCAGACTTGTACTTAATTGATCATTGAAGTGCAATTTTTTTGGTGAATGAATGTTTTTTTAAGTTTTATTTTAAAATTAATCACAAAAATCTATTTTTTATTTTGGAAAAATACTCTTATTAGCTTTTTTATTTAATTAGTTTTGCATCTTTGTTACAAATTTTTTTTTTAGAAATAGCCTGATGAGCCATGTAGGCCAACCCTCAGGCCCTACTCACCATTTATTGGCACACCGCCTGTTTATTTTTGAGTGGTTAGCAATTTCATACGTCCTTAACTTGCTCTTGAAAAACCCGACCCGACCCCACCTATGTGAAATTAGCAATCCGCTCATATGTTTATTCCTAATTAAACATGATTTACTATTAGAAATTAAGAAAACTATATAAAAGAGAAAATTACCCATTGGTCACTTTTTTCATCCATTTACTAACATGACACAAATTCTCTACTCTTAATCAACGTGATACAAACATTAGTTTTATTTGTGTGTCATATTAGTCTATTTTCAAAAATTTATTTCATGTTAGCGTAATGATTTTTAAATTTATGTCATTAGGTACCTTTCCTAAAATAAAAAGTATATAATTCAACTTAAGTGTCTATTCTTTTCAGTTTTAACTATTTTTAGTAAAAAGAATCAAATTGCATCCTTTTAAAAAATTTAGGAACTTTTATACATTAAGTGCATGTTTGGAGAAAGTATTCAATTTCAATTTTACTCAAATACAATACAATTTTACACCAAACACAAATTTTACAACAGTGCTACGAAAACAATTACTATTTAAAACATTTTTAAAACAATCACATCAACTTTTCAATTCTACTATTTATCTCTACTTTTACCAATCACATCAACTTTTCAATTCTAAAATACTTTTCATCCAAACACACATTTCATTCAAATATAAAACAAATACTTTTCAACCAAATACAACATTCAAAAAACAAATTTCATTCAAATACAATCAAAATGCAATGCGTTAACCAAACGCCCCCTAAACTTTTGCAAAACTAATTAAAAAGCTATTATAAACATTCCAAAAAAAAAAAAAAAAAGGGCTTGTGTTTGGGATATCTACTTGAGTTGAAATTTTTGAGTTGGAGTTAAGTTATGTGTTTGATTGATTGGAGTTAAAAAATAAAAAACTTGAAATGTTTTAAAGAAAAAGAAACATGTTGATCTTGTTTTATTTATATCAAAATTCTATATAATTAAAAAAAATATCTTATTTATTATAGACTTTTAAAATGTGAGTTTTAAATTTAAAGTTGAAAATATAAATAATAAAATTAAATTGACTTTTTAAAAGGGGATAAAGTTGAGTTGTGGTTTTTTCAACTTAGAACAAAAACGCCAAACTCATGCAAAACGGTTAAAAATATTGTTGAGTTGCACTGTACAAACGACAACATGACGAACGTTTTTGGAAGGAAAATACCAGATATGGTTCCCTGCAGATGCTTGAGATTGAACGACATATAAATTTCATGTAATTTTTCTCGAACCTTAAAATTTGAGACCATTTTCACCTAAAAAAATCTAGGTTCCTTGAATAAGAAGAAGACCAGAGACAATTGGTCATGAAGCAAAACGAACCTGTCGTTTTCTATCCTGCTTTTCTATCCTGCAAGAACCAACGACCTGCACTTTATCATTCATGTCGTTTAGGATGGAAATATAAACGACACGTAGTTTGGAAAGGAAAGTGAGATACATGTCGTTTTACATTTATGCATAAAAATACGACAGCAATTCGCAATAAATGAAAGAGATACAGCGTCTCTTTCATGTTGAAAGCCTTCATAGGCTATTTTGTGTACGGACAATTTTTAAATTTGATAATTTATTTTTATTCTTTTTTCTTGATAATTTACCCTATGCACTTATGGTTTTTGAAACTATTAGTCCTATTTATTCATATTAACTAAAATTTAGATGGTTTTTTTTAATAAGAATTGCACATTATAGTTAAGGCCATTGTCGGTCATTTCAATACATTTTTTTTTAAGTTTAGGTTTAATTTTTAGTTACGAATGAATTAGGTTCTAGTTTTCAAAGAATTTTATAGTGAAGTCAAGTAAAGATGATAAATAACGCTCTTTTTGAACTATAATATGTAAATAATGTGTAAAAAAATATCTAAATTTTAATGAATTTAAACAAAAAGAACTTGTATATGGTATTTAAAATTATAAATTTAGGAGGTTGATTGTAAAGAAAAAAATTGTGAGCTAAATTATTAAATTCAAAAAGTTCAGGTGTTTACTATTAAAAAAAAAAAAAAGCCAATTTCGTATCATTTTTTCCAGAAAAAAACAAACAACTTAGAATTATATACTAAAAGACGACATATCGTTTATTTATTTTTTCCCAATGATACTATGTCGTTTGTAAGAATTAGAAACGACATCTTGTTAAAAATTTCCCATCAATTTCCCTGGTCATTATTTCCCATCAATTTCCCTGGTCATTAAACGATGAGTCGCTCAAGTATACTGGCCTCAGAAACAATGGTAGCGCTTGTTTTTTTTTTATAGATTGATTTTTCATTTTCAAAAATACAAAAAATGAAAACGATTTCAAAATAACCTTTGTTTATTCAATATTTTCAAAACTATTTCAAAAATATCGTTTTAAATTATATTATTTTTTTAGGTTTTTGAAAACGAAAAAAAGTTGTTTTTATTTTTTATTTTCGTTTTCTCCCTTCATCTCCTCTCTCTCTCTCTCTTTCTCTTTCTATCTGTACAGTATCAGTGATGTTCATGTCTAACTATGGTATTCATCTCCGACAAAGGCTGATGACCATAAGCTAGTGACGATGACGACGGCCTCCTTGTATCAATGACTATCGACTTGTGACCTAAATCTAGCCATCATCGTCGTCTAGAGTTCAAACCACCAATCTCTTTCACCCCTATCGCTCATTGTAAAACTTATCACCAAATTTTTTTTAAATTATGATGAATAATTTATTTTTTATTATTTTTTTAAAATAAAAAATAAATATGTTTTTATAATATATATACTTATAAAATGAGTTTTCAAAATATATAACCAAATAAAATTTTATTTTTATGTTTTTCAGAATATATACTCAGAAAACATGATCAAACACAATTTCAAAAATGATCTCAACATAATTTTCAAAATATTTTTATTTTCAATTTTTTTGAAAATGAAAAACATTTCAAAATCAATACCAAACGACACCAATATATTTTTGGTTGTTTTGATATTATTTTTGAAATGATTTTATGTTTTTTAAAAAAATTATATTTTTGAAAAATTAAAAATGAGAATATTTTGAGAATTATATTGAAATTATTTTTAAAATTATATTTGATGTTATTTTTTATTACCTAAAAAATACAAAAATAAAAAAGATCTGCAACAAATCTCCCTCCCACGGAGATGGCGAGTTCTAACGGCGACGACTGGTGATATCGTGGCTTCGATATGGCCAGATCAAGGCGACAGTGAGCTCGCAGTGGCTAGATCGCGTCAACGGCAAGGTCGCGGAGGCCTCCCAAGGATGAGATTGTGGCAGCCAAATCGCGACAATGGAGCCGTCGTGAGTCCATACTCGCGAGTGAGCCATCGCGAGTCCGTGGTCGCAAGTCCTTTGTTGGAGATGGAGATGGAGATGAAGATGGTGCAGCCTCTTCCTTCACCGTCGAGTAGATCTGGAGCGTCGCTGCGGATCTGTTGGGCAGCCATTGACGCAATCGCAACTGGCGAGTTCGAGGGGGAACCTTCGTCATTGCTATAGTCCGGGTCACCTCCTTTGTCGTCGCTGGAGATGAGGCCGCCGCGAGTTCAAGAGGGAGTGCCATTGCCGGAGACGGAGGCCGTCGCGAGTCTAGGGGTGATCGTCGCCGGAGTTTGCAAAGGGAGAGAGAGAGAAAAATTGAAAATGAAAATAGATAACACCTTTTTTTTCGTTTTTAAAAAATAAAAAATAATAATAGAGTTGAAAAAGAAAATAGAAAATATTTTGCAAATGCATTTTGTGTTTTTAAATTAACCACAAACATTGTTTTCAAAAAGTTTTTGTTTTTTGATGCATTAAAAATTGTGCAGATAATTCTAAAAACAGTATTTTTTTTTAATTTTAGTAAATAAATTTTGACGTTACAAAAATCAATTATACTAAACGTAAAGTTTTATATTTAAATATAATCATTTTCAACAGTATTGCGAAAATAATTATTATTTAAAAGTTTTTTAAAACAATCACATCAACTTTTTAACCTTAACTATTTATCTCTACTTTTACCAATCACATCAACTTTTCAACTCTAAAATACTTTTAATCCAAACACACATTTTATTCAAAGACAAAATAAATACTTTTCAACCAAATACAACACTCAAAAAATAATTGTATTCAAAAGTAATTAAAACGCATTACGTTTACCAAACGCCCTCTTTATTTCCCTTAAAACGAAAATGATATATATTCCGAAGTCGTAAGAATGACAGAAAATGTCATCGACATGTTGTAAAAAAAAAAAAAAACCATACTCGTGCATCTCTTAAAATTTGAAAAATACTTTGGAGTATTAATGATATTAAAACCACAACTAATAAAATATAAATTTCACTCGTGGGTTCTTGTAAATTCATTCTCTGTCAAGTGAGTTCTTTTGGCATTGTTCTTGAAACTATCAACTTGAATAAAATCCAATTAAAAGATATGGCTGGATTGTTACCCTAGAGATTGTTTCAAAAATCCAAGTAAAAATATTAGAAAAAAAACAAACATGCCTATATGACAGGTTGCTTCCACATTTTCCTGTATTTTATCCCCAACTAAATTTTTTTTAATGAAAACTCTCGCCTAGTTTTTGCTCTTGAAATTTTAACATTATGAAATTTATTTAAGAAAAAGTCTTTAAAATGTTTACTTATAAATGGTTAGAGGTATAATTTAATAATAATTTTACACCGACTGAATCAAAAGATTAAGAGTTCAAATCCTCTTAATTAAAAAAAAGTTCACTTATAACCCATGATTTGACTTCCAAAGTTTCAATTAAGTCCCAAATAAACCAAATTTATTAGTTTTTTGAACTCTAAAAAGTACATAAAATTTTAGATTATGAAGTTCATAAAAGAAGAAAGATAGATCTCCCACTCCAAAAAATAAATAAATAATTAAATAAGAAAAAAAAAGATGCAAGAAGATAAGAAAACACAAAAAAAAAATTCAGTTTTATCTTATTTTGAAAATTTAATAAGTTTCACTATTTATAAGTATCAATTAAAACTTAAAAACACAATTTTAAAAGTTTATAATTTTACATATACAAATCCCAATCATATGATTTTTTTATTTAAAGTTGTATGACACAAGATCATATTAATTTTTTTTTTAAACACATTTCAAAATTTTTATACTTCTCCACTCCAAACAATTAATCCAAAGGTACAACTTAAATTCAAGTTAACTCAAAATAAAATTTTGTGACCTAAATTAGTGAAACATACGGAGGCTAAATAAAAAGAAAAGTCAAAGTTTTAAAAAGAAAAAAAATAGTTGCACGGTTTTTGGTTTAAAATTTTGAGTCAAGGCGTGTCCTTTTGAAAAATGAAAAATAAAAATAAAATCTAACTTCGTCATTATTCCTGGTATCCTACAAGATGAGATCCATTGATCATGAGATCCATTCAATCCTTTCAGATTGAATGGAATTAGTCTCTAAAAAAAAGAATAGATTTATCCATAATTTTTTTTTAACAATACTAGATATGAGATTAAGGATGGATTATGAAGATTAGAACTCTTGTTTCCCTCTTCTCAAATATGGATCAAGTTTAAAATTCAAATAGTTTAATTATTAAAAAAAAAAGCTAAAGACACTAATTTTAATATCAACTTTTTAATATCAATCTATATGATATACAAGTTATTGTTATTTTATTGATAAGTGTTTAAAACATTTCTATATCAATTAATTACATCTATTAATAAAAGTATGATATATGAATTGATACCTAAAAAGTTGATATTTGAATTAATATTTCTATCACTACGTAGGAATGTTTAATAAAATCATTACGTTTGCATTACGTTTGAATATAATATATTGAATGTAATTTATATTTAGATGAAAAGTATTTGCATTATATTTGAATGTAATGTATATTTATATGAAAAGTATTTAAATTATATTTAAATAATAAATATATGATATAATGAGTAAAATACAGAGAAAAAAAGAGAGAAAGAGAGTGTGTGATATGATTAATAAAAATTATAAAATAATAAATATATTATATTTAAAATATGATGTGATTAATATTTAAATATAATATTTTAATATTTAGATGAAAATTACGTTATATTCAAATATAATAAAAATATAATACGGCAACTAACAGTGATATTAATTATAAAAGGGATATTAATTATAAAAGTATGGAGGTAAAGGATATTGACATTATAAAAAGAGGGAAAAAATTTTTGACAAAACACGAGGGGTATAGGTGTAATTTTGCATAAAAAAATTGTAAAAACATTCAGAGGCGCGCAAGAAAGATGATAATTCGTTAGAACCGTAACCAACTGTTTCCAAATTTACCAACACCAATCGACAAGTGTTGGGTCACATAAATAATCGTGTCTGAAATTAATACATGAAAAAACTTTCCTGAGAAAAATCTCCACCATTCTCGTACATTTAGAATTTTTGTTTGAATTCTGTTGTTGTTTTCATAATAGGAAGCTTCTTCTTTTAGTCTTTATCTTTATTTCTTTCTGTATCTTAATCATAGCTAAGAAAATCTTAAATAGGCATGTCAGATTCTTCGATTTATCGTTAGATTTAGACAGATATCCATTTTTCCTCTCAAGGGTCCTTTTTTTTTTTTTTTTTTAATGGAGCAATTTCGTCAGATTGGAGAGGCATTAGGAAGTATAAAGGCCTTATTGGTATTCCGAGACAACATTCAAATCAATCGAAAACAATGCATTTTGTTACACGACCTTTTTGCTTCTGCCTATGATTCAATAGCCGAGGAGATGCGAAATAGTCTCCGATTCGAAGAGAAGAACACAAAGTGGAAAATTCTCGAGCAGCCGTTGAGAGATTTGTATGGAATATTCAGAGAAGGAGATGCCTACATTAAGCATTGCTTGGAGAGCAAAGAGTGGTGGGCAAAGGCCATCTCTCTCTATCAAAACTCCGATTGCGTCGAGTTTCACATCCACAACTTGCTTTCTTGCATACCAATCGTTGTTGAAGCAATCGAAAGTGTTGGAGAAATCTCTGGTTCCGATCACGATGAGATGGAAAAGAAGAGACATGTATACTCGAGCAAATACAAGAAAGAGTACAAAGATTGGAGACTTTTTCGGTGGAAATTGGGGAGGCAGTATTTGGTTACTCAGGAATTCTGTGATCGGGTCGTGTCGGTTTGTAGAGAAGATAGATGGAATCTGGTTATCAAAATCCGTGAGAGGAAAATCACAGGATCGACGAAGAACGAGCAGCGTCTGATCGATCTACTTTTCAAAGGCTACGATGGGTCGGGCTTAGGGCCCCTTAACGGGAAGCTATTGCCGAGTTCGGTTCTAGTGGGGTCAAAAGACTACCAAGTGAGAAGAAGATTGGGGAGTGCAAGCCGATACAAAGAGATTCTTTGGTTGGGTGAGAGCTTTGCCTCTAGACACTTTTTTGGTGATGCTGAGCCCCTAATGCCGGAGATTTCCTCGCTATTGTCTCTTTCGCATCCGAATATAGTCAACTTCCTTTGTGGTTTTGCCGACGACGAGAAGAAAGAGTGGTTTTTGATTATGGAGCTGATGAGTAAAGACCTTTCCAGCTACATCAAAGAGACTTGCGGTCTAAGAAAGCGAGTTCCGTTTTCTCTTCCTGTTGCGGTTGATTTGATGCTTCAGATCGCTCGGGGAATGGAGTATCTCAACTCCAAGAAAATCTACCATGGAGATTTGAATCCTTCTAACATACTTGTTAGAGCAAGAGGGAATAATATCTCCTCAGAAGGGAATCATTTGCTAGCAAAAATTTCAGGTTTTGGTTTAAATTCTGTTGGGAAATTTGGACAAAAGAATTCTTCAAGTCAGAATGGCACTCTGCCGTTTATTTGGTATGCACCAGAGGTTTTGGAGGAGCAAGAACACACAGGAACTGCTGAAAGCTTGAAGTACACTGAAAAGTCCGATGTTTACAGCTTCGGAATGGTTTGCTTTGAGCTTTTGACCGGAAAAGTCCCCTTTGAGGATGGTCATCTCCAAGGTGACAAAATGAGTAGAAATATAAGAGCAGGAGAAAGGCCTTTGTTTCCTTTTCAATCACCAAAATTTGTGACTAATTTGACTAAAAAATGTTGGCACACTGACCCTAATCAACGACCGAGCTTCTCATCCATCTGCAGGATTCTTCGCTACATAAAGAGGTTCATAGCAATGAATCCCAACTATAATACTCAACCAGACCCACCAGTGCCATTGCTAGATTATTGTGACATCGAGTCGGGCTTTTTGAGGAGTTTTCCTCACTGGGGTAATTCTGATCAGCATCTGTTAGTGTCACAAATCCCGTTTCATATGTTTGTTTATAGAATTTTGGAGAAGGAGAAAACAACTGCGAACTTTAAAGATAACCCTGAAGAATCTGAAAGTGACACGGCTTCAGTCGGTGGAGATGAAAATGCGATTATGATTGATGATACTTTCCCATCAACACCGGAAAGGAGGCCGCTAGCTTCACCCGATAGCATGAACAAAAGACACTCGTTAAAGTCTTTAGATGCAAAAGCAAATAAACCAGGTTTGCTCCTTGCCCTTTTTAACTGGAAAATTTCTTCATTTTAGATCTAATTAGTACATTAACTTAAAACAATGAAAAATACTAATTATCACCCATGTTGATCATCTTACTGATTAGAAATTGACATATAAGATTATACGGACTCTATATTCTGGTACGTGAGCCCCAGAGTTATATGTGAATATGTGATTCATTGGAAATGTGTGTGATGAAAACATTTGCCAATGATGATGAATAACATTAATTTTTCTTTGCTTCTCATATTCAAAAGGAACAGGTAAGAAGCTGATGTGAACTAGGAAACTAGAGATATTGTATGGTGCATATTGGTGAGTCGAAGAAGCGATTACTTCTGTTCTGTAATGAGTAACAAAATTCCGTGGCTTTTGCACTTACAGGCACGCCAAGAGGACGATCAATAAGGCCGCCGCAAATAAATCCTCCAGGGAGAAGTATGAGAAGAAATTCAGAAAGCCAACTAATGATAATAAGTCCAAGAATAAGAAGAACATCATCTGGTCATGCCTCAGATTCAGAACTCCCTTAGAGGTTTGCCTTACCAAATCATTCTATCCAAAACCCCAGAAGAATCAGCTCAAATCTAAATCTCGAACGACAAGAAAATGGCAGGACGAGTGACAAAGGGGGTAAAAATAGCTTAGCTCAGACTAACTACATGCATTATCATCTTTAAGGAAGAGATCTGCGGTTGTATACAGTATTCATTTCTTTTTGTGTGACAACCAAATACAAATTCAGAAGAATTTTCTCCCATGGTTAGTGAGAGAAATTTAAGACTTAGGCAGATTATTCACGCAACCACGGGAGTACCGTTATCTAGCGTTTTGCATTTATTCAAATGGGAATGCGTTAGCTCAAGGGTTCATAACAAACGCAGACATAAATACAAACTGTGCAAAATCTGACGAAAACGAGGAAGTTCTGTTGGAGCATTCCAAGTCATGAACACTAAATAGCATAAGGCGCTATCACCAGTTCTAATGAACACTAAATTAGTATTGTAGTACTGAGAAACGCAAATGCTAAATAGCACTTGTCTAACTAGCACCATAAGTTTTATGATAATGCTTGTTAGGATCATAAGAGTCTCGTACTAGTACAAGCCAGAAGAGCATAAGGCGCTATCACCAGTTCTAAATAGGAGTGTTCTATGATTCTGCCTCAAAATACTTCGTAGGGCATAAATAAATTCACAAGTCTCCATTGAATTGCAAATACACATATACAAGGTACACAACATTAAGACTAGCTGCTCCAACAAATTCAGCTAAGAATCTCTCTCAAACTTAATCATGTAAGGTTACAAATAGTTAGGTTTTCTATTCTAGAATATGTGCATCGGTGAAGTAACGGCTGGCACGGGACATATCAAAAGACACATCGAAATTAAATGATATTAAAAAAAAAAAAAATTGATCAAAACTTGCTACTGAACCATTGATCATCAAAGTTCCACTGCCAACTGTGGCTTGTGTAAAGCTTGTAGAAGCTGAGACTGAGAGCTAAAGAAACCAACTTGAGGCATTCTTCACAATTCTCTTGTGGGATCAAATCTGGTAGAATCAAGCTGAGTCCAGAGGTAAAATTAAAAAAATTGACTCTTTATGCCGACTAAACCATCCGGCCCAACTACCTCCAGCCCGTTTTAGTGTTGGGTGGTTTTGGGATTTTCAAAAATTTTGTATCTTCCAATCCGCCTACCTCCTACCCGTAAAACCTACCTATGCACAGACCTATATACACCTATTCATAACCTTTACCCGTAAAACCTACCTATACACAGACCAATATACACCTCTTCATTATATTGTTATTTATTAAAAAAAGTTCAAATTTTCTTTTATATCTAACATAAATACCCAAACAAATTAAACAATTTTACAACATTTAGTCTAACATTTTTTATTCCCATTTTTTGAGTTTTTTTTTTTATAATTTATTTATTTGTTAATTATCCATAAAGAGTAATGTTATTATTATAAATATTATTTTAAACGTTAATATATATAAAATATATATATTTCAATTTATTACTTTCGATTTGAACACTTGTGTAAATAACCCAACGTGTCTCATTGGGATCCTAAAATCTTAACCTTTTATTCTTCACTAACTTAGATAAATTAAAAAAAGAATTAATTAATTGGAAATATTCATTTTCCTCAGTTAAACGGGCAAATTTTTAGCTACAAACCTCTCTGAAGGTGTACAAGAAAGAATCACAAGACAGCCAAGATTTTTCCTCATTCCCCCCCCCCCCCCCCCCCCCCCCCCTTAAATATTGTTTTTCCTATTCTAACTAACTAACTTGTCATTTTCTATTTTTTTTCTTTTTTCCAAAAAAAAAAAAAAAAAGAGAGAACTTGTCATTTTCTGGTATCTTCCTACATATGAGTACAAGGATTTTATGGATTAGTTACATTCCATTCTATTGACTGATCGTCCTACATACATTACATTTAAATGAGTGCTATCTCGAATTTTCGTCTCACCCAATAGTGTAATGATATATCACTCGATTTTAAAAATTTCACAACATAAAAAAACACTAAATACTAAAAATGCCTAAGCAAGTTGATGAGCAACAAAAACAATATTATATAACAATCATTCAGACACGAGATGGGTTCTCGGTTTGTATTTTCTGGCAAGGAACTATGAGAAGTGTAAAACTACTACAGGCCTAGCCATTTTCTACTTGTCAACAAATTTGCTATCTAAACCATGATTTAAAAATTCTTGTACATTAACCCTCTTGTTTACTAAAGTAATAATTCAACGAATTAGAGAGTCAGAGGAGAAAAAGTAGCTCATATTGTACCATGGAGTTCATTTCTGAACTCTTTATCTTGTGAAGCATGAAAAAAGGCAGTTTCTGCAGCGACAAAAACATTTATTGGCATACATATCAATTGGAGGAGCTGAAACCTACTCAATAGTCATGTTTTCACAAAGGAAACATAGACGGGAAACAAGGGAAAGCAATTTATAAACATGCTCAACCGGCACTATTAACTTCGGAGAGGGCAAAAAGTAAAGAAATTACCCCTAGTTTACCATCTCTCTATCCCCTTGCCTACAAAAATACCACACCATAAAAATGAATTTGTTGGAGTTCTCCCTCCTTTAGTCTGATATCCTGATTTCCACTCCTAAAATTTCCTTTACCATCTCATATGTAACGAATGCAATTGCAATTGACGGAACTACCTGAGAGATTGAAGCATTGTCAAACAATATCATTTTTTAAGAGCATAGAGGAACACTAAATACAAATTCACTAAAAAATTGACCAGAAAATTCATATTATTTTTTATCAATTAAATTTACCTAATTAAAGGATTCCAAAATAGTTAAAAGTTTAAAATGCATATCTTCTATATGATTACATGATTTCAGAGACCCTAATCTGTGCAACTTTGTCGCAACCAGACTTTGTCATCGCTAAACAAACTCAATTTTTCCATTAAAAAGGAAAAAAAAAAAAAAAAAAAAGGGCTTAAACTTCAATTTTGTATATAAACAGTTAGACATAATCTTTAGCCAAAAACAAAAAAAAAAGGTTAGATTTAAAAACAATAAAAGAAGTAAGTCTCACCTTGACAGAATTGGGAATCAATCCCTTGTACAATGCCCCAAAGCCCTCGTGCCTAACAGTTTTCCTAAAGGCATCAACCATGCCATTATACTCGAGTGGAGCCTTGACCCTTCCATCACCAGTAACAACAGAAGCAGCATTGTTCCAACCCACCATCTGCATTCTCCGCCTAATAACATCAAGAGGGTAAGCTACAGTCTGGCCAACAGTTCCAGCAGCAGCCCCACAAGCTAGCCGCGTTGCCACGCCCAACTCGTTATCTTCAACAAGCCCAAATGGTCTAGCTTTGATTAACCAATCCTTGAGAGATTCATACACAGCAAAGTTGAGACCAACATATGGAACCTACAAGAAACAAAGGGGAAGAAGTTCCAAATAAACAAAAAATAAATGTGGTCATAGCGTCCAAAAGTCGAGGAATGCAAAAAGCAATTGAAAGTAAATGTAGATATAATATGAAGGTAGTGATTCATCTGTAGTACTGAGAGCTCTCTCCCTAAGGATCCTATTCAGGCTCAGTTAATAAAGCCATCAGGTTACCAAGCATGCTTAAGAACGGACACTATATTCCAAAAAATATTAGACAATAGGACACCCTCGCTTAATAAGGGACCACTATGGGGTAACGTCCATTAACAAAGAGCTCTCTTCCTAAGTAGTGCAACTGCACATTAATATGCTCAGTTCAGGGATTGTATCTCAGTTCTGATGTGACTTAAACCAACACTATAACCCATTCAGTGGAATAAATCCAAACCATGGAGGCAAAAGTTCGATTTCACGACTCTGCGAGAAATATATGTGCTTCATCTTCTAGTGTATTTTGACGGAAGCATTTCAAGACCGCATATATTTCATCCTTCTGGTGATGATTCCTGTCCCCTGTAACAAAGACATGAACTTTGCTTTTGATCTCGATCCAACTACAACCAGGAATCCTCTTCATTCCCTTTTCTTTCATTTCTTTTCTTACTATTGAAACGTTCTGCCATCTACCAGCTGCAGAATGTGCATTTGACAGCATGACATATGAAGACACATCCCCAGGATCCAGAGCCAAGATTTTGTGTGCTGCCAACCCCCCTAAATGCACGTTAGAGTGGATCATGCAGCCTCCAAGTAACGCTTTCCAAAACCCAACTCCTGGATCAAATGGCAAATCATGAATGAACTCCTTGGCTTGTCTAAAACATCCAGAGCGTGAGAGTAGATCAACCATACAAGCATAGTGCTCTGATTTTAGCAAGCTGGAGTTCTCAATTCTTGCCCTACTAAAGTATGAATAACCTTCATCAACAAGGCCAGCATGATTACAGGCCCACAATAAGCCTAGAACTGTAATAGAATTAGGTAGACAACCTGATGCGTTCATTCTTTCAAAAAAGCTGACAGCTTCATGCCCTCTGCCATTTTGAGCATAACCACAAATCACGGCATTCCAAGATACAATGCTTCTTT
Organism: Antiaris toxicaria; assembly: GCA_035233585.1. NCBI lineage: Eukaryota > Viridiplantae > Streptophyta > Magnoliopsida > Rosales > Moraceae > Antiaris > Antiaris toxicaria. The sequence goes on from CP141161.1 coordinate 13,778,399, forward strand.
CCCTAAGCTTACTGAAAGCCAAGAGGCTATCTTCCATGCTTCCACATTTTGCATAAAAGCTTACAAGCGAGTTGCCAACAAACACATCAGGCTTACCCAGGAACTTCACAGCACAAGCATGAAAGCTTCTGCCTATTCCAAGAGCTGCAACATTAGCAGCAGCAGTGATTGCACAAGGAAAAGTAGACTGATTAGGTATCAATCCTTCTCTAAGCAGGTCAACAAAAAGATTCAAAGCCTCTTCATTGTGGCCTGTCTGGCTGAACCCACCAATCATTGCATTCCATGAAATGATATTTCTCTCGGGCATCAATCTGAAAAGCTGATGAGCATCTTCAATCCTGTCCTTTTTTAGGTACCCACTTATCAAAGTTGTGTAAGAAACAACATTGGGAACTCGTGTATCTTCAAAAGCTTTATGTGCATCCTCAATCACGCCCAACTTACAGTATAAGTCCAAAAGTGCACTTCCCACAAAGACATTTTTATGCAAACCCATCTTTGTTGCACATGCATGAAGTTGCTTGCCTCCATGAATATCCCTATGAGCAGTTGATGAGCAAACTAGAGTGCCAAATGTAAACTCGTTGGGTCTGATATTTGATGCAAGCATTCTTGAAAAGAGAGAGACAGCTTCTCCATGGCGGTTCCCCCGGACAAATCGCCCAATTATAGCAGTGGCAGATACCACGCTTAGATCAGATGCATTGGTGAACCATTGAAAAGCATCTAAATATTCATTCGATCTAGAACAAGGGGAAACAACTTCTGATTGAATTTGCGTAGATCGCGTTGCTAGTCTAAAGGCACCACATCTTGTTTTCTGGTTCTCAATGGGATGGGAAGATGCAGACGAGTAAGTTTTCTTCCAAATGAGCTGGGAAAATGAAAGGGGTTTCATGTGTGAGTTTGGGTGGGTACTCTGGATCTTGGGGGCTGAATTCAATAAGTCTGATGCCAGCATTACTCTATTCACCACAAACAAAAGATATCTGATTTTGTAACTTAATGAAGGAAAAGAACTAAACCAAGAACAAGATTGAGGAAACAAATATGCAAATAGAAACACGAAAACGAAATATCAGATGCTTTACTTCCAGACATAACCAGTGGAAAACATGACAAATTCTACAATACACTATTACCAATTATGCGTTGACTTACTCCTTATAGCTTTTGATCCTTTCTGACTTTTACACTCATTAGCTGATAAAACGTTTATGATTATAATAACAAACAAAAAAAAATTTCTTACTACTCCAATAACTGAGGGAAGCCAGCCTTTGTACAAAGCACGGGGACCCTCCTCTCTAAGCACAGTTGATAGAGCATGAAACATTCCCCTGTACTGATATGGGGACTTCTCTGTCTGTGTAGTTGCAAAGGAAAGAAAATCAAAATCAAGTGAAATGTAATACTACAAAATTATAACTCCCTATTAACGATGGATCAAAAAATTAACTCACATCAAAAAAGTTTTCATGTGGCAAGAAAACGTATAAAATAAACCTTGATAGAAAACTTATCTTATATGTACTGAAAACATATTTTCCCTTAAAAAAAAGGAATGAAGGAACCATAATTAGTACCTGCACAGTTATCCTTCCTCGAACCATGTCCATTGGGTATGTTGCAGACATGGCAATAATACCGGCACAGGCTCCAGCTCCAAGTCGTAAGAGAGGAGTTAGTTGAGCATCCTCTGTAAATAGAATGTAAGACAAGACGACTTAGATGATACTATATTCCTATGTAACACATTTTTTCAATTTTGATGTCTGAAATTCAAGATGCAAAAGGATAATTCTACTACGTCAACATCATCTCCAACAAATTATGTTCTAGTATAAACTCGGCAAACAACAGCAGGTGTTAAAAACGCTGATCTAACTGCTTTTCATATTGGACGCTACAGATTGAGGACGTGGAAAAATAAAATATGAATTCAACTTCTAGCTGAACTTTGAAAATGCTATGGCATATTTAAACGAAGAGAGAATCCAGAAAAAATTTAGAATCAGCCTAACAACATTTTCAATGCAAGTAATGTGTCAAAAGCTAACCTACGTTCCTAGAAAACATTTAAACTACTAGAACTAAATACTGAACAATGAAAGCATCAAGACATGACATGCTAAAGCTCAACATACCATTGCCAGTTTGTTGCTGATATAGAAGTAATATTCCCCTGTGAAAATGATAGCAAAGAGTGATCATCGAAAGGGAGAAAGAGATGAAAATCAATGATGTAAAAGCGGTTGCATTCACTACTCATAAGTAGAGTAACCACAAGATATACAGGAAAATATATCAGAGATCAACAATTCAACACTATAGCTAAACCTAGTAAATATTTTCTAGTATTATGGAAAATATGCACACATTGCATTCCCTTCTTTCTATGCTTAAACCTTTTATAAACAGTAGAATCATAAAGAACCTCTCTTTTCCAGACACAAAAATAAAATCTTTAAATGTATAAATGGTTCTGACTCCAGTTTATTGCTCCATATAAGTTTATAAGCATGTATCTTAAAGCCATCCACAAAGTAGTTTCCTGGAACAAAATAATAACTGCCCATCTTTGATGAATCAATACAACACTAGCCTCACAATGATGATTGAAAATTCCTCAAAAAGAAAAAAGGATGACTTAAAAATTTGGTTCCCATACTTAAAATTATGCATGCCTAAACCTACAAAGCACATTCTTATTAAGTTAAAGGACTTGGCACCCCAAAAAAATTCAGTTTCACAACATTAGCCAGTAACTAAAGACACAAACTGACAAGAATATCATACTGAAGTAAAGAACATAACATTGAAATTTGAAGATAACATACTTAGAAGCTTGCTCATAGCTGAAAAACTTGACAGCAGAGTTTGGGACAATACGGGCACAATTGGTTCCATTTCCTTTAAATAATCCACGGAAACCTTCAGTTCTCCAGATATATTTTAACCCTTGAATTGTTCCACTGTATTTTATGTTATGGGGATTCTGAACCTGAGGAGCATAGGAGCGATCCACACATTGTGTATATAAATGTGAGCGTACAAAATAAAGAGAGATATTTTGCATCTGCATATATATATATCTGTGTATGTATGAATGTAATATCTATACTCTACTAAAGAAATGAACCTGAAGCAATATCTTCAGACGTTCTAAAGGAGCAACAGCAGTGCGAGACCTGCATGGGCATTAGAGAAAATACTCAAAAGGTGAACTGAATGGTTTCCTTCAATTTCTCAAGAAAAAAATATAAATAGTTGCCTTCAACACCAAAAGACACGAATCCAAGTAAATATCACATCTAAAACAGTACCCAAAAAATAAAAATAAAATACAGCATTATACTTTCGGCTGTTAGAGCAACCAGTTCATAGTAAAAGTTAAAGTTCAACCCAATTATGGAATTTTAAAATCTCAGCTTGGAAAACGTTTTCTTCAAAACCCAAAAAAATGGAAAATTAAAAACTTTCATTAGCAAGTCAAACAGCAACCGAATCCAACTATACAAAAAGGCATCTTAATTAACATCTATCACCCAAAATTCAACAAGATGAAATAAACCCTAAACCCTAAACCAAAGAACCAAACGAAAACCCCTTTCCAATTTCCATTCTGATAAAATTAAGGAAATAAATTTCCCGGGGACAATGTTGCCGCAAAAATTACCAAAAGAAACTCCACATGTTCTCCTCATAGCCACAATCAACAAATAAAACCGAAATGAACAAAAAAATGAAAACTTCGGCTCGATTTTCCGCGGGAGAAGCAAAAAATAAAGATAAAAAAAGCAAATTTTCATCAACGAACAAAGCGAGAAAAAGTCACAAAGACCGGAACTTACACTCCTCCGGCGACTCCACCGGCGACGAGAGACTTGCAAATACTGAGGACGGCATAGTTCGGCGCCTTCACCACACTCTCCCGAGCTCTGGCCAGCTTGGCCTCCTCGGCCAGATTGACGATCGTCGAGACCGCAGACTCACTCTGCTTGACGTCCTCCGAAGCCATTTCCAATTCCAACTTTTCTCAATCCTAGGTAATCGGAATACCTGATCTGAGCTTTCTGGCGATGATTCCGAAGATTGAATGGGGGTATCGAGAACTCCGGCGATTCCTATCGGAAAGCGTGGCCCTTCCGCATTCCCTTCCTCACCGGAGGGCTGTCGGCGGTGTACGGCGGCGGCGAGAAGAAGAAGTGAAAGCGAGGGCAAAGGGCGAGACTTCTAGAGAGGCCTGACGGCGTGGATTATTAGGTGAGGATTTACATATATGTATAAATATGGACACCGAAGAGAGAGAGAGAGAGAGAGAGTTGGGCATAGTTTTGTCGTACTCGCGAGTGTATGGTGAAGCAAAGACGCCGAAGCAGGTGTGCACGTGTGACAGCGAAAGTGGATCCGCAACTTTGTGGCGTGCGAGGGCTCAACCGGACACTTGTAAAAAAAATTAACATGAACTCATTTCATTTTTTGCCCGTGGTTCTTATAATTTTATCCATTAAATTTAAAAATCAACAAAAATATTTTTTAAATTATAAAATATTATTATATTTATTTTTATTAGACAAACAGATGGAATATTTCATTAAATTTTTATATTTTTATAATATTTTTCTTAAATTTTGAGGATTATTATTTATATTACTTAAATTTTAAATTAATAATAAAAATACCTTTAAAACTTTAAGTGATTGATAAAAACACATATTTTTTTTAATGACTTTAATTTTAAAAGTAAATTTTATAAACATATTAATTATTTTTAGATTTCAAGGATTAATTTTCAAATATAATAAAGTTTAAAGGTAAAAATAAAGTTGTTCCAAGTTTTACGTAGTCAAAATATTAAAGATGGCTATTTTTTTAAGGTTTGAGAGGTATTAATATCAACATTCAATGTTCAGATGAGTAAAGTTATAAGAGTATTTTGAAGTTTAAGAATAAAAATATAATATTTCATTCATTTAATTGATAGAGGAAATAAATATGATAACAATTCATAAGTCATAAAGTATTTCTATCAATTTCAAAAGTTTAGAGAGTAAAGTTAACAGACCAAAATTCAAGAAAAAAAATGAAATTTATCTAAATAATAGTAAAAGATGTGTTTTAAATTATCAATTTAAGACTTGTTTTGGGCATTATTTATAAAGTTTTTTAAAGTATTTTTTTCTTATTAAAATTTATTCTTATTGCTCGATTCACTTTTCAAACCTATAATTCAAACAGAAATAATTTTATCACCCCTTTGACATGCTATTTAAAAATAATTTTAGGAATTCTCTCTTATGATGCGCTTGAATTGTTGTTTTGAAACTTGTTTTGGGCCATTTCATAAAGTTTTATAAATTTTTTTCTCTAACAAAAATTTAAATTTTATGTTCTGTTCACTTTTTAAACCAGTAATGAGACTTTTTTTTTTTTTCAATCATCCCTTCAACATGATACTTATATTAAACTATCAAACATGTATGATGTGCCTCATAATCTATAACATTCATTAAAAAAAAAAAATAAAACTTTACAATTTTTTGGACATAATTGCTTCATAATCGTTTGACACTTAAGATTACTTTTAATATTCATGGCTGCAAATAAGTTAGTTGATATAGTCAAATATTTTTTTGTGTTTTCTTTTGTGAATCGTTGCTCGTAAGCATGAAAATATAAGCAAAAAAATAGTTTAAAAAAATAGAGACAAAAAAAAAAAAAGATAAAAAATCTACCTACTTTTATCTATTGTAAAAACATGAATGCAACTTTTGTCCTTTTCTTAATATTTGTCACTTGACTGTTACATCATTATCATGTGACAGTCACATAATCATCACATAGTAAATGACGTGGTTGTCATATGGTGTCATGTGACTTTATTTTTTATTTTTGCACACACTTATTTGCCTATTTTATATGCATGAAAAACACGTTACTCAACAAGTTTAATTCAAAAGAACTTTAGTTATATGACTGATTTTCCCACTAGGTGAGTTGGAATTGCCCTTAACAAAAAAACATTCACGAATTATTGTCTTATTTATAATAGTTTCAATTCTTTTAACCTTTAGTTAAAGAGAGTTCGGGGGTGGGGGGAACCACAAATTTCTTATAAGTTTTACAAAGAAGCCGTTAACATTATTAAGGCTCACTTAACAGAATTTTTGATTTTGCTTTTTTTTTTTCATTGGTAAAAAAAAAGGTAAACTCTAGCTTTCTAATAAGTGCTTATAATCACATTTTTAGAAAGAGCTTAATAGGTTAAAATAGTTTTTACTCATACTCATTATAATTTCGTCAGATATCCTGAAAGTGGATAAAATCAAAACCAAAAGGAGTCATCTTTCACAGTCTAAGCCCCTACTCAATAAGACTCGACTCCTAAGAAAGCATAGGAGGGGGGCGGGCCGGCGGGGGGCACAAATTTCTTATAAGTTTTACAAAGAAGCCGTTAACATTATGGAGGCCACTTAACAGAATTTTTGCTTTTGCTTTTGTTTTTTATCGATAAAAAAAAGGTAAACTCTAGCTTTCTAATAGGTGTTTATAATCACATTTTTAGAGAGAGTTTAATGGGTTAAAATAGTTTTTACTCATACTCATTATAATTTCGTCAGATGTCCTGAAAGTGGATAGAACCAAAACCAAAAGGAGTCATCTTTTACAGTCTAAGCCCCTACTCAATAAGACTCAACTCTCAAGAAAGCATCTCATTGTAGAAATTAGGGACCGGAAAAAAATCCATAACGCCGAGTTTCTGACAAAAAATGATCTATTCTCCCTTCCAACACTAGCCGTAGCATCTTTCCTTATCGTACTAGTTTAGTTTCTAAGGCCACTAAAGGTTCTATAACTACAGAGTTTTCTTCCCCCTAACCCTATAGGAGAATCAGAGGTAGAAGGAAGCCCTTGCGTACGTTGTTATAGCAAAGAGGACTTAAAGGGGTATGGCGCTCTTTTGAGCAACTTTACAAAAAATTAAAATAAATGATCTCCTAGTAATTCGATTTGCTATGGGGATCAAGAGCTTTAACTTCTTTCCTCTCTTGTGGGTTAAAGGATGCCGAAGGTCCTCGATAGTTGACGAAGATGGATTTGGTGAGGAGCATTTTACTGTACTTCAACATAACCAGCATCTAGTCTTTAGAAAAGCAATTATTGGAGCCAATGTATGAGGCACAGAAGGATAGATGGTATTTTCTACTAAACAAAAAAATGTTCAAAATCAATTTATAATTGTATTGAAACTCTTATCAAATTTAAAATGCACTTAAAAGAGTTTTTTTTTTTAAATAGTATTCATGGCTTTAATTAGAAATCCTTCCAGAGAGTTAACACTCATTTAACAAATCATCGTACAAATATAGAAACAATTTTTAGATTCATAAAACTAAAAATATCTTCTAGAAAATTCTGACTAATAGATCCATGGACTATGTAACGAGGATATTACATTTACAGTGGATCCTATGAATGTTGGGTCAACAAAAAGAAAAAAAAAATGAAAGTGAATTTTGGCAATTTTTTTTCCTAATAACTTCTTGTACATAAGATGTGAATTTGAAGTAAGAGATTTTTCTTAAAAAATAAAAAATAAAATAAAAGACGTGTTATCGAATATTAAATCCTGTAAATAAAAAATTAAAATTATAAATTCAATTAAATCTATAGTCCCTACTTAGCACTTGTACATACTATTTTAGATTCAAAAAATTCATTTCATTTAAAATCTAAATGCAATTTTTAACTTTTTTTAAAGGCATTATATTCTTTTTTTTTTTCTCAAGCACACATCTATTTTAAATTTTCATTTCAAAATTAAATTTTTTCATTTTGAAATGGTGAATCAAAAAGGCTTAAAGTCCTACTCACTATCCCTTTCATATGCAATAAGACCAAAGAGTTTTATAGACTGTTTGGCACTTAAATTCATACCCATGTTTTAAACTTTGTTTTTTTATTTTTTATACATTTTTTGCCATCTTGTTTTCCTTACGAAAGTTGAAATTTATTATATAAAGAATGTGTTTTAATCAAACCGCCGCTAAGGTTCGAAGTACGAGCTAGGTGGATTGTGCCAAGTATCAGTGAGGTTTATGAACCAACAACATCCTTTTTCACGTTATTTTGTTTTTTTGGACAATAGTTATTTAACTGATTTGAAAATTCCCTTTTATGAAATATCATTAATTAGTAAAGGCCTTGTTAACACTTACGATTTCAGCAATACATAAAAGATCATCTTCAAGTCAAAAATATTCTTCATTTAAAACAAAGATAAATTTTGTCAATGTATGAGCAGCCACATTACTTTGAAGAAAGATATGACTACAAGTGTTACCATTGGCTTCCTCCATCAAAATCTCGACATTGTTGATAATTAAACCCTCTGAACAGAAAGAAAAAGCATCATTAACCATCCTAACTGCATTGCTAGATTTGCTTTTGAGAGAAACTAAGATCATTTTTAGGGGATTGATTGTCAAGAAAAAAGTTCAAGAATTCAATTGTAAAATTCAAAAAGTTTAAGGGGTGTTCATGCAAAACAACCCTTTTCTTTTGCTAAAAATAGCCTTTCCCCAGCGCCAAGCATTGACAAACTAAAGGGGAAAAAGAGCCAGGCAATTTGGTCCCTCAATGCGATGCCCCCGTTGGTGGGGTTAGCCTCATGTTTTGGCGAGATGGAAGGGAAGGGAATTAGGATTTTAGATGCTGGTTTTAAATGCGTCAGATATCCGGTGGCTCTGCAACTTTGCAGTTTCGATCCCTCGTCGTGGCAGTGTTGGAAGTAAGAGAAGTGGATGGAAGGGTGTTCAACATCAAAGGTCAACAGAGGTGGTCTGCGAATCAAGGGTTTCATTAATGGTGTAGTGAAAAATGCTTGAATTTTGAGTGTGCGCATTTCAGTATTAGCTATGGCGGTGCATTGATCTCTCTTACTAACAAGATGTTGCTTTCTGACCTCCTAGGTCGTGTTGGTCTCGACTTCCCACCACTGATATTATCCATAGAGTTGTGGCTGTCTTTCTCGCTCTCTCTCTGTTGTGTGTTGGTTGTTTTCTTTATATTAAAATGCTGTTGTTTCTGCCACGCTGGTGATACATTTTTGTTGTTGTGATTTTATTGTTATTTTTGTTCGATAATAATGGATATGGTCTCCCTACTCTTTAATTTTAGTTGTGTGTCTAATTTTGTTAAAGTTAGTTCTTTAAGGGGTTGGTGTAACTTTTGTGCTATAGGTTTCATAGTCTTAATTCATCGGAATTCTCCATTGACTATAGAGATGTTGATTGAAAATACCATATGTATGCCTAATAGTTAGTGTGCCTTTTTGGTTTCCAACTATTTAAATACAATGCACATTTTATTCTTTTATGTTTTTTTTTTTAGAAATTATCAATAAAATTGAATTATAGTTAAGTTTAAACTCGGTTGAGTTATAAGTTAGTTTGAGTCAATGTTGATGTCCTTCCCGATTTAAAATACAATTACCCTTAAAAAAAATGATTATATGAAATGCTTGATGAGATTGATTGAGAAACTAAGGATGATCATGGAGGTGAGCAAGATGATGAGGCCTTCAATCTTGTAGATGAACCTAATGATAATGCAAGTATTGGCTGTACTAGTGCATAATCAACTTCAACACCCTCAGGAAGGAAAAGAGAAAGAGGTCCAACAGTGGAGATGTGTTGGTTGATGCTTTAATTATTACAGTAAAGCAGTTTTCTAGCATGTATGCAATATTGGCTAGTGAGAATATGGTGAATTACAAATTGCTTTCAATATGAGATTAAGGGTGCTGCAATGAGGATAAAGGTGTTTGACGAACTGAAAAAGGTGCATGAATATTTTCCCCAAAAAAAAAAAATGGTGGACGGATTAACAAATGCACAACGAATACGAGTTGGACAACTTCTTGTCCAAAACCATGACGACACCATTTTTTTTCTTCATGTTGGATGAAGAATTCAAGTTGGAGTTTCTTCTATCCCTTTTGGAATGAGTTAGATTGAAACTTTTGATAGTCTGATTAGAAGCTCTTGTTTGGGTATATGGTCTTTTGATTGGAACTTTTGTTATTACGTGTGGCAACTCTTGTTTTTTTAAGTATGTGGTTTTATATCTGGAACTTTTATGATGAAATGTTTAAAAATATTCTAGAGAATTTGGTATTAGTTTAGACTTTTGTAAGTACATTCTGTTTGTTAGAATATATCATATTTTTATTATTACTTGTTTTTTATTATTATAAGTTTCCTACTTCTAACACTTAAGGGCCATTTAGTCTTTTTATATTTTTTAAGGAAAGTTTATATAAACCATTTTTTGATATATTTTATTATTATTGATTGCAATAAGAAACCCTAGTTTTTTTTCCTCTTAAATTGTGTTCCCGATTTTGACATGACATCAAAGTTTTTATTTTATGAATTTTGATCTTGTTGCAGAATATTTGTTTTTAGCTATAGTCTTTTGTAGATTGTCCGTACAATTTCATATAATCACCCCTGTACAGTTTTGTGCAATGGTTGGTATAGTTTTGATATATTGTCTATATAGGTTTTGTACTATCAAACATACAATCATGATCATCGCTGTATAATCATTCAATCATTCGTATAGTTTTTTATACATCATTCATACAGTTTTCACAAATCTATATTTTTTTGATCGTTCGTATAATCATCTTTGTCCATACAAGCATTTCCTTCTTTTCTGCTTCACTTTCAGTTCCATTTGCTTGCTTCCACACATTTTGTTTGGATTCTATTTAATTCTATTTTTCAGTGTTTTAATTATTTGGTGTTTATTTATTAGTTTTATTATTACATAATGGTTGGAGAGATATGTCTTAAGTCTCATGCAGACAAGGGAATCATCAGAACATCTACTACATCTATTTTTCTAACACTACAAGGGTCATCAACTAATAATCAAAGTAGGATGAATTCCAAGGTTTCTCCCAATGAGTATGCTTTTTATAAGCAAAAAGGTCATTAGAAGGCTTAGTATCCTTTATTGTTAAATAAAAGCAAACAACAACAATCCAAACAGTAATAACAACGACCTCAACAATCACAATGAGCTCAGTAATAGCAATAGCTATCACTGCCATCATAGACTCCTTCATAGAATTTCGGTAACCAATTACTATAGCGAACATACATACCACCTCAGCCTAATACTACAATGGCTGCATCGTTTTTAGATCCATTTATGTTTTAACTTTTTTAAAAGTTCCTTACTACACAGCCACATGCTATATCTAATTCATCTCATATAAGTCTATCTTCCTCTAATCTTTTTAGAATATTTTCCTCTTTGTGGGTATTAGACTCTGTGCTTCTCATCATATATTATCTGATCTATCAGTTTCAGAGTCTTTTGCTTCCGTCTACTTCATCCTTACAGTTGCGTGTGTACTTTGATACTGATTGGACTAGTAATCTTATAGATCGTAAGTCCACCATTGGCTTCTATATATATATATATATTTTTTGGTGTTTGTCTTGTTTGTTAGAAAAGTAAGAAGCAAGATATCATTTCTACGTCCTCCATAGAAGCAGAATATCATGCCATAGCCTCTACTACTTATGAGATAGTTTGGTTACATTAGTTGCTTACAAATATTAGTGTTTTTTTTATTATCATCGTACTCTATTATATTGTGACAATAAGAGTGCTATTCAAATTATACGTAATTCAATATTTCATGGGCGGACCAAACATATTGAGATTAATTGTCATGTCACTTGACATCATTATCAGCGTGGCAACATCACATTGCCTTTCATTTCTTCTTTCGTGTAGATTACTAACATGTTTATTAAGGTGCACTCCACTTTACGTTTTTGTTTTTTATTTGAAAAACTCTCAATGCTTCTTTCTTGCTGCAGTATCATGAATTTGAGGGAGATGTTAGAATATATCTTATGTTTATTATTATTTGTTTTTTATTTTAATAGGTTTTCCATTTTTAACATTTAAGGGCAGTTTAGTCTTGTTATTTTTTTTGGAAAGTCTATATAAATCTTTTTTTAATGTATATTTATTATTATTGATTGTAATAAGAAACTCTAATTTTTTTATTCTTAATTGTGTTCTTGGTTTTCATATTATCGATACTAATGAAAACAATTACGAATATTTTGTAAGCAATATATATATATATTTTACATATTAAGTTTTATTTATGTAAATATATTTGTATTTTGTAGTAAATTTTTTGCAACGTTTTTCTTTTCAATGGAATGAATAATTTTTCTCAATTTTACATTACATGTTTGGAAAAATTTGTAATAAAGAAACATTTTTCTTTAAACAAATATGAAAACATTTTTATAAAAATATTTTATATCATTCTTATGCATAACCAAACACCGTATTGTATTATTCCAGAGAATCTGAGAGAAGATTTCTATACGTAACCAAACATGACAGCGTAACCTTCCTAGAATTATATTACCTCTTTTACTTTTCCAATAATCTGACTTTTAATGATTACTGCATGCCAAACGCCCCTTGATAAAAATAAACATTGGTTCCTCCGTTTCATTATTTCTGGACAAAATAACAAATGAGCGAAAAAGAAGAGATCACTCCAACAAGTATAAGGACTCCACTTATAACCCATATATCATTAAAAAAGGAAAATGCTGTGTTTTAGCTTTAACTTGAGGAGAGTGTTTAGTTGCTATTTTAACATTGTTCCCAATTAACGAAAAATTTGATCGCAAATAAGGATTTTATAACTATTTTAAAAATACATAGGGATTGATTTATCATTTTTAAGTTAAAAAATGTGTAATACTTTTACAATTTTCTTTTGTATAATTTACAATAAAAAGTTCTTTTTTTTTTGGGGTAAAAACAGTGAAAAAGGGCTAAAGATTATTAACAAACTAATAAATCATTGGGTAAAAGGATTAAATATATTTAGATACATTCACTCATTATAATAAAATTATTTCACAAATACTTGATCTGAAACATCCCTTATCGTCCCCATAATTATTATTGTCAATTTGTATACACAATGATAATATGTACTTTTTTCTTCTATAATCTTCTGATTATTATTTTTTTTTTGTATTGATACTTTGTAAATTTATCGTAAAATTACAATTTACATCTTAAATTTTTAAATTTGATAATTTTCACCCTAAATTTATAAATTTATAGTAATTTACATTCTATTGGTAAACAATATTGTTTTTTAATAAAAATTAATACTTTACTTGTATATAATTTGTTAATCAAGAGCATATAATTTATTTTTTAATTAATATTAATCTAAATTTATATTTATGATAAAATTAATTCAAACTTTTCTATTTTGATAAAACTTAATTAAAGATTTTAATTTTTTAAATTAATATATAAAAATAATTGATATAATATGAATTAACAATTTATGTATATATTACATGTTAATTTTCTTTAAAAAATTAATATTATTATCAATAAAATATAAATTATTATATATTTATTAATTTACGATACAAATTATTAAAATTAAAGATTTGATGTAAATTATATCTTTCTGATAATAAATTTAAGATACATTAGTCAGCTTGCTTTTTTTTTTTTGGAGTGGGGGGGGGGGGGGGGGTTGTTGTTGGAAATCTTTGTTGGAATCTCTTCTTTATTCATTTAGGGGGCATTTGGTAAACGCATTGCATTTTGATTGTATTTGAATTAAATTTATTTTTTAAATATTGTATTTGGTTGAAAAGTATTTGTTTTGTATTTGAATGAAATGTGTGTTTGGATGAAAAGTATTTTAGAGTTGAAAAGTTGATGTGATTGGTAAAAGTAGAGATAAATAGTAAAGTTGAAAAGTTGATGTGATTGTTTTAAAAATGTTTTGAATAGTAATTGTTTTCGTAACACTTTTGTAAAATTTATATTTGATGTAAAATTATATTGTATTTGAATGAAGTTAAAATGAAATACTTTTGCCAAATGCTTCTTATTGCCTGGAAATAAAACATAAGCTTTTCATCACGTGATAATCAATGCAATTAAATAGTGTTTTTAGTGTAGGCCGTTTTAGACTCTGGTGTCAGTCCCCTGGGCTGGATATTATTGACTCCCATGTGGCACCCTTTTTTTTTTTTTTTCAATTTTTATAATAACACTATATATTTGCAGAACAAACACATGGTTTTTCTTCTTCTTTATTTTTTATTTTATTTTATTTTCTCGACAAAGCTTATCTAGAGGTAATTTTTTTAATTATTAGACTAATTTTTTTAGTGATCTGATTTTGAATGTTCAGTTTAAACATTTGCATTGCAACAAACAGGACTATTTCTAGACCCTACCAAATATTTTGCCCCTTTTTTATGCAAAGAAGTGCTACTAACTCTTTTTTTTTTTTTTTTTTGTAGAAAGTTTTTTGTCGATTTGTAAAAAATAGTGTTTATATTAAAAAAAAAAAAAAAAGGAAACGACCATCTTCATTTGGTAGTCAAAAGCAGCATTTCGTCACTGATATGTTGCAGGGTTGAAATGACGAAAATTTCTATAAATAGAAATGTGTCAGTAAGATTTGGCGTCTTTTTAATTTGTTGACAATTGAAGAATTTCCGTGCAAGGTTTTCCCAACATTCTCGCTTATCAGTTTGGTCTTTACAAGTGTGAGAACCTCAACAGTAATAGGATTTTCTCACTGTCACAATGCTCGTACTTTTGGGCTTCACACAGGAATGCCAAAGATCCACGGCTCGGATTTATTTATGCCATGAGAAAGAAGTTTTTTCAGACATTGTCACTCCATGTCATGTTACTATATTTAGAGTATCAAATATACTATTAAGTAAGCTATCGATAACCGCCATGATATCAACTGATAACTGTCGGCATCCACCATGATACCGACTAGTAATATTGATATCGGTCACCAACTAGTAACCATTGTGATATCAATCAGCCGATGATTATTGACCAACATACACCGTGATACCAATTGATAACTATTGGTATCCAATGGATTTACAATATATATATATATGATTCACTAAAATTGCAAAAAATAAAAAATAAAACACAGAGTCACTAATAATTTGCCTAGCCTATATCTTGTCTTGATGGACACGTTTTTTCTCCAGCTATAGTGTGACAGAAGGTGGCTTGAATAGGTTTTCTCGACTTTCCACAAAATCTGGTTGGGGCAATTTTACCATGATTCATTAGTGGCGTCGCTGGTGGAAGGTCGAGGGGAGGGGAGGGGAGGGAGGGGTGATTTTGCTAGTGGAAGGCTAGGGGAGGGGGATCACCGGTGGAAGGTTAGGTTTTTATTATTATTATTATTATTTCTTAGTCTATTGTCTCATTGAGCTCAAGTGTATTATAATTATTATACATAAGTAATATATCAGTCCTTGAAAATTTATAGGAGGATTTAAAAATGATCCCTATCAATAAGTATTCTAAAAGGGTACCTACCACATATTCATTCATTTAAATTATTTTAAACTGTAGTTTTTAGCTCAACGTGTTATTTTGCTGTAATTCTATTATAGTGTGATTAAAATTGAAGGTTGCTTTTCGCTGTTTTGTTGTTTTCCCATTTTATGTTGTTTTAGCTTTTGTTGTCTTCAAATCGCTCTTTCTTGGTTAGCGTTGTTTTATGAAGTATTTGTCATTTTTAAAGAAGTGGTCGTTTTCATAATATGAAAGTGTTTAATTAAGTTTTGTTGTTCTGTAACTTTATATCATTGTAATGTTTTCTTTTCCAGTTATTATCGTTTTGTTTTTCAAGACATTAATGATGTTTTCAATTATTATGGCCTGTCAAAAGTTGTTTTTATACAAATGTTCTTGTTCTATTGAGGTTATTTTCGTTTCTCCTAGTGATGATGCTCAACAAGTTATCTATCTATTTATTTATTTTTTCGTAGTTTCGCTTGTAAAGCCAACGTTGCCTTATATTTGATTTCCATTTTTTCTAATCATATTGTTGAGGTCAAAATTTTTTTTTTCACAGTATATGTGTTCTCTTGGATTGTCCAAATACTAAAAATGAATCCAAACAACTCCATAATAAGCTAAATTGACTCATCAGAGAGCTAGTTTCATGGGTCGATACCACAAGTCAATACGTGATCTTAGCCAACGAATTAACGAAGAATATTCTTGAGATCTCCCTTATTTGAAGTATAGACAATTAGATCAGCCAAATAGGAATGAAATCAACTAAGTCAACCCATGGAAGGCAACCAAGGAAAATTCATCAGTCGACCCCAATCAGCAAGATCACGCCCGTGATGAAAGTTCCACACACGGCTATACAAGGAAGCTAGATCAACAACAATCACATAATAAAAGCCCACGATCAACTAAAGGAAAGTCAACACAGAAAGAAAGGGAAAGTATCTGTCATAATTGAAGGCTAAATCATGGACATAATTAAGAAATTAATCAAGCTTCCTTCAACTATAAATATGAAGATCTTTACTTGCAAAGTAACATGTGGAAGACATCCATAGACACGTCAACACCCAGCCACATCCAGTGACACACAAATACATTCAAGCACACTTGGAGACTATTTGCCAATTACATACAAATCCTTTCTATTTATATTTTGCATTCTCTCTCTCTCTCTCTCGTTTTCCATTCACAATCTCATTATAATATATTCTTCAAATATAATGGATGATCTTTCAAAACCTTACAGAGGAATAGCTCTTATTAATGAGTAAATCTCTATAAGTATCATGTGTATGCTAATTATTTACTTTTTCATACTTTTACTTTATTATTTTCACATAATGTTGATTGGTGAGATTAGTCCATCGATTGACCGATCCATCAAACAAATCATAAACTCAATCATTGGTCCTTTCAATCAATTAACCATATAACCCTCTGCATATATAGTTTTTTAGGTCGTTTGTCATGTAAATTCACTTTTCAACCACTGTCATTTATCTAAAGTTCCCGTTACATTCAAATCATCATCATTACTACAGTTTCTAGTGTATTTTAGTGGCCAGTTTGAATATATATTGCATTTGAATATTTTTTTAAAGTGAATGTTTACATTTACATGGCGTTTGGGACACAAATTTTTTTGGCATTGCATTTAAATGCAATGCAATTTTCCTCCAAATACAAAAACATTTCATTCAAATACCAATCACATCACATTTTAAATCTAACACAATCACTATTTATTATTTCACTTTTTCTATTACTTTTATTAATTACATCACATATTCTCTCTCCCTCTTTTTTTTCTCTCTACTTTTACCCATCACATCATATATTTATTATTAAAATACAATTCAAATATTTTTCCCCCAAATACACATTGTATTCAAATGCAATGCTAATGCTTTTCCTTCAAATACAAATTGCATTCAATACATTACATTCAAACACAATGCAAATGCAATGCGTTCACCAAACGAATCCTTAAAGTATACTATTTAAATTGTGCATTCATGATATATATATTTGTATAGTTTTTTTTTAAATATAGCATTTAAATAGTAAAGATAAAAAAATGTGATATGAGTTAAGAAAAAAAGAAAACTTAAATTTGAATTTGAATTGAAATCGTTATAAAACAGTATAACATTTAAATGATTTACTACGTAGTTGACCAACCAATTGTCAGCCACCTTCGAATTAGAAGGTTCCACCGAGTTTTCTTATGATATATTTGAATAGAAGGTTTATTTTTAAAAAATAGCAAATTTTTAGATTTGAAAAATAAAATGTTGTTTAGATTTTTTTATAAAAGTGAAAAGTTATTTATATGGATAAATTTTTTTTTAGAGAATTTTTTTTATTTTTTAAAAATAAAAAATTTTAGATATTCAAATATAAAAATTTAGAAAAATTTATATTTTTAGAATTAAAAATCTTTTATTTTTAAAAAATAGAAATTCCAGACAAACGTAACGTCCTAACATCTGTGTATTGAGGAAGCTGGGGATGATAATAGGGTACTTGTGCGCTGGATTCCCCGTAAGTTTAATGGCTAGGCGGATTCTGTTGCGCACAAAGCCTTGTCGTTCCCTTGTGTTTAAATATAATAATAGCTATTATAATAGTTCATCCAAATTGTCTAAATTGTTTAAATATTATAATCAACGTTGTTTTTCTTGTGATTATTAGTTGTCCTGGCAATGATATTTTAATGGTTGACGTCTTTTTTCAGTTCGCCTTGTTTATCCTTATTGTGCTTTTTAAATGTTGACGTCGCTTTCCATTTGTTGTGGTTCTTTTGAGATTGTTGTTAGGCGTCATTCGATAAAAAAATTATATTTTAATTTTATTTAAATATAATATAATTTTATATTAAATATAAATTTTTTAACAGTAATACGAAAATAATTACTATTTAAAAGTTTTTTAAAATAATCATATTAATTTTTTATCTTCATTATTTATTTTTATTTTTATCAATCACATCAACTTTTCAACTCTAAAATACTTTTCATCCAAACACATATTTCATTCAAATACAAAACAAATACTTTTTAATCAAATATAATATTCAAATACAATCAAAATGTAATATTTTTACCAAACGGTCAATTCTTGACGTTGTATTTGTCAATATTGGCTTTTATCACTATTGTTTGTCAACTTAATGTCACATCAATTTTTCAACTCTAAAATACTTTTCATCCAAACACATATTTCATTCAAATACAAAACAAATACTTTTTAATCAAATATAATATTCAAATACAATCAAAATGTAATATTTTTACCAAACGGTCAATTCTTGACGTTGTATTTGTCAATATTGGCCTTTATCATTATTGTTTGTCAACTTAATGTCAACTCGGGTTATTATTATTATTTTTGTCATCGTTTTTCAAGTTAATGTCATGTCATGTCTAAGGTTGTCGTTTTTCTCCACAATCATTGGTTTCATGATATTATTGTCGTTTATATCAATTCGTTGCCGTTTACTCGATATTGTTTTCTTTTGTTAGGGGTGGAGCCTCAAACTGGGAGTATTGCTCAAGCGCTAATAAGATCTCCACTGCAATTGAAAATTGACACATAAACATTCATATTTAGAAAAAAAAAATCACTCTCTAATTCAATATTATTACTTTTTTATATTAGATTTGACATATGATACATTTACAGTCAAACTATATAAAATTTTAGTATTTGGTTGCTATTGAATACTTTGTTAACATTGTTTAACTAATAGTCAAGATTGTCTTTTTTATTTTGTTGAAATTGAGGATTAAAGAATTTGAACTCTATACTTTTTATTGGAGTTAAATATAAAATTACCGTTAAACTCAAGTATAGAATTACCATTATGCTGCACTTGCAATCACAAAATTATCCCTTTTAAATTACTTAAAAATTAAACATTTAAGTTTTTTGAAAGTTTAGAAATTATGATAAATGGAAAATGATATTTGAAATAATATAATGTATAACGTTAAACACAAAAACTCAATTATGTTAATTTGGTATTTTTTTGTGTCAAATTAACATTAATATTGACAAGTGTATTGAGGTTCTAAGCTTAACTACAGGTTTAGATCCATGACGAATTCTCTTATGGAAAAGGAATGCTACATATGCCCTTGCTCGGTACCTCCTATTTTTGTCCCTATATTTTATTTTAAAAAAATTAAAAATCTTTTTTTTTTTCTATTGTCCACTCTCTCTTCATGTCGTTTATCAAATCTTTGCAGCTTTTCAAACTTTCAGTAATCATTGTTTGTGCTTTTGATGTCGGATGCCAATCGATACTAATATTTTGTTGTGGTCGTTATTACCCTCCCCTAAGTGTTGTTTTCTAATCAATTTGTCGTTTATTCAGTTCACCGCCGTCTCTCATGTTGATATCGCTTTCTAATTTTGTCGTTTCCATAGTTGATGTCGTTAGCCGATCAATGCTCAGTTCTCCAAGTAATTGTCGTTTTTTATTTATATTATCCTAGCTGTTGATCAAGTTTCCACGTTATCTTTTTCTCGTTGTCCCACCGTTGTTTGTTGAGGTTAATTGTTGTTTACATGTTTGTTTACTGCTGAGTACAACTGTTTGGAGGTTGATTATTTCTGGACTTGCAAAGCTTGTGTTTGGAGTATATTTCTCAACTCAAACGTCCCTCTACTTTATCTGTCGCTCTTTATTTCTTTTAGTGCATGCATGAATGAAGATGAATAAGGAGCCAAGTGCTCTCTATTCACAGGTTTGGTGATCAATACGAAGAAATTCAAAATCTGTTCTGATTGTTAAGCGTCTTTGATAAGTGACTAATTTTATACATCTTTTTTCTATCAAATCTATTGGTATTTTTCACTTTGACTCTAACCCCTATTAAGGGAAACTAATATTGGCCATTACTTCAACACATTAATTTATCATTTTGAGTTGTACATGCCATCACCCTAATTCTCCGACATTCACAGGACACGTGTCAATTTGTCGACCCTTATGGGAAAATAAGAGGCCCATAACTTTCACTTATTAAAAAAAAATGCAAACTTGTATACATTTCGAATAGGAAGGCTCTTACTTAAATAATTTCCCTTCCACTCACTGCATTAATCCGAACAACGTTACCATCGGTCTATATATGTTGTTTACAAGTATTGTTCCGAGTTTTCTTGAGATGGGTGTAATATATATTGTTTTGGCTGAATGTATCTTCCTCACTTTTAATTTGAAGATTCTTATAATTAGAAATTTATGCCTAAAACAAGCAAGCCGGTTCTAATGTTTGTTTCAAACAATAGTCAATGCTGCATTCCAAAAGCAAGTGTATGGATGTAAGATCCGATAAATACTTTTTAGAAAGAAAAATATTCTAAAACAGTGTAGTATTGTTCTAATATTAATAATAATTTTATCCCAATATTATAAATTTAAACTAAAAGTAATGTAAAAGTTATTATTCATTGCTTACACTTTTAATAATATCTTATATAGTGGATACAGAATGCAAAAGCGGCAGTGCAGATTTATTTTACCGTTCAAATATGTTTGGACCAAAAAAAAAAAAAAGAAAAAGAAAAAGAAAAAGAATTCTAATAACATTTTGGAAAATATTTTTTAGTACTACGAAAACCAATTTTAAATACAAAATTTTACATTTAAATAAAATCTTTTTCAAAAGTGTTACGAAAACAATTATTATTCAACAGTTTTTTAAAACAATCACATCAACTTTTTAACTCTAACTTTTTATCTCTATTTTTATCAATCACATCAACTTTTCAACTCTAAAATACTTTTCATCCAAACACACATTTCATTCAAATACAAAACAAATATTTTTTAACCAAATACAATACTTAGAAAACAAATTGTATTCAAACGTAATTAAAACGTAATACGTTTATCATGTCATAAACCAAGTATTTTAAAAGCTGGTCGACTTGACATAAATTTTACTATGTAACGAATGGATTTTTTTTAGGGACTATGCAACAAATAATTTAAGGAAGAAAGAAAAAAACTTTTTTTTTTTTATGAAAGGATCTGATAAAGAAAGAAGGTAATCATTCATTATAATTTGACTACGCTACATGCATGAATTCTCGTCCAAAACATATAGTACAATGAATCTAGAATATCCATTATTTGGCTAATTCATTTAACATTAGCTGATCTCTTTTACTACATTCGTTAATTAACATTATTGTCACCCAAGCAAAAGAGATTACGACACGATCTTAACAAGTTGATTTATTTTGCTTCCAGAGAAAATAAATTTTCAGCACCGCGCCTTGATGAAGTGTTGAGAAACAAGTACGGAAAACCAACATGCCATTCTATAGGAGTTGACGTCTAATGCCTTTGCTTTATTTTTTATTTTCACTTTTTGGTAGACAAGATAGAAAGTTTTATAGCGTCTTTTAAGGTTAATTCGTACATTGTTTTTTCCAAAAAAAAAAAAAAAAAAAAGGATAGTCCGTACATTTTTTGGGTGCTCCCTTTTAAAAATTATCGAAGTTCCATTCTCTTTTTCTTCTATTATATATCAACTTGAAAATAGTAGATCATAAAAATAGGATACTGAACAAAAGAATTAAGTTTAAGAGGGTAGATTCTCTAATTTGCTCTTCTATAGTATTATTATCTTTCTAATTTTTTTTAATTTAAGAGGAAATTAGAGCGTGCCTTCTTAATTTTTCTCTTTAGGTTTTTTTTTGGGAACTTTTCTCTATTTTTGTACTCTCAGAAATTTTGCCCTCTTAAAGGAAGGAGAATTGAAGCTTGATTCAGCCAATAATGTGCATAATTTAGGCCAGACATCACTCATGAAGTCACGTATGAAAACGAAAGAGATAATAGTAAATATCATTTTTTATAAAATAATTAAAGTAAATAATAAATTTTGAAAATATTTATAGTAAATAGTGAGTACAAAATAAATAATATATTAATCATTTACTTGGTACATAAATATATCATTTACTTGATTAATCTTATGTAAATGAATTATTTACTTAATAAATATGTTATTTACTAAAATTATTTTAAAAAATTAATATTTATTTCAATTATTTTCTAAAAACAATAACTTACTTCTTTCTAAAAAAAAAATGAAAAATCAGTTTCATATGACAATAGACCAACCTTTCACTTCTAACAGCCGCAAAATTAATAAGTGAGTTAAAAAGGAGGTTATGTAATCTTTTTGTTACCCTTTTTTTTTCCCAAATCTTCGTACAAAAGTGATATATTAAATATATTAAAGGAGAAAGAACTAAATAGTATGTTTAGAGTAAATAATTGAATTAAATACTTGATTTTAAAAATATATGAAGTAAATATCACTAAATAGAAAATTTGTCAAGTAAATTACTTATTTAATTCTAGTAAATTATTTATCTGGTTAATTTTCTATTTACTGCTATTTATTTAATATATTTTTGAATCATATTATTTACTTTATTAAGTTAATTACGTAAAAAAATCCTATTTATTACGATTTCCATATTTTCAAATACCTTCTCTTCAAAAATGGTATTCCTCTGACTCAACCCATATTTAGTGAATCTGTAAAAGCCAAATAGCTGCTAGGCTTGGTACCATTCAATTCACGGCCCCCATAATATAATTTCAAGACAATGCATTATAATTCAGTTTAAAATAAGGCATTTTTCATAGAAACAATACGAAGAAGAAGTAGTCAATAATGCATGCTAGAGAAGAAAAAAGGAAAAATAAAAAGGAAACATTTTCTTTTTCTTTTTTCAAATACCTTTCAAAAAAAAAAAAGGAAAAAAAGAAGGGAAAGAAAGTTGAAGAAAGAAGGAAAGAGAGAAAATAGCAAAATTTTAATGTTGGGTTTGCCGACTGGTCACACACACCCACGGCTGCCACTGAAAAATGAGGCCATCCGTGTAATATTCCCTTTTTATAGTCAAACGTTGCCCCCATATGGTTTCAAAACTAAATTAAAAGATTTTAAAAACGCGGCTCACAGCTCACTTATAGAAAATGATCTCTTTTGTCCTTTTTCCCCCTCCTCAAAAAGTCACAAAAAAGAAAAAAAGAAAAAAAAAAAAAGACTTGGTTGGCATGTTTTTATTGACATGGCAACGGTTTAGGGCCAGGCTGTCCACTTTATGCATTTTTCTTTTCTCAGTTAGTTAATCATAATAATAATACTAAATTTAACAAAAAAAATCATAATAATAATACTAAGGACAACAATAATTAATAATAATAATAATTGATAATAATAATAATAATAAAGTGTCCCTTCAAAAAAAGAAAAATAAATAAGTTTGAGAATCAAAACTGTTGTTATTGTAGAGGATTTTTGTTTTTCAATGCAATTAATGAAATATGGGGATGGACCGGTCAATGATTGGGATAAAATGCACCCAGAGAGCTAGCTAGGTGCATGAATGAACTGATAATGGAATTTTCACGAGAAAAAAAACAGAAAAAAGAAAGGAAAAAAAAAGTAATAGTGGACTCGCTATCATTATTTTTCGACATGCTTGGGTACCTCAATTGTAAGGATAATTAATAAGATTTAAATAAGACTGCATTTATAAAATAAGGATGAATTGTTCAAAAAATGCATTTTTATATCAAAATCCAATGTAACATATATTGATTTAAATTATAAGACATTCTTATGAATCAAAGACACGTTTACCATATCATAAAAGGTAATAGGAAGGGTAATGAAATTAAAAAGAAAAGTTACAAGAGTGAGTATTATTGATTTTTTTTTTTTTACTTACTTATTAGATGACTTATCTATTAAACGACATAATAAAAACAATACACGCTTACAATCTTAATAATGACAATTATACTGATGTAATTATTCAAAAATATCTTTTTACCTAATCAAATAATTATTTACTCACAATAATTAATTAAGAGTATATAATTAAATATGAATTTTATTTTCTTTGTTAAAAAAATCAATACTTGACAATCTTTTTTCTCATTCCTTGTATAACTATTTACTTTCTTTTTCCTATTGATGCGAAATAAACGTGCCTTTTAACAAGGGGCAACCAGCTTAGGAAAGTTTTTGTTTAATTCTCCATCTCTAATATAAAAATTTCAATTCAATTTTTTATCTTTATCTGAAAAAATAATAAAAATTATAACTAATTTCATAAGAGTCAATCAACTTCATCATAAAAATTTTATATACAACCAGCGAAATAAGCAGAAGCAAAAAGCAATGTAATAATCATATTTGTAGTGGCTATAACTATACGGCAATTGTACATGAAGTTTCCTTCTTAGATAACCTTTAAAAATACCTTTTTCTTAACTTCAAATAAAAGAGATATCCACTTTTGTAAATGAAAGGGTTATTTAAAGCGTGTTTGGCACTTATACTGTATTTAAATATAATGTAATTTTTATCTAAATATAAAAATATTATATTTAAATACCAATCACATTATAATTTAAATCCAATATAATTATTACTTATCATTTTATTTTTTTTATTACTTTTAATAATTACATCATAAATTCTTTTTCTATCTCTTTTTTTTCTCTCTACTTTTACTAATTATATTACATATTTAATATTTAAATAATTTAAATATTTTTTATCTAAATAAATATTATATTTGAATATAATATAAATACATTTGATCTAAATATACATTATATTTAAATATAATATAAATACAGTAGGATATTTAAATACCCCTTACTAGTCTAAAGTATACAAAATATTCTGCTAGTCATAAATGCACAACCAAAACTGACAGAAGCGTTTTGTCTTGTATTTGACTAGTTTTTCTTAGGGAATGTCGACCTCAGCATTATTGAATTTGAACCATACATGCACCAATCTCTCTTGTGAATCTGAAAAAATTTCAACCTATAATCATTTTATCAAAGTTGATTATGTTGTGAATACTCCTAGCACAATTTGAGGAGGGGGAAGAAATTGATGTTGTGACTGAACATTGTTTTGAATAGTATATGTTGATCAATGTGAACATAATATGTTATTTAAATACCGTCTAAAGTTTACAAAACATTAGTCATACATGCACAACCAAAACTGACAAAAACGTTCAGTCTTGTATTTGACTAGTTATTCTTAGGGAATGTCGGCCTCAGCATTATTGATTTTGAACCATGCATCCACCAATCTCTCTTGTGAATCTATAAAAAATTTCAACCTAAAATCAATTTATCAAAGTTGATTATGTTGTGAATATTTCTAGCACAATTTGAGGAGGGGAAAGTAATTGATGTTGTGAATGGACATTGTTTTGGATCGTATATGTTGGCTAAATTATATTTCAGGTCACTATTATTGCATAAGTTGAAATTTAAACAAATTAAATTAATATATCGTTCATGTTAGAAAAGCATATAAAGAATGAAAGTTTCAAAACTAAGCATCAATTTACGGGAGGCTAATGTGTTAATTTACACACAATTGAAGTGACGTAATAATTTAAAAGTGGACATGAATCAGAATGGACATGATTTAAAATAAATATGATTTAAGTGATAATTTAAAATTAAAATAAGTTGTTTACTTAAACTACAAAAATTGTACTCAGAATTACTAGATTTTTTTTTTATGTCAAATATGTAAAGTTTATTTATTTTTTAACACCAGACGAAGAGGCTAAAAATCAATGGTCATAAACTACGTCAATGAGAGTCATTAAGTGTATCACCAGGCAAAAGCTCTACGAGCAATATAATCAGCCATTGCACTAGTACGAAACAAGACATATATGCACAATGAGCCATCACATTAGTTTACTTAAACTCAAAAAAAAAAAATTGTGAATTTGTACACTTGATAAAATAATGTTAATCATAGGCTAACTTTATTTTTTTAATTATATTAGAATTTATAGTTATTGTTATATTAGAATAATAAAGTAACAAATAAAATTGTCTTATTATGTGTATTTTAGAAGATTTAAGGTATAACATAAAAATTTTAAAAGTAAAAACTTAAATTAAAATGTTACATTATTCTATAAATAAATAAATAAATATATTTTGTCCAGAATAGAAAAATTGTATACTATTTATAACGAAGTTAATAATTAGTGTGACAATTGTTAGATTATATGAAAAATAATGTAATAAATATTTTGAAAAAGGCCTAAAAGAGCACACCTTTATAATATCACCTTCTCTATTATGATTTTAGAATTTTTATCCTCTTATAAGATAAATCAAAGATTAATCTAATATGTCTTTTCAAAAATATCATCGATCAACTGTAACGATCCATGTCTTCCTTTACTATAATATTATTCGCTTTGTGCCTCAATACATATGGTTTTGCTTTTGGACGTAACCTCAAAATGCTTTAAGAGTATACAGCTTACCCTTTTCATTATAAGGACTGATGATCATCATAATCACTATTTCTTTTAGTGCCCACCGTCCTTGTTGATTACACTTTCAATTGGGTATAAGCTCAAATAGTATTTATAACAACGCATACCTCCATTTAAAATGATATTGTCCACTTTAGACCTTAGGTTGCATGGTTTGCTCTTGAGTTTTATCTAAAAAAGCCTCGTACCATCAAATAAACCATTATATAACTAATATTTAACATGTATCATCCATATTATATCATAGCATCACATTAAACACATCATCAAATTAGGATAGATTCAACTATAGGCATAAGAAAAATTATATAAAATCATATTCATAACAAAATTTACTTATTTTAGTGGCATTGAAATCTAAACTCCTAGATATTTCCAACGATACATCATACTACTAGTTTTGATGTTGTTAAGACATTTAAAAACATATTACAAAATAGGACTCAAATTCTCATAGCTGTGCATATGGCAGATTCGTCAACCTCTATGAGAAAATTCATAATAAATTCTATAATATCGAAACATTGTGATTCTTTTACTTAATTAAATAGGTATCCAGAACTTTCTTTTGATATCCTACCAGTCTCGTTTTGAGTTTGTTAATATCATTAAAATATATATATATGTAATACAAATTGACTATAAAAATCTCATTAAAAAAAATTTCAGCACTTCACAAACTATAAAAATGCCACATGGTAATTTTAGTGTTCTAGTATAATACTTTTTGGTAGTTTACAATAATATTTTTGTTTATCAGTATTGTATCTGGTCATCAATGTCGGTCTTCTATCATTAGAAAGTATTCTTGTAGAATACTCTTTGGTAGTCTACCATGATACAATTTTGTAGTTTACCAAAATACATTTGGTATTTAACATGCAATGCGAAAGCACATTATCCAAATGCCTCCTCAAGATAAAAGGTAGTAAATACATGGTGGATTCTCACTTATCATTTTTATTCTCTACTCATGATTACTATATATGTCATGTGAGTTTTTTTTTTTAACATAGTCATGTGAGTTTTTTTTTTTTGGTGAATAAAGAAAAAGGAATTAATGGTGTCCTCATGCTCTCATCCCAGTGGTAATCAAGTGAGTCTACTGGTCACACCAATAAGGTGATAAGGAACCTGATTTTAAGTCATCATAGCTAACAAATTCCAGGTTTTAAGAACAGACAGCACATAGTCTTTCTTACTAAAGGCTAGACTCCTATATGCATCATGGCTCAAATTCTAAATAGGCATTTCTTACTATTATGCCGCCACCACCAATGGTATGTCATGTGAGTTTTACTTGCATAATCTGAATTTAATTATGAACCTTGTGTTTTTCTTTTTCTTTTACAATTAAAGTCCTTTTTGAACGATTAAAACTTTCTTTAGTTTAGTTGGCAAAGTTATTATAATTTTTGGGAAGTTGTACGAATGGTCCTTAAATTTTATGAGTTGTGATTGTTTAGTTCTTATATTTTTAATTTTTTTTAAAAAATAAATCGCCCCTTAAACTCTTGATTTTCATGAAGTCTTGGTCAAATCGATGGCGTCCATCCAATTTGCAACAGAATTTGTCATGTTCACGGAACATGACTTAATTTTATGCAAAATATAATAACCTTTTTATTAATTAAATAATTAAAACAAAACAAAAAATCAATTAAATGAGCCTTAAGATCTTTATAAAAATATCTAATTTTAACTGAAAATAACTAAAATATATATAAAAAATACCCTAAACCAATTAAATCCAATTCTGAACTCGTAATCAATTTACAAAATTTCAAATCCAAAATTTCATAACCTTAAATCTCAAAATTAGAAAGATAATTTTAAAATCACAAAATCTACTGGGATCTCAAATTATTTACTCGTGGACAATTTTTTTTTAATTGATCAACAAAATTCCACCCCTAAATTTTTAACTCTTAAATCTCAAACCTTAAAGAATCAAATAGATCCAAGCAAAGGGTAAAATACGATAGTGGTGGAGCTTTCTCAAACCTTAAAGAATCAAATAGATCCAAGCAAAGGGTAAAATACGATAGTGGTGGAGCTTGGTCACGAGTGGGTTGAAGATGGATTGGCAACTGATAACAACCTGATTGAATTGGTTGAAATGACGGCGGAGATGTGTCACGACTTATGTTAACGCGACAGAGGGTCGTGATTAGAGGGGATGCGGTCAGCGTAAAATTGCAAAACGACACCGCTTGGCCCCTTCCTTGCCTCCGTAGCTCGCTGATGGTTTTGCCACCTTATAGCATTGCACTCCTTGAAGAAGATCTCTTAGAAGCCAATGATATTAGCTAGCTTGAGCAAATCTAACCGGACCACCGCCAAGCTCGACGGTCACATCCTTGCCGAGCTCTCCGACTCTTTGCCACCAGTGGGGTCTTAGATCAGTTGTGCCCATTCCTCTGTCCTTTCCCCATATGTATTTTGTTAGTTCATGTTTTTAGGGTTGGACTTTTATTTTTATTTTATTTTGGTAAAATTACAATAAATAACAATTTTTAGAAAATAATTAAAGTAAATATTAGGTTTTCAAAATATTTATAATAAATAATAGATTTACCAAGAAAATAATGTATTTATAAGATGTTAATAAATTATTTATTTGATAAAGATGTAAATATATTATTTAATTGATACGTAAATTCATCATTTATTGATAATTTTAACATAAATAGATTATTTACACAATAAATCTACTATTTATTATAAATATTTTGAAAATATGCTATTTATTTCAATTATTTTCCAAAAACTACTATTTATTTTATTCTTACTCTCTGTTTTTGGTGATCTAGGGTTGGTTTCTTCTTTTAACACCAAGGACATATAGTAAAGAATTCAACGTTTAGAAACTAGGTCATGTTCCATTCACATGACGAATTTTGTCAAAAATTGCAGAAATATATTCAATATGACCAAGATTTCACTTAAATTAAAAGTTAGATAGTTGATTTGTTGAAAATTAATCAAAACTGCTATAACTTATGGAGTATCATCCACAAAAATTGTCCATTTTTTAGTTCTCCTCTAGTATAACAGATAATTGATGACACATATATATATAAGATTGTTTTTGTAAGGAACGAAATGAACTTTATGTTTTATCACGTGCACGCTGCCCGTGCGACACAATAATTAAGGCTTGCGTGGTTTAGACAGGATAGAATTAATTAAAGCATAAATATTACAGTTGAACCAACACCTAAAAAATAGGGCTTTTTGCGCCATTGGTCCCTGAATTCTTTGGGTTGGAACAGTTTGGTCCTTAAAATTTTAATTTCAACAAGTCAATCCGTCAAAAATTGAACAGACTTCCGATATGACCACTGATTCCAATAGAATCAACAATTCATAAGCTAACATTTTTTTAAAATAAATATTGGTGATAGGAATTAGTAGGTCAATTAAGAAGCAGTAGCTAACTTATTGAAATTAATAATCTAATGACTAACTGTCATATTTGAAGAATTCAAGGACCAGTTGTGCAAATAGCGTCCAAAAAATATGCGTGCGGTACATGTTAAAAAAAAAAAAGATTCCATTTCATATACAACTTTATACAGTAAAATCAATCAAAATATATCCGATTAAATAAAGAATAAGGTTTGAATTTACAAAAAATCCTTAAATTATATGATTTGGTTTATGTTAGCCCTTAATTTTTGATTTTACATATCAAATTCCCTTGATTTTTATATTGTTATTCCAATAATCCCTCTATCAATCTTATATATAAAAAAATTAGACAAAAATTGAACAAGTTCTAATTACATGAGCTTTATTAAACGTATCATTGAAATTAAATAGTTTTTCAAGAGAATTTTTATCTCAATCAAAGATATTTTGAATACAAACTATACTTCAATCAAGGTAAATAATGCAAACTATGCTTTTCTAAAAAAATATATATATAGTCATAGAGATATTTTGAAGGTATATTCTAAAAAAATTTAATTACAATTTTAGCTTTAATTAAAGATCATGTAACTTAAACTTGCTCAATTTTTGTTAAGCTTTTAATATAATATTGATATAGGAGCTGTTTTCATAACAGTAGAAAAGTTTGAGATAATATATTATATAAGATTAATGCTACCTTAGGTAAAAGGGGATGAAAATAGAAAGGTAGAAAGAGTAAAATCTCTAGGTGATAAAAGGAAAGAGGTTTTTCATGATGCTGTTTGGTAGAAGAGAAAAAAAAAAAGAAAAGAAAAGAAAATGTATAATCAAATTCTTTTTACAATTATAATATTATATAAATTAGGATTTCATAATTTATTATGGTTAACATAAGTATTTTACTTGCATTTACTTTGTCAAAAATTTTCCATCAACTTTTTTTTTTTTAAATTGGAAGGATTAAAAAGTGGTAGGGGTTATAGATTTTCAATTTCTTTTCCTTCATAATTTCTTCTCTACCAAACAATCAAAATTATATTTTTCTCCCTCCTCTAATTTTCTTTTTCTTCATTTTCCATTGTAACAAACAAAACTTAAAAGTCAAGAGACAACTTAAAACTGAAAGTATAATTCATCGATTATTTGTGAAAATAATAATTAATTAACAGAGCTAAATAAAAATCCCCTTTGTATCAAAAATAAAAAATAAAGGTATACTATTCAAAAACTAGGCAGCATTTGGTAAAAATATTGCGGTCATATTGCGTTTAACCGCAGTGTAATTTTCATCCAAATATAAAAATATTGCATTCAAATACCAATAATATTACAATTTAAATCCAATATAATCACTATTTACCATTTCACTTTTTCTACTACTTTTACTAATTTCATCATATACTCTTTTTCTCTCTACTTTTATTAATTATATCACGTATAATACAATTTAAATATTTTTCATCTAAACAAATATTGTATTTGAATGCAATATAAATTCTTTTCATTTAAACACATATTGTATTCAATATATTTATATAAAATATAAATACAACACATATTGTATAATATAAATACTTTTATTAATTATATCACCTACAATATAATTTAAATACTTTTCATCTAAATAAATATTAGATTTGAATGTAATATAAATTCTTTTCATTCAAATGCATATTGTATTTAATATATTTATATATAATATAAATACAATACTTTATTCAAACACCCCCTAAATCATACTAATAGGTGATTTTTTTAGGCTTGTACTTAAAATATTAAAAAAAAAACACATATTGCAATATAAAACATATATTATATTCAATGTATCTATATATAATATAAATGTAATGCGTTATTCAAATGGTGTCTAAATCATATTAATAGGTGATTTTTTTTGGCTTGTACTTAAAATATTAAAAAAAAAAAAGGTTTGAACTTTGAAGTGGCCAACTCCTATTAGAATCTTGTATCATTTTCTACAGATTACTCGAAGTTATTGACGGCTGTCGGCCTACTTTTTTTTTATTTTTATTTTTATTTTTATTTATTTGAGTGAGAGATGATCGACTGATAGCTAAATGGAAAAAGAGTTGGTGAAAATTTGTGGTCCTATGTACTGACGCTGAATTTTTGGGGTGTTGTTAAGTGGACAATCTCATTCAGTCATTTGTGTATTAAACCAAATTCACAAAAAATGTCGCAAATATTTAACAAAACAGAAACAAAAAGGAGGAGAAAATTTTGAGAAAGGGATTAAAGGTTTATCCATACAAGAAATATATACTAAAACAAAGAATTTTTTTTGAACAATCAAATTAAGAGAAAAAGTAAACGTAAAGATTTCCGCAAACAAACTGTACTATAAATAGAAAAGCACATAAAAGTTGTATCATAAATCTAAAATTACATTAAAATTTCTGGTATATAAATCTAAAATTACATTAAAAGTTTTGGTATATCACTTAGAGAGCCCACAAAATTAGCCAATAAACACCTCTCTCCTCTTTTCCAGAAAAAAAGAAAAATGAAAAAGAACTTTTCCGCATGACAACACTCCTTCCACTAGAATCACTAGTCCTTCAATCTCTCATTTTCATTATCTTATCTCTAATTTTAGCCGACATGACCTGATATATATACACACACACACACGTATACATATATATATACATATATATATATCATTAATTCAACATTAAATCTGCATCACAAATTTTTAGAATAACTTGCATGATCTTTGCAAAATTTTTGGCATGCCCCATGATCATTACTGCATGTGCCAATCAAATTCTCCAAGACATTAATGTAACATGTGCATTTTGGCTTTCGTTATATATTTCCATCCTGTTTTCCACGCATGAAATTAAATAGTTTTCGGCTTTGTGGTGTATATGTGAGTCAACGTCATACAGATATCTTTTTGGCATTGTCGACTGCTAGCAACTTTGTCTTCTCCTTTCCCTCTTCCCTTTAATTCTATTAACAAAATGAATAACTAGTGTGATTTAATATAGAGTCCCTAAATGCTAGCTTGGTCGGAGACCTAATTAATTTTTATGTTAATAATATTATGAAGCGATTTGGGAAGAAAAAATTATTACAACGTCTTCTTACAGAGAAAAAAGTGTTATTATTACAACTTTTATGAGTAATCAAATTACTATTATCGGTGAGAAGCTAGAACATTTTATCAGGGGAGGCTAGTAACATTAAACCCCCAGGCTTTAGCTCCAATTTATCCATGACTATTATCTTTATTTTTAAACTCAAAGTAACATTAATTAATTAATTAATTAGAAAATTTAAGTAAAAATCTTTTTTTTTTTTCCTATTATATATATATAAACAAGTTCTAATTTCACTCCATGTTTCTTTCCTATGTTTGTTTTTCCTCTTTCACTCTCTCTCCATATATTTCTTTCCGTTTTATCAAACGGATTGCCGGAAAATAGAAGAATATATCTAAGATTGGATAGTACAAATATATATCACATGCCAAGAAAAACAGTGCATGACTTACGTACCTTATAGAGCTAGCTAACTGATCGTGAATTTTGTGTGTTACTGTGTATAAATAGGCGAGCAGAGAGAGAGAGGGAATATATACGTTTTTTTTTTTTTTTTAAGTAAGGCAATGGTCGGCACAGCTTTTTTATTTTGTTTTCTGCTGGAAAGTATTTCATGATTTGACAAGGCAGACTACAAGAACAAAGACGGCACCAAATGCTATCTTAATCTATTAAATATTTAACCTAGTCGAGCAGAACATTAAGTGGAAAATTTGACTTCCTAATGAACAACACCAACATATCATTAGGGGAATCATTTACTCATAGAAAGCATGACACTTTTTCATCTTTATCATCTATATGTTTAACCTCCAAAAGCATGCCAGGTTTAGAGGGTAAATAACCATAAATTATTATAACCTTACATTTCCATATCTAATCACTATATTAATATATACATCCATTACACACAAACGCACGCACACGCACATATATATATATATATATGTCATGTCACCCCCATGCAATAGCATGTCTAAAATAGCGTGTCTAGCTATCACTGCCAAAAAGATGAATATAAAAGAAAATTAACCTAGAAAGTTGATCTCATTACCTTATAAACTAGGTTTAATTAAACCTAAATATACCTAGAATATTAACCATACTCTTAATGTGTGTGTGTGTGTGTAAGGACCACAACGTAACGGAGAGTATAAAATTTGCACACGTGTTAACAAACTAACATTATTCTAAATTCCATAAAAAGAAAGTTGGAAGGTCATATTAAAAACCAAAAAAAAAAGAGTTTGGCTATTTTCCACTTCTACTTTAATTACCAGTACACACCGTAAAAAACACAATTCAACTTAGAAGTGATCAAATCTTTTGGGACATAAAGGCTAGTTTTGAGGAGTGAAAGAAGTTATTAATTAGGAAAAATCCAAAAACGAGGTTGTTATAATAAATCTAAACCCCAATCTTGAATCTTGATCAGCTAGCAATGAGGATTTATGAACATTCGCTTCTACATGTCCTATATGATCTGATATAGACCTTCATAAACTAAATAAATACATATTCTAATTACTATATATTGGGTGGTCACTGCCTTTAAAATGCACTTTGGATTATAAACATATGTTCATTTCTTTTAGGCAATCGTTTCTCATGCGGGGTAATCATCGTTACAAAAAAAAAAAAAATCTAAGTCAATAAAAGCAAAAATGTCTATTCATACGATATAGACCGTCAAAGAAGATATCCAACCCAAAAAATATATCCGTGCATATTGTGGACCATGTGTGTATCAGTTTCAGCCCCATCACCGGCCATATATATTGGTTTATTAGTTGGACTTTCCCTATTCATGTTCATCGTTTGGTGTAGTGGTCCATCACCCTTGTACTCGAGAATTTAGAATCCCCCACCTTTTTGAAAAAAATATTTATATGTATTACCTTAGCGAAAGAGTTATTGACATCAATAATACGATTTAAGTCGAACAATATTTACAAGATGTACAAGTTAAGTGTAATGATATTGTCTAAAAATTTTCCTATAATATCAGGCTTAATATAATATACATCACGTGAGTACTATTCGAAACTCACTATCTTGATTAATCACCCTATGTGATCTTATAATAAGGTGCTTCAAAGATATGGTAGAATCAAATAACAAATCTTCCGTAAAATATATTCACAATTTGTGTGTGTGTGTGTGTGTGTAATGTCATCAGTACATAGATGCAAATGAAATGGCTCTTTCTCACTAAAATCTTCTGGATTGGTATATTTCCCAACCGATATTCTCTCAATCGAAGAATCTCATTCGAATTGTCCAAAAATGATTAGGAGATTTTCTTTTCTAGAAGAAACATATATGTGGCTCCCTCTCCCTCCTATCAATCATTAATGCCTTCCGCAGTGGTCCCTTTCAATATGTCAATATCATGCACTTTCTCTTTTTGTATTTTTAAATAAAGAGCAAAACTGCAAAACCTTAATATTAAGGCCGGTATACCCCGAAAAGGTGGACGGAGTGTTGCAATGAACTCATTTCTTAGAGTTTTGCATCTATTTGAATCACTGGAAGTTAAAATTTTTGGGTTAAAATTGATTGATTTTTGAATAATTAGTTATAATTTTTATTATTTTTTTAAAAAAAGATAAAAATTTAATCAAAAAATATAATTTATTTGGAACTCAAATAATGTTCTTAACAAAACCTTATTAAACAAAATATTTAAAGTTTGAGACCTTTATTCTATATGCTATTAAAGACGAAAAAAAAAATGGTTACCCTGCATACTTTTTTCACAAAAAAGTTAATATTTCTCTCATCATATTATATTTACATACGCACTTAAAATTTAAAATTATGTATTAATTTTCACAACGTATGTGAGAGAAAATAAGAATAAAAAATAAAATCACAAGTTATATATCGATATATATATATTTATATAATATATATATATAGTGGATTATGTAAACTTGACAATAACTCTACAAACTAGGTGAGGGGTGAGTGTGCCATGACAAGAACCTCCATTATGTATAATTGGCATGCAAGTGAAAGCACTTTGGATAAGTAACACATTGTTCAGTGTTCATAACTTTGATTATTGGTTACTGTCTTTGCTGAGAAGGACACCACTTTACAAAGTTATTGCCTTCCTTGCCATTTTGGTTTTTTCCATTACATATGTAGTGGGCTAATAATACTACTGCACTATTATGTGAGTGTGTCTATATATATATATATTGCCCGTTTCGCAATACCATATACACGTACAGTATTGTTCTCGAATTCTCGCTGATCATCATCTTATAATTGAATAACGACGTCCACTTTTTACGCGCCTTTTAAGTCATCTCTTTCTTTTACTTTGTAACATAGAACCTTACTCATGAGTCCACGTCTACCATCCATATTGTGTCTTGTTTTATTGGTCTGTCTCCACGTCCACGTCTTGTTTGACATATCTTCTAAATTTAACAACATATAAGATGTTCATTTTATTAAGGGTTAATCTTATAAATAGTCTTTAAATTATATAAAATGTCTAATATTAGTTCTTGACTTTTAATTTTTACACATCACATCCCATTGAACTTTGTTAAGCTAATGGTCTTTTTGTCAATATTTTGTAAAACAATGAAATAGAAATTAAACACATTCCAATAACATGAGCTTTATTTATAGATAAAGTCGTAATTAAGACTCTGTTTAGTAAACGCATTGTATTTAAATGTAATACGTTGAATACTATTTATATTTGGAGGAAAAGTATTTACGTTACATTTGAATGCAATATGTGTTTGGATGTAAAGTATTTGAAATATATTTAAATAATGAATATATGATGTGATGGGTAAAAATAGAGAGAAAAAAGGAGATAGAAAGAAAGTATGTGATGTGATTAATAAAAATAATTAAAATAATAAATAATGATTATATTAGATTTAAAATGTGATGTGATTGATATTTGAATGTAATACTTTTATATTTAAATAAAAATTATATTGTATTTGAATGCAATGTCAATGCAATGCTAGAAACAAACAAAGACTAAATTTTTCTTGAAAGGATATTGTACTTCAATCAAGATTCTTTAAGAAAATTGTAACTTAATAAAAAAAAAAGGAAGAAATATTGATTTACTATATTTGACTATAAGCTTTTAAAATGATAGTATGATTGAAACAAATGTAATAAAATAGAATGTCTAAATTAATTATCCAATTAAAATACCAAAATTACCCCTTAACCTTATTTTTATTTCTCTCCTCTGCCTCCCCCTATTTCTCTTCATGTCCTGCTCTCTCTCCACTGCCTTTTCCTTTCGTCATCCCCCTCACCATTGTCATAGAGTGATTGTAGTTGCCAACATCTTCATCGTTCGGAATTTGCCGTTACAATCGATGACATCATTGCATCATCGTCAAAGGCTTTATGCTATCACCAGAAGACACGATCTCCACTAGAAGCTTCATGATCTCGATCGGAAGCTCACAATTGCAAGATTGCTTTCTCTTCTCATTCATCCACCATCATTGCTAGCCAATCTAGGGACGGTCGCCAACACTAGTGGAATCTCTGGTGTTTGATGCACAAGAACTCTAGTCCACTGATAACCTAAAGAAGTGTCGTTGTCAGTCTTAATGTAGGAACTTCGGCCACCCCACGGCTACTTCTCTGACTCCTGTTGCTTCTTTGACAACAACGGGTGGTTTGGAGAAAGCAATCAAAAATTAGCTAGGGATTTAGGGTTGTTGTTTGGATTTTTAATTATTTGGGGCTGCATTAAAAAAATATAGTTTTGAAATTTTGATAAAAAAATATTTGGTAAATAGGAAAAACTAGTTTTTAAAAAATAATTGATTACATTAATTGAAAATACAATTTATCAATATAAATACAAATATTTACATATTATTAATATAAAATATAAAGATTTATTATGTAAATATAAAGATTTACCAAGAAATAATTACTTAATAATCACGTATAGTCAACAGAAAATATACAAATATACCGTGTAAATACAAAAATTTTTAAAATAATTACGTATTATCAATAGAAAATCAATTAAACAGATTTATTAATTTTTATCTATCTTACCAATTTTAATTTTGTAAATCAATTTTATTTCACACGGTAGATCTATTTATTTACCTATAAATATTTGGATTTACAAAATAAGTATTAGATTTACTATTTTCAAATAAAGTAAATATCAATGAGTAAATATTTACTAGCAAATGATATATTTTATATCTTTCCATATAAGTGTTACAAGTAAATAATTAGATTTACTAATTTTTATTCATCTACCTTAGTAAATCAATTTTATTTTACTCAGTTAATCCATTTATTTGAATTTACTTAGTCAAATAAATGGATTTACTAAACGAATATTGGATTTACTATTTTCAAATTAGGTACGTTAACTGTTTGCAAGTAAATAATATAAAATTTGCCTAATTCTTATAAGATTCATGGATAAATAATTAGATTTACTAATTTTTATCTAACTTAGTTGAATCCATTTAAGTAAATACATTTTAAAAATCCAAATATTTACTAGTAAATCCAATATTAGAAAATCTTTAGTAAATATAAATATTTACTAGTAAATCCAATATTAAAAAATATGGTATTATTACAATTACAAAATTTAAAATAACACAAAACCTAAAACTCTAATTATTATAAATTTAATAGTATAAAAACTCCAATTATTATAAATTTAATAGTATAAGACTATAAGTTATATTTTGGAAATATAGATATTTATTAGTAAATCCGAATATTTACAGTAAATCCAAGTATTTGCTTAGTAAAAAGGATATTATACCTTTTTTTTTCTTTTTTTTTTTTCAATATATGTGATATTTAAGTTTATTTTATACCATAAAATTAATTTTTTACACAAATTATTTAAAAATCTCAAATTAGCCCCAAGATATTTCAAATCCAACAAATCTGCACCCAATAACCACAAACCAACTCTAATACAGCCCAACCACTCATAAAACCTAACCCAACCTTGACTAGTCAAGTTGTCCCTGCTATCTCCAAGAACATTTGCACCATCATGATGGAAAGTCAAGGTCTCTCTTGGAATCAGTCACAACATCGTTCGACCAATAAACCATGACCAACCTGCAAAACAAACAACAATACTAGAGACAAAAAGGCCGCAACAGTGAATGGTTGCCAAAAAGGAAATGTGATGGATCTCATGCTCTAAGCCTCATCAGAAAGGAAACTATAAATGGTGGCCATTGCACCCTAAATGCTATAAAAAAAAAATCACTATCAAAATTCAGTGATTTTTTAAAGGAGATCAACAGAGACTGTTACTCATTACTCAAGGAGCTCAGACAATCGCTAGGGGAGGATGGAGGCTGTTGCTTGTCACTTGGGGAACTATGGTGATTGAGATAGAGAAGAGAGAGAGAGATCGCGGAAAACGAGCAAAAAGAGAAGGGAAATAGAAAGAGAAAAGAAAGAGAAAATTACCACATTAGGGTCGAACAGAAGAAAGAAAAGTAAGGGAAAAGGATAAAATTAGAATAAATTAAAAATAAAGTTAAATATGTTATAATTTTATATCATTTAAAGTATGCTATAATTTTTGTCAGTACTTTTTAAATATGCTATATAGTATGATTTCCCATTTAAAAAAAAAAAAAGAAATCGCATTTTAAACAATGATATATAATGTTATAAAGCTATTTTAAAAGTACAATTTTGTTTTAAAAAATATTTAATTTTAATTTAGTCTTAATTAAAGATCATGTGATCTGAATATATTCAATTTCTCTTAATTTAGTTTCTACAAAATACCAATATAGGGTCTTTTTTGTAATTGTAGAAGAGTTTGAGATAGTATGGTATACAAAACTAAAAGTCAGAGACCAACTTAAGACTAGAAGTATAATTTAGAGGTTATTTGCGCAAATAACACTTCTATTGATTTTTTAAATAAATCTCAGACTTCAAATTTGATCAGATCTAAAACCATGAACCCTCATCTTCACCCATTAAACTAG
This sequence comes from Antiaris toxicaria, assembly GCA_035233585.1. NCBI lineage: Eukaryota > Viridiplantae > Streptophyta > Magnoliopsida > Rosales > Moraceae > Antiaris > Antiaris toxicaria. The sequence continues at coordinate 13,818,717 of CP141161.1, forward strand.
TCTCAACAAGACTTAATAATATGACCACCTAAATACAAACTAAATGCTAAAAATATTTATTTAAGAAATTATTGTAAAATATATATAATTATATATATAACTAAAGGGACAAGACAAATCAATAAGACAAACAAATAAAAATAAAATAACATATCTAAACTCCCATATTCATATAAATATAAATATTTTTTTTCCCTTGGAAAAACATTTTCGAGAAAATATTTTCATTATTTTGAGTTTGTAATTGTGGATTATATACATACGGTTTGGTTGTCATTGGCACGTGTACAAAAATGATGCATGTAATTTTTCAGAAACTTAAGAAAAATACTATAAAATTATGTCTTGTTTTGATTTTTGTCATGGGAGAAAAAAATCTTGCAAAAAATATCATAAGTAAATGTTTCATTTATCAATGAAAAATTTTTCATTTATCATTTTGTTGGTAACTAATTGATTTATCCATGATAAATAAAATATTTATAGAGTAATTGATTTATTTACTAATAGTAAAATATTCATTTACCATTCATTTAATATTTAATTACAATTATTATTTTTAAATTCTCTCTCTCTCTCTCTCTCTCTCTCTTGTAGTCATCACTTCCTCGCTGAAAAGTGCCAAAGCCACATCGGATCTTGAAGGTGGCAAGATGGAAGATCTTGCAAATCTGGTGAGAGGCTTGTCATGGAGGTGGATCAACTGGCGAATCATATGATCTGGCAATGAAACTCCATTGAGCTCTGGTTCTGGCAAGCAATAGTCGAATCATAAGATCGATGACAAGCAATCTACGGTGAATCAATAGTTGCCTCGTTGGTGCTGGTAATCTTCACCATTGAGCTCAATTAGAGCCTTCACGTTTCTAATGAGATCTGGCTAGATCTTGTGAAATGCTACCAATCTCCATTCTCATTGCCGCTATCGAAATTGCAGTGCCTTACCACTGCCCTAGTGATTTTGCCCGTCTTCATGCTTTCGTGATCTCTAATGGTGGAGATTAGTTCATGTGAAAGAGGTCCGAGATGGTTGAGATCGGCCGTGGGTGAAGCCATGGGGTTGAGATCGTGTTGCTAGAAGTAGATTGCAACGGTGGTTCTGAGAATCACACGGCCGACTCAATCACGACGGAGCCCATGAAGATCACAAGGTGTCATTCATGGCTGATCTACCTCCTTCGTCATCAAAGGTGTTCTCACCGTCGTGATTGTCAAGCTCAATCACGACGGCGACCCACACGATCATTGAATGGAAATCACAACAAAAAGGAGGTTGGCCAAGAGCGAAGATTGGTTAGCAACGATAGCAGTAGTTTTGGGGGGAGAGAGAGAGAAAAATAAAAAAAACTTTCATCTACCAAATTTAAATCAAATTTATAGTACTTTCTATAAAAGTTTTTTAAGTTATGCTAAAAATAATCCATACTTACAAAGTGTGGCATGTGACATGTGGACTAATTATCTCTATTTTTTTTTTGGAGATATTATAAATAATTAATGTAAAATTATCCAGTTGTACTTGTTTTTTATTTCAATATTTAAATAATATCATGAGTCACAATTCTGAAGTTAGATATAAATTAATTAGTTATTATAGGGTTTTAAATAGAAAATTTGAATGTTCAAATTATTTTCTCACGGATATATTATATATGTTTTTTTTTTACCATAAAACAGTATTTTCTTGGCACTAGTACTTTTGATTCTTGAAGCCAGAACAGTGTACGTTCTTTTAAAAAGTTGTGTCTCTGCATTATATCTGTGGGCCTAAGCAAATTAAGGAGCTCTTTTAATAAATAAAAATAAATGTTCCAGTGACCTATGATCACATTAAAGAGATACAAAAGGACCATGCACAAATCTAATCTTCTCTTTGCGCGGCAAAAACTAAATATAGATCGTGTACTAGTTTAAATTATCTTCGAAAAAAAATGCTTTGTTTTTCTACTTAAGTTAAACAAAATTATTGGTAATTTTAACAATTAATTACTCTTGATTTACGTAAAAAAATAACCCTTTAAGTTGTAGGGTTTTTTCGAGGTTCATTTCAGATTGATAACATAGCCTGCAACGTGCATTAGTCAAACAAATAATGCAGTACTTATGCTACTTTTTTTCTTCGTAAAGGGAGTTGGGAGCAAAATGAATCTGACTTATATATATATAATGTTAATTAATTTAGCGGAAATCGATAAATAGTTAACTGTCATTTGGAAGCTTGAGTGCCTATCTCATATGTCCATCCATGCATCACTACAACCCCCCTCCCACAGTACATTTTAAATATGTAGCGAACAAAAATTTACTAACAATTGGGTTATGACCTTATTTTATATATAACATTCAGGGAGTTTGTTTTTATTTTGGAAAATGATTTTTCATTTTAAATACACAGAAAATAAAAATAGTCTTAAAATAGCGTTTGTTTATTCAACGTTTTCAAAACTATTTTGAAAACATCCTTTTCAATTTTTTTTTTTGGTTTTTGAAAAACGAAAAAAAGTTGTTTTCATGTTTTGTTTTCGTTTTCTCCCTCCATCTCGTCTCTCTCTCTTTCTCTTTCTGACTGTGCAACGTCAGTGATGATCATGTCCAATGTTAGCATCCATCTCCAACAAAGATTGATGATCATGAGTTAGTAACGATGACGACGGCCTCCTCGTGACGATAACTATCGACTCATGACCTAAATTTAGCCATCACCACTACCTAGAACTCAGACTATCAATCTCTTCCACCTTTATCGCTCATTACAAAACCTACTACCAAATTTTTTTTTAATTATGACTAATAATTTATTTTTTTATTTTTTAAAAATTAAAAATAAATATGTTTTTATAAGATACTCACTTATAAAATGAGTTTTCAAAATATATAACCAAACAAAATTTCATTTTTATGTTTTTCAGAATATACACACAGAAAACATAATCAAACACAATTTCAGAAATGATCTCAACACAGTTTTCAAAATATTCTCATTTTCAATTTTTTTGAAAATAAAAAACATTTCAAAACCAATACCAAACGCCAACGTTTTTCCTTTTGCATCAATGTTTAGATCTTTTGACACGTTAAGAATGACCATTGGATGGTCTTTGGGAATTAGTGATAAAGTCATAAATTTTTTACCAAAAAGTTAATCTTATAAGATGTTTGGGTAATATATTATATTTGTATTGCATTTAAATATATAGAGAGAAAAAAAAAGGAAAAAGAAAAAGAGTATATGATGTGATTGGTAAAAAAAATAAAAAAGTAAAATGATAAATAGTGATTATATTAAATTTAAAATGTAATATAACTAGTATTTGAATGTAATATTTTTACGTTTTCATAAAAAAATGCTTTGTGTTTGGATGAAAATGTATTGTGTTTAAATATAACATGAATGCAATATAATAAACAAACAAAATATTGATTACAATAAAAGTTCATTCAAAATTTTATAGTACATACTAGTACAATTGTTTTCAAAGGATTTCATGCTTTGAAAATATTGCATGATAACTTACTTTTTAATTTAAGGGAATAGACAACTAATATTAAGGTAAGATTAAACATCCAAACTAAGAAAGCACTCAAAAATTTAACCCATTCCACATCAAGCCCCTAACTCAATTTATTCAAATAAAAGAAAAAAAATACAAAATTTTATAGGAAAGAAAACCAAAAAATTACAATTCCAATAGGAAAATCCACCTAAATTAATAACTACATAACTAGTAAAAACTGAGATTATAAGACTAAGCAGAAACTATATGTATGAAAATCAATTCCTGTACAGATCTCATTAAAAACCTTTTGAGTAAAATTCAAAGGGAAAAACCTTATTAGTGAAAAAAAGTGTCCATGCTAGTCATGCATACAAAGAAAAAATACCTTTGTAATTAAAAATAAGCACTCCAGACACACATTATCTAGAAAACTTATAAAAAGGAAGCAGAGACATATCCCAATTAGCCAATTAGAGAACAAACTCTAGTGCAGTGGACCAGCAGTGGAATTTACTACCGTGAAATCCAAAAGAAGCTAATTTATTCATCGTACAAACACCTTCCCAAAGAATGTATGATACCTTGACGCTAAGCTTAGACGCTCAATCTAGAACTATGATCCATTGATTCCAAAGTTTCAAGTACCTGTTGTGATTTAACATTGAAAGAGCTTTACCACATATTTGACTCATAAATTAATAGGACGTTTGGTAAACGTATTGCGTTCACATTACGTTTGACATAATACATTGAATACATTTTATATTTTCATTAAAAGTATTTGCTTTGTATTTAAATGTAATGTGTATTTAAATGAAAAATATTTGAATTGTATTTTAGAGTTGAAAAGTTGATGTAATTAATAAAATTAAATAGAAAAAGTGAAATAGAGAGAGAATATGATGTAAATAGATTTTAAAAAGTTTATTTTTAAAATATTTTAAAATAGTAAATGTATTTGAGGCATTGTAGATAAATATTGTATTTGAACGCAAAACTTTTACATTTAAATGATAATCTCATTGCGTTTAAACGCAATATGAATGTAATATGAAAAACAAACGCCTAATGAACTAACTGAACTCAAATGCTTTTTGTATAACTATCATAAAACCTAAAAGTTCTGCCTTAAAAGCAAAAGTAACACAAATTGGCATTGAGAAACATCTTTTCATAAAGCCTTTGTAGGAACGAAAGATGCCTCCGCAATTAGCAAGGCCCGGAGCTCCTCAAACTGCAGCATGAAGATTATTAACAACGTTGGGACATTATATGTATTAGACTTTAAAATTATGGAAGATTTGATATTTAGGTACGTTTGGTTCATGGGTTTCGATCCAAAATTTTAGGTTTAATTTTGTGTTTTTTTTTTTAAAGTCAACAAAAACTTATAATTAGATCAACTAATTTTAATAATAAAATATTAATTTATTTCATACTCAATCCATGAACCAAACATATCAATTTTTCAGTGGAGGCTATGTCTAATTTATTGTGCATACCCCTAAAGATACATACCCTATAGATACATATATGTTAAAAATTAAAAGAAAGAAAAAATCAGGAGAGGTTTGATTCTACGATCATCTAAACTGCATTTGTGTATACTGTTGTTAAGAGAGTGAAAAATAACATTATCCTATTTTATACATCAATAGTATAATGCTATTTCTAATGTCATTTCTACTTTTATTTTCACCTTTATTATTCTTTGTAGTTTGTAAAAGTGGATTTTTAATTAATTAAAAAATAAAATTTTTTATTTTGATTGCATTAAAAATAAAGATACCAATTAATAAGAATTAAAGTTATTAACTATAACTTATGAGAAATTTATCATAAAATTTAATATATATATATATATATGTATGAGATAAATTTAACATGAAAAGTCATACACTTTATTAGATAACATTATTTCAACTAAATATTAAAATTTAATATTATATTGAACATGTTCTATGCTCCTGTCGCCTCCAACAATCGTGCATCACATGGTCTATTTTTATAATTATTAAAAGTTGGAAACGGGTTCATGTATTTGACAAAAATTAAATTGTATTATTACGTGGTCAGGTGGTGCTAGGCTTAAAGTTTGACATTAATCTCACCTTTTGATGATCTGTGCAGGTATTGCCATACGGTTGAGGTGTCTTTTTCTGTCTCACCCTTTTTTTTTTCCATTTTTTCCTAGACTCGTGTATCATTAATTTAAAATCTCACTGAAGATCTTTTATGTATTAGTGTTTGGTGATGTGAGTAAAAGAGAGCTTCTTTTTTTTTTTTTCCTTAAGTAGAATTGGATAGTATTTTTTGTGAGTTCCAGGATTTTGGTTACAGACGTAGAACAAAACTGAACAGGATTATCAATGATGCTGATAATCCCCTTTACATTTAGTAACAGAAAGGCTATTTTCATACACAAAGATTGTAAATGTATATACAATTACAGCAATCTATTTGTAAAGCATAATATAATATATATATGGGAACTATATATATGTATGACATTAGTTATTCACAAATTTGTCAAAAATAAAAAATAAAAAACAATAGTTAGTTACAAGATAATATGATAATAGAGTGTGTGATTGTGAAGAAAAAAAAAATTTAATTAAGCACTAAAGATTAGTTGGATCATTATTGCAAAAGAAGAAATAACCCTCATTAAAATAGGGGAAAAAAAACTGATAATATCATTGAACTAATTTAATTGCACATCATCATTTTTCTCTATTTCACTTTTATATATGATATACCTTATCTCTTATTCCAAGACAAACTCAAAAAAAAAAAAAAGGGATTTGTTTATGAATTATAAAAATTTCTCATCTAGTCGACTAATTAAATCTTATATATTTGGGATGTATATATCATGTCTTTGAATGTTAATTAAACTTTTTTACCGACCTCTGTGGATATATATAGGACCTATATTAAGGATATATGTAGAGCAGCTCGCACTGAAGTAATTATAATCAACAAATTACATGACAAAAACTCCAAGGTTATAAAATTTAAGTTTATTTTATTTTATAGCCTTCTAGAAATTTTTTTTTAAAACTTTTTAAGGTAAATTATACATGCATGCATGTAAGTAGGTTTTTAATTATGAGTCCTTCATTGTCACAATTTATACGACACATGGGGCTATTTCTTTTAGAATTTTCTTGTAACAATTATTCCTTACAATATGATATGTGTTTTAGGTCCTAAACCATGTCTTTACGCAAAGCTAAATACTTTGAACATATATATGTTACACTAACATTGTACAGAATCACCATATAATGACTAAAAAGACAGAAGGCCACTATAAGTCAAATTTAGAAAAATATGTTTAATCATCCAACAGATATACTCCAAAACTTACAAATATATACAATCGACACAATTTCTTATTTTATCAAGAAACACAACACCAGCAAACAATTTGTTTGACATATACAAATGAAATGTCCGGTAAAAAAAAAAAAGTGTATAACTGACTATAACAACGAAAATCTAAAAACGTTTATCAAATATTGAACACAATCACACATATAACTTTTTGACTTAGAGGAGGATATTATGTTATAAACAAAATAATGTACCTTTTCTCCTTTTTCTACACAAGGAGTTGTCATAATCCCTGTATAATATAATCAATACAAGCTTAGCTATATGATCGTGCCTTTCTTCTTGACTCTGCTCATGAATCATGATCACGTACCTAGTTGATCAGGATTTAGGTCCATTTGGCACAAAATGTCAATCTTTCATTTTTATCTATTTCAACACAATTTTTAGACACGTTTTTGTTGGAGATCTTGTCTCATTATTAATTAATTATTTTTAATTTGTCTTTCGTGGGTGCATGGATGAGACCGCGGTGGAACCACTTGAGATTAAGTGAGACCATTATTTTTTTTTGTTATTTAAAATAAACACTAAAAATGTATTATTTGTTTATTTTTGTATCTCGCGGACATGAAGTTTTTATAAATATGATCCTGAATTTTGTGTTTTTATTTTTTATTTCAAAAATAATTAATGTACACCTTAATTGAGGTAGAAGTCTGGCTCTGCTCAAGAACGAGGGATAGAAGTTTGGAAGATAGGCGGAATGAATATATCCCATCTAGAAGGAAGACACTGAATAATTTTTGCAATCATTTCTTGAATATAATATATTTATTTTTCTCTTTTTTTTTTCCTAACAAGATTGTACGAATATAAAGATGCTGATTGAATGAAGGTTAAAAAACGGTTAAAGTTACAGGTTAAATATTAAAAATTAAATTACATGCTTTCATTGGAAAACAGCTATCAAATTATACAGAGAATTATGCTTAATTGCCATCCTTTTCTTTCTTTTTGGGATAAAGAAAAGAAACGTCTACCATCTTTTAATCTAACTCAGAGGGAACCATATGATTCTCTTTGTGGGAAGTAATTACATATCACATCAGTAAACTAACGAACAAAAAATAAATTGACATTCGAGGTCATGCATGTATCCCAAATTTTTCATAGCGGTAAAAAATTTAGTGAAAAAGTACAATGTAAATATTAGGGTTGTTTTTTTTTTTTTTTTTAAGATAACTCATAAATTATAGATATTTATTTAAGTTGATGTTTATTTTTTTTTAATGATCATTATATTATCTAATATATAAAAAATCGTTTAAAATATCATTTTTATTAAATTAGAAATAAATGAGATATTTTTTATTATTATTTTATATATTAAAAGGTATTTTGAATAACTTTTAATAAAATAGAGGTCAACTTGAATAAAGATCTATAATTTATAAGCTATTTATGAAAATGATCCATCCAGTAACTTTTAATAAAATTCAAATTTTCTTTAAAATAATAAACAGATATACATAGAAGAGTCATTTTGAATAAATTTATATATTTCAAAATGTATAATGATCTATTTAAAAAAAATAGATACTAATTTAAATAGAAGTTTTAAATAGAAGACTATAATTTAAGGATGATTTTGAAAATAACTCTAAATATTAATAGGTTGATTAACTTTCACGACTAAAGTGGCAAACAAATGCACTAAAAAGTGTGCGCCGCTGGTTTTAAAAGTTAAACAGTCGTAAAAGCATGTGATGACTATGTTAAAACACGGTTCTTCAAATATACACTATATATACGTGGTTTAGTTTTTGCCAAAAACTTTTTTTTTTTAAATCGGTAATATAATTGTTTAATCGATAATGGTCGGAGTATTTTTAATGCAGTGTCGAATTAATGTATATAAAATATAGTAAGAAAAGCTACTCTCCAGCTACATAGTGTTATTTGAGCATTTGTTAAAATTTGATATCAAATTGGACACTAAGTAGCACATGCTAAATTTTAAGTTTGATTGTTATTAGTTAATGTATGATCTTTTAATAACCATCAAAAGATTGCTAGTCTAAAAAATTTTTTAAAATAAAAAAATTTCTTTTATATATTCTAAATCTTTAAGATATATATATATATAAAAACATCATGGATAGAGAACGAAATAGAAAAAATATATTAAATATGTTGTTTTAACACTTTTATTGCGCCAAGAAATTTGTATTGGATCTTGCTCTTAAAGAAGCACATGAACAATTCTGTTGCATAATTTTGACTCACTAACGTCCAAATGATCAGGAAGATCATACAATTAAAATTTTTTAAATTTATTTATATCTTTGTGTTATATATATATATATTAGTTGAAAACATGTATCATGCACGTGCCTATTTAATTGGTTGCTATAATTTGACAATATAGATATAAAAATATTTAATTTTTAGTTCAGTTTTTTTTTTCTTGATTTGTTATTCTTTGAAGAGTTTATTTTGGCAAACAAATTTATGTATAATACATAGTGGAAAAAGAAAAGAAAAAAAATGAGAGAGAATGTGATTACAGGTATAGTTTAATAATGATACTACACCTGACTCTATTGAAAAATGAAGAATTTGAATCACTATCCCTAATTTTCAAAGAAAGAAAGAGAATACATTTTAGTAGGGAAAATTAGATAATAAGATATTTAAAACCGCATATGAAAAAACATTCCTTAAGAGGATTGCATACTAAAATTTTTAGTAGGAAACATTTGAGAAAATTTTATTTTAATGTACAAAAAGATTCTTGGATCAATGTTGTTTGTGAATTGGATTCAACATCATTGAGAGCGCTCTCATATATGGTATCAAAACTTTTCTAATCTTTGTATCATATTTAATAAGAAGAGAACTAAGTGAAACAAAACTCCAATCACCATCAAACTCTTAATTTAATTTCTAATTTTTATTGCATATTTTCATATTTTTGGGATGTCAAATATATTTACTTATATATACTGAGTTTTAAAATTATATGTTCAAAAGAATGAGTCTTTTTCTGGGTGCAAAGGAATAATATGTTTTGGTATGGTAAATTATTTTATGCTTTGCGAAACACGTTAAGGCAATGTGTTGGTTCAATTTTTTTTAAGCATGAATATGTAATTTCGTGAAAAGTAAGATTTTTTAATTGTTTATTTTATAACACCCCCTCGTATATATTGCTCATGTTGTGTCTCATATCGCAACGTCACATTGTTTCGCTTTTGGTACATTTATTTTATACTTTTTAACAATTTATTTAAAAATATAGAACTTCAAATAGTTAAGCACAATGTCATTTGCTAATTTAGATTTTGGTACATTTATTTTGTACTTTTTGACAATTTATTTAAAAATATATAACTTCAAATAGTGAAGCACATTGTCAATTGTTAAAATAGATAGGTAAGTTTTTGTTTTTATACTGTCAAATGGAGGACACCTCATCACTAGAAAATTAAATGGTGAAAAAATCTTTTTTCACCGCCTTAACGCCACTTTTACCCAATGTTTAGTCATGCCATACGCCAGTAATTATTGAGGTGGTCGCTGGCTCGCTGTGTAAAGGTGGACCTATTTTATTTTTAGAACAAAAAAATCATAATAATAAAGAAAACTAAAAATGCAAACCTGGCTTCGCATTATGCTTCTTGCGTTGAAGTAGTTGTCACAATCTCATCAGAGCGCTATGAAAATAGCCTATACTCGCACATTTTTCATTTGGAGTAATTTTATTAGGGTAGTTCTACTATAAGGATGTACTTTTCCCCCATCTATGTATGAAAAAAAAAATTTTTGATAGTCGGTTACAAATTAATAGTCTTAATTAAAAAGATATATCAAAATATTATAAAACCCATCACACCTAATTTTTATTTATATAAAATATTTAAAAAAAAAACCAAAGCCAAAACTTATCGGTAGCCCACCAATAACGTCCCAATCTGTACTTGTATGGAGGCCACGCTTTGCGAGATCCCGAATTCTGGTGACAATTTGAGTAGTGTAGTGACAGTGAGTTTCCTTCGGTTGAGAGACTCTATGTGGAGATAGATCTTTCCCCACCATGGCCTCGTGCCAAGAAGCCGAAGGCGGTGCTAGAGGAGCCTTCAGCAAGACTCATTTTTTGTACAAAATCACCCTCGCTTTGGTCCATTCTATTCTCACTGTCATTCCCATTCCATTACCACATTACGTTAATTTTTTTCTCACTGTCATTCTCATCCTATTTGGTTAATTTTTTTATGCCTCATTTATTTATTACATTACATTTGTTTAAAAACAACACAATTTTCATCTAAATAAAAAAGTATTGCATTCAAATATCATTTACATTACATTTTAAATTTAATATAATTATTATTTACCATTTTTTTCTACTAATTTTACCAATCATATCACATACTCTCTTTCTCTCTCCTTTTTTCTTTCTATTTTTATCAACCACATTATATATAATATAATTTAAATATTTTTCATCCAAATAAACATTGTATTTGAATGCAATATAAATATTTTCTCTCCAAACACATATTATATTTAATGTATTGAATTTAAAATTCAATATAAATATAATGTGTAACTCAAACGCCTCGTTAATCTTCAATTTCTTAAAAACCTATATGTGTGGATTGGAAGATATTTCCAAATGCTTAAATTTGTTTTGATTGAATTTGGTCAATATTATTATTTTTCTTGTTAAACATTTAAATTATGTATAATTTTTAGACGGTACAAGTAAAATTTTCAATTTCTTAGGCAAATAAATTGTGAATTAGGAGATTATGAAAAAAAAAAAAGTGATAAATTTGACAAAAAATGAAAGCTTTAATGGCCGTGATATTCAGACTTGGTAAAGAAATGGATTAGAACTTTTCTGACCCTAATTAACCAAAAGCCGGAATAGCATAGATAAGTTTTTTGAGAATAAAGGATCCACGGAGGAGATCCAAATAGATCTCTTCCATGCACAGGGAGGCTCAACAATCGAAGAAGAGGCAGAAAGCTGGTGAGTTCGGATCTGAGCCGGTAAGACCATCATTTCCGCCTCTGCCATCTCAACTAGACACCGGTAATCGGCTCCACCTTCGCCTGGCCGGAGGCGAGTGTTTGGGGAGTGCTAATCGAGGATTCTGACGTCGACAGGGAGGCCGGTGGAGGCCTGAATGAACAAGAAGAAAGAGGTTGAGTTTTTTTTTTTTTTTTTTGAAATTGTTTTGTAATAGGTGTGATGGGATGTATAGTAACTTTTTTTTTTTTTTTTAACTCTATTCAAACTATTTATAAGATAAAGGGGCTTATCTTACAATAGAATCGCCCATTTTATTTTATTTTGTTTTGTTTTGTTTTGTTTTATAAATGTACTGAAATTGGCTTAGGCCGGTTCATATTTGTGTGGTTGCATTGTATATCGTAGATGTCATAATCAAAATGTCAAGAGTTTTTTGCGGGCAGAACAGGTAATTAAACTTTCGAATCTGGCCTAGTAAATAACTAAAACTTGAAAAGGACTACTAAGGGGGCATTTGAAGAGAAAATTTCATTTTAATTTTACTCAAATACAATACAATTTTACACCAAATACAAATTTTACAACAGTACTAAGAAAACAATTACTATTCAAAACATTTTAAAAACAATTACATCAACTTTTCAACTCTATTATTTATTTCTACTTTTACCAATCACATCAATTTTTCAACTCTAAAATACTTTTCATCCAAACACATATTTCATTCAAATACAAAACAAATACTTTTCAACCAAATACAACATTCAAAAAACAAATTTCATTAAAATATAATCAAAATATAATACGTTTACTAAACGCCCCCTAAGACTGGTTGATAGGAAAAGTTTTGCTCTAATGATCAGTGTCATCTGTTAGTCAACGATTGTTTCAAAAACACATCTCTCAACCGTTAAATCTAAATGCTATTTTTCCTATGAAAAATGTATAATGCTATTTTATATATTTCTTTTCTAGAGAAAAAAAAAAAAGTCCCCGTCCAATAAATGGAAATATGCTTTTCTTTGTTTGGCATAAAATCAAAGCAAAATTAATAGTATAAAAATATATTGTTGGGCAACCGGCCCTAACAAGAGAAAGAGAGCTGCTGACATTACCTCTGGCGTGTCGTTAAACCTTTGATCTTGAAAATTGGTTACAGAGCTCGTATCAATAAGGACTTTTTGATGACAGTGATTGTATTTGGCAAGGTGACATTGTTAGGGCAGATTTGATTTTGTTTAGAGGATAGAATCTAGATGAATTAGAGACATTTTTTGATACATTTTTTGTCTAGTGGTTATCTTCTTTTGGGGTTTTAGTTCGAATGGTGGTGTGTTATTTGTGGAGGTGGTAGTGCATGTTTTTCACTAGGGGTGCACAATAGGTTGGTTTGGCAGTTTAGGTGGTTTTGTTTTATGACAGGTTATTATAGTTTCAAACCGTTACTGTTTAGGTTTAAGACGATTTGGATGGATTTTTTGATTAGTGGCATGAGCGATATATTTGATAATTTGCTTTTTATAGTTATCTTTTTTTTTTTTTTAGAGATTTTAACTGAAGTTTGAAAATACATAATAAAAATAATAAAGACTGAATATTTTTAATGATAAATAATCTTTAATAAAACAATTAGAACTAAACATGATGCAAAATTATAATTTATAATCATGTTATATTAAATAGGGCATATATTCAAATATTCAAAAGGTTAAAACCAAATTAACAGGCATCTAAATTTCAAAATTCAATGTCTAAATACTTAAAAAAAAATAAAAATCCAAACTTCAAGTCCATAAAGAGTAATACCTAGTTTGAAACAATCCTGCAAACTAATCAGTAGTACTAAGGTTGTTATGCAAATACTATGTGCAATTCAAAATATGTTTGGACTTTATTAGCAATTTAAATACTTACTAAGAGATAAGCCATTTATTTCAAAGTTAAGAGCAACCTTTTATTTTATATAATGTAAGATTTAAACTATAAACTGTTTAGTAGTAAATTAGTAATTAGTAAGGCAGGAGAAAAATAATAGGGTGACTAGACAATTTCAAACCGCTATTTAAAAACTCAAATCACAATCACCCGCCCATAAGAGCAAGTTTAATCTAACTCGTTTGCTTAAAGGTTGGTTTTGATATGAGCCTGCTCAAAGCGGGCAGGATGGAGCAGGTTAGGTGGCGGATAGTGTAGCCCTATTTTTCACATTCTAGTGTTTGAAAGCATCTCATCGGCTTTGCCGCTTGTTACTCAAAACATTCTTTATACTCTAATGGTTCTTTTCTTGACTGTATTGTCATTCAAAGTTTATGGTGGTCATGTTTTAGTCTAATCAAGGTGTTAATATTTCCGCCGTATAATTTTAGTATTTTCTTTGTAATAATGGAGGTGTTTCTTCCACTATTTGAGTTTGGTTTTGGTTCGCTAGATTTAGGTCTTGACAAGTTAGATATTTGCTAGCTAGAAGTTTATGCAGATATGTTGATGGCTTTAGAGATATATTTTACATATTCTCGATGAATAGAAAGCTTCAATCGATTGTAGTGATTAAAAATAAGATTATTTTCATAAATAGCTCTTGAACTATAGACTTTCATTTAAATTTTCTTAAAAAGTTAATAGAAATATTTTTTTTTTCATAAATAGCCTTTGATCTATAAACTTCCATTCAATTTAGACTTTATTTATTCAAAATAGTTTAAAATGCCCCTCAATATATAAAAAATTAATATTTGGGAAAGAAATGATTATGATTTGAACTCCAAAAAAAATGAGAAAATTCAATTTGAATTATATTAGATGTTTACACCCATGTGTTAAGATCAAACTGAAGGATAGTTTTTGAAAGTAAAATGGGAACTATAAAAAAGTATAGCTACCATTTACAAACACAACATATTTTGTGTTATATTATCATGCAAAAACAAAGAAGAGCGGGTTAAACAATATGATTATTGGTGCAGTCTAAAGATGAATTTACACCTGATTTTTTTAATACAAAAATTTATTTACTTCATCATAGTGGTAGCATTTGACCATATTCTAGATTATAAAATATAAGCAAATTATCGGATACAACGATCATCCAATAAATATATCCGATTGGATCCAAAAACCAATACTCGTTGAATGGATTGAAAATCTTGAAAATCCAATTGGATAGAATCGAATTCCTCATCAGCTGTCAATAAAAAAAAAAAAACCAGTCCACACTTTCCTCATCAGCTATCAACAAAGTCTTACGCACAACAATCACATGATCTAACTATGTTTATTAGAATTAATAAAGTGCAGACGTAACATATTAAAACTCAGATCGATAAAAACGAAAGGATAAAAACGAAAATATAAAAAAGATAATTTTTTTATCGTTTTGCTGTCGCCACATGTAATTAGTTACGAGCAAACGCCAATACTAAATATATCTCTTGACCCTATACTTGTCAGCGTGTGCTGGAAAGGCACATTAATTAATTTGATAAAAGTATTGAAAACGAAAACAACTACTAAATACTTAACCTGTGTCGAATGCATCACAAAAATCCAAAGTATTTCGCTGCTAGAAGGAGAAATGTTGATAATAAACAAAGGGAATTTTTATAGTGGTTTATGAAAATAATTTGAGAGCAAGATGTCATCCAACCTCAAGCATGATGTCATCCAGCCTCAAATTGCTTTATAACAAAGGCATCCAACCAATGTCTATATATGCGTCCTATTAAAGTCCGTATCACTTGAAGAAGGAAAGAAAAAAATAATGAATATATTTGTTAAGATTTGAGTTTTGACAACGACAAGAACCAGATTCGTTTACTCCATTAGGGGACTAGCAATCTTAGCATTCAAAAGAGAGAGATCTTCTGTTTCGTTTCTTCTAGATTATTGTTCAATTAACTGTGTTCTTATGAATCTATAGGGATTCATTTTCAAGAATTTGAGTGGTCGGATTTTATAACAAGGAGATAAAAGCAGATCCCACCATTGTTCACAAATTCCATTTTTAATTACGATATTTGCAATGCTGTCGACTCTAATTATTAAATATTTGATTGCGAATAATCTTCGTTTTTTAAGTTAAATAATCTTTATTTATTAATTGAGAAACGTTCATCTAAAGTCCTAAAAAAGGTAGATAAATAAAATTATAAATTTCAAAATTAGTCCCTAAAGAATAAAGTGGGTCTCAATTTACTCTTGCAATCCAAAATAAAATAAATTATTGATGCATAAGTCATTGAAATGTCAAAAATTTTATTTTATTTTTCACAGTTTTAATCATGTGATCTATCGAGTGACTCACATGTAATAAAAAACTCTTAAAATTGCCCTTAACCATGCAGCAATGAAACTAAGCATGCATTTGGTTTAACGTTTTAACTTAATTTAACTTGCAAATTAAGCTAAATTGGTTATTTCATTTCAACTTAATTTAGCTTGATTTGTATTGAAAATTGTACAAAAATAGTAAAAGTAGATCTTATGAAGTTAAATTAAATTAGAACTAATTTAATCAACTTAGCTTAACTTACAAGCAATATTACATTAGAATATGATACCAAACGAACTCTAAAGAGGGCAAAAGGCCTAAGGTTTTCCTTCTATTGTAATGGGGTTCGTCATTAACACATGTGACAGTGATAAAATTGTTAAAAATAAATTGACGTTTTAATAATGAAAGAACAAAGTTGCAACAAACTATAAATTTAGTAGGGGGTCTTGTTTATTTTAAATTGTAGAGTGAAGAGAGACAATCCTTACTATTTGGAAGCCAAATTTAAAATTAGCCCCGATGCTAGCTTCTCTCAAGTTAAATAAACTGAGCTGATACAAGTATCACCATATATTAAACTTCTTTTTTTTTTTTTCCCTCAACAAAAGTTATCAATTTATTTATTATCTTAAATAGCTTATTTCAAAAGAGATTCAGTCTATACTTGGTTAGAGAGATGATATCTCGAAAGCAAGGTTTGTGTATAAAAAATATTAATGAGAATTTTCCTTAATTGTCCAATTAATAACGAATCAAGAAAATAATAATTAGAATAAAATTAGACACAAAACAATTAACTATACTTAATATGAAGGGTGTTTATTAGATCCAATCGGTCAATCAAACCAATCGATCCAATTTCATCCATCCATTTTTTTGCAAATAGCCGACTTTAATTGGATTGGATTGAATTAGATGTCAATTGTAAAAACCGACCTAGATTGGATTAGATATACTTTTTATATTCAAAAGACGTAATCCAATCCAATCTAACTTTTGCATTATTATATGTGAAAAACATACAAAATGGTATTTGTCTTTTACAAAATTGATCCAAAAATTGGTGTCTATGTTTATTTTATGCTCCTTTACATATCAAATAAAAACTTCAAAATCCATATATTATGATAACACAAGTAAAATCCTTTATCTCATTTTCCCACTCTCTAACATATTATGATACACATTCTCGTGTTCTATAATTCTTACTTGTTTTTGTTTAAAATTAAATATTAAATAATTTATAATAAATATCAAAACGATTAATGCAATCCAATTGACTTTAAGTGGATTGGATTGGATTATATAACACATTGCTAACATATTAGATTAAATGAGATTTTCAAAAATCGATGTTTAATAAGATCGGATGTTATATATTTAAAATAAAACAGATTCTATCTGATGAACACACTTACTTAATATCAATGATATGGTTCTTATTACAAGAAATATGCTTTAATTTAACACGATTTTATAGTTTGAGGATAAATCATCCTCATAGTTACAGATATAATTTAATTATGTTTCACATACAACTCTAACATAACATCTAGAGTTTGAATCCTTTATCTCAAATCAAAAATTAAAAAAAAAATCTAGTGAAAGATATAATGAAAAAAAAAAATATTGAGAGGTGTAATTTTAAAATATTAAAAACCTGTTGAATTATTATTTTTTTCTAATTTGATACGAGAATTATATCCACCAATCCACTGTAAAATTGTCCTGGCAACGGGAGGCTTATTATCTCAAATAGTACGTTTGTCTTTTCCACTGAATTAGGTGTGAAATGCAACCATCTAATTAAATAGACGAAGTGTTTGTCAATCAATTCATATGAAATCTGATGTCATAAGGAAAAATTAATAGAGCATAACCTGGAGAGAAATGAAGCGTTACTAGAATTTGAAAGAGCTAGTGAAAATTAATCAAGAAAAACAAAAACAGAATTTACATTTGATGTGTCAATTGTTGTAGCAAAAGTCGTTAGCTGAAATGTCGTCAGTTGAAATTAAACACAATGAAAACCATCACTAGAATTTGTAGCTATTACGTCCGTTTTTATCTATTTATAAGTTTAATTAATTTATCAAATTAATTAAATTACTGTAAATAAATAAACAAAGGGACACATATAACTTTTTACAAGATTTTATACCTCTATTCTTTGAGATCACGTCCAAATATTGAACATTTCACTAAATATTAAAAAGTTATAAGCTATTAAGTTTTATACAAACTGAAAACTCTCTCTTTTTTGTTGCCATCGATCATTTTGAACTCAATCAATGAACTTGATTTGCGAGCACCCCTTACTAGCTATATTAAACTCCCTTCAACTGTTAATGTCTTCTATTGAAGAGGACAAATCTCTCTTCTGATAGACATTAAAAGTAACAGTTTCAAGAAGGTCTCTAAGTAGACTAATATATCTCTAAGCTCACAAATCTCTGAAAATGTTTTTGAAACTTTAAGATGGCGTTTGGTATTGGTTTTGAAATGTTTTCTGTTTTCAAAAAAATTGAAAATAAGAATGTTTTAAAAACTGTATTGAGATCATTTCTGAAATTATGTTTGGTTATGTTTTCTGAGTGTACATTCTGAAAAACATAAAAATGAAATTTTGTTTGGTTATATATTTTGAAAACTTATTTTATAAGTGAGTATCTCATAAAAATATGTTTATTTTTAATTTTAAAAAAATAATAAAAAATAAATTATTAGTCATAATTATAAAAAAAAAAACTTTAGTAGTAGGTTTTGCAATGAGCGATAGGGGTAAAAGAGATTTTTGGTCTGAATTCTAGATGGCGGTGATAGCTAGATTTAGGTCATAAGTCGATAATTATCGTCGCGAGGGGGCCGTTGTCATTATCATTAGCCCATGGTCATCAGCTTTCGTTGGAGACGGATGCCATCGTTGGACATGATCATCATTGACGCTGTACAGACAAAAAGAGAAAGAGAGAGAGAGAGGAGATGGAGGGAGAAAACGAAAACAAAAAGTGAAAATAACTTTTTTTCGTTTTCAAAAAACCCAAAAAAATAACATAGTTGAAAACGATGTTTTCGAAATGGTTTTGAAAACGTTGAATAAACAAACGTTATTTTGAAATCATTTTCATTTTCTTTGTTTTTGAAAATGAAAAATCATTTTCTAGAACAAAAACAAACGCCACCTAAATAAACAGTAACTAAAAATCCAAGCAAATCTCGGATTTATTTTGATCCGAATTTCAAACTATTAAGTCAAAAAGCATAAATCTAGCATAAAACTCTCTCTTTCTTTTTCTCCCTTTGGGTATAAAAAAAAATTACAGCGTTTGGTCAGAGCTTTAGCGCTGCCTTCAGGTGCATTGCTGGGCTTCTGACCTTGTAGTTCGGTCCCCAAACTTATCTTAACATTGGCTTTCTCGTGATGAGGGTTATGTGTGGAGTGGTGCATCCATTGGGATGGATCTAATCTTTCTTAAAGGTGGGGTTGTCCTTTTGAGGTGGTTCCGCTCAAATCTAGCTTCCGTTCGATGGACGATGACTTGTTATCGGTGTATCTTTCTTTTGTTTTATTGTAGTATGGGTATTGATATTTCCTCTCATTTGGTGCGTATTTTTGCTTTTCTCTAGTGTTTTTACTTTGGTAATAATAGAGACGATGTCCTCTGCTTATGTCTCTCACCTGTTTGTAATCAGTGTGGTATATGATTTTTGACTACAGTTCCCTCTCTGTCATAGTGTGAGTGCCTTTATTACGTGGGAATTGATCTCGGTTGATTGGGGTAGTCTATCAACTTTTTTGGTGTTATTTAATAAGTAATGGTCAAGTTCAAAATTTATATGCCGAGCAAATCTTTTCCTATTTGAATTTCGGTATCTATATTCACTACCGTGTTATTTTGGTCTTTACTGGTGGATTTAATCTATTCAGAGTCAAATCTTTTGTATTCGAGATCATTTATATATTGTGTATTTTATTTCTTGTGAAATGAATTTTTTTTATTAAAGGAAAATAAGAAAATTGCAAATGAATCCCATTTAAGTCTCCAAAAATAAGTATTATTTTATTTTATGTTCTTTGAAGAAATCAAATCCACATAATATTAAGTTATTAAAATTTCTTAAAAATTTTTCCTTAATTGATTAAGAAAAACCGCTCAAAATGTTTACAAGAAAACAAAACTGCACAAGCATCTAAGTTTGACCAAGAACCTAGAATCGGTAGCGAACAAAACTATAAAAACAAGAAAAAATTAATGTCCCAATTTGTATCGCGTAAGTTTTACAAGGACCTTCACATCCCTCTCTTTTGGTTTTTTATTTTTTATTTTTTGGGATTACTTATTTATTCTCTTTTACAATAAGGATATTTCACGTCTTTGAAGCGTTTTATTTATTTATTTTTAATTATGTCTTTGAAAAATATACGCATTTGTCTTTTGTCCTTTGCCATAAAAAATTAGAGATTGAAGAAGATAAGAATGGAAGCTAAGA
The DNA here is from genome assembly GCA_035233585.1 of Antiaris toxicaria. Lineage (NCBI taxonomy): Eukaryota > Viridiplantae > Streptophyta > Magnoliopsida > Rosales > Moraceae > Antiaris > Antiaris toxicaria. Next base: position 13,839,358 of record CP141161.1, read on the forward strand.
AAAATGTAGCTCTAAAAACATTGTAGATTTGGACAAAAACATAACAGCTCTCACACGGGCATGATGTGTGTATATTATACTTGTATATACAATTCCAGTCCCCCTCAAAAAGGGAAAAAAAAAAAAAACTAAAAAACACAAATACTCGAGAAATTAAAAAAAAATAAAAAGGTGAATTGCTTTCAAAATAATTTGATACTAATTTTATTGATATTGGCATTAATCGAATATATGAATATGTAATTTTTTTAATCTCATCCCGTTGGGCAGTGCGAATCTTCATATATCACTGGAACAAAATATCTTAATATGGTGGATTTTTTTGTAATTATGTAATAAATTCATAATAGAATAAAGGAGAAAAGATTTAAAAGATGCATGATTGAAATTTATATAATATTGTTTGGATTGAAATCTATATAATATTAATTGAAGTGGATTAAAATAATAAAAATAGAGAATAAAAATTAATAAAAAGATAAAAAAATATTATAATAACATATAAAAGATAAATTTAAATTCATTCCTCAAACGAATTTTTAATTGAAACTCTGATATTTAAAAACAGAAAATATTTTTATTTTTATTTAATAAATAAGACCATAAATTTTAGACAAGAAAGGGACTTTTATCAGCTCATTATCGTGTAATATTCTTCTCCCTTGTAAAGCATTATCTTCTACTACTTTTTTTTTTTTTCCGAGTCTTCTATATTGCACTACAATAGTCAATACACGAAAAAACAAAATAATACACGTACGGTACAACAATGCACAATTAATAACAAAACAAATGGCCGTGTTACTCATCTACGTTCTAGAGCTAATTAGCGGGACTTATTTTTTAATTAAGGATAAAAGATTGGAATCCTTTACTTATTAAAAAGGTGGGTATAAAATTATTATTAAATTATATTTATAATTATATTATTAGAATAAATTAGAAAGTGTTTAGAAATATTTTAGAGATATATTTTTAATATTTTTTTAATTTCATAATTATTTTTTATTAGTTGTAATTTTAAAATTTTATTCTAAATTTAAATTTTAAAAATATATAATTTTATAAATATAAATTCAAATAAAATAATTTTTTTAATTATATATAATTTAAAAAGAAATCAAATAAAATTAATATTAATAATTTTTTAATAAATTTTTAAAATTTTATATTTTTCGCTTAAAATAATTTTTTAAACACATTTTTAAAATTAATTTTTTTCCGGCCTTTAATACACATATCCGTGACCACTTTTACAATCCCCTTAATCACTCCCCAAAATTAAAAAACCTTTTTTAAAAAATAAATAAGATAAAATAAAAGATCTTTCTCCATTGCCTCCCCCTTTCCCCATCGAAATTTTTTCGAATCCAGAGGGCCAAAACCGTCAAATCAGCCGCCAATCTGTTCCCGAATAGTTCCAAGCCGAAAATTCGGGGGCAGATTCGTAAATTCGAGAAAACCAAAAACCGACAAAATAAAAAAAAAAAATTGGACGGCATTGGGTAACGCCCCATACGAATGGTTGGGTTAGCAATATAAATAAGTCGAATCTTTGCGTGCTCTTCACATCTCCACACAAACACTCCCTAACGTTAATAATATAACAAAATAATCCTAAAACTACCTCTCTTTCTCTCTCTACATTTTCTCTCTCTAACAGGGGTTGTAACTTGTCTGTGAGCTGAGCACTGTGTTTAGAGAGAGAGAGAAGTTGAAGTTACAAAGAAGTTGGTGACACTCGTAACGTTTTTTCTTCTTCTTCTTTCCCTCCTCTCAACTGTATGTTTGTCTTGTCCACATCCCTTGTGCTTCTTCTTCTTTTTTGGTTTCTGTTTATGTTCTTGGTTCTCTATATTTTGTTTTTCGAGGAGTTGACTGTTTTTAGACGCTGAATTCTGGGGAAATTTTCCACTTGTGAGGAAAATTCTGTATTTCCTGAAATGAAAATTGCTGTTTTTATTTTTATTTTTTTAGTTTTTTGAGGCAGTTTTCCCGTGTTTCCTTTTTGGCGCTTTGCTGAAAAAAGGGGGCTCTTCTGTTTTCCATTTCCAAAAGATCGTTCCTGTTTGATCCTTGTTTTTATAAACTTTTCCCAGTTCGTTTTTCACGTGGTTTTGATTTTACGTTTTTTTTACTTTTTTGAATTTAAATCTCGGTATTTTCGTACTGATTCCATCTTTGTTGTTACGGATGAAAAAAATTTTTTCTTGACTACAATTTTCCTATCTCCAATTCTTGATTTTCTGGGAATTTGAATTCAAATTCCCAGAAAAACGTTTTTGTCGAGAGTTGACTACGTTGACTACTGTAAAGGAAAGATGAAAGCTTCGAAAGGTTCTCAGCGCTTTCGAATTGGTTCTGTTTCTTTTGGAGCGTTTTGACTTCATCAATTTTCCCACAGTTTAGCCAAAGTTCTTCACTGTCTTTCTTTTTTTTTTTTTTCCTTTTTTCATATCTGTTTGGTTGCCGGGAAAGAGAAACAAAATCGAATTGGCACCACTTTTCAATTCTTTAAACGCTTAATTTTTCATTTCTTTTTTGTTTTGTTTTATTACGTTTTTGTGGGGCAGGTGATAATGATTGTTCTGGGTCATACATACTTATCGATTCACTTCTTTTTGCTTTTGTTTTTTCTTTTCCCCATTGTAGAAATCGCAGCAGAGTTCGTGAGAATGTTGGATAAGATGGAGGAGTTCAACTGGGACAAAGTGATAGAGGAGTTTGAGGCCTTAACAAAGGACGCTGACAAGGTCCAACAGGAGACTCTGAAGAAGATTCTAGAAGAAAATGGTTCAGCTGAGTACTTGCGAAACTCGGGCATTATTGGAAGAACTGACCCAGAGAGCTACAAAGCTTGTATTCCTATTGTTACTCACAGTGATTTGGAGCCTCTTATTCAGAGAATTGTTGATGGAGATTCCTCCCCCATTCTCACTGGAAAACCCATCACCACCATCTCACTTAGGTAACTTTTTTTATTTTATTTTATTTGGGTAACTTTGTTTTTAACAAAAAAAAAACTTTTTAACTGAATATTTTATGTTTTATCTTCAGAAATTATACTGCCCTTTTGAAATTTTATTTATTTATTTATATATTGCAGTTCTGGTACAACTCAGGGAAAGCCCAAGTTTGTACCTTTCAATGATGAATTGATGGATTCGACTATGCAGATATATAGGACTTCTTTTGCCTTTAGAAACAGGTATTAGTATTTCAATTTTTTAATTAATTAATTATTTATTTATTTTTAACGCTGGTTGCCAAGCAAACAAAAATAAGGTTCCTTTTGGGCTAACTCATGATATCCGCGTGACTGTCCTTTCTTTTTTTTTCCTTATCTTTCTTTTTTCTGGGGTGAGAAAAATCAGTGCTCATCTGCTTTTTTTGGTCCTTTTTTTTTTTTAATTTTTTAAAGATACTCTTTTAATTCTCTTCCATTTTTCCTAATTGTGTAGAGAATATCCTATCAAGAATGGCAAGGCATTGCAGTTCATCTATAGCAGCAAGCAGTTCAAAACGAACGGCGGTCTGGCAGCGGGCACAGCGACTACTAATGTGTTCCGCAACTCAGAGTACAAGAAAATCATGATGTCAATGCAATCCCAATGCTGCAGCCCTGATGAAGTGGTATTCGGTCCCGATTTCCACCAAGCGCTCTACTGCCATTTCCTCTGCGGCCTGATTTTCCGGGAAGAAATCCAGTTGATATCCTCAACGTTTGCTCACAGCATTGTGCATGCGTTCAGGACCTTTGAGAAGGTCTGGGAAGAACTCTGCATTGACATTCGGGAGGGGGTCCTCAGCAGCCGGATCACCTCCCCAAGCATCAGAGCCGCAATGGAGAAATTGCTCAGGCCGAACCCGCAATTGGCCGACTTGATTCATGACAAGTGTTCGGGGTTGAGTAACTGGTACGGTCTGGTGCCGGAACTCTTCCCTAATGTGCAGTACATTTACGGGATCATGACCGGGTCGATGGAGCCTTACTTGAAGAAACTGAGGCACTACGCCGGGGAGGTTCCTCTGCTCAGCGCTGATTATGGGTCCTCTGAAGGGTGGATTGGCGCTAATGTCAACCCGAAATTGCCTCCCGAGTTAGCCACTTATGTCGTGCTCCCCAACATCGGCTACTTCGAGTTCGTCCCTCTGACGGACACCATTGGTCCCGACACCAGTCCTTTAGGTCTCACTGAAGTTCAGATTGGTGAAGAGTATGAGATACTTATCACTAATTTTGCAGGTACTTTCTTTATCTTGATCATCAGAATTGCCAACTTTCATTAATCTTTTGCTCTAATCTCTTGTTTCCCAACTGCTTTGAACTGTATTTACCACCCCCACCCCAACCAAAAAAAAAAAAAAAACTAGAAACTGCTTTGAGCTGTTTTCTGTCCATCATTTTCCTTTGAACTAATAAATTGGCTTTCTAGAAACTCAAGGACAATTGCCTTTAATGTCCACCATGTGAATTCCTTGAGCTGGGGACAATTACCTCCTTCCTTGGGCAGTTTTGCTCCTCTCCATATAGTCTAGGTCTTCTTTAATTATTATTTTAAAATTATTATTTTATTAGTTATTTATTTATTTATTTTGTGCCTCTCTTTGATCTTGCAATAAGATTCTCAATTCACTAATCGACATCACTAAACCAGCTGGAAACTACACTTGCTCCCATAATTGATTTTGGATAACAAGAGTCTTGATTAAATACAGTGAAAAAGGTTTTTAAATAATTGGTGTATTGTATTGGTGAAGATTCCTTGTCTACTGTTGTCTTCTGTAGTTGCATATGGTATGTGTATTGTCCGCTACGTATTAGCAAACCATTATAAATAGGCACCAAAGCCCATGTGAGCACTGCTTTATTGTGCAACATTTTACCGTATAATAATTAAGCATATGTGTGTGTATATTATATACACATATTTATATATGTATATGTACATGTGTGGATACATATTTGTATAAGTATATTTTGGATAAGGGAGACACGTTTGTTTTATGTTATGTTTTCTATGTCAACTTGCGAATAATATATGCACACACACAAATATATAAATATATTTCGTTACTTTAGTTTTTTTTTATGTTTATTGTGATCTTCTCATATGGTTAATGGGAAATGTTTTCTGAATATTGTATTCTCCTCGTTTTTCTTTAAGGGCAATATTTTAATGGATACATGGAAAGGTATTCCGTTAATGTTGGGATTTTACCGTCTTTTCCACGGTTTAGGCTTAAGACGCCCTATCCAAAGATAAGCAAGAGACTGGCTTGCCATGCCTTCCTATGGATTTATTAATTTAAGATGAGGAAGATAAGGTCAAAACAACTTTTGAGCCATCATAGTATGACACAAGGGCTTTTTGGTTATTTACTCACACGTGCTACACACCCTCCTTTCCATTGCTTTATGTGTATATTAATATATATATATATATATTCACATCAGAAAATGTGCCAGGAAAAAGAGTCGGTAGTGGTTGATTTTTGTACGAGAAAGTTTTATAGTTATCGCTGTCTTTTTAAGGACCCGTTTGTCATTAATGGGGACAATGACGGAGACCAATAACCTTGTCTGGCAACGTGTGACTTAACTCCTGACCTTTGTTTCTTGAAGTAGTTTCTATTAACGCAACTTGAGTATAGTGTTGGTTTACTGAACAACATATTATATGACCAAATGTGTAGGTTTGAAAACTTTTTTTTGTTTGCAAGTCCTTTTAATTTTTTTTTTCCTGTTTGTCGCACAGGTTTGTATCGGTATAGGCTAGGAGATGTGGTGAAGGTAGTCGGATTCCATAATTCGAGCCCCGAGCTCAAATTTGTGTGCCGGAGAAACCTTCTGCTTACCATCAACATTGACAAGAACACCGAGAAAGATTTGCAGCTCGCCGTGGAGGAAGCTGCCAAGCTGCTGGCTGGAGAAAAGCTAGATGTTGTTGATTTCACTAGTCATGTGGAGTTGTCCACCAACCCCGGTCACTATGTTATTTTTTGGGAGCTGAGTGGCGAGGCCAGGCAGGAAGTTCTAGGCGAATGCAGCAACTGTTTGGACCAAGCCTTCGTCGATGCGGGCTATGTCAGCTCTCGCAAGATCAAATCCATAGGCCCGCTCGAGCTTCGTGTTGTTCGTAGAGGAACCTTTCAGAAGATCATGGACCATTACCTGGCTTTAGGATCCGCGGTTAGCCAGTTTAAGACACCGCGCTACGTAGGGCCAACAAACAGTGTGGTTTTGCAGATCCTGTGCTCCAATGTTGTTAATAGCTACTTTAGTACTGCTTTTTAATGAAATAAAAGATGTGGGAGTCTCCCTCTTATCCCATTTCAATCCAATCAAATATATGTTTTAGCCCTAATACAGCATAGCTGTCGTCAAAATCTTCCGCTCTTAGACTAAAAAGAATGCCCAATTAGCTTTGGATATTTTAGTGATTGTGACTTTGCCCCCAATTTGCTTCCAACGGATAAAAACCATAAAACAAAAATTGTCCAACCTATTGGGGGCTCAAAACTTTGACTTATAGTTTCTAGTGTGTAGCTGTATATAGTTGTAGGGTGGCCCCACATTCACCAGTTAAATTGAGCTTTTTCAGTCATTTCGGCGGAGCAGCTCATCCACATGAGGTGTTGGTGGGGAGGTAAGCAATTGCACTTTGAGCCAAACTGCCAATGCCATATTTATTTAGTGGGATGGTGGAAGAGGAAGAGAAGGACAACTTTCCACAAGAGGTTCAAAGCTAATCTTAATCCAATGGTGTATATATGACAATGCTTCCTCTCATCCCAATCCCATATGTCCACCTATCTACACTTGAAAAACATGTTCTTTGTCAACATACATATGTATAAAGGCTAACATTAGATTCCTATGGAACAAAATACCTTTGCCAAAAAAACTTTTGGCCGGTGATTGGTATCCCAAAATATGGGTTTTTTTCCTTTTTCTTTTTTGAACAATGAACAATAATGTTTTTGATTATTTTATTGCATGTCACTTATAATACATACAAATTAGGAATTCAATTTTGAAAAAAAAAAAAAAAGTGAATTAAGTTTCTGATTTTAAATTTCGATGTTTATTTGAGTTTAATAATAAATGACGAGACTCTCATCTTCTACAATTTAAAAAAAAATTGAGTTCTTTATCTATGGAAATTCCTTCTCCTAAGGAATAGGAATTAACTAATTTCTCTATCAAATATACTCTTATTTTAATTTAGCTGTTTCTTTCATATAGGTATTTTGTAAGTATAGTAATTCTATTCCTAATCCCTATTCTTTCTAAATAAAGTAAATTGTGTAAAGGTGGTTGTATAAACACTCTTCAAGTCCAATTCAAACCTCCATAAGCGAATAAATTAATATATAAATAAAACACACCCATCCTAATCTTAAAATGATTAAATATATTTATTACACCTATCTATTTTCATGAATAATTACTATTTCACCATTTAAAATATATATTCATATCCATCATTTTATATTTATTTGCTCTCTCTCTCTCTCTCTCTCTCTCTCTCTGTCTCTATAACTTGATATAAAGTACATTGTAGATTTAAAATGGATAAATGCATACTTTACTATTATGTTCAACGATGTAAGTACGTTTAAGAAAATGATACATTAAAAAACAATAATATTTTTTTAAATGAAAACAAACCAGTATATTTAAAAATTAAATATAAGCATATTGTAATGTATTATTATACGCAATGATTTAGTTTCGGTAGAAAAGAAATTGATCACTAAAAGTAAACATCATGAACAAAGAAAACAGTTTAAGAAAAAAAGATCAATTCAGAAACAGACAAAACACAAACGAAAATCTAATAAAAAAAAAAAAAAGAAGACGTAACACAAAAGGTGTAAACAATCCCTTAACAAAAAAAAAGTATAATAATAACAAATTTTTAGTTACAAAAATAAATTATGACATACCTCCGCGTAATTTTTTAAATAATCAATGAAAAGTGAAAATTATAATTTTCTTATAAGTTTCAAAATAATAAGGATATGGTGTTTATTTGAGTATATTCCATGTGGTTGTTTAAGAACTGGGAAAAAAAAAAAAAAAAAAGAGTAACACAAAATTTTTTTAATAATAAAATCTAATTATAAAATTAATTCTATAGTAGCCGTCTCTCTCCTTTTTGTTTTTTTTTTTTGGTTAATTGCTTTGAGAATTCTTTAATAATTGTTTTGTTTATTAAAAGGGATGTGTCAAAAGTCAAATGGGCAGGATGTGTAAATAAAATCCATAATATAATAGAAATTTAATTCCTCTTATGATATGATTTATTGATAAATTAATAAATACTTTAATGAATTCACGAAATCTAATTTCTTTTTGCGTTGAATTAATTTTTTTAATTTCTTAATTAGTAAACATACCTTAAAATGGATGTTTGTATCTTAATTAATGGAACATTTTTAAGGAAAGATTGATCCAAAAAAAAAAAAGAAGAAGAAATTTTTTCATAGTACATGTTTCTTCATAAAAAAAAAAAAAAGAATAAACTCTACACTTTTGGAGTAGCTATTTTCTTAGAAAAATGCTCAGGTATTTTCAAAGGGTATGTTTATTCATAAAAAAAAAAAAAAGAAGATAAGTATTTTTCTTAAGAATACTACTAATATTAAATATCGTCACTAATAAAAAATAAACTATATTTATAAATTTTACATTATAAAATTTATATGTTATTTGTAGATAGTGCTTAATATTAACAGTGGCTTACAGCAATCCTCATTTTCTTGTTTTACTTAATTGATTATCTTGCTTTTACTAAAGCATTGTTAAGAGGAGATAACTAATATCTTCTAAATTGTGCACAACGTTTGGAGTTGGATGTGATCGTGGTCACCATACGCGTGTCGTCGGACGTATGGTTGAATTTCATTTCATGGCACTTTTGGTTTCCTAGGAAGGGAAAAGGCCCTTTTGATATTAAGTGCCAAACAGCACTTTATTTAAAGTATAAAACAAATTGGTATTTCCATATTACAATCATAATATGGCTCAATAGCTTCTAAGAGTAAATGGGTCACTGATGACTCCAAAAATCGGCTCAACAATTATGCACGATGTTCGGACAGGTGCTCCACCTGGCAAGCCTACAAGAAAAGATCAGAACTCCGTACAAAAGGGGCATTAGTGGAATGTCTGTTTTAGTAATTCCCGAATGTTTTAATTTGGTAAGTTGAGCAAGAAGGAAGGTGGAGTAGCAGCGTAATGATATATAAATTGTTGCGATTGTTAAGTTTGGTGAATGTTTTTTTTTGATATTATGAAAATTAATTTTACATCAAACGTAAAGTTTTATATTTAAACATAATTATTTTTAATAATATTATAAAAATAATTATTATTTAAAAATTTTTTAAAATAATTATATTAATTTTTCAATCTTAATTATTTATCTTTATTTATATCAATCACATTAATTTTTTAATTTTAAAATATTTTTCATGTAAATATATATTTTATTTAAATATAAAATAAATACTTTTTAATCAAATATAATACTAAAAAAATTATATTTAAATATAATTAAAATATAATATGTTTACAGACGTCTCACGTTAGCTTTTGGTGAGAGCAGTGGTGTGCTAGGGTCGGACCCGTGAAGTCTAGTTTAGCTTGGTCACGATTGTGGGACGTGTAATGATATGGTCCGGTGTGTCTGTACTCCTAACGGTGATTGGGAATTTCGTTACGGGATATATCAGGGAGACGCCGCGTGAAGATTTCTCATCTGACGTTTCTCAGAAAAACAACGCTCACCGAAACCTAAAGTGGAGGTCTATTAGACCAAAAAAGGCCATACCCTGGTTAGCCTACTCGATAGACTTGACGTTTTGGTTTGCAATGATAAATTTGATACTTTTGTAAAGATTTTGCTTCCATATTAAAAAGTTAATATATTAATTAGATTGAGTTGATATCCTTATATATCTATATCTATTATTATTATTATTATTACTTTATGCTGTAAGATTTTAATTTCTTTTTAGTGACCTAGTCTTCAAGCCGATTGCCTGGCCTTTCTAATCCGCTGACTTTATCCTTTTGGTCTTATTGGCTAACTCATATGTTTTCTTTGGTGGATTGACGTGGCCTTGTGCTCTGCTGACCTGATCTTCTTGATCGCCGTACTTGTGATCTATTTAGTGGCCGCCCGACCTTCTTGTCTCGTCTTTCCAGTTGGCTGACTTGACCTTCCAATTTTTGAAGCACGGTTAAGAGGGTTGAAGGCAAGTCTTTATTATTTTCTAAATTCTAAATCAATTAATAATTTGTAAGCTTTTTGCTTGGAGTTGGATCGATGCAATTGCGGCAACCATATGTACGTGGAGTCGGATGTGTGGTTGAATTTCTTAGTCATAAAAAGCTTTAGATATTGAGTGCCTAACAGCACTTTCAAGTTATAAAAAAGCCACAAAGAAAATACAGTGGATTAGTTGCTATAATAGTTGAGTAGATGTAATTTGACCATCATTGATGTAGCCCAGTGACCGGTAGCTTCTAAGAAGTAGTAATTTCTTTTGTCTTATGTATAACATTCCATCTCTTTGTCAAATGGCTTACGGTTTAGGTGATTTTGGTGACATTTTTTTAAAAAATAAATTTTGCATTAAAAAAATATTATCCTACTTTTGTTTTTGGTAGAAAAAAAATATATCATCCTATGTATAAAATTCCATCTAAGAAGTAGTAATTTCTTTGGTCTTATGTATAAAATTCCACCTCTTATCAAGTGGCTTATAGTTTTGGTGATTTTGCTGACATTTTTTTAAAATAAATTTTGTATTAAAAAAATATTATCCTACTTTTTTTTTGGTAGAAAAAAAATATATCATCCTATGTATAAAATTCCATCTAAGAAGTAGTAATTTCTTTTGTCTTTTGTATAAAATTCCGTCTCTTGTCAAACGGCTTATAGTTTTGGTGATTTTGGTGACATTTTTTTAAAAATAAATTTTGCATTAAAAAAATATTATCCTACTTTTTTTTCTTTTGGTAGAAAAAAAAAAAGATATATTATCCTACTTGTACGCTGAAACGAATGACCTTTCTGTCATTCACATGCAACAAAGGTCCAAACCTCAAACTGCAAAAATTTGGATTTATATGAAATCCATAAAGCAGCTATTCCCCCTCCTTCCTTCTTTAAGTTCTTTTTGAGATTGTTTTAGAGAGATATTACTGAGGAAGCGAACAATTGTCCACCAGAATCAATTGATGTTTTGTGAGAAAACAGAGAACCGAAAAGCGACAATTCTAGGCCCACAGCTAAAAACAAAGGATTTATTAGTACGGATCACTGTAAAGAGTTTGCGTATAAATATACGTTACGATGACAAAATTAGATAAAATAGTTAATAGTAACAAATTACTTAAAATCAGAAAATATCTTAAATTACACTAAATACAAAATTCTTAATAAAAATAATTATCTACAAAATAGTAACCTTTCTAAATACAAATTAGTAACTTTTATAATAAGCTGCCAAAAGATTGATCTCTGATAGGAGTTCCAATCTTAAATTATAACAATAGAAACTTGAATTTTTTTTTTTTTTTGCTTTTTTTTTTTATTTTTAAATTTATTAAAAAATAAAAATAAAGAAAATATGAATGAAAATCTTCAAAAAAATGTTAGGATGCAAGAACACATAGAAGAGATGATAAGTTTTAATAGGAGGGTGCATAGACATAGAAAAGAGACGGTGATCATCTAGAGAGGGAGAGACGGCGTTTGGACATAAGGACAACAATAGTGAAAAGAGGAAGGAGAAGGCAGAAAGCACTTCGGCGCATGGACAACAATCTTCAAAATAGAAGAGAGAAGACAGAGGGCGCTTAGGTGTAAGAGCAACAATCGTCAAGTGAGAGAAAACGTGTCTAGGCACTGGGATGACAATCATAGAGGAAAAAGGGCTCATGGCATTGAGACAACAAAAGTTAAAATAGGACGCAACAGTATAGAGGTGACAATCATCAAAAAAGAGCATGAGGAGAATTGGGGACTTGCTTGAGTATAATTGTTTCGATATTAATATTAAACAAAACAAAAAGATATAGTAGGTTCCCCCACCCCTCCACAAACCCCCACCTCAAAACAACAACCCCCCCCCCAAGAACAATCCTTTTTTTTTTTTACTAGACAATAGTAATACATGAGATGAACAAAGTATGTGGGTGATTTGTGCAAGAGAGAACAGGTTGACGGCATTTTTTTTTTTTGAACAAATTTGTGATGGAGCAATGGCTTTCTTTTTGATGGGCGATTGAAGTTTCATGTGATAGAAGTGTGAAGCAAAAGGTGGAAATATGAGATTGCATTTGGGTGAGTTGGTGGTGGCCGGTGGGTGATTACGTGAGATGAAGCAAAAAGGGAGGGGGGGGGGGGGGTGTGGTGGGGCGGGGTTGGGGGAATTACGCGAACAGGGGAAAATGGGGGTGGTTAGAGACCTATGATGTTAACACTCTGATATCATGATAATAATTATAATTATACTATTTAAATAAGAAATAAAAAAGTAAAAGTTACAAGAGAAAGAGAACGCAAAGATTTTAACGTGAAAATGTTTATGTTTACGGATTAATAACAAAGAATTCATTGATAATAAGTATTATAAATGAATTCTCACACAAATATAATTACAATTTACAAAATCAGATAAGTATCTAATACTAATTCTAACAAATAGTCTAAAATCAAAAAATATCATAAATTACAATAGATACAAAATTCTTAATAAAGATTACAATATATATGATAGTAATTTTCTTTAATATAAAATAGTAAATTTCCTAATAGATCAAGGTGTAAACATTGCGGGTATTTTTGCTACCAAAAAAAAATTGTGGGATTTTTTTTTTAAAGTTTATTGTGCATTTTATAAGACAAAATAGCATATATTGCAGATATATATTCTTCATAGATAATATCATACCGAATCTGGAAGTGTCATTAGATAAGCAGCGTATGTTTCTTTCTAGATGTGAATCGAGAGTTGGGAATTAAATTTATGAACTTGAGGCTAATTGGTTACTTATAAATTAATGCACAATATTATTGTACGAATGGGATATTAAATATTTAAAGCGGATCTGTCCTTTTCTTGGCCAAAATTTGAACTAGTTTTCCCTTAAAAAAAAAAAAGGGGGCTTTTACTAGTTTAGTAGGTCTTTTCCTTTAAAAAGAAAAAAAAAAAAAAAAAGTTAAGTAGGTCTTTTTTTTGTATTAAAGGGACACTTCCAATATGAAAAGACAATAATAGCCCAATAATTTTGGACCATCACTTCCTACCCTAGAAGCCCTCTTTTGGAAAAGAAATAGAATCCCTAAGCTGGACAAAGAAAAAACATGGGGTGTCCCAATTAAAAATGCCAGCTCTTATTTACAACTAGTCATAATATTACAAATCTGTGTCAGTTGGGACACAAAGACAAACGTGCATGGTTTTTGTGTCTGAACTAGTCCGAGAGAGAGAGAGAGAGGGGGGGAGAGAGAGAGATCAAAGAAAACTTCAACACAAATATGATGAAACAGACATCCAAAGTGCAAAATCAAGCACGCAAAGAAGACAAGGAATTGGAATTGGCTATATGGGATTGTGGTAGTCCCTTGTATGACTCGTATGAATTGGTTTCACTTAGTCATCTTATCGAGCGGCACCTAACGATCCTGCCATCTCTCGGCGGATCAAGGCGGTTCAATATCACCCGATCCCCTTGTCCAGTCAATGTAGGCCCTCCGATGAGATCGAATGCAGGAATTACCACTAAGGTGGTCAAAGGGTCTTCCATGGTGGCAAGCTTGAGTGAATTCATGGAAAAGAAGATGTGGAAGAGGACGGTGTTTGGTGAGAGGAAGGAAAATTCCAAGAAAATGAAGAGTACTAGGTTCTCTGGATTCTGTAATAAGATTGTTCCTTGGAAGAAATAGGAGCATTACAGGTAATATTTGATCAGATCGAAGTATATCTTAGTGTATAAGAATGTACACATTGTTTTTCTTCATGTGTATAGTATCTCCTTTCGTGTTGTCTTATTTTCTTTTGTTCTCAAATATATTTTTAGAATTAGAAGTTATATGAATATATTTTTTGACTGTTGAAATCCCAAGGCAAAAAGAGATTCTATCTAGTTATTGGTATTGTTTTTATAGTCGGATTAGTTTTCTGCTTAATTGAGAAATTTTGTCTCAATTTTCTTTTTCAAATTTGGTTAGCAATGGCTACATATATAACCGCCACAAGCAAAGTTAGTTTGGTATTTGTAAAATGAGTTCTTAAGAGTAATTCTGACCAATATTAGTCACTGCATGCCTACCATGTTAGAGATAAATGTAATATAGTTTTTGAGATTAGATTTTGTATTCCATCTGTCATATATAAATATTAAAACAAAGCGAAAAAAAAAAAAAGAATCTAGTGAAAACAGTTAGATCTACTTATTAAGAAGTCAATTTAAATGATTAGATCGACTTGATCAAAATTAAGTGCGATTCAAATTAGAAAAGTTTTAGATTCTCGTACCCATGAGATCATGGATAAGATTTTATTCAAAATATAGAGCAAATGTTCTTCAAATCAAGCACTTATCTGATCTTACGAGGCTTGGCAAACAAGGAAAATCAACACAATCGAATAAGGCAAATGCTATTCAAATTTGAAGACTAAATCTACACAAAATCAGGGAATTAAAGTAGGCTATAAATTCCTATAAATGGGAAGCAACATCAAACATCCATGAGGGACACACCCAGGGGATTACCCCTTGTCTTCTTATATTCTCCTTTTTCCCCTTCTTGCTCTCATACGAAGCCCCCCAATCATGCTGCAGAAGATGTAGCACTAGCATTAAGGAAGAACCTCTATATAGGGGTGGTAATTTGTGTTGGCGGTTCGTGTTCGTGTCAGCGAGTTATGTTCGTATCATGTTTGACCCGTCTATTAACATAACAACTGTTGACACGAACATGACTTATTTAATAATCGTGTCAAAAAATAAAACCTAAACACAATCCTTTAATAAAAAGGTTAACACGACACGACATATTTATTACCTGTTTAATAAATAGATCATAAACATATCGCGTCAACCTATCAAACCTATTTACGAAAAGATTCATAAACTGATCATTCAATTTGTTATTGACCTATTTAACTAACGTGTTATTAATTTTAAAACTAAAAAAACTCATTCAATACCTAAACAACAACTAAATTAATTCAATTACAATTAAATTATATCTAAACTCTCTTCACAAAAGATAAACACAAAACTAAATTAAAGTTTACAATCAAATTAAGTTCACAACACAAGTCATAATTAAGCTAAAGCAAGCAAATAAATATAAATCTACATTATACCATGTATATAATTAAAAGACTAAAGAAACAAAAGCAAAACTTAGGTTTTCTTTTCTATGTTAAAAAATTTTAAAATATATATAAAATAAAAAATATATTTTATATTTAAATTTTAAAAGCTTATATAATTTATATAATAATACAAATATATTAGAGATTATAAATTGATAATTTATGGGTTGTATTCATGTCAATCCATATATGACTCATTTATAAGACAGATTATTTTATGTCAATTGTGAATTGGTGAGTTCGTGCGGATTTGACATTTTATTTAATCATATTTGATAGGTTCGACCTTTTTTATCTAAACCCATTTAAAAAAACTTAAACTCTCTAATTTCGTACAAATTTTATATCATATTGTTATGTCATGATTCAAATTATTAGTCTTATATCTATAAACATACGTATCTCTATCTTTTATTTATTTATTTGTTTGTTTATTTTGCACTTTACTTTTCTGTTCCTTTAGTCCAAGTAATTGGCTCGTTAAATTAACACGACCCACCAGTTGATGAAAAGTCAGCCATTGGCCCTTCTCCGTATACAATAGCGCATGCAACATTATATATATATATATATATATTTTTTTTACTTTGATTGAAAGTCGAACTCTAGATATCAATATTAGAAATGGATGTAAAATTACTATAGATTAAGCCCGCAATTACAGTCCTAATAATTTGGTATTTTACCAACTAATAGTAGTTTATCATGGAAAAGATTATGATCTAATTCTTTTGCTTGACTAATTAATGAGAAGACCAAAAATGCATGACGTAGAGTTGGATCTTATTTCTAGAGAAAAACTAAAGTTCCCATTTGTCTGCCAATGTCAAATGGATCCCAAAGCCAAAGTGCTGTCAAATTTTGGTGTCTCTTTTCTTTTTCCCTTTTCTATCTCCCCTGTTTTATGACATATGGTTGTTGGGCGAATTTAATTATTGGTGTTCTATCACTTGCCTCAAAAATATCTGAAAGCTGCAAAGTAGGAACCATAAATCATGAATGATAAAAAATATCTTTGACCTAGACACCTTTATTGGAATTAATTTTTTGGATAGCCTTAAGGAAAGTCGATGGAAAAAGTTAAAATGGAACAAGAAATTGAATCGAGATAACTTTAAAGTTATTTTCAAAAAATAAACGAAATAAAAAAAAAAGGGGTTACTTTTTAAGTTTCTTTCTTTCTTTTTTATTTTTATTTTTTTTAAGAATTTATGAAAATAGCTCATATTTGCACGTATTAAGGTTTTTTGTCTTATAATTCAGATTCTTATTCATATATTACTTTTTAATTGATATTATAAGAGATTAAAAATTTTAAAATCATCATCAATATGACAATATTTTAAAGATATACACTTTTTTAGCATTCTTAAAAAAAAAAAAATCTTCTTTTATGAATCCCCCTCTGTTTAGACACTCCGTTTTTAAAAGATAGAAAAAAAAAAAAATCCATTTTTTATAAGTAGACCTTTTAAATTTTGGTCCATGAGTTCAAAAAAATTCTATTTTTAGACATCAAAAAAGACTTTTCTCTCTAAAAAAATGAAATTTTTTTATCCATTCAAATAACTTTTCACCTTTGGATAAAATTTTTCTACTTTAAAAGTAAAAATTTTCTCTTTTCTAAAAATAAAGAAGTGAAAACGTTTTAGTATCTGGTGTGTCCCAGAACTAGATTATCAGTTCTGTTGGAGTCTTTGGGGACCAACCAGCCAAATCAAACTTTCAAGAGAACATGGCAAATCCTTCTCTTTTTCACTGATCGAGTCCATCACGGCACATGGGGTACGATAGCCGCAAGTATGGCCCATAAGTTTCCCTGTCAACTCTACTATGTTAACTGGGCCAGGCAGTTGAACACGATCTCCCACCATTAAAGTCCACCATAGTTAGGCATGTCGAGAACACAGGCTGGAGTTGGGAGTTTCGATGACATAGGTTAGAAATATGTTTTTGGTTTATATGTGAATTAAAAATAAATTGTGATATTTAAATAGTATAAAAATTAGAAACATGATCAGAAAAAATAGATAATATACATCTTGTTATACTCATCTCTTCGTGTAAACATTTAGAAAAAAGAATCATCTCATTTCTTTTTATCAAATAAAAAAGAAGCATCTTATTTTGATTTAAAATAAGAAAATTATGAACTTTTAAAATTTAAGATTTATAAAAACGAAAGATAGAGAAAAGAGACATGTAGGATTTGTGTGGTAACTAACTGGAGCTAAAGTTTTAGGAAACTAACTTAGAAAACTTAAGTTGGAACTATTGTTCCAAATTGGTGGATCTTAGAGCTTGTACAGTTTTCTAAAAGTTGTTTTTGACTTGTTAAATCCAAAAGTTACTTTTGAAAGTATTTTGGATACTCCATCAAAAAATATTTCAATCAAAATTACAAAATATGACTTCTTAAGAAAGCTCTTCTAAGAAAAATTTAAAATTTACATCAGGATTTCAATAAGACATATTAAACTGCATTATAAAATTTTAATTTATTAAAAAAAATTAAAACTTATTTTGCTCCATTAAACCGTTTTAAAAAAATGGTTTCAAACACGTGTTGAAAAACCACTATATTTTTTTTTTTCCCAACAAAATCAAATGCACTGCAAACGAGCCATTAGCCTAATGGGAATGGATCATAGAAATTCCCTTTTCATTTGTACATTAATCAAAATACAACTTTTCTTTTACCAAAATTTTTGAGAAAATTTAAAGGTAGGCCCTTTCACTAGAAGGGTAATACAATTTATACACCTTTTTAGACACTTTTTTTTTTTTCCCCTCTCCCTTCTCACTGTTGATCAACTTAAGAAAAGCGTATTTCTAAGAAAGAACATAAACTAAACAAGTGCGTTGGAGGTTCCTAATTTGCTCAATCAAGATACAAATTTCCATTTAGTTTGATCACCGTGGATAGAGACCACATGAGGTGGAGAAGATGATCCAAGGATCGACGAGGCTCGCAATGATAGATTGGCAATGGCTTAACAAGTTCTTGTAGTCCATGCCATCAAGACCATGAGGCAATAGCCTCTCCACCCACACGCCAATTTTGATTGTAGCCTAGCAAGCTCACTTAGGAAAGGTGGCACAACATAAAATTCGGCAACAGGCTCAAGCATGTCGAGGTTGTCATGTCGTTGAGGTCATCGTAGGTCTAAGGCCTCTCTGGCCTTGCACTGGCTCTAGCATGTCCGAGTGTCTCCTTGCTCTTACGAGTTGATCGTTGGCCTCATGCTTGGGGAGGTGACCAGATTTGGCGCTTCTCCAGCATTGTGGCCAACTTCAAGATTAGCCAAAGAGGGAAAAAAAGGGAAACGATATCACGGAAGGAGAGGAATGGTTCGAGCATGATTAAAAAAAAAAAAGGAGTAAACTACCGAGTTACTCTTTGGACAGAAAGTAAATTTTGGTTTACTTGATCCTTTCTATTTGGTCCTTAAAGACAAAGTTAGGAATTTAAAAATAAGAATTAACCACAAATTTATGTGTCAGATATTTAAAAAAAAAAAAGAGGAAAACCATTGATTTACCAACTAATTAATACATTAGACAAGTAATATTGGCGGTCGGTTACTTTGGTAAGTTAGAGAGGGAACTAGTGACTGATGAGAGTGAGAGAATGTTTGTTTTCTGATCATAAAAGTAAACTGAAGGGTTACTACGGAAATACTCAAATAAGGGTAATTTTGATACCTGCTAAACACAGTATTTAAAAAAAAAATAATTCATAAAAATTGAAAATGAAAAATGGACTATAAAATCAGGATCATGTTGTTTGTTGATGCCGGAATTTGGATGCGGAATCACTGTGCACGAGTACACAGTATCAGGACTTACTACTCAGCGTATCAACATGCAAAATGGAAGGAAATGCCGCGGATCACGGGGGACATAAACGCAGCCAACCACGTCGATCACACCCGCAGCATCTTTTAGTTGGGTAACGAACCATGCCTATGTTTGGTTGGTTTACTTCAACCAAAATTTTCCAATTGCCTTTTTCCTTAAAAAATAAACCAATTTAACTATTTATATTTATAAATCTTTTTTAAAAACTCCATTTTTATTCATAACTTTCCTAGTTAAAATGAGATTTTTTTTCAAGATCCATTTTTTTTTTCCTAGAACATTTTAATTGAGTGTATGGTAAATGTGTTGAGTTTTTGTTACGTTTGAACACAATCCATTGAATACATATTGTATTTGGATGAAATTTATTTGCTTTGTATTTGAATGCAATGTATGTTTAGATAAAAAACATTTAAATTGTATTTTAGAATTGAAAAGTTGATGTGATTGGTAAAATAGACATAAAAAGTGAGATAGAAAGAAAATATGATGTGAATGAAAAAAAATTATTTTCAAAATATTTTAAAATAATAAATGTATTTGAGGTACTATTGAAAAGTATTACATTTGAATACAAAACTTTTATATTTAGATGAAAACTATATCATATTTAAACGCAATACAAATATAAAACTATAAAGCCTCGTAAGCTTTTATATTTTTTAATTTTAAATATTTTATTTTAATCAAACTCAACTTCAACCAAAATATTTTTGTAATTCCAATTCAAATGGACACCCCAAACGATTGTTTTTTTTTTTTCTTTTAAAGAAAGCGAGCTATCAAAAATCTTAATTATATCTAAAACCACAGTTGATGAATTTAAAATCTAATATATATATTTTTTTTTTCTAAAACTATCTAGAAGTTTTATGACTCTCTTTCCTGTTTTCAAAGCTTGCCAATTGTATCCTTTGGGAAACTTACAAGAAATTAATACAGAAGATATTTCTTTGCAAGGAACTTGACTAACCATCAAATTTGTCAAAAAAGTCAGCCAGATTAATTAACACAACTAAGGCCATTTGTATTCAATATTTGGAGATATTTTTTTTTGTTGGAAAAAAATTAATTTAAAAAATATATTTAGAGAAAAAAATTATTTAGAGTTAAAAAATATAAATTTTTAAAAAAATTTTAGAAAAAAATATCAATATAAATATTATTTTGTTTCTCTCGAAATTCCATATAATTTATAAAAAAACATCTTATTTGGACTTGTATATATAAAGTTATGAATTTTTAAAATTTGAAATTTATTATAATATTTTAAAAATATAAATAATGAAAAACGATGAAATGTTGACAAAAAAAAAAGTTTTTGAGACATGAGTTTTGATCTCCAAACGGGTCCTAAGCGTTGAATATGTATCTCAAAGCTACCAACTCTTTGAAGTTATAAACATGGAAGACCATATCATGCTCTAAATAAAAGCTTGTATTTTTGAAGTTTTTGGAATACTTTGACTTTCATTTTAAATTCATCTCGCCCAGCTGGTTTAGTATGTTATAAACCATAACAACATTGAAGCAATCTGAAAAGAAACATTAGTGATAAAATTTTGATTTGAAATGACCTTCAATATTTCTTTATAATTTGGAATAATCCCTGACAACGACTTCGACTTCAAGTAAACAATTGAAGGTTTATTAACCCTTAAATATTAAAGTTTTGTTAGCCAATGCTCTCTCTCTCTCTCTCTCTCTCTCTCTTTTAATGAAAAAAGTAGTTTTTTTTTTTTTTTTTAAAGAAGAAGACAATTGAGAAGAAGATTATATTCCCCGTGATGACACGTCAAGGGATTTTGTTTAATTGCGTCTAGTTTAATTATAAAATCTTGAACCATTTCTTTAGGGGTTCTCTCTACCGCATTAAAACAACTTACTTTACATTATCAGTTTAAACTATTTCTTAAGTTTATATTAATTTTTTAACATTTTATTTTATAAAGACTTATTTGGTGTAAGATTTGGAGCTCAAAATTTTAAGTTAAATTTAAAATAAGTTGAACAATGAAATAAACTTTGTGTTTAACATTCAAGTTTAAGTTAGAGAATTTAATCTTAAGTTAAAAGTGTTTTGATGATAAAAGTTGGTTTTAACTTACATTAAAAATTGTACTTCCCTTTACTTTTTCATGTGGTTGATATTTTTTTATGTGAGAGAAAATTTATGAATAGTATTTTTAAATCTAGAACACTATGTAAATTATGAATTAAAAAGCTTGAAATGAAATCACAAACCAAACGATGGATTGAATTCAAACTTAATTATTTAAACTTAAACCCTAAATCCAGACGAGGTCTAAGGACACATTTGGTACACTCATTTAAACTGCATTGCATTTAAATGCAATGTAATTTTCTCCCAAATACAAAAGTATTTCATTCAAATACCAATCACATCACATTTTAAATATAATATAATCACTATTCATTATTTCACCTTTTCTATTACTTTTATTAATTACATCATATATTCTCTTTCTCTCTTTTTTTTTCCTCTTTATTTTACCTCTTTATTTTACCCATTACATCACATATTTATTATTAAAATACAATTCAAATACTTTTTACCCAAACACACATTACATTTAAATGCACTGCTAATACTTTTCCTCCAAACACAAATTACATTCAATACATTGCATTCAAACGCATTGCAAATGCGTTCACCAAATTGGCATAAGTGTCTATTCTAAAAATTTATAATATATAATTTAAGATCTCATTTGATTCACGAGTTTGTACCTAAAGTTTTGAATTTAGTTTAATCTTTTTCTAGAAAATTAATAAAAATTATAATTAAATCAACTAACTTGAATCTAAAAATTTTATTTTAACTCATATGAACCAAATAAAATTTTAAATTATTTTAAATAGCATTGTTCAACAAAATTTATTCTAATTGTCAAAATAAAAGTTCCTTATCAATAATGCAAAACCAGATGTTTTAAAACTTAGGCGGTGTTTAGATCAATGGTTTGGAGGTATGATTTTGGTGTTTTCAAGCCAAATTTTGTTTACCTTCAATATTTTTCCAAACCTCCAACAGTACTTACTGCATTCCCAGGTATTAATTTTTTATCACATAATTTAAATTTCAAATCTACGTATTTCTATAACAACCTTTTTTAACATTTACCCCAAACATAATTTCTAAAATCATATCTGATTTCTAAAACTAACATCTCTAAAATTACATCTTTAAAACTCTATCTAAACTAACCCTTAAGCCCTTTTTGGTTGTCCTTTTGGAGACTTTCTTTGGACTAAAAAAAAGTTGTTTTAAAAAATATGTTTAGAAAAAAAACTGTTTAAAGTTAAAAAATATAAAATTTAAAAAAATAATATAAATATTAAATTTTATATATACAAAATTATAAATTTTTAAATTTACAATTAATTATAATATTTTAAAAAAAAAATAAAAAAAAATTGATCATTAAATGAGACAAAACTAATTTGGAGGTTTCTTCTTTTTGTTATCCCAATCTCTTCATTAGTCAAATCACAAAAATGATACTTGACGATGCATGTTTCAGTAGTTAATGGTTTATGATCGGTAAAGAACTTAGACAGCAAAGTCAACTCAGTAATTCATTGTTGTTTGCGAGGTCACAGTTGCTTGTGAATTCTGATTTTTCAAGTGTACTTTTCAAATGATTTTCCATTTTCCAAACCTGAAGATTCCTTGGCAAAGAGTGAAGAAGAGCAGGCTTTCAGTTGCTTGTGAAGAGTATAGTTGACAAGATTATTTCCACGCAGTTTGCTCTATTTTTCATTTTGTCATTCTTTCTTTTTTATTTTTTAATTTTTTAAAGCAGGTTGCTCTTTCTTGAACCTTGACGCTACAAATAACATTGTTATTAATTTTTGTTTTTGTTTTTGTTTTGTTTTGCTAAAATAATCTTGTTAATTGATGATAGTGAGAATTGTATGCATAGACTCTAGTTAAACGATTGATTCATTGATCACATATACAAATAATGTTAGGAATACTAATATTTTGTTTGGTACTCTATTTGAATGAAATTCAAATAAAATGAACTTTTATAATTGAATTTGTGTCTTTTTATAAAATGTCAACAAAAATTTTTATTATTTTTTGAAAAATTAATCAATTCTAATTTAAAAATTTTAACCCCAACCAATTATCCAAACAGAACTCTAATTTTAATGTTTAAATATCAAATTTAAATTAGGAGTATTCATTAGATAAGATTTATCTTATTTCAGATTTACAACATCCAATCTAATTAAAGGTCAATTTTTAAAAATATTATCTCATTCAATCCGTCAGAAATATAACATCCAATTCAATTCAATTCATTTAAGATCGGTTTGAATTGGATCAGATTGATCGGTTTAAAATTTATCATATATCATTTAAATACTTAATTTTAAAATAAAACAAATAAGAATCATAGAACATATGAAAATGTATCATAAAATGTTAACGAATTAGAAAATACGATAAAATGATTTTACTTTTATTAATATCATAACATATTGGTTTGAAACTTTATTTGATAGGTGAAGATGTATAAAAAAATAGACACTAATTTTTAAACTAATTTTATAATGTATAAGTATTATTTATATATTTTTCACATATAATATATATAAAAGTTGGATTGGATCACATGTTTTGAAGATAAAAAGTGCATCCAATCTGGCCTAGGTCGGTTTTTAAGAATCGATATCCAATCCAATTCAATTAAAGTTGGTTATCCACAAAAAATGGACTGGATTGAATTGAATTGATCGATTTAATTAGTTGATTGGATTCACTGAACATTCCTAATTTAAATGGTGATGATTTGCCATATTTTTTTTAATTAACATATACAATACTTTGATACGATAATCTTTTAAATACTTACTAATAAAAAATAATAATTCATATATCATATTATTGATATTAAAAAATTGAGATTATAATTAATATTCCTAACATTTTTCTTTCTATTTTTTTGGTTTAATGTAATTTTATAAAAAAATTAACATTAAGAACAAATATTTCCACAATAAACAAGCTAAAGAGAAAGGTCAAAACCTAAATTACTTAAAAAAAAGTTTTGTTTGGGCTGAGGAGAAGCCTTTGGCAGCTTAGTGAAGGCTTAGGCAGTGGGTTGTGTTTCATGATTGATCGGAGGGGATCGATAGTGGACGGAGAATGTGGCTAGGTCTCCTGTGTTGGATGTGTTATCACGGCAATGCTCGTGGGTTCATGGCTTATGGCAAATCTAGTGGATCTGAGCCTTAAAGTTAAATTCTATTGTGGCATCGGAGGGATGTTCACCTTGATCGGTGTTTGTCGACGTTGGAAGGTAGCTCTTCCATGAAGACGTGGTGGCATATTCATAATGATGGTTATGTTTTATTAAGACTTTGCTTATCGAGATCCCTTTGATCACGTTGCTTGGATCTGTGTTGACGATCTAATTGTATTGTTGGGGCCGAGTCCCTTTTTGGTATTTGTTTGTTTTTAATAAAGGTAATGTTATTTTTACTATATATGTCTTTTTTGGCCTGTAATAACGGAAGTGGTTCTCCAGTTTCCTATTTGCTTTATGTGTCTAATCCATTTAAGATATTTCTTGAGGGTGTCATGACCATGATTGCTGATTGAAGCTATGGAATTGAACATGGGTTTGTCCAAATAGAATGGCTTTATTCTATACCTTTTCTTTCTTTAATTGGGAAAATTTTAAATATAATAAGCTCTCGTCAGCATATATTTTTTATTATTTTACACCAGTTATTCTTTCTCAGTTAGGCGAGGGCATAATGACAAAGCAAGTGTAAGTTTTAGCATCGTAGCAAATATAGTAAAATATATGTATATATGTGTAATTACATTTTGCAATTTTCCGTTCAAGATTTGTAATATATTGATTCTCATATTTAATACACGACATCATATATATAAATAACATACATACATACATATATATATATCTATGTAAGTGGACGACACCCACCCAAATTTAGTTAAATAAAAATAAAAGAAAAATAAATAAATAAAGAAACATAAAGCCTGTTTGGTTTGTAAATTTGATTTTAAAATGAAAATTTTTCATATTTTAAAATTAAAAATCATTTTTTTTAGGACAATAGCAATTGGATGTGTACGTTTTTGTAATTTTAAAAAAGGTGAAATTTTTGAAATGATATGTGAATAGATATCGGAAAAAGTCATTTGAAAATTATTATTTTAACAAATCAAATAAAATTTTATCATATTTTAATAAAATATTGATATATGTTTATTCCTTTATCAATTATAAACATATTAAAAAAATAATCTTTTTAATAGATATGAAATGAAAATGTTAGGGAATTTTAAAATAAGTAAATGAGAAAATTTTTTTAATATAAAAATTGTTACTTGCAAAATATGTTTGAAATGAAATGATATATAGTTTAGAGGATAAAAATAAAATTAATCTTAAGTAAAAAGTATAAAAGATTTTACATACCTCATGGTAACTCTAGATTTTATTTCTATACCCTAGAAACCACTAAGCGTTTGAGAGAGAATCTTGTACTTTTGAAACTTATCCCTTAAGAGCCTTAAAGAGGATATATCCTTTAAATTGAGGGTAAACTTCTATAAAACTTGTTGCATCCTTTATTTTTATGTATTTTATTTATTATTTTTATAGTTCATATATTCAACTCTAGTTTTGCAAAACGGATTTTTACCATCAATACCATATTTTATGATTAAATACGTAATTATCACCTAACGTGACGTTCTTAAAATCGCTAATCTTCTTCGAAGGAGGTGTAGGATTACTCTGATGCTTGCCGTTATATTGTTTTTTTTTTTTTTTTGATTTGACGGTAGTAGAAGCTCTTTCTGCTTCCTCAATCTAATCTGCACAAGAAAGTCTTGAGACAAGATTATTTACTCCAGAAAAAAAGCATTATGCGCATCTTGAGATGATGTATCCATGCAAAGAGTAATGGTAATAGCTACTGGCTCGTGTCAGAAATTATTTTCTTTCGAGTGTAGATTTGTAGACCCAACAGGCTTTGATTATTGTCCTTACGAGTATAAACTTTCATATCAGATTTCGTTTTCTATAGAACTGGAATTACTGGTCTCCGTATCAATCCAAGTCCTATTCTCCTTCTCACCTAAATTGCTTTCAGCGGCCAAACATATTGGAAGATTTTCACAAAAGCCCTAGAGTTATCTTCTCCAGAATCCTTGCTTGAACCTGAAGTACTTGAATTTCGAATTGGGGACACCATTTTACTTGATAACGCCAGGTTATATGTTTTAGTGCTTTGATATGGAGATGGTGAAGGCACTATATTATTGTTATTCTGAACTTCTTTCCCTTTTATGGTATAATTTGCATCTATGACCAAATATGAGCTGTGATGCTTCCGTTTCCTTAAAATCATCATGCCCTTGCATCTCCTTTTGTCTATTTACTTGGGAGGGACAGGATAAAAAACGGCCTCGTGATTTCCTTAGCTCCTGCTCATTATGTGTTTGAATTTCATATTAGCAATCATTATGATGGCAAGTAACAACTGTGCATCTTGTAGTGATTATAAAAACATGGTAGATTTTCATATTCTACTTAAACAAATATTGAAAAACCCTCTACTTTAGTAAGTACAATTTCTTGTAGATCTTTAGGTAGATTGACATTAACAAGAACTCTCACGTAGTACTAAAATATTTTATTAACAGCATTTTTATCGAATTATAGGGATTTACTCACATCTCGAGTGATTTTAAATAAAAACTTAAAATATTGATATCCTTACAAAAGATCGTATAATAGAATCTATATCTGAATATACAAAGTTTATAAAATTTTTTTCCTCTATAGAGGGAAATTGGAATGAGATTACACCCCTACCAAGTGCCTAAAATTCCCCGTATCTTGCAATCTTAATTTGAGATTTTTCGTTTACCACGGTTGTTCACCCTTGGATAAAAAGATCCTTCCAATTAAAGCAAGTTTACACATTGCCACACGATCTTGATTGAAGTCCTCTGAAATAATGACGACGACATAGTCTCCTTAATTTCTAGGCGGTTCAGAACTGAGAGATCGACTATGATTCTGCCTTGGATTAACAGCAGCAACACAGGACTATTTACTCTTGTCAAACTGTACATGATCGTTCCATACAGACACCACAATCGGCTCTTTAGTCTTACCAAATTGTCCCTCCATTATGCAAGTGTTCTCAAACCGTAGCGAAGAAAAAATTACTTTGTGCCTAGTCCCTGATGATTCCTATCTAAACGACGATATCAATATTATATTCTTTTATGGTTCAGCAACATATTGTTCCACTGTATTATTCTAATGTTTAAGCACTTCTGACTTTGAACCGAGAATTCATCTTCTTGCAAAGATGCATTCATTTAGCTGAAAATATTCATAAGATTTTCTCATTCTTAATTAAAGATAATTACTTTGAATCTATTTTCTCATTTTCAATCAGGAATAATAATTTCACCTGTGAATCTATTTTTCTGCAATGGCTGGCTCTAAAAGGCATAGGAAAAACTTAAATCTAAACAAATTCAAGTTGTAAACAAACTAGAATTTTAATCCGTTGCAGATACTGGGGCAGAGATGAGTTTAGAAGTCCCCAGCTCTAATATCCATTCATCCATCGTGTTTGTAACATGTATATTATATTAATATATATAAATATGAAGATATGTTAAACATTAGGGGAGTATTTGGATATTTTATTGTATTTGTGTTGTATTCAAATGTAATATTTAAATATAATGTTTATTTAGATAAAAAATATTTAAATTGTATTATATATGATATGATTGATAAAAACATAAAAAAAAAGAGAATGTGATATGATTGATAAAAATAATAGAAAAAATAAAATAATAATTATATTAGATTTAAATTATAAGATGATTAATATTTTGATGTAATATTTTTATATTTAGATAAAAATTATATTATATTTAAATATAATATAAATATATTATACATGTCAAATACACCCAAATAAAATAAAGAAATAAAAAACTATGGTTTTTTTTTTTTTTTTTTACTTTAACGTCTCATGAAGTTGCATTTTTTATTTATTTATATCATGAAAATAAAACTAATCAGATAAACGAGATGACGCCTCTTTTTCTTTGCCATTCCTATTCCCAGCAGAAGGCCGGGGATGAGAAAAAAAGTAAAAGGGTGATTCCCATTTAGGAAGAAAGTCTACTTTATTGAATGTGGAGTGGTTACGCTTCTTTTGACACAAGTAACGCCCATCCAACTCTTTTCAATATAATTCCAGCAAAATAATAATAATAATAATAACTCACTTCAATGCGATGTGTCAGATCAAATCAGATCAAACACTTCCCCACTTTTTCCAATAAAAGAACTTGTAGCTGTCCAAATTAAGCTTATTACCCCTATTTCATAAATTTGTACAAACTGTCATGATTTCCAAAACACGTGAGTGAAAAGAAACCAACCCATTTTTATTGATTTTTTTTTAATATAAGCAATGTATTCAATTTATCGTATATTTAAATATAATATAATTTTTACATAAATATAAAAATATTTTATTTAAATATAAATTATATCATATTTTAAATTTAATATAATTATTATTTATTATTTTATTATTTTTATTAATTATATCATATATTCTTTTTTCTCTTTTTTTTTTATTTTTATCCATCACATAACATATTTATTATTAAAATACAATTTAAGTACTTTTCACCCAAATACATATTATATTTAAATATAATACTAATATTTTTTTTATAAACATAAATTACATTTAAATATAACACAAATATAATAGACTTAAATATAATATAACTACAATACACTCACCAGATGGAACCCTAATACTAATGGTTACGACCCTTATTAGAAAATAAGCTCTATTTATGGACCTTGTATCAAAAGATTTATATCCCAAGTGTTTACAACATTATATTTATATTATATTTAAATATAATATAATTTTTATTTAAATATAAAAATATTATATTTAAATATTAATTATATTATATTTTAAATTAAATATAATTACTATTTATTATTTTACTGTTTTAATTATTTTTATCAATCACATCACAAGCTCTTTCTTTTTTTATTTTTCTCTACTTTTACCCATCATATTATATATTCATTATTTTAACATATTTTAAATATTTTTCATTCAAATATATATTGATTCAAATGCAATGTAAACACTTTTTATCGAAATGTAAATTGCATTCAATATGTTACATTCAAACATAATGCAAATGTAACGTGTTTACCAAACATCCCATTTAAAAATTATTTAGAAGGTTAATTTTGATTTTTAAAATAATTTTTTTAGTATTTTTTATTTTATCATCATTTTTATTTTTTATACTTTTAAAACTTTATAATAAACTTAAAATTTTAAAAGTCTATAATTTTTTATATGTAATTCCAAATAAGATATATTTTTTAATTTCATAAAATTTTAAAAAAAATGAAATAAGATCCATATTGATAATTTTTTTGAATAAATTTTTAAGATTTTATATTTTTTCACTCTAAATATATATATATTTTACCAAATCCATTTTTTAAAACTTTTTTTTCCATAAAAAAAAACTCCAAAACTTTTTCTAAATGAGTTAATATTTTTTTTTAATAAATTTGTGAGTTGAATACGATTTTCTAGTGTTGTTCTTTTTCATCGAGAAACTCTTTTCCTTCCAACATTGTTGTGCCATTAAGAATTCCAGCACCTAAAATCAAATTTTATTAGGGGACTTTTACGGTGAGGGACAGCTACCTTTTCCCACTGATGAGGCACAAAAAAATCCAATAGAATTTAAATAAAGGGCAACAATTAAGGAGCTTAGTTGTTAAAATATAAAATTAGAAGCAGCAAAACCTTTCAAATTTTCTCTTTCACCCAAACACCCCTACCTCACCTGTCAGTTGGCACATTCAGCAATTTATTTACCTTTTTCCCTCATCGCTATCATCTTTTGGATAGCCACTTTCTCTCTTCCTCTTCTCAACTCTCTCTAACAGTAATATCTATCTCTCATAAAAACTAACAAAAATGGAAAAAAAAAAAAAAAAGTAAAAACCATATAACAAGAAGTTTGAGAAAGAGAGGCAAGCAAAGAAGAGTATGACCGATTGGATAAGAATACTTTAGTGCCTATCAAGATTGTAAACGGTGTTTTTTATTATTTTTTATTTTGAAAACAACATGGCATTTAGAAGAAAACAGCTTAAAATCTTCCATTCTCTAAACTATATAACAGTAGGACTAAAGAGAGTCTGATAGAGAGGCTTCAAAAGCTAGATGAGGGAGATAGGCTTTGAGTTATGTCATGGAGAGGATTTACCAGAAGTTTAAAAAAACATAAAAAAAAGAATTTATGAATATTACTTGAACTTTTTTATTTTTTTTAAGTTTAACTTGAGATTATATGATGTGTTATAATTGGAAGAATAAGTTAGATGAACAACTCCCCGTTAAGAGTTTTGGTGCTTGTGTTTTTATTGTTTCAAATTATATGTCAGGTTAAGATCGGAACAAATACAATTTTTAGATCTTACTCCATGAATGAAGAAAAATGAGTGTCTCCCATCATAAAATTAAACCATCTAAGATGTGTTTATTTACCATATTCTATTCACATTTTTATTCAAATACAAAAATATTACATTCAAATATTAATCATATTATAATTTAAATCAAATACAATTATCATTTACTATTTTATTTTATTTTATTATTTTACATACTCACTTTTTCTCCCTCTTTTCTCTCTATTTTTATTAATTACATCAAATATAATACAATTCAAATATATCTCCAGATAATTATTATTTATCATTTCATATTTTATATTATTTTTATCAATTATATTATTTATTCTCTTTTTTAATTTATTTTTTATTATATTTTTATTAATGACATTATACATAATATAATTTAAATATATTTCATCTAAATAAACATTATATTTAAATATAATATATATTTTTTATCTAAATATATATTAAATTTAAAATATAAATATAATGTGCTCTCAAAAGCATTTTTATGATCCGTTTGTTTATAATAATATATTTGTATTGTATTTAAATATAATATAATTTTCATTTAATGTAAAAATTTTACATTTAAATATAATATTTTTTAACAATATCTCAAATACATTTATTATTTTAAATTATTTTAAAATTTTTTTATTCACATCATATTTTCTCTTTACCTCATTTTTTTATTTATTTTTATCGATTACATCAATTTTTAAATTTAAAAGTATAATTTAAATATTTTTTATTTAAACATATTTTATATTTAAATATAAAATAAATATTATTTATTTAAATATAAAATATGTTTAATATATTAGTTTAAATATATTATAAATATAATATATTTATCAAATGGTATATTAATCCCTTGAGAAAAAAAAAAAGAAAGAAAATCAATATCACTGAGTACTCCAAAAGTCAGAAAAAGCAGAGGGGAGTGAAAGTGATGTGAGCGTCCTCGACGAGGAAAAAAGAAAAAAAGAAAAGAAAAAAAAAAGAGAAATCGATGCAAGTGATGTGACATAAAAGATTGAAAGAGGGAGGGGGGAAAAAAAAAGAAAAGAAAAAGTAAAAATAGAGTAGTATTAAGAGTAGGGTCCACCGAAAGTTAGGTGGAGGGTCAGACATAGAATCGTAAGAAGACTAGTCAGACAAGGCTTTTAGATTTGTCAGAATAGAGATTTTCATTTTACCCTCCCTATCTCTTTCTTCTTCACTCTTTTCTCCACTTTTCTAATTTTTTCTTTTCTTTTTTGCCCCTTTGAACTGATTTTCTTCACTTCTTTTCACATCGGCCAAATCCGTACTTTTTCTTTTATTTTTATTTATTTTTTCCTTCTCAGGGGTCACAAGCAAGAAAACACCAAATGGAGACAAAGAGAACCCAGAAAAATAATTAAACAATAACATATTAAAGGACAAACGAATAAAGTTAAAGAGTAAAAGGGCCCCAAAAAAAAAAAAAACAAAACAAAAGCCACGGAATTGCTAACGACACTCCTTTGCTTGTTCCACTCCCGAACGGACAGTAAAGTTGGACTGCCAGTAGTGGAAAGAGGGGCGACCGTAATAGTGAAGCAGTAAGCAAACTTCTTTTGTTTGTGTCCCCCGCCAAAAAAATGGTCGCCGATTTTGTTAACTTTCGGCGATTCGAGGTGAAACGACAGCGTTTTGAAGAGCTCCAGTGTTTAAAACGGCGTCGGTTTGGGCTGCTTGCCTTGGATTTTTTGCCCTGGAATCATTTTCCCACGAAACATTGGAAATCGATCCTGGAAGTGTCTTTTTCAAACAATAATAAATTAATAAATAAATAGGGAAAAAAAATAAAAAATAAAAAATAAAAAGGGAACAGAGCATTTTCCTCTGAACACAAAAACAGTGCTCGAATCGAATTTTCTGAGCGACTTCTTCCACATTTCTTAGGTTCTCTTCTACTCCCCCATAGTTTTCCGAGAAAATCCTCATTTGTCTCTTCCAATATTCCCTTCTCTCTCTCTCTCTCTCTCGCTTCAGTTTCATTTCTGCCACCTCGTTTGTTTCCTGAGAAAACGCGGCGGAAAATAAAACAGATGAGATAAGGAAACTGATTTTTGTCTCTACTCTCGTGTGTATGTGACAGAAAAGAGAAGGAAAGGAAGAAAAAAAAAATCTGTTCTTGATAACGACATTCTCGTTTTTTTTCCTTTTTTCTTCTTCTCTGGTTCCTCGGCAGCCGAACTTTGACTGCGGATATATATATTTGTTTGGTTTGGTTTCTGTTTTCTGTGGTTTTGGCTGGAGTTTCTGCCATGGCGGACTCGGGGAAAGTGCGGTTGGTTCGGTGCCCGAAGTGCGAGAATCTTCTTCCCGAGCTAGCCGATTACTCCGTCTACCAGTGCGGTGGTTGTGGAGCAGTTCTTCGAGGTACGCTTCGTTCTATTTTTCCTTTGCTCTAGCTTTACCTTTCGTTGCTGAGAAAATTGATTCTTCATAAAGGAAGAAAAAAGGGAAAAAAAAGCTCGTATTTTGTAGTTTTATAGTTATTTCTAGCTGAACCGGACTTGAATTTGACGTTCTGTTTCATAATTTATTTAGATCAGTTTCTTCGATTAACTAGAGAAATTGCAATTAATCTGTGTTTTTATCGCATTGGTTTGAGATTTTCTTGTAATTTTGCTGTTTTATTTAGAAAATAATTCACATTTTTAGCTTTCTTGGAGTTGAGGTTTTAATTAGTTGAAGGAGAAAAAAAATTTTTTTTTTAATCTTAAGAAGGGAAATTTTCCTGTAATTCTGAGGACGGAAGGATTTTTTTTTTTTTTTTTAAAAATCTGATTCACAGCAAAAGTGATGCGTCAAGAAGGGGATGCTTTGTCAGAGAAGTCTGATGAAGAAAAGGTTGGTGAAGGTTCTGCTAAATTGGAGAATTCCTTGGAGGTGAGAGCAGTTGAATCGTGTGATGCTTCTAACTCAGATGTTAAGTTGGTTTCTGGTTCGTTGAGGCATGATAAGAGTAATTTTGAGTACGAGAAGAATGCTGAGGTTTTTAAGAATCAAACTAAGGTTACAGCAGATGAATGGGTGGTTGAGAATGATATTGACACGAGCAGAAGTAGAAAACATGAAGTGGTGGGTGTTGTGGATGAACTGGGAAGAGAACTTGGGGATCCGAAATCAGAACTTGGATTGGAAAGTGAATTCCGCAGATCGGGAAGGATGATTAATTGGAAAATGGGGGATAGAGGTGAAATGGAAGACTACACGGGACGCACAAGAGTTGAGGTTGAAGGCGTGAGGTTTTCAACTTCGAATTATTCGGATGATGGTCCATCAAATTACCAAGCAAGCTCTTCTCATGGATTTGGCGAATCGATGAAAAAACATAGTGTCCCAGACGGGTCCAGAGCTCAGTACCTTGAACAAGATCGAGCTGAGCTTCTGAAGAAGCTGGATGAGCTGAGAGAACAACTTAGTCGGTCATGTGATGTGGGTGACAGGCCCAAAGAGAAAGTTCCTTTTGATGGAAGGATGATACCTCCTGATCCTTATGGTGGTTCTGATGCTTGGTTTCCGGATGGTTCATCAGGGTCTAATAGGCCTCTTCCGCATTATGTTAGGCCTGATAAACATGTTATGGGATCACCTAATTTCAGTCACTATGCTGAACCATTTCCTTATAATAACGGGCATGAAATGCCACATAGCTTTTATCCTTCCATGCACCATCCAAATCATGTTCCTGGATACGGGGATCCTTTTGGACCCCAAATGCTCAATGGAGGCTCCCATCACTTTCCAAGGCCGTACCAACAACCTTCCCATCCATACTTTTCTGGACAGTATATGGACAATAACGCTGAACCTTTTGAGCCATATTCACACAACGCAACATTTCACCAGCCTTCTTGTTCTTGTTTCCATTGCTATGAGAAACAGAGGCGTGTTTCAGCGCCTGTTCCACCCTCTGCTTTTGGCAATAGAAGGTTTGGCAATGTCCCAAGCAAATCCATGTTATACCACCATGAAAGCCCTGGAGTAGTTGGTCCATCTGATCCTAGCAAATCAAGGGCAGGCGTGCATTCCAGTTCACGTGTTGTACAATCCCACACATGGTGGCCAAGTGATCTCAACCATGAAATGGGTTATGGTTGTTCTCGGGCTCGAAGGGTGATCCTAGCAAGTGGTAGACGCTGCCATCCTGTTGGTGCTGGAGCTCCGTTCGTAACATGTAGTAATTGCTTTGAAGTTTTGAAACTGCCTAAGAAAGTACAGCTCATGGTGAAGGGTCAACACAAAGTGAGGTGTGGGGCCTGTTCTACTGTAATGACTCTTGCTATTGCTAACAAAAAAATTGTTCTTTCTGTTTCTGCTAATTCGGAAAACGTTCAAAGTCCTTCGGAGGTTAGTAATGGCGTTAATGAGGTGGTTCAAGATGGTACATTGTATTCCAATGGCCATATGAACCGGACGTACGCTAATTTCTCTTCAGATGATTATGATAATTCTGGTTATGATTTTCAAGCAATGGACAGAGAACCTTTTTGCCTGCCTGTAGACCCTGCTTTGAACTCAAGCAAGCCTCAAGAGATGCAAAGCTTTCATTCATCATCTCCTTGTGCCTCAGAAGATGAAAACAGCCCTGATGTTCCTATTGCTAAAAGAGAGGTCACCAATTCCATTCTGCAGCCAATCAACACCACTTTGTCTCCACCACCTCCGGGTTCACCCCTGCAAGAGCACTTTGACTTCTCATCTAACAATCATTTGGCAAACCGATTTGGGAAAGGAAACAGAAGCAGTCGCTCAGACCAGGAGAAGGTGAAACCGAATAAAATCACCTCGCGACAAAATTCTTTAAAAGAGGCAGCGCATGCAACTGAGATGGAGGTTTCTATCAATGAGTATTCAAATACTGGTATTTCTCAAGATTCAGGAGATGGAACCAGAACGGATGATCAAATTAAAGTCAACAAAGGGGGTGAATCTTTCTTTGCAAACATTAAAAAGAGCTTTAAAGACCTTTCAAGAGCTAATCACGCAGATGAACGTGGAAAAAGCAATGTTTCAGTAAATGGGCATCCCCTAACAGACCGCGTGGTAAAGAAGGCTCAAAAGCTGGCTGGATCAGTTCATCCTGGAGATTATTGGTAAGTTACAGCAACTGGAATAAATTGATTGCAAGGCATGTGTTTTAGATCATTCTTATTATTTGGTAATGGTGCTATACAATTAAAGATAGATCTGAACTTGCTGGTATGAAAGAATTGTTAGTAGAATTTTTATGTTGGCAATATTAATTCAGAACAAAAAGATTAAAAATATGCTTACATATGCATTTGTATATATGTATCCCGTATAGTATGTCGAGATATTTTGCAACAATACAATTCATCACATCTTTTCAAGAGCCATCCTTCCTGTAGTTGTTCAAATTTCTTCTCACACCTTCATACTTTTTATTGTATTAATTTTTTTTTTCTTAATTGCTTAAACTAGGTATGATTACCGAGCTGGATTTTGGGGCATTATGGGCGGGCCTTGTATTGGCATAGTTCCCGTAAGATCAATCGGTTATTAACTTGTCTTGGTGTACTTGCATCTGTTTAAAGGCTCCTTTCTCCTTCATATCAATGAGGTTGTCATTCTTTTGCAGCCATACATTGAAGAATTCAATTATCCCATGCCAGAGAACTGTGCTGGTGGAAACACTGGTGTTTTTGTCAATGGAAGAGAACTTCATCAAAAAGACTTGGATTTGCTTGCTAGTAGAGGGCTGCCTGCTTC
The DNA here is from genome assembly GCA_035233585.1 of Antiaris toxicaria. Lineage (NCBI taxonomy): Eukaryota > Viridiplantae > Streptophyta > Magnoliopsida > Rosales > Moraceae > Antiaris > Antiaris toxicaria. The sequence goes on from CP141161.1 coordinate 13,875,969, forward strand.
TAGAGATAGATCATACATCATTGAAATTTCAGGGAGAGTTCTCGATGAGGACACGGGAGAAGAGCTGGATTGCCTCGGCAAATTAGCCCCCACGTAAGCATCAAGTCCTTGATAATTACTCCTATATTCATTTATTGGTGCTTCAAATTCTACCTGTCTTTTTTCTAAATGTAACCGACTAACTTATAAAAAAGCAATAGTACATCCAAGAAAGGAAATGAGTGGAGCCATTATATGTACCATGCGGCTCAATCTCATTTGATGATAAAAAATAATGAATGATTTGAGTCGTTGAAATTTTCGGGTGGCAACTGACAACTTTTATTATTATTATATTTAATTGCTGAAATCTTTTCTTTCTAACATCTAGTGGTTGAGATTTTTGGGATGTAGCGTGGTTTTCGCTAACTTATAGAACATTACGCGTATGATAGGAGTAATATGAAATTTTAAGATTATGAGCTGATAGGTTACTCCTTGTCAATATTAGTCGGAACAAAGAACCTACTGAATATCTTAGGTATAGATAGTCAGTCTTGGACGGTAGTTCTGACAATAAATTTTGAAGTGTTTGATGATTATATTTATAGCCGTATCTAATAATGCACTCCGTACTGCTTGCAAGTAGTCATCAGCTGAATCTTCCAGCTAGCCATCTATATGTCGTTTATTTGTTTTAGACTCCAGTTGATATCATTTCACAGTTTTCAATAATGCTTTCTCTTTATCTTCACCGTTGTCTTGTCCTGGGTTTTAGGCAACGTACAGATTCTCCCCAGGCTGCCTTATGGCAATAGATTTGATTTAGTACTTGGACTGCTGTGGAATATCTTACTACAATACTCAAAACTTTTAACCTAATATCTTTCAACGTCGAAATCAACTATTACTGACTTCATGAATCTGAACAGTGTTGAGAAGGTAAAGCATGGATTTGGCATGAAAGCTCCGAAAGTGGTTCCCCCTAGTTAACTTGAAGGGTTCAGAACATTCTTGAGTTTCTGACTTGTAACAAACATCGTGCTGGTTGAACTAATCCCGGGAAAATTTTTTTCTGGAGTGCAATATCAAACATCGTCGGTTACAACCATATGCTCAAACCATGAAAGTTTTGGCCTTGTTTTCTCTAGTGTTTCGGATTTTTCTCGTCCTGTTTTGCAGGTCCTATTTAGTAACCATTTTTTTTTACCCCTTTTTCTTCAGTTGTGGTTTCAATTTGTCTCTAGCTTTCTTTTGTATATGGTTTGGTTTGTAATCTTCACTCTTCTATATTTGAGGTATTCGATCTTTTAACTGTAAAGGGCTTTAATTGTTTTTTCCCCCCTTGGTAATAGATATGATTTGTACTTGTTCATCTTGCGTATCCCATGTGAATCTGCATTGCTTTTCGTGGTACTATGATTATATGAGTACAAATACATATACACACACACGTTTATATATTCAGTTTTTTGGAAATCAAATTGTTTGTCCTTCTAAGGAGATGACGGAGTTGAGTGGAGGCAGACCAGTCATTAGCGTATTCAGTGCAAACGCACAGAGGCAATGCAATATTCTCCCAGGAGAGGCCATGGCCTTTTAGGACATTGGGACACCAGGGCTATATTTGGAAGGAGAGAAAAGGGGGTGGAAGGATTCATGGAAGAATTATGATATTAGTAAGAGGAAAGGGAGGGAGGAAGGGATTAGAGAAGGGATTTTTAATCTCTTAAAATACTATGATTTTTTTTTTTTTTTTTTTTTCAGTTGAAGAGATTTTTAGAAGGAATAAATTTATCTTATTAATTATGAATTAAAATTATAATAGTATTCTTATTGATAATAATAAAGATTTTTTTTTTGAAAGAGTTTTAAAAGAATAATAAGTAAATTAATAAAAAATATAGTTGTTATTTTATAAAATAAAATGTTTTTCTTTTTTTTTATCTTTATATAAAATAAGAGAAATGATTTATATTTTTTTCACTTGTGATACAAAATATTACAAAGGAAAATGATTCCTCTCTTCTTTCTGAAGTGTCATTTTTTTTTTTTCTCATTTTTCTTTATTCCTGTCAGACATGACCTGGTTGTCAGGGTCTCTTAATAATATAATGGGCCTCGTCTTAGTCTGCATTAAATCAAGGGATAAAGCAAAAAATAAAATAAATAAAGTAAATAATAAGTTTTTAAAATATTAATAATAAACAGTAGGCTTATTTACCATGTAAGAGATTTGTGTTTTATAATATTTTATTTATTTTGTAAATTTATTATTATTTTTGTTAGTAAGGATTCGTTTGGATGAGAGGTCTGTTTTTGGAAAATGAAAAATTTTTAGATATGAAAAATAAAAAGTTGTTTAGAATTTTTTTTAAAAGTGAAAAATTATTTAGGTGGGTGAAAACTTTTTGTTTCTAGAGTTCTTTTTTCATTTTTCAAAAATGAAAAATTTTGGATGTTCAAATACAGAAATTTAGGAAGGTTCATTTTTCTTAAAATGAAAAATTTTTCATTTTTCAAATTAAGAGGTGTTAAACAGACGGAGGGTAAATTTGTTTTTTTACTATCAACATGTTATTTATTTCAATATTTTCGGGAAATTATTCTTTATTATAATTTCCTTTGATGAATACGGCCGTACATCCTCTCACAGGGGAACTCCATACTATTATGTGTGAAACACTCAAAGAGCGTTGTTCGTGGGCTCGTTTCCTGTCTGAGCGTAATGGCATGAGCTTGGACTCTTTAGAAAACTGCATTCATGCCTTGTATTGATTTTTCCAAAAAAAAGAAAAAGAAAAATATAGTGAAGAACGCCATAATTTGACATCACATAATATTTGTTTAATTTCGAATACCAATTATATCCTAAAATTACTAGTTACCAATAATCGTGATGCCAATTAGTATCCATGATAATATCAACCGGTTATAAATCAATAACAACTTAGTGACTGACTAATAATTAATCAATGATTAATTACCAATTGACTGGTTATTAATCTACTGTTATCTAATTATCATTTAAAAACTACCTAATTATTGACTGGAAACTGCAAACTCTATTGGATTTTTTAAATCCATCACCAAAATATTAAATAAAACACCTGATTTTGTCACTATAGCACTAAAAAACTCAACAAAAAAAATCATCAAAATTCCACAAAAATCATTAAAAAAAAACCTAAGGTGTCGTTTGGCAAAAAAAATTACATTTTAATTTCGTTCAAATACAATACAATTTTACACCAAACATAAATTTTTCAACAGTGTTACGAAAACAATTACTATTTAAAAGTTTTTTAAAACAATTACATCAACTTTTCAACTCCACTATTTATCTCTACTTTTACCAATCACATCAACTTTTCATCTCTAAAATACTTTTTATCCAAACATACATTTTATTCAAATACAAAACATATACTTATCAATCAAATACAATATTCAAAAAATAAATTTCATTCAAATACAATTAAAATACAATGCGTTTACCATACGCCCTCTAAGAATTTACAAAACACAAGTCCACCAAAACACCACAACATTAGAAGTGAAAAATAAAAAGAGATCTTTCAATAGTTTGAAATCACCACTGGGCCTCTCAGACCAATGGCTGAACCTCCAGAGAGCAACAAGACCGATCTTATGCCATAATTTTTAGAAGTTAGTGTTTCTAGCATTTTTCATTATAGAATCAAACGAGTTGTTGCTTGATATGATCTTCTCTCTTGTTTTAGCCATATTAAAGAATGGTTAAAACATTCTTAGCTCCTGCTCGACACTCTATTTTAAACTCGCTTTTTAAATGTTTGTTTACAATATTTTTTATCACAAAAATTTTACGAAGTGGTTTGTTTCCTAGCTTGAAATTTATTATTCAAATAATTCTCGTTCACAAGTGAAAAATATACAATACTAAACTAACAAAAACACATACAGAGGAGAAATTAAAGAAAACAAATCACATCTAATTGACATTTAACTGATAATTTTATAATAAATCTAATTATTTTATTCACCCCTAACTTAGGAAACAATTCCAAAAGATATTTAACCCTTCAATACTCCCCCTCAAATTAATGCATATCAACTTGCCCAAAAAAAAAAAAGATTTCGCAATTTAATATTACATTAGAGATAATGTTGACCAACTTTAGATTAAATAATAAAGGGACAAGATTTTGTCTGGGATAATTTAATATATTTTCACTCATTTTTTTGCCTTTGGGAAAATCAATCTTTTTTTCTGCCTTTTTTTTTTTCATTTTTCCTTTTTTTTTGGAGTTTTTGTGTCTCTTTTTCCTCTTTTTTTTTTTAACAACAAAAAATTTTTTTTGTATTGCTGTTTTTTCTTTAAATTTTGCTCCTTTTAAATTTTTGTTTTTGCATTTTTTCTTAATAAATGCCAACAATAAACAAGAAACAAAGAACAAGTAAGCAAGAAAAGAACAAAGGAGACTTCGACTTTGGAAAAGTGACAGCTCACAAGAGGAAGACTCAGCAGGTTTTGCAGGCGCTTCGTAGCGATTAGTCTTTTACGATGCCCAGTGGGTTTTGCAATTTTTTGTGATAACTTTGCAATTATTTGGTGTATTTGCTGTTTGATAAGCCAATTTGCATTTTGTGATTTTTAATTTGCGGTTTGCTTGTCAATTTGCTTGGTATGGGTTTGGTTTGTAATATGTGATTTGTGATTTGTGGGTCTGTTTTGATTTGGATGTTTTAGGATGGATTTCATGAATTCGTAAGTGTTTTGCTATTTGCTGGTTTTTCTAATTTGCTAGTTTTGCTAGTTTTGCTATTTGCAGTGAATGAGAAAAATTTTACAAGGGCTTCCAAATCTGTAAAACCTTGCTCTCATACCAATTTGAAACTTAAGATTTAAATAATTCTTATTCACAAGTGAAAAAGATATAATACTAAGCTAATAAATATACATAAAGAAGATTAAAAAAAGGAAACAAACCATATCTAATTGATATCTAATTGACAACTTTATAATAAATTTAATTATTTTGTTCACACCTAACAGAAACAATTTCAAAAGATATTTGATATTTCAACATCCGATACAAGGATTTTGTGGCATATATCCAACACTTTGTTTATGACCGCTGTATGAGAATTTGATAGTCTGATTTAACAAAGACAAACTAGGAGAAAGCCAGGAGACACACAAACATGTTTATAGACTAGGGTACAGTCTAAACAAGCAATAAAAAATAAAAACTTAAAAATTGGAAAACACAAAAAATTCTCGAAGACTGGATGAATACTGGAAATATTTCAATGGCTATGTTTGGCTAGGAGGTTCACTCTTAGAATAAAAAAAGTTTTGCAAACTTTGTTTTAAGTTTTTTTATCATTTTTTCATCATTTTGGAAAGGGAAAGGGATTTTTTTTTTCAAACATATCTTTTATAGTAAATTTTTAGAAAAAGAAAAGAAATTTTTTTCAATTCTTTTATAATATACATTTCTTAATACCATTTTTTCTCGTTCTAAACAATTTTTGTTTTCAAAAAGAAATTTTTTTCACATATTCAAACACCATCTTATTTTTAAAAACAAAAAGACTTTATCATTTGAAATAAAAAATTTTCTAATCTGAAAATGAATTTCCCATCCAAACATGGTCATTTATAGAAAACTCATTAGAATCTCAAATGACAAAACCATGATGAGACTCTAAGGAATGATGAGGAATGTCTTGTTTAAGAACGGTGGCAGACTAGCCTTATGCATGCTCTCTATGGGCTTAGGAACCCATGCCAACGACAAAGTTGACGAACTTGTTGGATTTTTTCTCCATAAATTAAGGTAATCGTAAATTGAACGAACCGGAATATGATCCATATTCATTCTACCTCTTAGAAACCATTTTGAAGTTCAAAGCTTGTTCAAGAAACGCAGCCATCTTTTTTGGTAACTGCCCTTTGATGGAAACAGTGTATGTAAGTGTTAATGATCTGGTTAGGTCCTTAAGGCAAAGCAACCCTTTAGTTTTCAAATACACTATCAAATCAGGTACCCAAATGTCTTAGAAGGACCTAAAACCAAAACAAACATTTTTCTTTAACCTTGAGTGTGTGAGAATGACAATGGTAGGAGGTAAGTTTCTGATCCGATTTTATTCGGCAATTTTAATTTACATGCTATTTAGTTTATTAAGTATGTTAGATAGTTTAATTTTTTTTTTCAAATTTTATAGCATGATAAATTTATCTTTTTTGAAATATTTATGGATTTATTTTGTGTTTTGATAAAACTTTTATAGGTTTATTATTTTAGATTTTTTTATGTGCTTAAATTATTTATTTTGTTGTTTTGTGTATATAATTTTATTGTTTTAATTATGGATGCAATATTGAATTAAATATTTTTAGCACATTAAAATTAATTTTTATGTTTAATTGCTTACAACTTTGTGTAATTTATATGAATAATTTGTGAATTGAATGTCGAGTGATCCATACAATTTTAATTAATTAACAGTATCTTTAATTATATGAAATTATATATTAAGTATTTAGGATCATATTATGACATTAATTATGGTTAGTTAAATTGAATATAGTAAATCTTATACCACATGATTTTTTATTATATTTGTATGATTAATTAGAATAGAATATCAAATTATATATATTTCCTAATTTACCCAAAGGAATTAGAAAAACAAATATAATTTAATAGGTTTATATAAAATTAAATATGGATCTAATTGAATAGGACTTTGGTTTATAGGCAAGTTTTATGTTACTAGATTCATAATTTTAAAACATGATTTACATTAATAAAACATGATATATGTTTATCAGTCTTAATTTTGAATTATAAGCATGTGTATTAAATTTTTATGCAATTATACAAATTATGAATTTTTTCTGATATTAAGTGTGATATTCCTGAATTAAGAGGTGATAACTATAAGATTTGGAAGGAAAACATTCTCTTTTATTTAGGGTAGATGGACATTGATTATACCATCAGGAAAGACGAACCAAAGATTATGCTAACTAGTACTCTAAATGAAATTGCTCTGCATGAACAATAGGAGCGATCAAATTGCCTCAATGTGATGTTCATTAAAACCAAGATCTCTGCTAGTATTCACGGTTCAATCGAAGAGCATTACAATATCAAGGCATTGCTAAAGGCTATTGATGAGTAGTTTAAGACTTTAGATAAAGTATTTACCAGTACCTTAATTATGAAGTTTTCATCCATAAGGACCATTACTGCGAACGGTATGCATGAGCACATAATGCAAATGAGGGACATTATAGCTCAATTGAAGACTTTAGAAGTTGATATGTTTGAGTCTTTTTTTTTTTAGTGAGATTTTATCAGAGAATTCCTCTCTTTGATATTTGGTGTTGTTACTTTTAGTTTGAGAGATTTTGGGCATATTTGTGATTTAGATAGTAAGAGATATCTGTTAGATTTTTGTAATCTTCTTTGATTTATACTGGATTTTCTTCGTTGTTTCTGCCTGTGGACTAGGCCAAAAGTTGAACCATGTTAAATCCTTATGTTTTTTAATTTTTTTTTTATATTTTACCCTAAATTTGTTTAATTTGACATTTGCCATGATAAGTGGCATTAGAGTCAAGTTTATTTATCAAATTATTTTGGACTTTCTGGCTTTTACAATGATGCAAAATAAGAAATTACAACTTTTGACGAGAAGAAAGATTTTAGTTTTTGGCATGTTAAGATGCGGGCTCTATTAGTTTGGCAAGGGTTGCTTAAGGTGTTAAATGTTAAGGAGGCTTTGTCGGCAATGTTGGCAGATGATGAGAAAAAAGATATCTTGGAAAGAGCACACAGTGCTGTTCAGTTGTCTTTAGCAGACGAGTTGTTGTGCAAGGTTACTGACAAGATTACTACCGTTGAATTTTGGTTTAAGCTTAAAAGTTTATATATGACTAAATCCCTTATCAATCGGCTTTATTTGAAATAACATTTGTATACTCTTCATATGGTAGAAGGTACATCTATTTAAAGTTATTTTGACGAATTAAATAAAATTATTATGGATCTGAAGAATATTAACGTTAAAATTGATAATGAGGATTAGACCTCAATTGTTTTATGTTCTTTACCTTATTTGTGTAAGCATTTTGTTGATACTATGTTCTATGGTAGAGACACTATTTCTTTAGAAGATGTTAAGGCATTTTTTTTTCTTAATACAAACATGCTTTCCTTGTAAATCTAAGTAAATGCATTATTTTTGAATGTAATATATTGAATCTAATTTACATTTAGATGAAAAGTATACATATTATATTTTAAATATAATGTGTGTTTGGATGAAAAATATTTGAATTATATTTAACGAATGAATATATGATGTGATGAGTAAAAAGAGAAAAAAAAAGAGAATATATAATGTGATTATTAAAAATAATAAAATAATAAATAATGATTATATTATATTTAAAATATACTATAATTAAATTTGAATATAATATTTTTATATTTAAATAAAAATTATATTATATTTAAACTTAATATAAATATAATTCAATAAATAAACTATATATAAAGAAAATAATAATAATAATAATTGCCTTCATTTTAACACCACGAGAATGCCAACAATAATAATAATAATAATAATAATTGTCCTCGTTTTAACACCACGAGAATGCCATTATATCCCCTTTATGGCATTTTCCTGTCCACGGACTGATTTTATATCTTTTTTCTTCCCCTAATTGTTTAGAATTTTATGGTTCACAAACCTAACTTCGGCCACCGGATGCACAAATCTGATTATTAAATTTATTTATTTATTTATTTATTTATTTTTTGTGTAGGGAATTTTTGCCTTTCAACTTGATAGTGACCAAATACCCAATAGATGAACGTTGCACCTCATTGGATTTCCTATGGAGAAATAAATTAAAAGAGTCAAAAACTAACCAAGGTCATAGTTTATAGTAATAAAAAAGGGAAGAAGAGAAAAAGAACAAATTTAAAGTAGAAGTAATTAATGAATTTCAAGAGTCTAACCCAAGATTAGGAATAATATAGCATATCACTATTTAAATTCAAATCCAAATTCAAATTTTTACTTTTTAAAAATCCATATCATATACATTTTTCTTTTTTCCAAACCACATTTGAGTTCAAAAAATAAATTTGAATCCAAAAACTCAAGGGGTGTTTAATTTATGTTTTGAAAACATCTAAAATCATCTTTTTTTCTAAAATTTCACCACTTTTTACTATTTACATCTCTAAAATACTACAGTAAACTCCAAACTTTAAAAGTTCATAACTTTATGTATATAAATTCAAATAAGATAATTTTTTTTAACTTGCATAGAATTTTGAGAGGATCGAAATAATATCCATATTGATATATTTTTTCTAAAAAAAATTTTAAAATTTTTTATTTCTTCACCCCAAACAATTTTTTCTCCCAAAAACATTTTTCTTTTTTTTTTTTTCAACCCAAAAATAAAATCTCCAGATTTTCCCTAAACACCCTCTCAATTTCAACCTCTCTCTCTCTCTATATATATATATGTATACACACACACAAGCTGACACATAAATTTTTTAATGAACAGTTGAAAACTTCAAGACTAGCTTATCTTCCCACAGAAAGAGAGAGAGAGAGGATGTGCACGTTTTAAGTAAAAAGGTGGTCCATCATTGTCTTCTCCCCTAACACTGAAAAAGGAAAATGGAAAATGGGAAATGAAAAATAGAAAATAGAAAAAAAAGGGGTCCACATATGATGATGTATGTATTCTTCAAAGCAGCGAAAATTGCTAAAAAGCTTCAAGCCAGCTGTGGCCTTGTAGGCCAACCAATATTCACTCCAAATTTAAGACCAAAGGTGTGAGGATGAGGACAGGGCATGTGCATAAGTGCATTAGATGCAGCTTTGTTCCCATTACAAACTTGCAGCAGAAAGAATTGAAGAGCATATATATTTATATACATACGCACACACATAAACATATATATATATGTACATGATATATTTGATATCCCGAGATTACACATGACATATATTCTTTTTATTTGGTGCAGGAGTGCCTCGTGCCTCACACTCACATTATAAATTTTTTCTTCCCCCAAACTTTATTACGGGGTCTCTTGGGAGTATGCCAACAAATTTACAAAATTTCAAAGCATAAAATTCCAAAAAAAAAAAAAACTTGAGTTTACTCCTTTTTAATTGCTTTAAATATTTTACAAATTTTTTCTCAAGAAAAAAAATATTTTTCAAAAGTAAATTTGATTTAACTAAAGGTATTTTTGTTTTTTGTTTTTTCTTTTGTCTTGTTTTTCGTTCGCAAAGCATGAGAGCCATGAAATTATAACAAATTTTTTTAAAATTCAAAGGATATCTCTGATGCTTCTAATTAAAATATGAGATGTAATTGTACGATGAACCCAAACAATTTATTTAAATTATAAAATTATTGACACAATTTATTTAAATTCATCCTTCTAACAAGACATCTAACAAGACAAGATTCAACGTAATTATATCATATTTAATCTTAACTTCATAATCTGTGTCAAATAGAGTCTCAAAGCATTTGATTATCATTGCTAATAGATTAACCTTTTATTATATAATCCAAAGGACTTAACAAAAGTGGTGTTATAATCAAATTCCAGATCTCAGCCAAAAAAAAAAAAAAAAATCAAATTCTAGATGTAGCCTCGTTGATAGCTCTCGTGGTTAAATTGCAATGGCTAAAAATCCACGGTTAAAATTACTCGCCAGATCTTTTTCTCTTTTTAATATTTAAAAATCCACATATGTTAATTATGGGAAAAATCAACTTTCTCTGATACGTGTTTATAATTTTTAAAAAAACCATCCAAATCTTGTGTTCGCATGATGTTATCAGAGGCTCTTTAAGTTTTCTATCTGATTTTCGTGCTGTCTAAGTTTTGACAGTACTTTTGATGTAACTACAGGGATGTACACCAACCCTAAAAAAAATATATATATTTAATCATACGTGTTATCAATTCTTAGTCAAATTAACAGATTTGTAGAGCAAAAAATAACGTATTTTAAGGTCACTTCCGAGGCTTGCAGTGGTAGACATCACATGTACAGACAACTCTGTTCTTTGCATTAAACCTTCATCAACCGCCTTTAATAAAAACTCTCAAAGCACTTCATCAACCTTCTCTCTTTTTTTTATTTATTTTTTTCACACACCTCTCTCTCTCTCTCTCTAAAAAGAAATTATTTTTCTTCTTCTTCTTGCTTTTGGGTGCCCAAAAACAGCACCAAATGGTGAAGGAAACGAGACGTGATTCGAGCCAGTTTTGGCTGAACAAGCACAAGCATGTGATGGTGCAGTTTTCACTGTCTTTTATGCTGATGGGTTTGGCTTTTCGCCTCCTCTTCCCAGATGCCTTCTTCACATTCTCCACACAGACCACCCCTTCTCTTTCAGACCACACAACAGCCTCCCCTGTGGCCTCCTCTCCTGACCAAACCCCTCTTCCTCGCGATCTTCCTGAGAATGAAATCCAAACATTCCAAAATGGTAAGCCAAATCTTATATATATATACATATGTATGGTTTAACTGTCAATATACATTTGTTGAATTTGTCTACTTGATTTTCCTCACGTTCTTGTCTTTAAACTTGAGGAGATTGTGTCTCTTTAGTGCTTATTTTGGTCTCCAAAAGAAAAATCTAAGCTATAAAAATTTCTTGCACTTTGCCCTCTGTGGGATACAAAAATATAAGTATCATAGGTCATCATGATAGATTATGAAGCTAAGTTACCGGAGGACTGTTATAGTATTTATATGTAGATTTGACTCTTTTTCTTTTTTGAGTTAATTTTTAAGAATGGGTTTTATCTATTTTCGTTTAACACATCATCATTGGGATGTGTGTGTATTTTTATTTTTATTTTTTGGATCAGCTGATTTAGAACATGAAAAAAAAACAAAAAAAAAAAAAACCAAATGCAGAGACAGAAGAGGCAGAGCCAGAAAAGTGTGATATATTCAAAGGAGATTGGATACCAGACTCATCAGGGCCAAGATACAGTAACGAGACGTGCCATGTGGTTGAATCTCATCAAAATTGTATGAAGAATGGACGGCTTGATTCGGGGTACTTATACTGGCGGTGGAACCCAAGGGACTGTGAAATTCCCCGGTTCGACCCCAAGAAATTCCTTGATCAAATGAGAAATAAATCATGGGCGTTCATTGGTGACTCCATTTCCCGCAATCATGTACAGTCATTGCTCTGCATTCTCTCTCAGGTACATTCTGTTTTCCAACTCCTCTATGGCTAATTTTATACATACATATATATATATAACTCCTCCATGGTGAATTTTCCAAATATCTTTATTCTTCAGATTAGACTTTGAACCTTGAATCCAGGAATAGGGATTTCATTGGGGCATTTTTGTAAAAAAAAAAATAATAATAATAATCCTTTTTCATTGTATGGAGACATGGTTATTCATTGAAATTATCGATGGGATACAAACCATAAATTTCTAAAATACAAATGGAGTACATATCCCTACTATGTTAATGTGGTTTCGGTTAAGTGTGTAATCACAGCTCTATTCTGATTTTAAGCTTATTACTCTTCATTTTTATCTTTCAGGCTAATTATAACTCCACTTAAAAGAACCATGTGGCTATAAGTTGCTTCATTAGTTGACAAATAAATAAAGCTAAAATTATTTGAATATGTTTCTTGTGACTATCATGGAAGATAAAGCAAATCATGAAAACTTAACATCTAGCTTTTATTTTTTGTTTTTACTTTTTCCTTTGGAAATTAAATAGTGAGGCCCCATTGAAGTAAATTATGTTGTGGGCACATTTGTCGGTTATGACTTCTTTGCTAGATTTTTATATTATTCTCTATTTCTTGCCTTCACACCATTGGTATAGGGAACTTGTGCATAATTTAATTTGTAGTGTGGGGTGGGGTCTAAATTTCTTTTAGTTAGTTGTTATATTCCCTCTTAGCTAAAAGGGATTCAAAGGTTTGGCTTCCATGCCACGTCTTTGTCTTACTTCTTCTTGATGTTACATCTATTTTATTAAAGATGTATAAATAAAGTTGTATAAATAAAGTTGAATGTCGTTTGTGGACTATAGCTTCCACTTCAATGGTCAAATTCTGGTTTTTAATAAGCGTGGAGTCCTTTCTTGGCAGGTTTACCTACTATTTTGTAAGCAATTATCATTACTTTTTCTGTTTCCATGTCTTCTCTAGATCTGAAATTATGGGTGACAACCATTTTACTCTCTTGTCCTGTAAATATTGGTATCTCATTAAGTTTGCTATAGATGTTTCTGCCCTTTTTATTTATTTATTTATTTTTTCAATTCTTTTGTTGGGTTCTCATTTCTCTATCCATTGAAATTGCAAGAGCACAAACTAGGATATAGTACCTATCACTAGGAGCGTTCTACGGGGTAATTTATGTTTCTAAATGTTAAATTTGATCAAAATCTCATTAAAACGAAAAAATAAATAAAAATTAATAGAACTTGGTACAACGGTTTAAAACAGAATTGCATTAACCAAATTGTCCAAATTATAGTGCTTGCTTAAAGTTTACAATGTTACAAGAGCTACATATGTTTTTTTGTTTTGGGTGCCTGCAATATTCTTCATGTCTTGATATTTGTTGGTATTCTCTCTGTTTCTATTTGATTTGTACCTCTTTATATGAAAAATTGGATATATTGCAACCACAGGTCCACAAAAACATATTCTTTCCTATGGTTTAGCCCTATAGACAGACGAGGTCCTACAAGACCATACCAAAACCTGACATCTTAAGAGTAGTCTCACTATCTCCAATTATAGTACTATGTTTTGTTTGTATAGCACCAAATACCCTATGTTGGTTTGATGGTTGTGATTACAAGGTCCCACACATGGTGTTTGATCAAATTTCAGTGAACTGATGTCCCGCAGGCGGAACAAGCTGTTGAGGTGTACCACGACGAAGAATACCGGTCCAAGCGATGGCATTTCCCTTCTCACAACTTCACCCTTTCAGTTATTTGGACTCCCTTCCTCATCAAGGCAGCTATTTTCGAAAACATGGATGGGATATCTACTTCCGAAATCCAGCTTTATCTCGACCAGCTTGACAAGGTGTGGACGGATCAGTATGAGATCCTTGATTACGTAGTGATTGCTGGCGGTAAGTGGTTCCTTAAAACCGCAATTTTCCACGAGAACGACACGATCTCGGGCTGCCATTACTGCCGTGGGAAGAACCTAACCGACCTAGGATATGAATACGCCTATCACAAAGCACTCAGACTGGTTCTAAACTTCATCACGGCTTCCAAGCATAAACCTCTTGTTTTCCTTAGAACTACCACGCCGGACCACTTCGAGAACGGGGAATGGTTCAGTGGAGGGTACTGTAATCGAACAGTTCCCTTTAAAGAAGGTGAGGTTGAGATGAAAGATGTCGACAGACAGATGAGAAATATTGAATTGGAAGAATTTGAAAAGGCTGCAGAAATTGGTTCCAAAAATGGGGTTGTGTTAAGGCTATTAGACACAACCCGCCTTTCTTTGCTGAGGCCTGATGGTCACCCAGGTCCGTACAGGCAATTTCAGCCATTTGCTGAGGACAAAAATGCTAAAGTTCAGAATGATTGTCTACATTGGTGCTTGCCTGGGCCAATTGACTCTTGGAATGATTTGATTATGGAATTGTTGGTAAACGGTGACAAGTATCAGTAATGATTATATTTATAACTTTCATCACAAAGAGGGGTAGGGTAGAGAAGTTGAGTTTCTTTATAAAAAAAAATAAAAAAATAAATAAAAATACAAATAAAAACAAAAAATCCAAGTTTTTGCACTGCCATTCTGCAAGTGGTTTGGCATATTAAGGAGCTAGACAGCTATTGGCTCCAATTTGTAATTATACGTCCTGATGAAACAATGATTGTACCTGCGGTTGATATATATTTTTTTCCCGATTATTTTTGCATATATTTTCTGGAAATTTTTTCCGCTGTGCCACAAAAAATTCTTGTGTAAGCTCACATGAATTAAATGTACAAAGACTAAATTTTTTTTTCCCCTCACTTTCAATCTCTAGCTATCTCTCGTAAACAATCTCATGCTCTCTACAAACTTATGGTCCATTTGGTGAACACATTATATTTACATTACATTGAATATAATTTGTGTTTGAAAAAAAAGTATTAATATTACATTTGAATGTAATATGTGTTTAAGTGAAAAATATTTGAATTATATTTTAATAATAAATATGTAATGTGATGGGTAAAAATAAAGAGAAAAAAAAAAGAAAAAGAGAATATATGATGTAATTAATAAAAGTAATAGAAAAAGTGAAACAATAACTAGTGATTGTATTGAATTTAAAATATGATGTGATTGATATTTGAATGAAATGCTTTTGTATTTGAGGAAAAATTACATTACATTTAAATGCAATGCAATTTAAATGTGTGTACCAAATGCACACTTAAACCAGCTCGTGTACAATTCTAGCAGGATCCAAGACTCCAAAACTGGAAAAGTGCTAACAGTGAGGGTATTTTGTGCTACATAAATGATTGTCAATGCCCCTTGATTAGGTGCAATCTGAACTAAACTGGTGTTCATTAATGATATTAAAAAATTAAAGGAAAAAAAAAAAAGAACACTTCAAAGGTAACAGAGTGATGATATAAACAAATCCATGCCACTGAAAATATGACAGTAAAAATCAATATCACGAGTTGCTCATGGGAGATCAGAACTTGATTTCAATTTTAAATTATTATTGCATTAAAAACTCAGAAAAACAAGACCAGAACAGAACTTTACTTCCACTCAGGATTATTAACTACCAAATCATGTCCCAAAATACAGAACCAACATTGCAGAAACACAACTGTTGTTCACCTTCAGCTTTTCACTTGGCTGCAGCCTCGGTGCGAATTGAATCCGGGGTCTTTTTCTTTACAGTAGAAAATGGATTCTGCGTATCAACAAAAGCAAATTAGATGTTGCTGAAAGGCAAAAGTCCAAATTAAAATACCAACCTAGTAATAAAAATTCTAAAGAACATAAAATTTGCATCTTAGTTTGGTGGGTGATTTATATCATTGAGATGTCTTAATAGTTTAGAAGTACATGTATATTGGTTGAGATGAAATGCAAAATGCCAGGATGTCATTTAGAGTTCTATCACCCATCAATGGCTTATAATTTTCGATAAAACATCGGAGACGAAATCAAGCACTAAAATCTTAATTAGAACAAAATCTCAATCAGATTACAAAATCTTGAGGAGAGAAATCAATAAAACATGATTATTTATCAATATTTACATACAGCATTAACTTCACAGGTGAGCAAAAATCTCGATTAGATTACATATTCCACTAGTTAAAATCAAGAAAACAAGAGGGTCAACAGCGCACAGAACTTGATGGATTTGCATAAGCAACTTCCAAAAACACCTCATAAGAAAACAGAGCTTAGAATCTCAATCCAATTTGTTTTCCTCCAATTTTCTCGGCATCCAAACAGAGCTCAAAATCTCAAAGGAACTCCTTCGAAAACCCTAAGTAATCTAGATCCATGAAAAAACCATCCCGTAGTCTAAATCAAATCAGGTAAACAATACCATAAAAAAATCAAATCAGAAAGGGTACAAAGAAACTCGCGTACTGGAAAACATCAGGCAGAGAAATAATCTCTCAAAAACTATACAGAATCGCAAAATTTTTTTTTTTTAAAAAAGCAACATTTAGAGGGAAAATTGAGATGGAAGAGAGAGATTACAATGTCGAGCGCGACCAAGGTGACGAGGGCTACGGAGGCTCCGACGCCGCCAAGGACCGCCGGGAGTGTTAACAAGCTCCATTTCCGATATATCATCTTCGCCTTCTTTTGAGGTCTCCTTTTTTTCCCGACGATTTTCTGGTGCGTTTTGGGTTTCTTTACATCTTAACCGCTAAGATACAACTTGCGAGGCCTTTAAGCTTTCAAGGGCCCACTTTAGGCCACCTTTTGGGCTCTTTACAGGGTATGTCATACAGTCGGGATAATTAGGGTAAATATCATAGAAATAGAGTGTGGATTCAAATTCGCCACAGTAAGAAACTATTAGAAAAATTACCATACTAACATAAGAAAGGATTATGGTTTTTAATATAACCTAATAGTTATTTCACATCTGATTTCATTTAAAAATATAAAATTTGAATATCTATTTTAAGTTAAAAAAAAATGTAAAAAATGATTTAATAAAGTAATTTAAATTGACCAAAGCCATTATTCTTTTCCATTTCTCTTAGGGAACGTATCAATATATCTTACATTTGAATTGCATTTTAGTGTAATATATTGAATATAATATGTATTTAGATATTTTATATTTATATTTGATTCAAATGAAATGTGTTTGGATTGCTGATAAGAAAAAAAATAGATTATATGATATAATTAGTAAAAGTAGATAGAATACGAAAATAATGAATAATGAATGTATTAGATTTAAAATTTAAAAGTATTTGTATTTAAATACAATACTTAATGTACCAAACACATATTCAATTGTAATATAATGCAATGTAAATACAATTAATGACCAAACGCCCCATTATTCTCTCTTTCTCTCTTCCACTACCCTCCTTTTCTCTCTTCCTCTCTTTTATCTCATTTTCTCTCAAAAGTAGCCCTTGACCCTACCTCACCAAAAAAAAGTTGCTGCCATCAATTTTATGCTTTTTATATGGAGTTTTGGATTTATTTTTGTAATGTTAATGAATATTTATGATTTTTGTGTAGTTTTCTGATAATAAAACATGGAATATTTGGTGGATTTGGGGTTACGATTCGATATCCAGCTGGTATCTTGCCAAAAGAGGTGGTTACCAACTAGTATATCGTTGGAGGTGTTGGTTATTGGTCAACAACTATCTAGAATCCTATCTGAGGTGGTGGTACGGACAGTAACCATCTGGTAATCAGTCGGTAACTATCGGATATAACATCGGAAGTGGTGGTTGTTGATCGATATCACAACGGATACCTGATGGTAACCAACCATTAATTGGTTGGGTCGATATCATCACTTTTACTATTTAATAACTTAAGGAGGTAATCGGTATTTTATAATAAATAAATAATTAATTATTCTATGATGATATGTCATTGTATTTTTTGTAGTAGTTTTTTTTTCTTATAGCAAAAATCAATCTAGACTTTAATTTGTGGTATTTTTCTCAAGTTCCCAGTATATTCATACCTTGGATTGGTTTTGCTTTTATTATTATTATTTTTTTAATAAGTGACGCACACCATGTCATTGCATAATATTAATTAATTTATTTATTAGAGAATATCGCTTATAAGTTTTAAGTTCAGTCTAGTATCTACCGTAATATCGATTAGTTACCATCTGGAGTTTATTTTGATATCGACTAATAATTGTCACCGTAAAATTAATTATTGGTTGGTTGATGGTTTGTAACAGCCTTCATGTCAACAAGAAACCGTAAAAGTCCACCATATTTGTCACTATAATATTTAAAAAGAAAGGGCAAAAAATTCCAAAAATTCCAAATACACCAAAAGCGCAACGTAAAAATCTAAAAAATAATAATGTACAATCAGAATAAAAAAAATGACGAAGCACTAGATTACTTTTTGACTGTCGAGGGTAATTTTGACAATAAATATTCTATTAATTTTAGAGCTACTTTAGGGGACGTTTGGTAAACACATTGCATTTTAATTGTATTTGAATGAAATTTATTTTTTGAATGTTGTATTTGGTTGAAAAGTATTTGTTTTGTATTTAAATAAAATGTGTGTTTGGATGAAAAATATTTTAGAGTTAAAAAGTTGATGTGATTGGTAAAAATAGAGATAAATAGTAGAGTTAAAAAGTTGATGTGATTGTTTTAAAAATATTTTGAATAGTAATTATTTTCGTAGTACTGTTACAAAATTTATATTTGGTGTAAAATTATATTGTATATGAGTAAAATTAAAATGAAATTTTGTTCTCAAACGTCCCTAGTTAGAGAAAGGATCCAGAGATTTGCTTTTTGAGGGAAAAACCTCCGCATCATCCCTATTTTGCAAGAAACAAAGGTCGAAGCTATTAAGATTCCACAGATTTGCTGACCCATGTTGTCTGATCAACCCCTTGGGTCCATTTTAGGATATCAGAAGGATCTTCCTTCAAGAATCCTTTGAGATAGAGGGTCCGTTTGGGAGATGTTCTAAAAATATATTTTTGTAAATTAAAGAAAAGTGGGTTTTAAAAAATGTATTTAGAGTGAAAAAGTGTAATATCTTAAAAATTTATTCAAAAAAAATATTAATATCAATTTTATTTTATTACTTTTGAAATTTTATGTAATAAAAAAAATCATCTCATTTAAACTTATATATGCAAAGTTATGCGTTTCTATAGTTTGAGTTTAGTATAAAGTTTTTGAAAATATAAATAGTAAAAAATAGTTGTGAAATAGATAAAAGAACCAAAAAAATGTTCAAAATTTGTCTCTAAAACACCCCTGAAGGCCAGTTTGGGGGCTCCTCTGGAGAAGTTATTTGGCACTTGATCTCCTAATCACATTTGGCAAAATATTTGTTTCTTTTCAACAAAAAAAGCATCCCCAAAAAATTCTTTTCTCCAAATATTGCTCGATCTAACACAAAACTCTAAATCTACTTTTCCCAAAACTTTTTACTTCAAATACAAGTCTGTAAAATGTATCCGGTATCCAATACTATATTTTTAAAAATTTTCCCAAATGAACCCTTTTTTTTTTCTGCTAAACATTCATTTATTTTAAATTTTTAATTCAAATTAAATTCTTTTCAATTTTTAAGTGCCAAACTGGGACTAAATGGATAAATAACACCACATGGCATGTTTGCTAGAGTAGAATTAAAATAAAGTAGATATTTTACAATATTTTAATATTAACAAATTTTAGTATATATAATTTTTTTACATTTATTTTATGTTTTACTCTCTAATTGATCTTTTTTTATTAGTAAAATTTAATCAAATTACATTAATTGACATCAAATTATTTTCTTAATAAATTTAGTAAATTTTATGAAAAACCTAATCAAATTTTCAAGAAAAGGAGGGGCTGATGTGGGAGTGAATCTTCCGTGGTTATATACGAATGCATTTGAATAAAACACGATAAAATTCGGAAAAAATAAGATAAAATGATGCTTCGTTCAGAGAAAGTAGAACAATAGAAGAAAGAAAGAAAGAGCTGAACAAAAGTTAGTAGTCAGCAGTAGAACATTATTCATATTGGCATATCAGAACACGAGAAGAGATGGGACAACATCAGACTTGGGAACAAGTATAATGTGCCCGAACGAGAAACGTATTAGAATAGGACTCTAATACGGACACATGCAAAACCTAGATTGATCAGTTATAAATAGACCCTCAGAATTTAATTGTTTGCAATAGAACTTCCCGCTCCCTACGCTATAAGTATGGGAGTCAGGATGACATATGTACGCTTTTGATGAACTTGACAATTAACAGGACTCTCTTGAGGTTTTTTTTTTTTTTTCATTAATTCTCGAGTCTAATTAAACTTTATGTTTGTTATTTCTCATTTAGTCTGTTCGTTGCACAAAACTCATTTCACATTAAAAAAAACTGAGCATCCACTGAAGAAAATCCTGCAATATTTGCTTGTTTGGGTTCTGAGAAAATGCCAGAAAGAGAGAAGAAAAAACATCCTTCATTTTATCTTTGATCTATTCAACGTTTTTGTTCTTTGCTGAGGTAAGAATATTTCCCTCATTATCTTCCAAGAATCAAAACAACTAGAAATGAAACTGGTTGTTCTCTGATTTATCGGAGCCAAACACCAATTCGGTAAAGATTTAACGAAAAAACAATTCTCTCTATTTGTGTCTCCTGATCACTTCACAAAAGCATTTTCTTCATTTTTTGTGTTCTTGCCATTGATAGATGGTCCAAGGTTGATTTGGGATGGTTTGATATGTGTCTTTAACAATTTTGTGTCTTTAACCATTATTTAGGATGGTTTGATATGTGTTTATACCTATTGATTAGATATACTTAATATCGGGTATCTACATTAAGTATTTTGGTTAATAATTTACATGTTATGTTCAAATGATTGTTTTGCTATTGTTGTTGCTGTTCTGTTTTTCACTTAACTTTATGGGTGCCAAAACTTTGAAGTGGTCAAGTAGAAGATCTAACAAAAAACAAGAAATGTCCAATAAGGGAATCTAAAAACTAATTTCTAACTTTGAGAAGAACACGAAGTAGTATTGATCTTATTTTAACCTAGCAATTGTTGATAAGGTTTTATTTTTTATGATAATTATTGAGTTAATGATACCTATACAATGTAAATTGGTTTGTTATTGCTTATTTACAGAAACATGACAATCCCCATCAAGAAGAGAAAAACAGAGAAAAACAAACAAGGCTAAATCATTCAAAAATAAAAAGAAACAGAAAGAACCAGTGGAGAGGAAAATTGAAAAGAAAAAAAAAAAATGGCAAATGCAAGACAAATCGAAAGGCGGTGCCTCTACAAGCAAGCCAAAACAGAAGAAAAACTTGTGCGGCGAAAATAAGGTAATTCAACCTTTTGTAACTTATGCTCCTCAATTTCCAACTAGTTTTCAGACTTCAAATTGAATTAAAACTAGCCTAAGATCTTTTCTAGTATGAATTTTTATCAAAAAGTGTAAATTGAATATAAATGGTGCATTTACAAGGTAAATTTTAGCCTCTAGTTTTGTGTGTAAATTATCTATTAAAGTATAAATTGAGTATAAATAATACATTTATAGAATAAATTTTGACCCCTAATTTTGTGTGTAAATTTCCAACGGTGATGGTGATGAAAATGTTGGAAGAGAGGCTACTAGAAGAAGCCAACGGTGATGGAATGTTGAAAAAGAGGCCGTTGGAGGAAGGCAATGGTGATGAGAACGCCGGAAGAGAGATGGTAGTGAAGAGAGAGAGAGAAACAAAAAAGAGGAGAGAGAAACATAAAAAAATAATGAAGAAAATTTTAATGTAAAACAGGTTAACTAAACTAGGATAAAATAAAAATTTTACATGTTTCTAAATTTGATTATACTATTAATTTTTAATATTATAAAATTATACAATTTACTTTCAAATTATAAATTAATTAATGTATGTAGTGCAATTTCCCATCTAAAGACGGAACATATTAATTAATGAGCCCAAAATGTAGGACTTAAGTCCTATGAACTTTTTATTTTCCAGAAAGGCCAACAATGTAGGGCCATCTTAAATATCACCATCATTAATTAGCAAAAATATATATACATATATATATATATCGCCATCATTCCATAACTATTCAAACAATAAACCGCAAACCATTCCAATTAAAAAAGTTGACCAAATATGCATTCATATTTATATTTGTGAATATAAGCTCAGAAGTTAAAACCTTGTCTAAAGTTGAAAAGTGACCTCACATCTAATGTTCTTACTAATAAAATTTATGATACAGTTGTTTGTCGTTATTGGTGATAGCATATTCTGTAAGATTACAATACCATTTTTAACGTCCAAATTATTGAATGGACGTTTGAGTTATTTGAAGATTTTCTCTCTAATTAAATATATTTAATTTTTATAAGCATCATATTTTCATCATGCAAACGTCATTCGTTTTCTCTCTCGCCTTTTTTTTGTTTTGGAGAAAAATTCTCATTTGTTTTCTTGCTACGCATTACGTGTGGGTTTCTATATTTTATGACATTGATTTATGCATAACGAACTGCTACATGTCTTTATTTGCCTTTTTTTTTTTTTTTAATGGTGGTTGCTGCATATCTGACAATTATTATTATTATTATTGGTGTTGTCGTTGTTTTTGGATAAGAAGACAGTATAACGGAGTTGGAGGCAAAGAAAACATTAACAAAGACGAGGGTCAACCGTATTATGAACATTTCCTTTAAGGTTTTATTTTTCCTCACCACAAAGTTTATTAAAGAGTTTAATGACAAATTATTATCAAAATATAACAAACCCTTTGAATACAATATCTAGCACATTATATGATATTCCAGGAAAAAAGCATAAATCTATAAATTTTTAGAGATTTTACAACGCAAAGATATCATTTTCATTAACCGATGCAATTATATCAAGCAATGTAACCTTTCTCAAGAGATTCTTTTTCATTACAAAAGCATCTCTTTAAGTTTCAACATAATTATTGTTGATGGTCAAAACCTATCAATAAGTTAAATTATCACCACGTAGCACTCATTTCATCTTTCTAGTGAATAAAAGCAATAAAAAACAATAAAGAAGATGAACACAGAAATTTATGGAGGTTTGTCTTCTTTGTGTTTTGAGAGTGTTTTTACTATTCGAAAAAATGAGTATAAGAGATTTTTCAGAGAAACTTGGGATCTACCCTCTTTTAAGGCTTGTTTACATCATATATTCCCTTTCCTAACATACATGACGTTTACTGAAATCAACACCTAGACTAACCCATACCTAATTTCGACACGTGTTATTGGACTTTACCACATTCTTCACCTCTCAATCGCTATTTGGTGGTTATTCTCCGTGTTAATTGAGATAGTGGAGTTGTGGTATCTTTGTGAATGTTTGATACTCCTGACGTAAAGTTATGATAAATATCCCGGCCACGTAGGTCTCCGAATCTATTTTTCAACTGGTCTTAAGGTCTTTGGGCAATTCTTCAATGTCAAGTAGTTATCTCGAAAGTTGGAGTTCTTTATGTATATAGCTTATCTTAGAGTTCCTGCAGTAGAGGATTCTCACACTTCTTACAATAGAGAACTGTATTAAGACTATAAAGAATAGCCTCTCCCTCTAGAGTTAGTCTTGATATAGATTGATGAGATTATAATATATCCTCTCCTGCAGTTAATTAGTCCTTTAGAGATAGCATCGACTCCTAGAGATCATTCAAAGACTCCTCCAGGGAGAACATCGAGCACTCCTTGATGTAGAGAACTTTGGACATCTCTCAATAGAGGATACTGAGAACTTTACGTAGTAGAGGACTTCGAACACCTTGTGGTAGAGGTGGCAGAGGATATAGTGTATTCTTCGATGTAAAGGACTTTAGACACCTTGCGGTAGAGGATATCAAGCACTCCACACAATAAAGGACTTTGAACACTTTGTAGTAGAGGATATTATGTACTCTTCGATGTAGAGGACTTTGGACACCTCGTGGTTAAGGATATTGTGCAATGCTTGACATCGAGGACTTTGGACACCTCGTGGTAGAAGATATTGAGCACTCTACATGATAGAGGACTTCAAACACCTCATAGTAAAGGATACCATGCGCTCCTTGATGTAGAGAACTTCAAACATCTTGTAATAGAGGATACCGGGCACTACTTGTGGTAGTGGAGTTTGGACACCTCATTATAAAGGACATTGAACGTTTTTCACAATAGAGGATATTTTAACCTCTACTTGGGTATAACAACTATCATAACTGATATGTTAGTTATTAATAAGTATACAGTTTTATATGAAAACATACATCTAACAAACACATCAGCTGAAAACAACTTAACAAAACACATCTTATATTTCATATCAAGATAGGCACTGCAGCTCCAACTTTTGCTCTCTACGATTCCAACATACTGCACCAAAATTGGTGCAATTTTTCGCATGGGCACCGTAGCTCTCCATGGCGCCAACTTTTGGGCGCAAAGATTCAAGGGCTAGTGCATGGCTCTCAATTTCAAGTGCCGTGGCTCTGGCTCTTTGCTCTTTACTTTTTTTTTTTTCTAATATATTTTCTAGCATCATGGCTTCAATTTCAAACACCGCGGTGCTATATGCTGATGGAAAATACATTAAAAATATTTATTTTCATAATCTTTAATGTGTCTTTTGATTTTATATCACATAATAGACATATTACATACTCTCTCACAACTATTATTATTATTATTATTATTATTATTTCCCAGGAAAAAGAAAAAAAGAAAGGAAGAAACAACAACAACACAAAGGATGATGAACAACCAAAAAGACGGCACAGCCACACCAAAAAAATATGGGGAAAAAAAAAACTAAAAATCAGTGGACGAGCAAAAGACGAAAATAAGCAAGGGAGAATAAATAGACAAGAGAATGGCATCGCTGAAGATTACGTAGTTTGGAAATTTTGAGAAGCCATTTCAAATATATATATATATATTAAAGTACAAGTGTAGTTTCATGTCCATTAATTTAGTATAAGAAAGGGGGGGAGTACAAAGCCTTGCACAATTTGGGTCCCTATAGAACGATCAACGGCCGCCCGTTGAAAATTGGAATGGACGGGGAATTAAGCACATGCTTATTGTAGTCATTTTAATACAATTTGAATGGCTTTAATTTTTTTTTTTTGTCTTTTTTTAATCGATATTAGTTTTATTATTCATAATTACTATTATAACTTTGAAACTTAAACTTAAAAATTTATAATTTTATACTTATAAATTCAAATTAAATGTTGTTTGTTTGTTAAATAAATTGTATATAATTTCTAAATAAACGAAACAAATTCCATATTAATATTTTTTTAACACAATTCAAGGTTTTACATTTTTTAATTCTAACAATTTAAACATCTCACCAAACGTACAACTCAAATATAACACAAAATAATCATTCCAACCACCACATCAAACACATACTAATTAAATATATAATTAGATATATAATCAGGTTATAATAGTGATTTTCAATGATAATTCTTATTTAATTTCATCGAAACGTTTAAAAAATATGGCACTTGTTTGATACATATCACCAGCATCGTCATAGATTTCTGCTATAGCAATGTTATTGTTAATTTCAAGGGTTTTGTTTTTTATAGTTCGTTAATTGCAAATGTTGATATGTAAACAAAAGTGAGTTGGGAAATTGAAAAAACAATAAATTTAAGAAAGAGAAAACAACACTAATATTAGTCAATTTTTTTAGCCAGCTATGTATACGATGAGCAGCACTATTAGTAATATAGATATTTATTACTTCCAAAAAAAAAAAAAGAAAATTTTTTGATTAATACTTAAGATAAGCTAGTTATTTAACTTGCTATGACATATTACAAAATGTAATTAAGGTATTCGCTTTTTTTTTTTTATAATTTTGTTAGTAATCATAAATGATTAAAAAAATATAATAACTACTAAGATAGACTGATAAAACGAAACAAAAGAAAAAAAATTTATTAAAAATTGTCACATGACGAGTTTAGGACTCACCACATGACTGGGCTTTGAGGCATGGATCAAAAAGCACATTCATACTTTTAAATATAGCTTATAACTTATAGATATATATTATATATATAGAATTATAGATAGATATATAACGGAACAAAATAAAATAAAATAGTTAAAAACAAAATTTTTTCTAAAGTGGGGACTAGTGTCAAAACAAAAAGGGATTAAAAGAGTTTTTAGTTGGGTTAGTTGAAAACAAGCTTTTTTTTTTTTCAAAGTGATGACAAGTATTATAAAAAAAAGAGAGAGAAAGGAGTTAAAAAAATTTTTTAGTTGGATTGGCTCTTTTATATGTAAAATAGAAATATATAGATTGATAGATTAAAAACAATATATTTAAAAATGTATAATTATTGTTGTCCTGTGTCAATTGAAAACAAAATATTTGATCCTACTGACTTTGCAGTTGACCAGTTAGAGAATGAAAAAAACATAAGTTTTAATGACTATGAAATCAAAGAAACGAGATGAGGAATAGGCTATCACATATATTTCATGATAATTTAGTTGTCTAGAATGAGGGCAGTGTTTGATTTTTGCGGCAACTTCTGTTGATGCTGCAAAGGCTATGAATCACAAGAATGCTAATCTTAAAAGCATCATGACAAAAGAGAAATTTTAATAATTATGCAATTGCTCAAAATGAAAAAAAAAAAAAAAACAGTTTCGAGAATATGGAATAAAATAAATAGTTTAATAAGTCGGAGAAAGATTAAAAAAATTCACTTTATTAAAAAAATAAATTACCACTATTTTAAAGCAAAATAAATTAGAACAACATTATTTGGTAAAAAAAAAAAAAAAAGTTTAGCACTAACAAACAGTTTCTAATTAGTATTACTTATTGGAAGTACGATTTCACTAACTTTTCTGTCCAAAGGAGAACTTGTAAATCTTCTCACTACTTTGTCATATATATATATATATATATATCAGCTTAGCTTTTATGGTATGATTGGAGAAATGATTTTACCAATTTTGAGATCGGGTCCCTTCATATACTAATGATGATTCCATTATTAGTTACCCACAAAGCAATTTTCATAAACAGTACAGTAAAAATTTAAAAATATATTATATATAAAGGGGCATATGGGGCTTTAACAGAAAAAAGGAGAAAGTGCAATCTCCATAATAAGACCAAAGAAGCTTGTGGCTAACATTGATGAAAAGATCCTTATTAAAAATAAAAAAATATAAAATATAAAAAAAATGATAAAATTGATAAAAATCCATAGAAAATGATAACATAAGCCTTACGTTAGAACTGACATCATCGTCTCTCAAACGTGTAAAAATGCTTTGCTCACATCACAAAATGAATACCCACGTATCCATACATGTCACGTGATACATCCATTTGTCAAGACATGACCACGTCAAAACAGAAGTTGCCACAAGTGTTAATGAAATTGACCACAATAATTACATAATTAATTTTATTTGAAGATGAAAAATCCAAATATTCTCCTTTTAGAATTTAACAAAAAAAAGGTCTTACAAGTTTTTTGTTTTTATTAATTGTTATATTTGCAATCTATTTAAACTATAAGTTAAATCTACAATCAAGAAAATAAATTTAAGTTTTAATGAGAGAAAAAAAAACTAATTTAAACAAGATTTTTAAACACTAAACCCTGTTTAGATGGGAGGTCTAATCCTTGAAATAAAAAATTTTCTTAGTTTGGATAATGAAACCTTTTTGTTTTTTAAAATAAAATGTTGGTTGTATGTGTAAAATATTTTTCATTTTAGAAATAAAAAATTATTTAAAATAAGCAAAAATGATATTAAAAAATATATTTTTTGAGAGGATTAAATTTTTTTTTGTTTTTTAAAAGCATATTATAGAAGACATGTTTAAAAAAAAATTCCTTTTCTTTTCGTAATAAATAAATAATAAAAAAATTTAAAACAAACACTTATTTGTAAAACTTTTTATTTTTATTTTTTATAAAAACACTTCACGTCCAAAAGCAACCTAAAATGTTGGCTCTAGACATTTTTCTTTTTTAGCTTTTCATCTTTAGAATTTCCCTTACATCGTTGAAAATGAAATCAAAAATATTCCCCCGATAAAAAAATAAAATAAAAAAAAAACATTCCACCATCATCAAAATGATTAAAAAAATTTCCTAAAGAGAATTCTTAAAAAATAAATAAACAAAAAAAGGAAGGGAAAGAACAACCAGCTCGGAAAAGAAAATTCAACTTTATATCCACCCCAGAAACCGAAATTTATAGTATTACACATTCTCAACCTCTCTATATAAACCTTCTTATCGTCCCCTCTTCTCCTCCAACAGCAAAACAGAGCTCATTAGAACCAGAGACTCAAACCCAAAGACCGCCATGGAGTTGGATCAACCAAAACCACAAACACAGACGCAAACACAGTCGCAGAAGCAGACGCCACACGTGGCGATAATCCCGTCGCCGGGGATGGGGCACCTGATCCCGCTGGTGGAGTTCGCGAAGCTTCTGGTCGGCAGCCACGGCTTCACGGCGACGTTCGTGGTCCCCACCTACAGCGCTTCGTCGAAGGCGATGAGGTCGGTCCTCGAAGCCCTGCCGGCCGGCATCGACCACGTGTTCCTCCCCCAGGTCAGCTTCGACGACCTTCCTGAAGGTTCCAAAATCGAGACGCTCATCACCCTCACCGTCGCCCGCTCCCTCCCGGCCCTCCGCCACGAGCTCGCCCAACTCGCCTCGCGCTTCGGCCTCGTCGGCCTCGTCGCCGACCTCTTTGGCACCGACGCCTTGGACGTCGCCAGGGAGTTCGGCATCTCGCCCTACATTTTCTACCCTTCCACGGCCACCGTCCTCTCGCTGTTCCTCATGCTGCCAGAGCTCGACCAAACGACGTCGTGCCAGTACCGGGAGCTACCCGATCCGGTCGAGATCCCGGGTTGCTTCCCGATCCCCGGTTCGGAGCTACTCGACCCGCTTCAGGACCGGAAGGACGACGCCTACAAGTGGACCCTATACAACGCGAAACGGTACAGTTTGGCCGACGGGATCATGGTCAACTCGTTCTACGAGCTGGAGCCGGGGGCACTTTCGTCTTTACAGAAGAGTGACGCCGCCAGTGGGAAGCCACGTGTGTACCAGGTGGGCCCACTGGTTAACACGGATCCTAGCACGAAGGTCGACGAGTCGGGCTGTATGACGTGGCTGGACAGACAGCCACATGGCAGCGTTCTGTACGTGTCGTACGGGAGTGGTGGGACCCTCTCGTGGCAGCAGATCACTGATCTAGCGCTGGGGCTGGAAAGGAGTGAGCAGAGGTTCCTTTGGGTGGTGCGGAGGCCAAACGACAAGGTCGCCAACGCGACGTACTTCAGCGTGAACAGCAAAAACGACACGTCGTTGGACTTCCTGCCCGAGGGGTTCCTGGAGCGGACTAGAGACCGGGGGCTGGTGGTGCCCTCGTGGGCCCCGCAGGCGCAAATCCTGAGCCACGGCTCGACGGGGGGGTTCCTGACCCACTGCGGGTGGAACTCAACGCTCGAGAGCGTGGTTAACGGCGTGCCGCTGATCGCGTGGCCGCTCTACGCGGAGCAGAGGATGAACGCTTTCATGCTGACACAGGACGTAAAAGTGGCTCTGAGACCGAAAGCAGAGGGGGAAAACGGCGTCGTTCGGAGGGAGGAGATTGCGAGAGTAGTAAAGGGTCTTATAGAAGGAGAAGAAGGGAAGAGGCTGAGGAACAGAATGAAGGAGCTGAAAAAAGCGGCTGCCAAGGCACTGACTGAAGATGGGGCTTCCACCAAAGCACTCGCCGAGGTGGCTCGTAAGTGGAAGACCCAATTACGCAACAATTAGATGGAAATATCACTATTCACTTTTGTCTTCTGTATTTTTACTGCTTTTACTACTCTCTCTCTCTCTCTCTTTTTTTCAATCATCCCCTTGACCACCCATGTAGTTTCATGCGTTTTGTTGACTATTAGACAGATGGTGCGTCGGCGTGTACATAACCACTTCTCTCTCTCTTTTTTAACATATATTTTGTGGGGGATTCCACGGTGTGGGACCCATGGTCCCGGAAGCGACATCGAGAGCAGTTGAGCTGTGGTGATCAAGCCATCGTATTAAAGTGATGAGTGAAGCGAGAAATTTGAAAATGTTTTTGATTAGAAATGAGTTGAGGTTTAAAGATATATATAAAAATGAATTATTTAAAATTAAAAATAAAAAAATAAAAATAAAATATGAATTTTATTTTGTTTTGTTTGTTATTTTATCTATTTTTTTTAATTTAGTGGATTTTGACTTAAAATAATAAGTTTTTTAAAAATGTAAAAAAAAAAAGATTAGAAATATAAATATTAAAATTGGTTTACTTTAAAAAAATAATTGAGAAATTATAATTGGTGATGTTGCTACAAATGGACCTTGTCAAAGGGTGGACGAGATCTCTAGCTTTTAGTCATCTGTGGCTAAATTTGCTAGTTAAGATATCAACATTCAAGAATCTAGAAGTATGGTTTTCATATATTTAAATTTTAAATAATTAGTCAAAATTATCTGATATTTACAACATAGATCATCTTTACATTGAAATTTAACTATTAAATATTTATATTTAAATATTAAATAAGAGTTATCTTTCAAGAGTCTATAAATACGTAAGAATAGATCTTCAGAAACCCAACTCACAGTTTGCAGATTATACCACTTGACATTCTGAGAATATAGTGAAAATCCCAAGCATCGAAGAAAGGAAGTAGTTTTTCTATACATAGTGTACCTCTATACATCTCTGTTTTATATATTTTCTACACCGTTTTATATTATCTTACATTCGTGATAGTTTTCGGGGATTTTTATTATTGCAAGATTTATTAAGTGAGTTTTATTAGTTAACAATTGGCACTAGAAGGAGGGCTTGAACCTTTGAATCCTAATTAACATGTAGAAAAACCCCTTAAGAATGATCCGATGTTGAAATGCCAAAACCCTTAATATTGAGAATGCGGAGGTTCCCATAGAGAACCCACTACCTGCAGGCCGTATACTGGAAAGGCTGACAACTGTTGTCTAGGAGAATTGACTACAATAGTCAATGAATTGCGAGAGCAAGTTATATTGTTGCTTCAAGACTTACAACAACGAACAATAATGTCACGATAGGAATAGCTGTTTGTCAAGATAACCCCACTGCAAATGGTTTTGGCTAGCACTCTATGGTAACTAAGAACGCCGAACAACCAAAGGCGCAAAATGATGGTCATACTGAAGCAACAGGAGAAACCTGTAATCGAAGAGGTGGAGATGTCATTGACTTGTAAATAGAAACCATTAAGTGATCCATTAGTAGCCGACATAGGAGGAATCGTAGGAGGAACCCTTGGCAGGAAAGGATTCAGACCATGTAACAATAAAAGACAAGAATTGACTTACTTTCGAGGCCACCGGTAATTAATCTATTTGTTGACTTAGGGATAGCCTAAAATTTAGGCCAGTCCAACCCCCAAAGCAGTGACCTCCGGGATCATATTAGGTCTAGACAAGCTCAATTGCAGGAACCCTTATTGTTGTCTCGACCCTGGTCTTTGAATCTAAGGTAACTGAAAATATCTTGGAGTATTTGAATAAGCTGGAAACTCAAATGAACGGGGGAGCTTGAAGAAAAGGAGGAAATCAACCATTTGTTTACTCCTAAGGTGATGGTGATACCCCTGCTTGAGAAGTTTAAAATGCCAAAGATCCCTTTATATGACGGCACTACGAATCCTATTGATTATTTGATGTGGTATAATTCATACATCAACCTTTACGGTATTCCTACTGAAATAACATACAGGGCATTTGATTTAACCTTAGTAGACATTATCAAAGAATGGTTTGAAAAGCTGAAACTAAACTCAATCTCAAGCTAGTTAGAATTGAAGAAAGCATTTTGGACACAGTATGTAAGGGTAAAGAAGTTTTCAACATAAAGAAATGGCTTTTGTCGTTGTACTGAGGCACGAATGAGACACTTAAGGATTGATTGGCTAGATATAATAAGGAGGTAACTCATATCT
The DNA here is from genome assembly GCA_035233585.1 of Antiaris toxicaria. NCBI lineage: Eukaryota > Viridiplantae > Streptophyta > Magnoliopsida > Rosales > Moraceae > Antiaris > Antiaris toxicaria. Next base: position 13,908,324 of record CP141161.1, read on the forward strand.
AAAATTGCTTAGAATAGGCATACCTATTGAGGGCAATTAGTAGCATGAATACCAACATCCCTTTTAAAGGCAACCTGGATGCAAGGCCAGCAAATACTTAGAATGAATTACTCGATTGGGCAACAAAATTCATCAATGTAGAAGAAGCCTAGATTTTGCGAAGCCAGATGTTGAACATGATTATTGTCAGTAATGGCATTAGCGGCAATGAATCATCTGAAAAGAAGAAGCATGAAGCCAACGGCAGTCGTAATTCGTTTGATAATTAAAGACATCATGAGATCCATGACTGCTGCCTATAAACCTTTAACAAGTTTGAAACCTATATTAAACTAAAATTGCAACATAAAGGATATCTACTATAATATAAAGGATAAAGATCTCTTATGACAACCGCCTCTTATTTAGAAGGATCCTGCTAAAAAAAATTAGTCAAAATAATGTAACTTCTATGAAGAAGTTGGCCACCTTGCCTTGGAATGCAATGACTTGAAGAATAGAATTGAGGACCTAACTAAGCATGCATATCTCAAAGAATTGAAAGAAGATTTAAGAATGGGTAATTAGCACGGCCGCTATTGTAAAGAAGAATATTGAACACCTTAAATTCTATTATCAGTAGCCTTTGTTATTAGGATATCTTTTTTCTTCATTATAATATTTTGTTAGGATGTCTCTTTTATTTGGTATTTAGCATACCATTATTATTAATAAAAGTTCAACTTATTAATTCATTCAATTTCTTTATTTTTATTTCATGTATTTTTGGTGATGACTATAATTTCAACATCCTGACAACTTTCAGACTCTCTTAAGTGTAAAGAAAACTGCAATCAATAACTGCTTAGCCTTTGAACAACTCCCTTTTAAGGGAAGAACAAGAAAGTGGGTGTCGAAAGGTCACTAATATACCATGTAGTAATGGTTGTGACTTATTACCGACATGACTATTCAAAGCGAGAGCCAAGGCTTAACTAAGAACATAGGGTCACTACTAGCTGTTAAAAATCTTTTAACAATTCCTAAGGGAAGAACGAGAAGATAGGTGCCACCAAGTACCCCAACGTCTAAGACATTCTATTAAACATTCCTTGAACAATTCCTAAAGGAAGAACAAGAAGACGGGTGCCACCAAATACCCTAATGTTGAAGATATTTTACTAAGTGTTCCTTAAACAATCCAAATGGAAGAACAAAATGAGAAATATTGAGAGTTACCCTAAAAATTCCCATATTCAAACAATTCCTTCTCAAGGGAAGAACAAGAAGATAGATGTCAAAAACCATCCAGCACTGAGCCTTCAAAAACTTCATCAATTGAGCAAATTTGCTTTACTGTTCTACCAATGCCCCCGTGGTAGTCTCTAAGATTTATATACTCAAAAACCACTCGAATCCTAGCCATCAGATTCGGAAGATGTACATTTAATGACTCAAAGCTACGTGGCGAGTCAACGACTAGGACAAAAAGATGAGAGTTCGAAAAATCAATTGAAAATTGGGATTGAAAAATTGAAACGATGTGACTGTTCTAAAATCCGGGGCACATGTCAGTTGTAAGGCAACAATGACATTACTATCAAACCTAAACAATAAAATAGGGAACTAGTGTAAGTAGCTGGCAGCCGAAAGCCCGAAGCACTTTAAGGTACCACACTTAAAGTACTTCGGGCTAAGGGGTAGTTGAAATGCCTAGATCTCGACTATCGTGACATGGTTATATTTGCTAGCTAAGATTCTAGAGCTCAAGAATTTAGAGCAAAGTTTTCAGATTTTTGAATTTAAAAAAATCAGTTAAGATTATTTGATATTTGTAACAAAATCTGTAATATTTGAAGATTATCTTCATATTCGAATTCAAATATTAAATTTTTGTATTTAAATATTAAATAAGTGGAAGATAGATATATAGTTGCAGGTATAGTTTAGCAGTAATACCGTATTTGACTCTACTTAAAAGTACAAAGTTTAAATCCATTCACCTTCCAAGTTAAAAAATATATATATATATATTAAATAAAAGTTATCTGTTATGAGTTTATAAATATATAAAAATAAGCCTCTAGAAACCCTATTTACAATTTAACAAATTATATCACTTATAATTATGAGAATATAATAAAAACTATAAATATGGAATAGAAGACGTAACCTTCCCATTTATAATAAATCTCTATAAATCACTACATTTTCTATTATTTGCACTCTATTTTTTTTATGTATTTTATATTATCTTACTTGCATGATAGTTTTTGAGAATTTCTATTATCATAAAATTTACTAGATGAGTTTTACCCATTAACGGACCCTAAGTCAAATGGTTCCTATTGAAGACTTGCTACACTCGTTTTATGAACGTTATCTAATCTCTATCACATCTATAAATTAATGGCCCTTATGATGATGTGATCCAACCATAAAATTTATTATTATTATTATTATTATTATTATTATTATTATGGTGCGCAGGTGCGGCTGTATGATGTTGCCAAAAGAAGTGGACCCAACGATTGAGAAATTCTTCTTACATCACGAAGTAGTGATTGGCACTTAGTTGGTGGCGCTGGCATTGAAATTAAGGTTACATAATTATACGTTATTATTAAACAAAATTCAGCAATTCCAAAGGAATAGTGGTGGAGTTTGAGTGTTGGCTTAACTGGACTCATATGGGACAGACCCAATTTGCGTATCAACAATATTTCAACAGATCATTTGAATTACGGTGGTTTACAAGTGAGAACTTTTAACAATGCTTTAAAAAAAAAAAAAAAAAACTTCTTGACGATTAGGTTTAACAAAGCCATTTGAATTGCTCTAATTAAATACTCATGTAATGTACTGTTCTTTTAATAATATAAAATATTTAATTAAAAACGTTTTTTTTAATAGAAATTTAATTAAAAACGTCGCAGCAAAGAATAATGAGTTACTACATATACCGAAGATTCTCTTTTGGCGCATAATGACGGTGGGATGATTAGATGAAATTCTCCTAAGCATTAAACATAAAAAAGCAAAATTAAAAATTAAAAAAAGGTTGCGCCTTTATGCTATTGGCTTTATCGGTAGCTCTATGGATGCACTCCCCCAAATTCGTAGGAGAGCTGAGAGCAAATACCTTATCTGTAACAATATTAATTTAACATCTTTATAAGCCCTCCTTTTAAAAAAAAAAAATTCGAGATTCTGTAAACAGAATTTTAAAATGTCTTATTTATACTTTTTATTTTATCTAATATTTTAATTTGCCTCTTTAAAATGTTCTAATTCCAAACTTTATGTAGAATGTTTTTAAATGCTTTAATTACGTCTCTAATTTGGATCTTATTACTTTTTCTTAAAATTTTGTATGAGATTTATAATATTTATTATTAAAGATTTTAAGCATCGTTTGGTGAACGTATTATGTTTACATTGCGTTTCAATGCATTCAATTTATATAATTTATATTTAAAAGAAATGTATTTATATTACATTTGAATATAAGTCCCCATTTGTAATACAAATGCAATGTATTATATTTGTATTACATTTAGATGAATATAATTTCATCCAAACACACATTATGACCCCGTTTGAGAAATTAGTTTTGCCTTCTTCAAAACACTTTTTTTTCAACATATCATCGCTTTTTATTATTTACATTTTCAAAAACGCGACAGTAAATTCAAAACTTTAAAAGTCCATAATTTTATGTATATAAGTCCAAATAAGATGATTTTTTAAAATTATATAGAATTTCAAAATGAATAAAACAATATTTACATTGATATTTTTTTTTAAAATTTAAAAATTTTATTTTTTTACCCCAAATAGTTTTTTCACTTAATTACATTTTTCAAAATAACCTTTTTTCCAACCAAAAAAAAATTGAATTGTATTTAAATAATGAATATATGATATAAGGGGTAAAAATAAAGAGAAAAAAAGAGAATATGTAATGTGACTAATAAAAATAATAAAATAATAAATAATAAATAATAATTATATTAGATTTAAAATATAATATAATTAATATTTAAATTTAATATTTTTATATTTAAATAAAAATTATATTATAGTTAAATATAATATAAACATAGCATTGAAAACAAACGAAGGTCGCCTTTTCTCAAGTTTTCGATACTCCTTTTTTGTATATATTCCATAAAAGGCAAATAATACAAGTTCTAGGAAAACAGGACAATATTGGACGATTTGAAATTTAAAAAATAATATTTTAATACGTCTATACTTGAGAGAAATAGAAAAAAAGAAAAAAAGAAAGAATAATGACAACAAAATAAGAGAGAGAGACGGGGACGGCCATGGAAAGCCACATGTACTGACTTCAATAAAACCAAAAAAAAAAAAAAAAAGAAGAAGTAATGATAAGGGCAAGATAGCAAGGAACTTTTTGCAGATTAATGTAAATTGGAAAAAGGAAAAATAGAAGATTAATCTGTTAGCAGCACTGTGGTGAGGAAAAGACACGGGTTCTTGTGGGGACGCACAATTGGATTATATTGGAACCAAAGTGTGAATTGATTTGCAAAAAAAGTCTTTGGTCTTCTTTGTTTAAAGGAAATTGATAGACAAAATAGCGAGGTGCCAAAAAGTCAAATTTGATGAAATGCCTGACCCTCCGTCTGTTTGATACATTTAAATTTGAAAAATAAAAAATTTTTCATTTCAAGAAAAATGAACATTCTTAAATTTTCGTATCTGAACATCCAACATTTTTCATTTTTGAAAAATGAAAAAGGAACTTTCTAGAAACAAAAAGTTTTCACCCACTCAAACAACTTTTCACTTTTAAAAAAAATTCCAAACAACTTTTTATTTTTCATATCTAAAAATTTTTCATTTTTCAAAAACAAACACCCCTTAGAGATTTCGGGAAAATTAGTTAAACAAAAAATCGTGTTGGAGAATATGATAAAGTTTGTTGAAGTTATTCACTCTTGGCTTTGAGATTCCGATGCTTTTGTATCGTTGTTTAGCTTTTCCTTGCGTATAGAATTCTCTAAGGGTTTTAGGATATTGTTCACTAAACATGCATATAATACATAGATTAGAAATGAGTTTTTTTTTTTTCCAAGTAGAAGTTATTTGAATTTTTAAAAACTAATGTCTTATTTATTTATTATAGTATTAAATATAATATAATTTTTACTCAAACATTAAAGTATTGCATTCAAATATTGTATTCAAATAGTAATCATATTATAATTTAAATATAATATAATCACTATTTATTATTTTGCTTTTACTACTCACATCACATATTTTCTTTCTTTCTATCTTTTCTTTTTACTTTTATCCATTACATTTATTTTTATTATTTAAATATAATTCAAATATTTTTTTTATCTAAACATACATCCCATTTAAATGTAATATAAATACTTTTTATCTAAATATAATTTATATTCAATATATTATATTTAAATATAATACAAATACAATGTGCTTATCAAACATTCTCCAAGTGTTAAAATTAACTTGTTGGACTTTCTTTTATGGTCAAATTCAAGAAGGGTAAAATTTTATTTGAAATAAAATGTAAAAAGAAGAAGTGTCATATGAGATATTTATATAATTAGTTGTAAACTTGTGTGAAGCATTATTATAACTCTTTTTGTATTTTAGGTTTCATAATAAATTACTTACATACATGATGTATATACTTTAAAACTTAACGACATAGTGAATTAAAAGGGAAGGTTTTGGGTGCATTTTTTAAAGATATGGGTTTTCAATAGATTTTAGAAAATATCGGGGGTACATCACGTTATAATAAAAAATATAAAAACTGTTTAAAAAAACTTTATTTCATGACAAAATAATTTAACCAAAAGTTTGAATAGTAAATAGTGAGAGCGTGAATAGTTAAGAAATTCTCATTTCTAATATAGTTATAGACATGTCTATCAATTAATTATAGTGAGATATCCTCAAGAATTTTAGAAAAAGAATATCCAGACACATCTCCATTTGTCAAAAATTGTGGATTATCTAGTATACATACAGAAAGGTGCTCTCTCTCATTTTTATTTTTTGTGGTTGTTTGAGAATACTTTGTAACAATTGCACATATCATGAGCAATCAAGAGTGCAACTACAAACGTGTTCATCGAGGATTCCGACCTGAGCATAAAGATACTGTTTATGATTAGAGGATGTGGATCATATATTAAACATTAAGCATGCGTTTAGTGTATACGTTAGAGTTGCTTGATTTTTCAAAAATTAGTTTAGTATATTGATGAATATTAAGAAAAAGATAAAAATAAGTTGAGTTTATTAAATTCAGAGTTGTTACTTCAGACACCTCATAAATCTATAAAAAAAAATAACACCAATCCATATGTATACTCAGTGTTTTTCTTTTATTAACAGGTAAAACTCACCTAATGAATCCCGTGATGATGGGAATCCCCGAGAACTATCACAGATGCAAGATAATATAAAACACAATAAAAACAAATTGTAGAATATTTGTTATGAATGGAAAGGCTGCATCATTACTTCGATGCTTGAGGTTTCACTATATTTTTAGAATTACAAGTGAATGTATGTTTTGGCCACTTTTTTCTCGTTTTTCCCTTAAAGAGGGAATTATTTGAAGATAAGAATCATACCTGTGTTGGATGACTCTTCGACACCCATGTTCTTGTTTTTCCCTTAAGAAGGAATTGTTTGAAGACGAGAATATTTAAGATAACATCTCGATACCCATCATCTCATTCTTCAATTAGGAATTGTTTGAGGAACTTTTGTGGAACTTTTTTGATATTAGAATACTTCCTTGAGTCTACCTTAATATGATCCCAGAGGTCATCGCTTTAGGGGGTGCACTAGCTCAAATTTTGGGGTGTCCTCGAGTCAACAATTGGATTCATTACTGGGGTTTCAAAGGTTGGTCAGCTCTTGTCTCTCATTGTTGCGTGGTCTGACTCCTTTCTTATTGAGGGTTTCTCCTACGATTCTTCTTATGTCGTCTATTGATGGATCGCTCATTGTTTTCCACTCGTAGGTTAGTAACATCTCCACCTCTTCCATTGTGGGTCTTTCCTGTTGCTTCAGTCTGAGCATTATTCCGTGCCTCTGGTTGTTGGGCATTCTCGATTGCCACAAAGGGCTAGTCGAAACCGTTCGTAATGGGATTGTCTTGGCAGACAGTGGTTCTCGTCATGGCATTCTTGTTCTATTGTTGTAAGAGTTGAAGCAACAATGCAACTTGCTTTTGCAATTCATTGATTGTCATGGTCAATTCTTCCAAATAGCCTTTAAGTGCTATTGTCTTATTTGTTGCTCTTCCTTGCACACGGCTTGTAAGTGGTGGGTTTTCTACAGGAACCACCCCATTCTTAGTAATAGGGTTTCGACGTCTTATCATTGAATCATTCTTAAGGGGTTTTTCCGTTGGTTAATTAAGGTTCGAAGGTTCATGCACTTCTTTTAGCATCAATTATTGACGAGTAAAACTCGTCTAACAAATTTCGCAATGACGGGGATCTCTAAGAAATATCATGGATGCAAGACAACATAAAATGCAACAAAAACAAAGTGCAAAAAATAAAGAACACAAAGACTCATAGGGGTTCACGCGTGAATAAAAAGGCTATATTTTCTCTTTGGTACTTTAGGTTTCACTATGTGTTCAAAAATTATAAGTAGTGTAATATGCTAAATTATGATTTTGGTTACTGGAGGTCTATTTGAATATATTTATAGGCTTTTAAAAAATAACTCTTATTTAATATTTAAACACAAATGTTCCATATTTGAATTTGAATGTATAAATGGTCTACAATATTGTAGATTTTGTTGTATATATCTGATAATTTTGACCAATTATTTAAAATTTAAATATCTGAAAATTTTACTTCTAGATTCTCGAGTACTAATATCCTAACTAGTAAATATGACCACGTCACAATGATCGAAATTTGGAGATCTTGGCTACTCATCAACATCTTCATAACTCATAAGTCATACCTGTACCCATATATTTTGGATTGTTCCTAAAAAAAAAAAAAAGGTTTTGAAAAATGCCAAAAAATGCTAGGACTACTATGGGAGTGTTTGTTTTTGTTCTTGAAAATGATTTTCCATTTTCAAAAACACAGAAAATGAAAACGGTTTCAAAATAGCGTTTGTTTATTTAACGTTTTCAAAATCGTTTCGAAAACACCGTTTTCAACTATGTTGTTTTTTTGGGTTTTTTGAAAACGAAAAAAAGTTGTTTTCACTTTTTGTTTTCATTTCCAAAAAATATTGTGTTTTTTGGGTTTTTTGAAAATGAAATGGGTTTTGAAAAAATATAACTAAACAAAATTTCATTTTTAAGTTTTTCAAAATATACACTTAGAAAACATAACCAAACACAGTTTCAGAAATGATCTTAACACAGTTTTCAAAACATTCTCATTTTCAATTTTTTTGAAAACAGAAAAGATTTCAAAAACAATACCAAACGCCACCTATGTTTTTCATTTTCTTATTTCTTGTTTGACTAACCCACTAATTTTTCTAATATTACCACTCTGCCACTCTTTTTATCCGCTTGTAACTAAGGATAGAATTTAAAGAGGTTTTTAATTTTATAATCTATGCTTGAAATTTTAAACGGATGTATATTTTTTAATAATTACATCTCAAAATACTTTTTGATGTCATAAAATTACTATCACGCTATTTTTAATTTTTAAAAATTATGACATCAATACATTGTTACTTTCTTTTTGTTTCCTTCTTCGTTTATTTTTTTAAATATCGTTGTTCGTTGTCTTTTGAAACATTATATGCATACGTTATTTCTCATACACACGTATAATCTTCTTGTATATTTTGTTTTCATTATTTACAAATACATTCCCACTCTTCAACAAAAAGCTATTCTGAATATAAATGTCATTCTAAAAACTAAAATAACATACCGCAGGAAAGATATAAGTAGAGTTATTACCATGAATTTTGCATTTAATAGATAAGTTGGATTATCCAATTTATACAAGTCATAAATGATCTTTGGCATCGTTAGTTTCTTTTTTTAATCATAATTTACTTATCGTGTGCCTTTATCAAACCATATAAGAAATATAATAAAAAAGTATAATTAAGATTAAAAAAAAAAGTAAATTATAATGAGAATGGTATTATATATCTGTTTTTGTGTTTTTTTTTTATCTATTAATCGGTGGAATATATAGAAAAGTAAAATTTCTTTTTCACTTTTTTTTTAAATCATTATGGGAAGAAAACAATGAGAATGAGAATCATTATTTTTTTAGTGTTTGTCTGTCTATCAGTTAATGTAATAAACAAAACAATCAAAATTTCTTTTCAGTGTTTACTAATTTTGATTAGAAATAATATAGTTGCAAAAATATCAATGTTAAGGGAGATAACAGTCTCCTTTTCCATTTCATATATTGATTGTCATGTATAAGCATTTGGTATATGGATTAGAATTGAGTTTTTATGGGTTGGATTTGAGTTGATTTAAGTTATGTATATGACGAGACGATTGCATTAAAGTTAAAAAGTATAAAAATTTAAATTGCGTTTGGAAAAAAAAATCAATATAAAGTTTGTTTTATATGTTTCGAAATTCTTTATAATTAAAAAAAATTATCATCTTATTCAGACTTGTACATATAAAATTTTAGACTTTTAAAATTTAAATTATAAAGTTATAACGATAATTATGAATAGTGAAACGGAAGTTAATTTTATAAAAATAAAAGGGCATTCAAAAGAATACACATAGGAAAGCAGGAAAAGAGGAAGGTCCTATAAATATTGATATTCCAAGAGCCAGTGGCATGGTCCAATGGTTTCCTATACAAGCAAATCATCTTCAATTAACTAACTATCCTTTTTGAGTTTTGGTTTGTGATTTCGTAGCAAAATAAATTAGGTCATTTAGAGCCAAAGATGAGAAGAAGGTTAATTAAATTATACATGAGTATACCACTGGAAATTTTGTTGTTGGTTTTTGTTGACAAAAAACAACATGACTACACATTTCATGATAGCTTGATAATGACATGGTCTCTTAAAATTCTCCATCTGATCCAAAATCCCATCAAAGTGGGAAAATTCCAAAACATGGAAGAAAAAAAAAAAAATTGGATCACGGGTTACTTCAATCATTAGTTGGAGAGCGGTCAAGGATTAAATCATAACATTGCCATAGCTAATAAAATAAGAGACCCTATATCAGTGATATCTCTCATCATTTTTATATAGAAGATATTAACACATTACCTTAGATCGAAAATGGTAGCGGGTAATTAAGATGTTACTAATTAATGATTACATCTTCTTTTTTAAGGGGTCCAAAGTTGTGAATCATTCACCTCCCTCTCTCTCTCTCTCTCTCTCTCTCTCTCTCTCTCTCTCTCGTACTTATCCATACTTGAAGCCATGAACTTTCTCTCATTAATTTGCCTTTAGTTTTGTTTTTAATAACATATTCCACTCACTAATGATCATGTTATAGTATGTACTTCTGATGATACACACATTAGTGGCATCGTTTTGAAATCATATATGCCACGGTTATACCATGGTAAATGAAGTTTGATAATCTAAAATATTTCGTATAAAACTTTAGCTGATAAACAATAACTTGTTATTTACAGGACCACTTCAGAGCAACTTAACTTTTTTTTTTTTTAAGACAATGCTCCCCCATCTCACTTGAAAGATTACACTCTCTCTTGGGAACAAAAAGTAAATCCTTGTGTTTGAACAGGTTTTTCATGGTTGTCATAAAGACGAAATTTCGATGAATCCTGCAAGTGGCATTTAGCTTTGGATTTCTGTTTTTATACTTAAGAATGGAGGATTCGAACTCAGCACATTATGATAGAGTTAGGTATAATATTATCACTAAAGTATACTCACAATCACTTCAACTTTGGATTTCTGTTACTCTACTGGATTTCTGATTTTTACAGCGTTAGAGGATCTATTAAATTAAGGTCAATAAAATGTATTTTGGCTAAAATTATCTCCATCTCTGATCGAGAAGTAATCTACTAGCTTATCACAAATAATCTACCAGATATAGCTGGAATAAACAATGACCATCGGCAGTCACCGGCATTGGCCATCGAAGAGTAAACTGTTAGATTATCTCCGGTGATGTATAAGATTATCTTTTCTTTCTGAACAAATCACCAATTTGACAAGCATAATGTGATAGATTAGCAACAATACTCTATCAAATCAAAGTTACGTGTTTGATATTTGAGAGTTTTTTTTTTAATTATTAAAATCGGTTCCTTTAAAAAAAAAACAGAAATTACATTATATGGGATGTTTATACATGTAGAATTGAAATATAATAAAAATTTTACACTATATTTAAAAATTATTATATTTGCATAGCAATTACTATAATGATTTTCAATTTTGTTGATACATAATTACATAGTAATTATTATATCGATGTAGTTTTTAACTGTTTATAAAATATTCTAATTTTTATTTTGCTATCTTTTAATTTCATGGGTTAGATTTTGCTAAATACAAAAAGCCAGAAAAAATGGGTAGTAGGGGTGTTCGTTGGGTGGGTTGGGTGGATTTTTGACATTTTTCAAGTAGGTTAAAAATTTTTTTCACCCACCCAATTAATCCAATATACAAAATCGACCCACCCAATTAAAGTTTGGGTGGGTTTGGCGGGTTTTTTGGGTTCGTTGGGTTCGGCAATTTATAAAAACAAAGTAATAAAACATGACTTAAAAATTGAATCACAAATCAAAATACAAGCTCAAATATTCAAATAAAGAAGTCATATAAAGATAATAAGAACTAATTAAAATATGCTTTTAATGAATACTAAGAACATCAACCACAAACAATCAAATCTATTTCATAAGAATAGTCTCTAACTCCAATGTGTATAGTAATAAGAACTAAAGTCAGGCAAATTGAAATAAACTTGAAATCTTGTTCCTAAATCCTAACAGAATGGAGGATCAGTGGAGGCTAGTGGCAAGTGGCGGCTAGGATTGGGCAAGGGCAAGGCACGAGACGAACACGGGATTAGGGAGACAAAAATGAATACGTCGAGGGGTGACGGCCGATGGTCGAAGTAAAGGACGATTGGAGGAGGCTGGTGGGACATCAAATTTGGTAAGGGCAAGGCACGAACTTTGGCTTGGGAGGAGGCATAAATGGGAAATGACAGTCAGATCAACAAAATTGGCTTAGATTAGTCATTATATTTTTTCTAAATATAAAAGAAAAAAAAAACACATTCATTGGGTGGGTTGGGTTTTGATCGGGTTTTAGAATTCTAACCCGAACCCACCCAATTTGACATTGGGTTGGGTGGGTCAACCCGACTTTTTTTTGGGTCTGACGTGGACCCAACCTGTCGGGTTTTCCTTGGGTGGGTTGGGTGGGTTATTTGGGTTTTCGAATTTTTTGTTCACCCCTAATGGGTAGGGCTGATATGTGACAGTAGGCCCATATTTCAGTCCACATCGTTCCGTAGAGCCCTAGGGCCTTGTCACTGCACTATTTTTACGGAAATTACACTGTATGGATCAATTAGTTGACAATTTAAAAGTAAATAATATAATTTTAAGCTATTAAAAATTAATAATATAATTGGGTTTAGAAACGTGTATAATTACTTGTTTACCTCAATTTTAGGGTGAGTTTGGATGTTCTTTTGAATTTTTTTTTAGTTGACAAAAAGTAGTTTTGAAAAATATTTTTAGGAAAAAAATTATTTGGAGTGAAAAAATATAAAATTTTAAAAATTTATTAAAAAAAATCAATATGGATATTATTTTATTTTTCTTAAAATTTTATGTAATTTAAAAAAAAATCATCTTATTTAGACTTTTAAAGTTTGGAGTTTACTATAGTGTTTTAGAAATATAAGTAGTAAAAAGTGATGATAAAGTAGAAAGAAGTAACCAAAAAGGTGTTTTGTAGATATTTTTTTTTTAGTGTGCCAAATGGTCCCTTAGTTAATCTACCTAACTTTTTCCTCTTTTTTTTTTCTCTGTTTCTCCATCTTTTTTTTTATTCTTTTTCGACCAACACCACCATGGGTGTGCTCTTTCTCCCTCCTCCATCTCTCTTGCTCTCTCTCTCTCTCCTCTTGAACTTCATTGCTATTGTGTTGTTGTTACAGTCTAGCGATCTTCTTGACCACCAGCTACATTACTGACTTCAGCATCGCGAGATCTACAACAATGGTGGCGATAGCAAGCTCTGATGAACTCGATGAGATTGCAATCACAACCTTCCAGACTAGATCCCTATGATAAGCTTCCATTTGCCACTAGATCAAGATGGTGATCTTCCATTCCAGATCACGAGGTCGATCTATGATTGCCATCACTAGAGGCGACAGATCTACAGTTTACAATCAACTTTCATGCGACGGAGATGGAGATGAAGGATTGTCATGATTTTCACCAATGGCCTGATTTTCTCCCATAGTTGGTGCTCCAAATGGAACCAATGACGTTGCCATTGTATGGTGTGGTCAATCTGATTTTCACCATCGGAGGGCCTTGCTGTAGTTTGGATCTGAGCTTAATTGCACTAGAGAGATCAGCAACGATGAATAGAGATGATCTCTAACAAAGACAATGGTGACAGCAGTGATGATGTGGCAGTCGCCGCTTATGTATGGCAACTGTTGGCGGCAGTGGTGATTGTCATTCACTGAATGTAAATGTTGCATTTTATAGTATAAATTAAGTGTAAACTATGTGTAAATATTGCATTTAGAATGTAAATTGAGTGTAAGTTAAGTGTAAATTTTACATTTACATTATAAATTAAGAGGGATATTTAAGAAATTTAATTAGGTATAAATTTAAATTTGCATTTAAATATATTATTTACTATCAAATACAAGTTTTACTTTATCTAAACGCAGGCACATAAAATACGGGTCCCTAATATTTTACTTTCAGAATAATAAGTTTTTTTCCCCTATGGATCTAAGAACGTATTTGGTAAAAAGAATAGTCATTTTGTCATGGTTCCTGGTCTAAGAACAAGAATTTTAGCATTCTTCAAGAAAGTAGTTGTTACCACAACCGAAATTGCGGAAGACCTTAATTATCAGTCATGTTCAATGCAAGACAAAACAAGTGCTGAAGGCAAAAAAAAAAAAAAAAAAAAAAAAAAAAAGGAAGACCCAAAAAAAAAAATAATAATAAAGAAAAGGAAGAACCGAAAAAAAAAAAAGAATAGCACAGGGGCTCATTTCTAACACAGCATTGTGGGGTTGGGACCATCTTTAGGCCCACGTTAAATGAATCTGAAAAGATCAAGGAACTCATATGCTTACCCCTTTTTTTGTTTTGTTCTGTTGGTTATGTATTTTCATTAATCTACTTTGTTGATCTTCTGTGTAAGTGTTGAAACCTTATAATTTTTACTCAACAGTATACTAATTCTACAACGAGTAGGATTACACTTTAGTCTATACTGTGTTTACTTGCGTATCTAGCGACTTCCCTAGCATTTATTTTGTTTTATTGTATACATGTGATCGTTTACTAACAACTGGTTTGACTGAGATTCGTCTTATATAGTGTATTTTATCAAATAATAATATTATATTACACATGGAACCTTTCTTAATTGGCCAATTAAGTAGTATGAAGTTGCTATTGAGATTATTGGTGTTCTAAAACAATTTAAGTAATTCTTATTATGATGCAACGACACTATTTTTAAGAGTTTGGCAATTTTATTATATATTTATTTTTTATGGTAATTCACTGTAATACTTTTGAGTCACACATCATTAGGTTTCAAAATTTAACATGTTCTTGATTATATTTATGAGATCGGTCAACTTCATCTATAAATTTTGACTTCTCAGAAGCTGTCCTGATTTGTTTTTCAATCTTTGAACAATCTATATTGACACATATACGTGGAGAAATAAGGATGATACCTTACCTCAAATATACGAAGACAAACTTTCAAAGTTGTTTTGTTTTCTTTATTTTATTTTTAATCAATGTTATCATTTTCTTGCATTGTATCTTGATCACTTAAAAAAAAAAAAAATCATGTTATGTAACTACGGGTTTCTAGCTCAATTAACTAATGTGGATCTAAACCAAAGAATAATATCTGGAGCTCATTTTTATAGTCTTATACTTGCTTTTCTAAAAAATGATAAATAGTTGTTATAAAAAAGATTAATTGACGATCTTTAGACACTCATATCGTCAAAGATTTTTCTTAATGAAATCCTTGATTAAAAATATTTATGGATTGTTGTTAGGTGTGACCACGATATAGTTAATTTTCTTCCATGGAAAATTTGCAAATTCAAATAATTTCATAAATCAATGATACACTAATAGTGGCAGGCATGTGATCATGATTATGAAATCAACATCATGTTATCTACGGCCCTTTCAAGAGGATCATACGTTAAATGTAATATGTTACATTAAAAAGTGTAAGAATAACTAAAATTTTCGATTTTACACCATTTCGATGTCAACACTGAATTAGAAGTGTGTAACAATAATTTGAGATAATTAAAATTTTTTAGTATTTCATCATTCCAATATATTGTTATGTTGAATAAATATTACGTTGTATCTTATCTTTTATAACATACAATTTACTTCTTTATTTAATTAGTGTCACTCTTTGAGAAATTTGAATATGGAAACGGGGAAGCAGCAAGGGCAAGACCCGTTAACTTTATTAGCTTGTATGAGTGTAATATTGGCCAATTCATATGAAAGTTCTCCATTTCTGTAACTACTAGCGCTGAAAAAAAAATATTGAAAAAGCTTGTAAGATGCATAGAAATGATTTTTGAAGACACATTAAAAATAAAAGCAGAGCTCATTATGTTATCTAAAATAATTTTGAACAATTTAATTATTACCTATTAGATGATTTATTAATTTTTAGATGATCATAATGTTCCCAAATCTTCACATATTTCTTGTTACTATTGTTTTTCATCAGTCAACTAATGTGCGGAAATTGTTAAATCTTCATAGAATTCTTGAAGATTTTTATAGTATCAATCTCGAATCTCTTTCCAATCCTTGTAGTTATGAACAACCACAATTCCAAAGGGGAGAACTTGACAGTTCTTGATAGAGGTCAAAAAAGATCTTATCTAAGATGGATCACTACTTAACGATCTATTTATGGTAATAGAGTTTACATGGATTGGAGACACTACCAGTTCTACCACTGAAAAAAATTGGCTCATACAGTATATAAATTTGTACAATATTCGCAGTCCCACACTTAAATAGTTAAATTAATTAGCATATATAATATAAATAAATATATGTACATCACCTTAGCAAAAAAAAAAAATCCCATGTATATCAATGTAGTTGTGTGCGCACAATGTAGTGGGCGCGGTCATTTTGCGGCTAAGTTAGAAAATATTTTGAAGGAAAGGGATGTGAATTAAATCAAATTTTTGACTAAATTTTTTTTTTTTACTTTGTTTTTCTTTTCTTCTTACATAAATCTTATAATCTAATTTAACCGATTTCAAAAAAGCCCAAAAACTACGAATTTAAGTGATAGTGCTATTGACTTTTGATTTATATAATATAATATATTAGAAGTTAAATCTTGGGAGCCCATCATGGATTTTTTTTTGGATTATCCGAGAAATTGAATTAGAGCTATTTAGCCCTTCAAAATAATATTCATAATTAAAGTTACCTAAATTCCCTTAAACCTCTTTAATTATATTACTTAAACATTAAGGGGATGTTTGGGAAAAATATTTCATTTTAATTTTACTCAAATACAATACAATTTTACACCAAATACAAATTTTACAACAGTGCTACGAAAACAATTACTATTTAAAACATTTTTAAAACAATCACATCAACTTTTCAACTTTACTATTTATCTCTACTTTTACCAATCACATCAATTTTTCAACTTTGAAATACTTTTCATCTAAACACACATTTCATTCAAATAGAAAACAAATACTTTTCAATTAAATACAACATTTAAAAAATAAATTTCATTTAAATACAATCAAAATATAATGCGTTTACCAAACATCTCCTAATAATTCTCTAATATGTAACTAATTTGTGGTCCACTTATAACTAGGATAATTATAGTAAATAGCATTTACATAAATAATTGAAGTAAATAACAAAATTTTAAAGTATTTGAAGTAAATAACAAATTTACTAGGTCAACTACCAATTTACTAGGTAAATACAATATTTACAAGAATTAAACAAATCATTTACATGGTAAATTATTTTTATGTAAATTATTTTTTTCTGTTATGTACTTGATATTTACTTCTTTCTACTTAACTATTAAAAAAAAAGGGTTCGAGTCTTGTTTACTCAAGTCGCAAATAAATAATTTTGGGAATAATATTTATTTTCTTCTTGACGAATACTAACTTCCCACAAAATTACATATCCAAGCGCGCTGTTGAGTTGTTGATTAGCAGATTGATCTCACAACTAAAAAGTCAAAGAGATAATGTGAATTTATTAATTAATTTTGGTAAACGCATTATGTTTACATTGTATTTGGATGCAATGCATTAAATGTAATTTGTATTTAGATAAAAAGTAATTGAATTATATTTAAATAATGAATATGTGATGTGATGGATAAAAGTAAAAAGAAAAAAGAAAGAGAGAAGGAGAATATGTGATGTAATTAGGAAAAATAATAGAAAAAATGAAATAATAAATAGTGATTATATTAGATTCAAAATATGATATGATTAGTGTTTGAATGCAATACTTTTGTGTTTATATGAAAATTACATTACATTTAACACAATGTGAATATAATACGGTAAATAAGCAAGGCTTTAATATTAAAACTATTTCTTGTATCATTATCATTAATATTAATATTATATTTCGCTTCAATTTGTAATAGAAGTGCATTTGTTTTCTACTTTCTTCTTTTGGCTAATTAACGTCTCTTTTCATTGTATATTTTATTTGCAAATACAAGTTGCGTACGATAGCTTGTGCATTTTATATAATAATAAATAATAAAGAAGAACTTCATGTGATGTATACAGAAATCATGGGTTTCATATGGCCGTGTATTATGTTGAACATTGCACGATTAATGCGAGTGACATTAAGAATTAAGAACTTGTTCGGTAGAAAGAAAGAGTAAAACATACTTCAACAAAAGTATTAATAGGAAACGATAAGCGCTTAATTTAATAGCAGTTTTTCTTTATTTAAAAAAAAGAATGATGTTAATTACGAAAAAAAAAAAAAACCAAGGCAAAGAAGCGAAAGGGCAGAGTTTTTGTATTTCTAAATATTCGCAATCGATTTTCGAATAACCATTGTAATCTACTCATTTACTACAACGGTTTTTGAGTGGACCGATGATAGGCATGAGAGAATTAGTGAAAAGATACTGAGATCTTCATAATGGTTGTTTATTAGTTTTGTTGGATGGGAAAGAGAAGAGAACTAGTTGAATAAAATATTGTAATATTTTATAGAAAACTTAGTATTATTCTCTTTTATTAGATAAAAAAATCGATATTAAATGTTGTTGAGTTAATCCCACAACTGTGGTGAAAGGGGGGCATGTGGATCTAAGTATGAAGAAAACCTTTATCTTTTGAGCTAGTTTTTTTTTTTTTAATCAAAAAGGCACAGTACCACTTAATATTAGTATTAGAGATAAATTAGCCAATAAGTTTCAGTTTAATACGAGAAAAATGAGTCAATAGTTTCCTGATGTATGATGATAGAAATTATTGAGATAATCTCACATCGGTTGTTAAAGAAGCGGATGGTGATCAATTCACAATTAAATGAGAAAATCTCACATCTTAACTTAACTTTTGGGGTAAGAAGGCCAAATACCACAAAACAAATCTCCTTAATTTATTCTCCATTTTTCTAACCTATGTTATAATATTTTTTTTTTCTTTATATATATATTCTCTCTCTCACCATGAAAGCCCATGTGGATGAATGTATTCGAAGCTCTATTTATCTTTTTACTTAAAAAAAATAATAACAATAAATATAATATTAAAAACATGAAAAAGTGATAGAAAATTATTGATTATCTAGACCTTTTTAATTTTTAATTTTTAATTTTATATAATAAAATTCTTAAATTCTGCTAATTAAGGCTTTAAACTTATAAAGTATGAGTATGGATGAATTGAAAAAATTTATATAATACAGATTAAGTTGAATTAAAATAATAAAAGTTAAGAGTTAAAAAAAAAAAAAAGGGTAAAAAGGTAAAAAACACAATTAATAAGATATGAATTGGACCCACTCCCATACGAGCCATAAAAGGTGGATCACCCATAGATCGATTTGCAACATGGAGAAGATAAGGTGCAAAGTATGCGTTACAGGAGGTGCAGGCTATATTGCTTCTTGGCTCATCAAGAAGCTCTTGCACAAGGGATATACCGTCCATGCGACTCTAAGGAACTTAGGTACTCTTTCTCTAGATCTCTCTCTCTCTCTCTCTCTCTTCTATTTGTGTGTGTGTTTTTAATAAATTGTAAGCAATTCTACTGCGGTGAGTCACAGGTGATGTGTACAAGGTAAGCCTTCTGAAGAGCTTTCCCGGCGCAGAGACGAGACTGTTGTTGTTCAAAGCTGACATTTACAAGCCACATGAGTTTGACACTGCCATTCAAGGCTGCAATTATGTCTTCCACGTTGCAACTCCCTTGCAACACACCCAGGGATCAGATCTGGTACTTACTATTTCTTAATTATAATTTTCTCTACAATATTATATTGTGCTAAATATAGATAGGTGCGTATGATCTATATATTTGTATGTTCCTAATATCAGTACAAGAACACGATCGAGGCAGCTATTGCCGGGACAAAGAGCATAATAGAGTCATGTGTGAGATCCGGAACCGTGAAGCGACTGGTCTACACGGCCAGTGTGGTTGCTGCTTCTCCGTTAAGGGATGATGGGAGTGGTTTCAAGGACTTCATGGATGAAACCTGTTGGACACCTTTGGATATTCCTATTCCTTACAGTAATGATGCCCTTAAGGTAATTAGTTTATTTACTTCTAATTATCTAATACTGACTTCCAATTTTAATTTTGAATTGTTCACGTATGTGGAACTCAGCTGGGTTAACATAGAGGGTGTGGGAGGCCCAATTTGAAACCTGAGAGTTTATATATATATATATATATATATGCTAAATTGTTCATTTGGCAACTAATCTTTTGTAAAAATTGTGACTTGGTTTCTAACGATTTTTTTCCTTAACTTTAATGGTTTAAAATAGTTATTTTTACAAACAAAGGTTAAAAATTGGATGGAATAAATCATATGTAGAGTATATGTAAGTAGTATTATATAAAATATATATTTTAATTTACTTATTTACTCTTAAATAATAAATTATGGGCGAATATACAAGTGACATTTTCTGTTAATTTTTTTAACGTTTGTTAACGAAAAGTACCATTCCGCATATTTTAAAGATTCATATAGTTTTTAGCCAAAAAAAAAAAAAGGGGGAGGTTGGAACCAAAATAATCACAACTTCGTCAAAAAATTAACTCCATAAAAAAAAAGTAAATATATAAAAAGTAACTTTATCTTATGGAAAGCTAAAGAGATAAACTTGTTTAATCACATCATGATCTTTTCAATGAAGTTGGAAAACTCTCTTCTTTGTCCTTTTCTATGTATTATGTAGATGTAGATTAATAGTGTTCAACACCGTGTTAAACTAATTGCAGATTCAAGGAAATTTAGAGAAACACCATTGATTGGTGCAAAAATAGTAAAAGTTGAACTAAAATTTTTAGAGTCGGCGGCACTTTGTATGCCTTTGCTTTAAGTCTTCCAATTCTGACCTAGTACTCGGTCTCATGAAACCCGCAGTTTAAAATACATATGTCTTTCTAACCAATAGATTTATATGTCACAGCATCCTAACTAAGATTTTAAAAATATATATATATAAATATATAATACAAGTGTAACATGTTTTTCACTTGATCTTAGACTACAATTAATAAAGGAGCTAATTTGCTTGTTGACAAAATTAAAAACTCTCGGGACGCTCATATTTCTATATGTTGAGTACTTGCTAGGCCTACCAAGATTCAAAGACACTTGCAGAGAAAGAGACATTGAACTCGGGGAAACAAAATGGTGGCCAATTAGAGGTGGTGACCCTTGCGTGTGGCCTCGTCGGAGGGGATACACTTTTACCTTACATGCCGGTTAGCGCGGCATTGTTTGTTTCTCAGCTCACAAACAATGGAATTTATTACAATTCACTCAAGTACTTGGAGGAATTGATTGGGATAGTGCCTGTAATCCACATAGATGATGTGTGTGAAGCCCATCTTTTCTGCGCTGAGACTCCTTCTATCCACGGTAGATTCTTATGCGCTAGTGCCTACATCTCGAGTGCGGAAATTGCTAGCTATTATCAGCGACATTATCCACAAATCCATGTGAAGAAAGAGTAAGTAACTGACCTTAAACTATAATACTTCTTTAATTTTTTTATGAAAATTGTTAGTAGCTATCACAATTCTAATTTCACAGGGCTATACCGTTTCAGGTACTTGGAGGGACCAAAGAGGAAAATAGAGTTTGATTCCTCAAAGCTTATCGAGAAGGGCTTTGTGTACAAGTATGATACCAAGATGATATTGGATGATTGCATTAGTTGTGCGAGGAAATTTGGTGATCTCTAGTAATATATATATATATAAAATGTTGATCTTGGTTTGTTTCTTTTCTTTTACGTTTTTCTTGTTCTTTTCCATTTACTGAATATTTTGTACTTCAAGTTTTGTAAAATGTTTGATATATTCAGAGATTGCAGTTTGTTAATTTCTTGATTAAAGAGTCAACTCGTTTGTGGTGTTTGTTTGTATAAGAGGAAGAATGTGATATTTGCATTAGCTTCCGTGATCTATGAAACACTACTAATATTAAATGGAGACGGGAACGACGACAAAATCTATTCCCCAAATTAGAATCGGGACTAGAATGGAGAAAGAATCCCCCATCCCGCCTCCATACAGATATATATATATATATATGTTAATTATTTGTTTATATATATTTTAACTTTCAAATTTAATTAAATTGTTTTAATAAAAAAGGGTAAGTACTAACCAAATTTTTAGCTTATACCAGTTAGTTTAGGTTAATGAATGTTTTAGATTTCAGACTTTGTTATGTTTTAATAAGACTTTTTTGTGGGTTCATTACTAAGATTTATTTAGACATGTAGGGACTATAGTGAAACAAAGTATAAAAACATATATATTTTTGGTACTCTCTCCAGCTGTTGGAATCATTGTTTAATTGTTGCTTTGGCACTATCTTGCTAATCTTTGTCTGTAAATATATATATATCTAATCTTTGTCTGTAAATATATATGTCCAAATATATATCAATAAACCTTTCTCAATCCAACTCAATAAATTTGACTAATTTTTGACATCTAAACCATGACAAAACTTAGATGTTAGCACTTTTTTCTAGTTCTCTCGTGTGCTGTCTGTTCATATAATAATGAAAGAGATAGTTTGATAATATGTTAAATTCATGTCCTATTGTTTATCTAAATGCAATAGATTTATCTAGTTATTGTCTAGTCGGCAGTAGCATGGGTTGCAATTTTTTTTTTTTAAAACAAGCTATATATAAATATGAATTTTTTTAACTTAGAATTTGAAATTCAAACTGTATGCCTTTAAGTGATGTCATGTCTTAAAATCTGGGTTAGTAACGTTGGGTATATTTGAATAAATAAAGAAAATCTCATATCCCTAAGTTTACTAATTTTATTTTTAAAACCCCTTACCATCTTTTTAATTTTTGTTTCCAAATTACGCTTATGTAATTTAATTAAACATTATCCTTTATATTTTTAAATCTCACTTTGAAATCATTTGTAGGGTCCCCATGTCCCACATATACATACTTAGATAAAATAAAATAAATTACAACATCAAAATAAAATTTAAAATTTTGTAGTCTCGAAGCATTCAAAACCTTAATCCACATACATGATTCCAACAATAAAGGAAACAAACTTCAACTTCTAATCCTTAGCTTCCAAGCTGTGATTTCATGAAATTTATTATCTTTAATTTCCTTTTTCTCCTGGAAATTATTAGTTTTAAAACAATGAGCAAAAAGCTTAATAAGATATTTGTAAAATATTTTTAAACATTTTCATTTTAACGAGCATAATAATAATAGATCAATGAGGTATAGAAATATAAACGTGTAATCGTGGTTATGTAATTTGTATTTTTAAATACATTTACAATCATGTACGGTCTTATGAGTCCTCTCACTATGTCGAAGCATAATGAGTGAATCTCGATCGAGATGTGCACTCTTCGCATGTGTGTGCAGGCTCTTAGTATATTCTTTTAATAATCAAATTCCCTTTTTCTAAATTTCCTTTAAAAATACGAATCATAAAATAATATATATTGTATTATTTTATCAAAATCCGTACCTTGATCATTTTTTCTTTAATTTTGAAAATCGTGTCATTTTCAAAAATCACACTTTATAAATTTATTTTTTTAAAATCAACCTTTTTGGCCAAATCATTAAATACAAAATTAGTTACAAAGGAGGGATAAGATATCCGATTTTTTTGATAAATTTAATCTATTGATAACTTCTCGTTTGATTTCCAATACAAATCTTTTTCATTGGCTCCTGAACGAAACATATCTAAAGCACAATCACAGATAATTTAATTATTTATATAAAGCTTCCATATTCTTGATTATGGTAAATTTAATTAATTAGTATGTTGTTGATTTTAAATTTTAAAATGACATTTTATTTTTAAAATTCGTAAATTTTAAAACGCTATTTTTATTTTTAATACTCATATATATATTTTTTAAATTTTGGCATGATCTACCTTAAAATATTAACTGCTCAAAGACTCCAAAATGCTCATATCTGCTAAAAAAAATAAATTTCAAATCTCAGAACAGTTTTAAATACAATTTAAATTTCAAATCCTAGATTAATTTAAATTTACATTTTAAAATTATTATTATTATTATTATTATTATTATTTGTTTGTTTATTATTGTTATTATAGTGCCTTTAGTGAATCCGTCTGAAATGAACTTTTTATATTGGAGTTAGTTCATTTTTTTAAAATTAGTTAAAGTTTTTATTCTTCTTTAAAAAAGACAAACTAAAATGAAATTTTTATATTTAGATTTGATATCCAAATGCATACTTAGCCGATCCCTCAATGAATCTAGCCACTATTTTAATCCAACTGTGTATATGACCTGCCGCTTTCATCCATTGGACATAGTTCTAGAGGACTAGTATATTTTTTCTTTTCATTTTTGTGTAGGAAAGTGTATCTCTAATTTTCTCGTTCTATTTTTTTTTTTTTTTTCTGATACAATTCTAGGATAGGGTTAAACACGAATGAAATAATATGTCATATCTACAAATATATATGCTCCTTTGTTAAGACTATAGTGAAACAAAAAAATAAAAACATGTATCTTTGATACTCTCTCCAGCTGTTGAAATCATTATTTTAATTGTTGTTTTGGTATTATCTTGCTAATTTTTGTCTGTAAATATATATATATAATCTTTGTCCGTAAATATATATGTCAATATATGTGGACAAACTTTTCTCAATCCGACTCAACAAATTTCACTAATTTTTGACACCTAAACCATGATCAAACTTAGAGGATGTTTGAGCACTTCTTTCTAATTCTCTCGTACCTTGTTTGTTCATATAATAATGAAAGGGATGGTCTGATGAACTATTAAATTCATGTCATATTATTTACCTAAATGCAATAGATTTATCTAGTTTTTGTCTAGTCGGCGGTGGCATGGGCTGCAAATTTTTTTTAAACAAGTTATATATAAATACATTTTTTTTAACTTTATATTTTACATGGAGTCACATGTAATATATAAATATATTTACTTAACATTTATATGCACAAAAATCCCTAATATATATATAAAGATAATTAGTCCACGTGCCATTGAAATAGAGGATGGATTGATTTTTGGCACACTTAATCCCTAATATATATATATATAAAGATAATTAGTCCATGTGTCATTGAAATAGAGGATGGATTGATTTTTGACACAATTAAAAAATTGATAAAATATACTATGATGACATAGGTATCGATGCAATAAATTATAATGAATAGACCAAATTACCCTTGCATTTTTCCAATCTCTGTGTCCTTTAAGGGGGCGTTTGTTTTTGTTCTTGAGAATGATTTTCCATTTTCAAAAACACATAAAATGAAAATGGTTTCAAAATAGCGTTTGTTTATTTAACGTTTTCAAAACCGTTTCGAAAACATCGTTTTCAACTATGTTGTTTTTTTGGGTTTTTTGAATACGAAAAAAAGTTGTTTTCATTTTTGTTTTCATTTTCATAAAATATTGTGTTTTTTGGGTTTTATGAAAATGAAATGGGTTTTAAAAAAATATAACCAAACAAAGTTTTATTTTTATGTTTTTTAAAATATACACTCAAAAAACATAACCAAACACAGTTTCAGAAATGATCTTAACACAGTTTTCAAAACATTCTCATTTTCAATTTTTTTGAAAACAGAACACATTTCAAAAACAATACCAAACGTCACCTAACTCTTTCCCAGACCTTCCCCACTACCCTCTGCTCCAACGGCTTTCTTGGCTTTCAGCTTCACTGCCTCACCGCCTCCATCATGATCTTTGCCTTACCACCGCCCTCACGATCTCCACTTCGCCGCCACCCTAGGATCTTGCGGAGGAGATCTGTTGTCAAATCTCCTTCGCCAGAAGAGATTAAATCTCCCCCCATGTGCTATTGTAGCACCTTGGATCTCACAAATGGAGATCATGGCAACGTTAGATCTTCCCCACGCACTATCATGGCCTCTTTTGTGCGTGGGGAGATTGGATCTCCGTGTGGTGACGGTGCGGAGATCATCTTAGGCTTTTTTTTCCCCATTTATGTAATTTTTAAAATTTTTCTCCAATTTGATGTATGTTTTTTGGTGTTAGATAAATGTCTTTATTTTTTATGACATTTTTAATATTTTAATTCAACATTCAAGTCATAAAATCTGATAGATCTTGGAGCTTCC
Organism: Antiaris toxicaria; assembly: GCA_035233585.1. NCBI lineage: Eukaryota > Viridiplantae > Streptophyta > Magnoliopsida > Rosales > Moraceae > Antiaris > Antiaris toxicaria. The sequence goes on from CP141161.1 coordinate 13,934,477, forward strand.
TGATCGGTAACCATTTAGTATCCCGCTGCCGATAACCATCCAAATATCTTGGACTCGGAATTGGTTACCAACTAGCTAATATCATCATGAATACCAGTTTCTATTTTAAGGGTATAATTGGTATTCTAAAGTAAATAAATAAATAAATATTATGTAGCATCAAGTTATGATATTGTTTGCAAGATTCTTTTTTGGTAGCTACAAGCAATTCAAGGCATTTGTGTAAAGTCCCCATAAAAAATTAATCTTTTAGCACCTCAAGTCGATATAGATATATAGTCCATTATAGAATTTCCTTTTTCTTCTTCTTCTTCTCCAAAACTATAAAGGAACCGCTGCTAAAAGACTTTCACAATCAACCCTAAAATGACCTATTCAAAGGTTTTCACATAATGGCAATTTTGAAAAAGTCACAACTTTTTAATTTTTGGAAACTGCACACAGGAGTCGCGACTCTAAGTCTCAGTTTTGTAGACTTAAGCTCCAAAATCACGTAAGTTGTGGAACCAGTGCCGCGGCTTCCACTTGCCGGCGCGGTGCTGCCAAGTCTTATGTTTTCTTCCCAACATCCAGCGCCACGGTGGAGGAACGCTGCCTTGGCTCTCCAGCGCTACGGCTTTGGGTTTATGCCATTGGAGATTTTCTTCATTTTTCAGAATCACAGCTTCCACAATCCATGGCCTCAAAGGCTCAATAATTTCAAGAAGCAAACAAAGAAACATAGGGAAATTGACAAAAAGGATAGAAAATTGGACGGTTATCATTGAACAATGGCCGATATATATTTGTCCATATTAAGACCCAGTTAATCGTGTTTCATTTCAATTTAATTTTGTTATTTTCCTTCTCCTTCTATAAATACACACATCGGCATACGGAGTTTTTAAGAAATTGTTTTTAGCTTTTTGAGTCCAAAATAGTTTTTGAAAATATTTAGATTATTTGTCAGAAAAACTTTTATTAACATAAGAGCTTCTAGTCAAAGACAAAGAATGCAATTTCTCAAAATAGCTACTCTTTTTTTTTTTTAAAGTAAAAATATATAGCTATTCTAAGTAGACTTTGATAGTTTTATTAGAGTTTCATTATTAAGACATTATAAATTGCATTTTAACGTTTTTATATTGCTTATTATACTATTTTAAAACTATTAATAACCACTAAGTTCTTTTAAAAAATTATTTCAGATACTTACTGAAAAAAAATCATAATTTTTCTTTATTTTACTGAACCAAAGCAAAAGTAAAAACCACACCATTTATTTCTTTTCTTTTAATACCATAAAGCCGTTATCGAAAGCATAAATCATGGGATTTCTCACTTTCTTTGAAACGGTAATCCGAGCAAATTGAATGGTTCTTGAATTCAATAATATTTTAATTTCTTGACCGAGATATCATGTGTTTTTTTTATATCTGCGTACTATTTAATTCAAATAAATCTGATCCTCAAGATCTAAATATTTGTTTTATTTGCCTAAGACCCCAATTAAATGATGTACTAATATATGGAGTGACATAATCATGGAAGCATTCTTTTCTTTGGCAAATAGAAGAAATTAAATATTATGTGGTCAAACTTTAGGCAAAGTATACCTCTGACTCGCTAATTTCAAGGACTAGGCAACAAATAAACTAACGCGTTTCCTTAAGAAAAAAACAATAATGATGGTAAAATGAAACCAAATGCAAATTTTTCAAAATTTTTTAATTGTAGAAACCAAATGTCTCTGGCTCTATATGCCGACCCCCCCAAACTAATACTAATAAGCATAGCCGAGAGTCAGAAGTGAGAACAAATGCAGAGAACACATGTGCTTATTTGTCTTATCTCTAATTTATTTAAATTTTATGATCAGGAAGGATTTCAGTGAGATCATATGGTTCAACAAATGTTTGTCATGAGAAATTATTTGTTTTTTTTAATATATATATATATTTTAGTTGATCTATCTGCTAAAAAAATTAAAGCATTCTTAAGTTTCAAACTTAAAAAACTTCAAACCCTTTCATTCCCACTCACGCCTGCCGAACATTTTTAAGCCTCGTGTTTTACTTATTTAGCCTAATTGTTTTTACTATACAAAGATGTTCTTGGACGTGGAAAGAGATCATTGCGCGTTTGGCAATATGGAGAAGAATACTAGTGGCTGCAAAGTATGCGTTACTGGAGGTTCAGGCTATATTAGCTCTTGGCTCATCAAGAAGCTTTTAGACAAAGGACACACTGTCCATGCAACTCTTAGGAACTTGGGTACGTTGGTTCTCTCATACTTTCTCTATAGTCTCTTTTATATTAACATATTTCATGTTCTTATAATTATTACAATAATATTAAGCAACAATTTTGCTGTTTTGAATCTCAGATGATGTACCCAAGGTGAGCCTGCTGAAGAACTTTCCTGGTGCGGATGAAGGATTGATGTTGTTCAAAGCCGACATGTACAAACCGGATGAGTTTGAGAGTGCGATTCAAGGCTGCGAATTCGTTTTCCACGTCGCAACTCCCCTTCACCACACTGAGGGCTTTCAGGTTTGCTTCTTGATTAGGGCCTTAATTACTTTTGATTGGCAACATCTATATACTGTTTTTTTTTTTTTTACACAAAAAAAAAACATATTGTAAAGTTTACAAAAAATGTGTCAGCGACTTTTTAATTTTTAATGACCAAAGATAAACATTTCTCTATACAAACAATCAAATATCTTTTAGGCTCTTTGTTTGATAGGATTTGAAGGCTGGAGAGAGTTGGAGAAATGAGAATTAATGTGAAGTACGGAAATAATTATAAGAATCATTGTTCAAGTTGTTTGGTACCACACAATGAGAGTTGAAAGGATCATGAAGAATGTATAGTTATTTGTGTAATAATTATATTGCTATTTTTTAGAAATTTTTAATAATTTTTTTGGGGGTTAGAGTAGTCTTTTCAAACTCAGATTGGATGCAGAAGTATGCAATATGATGAGATTGGAAGAAGACTTTCTCCCTCCTCTCTTCCCTCCAATCAAACAATAGATTGCACCTCTGTTTCCACCTCTCTCTCTCGATCCTTCTCTCCTACCAAACAGATTCTTAATTTCCTCCGCATACATGACATGGTGATCTCTCTCTTATATTTATATATGATTGGAATCAGTACAAGAGCACGACTGAAGCTACTATTGCTGCGGCAAAGAGCATTGCTCTTTCATGTGTAAGATCGAAAACAGTGAAGCGATTAATCTACACTGCTACTGTGATTGCTGCATCTCCGCTCAAAGACGATGGAAGTGGTTTCAAGGACTTAATGGATGAAACATGTTGGACGCCTTTGAATCTCCCAATTCCCTATAGTAATGATTTTGTTACGGTAACTAATTGCTATATCCTCTTTTCAATTGTTTAAGAAATGATGAGAGAGAACAACAGACTCAAAATCTCTTAGAACATCCCAGTTAGGCTGTCAACCTCTAACCGAGCTATTTTATCCTCACTAAGTCTACTTTCAGAGAATGCTCATATATCTCTCACGTTGTATACTAGGGCTACGAAAATTCAAAGACACTGGCGGAAAAAGAGATATTGAGCTTTGGTAACAGAAATGATTCTCCACTGGAGGTTGTAACACTAGGCAGTGGCCTTGTTGGAGGGGATACGCTTCTATCTTTCACGCCCGGTAGCGTGGCAGTGTTGGTTTCTCAGCTCACAAACAGTGCGATACAATACGGTTACCTCAAGTATACGGAGGAATTGCTTGGAAAAATACCAGTTGTTCACATAGAGGATATTTGCGAGGCACATATATTTTGTATGGAGAATTCTATATCTGGTCGATTCTTATGTGCAAACTCATACGTCTCATCTTCAGAAATTGCTAGTTATTACCAAGAACATTATCCACACTTCCATGTCAAGAAAGAGTAAGTAAATGATCTGTATTGGTGGATTTATTTTTTTAAGTACATTCTTTTTATGAGATTCAGATCAATAGTTCTAACGTAGCTTGGTATGATTTGGTTTGCCCGTTTTAGGTACTTGGAGGGGCCAAATAGAAAAATACAGTTGGATTTGTCAAAGCTAACTCAGAAGGGTTTCATTTACAAATATGACATCAAGATGATACTGGATGACAGCCTCAGTTGTGCGAGGAGAATGGGTGATCTCTAACGAATAACAATAGCTTAATTTTTTTTTTCTTGTTCTTTTCCTGTACTAAAGATCTGTGGAGGAAAAATCTATCTACACTCAATTTGTTTAAGGATCTTTTATCGACATAGATGTTGTTTGATGTTTGATTCTTTTCTTAGATTAATCTAGCACGTTAGTAAGTAGATAAACAGCATGAAAATAAATAATTAAGGACGGCGTTGTCCCCTGGCCGTTCTGTGCTTTTTATTTTCTCGCTTCATCAATCATGGTTGACTAAAGGTGCTATGTAGATGGTGGAGATTGAGGACGAAATCCACCCTCAACAAGATCCCTTTTTTTTTTATTGGGTTTTTGGAAGACGTTAGTATGCGTGCATGTTAGCTTTTATTGGGAGATAGCATTATTAAACACATTAAATGAACAATAAATTCTTGTTAGTTGTAATCTTTCCACACATTATGATCAGTCCATGTATGACAATTTGTGAGTTTTAAAGCTAGTCAAATGTGAGGGTGTAATTTGTTAAATCAAGATAAATAAATTGAATGATGGCAAAGGGACTTTAATTTTCAAGATTAATTTTCAATAGGAAATTATAGGAAAATGTTACACTGGTGACCATTCATTTTATAGTGCTGTACCATAAACAGGGTCAAAAGTAAGAGCAAATGCTGAAAAGTAATCTGTTAATTTATCCCAAGAATCCAAAATAATAATTTATACCTCATCCTGTGCAAGCATACGATTATTGATTGTCAGTATTGTTCTCTTAAAAGCGTAAATATTCGAAACTGTCTTTGTCCGCTACATCCACCCAAAAATTTTGTCACATTTGTCCATACAAGAAGGGTAACAAGGTGTACGAGTGATGAATTTGAGCACCTCTATAGATCCATCGCGACTAGCCGAGTTAGAATATGTGAGTGGCCTCACATCCCAACTCGGATAGTTGAGATTGATTGCATTTTTAGATAAATATAAACTATCATGTCAAAGCTTATGTTGAATGTGAAGAATGTTTTTTGGAATATTATTAGTGACCAGGTTGACATGGGCCTTTTTTTTTTAATCCTTTCCTAGGGTTTTTCATTTAACCATAACCACTCCTCCTTCGCTTCCGGTGTTATTACTTACCATTTTTCATATCGGATATCTTCATCTTCATCATTTGGTGCTGTTATTTCTTATCCTTTGATGAGTTTTTCACTTCAGATTGACGAGTTCTCTGACGGTCTAAGATTCGCTTTTTATGGACAGGGGTTTCTTTTACCACTGCTGTGAATCTGCATTTTGTTGAGGATGGATTCCGTTATGCTTCTTCACCGAAGACCTAATGCTGCAGATATATCCAAACAAGCTCCTGATTCACAAGCTAATCAAGTTTCACCTTGAATTTTTGCGAAAAAATGGAGTTCATTTGCATCAATATTGATGAGTACGAAGCCTATTAGCAATGGATTTCTATGTAAAAACATAATGATAGGCCGTCTAATTCAATTTTGAGGGAATTCACTTTTCATATTTCTTGATCTTAAAAACTTTTTAAGATTCATGGAGAATAATTTCTTTTGGTAGGAGTATTTTTAATATTCAATTTTACCTTAAAAATATAGAGATCATGCTTGGTTTGTTGGATGTCAGAATCTTAAGCCTGGTTTGATGCAACTGTCATATTGGTTTCTGTATGTCAACTAGAATTATTAGTTACCCATCATTGCTCAAATTTTGTGTCGTTTGAACAGTTTGGGATATAAAAGTTGATTTGGATAGATTTTGTAATGTGTATATATATGAAGCTCTATTTATTGTGCTCTTTATTAGTGAATTTTTCTCTTGTTTCTAGTTTATAGATATTATCCACGTTAAAATTCTTTGTGTTCTTCTTCTCCTCTTTTACTTTATTTTTTTATTATTTAATTTTTTTTAATTCAATTTCATTATTCAATCCTTTTTAGACGATTGTCGTTCCTACGCCCAAGCACCCTTCTAATCTCTCTTGATGATCACCACCTCATAATCTTTGCACCCCTGCACCCTACTTTCGATGCTTGCCATCCTTTGCACTCTTGCGCATTGACATTGTTGAAGACTATTTTTATATTTTATATAAATTAGAAAAACAAAAAAGAAAAAAAAGGAAAAATTTTATAGAATTTTTTATTTATATAGGTTCCTTTTATCATGTCCAAGATTGGAACTCTTTTTGGAGCTCTATCTTGTGGGGGCATATAGGAGGAAATAAATATTTATGTTTATTGAGTTATTCATTTATAATTATCTAGGTAAGATTTGAATTTATTCTAGGAATTATCTAGTTAGTTATTGAGTTTAGATTTTGAATTTATTTGAATTGTTAAAGTAGATTTGGATAGACTTTATAATGTGTATATATATATAGAGTCCTATTCATTTTGCTCTTTACTAATGAATCTTTCTCTTATTCTTAGTCTATAGACATTAGTACTTCCACATTAAAAATATTTGTATTCTTTTTCTCCTCTTTTATTTTATTCTTTCGTTAATTAAGTTCTTTAACCACCACCAACCAACTGTAAATTCCCTCATAGCCAGAAGTTGTCGATAAATTGAGAGAAAAAAAAAAAAACTCAAATGAGGAATCTTCTGACCTTTAAAGGTGCCGAGCAATCACTATGTGTAACGACCTGCCTTAGTAGGTAACCATGTAACTACTTAAATTTAATCTTTTAACCTTTAATTACTAATAGATACTTGGACTTAGTACTAAAATTTCAGAATAATTTTTTCTATAACTTAACATAAAAACTTTTCATATATTAACCTTCTTTTGTTTTCATAACTTTTACAAAAACAATTATATATATATGAGAGTTATTTGTCATAGTCTTACATATTAGAAATATATTACTACGTGCATAATTATATATTTAACAACATATTAATAACTTTTATAGAAAATCTGTGTAGTGGTATCCCACACCACCTTCGTTTGCTCATATCTTCATCTATAGTTGCCCTACAAGTAATATACTGCAGGTTATTTACTTACAGTACAAATATAACTGATAAGCTTTTGTTCAACAAGTACAAACATAAGCTCGCAAAATATTACATATATAGAATATTAAGCATGATCCATTTATAATGCTCCCATTATTCTAATTGTGGATTTCCTATGTTTTATTATGGTCTTATTATCTTGTTTAACATATGGGTCTTAGTGCACGTACTGAGCGTGCGAGATCAATGGGAGGTTAGGGTTCGCGTGGTCCCTAATAACACCAATATTAAAACTAGATTTGTGTAGAACATAATATAACATGAACATAATCCTTCAATAATTAGAGGTTGGTATGACACTCTTAACTTATCCTGTCTTAATCTTTTACTTTAGGTGAGTATGTAATATAATATTTATACTTAAAAGTCATACTCATAGTACTAAATCTAATGTTATGATAGTATTAATCATATCAGATGTACATGATTATATAACATGATATAATAAACATGGCATAATTATAAAACATGACAATTTCAATAACTATTGCATAATTGAAATCATGGTGTTATCATAAAAATAAGACATGTTTTTGAAAATATGCCATTCTAAAGATATGACTTTCTTGAAACTTAGCATATTTGAAAACACACTTCGTTTAAAAACACGATGCACGTAAAAACATAGTTCACTTGAAAATAGAGCATACTTGAAAATATAGCTCACTTTAAAACATGACATACATAGCATATCATATAAACATACTTTATTAGAAAATATTTAATATTTAAGTGAGGTTTGTGCTTACTTTATGCATAACTTTTCTACTTGTTTAGCTAATCGGTAGTCTAAATCTTACTACCTGAAATATATTTATAACGATTATTAATTTAATATCTCTATTGCATATAATTATATCTAAATTCCTTTTAACACAAAGGAAGTAAGAACTTGATCTAAAATAACTCTTTACTAGTTATGGTTATAAAGTTATGGTGTATTTTGAATAAATCTATAGAATTCTTTATAGAGAATTTAATTTCATTTACCTTTATATCAAAATTATAACTTTGACACTCATAAAAATCTACATTTTCCAAACATTTAGAATATTATTTTAAAACTACTTGATTTATTATTCCTTGGATAATAATTTTTTTTTTCCTAAATCCCTTTTTATAAAGGGAAAATCAAGATAAAGTTGTGGTAAAATTTGAAACTTAAAAGAAAATTGGATTTGAAAATTTTAATCCATTTTTTTTCTTAAACTTGTAGAATATTAATCTAACTTTGTTTTTTCTAATTTTGTTTCAAAATAATTATTTTGACACTCTACAATTTGAAATTTTATATCTTTTAAAATATAAAATACCTTTAAAAATTATTTAACTTAATTATAAATTATTTAAAAACCATGTTAAATCTTTAAAATCTTTTTTTTTCTCTCTCTCTCTTTTTTCTTTTTTTTTTTCTTTTAGGTGGCAAGGTGCTGTACCTTCACGCCTTGGCCCAGGCAAGGCGGTGGTCTACTGTTGCAGCCCAAGAGTCTAGCGTTGCAACGCCCAACCCTACTAGGTGCTATGCAATTTTTTTACAAAACTCTTCTTTTTAACAGTTTGTTTAGAAAAATCTTATATTTCAAACTATAAAGATTTTGACAAACATTTTCTTCACAAGAAATGTTTGTTTACACGTTGTCTAATTTTATCCATTAAAACTACTTTTTCTAAAAAATATAATATGTCGGTCTCCAACCATTTTTACTAGATGGTTGATAACACCTTACTAAAATTATGATTTTACATTTATAAAATCTTAGAATATAAATATACACCATAACTTATATTTCATAACTTTCTAAATTTGTTAATGGTTTTCTATTTCATAAAAACCCATTCTAATTTCCAAACTTTTACTATTCAAATTTTAAACTTTTTACATATTCCTACATAAACTCATTTTTATTGTTAAATCACCATTCATAAATTTATTCTAATATCTTAACACCATCAACATAAGCTTGAAATTTTTCTGAAAAACTATGAACACTCATTATTTCTACTTAAATTTCAACTCACTAAAAAATTATAAATTTAAAGAAAATTAACAAAAATTTTGACTAGAAAAGTACCTTAGTGATCAGTTTTTCCACTAAAATAGGAACTAGAACTCCTTGGAGTATGACTTTTATGGAGGCTTGAGGAACTTCCTTATAATTCTAGAATGCTAAAAGGTGTTTGAGGGGTTGAAAAATGGGAGAAAAATGAAAGAAAACTCAAGAGAATTTTTGAAGAACTTGAAGAAAACTAAAGAGAACTTTGAGAAACTAAAAAGATTTTTGAGAGAGCTAGAGAACTTTGAACTTGATGTGTGGACAATGGAGAGGGATGAATGTCTATTTATACATAGTTCAGCCATGATTAAAAACTCGTCTAGTAAGGCTTATATGACATAAGCTCTTGACATAAGCATGAAGTGGAAGAGGATTATTCAAACTTTATTTCTTATCACATCTATTTAATTAAAATAGTTTTTGATCGTAGCCATTAGATCAAAAACTCTATTTTTCTTATTTAAAATAATTAAAGATAATTCTTTGATATTATCTTTAATAGATAGTTTTTAGACTATTAATTAAGCTTAACAGTATTTTTCTTCATCTTCTATTAGTACAATTCCCAATATCCCATAATGTAAAAGTTAATCCATATTGCAAAAGTTGACCTATACCGCAAAAGTTTACCTATACTTAAAAAGTTATTCTACACTGACTTATACTGCAAAAGATTTACAATATAAGTTTTATCTGTATTAAAAACTTATCCTCATAGTTTATATACTGAAAAAGAAACTCAGTAAAATATCTTATCTGTATTCAATATTTATTCTCCAAGTTTCTATGCTAAAAAAGACAATTTATCTAAACTTTATCTATCAAAAAATTAGACAGTTTAATTTTTATCTGTTAAAAAATTAGATGTCAAATTCTGTCAAGAAAAAATTTTTAGACTGCTAATTCTAATACTGCTAAAATTATTGAAATACTACATTTTGTGATTTGACAACTTTTCTATACTTACTATCAATAGATGACTTTTTCACTTTTCACACTTTTATCAATTGGTCATTTTTTACTATTCACATTTTTTTAAATAGTATTATATGACTATGTTACAAAATAAATAATTGTCATATCATTAAATTTTATACTATACTTATATCATAAAGTTACTTTACTTTATTTAAAATATAACAACTTTATACCATGTGACATTAAATTATAAGATTAAATTTTTAATCTTATTGTAACACATATTATAAGGTAACATACTTTGTGAAATAAAATCTAAATTATCACATTATAAACTTTATAACTTTATGTTAAAAAAATTTAACTTAAGCTATAATTTATATGGGGAAATTTTGAAATTTACGTAAGTAATTCACTAAACTTTCCTTATAAAAATTTTGGGTATGAATGGAGAAAATGATTATCATAGTAAGAAGAAATCATGATAAAGATGATTGAGGCGGCGAACTTCGCATGGAGGAGAGATGAGTACAAGATAACGAAACAAGCTTGCAAATGGGAAGTCAATAACGAAACTAGGGAAGGGGGTGGCCACGGCCCTCCTGGCTTTTTTCCTTTCTTTTTTTTTTTTTTCTTTAGGGTTAATACAATGAGTTTCTTAATTTTAATATATGTGTAGGCCGTCCTGCCTTTTTTCTTTTTTTCTTTTAGTGTTAATACAATGAGTTTTTTTAATTTTAATATATGTGTATCAGTTAGCCTTGTCCCTTCTTAAATTAATAAATCTCTATATTTTATTGCACAAGTAATTTGAATTTTAAGAAATAAAACAGTTATATTAAATTTATAAACATTAGTGAGCCTAATGGCTTGATATAAAATCTAAATCTAAACCACAATTTTTATGACCCAATTATTTTAAAAAACTAGCCCTTAATATTATGTAAACTAAAAGCTTCCAAAGAAAGCCAAATCTTCACTTTCTCATTCCACCATTCCCAAACAAAATTTTCAAATACATAACAAATCTCACTTTCCCATTCATTTTCTTGGTTCGCCCTTTGCATGCATAATAAAGCTCACTCACCGAGAGTCGAGAGCCCATACCCATAGTTAGATAAACTTCACAAGCAAGACATGTCATTAGGAGAAAATTTTTACAATTCAATTTTTATTTTAATTTTTTTTCCTTCGATGCTCCAAATATGTAAGTTATATTTTATTGTTCACAAGGTGTTTACTTGAAATTTGAAAATTGCCTTCTTGATATTTGTATCTTGTTTTTTTAATTCGAACATATAGATTGTGAATTTGTGATTAAAACCCATTTGAAAGCGTATTGGTAACTAGTTATTCTAGGGGGTTTTCATTCGTTTTCAATTAGGTTTTGCCTTTTTTTTTTTTTTTTGTTCTATAGATTTTTATTTTGTTTTTCTTATTCATTTTAGTTTTGGTAAATTTTGTTTATTGGTCTTTATCTTCTGGATTTTGTTTTTGGCAAATAAACAAAAACTGTTACATATATATATATATGTTAGTATGATCTTGATTAAAAAAATTTTTGGCTCCCCTGCCAATAAATCCTGACTCCATTATTGATGGAAGTCATCACGAGTTGTGCTTGCCGTGGAGGAAATTGCTACTAGGTGGGCTGCCAAAAAGGGTTGGGTTGTGGATAGCTCACACATGTGGATTGGGATCATCGGGGAGGAGTTTGCCGTGGAGTAAGCTCACCGAGGATTGCGAGTTTATGTAGGTGGGTTGTCAAGGGGGTTTGAACTATTGCTACAAAAGATGTGTTGGAGGTGTTGAAATCAGGGACTTTGGCTACTAAGGTCGCTTAACATGTACGTAGAATAGATCAATAGTCAAAATTAAAGATCAAAATATCAATGACTGAGATTAATCTAAGTGTTTTAGTTACTGTAAAATAAAGTTTATTAGCTTTATAATGAAGAAAATTGTGTTTTTATTGATGTTAAATATATCAGTTATGGATTTTATAGTAAAATAGCTTTCAATAACCTTTGATGATATATCATATCAACAAAACCATTAAGTACTTTATGAACAGAGGTACCTAGACTGAAGGGGCATTTTGATTAGTTTTGTATAAAACTTGGGGCCTTTTGAATGGTCTTGCAAAATCAAGGGCATAATAAAACGGGTGTTCAAATTCAGGATTATTTATAAAATTAATCCTACAATTTAGTTACAGGGATTTCTTTAGAATAATAAAAAATATAAAAATTAATAATTTAAATTTAAAATTTATTTAGTAAGTATTTTATAAAAGAAGTGAGGAGAATACACAGAGGAATCGATTTGCATATTTTCAGTCTGTTTAGTTCGTATATTTTCTCTTAAAATGAAAATTTTTCTTGTTTTGAAATAAAATATCACTTAAAAAAAGAAAAAAAAGAAGAATGGTGTCTGGAGGTGAAATTTTATATAATTCTAAAGAATGTAAAATTTTTGAAATAACGTTTAGTTTAGATAGATATTAGAAAAAGTCATTTAAAAATTAGTTTTTTTTAACAAATCTGATAAAATATTATCACTATTTAATAAGCCCATAAGCCCATAAATTCTAGTACAGTTGCCCATAAGCCCTTTTTCTTACTAACACGAAAAGGCAATGAAATGATAGGTCCTTAAAAGTCAAAAGACGAATTGTGGATAACATTTTTCGACCTTCATAGCATGTGTCTTTCACTTTAGTGGATGAAAATGATGGATTCTGAAATATGTGGACACGAGACCATAAGCAATATGGACCATGGAAACCAAATAATGCAGTACACTTTTGGGTATTACTCAAATACCGTAGTAGTAATCTTTCAATCTGTGACTCCCTCTCCCTCTCTCTCTCTCTCTCTCTCTCTCTCTCTTATTCGCATCAATGGAATTATCTCCAGCTTGATGAATATGTCCTCCATGCATGTTGCAACTCCCCTGCTCCACGCCTAAGGCTTACAGGTTTTCTCGTCAATGCTTAATTTGGTTTCAATTTTTATTTTCTTCTTTTTAATCAACGTCATTTGAAATGAATTTCTGCTTTTCGTTTCACTTCCTCTCTTCATTTAATGACAGAAAAAAAAAAAGAAAAGCATAACAAAAAATATTCTAGAAGAGCACTATAGGATTGTCAAGTTTCTAAACATCACATCTAATTAATTTCTCTATGACCGCAATATTGTTTGATCAGTGCAAGTATTAATACACTATTTAGATGTTAATACAAAAAAATATTATTGATAAATTTTATATTAAAATCATCCGATTTTCGTGATGTTCTAATAAAAAAATTATAAGGCTGCTTTGAACGAGCCTCAGATAGTAGTCTATCCCGAAACACACACACAGACACATATATATAGGTATATATATATATATCTATAGAGAGAGAGAGAGAGAACATAAGACTAGTCCAAACCTCCGGAAAAATTTGTCACTTTGCACATTTGTACATGTCGCGAGCGTTATCTTTTTTGTTCCTGACTCTTCAATATTTTCAACGCAGAAACGTTGCTTCCTTAAATATCATTCAATCATAGAGCAGATAACTGTTGGACAATAAACACCAAAGCCTAGCCAAAGCCTGTGTCACAGGAGCCTCCGGCTACCTTGGTTCTTGGCTTGTCAAAAGGCTCTTAGAGAAAGGATATACCGTCCATACAACACTAAGAAATCTTGGTCTCTCTATCTATCTATCTTTTTATCTTATTTAGTGTAACTTATTTAGTGTAATGGTTGTTTCTGAATATTAAATTTAATTAAAATTATATAAAAATTAAAAAGTACATGAAATTTAACAGTTTATAATATAGAATCTAATTACTAAAAATAGATCATTAATAAAATATTCTTTATATCTGTTGTGGAAAACCTGAAAATAAATAAGAGATAAAAGTAAAAAAAATCGAACACTAGAGAATATACATGGTTTGGTCAAAAACGACCTACGTCCATGGGTAGGGAGAGAATTTTATTATCTGAGAAAAACTGATATAAAAAAGGCAGTGCTTATGAAATTACAGATTACATATTTATAAGCTAAACCGGTTTGGGCCGAAACCGGGTCAAATCCGTATCGCAGGGGCGAAGGCCCCCACACCCCCTCCAGGTCAGTGGTGGGCTCCGGGCTTGGGCCTATTGGCTCAAGCCCTCCACTTCCACGATAGATTTTATGAAAAATTCCGTTTTGATTCATGTTCTCAAAATATATCGGATCAGCTCACAATTCGGATCGGGCCAATAAATAATTCAAGTCAACAATATCCTACCGCAAAATGCTCACTACGTGTGATGTATGATCTGTTTGTTTGTTTTTTTTTTTTTTTGGGTAGTCAATTTACAAAATTATTGTCTTGTTATGGAAACTTTCAGGGGATCCATGTAAGGTAGGACTTTGCAAGAGCCTTCTGATGCAGAAACGAGAGTAAGATTGTCTGAAGCCGATATCTGTAATCCGAGTGAGCAATCCAAGGGTGTAATAACGTAGTTCACTTGGCCACCCCTGTCCTGCGCGACTTCAAGGAGGAAACTCAGGTCAAACCTTATTTTATACTTCATTTCTTTATAATGCAGTTTTCAACTTGATTTCAGTGAAAAAGAATGAAGCTGAACTTCCAATTCACAATATTTAGGAACTAGCTAGCCTATGTTTGAGACACCAAGGATGAAAAAATTAAAATTTGTTTTTGTTGCTGGCTCCCCTCAACAAAACAACTAATCAAATAAAGTCTAAACACGATAATTCTTGAAAGTACACCAATTAGACACCGTTACAACACGCCTCTTCTTCTTCTTCTTCATTTTTTTTAATGGAATTGAATAGACGTAGCAAGAGGAATTAAAAAGGGCACCTTTGGTTTGGGCTATAATCTATGGCGTCAGTTTTAATTTTGCTGTATTTTGTTTTTTAGCTTTTGTCATTCCATTCTGGATTTCCCGATAGGTGGTTAGTTCCTTTTAAGACCGTTTGAGGAGACTTCTGAAAACAGTTTTATTGTTGAGACTTTTAGGAATGAGATGAGTGTTAGAAATATAAGTTCGGGATAAAAACTTTTAGAAAAAAAAAAAGTTTTACATTTAATAGAAGAATAATTAGAAAAAAAAATATTAATTATACGAATTCTAGTGGATTATGTATCTTATTTTACTTTATTCCTGTAATTATAAAATGTTCTCTTATTTATATAAAATCATTTATTTAGCCTATTTTATCTACTTTCTTATATAAACTTATCAAAACTGTTATAAATTAAATAAATGTTTTAGACTACAAATCTTAATTATAAAACCAAATATTAATTTTTAATTAAAAAACATATTAAAAAAGTACTTTTTTGTTACACCTCTCTTCTCTCTCTCTTTGGTCCTTAACATCAAGGGGGATTAGGCTCAGAACTCGAAGAAACGTCAAATTGAAGAAATCGGAGGGGATCTCCCTTTCGCCGTCATCACTATTTGGTGATTGAAACTCTATTTGGCCAGCATTGAATCAACCTTATTTTAGAAGAAAGGCGACTAAGTTGTTCTTCCTATTTGTTGTTTTTGATTTCACATTTGTCGTCCGAGGAAAGTTGAAATATAGGGTTTCCGTTTTAGACGTGGTTGAATTAAATTCGTATTGGTCAATTCGCGTGAGAATGAATGTGAATGGGAATGGAGTGGTGGTCGGCAATGGCAGAATTGTGGAATTGAAGAGCAACTTCATTTGGAGGCACTATAGACATGAGACCGGAGACCATCAGTGTAGCTCCGTCCTCTCCCGAAACATCAAAGTCCCCGTTAATCTTGTGCTAATCTCTCTCTCTCTTCCCCCTCTTGTCTACACGCATGTCCCTTTATCAGTTTTTGAAGCCCTCACATCTGTGAATCAGCTTCAGTTTTGTCTCTGATCTATATATAAATATATAAAGGAAATATATTAATATTGTTCTTTTGATTTTTAATCTTTCTTGTGAATGATTTCCATTTGATTGGAATTGTTAGGCTTATTTTCAATGAATTCTCCTTATTTGGAGGAAGCATTTGATCTTGATCTATGATTTTCACAGAAATTTCTTGATCTGGAAAAGTAATTCTCTTTATTTATTTTCTACATTTTCCTCTTTAATTTTTCAAGTTTTTTTTTTTTTTAAAAAGAAACCCAAGGATTATACTTTTGAGAACTCAGAAGAAAGCTCAAAATTAGCAAGATAATAAAATTATGATTTTTTAGCTCTCAGAAAAAATAAGGTCTAATCTAACAATTATTTACCAATACAAACATTTTTATTAAAACACCTTTTATTATCACATTTAAAATTTTCAAATTAACATTTTTTGTTAGACTTAAACATAAAAGTAGACTGAGAGGGTAAAAGAAACGGTCTTATATAAATAAGAGAGTAGGTGAATAGTTTTATAATTACAGGGATAAAGTGAAATAAGACATATAGTTTAGGGAGCATTCGTGTGATTAATCCTAGAAAAAAAGATATTTTGAGATATGTATTTTATTGATTTTTATATAAAAAAACTGTAAAATAATAAATTTTTGGAAAAGACTTTTGGAAACCAAAAGTCCTCGAGGCCTTATACGTCTAATATGAAGACCAGTGTATGTCGACAAATCATCCCAAAGATTTTTTTTAGCCAAAAAAAAAAAAAAGAGATAAATAAATAAATAGATGTAAGCTTATGCTTGGGACTTGTTAAAGCTTTAATTTGGATAGAGGTATATGCCATTTTGAGACTCGAAAATTCAGTTTAGAAACACTCGTATGGCTTGGATCTTTTATTTTTTGCGCTTAATCATGAGATGTGGATTCAACGACTTCACACATGCTGGACCTTTTGGATCTTTTAGTTCCTTAGAGTGATAATTCTCTTACGATAACTCTCTCTCTCTCTCTCTCTCTCTCTATTCTCTTTAATTTTCTTCCCTTGTCTATACATTTTTGTTTAGCCGCCTAATCGCTCACCAAAAAAAAAACTCATGTTATAAATTAGTATACTTTGACTACTACTCATTAGTTATGAGGGAGGACTTTCTCTAGTTTTTGTAACCTTATATTGTTTTTGTTTTCATTTACATTCTATTTTGTTTGCTTTATTTATTTATTTTTTTTTTGGAGGAATTAGTAGATAGACATTTTTTGAAAACTTTTATTTAAAAAAAATGACATAACCTATTTTATTTGGAAAAACCATTCATGATCGTTAAAATATTGCTTCAGTATCCATTAATAACTAATTAACTATAATCACTTATTAAATGACTAGTAAAAACACGTATTTGTATTGGTCAATTAATGACTGACCATCTATCAAGTATTTAATCCCTATTTAAAAAAATGCTTATTTTCTTAATTTTTCAAAACTTTGGATATTAATAAAAAATGTTAAAAAAAATGTTATAAAGAATGTCATTTTCCCACATATATCTCTATTTTTTTTAAGAACATTTTTGGATGGCAATTCATTCGTGAATACAGGATATATAAAGAATTAAAAGGAAAGAAATTAATCTTTTGTAAAATAATAAATATTGGAAAGGGTCATAGGGGTTAAACTTGATAGAACCTATAATTAATACAAGAAAAAAAAACGTATATCAATTAGGTTATTTATTTCTTGTGTTAAGATAATTCTAGTACTTTAATAATTAAATATTTATCCGATGTTTTTATTAATACATATATGTATATATATATCTGTGTATAAGGCAAGTACAAATGAAACTTATAAGGGTGGTTCTACACACACTCCTCTTGACTCTACATACACTCTTATTAGTTAAATTTTTTAATTACAGGGATATCCTCAAACAAATAACATAAAAGAATAACTATTATAAACTTTATTATACAATTACAAAATAAAAAAAGAAACTCAATTATATATATATATATTTTCCACACACACCTACATATTAATGGTGCGTTTGGGTAACGCATTGTATTCGTACTACATTTAAATATAATGCATTGAATGCAATATATGTTTGGATAAAAAGTATTTGTATTGCATTTAAACGTAATATTTGTTTAGATGAAAAGTATTTGAATTATATTGTATGTGATGTGAAGGTTTGTTTAGATGAAAAGTATTTGAATTGTATTGTATATGATATGATTAATAAAAGTAGAGAGGGAAAAGAGAGTATGTGATGTGCTTGGTAAAAGAAGTAGAAAAAGTGAAATAGTAAATAGTGATTATATTATATTCAAATAGTAATATGATTGATATTTGAATGTAATATTTTTATATTTAAATGAAAATTACATTGTATTTAAACGTAATACGAATATAATATGATAAATAAATCAGACATAAATCTCCAAATAAATCACGCATAAGCATTATTATTTTAAAACCTATAACAAAATCTTAATTTTCACCCTAATTTTACTTTTGCACAAAAAAAAAAACTTTATTAGTTGCTTTCTAATGTATATTTTTTTAAACAAAGTTGCTTTTAATTTAATTACTTGTTGATTTATCAAGTTTTTTTTTTGTTTCATAATATTGTCCATGATTTTACATTGCTTTATTTTTTCATTGTATTTTTTTTCTTTTGTATTGTTGGCTTCCTTTATTCTTGTTGGCTTCATAATAGTGTGGTTATTAGTTATTTACATATAATATAGATGAATTTCTTTTTCTTGCAAAATATTTTATTTAACCTATAAATAAAGTAAGCGTTTTTTAATTTTAATGTATTCAAAATAGAGTATTCTTTGTAGATATTCAGAGGTAATAATTAAAAAAAAAGTAGGTGTGAAAATAAATTTTAAGTGGTGAAGTATTTTTTATTTTATATAAATAATTAGGAATATTTTTGGAATTTATAGGGATATATAATAAGTAAATTTAATCATTTTAAATTTAATAGAGTTATGTGTTTAAAAGAAGGTGTGAAGAGTTAAAAAGAGATGTGGTAACGGAACCATCCAACTTATAATATTAAATAAAACTTTTCTTTGGAATTAGCTCTGTAAACTTCCAGTTATTTTCTCTCTAGACATATTAATAGCAATAAAAATCTTTTTTTTTTTTCCCTCTTTATCAAAATCCTGATTAAGCTTTCCACATAGGTACCAACAGAGAAATTATTGATGGGAAGCAAGAGAAGAGAAATAGACAATGCGATGGAGAAGAATATCAATGACTGCAAAGTATGTGTTACTGGAGGTGCCGGCTACATTGGCTCTTGGCTCGTCAAAAAGCTTTTAGACAAAGGATACACTGTCCATGCAACTCTTAGAAACTTGGGTACTCCTCCCTCAAATATCTCTTTTAATATCTTCTTGAAGTATAATATTTTATTGCGATTTGACGAGAAAATTAATATTCTACTCGCAGATGATCTGTTTAAGGTAAACCTTCTGAAGAGCTTCCCCGGTGCAGAGACAAGATTAGTGTTGTTCAAAGCCGACATGTACAAACCGGATGAGTTTGAGAATGCAATTCGTGGTTGTGAATTTGTATTCCATGTTGCCACTCCCTTAGAGCATAGCCCCGGCTTTCAGGTTTGCCTACTAATTGTTTTATAAAATGGTCAGAAGTAACGAATATATTTGAACTCCTTTCTTTTTTTTTTTTTTGTTTTTTGTTTTTTGTAATTAAACACATGATTAAATGTTCCATAAAACGTATCAAAGCAGTTTTTTTTTTTTTTTTCGTTTCGTACATCGTGTGACAATATTGAATTAAAATCAGTACAAGAGCACGAGTGAAGCTGCTGTTGCCAGTGTGAGAAGCATAGCAACATCGTGCGCAAGATCAGGAACCGTGAAGCGCCTGATCTACACTGCGTCCGTGTTTGCTTCGTCTCCTCTGAAAGACGACGGGAGTGGTTACAAGGACTTTGTGGACGAAACTTGTTGGTCCCCTTCAGGTCTTTCAATCCCTTACAGTAATGACTTTTTGAAGGTATATACAATAATTTCATTGCTTAATTGATATAAAAATTTTATGTCAAATGTGTTCAAAAGTTCACATTAAATAGGCATATCAAGATTCAAAGATCGCGGCGGAGAAGGAAATATTGAGATTTGGGGAAAAAAATGGAGGTGAATTGGAGGTTGTAACGCTTGCGCTTGGTCTTGTTGGAGGTGATACACTCCTACCCTACATCCCTGATTCCATGGCAATAATTATTTCTCAGCTCAAAGACAGCCCAATACAATACAATATGTTGAAGTTTTTGGAGGAATTGTTGGGGAAAGTGCCATTAATCCACATTGATGATGTCTGCGAAGCCCATATATTCTCCATGGAGAATCCTTCCATCCAAGGTAGAGTCTTAGCTGCAAGCTGCTATGTCTCATCTGCAGAAATTGCCGCTTACTTTCAACTGCACTATCCTCAGTTTCACTGGAAGCAAGAGTAAGCAACTGATATCCTTTTTTCTTTTTTCTTTTTACATTCCCCCCTTGATTTGCAATCTATTATATAAGTTTGTTTTATCATTCAACAATTTGATAAGACAATTTTATAATGAACGCTGACAGAAGTAAAAAACACACAAACCACAAGATGAACAACCACGAAGGCTTTCTAGAGGAGTAACACAGTGGTACATCATCGACATGGTCCAGTTATGAGTTTTGTTGTTAACTCCACTTGAAGGTCCTTAGAGTTGATCTGTCCATGAATTATGTGTATTTTTTTGCATCTATATATATATATATATAAACTATTGAAGTGAATCCAACATTAACAAGGAATGAGGCTTATAAGTCTTTTTTTATACAGTAATTGTCGAGGCAGGATCACTAAGTGATGGTCTCATCGACAATTTGCTCACTACCATGAATACTTTTGCTTCTTAACTTAGAATATTTTTCAAACATGACTAGAAGAATATCTCAAGTTCCTCTACCAAGACATTTTTTTAACCCAAAAAAAAAAAAAAGGAACAAGACAATTGGAATTAATTGGGTCTATTCGTTTTAGGTACTTGGATGGGCCTAAGAGACCGATAAAGTGGGCTTCCACAAAGCTCATTGAAAAGGGTTTTGTGTACAAACATGATTTCAAGGCAATATTGGATGGTAGCGTAAGTTGTGCCACAAGGATGGGTGATCTCGCGCGATAAACCAGGCGTCTTTCTTGCACACTCTCTTGTTGGAAGCAAAATACAATTGTGTGACCATCGTCGTATACTAGGTTCTATTGTATTGTGTTATGTGTGCCATTTTATGCATGTAGTGTTGTTACATGTCTAGAATATTTTGGGCTTTTCAGCTGTTCAAAAGAATGTAATTTAAATATTAAAACTCGATCTTGAAATTGTTTTGACAAGGTTCTGGTAATTATACTGTCATATCTTTGTTATATGAATGTCTCTTTGGATCTTCTACGGGTTAGGGAAAGGATTTCATCGCATAATACCAAAAATTATTCTTCGGGTTTTTGAGCTGGTTAGCCTCCATATAAGTTTTTCTTTCGAAAAACGAAAAAAAGAAAAAGAAAAAGTGAGCAAATTAATTATAATTGATGAGTACGTTGTTGCTTTCCTTGGTGTACTCTTTTTTATTTTTCTTTCTTTCTTTCTTTTTTTCTTCGTTTGCAATTAGTATCTCCTCTGTTATGGGTTTGACCACTTAACAGTGACCACTCTATGCTTGTTATAATGAAAATTGATTCCAGACAATTGATCAAATATATGTATTGAAAAAAAAGACGTTGGTGTGAATTTTTTTTTTTCTATATGTATATTTTTTGCAGATAGTACTATATATTTCTATGTCGTTACCCTGCATAATATTAGAAGGATAAGCGATATATATATATGTGTGTGTGTGAAAAGTCTTGTATGGATGAGCAAGACAATTGTAATTTTTCATTTAAAATCATATAATAGCTAATTGATTTATATTTAATTTTCTATTTAGAATCTTCTTATACAGTACTATTTAGATATTAATGTAAAAAGTACATATCACTAATAAATTTTATATTAAAATCATCCAATTATTATGATATTATAAAAACAATTATAAAGTTGTTTTAGAAGATTTTCGAAAAGTAGTCTATCCCTATATATATATATATGTATACACAAACACGCACACGCACACACACACACACATATATATATGTAGGGAATATGATATTAGTCCAAACCCCCGGAAAAATTTGTCACGTTGCACATTTGTACATGTTACAAGCCTAACCTTTTTCGTGCCTGACTCTTCAATATTTTCAACGCAAAAGCGTTGCTTCCTTAAGTATCATTTAATCATAGGGCAGATAACTGTTGGAAAATAAAAGGTTAATCTAGCCAGAAAATGGAGATAAACACCAAAGTTTGTGTCACAGGAGCCTCCGGCTACCCTGGTTCTTAGCTTGTCCAGAGGCTCTTAGAGAAAGGATATACCGTTCATGCGACACTAAGAGCCCGTTTAAAGGGAATTTTGAAGACCCTTTTTTTTATTAGAGAAAGTAAGTTTCAAAAAATATGTTTGGGAAAAAAACTATTTAGAGTGAAAAAGTATAAAATCTTAAAAATTTATTTAAAAATAATTATCAATATGGATCTTATTCTGTTTCTCTTAAAATTCTATGCAGTTTTTAAAAAAAAATCATCACGTTTAGACTTATATATGCAAAATTATGAACTTTTAAAGTTTGAAATTTACTGTACAATTTTGGAGATGTGAATAATAAAAGTGATTATAAGATAAAAAAAAGATAACAAAGAATCACAAAAATTAAGTGTAGAGACTCTTCTTCAAACGAGCCCTAAGAAATCTTGATGTATATATACATATATATATATATCTCACTCATTGCAATGTATGTTTATAAACATTAAATCCAATCAAAATCACATAAAAATTAAAAAGTATACAAAATCTGATGATTCAAAATAAAGCATTTCATAGGGTATTCTTTATATTCTACCATAAAATTCTCACTACGTGTGATGTATGATCTGTTTTTTTTTTTTTTTTTTCCCCCGGTAGTCAATTTACAAAATCATTGTCTTGTTATGGAAACTTTCGGGGGATCTATGTAAGGTAAGACTTCTCAAGAGCCTTCCTGATGCAGAAACGAGATTAAGATTGTTTGAAGCGAATATCTGCAATCCGAGTGAGCAATCCAAGGGTGTAAGAACGTCGTTCACTTGGCCGCCCATGTCCTGCGCGACTTAAAGGAGGAAACTCAGGTCAAACCTTATTTTATACTTCATTTATTTATAATGCAGTTTTCAATTTGATTTTTAGTGAAACAGAATGAAGCTGAACTTCCAATTTCGCAATATTTAGGAACTAGCTAGCCTATGTTTGAGACACCAAGGATGACAAAATTAAAATATGTTTTTGTTGCTGGCTCCTCTCCACAAAACAACTGATCAAGTATAGTCTAGACACTGTAATTTTTAAAAGTACACCAATTAGACAATGTTACAACACGCCTCTTCTTCTTCTTCTTTTAATGGAATTGAATAGATAGCAAGAAGAATTAAAAAGGATACCTTTGGTTTGGGCTACAATCTATGGCGTCAGTTTTCGGTTTGCAGTTTTTTTGTTTTTTAGCTTTTGTTATTCCATTCTAGATTTTCCGATGGACAATTAGTATTTTTTAGAGTGTATTTGAGAAGAATTTTGAAAACGGAGTTTTACTATTGAGACTTTTAAATTGAAAAGAGTTTTAGATATGTAAATTTGGGATAAAAATTAAAAAAAAAATTGTTTTAGAGTTTTGTGTTTAATTGAAGAATAATTAGAAAAACAATGATTAATTATATAAATTCCCTTTAATTATATGATGTATTTCACTTCATCTCCTATAATTGTAAAATCGTTTAACTGTGTCTCCTTATTTGTGTAAAACTATTTATTTTGTCATTTCTGTCTGTTTTTATTTATAAACTCAATAGAATTGTTGATGTGATACTCTATTATAGATTAAATAAATTTTTTAGACAACAAATACGGATTATAAAACCAAATATTAATTTTAATTAAAAAACAAATTAAAAAAAAATTCTCTCACTCCTCTTCTCTCTCTAGTCCTCAACGTCAAAGAAGGTCAGGATCAGAACTCGGAGAAATATCAAATTGGAAAAATCGAAGGGGATCTCCCATTCACTGTCGTCATCGTCTGGTAATCGGAGCTCCGTTTGGCCACCGTTGAGTTGACCTTATTTTAGAACAAAGGTGACTAGGTTGCTCTTCTAATTTGTCGTTCTTGATCTCACAATCATCCTCGGAGGAAAGCTAAAATATAGGGTTGGCGTTTAAGATTTTGGTTGAATTGGATTCGTATTGGTCAATTTGTGTGAGAATGAATGTGAATGGGAATTGAGTGGTGGTTGGCGATGCTGGAATTGGGGGAAAAGTGACTCCATTCGGAGGCATCATAGGCATGAGAACGGAGACAATCAGTGCAGCTCCGTCCTCTCCCAACACATCAGAGTCCCAGTTAATCTCATACTAATCTCTCTCTCTCCTCTTGTCTGTGCGCATGTCTATTTATCAGTCTCTATAGCCCTCGTATCTGTGAATTAGCTTCAGCTTCGTCTCTTATATATATATATATATATATAAAGGAAAAGTGTTTATATTGTTCTTTTGATTTTAATCTTTCTTGTGAATGATTTCCGTTTGATTTGGAATTGTTAGGCTTAGTCCTCCCAAACACTTAATTGCAAACCAAACGTTGTTCCACTATCTGAAAGTTTCCAAAAGTCCTCCCAAACACCCAATTGCAAACCGAACGTTGTTCCACCATCTGGAAAGTGCTCCGAAACATGGCCTTAGTTTATTTTGGCACTGTTCAAAAATTTATTATTAATAAAATGTTGGTATGGAAAAATAATGGGGTGCTAGGATGTGCCAACTTAAAGATGCACCTTTCGATTCCTTTCACCAATAACCTTATGGGAAAAAAAAGGATTCGTTGAGCATCCGAGAGCTTGGTATGGATGCAAGCGCGCTTGTTTCCCATGCAAGAAGAAGACTTTAGAGAAAGCAATTGATCTCTGCTTTAAATTGATCTTTGTCACAAAAAATAAAATAAAATAAAATAAAATAAAATAAAAAGAAGACTCTT
This sequence comes from Antiaris toxicaria, assembly GCA_035233585.1. Taxonomy (NCBI): domain Eukaryota; kingdom Viridiplantae; phylum Streptophyta; class Magnoliopsida; order Rosales; family Moraceae; genus Antiaris; species Antiaris toxicaria. Next base: position 13,959,679 of record CP141161.1, read on the forward strand.
GCAAGAAAACTGTCAAAGCATGGCGTCACATAATATTTATTTATTTCTTTCTTTCTTTTAGGACACTAATTATATTTTTAAGTTACTAATTGTCATCCATGATTATACCTATTGGTATTTACAATGATACTGGCTAAAAAATGGTCACTAGTTGGTTACTATCTAGTATCCACCATTATACCAACTGGTAAATTCCTCCTCCGACAAGATATCAGAATGGGTAACCACCTCCGTCAATAGGATACTAATTGGTTATTGATACACCTTGGTAAACAGATAATAACTGGTTAATGACAAATAACCACCTCTACGGGTAGGATACTGGCTAGTTACTAACCGATAACTGTCGAATACATATGATTTTCCTAATTTTATAACCAAATTATTAAAAAACACAAAATATTTATTTATTTCTTTGTTTTAGGACACTAATCATATTTTTAAGTTACTAATTGGTATCCATGATGATATCTACTTGTATTTACGATGATACCGGCTAGCAGATAATCACTAGTTGGTTACCATCTAGTATCCACTGTTATTCCAACCGGTAACTACTGCTGCCAATTGTAAACACCTCCTCCGACAAGATTTCAGATGGTTACCAATGGATAACCACCTCCATCAACAGGATACTAATTGGTTACCTATTGGTAACCACCTCGGTAGACGGATAACTGTTTAATGACAAAGAGCCACCTCAACGGGTAGGATACTGGCCAGTTACTAACCGGTAACGGCCGAATCCACAGTATTTTTCGGATTTTATCACTTGATAACTAAAAAAACACAAAAACCACCCATCACCACAAACACATATACAAAATGAATAAAATAGTCCACAAAAGAAAAAAAAGAAGAGAAAAGAAACAGATCTGATCTCCTCTGCAAGGCCACGGCTCACACTCGGAGGAATGGAGATTTAAGCATGCAAGCCAAGCCAAATCCTCTTTTGTAGGGCCACTGGATTTCTGAGCAAGTTCGACGGCGAGGAGATCTCACGCTGTGATGGTGGTCCACTTGTCGCCTCGCAGCTATCATAGATCGGACGGCAGGCAAAATCCTCGCGGTTGTCGTGGATCCTCATGAGCAAAATTGCACCTGTTAGAGATTAGATCGCTCCCACGAATTCAGCTCTAATCGTAGCTTCGATCGACGATGAACGTCTTCTTCTGGTGAGGTGGAGGTGACGACTGCTATGGAAGGAAATCGACAGCATTCAGAGTTGTCTCAACTCAAATCGCAGCTTTGATCACGACTTACGTCTCTTAAATCAACTCAACGACTTAGTGGTTGCGATCAGGAAGGATCTTATCGACTGAATGTCGCAGTGTGGTTGAGATCTTCTTCGCGGCTGAATGAAGACGGTGGCTTCTTCCGGTGAGGTGGAGGCCATGCTTGCGCCTGCGGAGAGAATAGAAAGGCAGTCGACAGAGAGAGAAATCAGTTTGACTATGGAGGAAGAAAACAGAGAAGGTAAAGGAGTCATGGGTTATGACAAGGCCGTTTTGGTGTAACGGCCTAAATTGTATATGAGTTGAGTTCGAAATGAAATTAACATTTTGAGTTTAAACTAATTGACTTAATTATATTTTTTTTTTTAATTTTTTTAAAAAAGACAAAATTAAAATCAAAATTTTAAATTTGAAACCTTGGAACAAATAAGTCCTATATGTTTTAATTTATTACATCATTGATGATATCATTATGATTTTTTTTTTGTTATAGTTTATAAGTTATGAAAAAAAATTAAGCCATTGTGAGAGCACATGTCTCTATTGGAAAAAGTTCAAAAATTTTTTTATATAAATATTTTAATAGTTTCCAAATTTATGAAATTTTAAAATCTATTTGTACTTTCACTAACTCATTTAGGTTTCATTTTCACGTTTTTTTTTTCAAAATTTTTTTGAAATAATGATCCCTACCACTAACTACAAATACACAATAATTTTTTTTTATTTTTTTAAAATTAATAACTAATTTCAGTTTCTTTTTTTTTAATTCAAAACGGCAACACTAGGATATTACATTTGTTAGATTTTTTTTTCTTCCCACCTTTGTGTCCCCATCGAACTCAAAGTCTGGCTCTGTTCCTAATGATGATCAAAGAATATGGACACTTTGAATTGGATTTGTGTACCACAGTAGGGCTTAATCTTAAAAAAAAAAAAAAAATTCCCAAGTTACCATTGATTCCATTTTCTTTTTCCAACACCTTCAATCATAACTTCACTTATTTGATTCCAAAATTGTGGTTCTAAGACATATTTTTTGAATCTAAAAAAAAAAGATAAAAGAAATAATGAACCAAAAGGGATTATAAGTTTTTCAAATCCAAAAGGCACACTTTTCATGGGAAGATTGCAGGAAGCCAAGTTGAGAGATAGAGTCCAAAGACACAATTATGTAAGTCGCTTTCTTAATTACTTATTCATGCTTTTAACTTTGCTTATGAACACTTAAATTTGAATACTAAAAACTTCAGGATAATTATTTTTAACTTTAATATAATCATAACATACAATACCTATAATCTTTGTCCTACTATATAAATACCACTATGATCAAAAAATAGTGTGTAACATATTCTTCTACGTTATATATCTCATACCGTAAAATGTATAACAATTCCCAAATGTAATTATAATAACATTTCAAAGTATAATCGTTATTATCTGTGCAGTAGTATTCTACACCATCTTCACCTTTGTTTATCCTCTGCAATTCCTTTCATCACTTATACTGGAGGTTTCTTACCTACATTGTGAATATATCTTAGGAGTTTTCATTGAAAAAGTACAAACATATTCTCACAAGAAAAAATAAGGATGCATGATCCAATTATGTTTTATTATGGAAAAAAAAGGTGATCCGATTATACTCATTTATGGATCCATTTATTTTCCATTATGAACTTATTATTTTGCTTAATTGTAAGCCCCTATGTGTGCATACTGGATGAGTGCAATCCACAACCGCAAGGTCCCTAACAAATTCGAGAATCATAAAAATATACTTAATCGTCACCCTATAAAGAGGTTGGCACAGTACTTATTTATCTTGAATTAATCTTAGTCTTTGCTAAACTAAATTTAAGTATGCCTATCATTATACCCCTACATAAAGTCTTATTCAAGGACTTGGTCCAAGACTAAAGTTTTTAAGTTATGATCTTATTAGTCATGATGCATATGTTATAACATGATATGGCATAGAGATCTATGATATAAATTTAAAATCATGGTATTTATGTAAAGTATGGTGTTTACATATACATGTCATAACATTAAAAAAGTGTGGTATACACATAAAAGTAGCATACTTATGAATCGTGACATAAGCATATATATGACAAAATATGAAAGTGTGGCATATTTGTAATTGTGGCACAACATAACATAACATGGCATCATGTGAACATGACATGATCTTAAATATAGTAATCATATAAGCATGACGTACTTATAAACACAACATGACATTCTTGTAAACATAATATCACACCTAACATAGCATGTGCATAAATTATATACTTTCAAAGTAATAAAATCGTCATAGTATAGAAAAGGTTTGTACTTACCTTATTAACAAGGTTTTCTACTCTTAGACTATGGATGACATCTACTACCAGAACATATATCATTATTAGTATTTATAATCCAACAAGTAAAATTTTGTGCATATATATCAACGAAAATTCTAAGTTTAATTCATTAATTTAGTTATAACTTAAATTTTCTATTATAAGTTCACAATAGAAAATTTAACTAAAGCTTGTTAATAAATTTTCTCTTGATCATCTTCTTAACACAACCTAATTGTACAAATCTTGATCATTAGGTTATGGTATATGTTTAATCATACTTTGATTTTGAAAATTATTTTGGGCTTGCCGGGTAGAGTTTAGACCTAAAAAGCCCAATTCTATTTTTTGGATGACCTTTTCAAGGAAACAAAATTTTCTCTCAAGGCCCAATAGGTCCATAACATAATATAAATATATATATTTTTAATGCTATGTTAGTTTGAGAGTTCTATTTTTAAAAAAATAAAAATCTTTTATTTTAAAACATAGATTTTCTTAAATTTTTGAACTTGAATATCTAAAATTTTTTTATTTTTGAAAAATAAAAAAAAAAGCTCTTCAGAAAAAAAAAAAAGTTTTTACCCATCTAAACAACTTTTCACTTTAAAAAAAAAATCCAAACAATTTTTTATTTTTCAATTCTAAAAATTTTTTATTTTTTAAAAATAAACCTTCCATCCAAGTATATAATAAATTACTTTGATCACTGATTTTGAGAATGATTAATTTTATAATTATTATTTAGCACTCGAGTGCTAGAAAACTTCTGCCGTTATTGATAAAAGAATATCAAGTTGTAAAATAACGTATGAACATTTCTTTTGATCATCAGGACATTAGATCCCATATTCTTTTAATGTTTTAAAACCATTAGAAAACTTTTTTGATTGTTTACATATGCAACAGTTTTTATTCAAAAAATTATAGCTTAAAATCTGTTGAGAATTTGAAAAAATTTACTTTACAAAAAACGTTTATTTTTAAAAAACCTAAAACTTCCATTTTTGGCTTAAAGACTGTTTTAGCTGGTAAGGGGCTCATTTAATAAAAAAAATCCGTTGCTCGTTACAGAAAAATTGCTTCGGCAGTTTTCAGAATAATGCTTGAAACATCATCTTAGATTCAAGATTGCACGATAGAGTCTTCTGCAAATGTATATATCTAACTATTGTCTGTTGATTGTAAAGTCGAGATCTACCTCTAAATGGTTAAAAACACAGCAGGAAATCAAAACAGAAAAACTTTCCACTCTTCTTACCAAAAAAAAAAAAACTGTTAGTGCTATGGGTTTTCCCCCACTGTTTTGGGCAGGTTTTAAACTCATTTTTGGAGCATGAAAAATTGTCTAATGCACCACAACATCTAATGATTTAGTTAACCTTATTTGCTTGGTGATATAACGTGCTAAAAGTCTTTATAAACTAAACTTTTTCATGAACAAAATCATGACTTCGGATCATTGATTTTGTTTATGTCCTACTCCTGTTTAACAACTTATTGCATGCCATTTCTAGATTATTTATCATCTTCAATGGTCTAATCACATACACACATAATCATGAACATAATAATAAAATTATTACGTAACACATAGCCATAACAAAGAACAAATCACAGAATTAACCATGAGTTAGAGTTTTTACCTTAGTGTGGAAACTTGGTTAACTTCTAAAATTATTACAAAAGCTATAACACAAAAACAGAACTTTCTGTTATTATTAACTACAAAAATCCGTAGGTTTAGAGGGAGAAAAACACAAGGAAAGTCAAGATTTCTCCCTCAAAAGAGTATTCTTGTCTTGATCCAAGCTTAAACCATCTTGGGGCTAGATTTTGTGAGGAGGTTTTGAAGAAATTTTGAGCTTTTAGAAGGCTTAAGTGGTTGTTAGGGTGGTGAGAAAAAGAGAAGGAAATTGTGAGAAAGTAGAGAAAATTTTTCTTATTGGTGGAAAAATGACTAAAGGTTAAATACTCTTGGTAAGTATGGCCTACTTATAGGCATTGGCTTAACGGCAATTAGTTGATTGTACTAATTGTTGTCTAGACAGACTTAATATCACGATCAAGGCTTAATCAAGCTTACTAGGCTTAACACAAATTCAAACCTACGTCCAAGAATCAAGTGATTAAAACATGGTTAAACTAGGTTGTCAATCCATCACATTACGCCTCATGGAATTTTTTCCTAGCCCCAGTTATGCGCCCATTAGGAAGAGATGAGGCCAAAATTTTGCTTATCTCATCCTATAATCTATTTTCTATTCTCTTCCCAAGCTCCAAAATCCTATTTTCTCTTTAAATTAAGAAAATGAATATTTTTCCTTAATATTATCCTAAATAGATAAATTCTTGATCTGCTTACCGAACATAACAATATTTTTCTCTTATCTACCACTAGCTCAAATTCCAAGGTCTTATAATGTTAAAAAGTTAAGCAATATTAATTTTTATTTTAATTAAGACTTGGCCTCCAAGTTTTATTGCTGATAAAGTAGATAAGTAAAAATCTAACCAGTGATCAAAACTTTAATCTCTAAGTTTCCATACTACTTAAGGTAGTTTGTTTAATTTTTATCTGTTTAAAAGTTAGATAGTCCAGAACTTGATCTATCTAGAAGCTTCATGTTCAAGTTTTGGTACTGCATATTTATATCCAATGTAATCTAATTTGTGTTGATCATAAAACTGTTAATTTCTCATTTATCATACTGTTCTAGTTGATGGATTACTATGATTTGTCATTATACCATGACTTGTATCAATTAGTCACTTTTTCTTTTATTTTTTGAATAAAAGTTAATGACCTTACATCATGTGACATAGATTTAATTTGTCACAAAGCATATTCTTTTTTTTTTATCATATCTTATATCATTTAGTCACTTTAATTCTTATTTTTAATAAAAATATCGTGGCTTTATAATATGTGACATATTATTAAATTGATTGAAATATTTCTATTTTATGAATTTAGGTTATAAATATAACTTAAACTTTAATACATAAAGATTTTGATAAATTTTATGATTAATTCACTAAAATCTTTATACAAAAATTTGGTAATTACAGAGAGTGATGCTGAGAGGAAGCGCAAGAGGACCAAATACGACCAACCAATACCGGCGAAACCACCTTGGGCCTAGTCGTTCACCCACCCCCTCAGCCCCCCGACAAAGAAAAAAAATTAAGTTGCATTTTCTCACCTTCTTTTAGTGTTTCGATTATTAAAGCAAAAAAATCAACTTCAAGTTCTTCATCAATTCACTATTTTTGTAGGCTTAAAACTTAATAATAATAATAATAATAATAATAATAATAATAATAATAAAACCCCACTTAAAAATATAGATTTCAAATCATCTTACTCCTTATTAAAAAAAAAAAGAGTGAGAAAATAAGAAAAGGAAAGAGTTGAAGAAAAAAAGTTGCACTAGTGGTTTAGTCCGCAATTTTAGCTTAATTCACGCCAGCCGAAGAAAAAAGGTATCGCCAACCGACCACCAGCAACGAAATCAACTGGACTTGACAAGGACGTGCAAAGAGAGATAAACCCATTTTGTGGTACAAGAGGGGACCTCTCATACTTCCATACAGACAACGTTTTGTATGAAATACTGGACTACGTTCGTTAATGTTCAAAATTTGCTTTTTTGACGCAATTATGTTGCACTTTTCGTCGAAATTACTATTACATTCTTTAAACAATGGCTTTCTCGTTCGGATTTTAGTATACACACATACATATATATTTTTATATATATATATTGAGCACAAATTAGGGACTTTTGTTTAAGCATCATTGATTTCTATCAAGTAACAGACAAATTAATCCCCATTTTTTATATTTTGACAATTAGACCCCCATATTTTTGTTTGCATCTTTATATAACTGAGATTGTTTTCTCTTGGATATTGTTGTTCAACAATGTTCTCAGTCCGAGGATATATCGGAAGTTGCAGTTGCTGGGATAAAGAGCACCGTGGAGAGTTGCAGAAGGTCGGGCACTGTGAAGAGACTCATCTACACAGCCTCCGTGGTGGCTGCATCGCCGATCCAAGATGATGGCAAAGCCTTCAAACCTTCCACGGACGAATTGTGTTGGACTCCACTCAATCTCTCATTTGCTTATGCTAACGATGACTTGATGGTATTTATGAAATAGAGTACATTATCTAACAAGAATAAGGACTTTTTTTTAATATTAGTTTATGGATTTTCTTATAATACGGCTGATTTAATAACTATTTGAAATGCTTAAACTGATAGTGGGTGAATCAAATGCAAGACCAGGTGCAAAATGTTACAATTGCACTCTGAACTATGCTTCTTGTCCTATATTGTTTGGCCCTTCTGTCACAAAATCGTTAAAAACTTTGCATAATCAACTGCGTGACCCTTATATTGCTCGTTAATGAAAGGTATATATTTGAGGCAAATCACGGATTTTTATTTTGTAATAGGTAGAAAGTACATTTTCCGAGCTAAATAATGATGTAGGAGTAATTCATGATGTGAAAGTTTTTCTATTTGTGTGAGGCATATGCACACTCCAAGACCCTTTCAAAGAAATAGCTGCTGAGGCACCGCGGAGATGATCAGCTTGAAGTGGTGAGCATTGCTTGTGAGTTGTTGGAGGGGACACAATCACTTCCACCATGCCCGAAAGCATGGCAATGTTTGTTTCGCAAATCACCAACATCAAGAGATACGAGATTCTCAGATTCTCGGAGAAAGTGAATGGGAAAATCCCAATTTTGCACGTTGAAGATTTTTGTGAAGTACATATTTTATGCATAGAGAAGTCCTCCGTGAGTGGTAGATTTCTTTGTGCCAGTGCATATATGGCCACGGCAGAAATTGCTTTTCACTGGAAAAAATACCACCCTGATATCGACGTCCCTGCAGAGTAAACTTATCATTGGCCACGAATGATTTGTACTTAAATTTTTATCATGGTTTTTGTGAAATTAAAAGATTTATAAATTGAGTCAGGATTCAGGTTGGTTGAACATTTAGGGAGAGATTGTTTGCGGCTCCACAAGGCTCAAGGAAAATGGATTTGAGTATAAATATGATGCCAAGATGACATTAGATGAGAACCTCATGCGTGCCAAGAGAATGGGTCACTTTTTTCTTTCCAACTAAGACTTTTCTAAGCATTCCAATAAAAATTCAAGATATGTTATGTCAAGCTTATTGATTAGATACTCAACTTTAGTGTGCAAACTCAAGAATTGTTTGATTATATCATCACAATCTTATGTTTTATCTCACTTAGAATTGATGGAGTTAAAAAAATGAGAATAAGAAATGTTATTATATAACGTACAATTAACAGACTAAAGTCTAAATAGGGGAAAAGAAAAGAAAAGAAAAGAAAAGAAACAATACAAAAGGCTTCAAATCTAAGTTTAATTGTACTAAGGAGAGGAACATTCACAATCTTTTAGTCTGTCAAATCCTAAAGTTTGTATAGTCACAAATATGTATGAACACTCCCATTAGTTTCATCATATGATCTTTATCCTAAAAAAATGCGTTTATTTTTAGGAGCACTGACATATTCAAGTGAAAAACTTGGGGCTATCAAAAGGGAAATTCTTTTCAAAATTATCGACCTTATTAAGTGGGAGATCCAAATCCCCAATTGGTGAGTTGATGACTAAATTTGGGGTTGAAAGTATCTCATTGAGATCAGACTCAGAGGTTTGGATATTGTTTGCTAGTCCAAAGTTGCTCGTGTGTCACAATGAAACCGATAAGTTGCTCAATTCTGATCCCGTCGGAGATATAAACGGTGGAGAAAAACAACCAGCAAAGTTGCTCTCAACCGTGTTAGAGAAGAAATTAGCCTCTAAATTCTCGGATTCAATCAGCGTGGAAGGGAAGGAAAATGGCAGAAAAGTGTCATCCTCCATTGTGTCTAAGTCCTCGATTTGACTTCTAGGCACTAGAAAAGACTTAATGGCAATTTTTAACCGCCATTAAAAAGATAAGATAGCGGTCAAGAATCGTCATGTATCCAGGTGCTATTAAATGTAAGGTGAGATAAAATGACGGTTGAAATTTGAACTTCAGATGGCATTCGAATAACAATTGCCTTGTAATTTTTGTTGAATAAGGATGCTTGATTCCGGTGGCCAAAATGATGTTGGACTTTAGATGGCAGTCAAAAGGTGAACACCATAAACATAATTTTCCATATTTTTATTATAAAATCTTCAATTTTATTTTATTTTATTAAATCAATATTTTTAGCAGCAAATATAATTTATTTATATATATACATGTAATAAGAAACTTTTATAGAAATTAAAAAAAATAGAATTTTGCATTTGACTAATATTATAAAAAACATACTACATGTAGCGAAAAAAATCAAATCCAGACTTCTATTCAAAAATCATTGAAAAACTAAATATGTTATAAATCTACCTGAAGCTAATTCTCTAGAAAATAAAATCTTAAAAACTCAGTCACTAAAAATAAATATATGAATTATAAAACATGACAATTATATTTTGTATAAATGATGAGAGACTTTCCATTTATTCACTTCGAACTTCGTTCATATCTTCTTGTGTATAAGTTCGTTTGTTGAAAAACTACACATAAAGAAAGAACAATTTGTTAAACTCACATTTAAGTTGATATTAAACAAAATTTAGCATAATAAAGTTTTATTCTTACCCGATTTTCCATCACATAAATAGCACTAAAGGAATAATCAATGAGTTGTTTCATAAAACGCAATATGTAGTACCCGCATTCTATATGCGTAGGTTGACGAGACACTATATTAAAATTTTAAAAAAATTATTACTTGACTTAGGAAAATGTAATTATATCATATTTCCAATGACATATGAATTAACTTACAGTAACACGCATCCATTGTGGTTTTTCCGAATTTGGTACTCTTCGAAAAATAGCATTAAATATGGTAAAAGCCCTGTGCTTGTAAGAAAAAAAGACAAATAGATCAAAATATCAATTAGAGAAAATTTAAATAAATAGATAGCTATATTGTCATCAAATTATAAAAGTCTTACTCTGACATTAATTGTTTTAATTCCTTGGGTACATGTCCACCAAATGGGTCCATATAGTAAATTGTGTCCACAAATAAATCAATGAGGCATAAAACCCAATGCTCACTATGAAACCAATTATAGAGTGTTAATAAGTTAATTAAATGTAATTTATATTAAACTTTATTAAAATGATGTGACTTAGCCAATATTACAAGGAAGGAAAACGAGTTGGCATTCTGCAGTCCTGGCTAATTGATTAGCTACATTTTCCATATGCTTATCCAAGTGTCCAGTATCGACAGAGCTAGCACGTGGATCAATGAAAGCATATTTATGGCAATCTATCGTGGCATATAAGTGCCTGAGAATTAAAACATATGTAAGACTGAATACCTATAAGCACGAAAACAAAAGAAAGAATTGATTATGTGCTTACCTAATGTAGAATATAATACAATTCACTTTTTTGGCTCTTTCAGATTGCTTATTCCTATCAAATTATGAATTGGCATTTTTATTCATAAGTAAGTGTATTGTACATCACAAAAACTATGAAAGTTAACTAGTAAACTGACCAAAAATTCTTGTGACGTTCTAGATCTCACAAATTCTATCTTTTGCTCGGTTATTTCGGGGTAAGCACTAGGAGGTTTCTTAAGTACAGTATAGTCTCCAGCCTTCAAACTAGATTGGATATAATTCTTATTCAAACGGGTTTTGAAATTGCTCCATTTTCTTCCAATAGATTTCATATGTTCATCTCTACTATTTTTACATAGCTCAAAAGGATTCTACAAATAAACAAAACAAATAAAATGAGGAAAAAAAATTGAAGCATGAACAATTATAAAAGTAAAATCAAACTTAAATAAAGTGATTTACCTCAACAAGTTTCCAAATCTTATCTTTAGTACTATCTTGTACTTTCTGCCAATTTTCAATAGTAATAGGAACCATGCTACAAGTTAAGACACCATAATAACTCGGTAAGTGCTTTGCCTCTATTCTATTTGCTTGGTTTTTCTTGTTATAACGTACCGTTTCTTTGGTGCCATTGCTCCTACTGCGAATAAGGCGTTTCATTGTTGTACTACTTCTTATATCTTTATTTTGCCATATCTTGTCCCATTCTGCTCTAGTTGCATTTTTTTAGGATTGTTTTCTTCTCTAAATGGGGCCATCTATCACAAAGCAACAGGAAATTACATATAAACTCATGAAAATCAAAATAAAAAATTCATGATGATATTTTATCTTCACGCAGCTCAAAACTCATGAAGCTATCATGTACTCTCTATAATGTTTCTCAAAACATATTGGTGAAGGATGATAAGAAATATAGTTTAGTGCAAGATCTACATTACGCAGTGCAAGATCTTTTTTTTTTTTTTTTTTTTCAATCCTTTTTCTTCTTATACACAATATACACAACGGCATAGACCCTGTAAATAAAAACAAGATCAACACGTACACCCCCAACAACCTACAAGATGCAGCAGAGTACAAAAAGAAAAGATGCCAATCAAAAGTAAGAAACTAACTCCAAGGGATAGCTCAAGTGGTTAACTAGAAAGCATGATATTGGAGGTTTATTTCCTTTTTAAATGGACAGTTGAATCCTTTTGAATGCATTCTATTAAAACTCACATCCCTTAATATAAACCTCAACTATTTATCCTTATTTGTGTAAAAAAAAAATTTCAAAAATATGATGCTTGAGCATCTGGAACATTAACAAACCTTCATATTGTGCAAAAGGAAAGTAAAACGTACCTTCAACTCCGTGAAATATTAACTAAAAGATGACATGCATCAATTTAATTATAATAGTTGATAGAACGGGAGGATTATTGGGAGACACCAATGCAACGAAGCAGTAAAGCCATAGATTTGATCATAATTATTGGCATAAACAAGATTGTAGCGTTTGGTTTAATAGCCGTCTTTGGAGTCGACGGCGTCTTTGGAGACACAAAACAATATGAAGTGATAAAAGGGTAACATCAAATGCGCTGACCCTTTTTAAATTTTAAAAAATTTAAAACAATGCAAATCTCTTAAAATCAAATGCGCTGACCCTTTTTAACTTTTGTTCTTATTACTTAAATTTAAAGAAAAGTAATTTAAAATATATAGGGATATATGCATCATTTTTCAAAAATTAAAAAACGTTTTTTTTTTCTTTTTTAAAGAAACTCAATGAAAGTTTCTAAATACTAAAAAAAAAAAAATCAACGTTTTTTTTTTCAATGAAATTCAAAGCTTTTTAGCTTTCCTTTTTTTAATTATTTTTTTTTTCTAGAAATCTCATCATTTAAAATTTGAAACTTCTCTACTGATAAGATAAAGCACAACTCCTATAATGAATTTGTCCTTTTCTTAAAACGAATGATATATTAATTAAAAAAATACAAAATTAAGATATCTTGATAATTTAAATTGAATATAAATAGTTCATCAAAATAAATAAATAAACATAAATAAGATGTTTCTAATTTAGGAGACATCATCGGGTTCATTGTGAATCCAAATTCCTTCACAATCATCACATATATAGGAATTTATGTTATCATCTATGACATCAATTTCTTCTATACATGGCAAACCCACACTGAAATGTTAATGGTCCATCACATTGTCACATCCTTCAACATCATTGAATGTTTGATTAAAGCTTTGTTATGGTGAGGCTGCCACAATTGACCATCTTGGATCATTCGGATCTTGAACATAAAAAACTTGCTTTGCTTGCGAGGCCAAAATGAAAGAGTCCGATTTGTAACCTTTTCTACTTAAATCAACCAAGGTCATTCCATTCTTGTCTATTTTTACTCTGTTGTTGTTCTCGACCCAATCACACTTAAAAATCGTAATACGAAAAATATGATAATCAAGTTCCCATATTTCTTGAATCACTCCATAATACGACATATCAGTATAGACGGGGTTTTGGTCCTCTGTGCTAGAGAATTGAGTGGTTTTTGCAACTATACAAACACCACTATTTTGCATGGAATGTACATCATCAAGCAATTTAGTGTTAAATCGACACCCACAAATGATATATGCCTATGTTTAATAACATATATTCTAGGTGTATGAGCTATTAACTTCAATGAATTTGAGACATTATCTTTATTTTGTGCTAATTGACTTTCAACTTTATCCTTTAACCAGCATATGGCTGTCCGGTGATGCTCATCATGTACCCATTTCTGACGTCTTGATTTAATAGGATTCTCATCTTTCAATCACTTCATATGTTTCCTGAAAAAATAGTCAGCATATGTTAGCCAATTTCATAAAAAAAATTTGAACATAGTATTTAAAAAAAAAAAAAAAAAAAAGCTACTTATGCAATGAAAGGAATTATCTCAGTCGTATTTTGTAGTACAGCATTATGGGCTTGGGTCCATTCATGTCGATCTACTTTTATAATATCTCCTTGTCCACGCAAAGGCTTCCCTCCTTTATTGGGATCATATCGGATTTTAAGTACTCCAATTGCTTCAACACCTGACAAGTTTTCAAAGCAAAATTCTACAGCCTCTTCTGCAATATAAGATTCGACAATACTAGCTTCTGGCCGATTGCAATTCCGAACATAACTTTTTAGAATTTTCATGTATCGCTCGAAAAGATACATCCAACGCAAGTAAACTGGTCCACATAGTTTAACTTCACAGACAAGATGCATAGTTAAATGTATCATAATGTCAAAGAATGATGGTGGAAATATTTTCTCAAGCAAACATAAAGTTTCAGCAATCTCACATTACAATTTTTCCAATTTGGAAACGTCAATGACTTTTTGGCATAAAGCATTAAAGAAAGTACACAATCTGGTTATTGCATATCCAACTTTTTCAGAATCAATTGATCGGATTGCAATTGGAGGCAATTGTTACATCAAAGCATGACAATCATGAGACTTCTGCCCTACTAGTTTTAGGTTCTCCATTGATACAAGGTTTCGAATATTTGATGAGTATCCTTCTGGAACCTTAATATTGGCTAGAGTTTTATGGAGTTTTTCTTTTTCTACCTTAGATAAAATATGGCATGCGGGGGGTAGGTAAGTACGAGTTTCGCCTATTATTGAAGCTAAACTGGTCCTTAATCCCATCTTCTTAAGGTCTAATCGATCTACACACCCATCTTTAGTTTTACTGGGAGTAACAAACAATGTGCCTTTAATACTTTCACACGCATTTTTTTCAATGTGCATTACATCAAGATTGTGGCATACTAAAAGTAACTCCCAGTATTCAAGCTCAAAAAATATTGATCTCTTCTTCCAACAAGTTTTATGAATATCACCTTCTTTCAATCGTGATTTTGACTATTTTTTTTCTTTGATTGAGATTTTGACTTACTTTTTTGGAATATCCTCCTCATTTTAGTCTTTTTGGACTTGCCTTTTCCAAATTGAAAAACCAACTTATTGACTTTAGCTAATACCTCATCTCCAGTCAACGGATGTGGAGCTTTGCCAAATTCTTGGCCACTGTAAAATGTGTGTTTCTGCTTTCTAAAATGATGATTCTCACTTAAAAAGCGCCTATGAACCAGATAACATAGTTTTTTCCCATGTGTCAGCCAATGTGCACATGTTTTCTCCTCGCAATATGGACATGCAAAGTATCATTTTACACTAAACCCAAACAAGTTTCCATATGCGGGAAAATCACTAATTGTCCCTAACAACATTCCTCTCAATGTAAAGTACTCGTCCTTATAGGTGTCATAAACTTGTTCTACCCCTTTCCAAAGTCTTTTTAGATCTTCTATCAATGGTGCAAGATACACATCAATGTCATTCCCTGGTTGTTTAGGTCCAGATATTAAGGGCCTGAATGGTTCACGAGTCGAGTCTGGAATGGAATGAAATTTTGAGTCGAAACTAGTTGACTTAGTTATAATTTTTGTTAACTTTTCAAAAAAAGATAAAACTGAAATCAAAATTTTAGATTCGAATCAATGAAACAAACGAAGCCCAATAATGATAGCATCATAAACTTTCTTTTCATACATAAAGAAGGAGGAAGATTCTAAATTGCAAATATTACAGGCCAGCAACTGTGTTGACTACTAAAAGGGCTATGTGGAGTTATTCCATCTGTTGAAAGAACTAATCAAAGGTTTCTTGGATCCTCACCAAACTCTGGAAACTTATAATCCAGTACCTTCCATGATGGTGTATCAACAGGATGACGAAGATAGCCATCAACTACCCTTTCATCTGCATGCCATCTTAAATTTTTTGCATGCTCTAGATTTCGGAACCATTGCTTAAAACGAGCAATTGGTGGAATATACCATAAGACCTTTGTAGGGATTCCTATGAGGAATTCATCATTTGAATTTTTCTTCTTCTTCCATCTCGATTCCTTACAAATAGGGCAAACAAATACATTTTCGTATTCATTCCTATAAAGCATGCAATCATTTGGACAAATGTGTATCTTTTGATAATCCATACCCAATGCACATAATGTTTTTTTTGCCTCGTATTCAGATGTAACAGTTTCATTACCTTCCAGGAGCATATCTTTTAATAGACTAAGAAATTCTAAGAAACTTATATCACTGTAACCATTTTTTGCTTTTAAATTATATAATCGTACTAATGCAGATAGCTTAGTAAACTTTTCACAACCTTCGTAGAGAGGTTTCTCAGCCTCTATTAATAATTCTTCAAATCTTTGAGGATTCTCACTAAATTGTTCTTCTGCATCTTGTACCATCTCAACAGGATAATCATCATAATCATTAGTAAATTCTAAACGTGATCTTTTTTTCATGGTATCTATGTTACCATTTTTTACTTCACTATGACACACCCAATTTCGATAACTTTGATCTAAGTAATATACAAGTGTCCCCTGACTTCATCAATAGTCCACTTCAATTTATTTCCATACTCTAAACATGGGCATCTTATTAAATCGCTACCTTTAGCATGATCTAAACCAAACTTTAGAAATTCTTCAACCCCAATCTTATATTCATGAGACATTCTATTTGCCGACATCCAACTTTTATCCATTGTAAAATTCTGGAAAAAATAAATGATGGTATTAAAAAAAAAAACCATAATCATCATATAGAAAAAAAAAAAAAAAGAATAAGACTTCAAATGTTCTAATAATAACTTAATATGAAGAGTTGAT
This sequence comes from Antiaris toxicaria, assembly GCA_035233585.1. Classification (NCBI taxonomy): domain Eukaryota; kingdom Viridiplantae; phylum Streptophyta; class Magnoliopsida; order Rosales; family Moraceae; genus Antiaris; species Antiaris toxicaria. Next base: position 13,976,476 of record CP141161.1, read on the forward strand.
ATAGTATGTGCACACTAAATGATTTTACATTATTTATAGAAACAAATTAAAATAAAAAAAAAACTTGGTTTAATTGCAAAGGGAGTTTAAAAAGATGAATTGTTAACTCTAACATACCTCTAATACTTGATAAAAATAACATAAGTGAACTAAAATATATAGATATGCTATTATTTATAGGTTAACAAATCCTTGCCTATTTAAAAATCCTTTTTCAATTAAAATACAACTAACCATTCTAATACTAATATTTAATTATAAAAGAACTACGATTATAATCCAACTCAAAGTAATAACAACTGAAATTTTAAGGGGAAATTAAAGGAAAAGAAAAACTAAAACCGTGTTTTTTGTGGATAACTACTCAAAGTAGATAACAACTCAAAGTAGGATCATAATATCCTCATGTTTTCTTGTGTTGCAACGAAAATTAGTGGGAAAGAAATATTAAAACCGTGTTTTCCTTCCTCACGTTTGTTAGATTATTATATTTTAATGAAAAATATTTTAAATTAGAATAGAGATATATGCAACATTAAAACAAAAAGCAACGTCTTTTTTTTTTAAATGGACAAACAAAAGACTCTAAATATTAAAAATCAAATTTTTTTAAAAAAATAAAAATTCAACTCATTTTAATTTTCTCTTTAGTTATTTTTTCCCAGAAATCTCATTATTTAAATTTTAAAACTTCTCTATAACGTAAAGTGTATATTTTCAACACATTTTTTTTAACGTTTTCTAGTTTTCTTTTTTTTTTTTTAGTTTTTTTTTTCTATAAATCTTATCATTTAAAACTTAAAAAAAAAAGTCTAACTCTTATAATTAATTTGTCACCTTTTAAAAATTAATTAATTAATTAAAAAAGAATTAGGATTATAATCCAGCTCAAAACATACAATAACGAAATTTTAAATTCAAAAATCATAATTCAACTCAAACAAAAATTTTTTTGAACTTTTTTTTTCCCTATTGAACCTAAGAGAAAATCATGGTGGGTGTTTAACAAATACCATCATAGGAAGTAATACATCCGTCACTAATAAAATCACAACATATTAGATGGTGATCACTATATAATTACCATCAAATGTAATGACGCCAAATAAAGCTATTGAGAAGTGAGAATTTTAGATGACGATTGTCAAATGACTATCATTAAATTAATTTTCGTAGACATTTTAAATGCATTTCATATTTATTACCATTTAATATGATAAATTGTCACTTATAATTGCATTTCTTTCACCAATCACAATTAAATATTATATCCAAAATTTCCCACTATTGACAAGTATCAAAAATGGCATTTTTTTTCTTTAAACGCTATCTGTTAAGGGCATCATATTCACCATTTTCTAGTAATGAATTTGATTGCTTTAGCTTTTCCTTCTCCTCTTATTCTTCTTCATGAACTCTTGGAGATAGGTCTTTTATTGTTTCGATGCCTTGTTTGATTAGCGAAGCCGATGCCTTGGCTACAAGTGTGGTGACCTCTATAAATGACCTCAAATATTGAAGGGTCTTCGTCTGTCCTTTGGACCAACGTTGTGGCCAAACACCCTTATGCCAATCTATGTGTGCATTTGTAGTATTCTCTATAATAAAATGCATGTTATGAGTTAGAGATGTAAAAACACAAAAATGCTTGTGACATATATTATCGATACAGCATGTTTGATAGTTTAAATGATCCATCTTATCAAAATGCTATAAAAAAAACTATGTCAAATAAAGAGAATCTAATACAAATCTAATGGTTAAAATAAGATAGATCAAAAAGAAACTTATTGATTACAAGATATTTTTCATATCTCATCAAAAAATTATATAAAATTATCTAAAAAGAACTAAAAAAACAAGTATATTACATGTCTTATTTATAGTAATTTTAATATGATTTGAAATGTGTGTTATTTATAAGTTCTGATAACAACAGACACACGCAGAAAATCTCATATAACAAAATTATGAATTAGACTCCATCAATCTACAGTTGATGGTTTGTGTTTAGATAAAAAGGCATATGCAAATCGTTTTTGTTTGCTTTCTAATACTTTTCCTTTTGGGTCCTACAAATGGACACTCACTAATAGTGAAATACAAACTTCTTTTTTCTCCTTTCGGAAATCATACCATACAATGTGCAAAAAACAAAACAAAACGAGAGAGAGAGAGAGAGAGAGAGATCACCTTTAGGAAGCTTTGGTGACTAGACAGTTTTTTTTTTTTTTCCCCTTTCTTTTTCTTTTTTTTAAAGACTGTTTGAGAGATATTCAAAAAATATATGTCAACAAGTAAAGAAAAATAAGTTTTAAAAAATATATTTAACAAAAACATTATTTAAAAAAATATAAAATCTCAAAAATTTATTTAAAAATTATCAATATAAAATTTTTATTTATTTATTTTATTTATTTTTAAAATTTTATATAATTTAAAAAAATATGTCATATTATTTCAATTTATATATATAATTGTAGATTTTTAAAATTTAAATTTAATATACAATTTTAAAAATATAAATAATAAAAAATAAATTATGAAATGAAAAAAAATTTAAAAAAAAAAAAACTTAAAATGCCTTCTAAACATTCATTTATGTCTCGTTTGGTAAAAGTTTTACATTTTAATCATATTTAAACGTAATATAATTTTATATCAAATGTAAAGTTTTATACTCAAATACAATTCTAAAATACAATTTAAATATTTTTCATCCAAACACACATTTCATTCAAATACAAAATAAATACTTTTCAACCAAATACAACACTTAAAAAATAAATTATATTTAAACATAAATAAAATATAATGGGTTTACAACTCATTAAACTCAATAATTTGCTGAACCATAAAAGAATTGTCAATAAATTTTTATTTTTATTTATTTTTTAATTTTTGGTTTGAAAGCCAAGCCAACAATCTGGTTCAACTAAAAAAGCCCCACAAAATAAACAGTAATAAAAAAAAGAATTAAATGGTAGGAAAACGAACAAACCAAATAATAATTGACTTGTCCGATCCTTGTGGCAAATGAAATTAGCCAGTGCATTTGGTCAGACTCAGAACCTGGTATGGGAGCTAGTCCTGTGTACGTGATCCTAAGTTCAAACATTTATTTGTTGTGATGACTAACTCCAAAATCTTTGTTTTTAAATTATTTTTATTTTTTTTCCCTCGTTAAGCCCTAAATTTTGGTATGCCTTTTTTGGTGTTTGGTAAACGCATTGCATTTTAATTGTATTTGAATTAAATTTATTTTTTGAATGTTGTATTTGGTTAAAAAGTATTTGTTTTATATTTGAATAAAATGTGTGTTTGGATGAAAAGTATTTTAAAATTGAAAAGTTGATGTGATTGATAAAAATAGAGATAAATAGTAAAATTGAAAAATTGATGTGATTGTTTTAAAAATATTTTAAATAATAATTATTTTCGTAGCACTGTTATAAAATTTATATTTGGTATAAAATTATATTATATTTAAGTAAAATTAAAATTGAAAACTTTCGCCGATGGCTGACAATTTTCAAACGCCATTTTGGGGTCGGAAGCTAATGATTATATGGGAATAAAGTGGTGCTAAATGCTAATTAAATATGCTTGAAAAAAAACCGGATAATACGTCCACTTTTGGTAAAGTAACAGGCACTTTTTTTGTGAAAATTCATGAAAATAATTATAAAAGAAAAGGCCAGAGAGAAAAAAAAAAAAAAAAAAAAAAACAAAGACCTTTTCTCTGACAATTTCTCACCTTGGATGAATAGATCCGAGTATTGCTTTCTGCTCATATTTTCTCCAACTATAGCCAACTTCAAGAGGCCCTTCTGGCCCTGTCCCCAAACAAATCTTCACTTGCTCGGTCCATTTTGGCAATACTTTCCTACAAATTAAACCCAGGTTCAAATTAGAAAAATCAATTAAAAGAGTGTAAATTAAAAAATTTATCTCAAGAAGTCAGGATCTATTTGGATCTCAGTTTTAAATCAACTGTACAAATAAAAATTTAAATTTACGAGAGAAAATACAGTATCAGAAAATCTGAACAGTGAGTTTAAATATGGAGAATATCCAAATGGAGGATGAAAGACTCTTCACCTTATCTTGAAAAAACCTCTGTGCTTAGAATCCTCGTGGCCCAAGATGACACTTCTTGGGCCGGTGTTGTCCAAGGAATATTGAGACTCCAAATTAGGATTGGATTGATCCCTGCCACTACCAGTGTTGAGCATTGAAAGTGCTTTTTCATAGGAAGAGAGTATCTTCCCAACCAAGAAATCCCGTCTCTTGAGATGAGGACGGTTGGAGATGATTCATGAACTGCTTCGCAAGCTCCTTCCCTTGGTTTGGCTCATTGATCAGTGTGTTTTCCCCCAAATCCATGGCGGTTCTCTCCGTTCAAAATTACAGAAATGCCCACAACTGAATTTCAGCTTAAGTTTTTGTAGTTCTTATTCAAGAACTCAAAAGGGAAAAAATGGAGAGATTGAAGCTAGTGGGAAGAAGATTGGAAGTACTTGAAGCAAAAGAAGCCACAAACTTGAAAGAAGCTTGAGACCCAATTTGGCATGAATTGTAATTGGAGTGTGTAGAAACAGAAAGTGGCCCACTAACTAAGATCATTAGCAAGCTAAGAACAGGCAAAATGCGTAGATATAAATATATTTATAGATATATATATATATGTATGTATGTATGTATGTATATGTGTAGTTAAAAATGTGAAAGGAAAATATGTGATAAGCAAGAGAACCGAGAAAACTCCCAAGAATGAGAATATTGATGAACTGCTAGTACTACCCTTAATAACGAAGAGGGTGAAGAAAAGAGAGATCAGGCTTTCTTAGTGATGAAGGAGAGAGGAGAGAGGAAGTGGGGGATATAAGAGGGAGAAAAGAGAAGGAAAAAGAGAAATTTTGACCGTTACATGATTATAACTAAATCCTATATAAAAAAATTATAAATAATAGTTTCAGAAATAATTTAATATTTAATTTTATTATAAAATAAAGAATTTAAATCTTACTTTTATATTAAAAAAATTACAAGGATAAAAATCTATCTTTATATATGAAAAAAAAAGTCATATATATGTATATATGTATATGTGAAAGTCGCAATCCTCACCTTCTTTGTCTATGCCGCTCTAACTACTGAGTAACAACGCGGAAGAAGATTGGAAGATTCTTGGGTGTCAGTCTCATTCCTTCTCTGACTGCATACCCAACTTCTTTTAGCTGCTGAGTATAGTACAAAAAAAAAAAAAGATATTAATTACCCTTGTTATATAATAAGTGTTATGTTTAAATATAATATATTAAATATAATTTATATTTAAAAAAATATTAATATTATATTTAAATATAATATGTCTTTAGATAAAAAGTATTTAAATTATATTTTAATAATAAATATGTAATGTGATTGGTAAAAATAAAAAGAAAAAAAGAAAAGAGAAAGAGAATATATGATATAATTAATAAAAGTAATAGAAAAAATGAAATAATAAATTAAATTTAAAATTAAATATAATTGATATTTGAATAAAATATTTTTATATTTAAATAAAAATTATATTATATTTAAATATAATATAATTTGAATGCGTATCCTAAAAACACACTAAATTCAAATAATATTAATTAAAACGAGTTGATTGTATGTGGAAGTTGCTATCGTAATATGCAACCCTTTGCTCACGTTTGATGTTGATAGCTAACTCATTTTGTCTAGAATTATTTAACTTACGTATGAAAACAAGCATCCAACTAGGAAATAATTAAAATGTATACATACATACATGTGCGTGATATTGAGTCTAAAAATTAAAATATTGTATTTTTCTCAAAAAAAAAATATTGTAATTATCTTATTTTGTTTATTCATAATATTCTGTTTTACACTGCACTTTATGTGGGCATATCCTCAGGTGAGTGATTATATGTTAGTCCTTAACAAAAAATAAACATTAAAGAAAAAGAAAAACTGATTAGCCTAATGAGGAACGTAAACTCGACTGAGATTGTGACTTTTCTATAGGATCAAATCTTTAATTAGTGAGATGCTTATATTTTGGAAAGAGGCAAAATCCCGCCAAATTAAGGATCGGGGTTTCGCTTTATTATTTTCTAATAACCGCGTGAAAGATACCGAATCACAAAATTCTTATTGTGAGCAGTGGCTTGATTTACTTTATTTAACAAAATTTACTCGAATACAACATACGTTGGGCCCTAGTACTAGAAAATGCACAAACAGAGGGGCAAAAACATAGAAATTGTATTTTGTGAGCTCAGCATATTCTCTCATTTCTATTTGTACCGTGGGTTAAATACAAAAAGTTACCATACCCTAGTAAAGGTGCTGCTATACAGTACACGTGTCCACACAAAGTAATGGCAAAGGAAAAAGGATAAGTAGTTTGTCCCATATACAACTTATGTTACCATGAGCATGATGTGGTGATTTTGGCTTAAGCTCTATCACTACTTAAGCATGGATTAAAAAAAAAAAGAACACTATGCAGTCTTGTATTTCTTGTTGGTTATATGTTAATACAATTCCTCAATTATGATAATTTCATTAAAAGAACAAATGGTCGAGAGATTGAGGAACAAGAAATGAAAATTTAATGGAGCAATATTTTTAACAATTGAATATGTAAGTTTCTATGTTAAAATAATACGCTATTAGTCGGTACAAAAATCCGGCAACCTAACTATTTTGTTTACAAAATATTGTTAAATTTGCTTATTCTATTAGGGTTAAAAGTTGTGGACCTAATTATATAAAAAGGGTGTGCTTTTCTACCTGGATGCAACATGTTCTGGTCGTTTTCTATTATTTCTTATGGGAAGTCCAAAATATATATATATATATAAATATTACAACTAGAAAAACATATTAACTTTTGAAACAACGAATATTGAAGTTTGATAACTGTTGTAGAACACTAAGGTGTGAACATGCAACAGTTTAATATAAATTTTTCCTAGAGCCCAATCATGTTGTTAATTAGTTTTTCATGTAATCAGGCAATAGAGAAAACAAGTAGGAGAAAATATGGCATATCTTTCTCATTAATGAACATGAACAATTATAAAGCTATAATCAAAAGCTAAGCCTAAGTAATTCAAATTTTTAATAAAGATAAATTATATATAAAGAAATTTAAATTCAAAACATCTAAAATTCAAAAGTAGTAAATCTAAAAATATCTAATTATCTCTAATATGCTCCTACAAGATGAAGCTTGGAGAAAAGAGTCCAATCTTGACCTTGAGTAAAATAAATCTTGCACTTGGTAATGGTTTGGTGAATGCATCAGCTAGTTGATCTTTAGAAGAAACATGAGTGATATGAGAGCTCCACTTTGTACTTGTTCATAAATGAAGTGATAGTCTAGGGCAAAATGTTTCATGCATGAGTGAGTGAAATACCAAATTAGAACATCGGTTTGTTACACCTACATTATCACAATAAATGACTAGTTGTTGAGAAAGCTTGACTCCAAGTTCTACGAGAAGAGACGTAATCCAGTGTAGCTTAGTAGTAGTGGTAGCAACAGATTGATACTTAGCTTTAATAAAAGAACAAGCAACTATACGTTGTTTTTTTAAACTCCATGAAATGGGATTGCGAACAAGATAAACAATATATGCACTAGTGGAAGTAAAATCATCCTTGTTACTGGCCTAATCAGCATCAGAGAATGCATAGAAAGATAGAGAAGTACTAGGATGAAGGACAACACCATGATCAAGTGTACCACAAAGATAGCGTAAGAGTCCCTTAACTACATTCTAGTGGTCAATAGTAGGGCAACACATAAACTAAGATAATTTATTCACCGCAAATGCTATGTTCAACCATGTAAGAGATAGGTATTGCACCCTATTACACTAAATCCTTTCTAATCACATGTATCGATATTCTATTTATAATGCATTGACTACTGTAACAAGTATGAAAATTTCGTGTTGAGGTTAGATGAAATAGTGCAAAACTATGCCTATAAAAGGGCAATTTGGGAGTGGTTTAAGGACACACAAAAATTAGAGAAAAGGTAGAGAAAAAAGAGAAATAGAGTGAAAAAATTTGAGTGTAAAAAAAATTTCTTTTGTTTAGTTTTATTTAAAATTTCTAGACTCTTCTCTTTTATTTTTATTTTGTCATTATGTTTAATTTATTTTGTTGTGTTATTTTGTTTTTGTTATCAATTAAATAAATTTTTACTGCAAGTTATAATATAATCTGATTATGTTGATTTAATTAATTGTAAGTATGTTATTATGATTATCATGTTTGTTTCAGTATTTATTTTTAAACTTAATACTTTCAAATTTCTGACTAACTTTTGAATGATTTGAGTAACAAAATGAAACTGAAAGCAGATTTTTGTGACATGGCTCTAGAACAAATACCATAAAACTAGGATAGAATAAAGATATATCTATCTGGTTTTGTGTAAATATAATATTAACTACTACAGATTTCTCAATGAATATTTTTTATAATTAAATTCAGATTTATAGTTTTGCTATTCACATAAATTACATTGTTTACCTATACATTATTGTTTACAAATACGGTAATGTTCACCTATATGGACTATTCATCCTGAATTTTAATTTACGAATTCTCTATGTAAATTTAATTATAAAAATATAGAATTTATATATAATTTGAGAAAGAATATATAAAACAAAATGGGTAATTGACTATCAATAAATATGAAAACAAAATTATAATAATATATTTAAATAAAATAAAATTTGATTAATTATAATGAAGTTATAATTCCTAACATCTATATACTTGATTGTTTATCATCAATTTATGTTCATATATTTTCATAATTTTATTTATTTAATTTTCACTTGTAATATTTTTTAGTTTGCTTAAATAAAATTAAAATTAATTAATTTTGATAATTAATAATAATATTTTTGGGTGAACAAAATTTTTGTCATCACTATATTACTTATTTGATTCGTGCACTTGCGAAAATTCATTACAATACAATGTGTATAAACTTTTGGATATGTTATCTAATTTTCTGTCTTATTAATTATCTATTCAATTTTATTTTAACAATTTATTTTATTACTTAAGTATTTTTTACATTTAGTATTTATTAAGTGGTAACAACAGATCTTGATTTCATATGGAAACTTCTTTTTGTATCCATTAAACTCAATACATTAATAAATCGTAGTGACTAGATTTCTTAGAGTTAACACAATTTCCCATTTAAGAATCCACTTGCGGTTGCTGATTAAGTAGTAGAATTTCATTATTTTGAAAATAAACTTTAGCTTGGCATTGTTTGGTGAACAATAAATGATTAGTAATGAGCTCTTGTCTGCCATAGATCATTTCAAGAAAAGTAGTTTGCTAAGAATCATTCAGGAAAAGTTGGATGTATAGCAAACGAGCACGTTTTTTGTTCCTTTGTTTTTAATTTTGATTTTTTGTTGTTGTTGTTTTTTTTCCCCTTTTGTGGATATTATATTTGTTCACGATAATTTTTCTTTATCCACGATGTGAGCAGTGTGTAATGTTGCTTTCATTCAGGGGTGAGGCTCTCTTCCTTGCTAGGAATATTCTTTTATTTTATTAAACCTTTCCTCCTACTGTGGAGGTTACATGTAAAAGAATGAAAATAAACAAGAGATTGAAATAGCTAGCCTAAAAATAAATAAGTCACCAAAAGGTTTTGAGCTAAATCCTTAAGGGCACTACTTAAAGTCTTGTGGAAAACCAATGAATTTCCTTTCTTTTTCTGTCTATAAATTATACTTTGAATTTCTTTTACATAATTTGTAAAGAGATAAACTAGTACCCATACCTTGTTAATCTATCTTTAAAACAAACATATTTGAAATAAAAATAATAACTATTTTTTGTTTGTCTTTTTAGTTATTGTAAGTTGTTATGGGTGGAAGAAAGGGGCGTTGGCTCTCAAATTGGATGCGGGCAAAGGCTACAATCATATTGAATGGAGCTTTTTAATAGTAGTGATGACAAAATTGGCTTCCCTCACTGCATTAATGTTAACCTTGATTGTAAATCTATTGCCTCTTTCTCCCTTGCGATTAACAGTTTTAAGTATGGTAGTATCGATAATGAGGAATGCTAGGCGCAATTGCTTAAACACTGTCATAGATACTGTAATTTAAAAAATGTGACAAGTGTCTTCTTTATTAAAAAGATCATTGTTTAAGATAATTTATTATGAAAGCGACATTAGAACGAATGCATCAAACATGGGTTGGTTTTGTCTTTTTCTCTAAATTTTAATTAATTTTTGAAAATTCAATCCTTTCCAACCTCTATAAAAAAAAAAAAAAAGTTCTAGTCTAAGGTCCACATAATTTTATTTTACCTTACAATTTTATTTTTTTTTGGCGCTAAATCACTACAAATATATATATATATATATATTTTACAGTTATGCATAATTTCACGGTTTCTCATAAACTTAATCAAAAAATAATCTTCAAAACGGATATGTTTTTTTTTTTTTTGGTAGAGATGTGTTCTCTAGACGTATATGTATATATTTGTTTAAAAATATGTGTATTATATATTTGGATTCTATATATTTAAAATAAAAAATTTAATAAAGCAATAATACTTTTTATACTAATTTGGTCGGTAAATTATCAAGATGATATAGTGTGATTAGGAAGTTTTGTAACATTTTTTTTTTCTTTTTAAGGAGTAGCTTTGTATTTTTTTTTTTTTTTTTGAGGTGTTTGAGGGAGGTTATGGAGGTGTATTTTTGAAATTCAAAAAAAGTAAGTTTTGGAAATATGTTTGGGAGAAATATAATTATTTCGAGTAAAAAAAGTTTAAAATCTTAAAATTTTATTCGAAAAAAATTATCAATATAGATCTTGTTATTATTATAAAAGTTCTATGCAATTTAAAAAATGATCTTATTTAGACTTGTTTATACAAAGTTATAAACTTTTAAAATTTGAACTTAATGTAAAATTCTAAAAATATAAATAATAAAAAATAATAAAAATATATTTAAAATGTATCTCTAAAATACTCTTAAACACCCTTTTTTTTATTGTATTAAACCTACTAAAGAATGAGTATTTTTTAACTTCTTCTCTTTACTTTTTCCCAAATAAAAAAAGATAAGACTTGTGTTACTATCAAAAGTAGAGGGTGCCCAAAAGAAGCAATTGCAGCTGGTAGCACCTCATTGATAACCAATAATATAGTACAAGTTCTTTAATAATCAAAATATTTATTTAAAGCTAGTTTGGTAAAGGAATTAAATTTATAATGAAACAAAATTTAAAATTTAAAATGATTAATTTAATTATAATTTTTATTGATTTTTTAGAATTAGATAAAACTGTAATTAAAAATTTAAATCTAGAACTGGGAAGCACTTGAGACCTCAAACTACTTCTACTGTAGTTCAATAAAACGTCTTTAGGCCTCTTAGATGTTTTTATTTGCAATCAGCATTCCCTTGACTCAAGATAAGATCATTCACCCAATTATAAAATAGTTAATATCACAATATTTTTAAAATAAAGTGTTCAATTTTATTTACTGATTGTAAACTTATTTTGATTATAGTATATCCCTGACCATATTTTTTATATGCATGAACACTTCATCCACATTTAATCAAGATCATTGGCAAGTGTTGGAACCATTATGATGTAATGATACTTAGAGCTATATTGAATGAGTTGAATAATGCCACAATATTGAAGTGTGAATCACATTTAATGCTTCTAAATACCCAAACAAAAGATTTTAGTTTTCTTTTAGGTTGTATGATAGAAAAAAAAAAAAAGAATTAAAGTTGTACAATTACTATTCTATTTCCATATTTACATTACTTTTGTTTAAAAATAAAGATAAAAAAGGTAATTTTTACATTATTGAGTGGATTATATTTTTCCATCCAATATTAGAGAGAGAAAAAAAGAAAAGTTGTACAATTATTATTTCCATCCAAACAAAAGATTGTAGTTTTCCTTTAGGTTGTATGATAGAAAAAAAAAAAAAGAAAAGAAAATAAGAATTAAAGTTATACAATTATTATTCTATTTCCTTATTTACATTACTTTTGTTAAAAATAAAGATAAAAAGGTAATTTTTACATTATTGAGTGGATTTTATTTTTCCATCCAATACTAAAGAGAGAAAATTTGGTGGGTCTCGTTCTAATGTTTTTCCACCCTATTTTCCTCTCTCGCACCTTTTTCCTTATCAAACATACTATACTACTATTTTCTATCCAATTTTCCCTTCACCTCCTTTCTTCCTTCCTCTTTTCGATCGTACCAAACATAATAAATACAAGTTTTCAACACCAGAGAAAGAGGACCATGAACAACTCAAAAGGTCCTTCCTTATTTCTTGTTTTGTTGATTTTCTTCTACACATTGTCTTTTTTCTACGCTTTTTTTTTTTTTGCACAATGTCTTATTCACCCATTTCTTATTTTCTTTCTCACTTTCATACAACAGTTATTGTTAAGGATAAAATCAATAGTAAAATCGGGTTGAATCGAATTAGGGCTTAAGGCTATATTGATGAGCTGACTAGATGAGTATTGCGTTGATCGAGTTGGTATGCTATAAGATAACTACAAGAAAAGTGAAGAGAGACAAAAAAAAAATGCAATATACATAGAGGTTTACTCTCAATGTGAGAGCTAATCCTCTGTGATAGCTTTCTATAGTTGATAGAATATTACGGTGAATGTTGTGTAGTGAAAATGAGAAGATAGAAGATTGAAAATTTAGAATATAGGGAAAGAATGCATATTATAGAGAAAAAGTTTTCAAAGTGTAAAGAATGTGTGTGATTTGGTGATTATCTTTGGGTGCATGATGATGACCCATTTTTATAGAATGTGATTGTTGATAGTTGCTTAATTTCTTATAGAATAGGCATTAATTGCTAATGGAAAGTTGTATTTTCTAGCATTAGTTGGCTTTCCTTGTTCGGTAAACAATCTTAACACGGATAAGTTGTTGTTTTTGGCTTGACAATGCAATATCTTCACTTGATTCTTGATAGAATAAATTTGAAAACTTTCCTGATTTGATTAAACTTTAATCTTAGACAGGTGCTCGACTTCTTAGCTCAATTATGTTGATTTGATTTGATTAGTTCATGAATCGACCTGACTAACTGTTAGTTGACTGGTTCCTTCCCTTTTGTTATCCTTGAATTGATGCCGATCAACGGGATGTCGATGTTTGTCAACCCTGGAAATCAAGTTTCCTTGTGATGCTTGTTTAGGTCATTTCTAGTATGATTCTTGATCTTTAGGTGACCTAAGTTTACACGTAAATGGTGAGAAATAAAATAAAAAAGCTGACCTCAACAGATTTCACTCTTGAACCATATATGCTTAGATATGCACTCATATGGAACACAAGAGAAATAAATCATCTCTTCAAATAACGTATATATATATACATATTATGACTCAGGAGATATTTCTGAAAAATATCTTATCATTAAAAAAAAGCAATTTAAGTTATTTTCTATCGAAAAGGATGGCTATATTTGAAATATTACGAACATTCATAATTGGAGCTAGTGAAGAATTGTATTCAAACCTCTTCAATTATATCTTTGTCTATAAATACCATTCAAACTCCAGCAAGTGATTTATCTAAAAAACCATTGAAGGCAAAGTTTAGTTCACCCAATATTGGAGACAAGATCTCATTCACTCAAGACTCCCAAATTAACACACATGGGAGTACAATTGATTTTCAATATATGAAATTATAGATTTTACCTCCATGATTGAAGTTGCCTACCACCGAATATATTGCATATTCAAAATTTTGAGATATTGATCTATAGAATGATCTCATTCATTGGTGCTTCAAGAAACACATTATAAAGGATGTGAGTTCGTCAACTACTCAAAATTAAAGTCTATCTATAAATTAATAATCTATTGATAAGATATTAGTTTATGTACGTAAACGGATCTTATCAAGAACGTATTCCGTTGTACTCTAATATAATGTATTATATGTCTCTACTTTGTAACACCTTTGCAAACAACCAAGATAAACCGTTGTACTAATTAAGAAGTAGATAAAATTACAGACTTATCAAAAACTTAAGTGTCCAACTTCATTCATCGGTTGATAAGCAACTGGTTTATGCTTTTGTCCTGAAGATTATATAATGTAGTCCTTATCATATACATAATCGAGAACATAACTAAAAATAATGGATCATGTATTATCTAACTCTAGCAAATATAAAATTAGAAAACTATGACATGTAATTTACTGATTAAAATATCAAAAAAAATTTGTGACGACATCTTAACGTCAAAACATAGTTGTTTTCGAGAGCCCGCTCTTTCAGCAACTATCACGTGTGCTACCCTGACACATTATATCTTTTAGAACTACAGGGCCAATAACACTAATTTAGTGAAAGATAAATATAGGGGCATTGAATTATTTTGAATTAATTACAAAAATTTCACTGAATTATATTTCTTATAACATTTTACTCTCTCCTCCTCCTCCTCAAAGAAAGAAAGAGAGGAAAGCTTTGAACATAATTAGGTTGGATTGAATATTGAGCCAGCTTATAGGTTCAATATAATTGTTGTAGTTCACCAATCGCAAGGTCAGGTGTTTTGCACTAAGGTGAAGCAATGTAGAGTCTCAATCTCCATGAAAATAACATATAACATGGTATGTATGAGCAAACCATTCATGTAGTTATTGTCTTTTTCTTGTTCAAAGGTCTCTTATCTATGAAGTCTTTCCTTGTCTTCCTTTGTGGGTCCATCTTTTGTAAGTCAAGTCTCGCCTCCCCCAGATGTGGTTAGGGCATTCCTTAAGCGAGAGAGCCCTACTTTTAGGAGAGATTGTTTGGGGCTCCACAAGGCTCAAGGAAAATGGATTTGAGTATAAATATGATGCCAAGATGATATTAAATGAGAACCTCATGCGTGCCAAGAGAATGAGCCACTTTTTTCAATCCAACTAAGACTTTTCTAAGCATTCCAATAAAAATTCAAGATATGTTATGTCAAGCTTATTGATTAGATACTCAACTTTAGTGTGCAAACTCAAGAATTGTTTGAATATATCATCACAGTCTTGTGTTACATCTCACTTAGAATTGATGGAGTTAAAAAAAGGAGAATAAGAAATGTTATTCTACTCCGTACAATTAACAAAGTCCAACGGACCAAAATAATAATAATAATAAACCTTCCTATCAGACTAATGTCTGAATAGGAGAAAAGAAAAGAAAAGAAAAGAAACAATATAAAAAGCTTCACATCTAAATTTAATTGTACTAAGGAGAGGAACATTCACCGTCTCTCAGCGTGTCAAATCCTAAAATTTCTACAGTCACTAATTTATATGAACACTCCCATTATTTTCATCATATGATCTTTGACCTAAAAAGGTGCATTTATTTTTAGGGGCACAGACATTTTCAAGTAAAAAACTCAGGGCTGTCGAAAGGGAAATTCTTTTCAAAATTATCGACCTTATTCAGTGGGAGATCCAAATCCCCAATTGGTGAGTTGGTGACTGAATTTAGGGTTGAAAGTATCTCATTGAGATTAGACTCAGAGGTTTGGATATTGTTTGCTAGTCCAAAATTGCTCGTGTGCCACAATGAAACCGATAAGTTGCTCGATTCTGATCCCGCCGGAGATATAAACGGTGGAGAAAGAGAACCTGCAAAGTTGCTCTCAACCATGTCAGAGAAGAAATTAGCTTCCAAATTCTCGGATTCAATCTGTGTGGAAGGGAAGGAAAATGGCGGAAAAATGTCATCCTCTGTTGCGTCCAAGTCCTCGGTTTTTACTTCGAGGCCTGCCCTGAGATTGAAAAGTGTTGATTTTGATTGCTTTAGCTTTTCCTTCTCTTCTTCTTCTTCTTCATGAACTCTTGGAGATTGGTCTTTTCCTGTTTTGCCGCCTTGTTTGATTAGCGAAGCCGATGCCTTGGCTAGCTGAGAGGCTTGGCTACAAGTGTGGTGACCTCTATAAGTGATCTCAAATATTAAAGGGTCTTCGTCTGTCTTTTGGACCTGCTTTGTGGCCAAACACCCTTGTGCATTTCTATATGTGCATCTGTAGTACCCTCTACAATAAAATACATGTTATGAGTTAGAGATGTAAAAACATAAAAATGCTTGCGACATATATTATAGATACAACATGTTTGATAGTTTAAATGATCCGTCTTATCATAATACTATCAAAATAGAAAAAAAAAACTACGTAAAATAAAGAGAATCTAATTTAAATCTAATGGTTAAAATAAAATAGATCAAAAGAAAAACATATTGATTATAAGATATTTTTCATATCTTGTCGTAGAATTAATTAAAAAAGAATTTAAAAGCATGAATAATACATGTCTTATTTTTGATAATGTTAATGTGATTTGAAATGTGTGTTATTTATAAGGGGGCATTTGGTAAACGTATTATATTTTGATTGTATTTGAATGTTGTATTTGGTTGAAAAATATTTGTTTTGTATTTGAATAAAATATATGTTTGGATGAAAAGTATTTTAGAGTTGAAAAGTTGATATAATTAGTAAAAGTAAAGATAAATAATGAAGTTAATTGTTTTAAAAATATTTTAAATAGTAATTATTTTTGTTACACTATTGTAAAATTTATATTTAATATAAAATTAAAATGTAATTTTTTTACCGACCGCACCTTAAGTTCTAATAACAGCAGACACGCAGAAAATCTCATGTAACAAAATTATGAATTAGACTCCATCAATCTACAGTTGATGGTTTGTGTCCAGATAAAAAGACATATGCAAATCGTTTTTGTCTGCTTTCTAATACTCTTACTTTTGGGTCGTAAAAATGGACGTTCACTAAGAGTGAAATACAAACTTCTTTTTTCTCCTTTTGAAAATCATACCATACGATGTGCAAAAAAACAAAACAAAACGAGAGAGAGAGAGAGAGAGATCAGCTTTAGGTAGCTTTGGTGACTAGACAGTTTTTTCTTTTTTTCTTTTTCCCCTTCTTTTCCTTTTTTCCAAAGTCTGTTGAGAGATATTCAAAAAAATATGTATTAACAAGTGAAGAAAAATAAGTTTTAAAAAATATGTTAAAAAAATTATTTAAAGAAAAAAAATATAAATCTTAAAAATTTATTTGAAGAAATTATTGATATAAAATTTATTTTATTTATTTGTAAAACTTTATATAATTTAAAAAAATATGTTATATTATTTTAATTTATATATATAAAATTATAGATTTTTAAAATTTAAATTTAATATAAAATTTTAAAAATATAAATAATAAAAAATAATTATGAAATGAAAAAAATAAAAAAATAAAAAAACCTAAAACGCCTTCCAAATACCCATTTAAACTCGACAATTTGCTGCACCATCAAAGAAACCAAACGCATCTGGTTCAACTAATAAAGCCCCACAAAATAAAGACTTAAATGGTAGGAAAACAAACAAACCAAATAATTATTGACTTGTCAGAACCTTGTGGTAAATGAAATAAGCCAACGCATTTGGTCGGGACTCAGAACCTGGTACGGGAGCTAAGCCCTGTGTACGTGGTCCTTTCGGATAAGATCAAGTATTCATTTGCCTTTACACCATGTGATGGCTGTCTCCAAAATCTTTTTTTTTTTATTATTATTATTTTTTATTTTTTTCCCTCGTTAAGCCCTAAATTTTGGTGTGCCTTTTGAAGAATTTTAAAACGCCATTTTGGGATTATATGGGAATAAAGTGCTGCTAAATGCCAAGTAAATATGCTTGAAAAAAAATGGAAAATATGTCCACTTTTGATCAAGTTACAGGCACTTTTTTTTGCAAAAAGTCATGAAAATAACTATAAAAGAAAAGGCCAGAGAAAAAAAAAAAAAAAAAAAAAAGACCTTTTCTCAGGTAATTTCTCACCTTGGATAAATAGATCCAAGTATTTCTTTCTGCCCATATTTTCTCCAACTATAGCCATCTTCAAATGGCCCTTCTGGCCCTGTCCCCAAACAAATCTTCACTTGTTCGGTCCATTTTGGCAGAACTTTCCTACAAATTAAACCCAGATCCAAATTAGAAAAATCAATTAAAAGAATGTAAATTAAAAAATTTATCTCAGGAAGTTAGGATCTGTTTACATCTCAGTTTTAAATCAACTTTACAAACAGAAAATTTAAATTTACGAGAGAAAACACAGTATCAGAATATCTGAACATCCAAATGGAGAATGAAAGACTATTCACCTTTTCTTGAAAACATCTCTGTGCTTAGAATCCTCATGGCCAAAGATGACACTTCTTGGGCTAGTGTTGTCCAAGGAATGTGGAGACTCCAAATTAGGATTGGATTGATCTCTACCGCTACCAGTGTTGAGCATTGAAAGTGCTTTTTCATAGGAAGAGAGAATCTTCCCAACCAACGAATCCCTAGTTTCTTGAGATGAGGATGATTGGAGATGATTCAGCAACTGCTTTGCAAGCTCCTTCCCTTGGTTTAGCTCATTAATCAGTGTATTTTCCCCCAAATCCATGGCGGTTCTCTCCGTTCAAATTTACAGAAATGCCCACAACTGAATTTCAGCTTAAGTTTTTGTAGTTCTTATTAAGGAGCACAAAAGGGAGAAAATGAAGAGATTGAAGCTAGTGGGAAGAAGATTGGAAGTACTTGAAGCAAAAGAAGCCACAAACTTGAAAGAAGCTTGAGACCCAATTTGGCATGAATTGTAATTGGAGTGTGTAGAAACAGAAAGTGGCTCACTAACTAAGATCATTAGCAAGCCAAGAACAAGCAAAATGCGTAGATATAAATATATTTATAGATATATATATATGTATGTATGTGTGTATATGTGTAGTTAAAAATGTGAAAGGAAAATATGTGATAAGCAAGAGAACCGAGAAAACCCCCAAGAATGAGAATATTGATGAAGTGCTAGTACTACCCTTAATAACGAAGAGGGTGAAGAAAAGAGAGATCAGGCTTTCTTAGTGATGAAGGTGAGAGGAAGTGGGGGATATAAGGGGGAGAAAAGGGAAGGAAAAAGAGAAATTTTGACCGAAGAAAAACGAGTTCTTTTTTTTTTTTTTTTTCAATTTTTAACTATCGTTCTTCTTCTTATTATTCTTCTCACAAGCGGATGTGTCAAAAATGATGACGTGGACCAATTAGGTTATTAGATAGCTAGAAAAAAAATTTTGGGAAAAGATATTGAATTGCTGACCCCTTCAAACGCAATAATAGTAGAACACACTAAAGTACTGCATACATATGTGGTAAAGCTCTTGTGTCCATGAGCTGGTACATCGTGCAGTTATAAATTATAATAATATAAATAATATTTTATTTAAAATGATATTATATTTAAATATCGGCACAAGCATCAAATGTTATCAAAAATATTGCATGGTTATAACAAAATCCTATATAAAAAAAATGTAAATAATAGTTTCAAAAATAATTTAATATTTGATTTTATTATAAAACAAAGAATTTAAATCTTACTTTTATATTAAAAAAATTACAAGAATAAAAATCTATCTTTATATATGAAAAAAAAAGTCATATATATATATGTATGTGTGAAAGTCGCAATCCTCACCTTCTTTGTCTATACTGCTCTAACTACTGAGTAACAACGCGGAAGAAGATCGGAAGATTCTTGGGTGTCAGTTTCATTCCTTCTCTGACTGCATACCCAGTAACTTCTTTTAGCCGCTGAATATAGTACAAAAAAAAGTTGATGTTAAACTCAAATAATATTAATTAAAACGAGTTGATTGTATATGGAAGTTGCTATCGTAACATGCAACCCTTTGCTTACGTTTGATGTTGATAGCTAACTCACTTTGTCTAGGAATTATTTAACATATGTATGAAAACAAACATCCGACTTGGAAATAATTAAAATATATACATACATAGGTGTGTGTGGTGTTGAGTCTAAAAATTAAAAAATCGTATTTTTCTCAAAAAATAAATAAATATTGTAATTTACTCATTTTGTTTATTCATAATATTCTGTTTTACACTGCATTTTATGAGGGCATATCCTCAGGTAAGTGATTATATGTTAGTCCTTTACAAAAAAAATAAAAATTAAAGAAAAAGAAAAACTGATTAGCCTAATTAGGAACGTAAACTCGACTGAAATGGTGACTCTTCTATGGGATCAAATCTTTAATTAATGAGATGCTTATAATTTGGAAAAAGGTAAAAATCCGGTCAAATTAAGGAGGTTTCGCTTTATTATTCTCTACTTATTAACGCGTGAAAGATACCGAATCACAAAATTCTTGTTGTGAGCAGTGGTTTGATTTACTTTATTTAACAAATTTACTCGAACATAACATAAGTAGTGCCTAAGTACGAGAAAATGCACGAACAGAGGTGCAAAAACATAGAAAATGTATTTTGTTAGCTCAGCATATTCTCTCATTTTTATTTATACTGTAGGTTAACTACAAAAAGTTAATACACCCTAGTGAAGATGCTGCTATGCAATACACGTGTCCACACAAAGGAATGACAAAGGAAAAAGAATGGGTAGTTTGTCCTATATACAACTCATGTTACTATAAGCGTGATGTGGTGATTTTGGTTTAAGCTCTTACCCTACTTAAGCATGGATTAAGGGGGGGGGGGGGGGGGAGAGAAAAAGAACACTATGCAGTCTTGTATTTCTTGTTGGTCATATGTTAATACAATTCCTCAATTATGATAATTTCATTAAAAGAACAAATGGTCGAGAGATAGGGGAACAAGAAATGAAAATTTTATGGAGCAATATTTTTAACAATTGAATATATAAGTTTCTATGTTAAAATAATACGCTGTTAATCGGCACAAAAATCTGGCAACCTAACTATTTTGTTTGCAAAATATTGTTAAATTTGCTTATTCTATTAGGGTTAAAAGTGGTGGACCTAATTATGTAAAAAGGATGTGCTTTTCCACCTATATGCAACATATTCTGGTCGTTTTCTATTATTTCTTATGGGAAGTCCAAAAAATCTATATATATTTTACAACTAGAAAAACATAGTAGCTTCTAAAACAACGAATATTGAAGTTTAATAACTGCTGTAGAACACTAAGGTGTGAACATGTAATAGTTTAATATAAATTTTTCTTAGAGCCCAGTCATGTTGTTAAATAGTTTTTCATGTGATCAGGCTATAGAGAAAACAAGTAGGAGAAAATATGGCATATCTTTCTCATTAATGAACATGGACAATTATAAAGCTACAATCTAAAGCTAAGCCTGAGTAATTCAAATTTTGAATAAAAACAAATCGTATCCAAAGAAATTTAAACTCAAAACACCTTAAATTCAGAAATAGCAAATCTAAAAATATCTAATTATCTCTAATATGCTCCTACAAGATGGAGCTCAGAGAGAAGAGTCCAATCTTGACCTTGAGTAAAATAAATCTTGCGCTTGGTAATGGTTTGGTGAATGTATCAGCTAGTTGGTCTTTAGAAGAAATATGAGTAATACGAGAGCTCTACTTTGTACTTGTTTACGAATGAAGTGATAGTTTAAGGCAAAATGTTTCATGCATAAGTGAAATATCAAATTAGAACATAGGTTTGTTACACCTACATTATCACAATAAATGACTAGCTGTTGAGAAAACTTGACTCCTAGTTCTATGAGAAGAGACGTAATCCAGTGTAGCTCAATAGTAGTGGTAATAACAGATTGGTACTTAGTTTCAATAAAAGAACAAGCAACTATATGTTGTTTCTTTAAACTCAATGAAATAGGATTCCGAACAAGATAAACAATATATGCATTAATTAAGGTAAAATAATCCTTATTACCGGCCCAATCAGCATCAGAGAATGCATGGACAAATAGAGAAGTGCTGGGATGAAGGACAACACCATGATCAAGTGTACCACAGAGATAGCGTAAGAGTTCCTTAACTACATTCCAGTGGTCACTGGTGGCGCGATACATAAACTGAGATAATTTATTCATCGCAAATGCTATGTCCGACCATGTAAAAGATAGGTATTGCATCCTATTATACTGGATCCTTTTTAATCACATGCATTGGTATTGTATCTGTAGTGCACCAACTACTATAACAACTATGAAAATTTTGTGGAGATTAGGTGGAATAGTGCAAAACTATACGTATAAAAGGGTAATTTGGGAGAAGTTTAAGGACACACAAAAATTGGAAAAGAGTTAGAGATAATGAGAAATAGAGTGAAACAAATTTGAGTGTAAAAAAAATTTCTTTTGTTTAGTTTTATTTAAAAAATGAGGAGTTTCAGAAGGTTATGCTAATATAAATATCAGTATTCTAAACCCTTTTCTTTTATTTTTATTTCGTCATTATGTTTAATTTATTTTATTTTATTATTTTGTTTTTGTTATGAATTAAATAAATTTTTGCTAGGATTTATAATATAGTTTGATTATGACAGTTTAATTAATTTTAAGTATGTTATTATAATTGTCATGTTTGTTTAAGTATTTACTTTTAAACTTAATGCTTTTAAATTTCTAGCTAATTTTTGAATGATTTGAGGAACAAAATGAAGAGGAGATTTTTGTGACATACCTTTGAAACAAATACCATAAAAACTAGGATAGAATAGAGATATATCTATCTATTTTTGTGTGGTTATAGTATTAACTACTATAGATTTATCAATGAATACTTTTTATAATTAAATTTGGATTCATACTTTTACTATTCACATAAATTATACTATTCACTTATACATTATTGTTTACAAATACGGTACTATTCACTTATATAGTACTATTTATCATGAATTTTAATTTACTAATCCTCTATGTAAATTTAATTATAAAAATGTAGAATTTATATATAACTTGAGAAAAATTATATAAAGCAAATAGGAAAATTAACTATCAATAAATATGAAAACAAAATTATAATAATATACATAAATATAATAAAATTTGATTGATTATATTCCTAGAATATGTATACTTGATTGTTTATCATTAATTTATGTTCGTATATTTTTATAATTTTATTTATTTAATTTTTTACTTGTAATATTTTTTAGGTTACTTAAATAAAATTAAAATTAATTAATTTTAATAATTAAGGGGTGTTTGGGGTGACGTCTGAGCATAGGTTTTTGGGGTTTGTAGACCAAATTTCGTTTGGCTTCCCAATATCTGAAGGTCTCAAATAGTAAATTCACATGTGCATTGTCAGTGGCCATGTAATTTCCTTTCTGCAACATTACTGTATGCCTCTATTTAACCTACCCCTTTTTTGAAACCCAAACCAGGAAATCACAACTTCTTTTTCTCCCCTGCACACATGCGGGCTCAGTTTTCTTTCTTCACCAATAATGCACGAATTCCTTAAAAGCTTCTTTTTTATCAATATTTTTAATATTTATACACTAATTTTCATAATAACTTTTTTCCAATAACTTTTATCCCAAACACAATCTCCAAAACTATATCTGGTTTCCAAAACTAACATATTTAAAAATACATCTCCAAAAGTCTCTCTAAACTCCCCCTTAATAATAATATTTTCATGAGAACAAAACTTTTTCTCATCACTATATTACTTGTTCGATTCGTACACTTGCGAAAATCTACAACAATACAATGTGTATTAAATTTTGGATATGTTATCTAATTTCTGTTTTATTAATTAGCTATTCAATTTTATTTTAACAATTTATTCAATTACTTAAGTATTTTTTATATTTAATATTTATTAAGTGGTCAAATTTCAAAAATAAGACTAAACAACGTTGAAAGACATTTAACTAGATTAGGATAGACGGAACAATAGATGTTGATTTCATATGTAAACTTCCTTTTGTATCCATTAAACTCAATGTATTAATAAATTGTATGACCAGATTTCTTAGAGTTAACGCAATTTCCCATTTAAGAATCCACTTGCTGTTGCTGATTAAGCAGTAGAATTTCATTATTTTGAAAACAAACTTTAGCTTGGCATTGTTTGGTGAACATTAAATGATTAGTAATGAGCTCTTGTCTGCCGTAGATCATTTCAAGAAAAGTAGTTTGTCAAGAATCATTCGGGAAAAGTTGGATGTATAGCAAACGAGCACGTTTTTTATTCCTTTGTTTTTAATTTTGATTTTTTGTTGTTGTTGTTGTTGTTGTTGTTGTTGTTGTTTTTCCTCCTTTTTGTGGATATTATATTGTTTCACGATTATTTTTCTTTATCCACGATTTGAGCAGTGTGTATTGTCGCTTTCATTCAGGGGTGGGGCTCTCTTCCTTGCTAGGAATATTCTTTTATTATTCAGGGGTGAGGCTCTCTTCCTTGCTAGGAATATTCTTTTATTTTATTGAACTTTTCCTCCTACTGTGGAGGTTATATGTAAAAGAATGAAAATAAACAAGAGATTGAAATAGCTAGCCTAAAAATAAATAAGTCATCAAAAGGTCTAGTGCTAAATCCTCAAGGGCACTAAATAAAGTCTTGTGGAAAACCAATGAATTTCCTTTCTTTTTCTGTCTATAAATTATACTTTGAATTTCTTTTACATAATTTGTAAAGAGATAAACTAGTACCCATACCTTGTTAATCTGTCTTTAAAACAAACATATTTCAAATAAAAATAATAACTATTTTTGTTTGTGTTATTAGTTATTGTAAGTTGTTATGGGTGGGAAGAAAGGGGCGTTGCCTCTCAAATTGGATGCAGGCAAAGGCTACAATCATATTGAATGGAGCTTTTTAATAGTGGGGATGACAAAATTGACTTCCCTCACTGCATTAATGTTAACTTTGATTGTAAGTCTATTGCCTCTTTCTCTCTTGTGATTAACAGTTTTAAGTATGTTAGTATAGATAATGAGGAATGCCAGCTACAATCGCTTAAACACTGTCATAAATACTGTAATTTTAAAAATGTGACAAGTGTCCTATTTATTAAAAAGGTCATTGTTTAAGCTAATTATTATGAAAGCACTGTTAGAAAGAATCCGTCAAATATGGGTTGGTTTTGCCTTTTTCTATAAATTTTAACTAGTTTTTGAAAACTAACCATTTCCGACTTCTATATCAAAAGTTCCAATCTACCCTATAAAGGCCCTTAACATAATTTTGTTTTCCACCTTACAACTTTATTATTTTTTTGGGGCTAAATCACTACAAATATACATAATTTCACGGTTTCTCATAAACTCAATCAAAAAATAATCTTCAAAACGCATATGTTTTCTTTTTGGTAGAGATGTGTTCTATAGATGTATATGTATATAATTGTTTGAAAATATGTGTATTATATATTTGGATTCTATGTATTTAAAATAAAATATTTAATAAGACAATAATACTTTTTATACTAATTTGGTCGGTTGATTATCAAGATGATATAGTTTGATTAGGAAGTTTTGTAACATTTTTTTTTCTTTTTAAGGAGTAGCTTTGTATCTTTTTTTTTTAGGAGGTGTTTGAGAGAGGTTATGGAGATGTATTTTTAAAGTTCGAAAAAAGTAAGTTTCGGAAATATGTTTGGGAGAAATAATTATTTGGAGTAAAAAAAAGTATAAAATCTTAAAAATTTATTCGAAAAAAATTATCAATATAGAAATTGTTTTATTACTCTTAAAATTTTATATAATTTAAAAAATAATTTTATTTAGACTTGTTTATATAAAATTATAAACTTTTAAAATTTGAATTTAATAAAAAATTTGAAAAAATATAAATAATAAAAAATAATTATAGAATAAAATAATAATAAAAATATATCTAAAATGTATCTTTAAAATACCCTTAAACACCTTTTTTTTATTGTATTAAACCTACTAAAGGATGATTATTTGTTAACTTCTTCTCTTTACTTTTTCTCAAATAAAAAAAGATAAGACATATGTCACTATTAAAGGTAGAAGGTGCCCAAAAAGTACATAATAAATAAGCAATTGCAAGTAGCAGCTCCTCATTGAAAATCTATAATATAGTACAAGTTCTTTAATAATCAAAAGATTTATTTAGAGTTAGTTTGGTACATGAATTAAATTTATAATAAAATAAAAATTTAAATTTAAAATGATTAATTTAGTTATAATTTTTATTATTTTTTAGATTTAGATAATATTGTAATTAAAAGTTTAGATCTAGAACTACGAAGCAAACGAGATCTCAAACTACTCCTAGTGTAGTCCAATAAAACATCTATAGGCCACTTTGGTGTTTTTATTTGTAGTCAGCATTCCCTTGACTCAAGATAAGATCATTCACCCCATTAAAAAATAGTTAATATCACAATACTTTTAAAATGTTCAGTTTTATTTACTGATTGTAACTTATTTCAATTATAGTATATCCCTGATCAATTTTTTTTTTATATGCATGAACACTTCATCCACATTTAATCAAGATCGTTGGCAAGTGTTGGAACCATTATGATGTAATGATACTTACAACTATATTGAATGAGTTGAATAATGCCACAATATTAAAGTGAGAATCACATTTAATGCTTCTAAATACCCAAACAAAGGATTTTAGTTTTCTTTTAGGTTATATGATAGAAAAAAGAAAAGAAAATAAGAATTAAAGTTGTATAATTACTATTCTATATCTGTATTTACATTACTTTTGTTTTTAAATAAAAATAAAAAGGTAATTTTTACATTATTAAGTGGATTTTATTTTTCCATCCAATACTGGAGAGAGAAAAATTGGTGGGTCTCATTCTAATTTTTTTTCACCCTATTTTCCTCTCTCGCACCTTTTTCCTTATCAAACATACTACATTACTATTTTATATCCAATTTTCCCTCCTCCTACTTTCTTCCTTCCTCTTTTCTTTCGTATCAAACATAATAACTACAAGTTTTCAACAATAGAGAAAGAGGACCATGAACAACTCAAAAGGTCCTTCCTTATTTCTTGTTTTGTTGATTTTCTTCTACATATTGTTTTCTTTTTTACGCTTTTTTTTTTTTTTTTGCACTTCTTATTTTCTTTTTCACTTTCATACAATAGTTATTGTTAAGGATAAAATTAATAGTAAAATCGAGTTGAGTCGAATTAGGGCTTAAGGTTATATTGATGAGTTGACTAGATGAGTATTGCTTTGATCGAGTAGGTATGCTGCAAAATAACTACAAGAAAAGTAAAAAGAGACAAAAAAAAATGTAATATACATAGAGGTTCACTCCCAATGTGAGAGCTAATCCTCTGTAATGGCTTTCTATAGTTGATAGAGTATTATGATGAATGTCGTGTAGTCAAAATAAGAAGATTGAAGATTGAAAATTCGGAATATAGAGAAAGAATGCATATTATAGAGAGAAAGCTTTCAAAGTATAAAGAATGTGTGTGATTCAGTGATTATCTTTGGGTGCATGATGATGCCCTGTTTTTATATAATGTGATTGTTGATAGTTGTTTGATTTCATACAGAATACAGAAAGTTGTATTTTCTAGTCTTAGTTGGCTTTCCTTGTTCGGCAAACAATCTTGGAATGGATAAGTTGTTGTTTTCGGCTTGATAATGCAATATCTTCGCTTGATTCTTGATAAACTAAATTTGAAAAGTTTCCTAATTTAATTAAACTTTAATCTTGGATGGGTGCTCGACTTCTTAGCTCAATTATATTGATTTGATTTGATTAGTTCATGAATTGACCTGACTGGCTGTTGGTTGGCTGGTTCCTTCCCTTTTGTTATCCTTGAATTGATGCCAATCAACAGGATGTCGACATTTGTCAACCCCAAAAATCAAGTATCCTTGTGAGTTTATGATGCTTCTTTAGGTCATTTCTAGTATGATTATTGATCTTTAGGTGATCCAAGTTGACACATAAATGGTAAGAAATAAGATACAAAAGCTGACCTCAACAAATTTCACTCTTGAACCATATATGCTTAGATATGCACTCACATGGACCATAGGTGTCACAAATTGTCTGTCACACAAAAAGAAAGAAAAAAAAATTTTTTTTGTTGACTGAATTTCATGTTTGACCGTAAATAAAAGAAAGACAGTTTTTTGTAATAATATATAAGTATGAAATAATTTTGATATTACAATAAAATGGTTTTAAAGTTTTATTAGTATTTAAATGGTTTTAGTTTAAAAAAGAAATTTCACGAATTATGGTTAGTTTTATTACTATTAAAAACATAAAAAATATATATACAAATGATGAACTGATGTATTAGTCATCCACACTAGGCGGGATGCCACAACAGGAGAAATAAATCATCTCTTCAAAACATGTATATATATACATATTATGACTGAGGGGATATTTCTTAAAAAAATATTATCATTAAAAAAAAAGCAATTTAAGTTATTTTTAATCGAAAAAGATGGTTATATTTGAAAAACGCAGGAACATTAAAGGGGCGTTTGTTTTTATTTTTGAGAATGATTTTGCATTTTCAAATACACAGAAAATGAAAACGGTCCCAAAATAGCGTTTGTTTATTCAATGTTTTCAAAATCATTTCGAAAATATTGTTTTCAACTATGTTATTTTTCTGAGTTTTTTAAAAACGAAAAAAAGTTATTTTCACTTTTTGTTTTCGTTTTCTCCCTCCCTCTCTCTCTCTCTCTCTCTCTCTCTCTTTCTGTCTGTGCAGCGTCAATGATGATCATGTCCAATGATGGCATCCATCTTCGACGAAGACTGATGACTATAGGCTAGTGACGATAACAATGGCCTCCTTGTGACGATGACCATCGACTCATGACTTAAATCTAACCATCATCGCCACCTAGAGTTCAGACCACCAATCTCTTTCACTCTTATTGCTCATCGCAAAACTTACCACCTAAGGTTGTTTTTATTTATGATTAATATTTTATTTTTTATTATTTTTTTAAAATTAAAAATAAATATGTTTTTATAAAACACTCACTTATAAAATGAGTTTTCAAAATATGTAACTAACAAAATTTTATTTTTATATTTTTCAGAATATACACTCAGAAAACTTAATCAAACACAATTTCAAAAATGATCTTAACAAAGTTTTTAAAACATTCTCATTTTCAATTTTTTTGAAAACAAAAAACATTTCAAAACCAATATCAAACGCCACCTAATTGTTTTGAAAATTCGCTAACTTTCCGTAAGTATTATAGATATTTTTATACTGAAAGAAAAGATTAGGGAGTGTTGTTTGTTATGGGGATTAAAACATAGCGGTAGATTTTAAATTTTTTTTTTTTCATAACTTAAGATTTCACATTTTTGTTGCATAAAATAGTAAATTAAAATACTTGTTAGCACTTCTCCACCCTTAGCCTTTTACATCATTCTCTTCCCATTAGAATAAGTAGTGTGTCTAGTCGAATCTTAACTATGTCAGTTTTCGGCTTATACTATTTAATTGCTATGAGCTCTTTTTCACCAAATGGAAGAAATTTGGAATCCTAGATAGACGCTAAAAAGAATATGTGATACGAACCCCGTCAAGAATAACGAGACCCGTCAAGATTATGAACCCAAGAACGTTCTAAAATCATGTTCGAATGGATGGGAGACCTCGACCCGTTGCTTCAGCAAAAACAAGAACCTTGGTATATTAACCTTAACCCGTTGCTTAATGCGAAATAAGAATATTGGTATAATGAAGACGCCACAATCAACTATAGAAGGGTTAATTGATAAGTCAGAAGCGAACGCCATGAAAAATTCCGATAAGTTCAGATAGTTCTTCAAAGAACCAAAGAGAATTAAAACTCTCAAATTTATGAATTAAACTGATGTGATCTGTTTTATTACTATGGGGATGCCTATTTATAGGCAATTGTTACAAAGATTATTCCTAAAAAAAATCTGAACAAAATAAGCCTAAAAAATCTGAAAATTATTTGAAAATTTATTACAAAAGATAATCCTAAATCCTAACTGAAATTTGTTACAAAAGATAATCCTAAATCCTAACAAATCCGAAAATCTAATCCTAACCAAATTCGTAAATGTAGGAAGGTAGTTATTCTGCTACAAAATTCGAAAATCCTTAGTTAAAAAAACGTCTTGGGCTTGATTGAATTAGCTGAATTCCTCATGAGCTTAAATTAAGTCAATGTATCATGAATCATGCTCAATGGGCCACGAATTTAATTGAGCCCAAACCTCTTGTATTAGTCCATTAAGTGCTTCTTTAAATCTCTTCGCTCTCACTCTTATAACCGGCCCAATTGGTATTTGAATTGATTCCCTTGACGTTGATTGGTTCCTTTAAAGTCGTTATTTGATTCACATCAATATGACCTACAAGACTTCTAAAAAGTTCTTTATATAGCACTACGTCTATGAAAGCGTGGATGCAAAATTACATACATGCTGTTATTTGTGTAAAATGCCCACTCCCTTTGCAGGGGGAGGAAGGGCGAGCACATCCAGCCCTGGGAAGCACGCACACATGACACAGTGCACAGGAAGGTGTCACATGCCCCTTCTTTCTATACGATGTAGTCTAATTACCTACAATTAACTTTCAATAAATAAACTATCATTATTATGGGAATAAAGCTTATATTTATTTTTAAAAAAAACAAAAACATGTTACAAATTTTACAAAATTAATTTTCACCAAACTGATAAAAATCAGTAAGTGTGCAGTAATTATTTTGTCAAACAAAATAAATATTTTTCCCACAATTCACGATTCATATTCATGCTGTCCTATAAAATATATCTGACTCATAAATTTTATTATCACATGGAAAATTGAATGTAAGGGTCCCTAAATCCTCAGTAGGCATTTTCAATAATTTAGTGCCATACAATGAATGATAAGTTTTAACATTGATATCTTTGGATACATCGGTCAATTAAATAGTTGAGAATATACCAATATTCTATTCAAAAACATTAAGGAGCTAGCAATGAGCATCAAATGGACCTACATACTTGAAGCTCCAACAAATTGTTGGTAATTCGATTAAGCTCATTAATCAACTAAATAGCGTTATTACCTTTGGTTTGCACCACTATTAGAAACCAAATCTGCACGTTTTGAATACATAAAATATATTTACAAGAATCTGATGATAACGGTCAAAAAGCCTTTTCCACCAATATAGCTAATCATCATGTAATGAGATCCTTTATTACGAACATACATAATTTGAGCTAGTGAAGAATTGTGTTATGACCTCTTCAATTATATCTTTGTCTATAAATACCATTAAAACTCGAACGAGTGTTTTATTTAAAAACATATTGAAGACAAAGTTTAGTTCACCCAATATTGGAGACAAGATCTCATTCACTCAAGACTCCCATATTAACACACATGGGAGTATCATCGATTTTCAATATATGAAATTATGGATTTTATCTCTATGATTGAAGTTTCCTACTACCGAATATATTGCATATTCAAAATTTTGAGATATTGATCTATAGAATGTTCTCACTTGTTGACGCTTCAAAAAACACATTATAAAGGATGTGAGTTCATCAACTATTTCAGATTAAAGTCCATCTGTAAATTAATAATCTATTGACAAGATATTAGTTCATATATGTAAACGAATCTTATCAAAACATATTCCGTTGGACTCCAATATAATAAATTATATGTCTCTATTTTGTAACACCTTTACAAACAAACAAGATAAATCGCTGTACCAATTAAAAAGTAAATAAAATTACAACTTTATCAAAACTAAGTGTCCAACTTCATTCATCGGTTGATAAGCAACTAGTTTATGTTTTTATCCTCATGATTATATAATGTAGTCCTCAACATATACATAATGGAGAACATAACTAAAAATAACGGATCATGTATTATCTAGCTCTAGTAAATATATAATTAGAAAAATATGACATGTAATTTACTAATTAAAATATCAAAAAATTTTGTAACAACATCTTAACGTCAAAACATGGTTGTTTTCAAAAACCCCCTTGCAGCAACTATCACGTGTGCTACCCTGACACGTTATATCTTTTAGATCTACAGCGCTATAAACACTAATTTAGTGATAGATAAATATAGGGGCATTGAATTTTTTTGAATTAATTACAAAGATTCTACTGAATTATATTTCTTATAACATTTTACTCTCTCCTCCACCTCAAAGAAAGAAAGAGAGGAAAGCTTTGAACATAATTAGATTGGATTGAAGACTGAGCTGGCTTATAGGTTCAATATAATTGTTGTAGTTCACCAAAATCGAAAGGTCAGGTGTTTTGCACTAAGGTGAAGCAATGGAGAATATCAATCTCCATGAAAATAACATATAACATAGTATGTATGAGCAAGCCATTCATGTAGTTATTATCTTTTTCTTGTCCAAAGGTCTCTTATCTGTGAAGTCCTTCTCTGTCTTCCTTTGTGGGTAGATCTCTTGTAAGTCAAGTCTCGCCTCCACCTGATGTGGTTAGGGCATTCCTTGAGCGAGAGAGCCCTGCTTTAAGTAATATCCTACCTAAGGATAGTGAGTAGCCTCATTTGATAGAGGCTTCAGCAAACACCTTTCAGTTGTCGTTTAGTGAATGGATACCTTTTCAGTTGAAGTTCGCGTTGTTTCTCCTCCGAATTAAAACAAAAAAACAAAAAAACAAAAAAACAAAAATACAAAAATACAAAAACTGTCGTTCCCCCACAAAAATCATTCCAAAAAAAAAAAGTCTTGCTATTAGAATTTTTAGCAGTAGGATACACGTTACACAAATGATGATTGTTGTTAAATATATTGGAGGGCACAGTGTTATAAGAATCATAATTCGGAGATAATTTTAATAAAAATTATTATCAAATTTACGATAGAAAAGATTGCCAAAATATCTTAACATGATACATTATAATTTTGACCCATGTTTTCTCTGTTAAAAATCCTAATTGAAGAATAATTTTTGTTACAAAGCATAGATTGAGAGGACACGATGTTAGATTTTTCAAATTCAAAAGTAAAGTGTTATAAAGGTCATAGTTTCAAGGGCATTTTTGCAATTAATCTTTTTTTTTTTCCTAGAAACATAGGCATAATAAAGAGAGGGACGTGGTTCACGAAAATTTGTATAATTAACCCCTTTTTTTTTTTTTTAAGAAACAGGGGCATAATAGAGAGAGAAAGAGAAAGAGAAAGAGAGAGAGAGAGAGTGAGTGAGTGATAAACGTGCGGTCAATGTTGCATATTTTGTCAAAATTTAATATGAAATTGCCACTGTTCATTTACCATAAATTCCATCATCCAGGGGTCAAAAATTCGAGGCTCACACAAATAAAAGTTGGGGTGTGCATGCTAAAAGGCCATCAAGATAATAATATCAGCAACCTGTTTCCTCCTCTTTCCAAGATTTGGGCCATATCATATCCAAACGTACGCGGCACTGGTTCGTAGAAGCCACACAGTAGTTGTTGAGAAAGTCACGTCCCATGACTTGGAGAGTGAAAATAAACAAGCATTTAGACGTTTGTGAATAGGAAAGGGTTTGAAAGTCTCTCTATCTTCTAGATTGCACAAACCGTGTCCGTGTTGGGACTATTTATTTTGTGGTTTCTTTGCCTTCATATTGGAATTCAGATTTTTGTTTCTTTCTTTCTTCGAACCAAGTCAAGGGGAAGAAGCATCAAATAATTTAAGGCTATCATAATGATGTTGTTGGTGTGAATCAAACATCGGAGTGTTTGGATTGCGCTCTCCAAACATCCAAAACCAACTTTTTTTCTAAACTTTACGTGTGAACACAAGATATTTTTCCAATCCTTTTTATTAATTTTTTTTTTGTTTGTGTTTGGAAAAAAAAATCACTCTAGATTACACGAGGGGTTTGGATTTTTATTATTATTGATTACTTTTAGGACTTGAGTATGCAAACTCACACCACTCGTTTATGGTACACAAGATGCTTGACCAGGTATCAATTATATAAAAAAAATTTGACATACATTAAAAACGTGTAAAGAAAATCTTCCTAAAGTCATGCCATGTCTAAATCCCCCACTGAGGACCAAGTCATGACATCAGATAAAATCTGGACAAAATCTGTACGAGTTGAAATCAAATGCGTTTTTTGCTTCACGACTAGCTATTTACTTTTGCCTGAATTATAGAGGATTTATTATAAAGAAGTTAGGGGCATTTGGAGAACAAATTCAATTTTAATTTTATTCAAATACAATATAATTTTATACCAAACATAAATTTTGTAACAGTGCTACGAAAACAATTACTATTCAAAACATTTTTAAAACAATCACATCAACTTTTCAACTCTACTATTTATCTCTACTTTTACCAATCACATCAACTTTTTAACTCTAAAATAATTTTCATCCAAATACAAATTTCATTTAAATACAAAACAAATACTTTTCAACTAAATACAACATTCAAAAAACAAATTTCATTCAAATATAATCAAAACGCAATACGTTTACCAAACGCCCCCTTAGATGTTTGGTTATTGAAATGATGAGGTACTTTGGTATTAGATATGCATTTTTATATCTAAACTCTATTAGATTTTATTTAAAAAAAAAAAAAAACGGTTCTCAATTCAGAGTTTTATCTGTGCATTAAAGGATCATATATGTATTACTATTGATATTTGCATGTCATTGTTTAATTTGAATATAATCTTCCCTCTAAAAAAAAAAAAAAAAAAAAGTTTTGTCTGAGTAAGGTATCCTTAGTAAAGCCAACAGCTGGAAACCAGTAACAGGGACAAACGTGTACTTGATTTTTGCTAAGGGTCCGTTTGGATGGGGTGTTTATTTTTGAAAAATGAAAAATTTTTAGATATGAAAAATAAAAAGTTGTTTGGAATTTTTTTTTTAAAGTGAAAAGTTGTTTGGGAGGGTGAAAAATTTTTGTTTCTAGAGAGCTCTTTTTTTATTTTTCAAAAAATGAAAAATATTAGATGTTCAGATATAGAAATTTAAGAATGTTCATTTTTCTTGAAATGAAAAATTTTTCATTTTTTAAATTTGAACGTGTCATTTTTCGTTTTCTTTTCCTTTTTCTTTTCTTTTTATCCTTTTTGTTTTTCATTTTTCGTTTTTATGTTTTTTGCTGAATAAACCTTTTTGTTTTCTTTAAATGCCTTTGACAAGTCTTTCTATCACCACACATGCCTTTGACAAGTCTTTCTATCACCACACAATAAAGATAAAAGTCCCTTTCAATGTGTCCATCATCGTATCTCTAGCCTGTAACAACGTATTTATCTTTTCTTCTTTTATATTTTTTTTTCTTAGGCTTCGATTTCTTCTTTCATTTTCTGTCGTTTTTCCAGGTCCGATGTTCCGCATTCTCTATTATATATTTATATGCGCTTGATCTATTTCCCAATTGTTTAACTTGATTTTCAGAAGATCAACAATCAAAGCTATATTTTATATAAGAAAACAGCACAAAAGAGAAATGTGACAAGCTAGGGACTTCTTATAGTAACGTTTATATCCGGTAAAAATAAAGTATACTGATAGATATATGTAGATATTAATAATCTAATTGCCAAAAACAAAATCATATTGTATATTTTTATGTATTCTAATGATAGAACATTTCTTTAATACTTGTGTAAAAAGCAATGATAAAGCAACAAAGGACTATTTTAGTCTATTATACTGTGCCAAAGCAACATATGGTTGAGTAGAAATACAAGTCTATTTAGCTTTGAAATTTTAAATTTTATACCTGTACTTTTTTAAAATTTTCAATTGTGTCGTGTTTAACGAAAAATAATCTACCCATACCACTTTCATTTTTTGGAATTGTAATTTTATACTTATTCAAAAAATAATAATATTGTCTTCTCACAAACAAAATTTATTATATATAACATTGTAACAGTTTAAACACAAAATAATTAATAAATTATATTTGTTTGTATTTACTTGAATATATAAATAATGACGAAGATAATATAACAAAAATATAATAAAAAAACCTCAAATATATTATTAATTAATTTAAAATAATTGAAATAAATCTAAAAATGCTTAGGGTATTCTCAAAAGTCTCAAAAGACTTTGATAAACACATGTACTTTTTTTTCTAAAATAGTAAAAACCTCCCTTTTGAACACAAAAGAGACGTAACATGTATTAACTAACGTAAACATCTGTAAATTTCTTTGTGTTTGATAAGTTCATAAAAATACATTTTTATTGTACATAATTATCAAATAATTAAATTATAATTAAATATTTTCATAAAATTAATTTAAATAGAAATATTTAGTTTTAACTTAATTTAATAATTTATAAGGAAATTACACTTTGGTCATAATTTAAAGCAAATTGAAGAAATGAGGCCCCAAATAATCAGCCCAAGCCGTCAGCTAGCCATTAGGGCAAGCTGAGCCGTTTTAACAGCTGAGCCGATGAGCTGTCATGTGTCCGCTCCGAATACGCCAAGCCCGAGCATGGGGCCCAGCAACTACCACATACACGCACGCCTGGCATGCACAGCCTCTCTTCCTCACTTCCTGGGTGAGCCTCCTCCATGCACACATCACCCAGTCTTCTTCCACCTTAAGCGTGGGTCCCATCTGTGATGAGCAGGTTTTAATATTTTAATAGTTTATAAATTTTATATATTTAAATAAATAATTTTTTTATTATATTTTTTTATATTAATTATTTTATTATTAATTTTTATATAAATTTAATCAAGTTTTTTTTATATAATCATCCTATCACATAATAAACATTATATTATAAGTAGTCTTTTTACTATAATCATTTTGAGATATGTTATTTTTTTAAGAGTTTTTATAAAAAAAAATTTTCTTAATTCTGAGAATTTTATTTATTTGAATATATTTTTATTCATAAAATTTATTAAATTATATTATTTTTTAATTAAATTATTATAAAATTATAAAATTATTTTTTTATTTGATTATTTATTTTTTTAATATTTATTATGTTAACCTCTTTTATTTATTTTTACCTTACTGTTTTAATTATACTATAATTAGTTGCTTGTTTTTGTACACATTGGGACGTAACCAATATTCATTCTTTTTAACTGCTTTTAATAATTTTAATTTGTAGGAGGGACAAACAGAGAGCTTCATGGTGAGAATTGACAAGCTGATAGGTTTTAACCGTCAACAAGACCCAAAGAAGATTTTCTTTTTTTTTTTTTTTTTTTCCCCTCTGGAATAACGAGTAAGTTTTTAAGAAGGCAGTGTAATGATCTGAAAAGGGGTGCGTGTCACCTGGGAAGAGGAGAGAGACGGCTAGGGGAGAGAGAGAGAGAGAGAGAGAGAGAGAGAGAAGAAAAGAGAGAGGAAAAATCAGGGAAGAGATAAATTAAAAAAAAAAAATGAAAGTTCTAAAAAAATTTTGTGCATCCCACCGGAATTTGTCATTGGATTCAACAGGTATTCGGTAAATAAATTGATGAACCACCCGTCATTGCCCTCAATTGACATTGACATTCAGATACATTTATAATAATAAAATATTCAAACTCCTCATTTTCTATGGTGTAGATTTATTTAGGGTTCCTTATAAAAATTAACGTGTCTTTTTTTAAATTTTAAATTTTAATTATATTCAAAAATAATATAATTTTATATTAAATATAAAATCTTATATTTAAATATAATTTTTTTAATAATATTATGAAAATGATTATTATTTTTTTAAAAAATAATT
The DNA here is from genome assembly GCA_035233585.1 of Antiaris toxicaria. Lineage (NCBI taxonomy): Eukaryota > Viridiplantae > Streptophyta > Magnoliopsida > Rosales > Moraceae > Antiaris > Antiaris toxicaria. The sequence goes on from CP141161.1 coordinate 14,014,104, forward strand.
ATATCAATTTTTTAATTTTAATTTTTTATCTTTATTTTTATCAATTACATTAATTTTTCAACTCTAAAATACAATTTAAATATTTTTCATCTAAACACACATTTCATTTAAATACAAAACAAATACTTTTCAACTAAATATAATATTCAAAAAATAAATTACATTTAAACGCAATTAAAACGTAATACATTTACCAAACAACTTATAAACTTGAGTACTGTAGCAAAGATATAATTCTTCTTTTTTCCCTTTTTTGTGTTTTTTTTTCTTTATCAGATATTTCTTCTTCTTCTTCTTCTTCTTCTTCTTTTTTTTTTGCCGTATACATAAAAGTTTAAAGTAGAGCTAGCATGTGCTTGACATCTATTCACTCTTTCGTCCCCCTTCTTTCTTTTTTTTTCCCAGCATTTGTGTTGTTTTATTGTTTTTCTTTTCATTTTCATTAAATTGGATATCTTCTTATTTTTTTAACTTTTTTTAAATCTTTTATTTTCAATATAAATCGTCCAACACTTTCTTCTATCTCTATTATATGGTATTTTTTCTAAATATATCTTCACTTACAATTTTTTTTTTTTCATCTTTTCAAGTATTATTTCATTGTATGTGACATTGATAACTATCGTCTTTTTTATTTCTTTAATTTTAAATGAGTGTCACCAAATATTTTTTCTCTTGTTTTATCCATATTACGTGACATTTTTTTGTGTATGATTTTTTCTCATCTTTTAATGTATAATTGAATTGAATCTGATTATTTTAAGCTACATTTTTTAATTATCCTTTTGATTTTTTTTTTTCACAAATTTGCCTTTATTCTAACAATATTTTTCCTTTCCCACACAAATTTTTAATTTTTTATATTATAATTCCGTTTGGTTACTATTTAAAATCTTGTCAATTGATTTTATTAATTTTGTAGGTTTTTTTCTTTGCTCTTTTTCCTAAAATCTTCCTTTCGTCTTGTCCCCATTAGAATAATGTTTTTCAACTATATCCTCACTTTTTTCGTTTTATAATTTTCTTTCAATTTTTTCTTATTTACTTTATATCTTATATTTTTAATTAGGTCTAATAAAAATATTTATTTCTTTATGATTTATATCTGTTAAAATGATTTTTTTCTTAAATACATTTTTAGTTAAATATTTATTTTTATTATGTCTTAAAGTTTAACAAATTTAACCCACACGTGTGTGGCACGAGCTTAAAAACTAAAATATTTTAAAAGTATCATCTCATGCCATATCATTTTATTTAAGTACTAATCCCCGATTTGTTTTTAACATTGAATTTATATTGTATTTAAATATAATATAAATTTCATCGAAACATAAAAGTATTATATTTAAATATCAAACACATTATATTTTAAATCCAATACAATCACTATTTATTATTTTACTTTTTATATTATTTTTATTAATCACATCGTATACTCTCTTTCTCTCTCTCTCTTTTTTCTCTTTACTTTTATCTATCACATCACATATTCATTATTTAAATATAATTCAAATACTTTCCATCAAAACACACATTACATTCAAATGCAATGCAAATACTTTTCTTTCAAATGAAAATTGTATTCAATGCATTGTATTCAAACGCAATACAAATATAATGTGTTTACCAAATAGAGCCTAAATACATCTTAAGTTATCAGTAGATAACCGGCGTGATGTAATAGTGCTCGGTCTCTATAGTCGACAGTTACCCCCTAATAACCACCATTATATTGATCAAAAACCGATAACTACAATCATCGCAACACTAACTGACAATTGTTCGAATCTACAGTTATCGAGCTGTAACCGCTGGTATTCACATAATTACCAATCGGTAACCATTGTTATCCACCCAAAACAACCATTACTGGTCATTGTTGACCATGTTACTACCGGCCTTCTCACTTGTATATATAAAAGCTCACAAAAATTCTATAAAATAACAAATAATCCACAAAAAATACAAGCATATTTGCCAAAAATCACAAAAAATACAAAAACGATCCATGCAATTAAAAAACAAAAAACAAAAAATAGTCCTATCCCCTTGCTTTTCTTGCTTGTGAATCTAGGTATTTATCTCCCATCACCCTACTTCATCCTTGCCATTAAATAAACCACGTGTGATGATATGTCAGTGCAATGTTGCTAGCTTCGTGCAATGGCGCTCGTCATGAGACCCTCCTAGCAATTCTCAAGGTCTCGTCGTGAAAAGCTTGGATATTAAGATATATCATCCGATACCTCACAAGCCATCAACATCTTTAGCAAACCTTCCTCAAATCTCAAATTCGTGCTATAATAACAAAATCATGTTCAAGTTCTCACATTCAAGTGTGCAATTCATCTCAAAACAAGAAGCGTAACTCACGGGTGAAAAGGTTGGAGAGAGTAGGAGCACAACTCGCCAGTGAGAAGGTATGTGATAATTGGTGCCCAACCTACCTTGAAGAAAATAGATGTAGAAACAGCTTTAATGAGAGAGAACAGAAAAGAAAGCGTAAGAATCAAATGGCAAAATAGTCCCTACATTCAAGGCAAATTGATTTTTGCTCTTACATTCAAGGCTTCATTTTTACCATTAGCAAGAACTTGTTTCAATTGTACATCATAAGAAAGGTTATGACATGTCTTCCAAGTGGTTTTGTTGTCATTGCATAAGTCGATATACTAGGTTTTTTTTTTTTAATAAGCTGATTGAGGGTAGAACTCATCTGTAAAAACTAATTTAAAAGAAGAGAGAGTTCAATCCATATATAAACACAATAGTAACCTAATAGCTTGACAATAAATGGAACAAATTCACGTTCTAATATCATATTTTATACCTGTCTTATCATATAAATAAATCGGAGCCCATACTAACCATCATTTGTAAAATTTAACTTCAATACCATGTCAAAGGACTTCAGTAAAACTCATTAGAAACTAAACATATAAACCTTACAATTGTCTTGTAACTTGCGATTTGACAAATACAAAATCTGACAATTTTGTGGTACAAGGCAAATTATCTCTTCCTCTTTCGGTTGTGCGAGATTGGCGGCCATTCATTGGGAGTGGGGTGTTATGCGAATTTATTACAACTGTAGCAAGTTTAGTAAACGATCGTTTTTTTAATGGCTAAAGTTTAGTAAACAATCATATTGATATGACAATATATCGGACAACAATGTGAATTTAATCTTAGGGGGCGTTTGGTAAACGCATTGCATTTTGATTGTATTTGAATGAAATTTGTTTTTTGAATGTTGTATTTGGTTGAAAAGTATTTGTTTTGTATTTGAATGAAATATGTGTTTGGATGAAAAGTATTTTAGAGTTGAAAGTTGATGTGATTGGTAAAAGTAGAGATAAATAGTGGAATTGAAAAGTTGATGTGATTGTTTTAAAAATGTTTTAAATAGTAATTGTTTTCGTAGCACCGTTGTAAAATTTGTGTTTGGTGTAAAATTGTATTGTATTTGAATGAAGTTAAAATGAAATATTCATCCAAATGCCCCCTTATTTTCTCATCTCTATCGTATGCTCTACCGCGTAGAATAGTGTATATGTCACTTCCTCCTTTTTTTTTTTTTTTGCTAGAAATATATGTCACGTTGTGTACAATACTAGTTAACCTCTGTTGTTACAGGAAATTACTATAAAGAACATATTTCCATTCTCAAAATATTTCTTTAGATCTACAGAAAGTCTTTCTTCTTAACAAAGAGAAGGTCAAAATCCTATAAATGTCTTGGATTGGATTTTAAAATCCGGATTAAGTCTTCTTTTTAACTCCCAAACATCAATTCAAATTATATATCTCATTTAAATTTTTCCGTTGAAACCCCAGAAATCACAACTCACATTTAGCTAAGCATTTATATACTCTTCAAAATCGATGCTACTGTACAGTTTGAGATCAAGAGATCAGGAGGTTGTTAAATTCACAGATACACCCCACCAAAAAGAAAAAGTTGGTAATATTGTGACCAAAAATGTTTTGTGCTGAAAAATTAAATTTCAAATCTTTTAGCAAATTGAGAAAATGCACTACTTCTTTTCCTTCTTGCTAGGGGACAACCCTATTAAATTAGCATAATCTGGTCCTCTTAATTAAAAAATAGCTGTGGTGAATAAATTCACCTTCAACAAGGTAGGAGTGGGAAAAGACCAATATATATATATATATATATTTTATCATCCATGTCTCATTATCCAAAACCTGGGTGTGAGATCAGAGATCATGAAGATCTTTTTCCTCTTAAACCCGGCCTTCACATTTCTTTCTTCTGCTGTGACATGTCCGTACTCTGTGGACAGGAGAGATACATGGCCAAATTTAGGTGGAGAGAGAGAGAGAGAGAGAGATAACAATAATAAGAATAAGAATAAGAATAAGAACAAGAATAAGAATAAATGAGACAGATCAAGTAATAAAAGTCACACCAGCTTTTCCCAACGTGAGAGATCTCATGGGTTAGCCAGAAAAAGGAAAACACATAATAAACAGAAACAAACAGTCGCAAAATTAATGGCCCAAAATGTATGAACATGAAAGTGAGCATCAAGAGCAGTACTTTTATATATTGAGCTCTCTTCTTCTGCTAGCAAACACTTCTCCGTGCCTCATTATCCAAAACCTCTCTATTTCTTCTGCTTTCCGGCCTGGAATCCGGCCAGCGATCAGAGCCCACCTAAGTTTTTTATTTAAAAAAAAGATTTAAAACAAAAAAAGAGTCAAAAAGCAAGCGAACGGTTAGTTATAGTCACTTCGTACGAATGACTAATAAAATAAATGTGATAACTTATAATTTTTATTTCCCCAATCCTTTCATATATGTAGTCAAACAATGCTAAATATTAAAAGTGGTGATCACTGGCACTTTTTATAAACAATTAAATGTTGTCAAAGATTATAACTTTATTGATTTCCTATATTGTTTCTTGAACAAACAAATTAAACTGTTGTTCATGTAAGTTTACATGTTTTTTTTTTCTTTTAACAAAATATAAATATTCCTAGAACAAACAAATTAAACTGTTTTGTATGTAGATGAAGGGTGTCCGACCTCTTCAATCCCAAATTTGGTTTGATTTTACCCTTTTTTTATTTTTTTGACTTTGAATAAGAAGATTCAAATTATTTGTCTTATTAAATTAGAATTGTAGTTAAACTATACTAATAATCACACTCGATTTCACATATTTGGACAAGTAAACGTGGAAAACTACATAAATTTCTTCAGAAGCGTCAAATTCTCTGTAGATGTGAATATTTGAAAATTTTCCGCTTCCATATTGGTCATTTCAACTTCCAAATGTGAAAGGATGTAGCTGGTCAACGAGACAGATATATATATCTATATATATCCAACCCGAAAAAAAAGGGTAAAGGTTAAAGGTTACTACTTTTTATTTTTTTATTTTTTTTGGGCTAAAAAGTAACCTTTAACAAACTGGTCTAATATTTTTCACTTTCCAGCGACCGTAGTGGAATCTGGTGAAGAGAGAAAATAGATAAATATAAAAATATTTATTGATTAACGGTCCTTATTTTTATCAAAACAAAAATCTGCAGGTAACCTTATCTTTATTTTACCTGTCTCCAACAAGCTTATGCATTCTAAAGATGAGATCTTCTTCTTGTTCCGTCATGTTTATGAACTCCCACTCGAGACTGCTCACCTCTGCCCATGTTTGACAACATTAATTTGTGTGTGAGAAAATGAGAGATTTGAACATAAATACTAACCATATATATCAAAGGAAGAAGATAAATCAGAAATAATCTGAAAAATGTTGAATGTTGGGATAAAAAGGAAACAGTTGTGAAAATTATACCCAAAAATTTCTTGAAGTAACTATCATCTACAAAAGAACCAGACTTTATATATACACACACATGTGTGTATATATATTTTATATATACGTGATAAATATGGAATAGCAAGAGAAGAAAATGAATGAAACCCATCATAATTTTGTCCAAAGGGAAAAGAACTGATGACAGAACAGAAGAAAATTAGCATTAATAGACGGTCAAATTTGGAGAAAAAAAAGAAATTAAAAACCCAGAAAATGATTTATAAGGAAAGGAAAAGAAAGGAAAGGAAAGCTTGCCTTCAGAACAGCATCTGCTATTTATCTTGGCTTGCTTTCTTCGGCGTTTGTCCATGTTGTTTAGCAATTTCAGAAGAAAATATTAGCTTATATATGTTAAGACTTGAAGAGGGGAACTAATTTGTGTGACTTTCACAAGTACTCGTATGTATAAAGAAGAAATAGAGAATATATATATATATATTTGTGCATCGATATTTGGGATTAAAATAATTTTGTGAAAAGGCAATAGACTCTTGGAAAGAGAAGAGCTATGAAGCTTGGACTCAGACACAGAGAGATAATAAACGGCAGGTCCTACCAAACGGACAAAAATAGCCATTTCTTTGACTTGCAGTTGTTCCGTCTCTTAGGGTCTTTTATCTTACGTGCATTTTTCAAGGTCAACATTCGGTGGTTCCAAAAAAAAACTAATGAAAAGACAATCTTACCCTTCATTGCACTTGATAAACTATAATCTTTTGGTTTTTATGGGAAAAATGCATTAAACAAAGAAAATATTATAAACACTAATAATCATGTGCATAATCTTGCGGAACACCAAAAGTTATCCTAAATAGAGATCGAATCAAATGGTGGAATTGAATGACACTCAAAGAAGGAGACGTATATCAAGATCTAATAATAGAAAAATTCCTTAACCAATCTAAAATCAAGTTCACATATGACTCTTTCAGAAAAATCTCTACAATCGATGGATGTTACCAATCGATTGAGAGTCATTATCGAGTAGCATAAAAATAATTGTACACATCCTGTATAACTACAATACCAACAGGATAACCACTGCTATAGTAGATCAGATGATGCCTAAGAGTGAAGCAATTGCCTTCATTGTTACAATACAAAACAAAATAAATAAAACAAACACACCAAGACGGAAAAGTTGATGCTTTTATTACATTTCAAAAGCTAAAAACTAAAAAACTTTGGAAAATCCTACAGATCCACCAAAATATATTGAGTCCCTCAACATCAAAGACAAAAATGAACAATAGAGACATGTCGAGACAAAATAGCACCAAATGCGCGAGTGGAGCTTCAGAGCATGTAGCCCATGGTCGGAATCTGCTGTACATATCAAACTGGCAAACTCATCTCCTTCTCGCGACCTAGCTCTCGGAGTTTCACATAAATCTTGTGATGGATGCGTCCTAGATCTATAGAAAAAAGAAGCCATTCTCCTCCCCTCGCCAAGCTCCATCAGTGAAACTATCCCCTCCTTCAACAATACAAACTCGAAATTGACAACCTTTGCAACCTTCCTTGCAAACTGCGAAGGCCAGTAACCTGGTGAAATGTTGAACCACCAAACCCAAGCCTCACATAAACGCCCCTTCTTCTTTCTTTTCCTCAAACCGTCTCTTCCCAACCTCAATTTCGCTTACAAATTTGTATTTTCAACCACCACTAAAATTACAATGAGATAAAGAGATTGAATACTAATCCTCAATATTGAAAAAGAAAAATAAATAAGGTCCTACTCTGCATGCTAAAAATCTAATCTCTTTTTTTTTTTTTTTCATAATTTATAATGGCAAATTGGATTATCACATTTTAAAGAAAAATACTGCACCTCAAAATCTTTTTTTTGTTAACATTGAAAGTGAGTTCTAGGATTTCACCCCTAACTTGTTGCAAGCGAGTTTTAGTATCCGTTATTTATCTCATGTAATTCAAAGATAGCCCGTACTAATACATAGATAAATTTACTAACATAATTTATTTCATAAAATTGAAGTCAATAATCAATAATTGTATGAAGTCACTAATTTATTTACTGTAGTTTAGTCATGAATATATAAAAAATGGATAGTTTAGTTATAATTTACCGCTCCACCGTAAGATTTAGTGTCAGTTTGAGAAGACTTTTATAGACGGAGTTTTGGATTTTACAAACATTTGTCTGAGGGGAGAACTTTTAGAAAAGTTATGTAATATAAAAAATAATACAAAAATTTAAAATTTTTTCAGAAAAAATATGTAAAATAGATCTTATTTGTTTGTATCATCATTAAAAACTTTTTAACATAAAAATCATTTCATTTCGAATTGAAATAAGAAAGTCTTTGAATTTTTAAATTTGAGTTTTTTTGAAAACATAAGAGAAAGAAAGAGAAAGCGAGGTATAAAATTGGGAGTTTTAGATTAAACAACAAAATGTCATATCAAAAAGTTACTTCAAACATGGTCTTAAAGTGAAATCTCATCCATAAATTGAAAGGAAAAATGCTTGAGACAATAATTTTAATTCGGACTTTTGAGTATCAACTTATATGATATATAAGTTGTTGTTATTTTATTAATACTTATTTAAAATATTATCACATTAGATAATTACATCTACCAATAATAATATAATATATAAGTTGGTATAAAAAAAATTGATATCAAAAAATTAATAACTCTAGTACTATTCAATCAAAAAATTACCAATCTTCTTTGGTTCTTCAACGGATTAAAATGTCTATGACATTGTCGATATTTCGACGACATTATCCATATTTTAAAATCTCAATATGGATAACGGAGAAAGGATATTTCTTTCCAGAATATCCGTCAAACGTCTACAATATCTAAAAATATCTGTAATATTGGTTAATATCCGTGAATATCCACGATATTTTTAGATATTTCTATAAAATGTCCAAAAACTCAATGGTTTTTTTTTTTAATTTCAATTTTGATGTACATTTCATTTTTTTTAAATATCAATAAAATGTGACAATATTTTTTAATCCATAACAATAAAAGAATCCGAACAATAAAACATAATGGGGGTAATAATAATGATGATGGAAATTATGGGAAAAGAGGAAGTATAATGTCAAGTCAATTACCTTTGAGTCCATTCACTGGAGAAGAAGATTTTATGCATTGTATACATGATGAAGATCATAGTTGCAGAGCAATAGGTGAGGGCATTGGGGCAATTGGAAACCAACATATAAGAAGACGTGATGTGACTTAAATGAATCAAATTGATGAGGAGTTTATTGCCTTGAGTCTAAATTCCATGGGCTTAAGAATCAAGCAAAGTTCATACGATTATAATATTTTTTATGGTTCATAGATAGGGTTTAATTCAGACATACAATATCTATGTAGTTTATTTGATATGTTGGTATATCCTTCGTCACAAATTAATATCGAGATGTCACTACATATCTATCTAAATTACTCATCAAGTTGGATAAATCAAAATATCCAATTTATGATTTAATAGTTAGAATAGATCAAGAAACATGCATGTAACATATTAGCAATTACTTTTAAAACTATTGAAGGGCAATATCTTGACGAATGTACAATGTACTGTTTAGATCAAGAACAAAACCTACCTAATGTTTTTTAACCTACTAGAAACTCATTTTAGTATTAAAAGCACTCGAAACTTGTATATACTTTTTTCTATTTAATATTTACTTCCTATATAATATATTATATTATTGTAGTTTGTTTATAATGTCTATGAGTATGAGTATGTAATATCATATCAAAATTATAATCTGTGTATAATTATTGTGATTTCTTATTACATTATATATTGTAACTCTCATATTTAATAAAAAAAATAGTTGTTTTCATTATAAATTAGTGTAAATTAAGTAATATTTATTATTTTTTACATTTTGTGAAATTTCAACAAAAAAAATTATGAGTTTTTTTTTTGTAAGTATCCTTTTTTTTTTTTTTTCAAAATATCTATTAACATTGGTATTTCTATCAACATTACCTGTAAATCAAAATCCCAACCATCTCATCCACATCAACATTTTCGTCATTAGATACTTCGCCGTTTAGATAGTGCACGGTTGAATAACGCGTATAAATTCTTGTAATAAAATAATCCCTTTTTTTTTTTTTTTTTTCGTTTTCTAATGTAAAGCCCCAGATAGTTTTAGTTCCGGATACTAATGATCACAACTTTGGACATAAGCCAATCCAGGTTCAACGAAAAGACGTTAAGCTAATCCGTAAACACTATTTAACCATTTATCTCAGGGGTCATTTTGTAATTTTATTTTAGGACATGAGAATTGGTCAATTTTATTGGACAGATTACCGTTATGGTTAATTATAATTAACACCTTATTTCGATGTAAAAGTATTTTGGATCTAATTTGTAAACATCTAAGAAAGAGAAAAGGTGATATTTTATTTTTCTTTTTTATTTTTGAACGATCTCTTGGTTTCGCACAATTTTATCATCAATCCTTTGTTATATTTTTTAACAGCTTTAAAATATTTTATATTCGATCAACCTCGAGGTTAAAATTTTATTTTCAAACTTCAATGCATTATTAGAATGTATGCTTTCATCTCTTTCCCCCCGATGTTCATCACAAACTTCTGGAAAATGTGTTTTAAAATTTGGAAAAAAATGAATTTTGAAAGGTATATTTGAAAGGAAAAAACTATTTAGAAATCTTAAAAATTTTATTTAGAAAAAAATTATCAATATGGATCTTGTTTAATCTTCTCAAAATTTTATATAATTAAAAAAAAGCATCTCATTTAAACTTATATATACAAAGTTATATATTTTTAAAATTTAAGTTTAATATAGAATTTAACTTATATGAATAATTAAAAATAATTATAAAATGAAAGAAAGTATAAAAAAAAATTCAAAATTTGCCTCCAAAAAACCCTCTTAATTAAGATCTCTTTAGGTAGAGTCTATTTGTAGTTTTAGTATTCTTTTGATAATAAAAAAGATATACCTCCCTTAAAAAAAAAAAAAAGATATATATCCCCTCATATCAGTGATAATCACTGGTGAGTAAAATAATCACTTGACCACAAAAACCGCGCGGCCCGCACCATGTAGTTCGGTTTTTGGTTTTGGTGTTTTGCTTTTTTGTTTCTGTTCATAGTTTAGTTTGGAGTCCAATTCGGGCGATGCGGTTTTGTTTTGCAGTATATAAAATTTTTAACATGGAAATTAACTGCACCACATGTTTTTATTAATGTTATTTTTTAGTGTATTTTTTCAACATTAAAACCCTCCGTTTGAATGACCTCTTTAAATTTAAAAAATAAAAAAAAATTTATTTTAAGAAAAATGGACTTTCTTAAATTTTTGTATCTGAATATCTAAAATTTTTTATTTTTGAAAAATAAAAAAAGAACTCTCTAAAAAAAAAAGTTTTCACCCAACCAAACAACTTTTCACTTTTTAAAAAAAAATTCCAAACAATTTTTTATTTTTCATATTTAAAAATTTTTCATTTTTCAAAACTAAACCTATCATACAAACGGAGCATAAATATCTTAATTTTGGTGACTACTTTAGCATTACTACACAACGCATGATGTTTTTTTTTTTTTTTCTTTTATATGATAAAATATAAACATATATCAAAACACACACACACACACAAATCACTTACATATAAATTGTAGTGGGAGAAATGCAAAATAACATAATTCCACGAGTGATTCTAAAATTATAACATAATCTAAAATATTATTATTAAATAGTATAACTAGGATAACTAATAAAATAATAACCCAAAAATTCTCTTCTCTCTCCACACTGTTCGTCTATCTCTCCCACCATCAGTTAGAAATGGCGTCAAGACCTTGCCGATATCGTAACAAATCTTGTCGTGGAAATTGTTTAGGAGGATGAATCTCGCCATAGAGATCGAGATCGCGACCGTCCACCACTATTGTGAACTCCTCAGTATCATCACAATCTATCCAGTCTTGTCATGTTCTCAACATCAGAAAGTCAAAACTTTTTCTTCGACGAAAACTTCATCGAAGGCGGGGGGGGGCCCGCGGGGGCGCGATGGCAAGTAACTTGTAAGTTGGACGTGCAGACGAAATTGCAAAGTAAATGCTGAAAATCGCGAGGAAATCAGCAAGCATGAATCTTCGACTGACGATGACTCCTTCCCTGGTGACGAATTAGCTAGGCGGCGAGTTTTCCAGATATGATTTTGGGAGGGGTAAATTTAAGATTTCTAAGAAGGTTGGTTTTTTTTTTTTTTTTTTTTTTTTTCTAATTACACTAGATTATGTAAATAGAGTAAATAATATTTTCCTTCTCTCAATAAGCAAATACATAGATTTTCCTTTCTTGAAAGTGTAAACACATAGATTTACTTCATCTCACAAAAATAAAAATAAAAAATATATAGAATTTATAAAGTAAATACATATATTTACATGATAAATACTATATTACCATATTAGTTAAAATTTTAAAAAATAAGGTAAACATCTGATTTACTAATAAAAATCAGTAGTAAGTCCTTGTATTCAGTACAAAATTTAACGAAACTATTTAATAATAAGTATATAAATTTAACTAATAAATAGTAATATTTACAGGTAAATACCGTTATTTACTAGTAAATCCTGATATTTACCAATATATATCAGTATCTACCAATAAATACTATATTTAAATACCAAATTTAAAGAAATTATATAGTAAATATATAAATTTATACTTTATTTGTTTGGCAAATCTATTTTTAGAAAATAGAAAATTTTTTACTTTAAGATAATGGATATTCTTAAATTTCTGTATCTAAACATCAAAATTTTTTCATTTTTAGAAAATAGAAAAGAGTTTTCTCTATCCAAACAACTTTTAACTTTTAGAAAAAAAAAATCCAAACAACTTTTTATATTTCAAAACAAAAAATTTTCTATTTTTTAAAAATAAACATTTCATCCAAACAAACTATTAATTGGTAAATAGTAATATTTACTAGTAAATACCAGTATTTACTGATAAATTCATATATTGGTAAATCCATAAACTAATAATAAATTCAATACTTACAAGTTTAATATATACAAATATTTACCCATATAAATAATAGTAAATATGATTATTTGTAAATATTAATATTCACTAGAGAATACCTGGTAAGTACCACTAAATACTATGGTTAAATATCAAATTTAAAGGAAATATTTAATAATAAATATATAAATTTAACTAGTAAATATCGATATATATCGGTAAATATTAGTATATTTACATGTAAATATTTGTATTTATAAGAATAGCAAGAATAAAAAACATGTATTTACAAGTATTTATTAGGTATAAACAAATTTGTTTACCAAATAATATAAAGAAAATGCATAGATTTACTTAGAAATCCAAATATTTTATGACGCAAATTCATTCTATTTACTTGTAATAATTAGATTTATTAATTTTTACATAATATATTTCCCCAAATTTATTATTTTATAGTAAATCTCTTAAAATTAAATAATTGCAAATCAGTCACAAAAATACTCAAACTCAAACCTATCCTCAATTGCCACTCCATGTCGTGGAGGTGGAGACCAGTCCCTTACAATCATTGTTAGTAAAGAAACGAGAAGGAAATCGTGATCTATTTGGAATTGGCCATGACATCTTCTGGCCTACAAAGTAGGGCGCCACACACTAGTAAAGCTTAAGCAGATCGGATGATCAGAACCCAACGCATGGGCAGCATCGATAATCTGGTGATTATTGCTGTTGTGGATCTTGGTTTTCGTCGTTGCGAGATCTCACCAAACTTTAGCCGTCACATGGGTTTCCCTGCAAATCTAGTTGTCGCGAAGACAAAGCACAATGAGAATTGCAACGGCCACGGTTGGTATGGAATTACGACTGGCATGGAAATGGATAGTGCTTAGGAGAGAATTGCAACAGTGATTAAGATTGTATCTTTGCCGAGATTCGTTGGTGTTGTTCATGTGACAGCAATCTTGTCGACCTCGTCAGCGTCGCAATCTTGTCGCAACATCAAGGTTTTCCCCGTCACTAGCATCGTACCTCACTGGTTGGAGTACACAAAAAAAAAAAAAAAAAAGGGATATAGAAAGGATAAAGAAATGAGTAAAAATAGTTTGGAGGCAAAAAAGAAAATTTACTCTAAAAAATTGCTCAATATGCCTTCTTTTTTTTTTTTTTTTTTTTAAGTCAAACCTGTTATATGTTAATAATGGACATAAAAAATATGTTATGTTTTATATTTTCCCAATTCAGGTGAACATTGTTTATGATTTTGTTTAACTATCATACTATAAGTATTTTTTTTTTAGACATCAAAATTAAGGGGGAGTTTGGGAGAGATACTTAGAGACATTATTTTTGGGTTAGAAAAAAGTTATTTTGAAAAATATGTTTGAGAGAAAAAACTGTTTGGGATAAAAAAATATAAAATTTAAAATTTAAAAAAAATATCAATATGAATATTATTTCGTTTCTCTTGAAATTCTATGCAATTTAAAAAAAAATTTATCTCATTTGGACTTGTATATACAAAATTATGGACTTTTAAAATTGAAGTTTACTATAATGTTTTGAAGATATAAATAGTGAAAAATGATGAAATTTTGGAAAAAAGATAATTTTGGATGTCTTTAAAACTTGCCCCCAAATGGGGCCTTAATTATTTACATAAGCTTGTACCAAGTTACTTGGTTTTTCAATTTATCAAGGCTTATGGTCTAAATTACAAAACCACTCACCTCAAGTAACGGTTTAATTAATCTTATTCAAGAGGGGTTTGGGTTTCAGCTTAGTCAGCTATAAAATTATAACCTTTATACACAGAATCTCTTGATGTTACACTTGTGTTAGCCGCCTTGTTACTATGCTGTTACTAGTTTTATATTTGTTGCATTTTTTTTTATATTAGAAATACTTAGTTTTATATTACAATATTATTTTGAAAAAATACTTAGGCGGCTTAGGCCCTCTATCCACACGTGGTTACTATTTGACAATTTTGTCTTGCCTTTGCCTCCTTATTCTACTATCATTATTTTATTCAAAATCTCCATAATAATAATAATAATAATAATAATAATAAAATCATAACCTTTGCCTTAAATTATAACTAGATTGAATGAAACATTGATTTTAAATTTTCCTTTATCTCCATTAATATCCCAAATTCATGAAACATTGATTTTAAATTTTCCTTTATCTCTATTAATATCCCAAATTCTGGAAATTCCAACCCCAAATTCAATATTTTTTATAACTCTATTCATCGCCCTTCTTTTGTGCAATAACTCACTTTCATTATTATTATTATATATATATATTTTCATTTTGAAGGCTGTGCACCTAACTTTATGGCCAAAATTCAATTATTGCATTCCCGGGTACGGAGTAATTAATTGCAATTATACGTTGTCATTCTAGGTTCCCTTTAAAAATAAATAAGTAAATTTATATTTTCTAAAGAATAAATAATTAAATAAATCTGTGGGTGTAAGGACCAAAGGAAGTCGATGCACGCACAGTTTATTTTGCATCAAAAAGCCTCAAATCAAAAGGAAAATTTGAACGCAGGTAGGGGTGAATAAGAAATTTAACAACTCAATTAATTTGATAAATTTATTTAATCTAACTCATTATAATTTGAGTTTGATCAATTCAATCAAAAGATCAATCCAATCTATCTAGTCTAATTATTAATTAGGTGGATTTAAGTTGTGTTTTTCTAAACTCAACTTAATTCGAACCTACTTAATCTATTAATATGTAAAAATAAATATTTTTATACCTTATAATATATAGTATTTATCTTATATTTTATATTTATTACTTAATAACTTGTTTTATTTTATACTATATGAGTTATTATTATTATTTATTTGTTAATTTACAACTTTTACATTTAAACTAATTTTGCATGTATTTTATTTTTATGTCGGTTTAATAACTTATAAGATAATTTTAGAGCTTTATAACACTAATATTATACTGAAAGTTAGTTTTCTTTTCATGTATTTCTTATTTTTGGTTGAATGATTAGTTATATTTTTTTTTATTTTTTTTATTTCATAATTATGTTTAATCCGACCAATCTACCCAACCCACCCAAAATTTAATTGGGTGGGTTGATTTTAAACTTTAGATTAATTAGGTAGGTTGAATTTAAAATCAGCCCACCCAAACTTAATTGAGTGAGTTGAAAATTTTTAAAAACCTACTCAACCCAACCGAAGTTCATCCCTAAACGTAGGTGCTCTTATTTTTTAAGTTTATATGTGTTTTTACCCCCCTTCTTAATTGTTTGCCTTAATTGTTGGAATAGCTTGTGTAGTGCACTCCAACAAAAATTTAACTATTAAAAAAAAACCTAATATTGTTTCTTCCATTTTTTCCATCGCAACATTTGTCCATTTTCACCCATTCCATTGTCGTCAACCTGCATCTTCATCTTAAATCCCCTTTAGACAATCAGTTTCAAAGGTTGGTAAGAAATTGCCGAAAAACAAAACACAGAAAAAAGTAATCTAAGAAACCTGCAGTGTACTCCATCACCACAAAACTCTTTGAGAATTTCTGCCATGATAAAATAACCATCGGCCCAAAGGGTGATAAAAATGATTAGAATTAGATAGGTATGGTTTTGGTCATTATCAAATTGATTTTGCTAATTAGGGCTGTTACTATTTAGGATTTCAGCAAAATTTAATCATTGATATTTGGAATTTCATAAATAGTGATTTAAAATTTATGTTTATGCAGTTGGGGTTTTGAGAAAAATTCCACTGATACTAATATCGATTGTTGTAGTTATTTAGGATTTATGGTTTTGGTCTCTATCATATCGACAACAACAAAATTAAATTTTTTAAGGTTTATATTAACAGAATCATTAACGTATTGATTTTTTACCTATTTAATGAAGAATTATTATGTTATTGACTCGGTCTTTTTATTTTTATTTTTTCCTTCTCATTAGATCATACAAATAGGTAAAAAAAAAATTTTTTTTTTTTTTGTTTGAAGCCAAAAGAGCAATGGACTTGTAAATCAGCCTCCACTCTAAGGTTCAAGTTATTGAATATATCATAACGATGTGGTAGACATGTTATAGGACTATATTTTGTTTTTAAACATCATACAATGAGATCAATATGCTATGAAACTATATTTTGTTAAAGATATCATATTGTTGAGGTCAATATGTTATGAAGATCCTCCCCTTTTATAAATTGCCGTTTGTTTTTTTAAATATATTTTTTCATTGTTAAATATCATATTAACAAGACCAATATACTATGAAATTATATTTTGAGATTATGTTTATTTTTTGCTCACTGATAGGATCAATTTGATACTGATTTAAATTTTTCTATTTTTTTTATCAATTTTGTTTGAATATATAAAAAAAAAACAACTTCCCTAGAAAATAGAAATAAAATAACTGTAATCAATTTGAAATTGATATTTAAATTAAATTGATAATAAAAACGTGATTTCTTAATTTAAGTAGATTTTCTTTCCCTACAAAATAATCCGGATAAATATAAAGAGGCAATGCATTATATCAAAAAAAATTTCCGTAAAAAGTGCTCTGACAAAAAGAAATGAAAAAACACTGAGACAAATGTGGAAAGGTAAATATAGAACAAAAAAAGAACGATATTTAAAATTTATTCAATTTTATAAATAAGTTAAAAAGTATTTAACGGGAGTTTATTTATAATTTTGATATTTTTTTAATAGTATCTCAAATATATTTAATATTATAAAATATTTTAAAATTTTTTTATTCATGTTATATTTTCTCTTTATTTCACTTTTTTATATATTTTTATCAATTACATCAATTTTTCAACTCTAAAATATAATTTAAATATTTTTCATCTAAACACACATTGTATTCAAATGCAAAGCAAATATTTTTTTTTATCCAAATACAAATATATTCAATGCATTATGTTCAAACACAATGCAAACGCAATATGTTTACCCAACGTGTCATAAATTAAGGGTGAATAAGAAATCAAACAATCCAATTAACACGACAAACCTACATAATCTAACTTATTATAACCTGAATCCAACCAACCCAATTAAGAGATCATTATAACTCAACTATTAATTAGGTGGGTTTGGGTTATATTTTCCCAAACCCAACTTAATCCGAACCCCCTCATTTTATTAATATGTAAAAATAAGGGAAAATGAGAGAAATAGGTCAAAATTAAAGTTGAATAAAAATAAATAGCAAAAAAGTTTAGATCTTTAATAAATAGTATATTTTTGATAAATTATGATTTATCACAACTAAAATTTTAAAAATACCCCTTATGTGTAAATCTTGATAAATTTATTTAATAAATCATTTTTTACTTGGTAAATTATTTATTTACGTGTGTAAATAATTGATTTACTAATTTTCCACCTAAAATTTTATCAGGAAACAAGCAAAACAAGAAGCTTGGCCCCCAGCAAAAGTTAGTGGAAGAAAAAGACAAATTAATAGTACAAAAGTAAAAATAGATCAAAGAAGTAAAAACAGTAAATAGTAAAAGCAGATATTCATGGCATGATCATAACTGCTATGATCCATTTCCTCCGTTTTAGTACTTTCTCTCTCTAGGTTTTTCTTTTGGTTTCTCTCTCTAGATAGTAGATTTTTGAAACTTCTTTAAAATTTTATTGGTAAATCATTTAATTACGTGTGTAAATTAATGATTTACTAATTTTCCACCTATAATTTTTTCAAAAAACAAGCAAATAGCTTTAAAATTTTATTAGTAACTCATTTATTTATATGTGTACATCACTGATTTACTAATTCTCTACCCAAAATTTTCTCAGGAAACAAGCAGATGGTTCCTCATAAAGACAAAAACGAGAAGCTTGGCCTTCAACAAAAGTTAGCGTAAGAAAAAGACAAATTAACAACATAAAAATAAAAACAGATCAAAGCAGTAAAAGCGGTAAACAGTAAAAACAGATATTCATGGTATGATTATGGCTGCTGTGATCCATTTTCTTCATTTTAGTGCTTTCTCTCTCTAAGTTTTTTCTTTAGTTTCTCTCACTAGATAGTAGATTTTTTAGGTTTTTTTAAAATTTTATTAGTAAATCATTTATTTACGTGTATAAATCATTTATTTACTAATTCTCCACCTATAATTTTCTCAAGAAACAAGCAGATAGCTTTAAAATTTTACTGGTAAATCATTTATTTACGTGTGTAAATAATTGATTTACTAATTTTTCACCTAAAATTTTCTTAGGAAACAAGCAGATAGTTCTCAGAAAGACAAAAACGAGAAGCCTGGCCCTCAACAGAAGTCAGCCGAAGAAAAAGACAAATTAGCAGCACAAAAGTAAAAACATATCAAAGCAGTAAAAGCAATAAACAGTAAAAGAAGATGTTCATCACATGATCATGGCATGATCTTTGGTTTCTCTCTCTAGATAGTAGATTTCTGAGATTTCTTTGATCTTATTATGCTGTAGGAGATCTATTTGTGCTTGTATATTTGATTGTGAACGATGACATAGAGAGAGAAAGAGAAAGAGAAAGAGAGAGAAATAAAATCTAAAAAAAATATGGATATAATTGTAAAATTACACGACTCTTAAATAAAAATTGCTATTTATTTTTTAAATTAAGTAAATATGCTATTTACTTTTATTGACTAAAAGAATTGGCCTATTTATTACAATTTCCCTAAAAATAAATATTTTTCATATCTCATAATATATAGTAATTATTTTATATTTTACATTAATTACATGATAACTTGTTATATTTCATATTGTATGAGTTATTATTATTATTTTTATGTTAGTTTACAACTTTTATATTTAAACTTATTTTACATATATTTTATTTTTATGTCGGTTTTATAATTTATGAGATAATTTTAAAACTTTATAACACTAATATTATACTAAAAATTAGTGTTTTTTTTATATATTTCTTATTTTGAGTTGAAAGATTAATTATATTTATTTATTTTATTTCTTAATTATATTCAAGCCGACTAATCTATCCAAAATTCAATTAGGTAGGTTGATTTTAAACTTTAAATTACTTAAGTGAGTTGAATTTAAAGTTAACCCATCTAAATTTAATTAAGGGATTAAAAATTCTCAAAAACCTATTCAATCCACGTTATGATTACCCCTACTATAAATTTTAAAATGGACAAATAAAATTAGTCATTTTATATAAATACTTCACCAGTGTTTTCTACTTGCAGGCCCGCATTAGTGAGTAGTGACCACCCCATAGTTTCTCGCTTGCTGAGCCCTACAAGAACATCACCACCACAAATTAGCACTTACTATTTTAAAAATGCTTTGAAAAATCACTAATAATAATAATAATAATAATAATAATAATAAGGTGAGCTCATTTGTAAATCTCATTTTGTGTGATCTATATTTTCGTATTGTGAGATTTAGTTTTTATAATTAATAGATGATATTCAACTTTATCAATGTTCTTTAATGTTGTTCACTCCAACTATTCTTATCAAATTTTCCTGTAAATATCTGTTTTTAAAGGGAAAAGTTGTAGCGAGTCTAGCTAATACTGTTCATTGAATCAAACTTAATTACAGGTAAAACACAAGTTAGAAAGTCTTCCGTCTAATACAAATCCTTTTTTTTTTTTTTTTTTTCACTTTCCAAGTTTATACATTAGATTGTATACCATTGTACGTTTTGCAATTAATGTCACGACATTAATTTCTAAAACTCACTACAATAAAAACAACCATTTGCAATTAATTACTTAAAAAGAAAAGGAGTCAAATAGATTAATATTTGAAAGATGTTATGTATATGGAAGAATCAATTAAGATAATAATTTATATTTTCCAAGAAAAAAAAAATAACATTGACAAAATCTCTCTCTCTCTCTCTCTCTCTCTCTCATTTTTTTTTTAAGTTTTTCTTCCTATTTTTCTGCTTTTTTATTTTTACCTTTTTTTTTAAATCATATATTCTACTTATTAACAAGACTTGCTTTTATAAACCCGTTTGATATTGTTATTTCCTGAACGTCGAGTCCTACGTGTCACCTAAGATAAAAGTATTTGCTAATAAAGTTAAAATCCCTCAAATTGATGCCCAGCCTCTTTCTAAATATATTTTTTCAAAATATTTTTATTTATATTATCTCTATCAAAAATATTTTTAAATATGTTTTTACTCAAATGTATTATTACAATCTTCAAAAATCTTATTTAACTTGTGTGTTTTTTTTTAAAACCTTTCTCACTTTCTCATTCTCTTTTTTTTTTCTTTTTTCCTTTTTTTTTTCCTTTTCATTTTCATAATATTTTTTTTCTTATGATCATATTTTTAAATATGTATTTGAATTAGTTTTTTATTCTAATTTTTTCTTTTCAAAATTGTTTTATCAAATATGTACCTACATTTTATTATAATCATTCATTAATATATTATTTTATTCACTTAAAAACATATATATTATTTTGTTAAAATGACCATTATAAAGAGATTTATTAACTATTCTAATGCAAAAATTTTCTCAATAATTTTTAGATGTAAGATTTAACAATTAAAAAACTTAATAGTGCTAAAACCAAAAATTAAGTTTCATGTTTTTTATTTTAAATATTCCATCTTTTTTTTAATACATAATAACATCAGCCTATGAACTCTATTCAATTAATTCTATATAATTAATTGTCACATGATAATATCACATGTGCGACATCCACTGGTATCTCCAAAAGAAAATATTATATTAAGTTTATTAAGAGTACGAATACCACTACCAGTAAGTCAAGTTCAACCATTGTCGTATATTTATATACCTAACATTTGGTAGCTTGGTAGCTAGAGATATTCTTTCTATGTCAGTCATATGATTTCTGGGATATGTAAACAAAAGTCCCATGTTAGTTAAATATAGACTGCATAATAAATCTTGTAAAGAAATCAGATGAAAAAATATCTAAAAATTATAGGGTCAAAATGAAAATTCATTTCACTGAATAGTTTTGTACAAAATTAGGTTATAAATAGATTTTCTAGACCAGTAAGAGACTAATTAATTAATACAATTAAGAACATATGCGTGTACAACTTCTAACAGAAACCTATTTGTAACAGACTAATACAAGCTAAGTATTTCCCTCAACAAATTTAAAAGAGTTTGGGTTCCTCCAAATAAATATTAGCTTTTAGGACAGAACTCCACTGTTTAAACTTTTTTTTTTTTTTTCCTTTTTTCTAAGTCTTTATTAAGCAACGGTATATAGTTAAAAGTCTTTTTATGAACCAAATCCTTTATTACATGGGAATTTCTTTAGGTTTTTGTTGGCATTTTTAATCCTTATCTCTCGTTTATTTACCGTATTACGTTTATATTGTATTTAAATGCAACATAATTTTCATCTAAATACAAAAGTATTCCATTCAAATATTAATCACATTACATTTTAAATTCAATATAATTATTATTTATTATTTTATTATTTTGATTATTTTTAATAATCACATCACATATTATATTTCTCTCTATTTTTATCCATCACATCACATATTCATTAAATATAATTCAAATATTTATCAATCAAATACATAATATATTTAAATATAATGTAAATACTTTTAATCTAAATATAAATTATATTTAATATATTATATTCAAATACAATATGCACGTAATAGGTTTACTGGACACCCCCTTGATATTGCTGGCATTAAATATTAAAACATTTAGGCTTCGTTTGGAGCATTGTTTTGTAGATATCCAAAACATCTTTTTTTCAACACTTTATTATTTTTCACTATTTATATTTCAAAAACGTTACATAAACTGTAAATTTTAAAAGTCTATAACTTTATGTATACAAGTCCAAATGAGATGATTTTTTTTAAATTGCATATAGAATTTCGAGATGAACAAAATAATATCTATATTGATTTTTTTTTTCAAAATTTTTTTTAAAATTTTATATATTTTTTCATCTCAAACAATTTTTTTCCCCAAACATATTTTTCAAAACAATTTTTTCCTAACCAAAAACAAAAAAAAAAAAAAAAAAACAAGGTCTCCAAGCATCATTGAGTTTTATTAAGTGCCAAATGTCACGGATTGATTCGAGCTTTGTATTGTGAACCCGTAACAAAGATCTTGCATTTGAAATTTGTACACAAGGGCTGCAGAGGGTAACATCTACACAGTGTAAGGGACGTTTCAAAGAATTCAAAATTCAAAGCGCTCGAATATCCTGATAAAGATTCTGAACTTGATTTTTGGGAATCCTCGTACCTCAGGATTAGAAGAATGAATTTTAGATTCAAAGCTCAAGGATTGAGAGTCACGGTCACAGTGATACATATATTTTAATGGGAACGTATTTCAATTTTTTTAACAAATAAATAACATCAAAATATAAAACTAAAAACCAACCGGTGAAGTTTTAATAGAGTTATTCAATATTTTTAATTCTTAGTGTGGTAAAGAGGAAAAGCATTAAATATTTAGGGTAACATAAAAACAAAAAAACAATTTAGTGGGGCCTGAACCGCCCCTGCCTATATGTTATGTTTTCTCTTATATATATATATATATTTATAGGAAGCCTGTATGTTTTCAAGACTTATTTGATTTAATTAATGTTTTAACATGACCAAAATGCCGTACATGATACTGGTCACGTTAACAGTACTGGAATTTTCAAGCAATTTGAGGAAAAATCTGCACGACAAATTTACTTTCAAAGCACCCTCAAATTATATACTTGTTATTGATATAACTAATGTCGTATTTATTATTAGAATCACGTCATCATAAAATCTTATCGTTATTTAACATTCATATGGCTAGACGTTTATTTAATTTTCAAATATTACATGTCATAGTAATATGTTAATATTTAATGCTTAGAATTAATTATAGATATTAGGAGAACGACACTGTTCTTATCGTTTAAGAGACCATCATGTTTAAAGTCTAAAACGACATAAATTTCCGTTTAAAAAATTCGTTGCCCTTGTCCTGAAGAGGTTTTGAGGGAGACTGGAAAGAACCACATGCCTATCGTCGTTTAAAAAATGAAAAGGTGTCTGGGTGCGTTTTATTATAGAAAACGGCATATTGAAAATTTTTTAGAAGCTACAAAACGACGCATAGCCTGAAAACACAATATGTTGGGTGCCTTTGCTTTTGTTTTCAAAAATAATTTTTCATTTTAAAAAATATAGAAAATGAAAACGGTTCTAAAGGTAGCATTTAATATTGGTTTTAAAATATTTTTTATTTTTAAAAAAATAAAAAATAAGAATGTTTTAAAAACTGTATTGAGATCATTTCTGAAATTATATTTGGTCATGCTTTCTGAATATATATTCCGAAAAACATAAAAATAAAATTTTGTTTAATTATATATTTTGAAAACTCATTTTATATATTTTAAATTTCTGAGTCATATTTGAAAAACATAAAATGAAATTGTGTTTGCGTTTGTTTTTGTTTTTTAAAATGATTTTCATTTTCACAAACACCCCCAAAATAACGTTTGTTTGTTCAACGTTTTCAAAATCATTTCGAAAACATCATTTTCAACTATGTTGTTTTTTTTTTTTTTTAAAACGAAAAAAAGTTACTGCCACTTTTTATTTTTGTTTTCTCCCTCCATTTCCTCCCTCTCTTTCTCTTTCTGACTGTACAGTATTAGTGATGATCATATCCAACGATAGCATCCATCTCTGACGAAGGCTAATAACCATTGACCAGTGACGATGACAACGACCCCCTCACGACGATAACTATTAACTCATAACCTAAATTTAGTTATCACCGCCACCTAAAACTCAAATTACCAGTCTCTTCCACCTTTATTGCTCATTACAAAACCTACCACCAAAGTTTTTTTTTTTTTTAATTATAACTAATAATTTATTTTTTATTATTTTTTTAAAATTAAAAATAAATATGTTTTTTTTATAAGATACTTATTTATAAAATAAGTTTTCAAAATATATAATCAAATAAAATTTCATTTTTATATTTTTCAGAATATACACTCAGAAAACATAATCAAATAAATTTTCAGAAATGATCTCAACGTAGTTTTTAAAACATTTTCATTTTCAATTTTTTTGAAAACAAAAAATATTTTAAAACCAATACCAAACACTACTGTTGTTTCCAAAATGCATACACAAATACGTACACAAATATGTTTCCCAAAATTACAAAATTTATTAGTAATTTCATATCTAACTTTATTATTATAAAATATAAAGTACGAAATCCTCACTCTAAGTTCAGAAAGCGAGGAAAAAAAAAAAACACACATACAGACACACACAAACTAAAAAAATCAAATACACTTGGTAAATTGTTTCTTTCGCTTTGTTCAAACTCATTAAAAAAAAAAAAGTACAATGCTAAATCAAACGGAGCTAATAAATCAATAGCATTTACAAGACACATGCAACGAACATAGACGACACTTAAAAGTACCCTAATAGACAAGAGAGGCAAATTGTGAATTATCCTAATCATGACAGAGTAAATTCTTATTAAGATGAAGATGTAAGAAGAAAGCCTGAAAATTTTATTATAATAGGACCATGAAGTGCATAAATCATGAAAAATTCCCAGCCAAACCACTGTCCCACTTGAAACTCTCTTAGAGATTTCACCTCATTTTCAACTCTAGGGCTGTGACGGTGAAGGAGATGTTGGAGGCTTAAAATCCGGATACTGCAACCACCACACAAAATCATTAACAAAATACAACAATTTTTTTAATTATATTTTTTGGTGCACGGTATATCAAAAAAACAAAGTAGCAGAAAAAAGAAAAGTAAACTTGGTAACAAAATGTCTCAAATGCATCATAAGTAGTGTTTACATGCATAATCTAATGGTAATTTCATATCTAACTCTATCGTAACGTATAAAATTCGAATCCCTTACCTATGATTTAAAAAAAAAAAAAAAAAATACACAGAGAGGCTGCACTATAAGTATTTCAGTTTCTAGGGTGTAATATTACCCTAATGAAGCAATGTTTCCTTAATTTTTAACCAAAAAGGCGGTTAAAAGCAGTTAGGCGGTGGGGTTGGGGTGTGGGGGAAGAACTTACTGCCGGGTATGGCGAAAGATATTGTGAGACTCTTGGAAGGGATTCTGCTTTATTTTCTGTCTTGGGTGGTGCTGAATTTATTTCTTGGGCTGGTTCTGCAGCTGCTTCTACTTTTGTCTCAGGAATAGTTTCCGCTTTCTGAGCAGTAGTATCCGCAATGGATGGATTTGGGTTTGCCATTGCTGGTGCAGGAAGAGACTTGCTAGTACTAGTCGTAGGTAGAATAGCTAATCCAATTTGCTGAAGTTTCCAAAAAATTTAAGATAAATACAACATAGAATCGTTAGTTTTAAAACAGAGGATTGGACATGTGCAAGTTAGGAAACAAAAGAATAATGCACTATACCAAGTTAAGATATGTACCTTCATATCATCAGCAAGCTCTTTAGGGGCAACCTTGGTGTTCAAGAACTCATCAATTTGTTTTAGAGTTTCTTTCCTATCCTGTCAAGCAAAGTAATTAAACTTGAATTCTTTTACCAAAGTTTCGTATAAAGAAAGAAATTCTAGTTTAGATGGGGACCAACCTCAGCATATAGGAGTTTCTTGCTCACAAATTGAACAAGTGCAGCTGATCCTAGAACTTCGAGTATCGTTTCTACCTATAAAAGAACACACAGTTGACAAATTTTGTCACAATAGAAAAGGTAAATCGAAGAAAATAAAAGGAAAATAGAATGGCAGTTTGTGAAGCACTTATCAGTCGAACCTCTTGAAATGCCAATAAACCCAATCCAGCTGCCACAGCAATGCCCAGAGGAAGGGACAAGCCACCCGAGCCCTCCTGCACATCAATCACCGCATAAGCTAAATAAGAAGCTCAATACTAAAAGCGCAAAGAAGAAAACAAACCATCCTGAGAAAGCAAAATTCTAGATTTTGGTGGACTGAACAGTTGAAACAGTCCTAAACATGCCCAGATACATACTCCGATTACATCACCGAAAGCATCTGTCAAATTGCTAATATCGAAACTCAGTGCTTTCCTTGGTGCTATCCATGGAAGACTGCTATTCTGCGAAAGTGCAGTCCATGCTATTAACTAAAGTGTCATCTCCATAATACTTGTATGCAAAAAGTTACAAATGACAGAAACTAAGTTGAGGGAAAGGAGGAGAGACCAGCCATCCTCGTGGTCCTTCCGCACCATCCCTTATAGAGTAAGCAGCTTTGAATCCGTTTACGGTGACCAACTCAGCAACCAGTTCAGAGTTCCCATCAAATCTGGCTTCCGTCAGAAACGCATCAACATTACTTTCTCTTATTAGCTTTTGAAATCGCAAATTTAAAAATAAGACATAACCAAAAAATTGATATTCTTATAAAAGAACATAGAAAAGTTATGGACATTGACTAGCTAAATAGTTGGATGAGATCGTGTTATCCTAAATACCTCAGACCAGTATCGTTCGGCATTATACAATTCTTAAAGATCAATCAACTTTATGATTCTCACATTTTGATTCGACTTTGAACCTCGATTCCTAACAAAACTCACACAATTTGGTGACCGCTACCGAAACTCTTACCTATTTTTCATTTTTTTTTTTTGTATTCTTACACTCTGAATTAAGTCAATCATCAATAGCATAACCCGATAATCGTCATGGATAGGGAAAAATAAAACAAAATAAAATACTACGGGATCTTACTTGTCAAGGATGAACAATGTGGTGTCTTCTGGTTTCTTGAACTTCAAAGAAAGCCTCTTTAAGAAACCCGGTTTATCTTCGCTTTTATAGACAATCGACACAGGCTTCTTTCCCAAGCCCCGGATGTCAGGACTGCCCACTTTCCTAAACTCAGCAGTTGGCCTTATATCAAGTAATTGAGCACTGGAATCCTCACCAAGCCTTGCATAAGCATTTCTTGCAGACTCAACTCCCCAAGGCTTAGGACTCTTCAGAAGCTGAGACAGAATCAATGGCACAGCCAAAACCGCCGCCCCGCCGGCTAAAACGACGGGGTTCTCCGATGCAAAGCTGATGGCAGTATCCAGAACCCCATTTACGTCAAAGTCCAGACCCACTGAGGAGCTTCCCACAGACTGCCGCAGTGTTTCCTCATAAGTCAAGGCCTTGGCAAGGCCAGTGTTGAGAACAGCAGACAAGAGAACCAGACCACCTTGGATCCTCCTAGCAGAGTTTGAGGATTTGGGAATTGGAGAAAATGTCGAGGCTTTTCTTGGCTCCTGTTTTCTGTCAGAGAGGACTGCTGATATGGGTATCAAAAAGCCTGCTGCATTGAGGGCCTCCATGGCATAATTCTTGGTCTCTCACAACAAAGCTCTATCCACCATCAACTAAAACCAAGTTTTCTTTGTTTTTCCGATGATACCTCTTGTTTGGGATGATCGGACGGTTAGAAAGATAGAGAGAGAGAGAGAGAGAGAGAGAGAGATTGTAAGGCTATCAGGGGTGTGTAGTTGGGAATTCGTCTTTAGTTGGAAGAAAGTGTAGACAAGAAATGGGATGAGAGGGCATTGACCAATCAGAGGTTGACGTGTGGCAGGTGAGGAAGATAATGAGTTCAATAACTTGTCTTATAGTGTGTGGCTAGGAAAATATCTGTACTGGGATATAGAAATTGCAACACATGGAAAGAAAAGTCGAAGCTCCTAGTACATTCCATTAGTAAAGAGGAGTACAGTTGGAGGATTAATCAACGATCACCAATAACCAAGGATTAGAGGGATAATTATCATAAGCTTTGTGGGAAAGTTTTTTGCTTATAACACAAATTTGGAAGCTGCTATACGCGTCCTGCCATGTCTAGTATAGTAGTAGTACAGAACAGGCTAATCTTCATCAGCTTGCAGGAAGACAAGAAAAA
This sequence comes from Antiaris toxicaria, assembly GCA_035233585.1. NCBI lineage: Eukaryota > Viridiplantae > Streptophyta > Magnoliopsida > Rosales > Moraceae > Antiaris > Antiaris toxicaria. The sequence goes on from CP141161.1 coordinate 14,042,924, forward strand.
TAATTGAATCAGAAAAAAAAAAAAAGAAAAAAGAAAAAGGGTTTCAGAACACTTCCAACTTCATTTTTCATTCTTTCTTTCTTTACCCTCTTCTTTGGCTCTTCAAAAATGTTGAATTCAAGCTAGGTAAACATGAAAAACCTCTAATTGAAAAGAAAATTAAGCTGGAAAAAGCATGTGGCGATTTCGCTGCAATTAATTAAAGAAATTCTCTGCAAGAGCAAGTGGTTCTTCTGATGAAAGTATTTAATACATAAAATGAAGCTACAGCCTGGAATAAGATTTAACGCCCACCAGCTTGTAGATCACAAAAGAACTCTTCAAGCACTTACTATATTCAATCAAAACTTTGTTATAGTTTTCAACAATTTGTCGAAAGACATCAAACCGACTACTTTATAGAAGATCAAAGAAGTAATCAAGACCTTGCCCAATTTCCCAAATTGAGATGCCCAAACCCCATTTCCGAGCTTCCTCTAGCCTCATAGAGATCGACATCAACGATGGGTAGAATACAGCATGATTGATGTGCTTATCATCAGAGTAAAAGAACAAATGTTCCGCACTATTCTTTTCCCATTGCAAAAGGGGTTTGTGCTTCTCCAACAATGACAGATAATCACTTCCAGTAATGGCTCCACCATTTCCACCTGAAATATCAATAAAATTAGTACCCTTTTTTCCACAAATGGAGAGATACCCTAAATCCATCAACGAGAACAAGATTGATCAAAGATGTCTCAGGAATTGACAATCTAATAAAAAGATGTTTACTTTGTGATGGTTCCTTATTTTTATAATCTAGTAGGAATTCAGATGGACTTTTAACTCCATCAACTTCTCGTAGCTGTTGAAGGACAAGAGATGTGATGTAAGTCAGACATGTAACTTCTCAACGTTTATAATGCAAGAGAACATACCTTCTGAAAGAACAAAATCGTTTCCATAGAAATTGATGCCAAGAAATATCTTGTGGGCAAGGCTCCAAACGCCATTGCTGGTGCTACCACGGAGCAAATCCAGGGTAGAACTAATCCACTTCAGAGGTGCATTGGGACCTGGATTTTGAGGACCTGAGAAGTCGTATGTCATAAGTGAGTATCCATCCACATCGTTGCCCAAGCTCTGAAGATCTTGAGGTCCAAAATCATATGCTTGGAGCTTCACTGAACGTGGTGGACCTATAACGTAGATCAATTCCAACGGCAGCTTATTTTTCTTCTCTGAACTAAGAGAATGCAGTGCATTTCCAAGCTGTTTTATGAACTGCAGTGCCTAGGCTTGCAGAACAAAAAGGATTCATCAGAAAAACTATAGATGGTAAGAGAGAGAAAAAGGTAAAGCTGAGCAATACTTACTAAGGTCCGCATGCTTGGATCGTGCAGAACACCATAAGCAGCCCACCTTGACCAAGATTCTAGCACAATACCATCAAATCCCATATCTCTGAACGCAAAAACAAACAGTGCCAAACATGAGTGATTATGTTTCTTTGCAAGAAAAATGTCCATCTAAGCTAAAGATCATGCAAAGAATAGCTAGGTATATCCTGCAATACGGGTCAAGAAGCAAAACATATTGGATTTGAACTACATAATAATGCTAATGAACATTACAAAAAGAGAGAAGAAATAATAATAATCATAGAGGATGAGATAAATGCTTGCAGTGAAAATTATTTTTCAGCCTCCAATCTCCATGGCCAAACATCATTCACACGCATAATTCCCACCAGATGAAAATAAAACAAAATACAAAACAGCAAAATAATTCCCCTGGACATATAATTCAGACACAAATTAGCTCTACTTAGAACAACGCATAATGACTTCAACAAAGTACATGGAAGAACTCTAAAGTAGAAATTTACTTGCACTCATTAACTATGAGGTTAATGGCTCTATTCCTCTGCTTCTTCTTTGAAAGCAACTCCTTTGGAAATGCGTCAAGAACAACTCTAGGTAACACCTACAGTAGCACAATAAAAATGCCAAAAAGATTGCGGTACACACCAGTCAGCTATGTTTTAAAGCACGAGGGAAGTTATCCAACAACTGATGAGTGAAAATGAATTCACATTATTGCATAGTAACTATTGTCAAGAAAGAAGCTTTTCCTATCTTACATGTCTCATGGAGTCATGAAGCTAAATAATCCCTTCAAATCTATATGTATATCTATATATCTACTAAAGAATTATTAAACATAGTTACTTGTTACTTTTCAAGTAAATAAATAAGAAAATTTTCTGTCATACCCTAGCATCTCCTGCCATCCGAAGTTCCGATATCCATCCAATATCAACATTTTGTCTACCTTCAAGTATCAAGTTGCTTCCTTGACTGGCGAAGAAAAGAAAAAGACGAACACATTAAAAGCCAAACTCTAATACACCAGATTATGCAGTTCTTACCGTTCCCTGCCTCAATTAAAGAGAAAAAGGAAAAGATAAGGGTTTCATACCTCTTCAGGTCATACCAGACTGGTGATAAATGTGTAAACTTGGAGTTGAATCTCTTGGCCATTTCGTAGCCCTTCGAATTCCTACAACAATTTAATATAAAATCCTTTGTAACCAAAAATGTTTTGGAGAAAAATAAGCGCAATTTTGGAACATTGCTTTCAATTGGAAATTTCAAACTTAACTTTAAACTCTCAAATCTCCATCTCACTCTCTCTTATAGTTTCAAAAAACCCATATGTCAAAAGTCCATAACTTTTTGTATCTCAAGTTGAAATGAGATGATTTTTTATTTTAAATTACACAGAATAATGAGAGGAATAAAACAAGATCCACATTGCATATTTTTCCTGAACACATTTCACATTTTTACATTATTTTCTATATCATAGATCATTTCCAATTCACAGTTCAACCAAACATATGTTTCAACTCCAAACTACCACACTCCAACTCCAGAAATTGTTTAAAACGGGCTCTAAGACTACAAGTTCATTCAAACTAGGAATGACATAATATTAACAACAATAAATGACAAAAATAGCAACGTCCAAACATTTATCTAGACACCAATAGTATATGTGCCTTACTAGAGATTATATTAACTAAAAAAAAAAATGTGACTGATATAGAGGTACAAGGCATACCAAGGAGTAATATAGGCTAATACCGGGTAGGTATAATGCCGGCGAGACATATTTTCTGAAACCTTTGTATTTTCCTGAGTTCCAAACAGATAAATTACACAACCAATAAAAATTCAAAACAAAAAAAAAAAAAAAGCTGAAAGATTTTTTTTTTTTTTTTTTTCAGTCGTGGACCAAGCACAATGAAAGAAATTTAATTTACGAACAAAAGATTTTCCTTTCAACAGAAACAACTCAAGAAAACAAATGTGTACACGGAAATTGAGGATATCGGAGTTAAATCTGTACCAAATCAAACCTAGAACTGAATCTAAGAGTCTCGGTACTTACAGAGAGGATTTCGTGGAATTTCATGTCAGGTCTGACGAGGCCTCGTTGGTAGACGTACGAATCGGCCGCACGGGTCGTACGAGGAGCGTACTTAATTTGGTACACCAACGCAGAGATAGCGGGAGAGATGATGAAGAAGACGACGAAGATGACGACGAGTCTTCGGTCCGAGGAGGCCGAGTCGCCGGGCTCTTCGTTATTCTGAGTTGACGGTTCAACTCCGTCGTTACGGCGAGTCGAACCCAGTGCGACTCGGCGTTCTCGCTTCTTGGCCATCTTTTTTTATTGCTTTGTCCGAGGTCTACGAGCCACGGCCGACTCAGAGAAGCTCTCGCTCAGAAGTTGGAACTCAGGCTCAAAACCATGTCGAGGAAGAAGATTTGCTATGATCAGGTGCGTTCGAGTCTATTGTCCGTCACATAGTTTAACAACGTGTAATGTGAAGACAACGGTGCTGCAGTATATTATAGATTGTAATAATATATGATTAATAAAATATTAAATATAAGTTATTTTATATACGTTAAGTTCAAATATTTCATAATAAGATTTTGTAATAGATTATTTACATAATAATAGAAGGTAAGATATTATATGATAATTTTTGTTTACAGCTTGTGTTATTTTTTGTCATTATAATAAAATTAATAATTAATTTAAAAAAATAAGAAAAAGTAAGTATTTTTTTTTGTTATACTATATATATTGATAAAAAAAATCAAAACGCCCACACCTAGCAGAAGAGAGGGATGGGAGAAACAAAAGGACAACTTGTAAATTTAGGTAAAAGGGCACTCAAAAAACTAAATAACCAATGGGTTAAATTAAGTTCAACAACAAAAGTAAAGGTAAATCCAAAAAGTTAACTTTAAGAGACACCTAAAAATACCAAGAAGAAGTCGATGCCTCAACCCAAGCCTAATAACAAATTCAATAGCAAATCTAGAAAACTAAAATTTAAGTGAGCACTGATTAATGAGCGATGAATTAGAACTCTTTTTTTTATCATAGGTTCTCTTTTAATATATATAATAATGTGGATTTTTTTAATATTAAAATAGCAAAATATAATGAGAATACCTATTTTGTTTTTTAAATTATGTTTGAGATTGATTTGCATGTAAGAAAATTTTGAATTGTGTTTGTAAATGTTGTTTTTTTTATATTTTTAAATATGTTCTATGCAGGTTTTTAGAGGTACGATTTAACTCAATATAATTTTACCATTCATTCATTATTCACAATTTTAATTGCAACTTTCGAACTCAAATTTTAAAAGTTTATAAGTTTGTATATACAAGTTTAAATAGGATTTTTTTTATCACACAAAAATTTTAATAGAATGAAACAACTTTTGTATTAATTTTTTTTATCACATTTTTAATTTTTACATTTTTTAACTCTAATGATTCAAACCTATGACCCAAACGCATAATAATTTTGTATATACAAGTTTAAATAGAATTTTTTTTAATTACATAAAATTTTTAGATAAACGAAATAAGTTTTGTATTAATTTTTTTAACACATTTTAACTTTAACTATTCAAACATATTGAGCAAATGCATAATAATTTAATTCAAATTTAACCTAAAAAAATTCAATTCAAACATATACACTAAACACATACTAAGTTATATATTAAAAAATGGAATTGGAAATAATAAAAACAAATTTAAGCTATTTTTTCCCTCAAAATTATCATTCTCATCATTTGTTGTTTTCATTTTCATTTGCAAGCATTTGCTAAACAAAAGGCTATTTAGAGAACATTTTCATTTCCCATCTCAAAAGATGTATAAAAATATTTTTAAAAGACTTTTTTAATTGATATACTCTGGACTTATAATGCAATTGCATTTTTTATACTAAATTTTTGATTTTGATAATTTATATATTAAATTTACAAATTTATTGCAATTAACTTTTCATTGATAACATATTAGGGGATGTTTGGTAAACGCATTGCATTTTGATTGTATTTGAATGAATTTTTTTTTGAATATTGTATTTGGTTTAAAAGTATTTATTTTGTATTTGAATGAAATGTGTATTTGGATGAAAAGTATTTTAGAGTTGAAATGTTGATGTGATTGGTAAAAGTAGAGATAAATAGTAAAGTTAAAAAGTTGATGTGATTGTTTTAAAAATGTTTTAAATAGTAATTGTTTTCGTAGCACTGTTACAAAATTTGTGTTTGGTATAAAATTATATTATATTTGAGTAAAATTAAAATGAAATTTTTTTTTCCAAACGTCACCTTAATTTTTAATGAAATTGATATATAATTTATATATGAGTTATTAATTAATGATATGAATGGTTGAGGTTATATCAAGTTTGTTAAATTTAAGATATTTAGTTAGTTTTTATATTACAAAAATTGAATTAACTTTGTTTCACAAGTTAATTTAGGTTAACATTTATTAAAAAAAAAAAAACCTTTTATATTTTTAATTAACAACCTATATTTAATTAAAGTGTCAAATTTCATTAAAAAAAATAAATTTTATCACTAATTAGGGTAGATAGCCATAAATTCATAAATTTATGATTCGTTTAATTTTAAGATCTAACTTAATTTAATTAGTAAATTAACCTAAGTTAACTAAATTGGTTCTAACTTAGTTTAATTTGGTACAATCCACTTTCACTATTTATTATCTCTATTTTTACTATTTTAGCATAATTTTCAATATAAATTATCTGTATTTTTACAATTTTCAATACAAATCAAGCTAAACTAAACTAAAACAAAATAATCAATTTAATTTAATTTACAAGTTAGATTAGTTAGAACTTTAAATCAAACTCATGCTTAAAGGTTTGTTTAGGGGGATGGTTAAAACTTTTATTTTGAAGATTAGAGATATAAAAATAAACTATTTAAAATAAAAAAATATAATAATTTAACATATATTTAAAGCATGTTTGGGCAAAGTTTTGCCTTTTCCAAAAACATATTTTTTCTAACACTTTATCACTTTTATTATTTATATCTCCAAAACGTAAATTTCAAATTTTAAAAATCCATAACTTTGTATATACATGTCCAAATGAGATTTTTTTTAAATTCCATAGAATTTGGAGAAAAACAAAATAATATTCATATTAATATTTTTTTAAAAAATTTTTTAAAATTTTATATTTTTTCACTCTAAGCAGTTTTTTTCCCAACCATATTTTTCAAAACAATATTTTTTCAACCCGTAAACTCCAAACATTCTCTAAATACCCTCTTAAAAAATATATTAATCTTATTTAATCCACCTCAAAAATTTATACAATTTAAAACAAAATCATTTCAGTTTGATTTAAAAAATTATCTCAGACAAACACATGGCGTTTTCTGATTTATTGGAAAATACCGTGCCTAAGACCGAGAACAAAAGAAAATAAAAATAAAAATCAATCTGTTTAGGGGTTTTGTGATTTTTGTTCCTCTGCGGATAAACCCTTGGACAAGTCTTTCAATCCAGAAATCCCCGTCTCAAGCTTCAATCTTTGAGAGCCTCCAAGATTGTTTCCCATCATAATAACAAGGTCAGATCATCCACTTTCCTGTAGTACCTTTTTCCATTAAATTATCGTCTTTTCTGTAAATTCCATATTTTAGAATCTCAAAATGGAGCCCAAGTTATTACTTTCGACAGCCAAATCCTCGGTATGTTCTTCTTCTTTACCATTCTTTCTCTCATACAAGTCTCCTCTTGTTCAAATGCCCAAAGATTCTGTAAAAACCCATTTCTTGAAGTCGCAATTTCTGGGCGAAAGTTTGGTTTTACAAGAGAGAAGAAACGGATTTTTGAATTTCCCTGGAAAATCCCATGTCCCGTTTGGGCCAGTGAGAGCTGCTGTGAAGAGAAGGAAAGAGCTTCCTTTCGATAATGTTATACAAAGAGATAAGAAACTGAAACTGGTTTTGAAGATAAGGAAGATACTTGTTGACCAACCTGACAGAGTCATGTCGCTTAGAGACTTGGGTAGGTTCAGAAGAGACCTAGGTCTCAAGAAAAAACGGAGATTCATCGCGCTTTTGAGGAAATTCCCGGCGGTTTTTCAGATTGTGGAAGAAGGGGTTTTCTCTTTGAGGTTTAAACTCACATCCGAAGCTGAGAGGCTTTACTTGGAGGAGTTGAGGGTCAAAAACGAGATGGAGGATTTGTTGGTTGTGAAATTGAGGAAGTTGTTGATGATGTCGATGGAGAAGCGGATTTTGTTGGAGAAGATTGCTCATCTCAGGACTGATCTTGGGCTACCTATAGAATTTCGTGACACCATTTGTCATAGATACCCGCAGTATTTCAAAGTTGTTGCGACTGCGCAAGGCCCAGCGTTGGAGTTAACTCATTGGGATCCCGAGCTTGCGGTTTCAGCGGCAGAGTTGAAGGAAGAGGAAAATCGAGCTAGGGAGCTAGAAGAGAAGGATTTGATCATAGATAGGCCGCTCAAGTTCAATAGAGTTAAGCTGCCAAAGGGCCTTAATCTCTCCAAGGGTGAGATGAGGAGGATCTGTCGGTTTAGGGACATACCTTATATTTCGCCGTACTCTGATTTTTCGGCTTTGAGGTCCGGAACAATGGAGAAAGAGAAGCACGCTTGTGGGGTTGTTCACGAGATGTTGAGCCTCACTCTTGAGAAGAGAACGCTTGTGGATCACCTTACTCATTTTCGAGAGGAGTTCCGGTTTTCTCAGCAGCTGAGAGGGATGCTGATCAGGCACCCGGATATGTTCTATGTGTCCTTGAAAGGCGATAGAGATTCAGTTTTCCTCAGGGAAGCATACCGCTATTCGCAGTTGATTGACAAGGATCGTTTAATGATCATAAAGGAGAAGCTTCATTCTCTTGTTGCTGTTCCTAGATATCCAAAACGAGGCGCTCCTACAAAAACTGCAGATGGTGCAGAATCCAGCAATGAGGCAAAAGATGATGGAACCAATGAAATTGGAGAAGGATGGTCCAACGTTGACGACTTTATGGGTGATGACGACGACTTTATGGGTGATGATGACGACGTTGATGAAGATGATGAGGAAGACGATTGGAGCGAAGAAGATGACGAAACGCCCCCAGATTTCGATGAAGATGGTGATGCTGTGAGCATTGGAGTGGAAAATTCATGTAGACAGGAAATCCATTCGAGAAGGCGGGAAGAGAAGAAGGTACTTGTTCCTGTACTCCCTGATGGCCGGCCAAGAGAACGCTGGTAAAATTGGTTTAAAAAATTTATTAACGTTCATCCTAGCGAGAAAATAATCTGAGAGATTTGTTATTTGCCTTTGGACCGGCGTACTTGGAAATTTCGTTATTCTTGGAATGGCTATTTGCAAGTCTCTACTATAATATGCTTAATACATCTGTGGGTTGGGAAAAGTGAAATGTAATAGAAAATTCATCAAGTATAAATGTTATGTTCTTCTCAACTTGTGAGAGTTTTAATAGTTAGTTTTATAGTGTGAAGATTTATCAACTGAAAATTCTTATTCGTCGTTACAAATATTTGCAAGTTTTCATATTTTGCAACAGAGTTCATGCTTATCTGATTAAGATACCGGTTTATGCTTTTCTAGTGGTTATCAGTTTCTAATGACACGACTTTTGTTAAACTTAGTGTTCGTTTGGATTATAGATTGCATTTATATGTATGCTCAAATTATTTAAATGTAGAGTTTGAATTGTATATGCAAATGAAATATATATTTAGATAGTTGTTATTAAAGATAACATTTAAATAATACAAAGGTAAAAAAAAAAAAAAAAAAAGAAAAGAAATATGATGCGGATTTTAAAAGGTGAAAATTTAGTTTTAGATTTAAATTAAATTATTGTAAAATTGTTACATATTTGAATATAGTAATTAACCAATCAAACGAATATTATGTTCTCTTTAGATGATGATGTTTATTAGAGATGTTTATTTTAATGGGGGCGTCGTTGTACTTTATGTACTGTTGATTTATGTTCATGTCGTTTTTCAGATTAGTTTGAAATGATTGTGTCGTTTGCGAATATGCTGTCGTTTACGTCATTTTGTGGTTTCTGTCGTTTTTAGAATGATAACGCCGTCCCCATCTTCCCAATCCCGATGTCTCGTTTTCTTAAGATGTGTGAAACACCTGTGTTATTTTAGGAGATGTCGTTTTCTCAAGTTTTCGGTTTCTCTTTCTTCTTATAAACTTTCTTTTTTTTTCTTTTTTTTTTTGGAACTGGTGTGTTGTCATTTATGTTTTTCTAGGTGTGTTGTTTTGAAGTACATGTCGTTTTCTGAAGATGTTTAATAGACTGGAGATGCCGATTTCTTAAGGTTTGTAGATCTGATCGTTTTTATTGGTCGTTACGATCATATCATTCAATGAATTGTCGTTTTTAGACGACATCTTTACTTTTGTGTGTGTGTACATATATTCATCTTTTTGTTTTTTTTGTTTTTGTTTTTGAGATAGTGGCATGGTGCCGTTTCCTGAGATCATCCGCTTTTTGGATGGTTGTCGTGTTTCAGGGTTGACATCAATTTAGATGCATTTTAGATGGGCTATGCGTACCGTTCTGTCGTATTCTAGATATAACCTTTTAATGTTCGTCTCAGCTTGTTTTAGGACTGTTCCGGAAAACCGTAAAACCGAAACCAACCAATGACTGACAGAAATGAATTGAAAAATATTGACCGAACACATAACAGAAACGTTTTTTAGAGAAGACCGAACCAAAACCAGCTTTTGGGCTCTGTTTTAAATTTCGATTTCTAGTTTAGGTTTTAAACTGAAACTGAATGTTGTAAAACCGGCCAAAAAAGTGTTGATGGTTTGGTTATCGGTTTCATGTTAACTGAACTTTTTGGAAACTGATTGAAACCATTGATGTTTAATGGACGTTGAGCCCTTGTCTGTTTGATGTCAAGTTTGTGTCCTTGTTTAAATGTATTGTCATTTTTTAAAATGACGTTGTTTTTGTGTATACATCCGTTTTTGAGTAAACAAACAATGATGTCCGCCACATTGTTGTGGCATGTTGTGGATTATTATAATATATGATTAACAAAATACTAAATATAAGTTATGTTATATATACTATGTAAAAATATTTTATAATAAGGTATCATTTGTTTGATATATAATATAATATTTACATAATAATAGAAGTTAAAATATTATATTACAGTTTTTGTTTTTTTTTTTTCTATTACTTCTTGTTATTATAATAAAATTAATAATTAATTTAGAAAATTAGGAAAAAATTCTTTTTTTCATATTATATTTTTATTGATTATAAGTAATTCAATGAAATACCAATGCAAAGGGAACCTTGGGTTTTGAAACCAAATGACCAAAAAGAACACATCCAACAAAAGAGAGGGAAAAGGAAAAAAAAGGGCAAGTTTATAAATTTAGGCAAAGAGGTACTCAAAAGATAAAAAAACCAAACAACCAATGGTTTAAGTCAAGTTTAGCAACAAATGTAAGGGTAAACTCGAAAAGCCAACTCTAATGGACACTCAAAAAGATCAAAAAACCGATACCTCAGCTCAAGTCCAGCAACAAATTCATATATTTAGGGGCAAATTTGGAAAGCAAAAAAAAAAAAAAAAAAAGAGAGCATTGTTCAATGAACAATGAATCTGAGCTCCTCTTTAGTATATATAATAATGTCATTTTTTTGTAGGAATTTTTAGCTAAATAGCCTTTTTTTAAAACAAGTTTTAAAAATTAGTTTAAAGGCAGTTGTTCTTAAAATGATTAATCAATTTTTTTAAATAATCAATCATTGATCGACTGTAATTTGGTCAATTATTGATTGATCAAAATGTAAATTATCAATTTTTTTAATCAATCATTGATTAACCAAACCTTAAAAAAAAAAAAAAAAAGACTAACAGGCATTTTGTTAAATAAAAAAAAAAATCGGCTATCTATTAGATTTAATGACTAAAATGGACCACCCACCCTGCATAATTTTCCTTTTTTTTTTTCGTTCTGCTATTTTTATTCATATCATTTCTTTAAGAAATGATAACGTTGCTAAGTTCATGTTGTTTTTATTTTGTTGTTTTCAAGATGATGTCACTTGTATGTATTTTTTTTTTTTAGTTGATGTCATTTTTTTGATATTGTCGTTTTCAAGAGGTTTCACTTTCTTTCTTTCTTTATTAATTTTTTAAATTTTAGGGTGTAGCGATTTGAATTCTGCATTGTTTCATGTTGTTTTGTTGAAATGCAAATCTTGTTTTGTGTGTGTGTGTGTGTGTTTTGTTTTGAAAATAAAACCCCCGTTATGTTTAGTGAGATGTTTCTCTTTGTTTAATTTTCGTGTTTCTTGGGTTATTGTTTATTAAAAATTGTCCCCTTTTCAATATGTTGTCCTTTTTTTTTTTTTTTTCTTCATGTTTTATTGTGTCAAGAATGAATCAAGATGTTTCTTATATAAAGAAGTCGTTTTTTAACTGCCTTGGGTGTTGTTTTTTTATTATATATTGTTATTTTGGCAATAGGGAGCCTTGCTCTAAGACTTGTTTAGTAGGACTTAAAAAAGACTGGACGGTGGAAGGATGACGAGAGATGGAGGATGAAGATTATGAATAATGAAGAGGATTATAAGAATCCTTTCTGTTGTTTGGTAAAAGAAAAGGAAACTTGAAAGAAATGATAGTTATTTGTCTTTCCATTATGTCCCTTTATATATTTATTAATAATTTTTTCATGCTTAAAGGAGACTATCCTTCCGCCTCTCCTCTATCCCTCATTTCTTCCCCTCAATCAAATGGTGGACAGGATCTCTCTTTCCCTCGCAGGGCTGGCCTTACATGTTTTGAGACCTTGAAGCCAAACTTTTTAACAGGGCCTATTCAAAAGCAAAATTTTTTTTAATGAAATATTATGCATTAAAATGAAAAAAAAAAAAAAAAGGATCCGAAAACAACAAAGCCGCTTATCATACCCAATAAACCAAACAAAAAATAACCAAAATAGAATTATAAAAAACAATTTATATTTCTCTAAAGAAAACGAAACAATTGATCTATTCTCCTCTTTTTTTTTTTTGGAGTTTTTCATACCTTGATGCATATTTTATTTGACATATTTATTCTTAATATATTTTTTTTTTTGTAAAATAAATCAACACCCACAACATTAACAAAACCAAAATAACTAATATTAAAAGACTAAGAAAGATATAAGTTGGAGATTTTATGCCTAAATAATATAATATTTCCTTGAATGGAAGCCTTTTAATGACTTTTTATCCTTTATTTCTCAATAAATTTTTGCTTTCTTTTTATGTGTACTTTTTTTTTGGTTACAAATTCGTAGAAAACAATATTGAAAAGAGATTAGTAGCTGAAGTCTTGAAAAGATTTTAGAGAGAAGTGACTTCTAGTCGGAAAAAGAGAATAAACTTTTAGTATGTAAAAACCAAGTGATATTAAATGAAAGTGAATAAAAAAGAATATAAATATATATTTTACTTTTAATTAAAAGAGTACAATTTTTTAAAACTTTTTTTTTAGTTATTTTATGGAACCAACTATTACATTCTCTCCCTCACTCCTAAAACCCCTACCAAACAATACTCTTGTTTTTTAGCTAATAGACAATGGCAACATGCGAAATTTTCTATTTTCAAAAAAAAAAAAAAAAAGCATGCACATACACATACAAAGTTTAAAAAGGTCTCCCAATAAAATCTAAACAACAATTTTCTCTCTCTCAAGAGGTCTCAATGGCATCCCCAAAAATCAAAAGAAACAAACGAAAAAAAAAATGTTTATTATTTAATTTTTAAAATATAACAATAGTAAAATTATAAAGTAGATTAAAGAAAACTTTGGGGTCCTTCTTAGAGATGCTTAAATAGCTTCAAGGAAGGGCTAGTACTTCTCCCTCGATCACCCGTGTATCTTCTCCCTCTGTCTCTCCAAATAAACGGTCCCATGATCCATTTGTTGGACAATCTGTTTGAAATGATGCCTTCAACTTTCTTTACCAAACAAGGGTTTATCTAAGTAGGGGGAAAAATGGCATTTGCTTATTGAGTTATCGTACAATTAGAAAGATAAGTGCCTTATCCACAATGCCATCAACTCTTTAAGTTATTAGATTATATTTTTGATAGTTTGATTTACGAATGTCTATGTTAAAAATGTAGAATATATAACACATAATTGCTCCCAAATATTAATTAGACTGATTAAAAAATTTATTCAAGGATCAAATCAATAATATGTATCAATAGTAGAAAAAAAGTCCTATATAGACAATTTCCTCTTAATATAATTATAAGGTTTTTAAACTCATGAATCCTCTCCTATTTTATGAAGGATTTCTTCAATTGGATGAATAAATTTTTCCTACACGTTTAGCACATAAATTGAACTTTGACCAATGACCGTGCGAGATAGGGCAACATTTTTGAAATCAAGCTCCTCCCTCCATTCTAGTTGTGTCGTGTTATCACAGTGGACTCACCATATTTCTTAAAAAAAAAAAAAAAAAAAAGGGTGCACTGTTTAGACGTTTTTGTCATGGTTGTTACACTTTTTTTTTTTTTTTTGTGACATTGGAGATAGTTTCAAATTTTTAAATTTTTTTGGTCATTTCATGATGTCTGATTTTATCCCCATTTAATATATAAGCTTTAGGTGGTATCATTTTTCAGTTTTTTTCTTCTTATTTAGTTCTCTCTCCCTATCTTACACTTGCAGCTCTCCCTCTCTCTCTCTCATCTTTCTATCTCTACCCCTCTCTCTGTGTTAGGGAGAAACCACTATCTGTGTTAGGAGGAAACCACTTGTGAAATTGACCTAACACATTTTAAGAGGTTAACTTAACCTAAAAGGTTAACCTATTAGTCTTGAGTTCTTCCATGTATATAAACCATTTTACATTCCTATTTATTTTCAATATAGGATAACACATATATGTACTTTTCTCAACAATATTCCCCTTATGTGTGTATTCACTGAGCTCTTCTTTGATTCAAAGTTTCTAGTAGCCGGTACATCCAAGTATCGCACTCCAAACGAAAGCCAACTCGAGCATGAAAAGGAGTTAAAATCATGCGAGTTCACCAAATTCTTCACTGTCTACGCCTGCAATGACACCAACTATAGGCAACACCAACCCTTCATGAGAAGCAACGTGAGAACTTTGTTAAAAAATTTTATTTTCTAAGATAATAGTGGACAATATATTTATTATAAATCATATCAAACTATTTAATTATTGGACAAAATTAAGTGGTCAAATTAGAAAAGTCTAATTAGATTTCTAACTGGGTATGGATTAATGGGTGGATACTTAATATTGATCTAATTATATATAATGAGTGCCTAATGGGATAGTATATAAGGGACTCTAAAGGTTATGGTCTCCAATATATCAAATCTTAATAGCCTCCTTCTCAACCCTATCTTGAGAGAGAGAACACCCGATTAAAGAAATTAAAGGTTTGATTGAAGAAGGCCATAATACCCATATCATATTCTTGTAGTGATTTCCACTGAAGATTAAGGCTGCATCAATGAAGATAGGTATTTGTCTTAATCTAATTTTTTTTAATAATTTAATGTGATAATTCCTGGATTATATGTACGGTGTTAAACCATTTTTGAGAATTTAAAATTCTAACAAATGGTATCAAAGCCAAATTATTGAGAATTTGTGGAGGTGCACGGCCCTGCAGTCTTATCTGCAGCAAAGAAAAAGAAGAAGAAGAAAAAAAAAACAATAAGAATAAAAGGAAGGTGCAGGCTATAAGACAGCCGCCATAAGGAAATTTTTTTTTTTCTTTTACCATTTTGGCAATTTTGGGTATTTCAAACTAATTTTAGAGATTTTGGACATTTAGTTTGTTTATAACCCATTATGAAATTAAGTGCAAATTAATTAAAGAAATTTGGATATTTAATTAAATAAAATGAAATTCTGATTTGTTTTGTTTTATTTGATTCTTGTTGCACTTAATTGTCTTGTATTTCAAAATAAATTAATTGAAATAATATTGTTATCAAAATAATCTTTGTTGTAGATGTTAATTTTTTTTGGAATATAAAGATATTTATGCAAATAATAATTGGTCCAAAGAAAGGTTTTTATTTGGCCAAACAATGGGTATACCTCTGGTAATAGATTTGTGACAATTATAAAGTTTTCCATGTGAGCAATAGTTGGCCCAAAGGAAGGCTATTGTTTGACAGGATTTATTATCAATATTTGATTATTGCACAGAAAGTACCACTTATAAATCGATATTTTTGGTTCAAAGACTGAATATTAATGTTGTGCTAGGTATTTTGTATATGGGCCCATCTTGCTTCGAACAATTGGTCTATGTTATGCGTGCATTATATTGTTTGATTATGCTTATGGTATGCCATGGATATTGAGTATATAATTTTATTTTACTCTTTTTATAGTTTCTGCTACAGCTGCTAATATTTTTACTCAAATAAGTATGATCCCAATGCTGAATGAGATGAATTTTAAGGATTGGAAAGAGAATGTGGAAATCGTTCTCGGCTGTATGGACTTAGACCCTGCGCTAAGGATAGAGCAACCTACAACCACTATGGAAGATCCAAAAACCAATGAAATTGGGAAGTGGGACTGCTCTAACCGAATGTGTCTACTGATTATGAAACGCTCCATTCTGGAAACATTTCGGGGCTTTATTACTAGGAGCACTAATGCCAAGAAGTTCCTCAAGAAAATTGAGTAATACTTTGTTAAGAATGAAAAAGCGAAAACAAGTGACACTTTAGCTAAACTCGTTTTCATGAGGTATAAAGGAAAAGAAAATATAAGAGAATACATCATGGAGATGTCTAATCTCGTTACGAAACTCAAGGCACTAAAGTTAAATCTATCTGAAGATTTGCTTGTACACTTAGTTCTTATATCACTTCATATACAATACAAACAATTTAAAATGAGCTATAACACTCAAAAGGAAAATTTGACTCTTAATGAGCCCATTTCTCATTATGTGCAAGAAGAGGAAAGACTTCAGTAAGAAAAGATTGAAAGTGCTCACACGGCATTAACCTCTCAGAACAAGAGAAAGAAGAAAGCTAAGGATACTGCAAATGGAACACCCAAGCATAAGAAACTAAAGAAGCAGAATGAGGAATTTACCTACTACTTCTGCAAAAAAAAAAAAGGACATAGGAAGAAGGAGTGCTCCAAATACGCTGCTTGGCATGAAAAGAAGGTTAAGACTCTTGTTATGGTTTATTCTGAAGTTAATTTAGCTTCTGTATCTAAGGATACTTGGTGGGTAGATTCTGGTACTACTACTCACATAAGTATGTCTATGCAAGGTTGCCTGTGGAGCCGATAGTCAAATGATGCTGAAAGATTAATCTTTGTAGGTGATGACAATAAAGTTCTAGTTGAAACTATCGAAACCTTTAGATTATTATTAAATACTGATGCTTATTTAGATTTGATTGAGACTTTTATTACACTGTCACTTAGATGGAATTTGGTTTTTATTTCCAGTCTGGACAAATCCGGTTATTCTTATTCTTTTGGAAATAATAAAATTAGTCTTTTTTATAATTCAAATGTTATTGACACTGGTTCTTTAATTGATAATCTTTATATGCTTGGCACTATTACTTTTAATAATGAAATTTTACACTCTCGTGCAAGAGGTACAAAGCGAAAATTAAATGAGGATTTTGCTACCCTATGGCACAAGCGTTTAGGCTATAATCTCTACATCATATTCTTGTGGTGATTTTCACTGAATATTAAGATTGCATCAATGGAGACAAGTATTTGTCCTAATCTAATTTTTTACACTCCAAACGGAAGCCAACTCAAGCATGAAAAGGAGTCGAAACCATGCGAGTTCACCAAATTTTCCACTATCCACACCTGCAATGACACCAACTGCAGATATTACCAATCCTCCATGAGACATAACGTGGGAACTTGAGTTTGATACTATTTATTAAAGAGTTTCACGTGTAGTTTCTCTCTAGCACTCTATTCCTTTCTCTCGTTCTCACTTTCTCCTCCAGATTTCTCTCCTATCTCTCACTGGTCTCTCTCTCTCTCCGACTCTGATTTGTCCTCCCACCGGTGGCATATTTAGGTCGGATCTCGAAGAATCTCTTTTGCAGAAGCGCCACACAAATGAAGAAGCCGCTACAACGCCGGCCACAATCTCCATGGATGTCGACAGGTCTTGCTTGGATTGGTGTCGATCAAATATCTCAGATCTCGTAGATCTCCCGCTCGTCGCCGGATGTGTAATTGGATAAGGTTTGTGACGATCGTTTCTTTTTTCAGCTGTCGATTTTGAGTATTTTGATCTTATAATGTGTTTGGTTTGGAAGCAGAATCGACAATCATAGGGGAAGTCTTAGCCAACCATGAGCGAGGACTACAAGAAGCCATCGACAGGGCCAAGAAGAAGCTCAGAGGCCTCATCGCCACGAAGAACTATGATCCTCTCATTCTCCGACTTGCGTGTGCCTCTTAATCTCGATTTCTTTTGTGTGTGTGATTAAATGTGTGATTTCATAGAGTTTGTTTATTTGGTTGTTTGTTTGTTTGTTTGTTTATTTAATTTTTTTGGGCATATGGCACT
Source organism: Antiaris toxicaria (assembly GCA_035233585.1). Classification (NCBI taxonomy): domain Eukaryota; kingdom Viridiplantae; phylum Streptophyta; class Magnoliopsida; order Rosales; family Moraceae; genus Antiaris; species Antiaris toxicaria. The sequence goes on from CP141161.1 coordinate 14,060,956, forward strand.
CTGCAGGGATTTTTGACAAAAGATGATCAGTTTGATTTTTGTTGTTTAACTTTCTGGTTTGTGCGGGTTGCTTACACCAGAATCATGGAAGGTGCTTGAAATCAGAAGACAATTTTTGGAAGAGATCATTGTTCCCTGTGCGGAGTTTAAAACAACGAAACCTGAAAGTGTGATGGTTGGAAACCATGTTTCTCTTCTATCATTGAGTTTTTAACAATGTCCATGCGATGAAGGGAAGAAACTAAAACAAAAAAGTTCCATGATGTTCAAATGGATATATAAAGTCCCGTGCTAGAATACAACTTTTTAGAACGGTAGTACTTGTTTCATAGCTTGAGATCATAAATAAAAAAGATTTTATATATATTTGTATTGATTAGTAACAAAAGTGCTTTTTTTTTTTAATTTAAATTTTTGTTAGTGTGTAAACGTTAAATTAATTGAGTTTTAATTTACTTATTTCTTTGATTTTTATTTAAAATAATTTAATTCAAAAATGTCTAGTTTTAGTTTAAATATTTATAGGTTTAAAAAAAGTGTAAAAGTTTTAAACAAAAACTGTAATCATTCAGTTATTTTTTGCATGTCACTTTATCTTCTCCAACAAGCAATCTCCAATTCATGTGTGACATGTGGCAGCCATGAGTTATAATCTTGTTTCCTGATTTATACATAAGCATATTTCCTTTTGTGCTCCAATTAAGCCAATTTGATAATTACAGGATCCAAATTTTACCTCAATAGACCAATTTAATTTAGTTTCCTTTTCTCTTATGATTCATTTTATTTAATATTTTTATTTGTAGTTTTTAGTTTTTCATTTTTAGTTGTTTCCCTTTTTAGCCTCTAAAACATTATAAATAGAAGATTCTACTTTTTGTATTTTTTGTTTAAGAATTGTGAGACTTTGAATATTAATATATTTCAGTTTATTTTTAATTTTTATTTCCTTAGTTTTTCGATAGTGTAAGGTGTGTGATACACCTTTTGTGAGTAAGACATCACTAATGGAAGGTTAAGTTGGAGGAATTTTTGTCTGCAAGCATTCGTCATCTTAATTTCTAGTTTCTTTTGTTATTAACACTTATTTTTTATTTCTTTCATCTCTTCTATTTTGTGTTTATGATTTTTATTTTCATAGTGACAGTAGTTTTAATTATCATATTCTGTACATATGCTCATTATTGAGAGGTGGTTTTTTTTAATTATTTTTATAAGAGTATATTTTATTGTATTCTGTCTGTGATATTTTATCGCTTTAGGATAACTTATAGGAATAATTGTGTTTGGTTTAACAAGAGGAGATTAATTAAATATAATACTTTTTGATTAATATTTGTGCTTCAAAATAATATTTTCCGAGTGCATATTTTGGGATGTAAAACTTGTGATTGAGTTATACGATTAGAATTTTGGTACTGAATAAAGGCTTTCAAAATTTCTCAATCTATTCTTTATGTAATTGTTTATTTATTTAGTTGTCTTAACAAAATCCAAAGAAAATAATTGTTCCTTTTATTTTATCTTGCATATTTCTTTAAAAAGTTTATTCCTAATAATTCATCTTATTTGTTGGTTTAATCACCTTCTTGGAAGATTGGCCATCTATATTATGCTATAATTGATCGCTTATTTAGTATACAACTTGGGCGTGATCATGCATTGAGCTCTGTTTTTGTAGAATGACCGTGTAAAGCATTTGACTGGCCACAGGAGATGTTCATGTTATGTTCTACCAAATTTGATCTTCTTAACTAGCTAGAGTCATGCATTTCTTGTATGTTTTATTCCTGGTTATATGGTTTGCTAGGAATTTGGATTGGTTTTATGAGCTTGAGAACTTGGATTTTCTTTGGCACTATTGCATATTTTACCACATCGACAAATGCAGTTGAATCCGTCAAGAATGCGTGTGGGCATGTGTTATGCTTCCAAGTTCCAAACATACTGGAGTACCTGTTTTGAGGTAGCAAGACGCCGGGTGATTACGCTAAAGATTGTTCCTCCTGGTATTCGGAAGTCATCGTGAACTTGGATTTTCTTTTGCACTATTACATCCTGTACCCGTGTCATGGATTGTTTTATTTGTCAATTTTTATTCCAAGTAGAATATTCAATTTATTCTATTAGAATTCTTGTGTATCTTGAGTACTCTACTAGAATATCTAAAATATTCTCCTAAAATATTTACGATCAGTGCTAGTAATCGAAGTTGAAGACATCTAGCGTTAGTTATCAGAATTGAAGACATCTAGTCATCCATTTAAAAAATAGAAAACATTCTAGTAGAATAACCAAAATATTCTACTAGAATATTCCAACAACTAGCATCGACTGTCAGAGGCAGAGACATCCGACCATCTACGTTGAAAATTAAAATTTTTTTAAGTAGAATATTCAAAATTTCTAGTAGAATACTTAACATATTATACTAAATTATTTTGACGATGGATGCTGGCAACTAGATCTAGAGACATCCGACTGCCTATGTTGAAAATTAAAAATTTTTTAGTTGAATATTCAAAATATTCTAGCAGAGTATATATTATACTCTATTAGAATATTCCGACCAACTGAACTGAAGACATCTGGTTATCTATGTTGAAATCTAAAAATATTTTAGTAAAATACTCAAAATATTATACTAGAATACTTCGACGACCCACACTAGCTGTTGGTGTTAGAGATATTCGACTATCTATGTTGAAAACATGAAATTTTCTAGTAAAATATCCATTATATGTGCAATTTGGTGTCTTGTTTAATTTTTTTAATTAATAAGAGTATTTTGGATAAAGTATATTATATTGACCTTTGATCAATATGCTATGAACTTTGACTAGTTCCTTTGGATGGCAAATTGAGAAAGTGTCTAAAACCATGTCAAAATGTCCGAGAGGTATCAACGTAGTGGTATTTGTGTCTTTCTCTCTATTTCTTTTGTTTAATCAAAAAATCAAGACTTAATTTTAGTTGAAAAATAAACAAAATTGCTTTTGTTTTATTCTCCTACCTAGGGGTGTTTACGGATTGATTTCTACATATTAGGCTTTAATTTATAGTTCAATCTATGACATTCAGATTGAGAAAATCTCAATTCATAACTAATCCGTAAGACTTCCAAACTAATCTATAAATATCAGATTAAATAGGTAGGATTATTAAATTACACAAATAGGATTGACAAATTCAATCCATTTGCTCTACGAATTGAAATAAAATACTTAAACATAAAATAGTTTAATAAAATTACAACATAATTAACTTCAAGTCTTTGATTATAAGCTAATTTGTAGCATAATAATACAAATTATAGCTTAATAATACATTACAATAAACAAATATTAACTAAATTCAAAATAAAATATTCATACTCATCAGTTTTATCAATACTAATTTAAAATAATTTAATATTCATATGCTCAAATAAGTGAAATCACACTTTAATATATACATACATAATTTATTTAGAGAAAAAATATGTACATACTTGTAAATATGTATACATATAAATAGAGTTTAGATTCACAGATTACACAGAATCTGTAATTCTAGGTTAGGAAATCCCATTTCATAAATAATCTGTTAGTCTCTCAACTCAATTAAATCTGACGGATTAGATTGGATTGGATAGATTAAAGAGATTGGCAAATTTAGTGAATACCCTATTCCTACCCTCTTCGACTGAAAGTTTAAAATCCCGCACACCCACAACCAAAAAAAAGGGGTAAAGGAAAATCGACATATCCATTTAATACGGACGAGAAATTTCAAGTGGGTTTTCTTAAAGCACGAGTAGATATATATATATATATATTATATAACAAATAAAAAAATTTAATTCTTTGAATTAACATATGATACAGACGCGACCGTACCCGATAACCCACACCAGCTAATCAGAAGCAGACATTTGAATTTGTAATCTTATAAAGATCACATGACTGGTGTATGTTAAGAGTATATCAGACTATTAAAAGAACTCACGTTGAGGGGCGTTTAGAGAAAAAATTTCATTTTAATTTTACTCAAATACAATACAATTTTACACCAAACACAAATTTTATAACAGTATTACAAAAATAATTACTATTTAAAATATTTTTAAAACAATCACATCAACTTTTCAACTCCATTATTTATCTCTACCTTTATCAATCATATCAACTTTTCAACTCTAAAATACTTTTTATCCAAACACACATTTTATTCAAATACAAAACAAATACTTTTCAACCAAATACAATATTCAAAAAATAAATTTCATTCAAATACAATCAAAACACAATGTGTTTATCAAATGCCCACCGAAATGAGAGAGACCCTTTAAGACCTTTATTATTTCTTATTATTTGTGTGTTGAGTTTTGGTTTTTGGTTTTTGATTTTTTTTTTTCAATTAGTTTTTTACTAGTTTATTTTCAAAGCAAGCACTAATAAGTGATGGTATAATGGTATATCTTCTTTCTTTTTTGTTTTTTGTTTTTTTTTTCTTCAGTTGGTCTTAATTGTTCTCTTAATTTGTGGAAAGTAATGAAAAGATGCTCTCTTTAAAAAAAAAATTCGACTATAAGATATAAAAAGTACTCTGTTAGTATATATTATGTTTTTAACTGTTAGATGTATATAAAAATAATATATTTTCATACTGTTTTAATTTAATATAATTTTAACTAAATATAACTTTAAAAAACGTCTACTATCAATAAAAGTAACATATTAAAGAAGCTCGTTTTTTCTTTTTGTCTTACACCATTTTCTACTTTCTTTCCCCCGTTAACTTGCTTTTAATTTTTTGTTACTTATATTAAAATAACTTCCTCTTCTCCAATATTATTTACTCAGGAGAATGAATAACATTTTTGATCAGGTAAGTTAATCATCAGGTGCTTTACACAACGAGAGGAAAGTAATACATAAGAGCCTCATGATCAGTTGACTGAATTTTTACCTCTGGACATCACGTTCGAATTAAAGTTTTCGTTTGAATTATTATCATTTTTTAAAAAAATTAATAAAAATTATAATTTATTTTTGAAAAATCAATCAATTTTATTTTGAAAAATCAATCAATTTTAATCTTGAAGTTCTATTTCAAATATTTGTTTCAAACACAAAGTTAATTACCTAGTGCTCTTACAACAATCATGTCGTCAAATGACGACTCTGATCGTTACTGATCATAGCAACTTGCATATGAATTATCTAGCGAACGAATATATATAAAAGAGCACTATATATTAATTGAAACAAACTTTTTCCTTGTGTGGATGTGATGTCGTAACGAGTAATCTTCAAAGGTGCCTCTCTCTCTAAAGCTGGCTTTATTCTTGATTTAAATTGGCATACCCCCAAAAATATAAATAAATAAAAGGAGAGTGACACCCCTCATACACCACTTTCTTGGGTTTATTCAGATTTCAAAGAACCAAATATATGGAATAAAAGGTTGTGATTTAAAGAGCCAAGAATATTCCTTGGTTTAATGCTACTGTCTTTATCTCTCTTTCACACGGACTTCACACTCGTGTGAAGTACCCCCGAGATCTTGGGAACTATAAATAGACCTCTTTGGCTCACTCTTATGAGCAAGTAGTGAGGCCTTAAGAACCTCATGAGTGATAAAAACACTCTTCTATCTACTCATGCCTATAAATATCTGTATATATATAAATATATATAAATATATATATCTATAGAGAGAGAGAGAGAGAGAGAAAGAAAGTGTATTGTGTCTTTGGAGAGATTAATGTTGAGAGTGACAAGAAAATTACTTGGTTAAAAGGGGCTTGGTCTTGCTATGGCAGCCGTCTAGTTACTCTCCCCCTAAGGCTTCCAAATCGAATTTAGTTTGTATTAATGGCAAATTAAAGCCTTGGAAGTCTTGAGGGGAGAGTGATTAGATTGTTGTCATGTTTCTTTCAATATGCAGTTCTCACTCGTTTAACTACTGCATCGTCATATCCGTAATTTTTTTGTGAATATAGCCCCATGCATCCCTAATCTAATAACGTTTCATAATTTTGTGGCAATTTCAGTTTGATCTTGTTTTAGTTTTGCTTTTGACTATATTTTACTTGTTTCCAACTGCTAGTTTCACTTTAATTATTTTTAGCTAAAATAATTGATTCTTTAGTTATGTATTATCTACAATATGCTTCAAAAGTCGCGTTTTCATTTCTGTATTTTAAATTTAACAGGAGACTCGTCCTTAAATTTTAGTCCAAAATTCAATATTTCTTTTTTACTTTTTATCTTGATTAATTATCATTAAGATGCTACTAGTATGCTGCTTCTTTTGTTTCAAAATTAATAGAATATTGTGTGATTATACTATAGATAATTTTATATCTGACTTCATTAGAAATGTTAATTTGAATTAATATTTCAATACAGAGACAATATTACATACAGACCGACAATTTTCATTATAAGTGGGTGGTTTTGAGATTTTATATTTGTAATTTTAGTTGCCTTAGTTTTATTTTTTTTTTTAATTGGGATACCATCATTAAAGTTTATTATTAGAAAGCTTAGGAAAAAAAAAAATAGAGAGTTGGACTGCATCTGGTTTTCTTGTGTAAACTTATTACTCATCATGGTGATTATTTTTGCGACTGAAAGATAACGTAGTCTAACATTACATCAAACCTCAAGAAATTTTGGATGTTCATATTTGTTTCCTTTCTTCTGCAATTTTATTACTCTTAGTATTAATGAATTAGGACGTCTAATATTTCTCAATATCATAAATGTCATAATGGAGTAATGTTCATTCCATGTTCAATATTGCTAGCTGATATGTTCTTTAGTTAGCCATGGATCCTGAGTAAATCTTGAACTCATCTGCAGATTGCAATACGCTATGTAAAAGTAATGCCTTGACAGGCTTTGAATATGGCAAGAGAACGATTGACAACATATTGATTAACAAACAAAATTAAAAATAAAAAAATCAGAACATTTACAATATTCAAATGTCTTTTCGTTTGTACCAACGATTTATTCGTTTGTACCTCTCTCTCTCTCTCTCTCTCTCTCTCTCTCTCGATATTACTTAGAGCAAGTCCTTGAACATTTGATCATGGTTACATTAGGTGGATATTAAATAAATTATTTCTTGGTATTCCTAAACATTTTAGCAAGTCATATGGTTACATTATGTAAAGAAGACGCCATAGTTCTCATGTTTATCCAATAGCAAAGTAAGTTTCCTCTTTAACAAAATTTTGAAGACAATTCTTTTAAAGGAAAAAATTGAAGACAAACATGAGAGGAAGGACCACTGGCCTCATTTACTACTTTATTGCCGTTTCTGTGTTCTTATTCTTATTATTGTTTTTATTTTTAGGTAAGTGAAGAGGAGGAATTTAATCCCTCTTACTTAAATTTATAAAAAAGATACCATAAAAAACAAAAACAAAAATTCTGAATCCAACTTAAAGGGAAAATCTAACGAAAACTAAATGACAACATTAAACAATCCTTAAATAAATAAATAAAAAAAAAACGAACAAAACCCAACTAAAAACTGGTTTCATTTATACATCTTGAAAGTCCTCCTAGCCAATGTCCTTTAATCATATATACATGAAGTGTTCTTATACAGAAGATATAATTTCAATGAACTTAGTATAAACTTGTCAAGTTACAATAGATAAGTAAAGTTGGACGCTTAAATTTGAAAAGATTGTGGTGTCTTCTATTTTCAAATTAGTGAAATATTCTTATCTTAGATTATTGTAACGGTCGTTTACAAAATAGAGTCATTTGTGTACTATAAGTACATTGAACTGGATCATAATAAGATTAGTTCTTTGATAAATTTATTTTCGTAAGGATCTTATATTCTATTACTAAATTGTCGATTTTTGAATTGACCTCAATCTTGAGTAATAGCTAACTTTATATTTACATGTTATGTCTTTTGATTTACCAATGGGTGAGATTATTTCCTAAGTCAATAACTCGGCACTTGGAGACAATGTTATGGAGAGCTTGTATGTTATTTCATACATATGAAATCCACAACTTCGTTAAGAAGATTAATGAAACGTTAATAATGCAACCAAAGTCCTATATTGGTTATACATAGAGATGATCATAGGTTTATAATGATGGAAGATATCTCCATAGGTGTGAAATCTTTTGAGTTGAATCTAAGAGCAAATCCATGAGGACTTCAGTCGAAAGTTGATAATTATAATATTATACTAATATGGAGATATGTGCACCTCATATTCCTTACATAAAATTCCCATGAAATGTTAATTCGAGAACTTAGGAGAATAAGATTACAAACCCATCGACATAGAATATCAAATACACCCAAAACCTTATTTCTGATTAGATCATGAATAAATGGCTCATTAGAGTATTAATAGAGCTAATGGTCAACAGCGTAATTAGAGAGGTTGAATAGAATTAATATCTAAATTATAATAATATGAATATCATATTGAATGATCACATCAGATGAATCAACTATATTAATTGACAAAGCTAATTGTAATATAATTTAGTTCTTATAAATATATTTGCAAAACTTAAGAGCACAGCTTTTGTTTTGTTTTGTCTTTTTTTTTTTTTTTTTTTTGTTTATAGTGGCTCAAACCAAAACGAATATATTTAATAGATTAAGAACTTAATTGAATTAAATATGTCATTACATTTTCGGTTATGTAGGTCCATTAGGTCCCTTACTAAAGTTCATAACTTTGTAGGCTGAATTAATAGAGTATTCTTGGACATTTTTCGTTCCCTCACGCTATTTCGAAAATCGCCCACTACATGCTCCTTGCAGCTGGAATACTGAATGGCGTATTTCTCTACAATACTAACATATTCGTGTCAGATATATTTTGTATAACAATATCAGTTGCACACAAAATATTTATTTTAATTCTTAACATAAATATATGCAGTAATTATTTGTTTTAATTGGTGACAATAAATAATATGACAAGTATGGAAAAAAAATTATAAGTATAAACCAATTTGAATTTTAAAATATGATCTTGGTTGTACGTCCAAGTGTTGGACTGAATTTACATCGTATTAAAAGCCTAGTATAAATAGTTCCTTACTACGTTATATCTCTTTGGCGTACATCTGGAATTTCTAAGCTCTCACCTTAAAAGTAAAGGAAGATCAAAAAATCAAGAAACTTGTAATTTGCGAGAACGTTCATTTTTTTTATGGAAGACTAAAGGAGGCAATAGATTTATTTTAGCCAAAACACTAGTGTAAATGATATGAACAATTATTTTATATAACAATATGAGATGGATTCTGAAGGTTTGGAATAATAATAATAGTAATAATAATAATAATAATAATTCCCATCTGATGTGCTCCATACCATCAGTTGACAATCATGAGCTTTTCTGCATTCAAATTTGAAACTCCAGGAAAACGGTGTCTGTTAGAATCAAAGGCCATATCATATCCTAATTCGAATTTGATTTGCTAAATTATAGTGTTAAAAAAAATAGCAAAAGAAAAACATCCAAATAAATCTGAGATTCGGAGTTAATCAAGAATATATCTAGACCACTTTGGACACGAGATTAACCCCAAGAATTATAAAGAGATATGTGGGTAAGTGGCCCTTTTTTAAAACTTTTATTTTTTTAAATAAATGGTCAAAGTTTTAAAATATTAGTAAAATGACTTTTTTTTTAAATATCAACTAGTCAATTATAAATTAATCATGATTAATTAATAATTGATAAATATTAATATATTTTTTTATTAATAATTGATTGATTATGATCAATTATTGAATAACGTATGATTATTTTTCTTGAATAAAAAATTTTCAGCCATTTATTAATATAAATACAAGAACCATCTGAGTTAAGCTTTAAATGAATCTGACCACAATTTAGTACAAGATTAACTTCTAACATTGAAATACAAATATGATTAAGAGATAAACATCATTAAGTGAAGAAGTCAGAAATATTTTTCAAGAGATCAAATTTGAGCTAAAGTCAAATCAGAGTTTCTCCAATCCCAAATCTATTGGCTATTCAATCTTGCATGACAAAACAACTTTTAGAAAACGTGATTAATAATCCAAAAATTCTGTTTAATCAAATAATTTCAAATTAATCAAACTAGTGGGCATTTAGTAAACGTATTATATTCGCATTGCATTTAAACGCAATATATTGAATACATTTTGTATTTGAATTAAAAGTATTTGTTTTGCATGTATGTGTGTTTAGATGAAAGTATTTAAATTATATTTTAGAGTTGAAAAGTTGATGTGATTGATAAAAGTAGATAAAAAAAATAAGATAAAGAGAGTATAATGTGAATGGATTTTAAAAAATTTATTTTTAAAATATTCTAAAATAATAAATGTATTTAAGGCACTATAAAAAAAATATTATATTTGAACATAAAACTTTTTCGTTTAAATGAAAATTGCATTGCGTTTAAACGCAATACGAACGCAGTATGAAAACAAATGTCCCATAAGAAACCTATGGTTAAGCACAATTTATTTATTTATTTGAACTTGAGATGGGAAAATTCGAACTCTGCACCTTTAATGGAGTTAGATATGAAAATAGCACTAGATTATATATACAACCATAATTTATTTAATTATTTTTAATAATAAATAAATGTCAATAATAATAAAGGGACTAAAAATCCTAACATAACACAGTAGTAATCATCATTAAAAAAATCCTAAAATTTCGGATTACTTTTCACGGTCCAAGCTTTTTTTTTTTTTTGGGTAAATCTAATTACTTTCCTTCTCTACCATTTTCCTTGCATCCAAGTAATATAACAAAACTACTCCTTTGGCTTTACCTTAACTTTCAAGCACGAGTACGATAGATTCTTTAAATTATACCTCTTTTTTTAAATAAAATTCTTTTAAATTATGCTTACGTTCCTAAAAATCGATTTTGCAATCTCTCTGATGTCCTTTTCTATCTTTCTTTTATTTATATTTCTTCTCCGCACCTAGGTATGTAAGATCCATTTTTTGGCTTACGGGATCTAGATTCGGGGCTATATTGGACCAACCAACGAAAGTTATTGGCCATTAATTTTCTAATAATTAGTTTAGTTGAACAATGTCAATCTTTGTCGAGGGCAGGTCATCACTTGTTCTCATCATCCAATGTATGCATAAAGGTGAAGCATTCCATACAAAACATTAATATTCCGAAGATCATAAAAATGCAAAGGTACATTATACATGACAATAATAATATTGGTTGCAATTATTTATGAGTAAACTACTCTTAATGACCTTCGAGTGAGCCTCAAGAGGTGCTTAGAGGTGAGAAGCGGCAGAATGTGGAAGGAAAAAAAAAAAAAAGAAAAAACTTCTTTTGGTGTACATGGAAAAATCAGAGAAAATCCAAGGACGATGTGGTAGATATGCGAAGTATACCATGCAGCAAAAGTGATGCGACAGTATTGCTGTGATCTTCACTAATTTGCAAATGAATATTAATTTGAAAAAGTGAAACGTATATGTGAGTTTGTGAATTGTAGTATGATGAGTTATGTGCTTATAAATGATCCTATGATGATTATAGCCTTTGAACATTTCTCGTATATTGTGAGTTTGACTTATATGATTGTCACTCATAATGTAATCACTTGTCGAAATCAAAAAACATAAGTTTTTACATATTATATATATTGTGATAATTTAACGACATACTATTATACATGTATATAGTAGTCTCATTAGTAATTAACAATTGATGAATTACGAGTATGGCATTAAGAAACAATTGCTATCAATAAATGCCACGCAGATTTTAAACGACCAACCCAATGCTCTCATTTTCTCTCTTCCTCTTGGAATTGCACTTACACCCAAATGTGGACATTCCATGCACACTCTCTCAACAAATTAAATATCTCAGTCCCTTAAATTAGCTAGGCCTATAAATATAGCTCTTTCTAAGCATGAAGGCCTTAAAAAAATAATAACTAAGTTCCCTAGTTAGCTCTTATAAAAAATGAAAAAGTTCCCTCTAGTTAGCTCACATTGAGTTGTCGATCATATGTCCTCTCAATATTACGCATGAGTTTTCAAGACACTGCTTGTTTACTCCCCCTCAAGGGCTTCTGGCTTTTAATCCTCTCGGCATGTTGGCACCAAGACGAAGTACCAATGACCAAGCCGTAGTCCGGAGGCGCTTGTTGGGGAGTAAACAAGGCGTGCCTTGCACACACTCCACAAGACGGCATGATCACAGGAAGGACTTAATGTACGTACTGTATCCCATATGTTTATATCTTTTGTCTGTCTTTATAAGACTGGCTCGAACCTATGATATTTTCGAGGAGATATAACCTTTCGTTAACACGCACCATATAACCAATGGTCACTTTGGCTTTTTGTTTGTTCAGTTGGGCTCTCGGTATCAAGGTTGGAGTTTGTAGTCCTTTCAGACGTGAAATAATAAAAGATACGCATTTTTATTACTTGTGTTGAACATGTTTCTCTTAGATGTTTTGGTATGTAAATATCAATGCCTTTTCTATTCTGTGTAATTAATACATGCGTGTCTTGCAGTTTCTTGAGGGAGAAAAAGCTGATGTTTGATGCATTATATACGTGTCTCTGAAAATTCATTACATAAGGAGTTGAATTTTATATGGTCATTAACAATTTGAATTTAATTTAAAACTCTTGAATTTAGAATATTTAGTAGCTTTAGAATCTCGTTTAAATACAAGTACAGTGTACTTATTCAAATACATCCGCATGTGGATTGTATATATGGACAACGATCATTATATTCTTACGGATAAAGTCTATTAATAGTTTATCTCACTAATAAATATTATTTCTCTTTTACCAATCCGAAAATGAATGAAAACATTGTCGAACCAGCATGTTAAACCATTATGTTCTCTTTTCTATTTTATTTTCTTCTTCAATATTTATTACGATATCATAGTCTTTTAGCTTCAAAGAGTATAGCTCCTAGTCACCTTGCGTCCCCAACATTCGCCATCGCTTACCTATTCCTCCATGCTTTCGACGATTGTCATCCCTTTCATGTTCACATGTGCGCTCGATGATTGCCATCCCTTTCTTATGGCGCCCCTACACCTTCGACAGTAGCCCTATCTTGATGGTTGTTGTCCTACTACATTGTCGAGTTGCACCTCGTAGGCTATTCCGCATTGCCCATTTGATTACTTTTATTCCAGTTTAAGATTGGAATCTAAAAAACGGAACTCCCTTTTGAAGAGATGATAATCATATTTGAATTTCTCAATTAGCAATTAAAATTTTGATTTTATATCTGGTAATCTGATTTAGTTTGTTCCGTGATTTTAAGAGATATGATACATTGAGAATCTCATAATTGTATATATACATTCAATGTGTACTCATATAAAGTCTAATGATAATACTTTTTATTAGTTAATCTTCTCTATTTTTCTTATTCCTGGATATAGAATTGTGGAATCACATTAAATCATTGAATTTTTCTTCTTTATTATATTTTCTTTAATATATATATTTATTATATGTGCATATCTATAAATATAGTTTTTTCATGTATTACATGTTTTTCAAGAAAATGGAACTTTTTAAATCAAAGAAAAAAAAAGACCCGTTTAATCTTTTAATATACAAGTTGCCCTTACTTCATCCGGTTCGTGAAATTTATGCTTGCAAAAAACACAATAAAATTTATACATCGATTTTATCATGTCTGATGCATTAGAATTTTATACGTCATATTAAAGCATGGCATTATGAAAGGGCAAAACCCTCTCATGTTTAAGAACTAGCTTTTATGTGAACGTGCGTGTTGCAAGATGTAAATTTTTTAACCTTTTTTCCTTGAACTAAAATACTATTAGCATTAACTTTTATTGTTGTGTATTCTTACGAAAGTTTCTTATTGCAATCTTCTTTAAAACATTTTAAAACTATTTGGGGTAACATTTTAACAGTAATTGTACAAAAAATAAGTTGAAGTAAAAACCAAAAAAATAAAAAGTCGATCAAGCAAAATGTATTCATGATTGATCGATGACCACGTTTAAGACCCCACTTGGGAGCAAAAGTCATGTTCGATTTTGAGAACTGACTTTTAATATTTTTAAGGAATTCTAGATTTTTTTATTCTAAACACAAATCTTTAACCTTTTTTTAATATTTATATCTCAAAACTACATTTTCAGAATCTCTCTAGACAGAATCCAAGTCACAGGTCAATTTTTATCAAAAAGTTAGACACCGTTTTGATGATCAAAGACAAAATTGCCAAAATCAAAAACCAACGGGCAAAAATTTAACTGAGAGAAAGGTTTTAGCGGCACTATTGCAAAAACGCCTAATCTTATCCACAAAAGCCCACATTTTCTATCCTTGTTCCCTTACCTCACGTTTAATCAAACACTACAATGAAACCTTTGTCCTTAAACCGCCACTTGAGAGCCAAACCACCTTGGCCTTCTCGTTGCCAAACCACCAAACCTCCATGGACAAGCTGGCCTCATTTCACCACCTTAACACACTTTACTTTCACAACCCACCAACCTCTAAGCAACCCAGAAGCCATAATTTATTCCACTCTCTGTCTGTGGGTCCCACAGACTCCATCGCCGAAGCTCCTTCTCTCGCGTCTCTCCCATCTCCGGCGCCTAGATTTCAGCTCTTGGATGAGTTGAGAGAGCTCAAAACACTGAATTCGGTGAAAGCATTGCATGCCCAGATGACCAAAATGCGTAACGAAGAGATTAATGGTGGTTTCGATTGCCGGAGAACACGGCTGGTCACATATTACTTGGAATTCGGCGATTTTAGGTCCGCGGCAATGGTGTTCATCATGGGTTTTGCGCGGAATTATCTCGCGTGGAGTTCTTTCGCTGCTGAGTTGAGGAGTTTTGGTGGTGATCCAAGTGAGATTCTTAGAGTTTTCAGTGAGTTACATGGAAGAGGAGTTGTGTTTGATAGTAAAGTTCTCGCTATAGTTTTGAAACTTTGTGCGTTTTTTAAGGTTCCGTGGCTCGGTGTGGCGATTCACGCGGGTCTGGTGAAGAGGGGTTTTGATGTGGACGTGCATTTGAGGTGTGCTTTGATCAATTTTTACGGGACGTGTTGGGGTATAGAAAGTGCCAATATAGTGTTTGATGAAATGCCTGACAAAGAATGGGTTTTGTGGAATGAGATAGTGATGTTAAATTTGAAGAATGAGAGGTGGATGGAGGCGCTAGAACTGTTTAAGGCTATGCAATTTTCATTTGTGAAGCCGAAAAGTAGTGCGATTGTTAAAGTTGTGCAAACTTGTAGTAAAGTTGGAGCTGTCAATGAAGGAAAGCAGATTCATGGCTATGTTTTGCGGCGGGGATTGGAATTAGATTTATCGATTTGTAACTCCCTGATTGTAATGTACTCCAGAAATAACAAACTTGAACTAGCGAGATCAGTCTTTGATTCGTTGGCAGACCGTAATTTATCTTCATGGAACTCAATCATCTCCTCCTATGCCGCTTATGGATGTTTTGATGATGCTTGGGATCTTCTCAATGAGATGATATTGGTTGATATGAAGCCAGACGTTGTGACTTGGAATTGCCTTTTATCGGGTCATTCTCTTCATGGCTCATTTGGAGTAGGTCTCACCATCTTGCGGAAAATGCAAAGTGAGGGCCTTAAGCCAAATTCAAGCTCCATCACTAGTGTTCTTCAAGCGGTTACTGAAATGGGTTTCTTGAATTTTGGAAAAGAAATCCACGGTTTTGTGATCAGAAACAGACTTGACGACGATGTATATGTAGGAACTTCTTTGTTGAACATGTATGTTAAGAACGAGAGCTTGAGAAGTGCTCAAGTTGTTTTTAATAACGTGAAGAAGAGAAATATTTGTTCTTGGAACGCATTGATTTCAGGGTATTCTTTCAAGGGCCTTTTTGAAGAGGCCGAAAGATTGTTGAGTTCCATGGTTAAAGAAGGAATTAAACCCGACCTGGTGACATGGAATGGTCTAGTTGCAGGCTATTCAAAGTGGGGCCGCAACAGGGAAGCTTTAGCTGTGATAGATAGAATCAAGAGTTCCGGATTGGCTCCTAATGTGATCTCATGGACTGCCCTGATATCAGGCTGTTCGCATAATGGGAACCACAAGGATGCTCTAAAGATTTTCATTCAAATGAAAGAGGAAGGTGTTAAGCCTAATTTAGCCACCATATTGAGCTTACTTCGAGTCTGTGCAGGCTTGTCTCTGTTACGTAAGGGTGAAGAGATACACTCCCTCAGCATGCGAATCGGTTTTACTGAAGATGTATTTGTAGCCACGGCTCTTATTGATATGTACTGTAAGGCAGGCAAAATCAATATCGCCCGTGAAGTTTTCAGGAAGATTCGGAATAAGACACTAGTCTCCTGGAATTGTATGATCATGGGATATGCCATATATGGCCTTGGCAAAGAGGCGATTTCTCTTTTTGAAGAAATGCTCGATGCCAGTATCCAGCCTGATGCTATAACCTTCACAGCTCTCCTCTCTGGCTGCAAGAATTCAGGTTTAGTTGCTGAAGGATGGAAATTTTTTGATAATATGAGCGGACATTATAACATAAATCCTACAATTGAGCATTGTTGTTGCATGGTAGATCTTCTTGGCAGAGCTGGTTATGTTGATGAAGCTTGGGATTTTATTCAAAGGATGACATTAAAACCAGATGCTTCCATTTGGGGTGCTCTTCTTGCATCTTGCCAAACCTATAGAAACTTGGAATTTGCTGAGATTGCAGCAAAGAATCTTTTCGAGATAGAACCATACAACTCTGCCAATTATGTCTTGATGATGAACTTGTATGCCATGTCAAACAGATGGGAAGACGTGGAGTGTGTTAAAGACTTGATGAGCAAAGCAGGGTTGAAAAACGGCCCTGTGTGGAGCTGGATACAAATCAATCAGGAGGTTCATGTCTTCTGTGCAGAAGGGAAGCCTCATCCGGCATCCGGCGAAGTATATTTTGAGCTATGTCGGCTAGTTTCTGAAATGAAGAAATTGGGTTACGTGCCTGATATCGACTGTGTACACCAGAACATAGATAAGGTTGAGAAGGAGAAGATGCTGTTGAGTCACACAGAGAAGTTGGCCATCACTTATGGACTGATGAGGGTGAAGAGCGGTACACCTATAAGGGTAATTAAAAACACTCGAGTTTGTTATGATTGCCACGAAGCGGCAAAATACATGTCATTGATAAGAAGCCGTGAGATTTTCCTCAGAGATGGCCTTCGCTTTCACCATATAAAGGAAGGAAAGTGCACCTGCAACGACTGCTGGTAGAATGGCTTCTTAAGAGCTCCTTCTAAGTTATCTTATCAGCTATGACATTGTTGGCCGATTCTTTAAGCAATAACTGATCCAATCAATATGTGTTTCCATACTCCGCAAGCTTCATTTGCCGGTGAATATTTTATTATCACATACAGGAAGAACTTAAAAGCATGCATCTAATCGAGTTAAGGGTAACAAGCGATATCACTGGCGAGTTGAAAGGAGAAGCTTACGCTTCTTTTTGAGCAGCCTCTCAGTAGCTCAGAGAACAGAGAGATTAAATGAGAGCACGAGTATACTTAGGGTGGAAGGTTAAAGAGCTTCAACAAAATTAAGACCTAAAGATTAATATTGCCAGAGGCCAACAGTGAACTTTCATGGGCAGGTACGTTTCAAAACCATCGCCAACACCAACATCAAATTCTTGGGAGAGATTTAGGGTAGGAGATTAAAATTCAAATCCTTTTAACCTTTTATGGTCTTGTATCATTTCTATCTCAGATTTTGAGATATGTATCATCTTGGTGTCTCTTTTACCAATTACTTCAAGTAGCCTAATCATGACCTCTCATGACATTTCTTTATTAGAAGTTGGATAACAATGCTGATTTAATGTAATCATCGTCATTAACGTCTAATCCAGGTAGAGAATTATGCATTACCAAATACAACACTCTGATGAAGTATTTGGCTCAAGTATACCAACATGTAGAGGCATCTTCATTGGAACCATCACAATCCCTCCCATTTCTGTATTGCTACATAAATAAAAGACACATTCTACTAGTTCCTGACCCCCTTTAAGGCAGCACCATACACGTTGCAAGACAGCAATATGCAAAAAGAAGTCATTTTCATAAGAAACCGAATAAATAGAGCAAAACAAAAGCAATTATAATAATTTATTAAGATTTGTAGTATATACAAAACAAACAACACAGAAGCAGCGCTAGTTTTCCCACCGAATCTTCCCTGCAACCTTAAAAGATGAAAACCACAGTTAATAGGTACCACATAATTCCAACAATATTTACAGAGGAGAGTTATAGCCAAGTTGGTAGCCCCATGCCCACGAAGAATATCGTATCAAGTGACAAGAACTCCCTATTTCCACTTGAGAAATAGCCGATCAGAACAATCCCGCCATCCTTCCCACATCCAAAGAAATAAGTACCCAGCAGCACTTTTTTTCACGATGAGAAATACAACGCCAGAGCAGATGAGAAGAGAGTGAAAGGATCTCCACTAGACGAATACAAAATACAGCAGTGTGACCATAGCTCCTAAAAAGTGGAGGTACATCCTACCTATCTCTACATAGCATCTGATATCAAAAAGCCTAACCAGAGTCATGAACTCCCGTGCCAATGCCGTCTCCCAGATCCTTCATTGGTTGATAGGCTCAATTCTGTCCTGCACAGCCATCCTTTCAGAGACATCAGCCAAAGATTTGAGGTTGCACCTGATCAAGGCCTCAACGAAGTAACATGTCTCGTCCTTTGTGTTTCCATCGGGGACATCCACCACAAAGGATTCAATAACCAGCGTCCCTGGTCTCCCATCATCCATCACCTCAGGATGAACCGTAAGAATTGAAGAGTAATTCTGCAATAAGGAGCATAGAGAAATATGATATGAAACTTTCAGCTGACAATATAATAGGAAACCATTGATGATATTTTTTCAAACATACAACATAAAAACAACAATTTTCATATTGTTAATTGTTATGAAACAATTTAAGAGAATGTTTATCAATAGCTACAAGTAGCGGACCCATGGTTTGTCAACGTCAGTGAACTTCTCATTTCTATCCTCTGAAAGATTTATCATGCAAAAAGTTCCAGAAACTGCTACGTGCAGTCACTGAGGTGTAATATCATAAGCTCTCCAAGCATTATGAAGCGCTCACAAGCAAATTGAAGAAACCTACACATTTTTGGCCCAATCAACTAGTGAGTGCCCAAGGCTATTGTACATGGGCAGTCCACCAACATTAACACTCATCAAGTAACTTCAACCTGTCATTTTAAACCTTGGTACCAACAACAGTAACATGCAACGCACATCACAGATATAATAGTATATACATGTGCAGTCATCTACAGATACACAGTGTACGAGCAAATCACCCAATTAACATGCTTCTATTTGTTTCTATGTTCTTTCTCTCTTCGTTATCTCTGAAATACTTCAGTCTGTTGAAGCGAGTTCTGTATTAAAACGAGCCCCGTTCTCATACATTTGTACCATCACAAAAGTGAACTTTACATCCACAAAGGGGTACCTGGTAAAAGAAATGAAACAGTAACAAGTAAGAACTAAAAAGAAATGAGATAAGCCAATACCCTTAGCCTGTGATCGCCACCAACAATCTGGATGCCAAGAATGTGCTCCTCGTCGTCAAGAAACTCCAATCTCTCGGTGCTGGTCGTGGCAGGAAGCCCAGATTTAACATTCACTTCTCTAACACTCCCAATTCCGAGGTCCCCCTGCATGATGCACCGGCTAACAAAGGGCTTGTACCTCTGGGGTTGATCAAATCTCCTTACCAGTGACCATACCTAATAAGAAAATTAACCATTTTAAGCCACATTAACAACTCATCAACCATGCCAACACAAAACCAAAACCAAAGGAAAAAAAAAAAGCAATCCAAAAAATTTCTTCTAGATGTTCTCCACAACATTTCCGCTTCACCGAATTAACGCTTAGAAAATAGCAAATAAAAAGAATTAAATAACCAGTTTTTCTTCTCATCCAGAAACGGAACATATCAAATGTGGGAAAATTTTTCAATTTTTTGCTTCCACTTCTTTCTAATCTCCCTTCGTATATCTGTACCAGCAACTGAACCACAATACAAGCCGGATAACAACAAAAACCTCCCCGGTATTTCATCGATAAACCGCCTTTAATCCTATGGTTTCAAGAATGCTTTACTTAACATTAACGTTTCCAAATTTTATAAAATCGCGAGAAAAAACCTTACAAATGGAATCAGTAATTGTGAAAAGACAGAATGGAGATTTATGCTATTATCCAAATCTAATCATCACCATAATTACGTAAAAGTCTCCCAAATCCACGCGTAAGCTAGGCCAACCAATACTAGAAGTACTCTAAATTTCCACCAAAATCACATTAATTTACCAAAAACCCGTTAACTTCGACAACGAAAAAGACAGTCTTTGGAAAAAAATATATATATGTGCTAAAAACCTCCAATTTCCTTAAATCTACAGATATACACCAAAACTGAACGAAATTATATATACACATACATTAACATATATATATAGAAGAAAACGGAAGAAGTGAAAGGAAAACCGGTCGAAATCGAGCCGAATTCGTCAGATCTCCAGAGAGAGAGAGAGAGAGAGAAGAGGAAAAAAAAAAAAGTCAAACAAGAAGGAAAATGTTTCAAAATCTGTTGCGCAACGAGAAGTCAGATGAATCAACGACTTGTCGTGCCCAAGACGGAGGGATCGTACTGTAAAGAGAGAAAAAGAGTTGTAGAGAGAGAGAGAGAGAGAGAGACTTACGAGTTGAACAGGGGCTTTGATGTGCTTGACCAAGGTGGAGGTACACTGGTTGTCTCTTGGCTGGTGCTTGTGGTGGCTGCGTATGCACTGGACCTCCATTGCTCCGTAGGAATCTCCAAGGTTCATTCTTTTCTCTTCTCTCTATCTCTCTCTAGACTCTCTCTCTGTGTTTCTTCACTTTCTCTCCCTAGAAATGAGGATTGCAGAGCAATCACCGCGCAAGACTCTTCCTTCCACCGAAGGATAAAGCCCCCCTTTTTTGTAGCTAACCAAAACAAACAAACATATAAATAAAGCCTTTGGTTAAAAAATTAAAGAAATAAATGAATAAAGTAATATACAAAAACAAAAAATCATATGGGCTGTTTGGACTACCCACCGCCTTTTTTAGAGAAATAAGTTAACATTCAAAAATATGTTTTTATTGAAAATTAAATAATATACAAATTTAAAATATATATAGTAATATGAATTTTGTATTTATTTTCCTCATCATTTTATATGATTTTAAAATTAAAAAAATCTTATTTTAACTTAATATAAGAAAATTATACAGTTGTTTAATTTATAGATTGAATTTAAATACAATGTTTTAGGTTAAAATTGATTAAACTAATTATAATTTTTGTTGACTTTTAGAAAAGATAAAATTAATATGAAAAATTTTTATTTAGACTCAATTCCAAATATTCTCATAAAGTTGAGTCTTCTAAAAATAAAATAGAGAGTTTTTGAGCTATGGATTTGAAATGTTAGAGCTTGTTTGGGATGAATTTCAATCTATATTTATAGATTATTATGTATTCTTTTATCTTTTTTTTTTCTCAATTTTTAGCGTGCATTTGATTACAAAATTTCACTTAATCTAACTTTTAAGTTTGACTACATTAGTCACTATTCATACAATTTAGCTTGATTTAGTTTTATTTGATAAAACTCACTTTATCTTTTTTTTAACCTTTATTTTCATTATTTCAACACAATCTCTAATACAAATTAAGTTAAAATAAATTAAAACGAAATAATCAACTTAACTTAATTTTCAAACTAAATCAAATTATACCAGTGAACAAACGTATTCTTACTCTCAATTTTAATTATTTTAATCTTCTTTAACCTTTATGTCTTGTTTGTTTATCGTATTGTATTTGTATTATGTTCAAATATAATATAACTTTCATCTAAACGTAAAAATATTACATTTAAATACTAATTATATCACA
Organism: Antiaris toxicaria; assembly: GCA_035233585.1. Classification (NCBI taxonomy): domain Eukaryota; kingdom Viridiplantae; phylum Streptophyta; class Magnoliopsida; order Rosales; family Moraceae; genus Antiaris; species Antiaris toxicaria. Next base: position 14,083,026 of record CP141161.1, read on the forward strand.
TTTTAAATCTAATATAATCAATATTCATTATTTTACTTTTTTATTACTTTTACTAATCACATTAAATACTCTTTTTTTTATCTTTTTTTATTTACTTTTACCTATCACATCATATATTTATTATTTACATACAATTTAAATACTTTTCATATAAATACACATTATATTTAAATATAATACAAATATCTTTTATCTAAATATAAATTATATTTAATATATTATATTTAAACATAAAATAAATTGTAATACATATCAAATATTCCTTAAATAAAAGTTTCAACCCTCGCAAGTGCCCTTATGTTTTAGAGAAAAAGATAACAAATATTTCCATAACTTTAACTCCAGTTGGATTTCCAAATACCACTTTGGTTTATTTTACAAAATTCATTAACTTTCCACCGACAATGTTTCATTTTTTATTATTTATTATTTTTGTAAATTGCGCGTGAACAATCAAAAAGCCTGTTCTCTTGGGTCCATTTATTGGCTTGGCTCTACAAAATATAAACAAATTAATAATCTTCCTTATCTTTGTCCTTTTTTTTCTTCTTTTAAGTTTTAATGCTTTGTTTTAGTTTGAATCAAGTTATAATGGATATTTAGTAATTTTTTTTATGAGAGATTTTTTTTTAATAAAAAATTTTTAGATATAAAAAATAAAAAGTTATTTAAAATTTTTTTAAAAAATAAAAAATTATTTGGATGAATGAAAATTTTTTTTGTCTAGAGTGTTCTTTTTTTATTTTTTAAAAATAAAAAATTTTGGATGTTCTGATATGAAAATTTAAAAAAGTTTATTTTTCTTAGAATGGAAAATTTTTTATTTTCGAAATTTGAATGTATTATACAAACGGAGGGTTAAATACAATTTTAACTTTATTTTAGTTTAATTTAAATAAATCTATTTTTTAAACTTCTTTTATTATTATATAAGTATAATTTTTAATATAAATTATTTTTATTTTCATTATTTTAATATAATTTTTAATATAAATTTAAATTAAATTCAAATTAACTTTTAAGTGAAATTAAAATATCTTATGTTTAATTTTAATTTTAATTTATCTTAATTTAAGTTAAATAAAATTAAAACGAAATCTTTAAAAAAAAAAAGGGGCTGATCTCCTCCTTTTGAGAGATTTGTGTATCGTTACATGAGGGTGACGTTGTTTTCGTCAAAGGATTTCTACACCGTTGGTGGCGAGTGGTGCATTTTTATTTTATTTTTTTTTTTTGGGGTAATGGGTGAGAAGACTTGTGACGTGCTGGCCCACTAACTGTGAATAGCACTGAGTTTCTCGTCAGTGGATTTGTTTTTTTTTTGTTTTTTTAGTCAAAATTTGGTGAAGTGCAAGATGACGCTAGCATGATTCTTATTATTAAAAAAAATAATGAAAATAATTTTGAATTAAGCTTTATTTGATTAATTGTTATCGGATGGTTTTAGAGAGAGATAAAATGGTTGTTATTGGAGGGCACTTTGCGGAAATTTTATTTAAATAATTTGCTTTCTTTTCTGGTTTTTATTTAACATTCTGTTTTAAATATAAAAATTATACAGTATCATCTTTTACAAAAGTTTGAATTTATTGTTTGAATTATGAGTTTTAATATATAATTTAATGGTGCTTTAATTTAAGGCATAAGATTTAAACATGACAAACTCGTGTATAAATTTCATATTGGTATAATGTTTGTAGATTCTCATTTTTAGCGGTGCATATTAAAGGAAAAGAGTTAATCAATGCCATCTGGACTCTGGTGGCCCATTTGGAAGAAAGCAAAGGACATTATTTAGCACATTCCCCAATTCCCTGGATTTTTGTTTTTGTTTCTTTCTTTTTTTGGGTTAGAAATATCATAAACATGGCTCTTAATGTGCTGGTAGTTGGTGGTGCGACTTGCTTGTTCAATGTCTCATAATTTTTTTTTTTTTTGTAATTTTAATCCATTATGATGCCTAATGGCTAATATTGTCAAGAATTGTTATGGTCTCCAAGTATTGGGCTATACTATTTCTTTGAATTTAGAAAAAAATTTCATACCTATTTCCTCTTTTGGTGATTATCTTGCCACTTTATGATAAATCCATCATCGCATTGAACCAATAATGTGACAGCAATTACTTGGTGGACCAATGATTATCAACTTTTTTTATATTTTTTTTCTGCTGAATTCTGGTTATCAACAACTTTATGACCAAACCAATAAAAAAAAATAACAAAACAAAAAGATTACTAATTTAGCAAGAAAACCATATAAAGGGAAAATTTTTTTGACTAAAACGTTTCACCCTTTACTTTTTCGAGGATGGATTGGAACTAAGGAATGGATTGAATGTTTCTTTCTCTATACACGTACGCATGAAAACGGTCTCAAAATTCGGATAAGCCCCAAAGCTTTTGTTTTGGTCCGAGTGGACCAAAATCACCCACACCACTCACCCACTATAGTCTTCTGTCCTAACGCCACCAAAAGACAAAATATTCACTTGCGTTTACTGTTCTTTCTCTTTGTCGTTTACCCTTCTTTCCCTGTTAAAAGTTTGAAGAGTGTAGACGGTGACTAGAGAGCCACGTGCCGTGTTCATAGTGGATGGGAACCATAAAATTTGGTTGATTTTTTTTTTTTTTCGCTAAAAGTGTTGATTGTCAATTTGTATAGCATAATAACTACTTATCAAATGATTTCAAAAATATGTATTTATCCAACAAATCTTTGTTGAGCATTTGGGGGTTTTTTTTTTTTTTTATAAGTATCGTGAATTTATTACATAATAATAATAATAGGTGTTTGTTTTTTATATTACGCTGGTATTAAATTTAAGTAAAATGTAATTTTTATAAAAACGTAAAAGTTTTACGTTTAAATACAATACATTTTTATAATATCTTAAATACATTTATTATTTCAAAATATTTTAAAAATAAATTTTTAAAAATTTATTCACATCATATTATCTCTCTATCTCCTTTTTTTATCTACTTTTACCAATTACATCAATTTTTTAACTCTAAATACAATTCAAATACTTTTTATTTAAATACACATTACATTCAAATGCAAAGCAAATACTTTTCATCCATATATAAAATATATTCAATGCATTACATTTAAACATAATATGAATACAATACGTTTACCAAACATCTCACAAATTTGCCCTCTCATTTTTTGATTTTAATAATTTGCGTTTTAAACTTAAAAAAGTATGGTAATACCCTCTAATTAATGATAGTTTTATTTTTAACAAGAATCAATATTTGACTTGCATATGAGTTATTAATTAATAACAGAAAGGCATATTTGACATGCCATATCTCATTATATTATATTATATAAAATCATATTGTATTGTACTATACTATATTGTAGCGAGATTATACAATACAGTATTTAGTTTTTCACCATACATAGTACTACGTTATACATTACTTGTTTGTAAGAGTATTATATTATATTAAGAATGGAGCTTTTAAAGAATAAAATTTAGGGATAAGTGTCAAAGACGGGTTTCAAGATGAGGGGATTAGGTTCGAATTTCTATATAGGGTAGGATTTTATGACTAGGTCCAGGGTTGGATCTTGAGATTAGGGTCTGGATGATGTCTCAAGACAAGGGTTCAAGATCAAGCTTTGGGATAGGCTTGGGTCTAGGTATTTAGACTAGGTTAGTGTCAAGTTTCGGAACATAAGTCAAAGCCAGGGTCACGGCTAAGTTCTCGGACATGCTAAAGTAGATTTCGGGACCACAGTCAGTTAGGTTTTGGTATTGTGATCAAGATTGAGATCAGATTTCAAGACAGAGATGTCATGTTTCAAAATTAGGTAGGTCATAGTTTCGAGATAGTGGTCAGGTTGTATTACAGGACTAGGATGGGGTTGAGTTTTTAGATTGAAGACACGTGTAGGTATCGAGATTAAGGTTGGGGTCAAGGGTCTCGGTCTAAAAACCACATATAGACCTTGGTTTTTGGAACCATGTGATGAAACTCAACCCTTACCGACATCCTGAAACTTGAACCCTACCAAGGTACTAAAACCAAACCTCAATTTTTAAATCCAACACCAAGCCCCGTTTCAGAACCCAAACTTTACCCCGGCGTTGACTCCTTTCTTGAAAACCGACCCTAACCCCTATTTTGATTCTCAAATTTGACCTAGGTCCTAAAACCTAACTCTGTTCCCAAAACTTGACCTCCGTGCTAAAACCTAACCTAACCTTAATACTAAAACCTTAAATCGACCATGGTCTTGAAATCTAGCTTGACCCAGGTCCCAAAACCCATCCCAGACCATGGCTCTGACCCTAATTCCTAAACACAACATCGACCCTTATCCTAAAACCTAGCCTTAACCCTAGTTAAGAAACCTGACATTAACCCTTACATCAAAATTCTACCTTATCCCTTATTCTGATACCCAAACTTGACCCATCCCAACCTCAATAGTGACCTAGACCTCGATATTAATCTCGAAACCTTCCCTAATGATGATGTGTCAATACTGTATCAAATTTAAACCTTATTGATACTAAGAATAAGTATAATGTGAGTAAAGGTCGACTTCACAAGAATTAAGGATTAAGTTTAATCAATTTATTATCGACACTAAACTAATGACCCTAAACAAAACTAAAAGATGATAATGTAAAAGGGATTTTTAATGAATTATGCTAATAAAGGAAATAACAAAATGTAAATAAATTAAAGATGAAAACAATACAAGAGAACTTGGTTAAAGAATCAATCTCCACCACTAGACAATAACATATAATTAAACCTGATATTATCTCCGATTTATTAAAACTATTATTCATAGATAATAACGAGTTCCGCTATCCTAATCTTTCCTTACCTCGTTGTTAGGCAAAAAAAAGCTCTTTATCTAATTCCTTTCCCACTAAACAATCTAAAACAAGCTCTCTAGATTTAATCTAACGGAAGGATTAAAATGAGAAAAATAGATTGATCTAAGCAATAAACACATAAGCTCCGTCTATTTAACTTAGGTTGTGTTCCTCATACAATCATACGAAAACTTGATCATAATCAATGACCACAATTCGCTACTATGACAAGGAAATTAAGATAATTATAGATCACGACTCCTAATCTAACAATAAAAAATAATCAAATCATATTTAGTTGCACACCTAAACAAAAACAAAAAATAATCATAGACAATAATATTGAAAAAGCATAAATAATCTCAATTGGAAAATTAAAAAATAATATCTCAAAATTAATTATATAACAATGTCTAGGTTTTGAAATCACCTTCAACCAAAAGGAAATTTAGCTTAACATAATTGAAAATAATGTAAAAACATCAACTATCAACATTAGGAATTTAAGAGAAATAAAAAAAAAAGAATAATTTTCAAAAATCTCTACACAGACGATCCTTTCCAAGCCACACTTTTTACCTCTCTCACTTTTTTTTTTTTGGTATCCTAAAAATGGTAAAAAGCTCTAGAAGATGGGATCAAAAGGAGAAAGTTCAGATCTCAATTATGAATTAAAATTGGGTGTAAACACTGTAGCATTCAAAACTGAGCATCGCAGCACTCAGGACGTAAATCGGGGAATGATAGCGACATGGGGGCTGTGGTGTTAGTGGTCTTCAAGGTGTAAGTATAGGCAATGGACCTGTAACAGTTTCCACGACCCCAAATTGATGGCGCCGCAATGCTCAGTCTTGCTTCCCTAGGATGGTTTCTTTGTTTTCTGCCTTTTTACTCGTCACTCAACTTCAAATGGTCTAAAACTTCTCTAACTTCACCCTTTTTTACTCCAAATCATTCGTGAGGCTTCTAAACACCTTACAAATATAAAACAAACATAGTTACTCTAAAATCTCAAGAAACTAACACTAAAATATGAGATGATTGACATCAAATAATGTGAAAATATGCACTTATCACCTAACACAGAAATTTGACCTTGACCCTAACTTAAATTTAAAACCTTGACCTCGATCCTGATAAAAAAAACTTGACCTTGATTCCAAAAACCAACCCCAACCTAGGTCCCAAACTAGACCCTTAATCTTAAAACCTAACCCTGACCCCGATCTAAACCATGGTTCTAAAATCCGACCTCGACCCCTGCCTCAAAACCATGCCTACACCTTGGCCTCAACCTTAATCCTAAACTTGACTTCAAATCCCATCACAAAACCCAACCCCGATCTTAAAACTCAATCACAAATCTCATCCTAAAACACGACCTCTACCTTAGTACTGAAATCTAGCCTTACCCTGGTCCTTAAACATATCCCATGTTCTGAAAACTCACCTCAATCTTCATCCCAAAACTAAACCACCCCGACCATTGTCCCAAAACTAAACCCCAACCCAGACTACCATCTCAAAACCTGATACTAACCTTCGTCATGAAACCCAACCCTAGCACGACACCGAAACCCACTTCAACACTTTTGTATTGAAACCCAACCATGGTCCTAGTCATGAAACATAACCCAACCTAATCCTTTTCTTGAAAACCTGACACTGACCTCAGTCTTAAAACCTAACCCTAACCTCGGTCTCGAAACCCGACCCTGAACCTAACCATAGATCTTGATCTGATTTTCGATTCCAAACACACTCTAAAACTCTGACTTTTGTATGATATATTTGCAATATTTCATATGTTTTTTACTACAATCACATAGGTTAATTTATACAACTCAGCCTAATATATAGGTTTTTAGTTGTATTAGATATCATAATCCATATTGTATTAATATTTGATTTCATGTTAAATTATACAATATATAGGTATTGCCAAACATTGTATTACTAAACATGCCCGAAATTTTATTTTTATTTTTTCTATTTTAACCATAATTTTAGGTTTAAGGTCTTTAAATTTAGGTTAATATTGATTAGAAAAGACCTTTATACTCTTAATTAATGACTTATGTGCAAGTCCTAAGCTAATTCCTATAGAAACTTAATAGTGTTATCAATTAAAGGTGTTTTACTATATATTTTTATGGGTGCCAAAATAAAAATTCATAAAGGTAAATTACACATATGTTTGATGCACAAGTATGAACTAAAGTTTTATGAGTTAGATTTGAGTTGAATTATTATGCATCTAGTACATGGAATTAAATAACCAAAGCTAAAAAGTATAAAAATTTAGAATGCTTTCAAAAAAAATCAATATAAATTTTATTTTATTCAACTCGAAATTTTATGTAATTCAAAAAAAATTATTTCATTTGGATTTATACATACAAAGTTATGGAGTTTTAAAATTTGAATTACAAATATATTATAATAAATTATGAATAGTTGAAATTAAAAAAAATAAACAATTACATTTGAATGCAACTGGAGCACCAAAAGCTTACTAAAACTGTGTGATAAGGAAAATTACAATTGTGCACTTGTGCGATCTCTCCCCTTGCCTCCTTTTCCCCTCCATAATCTCTTTCTTACCCCTTTGGTGAGATCTCCACTGCCTCATGAATTTTAATTTGCCTCCTCCTCTCCTTTGATCTCCTTTCATCCTCTATCGTGGTGGTAAGATCCACATAGTCTTCCTAGATTGCCTCCCTAAGATCTTTAGTTTTTGTTTATTTCTTTTCAAAATGTAACAAGGTATTTCTATTAAACATAAGCAATATTTTGTGTGTTTTCCCATTTCAGAATTTTTCTTGGATTAAAAATATTTTGTATACCATGATTATAAAAAAATTGTAACAATAATATTATATCTGACTCCACTAAAAGATATAAAATTCGAATTTCCTTGATCTAAGTTATAAAAAAAAAAAAAATTCTGTCTGCTTAAATTTCCTGTTATAACTATGCAAGTGTGAAATTTGAAATCTTTAGCTCTAATGTGAAAAGGTTGACATTGCTATCACGGGACTTGATTTCCTAAACTTGGGAGAAATATTTTTCTCATCATTCACCGACCAGGAAAAAAATAAATCGAGACATTGGCACCAACAAAAGATACTTTCAGGGATTACAACTTTTAGAGCTATCAAACCTAACCATGTTTAGTTACTTTAAAATTCCTTCTAGAAGAAGTATGACCTGTGACATTTATCCTAACCTACTAGTGGACAAACAATTTGACGTGTTGAATAGTTTTATTTTTTGGGGCGATTTAAAAAATTATCCCTTTTTCATCATTTTCATTACAATATAGTCATTGTAACATGTTCGAAAAAAAAAATCCATGTTCTGTCTTATATATTGTAACAAGGAATCAAATCATATTTTATATTTCAGCTAAATTTTAATCAACAATCTATGTCCTAAAGAAATCTAAGTCAACAATTTTATCATATTGGGTTCACTCATTTGGTACGTGTTAAAAAATTTAGATAAGAGTTTTAAAATTCAAAATCTATAAACTTTTTTTTTCAGATTCGGTAGCTAATAACATTTTTTTTTTTCAAAGTTGAAAATTTTGCAAATTACACCCATTTGTGTTTTACTTTTCCTCGGGTAAATTTTTCTGATTTTTCTTTCGACCTTAAATATACTGCCCTATAAACTTGTTAGTGGACCTTTTTGAGTGTTACAATCTTTGTAGTGTTGGATCCACCAACAAAATAAGAATCTTATTCTAGATTGAAAGATGGCTCGAGCCATACACATGAAGACAGGTGAAATTCATTTGACGTACCACCCAACAAAAGCTTCCTACGACCACATGTTCTTTTGTTCTATATTTATACATATGAAATGACTTCAATGTGACTGTTTTAAAATGATTCTGAGGTCTTGTTTGATGAACGCATTACATTTACATTGCGTTTGAATACAATGTATTGAATGTAATTTATATTTGGAGGAAAAGCATTAGCATTGCATTCAAATGCAATGTGTATTTGGGTGAAAAGTATTTAAATTATATTTTAATAATAAATATGTGATGTGATGGGTAAAAATAGAGAGAAAAAAAGGAGAGAGAGAAAATATATGATATAATTAATAAAAATAATAGAAAAAGTGAAATAATAAATAGTGATTGTGTTGGATTTAAAATGTGATGTGATTGGTATTTGAATAAAATACTTTTGTATTTGAGAGAAAATTGCATTGCATTTAAATGCAATACCAAAAACAAGCTTGTACCAAACGTCCACTAAAACTAATTTCTGTTTAGTTTTCATTAAAAAAAAAGGGACATTTGATCGCGTTTTTTATAAAAAAATTTGGATAACATTCAAAAGTTGTTTTTATTTTTTATTTTTAAACTCCGTTTGATAAACATATTATATTTACATTGTATTTGAATACAATTTATATTTGAAGAAAAAGTATTTGCATTGCATTTAAATACAACGTGTGTTTGGATTAAAAATATTTAAATTATATTTAAATAATGAATATATGATATAATGGGTAAAAGTGGAGAGAAAAAATAAAGAGAGAAAGAGAATATGTAATGTGATTAATAAAAATAATAGAAAAAATAAAATAATAAATAGTGATTGTATTAAATTTAAAATATGATATAATTGGTATTTGAATGTAATATTTTTACGTTTAAATAAAAATTACATTATATTTGAATGTAATATGAATGCAATACCGAAAATAAACAACATTTCAATTTTTTACTAATGATTCATCTAATTAATAAACACTTTTAAAAATATATATAAATAAAAAATTACTTTTTTTTCTTTAGACTAAACAATCTCTATAGAACAATAACCAAACGTACTTCTAAAGGTGATCCCAATACTATTTCCAAATTCTTTTTTTAAAATTTTTATAAACAAAAGTATTAAACTCTTCCAAGCTGATATGCCTTTTCACAACACCTAATCTAACTTTCCACCTAAATGAGAAAATGTAAATTTAAATAAAGACGTATATGTAAAAGTGAAAAAAAAAATATAAATCGTGAATTTTTATAACTTATTTTATATAAACAAAAAGAAAGTTCCTCGTCAAGTTTCAAGTGGCTCCATCGCTGCAATTATTATTATTATTTTTTTGGGCAGTATTCGGGTTTTGCTTTTGAGTTAGGTCGATCGAATACTGAATACTTGTGTTTGGGTTCCTAAAGGTGGAAGGAATGTGTCTTTATCACGGCAAGTGCACTCAGATTCGACTTTTCCACCATGTTCATTGCTCCAATGTCGTTTTCTATGAATAAACTAGGAATACCACTTGAACAATGCTGAAATTGAATAAGCTTTTAGCAAGTCTTTATTGCAATGGTCACTTATGAAGCAATTTTGTGATTGATTTGCAAATCTTGGCATGACAATAAATATGCTTATTAGTTTCCATTTTAGCAAGAAATGGGTGTTATTTTGTTTAATGGTCAACAACCATTGAACAATTTAAAAAAAATGATAAGTAAAATTAGAAATAAAAGATTTTTTATTATAAGATCTCATCTCGATAATATTTGTTCAAATAGTTGAGTTTAATCAAAATCACATTAAAATATAAAGAAAAAAATATACAAAATATAGAGTTTGTTATATAAATAATGGGTGAAAAACCAAATCCTTCGATAATATTCTATTTGTAGAAATATCTTAGAAATAAATGTGAAAAGAAAAAGATAAGGTTGGAGTATCACGTGCTTGGCCAATTGGCTCCTTTTCATACGGTTATGAAATTGATCCCTTCATATCACATATCAATTCAGGTTATGTATGCTCCACTAATCTTAGTAGTCAATGAAGATCAAAATTATCCAATTTTGTTCTCTTTGTTGAGAGCTAATTGCTTAAACCAGACAATTAGCCGACAGGCAACTTCCAACTGCATTTTTCCACTATCAATCATTATATGCTTAATAGAACCCAACAAACCATTTTAGCCAATTTTTTCCTCACTTGTGGCAACAAATTTTGTTCCCATGCATTGAATGAGACCATCTCGTTGAGCACAAACAAGTAGATTATATACCAACTTCTTCTCCCGTATTAGACCATCAACAAAATTCAAATAAGGATAGAGTTTTTTACGACAAGAATATTCTACTAATAATATATGTTTTTAAACATTAGATTTGATCAATATATGTGTAAATTTAACATAATCTCACATAAATTTTAACGATCCAAAACAGAATTTTGCTGGGTTTTTTTTTTTTTTTGGTCGAATTATTATTTTGGATACTCACTCGTCCCACAAAGCCGTATTCCAATCGGCTCAAGGCCAGGTCACTCCTCGCAGGCATGGCCATTATTTGTTGTACTTAAAAGAGGATTAAACAATAAAAATAAAAAAAAGACGTTCTGTACTTCTCTTATTGGAGGCACATGGTGCGACCGAATTGGCAAAGCCAAGCCTTTTTCAAGAAACCAAATTATTGTGCTTGTCCTGCCCTTTCCTCGCCACTTTTCGGAGTCCCATTGGACGCCTCTCACGTTGTTCGTTCCATGAAAGGCTCGGTTTTGGGACCAATTATTGTTGTGATTTGAAGACACTCTGAAAAGTGTGCACCTTTTTCACATCTTTCGTTCTAAGAAAACTTTTCATGGATTGTTATCGGGCAAACCTAATGACCTCTCATAGTATTTTGTGTCTCGTATGCAAAGGTTTTTTTTTTTTTTTTTTTCCTCTTCACTTGTCTCCTCCTCTTCAACTTTCTTCCTTCTTTTTTAAAGAAAAGTTCTGTTAGTGCTTGTAGTGAAAACCTGCGTCAACTCCCATGAGATGAATTTTTTTTATAACTTATATATAGCATGATGATTGGTGTAATTTGTGATAATGTGGGACAAGCACTACTAATGATTTCATGGTTTATGTTTTGGTATCGTCATGGGCAGGGCATTGTGGTGGAGCATGACATCAGAATCGTTTTAGGCTTGAGAGTTGTTAGCCCATGGTATATCTAGCCCAAACTCAAATGTTAGCTTGGTTGAATGTTTTAGCTTAGATTGTAAGCTAAATTATAGATATATGGACCAAACTTGAATTTAACTTAATATGTCTATTTTAACAACTTTATATATCTTTTTTTTAACTATTTTAGTATAATTTTTAATATAAGTTTAAGTTAAACTTTTGCACAACGAATGTGTAATTTTAGCTCTAACTTAGATTATTTCAAACTTAATCCAAATCTAAAACATTCAACCAAACAATGTTAAATCTTGCTGTCCCTTTGTAAACTTGAGGAATGCTAGAATTAGACATGCTAGGCATGTTAGGATTCTAGTCACTCTAACAAGAATGTTACGATTTCTACCAAGGACCAATCAAAGGACAACCAAATATGTTCGAAATTGCCCTCTCCTTCCCCCTTTCCCAATCCTAGAAGAGTAATCTCTTAGGTTATCGTTGGTAATTGATCAAATGACATCAAAATCAACAATGAGCACTCGTCTTTGTCAGCAGAGAGTAAAACACTAGATTATCACTGATAATCCATCAAATTATGTTGCCATTTCAACATAAATTATTGATCATCTCCAACACCAGTCGCCGAATTGCGATCTGGTATATTAACATCAATAATCTACAAGATTAGTTACTTAAATCAAAATGAAAAGGAAAAAAAAAAGAAGATTTTCAAAATTACTCAAAATTTCATACCAAAACACTAATTACTAAAAAAAAACTAAGGAAGCGTTTGGTTTTATTTTTAAAAATAATTTTTCATTTTCAAAAATATAAAAAATGAAAACAATTTCAAAATAGTGTTTGTTTATTTAATATTTTTAAAACAATTTCAAAAACACCGTTTTGAACTATATTTTTTTTTTAGTTTTTTAAAAATGAATAAAAGTTTTTTTCACTTTTTTTTCCCTCTCTCCCCTCTTCCTCTCTCTCTCTCTTTCTCTGTGCCTGTGCAGCGTCAATGACGATGACCATGTCTTATGATGGCTTGCATCTCCAGTGAAGTGCGATGACCATAGTCTAGCGATGATGGCGATGGCTCCCTCGTGATAACGATTACCAACTCGCAGTGACGACTGTTGACTCACGACCTTACTCTCATTATTACCACCACTTAAGATTCAGACTACCAATATCTTTCACCCCTACTCCTTATTGCAAAATCCATCGCTAAAGGATTTTATTTTTAATCATGACTAATAATTTATTTTTTGTTATTTTTTTAAAATTAAATATAAATATATTTTTATAAAATACTCACTTATATAATAGGTTTTCAAGAATATAATCAAACAAAATTTTATTTTTATATTTATCTGAATATACACTTAGAACGTATACCCAAATACTATTTCAGAAATGGTTTCAACACAGTTTTCAAAACATTCTCATTTTCAGGTTTTTTTTTTAAATAGAAAATATTTCAAAAACAATACCAAACGTCACCTAAAATTTCCATACCAAAATGCCAAATTATCCAAAAAAAAAAGACTAAAAAGAGAAAATCACAATATATACATATATATATAAAACAAAAAACATAAGCAACCTCTCAATCGGTGCAACTTTTAGATCTCATCTGCCTCTAGGTCATCTGTAGATCCACCAAGTATGGTGTGGTTGGGGTAGTAGATTTAGTTGGTTGATTGTGTTGCTTACTCACCTAGAAGTGTCATTAAGGTTAAAGACGAAGGAGGTTTCCAATGAAGTAGTGTGGTTGGCTAACCTCAAAAAATGAATCAGAAGGAGGATGGCTATGAAGTACCCTCTTGTTAGATTTGATAACCATGCCTCTCGATCAACCTACAAAACAAGGAAAATCGTAAAAAGAGAACCAGCACCATAGAAAGTGGATGGAGAAGATAAATAGTTGACAGGGAAGGGTGGTGTAAAACTGATAGTTAATTCAACAAAATTCAAATATTTTTCATCCAAACAAATATTATATTTATATATAATATAAATAATTTTTAACTAAATATATATTATACTCAATACATTACATTTAAATATAATATAGATACTATATCTCATCCAACCATCACTTAAATGTGAAGAATGTGAGAGAGAGTAGGTTATCATATACTAGGCCTCTCTTTTGGGGAGGGAAAGATGGGCTTTTAATACCAGAATTTAGAAATCTTTGATGAAAACTTCCCTCATGCCATATTCAATTCCTTATATAATTTTTATACATAAAAAAATAGTAAAATAACTCTATTTTATAGAGTTATCAAACTCTCAAACCTAAGATTTTGCTTGTCTTCAAGCAAAAGAATAGAATAGAAAGAAAAAAAAATCTATTAGTAATGGTCATTTTCAGAAATTTCTTTAGAGATTGTCGTAAAAGATTTAGCCCACATAAAAATATAAATTTTCACCAAAAATTTAAGTTTAATTTAAGAATATGTTTACTTACAATTAGATATTTTGTGTGTGTGTGAAAATTTTCTTTTTCATTTAATTACTTGTAATCTAGATGAGTTTCTGAGGATACGAAATAATCAATCTCAGATGATCAAATCTTATAGGTTCATTTTTCATTTTTTTTCTCTATTAATATCGACACACATAAAACCAATGGTCATTAGGATTTTATTAGACTTGTAATGTGTAACTAAAATGAAGGTAAGATATAAGATAATAATGTGACTCAGATTGTCCTTCAATACATAAATTATTTTAAGATCTGCTGTAGAAATTTTATTTACACCTAAGTAACACCCTAAACTTATTTACAACTTTTCACTGTCAAAAATAATTTTGTTTTTGTTTTTTTTAGAGTTATTACATCCCAAAACGTATTATGATAAACAAACGGTATAGTATTCTTTTTTTTTTTTAATTTCGTAATTTTAATATTTTTCTTAGATTTCAGCATAGTTCAAAATAGTTTCTAAGATGATCAAGATGTTTAATGACTAAGGTTAGACATTTTATTTAAAAGGCTAGGCTAAAAATATGGATGATAAAGAAAAAGTTATATAAAATAAGGCTCAGAAAAGGTAAATTAGTGATAAAGATATTTCAATATTACCTTGAAAAACTTAAACATTTCAAAAATTACCTAACTTATTTCCTTAATATTTGTATTTTCTAGGAATTTGTCTCGAGAAAAAATCAAACTAATTTAGGACTTGTGAGATCAGAAATATTTTATATTCACGAAACTTTTTCTAAACATATATACAACTCATAGATCAAGAATTAGTGATCAAATGTTAAATATCATAACTAAGTTAGACTAATTTAAAAAATTTAAATGCATATTTGTTAAAAATTTATATTTTTTTTTAAAATTATATAAAATAAAACAACCAAAATTTTCATCATTGGATTTGTGAGAAATCACATTTACTTTAACCTTTTTTTTTACTTTTTTTTTAATATTCTAAAATGAAGACAAAACAAGGATATAAGACAACAATTATTACTATAAGATGCGCATTAATAGTATTAAAAGTAACTATTTACTTAGCTATTTTATAAATAATAAATCTAAAGATTTTATTAAAAAAGTTTTTAAAATACAAACACAAGAAACTAAATAAAAATTCAAGAAATTCCAAAAAAAAAAAAATCAAGCCGTTTTCTCCCTACAAATTATTTGATATAGCTTCCCCAATGTTTAATATAAATAAGTAGAGAATAAATGATTTCACCTGATCTGATGTTATTAAAAGTAAAAACTCACAATCTGAAACTAAGAAAGAAAATCAAATGTTATGAGTAAACCAAGGAGTTAAAAAATGTTATAACCAGAGTATCAGATCCAACCCATACTTTTTACTGTTTTTGCTATCCATAATTGACCATATTACCTATGATATTAATTGGTTAGGTTCATGATTCTCAATCTCTTTTAGAACTTCTCACGTAAAAGTATTACTTTTATTATAACTTTTTTTTGATAAAATTTCATTAATATAATATTGATTAAATAGTTTTTTTGGCCTCCCACCAGTAAATCCTGACTCCATCACTATAGGCATGGGTCCACAAGATTGAGAAGCTTATAATATTACTTGTTTAAATTGAATTTTTTAAAAATATTTGTGTAAAAAAAAACAATATATAGTAAAAATATATTTGAAACCAAATTTTGAGGTCAAACCTCAAAGGGGTGTTTGGTTTTATTTTTAAGAATGATTTTTTATTTTCAAAAACACAGAAAATAAAAATGATTCTAAAATAGTGTTTGTTTATTTAACGTTTTCAAAATCATTTCGAAAATACTGTTTTCAACTATGTTGTTATTTTAGGTTTTTTGAAAACGAAAAAAAATTATTTTCACTTTTTTGTTTTCATTTTCTCTCTCTTTCTCCTCCCTCTCTGCTGTGCAACATCAGTGATGACGACTATGATCGATGATGACTTCCATCTCTGACTAAACGCGACAACCATGAACTGGCGACGGCTGCGACGGCTCTCTTGCAATGACAACCACTGGCTTGTGGCAACGATCATTGACTTGCGACCTAAATCTCACCGTTATCGCCACTTAGGACTTAGACCAGCAATGGCTTCCACCTCTGCCCCTCATTACAAAACTCACCATTGAAGAGTTTTCTTTTTTTAATTATGACTAATAAATTATTTTTTGTTATTTTTTTAAAAATTAAACATAAATATATTTTAATAAAATACTCACTTATAAAATAGATTTTCAAAATATAACCAAATAAAGTCTCATTTTTATATTTTTTAGAATACGCATTCAGAAAATATAACCAAACACAGTTTCAGAAATGGTCTTGACATAGTTTTCAAAACATTTCTATTTTTAATTTTTTTGAAAATAGAAAATATTTAAAAAACAATACTAAACACCACCAAAAACTAACAAGATATTAAAGGTTGTGTCTATAACAAAAGCTTGATCCATCCAACCCTTTTAAAAGTTTAGAACAAGAAACTAAATCACATATAATTTTATAAATACATTCCAAATGATAATATTGTAAAGATTCTCGGTACAAATAGCATTAAAAAGAAAACGTATATTTTTGTGACATGTTTACATTTCATTGACATGTGTTTTAACTTTTATTTTTTGCTATAAAAATGTACTTTAACTTTTAGTAATATCAACATCATATCTCTATTATTGAACGATATTTTCATATGTTCATACTAAATTAAAAAAAATATTTTTATTGTTATTTTCATTTTTTGTTAGAATACATTTAAGACATTTGACCTTTGGTTAGTAGGACCATACTAACAAATCTTATACGTGGGTCTCACATTTTTCTCTCATGGTGGAGACACTACCAATGCTTAAAGGCATTCCTCTACCATTTCTATTAGCAATCCAACCAAATTTCAACGCCAAACTAGGATACAAGGGAGAAAAGAAATTGTTGTATGTCATGCCATGTAATAGTAGTAAGGAAAATTTTGTGCTAAGTTATGAGAAAATATAAGATGTTTGCGTAACATAGATTTGAATATTAACACAGATTTGTGCAACAATGATTTAAACCATCGTATTTTCATTTGATTATGTCAAATCATTATAGGTTTTTTTTTTTAATTTTAATTTTAAGAAAAGAACGTGATGGAATATTAATACGCTGCACGGTTTTCTCTTTGTGATATCAATTACTGCCGGTCATTGCTCATGCAATTTTTCTAAACGTAATTCGGAATGCGCCAACCTTACGGAATAAAGGAAAAGACAAACTAAAAATGTGAAACAATTTAATTGGCCGCATTTGTAGAGAGGTTATACGGATATCAATTTTATTAATTTGAAAATAAAATTGCATAGGTTTAAATCAAGACCTAAGATTTGCATCTCTTTTTTCCCTCGTTGAGGTAGCTCCAACATCCTAACAAAACAATATATTAATATATAGGTACGTGACTTTTTATATTTTCAATTTTAGTATGCTTTAACATTTAGAACAACAGAGTTACTATACGTGGAAAAAGTAAGGAAATGACCAATTTTGACGGGAAAACAAATTTTAAAAAATAGCCAATCTCTATAAGTAGAAAAATAGCCAAATTTTATTAATAGATAAATCTCATGTTTATTGTTTTTTTCATTTGTTAACTTAAATAATTTTGTATCTTATATTTATTATCCTGATTATATCAGTTCATAAAATTTAATATTTACTAAATAAATTCGTTTTTTTTTAGTGGATGATTGTTAGATCGTTTAAAACAATTTCTATCGTTCAATTGTACCGCCGAAGTTTTGTAATATTGGGAACGTTTAGCAAAGTTTTTATTTTGATTTTTACTTTTTGCTTCTAATCAATAAAAGTAGAAAAGTAAAAACTCTGATTGTTTAATGAATGATTTGATATCACAGTTTTAAAAGATATTATGAAGTGAAACTGATTCTAAAGTTCTTTTTTAATAAGTAATAAAATTGTTAAAATAAAGTTTATAATACTTAACTTAGGGCACGTTTATGGACGTTTGTAGATGGTACATGGGAGGTTGAAGATAATTAAGTTTTAGAAATATATATTTGGGGTAAAAAAAAAAAACTATTTGAAGTAAAAAATAAAATAAAATCTTAAAATATGTTCAAAAAAATTATTAATATGGATATTATTTCTTCTTCTTAAATTTTATATAATTAAGAAAAATATCTCATTTGGATTTTAAATAATAAAATTATGAATATTTAAAATTTAAATTTACGATATACATTTAAAGATGTGAATAGAGAAAACTAGTTGTGAATTAAAAAAAATGACAAAAAGAAGTTATAAATATGCAGTTTTCAAAATCTCTCTCAAACACCCCCTTAAACTCTAATACATGTGTATAGTTTCATTTGTGTAGTGTTGTGACCCAAACATTGACCCAGAAAAAGTGAGAGATTGAGAGGGGAAAATGAAAACACAACCTTTACATAATAATTAAGTAAAAAGCCAACTTTCTTTGTAGGTCCAAACTCCAAACTATAAGTCGGCGCAAATGGTGTCTCTTACATTATTACTCTCGAAAGAGTCATTCTTCGATGGAGACGCAAGAACCGAGGGGCGTGGCTGCCGTATGTGGCAGCCAAGAGGAAGAGGGGAAGAGCGTTTTGGGCTGCATTTTAGATCCTTTCGGCTTTGGGCAGCCGTTAAAATTGGGCGGAAAATACAAGAGACTCGCTCAAAGGGCCCTACACAGTGTGTAAGCCACTGCATTTCATACCCTCATGCAACCGCACATTTGGCCCCTTTTAACCATTAATGTTCAGCCTTTCCAAGCAAAAAAAAAAAAACACTAATGAATAGGACCCATTTTAGTACTGAAGTGCATGATGGAAAATTTAATGGGCCACCAGTAGAAAAAAATAAATAAGAAATTAATCTGCCCCATTTATGGTGGTTGTGTCGTTTTAGTACGGTTGGTAAATATCTTGAGGAGTTTTGAAAGGCATTAGATGTGAACTTGATGTGCATTTACCTCTTATTGAATTACCTCTTATTGACTTGCCAATCAGAATGGTTTTTTTTTTTTAATGAATAAAAATAAAAAATGTTTGTGTTTTAACGTAAAAATTATGTGTATTTTTAGGTAAAATGTCAGTAATTTGAGTTTAGAGACATGTCACTCCTTGGGTTACTTTGTGGGGGAAATCAATTTTGTGCTTTATGAGATAATTTGTAAACGTATTACGTTTGTATTATATTTTAATATAATGTATTGAATGTATTTTGTATTTAGATGAAAAGTACTTGTTTTGTATTAAAATACATACATTTTGTATTTAGATAAAAAGTGTTTGTTTTATATTAGAATGCATTTTGTATTTAGATGAAAAGTATTTGAATTGTATTTTATAGATGAAAAGTTGATGTGATTTGTAAAAATAGATAAAAATAAAATAAAATAGAGAGAATATAATTTGAATGGAAAAAAATTATTTTTAAAATATTTTGAAATAACAAATATATTCGAAATACTATTAAAAAAGTATTATATTTAAATATAAAATTTAATTATATTATATTTAATACCATATGAATACATAATTATAAATAAAAACTCCATTAGTTTTTTTTCAAGTACAGAATATTTGCTTATGCACAGCAGATACGTACTTTCAAGTACACCAATCACAAACCATGGCAAGGATGAAGGAAGACTGGGAATAGGATACATTTTAGTTAGATTGTCATTGTAAATAAAGCAATTTTCATGTTAGTGTATGAAATACACTTATTGGTAGGATTATTCTATATTTAGACTGTCGAACGTGTATTAAAAACTATTATTTTTCCATGCATTTTAGCTATAATAATATAATTTTGATTTGAACTAACATTTAACAAACAAGCACAATCACTATTGTCAAGGGCAGATTTGGGGGGCAAGTGAGACTGCAGCCAATTTTTTTTCTTTTAGTTTTACCTAAAAATTTTTAAATTTTTCTACTTTGCCCATGCTAAAAATTAACTCTGAAAATTAAAATTTTTCATATAACTACATTAAAACTATAATTTTTAATTTTTATTTATTGATATTATTTATTTTATAACCACATTAAAATTTTTGTTTGGTTCCGTCATTGAATATAGAAGTACTAATAAAAGACCTATGGTTGTAGGAATGACATAATGTAGTGGTGATTTATACTACGTTTGGTAAACAAATTTTGACGTTACGAAAACTAATTTTACACCAAACGTAAAGTTTTATATTCAAATACAATCATTTTCAATAGTATTACGAAAATAATTACTATTTAAAAGTTTTTTAAAATAATTATATCAACTTTTCAATATGATTATGATATTTTGATATGTTTATTAGGTAACATATATATTTTTTTAATGAAAAACAAGTGAAATTTACTTATAAAGTTTTAAAATTCATATTGTTTATACTTTATTAGTTATGAAAAACATATACAATTAAGCAAAAAATAATATATAATGTTGTGGTGAAGGGGAAGAGAGGGCGACGGGGTGAAGGGAAAAGGGGGCGATGGCGACGGGGTGAGGGGCAATTGGTTGTATTGTCACAAAAGTCGACTAGGTGAGGAGAGGGAAAGGGAGGCAGAGGAGAGGGCGACAGGGTGAGTGGAAGGGACAGGGAAAGGGAGGGGGTGAGAGACGACTGACTATGTTGTCGCGAAGGTCAATGGGTGAGGGGAGGGGAGGGGAGGCGAAGGAAGGTGAAGAACGGAGTTACAAATGTAATGAAAGACTAAAAAAATAAAAGTAAAACCAAAGTTTTCTTTTTTATATTAAAAAATTTTATAATATATATATAAAAAAAGATATATTATATATTTTAACTTTGAAAACACAAAATTAAAAATAGTAAAATATTATATAATATATATAATAATATAGATCTATTAGAGATTATAAATGAGTAATTTATAGATCGTGTTCGTGTCAATCTATATAAAACTTATTTATTAAATCAGTTATGTCGTATCAATTGCGGGTTGATGGGTTTATACGGATTCAACCTTTTATTTAATTATGTTTAATGAGTTTGACACTTTTTGACTCAAATTCGTTTAAAAAAAAAATTCAAATCCTCTAATTTCATATAGATTTCATGTCGTGTTATCGTATCATGACTTAAATTGTCAATCATATTTATATTTATGATTGTTTATGTGAACAGTTGCTTCTACAAATAAAACCTCCATTCATAATAATGCCTAGATCGATCTCTTTCTTATCGATATATATATATATATATATAGAGAGAGAGAGAGAGAGAGAGAGATTACTGCAAAAATGAGCCTCTCTTCTCTTCTCCCTTTCATTAGAAATCAGAATCCCACATTTTCAAATCACACATAAAACCAAAACCAAACACAATACCCAAAAGCTTGTCCAATTAGTTCCAATCACCTGCATTTTTTCTTCTCTGTAACGCACACACACATTGCAGCTTAACAAGTTCGAATCATCTTAAATGGAGTCCCATTGGAGTTTTGCAATATTTGAGGTAAGTCTATGTTTAAAAAAAAAAACTCAGCTACCGATTTGTTTGAAAATCCGAAGGAGTTTAATGGAGAAAAGAAAAAAGAAATGAAATTTGGAACATTTTTTTTTTAATTTAGTGCCTTTTGATTTTGTTTTTCAATACAATTCATAAAAGTGACAAAAGGAGAATCAAATTTTTAGTCATGCATTAGTTATTCAAAATTCGACACGGTGAATATTTGATCCTGGGTTTTGTCATTCTGTATATATGTTATACATATATATATGTATATGTTATATGTACGACTGTTTTATTATCATTTTAATTGAAATAATTAATTTATAATGAATTTTCCTATGTTTTTTTTTTTGATGAAAAGAGTTAGCAAGCAGGAAATTAAAAAATAGAAAAGCTTTAAAGAAAAGTTGGTTTCCTAAAGTTAAAACTCCAGTTTGTTTGTGTGTTTTCTCTTATCAAAGACGTTACTTGTTTTTATGTTTTATGTTCAATTTGTGTGTTGAATCCGCATCCTTAGTATGCAAACACCACTTCAAAGGTTTCCAAAAAGATAACTCCTTTTTTTTTTTTTAATTTTAAGAAAAGAAAAGTAAAAAAGAAAAAAAAATAATTGTACATATAAAGATGTACGCATGGAAAGGGAAATGGGGAAATGCCTATAATTGAGATATTTAAAAAACAGAATGATAGTTTTTTTAATTATGCTGTGCAGTATAGTTCCGCCTGGTGCACATGCAATTAGGTTTGTTTAATGGGTCCCTCTAACAATCATGTTTGATTATTCTTTAATTTTTTTAAGGTAAGATGATTTGATTTATGTGATGGAGTTAGTTATTTAATTATCGCTAAATTATATATATAATTATAATATGTCCATATTTTTCAGTGGTCTATTATGTGCAAGCTTTCACATGAAAATTTGTAACACATAACAATCAAAACAGAAATACTTATTAAGGTAACAGTGCAGTTCCAACAAGAAAATTTTTGCTATTTAAGTATATATAGATATATGTTTCATCATTCTACTAAATCTCAGATGAACAAAATAACTAATTGGAATTATATTATTTAATGACCTTGTTATGTCCGAAGCTTGCTGTCTAGGCAAAGTCCAGTTTTTCATCTTACTTTTATATCTTAAATTGATGATAACTCCAACAGCCCGTGGTAAACAGATTTCTACCTTTGTAGATAAGCATATGCTAAGAGGTAAAGAAGTCATTTTAAAAATTATGAACAAAAATATAGTAGTACAAAAACAAAAGTTTTGATATTCAAATTTTTGTTTTATTTTCACCTTTGATGGCATAAACAGGAATTTGATTGAATACTAGGCTTTAGCCTCCGAACACACACAACACTAAAGTTAAAACAAGTAACAAGAAAAAAATGACGTAAAAGAATAATTATTAATAGGATGTTTGGATAATACATTGTATTTATATTGTATTTGAATGCAATATGTATTTGGATGAAAAGTATTTGAATTGCATTTGAAATGCAATATTTGTTTAGATGAAAAGTATTTAAATTGTATTATATGTGATGTGATTGATAAAAATAGAGAGAAGAAAAGGGAGAGAGAAAGAAAGTATATGATGTAATTGGTAAAAGTAGTTAAAAAATACAATGATTAATAATGATTATATTGAATTTAAAATATAATATGATTGGTATTTGAATATAATACTTTTACGTTTGGGTAAAAGTTACATTACATTACATTCAAACATAATGTGAATGTAATGCAGTAAATAAACGAGGCATAAATTTCAATTAATACAGACCCATTTATAATTGTTGGGTCAAACTTTTCAATAGTTAGAGCATATAAATCTCCGAGTAATAGAACAAAATTAAAAACTATAATTTTAGAAAGGCAATGTCGGATATAACTAAAACTTGATTTGGACGTATTTTGTTTACTTAGTAAAATATCATGTAATTTTTTATGCCGGTTTCCAATTAGTTTGGTTATTCTTCTTGGCCTAGTTTGAATTAAAGTTGTTTGCATATGTTTTCCGTTATTAACAAGAGTTCTCATATCCTTGTAATTTGCTTATAAGGTCCATTGATTTATTTTCAAGAACCCAACCAAAACCTCCGGTTTTGTAGTTTCTCTGGATTCTATCTAGCAAATAGTTGTAGATTTTTCACTAAGAAAGATTGGTATTCAATTATTTCAGGGCCATTCAATATCGAGAAGTTAGTTTTGGCCAAAGCTTGTTCCTGCGGAGCAAACTATTGGGACAACCATGTCACGTCCTTCACTAAGTATCCCTTCCTCTCCGGTGGTGAGCAATGGCCTTTGCCGGTCGGAATCAAGCAAAGACCTCCAAAGCTGCGCCACAATCAAACGCTCCTATTCTGACAACCACCTAGTTTGCCGCTTGAACCGTATCCATGCCACCTTAAGGCAACCGAAGCTCAAGAACAGCCGTTCCATGGGGCTTTTCCCGTTTCAATTCTCCGTGGGCTCAATTGTCCCGAATTCGCTTAGATCATTTTTGTTTGATCAGGAGATGGAGAATGCTGAGGATGATAGTGAAGGACAAGAGATAAAGAGAGCCAATTGGGTGGAGAGGCTGTTGGAACTTAGAACTCATTGGAGGAATAGGAAGCAACAAAAAGATGGTTTTGATGAAATTGAGGTTTGTAATGAGGAAGAGGAATTTGATGATTGTCCTTGTGATGGAGAAGATTGTGGTTGCGAGGTGAGTTATAGTTCCGATGAAGAAGGAGGAGGGGAAAAGAGATTAGACCGCGAATCATTTTCTGCGTTCTTGGCCAAAGTACCATGGTCAGACACCAAGTTGTTTTCTCAACTAGCTTTCTTATGTAACATAGCTTACGTCCTTCAAGACATTAGGGTTAGTATCTCTTCTTATAGATTTTTCTTTTAATCAATTAAAAGTCGTCACGTAAAATTCTACATCGGGATAAAAAATGAATGCGATGATCATTAATGGCGATACATAAAATTAGTACAACCAAAAAAAAAAAAAGGGTTCGTGTTTTGTGTGCTATGCAAGTTAATTTCATCTATTGATCAATGCAGCCTAAGGATTTGAAGAGGCACTTTGGCCTAAAGTTTGTAACATCATCCTTGGAGAAGAAAGCGGAGGCGGCTGCAATCAAAGCAAGACTCGACCAAGACTCTACTCGAGTACCTGTAGCTTCCTTGGAAGAAAATAAACCCATAGGTGGTACTTCAGGTGATGAAGTTGTGGATTTGGAGAAGAAACGTCCAATAAAAGCTTCCGTGGCTTACGAAATTGCGGCCTCAGCAGCGTCTTATGTCCAATCCAAGGCCAAGAACATGTTCTTCTCTGCATCCGAATTAGAGCTAGAGAATCTATGCCAAAATGGAAAACAAGAAGAACAAGAAGAAGAAGAAGAAGAAGAAGACGAAGGGGAGGAAGGAGCTAGTTCGCCTCACATTTACAAGTCGGAGGTTGCTGCTTATATGGCTGCTTCAACGATGACGGCGGTGGTAGCTGCCGGTGAAAGGGAGAAATCGGAGGCGGCAAAGGATCTTCAGTCACTTCACTCCTCACCTTGTGAGTGGTTTGTTTGTGATGATTCCAGCACCTACACTCGCTGTTTTGTAATTCAGGTTATCAACATTATTCAAACAAAATAAATATGTATATATATATTTATATATCTGTCTCTTTAGCATTTTATCTATAGGAGAACAAAACTATGCAGAATTTTAATGTGTTCAAATCGTGTTTGACATCTGCAGGGCTCAGATTCTTTGGCTTCTTGGCAAGCAAATCTCTTTTTTGAACCTACCAAGTTTGAGGTAAATTTGATAAAAATACCAGAAATTATATTTGGTACGTTCTTATGCCAAATTTCTTTGTGTAGGAAACTGAATGCCTTGTTCATAGAGGGATATATGAAGCTGCAAAGGGAATCTATATGCAATTCATGCCTGAAATAATGGAACACTTGAACAAGTATGGAGAGAGAGCAAAGCTTCAGTTCACGGGGCATTCTCTTGGGGGAAGCTTGTCTCTCTTAGTCCACTTGATGCTACTGACCAGGAAGGTTGTCAAGCCGTCGGCTTTCAGGCCCGTCGTCACTTTTGGATCTCCGTTCGTGTTCTGCGGAGGCCAAAACATACTCGACGAGTTGGGGTTGGATGAGAGCCAAATCCATTGCGTTATGATGCATAGAGACATTGTTCCTAGAGCCTTCTCCTGCAACTATCCTAACCATGTTGCTAATCTCCTAAAACGTCTCAACGGCACGTTTCGGTCTCACCCTTGTCTAATAAAATATGTAAGTACGTTATTTATGTTAAATAAATCATTAATATTTTCCTCTTATTATCTTTAAATCATGACACACGGTGCAATAACAGTTTCTATAAGTGGAAGAGATTTCTATAATCAGAACATAAGAAACCAAGAAGTCAATTGCATGACTATTATCCAAGTTTTTTCATCACTGGCCTTGTATAATTCAATTTATTTAATGCAGAAGCTATTGTACACTCCAATGGGCAAGCTATTCATTCTTCAACCTGACGATGTATCTTCTCCTCCACACCCTCTACTCCCGCCGGGTATTGCCCTCTACGCTTTAGACAAAACCCGACCTGGATACTCCACAAGTCTCCTAAGGACCTTCCTGAATAGCCCTCACCCACTAGAGACCTTAAGTGACCCCACGGCTTATGGTTCAGAAGGCACAATCCTTAGAGACCATGACTCAAGCAATTACTTGAAAGCCGTCAATGGGGTCTTAAGGCAAGACAAGAAAACGGCCAATGCTCGGAAGGTTAGGAATGACCGGAACGTGTTGTGGCCGCTGCTTACTTCGCCGTCGCCGCACTTGTGGAGCTATGAAAGGGAGAATAACAACAGGTTGAAGAAGGAGATTATGACTGGTGTTTGAATTTGAAGCTCATTTGAAGTATTTTTAAATAGAGGGTGTTTATAAGTTAAAAAAAAAAAAAAAGGAACTTGAAAAATTTTTAAGAAGTTGTTTGGTTCGTGTAAATCTTACTCGCACATTGTAAACAACACATGTTATTGAACCTCAGTTATACTCATAACTCACTAACACTGTCATTATATTTGACACAAGATATACAATAGATATTTTGTGCACAATATTTTGTACTCAATCTTATTTGCTAACGCTCTAACGTAAAAGTCCATGGAGGATAGAATTTAGTGATCTAACCGGAACGGAGAGTAAGTTTCAAGTTCACCTAAGCACAAAAAGGAATACAAAGAGAGAAAACTGTTAGGGGTTGAACTTCATTCATTTTGTGGATTGCACCTGTGGCCTATTTGCTATCGGACGTTGGGTGATTTGAGGTAAAGTTGATAAGTTATTGGATCATGTCCATGAAGATTGAGTGTCGAGCACTATGTACCTATGAGTGACGTTTGTTGTTCCGTCTCTTTGGTGATCAATCGCTTGAGTGTTAGTTGCCTCTTTAGACATAGATGTTACCTTTAACCGTTATTCAACGATCGTTTGGTCACCAAGAACTCAACTTTGAATGCATATAATTTCTATATCATATATCGATGTTCGATATTCAATGGGTTACTTAGTGATTCCGAGGGTACACATCATTGGGAATTTGACTTTTATCAACATTGTGATTATGTAGAGCTCACAATCTCGGTGACATAAGTAGGGGGCTCATGGCTCATTAAGTCCTGAGATTGGATAGGTCATCAGTTTTTGTTCTAATTCTATAAATAAAGCAAAAAACTCTTAACGAGGAGGATATCTAATATACATTTACTTGGATAAAATCAGTATAAACTCTGGATATTACATCTTTTACAAAATATAGTGGAGAATTCTTAGAGGACGTAACACATTCTGACGAATCTCTCTAATTTCTAATGTCTTTTTTTTTTTTATATATATACTTTTACTTGTTGATTCATTTGTTCTTAATTACAGCATTCAAGTGCTCAACTGATTTTAATTTATTCAATTTACTAATTTCTTTAAGTTTTATTTGACTCTAAACTTCCATCACCTTCAAAAAAACTCTACAATTTCTACTCAATATCAATAATCCTAGTTTATCAACTTCTCGTTACAGAAGTAACATCAAATACAATTAAAAAAAATGTGATTATAACTCCACACCTGCCCACTAAAAGACGAAGAGTTAGATTCTCTTATCCTCAACTTCCATAGGCATAAACAAAAAAAAAAAACCTTACCCCTCACCGCTAAACGACTCAGCGTACAACTAAAGACAAATGATAACTACAAAGTTGCATAATAAACAACAATTGCTAGGCTTAAACGACAAGTAGCATGTGACGAAAAAGACAGCAAAGCAGTTCTTACACGACACCTGGTTTGCTATACTAAAATTTTATCTTTCGTGAAATGAAAAATAGATGATCAAAAATTTTGAAGTATATCGAACACGCCAGTGTAACAAGAATGATTATACAAATCAATACGAAATAACAAACTTTACTACAAGAATTAATTATAAAGTAAGACTAAAGATGGACTAACCACATCATTATGAACACCCGTACGGCTATGATTTTAACTATATATGTATATTGAATGAAGGTGAAGAAAGTGAGAGATTAGAGCAAATAACTGAATCTATCCCTTAACTTTATTTATTTAGTTTTGCGTCGTTCTCTTACAATTTTGCTCTTCTTAAGTTGACATATATATAAAGAGAAAGTGAGGCAAAAATTCATATTGGCCCGTTTTGTGAGTGACATGGGATAAGGATTGGTATGGATTGTATAGAAAGGGATATAATTAAAATTCAGTTAATCCTATATCATTTTTGGTATCCTACAACTAAGGTATGATTAGATTTAAACTTTAGATTACATACAAAATAAATAAGAAAAAGGAATGACTATCAATGTCAACGCCATGGTTGGCTCGACCCCAGGCACTGAATCCTACCTGTCAATCCAAGTTGATGCAAAACCAAACCTGTTGGACTGACTTCGACTCAATCCTAGTCCATCTGGCACTAACCTAGTTCACATGGTAAGGTTGTGCAAGAAAGTGTGTCTAATCTCGTGTTTAAGCAAGGGATCATCTAATGCAATTCAAGGCTATTCGGTCATAAACTGGCTAAAAGCTACTCTAATATTAATTTAAAATTTTATGGCCTATTTGTTTATAGTCTTGCGTTCGCATTGTGTTTAAATGCGATATAATTTTCATTCAAACGCAAATTTTTACATTTAAATATAATGTTTTTCATCAGTACCTCAAATATATTTATTATTTTAGAATATTTTGAAAATAATTTTTTTCATTCATATCATATTTTTTCTCTATCTCACTTTTCTTGTCTATTTTTACTAATTATATTAATTTTTTAACTCTAAAATACAATTCAAATGCGTTTCATATAAATATACATTGCATTTAAATACAAAGTAAATACTTTTCATCAAATATCAATGCATTACATTCAAACAGAATACAAGTATAATACGTTTACCAAACTATCTATTAGAATATCAAACTTTTAATTAGGTCTCTTTTAACCTCTCTTATCCTAAAAATGAATGAGGCAATTTGGGAGAAGTTTAAGCATTTAATGTTTAGAGTATTTAGTTATCGTGTGAGTAGAATAGACAAACAAAACATAGTAAAATATTTATAAAAAAAATTGTGGTAATAATTGGACCACTATGTAGTAGTGATTGGATCGTCGTGTAATTGTTAACGAAGCTCTGACATGATAATTATGAAGGAGAGGATAAAATAATACTATTTATAAAATATTGACTCTTTTATTATTAGGTGTAGATATGGATTCTTAAGAATGCGATAATAATATATCACCTTTTGATTTATGTCATTGATTTTAAAACTTAAGATTTGAGCCAAGCAAATGGAATGATAATCAAGTAGATTATCATCAATAATTTACTAGATGCCGTGCGTAATCAACATTGACCACTGATGGTATTAAGCGGTTAAAGTATGAAAAACAGTCTACCGAGTAGAAATCCAAACTACAAAATAAATTATGACGTAAATATAAAGACAAGTAAAAATATATATATATATATATATATATAACGTGGGGAAATTATTGTGTGGATGCCAACTTTTTTTTTTATTTTTAAATTGATCTCCCTCTTAAGTGGCATTCTTTGGCAAGCTGAACACTGGGCCGATAGATATTCAAGTAGACCCAAATTGGATCAAGAGCCCACAATCGTAGCCTAGTTTTGTGACCCAAAATCATTTTATCACCATTTTTCTCCTGAAGAAGTATTTATTTTGTTCCCCTTTTACATTGTTTTTTCTTTTTTATTTCTCTGGGGAAAGAGCCATAATCTCATTATTCAAAACCCCCCTCAAATTGCACCACAATCTCCAACAATTTCTCTAACCCAATCACGCCCACCCTCTGACTCTCTCTCTCTCTCTCTCTCTCTCTCTCCTGAGAATCAAAAAGAACAAACAAAAATCTAATTTTGATCTTCTTCTTCTTCTTCTTCTTCTTCCTCTGTTTCCATGGCGATTTTCATCTAATGCCTCCAGCTTTTCTCGCCCACATTCCGCCATTTTCTGGTACTTTTTTTTCCCTTCCTCCATAGCCATTACCTGTTTCGCCGATACCTCCAAACTCTTCGGATTCTCTCTTCCCTTTTCTCGCCAAATCGTCGCTAGGGTTTGGATAATCTCACCCATTTCGCCTTTGCTCGGGGCTCAATCTCGTCCCTTTTCTATCTAGGGTTTCGTTTCTTCCCTCTTCGGATTGCGGATTTGATTTTTAGCTAACTCCGAGTTACCGATTTTCTTCGTAGATAAGGTAGTTCGGTTTTCTGAGATTTGTTAGGTTTTTAGGTTTTCGATTTTGACTTAAGGAAAAGAGACAGCAACAAAATCCCAAATAATCTGATTCTTCTCGTTTTGACACCGGAAAGTTTCCTTTTATAGTCGGAAAAAATATATGGAAAATATACCGATAGCCATTGTTATCGCTAGTTGTGTGCTTAGTCGGAGGTAGGTTAGATATTTGGCAAATTGCTTGCCTTTTTGTTGTGGCGGTGGGGGATTTTAGGGGAAGGATTTTTTTTTTTTTGGGTTTTTTGGGCCGGCGTTGTAAGGGAAGGAGGTGAAAAGTTTAGGGCTTTTTTGTATGGGCGAGCATGAGGCGTTGGCGCAGCCGCCAACAAGTGGGCTATTGCCTAATGGCCTGTTGCCCGGCGAAGCCGCCTCCGTGATGCGGGTGCTCGATTCGGAGAGATGGTTGAAGGCTGAGGAGAGGACCGCCGAGCTCATTGCCTGCATTCAGCCCAATCCGCCTTCTGAAGAGCGCCGGAATGCGGTTGCGGATTACGTGCAGCAGCTTATTGCGAAGTGCTTTCCTTGCCAGGTGGGTCGTCGGTCTCATTGCGCTTTGCACGTCTGTTGGTTCTTTATAGTTGTGTACATGGAAGCAATGTGTACGGTTTTTCCATTGTAATGCCATTTTTTTAAGGCTTGTTTAAATGAGAAATTAGAGTAGTAAGAAGATATAATGCTATTTTGCTCGGTATTAATTTGCTTTACTCGTGTTGTACTTGACGCTAGAAAGTGCATTACCTTGTTGTTTCTGCTGAAAAATAGCTTTACGGTTTTACTCATTATCTTTTAGTGATCCTGCAACCCCAAAATAATTCCCTCGAATTTCCCTTCATTTTCAAAGAATTACCACGAAGGCGAATGTTAAAGAAAGAACATAAAATAAGAGAGTGGTTTCTACAGTCCTTCAGCAAGAACGGGATTCAATCTTATAATGTCTTTCAATAGGTGTAATAACCGGTACTGGGTAATAGAATTCCTTGTTGTTGCACCTTCCTAAGTCGTTTTTACTTGGAATAAATTCCTGTCAGACCACAACTTTTACATATTATACGTGTGTGGTTGCCGTATTACACCTCAACCTTTAAATGTTATATGTGTAGGAGTGGCCTTGCTTCGTAGAAAAGGCCTAAAACAATGACAATATATATATTTTGTGCTTATTAATAAAAGGGATAGTTATTTGCAATTGTAGCCTGCAGCGAGTTGAATCGTGAGACTAATTAGGTTTTATGGGAAATTACAAGATTTTGAGGATTAAGCTTAGTTGAATTGAGTAATTTTTTTGGCAGTGATGGTTGACAGTGGTAATGGTTAAGCTTTTGCACCAGCATTTATTCAGTTGTCTGTTCTTGTGTGATTGGGTATTTTGCTTGTAATGACCTATTGTTTATTTATTTGTTATCGTCTGCAGGTATTTACCTTTGGATCTGTGCCTCTGAAGACTTATTTGCCTGATGGAGATATTGATTTGTCAGCCTTCAGTAAGAATCAAAATATGAAGGAAACATGGGCCCATCAGGTTCGAGATATGCTGGAGAATGAGGAGAAGAACGAGAAGGCTGAATTCCATGTGAAGGAGGTTCAGTACATTCAGGCAGAGGTATGTCCTTCTCAATCTTATTATCTTTATCTTTTTTTCCCTTTGTCAAATATTCATCTTCATAGATGTTACATTGACATTTTTTTTTAATAGGGCTGATGATCTTGTTTTTGAAAAATTACTATAACACTAGAAATGTGCTTGTTGGAGTCATCATAATTCATAACATTAGCACATAATGTGGTTTGACGATTCCTCATGATATCCATGGTGGATTATGTGCTGAGTTGATATTGGATACTTGGGGATATTTTTTGCAGTGAAAAAGAAAGAAAACGAAAAGATGCAACCCTGCAAATACATTTTAAATTGCCAATAAAGAAACTTGTTGAATTGACTGTTACAAATAGGTAAAAGAAATATATTGAAACTGGTTAATTGGTGGAATTTGTTCTACTGTGGGCTATTCGGTAGAAATTTGGTTTTTATCTTTTTTTTTGGGTAAAATTTCAGTTGTACTTCCATTTTATAACCATGCTGCACTTAATAGTTAAATCAAATAATTGTCTCCCCATTTAATAAAACGTGTCTCTAATTCTCTGTATCCCCACTTAATAAAAATTGTTGCCTCAGCCACAGGCGGTATTCTTGATAATTTTCTTCACTTGCAACTTTGGTGCATGCTGTGAGTCCCAAACCTGTTGAATGCTTGTTAGATACTTTGCCATGCTGACTAGGAATTGTGTTTTGTAGTTTTTCAACTTCTCATTGTATATGCATTTCATTTTATAGCGCCTAGTCAGATAATTGCAGGTCATTTATCTGTTATGATGACAAGCAGTTTCAAAAATATATATATATTTCAACGTTGTTCAACATCTGTAATTAGTCTTTATGCTTATTTAGGGATATTGGAAAGATTAACCTTCTCATGCTGGAGTATTATCTTTCTTTATCCGTCAACCTTTGTTTCCCTTTCTTCCTGTTTAATTGCTTGTCATACATATGAGGATAATGTGTTGATATGTGATAGAAAGTTAAACTAACAAGGAACTTTGCATGCATTCTTTGATATATTTGTTTAAACTTTCTTTGTCTAAATAGGTCAAGATAATTAAGTGCCTTGTGGAAAATATTGTGGTAGACATATCATTCAATCAGCTTGGAGGATTGTGCACCCTTTGTTTCCTGGACGAGGTGAGTTGTGCTATTGGAGGTTCTCTCTAAATCCTTCACTTTTGAAAAATAATCTATGTAAATACTTGTATGGTTTTACCCAAATTATGTTGTTTGCTTCTACAGGTTGATAACCTTATAAACCAGAACCATTTATTCAAGCGTAGTATCATATTGATAAAAGCATGGTGTTATTATGAGAGCCGAATACTAGGCGCTCATCATGGACTCATTTCAACTTATGCTTTGGAAACCTTGGTTCTTTACATATTTCATGTTTTCAATAATTCATTTGCTGGACCACTTGAGGTAACTTTGGGTGCCCCTTTTGTATCTGATTTTTTTTTTCAATTTCAAATCTTGGTTGCCGGTTTTTATTTTTGATAAATTATTCATCACTATAAATTCTCTCTTTGGTGTTCAGGTCCTCTACCGTTTTCTTGAGTTTTTTAGCAAGTTTGACTGGGATAATTTTTGTGTTAGCCTTTGGGGTCCTGTGCCTATTAGTTCTCTCCCTGATGTAACAGGTATAGACTATAGAGCACTCGCTTGAACATTCTCAATGGTAACCTTTGACTGGGTTGCCTCCAATTTTTCTGTGTTTCCAAGATGCTGAATTAATTTGTTGGTCTCTGAATGTGACAGCGGAGCCTCCTAGAAAAGATGGTGGAGAGTTACTCCTTAGCAAGTTGTTTCTTGATGCTTGTAGTTCGGTGTATGCTGTTTTCCCCAGTGGTCAAGAAAATCAAGGGCAACCTTTTGTTTCCAAACACTTCAATGTAATTGACCCGTTGCGTATAAATAATAATCTTGGACGTAGTGTAAGTAAAGGTATGTCAATCTAAACACATTGTTAGGTGTGCTTTTGAGCAACGCATTCTAGAACCTCTCTACTTTTGGGTTGTTTGTTAAAATAGACAACAACTTCCTGTTATCTCTCACGTGAACATGATTAAATTGGTTCTATGTGGTTTCTGGACTCTCATCAAAATTGTGACGGGGTGGAACATTACCAAATTGCTATGATTATTTTCTAACTTTTGATATTTGCTTGACACAGTAGCATTTGCTACCCTTTTTTTCCTCCACAAATTAACTGTTCTTTATTTCTGTTGGAATGCTTCACTTGGTTCTGGGTAAGTTTCTTTGATTTTATCACAACTGATATACATGTATATGTTTTACAGGTAACTTCTTTAGAATACGTAGTGCGTTTGCCTTTGGGGCTAAACGACTGGCTAGATTATTGGATTGCTCAAAAGAGGACTTATTTTTTGAAGTGGATCAGTTTTTTATGAACACTTGGGATAGACATGGCAGTGGCCATCGTCCTGATGCACCGAAGAATGATTTGTGGCGTTTGAGATTATCAAATCAAGATTACTTACATAAACCTGAAATTATCAGAAATAGTACTAGCTGCAAAAGAAGTGAGATTTTCTCTACTCTTGAAACCCAAGATGATGGGACACATGGTTCATTAAACCTTCCCCCTCAGCAAGTTAGCTTGGAGAGCATATCTAGAACTAGAGATGTTGCAACAATATCACATATTCAAAGCCAAAAGAATTATGGGATCTCAAACAACTCAAGGGTCTCTAATCAGGTTAAGAAAGAAATTAGTTTTAACCAGGGTGCACAAATGGATAAAGGACAGAAAAGTTTGAAACCAGAGAACATCGTCAATGATTTACAGGGAAGGTTGCTTTTTGCAAGGACACGATCAAGTCCTGAACTTTCTGATGCATATGGTGAAGTCTCTTCTCAAGGTAGGCGTGGTAGAGCCCCAGAGAGTGGAAAGAGCCAAACTTCATCAGCAAGGTCGGATAATACAAGGAGGAAGAATTTAGAGTCTGATACAGTGGCAAGCATTAGACCAACTGAGGATCCTTCATCAGTCAAACGCATCTCATCCCGGCAAAGTCTTGACACTGCTGTTGATTCAAAGAGTGTGTCAAATAGCTATCAAGATGAGTCAGGCTTGGGGACCTTGGCTGATGATTTTGCTTCTGTTTCAGGAGCACAAGGGATGCATCAGGAGGAGCAAGATCTTGTAAACATGATGGCATCTTCAACAGCTCATGGATATAATGGACAGGTTCATGTTCCATTGAATTTATCCCCACATCATTTACCAGTTCCAATACCACCATCCATTCTAGCTTCGATGGGATATGCCCAGAGAAATATGGGTGGGATGGTTTCCACAAACATCCCGTTGATTGAGAATCCATGGGGCACAAATATGCAATTTCCACAAGGTGTTGTTCCATCGCATTTGACCCCTTATTTCCCTGGCATGGGGCTGAGCTCAGGTCCAGAAGAACCTATGGAACCTGCTAATGAAAACTTTAGTCCTTTGGAAATGAATTCAGGGGAGGCTGATCATGAGTTTTGGCATGAGCAGGACAGGGGATCTGCTGGCCGATTTGATCTCGAAAATGGTGGTTTTGAGACGCTTCGCACTGATGATAAGCAACAGTCAACCTCATCTGGCTATAACTTTAATCCTTCTTCACGAGCAGGGAGCTCTGGAAGTTATATTCGGGCCCAACCAAAGTTTGCTAGAGAAGGTCGTGGGTTAGGGATGGAAGATCACATAGATGATTTTCAGTATCATGACACCCAAGGAAATGAAGTTTACGTTGATGATAGAACTACAAGTTTGAGGTCCTTGCCTGCCTCACATACTGGTTCCCAGAGAAGTAAAACCTCCTCTGAGAGTTCATGGGAAGGGTCATCAGCAAAGGTCTCAAAGTCTACAAGGGAAAAACGTGGTAGGAAAACTAGTCCTTTTTCAGTGCCATCTGCTACTCAGGCGAAGGATAAGAGTGTCTCTGAGCATTCATCTACTCAGGCAGATGATGACAACAGAGATTGGAATTCACTGTCACCTGTGGGCACAGACATAGCAGAGAGAAGCACAGTATCTCATTCTGCTGCTTCCTGGCTAGTTCCAAGGCACCAAATTCCTGGATTTGAACCAGCTCAGACGAGTGGATCTGATTCAGTAATACCCCTTGGTCCTGTGCTCATAAATCCTCACTCCCGACAGAGAGCTGTAGATAATTCAGGGGTTCTTCCGTTTACATTTTATGCTACAGGACCACCTGTTCCGTTTGTTACCATGCTTCCAGTGTATAATTTCCCAACTGAAGTTCCCACTTCAGACGCATCAACGAGTAATTTTAGTGGGGATGAAGGAGTGGATAACAGTGATTCTGGCCAGAATTTTGACTCCTCTGAGGGACTTGATCATCATGAGCCTTCAAATGCTTCAGATTCAATGAAGAGGGTTACTTCTTTTGAGCCGTCAGAGCATAATTCTGACATTCTCAATAGTGACTTTGCTAGCCATTGGAAAAATTTGCAATATGGACGCTCTTGCCAGAACTCACGATATCCGACACCACTGGTTTATCCTTCACCTGTTATGGGGTCTCCTGTTTATTTACAGGGACGTATTCCATGGGATGGTCCTGGAAGACCGGTTTCAACAAACATGAATCTATTCACCCAACTCACGAACTATGGGCCTCGTATCGTACCTGTTACTCCTCTCCAAACCATGTCTAATAGACCTACCGATGTTTATCAACGTTTTGGTGACGAAATCCCAAGATATCGTAGTGGAACTGGGACGTACCTGCCAAATCCTGTAAGATAAATTCTCCATGCATAATTGTTTTGGTATTTCATGTGCTATAATTATGAATATGAAATTATCATTTTGTTTTGCTATAGAAGGTGGAAACTTGACATTAGAGGACTTGATTTAGTTTCTTTTCTTTAAAGTTTTATACTGCTATCTTCATTAAATTTTTATTGTTTTCTGTTTCAATTTGGACGTAATTCAGAAGTTTGCAGTAAGGGAACGTCATTCTACTAGCACGAGACGGGGCAGTTACAATTATGACAGAAATGATCACCATGGTGATAGAGAAGGGAACTGGAATGCTAATCCAAAGTCACGGCCTTCTGGGCGTAGCCACAGTCGTAGCCAGGCTGAAAAACCAAATGCAAGGCTGGATCGTTTGACAGTGAAGGAGAGCCGAAGTGAAAGGCCCTGGGTCTCGCATAGGCATGATGCATTCCCTGCATACCAATCTCAAAATGGTCCTGTACGCTCAAACTCTACACACAGTGCTTCCACCAATATTCCATATAGCATGTATCCGTTGCCAGCCATGAACCATAGTGGGGCGTCATCAAATGGGCCTACCATGCCACCAGTTGTAATGTTCTATCCTTACGATCACAATGCTGGCTATGGGACACCTGCAGAACAGCTGGAGTTTGGCTCTCT
The DNA here is from genome assembly GCA_035233585.1 of Antiaris toxicaria. Lineage (NCBI taxonomy): Eukaryota > Viridiplantae > Streptophyta > Magnoliopsida > Rosales > Moraceae > Antiaris > Antiaris toxicaria. The sequence goes on from CP141161.1 coordinate 14,120,670, forward strand.
TGGACCAATGGGTTTTTCAAGTTTAAGTGAAGTATCACAACTAAATGATGGAAGTCGGATAAGTGGGGACTTTGAAGAACAAAGATTTCACAGTAGCTCTGCTCAACAATCTTCACCTGATCAGCCTTCCTCACCGCACATACAGAGGTAGTTGGCCTGGTTGCGTCTCCAAATAAGCTACAGTTAAACAAGACTGAAAAAGAATTATGTCAATCGTGCTTTGCGCTTTTGTATACCCCTTACAGTCTTTGTTGCTGCCAATTTTGGGATAGGATGGTAGCTGCTGATGGCCAAACATTTCCTTTTAATGTTTTTTTCAAAAGCAATTTTCCCTTCCGTTAATGCTTCTCCCTTGGGTATAAAAGGGCTGCACTTGCTTATATACGTCTCGTTTCACTTGTTTGTATTGTAATATTAGTAGTTTTACATCAGCAATTTCCATTTACTTCCCCCCCACCCCGCTTATTTTAGCTTTTTCCTTTTTGCCTCTACCTATTTGCTCAATATGTATTTCCACTGGGATTGTTTTGTGATGTTGATTTCATTATCTTAACAGGGGAGTTTGATCATTTTTCCAAGTGAGTGGCTTACAGAAGAAGTATCGGTTGAAAGACTAGGATTTTTCCACCTCCGGCATTTGCAGGACCAAGGACGGAAAGCGATGATGGTGAGAGAAACACCAATGAGAAAACCAGGAATTTTATTCTCATCATGATTCTTGACAGAGGATGCTGAATTTGCTAATCTTCTTTTCGTGTTTTTTTTCTTTTCCTCCCCTCTCCCAGAAAGGCTACTTCAACGCTGGTTTGGTTCTTTTATGTGTTCACTGCCGAGTACTTAAACCAGCTCCGTTTCCAATTAGAGGGGGTAGGTGGTAAAGTTTCCACACGATTTTTAGCAAAAACTTGAAGGTCGGATATAACAAAATAAAAAAAAGAGAGAGAGAGAGAACCCATAAAAAAGTGAGGAAAAAAAATGAACTTTTTTTTTTTTTTTTACTGGCATGTTCTTTTAGGTTAAGACACATTGTAACTGACCGAACTGGGAACAAAGTAAGAGTCAGAACTTAGAAACTTACGTTGAATCTGTGCCGTCATTTTATCATTGTACTCCTTTCCGATTCGACTCGTGTTAACGTATTAACAATGTAGCAATTATACAGCCAAAAAAAATAAAATAAAATAAAAACTTTATGTTTCTCGTCCCTCGAGATGCTTTTTTTTTTTTGTTTTTTGTTTTTTGATTTTTGTTTTCTGTTTTTTTTTTTTTTTGTTTTTTGTTTTTTGTTTTTACCACTCGGATATTCGGGGCAAATGGTATTGTAATTTATTTTAACAAAGATTCAGCACGCAAATTCCCTTTCTTCTCCTTATACTTGTATTATGTCGCAATAATTAAAATATCATACTCAATATGGCTTTTTAATTAATGTGACAGATACTTTAATTGGTATAGTATTTTTTGTTACGTGATATGATAGGAAAGATTGGAAAGGAGTCTAAAAAAAAAAAAAAGATGTAAAAGTAGAATCTGCTTTAATGATGGTACTTTTTAGGCCCTTTTTGGTTGGAGGGATGGGGATGAAGAGGAAGAGTGATAGAGAGAGTTGGGGGGATTGCAAATGTGAAGGCTAGAAGTGGATCATAGGAATTTTTCATGTTTTTGGTGAAATAAATAAAGAGTTTAAAGAATATCTAATTTTTATATTGTTCATTTACATATTTTATTTAATAAATTTTCCGAGTGTAAAATAATCTTTTTAATTTTGAATTTAAATGTTATGGAAAGCTTAAATTTTTCTATCAGTGAATAATGAATTACGAGTATCAACAATTACGAAAATCAGAAGGTTTAATCTAAATCATGATTTAAATCACGAGTTTGTAATGATTATGTTATCATGCGAAACCAAGGGGCATTGCAATTCTCACCGTCGCAAGGCTCCATTGAGATTTTGTTGCGACGAGAGAACCATCATGGCGATTTTGCCATGGAGTTTGCAATCTACGTCGCATGCAACATGACAATGGTGATAACAAGAGATAAAGTGCGATAGAGAAGGGGGAGAGAGAAGGGAGAGTCTAGTTCATTTCAGGAAATTGTTGAAATTGAGTTACTGAAACCAAAATATGCTTATTTACAGGAGGTCTATCGTCATCCTTCAAATCTACCTTTTCCACACTCGTTCTTAATCACCCACCAATTAAATTTTAAATTTTAATTATTGCTTATTATTACTTATTACACCATCTTATTATTGCAAAAATATCCCCACAATCAAATTGTAATTTATATCCGTAATTGTCATCCACCAACAGATTTATTATCAGTTATATTTTCTTTTTCCACTTTTTTTTTTGGGGATAAATTTTCTTTTCTTTTCTTTTTCTTTTGTTCTCTTCTTTATTCTTCTTCTCAAAGACATCTGCTGAACCTTGTAGTTTTGATCGTCTCAATGTGCAACTATTTTCAACCACAAATAAATCACAAACACAACATTTAAGGTAAGAGGTGCGTGAATACTAATTTTTTTAAAACTCTTGCCCTGAAAAGTAATTTTATCACGGTAAATAAATAATGATGAAATTTATTAAAAATGAGTGTGGGAAGGGTTAAAAAAAAGGTGTCAAACTCTCAATAGATCACCCCTTTTTTTCACCCCTAAAAAAATGAGATTTATAGCTAAATGTTTATTAATAAGTTTTTTAACAAATGATCTAAATTTTTAAAAATTAATTAAAATGTCATTTTTTTATTTAAATAGTTTATTAATTTTCTTAAATGATCAACCAATGATTGATCAAATTACGATTAATCACTAATTGATTATAATATATATTATCGATCTTTTTAGTCTATCACTAATTAACCAATAGTTCATCACTGATTCGCTCAACCTTAAAAAATGACAATCGGTTATTTCGTTAAATAAAAAAAAATTCAACTATCTATTAGATTGAGTGACTAAAATGAACCACTTAGTTTAATTTTTCAAAAATTATATATATATTTTTATAACAGTGGTGTCCAAAACTCTACTCCCTCCCTTTTTTTCACTGCCTAAAAAATTATGCTATTATTTTCTATTCCACATATAAAATTTGCTATTTCCCACCTTATCCCTAAATTATTGTGCTGTAAGCCTGTAACTTGCTACTTTGGTTTTCGATCTCCTGGCATTTTAACATAGAATCTTGCTCAGCTTGTATGATACAAATCCAGCTAATTATAACTATTTGTTTATGCTGAAACAGCGTAATTTAATGTAAGGAAAAATAAAGATCAAGTAGATTCAAAAAAAGTGACAAAGGGAAAAAAGTTGCGCCAACTTTGTAGAGTCTAAAAGAATACAATAATCAGAAATCATTTCCGTAGTTTGTATCATGGAAAACAAGAATTGCCCTCCCCTCTTAACGAGGCATCAAGCTTTTACCTCAACTGACTTTTCGATGTATGAATATGGATGTAATTTTTCCTCTTTACGAAACAAGTCAGAGTCAACATATTAATTAACCACCTAATGCCTACGCTCAGATGACGAGGCTTACCTGGAACGCAACCCAGGGACGTTCCTTAGGCCCATCTTGCCAAGAATGAGCTTGGGAATGGCCGGAGGGTTGTCTAGCCCCATGCATTGGCTGAATTCATTAGCAAGCTCCACAAGCTTATACTTATCACGTCCGACAGTCTTGTTTGAGTTGTAATACCCAAGCCAGGCTTGGTATGCTGCTTCTTTCGTCTTCATCTCTACATTGGAAAGGGCACGCTCTACCTGTTCGGAATAAATCAGTATGTGTCACAGATTCTCTCGTGTCTAATTATGAAAATGTATTATGTATTTTGCCTTTGTTGAAGTGGCTGACATAACCTTACCTTTCTCTTCGTGTCAGGATCTACTGAAGGTTCTGAAGCTTTTGTTATTGGCAAAGCCTTGATTGAAGATAAAAAGAATTCCTCCCAAGGAGCTAACAACAATATGCCTTCCCCTTCTTTTCCTTTACGCCCTGTCCTACCAAGGCGATGTATATATTGTTTACTGTCAGCAGGCAAGCCCACCTGTAATTGATAGCAGACGCCGGATTAAAACATACATTAAGTTTTCATTTTTTGATAAACCAGTCATGCCAAAGGGATGAAGCACTGTGCACACAGATCTATAATTGTCTACTACAGTCATCTAGAAATGTTCCAAAATATTCACATCAAAACATAGCCATAAAAGTTGACTACTAAAAAATGATTGATAACCTCATGCAATGGGTAATCGACTTCTTACTTGTATGACAAGGGTGACATCAGGATAATCAACCCCACGTGCAGACACATCAGAAGTTACAAGAACGAGACCCTTCGACTTCCGGAACTCATCTGAAACCTTAGTTCTATAACTCTGGGACTTTCTAGAATGGATCTCCCTTACATTCATGTTCAACTCACCAAAAAGCTCCGCAACCATCCGTGTGACCATCGCAGTTGTACAGAACACAATAACCTGTGAAAATTGGAAAATCAAACATTGTAGCCAAAAATTTAAAAACTCTGGAAAATAAATCCCATTAATCAGCAAGTCGAAGTGCAAGTGATGGTTGTGTTCATCTCAAATGTATTAAATTCAAATATTCAAAGGCAAAGCCAGGACATTTTTCAGGGAGGCACAATATAAGATATGTGTGTGATAATTTTCTGTTAACTTGGACATAACTTAATTTTCTATAATTTCCTTATGAAATGCGGACATAACTAAAATTTTAGAGAAATTTTATGCATATAGAATTTAAAATTCAAAATTTTAAAAACTAAAGGCATATTCATGCAAATCAGACAGAGAACGATTTCGCATACCTTATAGTCAACATTGTCGGCAATATGTTCCTTCAGGAGAACATAGAGCTGGGAAAATTGCTTCTCTAATGGAGCAACCAAATACATCTGTCTAACCTGAAAGATAATATTTTTAAGAATCAAAGTTGTATAAAATGTGAACAAATAGATGTTGGAGTTATATTAGAAAAGTATGTCATCAGAAGGCGTACTTGTGAATGTGTGTCGTCACTCCCCTGTTGAACGGTATTTATAAATTCATGATCTCTTTTCAAAGCAATGTGGCAAACTTGGCGAACCTTCATTCAGAAAATTAAAATCAGATTTTAATCCCACAACACGACACAGTAGAATAAACATAGTGGATGGTGCAGAAACCTCTTCTGGAACTGTGGCAGAAAAAAGAAGCGTCTGCCGTTGTTTTGGAACTGCTGCTATTATCCTCTCAATGTCTTTGCGAAATCCCATGTCAAGCAACTGATCAGCTTCATCAAGGACGAGTACTTTCACACCCATCAGTCGAGTTGCAAAACCTGCAGTATTCTCCATATGATCTCTGAGCCTCCCAGGTGTGGCAACAAGAATCTGCAAGAAATAAATATGTAATGAAAAATGTAATGAGGGGTGTCACTTTGACTGGTGGGCTTCACTAGTATTTACAGTTCAGACAACAAGTGAGGACTCCAGCATAAAATAAGCCAATGGCTAGGAATTTCCAGGGAGAGAAATGAAAAAGAAGCAGTTACTTTGCCTCGGAGATCTATTTACAAACCTAATAGTAATACTAATATTTGGAGACAACAGAACAATGGACCATTCACTCATTTTGATGTTCATGGTCAAAGGAAAAAAAAAAGCCAGACACACACACCAACAACAACAACAACAGATACAACTAATGGCAGCCAGAGCTCACCTGACAAGGGTTTGCCTGCATGCGCTTCTGCTCCAGAGCGAGTCTTGTACCTCCTATTACGACTTGAACACCGATAGAAGGATGATACTTCAACAAGGTATTGGCTTCTGTGGCAGCTTGACTTGCCAGCTCTCTGGTGGGACATATTACAAGCACATGAATTGGTGGTCGCTTTTGGTCACGACCAATGGGAGGTGAGTTTACAACAACCTCAATTGATGGAAGCTGAAAAGGAACAACTTTCACGATAAGTACTCTATGCTCTAGAAAACAGTAACAAGACTACCATATGTCCTATTCAGGACACCAGAACATACTAAAAAAGACTAGAAAATTTCTATGCCTCCGGAATATTACCGATGACAAAATCTGGTAAAGTTATACGATACCCAATTTCTTATTTTTTAACTTGGTACATGTTGTGTGTGTTCCCTCAAAAAATATATATGTGTAGTAATTTATTATTAATAATATATTAATAAAGAAAAGGTAGCTTACCAAAAAAGCTACGGTTTTTCCGGTGCCTGTTTTAGCCTTGGCAAGAACATCCTTACCTAGAAAAACAGAATCAAATAGAATAATCACTTTCAGAACCTGGACATCACAATGCAGACGAATCAAATTAGCAAAACAGAAAATATTGATACATAGTACATACGAATAGAAACAGACAAATTACTAAGTATCATTCCAAGTCATTTGATATTAGAGAGAAAAAAACCGATCCTCGATGCACGTCTATCTAGATTTCTTTGTTCAATGCCTGTCACATATACCAAAGAGGCAAAATGAACCAAACCTTTGAGTATCACTGGAAGGGTGGCCTCTTGTACCACAGTCATCTTTTCGTATCCAGCGTCTCTGATTCCCTTCAGCGATAAGGGAGACACCGGAAATTCATCGAATCTGCCGAATTATAAAGAAGTTAAACGCGAAAACATACAATCAAGAATTTGATATAACTTGAACTAGCCATTGTCAAAACCAGAGGTACAAGAAAATCATGGATCTCTCTAAGCTTAATACCTAGTTTCACTCAAATAAGACTCGGATTTTCCAGTTGAAGCCTTTTTATTGACTTCCTTTTCCAAACCAAACAAAGAACCACCCTTTGCTTTCGCCTTTTGTACTACATTACCAAAATCCTTGTCTTCCTCCTCATTATCAATATCACTTTCTTCTTCACTAAGCAAATCCACAATGCCAAACTTTTTGACATCCCTATCCTTATCATCTTCTTTGTCGTCCGCTAAACGGAATTGCTTTCTCGAACCCTTCCAATCTTTCGTCGAATCCTTACTGCCTCGGCTCCGATTATACCCCGAGTTCATATCCCTCCCACCTCTCTTCCCGATCGACGAACTCAGACTGGAACTCCTCCGAGAGTGAAAGTTCTCTCCATCATCATTTCTAGCATCAAATCGCCTATTTATCTCCGAATCCCTCGAAAAAGACCCGGCTGGCGACCGCAGTCTCCGCCGATTCGGAGCTTCGAACTCTTCCGAGTCACTACTCTCTCTCCTCCTCCTCCTCTTTGCCGAATCCGAACCCCTAACCCTAACCGTACCGGCGCCACTCCGACCACCGCCTCTCTCGCCGTCCGATTCTCCCCCGCCGCCGCGGAACGAGCCGCTCCGCAACTCGCTGACCCAGTCGCTAAGCTCAGCCTCATCCTCGACCAGGCTCTTCGAGGCGCGGACCTCTCCGCCATCGCCGCCGCGCGAGAACTCGGACCTCGACCGGAACGGCCGAGTTGAGAATCGCCGAGCGCTGCCGACTCGGCCGTTCTGCAGAGCGCGTTGAGAAAGTGAGCGGAACATTCGAGAGAAACTTACGGAGGAAGAAATGGAAGGTCCGAGCTTTAGGGGAGGGAAACAGGTTACCGGAAGAGCAGGGTTCAGGAGACGCAGTTGCAGCAAGAGCTTGACGGGCATTCTCAGTAGCCAGAAATTCCGGTTATCGGCTTCCGGTGATCGGAGACTGTGAAGGAAAGTAAAGCCTAAAAATGTTTTTCTTTCTTTTTTTTTTTTTTTTTTCAAATGAGAAAGAAGAAGATAAAAGGAGGGTTTAGGGTTTAGGGCAAGTTTTTCTCGCGAATCAAACAGATGGTGTTTGGCGTAGTGTGCTGCATTCTAGTCACTCAAGCCACGTTTCATCTAAACGTTTTGTCGTTGAATTACTAATATGAAAGATATGTCGTTTTAACGACAATCGTGTAGTTCATGGGATCCATGTCTTCCTCCTGACCCTGACGACAGGCGATTTGAGGCTGTCTCATGCATCTCAAGGGCCAGTGGCAGGGGTGCACATGCAGACATTTTGCGGAGAAAATAATTTAAAGGTAACTTTGTTTGTTATTAATATGTTTAGTACAATTAACCTACTAATTTTTTAAACTAAAAAAGGTCATCAAATTTCAAGCAATGTTCATGTTTGATATGAAAGAAAAGCCTTTTTATTTTTTACTTATTATTTATTTATTTTATTTTGAGTACAAAATTGTAGATGGGGGGTGTGCTCTAGTAAATGGGACGTTCAAGATGAATGTTGATACAGCTAATGTTGAAGGTTCAGCTTAGATAGGATTTGGACTCATGATTTGATTTCAGGACCAGTCACGAGATTTCTTAGGTATTGTGGCCAGGAAAGCTGTGGGAGACCGAATGCAATGTGGTCAAAAGAAGGCCTCAAATTTGTTGTTTCAAGCGGGTCTCAGTATTTTATTTGTAAAGACAAACATGAAGACTGTCAATTGTCAGTGATGAAGAATATATCACTTGTATCTAGTTTTCATGTGTTATAGTTGTCTCGTTCATAAGCTTTGACGATGGAAAAATATAGACGGCATGTCACATAGTGTGTATTTAGTAAAGAAATCTAGCTTAATTTAACATTTCCCATGGTTTTTAAATTTTTGGATAAGTGACTGATTGACCCTTAAACTTTTATTTTTAAAAAATAAGTCTTCAAACTCTTAAAAGAGTAATGCAAATTAATCTTTTTATGAACATACATTAAAACTCAGTTGAAACCTAGATTTGGTCTTAAATTTTACTTAACTTTACCAAATTACTCTTAACAAAATTACTAAAAAAATAACCATAACAAAAAATTAAATAAGAAAAAGCACTTTTTCGCCTCTCTTTAACCAGGCCATACAAGAGAAAAGAAAGCCCGTATCCGAGAGCACTGCATTGGATTCCTAATCCTCTAATTCAACACCAGAGGCCTATTCCAATCCTTTAATCTAACAAATTAAGAAAACCCCAGTCCATTAGATGAAAATTCTCAGCAACATCAAAGCCCAGATTCGCTACACACAAAGAATAAGAGGGATAGGCAGAAAGAACTGCCAGAAACACAGCCTAAATCGCGAGCTCAAGCCTTTCATCGCTACTGCCATGTGCAAGCCTATCAATGATGTCACTTCCTTACAGCACCCATTGCTCCCGTTGTCAAGCCCATCCAACTTCCCACCCTGATTTGTCCCTTCACAATTTGCCCTTTCCTATTAAGATTTGCCTCTTCAATCAATTAATGTTATCATTTTGAGGATAGAGAAATTTTACTGGGAGAAAATTGATTAATTATTTTTGTGAAAGGGAGTTAGGAAGGAAGAGCTTAGGGAAGGATGAGAATGGTGGTGTTCCTCGGTGAGAGCTAAGGGTGTTAGGAAAGATGAGAGCTAGAGGTCAGTGTTCCTCGATGCCATCATGTTTGCGCCCTGATTTATCTGGTGTGATTGATTATTGCAAGTGCACAGGTCGTGTATAAGTATTAAAGAGTGAATAGAATGTCGATATCGTGGCGATTGCTTTTAAATTAGTGTTAAGAACTATGATTATCGCAATCAACTTTATCTGCAAAAACCGCAAATGAAACTAAAATAAAACAAATATAAATATAAAAACTAAAATATGGTATGAAAACTTCTATAGATAAATGTTCTAAGGACTTTACTTCACTTTGCTATTAGTATGTTCATTCTATTAATAATAACTAGTCAATTCCATTCAATTCATTAATCAAGAGACCTAATCTAGTCTCATTACCTTTCCTAAACATTAAATGAGATAATATATATAAATATTCAAGTTGATATCCCAGTCTAACTTGTTTACCTATATATTCGTTAATTCTAAACCTTAAATTGATTATCAAGGATCGATTGCCTCTTGACTTCATAACTATCAAGATGCTTGAATAAATTATCTAAAAGTTGATCTCCATCTAGTCTTACAATTATATAGACTATGTTTCCGAATTCTAAACTATGAACTCAATCTCTCCCAAACATCAAACTCATAAATCTAAATCAACTATTTTATTTCCCAACAAATTAGAAGCATTAAGTATGGAGAAACATAAATGAATAAAAAATGGAATTAAACTAAAAATTAACAAAATAATTAAAATATAGTATAAATAAAACTACATTAAGTCTTAGAAGATGAAATCTAGCTCAACATAACAAAATCCATAACAAAAACAAAAAAACAAAAAAGAATTCGTAATTGCAAATATGATCTAATACAAATATACAATTACAAATTCAAAAATAAATCTAAAAACTGAAAAGAAAAAGGAAAAAGGAAGAACTATGTTGCAAGAATGATCTTCAAGGCTTGAATCTACCAATTTTTCAAGAATCTTTAAGAAAATCTTGAGATTTTTGCCTTCAAAGCTCTTTCTTTTATAGGGATGGTGTGCTTCTCTTCCTCTCCTCTTCGCTAATTTGAGTACCAAGGCTTAAGTGGTTATTTGAAGCACTCAAAACTAGGCAAAATCTCATTATCCAATCTCATCTAAGGGTCAAAAATGGCCCTAGGACATGGTTTAGTAGAAGGTAGGCGCAACCACACAGGCTGACGTGGAGAGGTGTGGTAGTGACCGTGCCACTTGATAGATTGATTTTATCAATCTATTTTCAAGTAGTATTTTGATAGCTTTTAATGTTAATTTAGTGTATTTGTGGCGCTTTATTTGTTGTATGAAAGGACAAGAACTTTAGGAGTGAAAATTGTAGTCTTATGAAGCAAAATATTAGAAGATGGAGCTACCAGGACAAGACTAGGAGTTACAGCAACAAAATTGGCCGCTACAATGTTGAAGAGGGCTCAAATTACCTAGCCAAACCATGGCTAGATGTTGCAGTAAGCTTTGTTCCCACTATAGTACCGTTCCTCCAGTCTAATTTTTCCAACCTCCGTGCATTGGGTTTGCAGTAGCACCAAATCCTGCTATAGCACCAAAACACAGGAAAAGACATCCTTCCTAAGCACAAAACCTTAGAAAGAACACATATAAAAGGGAAAGTTTAGGGACTTTTTAGAGAGCTTTTAGAGACCAGAAATTCAAAAGAAAAGAGAAAAGCCCTTAGGTTCTTGGTGGCTTTTGAAGGAGATTAAAGGATCCAAGCTTGATTCATCAACTAGTTCTTCATTTTTCTTTTCTTTTGTAACAACCGGGAAAATTCACATTTTTCGGAGAATAAATACACAATAAATTTAAGTATTAAAATGTGAAATTAAGTGATTTAATATTGTTTAGAACTAAAATAAAATGTTCTAACAATGTTAAAGGATGAAAAATGAGTAATAGTGATATTATATGTGTGCCCGTATGTGCCATTCACAGTATCAAGAAGTAGGTCAAGATGATATTATCTTGACATAAAACTGATAAATTTGGGTTCAGCACTCCGAAATTAGTAAGGATAGCCTATCAGCACGCTCAAATTTGATAATTGAGCACAAGGGTAATTTTTGATCAAAAATTCGCAGTATCGGAAACTGGTCGAAACGACATCAGATGAAAATAAAACTGATATATTTGGATTCAGGACGCCCAAATTAATCAGGATAGCCCATGTTGAAATTTTGGGCGAAAAAGTATATAAAAAGAGGGAAAAAGTGGAATTTCCTCATTTGCCCATGTGTACTCTCTCTCATCCCTTCTCTTTCTCTCTCTACCCCCATTAATGAATAGTAACCGACCACCGGAAACGGTGTCCGTTTTCGACACCGCCGGCACCGTTGGAAAGCTCTCGCCGAGCTGAGTTCAACGGTGTGCCGAGTCGACGGAACCGACGCCGGAGGAGAGCGCACGCGCCGCCCGAAGCCGCCGGCCACCGGAAAATTCGCGACGCCGTATCTTCGCCGTCCGACGTCCGATCAAGCTGAAACCGGTCCCAAAAGACTCGTGGTGAAGAGTACTACAAAACCCATGTGGTGGATCGCCTCAACACCGGCGGAATCGCGCCGCCCGAAGCCGCGACGCCGCCGCCGTGAAACCCGTCGTTTCCGGCGATGTTGAGCTGCACCACCTGTATAGAAATGGTCGCCGTGAAGAGGGGAGCAAAAGCCCTCAATCAATTTCGAGGAAAAAGTCCGGCACGGCGGAGTTCCATCGCCGCCACCGTGGCCGTGACTTTCGAGGAGCTTTTCCGGCGATTGAGGCCTCCAAACATGAAATTGAGGCTACCAATGGATTCCTCTCATCGAGATCTTCAAGATGGACTACTCATTTGCCACCGTCGCCGCCGGTCAACGGCTGGTCAACGCCAGTCAACGGCGACCGTTGACCAATTTTAGAAGTTTGGTCCGTTAGCCTATTTTTGACGTTCCGGACGCATCCGCGGAGTTGGAATTGCATGACGGGACCTCAAATATGAAGAACGAGGAATTAGGGTTTATGCCGTCGAGACCGGACTGCAATTCGGTATAAATCCCGACCTTTTTATGTTCCGCAATTTAATTGTTTGGGACTGTTATATGATTTTATGATTATTGGTATGAAAAATGTGGAAAAGAATGTATGTAAAAGAAGAAAATGGCTGTAATGAAGAAAAAGAAAAATATGTGATGATGTAACGATTTTACGTAAACAGTATGAGTTTTACGTACAATCTAGGCCTCTGGTATAGTACGTGATAGAATTAGATTAGGATAGATGGTTTTCAGGCGTTTCCTAAACGCAGGAACCTCAAAAATTAAGCGGAAATGCTGCCGAAATTTCTAAAAATGGCACCAGGGGTAATATGGGAAACGAGGGGTAAAAATATAATCGGGAAGGGAACCCGAGCCCCCTTGAGGAATTAGGGCATGGAAAAAGGAAGGGGCAAGTTATAATTAGTAAACCGACCATTCGAAACCCTAGAACGTAAGGAAAACATGAAACCGACTCTTAGGTCGGAATAGTACTTCCCGAGGGCCGGGAATGTGAAAATTGGTAAAATGATAAGAATTGATCCGTAAAAGGTCCGATAAGATTTAGAAAGTTAATTAAATGATTTTGGGTTTAGAAAATCCAGCTTAAGTATGAAAATGAAAATGTTATGGTTAAACGACCCATTAGGGGCAAAATGGTCATTTTGTCCAAAAATTCTCAAATTACGGGAAAAGAACCCCAATGATCCCGGAATAGGTGAATGAAGTTTGTAAAAGCCAAAATTGAGGTTTAAGTTATGGAAAATCACGTCAGGGGTAAAATTGTAATTTTGTCAAAAGTCAGGGGTAAAATCGTAATTTTTCAAAAAGTTGGAGAAAAATTCGAAAAGGGCCATTAAGGTTTAGAAAGCTGTCCTAAGGCTATAATTAAGGGTTATAAGATCAGAATCAAGCTTTTTAATAAAATAAAGGCTATAAATGAAAATGTAATTAACGGACAAAGTTTGTCTGTAGGAACCCAATTCAGAAGCGACAAAGTTAATTAAATGATTTTGGGTTTAGAAAATCCAGCTTAAGTATGAAAATGAAAATGTTATGGTTAAACGACCCATTAGGGGCAAAATGGTCATTTTGTCCAAAGATTCTCAAATTACGGGAAAAGAACCCCAATGATCCCGGAATAGGTGAATGAAGTTTGTAAAAGCCAAAATTGAGGTTTAAGTTATGGAAAATCACGTCAGGGGTAAAATTGTAATTTTGTCAAAAGTCAGGGGTAAAATCGTAATTTTTCAAAAAGTTGGAGAAAAATTCGAAAAGGGCCATTAAGGTTTAGAAAGCTGTCCTAAGGCTATAATTAAGGGTTATAAGATCAGAATCAAGCTTTTTAATAAAATAAAGGCTATAAATGAAAATGTGATTAACGGACAAAGTTTGTCTGTAGGAACCCAATTCAGAAGCGACAAAGGACGTCTATGGATTCCAAGAAAAGGATAAGCACGCTATGAGTAAGTTCAGACATTTACTCGTCTGCAACTATGAACAAGTTTATCGTGTTTATATGTTTTGTATGCAAATTTCATGATGTGATTTATGATGATGTTATAGTAAATACTATAGCAATGTTATGATGATGTTAAAAAAAATATATATGTTTTAATAAATAATTATAAAAAATATATATATATAAAAATATATGTATATATTGAATTATAAAGGAAATGTATTATAAAAGCTTTATGAGAGTAAGATGTGATAAAGAGGGATAGAAGAATGGAAAGAGTAAGAACGAGAATGTTATGATAGGATGCATAAGAAAGAGATGAGATATAAAAGGAAAAAATAGATGTTTTATGAAAAGTTTTATGAAAGTTAGGTTATGATTGATAGAGCAACGATGATCGGTGATGAAAGGAATTAAGAAAAGGCATGTTTTATGATAACGAAAGGATAGGTGTTTTATGAAAAATGATACGAAAGTAAAGACTTAGACAAGAAAGAGAAACAATGATAGGTTATGATAAAAAGGTATGATGAATGTTTTATGAAAAATGATATGAAAGCAAAGAGTTAGACAAGAAAGAAAAACAACGATAGGTTATGATAAAAGGTATGATGAAAGGATTAGAACATAACGATAAGATGTGATTGATTGAATAGAACGATAGGCTATGATCAATAGGAGGATGATGATAAGATACGGTAGATAGGAAGATGCAAATGATAAGACGAACAGAGAATAAATGTCTATACGTAACAAAACATGTTTTTGTTTGTTATGATGTGATGTGATGTTATATAAGTAATATGTGCTATATATGCTATGCTAAGGTGTGATTAATATAATTCACACAAATAAAGTAAAGAATTAAGAAAAGAAAAACAACGAAAGAATATATGTTCCATGAAATGTTTTATGAAAAATGAGAAATGAAAAATGATGAATGTCATGAAAAAGATGTACAACGAAAAATCAATATAAGAAAAATAAAAACCTACAAGATAATAAGACTGAAAACTTAAGTTGTTGGCGTACCGGTCTCCCTACAAGGTCGAGACTTCCGGTCTATATCCTCCGCGTAGATGTGGCGCTACCCCGAAGGTGTGGTAGATTATAGGTTGGGCCAGCCCCGAAGGTGAGGTTTTATGTGACTGTGAGGTAGGTTGGTGGGTAGCTCCCCCTCCTCCCACTGTCCGCGCGCAACTAGGTACGTCCAACAACGGGCCCAACCAAAGGAAAGTGGAAAGAAAACAAACGAAAGAAGAGTGAAAAGAAAAGAAAAGAAAAGAAAGGAAAAGAGAAGAAAAGAAAAGAAAGGAAAAGAGCGTGAAAAAAAAAGAAAAGAAAAGAAAGGAAAGGAAAAGAGCGTGAAAAGAAAAGAAAAGAAAAGAGTGTGAAAAGAAAAGAAAGGAAAGCAGAGAGAAAAGAAAAGAAAAGAAAAGTAAAGAACAATATAAAAAGAAACAAACGATATGAAAAATAATAGAATTATATATGTGATGTGATGTGAATGACACGTTTTTACGTGATGTTATGCTAGTGTGTATTTTACTAGCTTTTAAGATATGAAATGTTAAGAGATGTTGACAAAACGATAGAGAAGTTATAAAGGCTTAGAACAGAAAGTTAAGGAATGATAAGAAGGAGAAGAAAAGAAATGAAGAAATTAGAATAGAATGATAAGAGATTATCAATAGAATGATAGGAATGAGAAGCAAAGAAATGAAAAGATTGGATTAGAATGATAAAAGATGATCTATAGAATGATAAGAACGATGAACGAAGAGATAAATGAGCATGAAGAGGCAAACAGAATATGTTATGTTTCGAGGATAGGTATAGACGATGTATATGATGTGTATATACGTGATGTCATATATTCTAGTAATAACATATATTACTAGTATTTATAAGTTAATGAATGTATATTTGAACTTACTGAGCATCTAGCTCATTAGTTGTTTATATGTTGCAGATAAGCAACCTGTTAGTTTAAAGTAGTATGATGGACAACGGACGGATCTGCACGTGCCAAGGGACTGGGCGAGGGTATGGTACTACTATGAGTCTTTCGCTGAGCGTTCAAAAAGGAAGATGAAAGAAAGAAAGTTATGATATATGTGTTATAAGAGTATGATAGAGATAGATATAGTATGTAAGTAAAAAAAAAAAATTGCTATAGAAATTGCTTCTGCTATAAGATGAGAACGTTAAGAATGAAAAGTTGAGTATGTTAAGTAAGAGGATGACGACCCATGAGGTTGCCAACCATCACAGTCGACGTCAGAGTTTGGCTGGTTGGTATGGTAACGTACGTGAAGAGTCGCCACATCTTTCCTTTCATTTTGTTCTTGAACTTAAATTATCTTGTTGGATTGTGTTTGAAAATGGATTTTTCATTTGCTTTGGGATCGTTTATGGTTTTGAAAACTTTGATGGATAATTAAACTTTCTTAATCTAAAGGTTGATGCAGTTTGCTTAAATTATGTTTGAATGATTTAGTTGGTTGTTAATGAAATTCCATTTCTATTCATTTGTGTTTTTCTTGCTTAATGCTTCTAGTTTATTGCATTGATAATCTAGTTGATTTTGAATTTTTGAAAATAGGCACTCAGGAAAGGTATTTTCATTTATCAAATTAGAAAAACCCAACTAAAGTTTTATTGAGTTCGAGGGCGATAGAGTTTGGGTAATCTTATAAGGTTGAGTTTATAAGTGCTTTCACATTAAAATTAATAAGCATATTGATTTTGATATTTTGACATATATTCTCGTCGAGCACTTTAAAGAGGTAGTGAGTTTGCTTTAGAACCTTAATTAATAGATATGATGTGATTAGTTAACAACCGTCAAACCATACAAACATAGAGAGAAGTGAAATCACACCTCTAAATTCTTTTACCACTGAATTCCCTTCAATCTCTGTTCTCTTTTAGCGTTTATTTCTCAATTTTCTAGTTTACATTAGTTGTTGAGTTTTATTTTCTTTTAAATTTTGGTTGTCTAGATAAAATTAGATCATTTTAATTGTAATACTGAGGTAATTTTTTAAATTCAATTCTTGTAGGACAATACTCGACATTTTGTCACTTTATTACTTGAGGTAATTCATTCACTTGCGAGCACATATGAAAATGCACATAACAAGTTTTTGGCATTGTTGTCAGAAATTGAAAGTTTTACCCTATCGATGAGGTAAAGCAAGTGTTCCCAATTTTAGAATTAACTAAAAAAATTTATGTGTAGTATGTTCAAAACAAGGGTAAAGTCATTTAATTTAAAAATATTACGAAAATAAATACATATTTATCATTATAAAAAATATGCGGATTAGAATTCATATATTATATCACTTATTGGATGAGAATTCATATTCTTTGTAAACTGTTGAGGCTTTGTTTTTATTATTTTTACTAGACATAAGCTATGATGTAGTGTATCAAGATTTAATTTGAACTATTAGATTTTACTCTATCAATAGGGAAAAACAGCTTACCTTATTGTAGAAATGTCCATTATTATTCTATCCATTTATGTGTATTATTTTAATTTAAAAATAAAGACAATGAAGAAATAAATATACTAGAATATTCTTTATAATATTCTTTCAAAATATCTCACATGTACAATATTCGTGAGTTCATGGTATACTCATAAATTAGCAAGTGCTTGTTTAAAGGATGCAACTTCTTAATTGTTATAGTTTCACTTGCTAATAGTTTAACACACTCTTTATTGTTATTGTGGATCCCAAAAAGTAATTTTTAGGCATCATTGAGTAGATTTTAGGTTTTCACCAGATTTTGAAGAGAAAAAAAAAATGGAAAATCCTACACCATTTTTTCCACCCTATTTTTCTTTCCTTTCCTTGCTACTAAACAAACTAAATTATCATTTTTCATCTAATTTCCTTTTAACCACTTCTTTTCTTCCTCTTTTCCATCACACCAAACATAGCACAAAGGTAAACTATTACAATAATCCGTGAACTTTTTATATATGTGTTGTTTGGTTGTTAAATTTTTTTTAATTTTTTATTGATAGCTTATGAACTTCTAAAAAGAGTGTTAAATAAGGTAATACCCTAACTATAGTGTCAAATGGGCTGGTCTGACCCAGTTCAGTCTAGCCTATTTATCTTGAGTCCATCAGTATTTCGTGTCATACTCATGCCAATCCATTTAACAAAAATGTCATGTTGTATTATACTTATTTTTTTATTTATAACATCATATCCGACTCATAGCCTGTTTTTTCTTTTTTTTTAATTTATAGTCCTTTACAACCATTAAAATTTAGATGGATCCGTCGTGTAATGCATCAATTTTTATCACATTTGCTAAAATCCTTATTTATTAAAATAACCTTAAGGAAAGGCAACAAACAAATTTCGGAGTTGTTCATCATCTCCTTCCACCTCTTAGTAGCAGAATTAGGGACTCAACACCCCATGCCATCAGAGACCCCTCAAAATAATGGTTTCTTTTGAACAAAAAATTCAGGTCAATGATTTCATAACATAATATATGAATTCACAAACACAATAATGTAGACGTATTGCTATTGAAATCTAAATTAAAACTGCCATCACCCAGCCTTACCCAGCAAATTTATGGAAATTGATAGAGGGAGAAAGAGACGGGGAAATCGAAAGAGAGGAGAGAAAGAGAGATTTTAAAAAAATACATTTTTCATTTTTTTTTTTCTCTAAGATTAGTTTAGCAAATTCAAATATTGAGATTTTAACAACAGAAAACAAATGGGAACCAAAATGTCACAAATGTAATAGTTTAGGTACCAACTGCACAATTAAACGAATTTGTTAACTATAGTTAACGAGTTCCATTAAAAAGAACTTTTTTGTACTTTTTTTAAGAGTTTATGATTATTTCAACTATCCAAATAAAATGTAGGGACCAAAATGTCACAAACATATAATAATTTAGACACCAACCGAGCAATAAAGCCTAACATAAATTATAACAAAAGAGATAAAATGGGACTACTTCAAAATTTAAAATAACAAATTGAGAGTTTTTAAAAATGGAAAGGTAAAATAAAAATGATTATATTGTTAAAAGAACACAAATAAGAATAATAGGCGTGTGTTTAGTTTAATATTCTAACTTAATTTCTTAATTTATTTTAGTTTAATTTAACTTAATATGAAAATAAAGATAATTTATATTAAAAATTATGTTGAAATAATAAAAATAAAAATAAAAACAATAAAAATAAATACTATCAAATAAACTAAAATGAAATAAATTTGATCAATTTACTAAATTTGTAAACTAAATTAAGTTAAATCTTAAAATTAAACGAATCAAAAATTAAAGAAAAAAAAAAACTACCAAACAACCTAAGAGTAAACTGAGGGACAACATTTTAGTTTTTACTGTGGATCTCCATTTCAATCAATAAGACATATGGCATCTAAGGTTTACCCCCCCGAGTAATTATTCTTCAAAGCTCCCTTCCTTTCTTTTTTTTTTTTTTTTTTAAGTTACGGGGATTTTCTAACATGTAATGCCTATCAAGTAACAACAACACGTCGCATCACATCTGTTTACAGAAGAGAAGAGAAAGAAACGACAGCGAGTACAGAACCCCATTTGCCAAATACAAAAACACAGGCAAATCCTCCAACCAGCTACGATCTACCACCACCACCACCACCACTATAACTAAATATAAAACCTATATATATATATATATAAATAACCTCTGACTACATTTTTTTTTTAATTTTTTATGCAGGCAATCAAATTGGGGTTGGAGAGCAACTGGTTTTCCATTTCACCAGACGCTTGAGGAATGACATGACCTCTGATGTGTCTCTCAGAGAGTGTGCAGCTTTGGTCTGCTTTGGAGTGGAAGAAACCACGATGGGAAGGCCACGCCCGATTTGCCGTATTGCCTGAAACAAACCCACATCAAGTACAAGTCAACAGTAATGCACAACAAAAAGAAAAGAAAAGAAAAAGAAAAAAAAGTGCAAGCAAAAAAAGTACATGTCAAGATTATATAAAAAAGGAACGTGCATAAAAAGCAGCGTATGTGAGAAATTTCCGCTTAACTTTGTTTTTCTCTTTTTTTTTTTTTTCTTTTTTCAAAAGAGATGAAAAGAAAATATCATGTACTATTTCTTATTTCTTATGTTAATGAATTATATAGACAGTGCAAGTGTTTTCAAGTATAAAATCTAAAATTGAAATCATGTTAAAATAAAAAAATAAAAAAACTGAATGAACATGATAGAAATACGATAATTCAGAAAATATTGTTTTATTAACAAAGTTTGTTTTTTTTTTTTCCCCTTATAGTACATAAAATAATTCTCCCCTGCATGCGAACAAGCCTCCCATCAATGCTGATTAAGATTCTCGTAGACTTTTCATTTGAGAAATTTCTCAAAGATACAACTGGTCAAAACTACACGGCATTAAATATATATATATATTTTCCCTAAAACTCTCCAAACAATAATGGTAATAAAGTCAGAAAAATTCACAAAAACATGACTGTAACCAAACCAAAATTTTTTTGAAGGAAAAAAAAAACTTTTGTAGAGGAGATTTTGTGCAAATATTTTGCATGATAAAAGTAATTAGACAAACTCAAATCATGTTAAAACTGGAAAAATATATAAATTTGACGAGATTCAATGAATACCTAGCCGTTCAGGATCATAAACAATAATTCAAATAACGTATATAAATAAAGCCAAGAAATATTGTTCACTACCGTGAAAGCGTCTTCATCAGTTTTGTCATCTCCAATATACAAAGGGAAGACATCGTTGGAGGCACGGTCATAACCCAGAGTATCAAGCAGGTATTGAAGGGCACGACCCTTGTCCCAATCAATGTTTGGACGAATCTCCATAACCTGTGTTTAAATATATATATATAATGACTTGAGATAAAGCCAATTGGAAATATAGGCTATTTTAAGGTACTTTTTCCATACCATTTTCCCTTCTGAAATCCTGAATTTCTCGTGAGCTTCCATTATGTTTTTCACCGTCTTTTTCAGCATGTCAACATCCTGCATAAATTTTGAAAAATTTATGATTAAGACTAGCATTTGAATAAGCTTATAAAATTTTCTTGAGAAGAATATTATTTATATACACAAGCATTTTAAGAAGAAAACTTTCTATGGCAGGAATACTTTATATCTGGTGAAATCATATCAAATAGAAAAAAAAAATACAAATTAATACATTTTAATACAATATAAAGTCCTGCTAACATAATTGACAGTTCAAATCCAAACCCTATCAATGAAGAATATATATATTTTTTTCATATTTTATCACCGAATTCTCACAATGACTAAAGGTTTTGACCTCTTCATTTGCTACTTTTCGATAGTGGACAGAGACACAGAACTTGTTGTCTTCAATGATGGAACCTTTTATGTCTTTCGTTTTCTCTCTAAGAGCTTTGGTTATCTGCCACAAACACATAGCACACGAATTTTTATTTATGCTCATTTTTTTTAAGAAGTGATCTTAAGCAACAATGTCAACTTTATAAGTACGCATAATAATCTACCTCTTCAATTGTTGGTAAGAACTCTTGTGCAGGAAGAAAGTGCACAACTTCATTTCCCTTCCAAAAAAAAAAAGCAAATTAAAAGGAAAAAAGAAAAGGGAAAAACAAAAGTTTAGGAAAACTTTATTGAGTTAAAGCAATTGAAGTTGCAGCATTTAAAGAAAACACACATTTTCATCAGTTGTCCTAACTTGATGCTTGTGATCACTATACTTTGAAGAGGCTGATGGGGTCGATATGTCCATCCCATGACTTCCAGCATAGTAGACATTCTTCAATTGCACAAATTTAAAGACCTATACAAACAAGGACGAGTTGTAAAAACAGACATCTTTTTTTTTTTTTTTTCCATTTTTGCCTAGATTAGGTACGTAAAAATCTACGATTAAATTACCTTATCTCGGCGCCTTCCCGACACGACTGCAGTGGGGAAAGCAAGGGCAACTTCTCTAAGTGCAGAGCGCATCTACAGTTTTGATTATTAATATATTAGTTCCAAAGCAACTCCAATACGATTTAAAAAATAAATAATGATAGCCATTTTAATTAAAAAAACTGAAGAGGCAAAAGGTTGATGAAATTACCTCATCAGTCATGAAAGCCTGATCAGGTTCCTCTACGATCTGGGAGAGAGTTCCATCGTAGTCCAAAAACACCACAACATTCTTTTCCTCAGCCTTGCTCATTATCTCTTCGAAATTGTCCAGCGCCGACGGATGCTTTGCCTGCGAGCCCGCCGGAAAAATTTTTTTTTTGAATCAAGATCACAGAAAAATAAACACAAAAAAATTCATATATACATACATACATATATATATTAAGATAGTGAAGAATTACCAGCCATGAAGTGTAGGAATTCATGACTGCCTGATCTCCACAATCATCAAATCTTCCTTTCCAGATGGAGTCATTGTCCTGCTGAAACCCCATTTTTTGATTTTCTGAAGTTCAGCTAAGCCTGCAGTTTTTTATATAGATATATATACATATACATATATCACAAAAGTTGGGTTATGAACAAGAAGATTGATTTTTTTTTTTTTAAGGAAATGAAGAAGATTATTTATTTTAATAATGTGAATTCCGAACAGTACTATGATGGCGCTACAATTGCTGAGTTCCAACGTTGGCTGATCATGGAATTCTTGAGCCAACAAAATGGTACTGAAGACAGTTAAAAGAAGTTTACGGTTAACAGGGAATGGTACAAAAGAGATACTATATATACTATATCACCACTAGGGCTTGTAAGTTTATATATATATGTATATATATTGCCCTTTCAGAAACCAGATTCCAACGTTGGTCAGTCTTTCTTTGTTCACGAAAAGCAAACAAAGTACCTACACGAGATCCTTATCCCTTCCCACAAAGATCTTATCTTAAAACTCGTCACTTCGTATATTGATTGATGCGAGCAGAAAGTTGAACAGCAATAGTCTCTTTGTTGTTGTCCTTGCAGCCACAGGATTATCGCTAGGGGAAATGTTATGCAACTCCGTTCCTACTCAAAACCGACTCTTTTTAAATTGATATGTGTCTCTGGGGTTTTTTTATTTTTATTTTTACCTATCAGAATTCGACCTTGGGGCTAAAATCACACAAGAACAAATAGAAATGCTCTATTGCTCTAGCCTAAAACTGAAAATAAATAAATAAAAAAGAAAAAAAAAGGTTATATGTAAGAGATGTCCCATATATATATAATGTGTGTGTGTATATATATGACAATTCTATGATCATTCATTTGCTAGTGGATAATCAGCTGAGGCATTACATGTTATGCCAGATTTTCAAAGAACTTGATAGCTGAGATTGGACCAGATGAGCTTGGTCAAGCATTGTACTACTTGTTCTAATATGCTACAAATTTTGCTCTCAGTCATATTTAGCATAAAAAAGGAAGAATGATTAAGACTATATTTAAGAGAAAAAAAGAAAATTCCATGATTGATTCTCTGAAAAGAATAAAGGACCATTAAAGGCAATTGGATTTTAATGGTTGACAAGTATGGTAGTTATTTTATATATCTCTATGACAAAGTGCAAAAAAGTAATCCTATTTATTCACCAAAAAAATAGTAATCCGAATAAATTGAATAATACTAAATAAACTAAGGTGTCATTTGGTACTAATATTTCATTTTAACTTTATTCAAATACAATATAATTTTACACCAAACACAAATTTTGCAACAATACTACGAAAATAATTACTATTTAAAATATTTTTAAAACAATCATATCAACTTTTCAACTCCACTATTTATCTCTACTTTTACTAATCACATCAACTTTTCAATTCTAAAATACTTTTCATCCAAACACACATTTCATTCAAATACAAAACAAATACTTTTCAACCAAATACAACATTCAAAAAACAAATTTCATTCAAATACAATCAAAATGCAATGCGTTTACCAAACGCTCCCTAAGCAATTCATAAATAAGGCTGTAACTTAGAGAGCATGTAAAAATTACGTATCACATTTTACATGAGGGCACATAAACAACTTTGTGTAATAAAGCAAAGAGCGAAAAGATCAAGTGAGTACGGTATCTTATATAAAAAAACATCATATCTTATGTAAATATAACTAACGCTTTGTTGCATAGCAAAATGAAAGAAGAAGTGCATCCTACTTTACATGACAATGATCAACAACCATCACAAATGGTCAAACTGTTAAGGGTTTTTTTTTTTTTTTTCCTCTCTTCACAACTCCCAAGTTTGAACTTTGAGCCATATGTTTTCTATTCCATTTATATATCCTATAAATGCTCTTTAAGATTGCACGAGTGGCTGCCCTTGTTTTTCAGTTTGTTTGTCAATATGGGACAGAAGGAAAGTCATAGAGGTAGGCCATGTCTTTAAATTAGGGACAGTGAAGAAGAGAAAAGAAGGAGCTAGCTAAATTAGGGACAGTCAAAGCTCTCTGGTTTCTTATTGTGCCAAGATTGGTGACCACACTGAACAGTACACGCACTATTATTACGTACGACTTTAAAAAAATAGTAAAGTAGTCCCCTTTAGACATATCAAAACATATACTATTCTCAAACACTGTTTTTAGGGTACTTAAAATAAGAAAATTATCGTCTTTTTCTGAATTAGAAAATGAATCCTTAATATTGTCTTATCTCCATTTCATCTGTAGCAAAAATTTATGAGTCCGTAATATAACAGAAAAACACTTAATTCAATTTTACATTTCACTTGTGATATATCCATCAAATTAAGGAAGAAAACAAAAATAAAAACTCATAACAACATACCATACAACAAGAAGCTAGTCGAGTTCGTGGTGACACTTTCGTATAAAGTTACGAAAATGGCCCCACAAGGCTTTGAATCAAGGAGAAATGAAACTTTACGCATGGGCAATAGGGTCATTGTAACGGGAAAAGTGTGTCTCCGACAAATTTATATTCTATGTGTAGAAAGTTGCAACAAAAGAGCCAAAACGAACGAGCGTCGACAAATTTGACCATGGCATTGACCGGCATTAAACTCCCACCGGAAAGTGCTAGAATGCGCCGGGGGAGTAAGGGCGCTCTTGGCCACGTGGACTGTACTCAAACACAGTAACGGTGCACGTTAGGAAAACCCAGGGAGTACCCAATCGTAAGAATCTCAGCCCCCCTCCCCCCGTCTCTCTCTCTCTCTCTCTCTCCGATCACATCGAATTCAAGGAAACCAAAAATAGAAAAAGGAAAAAATGGAAAAAAAATAATAATAACAAACAGGAAAAATTTTTTTAAAGGGAATGATATTGAGTTCAGAAATCGGACCCACTCGTATCCAAAGTCTGAATTTTGCATCAAAATCAAGTAATTTTTCCCAGAAAGAAGAAGAAAACCAAACCCCCCATATTCTGGTTTTTTTTTTTCACTATTTTTATTTGAAATCAAAGGCAAGTAAAATTTCATGTACGATGTTAACGAAACAAAAAAAAAAACGTTAAAAAAACACGCATGCATGTATAGATAAATGTATATGTATGTACTCTATAGAAATGTGAATGCATTACTTTTCTATCTATTTATCTATATATCTATATATGTGTATGTATGTATTATATTTCTACAAAACAGACGATGGCGATATTGTAAGGAAGAAATAGGAGTAAACGAGAAATTCGTACCTTTGATGAAAATTGAAAGAAGAAAAGGAGCTTGAAGATCAAAGAAAAGGAGAGATGAGAAAGGGACAATGGGGGGAGAGGGGAGGAGGTTATTTATAGGATAACTTTCCATAGACATATATATATGGCAACCTCGTTATGGTGACGGTATACTTGCGTTTATTTCACAAATATTTGAGCCCCCTAAAAATGGTTAATTTCTTAATGACCATAGTGGCCTTGCCAAAGAAAAAAAGTTAACTTGAAAAGATGCGAGTTCATACATATTCTTTTATATAATATGATCATAATGAAAACAATAACAATAACAAGAATATAATATGATCATAATGAAAACAATAACAATAACAATAACGATAACGATAATAATGAAAAAAATGATGATCCTTTGGTTTTAGAGCTTATATGTATTATTAGGGTTACTTGCTAAACTAGACTCTATCGTTTTTTCAATTCAAGAGGAGTAAAAATGAATGTTGTTGGAGATAATAAGAATATCAATAATGAAACCAACTAAGGGGTGTTTGGAAGAGATATTTGGAGACATTATTTTTGAGTTGGGAAAAAGTTATTTTGAAAAATGTGTTTGAGAGAAAAAACTGTTTGGAGTGAAAAAATAAAATATTTTAAAAATTTTTTTAGAAAAAAAATCAATATGGATATTATTTCATTTCTCTTGAAATTCTATGTAATTTAAAAAAAATTATATCATTTAGACTTGTATATACAAAATTATGAACTTTTAAAGTTTGAAGTTTATTGTAACGTTTTAGAGATATAAATAATAAAAAATGGTAAAATTTTGAGAAAAAGTTGATTTTGAACCAAAACTTCAATCAAACACCCCCTAAGTAAAGAAATACAAAAATGATAAAAGGGTCCATGAATCCCCTTAGCTCCGTGCCAACAAGAGTGGGCCCTTCCGTATTTTTACGGAGCTAGGGGCTGCTAGGCTCTGTATGAGATAGTCATACGAATATCTTCAAGATTCTTGCATTTTTTTTTAATGTACTTTTTCTAGTCTTATTAAGGGGGAGTTTGGGGGAGGTTTTGGAGATGTGATTTTGGGGTTTGGAAAAAAGTTGGTTTTGGAGAATATGTTTGGGAGAAAAAACTGTTTAGGGTGAAAAATTAAAAATTTTAAATATTTTTTTAGAAAAAAAATATCAATATGGATCTTGTTTTGTTCCTCTCGAAATTCTATGCAATTTAAAAAAAATCATCTCATTTGGACTTGTATATAAAAAGTTATGAATTTTTAAAGTTTGGAGTTTCCTGTAGCGTTTTGGATATATAAATAGTAAAAAGTAAGAAAGTTTTGGAAAAAAATGAAAAATTGGGGGCTAGAGACAGCCCCCAAACAACCCCTAAATTATTCTATGTTTGAATATATAAGATAATTTTAGATACTAGGATACGAAAAATTGTCTTATTAACGAAGGACAATTTTGTTCAATTATCACAATTTTTTTAGTTAAAAAATTAATATCATTCGATTTCAAAAAAAAAAAAAACTCAAATGTGATTACAAACATAATTTATTAATAATTTTTCATATAACTCTATCACAAGACACCCCGATGCCTCTAATTATTAGCTTTACTCGATAGAACTCATCTGCGGGCTCCAGCTATCCTGAGAGAAACTTCGGAAGGAACTAGCTACTAGACGGTTCGATTAGTCTTTCATCCTTATACCCAAGTCAGATGAACGATTTGCACGTCAGTATCGCTACGGGCCTCCACCAGAGTTTCCTCTGGCTTCGTCCAGCTCAGGCATAGTTCACCATCTTTCGGGTCCCGACAGGCATGCTCTCACTCGAATCCTTCTCAGAAGATCAGAGTTGGAGTCATACATTTTCAATATATAAAAAAAAAAAAGTCCTACTGATTAGGATTTCTTTTTCTACAACAAATAAATAAAACTACTAAAGGAAAGGGTAGTAAAGGGATTGAAGAAAATATGACACGTCTCCTGGTTGCCGTTACAAGAGTAAATTAACGCAAATCATAGATCACTGACCACTTTGGATACTTTTCAAAACCTTCTTCCCATTTTCCCCCATCTGGATTTGCTTGTGTCTCAAAAGAGGAAATGGGTGCAGTCGTATAGATTTTTTTAATCTTTTGATACTATCATAATTAAAAAAAAAAAAAAAAGATATACTTTTCAATTAGAGATGGATTTTTGGAATCTTTTGTGCCTATAAAACAAAATCAAATTAATACATACAATCTTTTGCAAACAAAGATATACTATCACAATTTTAATCTATAATTTGATTAAAATTATGATAGTCGTATAGATTTTTTTAATTTTTTTAATCTTTTGATACTATCATGATTTGAAAAAAAAAAAAAAAAGATATACTTTTCAATTAGAGATGGATTTTTGGAATCTTTTGTGCCTATAAAACGAAATCAAATTAATACATACAATCCTTTGCAAACACAACTACTTTAGCAACAAATTTATTCCACGATCCCATTGAACTAAAAAAACACTTCATTTCCTTTTATATTAAAAAAAAGGCCAAAAAAATAAAAAGAGATATAAGATATCTGTGTTTGTATGTTAAAAGTAAAGTATTATTAAAACTATTTACTTGAGATTGTTGAAAAAAAAAAAACAAATTTTTAATAGACATACAAACTTATTATGGAAAAAGAAAAAAGAAACAAGCTCGTATACACAGGATTCGGGAGCAACCAAAGAGGGGAGAGCAATTTTAGTCATTAAACAAATTAGAAAGGGTATTATGGTAATTCAATACTGGGAATGGAACGACCCATTAGCCAATGAGTAATAAACGTCGTTTTCCCAATCACGGCACATTACAAAATTCTCCCTTTTTTTTTTCTTTTTTCTTTTTTTTCTAGACTACAGTGGATATAAAAGTCCGCTCATTAAAAGAAAAAAATAAAAAAAAAATTTCCGTCAACCGCCATAGAAGCTAAGGGAGCGTTTGATAAACGCATTGTATTTTGATTGTATTTGAATGAAATTTGTTTTTTAAATATTGTATTTGGTTGAAAAGTATTTGTTTTGTATTTAAATGAACGTTTGTTTGGATAAAAAGTATTTTGGAATTGAGAAGTTGATGTGATTGGTAAAAGTAGAGATAAATAGTGAAATTGAAAAGTTGATGTGATTGTTTTAAAAATATTTTAAATAGTAATTATTTTCGTAATACTGTTGTAAAATTTGTATTTGACGTAAAATTATATTGTATTTGAGTAAAATTAAAATTGAATATTTTCTCCGAACGGCCTATAACTTTAAGTTGGTCAGCGCACGCCCAACTTGGTAGTGTGGTCCCCTTCGTAGGGAAGCAGTCCCACTTTTCCAGTTCCTAGAGACGGGTTTGTCATTTTTTTTTTGGGGTTCGATTTCAATTTCTGTTTTTTCAGTTTTTGGTCAAGTACATCAGTTGCAATCACAACGCCACTACAGTAGAAAAGAAAATTAAATTACCTGCAAAAGTTTTTAAAAATATATTAAAATTATATTGCTTTTGTTCTTGGTAGTGACGGTTTGAAAAGAGGCAAGAACTAATGGAATCAAATATAAATAAATATGTTTTTGGCTTGGAAGTTCGTAATTCCGTATAATCCGGTGAAATCCTACCAATTTTTATACTTCATTGCTTTTTTTTTTTTTGTTTTTTCTGATATACTTTATTCCATTGGAAGTTTGCTAGTGACTTGTATTTTTTTTTTTAATTTTTGCTCCGTACAAAGGGGGAGCATGGTAAGAAATAGAAAGTATGAAAAATATGATTGATGGGGAAAATAAAAAACAGTCCTTTATACGGTTAGTTGGTAAGAGTACAAGAGAGTTAATTGAATTGATAATAATTATTAAGATTAAATTTCGTATTTCATTTCTTATTTTATATATAGTAATTTAAAATCTATCAACTAATCATAATAATTTATCAACAAGTCAGATCGATTATTTGAGCAATTGATTCTATGAGTCGATTCTACAAATCAATGATCGACTTTCCTTTATAGGTCACCAAAGAATATTATCGAGATATCTTTTATTTGACAAATTAACAATTAGATCATCTGAATTAAGAATGAGATCAATCACATCAATCCAAAGAAGGCAGTTTTGGAAATGTTCCTTGGGCAATCCGATAATAGAATCACACCCAAAATGGAAAGTCAATGTTCAACAATAATATACATGTTGTATTACTTGCAATCAAGTAATCAAGACATAAGATCAACAAACAAATTAAGGTTATTATAAGGGAAAGTCTATGTAGCAAAAATAGGAAAATATCTCTATGATAAAAACCCAAATCACAAATATGATTAGGAAACAAGTAAAATTTCATCAACCATGAATAGAAGACCCTTTACACACAAGGGACATGGCACTCATCCACACATAAGCACACATAGAGATGTAAATGCACGCATAGTCATCTTTAAGCATACATATCCCTCTTGTATTCACATTTCATTATTTCATATTTCCTATGTTTCTTTACTTCCTCTTCACGATCTTATTGTAACACATTCTTTAAATAGTGGATGATTCCTAATAATCATTGCAAAGGAAGAGCTCTCATTAACAAGTAAATCTCATAAATTTTATGTCCCTTTTATTTACTTATTTTACTATTTTTTTATCTTTTTTTCATTCTCCTAGCTTATCAATCCGTCAATCAATCGATTCAACTCAATGACTCCTAAACTCAGTCATTGGTCCTTTTGATCAATTGACCATACAATTCACCCTCTATAGTTTGGCACCCACCGTAGGGCTTATGGCTGAAATTGTGGACATTAACAACCCGACGACAACTGCCACAATGAACGAGAAAGACATGCCAACCAATGGAATGACTCCTTTAGTGAAATCAAGCCAACAGACAAATGACCAAACATTAGCCTTCCTATTGCAATGATAGCAAGCTAGCGACAAGCAAATTGCATAACTCATAGCCGAAATGAAGAACTGTAGAGGCACATGGAAGCAAGCGATATATTCACTATTTCTTAGGGGTGTTCATAGCGACTCATGAGAAATCCAACTCGGCCTCTCATGATGCTCACTTTACCCTCCACAAGTGAATTACAGTCGACTACGGCTTACACATAATACAATCCACTACATCCCATGGTGTCATTAGCATCTTTAATGAACCTATTTACATCCACTACAATGGGTACAATCCCACTCTGATCCACTCCCCACGAGTCAATAGCGGCCATGCTGACGACAGTGATTAATGTGTAGTCAACAACTCTTCAATTGACCATCAATTCTTTTCGCATAACACAACCATCACTATTGCGGGAATCCCACCAATTTTAGCCTTTGATTTGTAAAAGGCCATTAGCAATGCGGTTGCCAAAAGCATTGAAGGAGTAGAAAGGAAGCTTTTACAAATGCTAGGCCACCCAGCAACCTATGAGGACTTGCTAAATTAAATCAACTAATCCCTATTCAAGCAAGTGATCAAGGAAATGGCACTCCTGGTGAAGTTTCACACTCCAACTTTCCCCAAGTTTGACAGATCGACCGATCCTCATGAACACATATGCCAATACTAACAAGTCATGATCAAGACAACTCTTCCTCAAGAGTCAAGGGACGCAATCCTGTGTAAGCTACTCCTATAGAGCCTTAAAGGCTCGGCACTTAAATGGTTTTGTCAACTTGAACCAACCATTATCAGCTCCTTTAAGGAGATGACTAAGACTTTCCTTGAGAATTACCGGTAAACATATACATAGGAATGACTCCCAAAGAGCTTTATACGATTGTGCAACAACCGAGCAATTTGCTAAAGGCATACATCAAGCGGTTTAGCAAAGCGGTAGTTAAGATCTCAAATTGCCACAATACAATTGCTTTATTTGTTCTCAAGAAAGGACTCTTATTGGGTTCTCACTTCTTGAGTGATATAGGTAGCCGATGGCCAAGAACCATAGTCGAAGAATGAAATATACTATCGTAAAGTGATATTAATTTTGATGTTACATGTTATATTTAATGATAGTAAGATTCATATTTCATCACATGTAACATCAAAATTAACATTTTATTACATTAACTTATTAATATATAGTAATATTTTCTGTTGATATTTATGTAAAAGATCCAAACTATTACACACGAAACATAAAATTATATAATGTTATATATAAATTAATTAGTTTAAATATATAATGTACCAACTAATAGTTACATGGGTGAAAAAAAAAGGTTACGTATGTTGATAACAGAATGGTTGTCCGATAGAAAACTCAATCATAAATACATATGCTATATAAACAGATAAAACTTTTGGGGATATTCATTTATGAAAAGGAAATTTTGGAAAGTAGGCTTAAGGCTGGTCTAGAGCACCAGTGGTGGAGTTGGAGGATTTTACTAGGTATAAGTGAACGTTTGCACATATGTTTTTGTTGAAACGTAAATAGAAAAATTAACTGTAATGTTTAAATAGCGTAAAAATTTAAATAAAAATTATCTTATTTCAACTTAAAATAAAAAAATTATGAACCGTTAAAGTTTAAGGTTTTTTAAGAATAAAAAAGAGAAGAAAAGATATATTTAAAATTGAGTTGAAAAAATAAGTAATTAAAAAAAAAAGTTCCAAAAGGACCATTTATTCAATGGGAATTTCTCCTTTCTTTTAATTATTTATTTTTGCTCAGGAGTTTGATTGATTTCTTCGTAATGGGTAATGTGAATCCGGTGATTAATTGTAGATTTTATGGGAGTAATTAGGTCCACGAACATAATATGAGAGAAATTTATAACATTATGACGTAGCGGAGAGGAAAAGCTAAGCCAAATCCATGACTAAACGAGCTCAAACCTCTAAAGAGGGGCACCTTTATAACGATTCAAAACAATTTTCAGAAATTTCATATGAAAAGCTCCTCCTCTTGCATTTAAGCCTAAACGCTGCGTTTCATGACTATTAGCAGCTGAATTACAAAAGGCCAAAACAACTGGCAAATTCTCCAAACAAACGACAACCCCAAATAGCAAAACAAAAAAAAAAGGACAAAATCTAAGGTCCAATAACTCTAAAACTTAATCAAACGACATGCTAAAAAGTTTTCCTATTTTTCTTCTTATTTTCCTCCTACATCACTTTATATCTATCTCCTTTCAATATATCTTTAGATTAAAGATGTTTAACTTCAGAAATTGATTAAAAATTTTATTTATTTTTCGTAAAAAAAAAACCAAAAAATAGTTGAAATATTTTGATTTAAAACGGTGAACCAAACAAATCATAAAAAATGATAACAATAACAAATACTATTTGTAACAGCTTCATCTTGAAAAACCATGGACTTTTTCCATGGAAGATCCAGCAAAATGGATATAAATCCGTCAACCTTTTTTTTTGTTTTTTTGTTTTTTTTCCCCCCACGAGATACCAAATACCATGGCTCTTGCAGGTGAACTGACCGACAACAAGGGTGCCTTATAAAGATATATTTTATTTTATTTTATTTTTTTCATTATAATCACTTTTTACTATTTATATTTTTAAAACTTTATATTAAACTCAAATTTTAAAAATCTATAACTTTGCGTATATATAATTTTTATTTAGAAATTATATAGAATTTCAAATAGAGTGAACAAGATTCACATTAATAATTTTTTTTTAAAAAATTTCTAAGATTTTATTTTTATTTTTCACTCTAAACAGTTTATCTTTTTTTTCAAATATATTTTTCAAAACTCATTTTTTTTTCCAACCTCCAAAACATATATCAAGAACCTCTCCTAAACAGATCCTAATTTAAATTTAAGTACAAAGTGGCCAATAAGACCTTCTCCAAACTCAAGTTGTTAAATAAAATTTCTCAAATAAACTATGGTTGTTAAAATGTTGTGACTACACTTTTGAACATTTAAACTATAACCACCCGTTTTAGTGGTGTCAACACTTTGATCTTTCCATATCCTTATTTAATGTAAAGAACATAAAAAGGCACTTGAACAACCATTTCACCACTGACTCCGCTTATGGGCTTCTCATTCATTTGAACATATGCACTTTTCTGTATCATAATTAATAAACCACTTGATTGTCAATATATATATATATACGTGTGTGTGTAACCTATATATATATATATGTATGTATGTAAGCATGCACCCTAGTGAGTTAATGTAGGTCTCTTCATCTCCTCTTGGGATACATTCAGGTTCAATATTCTATGTTTTCATTTTAGAACTCATTCTTGATTAAGGGATTGTATGAAATTTTGTGTATAAAAACTGAACACATTTTTTGAGTATTGGATTTAATCATTTTCATCTTCATTTTCATTTTAGTAATGAATTTTAAAATTTATAAAATGACAACAAAAATAAAGGCGCCGGATAATACTAATAATACATTTTTATTCAACAAAAAACGAAAAGCATGCAAACAACATAATTTTTTAAAATCTTCATAAGATTAGGAGCACAAACAAGTTCAAAAGGCACACATATGTATTATAGTTGAACCACCAAATCACTACACTTTGATCTTCTTCTTCTTCTTCTTCTTCTTCTTTTTTTTTTCTTTTTGGTTTGTGGCATGAGTGGGCACATGATGGGTCATAAGTGGACAGAACCCACATTCCTTTTGCAACCTTTTTACGTATTTTATAAAAAAGAAACAAAAAAAAAAAAGGGATAAAATAAATATAATGCCCAACTCCATTAGTGATTGACTTTTTTGCTAATGCGTTAGTGATTGACTTGCTAAAGTAAAATTAATAACTAAAAAAGTACAAAGACAAAAGGATGCATTAACCAGTTTAATTATAAACTCTCTTGGCTTATATTCAAAATTGAATCTTTATTATCTCGATCACCTTCATAAAAGGTGGCAATTATTTATAAAAATGCGAAAATATTGCCGAATGTAATTAATAAAAACAAAACCTTTATTGACTCCCTTCTTTAATTATGTGCCCACTATCTTAAAATTCTTCCTCTTTAATTCAATTTTAAAGGCAAATAAAAAGAGGCACAAACCTAGGAGTTACTAAGAAGAGCACAAATCTTTATTCCTGTCACCTTCAAGGAGCATTACTGTAGTTTTCCCAACTCTTTAAAAATAAATAACAGATAAATAAAAAGAAGGGAGAGAGAGGGGGGTGGGGGGTGGTGGGGGTGTTGTGTGGGGCGGGTGGGTCCTAAATAGAATAAAAAAAAAAAAACTTAAAAATGGAATAGAAAATTGAGGAAACGATCACTGAAATAAATTTGTGTATGTTGTTTGCCCCTAATGCTTATTTATATTGTCGACCATCCCTGCTTAACTAATTAAATATAAACAAACTGAAATTATTATAATTGAGGTAACAGTTACAAGATATGCCTTTTTTTCACGATCAATTCTACAAATTATCAAAAAAGTAAATAATAGGTTACAAAACATATAAATTAGATAATATATTTATAAATAAATAAATATCAAATTAAGTGTACCCAATTAAAAATCCAAAAATACCCCTATTCTCTCTCCCTCTCTCCCCTCAAACTCGACAGACATACCGTTCAAAACGATCTCTCTGAATGGCTCTTTGACGAAGACGCAACTCGTCTAACTCATCACTATCGAAGCTACAAGGCTACAAGATCTCCATTGTTGCTCAGTCATCGCCATTGCAGAGACCTCACAAGGGAAAGGAGAAGGTTGGGAGAGAGAGAGAGAGAGAGAGAGAGAGAGAGCAAGTGCTTGAGAAGAAAGAAAGAAAAATGAATTGAGGGTAAAAATGTAAAAAAAAAAAAGAACAATAAGGTGTTTTTACACAGTGCCTTGGGCCAAATGGCCCATAGCCCTCTGATAATCTCTCTTTCTAGACTCGAATTGTAAGGTAGTGGTCCCTTCTGGACCCAGAGACTTGGCCCAAATATACAATCCGTACCACGATTTGGGCCATTTAAAAATTTTGGACTGGTTCAATTAAAGTATGGGCCAACTACACCAGAAGAGGGTGACTTTGTAGGTTACCAGGCTGCAGTCAGATGATCGGGCGCCAATGACGCGAGGATGGATGCAGAGCGGTGGCGGTGTGGGTAGAGGAGAAGAGCAAGAGAAAGAAACCAGGGAGAACGGAGAGAGGGAAAAAACACCTTATTGTTTTTTTTTTTTCCCCCTATAGTGTGATTAGGGAAGCCGGTGCGGAAACCCTAATTTCATTGATGGACTTCAATTCCATCACCAATTTGGGTCCAACATTGATGGACTAGGACCCAGATTTTAGAGGTAATATAGATTTGGGAAATTAAAGCCAATACCATTTTTACAAAAAAAATAATTGATGCAAATAATAAGATTTTAAAATATTTGAAGTAAATAGTAAGATAAATAACATATTTACAAAATGTAATAAATCAATTAAATAGTAAATTTGTTTTTCTAATGCTATTTCCTTTAAACATTTCAAAAACTTATTATTTACTTTAATTATTTTATGAAAATCGCTATTTATTTCTCTTTCGCCTTAGATGTGTGGATAAGGAAATCAACTTTTTTTGAAAGAAATGATGAAAAATGATAAAAATCATTAAGCACCTTTTTAAAAATAATAGCCTAATTTTATCACCAAAAGAGGACACGCTTGCATTTCTTTTCCAAGATTAAATTGTGAAAACTAAAAGTAGCTTAGGTATATCTAACTGATTCCCTTTTATGGATTGAAATTTTGTATCTAATTTTGATATCTTAAATGATATTTAATCAAATATATTATACATATAATGTAATATAATTAAATCTTAAGGTATAAAAAATCAATTATAAAAATTTTAAAATTTTAAAATAGATATTATATACTAAACATATTTTGAGACGGAGATTTGAGTCTCCCTTGGAGGGACCATTGAGAGAGGGAGAATTTGACATGTACGGACATCAGATAAAAAGGCTCAAAAGCAAGCAAATTGCTTTGGAATAGTATATGTCACCAATAAAGTGGTATGGCCAGTATTTTCACAGCTGAAAGTACGTACGAGGTGTGACACTTCCACCAAAATTGATTAATGGGATTATATATAATCAGATGTAGTTATGTATATGCATACGTACATATGGACCATTTATGTACGCCAAAAATAATACAATTATTTCAAACGGTGGAGACTGGAGACTATAGACAAACATGTGAATAGGAAAGGTGGTGAAGATGAAATGAAGTGGTCCTTCCAAATCCCAATAATTTCCCTAATAAGTTCAAACTCACATTTGGCTCATCAAATGAGTACAAACTCATTCATTGTCGAATGAAGTCCTTCCCTTTTCTATTTTTTTGCAATTACTTTGGATTCTTCTCTATAAACTTAAAAAATATAACATAGCATTTCATATTTAACATAGCGTTGGTGTTACAAGGGCTAATGCCAAGGACCATACTGTTGGCGTGGATGAAATTGGAAGGGTGAAACACTGAGAAATTAAGTGATAAGATTTTTACACTCTTTAAAAGTTGGTATTACATTAAATAAATATTATATTATTTTTTTCATTTAATATATTACGTATAGTAGGAGAGGGACCATATATATATATATATGATAACAATTGAATAACTTCATAACACTAAATATATCTTGGAATTAAAATTCACTTGGGAGGTTATTCTTTATTACCATGTTTATGAAATTTTTCTCTTTCGTGAGTGGGGATTTAATGGCTTATTTTTACTTTCATGTTAGTCCAGGAAAAACTTAAAAACCTTATTCCAAAAACTTAAATGCCGCTCAAGACCGAAAAAAAAAAAAAAAGGTTAAGTACCCTTTGTAATGCTTTGAAACAGTTCAAATTGACAATATGAGTAAGTCTATAGCATATTCAAACCTTTCAATATGCCAATGGCTTCTCATTGATAACAATTCATCCCAATTTACCACTAACTTTACTAATTTTACTAATTGATTGTATATAAATCGACTTTTTATCAAACGAAAAAACTCGGTTATAATCAAAAGATAGAATGAAAAAATTATGCAAAATTAGAAGGTAAAGAAAAATGATTAGTTGCAACCATTAATTATTCCTTGAAAGAAAATTAAAAAAAAAATAAAGAGATTATTTGCGACTGTAGAGACAATATTTTGCAGGCATGATATTGAGAGAACACACCAAACAAACTTCCGTGGCGCAAAATGGGTTGGTGAATGGAGTTCTTACTAGCTGGTCGGCCATGACTTTTTTTTTTTTTAATGAAGAGACGATGGTGACCTTATGGCCGAAGATAAACCGTGAGAATTATTTCCCAACCAGACTAAGGTGAAAGTACCAAAAACCATCCTTCCAATTCATGTTTGAGAAAGAGACCTGCAGTGTTATGGTTGTGTAATATTTGAACGTTTGTACGGTGATTGTTATATATTTTCTTTTTTTCTTTTACATGGTATCAGTATAATTTTCAAAATATGAGTTATTGAGTCTCAATTTTGCACTTGAATGAGGTTTTTCCCCTTTTTTTTCTCTCTCTTCTACTTTTGAAATCATTTTGTGATTTCTATCTCTCTCTAAACTTCCGTTTAAATAAAATGTCTACTTTTGATAAATAGAAAATTTTACTTTTTAAATGAAAAAATTTTATTTAAAAATAAAAAGTTATTTAGATGAATAAAAAATTTATAATTTTTTCTATATTTTTTTTATCAATGACATCACATTTTCTTTTTTTTTTATCTATTTTTTTCAATTATATTATATATTCTTTCTTTTTTTTTTTTAAACCAATAACACAAACATACATTACAGTTATAAAAAGAAAATATTATGTTATATTTTATTGTATTATATAAAATAAATTCGTTTTCAATTGGGCCATCAGATTTTGCAAAGAATCGACCTTTAACTAAGAGTTCGTGATATATGAAGATTTGTTATTAAAAAGAACCAGATAGAATATTACAAGAGTAGTATTTAGCTCTATGTCATCTTAGTGCAGATTCTACGCAATCATGCAATCAATAGCGTTTGTATTTTGGTTGTAGTCTGAAATCGTGTGATGCATATATTTGGTAGTTGGTTAGTTCAAGATGGTGGGAGATTTTTTTTTTTTTTTTATCAAAAACTTTCTGGGTATTCACTGTCACCTATGCAAGTAAAGTATATAACTGAAAATATTCTAATAAAATATCTAAAATATTCTAAGTAGAATATATAAAATATATTATTAGAATATTCGAGTGATGGGTGCAGAAACTGAAACTAGAGAAATCCAGTCGTCCATATCAAAAATTAAAAATTTTCTAGTGTAATATTTTCGATATTCTACTAGAATAATATTATACTAGAATATTTTATGATCGACTACGACCGTTAAAGCCAGAAACATCCAATCATTCATATTAAAAATTGAAAATTTTCTAGTAAAATATGCAATATATTCTAGTAAAATACTCATAATATTCTACAAGAAATAAAATATTCAAAATATTCTAATAGAATATGCAGTATATTAGAATATGTCGATGATAGATGGTTAGAGCCGAAAACATCCGATAATCTATGTTAAAAACTAAAAATATTTTAGTAAAATATCCAAAATATTCAAGTAGAACATTCATTATACTTTACTACTATATTCCAATCACCGGCATTGATAGTCAAAGTCGGAGATATCTGACCATTCATGTTGAAAATTACTTCTTTTTTTTTTTATAGAATATAATAAATATTATAATAGAGCATACTGTATACTCTACTAGAATATTTTAACAATTAATGCCAATGATCGAA
Organism: Antiaris toxicaria; assembly: GCA_035233585.1. Taxonomy (NCBI): domain Eukaryota; kingdom Viridiplantae; phylum Streptophyta; class Magnoliopsida; order Rosales; family Moraceae; genus Antiaris; species Antiaris toxicaria. The sequence goes on from CP141161.1 coordinate 14,160,034, forward strand.
GCTAGAGACATTTGATTATCTATATTGTAAAATTGAAAATATTTTAATAGAATATTTAAAATATTCTAATAGAGTATGCAGCATACTCTACTAGAATATTCTAACTATCCATATTGAAAGTTGAAAATATTTTAGTAGAATACTCAAAATATTCTATTATAATATTCCGATGACTTGCACCACAGGGCTATTCATCATTCGGTGACCGACGAATTTCGTTAGTTCGATCACCAATCGCAGCCAATGGGTTTTGAAAAACCAAAACCAAGCACCATCGGACGAAAATAAGAAACCAGCCGATCACTACTCGATTTTCATGATTAATTTTGATTAGTGCAAATTAGTTTCGACAATATCAAGTAGGAGAGCTTCGACTTTGGGGAACTTGGGTGACTATGAAAAAGAAAATGGCCTTGTAGAAGAGACCAACAAAGCTTGGCTGCTGGCTTCACTTGTAGAATAACGTCGACGATGGCTATTGAAGTTTGAAAGAAAGAAGAAAAAGGAAAATGAGAGGAGGCTGCACTTGTAATGTGTATTGGTTAGGGCTTTAAAAAATTTTAAGTGGAACGATGTCGTTCCATAGGTGTGCTCAAAAAGAAAAAATAGGCTGGATTCCGGAAATATGAGAATTGGGTTTCATGTGGTTAATGGGCTCTAGTGGATTTAGGGTTTTGCTTCTTTCAATTCCAATATTAACCCGCTGAAAGTGGGGGGAGAAATAAGGAGCTAGGTGGCCAACATAGAAAAAGACATGTAGGAGAAGAAGAAGAAACGAAGAAGAATAATAATAAATGCCAGAAAAAAAGAAGAAGAAAGGTAGTAAGAACTCCATCGGTTTAATTATTACTCGAACCTAGACCTTTGAAACCACAAACCGCCAATGCCCTTTTAATCTTAGGGCGGTTAACCACCTGCACTAATCGGTGCTGACATGTCATGAACTCATTGGTTGGTTTTATATGTTTAGCCCTAGCAACTAATGTCAGAGACATTCGACCTTTTATGTTGAAAACACAAAATTTTATAATAAAATATCCATGATAGATAATTTGATGTCTTATTTAATTTTTTTTATTAATAAAAGTATTTTGGGTAAAACATATTATATTGACCATTAACTAATATCTTTTGATCTTTGAATACTACCTTTAGATGGAAAAAAAAAAAAAAAAGTATCTAAATACCATGTCAAAAATGTAAAAAAGGTATCAATATAATGGCATTTGTGTCCTCTCATCATATTTTTTCCGGGCCTAAAACACGGTACATGTTGCAGAACACTTGCCACAGCAGAAAACAAGATCCTTTTTGTGGACCCAAAACTCAAACACGGAAGGAAGCAAAGTGTGTTTTGGGCTTTACTTACATGTTTGTGTTCTATATACAGTGGGAGAAAAAAGTAACCAAATTTTACAAAATAATTAAAATAAATAACATATTTATAAAATACTTATGATAAATAATAAATTTATTTGATAAATAAAAAATTTATAAGTAAATATAGAATTATCAAATAAATAAATAATTTATAAATAAATGACATATAAATAATATATAAATTAATATTTACTTGTAATTCTGACGTAAATATCATATTTGTGAAATATAAATAAATTGATTACATGATAAATTTATCTTATATAAAAATTTACTTGATATATCTGTTAATTATCATAATTAATTTTTTTAAAATTAATTAATTTAAATTTTTCGTTTTATTTTAAAACGTCGTGTAAAATGCATGGATATTTTTTTATATTAAAAAAAAAGGAACAATGAAAAAGATCAGCATCAGAAATATGCGGGCCCCAATGTTGTGTTTTGTAGCCGAGACTTGATTACAACGACGACAACGTCAGCGGGAATTTTGAAAACCGTACCCACCGTTTTTCTTTTATCTTTTTTACTATAATTTAATAATGTCCAGAAAAATAAAAATTAATAATCAGATAAACGGCTACAAAGCGGGCCACGCTCCGCCGCTGTTTATTTGACACGCGTAAGACCAGAATCGAATGCGACTGGTCGTCTTTTCTGACGTGACTGTCATGAAAAAAAAATGAATATACATAATAATACATATACTCATATACATATATATATGTGTGTATGTGTGTGAGTGCTTAGCCCTCGTTGGTTGATGTGTCGCCGAACAGACCTTTGTCTACGTGTAGCTGACGCATTGGCAAACTCTTTTAATTATTTTGTTTTGGAAATGGTTTTTTTTTTTTAAGCTTTTAGTAATGTTGTTGAGAGGTTTATTTTTTAAAAATAAAAATTTTTTAGATTTAAAACATAAAAGATTATTTAGATTTTTTATAAAAGTTAAAATTTTTTTAAATAAATAAAAGAATTAAAAAAAGGTTTTTTTTATTTTTTAAAAGTGAAAAATTTTAGACGTTTAAATATAAAAATTTAAAAAAATTTATGTTTTTAAGATGAAAAATTTTTATTTTTAAAAAATAAACTCTCAAATAAATATAATATTAATTGGACCTCTTTTTTTTTTTTTTAATATTACTGTGGCTAATTATACAGATTGTCATGATTTGGGGGTTTAGTAAGACAAGATTAGAGTTGTGTCTTGAATTCTGTCACGTGTCAGTGCAAGTCTGACTCGTGTGATTGTTCACGAGACCCACCGTCCTTAATTGTAAATTAGTAATACCTGAGTTAATTAATCTACTTTTATCCTTTCTAATCCCCGTTTCTTTTCATTTGAAAAAGTTGTTTACCCTACAATTTGACGCGTTTATCATTTCAATAATGTTCCAGCTACGATATTGTATATTTTTAAGCTAATTAGAAATACACTAGTTTGAATTAAACAAATTAAGCTGTTAACAAAAGAGATTCTATGACAAGACTTCGTACTTTATTAGACTAATTTGATAATGTTTGGATTTATAAATCGGAGTAATTTTACATAATACATTCTAAATTTTTTAATATAAATGTTTATAAATTAGATTATTGAATAGTTAATTTGATAATTAAAACTCTAATTTTTACTAATATGAAAAGAGACAGCTCCTATTATATAAACTCTCTGAGTGCAAGTGTGAAAAATTTCAACAAATTTATGGGGAGTTTGAGAGAGGTTTTGGAGATTTTTTTTTTTGAGTTGGAAAAAAGTTGTTTTGTAAAAATGTGTTTAAAGGAAAAATTGTTTTGAATGAAAAAATATAAAATTTTAAAATTTTTTTTAGAAAAAAAATATCAATATGGATATTGTTTTATTCTTCTCGAAATTCTATGTAATTTAAAAAAAAATCATCTCATTTGAACTTGTATACACAAAATTATGAACTTTTAAAATTTGTAGTTTACTGTAGAGTTTTGAAAGTATAAATAGTAAAAAATGATTGAGTGTTAGAAAAAAATTGATTTTGAAATATCAAAACCTAACCTTCAAACGGAGACTTAGCTAGTGTTTGGGACACAAATTTTTTTAGCATTGCATTTAAATGCAATGCAATTTTCCCCCAAATACAAAAACATTTCATTCAAATACCAATCACATCACATTTTAAATCAAACACAATCACTATTTATTATTTCACTTTTTCTATTACTTTTATTAATTACATCATATATTCTCTCTCCCTCTTTTTTTTCTCTCTACTTTTACCCATCACATCACATATTTATTATTAAAATACAATTCAAATACTTTTCCCCCAAATACACATTGCATTCAAATGCAATGCTAATGCTTTTCCTCTAAATACAAATTGCATTCAATACATTGCATTCAAATGTAATACAAATACAGTGCGTTCACCAAACGAACTATTAGTTTCGTATTGTATTCCTCGTAATTCTTTTCCGTCATTTTCATGAGACGATTTTTTTTTATAATTATATTATTTTTACAGTTTACGAAGCCACATTTGTCCTTGCAATTTGTTGGATTTTTATATTGTTGGCTTCTACCAAATATTCTTCCTATGACATGCGTCTGATTAATACAACAAAACTTCATTGTAAAAAAACTATTATCGAATCTTGATAAACTAGTTTGGGATGTGAAAATTACTAGCCTCCAAAGGCTTCCTGAACAACTAGAACATCCTTATGTAAACTTTGATTTTTGAAAGTGGTCCTCCATAAATGAAGACTAATGTCTAAAGGTCTAAAATAACAATGAAGAAGAATCAGCATGATGGGCCTTGGGATTTTCATGGTTGGACTTGGACCACACTAATTGTGGACCCCAATGTCTAAAGAAAACAAAAATAAAAAAAAAAGAAGAAGAAGAAGATTATTGTTGTAATAATAATGCACCATACTGTGGAGGTCAGGAACGCCAGAAAAACAACAATCAACAACTTGGGTTGCATTTTCCGTGTTTTCTTGTCATTTTCTTACGGATGACTTGATTAATAAATTGTCCACAGACAAGCACCACAAAACCCACTTTTGTGTTTCGTTTTCTTTCCTCACTCAACCAAACATGACTCAAAAGTGGAGAGGAAAAAAGCCTATTTGTTGATGATTAAAATGGCTTCAATGCTTAAGTTGTTTTCATGAGCCACTTGTTGAATTTAGTAGCCTTTCTAGTTATGAATTTTCGCTTTCTTCTTTTCATCTCTTTCTTTGGTTTCTCTTTGAAAGGTTTATAGTCCCTAAATTTACGAATTTATTTAATTTTATATTGACTTTTTTTGGTTTATTTTGCATTTTAAGACTCCGTTTACTAAATACATTGCGTTTGAATGCAATGTATTAAAAGCAATCTGTATTTGAAGGAAAAGTATTAACATTATATTTGAATGGAATGTGTGTTTGGATGAAAAACATTTGAATTATATTTTAATAATGGATATATAATGTGATGAATAAATGTAGAGAGAAAAAAAGGAGAGAGAAAAAGAATATGTGATATGATTAGTAAAAATAATAGAAAAAGTAAAATAATAAATAATGATTGTATTTGACTTAGTATATGATATAATTGACATTTGAATATAATATTTTTGTATTTGAAAAAAAAATTACATTGTATTAAAATATAATATTATAAACAAACAGGGGTTAAATTTGAAATATGAGTATATTGAAAATAAAAACTTGAAAGCTTTAGGAAAAATTTGTAATTTTTTTTTAGGACTAATATACAATGGAGTTATATTTCAGGAAAAAAAAAAAAATACAATGGAGTCCCACCAATAATGGATGCCTGCTAATGGGAAGAAAATCCATTTTCGACTTCACATTTTTAGATGTTGTTTGACGGATGGGTTAAGATTGAAAAGTTGGATCTTTTTTTCCAAATTAAGTTGTGAATTTAAATAGGATTTTGTTATTTACTCCATTTAGTTTCATAAAAATGCTATTTATTATTATTTCCGAAGGAAATTTTGGGTTGGGAATCTAACCCCAAACAGGATTGGATGAGTTTGTACGCATTTGGCAAACACCATTATTAGAGTTCCAGCTAATTAAGGTTTCATCATTAAATTTTAGACCGTGTTTGATTAGGAGAAATAAATGCATATAATTGAACTGAGAAAAATAGAGAGAAAAGAAGTGCATGTAACTTAATTGAGAAAAAAAGAAAGAAATGATATTACCTTTATATTTTCATAAATGTAATCCCTGTTCCAACTCCTCTACTATAAGAAATATATTTTTTCAAGGATTTTTTTAAAGGCAAATTCATTCATTCATTCATTTAGTGATGAATCCAACATATGCTATGAATACGAGTAATATCTTTGCAATATAAAGGCCAAACCTTCAAATGAGATCAAATCTATTAGTACAAACTGACGATGTTTAAAGGACGGATGAATGTTATATCGACAAACCTATATTGAGCACTTGCATGGCCTTTTTTGAAACCACAACTCTTTTTAAAATCATTTGTAATTGATAAAAATTGATCAATTGAGAGTATGAATTTTGTAGAACAAAAGTCATCACAAACCTCTGCATTAAAGCAATTCAAACAGAACTAAAACAACGTTTAACACACCATCAAAACACACAAAAAACGATGATAAATTCAAAGAACATACTAATGAAAGATCGAGTAAAGAAATCACCACTCTTATTACAAATAAAATAATGATAACAAAATTATAGAACTAAACAAAGCTTAAAGATGCTACCAACAACCTCCCAACACGACAGCGTCCCTTGTAGGAAAAAATGGGTACGGATAACAAAACGTCAGCGAACTAAGCAATGGCACCTAAAATTTGTAGATCGAAAGTAGGCAACACTCTAGGTGGATTTTTGAGGCTAGTTGGCCAATGATGCACCAACTACTGGTCTCTACCACTACTCCTGAACATTAGTTTTTAAAAAGAAAAGAAAAAATCATCCTTTTTTTAATGATTTAAAATCTCTTACATAATTAATTCTCTTGTATTTTAAAAACATTTACAATCGATAAAAACTAATTGATTGAGAGTAGAAATTTTGTAGAACAAAAGTCACCACAAACCTCCATATTGAAGTAACTCAAACAGAACTAAAACAACGTTTAACACACCATTAAAATACACTAAAAACGTTGATAAATTCAAAGAACTTACTAACAGAAGGTTGAGTGAAGAAACTATCATTTTTATTACAAATAAAACAACGACAACAAAATTATAAAACCAAACAAAGCTTAGAAATGCCACCAACAACCTCCCAGCACGATAGTGTCCCTCGCAGGAAAAAATGGGTACAAACAACAAAACATTAGCAAGCCAAGCACTAGCACTCCAAATCTATAGATCGAAAGTAGGCGACACTCTAGGTGGATTTTTAAGGTTAGTTGGCTAATGATACTCCAACTACTAGCCTCTACCACTACTCCTGAACATTAGTTTTTAAAAAGAGAAGAAAAAATTATCTTTTTTTTAATGATTTAAAATCTCTTACATAATTAATTTTCTTATATTTTCTTTATTATCAAACAGTAAAAAAAATACTTAAATTCTTTTACTAATCCCTTCATCCTTTTTTTTTCTTTCTTGTTTTTCTCTCTTATAAAACAAGCATGTGCTTTATGCCGATTAATTTTGTGAATTGGAAGATGATTTGGTTTTGAGTATAGATTTTAGCTCAAGTTTTAAGTGGGAATAAAAAATATATATATTTGAATTCAAGTTGAAATGGTAAAAGAAGAAAATTGTATTTCATATTCAAATTTTTAAGGTAAGTGGAGCCCGTAAAGGGATGTAAGAAATTTCCAACAAAATTTTGGGCTTGTTTAGGGTAATTTTTTTGGAATACTATTTTAATCCAAAACTTATAATTCTACATTTTATTTTCTCTCTTTTTCGTTTTTCAAAAAATTTAAACTTTAATCGTCTATAATTTTCTCATTCTAAATCAAAATGAAATGATAATTATGTTAAAATACTTACAATAATGAGACGAATAAAACATGATCTATTTTACATTTTTGTTTCGAACACATATCAAAATTTTATAGTATTTTTTATATAAAAAAACTTTTCTAAAAGTTCTCCTCCAAAAACACATATTTTTAATTCAACCTCTAAATATCATCTCCAAAAATCCTCCCAAACGAGCCATCAATTTGCATGGTAAATTGCATAAAGGTTTCTCATCCTCATTTGTTACAACCATTTCCCAACATTTCAAATGAGCATTTGAAAGACACCAGTTGAAATGGCACGAAAAATTACGAAATATTGTTATTTAAAACTTTTAACTAGTATTTGAAAAGTTAAGAGGGTGTTTGGTTTTGTTTCCAAAACTGATTTCACGATTCCTTAGGAAATCGATTTCAAAATCGGTGTGAAATTGTGTTTGGTTTGTATTGTTTTTGAAAACAGATTTCAAAACGAATCCAAAATCGCCTTTACTCCCAATGTAAAATTGAAAACGATTAAAAATCGTTTTCTCTGATTTCATTTTTCCCATTTCTCCCATTTCTCTGATTTAATTATTATGATTAATTAAGATTTAATTGATATAGTAATTACTTAAACATTATGGTTATTAATTTTTAATTCATTTTTTAATTAAAAAATTTTATTAATTTTTAATTTTTGGTATTCATAATAAATTTTTTTTAAATCAAACATAAATATGTTTTTATATAATACTTATAAAATGACTGGTTTTCAAAAATATAACCAAACACAGTTTCACTTTTTTGTTTCTTAAAACATACACTCAGAAAATAAAACCAAACACAATTTCAGAAACGTTCTCAGAATTGTTTTCAAAACGATCTCAAATTCAGAGAATTTGAAAACATAACAGATTTCAAAAACAATACCAAACGCTACCTAACTGATTTGATCCTTAAAACACTATTCCAAACTACTATGCCAAATGCATTCTAAATGTTAGGAGGCAACATTTTGATCATTTAGATTTTTTTATAGTATTAAATGTTTTCATTTAAACGTTTGTATTCTAAGGGGCGTTTGGTAAATGTATTGTATTTTGATTATATTTGAATGAAATTTGTTTTTTGAATGTTGTATTTGGTTGAAAAGTATTTGTTTTATATTTGAATGAAATGTATGTTTGGATGAAAAGTATTTTAGACTTGAAAAGTTGATGTGATTAGTAAAAGTAGAGATAAATAGTGGAGTTGAAAAGTTAATGTGATTGTTTTAAAAATGTTTTGAATAGTAATTGTTTTCGTACTCTGTGACAAAATTTGTATTTAAATAAAATTAAAATGATTTTTTTTCTCCAAATGCCCCCTAATATTTTCATTCAAATGTTTATCTCAAATGAAGCATAATTCTTAGTTCCATTAATTGACTTTAAGGTTTGACCAACAAGTATATTCTCAATTTTTAGTTCCTTTAGTTTTATTTTTCTGACCCTTGAAAAAGACTTAGGTTATGGCTGTTTAAATCATTTTTTCAAATAATTACTATTCCATCTAGACGATGCTGTCATATATGTGTATGTGTATTGTTTGTTTTTGTTTTTTAAATCTCAAATTATTTATATAGATGATCCAATTTGAAATTTTTGTCATTTTCTACAAACTTAACCTTAATTTTACTATTCACAGTAATTATAACAGTTTTGTAATTCAAACTTAAAAAATCTATAACTTTATATATATAAGTCTAAATGACATGATTTTTTTTTATTTACATAGAATTCCAAATTGAATGAAATATGTATTGATATTTTTTTTGAAATACATTACAAGTTTTATATTTTTTAATTTTAATAATTCACTAACTGACAAACATTTCCATCTAAACGTTCTTTTCTAAATATTAACATCTAAGGGTCCGTTTGGATGGGGTGTTTGTTTTTGGAAAATGAAAAATTTTTAGATATGAAAAATAAAAAGTTGTTTGGAATTTTTTTTGAAAGTGAAAAGTTGTTTAGGTGGGTGAAAACTTTTTGTTTCTAGAAAGTTCTTTTTTCATTTTTCAAAAATGAAAAATGTTGGATGTTCAGATACAGAATTTTAGGAATGTTCATTTTTCTTGAAATGAAAAATTTTTCATTTTTCAAATTTGAACGTGTCAAACAGACGGAGGGTAAATGTTTATTTAAATGATAATCAAAATATTCTCATCTAAAATGTTTCTATCCAAAATATAGCTCCCCCAAACACTACCCAAGCTCTCATTTGGTGTGTCCACTTGAGTTGGAGTTTGGAGATATTTTAATTTGAATTGAGTTAAGTTTGAAAAATGTGTGGTTGATTGAAAATGAATTGTTTAAAGTTAAAAAGTATAAAAAATTGAAAAGTATTTGGATAAAAAATAACAATATAAATATATTATTTATCTTGTTATTTTATGTAATTTTTTTTAAATTATCTTATTTTGATTTGAAACAAGAAAATTATGAGTTTTTAAAATTTGAGTTATTAAGAAAGATTTAAATGTATTAATAATAAATTTGGTGTACTTTTAGAGGGAAAATAAAAAAAATTTTTGAAAAAAAATTTGATTGGAGTGGACCAACCCTAATATGTTTTATTTTATTTTTTACTACAAATCAAAAAGAATAATAAAAACTATTTGAGAAAGACAAAATCAATTTTAATTATTTTCTTGTGCTCCTGGTGCATCTATTATTGACAATTCTCATCCCATACTGTCTATATAAACAACGGTATTACCAAAAGAATACTCAACAAAATCACGTTTTAATTATTAAAGTGATGATAAAAGATAGCCTCTTACATACTTTTCACTTGAATTTTTTTGAAAAATAATTTAAAAAAAGCAAAGATAAAAATGCAATAGACAATGGTATATTTAGGGTTGATTCAACAGGTATAAATTAATAATGAAAAAAATGTTTAAAATCCTTAAAATATCAAATCTTAATACTATAAAGCACTTATCATATACACGCATATTCAGTTTGTTGAATTCTTTAATACACAAATGATAACTTTTCTTACAATTTAAATTCTTTTCTTGATCTATTATTATTTTAAGAGTTTAGTTAGTAAAAAAAAAAGTATAACCTTTAAGATAGATACATGGGGACAAGTTAGACTAAAGGTATTTGTGAGAAAATAGAAATTGAGAGAAAAGAATATTTAAGCAATAACACGCTTGAAAAGTTACTTCAAAGAGGGGAAAATTAGATAAAGGAAATTTATGAGAAAAATATAAATTAGGGTACCTGTATGAAGAAAAAAAAAATTTAAATAAGGATGCATTTGAGAAATTTATTTTATTAAAAGTAAATTATAGACAAAGTAATTCAATTGGACCTAATATAAGCGAATGTTTGATTAGTCCGAGTTGGAGTTTTGGAGCTATTTTAGTTGGAGTAGAGTCGAGTTTTGAAATTATACATTAATTAAAAGTGAATTGTTTGGAGTTAAAATGTGTAAAAATTTGAAACAAATTTAAAAAATATTAATATAGATTTTATTTTTTTTATCTAAATATTATGTAATTTTAAAAAAATAAAAATCTTATTTTGATTTGAAATAACAAAGTTATGTATTTTTAATATTTGAGTTTTTAAAAGAAAGTTGGATATATAATATATAGTAAAATTAAGTTTACCTTTTAAAGAAAAAGACTAAAAACAATTGTAATTCTACCGCGAACGAACAAAACACCTCCAAAAATTTTGAAGAGAAGAAATAGAAAAGTAAAAAATGAAGGACAAAAGGCGAAAAAGTTAAAATTGATGAAAAAATTTAATCAATAAAGTACGCATTTAAACTGACGAGTACTCTCTTTGTTAATGTAACAATTTGTATTCATAAATATAAATTTCAAGTCAATTATATTAAGTAAACATCATCGTTATTATGGTGAGATGCATAATTAATCGGTAGTATATTGTAAAATGGAAATTTCGAAACTTTGAATCTTTTATTTTAAATTCATAAGACAACTTCATTTGGATCACGTGTTCATTTCGAAAGGGAAAATTTTCTTATCTTAAATAAAAAAGTTTTTTTTTTAGGATAAAATAACATTTAGATATATAAAAATTTTCTTATAAAAAATAAAAAATTGTTTGAAATGAGAAAAATAGTGTTAAAAATAGTGCATTGTAATAAGATTTAAAAAGATTTATTTTCTTTTCTTAAAAAGTCATGTTATATAAAATAAGTTTGAAAATGGGAAGAATAATAAAAATATTAAAAAAACACTTTTTGTAAAAATTTTCTAATTTATAAAATTTGACATGTCGTGTAAATAAGGAGAACATTGCTGTTAATCCACGTTAACACGTGACCAAAGGGGGCAGCAAAAAAAAAAAAAAAAAAAAGCCCACACCATATCATATACACAGTTTACATTAGGTTATCATTTACAAGGCATTGTGACGGTTAAAAAAAAAATAGCGGCAATAAAAATATGTTTTTCTAATTAAATGATACACCTATAAGCATTAATAAGATTTGTAGAGAGATGAATTAGAATTTATACAATACGATTAAGATTGATTGAAATAATAAAAATTAAGTATAAAAATTGAGAAAAAGAGAGAAAAAAAAACTGTAACAACTCATGAGAGATAATATAGAACCCATTCTCTAAACAAGTCCCTAATCTAAAATTCCAAATTCTATATCTTATTTTCTCTATTTTTCATATTAAAAAAAATCAAATTTTAAAAATTCATAACTTTCTTATTTTAAATCGAAATAGGGTTATTTGTATTTTAAAATGCTTATAACAATTAGATTAATAAAACAATATCTATTTTACCTATTTTTTTGAACAAATTTTCAATTTTTATACTATTTTTAATATCATAATTCATTTCTAAAAGTCCACTCTAAAAACACGTATTTCTAACTCAATTTCCAAAATTTTGTCCCTAAAAATCATCTGAATGGATCCTAAATAAAGTAATGATATTTTTATCATAAAAATAAATAAACTAATGACATGATTAACAAAAAAAAATTAAAAATGGAAAGTACGTGCTTGGATCATTTTATATACCCTATTATACTTTGCGTTAGAAAATATGTTTTAGATTTTAGATTTAATTAAACGATTAAAATTTATCCACATGTTATAATTATGAAATACATTAATTTATGAGATAATAGATTATGTAATAAAAAAAAAAACTGAAAAATTACCACCAACCACTGGTGAAATCAGCACCACGACATTCCACCACCGACGACATACCCCCTAGCACCATCTTTTCCCGTGAAGGCAAGTCCGGCTTCGTCGCCTACAATATCTCACAGACCCTCATCTCCCTCATCATCCCCTCCACCTTCCATGGCGACATTGACATCCTCACTTCCCACGACATCTTTGTCCTCTTCAGCAAGTCCATCGACACCGACGAGCTTCTTTGGCTAGTCACTCGTTGCGAGGCTCAGATTGGCTGCTTCTTTTGCTTTATCGCTGCCACAAGCTCACATCTTTGGGCTACCGCAAAGTGGTTTCATACACCCCTGCAATCTGTGAAAATGGGTCCCCCTCCCTGTCGACGACTTGCGAAATGCCCACCCCCCGGACCAACCAATGACCTGCAAAATGTCCCTCCCCCGACCATTGCAGAATATGCCCCTCCCGCACGACCTTCCAGCGGCGAAGATTGGGGGTAGTTCTTTTTCAATTTCTTTTTGCTTGATTTCTTTTTCAATTACATAAACAATATTATAATTATTTGATTATATATCTAAATAGTTTAAAAATAAATTTTATCTAAAAATAATATAAAAAAGTCCTTATCCACCTTTTTTTAGTATAAAAAAAAATTAAACAAATAAACTGATGACATTTTAAAAAAAAGAAATGGAGAACAGATTTGGCTATGCAGAATAAGGTCATAGAATTTTAGCCCAAAAGGAAAAAGGGTCATGGAAGCCTCGTGAGTCGTGAGACGCGCCACAGCGGTGACTAATTATAGAAAAGCCGTACACTTTTACTGCAATCGCTGTTAAAACCCGAAGCCGCGTAGATTTTCCCTCTGATTTTTTCCCATTATCTAAAAATTAAAATAATGTGCCTTGTTCTTTTCTCGAATGGAAAGGAATATTTTATCAAATATCCTATTATTTTGGTGCAATTTCGTTTCCCCATTTGTTCCTTTTTTTTTTTTGGCGGAAAAGTTGAAACACAGCTGTCAATCGCTACATCGTGTCCAAATTTACTGGAAGGCTTTGTAGGAGAACTAGACCAGAGAAATTAATGTCCAAATTTAATGTGCCTCGTCCTTGTCCAAATTCCACTATTTATTATAATTAATCAAGATTAAAAGCTATATAATGACCTAATCTACCATAGAAATTCATCCTTGGAAATTGATTAATTAAAAATAAACTTTTTAGACAGAGAGAATGTGAGAGAAACTCAATTGAGGTTGGTGATTGATGTGTCGATTAGTTGTTAGTTTCCATTTTTTTTTCTAGAGAATCATCAATGTCTGATTTTTTGGAGTATGGTTTTTGGCATTAAAAGTTATTGGTTAAGTGCACGTCAATAAGGCTAACAGGCAACGCCTGTAGTTAGGGTTCACTTTGACCTTAGGGTTTGTGTGTAAAGGGAGCTACCTACAGGTGCCTGGCTTGGGTCTACTAGGTCGTTTCCCAAGGGGGCTTTGTTGATTGTAGCTATTCGCCATACAAGGAGTTGCCACCGTCGCAGTGGAACTGTCATTGTCCAAGTTGCCTATAAATTGCCGACAATTCACCGTGTCCTTCCAACAGAGAGAATCCTTGATCTAATAGACTGGGTGTTAGTGATTAATCCATATTTTCTTTAGTTGATTTTGTTTTCTGTTGACGTGTATGTAATAAGAGAGGGGATTTCCCCACCCAAAGCTCTTTTGTTTTGCCTTTTGTGGTCTCCACCATAATATATGTGTTTCAACAATGAGTTTAGCTTTGTATTAGTTGTGGTGTGTTTTATTTGTATTTCGATGTTTTCCACTCTTAGATCTAGGCATGTTCTACGTGGGAATCTATTGAAACTATGGGTGCTGGATTATGGGAGAGGTGTGTTGGAGAATTGTTCAAAACCGTGGGAGATGCATAAAACGTTGTCAACCATCTCCAAATCCAGGTGCATTAGCTGTGGGAACCTGTTGAGACTATAGGTGCTAGGATCATGGGAGGTTTGCGTATGTTAGGATGGCGAGCATGTGGCCTTTGTCGACAGAGCGTGATGCCTTCAAGTGGTTTTCTCCTAGGCTTTCTTATGTTATTATTGTAATTTATTGGATATGGGTAACTATTAAGCCAGTTTTTGTTAGAGCACCTTTTGTAGGAAGTTGCTCTGTTGTTGGGGTAAAGGGATACTATGGCATTTTTCAAGTAGGTTTACTCCCTGCATATCATCCCGTTGATTTGCTGTAACCTGTTGGCTTATCGCAGCCTTGTTTTGATTTATTGTGGTCTTAATTGTGGACTCTAGTTCTACTTATTTATCTAATAGGAAGTTGCTCTAGATAAGGGGATGTTTTGATATTTTTCAAGTGGGTTTAGCCCCTACATATCATCCTGTTGGTTCACTGTAGCCTACTGACTTATTGCAGCCTGGTCTTCATTTGTTGTGGCCTTGATTGTGAACTCTAGTTCCATCTATTTCTTTAGTCATTTTTCAGTTTTTGACTATATTTGTTCGTCTATAATTTTACATCTTTATATCTTTTAGGTTTTTATTACGGCCTATACTTTTAATTCTATAGTAACTATTTACCCATGACGTGCCTCGACCTTTATAAAAATCTACCATAAAAATTCCATAAGAAGTAATCTTATCATCATTACTATTATTATTATTATAATTTCTTTGTTGTCGTTGTCGTCGTCGTCGTCGTCGTTGTCCGAGTAACTAAAGAAAGTGTAGCTCGCAATCTCATGGGATTGTTTAAGGTAAAGAACTCGATCCTACTACCATTTTTACAAACATTTATTGTTACCAACAAAAATGAAAAATATTTCAAAATAAGATTGTCCCTTTAAAGAAAGTTTCTCCTTCTTTCTCGTAGAATTCATTTTCCATGAAAATAGAAACTTGAAAGTATAAAAGCCGAACACCTTTCCAGTTTGGTAAGAGATTTTCTCTCTTCTATGTATAAATATAAATATAAATATAATATATTTTCTCCTCCTTTTCGTCAATTTCTGTCTTTTCCACTTCCAAAATAATAATAATAATAATAATAAATCATATGAAATCTTTCTTTGACCTTTGAATAATGCCTTAGCAAAACCGACTTCTAATCCTCGAATTCACTCATGCTACGTTTTCCTCTTTAACTATTTGATGCTTCAGCGGCTGTTTAATGCTCTTAAACCAGTATTTGAACTGACAATTTAGACTCTTTAACTCTGAATTTCCTTTTTTTTTTTTTAAATTATTTTCTTTTAGTTTTTTTTTTAACTTTTTTTTTTCCTGTGCTAGAGATTGTTTCTCTGTGCCTGTGTTGATATTTTTCTGAATCTTCAGCTTCAAAGAGGAACTGGGCATTTCTTAATTCGTCGAAATAAATATTGTTCTTCCTTTCTTGGGAGATTCAGAATCTGGGTCTGAGGTAATATTCCCTGGATCTTTATCTTTCTCCTCTGTTTTCAATACAGGAATTTGGACTTTTTTATTTTTTTATTTTACTTTATATATATATTTGCATATTAAAAAGCTATTTCATACTTAATTAAGCTTTGTCTCCTTACTGGTCGAGCAAAGTAAGTCTAAGATTAAATTATCAGCAATAATCCAGGGGTTTGGATCTGGTTTTTTATTATTTTTTAGTAGCTTTAGCTGCAAAATATTGAGTGTTTTAACCTTTAATAATGGCATTATGTTAATTAAACACGTGGCTGAGAGCTTGTGTTTCGTATCCATGGATAAGTATGGCAAAGAGGGAATATTCCGCATAAAAAAGACTTGGAATTTCTTCTGTTTGTTTATCGAGAAAGTTCAAGATTTTCACGGGATTTGTCCTCATAGAACTCTGCTTGGAATGTTGCCATGGTTGGTCGATGCTTGTTGTTGTGTCGATTTCGCACATCGACGATTGTAATGCGAAAACAAATCATCATACTATTGTTTTTATTGAATAATTTTTTTGGAAAAATATTTACAGGAGTGGAATATTTATGGTTTCTAAGCTTGTTCAGTATACATGTGTATTGCTTTGGAGTGTATAGAAGTGTAAAACTTTTATTCCGTAACTGACAATGGAAATTTGGAAGCTTTTTTCCCTTAATGTGTAGGATGTTATCACCGAAATGGTAATGAAATTTATGTTTTTGTTGGAAGTTTATAGTTTGTTAATTTTTTATGATGTTAATTTTTTAGGTTAAAGTTAGCTCAATTTATGATAAGTACGGCAAAAGCCTTTATGTTAGTGCTCGCAATCTTCACTGGAAAGGAATACCGAAGCCATACAGAGCGATGCGGTCAGCCTGCATTCAGCTGAAATGAAGAGTTTACAGGTTCCAATATTATGTTTCTTCTTATCTAAGTGTTCATCGACGCCTTTTCATACTTTGAAGATACTTAATTGGCGAATTCTCAGGTAGGGTGTGGGGACCAAAAAAAAAAAAAGAGAAAAAACTACGGTTAGGCACGCTTCTGAGCTGTTAGATTTATTTATTTATGTATCTTTTTTTTTCTCTTCTCTTGATATGATTGTAATGTGATCTTATGGTTCAAAATTGTGTCTTACCGGTATGCTTACTGTGATATGATCTATCGCCCGCATTTCTTAAAAAAAAGGGGCAAAGAAAACACTTAGGATATCTTGTTTGTTTTGATGTCACTTCTCGTTTGAATGACACGGCGTAATGTGGGATTAACAGAATACACAAGAAGTACCATCAGCTTCCCAAGTTTCTCATGATTCTCAGGGTGACCAACCTCCGAACCTTAAAACTGAGGCACCAGCGACAGATTCTGCTTCAATATCAACACCAAGCAACGATAGCAAGAAAGTTTCGCGTCAGGATATCGAACTTGTAAGACTGTGTATTCCATCAGTTTCTATTTCCCACCTTTTCCATGTTGTTATTATGAAGTTTTAATTCTTTTGCCGATAAAATTTGAGAAGGAGCGTAATTAATCTATTTTCTTAAGTTTTGTCTTAATGATCCTCTATAATATTTCTATTGCAGGTCCAGAATTTAATAGAACGATGTCTACAGTTGTACATGAATAGAGAGGAAGTAGTTAAAACCCTCTTGACCCGCGCAAGGATCGAACCTGGATTTACGACGTTGGGTACATTTCAAAACATATCTGCAAGCCTTTATGTTGACATTTATGTGCTATGAAGTGAAAATTGGAAGGTCACAAGTATCGAATATTGACTAAACATCTTCCGTTTTGTTTTACCTTTTACTAAAATGAGTTGCATTTTTTGTTTAACTATTGGCGAGCAGGCAGGTTGTGTCTTATGTTTTTACATGTTTATTTGTTTCTTCATTTCAGTATGGCAGAAGTTGGAAGAAGAAAATGCAGACTTTTTCAGAGCATATTATATAAGATTAAAATTGAAAAGACAAATCATTTTGTTCAATTATTTGCTCGAGCATCAATGTCATCTCATGAAGTATCCTATACCTCCAAAGGTTCCTTTGGCTCCTATACAAAATGGAATTCATCCAATGCCCGGTGAGTTCTCATCCTACGTGATAAGTTAGTACTTAGTCTAAAACCAGAATTCAACCCTGTAATTGAAAGAAAAAAAAAATGATTTGAATAGGAAAAGAAAAGGAAGCATTGCAAGGCTAATAATAAGGCGGTGGTCATGCTTCCGCAGAATTCATTCTTTTCTGCGAACGTGCAATTATGTGTATCCAAAAGTTGTATCTCACCTATTAAAAAGTGACAAGTCTTTTTTCGTTACTACGGTTGGCATTATAAAGTTCGTACACACGAAGAATTGGTCATCTGACATAGCATTCTACTTTGTTATTTACCGGCACTTGTTCGCAGTGCAGTTAACAACTTACCAATGGGATACCCCATCCTACCGCAGCCTCCAATGGCAGCAGCAGGTCAAGCACATCTTGACACTATGGGCTGTGGCATGTCGAACTGTCATGTCGTTAATGGAGTCCCCGCGCCTAGCAACTACCATCCTATGAGGATGAATTCTAGCAACGAGTAAGAATAGTTCCGTTTCACCTTTCTTACCTCTTTGAATAAAGATACAGACATTGTTCGTTCCCCGCCCCACAACAAACAATGGGATGGATCCCTTATAGCTTTCTTTCATTCCTAAACTTCTCAACATTTATGTGATATGGTTGGCGATATTGCACAAGTTTGCCTTGTAAGCCACTACCTCTGTTTAAAATTATGCTAATGGCAGCTGATTTTGTTCGTGACTGTGTGTTTACAGTATGGTGATTGACAGCAGTGGGGCTGACGTGGCTCCTGTAATCCCACCAAGCAGTGCCATGTCTTCCATGTCGGATATGCCTGTGAGCCCGACATCGGTGGCATCAAGTGGCCACTTTCCTTTCACTGCATCAGAAATTTCAGGAATGGGAGTGGATACATCAGCGCTTGACACAGCATTCACGTCTGACGTAGTGAGTTCAGTTGGGTTGCAACTTGCACCTGATGGTGGAGCTGGAAATTCTAGGGATCACCTTAGACCATTGGATCAGATTCAGTGGAATTTCAGCTTATCGGATCTTACAGCAGATTTATCAAACTTAGGAGGTAACTTATAGTGTTTAAATCATTCAAGAGCCTTATATTGGCCTAAATTTGGATCATGATGACATTTCTATTTTAAAAAAAATTGCTAAAGATCTGTTTGGTAGAGCTACCTAGAAGCTGATTTGGGCTTCCTGTGTGTCAAAAGCTGTTTCTTGAAGTGTTTGGATGATTGATCATTATAGCTTCTGGTTCTAGAAGAATTTCCTGTCAAAGCAAGAAAATATGGTTTTCAAAAAATGCTCTTCTAAACAGACTTCAGATCTTATATCAGAGTTTAGACATTATAAACTTTATTTAACATTTTTGTTTCTTATTAGAAAATCATTTTGACTATAAAAGCCCTTTGGAAAATGTTGTTCCCAAATACTTACTAAAAAGTTGCAACTTTTGTTTTGCTTCTTCCATTAATTAAAGCAAAAACAAAAGCTCTGCCAAATGGTATCTAAATATACCACTGCCGAGTTTTATTCAGTTACAAATTATTGTGGTGCATGAGTCCCAAATATCACATCAGGCACTAAAATGCATTAAAAATATCTAGCTGCAATTCAATCTAAACAGATTCTAGCCGTAATCTATTGTGCCGGTTTTCTTCATTACCCATCAAAATGACTTTTTTGGCCTTTCTTAATATAGTGCCATGTTATTTTTGCAGATTTAGGAGCCCTGGGAAACTACCCTGGTTCGCCGTTTCTGCCATCCGATTCTGAAATCTTACTAGACTCTCCAGAGCAAGATGATATAGGTAAGTTCCCCTGCATATGTTGAAAAATATGTCATCTGAAGTTTTGATTTTCAATCATGGGCAAACATGATGCCAATTTCCAATCCCAAAGTACATGATCTGTCCACTCATTCACGCTAAGTATGCTTTCTGGTTTCTGAGTTTGTGGTGTTCAGATAAGCTTACTAATAACATTCCAAAAATTTCCATGATAAAAACCTTTAATCCATCTATGCTGTTTCTTCGTGAAGATTATTGTCTCTGATAATTTTTTCTTCGTTTTAGTTGAGGACTTCTTTGCAGATTCTGTCCCCGGCCCTCCGTGCTCTCAATCAGATGAGGAGAAAAGCTAAGGAAAAGCAAAAAAGATGCTTCTTTTCACTTTAATGTTATACTTAGGAAGAAGTTAGGTCCCCCTCAATAAGAATTTGTTAAAGTTAGTCGACATCTGATCTCGGGTTTTTGACACCTATAGATTCGAACATTTGCGCTCAGCTAGTTAGTTTGGTCTGTATCAGCACTCTAATAGGGACAGTGCAGCCTTAATCTCTTTTAACTTCAGATTTTTTTTTTCCTGATTAAACTTCATCATCTAAGAACTTGACGATAATAATTAGTTTTGTATTTGGATATGTTGTTTAACATTTCCAACGAAACTAGCTATTCCCTGAATTTATTTCTTGGAGAAGAACAATGTCACCTCACAGTGACCAAGAAAAACCCGTCAACTGGCCGGAGACAAAACCTACATGGAGCATCTCCCTATGTTCATTGTCTCGTCATCATTTTTATTTTTTCCGAGTCCAAGTGATGTCGGAGACTTGGAGCATCAGCCCGTTATCATTCGAGTTTTCATAATAACGCTGTACTACTGATTGTTGTCCTGAATCCGATCTTACCCTTTTCGCAAGATTTCCCTCACCTTTCATAAGGATTTATTGAACTAAAGGCTTAAAAACCGACTCTGCCCACTGCTTTAGTGCATTTCCCTCTCTTTGCACTCTTGCTTCCTTCCCCGTTAAAGGTTCAGTGTTTCTCCAATTGGCCGTCAAAAATATCCGGTATTCATGCGCGTCGTTCTCTACACATTGGCTTGATAAATGTTTCCCTTGATAAAGGTACATCTCTCCGCTGTCAATTTGAAAGCAGGCCAGAGAGTGATACCAAAAAGTTACCATCTATCAAACATATGATTATTGTGGAGGATTAATGTTCAAAGATTTAAATGTCAAGTGTTCCTCTTAGAGGTCTTAAACGTGAACATTTATTTCTTGCCAGTTTAGTACTCGGTTGGAGAGAAGTATTTTCGGCCGGGTTGGAATGACGTACTTCTCATTGAGGATAAGGCCTAAGACTTTTAGTAAATATTTTTGTCAGTATCTAAGAACGTTAACATTAATCGTGATTGTTCTGCTCACGGACCTATTCTTTAGCGAGAAATATCTATTAAACTTGTGATAGGATTTGAGATTCTTATATATTGAGGTTGTCCTCATCTTAATCTTGTTAATGAAAACATCTATTTATCAAAGATGTGACAAGAAGAAATGTAGCAACATTGGAATTTAACACTGTAGATTTCAAAATCATAAAAATCTAAAACGACTTCAACACCGATAAACAAACAAAACTAAAGGGACGCAAATTCAAAGGTAGGGTTTGGTATTGTTTTTGAAATCTATTATGTTTTCAAATTCTCTGAATTTGAGATCGTTTTAAAAACAATTCTGAGACCGTTTCTGAAATTGTGTTTGGTTTTATTTTGTAAGTGTATGTTTTGAGAAACAAAAAAGTGAAACTATATTTGGTTATATTTTTGAAAACCAGTCATTTTGTAAGTATTCTATAAAAACATATTTATGTTTGATTAAAAAAAAAATATTATGAATACCAAAAATTAAAAATTAATAAAATTTTTTAATTGAAAAATGAATTAAAAATTAATAACCATAATATTTAAGTAATTACTATATTAATTAAATCTTAATTAACCATAATAATTAAATCAGAGAAATGGGAGAAATGGAAAAAATGAAATCAGAGAAACGACTTTTAGTCGTTTTCAATTTCACATTCGGAGCAAAGGCGATTTTGGATTCGT
This sequence comes from Antiaris toxicaria, assembly GCA_035233585.1. NCBI lineage: Eukaryota > Viridiplantae > Streptophyta > Magnoliopsida > Rosales > Moraceae > Antiaris > Antiaris toxicaria. The sequence goes on from CP141161.1 coordinate 14,181,950, forward strand.
TTTGAAATCTGTTTTCAAAAACAATACAAATCAAACACAATTTCACACTGATTTTGAAATCGATTTTCTAGGGAATCATGAAATCTGTTTTGGAAACAAAACCAAACACATATAAAGTTTTTCCATTTCTGTTCCGGAAAATTTTGTAGCAAACAGAACTTTATCACTTCCAACTGTTTATTATTTAATTTAATGAGTAACATCAATGTTATGATACATATTGTACGTCTATAATTATGTTCATAAATATGGAAAAAAAAAAATGCAAAGCTCCTCTCCATTGACTGACTTTTGGGGAAGGCAGAAGTCCGCCTTAGAAAATATCAACCGTATTTTATGTGCCAACCCAACGACCTTATTAAATATAATATATATATATTTTTATTGTTATCATTGTTATTATTATTATTATTTAAAAAAAAAAAAGCTTTAGCCTTTTTGACTTGAAAAGCAGAACTTTTATTAGAAATTATTCACACGTCGATCAGGATAAATCACTAAAGTTTGATTGGAAGAGGTAAATACTATTTAAAAAAATATTTATGATAAATAGTATTTTTTAAAAATAGTTTAGGCATATTTACTACAAATAATATATTTATGCAGTATATTTATAGAAAAATTAAATATTTAATGTAAATATGTAAATATGTTATTCAACTAAAATATAATAAAATATGCTGTTACCGTAAATTTTTTATTCAAATGGCTTATTTGTAGTAATTTTTGTCTTAAAAAAAGGTTTTGTTATTTTTATCAAGGTTATGTTAATTTCTACCGGAAAAGAAAAGTTCAAATACTTCATTAAAGAAAACTTGAAGCTATGCTTAATAGAATTTCGTCTTTATTTTATTTTTTGTCAAGCTGTTTTTAAAGAATTTGTTATAATGACAATCTTGAGAGGTGTTTGGGAGGCATTTTGAAAACATATTTTGGATACTATTTTAGTATTTTTACTTTTTACTATTCACATATTTAAGATTATACACTAAACTCAAACTTTAATATTTATCACTTTACGTATATAAGTCTAAATGAGATATATTTTTTTAAAATTACATAGAATTTAAAAAAAAACGAAACAAGATCATATTGATAATTTTTTTCCAAGTAAATTTTTAAGATTTTATGTTTTTTCACTCCAAACAATTTTTTTTCCCTAAACATATTTTTCAAAACTTACTTTTCTTTAACATTCAAAACACATCTTTAGAATCTCTCCTAAACAGAGCCCTTAAAAAGGAAAATTTAGTATAATGACTTTTTTTTAAGCTTGCATTTAGAACAAAAGTTTGGAATGAAATTTTGAGATCAAAATTAATTGAATTTTCAAAAACTAATTTTTATTCTTGTTGATTTTTTTCATAAAAAGAAAAAATAAATCTAGCCATAATTTTTTGTTCGGATCTTTGTTCCAAAGAAGCTATAAGTTTTAAACTGAACACCTAACAAATTGTGTAGTGTAGAACTATGACATGCTGAAGTCATTTTGCTATATAAAATTTGTAGAAAGTCAGCATATAAATAGACTTTCTCATTGTGGTTGTTGGTATAATTTAATAGTAATACTACACCCAACTCTACTAAAAGATATAAAGTTCAAATCCTCTATCCACAAATTTAAATTAAAAAAAAAAAGACCTTCTCATTGATGTTGCGTTTGGTATGAAAGAAAAGTGTAAGGAAAGAAAACATAGGAGGGATTTCAGGATAAAAATTGATAATTTGAAATATCTGGTTGGATAGAAATTTAGATAAAAAAGAAAAGTGGGTGAAAGAAACAAGAATTGATAATGTGGTGGATTTAGTCTATGTATACAGGGTTTAGTCACCTTTTATTCTCAGAAAATTAATTTATTTCAATCTCACGTAGAATGGAAATTTCCTTAATAGAAAAAAAGATCAAATAAAGAAGAGTAGCGGAATAAAAGCTTTAAAGTTTGACTTTAAATATGTCATTCTTTTCTCTACTTACATTCTCTTTATGAATGTCTTTAGGGTATTTAGCTCTAATACCTCGTAAATTTGTTATGATTTGGTAATTTTCCCCTCAAACATTTAATTTTGGTAATTTGTCCTCTAAACTTATTAAATTATTACAATGTAACTTTTTCAGTTAATTTTATATTGAATTGAAGATTTTAATTTTTTATATTGAATTGAAGATTTGAAATTAAAAGATTTGTATTAAAATTTGTATTAGATTTCAAAATATTTGGTTAGAATGAGACATAAATGTGTTTTTCACAACTAATTTAACGAAAATTAATACATAAACAGTATATTGTAACAACTTAACAAATTTAGAGGATACATTATAAAAATTAAAAATTTAGAGAAAAGATTGTCAAAAAGTGACAAGTTTAAGGAATATTAGTGTTAAATATCCAATGTCTTTATTAGGAGGATAAAGTAGCCACTTTACTCATAGATTGAATTATTGAAAATTAATTTAATGGTTAAAACTATAGTTTTTATTTTCAATACTAAAAGGTATAATTCTTAACAAAAATCTCTGTAAAAATGAAGGTAGAAGAAAGTTTCTTGTAATTAACCCTTTCCCACGATAATATTATTTATTAGCAAATGAAAATTTGAATTAAAAAAATTTGAAACTAAAAAAAAAAGTGAAGAACAAATATTTTACTACAATAACACCGATTAAAGAGTCAGAGGCGTTTAGAAACATAATTATATTTATATTGGCTTAGAATATAATATATTGAATATAATATATATTTAAATATTTTATATTTATATTGTATTTAATTATAATATATATTTAAATTGTTAAGAAGTAAAAGAATAAGTAACGTGATTAATAAAAAATAAATAGAAAAAAATAATGATAAATAATAAATATATTAAATTTAAAATTTTAAAATATTATATTTAAATGTATTATTTGATATATTTAATATAAATTTTATTATATTTAAATATAATAATCCACGGTGGAAAATGTCCTTTAGAGTAGTAAGAGGACCAAAAAAATTGACTGTCACGGATATTTTTTATAAAGGAAAAGATGAGCAGGTGATGAGAGAATAAACCAAAAAGCAATAAATCTACACCCCATTCGCAGGAAGTCTGTAGATAAATAAGATGCAAAGATATTTAAAAAAAGAAGAAGAAGAAGAGGAAGTCTTTTTGAAAAATTTCAACTCAATTCAAATGGATTAATTCAAATTTAATAAAATATTCGATAAAAGAAACAAAGAAAGGTAATTTTGGAAGGGGAAAAAAAAAAAAAATAACGGAATGCATTCTTTTTTGTTTTTATGATCTTAGAAATAAGCACAAATTTGTAATAAGATTCTAATTCGAAAATTACAACTTTGTTGGCTTGACGACCAGCTCTTGCGTCGATCTCGCTGGCTCTCAACTTGATTCTTCACCTTATCTTCTTGATTTGAGATGACACATGAATGAATGAATGATAGTAGATAAGGTATCTTAACAGTGATAGTTTTATTTTCTTTCTTTCTTTTATGCTCCAAGGGAAAGGAGTGATAATTTTCAAGAGCCAAGACTATATGCTTTTCTTTCAAAAAGCATTTTAACTTATTCACGATTCATTTGATAAAACTTTTGTTTCTATTTCTAATTAATAAAATAAAGAGAAGTAAAACTATGACATTTTAATAAGTATTTAGAACTATACTTTAAAAAGAGTTTATTATGTCAAAATATTTTAAAATCTCTAATAAACAACAACAACAGCAATAATAATATAGAATAACTTTAAACTTTGACACAATTTTTAAAGCTTAATATATATATATTTTTAGATGTATAACTTTCGTGAACTTTTTTGAAAAAGCTTAAGTTAATAAATTATTTAAACAATTTCAAACGTAGTTTTTAAACCAATGCAATTTGTGAAATAGGTTTTGAGTACTTATACGTATAGCAAGAATTGTATTTTTATGCTCCTTAAAAAAATTATTAAAAGGTTAATCCAACAACAATACTTATGGATAGACAAAGTATCCATAATAAATTCAGAGTTTCTCCAAAATAGAGATCTTAGAAGAAAAAAAATCTTCTATGAACGTAAAAGTCATTTCCTCTTGTTTTCTTTTCCAATTACTGTTCGTTTGGATGTGGTGTTTGTTTTTGGAAAATAAAAAATTTTTAGATATGAAAAATAAAAAATTGTTTGGAATTTTTTTTAAAAGTGAAAAGTTGTTTGGATGAGTGAAAACTTTTTGTTGCTAAAGAGCTCTTTTTTTATTTTTCAAAAATGAAAAATGTTGGATGTTCAGACACAAAAATTTAGGAAGATTCATTTTTTTTGAAATGAAAAATTTTTCATTTTTCAAATTTGAACGTGTCAAACAGACGGAGGCAACTTTTTCCCCCGAGGTCCCCACTTTGAGTCTTTCTTTCCTTCCTAGATTTGCTATAACAATGAAAAAAGAAAAAAAAATTTTTTTGGGGTAAAACTAGGAAACAAGAAGTTACCATCATAAATCTTGAAAGCCATCCACTTCAACGAATTATTCAAGGTCAAGAAATCAAAATCCTATTACTCAACTTAGCGAAAATTAATAATAAAAATTAATTTCATTTTCATCGTTAAATTGTAGGTCTAATCTCATTTTTTTTAATCTAACTTTATAACTTCCTAAAATTAGTCTTTAAATTATTAGTATCAATATATCTCACAATAATTTTTTGATCTAAAATTTTGTTAAAAAAAATGAACTATTATAATCACGTGAAGATAAAAGAAAAAGAGAACCTTTTTGCAAAATTGGATTTCTATTTCAAACATTGTAAATTCTCAAAATATACATGATCTTAAACACATATGATCTTTATATAATAGTAATTGTCAAATTTTTAACTCTATTTTTAATCCAAAAATCATTATAAGATAAATTGATAGTTTGAAAAGACACTCATAATCTGGCGAGAAAAAAAAAATCCCTATTAATAAATAATAGTAATGATAAATATAAAGTAAAAAGAAAAAAAGAAAACAAAAACAAAAAACACACGAGTATGGAAGGCTAAATTATTTGGGTTGCGGAGACGCTGACTTGACTGTCGTTTTCATGGACCAAGTCTCCGTTAAGCCACTGTTCCATTTTCCCTCTCTTTTCTTTTCTCTCTCTTTGAAAACTCTAACTGCCCATTTTAGTTTCTCTCTCTCTCTCTCTCTCTCTCTCTCTCTCTACGAGCCTTCTCAATCCTCTTTTACACCGGGAAGTTTCTCCTTCGTCTTCGAACTTCCTCTTGGACTCACGATAAATTATTTTTCCTCTCTTCTTCCGTTCAAATTCAAACTCCTCTGTTTTTTATTTTTTTTCTTTTCTTTGCATATTTGGGTGAAGAGAGAAAAATAAAAAGCAGGCACTGAAAGAGAGGGAAGAGAGAAGAAAACGAAAAAGTCTTTGTTTGGTGGGGAGTTTAATGCGACGGATTTTTCTTTTTTCTGAGGTGGGATTTTCGTGCTTTCTCTAAACAGAACTACACTAGCACTTAACTCCAGAAGTTTTTCTTTTTCCATGACTTGATTTTCTTGGCAATTAACTCCAGAAGTTTTTCTTTTTCCATGACTTGATTTTCTTGGCAACCAAACTGCCCCGCAGTCAAGTTTTTCCTTTTATTGTTTCCTTTTCCGAGTTTTGAATCTTTCCTTCTTCGTTTCTTTATGTTCCCTGTTTAACTCTTCTAGGATTATGTTATATTAATTAATTGTTCGCGTGTGAAAGAAAAACGGTTGAAAAAAAAATTAAAAAAAAAGTCATCAAACATGGGAAAATCACCGTGTACGAAAACTGACCATGCCACGCTTTGACAATTAGAAGTCACAAAACGAGTTCATATATAATCATATTTTTAAATCCCTCTTATGTTTTGTGAGTTTTTGCACGAAACCAATTCATGTCTTACATATATTTATTCATATATATACTTCTATTGTAATTCCGAACTTGGAATTGGTCTATTTTTCAGGGCCCGAATCTTGCCTGAAGTTATGGATTACAAGGTGCCCAAGTTTGTAAGGTTAGTTTATTATTATTTTTTAAGCCTGAATACAAGCAAAATCCGATTTTGTCGTCGTATTTATTCTGTTTTCGAAACCGATAATCTTATCGAATTCTAGTTTGTTTTGATCATTAAAGCATAGTTCCTTTTTTTTTTCCCCCCTTTGTAACGTTGAAAAATTTACTCAATTGGGTAATTGGTCTTGTGTGTTATGACTTCCATCTTGTTTCCTATTCACTTTCTTAATTTGAGTTTGGTTACATTTTGAGTAAATTTCTGGTCTTGTTATGCCTGTTTCCTTTCCAGATTTGAGGACTGGAAATCAGAGAGATCTCAAAGTTCTGAGCATGAATTATCCGCTGCAGATCACGGACTCCATCTAAGAAAAGCTAGACAATCTGTAAGCTTGATTTTCGAACACATTCACGGAGGATTCCGAAGGAGTTATGAGAGGATTAGAAGCCTTAGAAAAAAACCAACCTCTCATTCTATTGTTAAGAAGCCCGAGAGGGAGTCGGGTTCTCGGAAGAAGATTCTTGACCCGCAAGGTGCTTTTCTTCAGAAGTGGAACAAGATATTTGTTCTGTCTTGTTTCGTAGCCGTGTCCGTGGACCCTTTGTTTTTCTACATTCCTGTTGTAGATGATGACAAGAAATGCCTTGATTTGGACAGGCCTTTGGAGATCATTGCTTGTGTTCTTCGTTCATTTATCGATATCTTTTACATAGTTCATATCATCTTTCAATTCCGAACTGGGTTTATCGCTCCTTCTTCTCGAGTGTTCGGTAGGGGCGAGTTGGTTGATGATCCCATTGCCATTGCTAGAAGATACCTGTCATCCAACTTCATTATTGATGTTTTGTCAATTCTTCCTTTACCACAGGTAATATGTTTTCCTTATTTTCTAGTCAAATGTGAAAATGGCAATTAGTACTAAGATTTTGCACTTGCTCCGAACTAACCAAAAATATTTCTCTCTAAAGCTCAACATCATATAAAGTATTTCCTAGGAAAAATTTTCTTTTATCGCCTTCACGGGTTAATGGCAACCGGATAATGTCCTATCTACGGTAATCACAGGCATTCTGATGTGTTGCACTCTATCTCTCTTTTCAGGTGGTTGTAATTTTGGCTGCGAACCTTTCAGCAAGACGCCCGATTGCTCAAATCACAAAGAAGTGGTTGATAATCGTGATCTTTTGTCAGTATGTGCCGAGACTAATGCGGATCCATCCGCTATTCAAAGAAGTTACCAGAACCTCCGGCATACTGACCGAGACTGCGTGGGCTGGTGCTGCTTTCAATCTTTTCCTCTACATGCTAGCAAGTCATGTAAGTTCAATTATTTATTTCGAATCAAAAAAACTCTTCCAAGAAATGTGGAGTTTCTGACAAAGTAAACATGAAATGCTTACCAGGTAGTTGGAGCCTTTTGGTACTTGCTCTCTCTCGAGCGACTCTACACGTGTTGGAGTGGAGTATTTGAAAAAAAGGATTGGGATTCCTACGAATTTTATTGCGTCAAAGACAGCTCAAATGTCCCTGGAGTTAATGTCAGCACGATCAAGAAATCACTGAATTCTTCTTGCCCTTTCAATGATCCCGATGATATTTTGGATCCGAAAGTGTTCAACTTTGGAATGTTTATTGATGCTCTCAAGTCTGGTGTGGTTGCATCGTCGGATTTCCCTAAAAAATTTTTCTACTGCTTTTGGTGGGGCCTAAGAAATCTAAGGTTGGTAGTAACTTATACGGTTCTCTCACTCTATTTCTGCTGTTTTCATGTGCTATCCTCAAGATTCTCCGAGTCTAATTTGTTTATGTACCTAATTTCTTTATCTTCTTTTCCCTCTCTCTTTCATTTGCAGCTCTGTAGGCCAAAACCTTAAGACTAGCACTTATGTATGGGAGATAATCTTTGCAGTCGCCATATCAATCGCCGGATTGGTTCTGTTTTCGCTACTTATCGGCAATATGCAGGTAATTAAATGCACTATGGGTTGTTGTGCATAAAGTATTTGGGTTTAGTGAGCCAAAATACATAACTATCTTGATTCATGTTGTGTGTCGATAGAAATATCTGCAATCGACAACTGTAAGAGTTGAAGAAATGAGGGTGAAAAGGCGGGACGCTGAGCAGTGGATGTCCCACCGTATGCTTCCGGAGAGCTTGAGGGAGAGGATTAGGAGATATGAACAGTACAAATGGCAAGAAACTAGAGGTGTTGAAGAAGACAATCTGGTTCAAAACCTTCCCAAGGACCTGAGGAGGGACATAAAACGCCATCTTTGCCTTAAACTTCTAACGAGAGTGAGTGCTTTTTACACAGTTTCTGCGCCAACGTTCTCTCCAATTTTTAGCCTCTCCTCTCATCATTTGTGTTTGATCTTTAAAAATAGGTGCCAATGTTTGAGAAAATGGATGAACAACTTTTGGACGCGATGTGTGATCGTCTCAAGCCTGTCCTCTACACAGAGAAGAGCTCCATCGTTAGAGAGGGTGATCCGGTTGACGAAATGCTCTTTATCATGCGTGGAACTCTGGCGACTATGACCACTAATGGCGGCAGAACTGGCTTCTTCAACTCGGTTGATCTTAAGGCTGGCGACTTCTGTGGAGAAGAGCTTCTTACTTGGGCTTTGGACCCCAATTCTGCCACCAATCTCCCCACCTCAACAAGGACAGTGGAAGCTAAGACAGAGGTTGAAGCCTTCGCTCTCAAGGCTGATGACTTGAAGTTTGTAGCCTCGCAGTTTCGGCGGCTTCATAACAAACAACTCCAGCACACTTTCAGGCAAGGCTTTGAAAACCATGTCGCTCCTTCAAGCATTTCTATTTGAAAATCTCATAAAGCACCCGTTGGTCTTAAACCTAATTTATTAGTCAGTTTTAGTCAACATATAACAGTATGTGATTGGACTAAAATAACTCTGGATTATTGTTTGTATTTTTAGGTTCTACTCTCTGCAATGGAGGACATGGGCAGCCTGTTTTATTCAAGCGGCTTGGCGGCGACATTGCAAGAGAAAGCTTGACAAGTCTTTACACGATGCTGAAGACAGGCTCCAAGATGCTTTGGCGAATGAAGCCGGAACCACACCAAGCCTTGGTGCCACCATTTATGCTTCAAGGTTTGCTTCCAATGCGCTGCGAGCTTTGCGGCACAACGGCACACGCAGCTCTAGACCTCCACAGAGGTTGCTACCTCTGCTGCCTCAGAAACCCGCTGAGCCTGATTTCACAGCCGAAGGTCGCTAGTAGCATAGTGCTGATTGATTTTCTAGCTATTGAAAAATCCAAGTTTTGTGTTTTGTGTGCAAGTTAAAAGAGTTGTTTGTGTACAACATGTATAAATAAGCCTAGCTTTGTAATCAACCAGAAATCTTACTTTGATAATTATATTTATCATCAGAACTTTTGTTTCGTCGTAATGAATTTCTGCGACGACTGAAAGTGAACACATCTCTCACATTCAATTTGTATCCTTTAGGGCGCGACTCTATGATCTCAAAATTGATCCTTACCAACACATATCCCAATTGATTAGCCTTTGAACATAACTCTACAATTTAGTGAATTTAAAGTATATTTATTTCCGACAATCGTTTTTTTTTACCTTTTCTAATTTATTTGGATGTAAATCAACACTTATTTTTTTCCTCTCACATAAAAGATATTATTCATAAAATGGCTGATTAGTACAACATCCCTGGCTACAATTTATTTTTAACCACGCTTGTCCTGTTGCATTACTTTGAATAAACACAACTCTTCCAAATTCAGTAAGTCAATGAATCCTGCATGGCAACCAAACGAAAAACATCATTAATATCTCCAAATGCCACATGATAAAAGTAATTTAAGAAAGAGATAATTAGCTTTGCATTACATAGAGCAGTCGACGTCGCGGTCGATCGGAGGCAGATTTTCGCGAATACCGCACTGTGGGGGGATAAGCGGGATGCGGCTGAGATCAACGTCGGAGATCGGAGAGAGCGCTTCCTTGAAGCACTGGCAGACGGCATGCCTGTCATCCACGGTCCTGACATTGTCGCTAAGCCTCTCCGCACCGTCGCAGCACGAATGCGAGGGCTTGTCCTCTATTTTCCTCAGGTAGTTCAGGCACGGCGAGAGTAAGGAGACGGCGTTGTCACATGAATATCCTCGGGACCACGGCAGAGCCCCTGAAGGCACCGCCAGGGCGGTAGAGCTCGAAAGGAGTATGATCAACGCTGAGGAGAAGAATCGTACTTGTGTAAGGCGATCCATGAGGAAGTGTTTGAGTGAAAATTGTTATGTGAGAAAATATGCAGTGATGTATTTATACTAATTTATAGAGCTTGGTTTTTGTGGCTTGTTGTTATATATATGGAGAGGGTTTTCTGCATTTGTTTTGTTCATTCAAGTTTTGTGAAACGGATTTTGTCTGGATTTTTTCTATGGTTTGAATGAATTTAAGGAGGTCTTCAAGGATGCATGACCTGGTTGTATGGAAAAATTGTTTTTCCTTGCGTGCACGCGAAATCAGAAATTATAGGGCTATATGTGAATTTTGTATTATTAAATATATGATTATTCTCATTTATGTTCTTAAATTTTAGGTAGTTTTCACTTTGATCTTTAAATTCTCCTTTTTTTTTTTCCTAAACTTTGAGCTAATCTCACCCAATCCCTTTTATTTGTATTTTTGTTAAAAACGGATAGAAGGCAACATGGTTTATAGGTAACTATTTGTGGTATATATCGAGATGTGGGAGGTGAGAATATAAGTTGAGACCTTGCATTATTTATAGAGAAAATAATTATACGTTAACTTTAGTCTTCCCACCAAAGACTCTCGTAACATCAATAACTTCTTTTCTTAATTTAACTTAAGTTATCAACTCACTTAAAATGTCGGGAGAGGTTACAAAGTAAAAATAATATAATGCATATCCGACATGAACTTTACACTTTAGAATTCAAGGGCATGCGTTAGAGTTCTTATTGCGCTTTAAACTCCCAAATTATGTACTCAAGTTAATTAGTTCATCTTTCTAATGACTTCAATAATTTAATTGATTCAATGACTTCAAAACTAGTAGTTAATTTAATATAACAATATTAAGACCACGTTAAGTTAGAAAATGTATAACAAGTTTATCAATCCAAAACTTAATCTAACATAAATAAGAAATAAATAAGCAATCGTTTTATATTCTAACTTCCCCTCAGCCAAGTCAATTAGGCCTCTGTTTGGAGGACTTTTGGAGATAGAGTTTCACCGTTGAGATTTGTGGAGGTGAGATAGTTCGGGAAATATGAGTTTGTTTTGAAGTTATTTTGTGTTTAGTGAAAGAATAATTGAAGAAAGAGATGTTTTAAAATATTTGTTTTCACTACAATAAATAGGATTTGTGTGAGAACAAAAGGTTGTCACAAATGTCTTTTTTGCGACGACATATTTTCATATATAAGTCGATGCTAATAACCGTTCGCAAATAAATTTTTTGCAACAACAACATGTTATCATAATTAAAATAGCAATGACAGTCGTCGTTAAAAAGTCATTGTAACTATGTCATTAAAAGATCAATCGGGGCCAACACGACAGTCATATTTTGCAATTACAAATTCAAAAAATGTTGCTGTAAATGTGTATGATCTTGCTAACATGACACCAAATATTTATGCCAATTTTTTTGAAAAGTTATCACTAATAAATATGTTTTTATTTTTATTTGCAACGACATATGTCCTCACAAAAAATTTTTCTTTTTCTTTTTCTTTTTTATAAATTTTCATAATTTTTAATAATTTAATAATTTAATATTTTTATTAATATATTTTATTATTATATATTTAAATTCAAAATTAAGTAGAAATATGCTACTTATAATAATAAAAATAAATTATAATATTAAAAAAGACAATTGAAAATAAAATGTTTATTTAATAAATAAGGAACCCAATAAATTAAGTATAATGTATACAAGTATAAAAAAATACATATAAATAATGACAACTAGTAATTTATTCTTCTAAATTGACGGCAACATCACTAGTGTCATCGTTGTCTTCATCATCAGCAACATCTGGAAGAGGCGAAAGACCTTGAAGGACATATGGCTCGAGATGAGTAATAAGCGAGAATTGGATATTGGGATGCATCTGACCCATCAATTTTTACATCATCTTCCGACTCTTATACAACTACAAGTTTTGCTCGTGCTGTCTTCGCAAGTATTGTTCCACGTGCGAGTCAACATAAGCTAAAGATCTGCCATTCGACTGTAAACCAGAAGATGAAGAAGCACCAGAGACAATCTTGCGTGGGAGTGTAGGGTTTTATGACCTTTGGGTGTACCCAATACATGCTCCATGATTTTCTTCTCATTTATGGATGGTAACGTCGATGAACCAGAAGTGAATTGTGTTCTCTAGGTTTCTTTCCCTCCCTCCATCGCTTGCTACACATTAAAAAGTAAACACATGTTATAACTACATAACATAATTTGAGTAAAAAAAAAAAAAGATAATATCAAAAACAAACTTACAAAAGTCTACTTAGCTTGGGGGATAAACAAAGTATCTTGATGATGATGCATGTCGTCCCAGTTGGCTGTGGTAAACATCGGCTGTTGGGTCCCCGTGTTAGCTTGTCCAACAATTTATATGTGTTAATATAGTATTATTCAATTATAAAAGAAAACTTGTACGTCGAACAAGAAATTAAAATATCTTATTAACCTTCTTTTAACGATACTAAGCAATTGATACGCGACCATGTAAGCTGGACCATTTCTGGTTGTTGAAATCACTTTTGTTTGTCTCCTACTTTTTCTATTTATTATTATATTTAGTACTAGTAAAATTGAAATGATTATATATAATCAACTACTAACTTAGTTGATCTACAATTACCTAAAACTTGTCAAACATGAACATATCGCAGCAAGGACCCTAATGATCATGATTCTTGAGGTTAATGGTAGGGGGGGTTGGTTTGGCTCTAACTGCCTTTCATTTGCTACCCCACGAAGTTGTTTAAATTAGCTGTGGAGGTCATTCTTCCAATATTTGTAGCATTCGGAAGAATCCTTATCAACTATAGAACGGAGGATACCCTCTTTCTGTTTGTAATCGAGATTAAACTAATCCTACAATACTATAAACATTTAAGTGGTTTTATTATGTACAACTTTAGATAAAAAATTCAATACAGTGAAGTTGAATGATACCAACATGCACTCCTGAATCTCTTTCTTGTGACGGGGGTCTACATCTTTTCAGGTATTATGATCTGACTCATATATATCCCTGTGTGAATGCTGATTGCACTGTCAAGCCAGGGATTGTACTTGCCAAATGCCTTCCAAGTACCTCCATTCTCATCAAATTTAAGGATGATTTTTCCGTCCCTCGCCACCTTGGTTGCAGTCTCATGACCTTTTGCTTTCCTTCGACCTCCACACCGTCAAGGTGTGGCATCCGCAATTGTAAACACAAATCAAATGTAATTTACTATAATGTTTACTGATCATATAATAATAATTTAATAAATTTAACAAATTTTTAATTATGTAATTATAGTATACTTAACTCGCAATGTGATGGCAACGTAAAAGGGCCAAGTGGAGGCTGTGCACCCCTTAAAGAGCCAGCGAAGGTAGTGACTCGATCAAACATATCAACCTGTTAACGAATTAAAATTAGTTAAATAACATATTTATTTCTGTACATACTATATATTAATGTTTATTTATGATATTTAAAAGAAGTAATAAAAAAAGCAACGATTGTAATACATTTTTTCTATTCATCATTACCACTTATGTCTTTGAACGTCATCACCCTTATTTATGTTATCATCGTCTCCAAAATCGATGAATTCCTTTTCAACGTATTCTTCTAAAATTTCATCATCATCTCCCAGTATATCAAAATCATTCTCTTCAATGAGGGATTTGTCTTTCAAGATTGTAAATCAAAAAGTTGTACTCGCATACAAATTTTTTATTTTTTTTTAACTTTTTGCAATTATACATTCACAAATCATAGCATAGTAAACAACAAACTATATGGTACATTTTATATAAATTATAATGTTTTATCAAAATTAATAAAAATTATTATGATTCTAAATAAATTTTTAGTTTTATACTTTTTTTTTCTTTGAACATAATCCTTTATTTATGATGATTTTTTTATTCTATTATCAATTTTTTTGTTTACATCTTATTATACATTTTTTATTAAAATATTTTTTAATAATAGTTATTTAATAATTTCATATACTTATTTTTTTAAATTATATCAAATTTTTATTTATTTTTTATGAATCATATTTTTTATTTTTAATTATTTAAATAATATTATAATTTAGTATTTATTTGTAATTCTTTGTAATTTTATTTTTTTAAATATTTAAATAATTAATATTGTACTTTGCTATATATATTATTCTTTTTAAAGCTAATTATTACACTTTGTATATAAATATCATTTTATTTACGGTTTCAATATTTAATTACAATTATTAATTATTTTCATATTATTATTATTATTAACTTATTACTAATTATTAAACTTTTCATTTAAACATTAATTTAATTTTTAATTTTACTAATATAGTTTTAATTTTTTTAACATTTAGTAATTTTTAAACATTCCATCTAACCAAATTTAATAATCAATTTAACCAATTATGACATGTTTGGTAAACACATTGCGTTTTAATTACGTTTGAACGCAATTTATTTTTTGAGTGTTTTATTTGGTTAAAAAGTATTTGTTTTGTATTTGAATAAAATGTGTGTTTGGATGAAAAGTATTTGAATTGTATTTTAGAGTTAAAAAGTTGATGTGATTAGTAAAAGTAAAAATAAAAAGTTAGAGTTGAAAAGTTGATGTGATTATTTTAAAAAACAAATGAATAGTAATTGTTTTCGTAGCACTGTTAAAAAAGATTGTATTTGAATGCAAAACTTTGTGTTTTGTGTAAAATTATATTGTATTTGAATATGATTAAAATGCAAAACTTTTGCCAAACGACTCCTTAATTTTCTAATCTTAATTTTCTAAAAAAAAATTTAACCAATCAATTTTCATGAATTTAACAATACCAAACAAGTCAGCCAAATAATTTTCTAACTAAACACTACAACAAAATGACCATCACAAACTTATCTATCACTATCAATATATTCAAACACATCAAATTATCAACGTCACCAACAAAAATACATAATTACATTAACCAACACAAAAAAAAAAAAAAACAACTTACAAATATCCAAACCCACATATAATAGGGGTTAGAAATCAGTGGTGAATGGGGTGGAGGACGACTGACAACTGTGATGTTGTGAAAACAGCCAATTAATTTGCAGTTTTTTTCTTCAAAATTTAAATTACAAATTTATTTGTGATGACATGTCATCGCACTTAATACCATAACAAACGGCATCAGGTAGTTGATGCAAGCTATGATCAATTGGTATTTATAACGACATGTTGTCGTAATTAACAGCATGATAAATGACATCGAGTAGTTGATGCCAGCTGTAATCGATTGATATTTGCGATGATATGTCATCTTAAATAACCCAAATAATTCTCCATTTTTTCTCAAAATTTAACTTTTAAATTTACATTTACGACGATATGTCGTCGCAATTAATATCATAATAAATGATACTGAATATTCAGTATCAACTGTAATCAACCTATATTTGCAACGATATTTTGTCACAAATAACTACAAATTGACGTGAATTATTTTCATGTTATTTTTTTTTGCGGCAAACATTGTTTGCAATGACATATTGTCGCAAATATATATGGATAGATTTACTATACAGATGCGATGCCATATCATCACAAATAATTAAATTAATACAATAACATGTTGTGGCTTAATTGCGACGATATATTTGAATTTAAAAAATGATATTTAGTTCTGACAACATGTTATCGTAACTAATCAATTATTAGCGACAATTTTTGTCGTCGCTAAAACCCCTTTTTGTAGTAGTGTTTATAATTTTTTGTATAAAAAAATTTTGAAATAGTACATTTTGGGGAAAAACTTCTGGGAACCCAAAAGTCTCTCAAACATCCATTTGCAAACCTGTTGGTGTTACACCATTTGGAAAAGTGTCCTCAAACGAGACCTTGGCAAAATAATTTAATCACTTTCCTTCATTTGTTAAATAATCTTACAAAAATATTTATTAGCAAAATGATTTCAAAATGACCGAAAACGATTGAGAACAAGTGGTTTTTTAGTAGGTTGTTATAGTGTTAAAATGAAAGAGGATTACTTTATTATCGATAAATTTCTCCACTTAGCCAAATAATAGGCAAATATGTAGACATATATTAATTAAAAAGATAACATAAATTTGAAGAAGAAGTCCAAAACACATTAAACGTCCAACATATGACATCAATATTGAAGGACATATATTTTATCTGCCGTTTTGTGCTTTTTTTTTTTTTTTTTCCTTTTTTGTATTTTGATATCATTCATAAGGCAATATTGTTTCAACTTGTTTGAGAAAAATAGAGAAAAGGGAGAAAGAGTGGTTGAGATAGTTTATTGAAGCAACTATATATATATATATTATTTTCTCTGTATTTTTTAATTTAAAGAAGGGGATCTTTGTATCTTTATGTAAAGGCGGATATAATATTATTATTAAGTTTTGTTTATAATCATATTATTTTCCCTCTGTATTATTTTTAAGGCAAACAACATTCTTTTTTTTGCATATTAAAATATTTTTTATATCTTTATCTCCCTCTTATGATCTCTATCAATTTCAATCATTTCATTTTTTTTCTATATATATTTATATATATATATATGCTCTTTTTTATGTCGATAATCGCTCAACTTGGTGCAGAATAACGAGAATACAGAAAATATTAGATCAACATCATGATTCATTGATAACCACCATGATTCTTCCACACAAAAGTTATATTATTCATAAGTATATAAAATGACTGATGATAACCAGTGGTACAACATCGATTATCCCTGATCACAATTTATTCTTAATCAACGCATATTTCATATATAATTACTCGGAATTAACACAACTCTCCCAAACTTAGTAGAGCAACCCTGCATAATTAGTCAAAGTAATCCTGCAAGGCAAACAAAAAAAAAATAATTAACATCTCCAAATGCACACATGATGGTAATCAAAGAGATAAATTATAAATTAACATAAATTAATTAATTGCATGTAATTACGTAGAGCAGTCGAAGTTGCGATCGACGGGAGGCAGTTTGGCGGAGATTCCGCACTGCTGGGGGATCTGCGGGATGCGGCTGGCATCGACGTTGGAGATCGGAGTTAGCGCTTGCTTAATGCACTGGCAGGCGGCCTGCCTGGCCTCCTTGGTGGTGGCCTGCTCGGTCAACTTCTTCGCGCCGTCACAGCACGACTGCGAGGGCTTGTCCTGCCTTTTCCTCAGGTAATTCAGGCACGGCGTCAGCGGCTGGATGGTGCTGGCGCAGGAATCCACCTCCGGCGAAGGTGCTGGAGAAGGCGCGGCCGCCAGGAGAGTTGAGCTCGAGAGGAGTATGATCATGGCCGAGCAGGAGAACAGTACTGCTAGGGTTACGCGAACCATAATGGATATGTTAGAGGAAAGGAAATGAGGAGTTTTATAATTATTGGACTTGGGTTAGTTTAATGTATGAGAGAAAATTGGGTAAGTATATAGTTGAGAAACGTGATGTATATATAGTAGAGCTTGGTTAGGGTTTTTTTTTTTTTTTTTGGGTGTTTATTCATTCAAGTTCTGTGAAATGGAAAATTTTCTGGTTTGTCCCATGTGGTTGAATGAATTTAAGGAGGTTTTTGAGAATGCATGATCTGATTTTTTAAGGGAAAATAGTTTTTTACGTGCATGGAAGTAATTTTAGCCTTGCACTTCTGATGTGATGGTTGCTTTCTCGAGGTTGTTTGAAAAGCATTAAAAAAAAAAGGACAACTTTTCCATTTAAGGATTCTAAAGGCTTCCGTGTAATAGATGAGGAGAAGATACGAATTTGTAAAATGCATAAAAATTGCAATAAATTACAAGGAGGTTGAAAAAAAAAAAAAAAAAGAACGTCAGAATAAAGCTGGAAAACGACTCAAACGACATTTGAAAAACAAGGAACAAGACGAAAAACGACAAAAGTTAACAAACTACAGCAATAAATACAACGACAATAAAAGATATGAAGAAAACATGAAACAGATAATGGAAACTACAAAAAAAGACAACAATATACAAAACATCAACCTGAAAACAAACGTTTAAAGGATGGGGATAAAAAAACAAAAAAGAGCATCAACCTGTAATCAATAGCAAACTAAAAAATGACTTCAAGTGTGCAAAAATGACAACAATTCAACAAGAATTTACAAAACCAGAAAACGACAATATGACAACAACAAAAACAAGAAAACGACAATTATCCCAAATGTGACAAAAATTATTAAAAAAAAAAAAACAATAACAACAACTACTAAAATGTGACGATGATATGAATACAACAACATCTCGGATAACATCCCGGCCTTAACTATGTTGAAATTGAATGCAAAATAAAGCCAAAAAGAAAAAAGAAAAACACCCTAAGTCAGCTTTAGCTTTTCCATTGGCGTGATTCCTCTTCAAGTTCCACAATCTAGGTAGTTTTTCATTTTGATTTAAACATTATAATTACAAACATATCGTTCTTGAATAATTTAAGGAATTAGTGTTGACGTGCTAAAATTAGCGTTGGGTTGGCGTATTGGGTTTGAAATAGAAAAATCCAATTCAATTTAGGAATTTAAACTTGATTAGTGTTTGTTAGAGAACAAAATGAGTAGTGCCAATTTTGTTTTAAAAAATATGAAAAATTTAATATGGATTGGATTTGGAATGGATTTTTCCAATCCAAGATTTTCCTCCAAACAAGTGTATATATGTTCTTAATCTCTCCATCATCTCAATCGGAAAATGTTAAATAATTTTATCTGCCTTGATGGGTAGTTTTGATTGACATTCACTGACAAATTAACACTAATTTGTAGTTGAGGATGCATGAATTTGTTTCCATGCAAGATATAAAGTTCTAAGCAATAAAAAACTTGAAGGGCTATCACGCGCCTAATGAATATGATCCTTGTATTGAATAAATAATATAACTAAATATGTGAAGAATCATGATGAAATAATAAGAATAATTAAAACAAATGCAAAAAGGTAGTTTTAAA
Source organism: Antiaris toxicaria (assembly GCA_035233585.1). Lineage (NCBI taxonomy): Eukaryota > Viridiplantae > Streptophyta > Magnoliopsida > Rosales > Moraceae > Antiaris > Antiaris toxicaria. The sequence goes on from CP141161.1 coordinate 14,201,201, forward strand.
TTTTTTGCAAGACAAGAAATTTCTTGAACTTTTTGATAATTTGTGGATATATTCACAAATATACATGATAATTGACAGTTGTCGATATTTGTCAATATAGTGAATATTGTCACGTACATGGAGGAAAGAGTATCTTTGCCCTGGTTGTTACTGTCGGTGTTTCATAACATGAATGTCATGGATATTTAGTCTAGAATTGCTCCCTCCGCTTGGCCTCCATTGCGGATTTGCTCCTTTTTTTATTTTTATTTTTTTGTGGCATTTGGAGGATTACAACCCGGATGCTACTAAACACCCAGTGCTTCTCTCTTCTTTTGAGATGGAATCCAGGGGAGAGCCTGTAACGTTTCGGTCTAGCATGACGAGCCTCTGCCTCTGATGTTGGAGCCACCATAAGATTCATAGATGCTTATTTAGCGGCTTTGTATAAGTGTTGTTTCCAGTGCTAGTGGCTCCCCTTTTGCACTCTAGTTGGGAGCACCTGTAAGGATTGCCCGATTGGGGTGGCAATGCCACTGTTGCAATTGTTATCATTGTTGTGTAGCACCTTTAAACTAGTCCCACATTGCTCAAATAATTGTAAGCTTGGTCCTTTAAGCCTCTAAAAAAAACCATATTCTCATATTTTCAAACCAACTCATCCATTTTCGTATGTAAACTAGCAACATAATATGAACTTATAGTATGACTGACTTAACACATAGTTTGACCATAAGCAGATAAACGGTAATGTCATTGCCTAATTGTATTTGCAATTTGACTGATTTATATGGATAGACAATTTAAGTAATTTGCATCACTTAAGAAGATGTCATTTCCTAGTTGTATTTGCAATTTAAAGGATTTATATAGATAGACAATGAAGTATTTTGTATGACTTGAGAAGATAGCTGATTTATATAGATAGACAATTTAAGTACTTTGCATCACTTAAGAAGATGTCATTGCCTAGTTGTATTTGCAATTTAAAGGATTTATATAAATAGACAATTAAGTATTTTGTATGACTAAAGAAGATAACAACTTAAGTATACAGATTAATGGTTAATTTAGTAATATTTGTTACCATTAGTTTTTCTATTTCCATAACTAATTGTACCAAATTATTGTATTGAATGAAATCTCTTTTGCTCACTCAGAATTCTTTGTAGCTGTCTCTTTTTTGGTTCTTATTTGCTTACTCATGTGATTATTTATTTCAATTCTTCTTAATTTTTGTCTTGAATTTGCTTGTGATCGCTTGTTCCCATAATTTGTTGGGTTGATTGTTGTCTCAAAAAAGTTATCGTAACTATAAATTCACTCAAAACCAGGGACATGGCTAGACTGTAAATATTTTAGAAGCTTTAAGTATTTAAAAGAATTGTACCATGATAAGAACATTTTACAGACCAAAATCACAATACAATCTCACTGATACAACAAGACTTTTCGTACAGATGAGATTATTGATACTATGGCTGACCACAGTACAATATGGGGCCACACGTTTGGAGCAGAACTTATTCCCAGCTATATCAAACCACTACAGTTAAATATTATATTTAATTAATGCTGCATGAATATAGAAAAAAAAAAGTATTTTATGACATTCATAATAAGTCAGAACATTGTATGAAATGGATAATTACATTGAGCAGTCAAATTTATCTTCAATGGGAGGCAAATCCACAGAAAGCCCACATTGGTTGGGAATTTGAGGGACACAACGAGGATCATATGAGCCAATACGAGCCAGTTTTGCCTTAAGGCACCAACAAACAGCTTGCCTCTCTTGTTTGGTCTCATTGTCGTCGAACACGTCCTCAACACCACCACAACAATCCTTGGTTGGCTTATCGTCTTTACCTTTCAGGTAATTCAGACATGGGGCTGGCTCTCCGATAACGTCCTCGCACGAAGGCGGTAACGTGGGAAGGCGTCTCGGTGTTACCCTGGGGAGGAACATCAGGGTCCGATTCAAAAGATGTCAGAGATATTGAAGAAGTTGCAGCCACAACAGTAGAACTTGAAAAGAGAAAGATAATGGATAGGAACACTGTTATTTGAATCATGACTGTTTTGAATAAGACAAAGTGTTGGAGGAAATTCTCAAAAGCTGTAAGGTCGTGAGAAGGGCAAGAATTTAATTTATACACTTTTTCTATATATAGAGGAAAAATAAATGATAATGGTTCCTAAAACTCAAGACTTAATGTCTCTTGAACCCACTCTTGAAGTCGTTAAGATAGTGGAGTCTTACGTGAATATGATATAAGATTGAAGCTGAATTCTTAAGGATATGGTCTTCTTATAACAGCCGAGGGCATATTGGTGTTCAACATGGAAATCACAAGATGAGAATCAAATGCTGGTCATATGGATCCTCGTAAGATCGATCGATCGATTATCAAAGAGGCTCGTTATAGAACATTAAATCTTGGAGTAACAGTCATCAAATGGTAGTCAATTGAGCAGTGATCGATTCTCAATGACAAGCGAGTCGATCGAACACTGACTTTTTAGGAATACCATGTGGCAAACTATGACAACTAGCTCATAAGCAAGACTGTTTGCTATTCAATGTTATATGATAGCCATATGTGCAACTTTTAAGAGGATAAAGTCCGACCGTAATAGTTAGCCCCTCACTCTGTCGAGACCTCGTTCCAGTTGTCATAAGCAGGACTGTTTGCTATTTGATGTCATATGATAGCTGTATGTGCAACTTTTAGGGGGATAAAGTCCAACCGTAATAGCTAGCCCCCCACTTTATCAAGACCTCGTACTTGATAGAGTAATTGTTGCCACTCTATCGGGACCTTGTACTTAGTAGAGTAATCGTTGTTCATATGATAGCCATGTATGCAACTTTTAGAGGGATAAAGTCAACAGTTAACCCCCCAGTCTATCGAGTACTTATTCTTAGTAGAGTGATCATTATTTGATTAATCAGTAGTCCTTATAAGGAAAGCACTTTGCACCTGTCATCTTGCACTGGCGGCGATTGATAGGAATCAACTTTACATGTAACAACACGCAATTGGCTAACCTGAAACGATAGTTGCTTTTCTATTTTCAAATTTTGAAATTTGGAAAGACATGGCATAATTAGCTTTGGTGAGAATATTAGGGGTTGTGAACCTTGAGCCATTAGATCAAGATGTGCTGGTTAATTCTGAATCGTTTGGTTGGCTTTGAGGCATTATAATTCTTGGATTACCTTCTAAACTTTTTATATTGCTGCATTTCAAACACGAGGAACTTAGGGAACTCCCAAGCTTTCCACATTTTCCAGGCAAGAATCCACCCCTCCTCTTTGATTTTGCTCTGATAATTTTTTTCTTTTCTTGTTTCGAGTCATTTGGTGTAATTTTGTGCATTTTTACCAAATATTTTGGGTGATCTACATTTGCATTGGTTTTAGGTTTTTAAGTTTCAAATTTCTGGGCTTGAGTTCTTGAGGAATTCAAGAGATTTAGAATGAGGATTCTACTAGATCTGGTAAAGTTTTATGGTTCAATCCATTTATTGTTTGGGGAAAATGAACAACGTAAAGCTTCCATGGAAGAGTAGTTCTAAGATGTTAGGTTCCCTGACATCGAATTCTTAGGCTCGGATGAAGAGGATTTAGATAAACAAGAAACAAAAGAGATATTCGAGTACTCGAAGCAAATACACTAGTGGGATAAGAGCCAAAGGGGCTTTGGATCGAGTGTTGGTCCTTTTAGCGAGGATTAAATTGAGCAAATAGAAGGAGCAGAAGTACATAGCATCCCCCTGACCTCTACATCAATTAAGTAATGAATGCTTCTTGATGATGAATGATCTGAAAAAAATCAAGGACAAGGTTTCGTCACTCGATCCTTTGGGTAGGCTTTGTCAAGATCCCATCAGGTATAGTAAAGAAGTTACCATCTTAGGTTGATTAGACTTTTGTGATCAGAACAGCGTTGAGGTGGCTATACAACACCCTAATGTTCATTTATCAACTTATTGACGATGAAGCGTTCATCGCATATCAAGTGTTGTATATGATGAAAATAAACATATCCTCTACTAAGGACATCATATCCAAGAAGTGAGTGGAGAAAGCTGCTATCGAGGCTGGGAAAGCTACCGCTTCCTAGTTAATGACATTAGCCCCGTTCTCTATTATTGAATCGAGCCACGAACCAGTAGAGCAAGACAAGTTGGAGCAGCACCTCAAGGAGAAAATGTAGCCCAAAAGGAAGTCAGATGTCGAGACCGACAAAGGTAGGAGAGTGGCTTTAAGCCAAAAGGCTGGAGTTGATCAACAAATTGAGCCTATTGTCGAAGGAATATAGGAACAAACATTGGTCAATTTCCCAGAGAGGGCGAGTCTTTTGAAAGATGGGTCCCTAACAGCCAAGCTTCTTTTCGACCTTATACCCGAAGACGATCAATAGTCGATTCAAAATGACTCGTTGAGGGATCATTTTGATGACTAGATTTAGGAAAAGCTTAAGGTAAACATTGAATAACTTTAAAAAGTTTTATGGTTTTATTATGTTTCTTACTTAATATTCATCACAAGGCTCGGTTAGAGGTGCCTCCATCTTTTACTAGGCAGATGATGAGTGGCAGAACCTCTCAGAAAGGTTTAAGACCAAGAAAGGGATCAATCTTCAACTTGTAAGTTCACTAAAGAAGGCAAATGACAAGGTCGAATGGCCTTCATTGCAAGTATCCATGACCTTCCCAAGATGATTTTATAGGAAGAAGGGCAATCCATGATTAAGAAGTTGGTTAGTTTGTTCTCACCCGCCATAAATACTTGAAGTTTGATTTTCCCCACCGAGGTTGTGGATTCACCGTTGAATCCAACAAGCATAGTGCTTGTTTTCTTAATTTCCTTTTGATTAATATCCATCTCCCACAAGGTCAATAGAAAGAGTATGTCTACTGAGATCCCGTTGTTAACAAGTATTTTGCTCACGTTGCAATTGGACATGTTAATTGTCAGGACGAGCACGTCATCGTAAGGCCTACTTAGTGTTCGAGTCTTATTGCTATGGAATATGATTGAATGGTCAACTAAATCATTGGGCATGATTTTGAACACTAATTGGGTGGCCTTCTGACCATGGGCTTTGATCAAAGTCAGTTTCCCTACTATAAACTAAATCTCCGCAAATGACTCTAATCGTTTTTCAAACCAGTGGTAGTGACGGGGTCTCTTCCACGTGCTAGACCTGTCTTTTCGTGCTCAAATTTGCTTTCAGCCCATACATATTTCTTCATTTTTCACTTAAGAAATGTCTCCAATGTCCCTTGTTCAAGAGTTCAGCAATTTTAGCTTAAAGTGCTTGACAAGCAATAGTCAAATAACCATGGACTTTATGGGACTTTATGCAATTCACAATATTTTGTCATATCATGAGCTACATATTTCAGAAGCTTCCTTGAACATGTTACATAGTCTATTCCTTGAGGTGAGTGAAAAGCTTTGACATGCTAATATTTAGTGCATTCTTAGGAAGGGAGAGTGTTCTGCACAACTCTTTTTTTGAATATTGTCTCCTGGGTGTCTTTGTTCTTTCTCTTCTCACAGTGCACATCTCAAACTTTGAAGCTTGTATCAAATCTTGCATTCAAGCAAGTTTTCTCTTAACCAGCTTGTCTTCTTCTTTGAGGTTGATAAACCTTTTGACTTTATGGAAGGCATCCTAAATGCTCATTGAATACTTGGAGCAAATTTTGTTTTTAAAGAATGATTTATGCACCAATCCTCTCTTTAGCACCTTTCAGGAAGTTTCATCATCGAGCTTGTTGATTTTAGAGATTACCTTCCTAAAGTGCTTTATATAGGCCCACAAGGAGTCGTTCTGACCTTGTACGACCCCATATATGTCTTTTGTTGATTTATCTATCGGAACATGAATCAAGAAGTTATGCATAATTTCCTTCATTAGATCTTCAAAGGAATCAATGAACTCTAGAAGGAGGTTGTAGAACCACCAAAAGGTAGACCACCTCAAGCTTTGTGCAATTAACTTACACATCATGTCTTCGAGCATCCCCGATGAAATTGTTGCCGACTGGACTACGTGTTTGTATTGCATAATGTGGTCGTATGGATTAGAGAGTCTATCAAACCTTGAAAAGGCCACATTTTCAAACTTTGAAGTATGTTTACTAATAATTCTTCTAATGAGAAGGGTCCCCTGTACGTCCCTCACCAGATCGTCGATGCTAGGTGTCAAACTAGTGGCTTTGTGTGGTTGCTAATTAAACTGCTACTCTATTTGATTTAATCTTTCTGTCATGATCCCTCTGATGATGTCTAGATATTCATTGTTCCTAGGAAAACAGGACTGGAAGGTGGTGGCAGCAATTCCAGTGAATGCTCTTTGCGTCTCATATTCACTCTTCACATCTTCGTTTAATTCTACAGCTCTCCCTTCAAAAGCCAAGTGTGGGTCACAAGTTTATGTAGGGCAAATAGGGCATTTTGCGAAGCAGAATTTTAAACATATTTCTTGGATCGTACTAACTTGTGTTTCCATATACAATAAATTATTCAACAATCTACATACCTTAAAAAGAATGATAGGAATGTCGAATAGGGTGACCGAGAAAGTTTCAACCATATAACTTTCTTTATTATTTTCTAATTCTTAGATGGTAGAGCATGTGATCACTCGGTCTCTCAATCGATATTTATGCGTGCCTTTCTCCTTTCAACCACTTGGAACTCTTGTAGCTTGTTATTAATATAATAATAAATTCTCTCAATTCAATCTATAGTTTAAATAAAATAAGATTCACTAGAGTCTTGTTTATAGTGAATAGATTGGGTGGAATTTAAATTTGAATGAGACATTTAAAAAAGTATTTCTCTCTCCTTCCACTCATAATTGGCGTTTTTTCTATCTTGTGAGAGCACCAAAAAATCACTCACATGAGGCACAAGAAATTCAAAATTTGATTCAAATTTCAATCTCTATTTCTTTTATGATTTTATTTATATAGATAATATTCTATAAATCCAATTTAATTTCAAAATCAAATCATGACAGCTTTATTTAAATTGAATAATTATATAATAATTATTCAAATAAAATCAATAAAAAGAAAATCATTTTCCTTACCTTATCCTATTGCAAAACGCCTACCCATAATAGACAAAGAAAAAATTTTATTTTAATTTAAATTCAAATAGGATAAATACCATATTTAATTTAAAATATTTATTTAAATAAGATTATCTAGATATTTAAATTAATTACCAAAATAATTAATTTATCCATATCTGTTAATTTAAATTAATCTCATATTTATCACAAAAAATAAATACAATTAATTTAAATTACAAATCCTATCTTTCAAATAAATATTTATCTAAACTAAATATGTATCCAATTAATTATAAAACAAAATTCTCATTCTACCTTTAGTATAAAAAATGCGTGCACCCAGTGAGAAATGATCCGAATTTTTTTCTTCACTAATCCAGATTTTTCTATCTTTCAAATAAATATTTATCTAAACTAAATATGTATCCAATTATTTATAAAACAAAATTCTCATTCTACTTTTAATATAAAAAATGTGTGCACCTTATGCGAAATGATCTGGATTTTTCTCTTCACTAATCCAATATTTAAATATTCCAATTGATTACCAAGGAATTATATTGAGCTAGTAAAAGGATCAAGTGGACATTTATAATATGAGTTCCGGTAATCTATATAATTAATTATTTTATATCAAATAAATTAATTGCACAATTATTAGTTTCGGAGTCATAATACTATAAATCTAAAGCTGAACTCCTAATTATATACCATATTACATAAGCTAGTATATAGTTGCAGTTTAATGATCTTGTCATATATGCAACACCCTCATATGATATTCACGATCAACTTAAAGTCAAAGTCCGTTCAGCCATTTGATCACATTATCGTAGAGATCTATTATATATCTAATAGAAAAATGATTATTCACCACATGTTAATAATAAATCATTTGCGAAGCAAACAACCCAAGATCTTGTCTATTTTCATATATTGTATAATGTTGTTAAGAGAATAACCTTTACTTTTTATTAGAATTATGATTTCATATCTATAAGTAAAGCTTCGATCGTTACAAGTCATATATCCAACAAACCGGGCTAATAGCTTATTATTTTGAGATATTTTAGCCTTTGGAACATCAAAAAACACAAGTCATATAAACAAAGTCCTTTATTTATTCAGGATTAAAGTTATTACGTAATGAATATAAAAAATGAATCAATTCATTCAAGCGAATTATATAAATTAATTACATTTTGATCCAATTCCAATATATCATCACCACTAAGTAATATAATTATGTCTCTACTTAAAAGTTGGCTCGCTCTTGACGATCAAGATAAACCATCTCCCCAATTGAATTTCGATAATATAATAGTCTTAACATGAGTTAGATGCTCACTCTTATCCTATATACTGCTGTTTATAAATTTAGATAACTTATTTTAGAACATTGTCTTCTTGTGTATAAAATCCATTATATGCAATATTTTAACAGTTTAAATACTAAGTAGTTAATTAATCATATTTGCTTATATATATTTTAACATATAAATAAGGAAGAAGATAGTATAGTAAATATATAATAAAAAATTTCAAATATATTATTAATTAATTAAAATAAATGAAATACATTTAAAAATTTCTTTCATACTTAAGGTATTCCTAATAGTGTAGCCCCAGATGTCGAGAGTGGCTACATAGGGGCGATTGGGTTGTAATTTACCCAGGCATTTTGCAAGTTGCCAGGCATCACTTGTTGCCAGCCCCCAGTGTTGGCGGTTGTCGAGTAACTGGCGTATGGGTAGTAATAATATGAATCATAAGCCTGCTATATGCTTATGGTAGTGAGCTACCTATGAAGAGCTTGATTCTCTATGGTGATGCTTTAGAGTCACTGTTGTTGGGTTTCATATTTGGTGGTCAGTTGCTCAACCAGGCATTTCAAGTTGGCCATTTCCAAGTTCCCGCCAACAGGTGAATCCTCGTGCCTTTGCTGGATTGGCAAGGCTTAGCAACTGGTTCTCTAGCTCTGTCGTGTGGGCGATGATTGTTGCTGGGTAGATGGCATTATTGATCCACTGCTTCTCGATGTTAGATGACCAAAGGCACTACAATGAGTGACAAACTGTAGATGTTAAGAATCTACGATCAAATAAAATTCAAGTTAATTAGTAAAAATATATTGGATCAAGGCAAAAGGACCCTTGGACGTCGTGAATGAGAACAAACAGACCAATCAAAAATCAAAAGCAACAAATTAAATGCATAAAAATAAAAGACATTGGAAATTTAAAGAAGTTCGTTAGAATGTTTTACTTTTTTTGTGAAAGCTCTTCATTATAATTGGAAAAGAGTACAAAATACAATGCAAGTTCTATATAAGTTTTGGCAGAGTAAGTAAGTGAATGTACATCTTGTTCAAGGGATTCCTTCCACTATTTATCGAGGAAAAATAGCTAATAATGGACACTAGAACTCAGGGGCTTAATGAATCTTGAACTCACTTTCGAAGTTGTTAAAGATTGTGAAATCCCACATAAACACAAACTAAGATAGAAGCCAAATTCTTAAAGACGTGGTCTCCAAAGAACTGCTAAGTGCATATCAATGTTCGACATGGAAATCACAAGACGAGAATCGAATACCGGTCAGGCGAATCCTCAAATGATCAATAGATTGATTTTCGAATAGACTTGTTACAGAACATCAAAGCTTGAAGCATCGACTATCGAATAATAGTCAATTAAGCAATGATCAATACTTGATGACCAATGAGCTTCAAACACTAGCTTTTTGGGAGCATCACATGACAAACTACTGCAGCTAGCTCACAAGTAGGACTATTAGCTATTCTATGTCTTATGATAGCCATGTGTACAATTTTTAGGCGGGCGAAACCAAACCTCAATAGAAATGTAAAAATAATGATGCTAAAAAATATCCTGTGAATGCAAAAATCCCTATGTTCATATTTGTTTGTACATAAATTCACATTTTAACTAACTGCAGTTTACATTCACACCAATGTGCTGAATCACATCCGGTATCGGGTTTGAGACATTATCTATATATATATATATATCAAACAGTATCTTCATGACACAGAAGCTTTATTTGTTATTGGCGGATCTGTAGCATTAAGGCATGTACATGGCAAAGGATATTTGTTTCTTATCTAAGGTTTTATGGGGGAATTGAGAAAACCAAAAAAACACATTACACTTTTAAATGTTCCCTTTGAGAACTACACTAACACAGTTGCCCTTAAATGTAAAAGACTACAGAATGTATTATGTACATGTTGGTATGTTTGCCTATACAAATTGTTTTCCACTTTATTGGTTTGTCGAGTTACGGGAGTTGGATTTGGAGTCAGAGCTACCACGCTTTGCGTACAAAGAGCCAGCAGCAGGGACTTCCGCGTGTGAAGATACCATTGCAGAAAGCGGTTGGAAATTCGTATTCCCAACAAACCAAAAGAGTGCCCATTTTAAGTTGCAAAGGGTGTACTTCAGAGCTTTCGTCCAGTTCTCCTGCTTGTTGAAGCTTTGTGTGATTGAGTAGCTTTCCACTTTGTCAAACTCAATCCTGCAAATTCTGCTGATTGAGTTGACATACTTGTAACTATTAATAGACCAATTTTTCAAATCATGTCTAAATCATGCCTAGCTTCAATATTTCCAAACTACATTGGCAAATTAAGAATGAAAAAAAGTAGTTATGTAACTTTACAGATAAAAATTTCATAATTACAAAATTTTTCATAACTTTAAAAGGATAATGTTCAAGAAAAGACAAAACGTTTTAGACAGTGCGTATGTACCAAGTGATACAAATTGCTAAACTTACTTGTACGGCAGTTTAAAACATTTCTCAGGAGGTATGTTATTTTCTTGATCCTTCAAGCAAGCAAACTCAGAAAACTCCTTAAGGCAAGTCAAGAATGTCGTCATTGCTTTGTCATAACGAGTACTCCAAAACAAGTTCACAGGACCAAACCTAATCAGAATCACCACTTAAAAACATGAGTTATCAATGAAATAAACTGAAAAGAGAAAAAGGTATCCTCTTTAAGATAGTTTGTTTTTTTTTTTTTGTTAGCGGGGGGGGGGGGGGGGGGGGGAGCGGCGGTGGGGTTGGGGTGGATGTTAATGAAACATAAAAAAATACCAGCAGAACGGAACACAATGTCTAGTGTGTACTCACAGTTCATAAGTATTATTGTTGCTGTCCACAATTCGAGGATAGCTGCCCATTGGAAGTATCTTTATTCGAGATCTAATAATTGAGTAAATTAAGGCATTTTAACAACTACAACAGTTCCATGTTATGTACCCTAGATAAGGACCTAGTCACGGGTCTAGATGCAGTGAAAGCCTCTCTCTCACCCTTCCCTTGACGTTCCTTGCCTTTACCTATGGTGTTTCCCTCACAGAACCTGCCCCCTGCAGGTTCTGCCACTCTCTCTCTCTCGCTCTCAAGAAGAGAAGAAAATTATCAAACCAAGCTTAATCAATCTTTATTCATCATAGCCTTTTTATAGGCAGCAAAATTACACCTATTAGAAATCAGGAAACAATACTCTTAGAAATCAGGAAACAATGCAACAAATAAAATATTTCAATTGCCTAAACAATACTCCTAGAAATCAGGAAATAATGCAACAAATAAAAAAGGAAATAACTAAATGCTGAAAATAGGAAAGATATAACTAAATGCTAAAAAATAGGAAGGATTATCTCAGTCTTCCACACGAGCCCTTCTTTGGTAAGTCTTTCCCACAAAGGCATCCGTAACATTACTCCCCTCCTCAAAATTGAGCTTGTCCTCAAGCTCAAAGTCGGGATAAGCGTCCTTTAGGGTATGGAGATCCTCCCAAGTAGCGCTGTCTTCCGAGCTATCGGACCAACGAACTAAGAGCTCCCAACGGCCTCGGTTGATACGCGCACGCAAGATGGAGTGTGGTACTGGTAGAACACGCCCCTCATGAATTGGAGGTAACTCAGTAATCGTTTCTGGAGGAGGGCCCTTAAGAGCCTTGAGCAGCGACACATGGAACACATTATGAATCCGACTCCCTGTAGGCAAATCCAACTCGTAGGCCACCGATCCAATTTTGGACAGAATCTTGAAGGGCCCGTAAAATTTCGGGGACAATTTAGTAACATTCCGGCGAGCAACAGATAATTGGCGATATGGGTGAAGTTTCAGCCAAACTAAATCCCCTACCTCAAACTCCACGTCGCGGTGATCCGCATCATATGTATTCTTCATGCGGCTTTGTGCGTGAGCCAAATGGGCTCGGGCTGTACGAAGGAACTCAGAACGATCAATCAAGGCCCTATCCACCGCCTCCACCCTTGTAGACCCCGCTGTGTAGTCCAGTAAACGAGGTGGGTCTCTTCCATAGACCAGCCGGAATGGAGTAGTCTTGAGCGATGTGTGAAAGGAAGTATTGTAACAATACTCCGCCCAAGGAAGCCATTCAAGCCACTTACGGGGCCGATCCCCAGTCAAGCAGCGCAAATACATCTCGATTGTACGGTTCACCACCTCCGTCTGACCGTCCGATTGAGGGTGGTAGGCCGAGGAGAAGGATAACTTGGACCCTGATAGTCGAAACAATTCCTTCCAAAAGAGGCTTTGGAAGACCTTATCTCGATCTGACACAATGGACTCAGGAAGTCCATGTAGGCGGAATACCTCAGTGAAAAATGCATGTGCCACCATGATTGCGGAATAGGGGTGCCCGAGAGGAATGAAGTGAGCGTATTTTGATAACCGATCTACTACCACCAGCAAAACCGATTTACCCAAAACCTTTGGTAGTGCCTCGACAAAATCCATGGAGATATCGGCCCAAATTTGAGTAGGAACTGGAAGAGGCTAAAGAAGACCCGCAGGATGTAGTGTTTCCCATTTGTTCCTTTGACACACAAGGCAACCTTGGACTAATTCATGAATGGTTGCCTTCATACCCTTCCAGTAAAAATCCCGACGGATCCGTTCTAAGGTTTTCTGAATACCCTCGTGGGACACGTCATGGAACCCTGTAAAAATGGCAGGGATGATTGGGGAAGATGGGGCTAAATAAGCTCGACCACGATAGAGGATTAAGTCGTCCTTGACTTCCCAATCCGGCCCTTCCTCCCCCTTTAAGATGCGATCTCGAAGCTGTCGCAAGGCCTCATCGGTTTGGATTTCTTGACGCAAGTCATCTAGCATAAGTGAGCGTGCATAGGACACCGCAAACAGTTGGCCAGATTCTTCATCTCGACGAGATAAGGCGTCCGCTGCACGATTAAGGGAGCCTGCTCGGTAGTCCACTCGAAAATCAAACCCGAGGAGTTTACTAACCCAGTGTTGTTGTGGAGAGGTAGTTAAGCGTTGCTCGAGGAGGTATTTCAGACTGAAGTGGTCTGTTTTGATCACGAATTGTCGGCCCCACAAATATGGTCTCCAGTGTGTAACAGCCTTTGCAAGTCCGATCAACTCCCGTTCATAGGCGGCCAACTTATGATAACGATCAGCGAGCTTGCGACTGAAGAATGCCACTGGGTGTCCGTGTTGTTGTAGTACCGCCCCTATGCCGCTTCCCAAAGCATCACATTCCACCACAAATTTTGATGTGAAGTCCGGTAAACAAAGGACCGGTGACTTAGAGAGCGCCTGTTTAAGGGACAGGAAAGCGAATTCTGCGTGTTCATCCCAATGAAAGCTATTCTTCTTCAAGAGACTCGTCAGAGGTGCCGCGATTTGTCCAAAATCTTTAATAAACTTTCTGTAGTAACCTGCCAATCCCAGAAATCCTCGCAAAGCCTTGGTGGATTGTGGTGCTGGCCAATCAATCACTGATTGAATCTTGCTTTGGTCAACCTCTACACCAGACCCATGAATAATATGCCCTAGATAAGCCACCCGATCGCTACCAAAAGAGCACTTAGACTTTTTGAGGAAGAGTCGATGAAGCCGAAGGAGCTCAAAAACTACTCGAATGTGGTGCAAGTGTTCGACCCAGGTCTGGCTGTATATCAATATGTCGTCAAAGAAAACCAACACGAACCGACGCAAGTGATCGCGAAAAACTTCATTCATGAGGCTCTGAAAAGTGGAAGGGGCGTTAGAGAGCCCGAAGGGCATGACCAGAAATTCAAAGTGGCCGTGGTGAGTCCGGAAAGCAGTTTTCTCTATGTCGCATGGGTCCATTCAGATTTGATGATAACATGAAGTAAGGTCAAGCTTGGTAAAAAATTTGGCACCGTGAAGTTCGTCGAGAAGTTCGTCCACCACCGGAATCGGAAACTTGTCCTTGATTGTGCGGCTATTGAGCTCGCGGTAATCAACACAGAAGCGCCAAGACCCGTCGGCCTTCTTTACCAAGAGTACTGGTGAGGAAAATGGTGACCGACTTGGGCGAATCACTCCTTGTTGCAACATTGCTGCACATTGTCTCTCTATTTCGTCTTTTTGGAAGTGCGGGTACCTGTAAGGCCGCACCACCACGGGACCTGATCCGGGTTCAAGTTGGATACGGTGGTCACACTCACACACGGGAGGTAGACCTGTTGGTGTTTCAAATAAGTCCGGAAATTCGTCCAATAAACTGTCAATGTTCCCTTCCGAGGGCGGGGGTCCGGTCAAAGTTGCAATCCTTAGGGTCGGAGCCAGGAATTGTCCCTTCCACTTGATTGGTTTACCCTCCACATTGAAGCTCATAGTCAAGGAGGCGAAATCCCATAATATGGGACCCAGGGTGCTCAACCATTTGATGCCGAGTACCACATCAAACCCGTCTAGGGAAATGGAGTAAAAATCCGTAATAAACGAGTCAGCACCAACCTGAAAGGCTACTCCTCTGCAGATTCCCCCGCTCGACACCTTCTCACCGTTGGCTACCGCGACGCGCAGGCCCGGTCTTTCCTGTACCGAGATTCCCAACCTTGGAATCGTCCCACTCCTTATAAAGTTGTGCGTGCTCCCTGAATCAATTAACACCCAAACTGGACAATCTGCAATTTTTGCTTGCAATTGCATGGTCCGGGAACTTCGGAGTCCACTAATGGCGCGTAGAGATATTTCCGGGTTTTCCTCGACCTCGTCCTCGAAATCGCTTTCCTCATCCGGTACCTCTATCCAAAACAACCGCTTGCATCGATGCCCTGTTGTATACAGATCATCACAATTGAAGCATAATCCCTTTGCTCAACGTTCAGCAATCTCCGCTCTCGTTAGCCGCTTGAAAAAGGGAGTAGTGTTTCCACCCAGTCCATTGGTGGTTGTCGGTGTGGGTCGTGTGATGCCATTACTGCCCTTTCCATTTGAAGAAGATGGCGTCACAACTAGACGGTTGCTCGTTCTGGGGTTTGTCCAACCCCCCGTCGGCCGGCTCGCACCCAGGCACAATTGCTTCCGTTCAAACGCCCGTGCTAAGTTCATGGCAATGCCCAGATTTCCAGGTTGATGAAGCTCCACCTCGATGCGAAGACTCTCAACCAATCCCGCAGTAAACAAGCTCACTTGCTGGTTCGGTTTCAAGTCAGTGGTGCGTGCCAAAAGGGACTGGAATTGCCGTTGGTATTCTTCCACAGAACCTCGTTGTTTTAGGTTGCTTAACTCCCCTAGCGGGTTGTTACTCAAAGGTGGTCCAAAACGAATGTTGCACTGGAACTTGAATCCTTCCCAATTAATATCGGGATCCTCTTGTTCGATCTGATAGTACCAAAGCTGGGCTTCCCCCGTCAGATGAAATGCAGCCAACCCCACCCTGTCCTCCGTTGGTGTGCATTGGCTAAGGAAAAACTGCTCATATCGACGTAGCCACACCAACGGGTCTTCTCTGCCATCATAGGATGGAAACTCCAATTTTGAGTACCGTGGAACCAAGAATCCCCGATTCGTCCCTTCCGTCATATCTTCCGACCCCGCCTGAAAACCACCGCCGCCGCTCTGCCAATGTCGCGACCCCCCAGCACGCGACTGCTCCGCGCCCTTGTTCTGCAAATTTTCCCGTGAGGAATCTCTCCTTCGAGTCTCATGACTGACCTCCTTCACTTGGGTCGCGATTTCTCCAATTTGCGTCTCAAGCGCCTGCTGCCGCAGGGTCATTGCCTCCATGAAGGCCTCCAGCCTTGCTTGAAGACTCTCCGCATCTCCCATGACGGCTGGCTCTGATACCAAATTGTTATGTACCCTAGATAAGGACCTAGTCACGGGTCTAGATGCAGTGAAAGTCTCTCTCTCACCCTTCCCTTGACGTTCCTTGCCTTTATCTATGGTGTTTCCCTCACAGAACCTGCCCCCTGCAGGTTCTGCCACTCTCTCTCTCTCGCTCTCAAGAAGAGAAGAAAATTATCAAACCAAGCTTAATCAATCTTTATTCATCATAGCCTTTTTATAGGCAGCAAAATTACACCTATTAGAAATCAGGAAACAATACTCTTAGAAATCAGGAAACAATGCAACAAATAAAATATTTCAATTGCCTAAACAATACTCCTAGAAATCAGGAAATAATGCAACAAATAAAAAAGGAAATAACTAAATGCTGAAAATAGGAAAGATATAACTAAATGCTAAAAAATAGGAAGGATTATCTCAGTCTTCCACACGAGCCCTTCTTTGGTAAGTCTTTCCCACAAAGGCATCCGTAACATTCCACTATGAATTTTAAAGATGAATGATTCATCAAAGGATACTGAAATTTCGGCCGGAAATATTGACACATCGTATGCAGGAGTAGGCAAGCTTGGCCCCAGGCAGCATTTATCTCATCCCATTCTACCTAAATGATTTCACATGGTAACATCGTATCAGAGCTCTTTCTTAGAAAGAAAAGGCATACACCAATTAAGGGGAAAAAAGTAACAATACCATCACGCTCTAACTTGGCAATAAAAGAATGATACATTTCATGAGTCATATTGTGCAACCATTGATAGAGGAATAATACGATTTAACTGGTTCTACCATAAATCTTAGAGAACAAGCTTAGCTGTCTCACCGGAATCTTAGGAAGCCGTCCCAGTCGAAAATTGTTGATCGTTCCAAATTCTCCATCATGCCCAATGGGAAAGGCATCATTTAGCACATTAGTTTTCTTCAATAAATCCAAATGCGCTTGTGAAACTTCTATCTTGGCTAAAATTGCATCTCTCTCTTCCTGTTGACCCAAACATGTTGCTCCAACTCAAAAATGACTTCCAAATAACGAAGGGAAGGAAAAAAAAAAAAAAAAGATTTATTCCAGCTTAATTAACATTTGTTCTAGGAAGTTTACACATGATTTATCCTATATTCATAGGGGTTGGAATGATAAATGATTTATTTTTGGCTGATAAAGCTTGTTTACCATTATCAACCACCAAAATTAAAAGCCTTGTCATGAACTACTATGGCTGAAAAACAGTGAACGAAGAAAAATGACTAAAAAGTGAAGAACGCTACAACAACCTGGTGCGTAATTAATTGAGATTGGAAATTATTGAACTCGTGCCAGTACCTGTAAAATAACACTTTCCACAGAAATTTAAAATCTTGTGTTGAACAGGAAATATAAGTGGACAAAAGAAAAGGAAAAAGAAAACCTTTAGAAAAGAGTAAACCATGCAATCACTTTACCAGAAACTGCACCCATAAACTAGAAACTGATCAGATAAAGGTATTTACCGCTCCTCCAATTCCTTAAATTTGCTCGATTTCAACTCAAGTGCTTTAAGTTCAGCATTGACATCTGCATTCTGTTTCTCTATTTCTTCAATAGCTGCTTCAAGTTTTCTCTCCTCTTCCTCGATCTTAGATATCAACCAAAGGAGATCTAATGAGTATGTGCACATTTTGTGACGGATTTCTTGTAAAAGCTTATGCAGTATGCATATGTTTTATAATGTACCCAAAAAAAAAAAAAATAATAATAATACTAAACCAAAGAGGTTCACTAAGGATATCACAGCAAGACTGAGGATTAACTACCATCTGGCTTCATAACTTAAATTCCCTTAACAGAAAATGCAAATTTGGGATATAAGAAGTTAAGAGCCCAATAAATAATGAGCAAAGTGAGATTTCCAGCCCATGTATAATTACTTAGGACCCTTTGTAATCTATGTAACTGTGTGTCCTCATCACAATCTGTACTTGTAATACTCTTCTTGCGGATGTCAGTTGGAGATTGACCTCCAACCCTAAGGAATTTATACACCAATGACAAGTGCCAAGTAAGTACCTTCAGTTTCTCTTTAAGAAAATCAGCTTCACTAAGAACATTGCGAGGCTCCCCCTCTAAGCACTTAAGACAGACCTCATAAGCGTCAATGTCCCTATTCACGTCTTCAATTTCCTTATCAAGTTTTTCTGACAATACTCTCATGCATTCAAGGCATAAAGGTTGCTCAACCTGTAGATGTTAACATAAACACATGACAAAAATAACCCTTACACGGCTCAAAAACAAAGTTAAAGACATCAAATGCACAGAAAACAAAGTTCATCAGAAAAGCATGGATACCTGTGTCTGGGTGGTGGCAATTTCAAATGCACGCTTCAAGACAGTTATTGTCGAGTAAAATCCGAAATTGTTTGGTTGCGAAGAACCATTGGAGCCTCCATTGGGTAACAGCAAATTGTTTCCTCCAGCATCAGAAGAGGACTCAGATTTATCCACAACCACAAAGGACTCTTCCATTGCCTTTCCAGACTGGCCTGCATAAGGCTGAACAGCTCCCCCACGAGGTCGGGGAGGGACGCCTGGTGTTGGAGGCCTTTGCTTTGACAATACCACAAAAGAATTGTCCATTTTCGTTGAAGCCAACACACTATTTGCCCCATGCATTGACGAGCCCTGCATACCTGCAAGAGTTTATTGCCAAACCAAATGACTCACTAAGAATGGCAAATATACCCACACGACACTTCTTTGAATTGCATATATTTACTCCCCTGCAATGTTGACCTGAATCCCAAATAAAATTCCCAATAAACAAAAGCTATCACGTAGCTGATAATTGGGTTTATGGGCTTCCCATCCTTACAGAGCTAACATATGCAGCAACTGGACATACCACATCAAACATTTGCCACCGAAATTCCAGTACTACAAACTAAACATGCTTCATCGAGATATCAATAATTAATTGGTCAATATAATCCTCCCAAAAAGTTAAAACCACCCATATTACTCCTACATGTGTGTGCGTGTGTGTGTGTGTATTCATTCAGGTTTCAATTACAACAATAATTCGTGCAAATACTCCAACAAATATGAAATTCCTTTCAATTCCCCAAAAATTAAACTGAAAAGCACCAAAATTTGACGAAAAAAGATGCAGAAAATGGAATTCGATTTATAAAAAAAAAATGGCGGTTTTGATAAAACTGAACTGGAAGAAGATACGGAAACTCACCGGAGCGAGAGGAGGAGTCGTTTAAGAACCTGTCGGCGTAAGAATCGACGCCGACGACGCAGAGAGACTGGCGGCAGTTCTGGCAGACCATTCTCGGCAGATTCGGATCCACCGGCAAGCTCCGACCCTTTTCGTTCATTTTTAATCTTCTCCGAACACCACAAAATTTCCCTTCCTTGGCTTTCCTTACAGACCTTCAACAGGTTTTTTCTTGGATTCGACCAAATCACAACAGTTTCTTTGCTTTTGTTTGCTTCACAACTCGAACTTTGTTGTCACCTTATTCTCGTCTTTTTCCTTTTGGGGAGAGAATTTTCTCGTCTTTACTCTTTACCTCCGTTTTTCCGGGAAAATTTCGTTCCGGACCGGGGGTAGATTGGGATTCGTATTGGATCCGTATCTGGGCCTATACTTGGACTTGTAAATTAGGCTCAGCCCACTTATTGTTCGCTATCACCTGCTGTGTCCATACTTGGGCCTCCCAATATTTAAAACAAGTATTTACATAAAACAATTAATTTGAAACGCCACTTCTAATTAACACTTTTTAACTTATTTACAAATTTAAACAAAATTTAAAAATCCTTATTTTTTCCCTCCATGTTTGCCCTTCTTTATTTCACATTTTTCTCTTTGGATTAGATTAGTTTTTTATGGAAAATAAAAATTTCTTATTTACAAATTTGAATTCTCTCTATTTTTACGTTTCATTAAAAAAATATGGAAAAAAAATCCCTCTTATTTTATATAATTACTTTCCAAATTGAATTAAAATTTAAATATATTAATTATCTTGTCATTTTTTTTCTTTTTAAAAAAAATACGCTTTTTTATCCTCTTAATTTTTTGAATGCATGTCTTATGGAATGTGTACTTTTTATGGAAAAAATCTTTATCTATTGAATCCTACTTCAACATCATTAACATCATAATTCTTCATTCATAAAAACCAAAACAAAAAAAAAGAGGAGTCAACAACAAATCAATAAACATCAATATTGGCAATTATGAAAAAAAATGAACCACATACCTAGTCAATAACAAATCAATAAACATTAACATTGGCAATTATGTAAAAGAATGATCCACAAACCCTCAATTGGCAATATTTTAATAATATAAGGACCAACTATAGCTTTAATTGAAAAAACAAAAACTCATGATCACTTTACAAACTTCGAATCCTTATCATCAATTTAATCATCAAATAATAAATCTTTTACAAACATTACTAATGACCAAATCTGTATTTTTAATAGCTATTGTCAATATATACCATAATGACTAAGGGAGTGTTTGGTAAACGCATTGTATTTTGATTGTATTTGAATGAAATTTGTTTTTTGAATGTTGTATTTGGTTGAAAAGTATTTGTTTTGTATTTGAATAAAATGTGTGTTTGGATGAAAAATATTTTAGAGTTGAAAAGTTGATGTGATTGGTAAAAATAGAGATAAATAGTGGAGTTGAAAAGTTGATGTGATTGTTTTAAAAATGTTTTGAATAGTAATTGTTTTCGTAACACTGTTATAAAATTTGTATTTGGTGTAAAATTGTATTGTATTTGAGTAAAATTAAAATACAAAACAAGTGCCAAACGACACCTTTTATAAAAACTTTTTCTAATCTATTGAATCAAAACCAATCAACAATTAGTATCAAAATTTTAGTTAGAAACATATATCATCACTCAATATGAAAATGACCTAATTAATTGGTAGATGTCAAAAACGAAGATCAAATATATAATTTCTAAATGATCAAATCCATACTTTATCAACAATCCTAGTTTATATTTATGAAGTAATAGCATAATCGATGTCAATTTTTAATAAAATTAATGAAAACTAATAATATTAAAAAAAAAGACCAAAAGCTTTAAAAAAATTTAACGAACAATCAAATAAACTATATACATCTAAAATCCAAAGACCCAATCTATATGAAAATGATGAAAACTTAAATGCCTGTCCAATCTCATTATTAGAAAGGAAGACAGATTATTGGATGTTGAATCGATTTCACACGAAGTGCTATGGTGTGAAGGAAGCCGACTTAACTATAATGAGTTTTTCGACCTTTCCTGGAATTTCTTTACAAGATTTTTCTTATCCATGATCACAAATGGTGGTTTATCAACATCGGAGAAGTCGATGAAATGGCGATTGAACAAAGTAGGATAAACTTTGATAAATAGTGGAGAAGTCGGGAGAGAAACCATGGGGATTGGTTTCTATTTTAGAGAGGAAAAATGTAATTTGAAAATCACTTAAGTTTGGGGGGTTTTCAATGCCATGATCCATGCCTAAAATCAAGGAACTAATTGGATATTCTTTTTCCCTCCACATTGAGTAAAGGGCTTTTTTGTCAAAATATACATATACAATTATACATTTTCTTTATCTTTGTAAATAAGTTGATATGAAGACCTATTTTAAGAACAGGATTATAATCAATTATATATGTAAATAGTCATATTTAAGAAGCCCAAATCCACAAGCCTGAAGGCCCATTATAAGACAGATTGTTTTAAACATAGACATTTAGCACTACGGACAACATGGACATTTACGAGGCGTTTAATAAACGTATTACGTTTTAATTACGTTTGAATGCAATTTGTTTTTTGAGTCTTGTATTTGGTTGAAAAGTATTTGTTTTGTATTTGAATGAATTGTTTGTTTGGATGAAAAGTATTTTAGAATTGAAAAGTTGATGTAATTGGTAAAAGTAAAGATAAATAGTAGAATTGAAATGTTGATGTGATTATTTTAAAAAACTTTTGAATAATAATTGTTTTCATAACACTATTAAAATAGATTGTATTTGAATATAAAATTTTACGTTTGATATAAAATTACATTACGTTTAAATATGATTAAAATACAAAATTTTTGTCAAACACCCTTTTAACACTACCGAAATTACACTATATAAATCATCTTTTTAATAATTTTAAGAAAATAGGATAATTGTAAATTATTAAAAATAACAGTATAATTAAATTTAGAAATATGAGTACTTTCTTTTTCACCCTTGTTTAATGTGTTTGTATTTTATCCTTTTTTCATGTTTCTCTCTCTTCTCCTTCACTCTCTCTCTCTCTCTCTCTATGTGCGCTCCATCTCTCTTACCCCATTAGATGTGTCACCAGCACCGTCGAATCACAAGTCAACCATTTTGGTCTGAAGTCTCATCGATTTCCCTTTCTCCCCCCCTTGATTCTTCATCGATCGCAGAGTTGCCATAGTTGTTACCCCATTGTTGCCGTTCTTAAGCTGCAAAAGAAGGGAAAAAAAAAACACAAAACCATAGAAGATGACGTCACTTGAAAATCGAGAGCCTTGCGATTTTCACTGTCACTCCTGCTTGTGACGTCAACGGCAACAAGGATGGCACCGGAGAAGATGATGACACAGGCAAGGTAGGACGATCTCCCAGGAAATGATGAGTCTGATCACAATCTCCCCATTGATGTCGCACAAACTCCCCATCAAAGGCCCACGATGTCTTCCTGACAGTAATCTTTTAGGCAACGTGGTAGCTAGGGAGAGTTTTTCCGGTTTGCATCTCAGGCATTCTCTGGCTACAAGGTGTAGGTGATGGTTGGGACGAATTGTTGGTTTTTAGAGTTACAGAGAAGAAAGATGGAGAGAGAAGAAAATAAGAAAGAGAAAGAAAAAAAGAAAAGAGTGGGAAAGAACATTTGTTAAGAGTATTTTTGAGATTTTAAATAGATATATATTTAAATTTATATTTGAATATTTTATTTATTATTAAATTAAATTTTTTAACTTATTTATTTTTATTATATTATATTTTTGATCTATTTTTCTTATTTTTTAATATTAATGTCTTAAATTTATCGTCTTTTAACATCTTATTTTCTAATCTTTTAATTTTAATAATTTATCTTTTAAATTTAATAAATTATTATGTTGTATTACAATGGCTTAACTTTCTTTTTAATCAGTTATAAAAAGCCTATGTATATTTTATATGAAGATAGATAACCCCTTTATTTAATCAAAAATTTATAAATCTAATATAAATCATAATGTAAATATTTCAAATTAAGGGGCGTTTGATAAACGCATTGTGTTTTAATTACGTTTGAATATAATTCTTTTTTTAGTGTTGTATTTGATTGAAAAGTATTTGTTTTGTATTTGAATAAAATGTGTGTTTGGATGAACAGTATTTTAGAGTTGAAAAGTTGATGTGATTGGTAAAAATAAAAATAAATAGTTAGAATTAAAAAATTGATGTGACTATTTTAAAAAATTTTTGAATAGTAATTGTTTTCATAGCACTGTTGAAAATGATTGTATTTGAATGAAAAACTTTGCGTTTGATGTAAAATTGACTTTCGTAACGCCAAAATTTGTTAACCAAACATAGCATAAGAGGGTATTAGAAAAACCAACTGGAGTTGGACTTTTAGAGATTTTTTTTTTTTCAAAATAAGTGGAATTTTAAAAATATGTGTTTGGTTGTAAATGAATTACAATAGTTAAAAAATGTAAAACAAAAAATCAAAATGTATTTAAAAAATAAAAATACAGATATTTGTTCTTTTCTCTTATTGTTTTATGTAATTTAAAAATGTTATTTTATTTATATTTAAAATAATTAAATTATGAATTTTTAAAGTTTAAATTTTGTAAAAATGAAAAGGAGAGATTTAAAGTTGTAAATACTGAAATTGGTTAAAAAAAAAAAGAACATTTGAAAAACTCTAATTAGAGTTGAGATTCCAAATGTATCCTTAATCATAAAAAGCCCAGGTATATCTTATATAAAAATGGAAAACTCTATTTTTGGAAAAAAAAATCTAAATCTAATAAAAATTTTAGTAAAAATATTTCAAAATGAAAATTTTGGATTTTTTTAAGTGAAATTCTTCAATTTAATATAAAATTAATTATGGGAGCATTTGGGGGGTAAAAAAAAGTTTTCAAAACAATTTTTTTCCACTTGCTATCACTTTTCACTATTTATATCTTCAAAATATTACATAAACTCTAAATTTTAAATGTTTATAACTTTATATATACAAGTCCAAATGAGATATATATTTTTTAAATTGCATAGAATTTTAAGAGGAATGAAATAATATACATATTAATATTTCTTTTAATTTTTTTTTAAAATTTACATTTTATAAACTTCAAATTTTTTCCTAAACATATTTTTCAAAACAACTTTTTTTTAACTCAAAAAAGGAAAGCCTCTAAAAGGTCATTCAAATGAATGATATTGCAACAAGATCCCTTGATAGAAAATTTTTTTAAGAAAACCAAGATCCCTTAATCTCCTATCTTATAATTTATTTTCCAATAATATTGTATTAAATCAATTTAAATTAAAATTTAATATATAAAAAATATTAAATACTAAAATATTTAAATAAATTAATAAAATAACAAAATAGTATTAAAGCAAATAATAATAAAACAATATATCTGAATTTGTTTCTAAATAATGACACAAGTTTAAGGATCTATTTGGACTTAGTTTTGAAGACATTTAAAATTATTTTTTTCTAAAATTTTATCATATTTTATTATTTATATTTTCAAAACGTTACAATAAATGTCAAATTTTAAAAGTTTATAACTTTTTATATATAAGTCTAAATGAGATAATTTTTTTTAAATTACATAAAATTTTAAAAAAATAAAATAATATTCGTATTAATACTTTTTTCCAAAAAAATTTTTAAAATTTTTTATTTTTTTATCTTAAATAATTTTTGTTTTCAAACATATTTTTTATAATTACGTACCAAAAATAATACGTCGAAGCTTCTCACCCAAACTCCGTGTAGGGATATTAGCGCTAGATACCCCTATAAAGACAGTTCGACCAGAGAGGAAGATCCCTTTCGACCGAAAACTTTTTCGAATTTCTCGGTCTCAGACTCTTCTTTCTTTGCGATTCCATTTCGATCCCAAATCGATTCTAAAACCCTAGATCGAGCTCTCTCGTTCTTCGACCATGGCAATCACAACGAATTCCACCGAACCGAAGATCTACCAGCTCATGGTGACGCTGCTTGAGAGGAAAACCCTAATCTTGAGGTACTTAACGCCTAGCGTTGTCGGCGGCGACGTCAAGCGCAGTGTCTACGAAATCACCAGAATTCCGGCGAGTCTCCAGCGACTGTTCACCGGAACGCGCCTACTCCGGGATGATTCGGTGATCACGTGCGACGGTGGGGACTTTCCGACGGTGTCTCTGACGCTGCCGTTGCGCGGAGGGAAGGGAGGGTTCGGGTCTCTGCTGAGGGGGGCAGGGTCGAAGGCGTGGCAGAAGAAGACGAGCAACTTCGACGCTTGTCGGGACATGAGTGGGCGGAGGCTGCGCCACGTGAATGCGGAGAAGAAGCTGGAGGAGTGGAAGGCGGCGGAGGAGGAGCGGAGGCTGGAGAAGAAGGCGGAGGAGTTTCTGAAGAAGATGGCGAAGAAGGGGAAGAAGGGGGTTGGGGACGGTGAGGCCGAGAAGTATGTCGCCATGTATAGGGAGCAGTCGGAGCGCTGCGTTTCGGAGGTCTTGGATTCGGTTAAGGAGGCCGTGGCGGGGAAGGGGAAGCGGAACTCCGGTTCGACAAGCGATGTTTCGGAGGCTAAGCGGTTGAAGATATGGTAAATTTCTTTTCTTTTTGGTAGTGTTTACATACTTTGTTTGGATAAACACTTGGTTCCTGGGATTGGGGTTTTAGGAAATTTGGTTGAAGTATTGGAATTGGGTTTGGAAATTTGGTTATAGAACTGGAATTGGGTTTTAATTTTTTGGGATTTTTGGTTGCAGCATTAGAATTGAGTTTGGATACTTGCTAACAGTTCTGATTTATTTATTAAATTTCCTTTCTTTTTGCTAGTTTTACAACGCTTACTGATATATTTGATGGACGCTTCATTACTTTGTTTGGATAAAGGTTTTTGAGATTAGGGTTTTAGGAAATTTGGTTGTAGTATTGGAATTGGGTTTGGAAATTTTGTTATAGAAATGGTATTGGGTTTGATTTTACTTTGGGTTGTTGGTTATTTCTAATTGGGCTGGGGGATTTGGTAGTTGAGCTCTCTGTCTCTCTAGAAATTTTTCTGAGAGTTTGGCCTGATTTCTTTGATATTAATATCTGAATCTTTTGAACTTATCCAGGATGGGTAAGCGAAAATTGGCTGCAAGTGATGATGATGATTCAGATGACGAACAGGAGAATGAGAAATCCACAATATTGAATTACGACGATCATTTAGATTCTACTAGTAAGGATGCTGAGGGAAGTTCAGATTCTGTTACTGGTGGGAAACAGGATGGAGAATTTCCAGGAAGCAGCTACTCTGATAGTGGCTCTGAGGAAGCAAAAGAGCATGTTGTGTTGGGAAAAGAAGAGTTTGGTGAACTTCCAAGCGAAGATTCTCTTTCTGATGAGCAGAATGATGCATCTGATCCGGTGACTCACCACGAGGTGGTTGCTCAAGCTTCAACTTTGCCTTGCTCAGATGAAGTTGTACGAGATGAAAAGATGGATTGCTGTGAGAATGTTGTGGAAAATGTTTTGACTCCAAGCTGCGGAGATGGTGTTGAAAGCGCGGTACTGGTTTCTGAAACCCGTCTATTAGAGTCTGGTCCAGGTGTTCATGAAGAAGCAGGTTCTAGTAGAAACATTACAGAAACAGAAACTCCTCTGAACTTTGATCAATTCAATTCGGCAGTTGAACTAGAGGTACGCTTGAGAATAATAATCTTATGCATACTCTGTGTTTGTTTTTCCAGTTGTCTTAGAACTATTCTATGAGATATTCTGTTTGCTCCATTATCTACCTTCTTTTAGTTGAATCTTTTTATGCCAACGTTCTTTGGGTGTTTAGTAATCTAGCCCGTTTGTCTTCTCTTTTGTGGTGTTTATTGTTTAGACTCTGCTTAGCTATTTGGCCTATCTCCTAGTTGCCTGTTCTATTGGTTATATTTTCTTTTTCGTGCATATTTTTATTGAAAGTTTGAACTTTGTGCATTAGTTTGTTGCGGAACATTATGTGACATTCCACCTCATTAACATCAATCTCTATTATGGAAATGAAACTTTGAGGCTGTTATCAGTTTCACTACCTTGTTACTACTGTTATCAAAGTTGTCTCCGTTTCTTGTTTCAGTGGTTGGTATAACTGTCTATAGCATTAACAGATCATAATGTGTTCTGTAGTTCTGCTTTCATATTTCTTTTTCTGCCTGTTATGGTAGGTTCTCGGCCTGGAAAGGTTAAAGTCTGAACTTCAGGCTCATGGGTTAAAGTGTGGAGGCACTCTGCAGGAGCGCGCTGCCAGGCTTTTCCTGCTAAAATCTACCCCTTTGGAGAAGCTTCCCAAGAAGTTGCTCGCTAAAAAGTGAGTCTATGTAATGTTTTGTTTCATTTGTACTACGTTGCCATGCAATCAGTTTTTCAAGTGTTTCACCAGCAAATGGAAATGTGTATAATTGGAGCTCATCTCAGTTCCAACTGTTATTTTGTGATGTGTAATGGTAAGACATAGAAGGCTTTTTTGTCAAGTGTTTTTGCTAACATAAAACTTAGCCTGAGTTCAGTTTTTCAAGTCTTTCACTAGCAAATGGAAAGGTTTATATTTGGAGCTCGGCTCATTTATGACTATTATTGCGTGATGTGTAGCAATACAACATGGAAGAGTACATTGCCAAATTGGGATGTATACGGGATGGGGCAGGGCAGGTCCTGTTTAGTTAGCTTGTGTGGTGCCTCGTATCAACCTTGTGATATCTAATTTTCGCAATGTTATGCTTGTTATAGTTTGGGCGGTTTTGACCAGATGTTAGCTTTTACCAGCTGAACACCTCCTCACAAGCTGGTTGTTCAGTGTCTAGACTTCGGACCACAAGCTTGCCAATGGAGCTGAACTCTACTAACAACCCCATTGTGAAAGGAACGCAAGTGGTGTTGTAGCACAGCAGTCTACATAGTAATTATTAGCACTTGCCTTATGCGTCATTGTTCGGGCTTGTGGTATGTGTCCTAATTTCCCAGTGCTGGTGTGATCAAGTGACCTGTCCTTTGTGACTCTGGTCAAACCCGCTGAACAATACGCCTATAAAGGTTGCACCAATCCACGGCCAAAAGAACGGGCTTTAGCCAATTTTTTGTTCACCATTGCTTACCAGTCTCTGTGCCTTGAGTACGGGAGTCTCTTTAGTTAGTACTTCATCGGTGTCCCTATCTTCAAAGCCTTTCCCGCCTGCATTAACTAAGTAGACTGGCTATCCAACCTCTGTGTGTCACTGAACGTATTGCTGAGTTTTCAGCCTCAACGAAGCGAATGAAAATCGGAGGCCAAAAAAAAAGTCAATGCGGATGGAAGGATACTCTCCTTTGAATGCAAGAAGGTTTTTGTTTTTTAAACTATTTTACAAAATTAGTAGGGTGTACGAAAATCGAACTGAGAAAACATTAATATCTGATAAAAACTATTGAAATACAACGGAACGATCAGTACTGTCAGTTAACAAACCGAGTTGAACCACTTGGGAATGGGGTTTGCATTTTGGCTATTTCCACTTCCATTCTCATTTTATTTTTGTAAAATACGACTTTGTTGAAATGTACTCTCCGAAATATTTATTACAGTTTAAATGCATGAGAAGCTACAGATTCAGAACTACGAAGAGTCTTAACATCGAATGATAACAAGAATTAAACCTTGTTCTACCAAAAAAGGGACCATTTTTCTCTCTCTCTCTCTCCCATGCGAAGAGGGGAGAGAATAGGTGGCTCTAGGGAGCCATACACTGTTCAAGTTTATGCTTTCGGTTAAAATAAGCTGGATCGATGAATTCAAAACTTTCAGGAGTCACACCGGACGTGTTTCTGGCATGTAGTTGCGTTTCTTTGAACGTGGATTTACATACAAGAGACTCGATTGATACATGTTTCTCCTAAAATAAAGAAAATTATATTTTGAGTTGTGTAAGATGTATGCAATGTCCTAAAAAAACCAAAAATGTACATGTTCAATAAAGAGGGAAGCACTACAAAGAAAAAGGATAGATGATGCAAAAGTACTTTTTTTTTCCCCCTTAATCAGACGCCATCTAAGCTAAGATGAGCTGGGGATGAAGATGGATTATTTCTGCAAACTGGACAAGTACCATTCATGCGAAGCCACTCGTCAATGCACTCAGCATGGAAGCAATGTTTACAATCCGGTATACATCGCAGTGTCTCCTTGCTGCAGTACTCGGATAAGCATATGGGACAAGTGATATCATTGGGACCTGGCAACCGCCGGCTCTCTCCCAGGACAAGCTTTTCATAAGATTCAATGGTGGTTTCATCGAGACCTGTCAAGACAATGACAGGTTCTGGCCCTTCTGGTGCTGCTGCCACTGCGGTTACACTCCGTCGTCGTGTGTTGCCAGTACGACTAGTCCTGTCTACAAAGCAAGCAAAGCAGGCGATCCCCATTGCACATGTGATTGCTGGCACAGCAATGGACAAGCAAATGATCCGGAATACTTTGAGGCCATCATTTGATCCACCTGAAGTTTGGATATTTTTTAAGTAAGGTTTTTAAAATTTGTACTCAATCATATTCAAACTGTTGTGGGAAGTTATTAGTAACCCAATGGGTTAGAAGAGGCAATCAGCCATATGACCTTATCTAATATTACTCAGTAGACCCCACTAGGGCTACCTCAGCGGATGGGAGAGGAAGGATTTAGGTTGGAATCCCAAGTTCAAAAGTGGTGAGTGTTTTCTATTTTTTTTTTTTTATATTAGGTGAGAGTTGTAGATTTTGTATCATTAAAATTTAAAAAAAAAAAAAAAAAGGGCGAGTCTTCTTTACTCACTAAGATCATGCCTAATTGGCAGTTAAGGAGTCACTGGACAATTACGCTTGAACCATTAGGCTTGATGAGAAATTAACGGTTCACCCAAATTGAAAGATTCTTAGGACCTAATAATGGTGGAGAAGTGACATAGGCCATCTATTGCCATGGCCTGTTAGTTAGGTGGAAAATGAATTTCAGAATTGTGCAAAATACTAAAATTCAAGGAAGAAACTGAAGTATAATATCTACATGTTTTGACTCTACAAGGCGTGGTGTGGTATTTTCTAATATTTTGATGAGAAGCCTTAGGGGCAAGTCTTATTGTAAGGATAGCCCGTTAGGACTAGCTTAACGGGTGAGAGGGAAGTCTTATCTCAAAAAGAAGAACTAGATGGCATCCACATTCTACAGTATGATTCAGTTGACATTGCTTTCACAAGTCAACTATGATAATCTATCTAATACACGTATAAATACCGTATTCCATTAGTTTTATACTAATTCAAGATTCGTATGTCACGCATGATTTAATTATATCATTGATCTCGCTAAACAATGCAATTTGTTAATTTTACCAAAGGTAGTGCAGCTGCTTTCTGACTCGGTCAGAAAGTAACCATCACTTCTCCAAGGAGAACTCTGTAATACATAGATCTGAAGATGACAAAACCATGTTTCAGAAAGAAAATTTGTTTTCTTACCTTTTCCGGGAAAGTAGAAGCAGCCAATATCTTGGCTTGTGTTGCTCTTGAATCCGCACATGCCACCTTGGAGCTCGCAGTTGCTGCAATCCGGTTCATACCATGTCAAATGAAGATCGTTGTTGAGAGTGCTTGAGAATCCTTCGTCGTATTGAACAGGACTCGAAACCGGGACTTGTAATGTTTTGATAACCTCACATGAAGCAGACACTGAAGCAGCAAGACGGATGGAAGAAGTGGCTAAAACCGAGTGTGTCGAATTGCTGAGACAATCGATGGAAGTGTACTGGGACTTGGTAAACGAAGATGGACACACAAGGAATGTGAAGTTCTGATAGAAAGCTGAAACAAAAGGAGAGCCTAAAAGATTGAAGCTCAGAAGCCGTTTAGGAAGGCAATTGAAAGGATCATAGAGGAGAATTTCTTGAGTGATGTAACTGATTTGTCGAACAAAAAACTCCCCGGAAAAAGGTAGCTTGAGAACTGTCAGATTCTGGCTATTACAGGTCAGGTCGAAACCGGGGTAACCGCAGCTTCTCGGATTAATCTGGCCTTCCAGCTGAAAAGGGAATCTGATAGGGATGCTTCTGTTGCCACACATGGAAATTAGACATTCTTCGGATGCGTATAAAACGGGAAAGAGGAGGAAGATGAGGAAAAAGAGGACATCTATGGTGCCCATATGTTTGAAAGCCTGAATCTAAAGAGGAAAGGGGAGGGTTAGTGTGCAATAGTGATGACTTATATTAAATGTCACTCAAATATTAAATTGGTTAACAAAGTCAAAATTAAAATAAAAAATAGTGGCACTGCCTATGTAGAGCAATATAATATACTTGGTTAGTGGTCAATGCTTTTATGAACCATTATATACACCTGATGCCCTGAAGGGAAGTACTAGAGAAACGGTGTTTTTAACCATTATTTTCAGTTTCTGTCAAATCCGAAGTGGGATATCCAATCGTAGATATGGTTATTTTATTTTATTTTATTTTCAAGAATTACAAAATAAAATGTACAACTAACTTCTCTGATTTACCCCAAAGTTAATTAAAAAAAAAAAGTCTTAAGTTTAATGAGCCTGACCATAACTAATGCCATCTTTCTGTTATAAGTAATTACAGAAGAATATTTCTATTGCAAGAAAATTTTTTCAACCTGTTGTAATATTCCTATGGAGATTGTATTTTCTTGTTGATTTCAATCACAACATGTAATTTTTTTTTTCTTACCCCTTTTTGTATGCGTAAATACATGGATTTACTATGTGTCAAGTCCACAACAGAGCATGGATGACAAAATATCTCTCTCTCTCTCTCTCTCTCTCTCTCTCTCATGAATGGAATCTGCAGGGAAAACAACATTGTCAAGAGGCTGAATGAGCAGCTCCCAGCGGTGCAAAGTCGTCTCTTTTTGTTGGTTGTCGGAGGCACTCCCTTTAATCCATGTTCTTGCAAAGAAATTATAGAAGCTGCTGAGAGATTCTGACGGAAACAACTTCTCCACTAGTTCCATCTCTCATCGCGTGGTATTTGACATGAAGTCCTGCCGCAGACACAGCAGAAAATGCAAGTTATTAGTTAGTTAGTTTACAACACAAAGTTCCATTAAACATCCGTGTAAACTCAATTAGAATTGCTAAGTAAATAGAAGCAATTATAGTTAATCACCCAATAGAACATTTAAAGTGATTTATTCACGATGGTCTAGATTGATCCATATGTGAATGCTAAGGGTTCTTATGAATTAAAAGAACACAAATTTGAGTTTGGAAGGAGAGGAATATGTCTACCTTCATTTTTCTGTAAATTGGTGTTGACAGCAACTGCATGAAGAGAAACCACGGCTCGGGGTTGCCAGTCCATTGGTTTTCCGACCCAAGATTTGAGATCAAATACCGCTGTCAATTTATTTGGAAATTAAGTCAGATCAACTTATAACTGCAAACACATGAAAAAAACTGGATTTTCTTGTTAACATTGATTTACATGTGACCAAGGCAACAGAGACTTCAATTATACTTTTTAAGCACTAACTGGAAAGGCCAATTACATTTAACAAACACAAATAAGAAACCGAGCAGTCAATCTGTAAAAACATTGAAAGTCTAATTTCACCTTGAAGCTTATGCCACGTTCTTGAACCTCTCCTAACTCAATTTAGAGAACACAACTAAAGAAACTTCCATCACATTCATAAACCTTTCCCAACTCAATTCAGAGAACACGATTATTTAAATCCCCTTGGCAACTTGTAAATATATAAGCAGTTTCACAGTAATGCCTTTTCTTAAACAGTCACTTCCTTAAACATTTGCTAATAAATTACTGTCCATTAGGTACACCTGTTCAAAGCATCATGACGTTTTAACATTACTTCTATGAATATAAGTGCAGTTAACTTGAAAAGAACATTAAGCTTTACCAGATGTTGAAGCATCTTTGAGGTGTTTGAGATCAAAAATGGCCCCTGAAGCTCCATCTGAGTGCTTTTTGATGTCATGAGACCCTACAACATTGTAATCCCAGCTCCCATTTCGGTACCGCTCGTCAAGGAATAGCTCTATGTGTCTTGCATCTAAAGTCTGCATTGTTCCTGTGTAAGAAGGAACAATATTTTAACATCACGTGTTTGCGTATGAGAATATAAGATGAAGAAGCAAAAGCGCACAGGCAAGGAAAGCGCTTGCATGGGGTTTCCACTAACCAGATTCTGTAAGCCAGTACTTGTTTATTTTCGATAGGATTTATACAATTCATATTTCTAAATTCATTTATCATATATATCTGAAGATAGTGTGATCTATCAAATTTGGCTGAAAATTCAATGGCAAACTGTAAATTTTATGGTCACTTGGCCAGTGATATTTTCTTTTTTTGTTTTCCTCACCATCACATGTGTTGAGGTCACAGACTGGGCATCGAACAAGCTGAAGATCTGTTAAAATCATAGCAGTTCAAGTTGAAAAGTATTAAACTGATGACAACAAGCACAGGAATTTCAAGGTTTCGTGTTACAATAGTAATAGTGACAAGAGGAAGAAGGTCAAGCATGTAGGACCTACCGGCTATCCATATGCCTCTCTTAACATTATTTAGAACACAACAGCCACTTGCCTGCAGCATCGCCCCCGTCTCATCTTCTCTTGGTATCCTCAATGGAGCGCTTAGCCTTTCAGTCAGGAGTACTGCAGAAGCGTCCACAGAAAAAGCTCCAATTCGCATCCAGTCTGGTTTCTCCCATGAAATACAAAAGTGCAGCCAAGAAAACATCAGTTGCCAATAGACTACGAAAATACATAATAAGAAGTATATGAACCAGCTTATGGCTCTAACTTTGCCATCTCTGAATTAAGTTGGTGTTTGGTGTACCTTCTTCAAGGACAGTACAAAGCAATCTATAGCGTTCTTGGTAAAACTAATCTGTTATTGTAATTTGTTTGAGTACGGTTCAAAAGTTGGATACAGTAATGCTGCTTCTCACTCTTATGTGTTGTGTGTCATTCAAACAATCATAATACTTGGACAAATAATAGTTCTAGTGATCATGATGCACTTACCAATATGTTTCTCCTGTTGGCGGAACATAAAAGAGTGGCTTCCATCTGGGAAGAGAAGACCATTTGGGCTCTTGATTAGATGACTAAGTATATACCCGTTGTAAGACATTTGTTCTCAGTTTCATTCATTGACACAAGTTGCAGATTACACAGAAAATTTGGTTCTTACCAAAAGCTGAAGCATAGAGGTCGATCCACTTGGAGTTCACGTGACAAGGAGCAGGAATCTGAAGGTCACGCAGGCAAACATACTTCCATATGCTGTCTTCCATAATCAGACGGTGGAACCAGCTACTAGTGGCTGCCAGCATCACCAGTGATCTTGCGTCCAGAAACTTCGCAATCTCTGTCCACAAGTCTTTTTCATACCTTTTTCACAGAAGAACAAATTTAGTCTATCAAAACTTAATGAAGAAAATTATTTGTATCCAGCCATTTTCTACTCTCTCTCCCTCTCTCTTGCCAAATAACTATAATCTCCTATGTTGCAGTACGATAATACTTGTAGGTGAACATTTTCTAAATTAAACAGAGATTCTTAGGTTATGCAAGTGAGCGCAAGAATAATTTCTGTGTTTGCTGACAAGGAAAATAGATTAACTGAGCTGTAAATTAATTAAGATCTTCTTAATTTATTCAGTTGTCTTTTCCATAGGTTTTAGCAGAAACAAAGCGGGCCATATAGGACTAGAGTTTGATTAATTAGTCTAACACGATATTGGCTAGCAAAATCAAACTGAAAGAGGTGTTTTTATGAAAATGCTTTTTTCTAGCTCTGGAAACACATCGACAAACTTTACCAACTCAAAATGTTAAAGAATTTTCAAATTTTTGAAACGATCAGTGCTCAGTCTCACTGGCTGATGTCTGAAATAGCTATTATCAGATGAACAGAGATCGCTTATGAGAAACAACATAATCAAACTGGTTTTGGAAACAATTTCTCCTCTATGAAGTTTCAAATCTCAGATCTGTTCATCAATCACGATTTCGTTCTGAATTTCCTAATTGAAAAGCAGCTATCACTAGATTTTCATAAATTCCTAAACCACGGCAATTCGAATTTTCAAAATTCACAAAACGATCTATAAGCTCAATCAATCTTTAATTTCAAACCAGAAAACAAAAAATTCAAACAGAACTGATTGCATAGTCAAAGCAAACTTAAAAAAAGCAAAAGCACAAATACTTCGTCTCACATGAAAGTTGACGGTGAATTGAATTTTCCTAGAATTTGATTCAAGCTGAAATTCCGAGAATCAAAGAGAAAGAAAGGAGCTGAGAACAGAACCAGCAGAAAGTGGAGTGAGCGGTGAGGAAAGAGGAAGCAGGAGAGCTACAGGAGCAGATCATCTTGGATCTCCGCATCGGCCTCCGAGTTCGCTGTGGTGGCTCGGGGGCGAGATTTCTCTTCCGCTTCGACATTGGCTCATCGGTGGCGGCGGCAGCGGCGGTGGCTTCGCCTCCGGAGGTTCGCTTCCGATTCGCCATTCTTTCGTCGTCGGAAGCTTCCCTTCGCAGACGCTTTCCCATGACCATGGCTGTTCTGTTGTGCGTCATTCAGAGGAGCTTTTCCGATCACTCTGCTACTTATATACGCGCGCCAATTCCCCGCTTTCAAAAAAAGGAAAACTGAAAATTGAAAATCTCAACGGAAAATGAAAACAATAACTAAAATTTGACGTCATCTCTTTTTTGTCGTTTTGTGGACCTGAACTTGGACCGGTGATTAGTTGACTAAAATTCTTTCCCCTTTTTTTTTTTTTTTTTGGATTTGATGATTGCCTGGTTAGCCTCAAACCATTTTTAGGAAATTGATTTTAAAAATATTTGAACCCAGTAACGGTAAACAAAAATGTATTGGGTAAATATTCTATTTATTAGAAGTAAATAAATTTTTTTTGCATAATAAATCACTATATTTTACATATTTTTAAAATTTACTGTTTATTTCAATTGTTTACTTATAAAAATGCTATTTACCTTTTTTAACTTGTTTCTATTTCTCTCCCTTCCCCACCACCTAGAAGAATTGGAATGCCTTCATTTCATTTTATTTTCATTAGTATGCAGATAAACTTGTAATTAACTCATGTCAGTTAATATTAGCTCAGTTGATAAAAATAAAGTGAGTTAGAGAGGGATCGCATGCTTTAAATGACATACAAGTAATATATCATAACAAAAAAAAAAAAAAAACCTTATAATTAACTCACCTTACCAAATTTCACGGTGAAAGCAAACGAATTATTGAAATAATAATTGTATTAGAATGGTAAATCTGTAAAATAAAAAGTTAATACTGAGGTGGTTTTTTGCATTAATCTTATATTCTAATGTATTCTAGAAATTGTTTAGTCAAAATTAATATAGATAATGTTTTATATTAATTAACTTCGAATAATATTAAACTTATTTTTTCTTTAAAAAAAATATTTTCTGCATTTTAATTAAGGGGAATATAGTAAATTATACTTATAAATACTTTATTCTTATTTGGTATTTATCAAAGATTATATATGAGCTTACATTGTAGAATTCTTTTCTAATCGAGTCCCCTTAGCTTATATATAAAAATAAAATTATAACTTAGAATTAAAATTACTAGAAGTTAATTAATATTGGACAATTAGATAAAAATAATAGGAGAATTATATAAATAGCAGTATTCATAAAATAATTAAAGTAAATAACAAGTTTTTAAAATATTTATAATAAATAACAAATTTATCATTAAATAATTTATTTATATCAAATTTATTGGGTAAATTACGTATCAAATAAATATTTTGTTTAAGTCTTATCAAGTATATTTTATTTATTTACGTTTTGTAAATACATTATAGAATAATTAATTAAATAACATATTTCACTATAATGTTTTAAATTAACAACAAGATTATTTTAACCTTCACTTTTTTTTTCTTTTCCCTCTCTCTCCTCTATCTCTTACTTTCTCTACCTCCCTCCCTCTCGTTTCTAATGGTATTGCACGAGAAGACATCACAACAACAGCAAAACCAGATCATGTCAACAATGATAATGACGGCAAAGAGATTATATCGTGATAGACATATTGGATTTTCATAAAAATATAAGAAAATACCTATATTTATTATATTTCTAGTATATTCATTCACATTATTTCTATTTATAGAAAAAAAGGAAAAAAGAAAAAGAAAACTAAAATCACAAGAAAACAACAAATCAACCTCAAAATAAAATAAAAAACCCCAAATTAGATTCTAATAACCACCTTCTCCAATTTTTGCAACTTAACTTCAATTTTGCAACTTAACTTCAACTTGATCTGATTAAATCTCACCAATTTTGATCTCTTTGTGTGTGGAGCATCAAACTTTGGTGGTCGCCACAACAATTTTGTCAAGTCCGAACCTAGAGAGAGAGAGAGAGAGAGAGGGAGGGAGGGAGCTCTACCACACTACTTATCACCATTTGCGGCTTTTGTCATCGAAGGAGAAAAAGAGGTAGAGTGCAGATCTCCATGATTCTTGGATGGCCAGGAAAATCTTGGACACAAGAGATCAAGAGAGAAAGGAGAGAGAAAGAAAGAGAGAGGGGAGAGAAGAGAGACATACGATGAAGCATAGCATAAAAATAAAAAACAATTAATTTATTTTAACAATAAAAAAAATATATTACAATTTATCATCAATTTATCAATACCTTCTAAATAAACTATTTGATATACTTTCCCATACAAATATTATCTAACTAAGTAAAATTTATATTCATAAGGTAAATTTACCTACAAATATTTTAAACCTTATAATTTATTTTAATTATTTTTTAAAAACCACTATTTACTAAAATTTTCCTAAAATATATTTAAAATTATGCTTGACTAAGTAATTAATCTAAAAAACGCTAGGATAGTGAAATTTGCTTAAGATAAAAAGACCTAATGTGGACAACCACCTCATACGTTTACTTCACTAGTTGTCTAATAATTTATCGAATAAAAGACGGTGCGGTTTGTAAGAAGAAAGAGAGACAACCAACGTTAGAGCACCAGCCAAACATCTGGTGAATTTACATTTATCGTAATTGAATGTATTTAATACACTATAAATGGGGTTGAGAAGAAATTATAAGTTTTTTTTTTTTTTGAAAAGAGAAAAAATTAGAAGAGTGGATATTCATATTAGCATATTACAAGCTCATTGGAGGGTGGTAAAAAAATTCCTAGCTAAGAAATGGTTCAGACCTCAACGCAGGGATAAAAATAGGAGTGAGAGGGTATAAAACTAAAAACTATAACTAATTCATGAACTTTCTACACTGTGGAGCTTTACATAGACAGGGGACTTTGAGCTCATCACGCTCGTCGGGATCAAACAAATAATCATACCTGTGGAATAAAGCAAAAGGGCAAAAAGAAATATGTTAATTCATCACTTCATTTAATCGTCCATGATTTTCACAAATGAAAAATGTGAGAAGAGGGATCATACGTTAGTTCTTCACCCGCAGAAACATTGGACTTGGCAATGAGAACTATCCGGCTCTCGCCATTGCCCACGCTCATTATTCTGGCATAGCAATTGGGCATGCACTGCAGCAAATGTCATCAAATTTTTAGCATCACCAAGAATCAAAGAAGATCACGACATGAAACCCTATTCGAAAAACTGAAGAAAACTCATTTGATCTCAGGATAAAATAAACTCAGTTATAAAACTTACCGAATGGTTAATTAGCCGTGCAATGTTACCTTTGTCCGTGGCATCAACTACTATTTCTTCACTGATCTTGAAGAGCTGCAGAAGAGATTGATTTTGATAATTGAAATTGCAGGAACAGATTGGAACATTTAATATAATGACGGAGATAGCTAAGAGCATAAATGAAATCTAATGGTGACAAAATAAACCAAGGATTAGCAGTCCCTCATTAAATCAAATAAAAGAAAGGGACTCGGATCAGGTAAACATAATAGCTGATGAAGTACAGTAACGGGTATCATGCAGAGGCTAAAATACTACCAAAACCATCAACTTACATAGCAATCCTTGCCTTGTGATCGGTACTGTGCTTCCCTCAGATCTGCAACACTACGCCTCACCTGCTCACCACGATATTCAACAACCTAGAAACAAACGTATCCAGGATTAACAACTAGCTAATTTTCACATGGATTTAAGTCAATAAATAAATTAAAACCTTCCATAAAGAATAGAAACACGTACCATTTCTCCTTCTTGGATTTCCGTACGTGCAAATAGGCCCCATCCATGTATTTGTGATTTACCAAAACAAATCCGACGATTCTCAGTTTTCTGGAATCATTGATAAAAGCAAGTGTTTTTATTCCTATATTTTAAAAAAAGGTTGACAAACTAAGAGTGATCGAACCATTTTGAAGAGGAATGACTTGCCTGTAAATATTTAAGCCTATCCTTGAACGAAGAAAAAACTATAGGATCTTCTACTTCCTGATAAAAGGCAACAGATTTTCATTGTAAATCAGTCTAGCAGGCTAAATATTTGAGAACAGCAAAGTAGACAAGTACCATTACTATAATGGAATTCCTATTCTTTGAAATCAAAAAAACAAACTCAATTAAAGAGGACAAGAACATTACTTTTAACTTGTTCAGGTTATTTACTGCATCTAAAGAATGATGTGCTGGCCCCTTTGGGCGGTGGGATATTGGCTGCCGTTCAATATTCTGGGCGGAAAAAAAAAAAAAACAATGAAGAAAAAGAATAAGTAAAAATAATAAAGATGATGGGAAAATGACCGCCTAAATAATCACACCGACTAGCTGACAGAATAGCAAATTTCAAGGATAAATCCCAAGGTTATAAATATAGAGTAAAAAGGATGGAAATACTACCAAAATAAAAAAAATGTTCCTGCATATTTACCTTATAGCTTGATCTTTTAAAAACGCGACATCTCGCAGCAGAGTCTGGTTCAAACTCATTAGTCTCTACAGTTGATTCCTGAACCACTATTCTCTTTGATGAAGCCAGCCTTGAACCCCTAAAGCCTCCCTTCTGGTTCTGAATCAAGCTTCTTGCAGCAAAAACACCAGAAGGAGTATGAACAACTACAACAGCATCTGGATTTGGCACTCTGCAAGAAGACCAAGCTAAGTAAAAATACATTGATGGATATGCTTTGTAATTTAATAAAAAAAACCTTAATTCTCTACCTTTGCTTAGAGGAAAAAAAAAATTTTTTTTTTTGAATTTTTTTACAGAGATATGAGGAAGAAGAGAGTTCTAACCTGTGAACCGCACAATATATTGACTTTCTTGTTGTTTGTTTTCCATTCTTCTCAAAGCAGTGCAACTGAAAGGTCAATATACAGAGTTAAACCTAATCACTTAGAAGCATTGTACATGACAGGAAAACACACAATAAATGCCCAAAACATTACACAAGAAAAACATGATTATGCATGTTAGTACTGGATGACTACGTGATTGCAAAATATAATTTCAGAATGAGGACTAACTGGCAAGTGAAACGACCACGACAAACTTACTTCCATGCTGTAGCCTGCTCTTGATGCACACGTCGCATGGAAATAAGTAGCACATTTGCAACACTGTGTACAGGAACCATGACTCTGCTTACAAATTACACATTTCTGCACTCCACATGAACAAAGAATAT
Organism: Antiaris toxicaria; assembly: GCA_035233585.1. Lineage (NCBI taxonomy): Eukaryota > Viridiplantae > Streptophyta > Magnoliopsida > Rosales > Moraceae > Antiaris > Antiaris toxicaria. The sequence continues at coordinate 14,242,381 of CP141161.1, forward strand.
TCTGTTACAAACATGTTAACTTGAACCCATAAAATAGCTTTATTAGGAGATTAAAATTTCGAGATCATAGATCATTTCCCTGACAGTTGGGGAATTCAGCACCTAGACTATCAGATCATAAAATATATAACTCGATTCCAGTTAAGAAAAAACTGCCTAAAAAAGATTAATTTGGAAGTGGCAGAAGATTGAATTCACAAAATCAAATAGTTGATTGTTGTTTTACCTTCAAAAAGGAAGTTGTTGGAATTCTAAGGATTCCAATAGCTGGTTCCATCTTCTCATGATCCAAGAAACCAACTTCAGGTCGAAACCAAGCACATGTGATATGGACCCACAGTGACTCCACATCAGTAGCCTTCAGAGCACCCCCTACAGAAACAGTTGAATTACTACAAGCACAAAGTCACCTGATACCAACTTCATAATCCACACTATGCAAGCATAATGTTAGCAATGCACTGACCCAAAAAGTATACAATTAAAAAAAGAAAGAGAAGGCAGATTCTTAATGGCACAGAATATCTATCCGGACTAAGCAGAGAAACAAAAAATTTGCAGACAGTAGAGGCAATAATAAATTATAGTTTCCAATATTGGGGCACAAGCAGAGATAACCTCAACCACACATGAAACTAGTAGTCGTAAAAGCTAGATTAGAAACCTTTAACAGGACAAAGGCAACATTCTCTATTGACGTCAGGTGTTTCACATGCTCTACAAACCCACGAAGTAAAGTCCTGTACATCTTTTGCCCCATAGCATTCTTGGTGAACGGCTATCTGACACCTGTATAGAGCACAGATAAAAATGATGAAACTTTTGCCTCATATTTAGTCAAGTAAATAAACATAAGCAGTGATCCAATCAAATACCGAGAAAAGCAATAAATTAACCACCAAAAATAATAATGAATCGGTAGCTTGGAACACAAATTCAATCAACAAAAGAAGCACCTGTTACAAATAATAATTTTGTTATCATCCCAATCTTCAACCCATCTACAAACAGCACATCTTTCTGTTGTCCATTTTGCTACAACTGGCTCATAATTCTCTGTTGCAATGTAGGTACAGATAAACAAGTTATCTTAATGCCAAAACTTACAAGAACACTATCTCGTACCCCAACAGCAACATAAAACAATATGAGTTTCTTATATTTACCTTCCAAAAATGTGAGTAATTGCTGTTTGTCTAACTTAAGAGGATATACACTGGGAGTATTATTCTCTGCAATCTGAAAAGCAATATCAAAATGTCAAGAGGTAGCTGGATTTAATAGAAAGATGAAATATCAAGTAAGTAAACAGGTTAGTTAAGTTTCAAAAATAAATAGAATATAGACACGAACCCAATTTTCCAGCGGCAGCATCGTGCTCTTCACTCTCACACTATACTTCCACTTTTTAGCTCTGCAGCCCGTGTGTCGTTCCCACTCACTAAGCGTTTGCTTTTTTGACCCACATGAACCACAGTTGCACATGACCCTAGAACCAAAAAGAAACAGAAGGTCAAAATCTCTCAACCAAAGTAACTAAACTCAAACTTTTAAAAGGATATGATGATACAAAGATATAATATCAAATTTAAGTCATAACTTACAAATGAAGTTCTGGAACGTATGTCCCTTCAACGCCATTACACACCACAGCTACATTCTCGGGCATCAAAGTCTGCTTCTTGTTTCCAGTACAACTGCGTCGATGGTGAAAACCAAATAAAAAATAATAAACAAAAATGCAGAATCACTAGGCTTTTGAACTTGACGAAGACATCTAAAGTAGATTTATTAACTCAAATGTGTAGTTTCCTTCAAATTAAATAAACAAAAATAGTAACATACTTGCTTTTGAGCTGACATTTCTCCAAATCTAATTTATCAGAATTGGATTTTGCTTTGCAATCTGGGCAATAGTAATCAATATTCTCCAGGTCCTGAACCAGAAAGAAAGAGTGACCACCCTCTAATCCCTCATAAAGAATTAAATTAAAAACTGAAATATGAGATAGAGAAATGGAAGACACACCTTGAAAAGCTTGCCAGAAATTTTGTCACACTCGGCATGCACCCAAACATTACACCCATCACAACATACCTAAATAAGAAATCACATGCCAATCAATATCTCAGATTGACACAAACCCATTAATTGATGAAATGAATAACCCAACAAAAAATAAATAAATAAATAAATAAAGGTTTACAGATAGCTCACCCAATTACCCCCATCCGAGTGGTGCCATATCTTCTTGCATATACCACAATATTGTTTCGACTTTTTTAACTATACAAACAATGAGGACGAGGGAAATTAGAATCAAATCTTGTCCAATCCGAGAATAAAAATACAAGCAAATAAAACTATGACATTATAAACCTTGACACAATGTTTGCATAAATGATTATGACTTGAACCCTTCGCTTTCTTTGTGACTTTGCAAGGCAGACTCAAACCACACCCATCACAAGGTCTAGTGTCTCTATGATATGCTTCCTGCACGATAAATTGATTGTGTATAAGCTCCTATCACCCAATGCTGGATAAAGGAAACTGTCTTATGCAGGCACTTAAAATGAAACCAAACTTTGCATGAAACTTGAAAGAAAAAGAGATAAAAGGCAAAAACAAGAAAGCACGTACGAGGAAACAACCCAAAAGCCCACAAATGACTAAAACAAAAAAATGTTCCGTTTCAGAAGAATTTGTATTTATATAAAACCAAAGAAAATAATTTAAAAAAAAAAAATTTCTTCCCCTGTTTCTCTTAAAAAGCAACCAATTTGTTTGGCGTATACAATCATGTGACTTGCTATACAAGCAAAACCTAGATGAAACCAAGAAAGTAGACAAATGTGCAGCGATACTGTGATAGGCTTAAGGAATGAGAGAGAGAAAAGCTAGTGAAAGAGGAGAGACTCAGAAAACGAATCACCTGCAGATGATAGAGAGGAAACTAAAAACGAGAAGAAGATGCGTAGTGACAGACATAAAATAGAAGATGAAAAGTTTGAGAAAAAGCTGTTCCGTCAAATACCGGTGCTTCACTTCCCATCTAACTAGTATATTTGAGTTAACAAAACAAGAAACTGTGTCATGGATACACGTTGAACAAGAAGTGCAGAAAAACAAAAAGGAGAGAGAGACCAATGGACTATGATGGTAAACTCTGCTCTCCAAAGTAAAAAAGTAAAAAATAAAAAAATAAAATTGACATTCTGCTATCTTATCTTTTTTTTTTTTTTTAATCATTTATACCCGCATAATCAATCTTGTAGATATATCTTTAAAATAAAATGATAAAAACAATAATAATGCCAATAATAACGATAAATAAACAATTAAATAAAATGACTAGTTTTTTTCTTTGAAGATTATTTAAGAAATAAACAAATTTAAATGTACAATTATTGTGAGACCGCAATACACGTCATTTTAAGAACTAATAATATTGTCAAAATAAAAAAATCAAATCAAAAGACAAAAAAGGGTTTCAAAGAGCAATTGCCTGCGCCTGGCTCCGGCTCTGGCTCTGGGTGTAATACTCTTGTTCCTGATTTGAAGTGGTGGGCCCCTCTTGAGCTTCGCAGGGATATGCTTCTCCATTGGTTACTTCGCTTTCGCCACTTCCAAATTCCTTATTCAGATACCCATTCTCCGCCAACATCGCCTCCTCTATAGCCATCTGAAACTCACTCGGCTTGCTCTTATACAGCTGGGTCTGCCCACGAAATCTGAAATAAACCACCGAAAAAAAAAAAAAAAAAACCAAAAAATGCTCAAAATTTCTTCAAAAAACAACAACACAAAAATCGAAATCTCGTGGCTATTTTAACCAAAAGCTACAAACCTGTCCATGAACTCAAGAAAGGGAAAAATCATTCCGTGTTTCACCCATCCATAGTCCTGCCCATGAACCACAAATTTAGAATCTAAACACACAACATTCAGATACAAGAGAGTTAAAAAAGGTTTCAAATTTACCCTTTGTTTGCCATTCTTTGAGAAGCCATAAAACATGACGCATATAGCACCAGGAACACAACACCTCAGGACCTGTTCGGGAGCTTCCAACAATGGGTCGATCACCACCGCTGGCCACGCCGGAAAACTCCTCCCACACTTTGCCCAAACAATGTCTCCCAAAGCAAAGTCTTCTGGCTTGTAAATCTCCTTCCTCTTCCCAACATTTGCCTTTCTAAGCCCCTCTTCACCGCCCAAACCAATGTACTTCGTATACTCAAATTCATCGAATCCTGAATTCTTCAACCTGTAATTTTCCCCCTTGTGTCTATTACCTTTAGCTTCTTCAGCGAAAATTTTGACATTGACATTGTTATCTGATTCATCGGATTTGGGTTCCTTCTTCCAGTAATTGAGAACGGAATTGCTGAATTTCGACGGAAGCATCCGAACTCGCCCTCGCGACGATTTTCCGAACTCCGAAACCGGATTCAGAGAATTCAACGGCTTCAAATCCGATTCGACCTCGCCGTTCCAGTACGATTCTTCGTTGAACCAAGAACCTGAACCGCTGCTCAAATCCCCCGCGTCGTCGCCATTACAAAGCGAGTAAAACCCATTGGCCCGGCGCTTCTTCGCAGCCGCTGCCGCCGAATAGCTGTAATCTTCTTCGCCGTCGGGCGCTTCGAGCTTGCAGCGTTTTAGATTAGGCATTTCGAATTTCAAAGTCCGCTTGATAATCATCTTCCCACCATTCAAAATTCGGCGAAATTCACCCTCGACTCATCGAGACCAAACCCTAATCCGCATAGAACCCTGACCAAAAATATTTCAAAAATTAAAAAATAAAATCGACCACCAGAATTCTTTACGCTCCCGAGAATTAAACCGAATTCGGATCCAAAACTCGTCTCAGAACCACTATACCGACGAAAATTCAGAGCGAAAACCCCCAATTGTTTTTCAAAATCCTAACTGAATCGAAAAAACCAGAGCCAATCGTAATTGAAACGATTTCCGCTAGTTTCTCTCCAAACTAAAGCAAAACTTCAAACAAACTCAATTGTGAATCTCCGAATAGAACTGTAACGAGCTTCGAATCAATTTTCTTGGCAAAGTGAGCGAGAAATCAAGCCAAGAAAATCGAAATTCGAATTCGCGGAGAGGAAAAACCCGAGCTGCGTCTCTCACACAGAGAAGGTCCGTCCGTTTCGTTTTGCGCATACACGGTATAATAATATACACATATAATATAATAAGTAATATAATATAAAAACAAAACGAACTGTTAAAAAGAGGCTTCCTTCGTAGTCGTATTTAATTAACACTTCTTTTCCAATAACAATATCGTCATTAAAATTAATTAAATATTTGGCTCTGTTTTTTTAATAGTTATGTATATATTTTTTTTTTTTGGCTCCGAAATTTTTGGGACTGAAAAATGAGTGCGAGGGAGATATCAGGTGCGACGGAAATTTTGGCTTCACGGAGAGCGCCAAACCAAATATTTTAGTGGGTGCACGGAGTTTTCATGAAACTTTATGAAGTCAAATTGATGAAGTTTGATATCTTTTTATATCTTTAAATTGATGAAGTGATTTATAGTAATACTTTTAAATACATCTATTAATCTCATACACTTAAAAGTGTTCAAACTTTTACGATATTAAGCAAGTCCAAGCAATGCTTGAACTTGATAACTATCATCATCTTAATTATCATATTTGTAGGATTTTTTTCAGTTTGAATCTTTTAAGGAAGTATCTTACATTCTTTGAAAATCACTTGTACAAAGTGATACCGACTATCGATGTGCTTCGTTCTTGCATAAAAAACTAGCAAACAGCATTCTAACTGTTACGATATACTATGATGTGTTTTTGACTAACAATCAAGTCTTCAAGTGTCCTTAAAGCCAAATTATCTCCTTAACAATTTTTGTTATTGCTGTATACTTTACCTCTAATGTAGACAAAGTAAGTTTATTGCGATGTAGACTTCGAATTAATTGGTGCTTTAGTTAAAGTAAGCACATAATCAGTAGTTGATCGACACTAATCTAAATCATTTGCATACTAAAAATCATAATATCAACTATAAATTAACCAATATTAATATGCTATTCAAATACCAAACCAATATCTAGGATGTTTAGAATGTGTCAAAATATAATATAAAATCATTTTCACAACTTGTCAATATCTTTTTTCAAGATATGTATATGTACCTGCTCATTATTCTAACTATATATTATTTTATCCTGCAATCAAGAGAGTTTTCTTCAAATTTTCCAACAGGATTTCATGTCTGTTTAGTCTTCTTTCGTTTTTGGCGATGCTAAAAGATGTTTGACATTTGCTGCAGTGCATGCCCAAAGAGCCGGATAGTTCTCATCGCCAAGTCTAGTGTTTCTGCTGATGAAGGACTAACGTATGATCTCTCTTTTCTCTCATTTTTCATTTGTGAAATTCATGGACGATTTATATGAAGTGAAAAATTAACATATTTCTTTTTAACCCTTGTGCTTCTCAGCAAGTATGATTACTTGTTTGATCCCGACGACCGAGACGAGCTGAAAGTCCCTCTGTCTCGGTAAAGCTCCACAGTGTAGAAAGTTCATGAACTAGTTTTTAGTTTTTAGATTTACACCCTCACTCTCCCATTTTTATCCCTGCACTGAGTCCTGACCCATTTGTTAGGCAGGATTTGCTTTTATCTTCAACCTTTTAGCTAAGAATATGCCAATATGAGTATCCCATCTTCTAATTTCAATATTTTTTCTTCATACCCACATTAAATGTAGATTAACCAGCTGTTTGACTGGTGCTTCTGGGGAAAACGTTGGCTCTCTCTCTCTCTTTTACAAACTGCACTCTCTTTTATTTGAAAAATGATTTCGGAAACCAATGATCCGTTTGGTGAACGCATTATATTTACATTACGTTTGAATACAATACATTGAATGTAATTTATGTTTGGAGAAAAAAATATTAGCATTGCATTTGAATGCAATGTGTGTTTAGGTGACAAGTATTTGAATTGTATTTTAATAATAAATATGTGATGTGAAGAGTAAAAATAGAGAGAAAAAAAGAGAAAGAAAGAGAATATATGATGTAATTAATAAAAGTAATAAAAAAAGTGAAATAATAAATAGTAATTATATGAAATTTAAAATGTAATGTGATTGTTATTTGAATTAAATATTTTTATATTTGGAGAAAAATTATATTGTATTTAAATATAATATAATTTAAATATGAATATCAAACACACTACAAGTTTAGTTAAAATCTCGTATGGTTGTCCACATTAGTTATTTTTATCTATGAATATTTCACTATCCTCGTGTGTTTTAGATTAATTACCTAGTCAACGTAGCCATAAATTATCTAAGAGTGTCTTGTATTAATTACCTATAGATAATATTATTTTTAATTCTAAAAAAAATTATTTTCTACCTACAAATTAAAGGGTGATTCGTTTGAAAAAGAATTCTTGGATATGAGCTCATATCACCAGCTCTTTATTATTAAAGTGGTTTTATTCACACACTCTATTTTACTTTTGAAATAATCTTTTAAGTTAAAATTTATTATTACAAAAAGACACTTACATAAAAATCAATCAATAAAAGGACATTATTCTAATTGACTTAAATTATATAATTAGATCATATTTAGAAAAAAATATTCTTTCTATTTTGAAATCTAAAATTCGAATTTTAATTTATAACATTCACAAATAATATTAGAATATTTTTACTTTTACTGACTATTTAAAAAAAAACTGTAGGAATATATTTCAAAGAAAACAAACCTTTTCTATTTTATTTTCTGTTATTAAAATAATCACTCTTATTTACTATATTTTTTATATAAAACTGTAATTTTATTTTGCATTGTTTCACATAAATATAATAAAGTTGTATAATATTTTATAATATAGCAGCAATTATACATATATTAATATTTATAGATTTTTACTTTTTTTTTTCTTACAAAGCTTTATTACCTATTTTTTTAGGCCGTTTTCAATGTTACATACCTACGTATACACACACACACACACACATATATATATATATCAAAATGTTTAAATCAACCCCCAATTTAAAAAGGACAGTCACAACAACTTAATTATATCATTATATATCACACACACATATATATATATCAAAATGTTTAAATCAACCCCTAATTTAAAAAGGACAGTCACAACAACTTAATTATATCATTATCCTATAATGTAGAAACCGATAAACCAAACAGAACATTATTGTAAAACGGAATTTGAGGAAATTATAAATGAAAAATAATTGGTTCAAGGTGTAAAAGAAGCATGAGGCGTGGGAATAAGACTAATTAGGGCTGGTTATTCTTATATTTATCATAAAAATAAAATTTACACGAGAAGGTCACATTTTACATGCACGGTACATACATATATATATATTTATATTAAAGAAAGATAATTCTTATCTATATCTCATAAACTTTTAAAGATAAATAATTCTTATCTATATCTATATCTCATGTAACATGCATGTTACATGCACGTGGGAATAAGACTAATTAGAGTCATTTTTATTTGTCTTCTAAATATTAAAAACTCATTTTGCCCCTGAATTTTAAACTAATAACACTTAATCTCTCGCATAGAATTTCATTAAAAAGCAGACAAAAAAAGTGAGTTTAGTGTAGTCATGTAGTTTTTTTTTTTTTTTCTATTTCTTTTTAATAAAGATCCTGATAATATGGATTTAGTAAAGACTTATTCTCTTATTTTTAGGTCTATTTTTGACCAAAATTCTGGTAAAAGGTGTTAAGTAAAAAGTGTTTAAAGTTCAGCCGGGGACAAAGTAGGAAATTTAAAAGTCAAGGAGCCAAGTGGAAACAAGCCTAAAGTTCAGGGGTATTGAGGAAAATAATCCTAAAAGCTAATTCGGGTTTGAGCCTCGAGGGGCTTCAATTGTCAAGATATTTAGCTCAAAGGCTGATTTGCCAAACACGACAAGTTCAAGGGCATCCATGCAAATAAGCCAAAAATGTAAAGATAAAAAGAAAAAGAAAAAGGTAAACGTCGTCGTATAACCAAAATTTCCGTTTTCCCATAATCTCAACGAAACCCTAGAGCACGGAAGCTGAAAGCCTCATACATATACTCTGGTTTAATTCACAGTTCACTGACTCTTTGCCTCTTCTCAAACTGGATTTTCGGTACAAGATTTCTCCTTTTAGTTTTTTTTTTTTTTAAAACTATGTTGTCAATTTTTACTTTTTTTTTTTGGAGAATTACACTACAAAATTGTAGACTGGAAATGATGGGGAATAATAGTAAAAGGTCTGAGCATGAAAATGGTGGCGATGGCGATGAGTTTTATTAAAAAAAAAAAAAAAAAAACTCCAGGAAGTGGGCCCCAAGTCCTTGCGAAAGATATGGCAAGTTATGGCTTTCGCAACCTCTTCCACATCAAACAAAAAAAGAAAGCTTTTTTAATGGCTTTCTTATTTTTTAACGGGTTGAAATGAAAAGGCGTGGGTTGCATTCTAATATTGAATGTCAACCTAGACTTCTCCCGACATTAACTCATCTTCTCCCACTTTATGTTTCTTGCATTGATCTCAACCTTCTTCACTGATCCGTCCCTTTGATAATACCCAGATTCTGTTTTTTGTTTTGTCTTTGTTTTTGTTTTGTGGGTTCTGCTTAAAATCTTTGTTTATTATGTGTTTGGTTGATGTGTTGAAGTTTGGAACTTGATTATTGTTGTTTTGTAATCTGGGGTGAAATAGTTTTTTTTGCTGCTGTCGTGTACGAAAGGTATGTGGTTCAATGACAGGGCTTGAATGTAGTTAAGAGGATGTTTAGGTTAAGGGTAGTCCGGAACTCGGACACTTAGGTGGTGTTTTGTATTGTTTTTGAAATGTTTTCTGTTTTCAAAAAAATTGAAAATGGGAATGTATTGAAAACTGAGTTAAAATCATTTTTGAAATTGTGTTTGGTTATGTTTTCTGAGTGTATATTTTGAAAAACATAAAAATGAAATTTTGTTTAGTTATATTTTTTCAAAACCCGTTTCATTTTCAAAAAACTAAAAAAAACACAATATTTTTTGGAAATGAAAACAAAAAGTGAAAATAATTTTTTTTCGTTTTCAAAAAATCCAAAAAAATAACATAGTTGAAAACGGTGATTTCGAAACGATTTTGAAAACGTTAAATAAACAAACGCTATTTTAAAACCGTTTTCATTTTCTGTGTTTTTGAAAATGGAAAATCATTATCAAAAACAAAAACAAATGCCCCCCTTAAAGTTCTGGTTCAAATGCTATTTTTGCTGTGATGTTTATCTCACATAATTTAAACAAATTTGAAAAGTTCTGTTCAAACTCCTCTATTCAAATGTAATTATTTGGTAATTTTTGGATATTGATTGGAGTTAACTTATAGTTATTCTGGGATTTACGGTGAAAGGCTTCTACGTATTGCATGTCTAAAGATTTCTTATGTTTGCTTTTTTGTTACAAAGCTTAGTTTATATCACACACTTACAATTGTAGACTAGTTTCAACTTTATATGCGTATCAGTGTCATTTCACTTGTCCATAAGCATTTCTGGTGCAGGTGACTGGTGGCTTTATTTTTCGGCTTCATGGGGTCTGATTCTGCTATCTGACCAGATTTTGGAGCATCGACATCTGGCCAACTAATGTGCGTAGAAATATGTTTTGTGTTATGATGTCTGGGAAGTAATGTAGTTGTGTTCACTGTAAAGGATATTTGCATAAATTCTTGTTGGGCTTTGAAATCCTTGACGTCAGTGAATGTAGATGTCCAAAACTAGCTTGGTGAAATAGAAAACTTAAAACAATATTACTTTCCAAAACGCCTTTGATCTTAGAACTAATTTCTATTCTGGTTCCTATGTATTATATACTTCTCTCTCTATGTGACAGATCGTATCATTTGTGGTAATAGCACAAGATGTTGTAGAATCAACAGCCGAGCCAGTGGCGAAGCATCTGGTGTCGTTGAAGATGAGCATTAGCCACTAGAAGATTATCTAATAGCACGGTGAAGGGATTCTTGACCAGGCTGAGGCTTATCTAATATTGGTTGAGGGTTACGCGTACCTGTCCACAAAATGGGAAGTCCTTTTGTTTAGATCCTTCGGCAGTGTGGAGCTCAAATGATTCTTGGTCAGCAGCCAATTGTTAAGATTTTTGAATCCCGCCTGCACTCGCTTTCTCTATGGCTACAACTGGTTCTCTACTACATTACTTTTTATCAATAAGCCTAACCTATCACAACTTCACATGTCACTTATGAGTAGCACACGAATATACGGAACTTGTTTGTTTTGATAAATCCTATGCATCTAACCACTATCATAGATTCATATGTTAGTTATAAAATCAACAGATTATAACACAAGGACCGTACTGTTTTACATCGATAAATTTGGTTGTCGAGTAGAGAATGGCATTTGCTATCTTCTTGTGAGGTCTCACTGCATATTGGATGTATGATAGTCTCGTTAACGCTTTTGTGATTGCTATCTGGGGGGTCGAGGAGCATACAAAGCATGTACCGGATGAAGGCGACGCCTATTACAACAAGCAGATGCCATTTGAGTTTTTGGAGGATGTGAAGTCCATTGTCCTGAAGTCCAATTCTGTGACATTACCAAGATCTGGTTTTTGTACCAGTTTGAAAGAACTGAGATTTTTTTTTTGGTTTTTATATTTAAAGGCTTTGTTGATGTCTTTTAAGGATGTGGAAACATAAAATACAACTTCACCAAAAATTCCACATTTGTTAAACTTTTGCCCCCTGTTTTTTCGCTGTTTTATGTTTCGAACAGTTGTCTTGCCTGATCAAATAAACCCATGAATACATGTCATTTCGAAGTGGATTCTAATTTTCTTTGTTGGCTTTTCTTTTAACTATTTATATTAATTTTTGCTGTCTTAATTCTTTTAAACCTCTACAAAGGTCTAGTTTTAAGATGATTGATAGAACGCTTTGTTCTGTCTCCTTCGGTCTTGTTCATTCTTGTCTCTTTGTTTTCTTTGCCTCTCATTCTTTGTGCCCATTATTTTTCCTAGAAATATCGTCTAATATGGTCTCCTTCACTTTTTTTTTTTCATTTTTTTCTCCCTAATTTTTTTGTATTATTACTCTCATACACACACACATATATATATATATATTCACATTTTGCCTTAAAAGTTGTTTTATTTCACAATTTTGCCCGCACTCAAATTGACTACTTTGCCCACACTCAGTTAAAATGATTATTTACTGTTTATTTTAATAATTTTGTTAAATGTGGCATATTTCAGTTAAATGGTTTGGGTATTTGTGTTTGGGTTGTAGACATCTTATGTGGTCCATTTGGATTGCTAATATTGAAATCAGGTCCATATTGGAAAAAAAAAACTCCATCCAAAAAATAAATAAATTCAAAGTATATGTTCAAATGTTGTTTTCTCCCTAAATTTTAACATTTTAATGTCTAATTAAATAACAATCTAAATGTTTTGAAATGAGACAACCAAACGGAGCCAACTTTACCTATGAATAGGGGACCCCACATTGCAAGTTAAATCTTCACCTTCACCTTTCTGTCTTTTTTTCTACACCACATCATGTAGTTTTTTTTTTTTTTAATCGAATAGATAACACAAAGCCCATATACGGCACTGATGAAATATTTTTTTTAGAAATGCTCAAAAAGTATATACCTATGAAATATTGTTCTTTATGTAATGATTTTTATCTTTTTATAAATTAAAATAAAAAATAATTTTAGGATAAAAATCCAAATTATAAGACAAAAATTCATAGGGTACATTTGGATGGCCTTTTGGAGATTTTTTTTTTGTTAGAAAAAAAGTTGTTTTGGAAAATATGTTTGGGAAAAAAAACTATTTGGAGTGAAAAAATATAAAATATAAAATTTTTTTTAAACATCGATATGGATATTATTTCGTTTATCTTAAAAAATATTTTAAAAATATTTTAAAAATATTTTAAATTTTTTTTAAACATCGATAGGGTAGAAAAAAGTTATTTTAAAAATATTTTTTTTAGAACCCCAAATGCCCATTTAATATGTGTACTGAAAAGACTATTTTCACAATTTCCTCTTAAATTTTATGCAAAGCTTTTAGTAATTTTTTTTTCTTAGCTTCATTTTTACGGAGAAGAAATGAAGATGAAGAAACAGAGCCATGGTGTGAAGGGGGAAAGTGAAAAGCCATATAAAATTGGTTGAAACATATAAATATTCTTGCATAAAATTGAATGAGACAAGAAAGAATAATCGGTTTATCGATTAATTATTTTAACATTGATTTTCCTATTGTTCGGGCTACTAAGAAGAGAGTATTTTTGCTATTAATATTGTGAAGAATGATAACGAAATCGAATTGGAGAACAATGACTGAATTTTTTCAAAAAAAGAGTTTTCTAATTGTATCATAGATAATGTAATATGTAAAACTTAAAAAAAAAAAAAGAAAAAAGAAAACTTACTATTGCCTATTGAAATGTGTAAATAATTGACATATGCTGCTACTAAAGTAAAAGTATATGAATATGCATGGCAGGGTGGGGTGAGTGCTTCCTTGCTCCCATCCTGCTTTAGTTCACAGATAAGATTTCAACCCTATCTCCACCCTATCTTCAAATTGTCTTTTATCCCTGTTCTGTTAGTGTGGATGCCCTAATGAGACATTGCCATCCCTATGCCTAATATTCAATAATGAAATCTGGAGTTTTAATTGCGATCACATCAAGCTCTACTTGGATTATGCAAGAATTATTGATCAGATAGCCTTTCTCTGAATCTTGGAATTTGGTAAGTGACATGAAATCAGAAATTATGAAGGCACAAGTATTTTGATCTTCTGGGGTGCAATATTCAACAATACTTGGGGGGGAGAACTCCATGCTTCCTGAAAATATACATATATTATAACAATGCAATTTAAAATGTATAAAAAAAATTGAAATGGAAACAAAAAATTGTATTCACCTATATCTTCATGATGTTTCTTGCATACGCTTTGGTCAAGAAGCCGGAACATGTAATTTACAAGCAGCTTAGTATTGGGAGGAAGAGTTAAAGTGTCCAGCACTAAGCCAATCGAAATATCTCTGCCCTTCCCAAAAGCGTGCCCTTTAGGCTTGAACAAAATCCTCCTGCAACAAGAATATATATTTAATTTTTTTAATTTTAAGAAAAGTCCAAAAAAGGGATGACAGATATTAACATATACTCTATTTGGATGTAACCAAAGAGACTCCTTTGACTCTAACAATATTATTAACTGAAAGCTTATAGTCAAGTCCTATATACTCCTAAACAAAGGAGGTTATCACCCAGCACTATCGAATGTACTAACGACAAGGACACATTAGAAGCAAGATGTTGAGTACCATAAATTAAGTACTAGGCTAGTAAAAAACAAGTTTTCACGTTTGATAACCTCAACACTTGAGACCTGAATCTTTAACCACAAATCTACAATGATGGTGCATAACTGTTAAGCCACAACACTTAATGGTGAACACATAATTAGTTGTAATGATGGACAAACCCCTACGAATTTGGGAAGATCATAACATAATATTTTTACCAATAGCATATATTGATATCACAAACAATAGTTAAATTACCATTTATAGTCTGCACAAATGAAGGTATCAGACCGGTAAGATATTCCATCCTCGATTGCAATGTCATTGAACTTCCAAGAATAATTGCAAGTTCTTCTAAATTCACCTCTCATTTGTAAACACTCCCCTGTGAATGTGTTCTTGATGATGAAAACCTCCACCCCAAAAATACACTTATCATTGAAAACATAGCCTTTGGAAGGACTTGTAAAAGTTTTGAGATCCATGAATTTGGGAACTCCCCACCCGGGCCTCATTGCGTGGAATCGTCTTTCCATTGCATCTGCACACAAGTCATGATCAATGAGGAAGGGATAGTTAGGTTCCAAAGATCTAAAAATTCAAACATCAAAACTTTATTTCTTTTTAACAATTAATTTTTGTTATATAATAATTTATGCAATTCGTATAATTGCATCCAGAACATTTCGTTTTTTCTTGGGTAATTTAGTATGAATTTTTCATTCTAAACTTTAAAATCACCAATAACAGTTAAGGTCTAATGATTATCAACTAATATCAAATTGACGGTATTCGATATGAGATTTAAATCTAGCCAGGTTTACAAAATGACGAGTTTTTCGCTTCACACGTGAATGTCATGATACAAACCACTAATTTTTTAACATCCATTGTACTAAAATGTTATCAATTTCAAAACTTAGAATGTAATTTGTCAAAATTGAAAATTTAGAGTGACAAAAAAGAAAAGAAAAGAAAAGAAAAGAATGAAAGATTTTAGAGTGCAATTTACAATGTTGATTTAAATTGAATAAACTAAATGGTAAAAAAGTTATAATATAACAACTAGTCCATAAGTTAAAATGATTGGGCATACCTTGAAGACAAACATATTTATCTTGAAAATGATCATAGACAAAAAAGTTAAAAATTGCATTAATCTCCCAACCAACAGGGAGAAGACAGGCATCTGCCACTTGTAACTCTAGAGAAATATGATCATTCACATTATTCCATTCGTCTCCCTTAGGCCATATGACAAGTTTCCTGCCACAAAAGGATATTCCATTTTTAATATATATATTTTTGAAAAAATTTTACCTAATACAATTTCATAAAAAGAAGGAGAAATTATGGCAATAAAAATTCTTTAATCTGACCATTGATATCCTCCTGCTTCAAATTCATTCGAGATACAATCGTCAAGTAGGTCTTCTGATAGTTCACTAAAGACTTCAATCCTCAGCAAATAGTGACTTGGCGTAGCATCTCTTTCTGAAATATATATATATATATATAAAAGAAGGAAAATTAGCAATTAGAATATATACCAATTAATGCAACAGAAAATCACGTGAAATTGTTAATTTGTTATCATGCATTTAATTTATAAAAAATTGTGGCCGTGAAAAAGTTTTCCCGCAGCATCCTCCCATAGGTTTAGTAAAAATCACATTAAAATAAATAGAAAAATGTACAAAACTAACGCGTAGTGGACGGTATAAAATAGAATTCGACAAATAGGTTATTTTTTTTACAAGTACAATAGAGTTCTTAAAAAAAAAAATGTTACTACCTCAAATTTTCATAGCAACGAAGACCAAAAAAAAAAAAAAAAGAAGAAAAAGAAAAAAAATTGTCTTGTAAAGGGTCGATACTTTCTGCTTACAACTTAAAGAACCATAGATTAAAAAAAGTATGCATAGATAAATTATTTTAAAAAAAGAAAAAGTTTGCGCAGATAAAGTTGAAAAATAAAACTTTACCTTTCAAGATGGCCGAATTGTTGGAATGTACGGGAAAGAGAGTGTTCCACAATTTCTTCAACATGTTTTGTGACCTTATTTTAATCGTTTGTATCTTAGAGATCGAGAAGAGAAGAAAAAAGAGCTTGTGAAAACTATGAATGAATAGAGCTATATATGCTAGGTCGGTTTGAATTTCTTAAAAAAAAAAAAAAAAAGCGGATAAACGAGGACGATATTTCAAAATTTGAACGTATTGTCACCTTATCATTTATTTTTGTATGTGACGATAATTATGTGGCAACAATTGATGCAAAATAATGGTGTGATAATTCAAAATCTAAACAGATAATTTTTTTTTGAACTTGGAGTGTATCTGTTACCGCAAATCTAAACAGATAATTAACTAATTAGATAATGACAGAAATAAATTCAAATCTAAACTACAAGATTATATAAATAAATAAATATATATATATTTAATAGAAATTTCACTTATTCAAAAATATACATATAAAATACGGTTATTTATTTAGTTTTGGAAAATACAATTATTTAATTTCTCCTCAAAAAATTATCGGTTAACCCCTTTTTCAAAAGGATTTGAAGGGATGACAAAAATCAAAAATTAAAATTAAAGGATTTGAGGGAAGGTGATCGACATAATGTAGTCTAAATGAACACTATCAATGGAAAAAAAAAAAAAAAGCTTTAAGTTATAATATTTTTTACCCGTCACAAATTTACTTTTAGTCATTAGATTTTTAATCATAAAAACTTTTTTATGCGATTAAAACTTTCTTCCATGACCAAAAAAACCCATAACTAAAAGTTTTAATCACACAAAAAATTGTTACTAAATAAATACACATAAATTATAAAGTTGTGATTAAAAATGAAATTTTATCGTGCAAAATATTGTGACTGCAAGAGTTTTCTTTTCCATAGTAAAAAACCAAATTAATTAATATTACCGTGTGTTCGGGGTTTGAATCAGTTTCTCCAAGCGATCAACTGGATTTTGTAGCAATCTTCTCTCTTATATTGGTTCCTTTTTTTTGTCATAAGCAAAATGTTGTACTAAAAAGAATCAGTTTAAGCTGGTGGGATTTCATGTTTGCCTTCATAGTATTAGATTATCAGTGGTCGAGCAATAGAAGATAATACAACACCAAGAACTCAGCCCCTTAGAAACTATTCGTGACCCGGAAAAAAAAAAAACACAAGTTCGGAGATTAGTCGTGGGGAAGAGAGCTAAAGAACTAATAACTGTATTGATCTTCTCTGTCCTGATATTTCAGTGATAGTCAAACCGAAACTATTAACTGGAAATGGTTATTGAACTCCTTTGGATCTGAAACTGCAAGAAAATTGATGAAGCTCATATTATAAATATGCGAGAGCGCGATGTGGATATCATCATGTATGTGCTCATTGACGAATGGCATGCCTTTTGTTATCAAAAGCAAAGCCAGCAGGACTAAGAAGTGATTTCTTGTTTACCATGTCCCACTAATTCCATTATTCCCCATACGCATGCAAGGGCTTTTCCTTAGTAACAAGCGTTCCCTGTTGATGATAAACCGACCGATAGATAAAGATTGCAATTTATAGGAATGTTAGCACCACCAAACTACTTAGCCGAAAAAATAAATAAATAAAATCGCTTGTAAACCTTGAAAACAAAATTTGGAAAATGAGATTTGAGCTCTAAAAGCTGAGCATTGCCATAGATTTTCCCAGCTACAATGCAAAGTAGTGTCGATGATGCATAGTCGAGAGCTTGAAGAAATATCTCCCCCTCCCTGGGAATTATTGGACAAAAACCTCCTGCCCTTTGCTCGGTTGAGTTTGCCTTCCAATGGTTATTTTTTTCAAAACAATGGACCCTCCTACAAAGAAACAAAGGAACAATAAAGAAATATCAATTTAAACAAGAATCAATTATTCAAGTTCTCATATACATATTGTTAGATTTGTGAATGTGTCTCCTATCGTTAAATTAGTGGCTATTGTGGTATTTATATGTAAATTGGACACTCTCTTTTCTTGAGTTAGCTTTTGGGATGATTTCCACTCCAAGCCCATCTAACATGGTATCTAAGCCAGATTTTGTAAACGATAGCAGGTTTAGACCTCAATCAATTGGCATGACACTTTGATTATGATAGAGCATGTTAGATTTGTGAATTTATCCTATATCGTAATTAGTTCTATCTAAAGCCCATGTAACTCAAATATATGAATTTGTTCCACATCATTATTACCTCGTTTGTTTATCACATTGCATCTGAATTTGAACATGCAATGCAATTTTTATCCAAATATAAAGTTATTGTATTCAAATATTAATCACATCATATTTTAAATTCAATACAATCACTATACATTAATTTTATTTTTCTATTACTTTTATTAATCATATCACATACTTTCTTTCTCTCTCTCTTTTTTCTCTACTTTTACTCATCACATTACATATTTATTATTTAAAAAGAATTCAAATATTTTTCATTTAAACACATATTGTATTCAAACGCAATGTAAATAATTTTCATCCAAATGTAAATACTTTTCATCCAAATACAAATGCCTATTTAATACACACATATATCTTCTTACCTCATTATTTCGAGCTCCTCATCTTTCGCAACAGTTAATTGGTATTTACAATTAGCAAAAAGACCATTAATATATCTTTCTTCACTTGATCCGAGCCTTTCCACTGCCTTCAAAATCAAAGAAGAAGAACAGATAACAAATTTAGCAAAGAACAAAATCAATAACAAGAAAAGGAGAGAGAGATATAAAGAAAAAAATGAGAAGACCCAAACCAAATATATCGGGTGAATACCAATGCGTCTTAACCCGAGCCTCTCTGCCTTCAAAATCGAAAATGAAGAAGACAAAAAATTTCAGCAAAGAAACTAATCAAGAAATAACAGAGAGAGAGAGAGAGGGATAAAAAGAAAAACTTAGAATTTACCATTGACCCTTAACCATAACATGTAGTCTATAACCTTCAAATTCAACTGTCTAAAGGGTGCTAAGATTAAGGCTCAACCCAATTAGGTTCATCTCTATAATGATTCCTTTCTCAATTATTCAACTCTGAAAATCTCTAGTATAGCTCAAGATATTGATATTCTGAAGCTGCTGATGCTGGCACACCTGAAGGCTTGAATTTCATGATCAGATCAGTAAGTTGTATGTTGAGCGCTAATTCATTTGCATGTCTTGTAGTACAATAGGGACTCAAAGAGGTACTAGATTTTACTTCTTAGGGCCTGTTTTGGGAAGCGTTTCTAGATGGCAAACTACTGTTTAGATCCAAAATTTCCAATTCTATATCTCATTTTCTCTTTCTTATATTTTAAAAAAAATATATCAACCTTTAAAAATACGTTACTTTCTAATTTTAAATTGAACTAAGATAATTCTTATGTTAAAATACTCGTAATAACAAGACAAACATTTCAGAATTTTGCACAATTGTCTATATCACAGTATTTTTTCAAAAGTCTTTCCCCATAAACACACATTTCCAACCAAACTTCCAAAACATCATCTCCTGTCACTAAGGACACTTCCTCCTAAACGGGTCCTTAGTGACTCAACGTCTTGAAAGTTAGGGAGGGAGTAGTTGGAGTTCTCTTGTAGAATTAACCAGTCACAACTTCACATGTCAAGCATGAGTAGCACATGTCAAATTTAGTTGTGGTAGATGTCTTTTAAGGATGTGAAAACATAAAATACAAGTTCACCAGAAATTCCACAGTTTTTAAATTTGTGTTCCCCGTTTGTTCTATGATTCGAACTCTTGTGCTTCGTCGCCAAATAAACCCACGAATTTAGATTACTTTGTCTTAGATTGGCAGATAGCTTTGTTCATTCTTCTTTTCTCTTTGTTTTCTTTGCCCTCTTTCCTTGTGGCCTTTTTTTCTCTAGAAATATCTTCTTACCTTGTATCCCTTTCTGCTGTTTTTTTTTTTTTTTTGGATTTGGATGATGTTATGAAATTGGATTGATTTACTTGTGGTTTTTCCTCATGATGAAATTTAACGGTTCATTTTTTAGTATTAGTTTTTTCCTTGGTTTCATTATTTGATGTTTTTAAATGTTTTGAATTGGTATCACACAGAGGAGTCGTTTATCATTGTGTACAAGCCGGATTCAAGCAAATTGATTTGCCAGATTAAGCCTCCGTTTGATAAATGCATTACGTTTGTATTACATTTAAATGTAATACATTAAATGCAATTTGCATTTAGGGAAAAAATATTTACATTGCATTTGAATGTAATGTGTATTTAGATGAAAAGTATTTAAATTGTGTTAAAACAATGAATATGTGATGTGATGGGTAAAAGTAAAGAGAAAAAAGGGAGAGAGAAATAAAGTATATGATGTGATTAATAAAAATAATAAAAAAGTAAAATAATGAATAGTGATTGTATTAGATTTAAAATGTGATTTGATTAACATTTGAAATACTTTTATATTTAGATGAAAATTACATTGAATTTGAATGTCATGTGAATATAATGCTGGAAACAAATAGTACCTAAAGCTCATCTACCAATTCTAGACAAAACCAAGCAGAAAATAGGAGAAAACAATAGAAGAAAAAACTCCCAGATTATCATTTCAGGGAAAAAAAAAAAAGCTTTAGATATATTTACTGTTTTAGATTAATTTGGTCCTGGTTATATTATGAACTCCTTTTTCAGTTCACCTAGTGTGTTGTTGATTTGATTTAATTTGGAGGACTAGAATTTAGAGCAAAAGAAAACTTGGACTAGAAAAATGTTGTTTCAAATACAGGGTTAAGATACAGCATGTAGGTTGGGTCTAATTAAGGGTGAACATCGGATAGGTTGGGTGTGTTTTTGTAATTTTTCAACCCAGTTAATGAGATTAGGTAGGTTTAAAATATTTTTTACCTACCTAATCAATCCAATGTAAAAAAAAATCAACCCACCCAATTAAGATCAGGTAGGGTTGAGTGGGTTCTGCGAGTTGTGTATTTTATAAAAAACTAATAATAAATGATACTAAAAATTTAACAACAAATGAAATTTAAGGGGAAAAAGGAATTAAACTCATGACAATATTTAAATAAATTCCATCACAGATTTTGCAGAAAAAAATATTTTAATATAATCTCATTAATAGTCGAATATAAAATAAATATAAATTATAAGAATTATCAAAAAATATAAAAATGCAAAAGTGATTAACGGTATTTTTCACAAAATTATCAAAAATTACATCTATATTGAATATTAAGTAAAGCATTCTATATATTCAGATAATTTAAACAATACTTAGAGATGAATATTATTTAGCAAAAAAGAAAAAAAAATATGTGGTTGAATATTGAGTGGGTTGGGTGGGTTTTTGAAATTTTTTTAACCCATCTAATAAAGATTGGGTGGTTGAAAATTTTTTTTACACATCTAATTAACCAATTATAGCAAATCAACCTACCCAATTAAGGTCAGGTTCGGTAGATTGGGTGGATTTGTTAAGTGATTGGGTTTTTTGTTCACCTCTAGAGTCTATCAATCAATTTTGAATGAAGTTCAACTTTTGGTGTGACTTGGATATATAAAGAACATTCAGTGAAGTCCATTTTCAATTCATGGTGTTTTTTTATTTTATTTTCAGTAGATATTTTTGTGATTGATATGTTTGTGAGTGATACGTGTTCTTGCTTCTATGTTCACCAAAAAATCGGTAACTACTAAGGTGAATCTCACTTTGATGCGGAGTGCAGAGTGAGGTGCATTGCGATAGACAAGTGCCCACAAATTAATCCCTTCTCAGTCAACAATTACTTGGATGGGATCAATTAGTGGGTTCCATTATAGGAATGTTTGCACCACCAAACTACTTAACGAGAAAAACAAAGACCAAAATCGTTTATAGACCTTGAAAATGAAAATGAAATTTGGGAAATGGGATTTGAGCTCTAAAATCCAAGCATTGCCATCATAGATTTTCCAAATTGCAATGCAAATTAGTGTAAAGGAAGCATAGCCGAGAGATTGAAGAAATATCCCTGCTCCTTGGGAGTTATTGGACAAAAACCTCCGACCTTTCACTCAGTTAAGTTTACCTTCCAATGGTTTGTGCTTAATACAATGGAGCCTCCTACAAAGAATCAAAGGAACAAGAAAGAAATATCAGTTTAATCAAGAATCCATCTTTCAAGCCTTCATATATATACATATTATTGGATTGTGAATCTGTTCTACGTTGTTAAATTACTTGGCTATTATGGTATTTGTATGTAAATTGGACATCTTTTCTCCTTAAGCTAGCTTTTAGGATGATTTTTACACTAGGCCCATTAACATAGTATTAAAGTCAGATTTCGTAGACGATGGTGGGTTTGAACCCGATCAATTTGCATGACACTATATGAGAGAGGATATTAGATTGTGAATTTATCCTATATTGTAATAAGTTCTATTCAAAGCCCATTTAATATAAATATATAAATTTATCCCAAATCATTACGAGTAGATTTTATGAGTTCTACTGAATACCCGTTTAACACACACAATTCTCTTCCTAATTCTCTTTCATTTCGTTAGACTTAAATGTTAGAAAGAAGGAAAAGATAATGAAAATTGTTCACTTAATTATTTGTTTATTTGATTTTGTTGCTTTGTTTGATATCAATGATTTGGACACGATCTGATTATCATATGAATATTATTACTTTTCAGCCTATCCAAGTCTGGGACATAAGATAAGATGCCTCCTTAGTTTAACGTGATATAAAGGTCTCTCACTAACTTTGGCATACATGACAATATCTTAATTAATTAATTTTTATTTTTATTTTCTTTTGTGCTTCAATTATCTGTTGTGCTAATTAGCTCGTTTTGGTAAAAGTTCAAACCCGTGATATTCCTATTAAAACCGTAAAAAATTTATGTTGAAACTTTTTATCCGAAGGGATATTATATATTTTGACTGTAAGAGTAAGATATAATGAGATTAAAAGACAATACTGATTACTGAGGGGCTGTTTAGAGAATTAGTTTTGGTCTTAAAAATAACTTTTGTTAGTACTTTGTTTTACCTTTTTAAAATTCTACAATAAACTTTAAAAGTTTAATTTTATGTATACAAGTCTAAATGATGTGATTTTTTTTAAAATTATATAGGATTTTCAAAAAAGATTCATATTGATAATTTTTTCTAAATAAATTTTTAAGATTTACTTTTTTTTTTTCACTCTAAACAATTTTTTTCTCTAAACATATTTTTCAAAACTACGTTTTACCAAAAAAATAAAATAAAAATTTCTAAAACTCCCTCCAAATAGGTCCTGAGAAAAAGGTTACTGGAACAAATTACGCGTTTGGTTTCAATCAGAATCAATTAAATGCCACTCCCATATTCCAGCATTATAGGATTGGCATTGCCGTTTGGGCCACTTCCATTGGGGGTTCAACAAAATTGCAACGATTCGAATGGTTCGTTTCGGCCAATCACGAATTTACATTGCCCCAAAAATCTATGATCTACTCTCCACTCTTCTGACTTTAGCATAAGTTATATTATTTAATTGTAAGTATTGTATATTTGGCACAAAACTTAGCTAAGGACAACATGGTATGACCAAAAGGGGCTAAAAAGAACTAAATTCCTTCCCCCCCCCCCCCCCCCCCCCCCCCCCCCCCCCCCAACTTTTTGTCTTGGATGGACGGAATATTGAGTGTAACTTACTATTTAAGTTAAAGGTGTGTTTCTTGTTCATAAACAAAGATACAATTCTATACCGCCCCACTCATAATTAAGTGGTTAAGATGGTCCTAACAAACTATTCAGTAGTGGCCATTAGTTGACTTAATGTTAAAATTTCTTTTGCAGTGGGTTTTATTGTAATTTTTTGTAAATGTTATTGCACTACAACAACCATATTGGGTAAGCATAAAACAAAGATTACTTTTTTTTTTTTTGGTTTAGTTTAAGCAACCATGATAAAAAAAAGTGTCATATTGTTCATGCCTTGTTAATCCTTGGCAATTTAGTGCTTGTGATGAAAGAGGATTTGTACTCATTATCCTTTGGTTCTTATTTTATAGTAACATCTCCAAAATTCTACAAAAGAAGTTGAGTCTATCAATTCACACATTCAAAAGGCTTTTTCTCCTCCTCACCAACAAAAAATGTGTATGTGTGTGTATGCATATACATACACCCCGCCAAAGCATTAAATAAATTAGAGTAGCAAAGAAATTTGTTTAATATGTATGTGCATACAAATGCATTTCCTTGTATCAATTTTCTTTTCGTAGGTTATAGTCAGATAAATATGTTGGCAAATGAGTCATAATTGACATATTAAGGGCTTGTTTGGCTAGAGAGGTGGAAGTGAGGACCGGAGAGTGGAGATCGGAAATTAATGAAAGGATTTTGAGACTTGTATATGATTATTCAATAGTAGAGAAAACTTAGGGTGTGTATATATAAATATATATATATGTATATGTATATGGAATGAATTGGATGAGAGATTACAAATCTTTTGAAAAAACTGCAATTTTAATCTCTCTCGCTAAGGGGGGAATAGAGAGGGAAAACCATATCAAATGTAAAATAAGAGAGAGGTTCTCTTTCTTTTTATTTTCATCTCGTAGGTTAAATATTTTTTTT
Source organism: Antiaris toxicaria (assembly GCA_035233585.1). NCBI lineage: Eukaryota > Viridiplantae > Streptophyta > Magnoliopsida > Rosales > Moraceae > Antiaris > Antiaris toxicaria. The sequence continues at coordinate 14,267,415 of CP141161.1, forward strand.
TCTTTGTTCTTTTTTATCAAATAAAGCCCAAGTAAACTGTAAAATCTCTTACATAACTATATTTTTTTGCTTCTAAATCTATCTTTTGGCTTTTTGATGATAGGCTAGCTTCGAATCTTTACCGTTCTTCCAAAAATCAATGAAAAACAAAAGTCCCTACACATCAAAGTTCGTCAACAAACAATGCGGCAAAACTCCTGTGCAACTTCACACACGAAAGCGTTTTGAATCTTTTTCTCCAACTAAGTAACTACTTTTGATGTACGAGTTTGGTCCAAAAGCTTTATAATGTAATGATTTTTTTTTTTTTTTGAAGTCCCTTTCTCAAACTTTTGGTTTACTTCTTGTCTCAAAATACCCCTAATGCTTAAGTCCCTAATTCATACGTACATAGAAATACAATTATTCATAGAATCAAGACGTATTCATGTTCATATATAGTAGAAGACAACAAGCATCATCAAGCCATCATAAACATGCATACATGCGCATATCCATCTCATGCTACACACTACTACAAAGAAGCTCTTTTGCGATGACACATTATCGTTGCAAAAGGCCTGTAAGTCGTTGCAAATGACATATCTACGATAACATATCATCGTAAATAAGTCATTGTAAATACATTAATAATGACAATAATCACAAATAATTCGTCACAAATGTTCATCGAATGATGTCATTGAGGATGATATGGTGTAGGTTATTTGCGAATTTTTTTTTAAATGTCATTGCAAATAAACTAATTTATCTTTTTAATTTAATAAAAATAATATTATTTAATATATAGAAATTAAATTTTTTGGGGAGATAATTTAAAGATAATTTAAATAGTAAGATTGTATTAATTAAATTAAACATTAAAATTAATATTAACTGTTAGGAAAATTATAGCAATATATAGCATAGAATCATTAAACAAAATACTAATAGTTTGGATACATAAATCATAAAACAAAATACCAAAAGTCTAGATAATATAAAAAATAAAATAAAATAAAGTATCAACGTGAAACAAAACTCTAAAAGTCTAATCCCCTAAATTAGGGTCGTCATCATCGTCATCATCACCTTTATCTTCTTTATTTATTAACTTGTAGGAGGGACTAGTGGCTGGGGACGAGTAACTAGCCGGAAGTTGATGTTGGGATTGATTTGGTGCATGACAAAAGTCATCGCAAATAATCTAATAATATTATTTAAATATTAAAATTTATTGGAAATGTTTTGAAACTATTATTTGCGAACGTTGCTGCAAATAATTTTTTGAAGACTGTAACTTTTGCCACCTTTTTAATCGTGAAAATTAAATGAAATATTATTTGTGATAACTATGTTATCACAAATAACTTTGTTTTATGGTAAAAGTTGGCGCTCCACCCATTTTGATGCAAATGAAGTTATTTGTGATAGCAACATTATTTATCACAGCAACATTATTTATCACGACATGTTGTCACAAGTACCTTTTTAAAATGACAACAAGTCGTCGTAAATAATATATGCAATTACATTTTTTTTTTCTGATACCATAACCTTTATATGTAACGAAATATTGTTGCAAAAAACCAATTATTTGTGATGCTAATATCATCACGAATATAGTTAATTGTTGTAGGGACACCCAAAAACAAAAGTTCAACCATATCCAAAAAAAGAAAAAAATACAAATACAAATTAATAAAAATTTTCTTGATAATTATACAAAAATATACGATTTTCGAATAGTAATACAAATAGCTAAAAAATTAAGAACCATGAGAATAAAAGAATTTTGACGAAAGAAATGAGGTAGAGAAGCATGTTACGCAACAACAAAATTCATGCGTGAGTCACCAAACTTCTATTTTGTACCTATGCAGAATAGTATCCCATAGATAAATCCATAAATATTTTTTTCCATGTTCCGTAAAACATGATTTTCCTCATTAAATTGACTTTTCTTCATTTGTTTATCTTGTACAATTACGAGCAAAAATCAATTAGATTCTTAAGTTTTTTTTTAAAAATTTTTTTATATATAAAATTAGATTCCTAAGTTATTCTTTGTGATTGTTGCAATTTACCTTTATTGTTTTTGTTGTTGTCGTTTTTTTTTTTTTCCCTTTTTGGACGGTTCATTTTGACAAATATTTGCGTGTGATACAAAATCCTTCATAAAATACGTTGAGGAATAGTGTAAATTAGAGGAACTTCAATATAGGTATGCAAATATTGTCATATCTTTCACTTTGTATATATATTTTTTTTTGTCCCATGATTTTCAGTTGACTATATCTGATAAATTAAGGGTAATCGCACCAGACAGATATGGTCTAGTACCTAATGTAAAAGGTTTTCTTTAGACTCCATTATTTTGTCCACTCTGCTTTCCCCTGCATTTTTCATTTCACATGTGTCCATTCCATCAGTTTAGTTCGTTTTTATTGCAAGATGCAAAACAACGTGACTCGTCTCAATCACACTGTTGGAGTAGCTCAGCTCAGCAGTTGTCACATTTAAAATCTAAATATGATTCTTTTACATTACTAAGAGACATTTATATTGTAATATTAAAACGTGATTCATTCCAGTAGAGTTGTATGCAAGTGTTCTTTCTATTAGGAGAATGGGTTTATAGCTCCCTGCAACTCTGTCCGGTCTTAATTTTGGTAACTCCAAGTTTTTGGTTCCACAAAAACAGCACAAAACTTAGAGGAAAACGAAAAACAAACACAATAAATTTCTTGAAACGAGAAAGAAGTTCAGTCCCAATAAGTTATAACCAATAATTCATTTGAAATTGTTTTTTTATTTTTTATTTTAAATAGTTTGAATGATACATAAATCGAGTTCGAAATAAAATAAAATTTTGAATTTAAATTAAATAATTTAATTATAATTTTTATTAATTAAAAAAAAGTAAAACTAAAATTAAAAATTTAAGTTTGAATTAATAAAACAAACAAGCCTTCAATTTTTTTCTTTTGTCGTGTTGATTTACAAGATGTCCCTAGTTTTCGCAGGGGGGCCCAACTTTTTTCTCCTACATACGTACAAAATGCAGCCTGCCCTTTTTTCCTACAACAATAAAAATTTGAAAAACTATTTTCTAATTCAAATTCATTAAAAAATAATAACAAAAAAATAGAAAATAAACCCACAAAATGATAATTTCGCTGTATAAGCCAGCGACTGCCATAAACTGCCAATATACTGTGACTGTTGAATCTCAGCCCTTCCTTCCTTATCACACCCCCTCCCCTCTATATCTCCTCCTCTTTTGGTTTTTGTTTCTCACAAAAACATAATATATATTTATATATACACACACACATATATATACAATATACATGTATTTATATATTTTCATCGCCCTTCAAATATCCCTTACCTCCTCTTGCCCTACTTATTTCTCTTCTTCGTTATCCAATCTTTGAAACCCACCTTAGAGGCCCTCATTTCATTCATGGCATCTACTTGATTTTATCACAGAAGTTTGTGCTATCTCAGTGTTATTATTACTAATAAAGAGCCTCCCTTTTCTTTCGTTTTCCATTTCATTTCCTAAAGCTTTTCTTCTTCTGCTTGAGGTAATTATTTCTTGACTTAAGCATGCCCTGTTCTCTTCTGAGCGCTTTTTTTTTTTTTTTTTTTTTTTTTGAGAATATGGGAAGTTTCAGAATTATTGACTTTGAGAAATAGGTATTAAACGTTATCCATATGTCTGCTTTCCAAAGCAATAACTACTTGGTGGGCTGTGTTTTTCTGTTCATTAAAATTGTCAATTTATGTTAGTCATATACGTCATATCTTGTTACACATGTACTTCAGGGAGCAGTTTGAACATTTTTTTCCCCCTTCTTTGCGTTCAGTTTCAATCCATATCTTCGAGTTTCAGCTCCATTCAATCAAAAAAATGGCACCGAGAAACAGCCGCGGAAAGGCGAAGGGCGAGAAGAAGAAGAAGGAGGAGAAGAGTATGAATTTGGAACAATTCGAATAATTTTTGCGAAGTATTTTTATTTATAGAGTGACGATTTTTATTCTTTTATTATTATTATTATCATTTTTTGTTGGCTTTGCAGTTCTTCCTGTTGTTACGGACATCACTGTGACCCTTCCTGACGAAACCCATGTTATTTTAAAGGTTTTATGCCTTTTATTTATTTATTTATTTATTTTTTCTTCTTTCGGTCTTTTAAAGTTCATGGCTTTTCTGTTGGAACCATTTACCAAAAAGTTGCGCCTATGTTTGGCATTTTATTTTTTTAATTAGTTGACCTGGCACAAGTCACAGCTTAAAAATTTTGTGTCCCTCTTTTTGTGCATGTTCTTTGTGTTGGCCTCCATTTCACATGGGCATCTTTTGCTTGTTTCTGCTTATTATAGAGTTGGATTTTGTATATGATATTCAGTATTTTAAGTTCAGTATTGATTGGTTTTTAAAATCTACAGTAGGCTCCACAACTAGATGCTACTTCCATGATTGAACCTTGGAATCTCTTGCAAGCATCTATATTGCTCTGTCATTTAGCTCCCAAACAGGAAAACCATTTTTTTCTTTCTTTTTTTTTTCTTTCCTCTTTCATTGGATTTTTTTAGGCGGAATATCCATAGTTTAAAACTGTCTTTTTCATTTTTTTATAAGAACTGTTGTTTTAATTATTAAAATTAACTTTTTAATCATCTAATTTGTGTTTGGAAGTAGTTTTGTGTTGGACTCCTCAAAATTTTAACATAATCACAAAAAAAAAAAATTCCAATTGAGATTGAAAAATAATTATTCCTATTGTATAAATTTCTTCTTCTTTTTTTTTTTTTTGTTTAACTAGCTAGTTGTTAGCGGTTAAAAGTAATTCTGAAAGCTATATATATATATGCTTGTGGAGATTTTTTTTTTATATTCTTTTCAAATATATATTTTGCTCTAAAAGGTGATTAAAAAAAATAAAAAATCTTGAGCAGGGAATATCAACAGACAGAATCATCGATGTTCGTCGATTATTGTCTGTAAACATAGAGACTTGCAACATCACAAGATTTTCACTATCCCATGAGGTAATTACCATATTTTCTTTTTCCCAATTGTCTTTACTTTTTACACTTTAAATTTTTTCTGCCAAAGTTTTGGATAGATTTTATTTTTGATTTAACCCATTTATTTAGCAGTATAGCTTTCGTTAGCCTGCTTATTTTAGTACATTGCCACTCTTGCTTGGAAAAACATGTAGTTTGCTTTCACCATCAAATCCGTTGTGTAAGCTCCGAATACAACCTTTTGGTTTGGATACTCTTCATAACATGTGGCACGAATTCTAATGAGTAGAAGTATGATAGGATTAGGGACCAAACACCCTTGTGCACATATTCTAAACAAACCTTGTACGATACTTTTATATAGTCCCATTTGATATAAAAACAAAACATATGACGAAAAAAATATGACAATAAATAAAAAAATAATTGCATTTTTAAACATCGTATCATAGAAATCTAAAAAAAGAGAGATCTAGAATAGAAATGATAACGGATAGTTTGTAGGATTACCTTTTAAAAAAACACATTTTTGAATTATTGGTTTAACTATAATATTTTCAAATTTTTAACCTCTAATTATGTAGAATATAGAGGATTAAAAATCTAAATAAAGATTAAAAAAGAGAAAAGCATAAATATGTATATCTTGTAGGTTGATCTTATAATATTTTTGATAAAAAAAGGCCACGAGAAAGAGAGGATAAACAGTTAATTGATGACATATTTTCCTGAAATGAATACGATAATCGATAAACAAGGTCAAAGTGGACATTTCCCAAACAGAATGTAACTGCCAAACGACCACTTCGTCACAGGTAAGAGGCCAGCGCTTAAAAGATACAGTGGACGTTTCCGCACTGAAGCCCTGCACCCTCATCCTTGTCGAAGGTAATTCCCGAGAATACGACGTCGTTCCACTCTTCCCCCAAACCCACCCCCCCCCCCCCCCCCGGGTCACTTTTTTCTTTCTTTTCATTTTTTTTAGCTCAAACTTCGTACGACGTCGTTTACTCTCTCTCTCTCTAATTTTTTATTTTTTATTTTTCAGAGGACTATGACGAGGAGAGCGCCACGGCGCACGTTAGACGGGTGCTGGACCTCGTGGCCTGTACGACGAGCTTCGGGCCGTCGTCCGGCGGCAAGGACCACCAGAGCGCCAAGCCCCCCGCCGATGCGTCGCCGTCTCCGGCCGGCGGTGGCGGCTCCGCCAAATCTGCGCCCTTAGGTGCGCCGGATAATAATAATAATAATAAAAATAATAATAAGAGCGCGAAGAAATCCGCCGCCAAGCCCCAGGGGAGGAGCTCTCCGGCGGCGACCAAGCAAGATGCGGCGGCGGCAGACACGGAGGCCGACGTGACTCACTCCTCCCCCAAGCTCGGCGCCTTCTACGAGTTCTTCTCTCTCTCCCATCTCACTCCTCCTCTGCAGTGTAACTCTCTCTCTTTCTCTCTCTAAAAAAATGTTTTACATTTCGTGAAATAATATGTTCGATTGCGAAGATGTTAATCGGAAACTCTGTTGGATTTTGCAGTTGTGAAGAGAGTGATGAGACGGCAAGTCGACGAGATTCTGGCCGATGATCATCTTTTCTCTCTCGAAGTAAGTCTCACACAAGCATACTGAAAGCTATTTATATATATATATGCGTTTATGTATCTATATATATATTTATAATTGAAAATTGAGTTTGTGACGATCTGGTTTATGATAAAAAAGGTGAAGCTCTGCAATGGAAAGGTTGTTCATGTCGAAGCTTGCAGGCAGGGGTTCTATAACGTTGGGAAGCAGCGAATTTTGTGCCACAACCTCGTTGATCTGTTACGACAGCTTAGTAGAGCTTTTGACAATGTTAGTTTATATATATACACATTAGCTGTTTCACTGGAAAATCTTAAGTTGATAAGTTAAAGCTGTATTTCCAGTGTTGATAAGTTAAAGCTCTATTTTCTTCTTGTTGCGCCTTTTGGACATTCTGTGTTATGTAATTGGCACAAAGGCACATTTTTATGCCTCTTTGAAGTTAAGTATCTCTCATTTTTTATAAAAATTATATTGCAGGCTTATGATGATCTCATGAAAGCATTTGCCGAGCGCAACAAGGTAGATTAAGATTTTCACTTTTCGTTTGTGACTTCCTTTCAAATTTGCTTTTGATTGTCATTGCCATCAACTTTCCTTTCAGCTATAACAAGCTCTTTGATACCTTTTTTGTAGTTCGGGAATCTTCCTTATGGGTTCAGAGCCAACACATGGCTTGTCACGCCCATCACAGCCCAGTTGCCATCAGTTTTCCCTCCTCTCCCCGTGGAGGATGAATCTTGGGGAGGAAATGGAGGTGGGCTAGGAAGAGATGGGAAAAGCGACCTGATACCTTGGGCTAATGAGTTTTCTTTTATTGCATCTATGCCTTGCAAGACAGCCGAGGAAAGGCAAGTTCGAGATCGGAAGGCATTCCTTCTTCACAGCCTATTTGTTGATGTCTCCATTTTTAGAGCCATTAAAGCCATCAGGCATGTAATGAGCAAACCGGATTTAATCTTTCCAGTTGCAGACAGTAAAGTCCTTCACACTGAGATAGTAGGGCACTTGAGCATCACTGTAATGAAAGATGCTTCAAATGCAAGCAGTAAGATAGATACTAAAATTGATGGAGTTCAGGCATTTGGAGCTGATAAAAAAAATCTAGGAGAAAGAAACCTTCTGAAAGGGATAACTGCTGATGAAAATACCGCTGCCCATGTAAGATGCTCTCTCAGAAATAATGTTAAGAGAATGGGAAATTTGAGGTGTTTCTTTTGTCAAAATGATCGAATAAGGCTTTACCTTTTGGATGCAGGATGTTTCCACTCTAGGTGTTGTGAATGTAAGATACTGTGGTTACATTGCGGCAGTGAAAGTTGATGGTAAAGATGAGAAAGTCAGTTCTCCATCCCAAATCAGTGAACTTCTTGATCAACCTGAAGGTGGTGCTAACGCACTAAATATTAGCAGGTATTATTAATTGCTTAGAATGTGTCCTTATGCATTGGCCATTTATTCTAATCTAGTGTTAAATATGTGCTCGTTTATTGAATATTTTTGGTTATGTAATCATAGAACTTTTAGGATCCTTTCCATCATTATTGCCTAACTAGTGTCTTTGCTCCTTTAGTTTGAGATTACTACTCCACGACACTCTGGCTTCAGAGCACACTAAGCATGGATCAGATTCACAAACATTGGAATGTGAAGAGCCTTCCGTTACCCGTGCTTTTGTTGAGAAACTGTTAGAAGATGGTCTTGTCAAATTGGAGCAAGAGGATGTTAGTTCGGATGAATTTGTAAGGTGGGAACTTGGAGCCTGCTGGATACAACACTTGCAGGACCAGAAAAACACAGACAAAGATAAGAAACCATCTAGTGAGAAGGCTAAGAATGAGATGAAGGTTGAGGGACTTGGAACACCTCTTAGGTCCCTTAGGAACAAGAAGAAATTAGGTGGGAACAATCCAAAAATGCAACCCGAGAACTTAAGGTCTCCTGCAGATGGTGTTACTGCAGAAGCTGAAACGGCTACATCACCTTCGATAGAGGTTGAAACGACTGCCAAAGAGAATGAGCTTGCTTTGAAGAGATTGTTGTCTGATGCAGCATTTGGTCGATTGAAAGAATCTGAAACTGGACTCCACTGCAAGGTAATATTTTGCTGGTATCATTAGACCTATGTAGCAACTTATTTACCTCCTCTGTGGTGTGAATTAATGCACCATATGCTTTGCAGTCTCTTCAAGAACTAATCGACCTATCTCAGAAGTATTACTTGGAAGTTGCTCTTCCCAAACTGGTAATTGCTGGATATTGTTTGGTTAAATCCCTTTATTTTCTGCACTTAAATGGTTATGGTGATTCCTGTTTTCTGTATTTCTGAACAAATGCAGGTAGCTGATTTTGGTTCATTGGAACTATCACCAGTTGATGGTCGGACTTTGACTGATTTCATGCATACCAGGGGTCTTAGGATGCGTTCTCTGGGGCATGTAGTAAGTGTCTTCTGCAGAGTCTGTGACTTTTTGTGGTTTAATTCATATATTTGTAATTTAATCCACCTAGAATGCATTTCTTTTTATGTTTGCCTCCCAAAAATTTTTTACCTCGTCAAACTTCAAATAGTAAGCTTTGTCTATCTTTCTAATATTACTGGATGCGGTTTTGGTTAAGAATGGATTGTTCTTATATTCCATTTTTCCCCCCTTTAAAAAGTATCAGTTACCTCACAAGCATATATCTTTACAAGCCCCATAAAAAGCATTATAATAAAATCTTCCATATTGTTCTAATTTTAGTCTTTATTTCTCTCATAGCTGGAATAGGATTTATCCTTAGTGCAGTGGGAACATTTAGTATGAAATTATGATCAAAAGTCTTCCATAGCGACTAATTATTGCTTTTGGATATTCTTTACTAGGTCAAGCTTTCTGAAAAGCTGTCTCATGTGCAGTCACTTTGCATTCATGAGATGATAGTACGAGCTTTTAAGCACATTCTTCAGGCTGTAATTTCTGCTGTTGTAGAGAATAACAAAATGGCTGTATCAATTGCTGCTGCCTTGAATCTTATGCTTGGTATTCCTGATGTTAACGAGCTAGACCAGTCTTGCAATGTCCACCCTCTTGTGTGGAGATGGCTGGAAGTATTCTTGAAAAAGAGATATGACTGGGATCTTAGCAGCGTTAATTACAAGGACTTGAGGAAATTTGCAATCTTACGTGGACTATGCCATAAGGTACTTTGATTTGACTATGATTTATGTGATTTAGATGTTGCCACAATTAAATATAATGACATGAAGAAAATTTGTAGGAGAATAGAAGCTTTATGTCATGTGTTGGAACTATTAACAAGTTAATGGGGCTGTTATTTATCTATTCATTTTTCTTCTGGAACTTTTATATCTAGGTTGGTATCGAGTTGGTTCCGAGGGATTTTGACATGGATTCTCCTGACCCATTCCGAAAGTCAGATGTTGTCAGCTTAGTCCCAGTGCATAAGGTGATGAATTGGACATAAGCCCCACAAAATATTTTTGTCAATATTCTCTTAATTGATTAATCCTGTTCATGTTTTTCATTTGGCTGCATTTTCTGTTTATGTGCAGCAAGCTGCATGCTCTTCTGCAGATGGAAGGCAGCTTCTAGAATCTTCCAAAACAGCTTTGGATAAAGGAAAACTTGAAGATGCAGTTGCTTATGGAACTAAGGTAAATATCTGGTTCTTTGAAAGTTTGTCTATTGAGAATATTTCCAGCTTAACTTATTTTATTCTTGCAGGCTCTTGCAAAGCTTATAGCTGTTTGTGGTCCATATCATCGAATGACAGCAGGAGCTTACAGCCTCCTTGCGGTAGTTTTATACCACACTGGAGATTTCAATCAGGTCCACCTATTATCCTTCTTGTTTAGGTGTTGCAAGAAAATCTATTTATTTAGACATTGGATGTCAAGTTGCAAATTTTTATTTTATTGGAACATGCATAAGAAATCGAACTAATTATAATTATAATTACTCTGTTATTGGCTTAAGTCTACAGAGTAGACAACTGTCATTACAGGGTCTGGAAACTGCCTGAGCTCCCAAGTTTAAGCATAAGTAGCATATTTGAGTTTTCTTTCTAGTAAAGTTTTTAACTCAATTTTTTGTCCATATTTCAGGCTACAATTTATCAACAAAAAGCCTTGGATATCAATGAGAGAGAATTAGGACTTGATCATCCGGACACGATGAAGAGCTATGGGGATCTGGCTGTGTTCTATTACAGACTTCAACACACAGAGCTAGCTCTCAAGTATGTATTGTTCTTGTGTAAAGGGATATTTCTACCACCTAATTGGGAGCTTGGTTTGATTTGGTTTCTGACTAATGTACGTTTTAGGTTGTCCTTGATGATTGTTGTTTAGGAATGTTGTAATTTATTGCGCTAATGTTGTTACAAAATGGCTAATGGGGAGGGGTAGTGCAAGACATGCTAGTTATATGGTCAATTGAACTGAACTTGAAAGAATAAACTCCTTATGGCGCTTTAATATTTCTTGCAAAATGATTCATATGTTAAAATTTTATGGTTTTTACATTTGTGGATTAAGTAAGCTTGGGCATATGCCAGGTGATAGAACATTATAATCACATTGCTTGTCATTCGTGGATGTATTACAGTTACTTCTGCACTGAGTACTAATTAGCTTGTTAATGCACGGATGAGTTGCCTACAATTTATTTTTCTCCTGTTTGAAAGTTTTTAATTGCTGTGTTCAGGTATGTAAAGCGTGCTCTGTATCTTTTGCATCTGACATGTGGTCCATCTCATCCAAACACTGCTGCAACGTACATCAATGTGGCTATGATGGAAGAAGGTCTGGGAAATGTGCATGTTGCCCTTAGATATCTTCACAAAGCTCTGAAATGCAACCAAAGGTTACTTGGCCCAGACCATATTCAGGTTTTGTACCAGTTATTCATTTCTGAATTTTTTACAGTTTAATCTGGGCTTTCAAATTACAACTTGTTAGGGATGATATAAATTGATAGATATTTATTGATGATGGTAGAGGATCAATGTTCTAGTAATTAATCATGATTTTATGTCCTACGCCAGCTTTTAGCTGTTGATGTTGAATCTTCAATTTATTGTTTTCTCCAATTGTGAATTAATCTCTGCTAATATTCTTCTACAGACAGCAGCAAGTTACCATGCTATCGCAATCGCCCTCTCATTAATGGAAGCTTACCCTTTGAGTGTTCAACATGAGCAGACAACCCTGCAAATTCTGCGAGCAAAGCTTGGTCCTGATGACCTCCGTACTCAGGTAGGTATCTTTTTTAGCATGTCTAATGCGCTGCTCAAGAGAAAAAAGTTGGAGTTTGAGAGGAGGAAGAAAAACAATAAGGCATATCTCTTGTTTTGTTGTGAGGAAAGGCAGGCCGGGAGGAAAATTGGAGTGTAGTAGCATCCTCTGGCTCATTATTTTTTAATCTTTTTAGTGGATTAATGTGTAGGGTTAACAAGTTATGGTTGTTCCGTACATATGAACCATAACATGTCTAATGAATAACGGTCAAATTAGAATGCGTATGCTGTACCTTTTATCTAATCTTCTTTTCCTTGCATAATATGCCTATGAATTGCCATATCTAGTATCAAAGTATTCATAGCTAAGCTGAAGTTGAAAATTTGCAACAAAATCTTCAGGATGCTGCTGCTTGGCTTGAGTACTTCGAGTCCAAGGCTTTTGAACAGCAAGAAGCTGCAAGAAATGGTACTCGAAAGCCTGATGCCTCAATAGCCAGTAAAGGCCACCTGAGGTAAGTTGGCAATGTCCCTTATTATATGCAGTTTACACAAAGATCAGGAATATTTGAATTCTCTATCCCCATTGGGCTATGTATCATTATTCTGCTTGCTCATTTCACCATGTAATCTATCTGGTTATGCTCTCCTCTGTGTGTGTGTGTGTGTGTTTGTGTGTAGACTCAACTGTCATTGTCCTTAAGGAAGTATCCTAGATTCATGAGACAACGTTTTGGGATGGTTAGAACATGCCATGTTTCAAAATAATTTTTGGCTATCTTCAAATTAAATGTTCACACTGCGATAATTAATTAATCCAGCTGTATTAATGTCACCATGATTGTGCTTATGCTCTCCATGTCTGCAGTTAGCTCAAAAGGTTGAGCATAAAATGCGTTTTCTTTATTACCAAGCACATTTTCTCTTTACTAATACTTTTTCTAACCATACAAAATTTGGCAGTGTATCAGATTTGCTCGATTACATTAATCCATGTGATGATGTAAAAGGGAGGGATGCGATGGCCAGGAGGAAAAGTAATATGACAAAGGTATTTAGAGCCTCAGCTTCTCATTACTTTCTGATAAGCCTCTCTCTCTCTCTCTCTCTCTCTCTCTCTCTCTCTCGTTGAAATTCAAGCAATCTGTAAGACCAACAAAAATTAATACTAATCCAAATTTAATCATTATATCCTTCAAATGCATCTCATCATTCTATTTTCATTTTTCCTCTCCAGTTGAAGGGAAAATCCTACCAAAACATCAGCGTAGCAAGCTCCGATGAGTCTCCAAAGGAAACCTCGAAAGAGACTTCAGATGAAGAGACGCCTATTCTTGAACCACAAGGCAGCAAAGATGTCATCCAGGAGACCAACCATGCACCAGTTGAGCCCCATTTGAATGTTTTAGAAGAGTCCGCAGTGGAAAGGCCACATAGTTCCGGTGAGGTATCTTCTGAAGCACATGCTGAAGGAGAAGACGGATGGCAACCAGTTCAAAGGCCTAGATCAGCTAATTCCTATGGGCGGCGCCTGAAGCAGCGTCGGGCAACTATTGGCAAAGTCTATACTTACCAGAAGAAACATATGGATTCTGATGTCGAATATCCTCCAGTGAAGAATAATCTTCAATGTAGTAGTAGGTATTACGTTGTGAAGAAAAGGACAATATCTCATGGAAGTTATCTGGATCAACAGAATACCAATACCTCGCAAGTAACAAAGTTTGGACGAAGAATAGTTAAAACCGTAGCATACAGGGTCAAGTCAGTGCCTTCATCCACTAAAACTGCTACACCTGAGACTTCCAGCAATGTTGGTACAGTTTTTAGTTCTACTCTAAAATCTGGTCAAAGTTCTTCGTTAAATGACACCAGTTCCCTGAAAAATCCTATTGTTAGTATTGGGAAATCTCCATCCTACAAGGAAGTAGCATTGGCTCCACCAGGTACCATTGCTAAGATGCATGTTGAAATGTCCCAAAGTGACATTCAGTACAATCCAGAACATGATGGTAGAAAATATGAAGAAGAAACAAATGAAGCAATAGGAAACACTGATAAAATCATTTCTGGGGTAGAAAATACACTTCTAGACAAGAATGAGAATTCTACAGATCATATAAAAGAGGAAACTGAAGTTGTTATAAAGGAAGAAGAGACTTCTTCAACTAATTTAATGGAAGAAAACCCTTCTGTAATGGCGTTTGGGAGCGTGGATGGACTTGGGTCTGGTGATGTTGAGATTCATGGAGTGATGGAAGATAGTGAAGTGATCGATGGGCTGCAAAATTCTTTTGCTCCAAAGGAGGGTGTATCTGAGAAGCATTCATCAAGCGGATTTGAACTACATGTCAGTCCCGGCCCCAACTTGCCAGGGGTAGAGGATTTAAAGGACAAAGCAATGGTTGTAAATTCGGGTGATAGTCGCGCACTTACCAATAAAAAGTTGTCAGCATCTGCAGCTCCATTCAACCCCTCAGCAGCCATTGCACGTCCCACACCGGTTTCCATGAACATTACCCTTCCTGTTGGTGCCGGTGGTGTCCCGGGAATTGTACCTTGGCCGGTAAACATGAATCTGCACCCAGGACCTGGTGCTGTCTTACCTGCAGTTAATCCAATGTGCTCATCTCCTCATCATCCATACCCGTCTCCTCCACCAACACCAAACTTGATTCAACCATTGCCGTTTATGTACCCTCCTTATACTCAACCCCAGCCGGTTCCAAGCAGTACTTTTCCTGTGACAAGCAGTGCGTTTCATCCCAATCATTTCACATGGCAGTGCAATATGAACCCAAGTGTACCGGAGTTTGTAGCTGGACCGGTTTGGCCTGGCTGCCATCCAGTGGAGTTCTCTGTCCCAGCACCTGTTGTTGAGCCAATTGCTGATCCTGTAATGGTGCCGGAAGTACATCATGATGATTCTGCTCCAATTCTGCCGGCAGACATTGACAATGTGGCAGAGGTTAAGAAAGAAGCTGACAATGTGGCTGAGGTTAAGAAAGAAGCGAACCTTCAAGCATCAGAGGCAATCAGTCATGCAAATGAAGTAGCTGGAGTTGGGTTGGAGGGTGTAAAGGAAAACAGTCATTCCAATCAGGGAGGGGCTGAAAATGAACCAAATAACAAGGTTAGTGGAAAAGCTGGAAGCAGTGATGAAAAGACGGATAGTGAAAAAACCTTCAGCATTTTGATAAGGGGGAGAAGGAACCGGAAGCAGACTCTTAGAATGCCAATAAGTTTGCTCAGTCGACCATATGGTTCACAGTCCTTCAAAGTTATCTATAATAGAGTAGTTAGAGGGAGTGATATTCCAAAGACAACCAGCTTTTCTTCAAGCAAAGATTGTACAGCTAGTGCTACTTAATCCCCTTTTGTTATTCTTATTATCGAGATGTACCGGGGTTATGAGAGACCAGTGCATTATAAACCTCCTATCTTGCACAAGTGGGACAACAAATGATCGCTTCTTCATTGACCTTCATATTCAAGGCAAAAAGTTTCTGAGTAAACTTAATTCTGGCAGAAAATGACGGGTCAGCTTTCTGATTCTACCTCGTTTTTTTTTTTTTTTTACTGATTATCTTGTCATCATTTACATAACTGCTACGACTATTACCTTTGCTGATGGTCTACTTTTCCCCTCAAGCTATATTTCCAACCTTGTAGGTTTTACAATCTGTTGTTTGTAGTTTGAACCAATTGATTTTTGCTTCACAACATTGGATTGAACCTTTGTTTCATGATTTAACGAGTGCGTGAAGAGGGGAGAGGAAAGAGAAAAAAAAAAAAAAAAAAAAAAGAGCAAATGCAAATCCTTGCCCTTTGCATAATACGAAAATAGGTTGCATTATCTATGAATCAAGTTTATTACGGCTGTAATTCTTTTAGCATGTTTGGGTGTTGCAAGCCTTTCTCCAATTTGATGCAGTTTTGAACAAGTAGTTGTTCCACAAATACCGTATCATGGCTTTAAGTAATCTAAACTGCAAATTTCTCCCTTGTTGTTGTAGGCATATCTATTTGGTGCGTTCTTGAACAAGTTTGTCAATCTTTAGGCACGTGTAGTGGTGATTACGATGACAAATAACGAAATATTTAATCCTCCGTTGTGCAAATTTTCAGGTTAGCTTTCGCTTTTGGGACTGATACAAGCCGTCTTCTTGAGGTGACAATTTTTGCTTTACCATTAGTAGGAAAATTTTCTTGCTTTGGACCACAGCATTTTAATGAGAAGTCAGTTTTTTCGATTTCCATAGCAATGATTTTGCCCAATAATGGGAATAAATTGTATACGACCTCAAATTTTGTCCTTTTATTTTCCTGTCTTTTGAGTGGCAACCTACATTTCTTTATCAAGTTTGCCAATATATCTACTTTATTTTTTTTCTTTTTATTCATCCATTTTTGATAGAACCTTCTCCTATGTTCTACATTCCAACATGTGAAATTATTGACTCATACGAGAAATCAGTAGTGTTTAAGCATGTGCTTATGAACTTAAAACATACATTTAATTACATGGTTTGGTCGGAGAGACGGTATTAGAGGCGACCCATTCCATATATCTGATGTGAGTTGAGGCTTTGCAGACCTGGCACACGTGTCAACGTGTAAAGCTATTCTAGCTCGTTGCACACAATTATCTTTACTTTTTCACTAAGAGCTTGCAGATAAAAATTGGAAGGAAGAATTAGGGAAAGGAGGGGTAGTGGAAGGATTTTAGGACATTCTCAACAATAGTACATTCATTCTCAATCTCTGAACCAAAACCTTTATGGTAACAAATTGATCAATCAATTTTTAAATTTGTTTTGCTCAAAAACATCAATCAAACCGGAAAATGAGGAAAATTGACAATATTTTTGATGTGCTTTACAAGATGCTGAATATAGAACTAAACACGATCTTCAAACACAAAAACCTCGACTTGTCTGTTCAAGAACGTGGATTTACATGTTGGGATGGCAAAGAAGGCTTATCTATGACATCACAAAAGCGGCAATGGATCTGTTAGCATTGGCCAAATGGAAACTGAAATTCATACTATTCAACTTGAACCAAAAACCCTTTGCTTTTCTATCATGCACACTGAGGCAGCCACACATTTTGGAACTCATGTAAAAGGGCATCTTCGAATAATCTGGAATGTGTTTCAATACAAACATGGCCTTTCTGATAACCTTCACCATTGGAAGCTCCTGTGTTTCTTACAATTTGTCAGAGATGCTGACTTCAGCATCAACAAAAGTCCTGCTTAATCAGAGTAGTCTTGTATTAGTATTCAGTTACATAAGTATGAATGAAATGTGAAAAATAAATGAGAGAGAAACAGACCCTTCATCAAAGTGTTGGCCGATGCTCGTGTACTGGATTCATCTGGAAGTTCTGGTTGTCCATTTTTGTATCCTCTGTCCTTTGCATCCATTTCAGCACTTCCAAAACAATGACCGAGATAAGAATAATACCAAGAAGAAATCCATAGCCTATTTTCCAATCGTCCCTACCACCCCCAATTTGGATGCCCAACAATATGTTTATAGCTCCAAAGAAGAGGGCAATTCTTCCAAAAGAATGGTGGTACCAGTTCCAGTACTTGCGAATCTTGCTTTCCTTGTTAGGCCGCAGAAAGAATGCCAATATCTGCACAGATCAAACCACCATTTAGATTTACTTTTAATTTGATCATCTGAACTCATGTTTACACTCGCTAGTGGATGATGAGGGCCGTCCATTCATGTGGACCACACCGTGGGACGCACAGAAAAAAACTGTCTACATTGTGCACTCACGGCGCTTGTGAGTGCCTTTATCATTCCTCTTGCATATTGCATGGCATTGACATATTATCAAGGAGAAAAGTACAGCAAAAGGTTACATCTAATTTAGCTTCCAAAGACAAACCTGAAGGATACTAAGAACAAGGATAAAGATGCCAATCCCTCTGTGTGTGGGAAAGTGGGCGCCTATCCGGCTGTAGAGTTGTTGTCCAAGTACTACCGCAGCAAGTCCGAAGACAAACCCCACAAATTGAATAACTGAATGAAGATAGTACCAAAGAGGATCCTTGTGTTTGAAGTATCTCGCAACTATTGCCCCGAAAGGTAGGATTAGACCCCATCCCAGTATGGCCAAAACCCCATGGTTCTTCTTCATCTGGCCTAGATTACTTGGTGCAGCGGTTGCTGAACCTGTGGAAGATTAAGGTTTAGTTTCTTTCTTCTTGACTTCAATAATGATCATGGGCTATTGTAGGTTTTAGCAAAATGTCAATTTACAAGTGGTTTCAGGTTTCACCCAGCGGTAATTTCACATCCATCTCAAATTGCGGTGTTTGAGTTCGAAGTTTTTTAGCAAGACACAAGGCAATGAATAACATCTTAGAAGTTGGAGGAAAACAACTATTCTAATTGCTTTCTATTGTCAAAAGAACATAAGCAGCAAAAGTAACAAGAGTCGAAGGAAAAGGGCAATACCTGCGGAGAAATCGAACATGATGGTTGTCTTGTCATCATGATGAGATAGGCGCAGGTGCTTCGGGTATGTGAATCCGAAAGCGAATATGAGGGGTTGGTGAGCGAGACGGTTTTCGAATTTCAACTGAAATGCCAAGTAAATTCTGGGGCCATGAAGAACAACAGAAGCAGGAATACCAGTAAGTGGTAATTCTCCTTTGTCTGCAATGACTTGGGACTTCCTTGCACCTTGCAAATAGAATTGCTTGATTCTTGCTTGACCCTTCTTAGTGACCCATCCCACAATGGCACTGGAGCCCACCATCAAGCCATTCTTTGAGAATCCCATTCCTACCCATCCAGTGGTGTATACAGCAGATAATATAATGTTCACCACATTGTCTTTATTTTGTGTATACTGCAAACGAAATAAAAAATAGTGTATTTTTCATGAGGCTAACAGAGACAAAAGCCACATTTTAGCATTTTGCTATCCCCACTTTAGAAAAGATGATCTCATATTCAATTCAGACAAAAAATTAACGAAAAAAAAAAAAACACAAAATCCTAATATACTTTTTTTTTTATAAATAAAAAGAAGATAATTGGTGTCTTCACGTTCTAAATTTACCGATTATTTTAGAATCTAGTGAAATCGTAGGTGAAACGATAATAATAAGATATGACATATTTTTTAAATTCAGTCCAAAATTATCCGGTTTTACATAAACTCATAAATAATGCCACTTTTGAGGCTGGTGCTCAAAGCGAGCACGTGTGGATTTAAACTTTGATGCTAAGACTGGAAGACTTGGGTTCGGTTACATTTGGAATATTGAATTTGTACTAAGGTCTGCAAACTGCTATATCTGAAATAAATAATAATAATAATAATAATAATAATAATAATAATAACAAAAACCAGATAAAACTGAACCAGAATCCGGATCAGACTAACTTACCCTCAAAACAAAAGTGTTCCATATTGGCTTGCATATAACATTAGATATGTTACTATAAGGAGGAGGCAGAAAACTACTCAGATCGTTGTTGCAAATCTCGTTGTCTCTGGGACCGTTACCGCCGGTTCCATTTCCACCGACATAACCAGTATCATCAGCAGCCGACACGAAAACCTCGGACTGGAAGAGAAGACAGAGCCAAACAAGGAGCCGAGAAACAGAAAAGCCATGTCCCGAACTCGCCATTCCGGGCAGCGACAAAGTGGGAAGGAGATTCGGAGGCAGAGAAACAAGTGGTTCAGAGGGGAGTTGAGGAGGAAGCACAAGGGGAGTGAAAAGGACGGCATATTGAAGCGGTTGGGAGGTTTTAGTCTCGTGGGACTCAAGGTTCGATCGAATATAGTTGGTTGTAAGGTGGGCCCTATTGGTTGGTGATGGCGGGCAATCATGGTTCCCGCCAAATCAAGTCTTGTAGACTCACTACCTACAGCCTCTCTCTCTCTCTCTCTCTCTCTCTCTCTCTCTCTCTCTCTTTCTCTAACTGCTTTTTAAACTTTTTCTGGTTTTTTTTTCCTTTTTTTTTTTCCAGAGTATGCGATGAGATTTGAAATATATATATATGAAGTATAATTCTGAATATATAAGACTATAACTTACGAATATATATATATATATATTATGTAGGATTCTCCTTTGTTTTTTTCTTTTCTAAGAGTAAAAACTACATTTTAAACTTTGTTCCTTATAAGTAAAAAAGGCAGAATAAATGTAATTTGCACAAAATATTAATAATTAACAACCAACTTAATTATCACGAGCTCTAGTGCTTTTATATTATTTATTTATTTTATAAGTGGGAGTCATGAGTACGTAAAAAAATTCAAATTAAAAAAAAAAACTTAAAACAAAAATTAACAACCAACTCAAAAGTGTCGTACTAACGTTTTATTTTTATTTTTTGGTGAATGTAGTAACGTTTTATTTGCTTGTTTGGGCATATTGCTTTGCAAAGTTAATGATTCAATAAACATGTAACAATTACCAACTCAAAGGTGTCATGGTAACGTTTTATTTTCTTGTTCGGGCATGTAGGTTGTAGGAGACGCAGAATATTACCACATTTTATACTAAGGAGGGTTGCTTTTGCAAAGTTTGGCTCAACTACTTTTTTTTTTTTTTGGTTTTTTTGATGAACGTCCAAAAAAACATATTTTTGAAATATTATCACATCTATATACTTTTAGAATTTGTCCTCTTATAATATAAATAAAAACTAATTTCGAGATAAAAATCTAAATTATGAAACAAAAATTCTTAACATGTGTCCTAAAAAGGTTATTTTCACAAAAAAAATTTTTTTTTTTTTGCTAAATGGCTTAACTACTTAATTATGCCACAAAATGAAGCAATTTAGACAATTCTTTAGCTTGTTGAAAAAAATAAGTTTGAAAAGGTAGTACTTAAAATCAAGTTATCTCACAGCAGAGTTGTCAAGTCCTCTCTATCTGCAATGATAGATTTATTATTATTATTATTTTTTTTTTTTTGGGAAAGGTTAGAACTTACTCTTTCAGCAGAAGAGTATTCATGTTGTCTGTCATTTGCGAATTACTTGACCTTTATCATACAGAATATATATTTAATATGGTCTCTAATACTGGCTTGTTTTTTTTTATTTTCTCTGGCTAAATTTTGGGGTACGTGGGGTTTCTTTCTTATACATAATAGGGGAGTGGAAAGAGAGGTCTTTAAAGGTATTATGTGAAGAAAACAAAATCATCTTTGATAGTTTTCTAGGATTGAATATTCTAATTTTTCTTTTAATAATTAATCAACTTACTGAAAATAATTGTGTTTTTTTTTTTGGTTTAATACTGAAAATAATTGTGTTGGTAAATAGAAAATTGATCCTAATAACTTGTTAGCTGGAAGGGCAATATCATTAATAATTGATGAACGACTGAACTTTGAATACCGCTCTATAATGCATCTCCAGCTATCTACTAATAAAGAAACCAAAAAAAATAATATTAAATTGTCTTTATCCCTATTAAAAGAGAGAGAGAGAGATATAGAGGGAAAGAGAGGTTAAGTCATCTTCGCTCCTTCATATTTCACCCTCTCTGTCTGCCCGGCTTTTTATTTTTTAAGTTAATTATGCATCCAATTAAAACAAAAATGTTCTCAAGCTGTGTTATTTGCTCATAAGTCCAAAAAATGAATCGTAATGACCTTCCTACCGCTTTTAAGCATTCTTTTAATTTGGAGGAAGGGACAACAAATTTATTAGAGGGAAAAATGTCGAAAGATTTACAATATTCATAATCGGCTGTGCGAATAACGTGGTCATTTTGCTGTGAAATGTAAATATGTAAGATTATATAAAACTTTAAATCATCAAGTAAACCGGAATGACACTTGACTTTGAAAGTCTCAAGAATTTAAATGTTAATAAAGATTGAATTTTTTGAATCAAATATCAACATTTCGTCGTCGAATTTTAAATAATCCACATCACTTTTGCTTTTATTGTATTAAAGGGTTCCCTTTAAAGGATCAAGTTAGCTCTTACAAATGACTTGATGTACTATATCCCTTTACCAAAGAATTTCTCATTCAGGAACAAAGCCCAACCAAAGCAAAATACAATATTTAGATCTATCCCCTCACAAATGAAACCCAAATCTCTAATGCTTTGCAATATATCCTAAGGCCAAACGACACAAGCTTGTTTATGTATATAAAACAGCAGTCTAAATTAACTAACAAACAAACCAAACGACCAAAAAAAAAAAAACTAACAAACTACCAACATTTTTTTTTTTTGCCTAAATCCAAACGAGCAAAACTTAAAATAATGGGCATTCTACTTAAACGACATCACTTTGCAATAATTAATTCCTGAAAGCTTGATATTTCCCTGCATCAACATTATTTTAACATGGACTAAAATTGACAATATTGATAAATCCAAAGGTACCCGTTGGGCGGGCTTAGGAGGTTATTTAGCGGTTTAAGCAGGTTTTTTCCCCCCCTCCAAGGTTGTTTGTAAAAATTGCAAACCATAATTATCTAAAGTTTAGACGATTTGGATGGTTTTAGAACAGTGTGGTATTTGTACTTTTTTTTTTTTAATTAACTATGAGCTTATTTGGCAGAGTTTTGCTTTTATTTTTAGCCGATATAAGAAGAGAATCAAAGGATGTGGGTTTTTAGTAAATGTTTGAAAACAAAAGGCTCATAGAATCAAAATAATTTTTTAAAACCTTTTTCTTTGGAAGAAGTATATCTATTACACAGGCTTTCCGATATAGAAAGAGAGAGAAAAATCCCCTACCAAAAGACCTTTGCTTTCCTTTTTTTTTTCAATCTCCATTATTCTCTAGTGAATATATATCTTTTCCAGTATATCTATGTTCTCTGGAGATTCCCCTTATCCGTCGTATGATAAAATGAGTGGAGAAGAATGAGCAACTACCATTTGCTTTGTGTAATACTGCATCAGTCCCCTTTTCTCGTTTAAAATATAATATATATATATATATATTTTCTGTTGAGCTGGTGATTTTATTGTTTTGGTTATTTGTGTGTGATTTCAAAAATTAATATGGTAGGTTATTGGTTTAAATCTATCGGATTATTCTCTGACGGGGTGCTTTAATGCCTGGCTTTGGACACGATCGACCGTCTTTGTTGAGAAGAAAAAGTAAAATGGTATATTATACCTATACCTATAATCTGCCATATTACTTTCAAACGATCAGTTTCGTCACCAAGTTAGGAGCAGAAGCCTGTTGGTGATCTATATAAAAAGTATAAAATAAAATGGTAGATTTTCAGTTCAACTTGTACAATAAAAAAAGTTCAAACTGCACCACATTGGTTCAAACTCATGTCCATAATTTATTCATATCTATTGTTTTCAGTACAGAAAGTCATCTTGTTTATAAATTTCTTGGAAGTGTTTCTTATGTGATTGTACAAGAACACTCTTTCCAGAAGATTAGACCGAGCAATATTCATTGATTATAAAATAAGAAAACAAGATGTCGCCCCTTTGTCTAAACTATATTACAACATCCAAATTAAAAGAGAAGGAACAGTAGCCAAAATATTCGTCATATTTAATCGAAAAGTAAGAATACAACATGTGATTTAAAAATACTAAGATTATCATTTTTTAATCACATAAAATGCACCATGTGTTTTTCCAATAACATAAAATTCACTTAAATATCTAATGTTGGATCTAAGTAAAATTAATTATGTCAAAAGACACAATAAGCTTAATTCACCAAAAGAAAAAGGGGAACTTTAAAAAGAAAAGAACACGATGAGCTTAATTTAAAAAAAAAAAAAAAGGACGGCTGTCCAGAAGAGAATCCGTAGGCAATAACTTTGATCCTGAATAATTTGAGAATAATCAACTTTTTTTTAATAACTTGACAAAATTATTGTTTAAATTTTATAACTCAATTTATTTTATACAAGATTAAAAGTCCAATTGCTTAATTTATCTAATTTAATTTAGGCATTACGGATAGATTTTGTGTGAATTAAAAGCCACAAGAGTGTTTGTTTAAAAAAATACAAAAAAATGATCTCAAGAGTGTTGAAAATTTGAGATGTATTAATACATTTTGATTAAATGCGAGACAGGCTTTTGTCATTATGCAAAAACATAGTGTCATTTCATATTTGGCTAAAATATTACGAGATATTATGTATATTATTGTGTATATATATTAGCTAGGAAAGTGCACTGTGATTGTGAAGGAAGATGTTTTTGACAAGTTAAACATTTCTTGGACTAAAAATGAGTATGCAGACATTTTTTTTTTTTTATAACAATAAATTAATTAGGCTTATTTGTAGTATGAACCATATTATTCCCATGGATTAGCCCAAAAAAGCACAAATAATAATATGAACTCTTACACAAAGAAAGTAGAGTCCTTTTAATACAGATTTCTCTGCTATGGTGTACGCCATTGTTTAGCTGAAATGACTAAAAGCAAGAGACATGACATGCTCACAATTACAGCTTATAATAATGATAATAAAGCATTGTGAAAGTCCTCTCAACTTTCTATCTTGCCAACGAAGCAGTGCAAAGGCATCATATCCAGACAAAGAATTGCTGTCTTTTATCACCAAATAAGCCTAAGCCCCGGCCTTGTTCAACATGCGACCAAACAATGAGATTATTCAACTAATTAATTAAAAAGGAAAAAGATCCATTTTCCCTTTTGGAGTTTCCCTCATTGTAGTTGACCAGTTTACCAAATAAGATCCTGAAATCCATTTGAGCAGTTGCTGATATTGTGGCTATTTAGGCACCCTAAAGATGTGTTCCTCACCACTTTCCTCATCAAACTCAACAACCCATTTGCTCTTATCAACACCCCTCTTCACAAAACCACCTCTTTTCCCAACCCCATGGCTAGAAGTACTACCACTAGTAGTCACTCTACCTCCGCCGCCGCCGCCGCCGCCGCAGCCGCCACCGCCACCCCCATCTTTCTTCTTGATCACCGAACAGCTACTAGTCCCAATCATGGTGACCTCCATGCCTTTTCCTATGGGATGCTTCACAGACCTCACAGGAACTCTCTCCTCCAACATTTCTCTAACATGACCTTCCAACCCTGAGCTCTCACCCTCCAAATTATTGGCCACCACCATTGATCTCCTTGGATTAACATCGATCAAACTCAGCATCCTTGTATAGCTCTCGTTCTTGCAATCGATGAGAGAGAAATCGATGTTCTCATATCGCGGTAAGAGCTTTGAAGGGTCGCCAGTTTTGAACTCTACCATGTCCCTTAACCCCGAATCCTTGAGTACTTTCTTCGACTCGGAGAGGACTGGCTCTGGCAGGATGCAAACTAGGCGCCCCCCGGTTTGTCTTGCGGCGGCCGCCAAGGCTATTGTTGATGGTGAAGCGGTTGACGCCACTTCCACTATGAGTTTGGCTCTCATTCCTGCTGCTAAGGCCGACACGAACTCGTTGCTACCAGGCTCTTGAGTTTTGCATGACTTGCATCTTCTCTTGTGATCATTGCACTGAAAAAAAATAAATAAAAATAAAAATTAACTGGGACAGTTTAGATTCCATAATTAGGCAAATATTCATGAGTTCTTTTACGTTTGTTGGATTATTCTTTTGTTTAAGAATCGGAGGCCAAATCAAGGAGAATCCACTACCAAATACTTATATTTTTTTTTTCTAAGAAAAGAAACAAAAAAGAGATTGTCGATGTTATTCTATCAGTTCACTAATTAATTTATTTTAAAAGCTTAAACTGCTGTATATGATATTATGTTAGTTTATTAATCTATCTCAAAAACTAAACTTTCAAGATGTAAACTAATAATAATATTATATTCTAAAAATTTGGTTTCTTATTTTATTAGAAAGATAAACCCAACAATATCTCATAATTTATCAATTAAAAAGGAATTTTTATTAGGATTAACAAATATTAAATCTGAAGATATCCTGAAAAAAAAAAAAAAAAAAAAGTAAGAACATACACATATCACCTTATTGGTGGTTATTATATTGTTCTAACCAAACAAGTAGGTAATCATCACAATAAACATGTTCAATATTTTTGGTTGGATTTCTATACATGTTGTGTTATAATTGGGGCCGCTCGTAAAAACCTAGTTTCAGGTCATTTCTCTATGGGAGAAATCCATAATTCTATATGATCTATATTCGCTTACTTATTCTAATCTCCAACAAAACTTTACACAGAAAAATGAAAAAGCAATTAATAAATAAAACTAATGGATCTTTTCATAAATAAAAATGATAAAAGGGATCAGCAATGAATTTTCATAAATTTTCTTTCCTCCCCAAGGAAAACCGCAGGATGAGGAAAATACACACACACACATATATATATATATATATATTCAAACACAAAAGGTTTCGTTTAAATATATCTTATAGACTTTATCAAAAAAATTAGAACAATGAACAAACAATCATCCCTCCAAGGATCAATGTGATATAAATGATCATGAAAGAGAAATTATAATAATTAAAAAAAATAGAGATTAGAAGCTGACCAGTTTAATGGTATCAAGATAAGCTCTTGTAGCCGACGTTGCAGACCAATTAGATTCCATCCTCAAGCTAGCCATATCAAAAAATGAATCAGAATCGACGTTGTAGAGAAACAATGATACTCAAGCGAGGACAAATTAAAGGTTTGATTTTTTTTTTTTTTTGGTTCTCTTTTCGTTGATGATGTGAATTGTAAAGGTGTAGGCAAACCGTGTAATTAAGTTGAAACCGTAACTAAATTTAGGGTCTAACAACCTCTTGGAATGTGTCTAAATCACTCTTAAATATGGAAAGAGTACAGCTCATTTTTGCTGTGTCAACTTGGAGATTAATTCGTATAAAAAAGAAGCGAAAATTTATTTCTCCTATGTTTACAAACTTATTAAATAGGATGACTATTTTTGTAACTTGACGCAACATTTATCCTGAAAAGATGTCCCATTGCTTACAAAGGATAAATGTGAGAAAGGAAAAAAATATGTCTTTTTTTTTTTTTGGTAAATTGAAAAATATGCCATTTGTATCCTCTGCCATCATTTTTTTAATTGAAAATTGGACAGAGTTTTTTTTTTTTTTAAGAATGGCTCAAAGAAAAACATTTTTGAAATGTTGTCTTATTTATAATAAAAGGGTTATTTTTATAATTTTCTCAATTAAAAATATAATGTCCATTAGAATTAATTATACTTAATCAAACTAAATGAGAACAATTAGTGTGCTAAACTTTGTTTAAAAATAATTAATAAGCATTTAAAATAATAAAATTTCAAATTTAAAAATAATTTCTCAAAAATTGCATTTTTATCCCCTTAACTTTTATAAATTATATCTTTAACCTATAAGCTTTTGAAAATTCCATTTTGACCCCTATGTAGACCCTCCTCTAATTCATTTGCCTTGAAATGCTAAAGAATTCACTACTAAAAATGTTTGCAGCCCCCCTTGAATTAGTTTCAGTAGCCTACCTTTCATTAAACTCCTAAGAGATGTTTGGATAATATATTGTATTTATATTATATTTAAATATAACGTATTGAATACAATATATATAAGAATTAAAATGATTTGTATTGTATTCAAATGTCATATTTATTTAGATTAAAAGTATTTGAATCATATTGTATGTGATGTAATTAATAAAAATAAAGAGAAAAAATAGAGAAAGAAAGAGAATATGTGATGTGATTGATAAAAATAGTAAAAAAAAGTAAAATAATGAATAATGATTATATTGAATTTAAATTATAATATGATTGGTATTTAAATATAATATTTTTACATTTAAATAAAAATTAATTGTGTTTAAACATAATATAAACACAATTATTTAACTTTAGTTATTTATATTATCAGTTTTTTTCATTTATAATACATTTATTTCAAAGTTATCGTCTCGCTGTTTAAAAGTTGTTTAATGTTATTTATTTTAAATGATTCCTAATATCTTACTGAACTACTAGTACCTTAAGTTTTAGTGTTTTTCCCCTCCTCTAGGAGATGCCAAGAGTAGTGCTGACTAAACATCTAAGGTGGTTTAGTGGTGATTTGTTTGTATTTATACTTCAGCTCATTATTTATTTTCAACATGCATAACTAAATTCTTTCTCTAGACTAGGTTTGATGTCTGTCTTGTCTTAATGTTCTTATGAATTTTATTTTGTATGATGGGTCTGTTGAACCCTAATGGTACTGAAAGTTGTTTTCATTCTAAATGTTTTTAAATGACACCATTGATTTTAGATAACTACTTGGCAATATTTATAAATTTAAAATTAGTAGACATATGACCAATTCAAATGGATTGAAAATTTTGATATATTTTACGACAAAATGACATTTGTGAAAATTATGGGCTGAATTTTGAAATACTAAAACTTTTATTCATAATTAATTTTGTATTTATTTTAATTAAACCCCTCACATCACCATACCTATTTTTGGGTTGTGACAGGAAAAAGGGATTCTAACTTTTTATACAAGAATAAAAATCATCGTTGTTGAGCTTATATCGAGTGGGTTAAGTTTTTGCAACCCACTCAATTTTTATTAGATGGGTTGAAAAATTTTTTTACTCATCAAATCAATCCATTATAGAAAATCAACCCCTAATTAAGGTTGGGTTTGGCTAGTGAGTTATGTGAGTTGTGTATTTTATTAAAAAAAAATTAAGAAATGATTTTGAAAATTCAACCATGAATTAAAAATTTAAGGGAAAAAGGAGCTAAACTCATAACATATTTTCTAAAATAAATTCTATCACAAACTTTGTAAAAAGAAAAGTTTCTAATATAATTTTATCAATAGTCCAACATAAAATAATTATAAATTATGTGCATCACCAAGAGATATAAAAATATTAAAGTAATTAGCAATATAATCACCTATGTACCAAGAGTTATATCTATATTATATATTTAAGTAATACATTTTATATTTTAAAATAATATGAGGAACATTTAGGCATGAATAAAAAAAAAAAAACCACTTAGGAGTGAACATTGGGTGAGTTGGATGGGTTTTTGAGACTTTTTTTTTACCTATTAACTCAACTCAATATAAAAAATCAATCCATTTAATTAAGACCTGATTAGGTAAATTTGATGAGTTCACCAAAATATTGGGTTTTTTTGTTCACCTCTAATTGTTGAATTATCTAAAGATTATGTCTATAATTATTTTTTCCGTTTTTATAAGATAAGAAAAAAATTGCCATTTGTATAATGGGCTTTGGTTTGGTGGCCCAAAACATTTACTGGATTCCCAAGTTGTACGGCCATTTAAGAAAGATTATTATTATTATTATTATTATTATTGGCTAGAATGAAAATTTGGTGTGGGGAATTGAGTGATTTGTAAGTTAAAAGGACATATCTATATTTTTCTTTTCATTTATTATAGTTTCATTTTTTTTTTATCTCCAATTAGATTGGTATAAAAAGTCAAAAATTCAAGCAAACAATAAGCATACCTATTTAAAGAATTGTATTCACTTTTTTTTTTTTCTGGAGAATTTAATGGAAGTAGGCATACTAATCACCATCATTGTTTCCCTTATCTTTTACTTGTGTCAATTATTTTTTTTAAATTAAGGATGGATTGTCTTTACAATCTCTTTGTGTCTACAAGTTTGGTTGAAATTTAAATAGCCAATAAGACTACATAATGATTTTAATTTGTATAAATCTTTTGAGATTTTAATAGTAAATAAGCATAAAGTTGTAGTTCATATTATTTCCTTTTTTTTTCTAATAATTGAATAAAAACATGATTATTTTTACTTTCTACAGTTACACTAATACTAGTTTGATTATTTTAAATTGACGTTGTCACTAGGAGATCGATGGCACCGCGAGGTCTCTCATGCGGGGCCATGGTGCTGTCACCCATGCTTGCACTGAGACTGAGATCAAGTCGATCGCACAACGATAATGCAAGGATTGATATTTATCCATATGAAGATATTAACTTTTCTAACCGAGATTATGATCTAGTAAAAGGATTATTAAAGATTCTTCACCAATGGAGAAGCAAATGAACATTGAGTACCTGAAAGGGCTTTCTTATTGTATTTAGACGTACGTGCAAATAAGTTTCAATTGTTTCATGACATTGCATAGACATCAATTTATGCCTGACATAATAATCATCTTTCTTGATGAAATCAAATGACCTGATAACAATAATAATTTGAATAATGTTAATGTATATTTATTTGGTTTAAATTCTTCAAAATATGATTAGGGCTTGAATATTTCCTTGTATAGTCGGTTTTCAGCTTTCAATATTTGATGACAAGCCCCTTTCAACGACAGCATCTTTTACGAGCTGAAGCGACTCTGCAATATCATCACACAGCTTGCAAGGATCCGGGAAAACATTTTCATCCACCGACAGAACAATTGTCATCTTGTTGGTGTAACTCTGAAAATTAATCATCAATGCCTGCAATAATAAACACGTACAAAATATTTTGTATAATTTTAATATACATGGACACTAAAACAAAAATGAAAAGAAATATTAAAAAAATAAATAAAATATCCTAGATTTGTGTACAAAATTTGAGAGCTTACATGTGGTTGGCCATAAGAAGTTGGAGCGAGGTATAACAATTCATGGCCGTAAATACCAATTTCCTCAATTGGTCCGGGTAAACTGGAGAAAACGAATGTGGTGTTGCAGAAAATTTTGTGGGATTGAGCACTTGCTCTCTGTAAAATACATTATGTCATAGAATAGTGTTAGGACTATTATCCAATCAAACACACACGTAGTTTTTGGTCTACAGACTACAGTTATCGAGTCTTGTTACCATTTTTTTGTAATATTTTATATCAAATTTATACATTAAATACTATTACGAAGTTCTATATACGCCAATAATATTCACGAAGCTTCCATCAAATCATGATCTATTTTCATTATGTATTTATTCAGTCACCTTAACATTTGTTAAAAAGACACTTTATATGTACCTCACTTTTAGCTTTAGCTATAGATCAAACTATATATATACACACAGAGAGAGACATTGGAATGGGGCAGGACGGGTTGGATATGCTTCTCTCTTTTAGCCACCTAACTTAAGATAGAGATGGGAACAGGGTCGGGGACAAGGTTGGGGGTGAGCCTCCCAAATGGAGGTTCTATACTTTTTACTCATTAAGAGTGAAAAATAAAAAAATAAAAAAAAACTCGAAGCTAATTCTATTAAATTTATAAGCAATCACTAATGTAGCTATAGATAAAACTAAAATTTTAAAACAAAATCCAAACTCAAGTTCATTTTTTTTTTCTTTTGTGAAGGTGTTTCTTGTTTTACATTCCGGCCTATTAAAAAATTAATCTTTTATATAAATATGTATAAGAGTTTATGTAATGGAGGAAGCAGATCTGACTTGGGGGTTAATTTTAACCTACATGCGCACCTTCACTTCTTTATAGTATCCCTCGTACCCATCACTAATCTACACCCACAGATAAGAATGTCATCCCAAGAGAACGGATCAGGAAATTTCCCTAATTGAGAGGTCTTTCTACCTACTATATTTCTTATTTAATATAATAAAGCATGTCAAAATTACAAGAACTTAAAGCAAAAAAGTACAAAATATACAATAAGTTTATTATAAAATTAAAAGTTTCACAAAACAAATAAAATTCTAAACCTATGCAAACTGAATATTAAAAGTAAAGCTGAAAAGGCTTTATCAAAACATAACATAATTCAAAAACTAAAACAATAAATAACATACACTAAATAGTATAAGCTTTTTTCTTCAAAAGGTTTCATAAAGCAAACTAAGTAATATGCAACTAAGGTTACTAACCAATAATTATCTTTTTAAAATCCTTTTTGGGTGAAAAAGTATAGTTAGTAATTTTGTTTTTCTAAAATAATCTAATATGAAGTTTGAAAAACATATACATTAATATTATTTGTATATCATGACAGAGGCAGGGTGGGAAATTCTTTTTAATCCACACCTCCCTTGTAATTCAGTCGTCCCCATCCCCATCACTGAGTATTGTCTCTCATCCCTATTCCATTCGGAGCATGGCCTTTTGGAACCTGTCCCATTAGGAAACATTGTTGTCCCTGTTTGATCAGCCGCATCTAATTTTAATTTTGTTATTAAGAACTTCATAAAAGATTATGGCCCAGACAGACTCATATCCCCTCTAAACCAGCATGAATCACGCTAGATGGTCTATATTTTCTATTCTAAATTTGTTAATATAGGTTAGAAATTCGAATGTGTGAAAGATATACCTTGATGCCAAAAATCCTGAGAACCAAGTTTGCAATAGCAGAAGTGACAAGAACTTCAAGCGAATGCTTCTTTCTATCAATGGTCTTCTTGGCTTTACGAATGTAGTCCAATGGGTCATCCCTTAAACCAATGTCAAAAGGAAGGAGGATATATCCAACCCAATTTCCCCATTTTGCTTCAGTGTTTTTTTCCATCATATCAGCTAATTCCTGTTTATAAGTAACGTTAGCAAAAGGGGAAGGGGGAAATGGAGACATAGAGCCTATATTTATGAATATGAAGGACACACTTTAAAATTAATGTGTAATAAATAGAAAGAGATAGGAACATATATACATATATATACACATGTACATACATATATACGTGGGACAAATATTTTTATAAGTAAAATGATATTACGTAGCAGAAATGAAAAAACACGTTTATAAAGAGAAAGAGTAAAACTACACCATTTAATAGATATAAAAAACTAATGAAAGGTCCGGATTAGATCGAAGATACATAAAAGAAGAATCAGATGAGGAAAAATTGAAAGTCTACTTTGAAAATGACATGACAAATTAGAAATGATGATTAGAAAGAAGCTCTAAAGAGACTTAGAAATCTATAAATAGAGATGAAGCTTTATGATTTAGGCATCGAAGATTCATTACATAGATTCCTTTGTAAATTCTAGAGAGAGAAACTCCTAGAGAGAGAAGTTCTGAGTTGGTATTAGAATTTATAGAGATTGTGGGATCTTTGTAAATAATTAAAGGATCATTTCTAGACTTTATTTTAAGGAATTTCTAAGTGAAGAAAATCATTCCAACAATTGGCGCTATAGGAGAAGATCTGTATCAATTAAGAATCAGGTCAGAATTAAGTAAGACCTAATGAGAAGTATGCTTAGAAGCAAAAATGGGCATTAACAAAGACTTCCACCAAAAATTATTATTATTAATACTTTGAATCAAATTGCAATTCAAGTTGTAGAAAAGGAAGAAACAATTAAACAAAATAAAATGAAAATCGAAACAGACCTAGGAAAAGCAAGAAAAAAGAAGATCGTGTGTTAGACCAAATAGAGACTTTCCAAGTTCTGAATAGATATTAAATGAAGTTAAACCCAGTTCAGAGTATCATCTATATAGTTTTGGGCCATGCAATAAGTAGAAAAAAAATAGAGGCAAATCCAAATCAGTTAACATAGTCTTATTTACAGAAGAAAATAAGAAGCAAAAGTCAATCTTCAACGTAAGTAGAATGATGACAAACGCTGAGAAGAAGTATGGAACGATGGATAGAATGGTACTTGCATTGGTGAATGCTAAGAGAAAACTCATGTGCTATTTTGAAAGCTATCCAATAACAGTTTTGACAAAGCAACTGTTAAAGGTTGTGCTAGCAAAACCAGATTTGACTGGAAGACTAACAAAGTGGCCAATAGAACTTGGCTTATATGATATTCAGAACAAGCTTAGAATGTCGAAGAAAGGGCAAGTCCTTGCTGACTTCATTTCAAAATGCACTAATATGGGGAAAGGAGATTTGGAAGAAGAGTCTATCATGGAAGAACAGTTGGAAAAAGAATGGGAACTACAAGTTGATGGAGTAAGCAACAAATATGGATCTGGGATAGGAATGATTTTGAAAAAGGATTCAGTGAAGCTGGAATACACAGTAAAACTAGGCTTTGAGGCTACAAATAACATGGCTGAATATGAAGCATTACTATTTGATCTAGAGTTAGCCAAAGCTCATAAAGCAAGGCATGTCAAAATCATGAGTGACTCTTTATTGGTTGTAAATCATATCCATGGAACTTATGAATTGAAGAGTAAAAACTTAACAAAGTACCATGTTAAAGTTCAAGAACTGATCAGTAAGTTTAATGGATTTGATTTGATTCATATCCCAAGGCAAGAAAATTTAGAGGTAGATGACCTAGCCAAAATAGCCACATCATCAAAAGAGAGAGAACCATGCAGAGTAGTACCAATTTTAGAACTAAAATATCCTATTTGGAAGGAAGAAGAAAACATAAGTTAGATTTATTCGGAAAGAAGTTAGAAGGTGCCAATAATCAAGTATCTACCAAAGGGGAACTACTGGAAGACAAAAATGAAGTCAAGAAACTCAGAATAAAGGCTACGAGATTCACAATGATTGGTGGGGAGTTATATAGGAAATCTTATGGAAGACCATATCTCAAATGCCTAACACCTCAATAGGGTAAAACTTTTCTGTTTCATAGCCATGAAGGTATGTGTAGAAATCATTTTGGAGAACAAAGCCAGGAACATAAGTCATTTCTCAAGATTATTTCTAGCCTAAGATAATGACTCATGTAAGAGAATATGATGTTGTGGGAATGTTGCTAAATACTCCTACTAAGAAGAGATACGCTTTGATAGCAACGGATTACTTAGCCAAATAGGTGGAAGTAGAAGCATATGCAACATGACTTAGACTAACATGATAGAGTTCATCTGGAAAACATAATTTATAGATTTTGAAAGCCATATAAGATCACAACAGACAATGGAATTTAATTTGCAATAGGGAAAATGGAGAAATTCTGTCAAAGCCATGGAATAAAGTTGAGCTTTTCGTCAAGGACTTTTCCCCAAGGAATGGTCAAGTAGATTCTTATAATAAAGCGATTTTTGAGGGAATAAAGAAGAAGTTGGAAGACAAGAAAGGTATTTGGATGGAGGGGTTACCAAATGTACGTTGGGCTTATAGAACTACAACACGAAAGTCAACTGGAGAATCATCATTTACTATGGTACATGGGACTGAAACAATAATCCCTATAAAAATGGCTTTCCCACACTTAAAACCAAAATTGTAGAAGAGGTTCAGAACAAGTAACAGTTGACCAAAAATATAGATCTGATCGAAAAAACAAGAGATAGAACAACAATAAAACTTTAGGCTTACAAACAGGAAGCAGTGAAGCTCTATAATAAGAAAGTTTGTTTAAGAAAATTTAAAGAAGGAGGTTGGGTGTTGAGAAAAGTGACTAAAGAAAAGAAAGACCCTAGAGAGAAAAACTACGGCTAACATAAGAAGGTCCTTACATCATAGAGAAGGTTTATGGAAAATGGTCATACAGGTTAAAGTCTATGGCAGAACCGAATAAAAAAATCCCAAGTGCATGGAATGCCATGAACTTGTGGAAATACAATGCTTAGAATAAATAGAAAGATGAAAAAGAAAAGGAAAATAAAAGCTGTGAGAATGTTGAATTAGCCTGATGATTGTAAACAAAGTCATGGTGAATAGTAAATAAAAAATGGCTAAAGTATAAAATTTGCGTGTTTCTTTTACCATGATTTTATTCGATTCATATCAAGTTGAAATAAATCAAACTTAAGTAAAATCTGAGTTAAGGGTTAGAATTGAGTTAAACCCATGATATTCAAATCAAATCAGAATTGAGAAAATTTAAGTAAAAGGTTAAAATTGAGTAAAACCCATAATATTCAAATCAAATAAGAATTGAGTAAGATCCAAACTGAGTAAAACCCATGATATTCAAATCAAATCAGAACTGAGAAAAATTTGAGTACAGAGTTAAAATTGAGTAAAACCCATAATATTCAAATCAGATCAAAACTGAGTAAGATCTGAGTAAAGGGTTAGAATTAAGTAAAACCCAAAAGTTAAAAAAGTTTTTGATATATACCTCATATAGATAGGTCTGATATCAATTTATAGTCATATCAAAATTAAGCAAGATCTGAATAAGGGTTAGTGTTGAGAAAAACCCATAGCCAAATCAAATTAGAATTAGTAAAACCTGAGGAAAGGTTAGTATTAAAAAAAATCTATAAGTTTGAGAACTGATACGGATCTTATGAAAAACAAACCTAATATTAAGCCAGATCAGATTAGAATTGGAAAAGATCTGAGTAAAGGATGGGTATGAGGAAAACCCATAAGTTAAAGGGATGTAGTTCTTGTATGAAGTAGGCAAACTAAATGAAATTTGAATTTGGGAATGGATCCAATATAAAGCAAATCAGACCTAATAACTAATCAAGTTCAGATAATTGTGCAAGATCTGGATTAAGGGTTAACATTGAGAAAAATCCCTAACATGAAATATTCTTCGAGTTTGATAACAAACATATTCAAACTAGAGTTAGATAGAGCATAAATATTTGATACATATCATTGTTTAGACTAAGCTGGGAATACTTATCATAACTCAGATTAAGCTAATGTCCAGAATGATAACATACTAGGAGCAATAAGCTTTGACAAATTAGCTAGATTTAGATTAAGTTGGCATTTAGAGCATCTGAGCTAAAAAAGTTGACCAATTTCAGACTGAACTTGAAGGGCTGGAATGAAGATCAAACTTGAGAGCTTCTAATCCATTCAAAGCCTTTTGTTTTTACTTTCTCTCCTTGTCACTTTCCTTAAAATCTTTTATCATAAGAGAGCCTTATATATGACATAATCTTGAATAATAGGATGGAGTTAGCGAAAGAAATCACGATGAATTTCTTTATATAAGATAGAAGCAACATTGCTCATCCCTTTTAACTCATCAAATGGGAATTGATATTAAAGTTAAATATCCATAAGGGTATCATATAGCTCTACCAATAAAGGGATTTTGAAATGTGTCTTTATTTAGAACTAGGATTCTGTCAAGGCAAAGAAATGGCGGACTCCATATTTCAGACTCGTTGTCATCCTAAAAGATGGGAAGGTTTATTTGAGATACATAAGAAAAAGATCCATCACATGGTCCATATTTATTAGATGCCTCAGAAAATGCTTAATTAGAAGAATCTTTAAGGTGACGTTTATGTCGTGATAAGCCAGAACTATCAGACTCTATGTTTAAGTGCATGCCTTCTATTTCATCAAGTTTGACCTTGGATACGAAGAGCTTGTAGTCACTAAGTTTGCGATGAGCAAAGCAAAGTCCGTTAAGAGACAACTTCAGAGCTTAAAGATAATACTAGACAATAATAGGTTTCATACTGATGTTAAAAGTGGATTAACTACATAATTTCTTAAAAAGAAGATTTTTAGAGAAAGTGATAGAACAAAGAAAATTCCTATTATCAGATGTGATTTTAGAAAATCTCATAATTTTTTCATCCTAGCAATTGAACAAAGTAGGTGCTCAGAAGAGATGCAACTTGTTAAAAAACATAAGACGAGAGAGTAATTTAAAAAGGGGGAAGTCCATAAATATGAAGGAATTTGAGGATAAGTGGATGAAAATGCCTTTTCTTTTAAATTTAAAAAGGAACGCTTTGAATTTATAAGAAAAAGAGGGCTGATGTAGGGGCAAATATTTCCATAAATGAAATGACATTATGTAGCAAAAATGAAAGGATGTGTCTTTAAAGTAGAAGAGTAAAATCACACTGTTCAATAGATATAGATAATTACGGAAGGCCTAGGTCAAACTGAGAATACTCAAAAAAAGAATCAAACTCAAGGAACTTGAAGGTCTACTCTGAAACTAACGTAGTAAATTAAAAATAATTATCAAAAAGAATTTCTAAAGAGATTTAGAAACCTATAAATATAGATGAAGTCTCATGATTTAAATATCTAAAATTCATTATATAAATTTTTATGTAGATTTTAGAGAGGAAAATTGAAAAGAAATCCTGAGTTTATACTTAAAATCTATAAAAATTGAGGGATGTTTATAAAGAATTTAGGGATCATTTTTTAACTTTATTATTAAAGAATTTTTAAGTGAAGAAAATCGTCCCAATAATATATATATATATATAACTAGTGACAACTGACCTGTATTCCGGGTGATGGCCTGATGTTAATAAGCAGAACAGATCTGAGGCGAATTTTATTTGGAAGATTATTTTTGGTCTCGGATGCCCCTTTGTCATAGCCATTTTTCTCACCTATATATACAAAATGCAGAAACAAATTAGTACGGCTTTCTTGCGGTGAACAATTTTGTGCACTTAATTACAAAAACACAATTATCTCAGAATATTAAAAAAAAAAAAATAGCTCACCAAATCTTCTATTGAGATACTTGGACAAGCCAGCCTGTGTGATTCCAACTGCAACATCATTTATGGTCTGCAAGCCCAAAGCAGTTAAAGGTCAAGGATAGCACAGGAAAAAAGTACCACTGCATCAGTTAGCAAAAACAAAAGGCCCTACATCAACAAGACGAAGAAAGGACTACTACTACCATCACTACCCGTCGAGTATCGTGCCATTA
The DNA here is from genome assembly GCA_035233585.1 of Antiaris toxicaria. Lineage (NCBI taxonomy): Eukaryota > Viridiplantae > Streptophyta > Magnoliopsida > Rosales > Moraceae > Antiaris > Antiaris toxicaria. Next base: position 14,305,745 of record CP141161.1, read on the forward strand.
ATTTGGTCATTTATTATTTTTCATGTATGAGATAAGAAAGAGACTATTTAAACCGCTGAAAAAGGGTTTTTTTTTTTTTTTTTTTTTAGTAAATACGTTGAAAAAGAACTCCATGCTATCATCGATATGGGAACTAACAAGTTCTTTCCGTTTGGACGGCCTTTTGAAAATATTTCTTTTAGGTTGAAAAAAAAATTATTTAAAAAAATATTTAAAATTAAAAAATAAAATTTAAATTTTTTTAAAAAATAATATCAATATAAATATTATTTAATTTATATTTAAATTTTATGTAATTAAAAAAAATCATTCTATTTGGACTTGTATATATAAAGTTATAAATTTTTAAAATTTAAAATTTATAATAACGCTTTAGATATTTAAATAGTGAAAAATGATATAAATAGTAAAAATTAAAAAGTAATGTTTTATTTTTCTTAAAATTCTATATAATTTAAAAAAACCCATTTCATTTAGACTTATACATGTAAAATTATAAACTTTTAAAATTTAAAGTTTATAATAATATTTTAGATATATAAATAGTAAAAAATAATAAAAAGATTAAAAATAATTGTTTTGAAGGTTTTTTTTTTTTTTCCTCCCAAACACCCTCTAAAACTCACGTGGCTACGAAGAGATTTTATTATTTACAGCCTAACTACTTATAGGATTATTAAGTAATCATTTTGTTGGGACTAATTGAGCAAGTATAAAGAAAGAAGGGGTTTTAATGGAAATTCTTAGTTATGCTTTCATTTCGAAATACGAACCATAGACTCGCTATCTAATAAATCAATATTTTTGAAAAAATATTGCACATACATACTATTTATTAATAGTCAGTGATTAAACATTTCTGGCGAAGAAATATAAATCTCTCCACAAGCCGTAGTTTTGTTAGTGATACAGACATAACCAATAGAAGTAGGGACAAGTTTCAATTTCTAGAGGAGACGACATGACATCGGAAGATCTTAACTTTATCTTTTTGGCCGTAAAATAATACCCAAACATTTAATTTGAGGAAAAAATATTACATGGTGGAAAAGAAAAATTCTCTACCCACCACATAATTTTAAACCACTAAAAATTTCCATAAAATTAAGTACAATATTTGTTGCATTCTGTTAAGATGATGCTAACTAGCTCGGCATATAAGGATAGGATTGAGGATCTCAAATGATCTCACATTTAAAATTTTATTAGATTTTCTAAGTGGGTGCCCACAAATTAATAAATTGGATGTTATCCACCCAAAAAAAAATGACGTTATTGTGTGATTGTAGTTTCACCATTTCCAACAATGCTAGACACGGCAATCCGAATGTCAAACTTTATATATCAAATTTTGATAATGCTAGAAACGGCAAAAGAATCAATTTATGTAAAGATAAGCAAAAAATAATAATAATAACTAATAAATATAATTTTTTATTTTTAATAATTTATAAATAAAATAATAAAAACTCACGTATCATTTGTAGATTGGTACTCAAAGTTAAAGATTAAAATTTTGATCATTTGCGTTGTTCTTCTATTAAAATTTATCAAAGGAAATTGAGAAAAATATATATATATATGTACATGTATGTATGTATGTATGACAATAAAATAAGTTACCATGTTCATAGCATTCTTCACCAACTTCATATCATCCAAACTGACCGTCTTATGGACAATCCGGCGAGGGTTAAGCTCACTGTTTGGAGGAGCCGAAATAGGCGTCTGCGTATCTTTCAAGAACAAAGACGTGGCCATAAACAAAATGATATCAACGAGGGTGTTCCAAAACAGGACGAGAAGCCACCATATCCCGAAGAAGCACTGCGAGAATCTCCTGATGAAGCCCCCCTTGCGGCCTTCCGTTTTCTTCGTAGGGAGTGTCGGCAAGGCCGTGGGGTCGGCGACTTGCCGCGTGCAGGCCAAGAGTAGCGACATGAGAGACGTGCCGTCGCCGAGAGAGTGGTGGATCCGGAACAGACCCACGCCCTCGGCGTCGGAGGTTTTGAGGTTGAGGATGTGAACTTCCCACAGTGGTTTCGACTTGTCGAGGCCGGTTTTCGTGAGGTTGTAGATGTAGTCCTCCACGAACTTGTCGGGGGATTCTATGTTCGGATCGATTTCAGGAACTATCACGTGCTTTTTCAAATCCACTTCTGTTCTTACCCATTTCATCTTTCCTCCTTCGTCCACAACCTGACAAAAATTAAAATTTCTGTATAGGTTAATATTTTTCGGGACAATTCTGTGACAGGATTAAAAAAAAAAAAAAGCCACACACACACACACAGAATTCACACAGTTTTTATCTATCAAGTCGAAACTATTCGGTTTAAAATAATTATATAGATTTTTTTTTTTTTCACAGAACTTTTAACTAACATCTTATAAATTATATACGGCAGCTGTTACATATACATGCGAAAATGGCCAAGTTATGTGAAAGGCCAAGATTGATTTATTAAAGATGGCGAAGATACGCAATGTAAGAATATATATAGACTTTATATGTTGTCCAGTACCACCGGACATCCGGCCGGGAGGGAGGGAGAGGAAGACAGAGAGAGAGAGTTGAGAATATGGCCTGTTTATTTTTTATCCAATAGTTAAAAATAAACCGCTGTATTATACAATTGCAGCATAACTGATATATATATATATATATGGGGGAATGGCGTGGAGTAATTCTCACCAACAAACTAGAAAAGCGGGGGTGTTTGAGAAGAGTTTTAGGGGCGTTGGCAACGGCAACATCGGGTTGAATCTTGTACTTGGAACCCATGATTGCTATGACATGCACGTTGAAGTTTGGTTCATGGAACATACGCCCTGCTGGGCTTACTGGCTCTTCCTCGCCACTATATGACTCCTCTATATGTCCTTCATCTTTTCCTTTGCCATTTACTTTTGTTTCTATTGGTTTAAGGCCTAGTTTTCTCCACCTGATTCCTTCTTCAGACTCCATGATTTTATTCAGCAAGAGCTAGAGCAACACTCAAACTTGTATGCACATTCAAATGCACACACACACACATGTACTCGAGATTTTGTGATCAGTTGCCTTTATGTAGTACGCTAGCTTGCAATGGCTTTGTCGTTTTCTCTATTTTTATGAAAAGAACATACTTTACCAGAGCACAAAAAAAAGAAAAAATTCCACCTGCCATACTTTTGTGTTTACAAAAATAATATACTTTACTAAATAGCAAAAAAGGAAGAAAAATAACCAAAAAAAAACACCATGTATATTTACCTCTTAATAAATTGAGTAAAAAGTATAAGATGGTCATAAATATTTTCAATAATGTTTTTCATTATAAACGTTACTTCAAAAGTGTAATTATTTCAAATTATTTTTTCTTTTTATCAACATAAATATTTTAATAAATTTTTAAATTTTATGAGAAAAATATAATCTGTTTGCAAGAATATTAAACATATGTCAGAAAATACCAATTTTAATAATTTTGAGTTGAGTTATTATTTTTTTTTTATTGTGTAGGTGTCTAAAAAATTGGATATGTTAATAACAAATGATAATTCACTATTATAAATTAGTACTAAAAATTAAAATTGCAGCTAAGATCTTTAACACTACTTATTATATAACGCTAGATTATAGCGATCAATACTGAACAGCCAATATATATATATATGTACACGTCAGAAATTTAATGTTTCTGATAGCAAGAAATTTGTAGTTTTATTTTAATATATAAGTTTTACACTCAAAAGTTATAAACCTGACCAGTGACCACTCGTGAAATATCTATGTATAAGAACATGAAAAAAGCTAAATATATATTCTAGTTTTAAAATGGAACTAAATTAAATTTACTTTGATAACTACCAGGATTGATTACCTCAACAATAAGAATTAAAATGCATAAAATAAAAGCTAACTATATGGTCTAGATTTAAAAAGGATCTATTTATTTTATATTGATAAATAGAATGGAATAAAGCTGGGTCGTTTAGTAAACGCATTATATTTTAATTATATTTGAATGTAATTCATTTTTTGAGTGTTATATTTGATCGAAAAGTATTTGTTTTGTATTTAAATAAAATGTATGTTTGGATAAAAAGTATTTGAATTGTATTTTAGAATTGAAAAGTTGATGTGATTGGTAAAAATAGAGATAAAAAATTTTAAAAAGTTGATATGATTGTTTTAAAAAATAAAAAAATAAAAATTATTTTTATAATACTGTTAAAAAAGATTATATTTAAATATAAAATTTTTATATTTAAGTAAAAATTATATTATATATAAACGTAATGTGTTTTTATAACGGTGTAAAAAAGTCAATTATTTTTACTTTGATAGCTACCAGCATTGAATACTTCAACACCAATAAGAATTAAAGAACTTTGAAAGAAGTTCCAGACATTATAAATAGGCTATAAGATATTGATAAGAAAACGTAGCAAAGTCAAAGTCCTATTTTATCTTAACTAGAACACTAATTCTATTTGATAATAGTATTACTATAAAATACCAGTAATTTAAAATATTATCTATTAATGAAAAAAATAAGTTTTATAATGTGAGATTAATAAGTAAAATTTATTGTTTATTAGTGATGATTTTTAACGATAATAGTATGTTTAAGTATTTTTGATTTGATAATTGTGGGTTTTTTGTGAAGCTAAGCAAATATGAATCACTCCAAGTCAACTGGAATTCTTGTGGGATGAAAATAATAATAATAATAATAATAATAAATAAATAAATAAATAAATAAACTATGTGACAGTCCAGGGAAAAACATAAACAAAAACCAAAACAAAAACAAGGAAAAGCTAATGGCTTTATATTTTTGGCAGCGGACTGACTACTTTTTAATGCTGGCCGCTGGGAAGAGGAAAAATAGACAGTTGAACAGTATCTTTGGTAGTTGTTACTCGTGCCATGGGTAGAAGGAAAATTGATTATGCGGTGCATTTTGGCCTGGATATGTAGATTCGCTAGTTTTACGTGGCTACGTCTCTTGGCTGAGTCTCACGTCGAGCGGCTACCATAGATGATTTATAAGTATATATATATTTTTTTTTCGGCCAATAATTATTTAAAAATTATAATTTAGTGAGGTTTATAACCTATTCTGTTCCTTCTTCTAAAATCTATGCTGTACATCTATCTTATGGGATATAATTTTCTCATTTTTCTCTCTTTTCCTCTATCTCTCATTTTTCTCTCTCCTTTGTTTCTTTCTCTCTCTACCTCCCTCCCTCCTTCCTATTATCAATGGTGCTGAAGACGTTGTGACAATGGCGGAGAGACCAAATCGCAACGAAAAATGCCTATAGAAATATAGAAAAAATACATATATTTCTTATATTTCTATATTTTAAATTTATAATATTTGTAGTATTTCTTATATTTTCATTTTTTATCCAGACATCATCATAAATTACAAACATCATTAGAAATTATAGACCTAGCCTTAATTGCACTACAACTATTCCCAATCATGCTTGATCTACGAAGCCCAACCCAACTCGCTTACAATTGCCCCAATCGCTTCAGGATCACAAAACCTAACCTTACTCACTGTAGAATCTTGAAGTCGCATCAAAATCATGCCATTGAATTGCGAAACCCTGATATCCTCACCCAGATCTATTCATAAATCTTTAAGATTAGCTACCAAAGATGATCACGCCTCCTTTGCCTGTGATTTACGGCACTCCTCGACCATTGTCTCACCATTTTGCTGCTACAAACAAATAACAGTCGTCTCTTCGTGGCCAGCGTTGATGTCATAGTCACATAACCGTCATCTTCTTCTTGGTTGGCAAGCGTGAGAAAGAGCAAGAGGGAAGGGAAAGAGTGAGAATAGAGAATCATAAGTAGATTTGAAAACAAATAAATTGTTTTTAAATGGATAAATAAAATATATTATAATTTTATCGATATTTAAAAATATGTTATATATTAAATAAATACCTATAAAATATACTATATGATGTGATTTTTCAAAATAAGAAAAATAAAAATAAAAATAAAAGTTGACATATGTCTTAAAGAAATAAAGCAAACTAGGGGAGAGCACCAATAACTTTATAACGGTTGGTACCAAAGCGTGGCCTTCCGTGAGATCATTTATTAATCACACCAAGATTCTGTTGATTTTCTCCACTTATTCACTACCCAAATAGAAAAGTCCCCTAAAGTAAGTTCTCTTCAGTTCTCAGAGGCTAGACAATTTAGTTCTCACCCAGAAAATACAAAATTTAACCCTAAATTAAAAATTAAATTAGTTATCTACCAACATTAAAATTACAGCCTCTTTTTAACTGACTTGTCGTTGAGATCTTAATCTTCTTGAAATCATCTTATACTACTGTGCCATGTGTATGGCAATGGTCGGTGGTTAGGGCAATTCAATCCAAAAAATTAACCATATTAAGTTGGACCATCTACAATATAAACACAATTGTTATATATTTCTCGGAAAAGTATGAAAATACCACATTTGTTATATTATCATTTTCCGTCTCTCCAACACTCAATATTATTTGTAATGTTGTATTTATCTTTTGTTATTGTTATTAAGTTTTGAAACTCATAAAAATATATATTTAATATTTAATAATTTGAAAATGATCATGTCATAATAATTAAATTAGAAAGACTAAGTATTAACAAATAACAATCAAACACTAAAATTTCGCATTTGTTATTTTTTTATGATAGATTATTAGAAAGTAATTTTTCGGTTTAAATATCGAAATTTACCTTTAAGTCATAAACTTAACATTACATTTGAATGCTGTTTATGGTTTCAAATGTGGAAACGTCAAAGAGTGGATATTTTGCTTCAAAGTTTGGGACCACATTGTTATAAAAGCCTAAATTCCGATGGAAAAGTATAGAAATTATTCAATCTAATATGCTTTTAGTGTTGACGGTTAGAATATTTAATTTGGCGTAGAATAAAATAGCAATCTAAAGTGGGGGACCTATAATAGGTGCCGTGTGAGAATTAAAAGCAATTATGTAATCGAAAATCCAAGTCTAACAAAAGAGTGACACAAATAATGAACAAAATATTAGTCGACGTTTGGCTCAACTTTTTTTGAAGTCAAGTCTTGCTTTTTCTTCATGATATGTTGTCAATATTAATTGCAATTGCACTTCAAGTAGCTGGTGGTTGAATCAATCAGCTATATAATTAATGCACTTCAAACAAAAATAAATGAAGTAAAATACAACTTTTTTTTTTGTTTTTTATAAAAAGGATTTTTTTTTTTTTTTGGCTAAGAAATACACAATAGCTTGATCCGGCGAGAGTGTGCCCCTGCTATTTTACCTTCATTACATTTTGGGTACGTTGATAGGGAAGATAGTGCATATTAGTGCATGATCAAATTATCAAACAGAATTAAAAAAAAAAAAAAAAAGCCCATTCATGTTGCATTAAGAACAAAGAGTAGAGATGTAAATTGGATTGGGCAGCTAGGCCGGAAAAACTGCTCACGGTTTCAGGCTGGTTTGGTTTTCACATGCAATTTATCAAAGGCACTAAAGAGAAATGGTACGAATTGACGTGGGGATGTTCACGAATCTGATCACACCGACATTAGATCACACGGATTAAGATTCAATCTACAATTAATTAATTCTTGATTTTAAATTGTGCAGATTTGAGTTTATTACCAATATATTAATCCCCTTATCAAATCCAAAAATATAAGATTTAATGAATTCTCAGACTGATACTATAAAATAAACATACTATAATATAAGGCAACCAACCAGTGAACTACAAATTCATTTGCCATTATCAGTATCATCGTCAATACGATCAAAATGGAGCCTTGTCTATGATTGTGTCTTCGTATATGTATTTATATTTTTATTTGACCTTGTGGCGTTTATCAAAATTCATTTTAAAAAAATGTGATTTGCAAGATTCCCTTTAAAAAAAACATATCTCTGAAGTATTCTTCTAATTACATGACCACTAATTAGATAAGTATTGAGGTCAATGAGTCATATATGTGATTGTGTCTTCGTATATATATATTTTTGGAGAATTTTGAAGAAATTTCTCAAAAGGTACACGTCTATTAAATATTGTTTTCCTTATAATAACTTTAAGATTATTATCCTTTTCAAGACCAGCCAAAGGTCAATTTAGTTTGACTTTTCAAAAATACCCCAACCCATCAAAAAAGTCATTATAGTACTTTAGTAGAACACCATTTGATGCTACATCAAAATGCTGTTTAGTAATAAATTGAAATATTGTTGGTAATGTATTGGAATACCTTTTGGTTATATACTAAAATACTTTTTAGTAATATATATTAGAATATTGTTTAGTATTAATTCTAAACGGTATTATACCGGAATATCGTTTAGTAATATATCAAAATACTTTTTGATAATATATCAATTTACCTTTTGGTAATATATCAAAATACTGTTTAATAGTTCAGGTATTCTCGTAAGTCGCTAGGATACAGTTTGGATAATTGTCTGATTACCATTTAGTAATTTAAGTATTTCAATAATTTATTGTAGCATCATTTTATAATTTATTGAAATGCTATTTGATAAAATCTGTCGAAATATCAATTGATAATTTATTGAAATACCGTTTGATATTTTTCCAAAACATTTTTAATATTACCGATATTTTTTTTAGAATAACATTTAATATTCTATCAGAATAACATATTATATTTTAGTTTTTTAACCAAATTTTTTTACATTATTTTAAAATTTCATATTATATTTTATTTTTTATGACAATTTTTGACATTATTTTAAAATTTCTTAAAATAAATTTTAAATACATTAATTCATCGTATTATTTAATTACAATATTGTTTTTTAAAAAAATTAACACAAAAATTTAAATAACAAAAAAAATACTAAAAAGTATTATATCACAAAATTTATATAAATAATAAAAAAAAAAAACCCAACGGTCATTCGTTACGGCAGCTAAACCACAGCGGCCCGTCGATACCAATCCGACTTTTACTCTAAGGACTGCCAAGCTTCAATGATCGAGAGTTGTGACCGTGATCGCCACAATGGATCCTCAAGTGACACGATCTCAACCACGATGGAGATTTGACTTTGCAGAATCGCGAGTCCGACGGACGCTTGATCGTCACGATAAAAGGAAGCCCGTAACATAACTCAGATGACCTTGGATCTCCTTATGAGCTAGATGACAGCGGTGCAATGACGACAAAGGGAGAGAAACACAATACTAATCTGCTTGCGAGGTGCCTGCCGGTCGCGATCTACTTGTGAGGCCGCCACCAGTGATGTTGCAGGTCGCAATCCAATCGAGTTGAGAGGAAGTGGGCATAAGTAGGGTTGAACAAAAAATCTAATCACCCAACAAATCTACCCAATCTATCCAACCCAATCTTAATTAGGTGGGTTGATTTGTTATATTTAGTTGATTAGGTGGGTAAAAAAAATTTTCAACCCACCCAATAAAAATTGGGTGAGTTGAAAAAATTTCAAAAACCCACCCAACTCACCCAATATTCACTCATTTACTATTTTTTCTTTTTGACTAAATGATGTTCACCCCTAAATGTTGTTTAAATTATTTAAATATATAAAATGCATTACTTGATATTCAATATAGATGTAATTTTTGGTAATTTTGTAAAAAATACCACCAATTACTTTAGTATTCTTGTATCTTTTGGTGATTTTTATAACTTATATTTATTTTACATTTGACTATTAATGAGATTATATTAGAAATTTTTTTATTTGTGTAAAGTCTATGATAGAATTTATTTTAAAAACTATGTCATGAGTTTAATTTCTTTTTTTCCATTAAATTTTTTTATTTATTGTTGGATGTTTAGTATCATTTATTATTTTTATTAACAAAATACATAACCTACCCAACCAAACCTGATATTAATTGGGTGGGTTGATTTTTTATATTAGGTTGATTGGGTGGATAAAAAAAATTGTCAATACACTCAATATTCATTAGATGGGTTGAAAATTCATAAAAACCTATCCAACTTACCCGATGTTCACCCCTAGGCATAGGAGAGAGAGAAAGTCAGAGAGTGGGTGGAGGAAAGAAAGAGAATGGAGACTTGAAATGAGATGGAGTGGGGGATGAACAAGGAATAGGATTTAAGGATATGTCAGACATTTAAGGTTACATTTGGACAAGAAGTTCACTTTTCCAAGGAAAAAAAGTTTTAACAAAAATGTTATTCTACAATATTTAGTATAGAAGTTTTTTGAAAAACGTTTCAAACAAGAGAATATCTTTAAAATATTATCATAACTATGATTTTAAGATTTTTTTATATTATTAAATAAAAGGTAATTTTAAAATAAAAATTCTTAATAAGTGTACAAAGATAGTTATTTCTATATTTTCCTCTCTAAAATACCATAAATACATCTAGTAATAATATATGATATTGAAAATAGCCCTCGCGGTGACTCTCCCTATCCTACCATGATAACTGGAGGCATGATACTAATTCCGACAACCAGCTAGAGCTACCTGATGAGTGCCGGTATCTTACTATTAAAGTAAGAATCCAACCGTTTTAGCATAATAATAATAATCCGACCGCAACACTAAAAAATTCGATGACGGGCCACCGCTGACTTCGTACTGGTACTCCAGTCATTTGTAGAAGACCACAAGTATGTTATTGCAATACTTTTGGTCATTGACTGAAGATTGCCATTATCTTACCATGATACCAAATTTTCAGAATCCAATAATCGCCGATTGTGCTGCCATTGGTATACTCATAGAATATTTTACATATTGTTTGAAAAAATAAGAAATGTGGCAGAAATCTTTTGGACTCATGTTTTATACGAAATAATTCATAGGACAAAATTTTTTGTACAGTACTATTTGGTAAAAATAATCTCGGATGATGTTTGGAAGCATTTCATACACTTTTTTTTTTTTTGGGTGCTCAAAATGAAGCTTTTCATACACTTGATCTTTCGCGTTATTCTTCTTTCTTTAAATCAACTTGTGTATGCATCCTAGCTGAATCTCTTTGAACTTTCTCAATCATTCTTCCATCTTTCTTGATTATAGATTCCTTAGCTCTTAAGATGAGCATACAAGAGATCCAAGCCTTAACAAACGTTAATGAACGTCTAGTATACAAATGGGTTTTTTACTGGGATTGAGAAACTTCCCAAATCCTTTGGACCTAGGAAATATGTCTCCAATCGCAATCTTATATATAGTTGGACAACCAAGATTTTAAATTGGAATTTAAATTGATTCTATATTTATTTTCGGCTAAACTGCATTAGTACCCCTGAAATTATTATATAGTTGCAATTTATACCTTGAAATTTTGATTTTTGCAATTTGTCCACATTAATAACAATGTTGATTTTCTTTTTTAATGGTAATTGCTACTTGACTTACATTTATGTAGTCAATTAAGAGCATAAAATGTCTTTATTTTTAAATGAATGTTAACCAAAATTTATATTTATAACAAAATTAACTAATTCAAAATTTTATATTTTGATAAATCTTAATTAAAGTTATTATCCTTAATAAATTACAGAAAGAGACAAGCTTTGAGAGAGTTTTTAGAATTTATAGAAAGAGAATTTTTATAAAAAACAGTATGGATATTATTAGACTTTATTATTGAGGAGTTTTTAGAGCAAGATAAATCGTCCCAACCCATTAACATTTTGTTGCACATCTTATGTAGTTATAGATTTCATTAATAATTATTCACAACTATTTATAATGTCATCTCTCTAAAATATCAAGGTTCTAACCTCAAAAGTCATTGGCATTCAGACTTACTTGATATGTTAAGTTCTTATAAGCTTGATGGTTGTTTTGATTAACTAGCAGTGGTGCTAGCTTTCTACTTTAATAAAGATACACATTAGTTGTTTTTTGAAATCATAAAACAAATAAAAATATATAAAAATTCAACATAGAGATACTATAAATACTTCTTAATGAGGAATAAAAACATAACCATTTTTTAAGATTATTTTAGAAAAAAAAATTCTGGGTAGTTGCACACTCTGCAAAAGCAAAGGAGTGCAATTCGCAAAAGCCTGATTTAAAAAAAAATAAATAAATAAATAAATAAAACAAAAAAAACAAAAAACAAAAAAAGGGAAAAGCAAACATCAAAAAATAACTCCTCGCCAACTCCCTGAATGGCCAGCCAAGCTCGACGCCAAAAGAATCAAAATCACATTGAATGCCCTAGATGGGCCTGTCTTAGCCGTTTGTTGTGGAACCATTCATGTGAGCCTTTTCTTCTACACGGGTGTGACTAGGCCATCACCGAACAGATAATTTTACAGCCGATCAGCCTGACTGGCTGACTCACTGTCAGAATAAAGAGAATGACCGGATATGGCTCGGTTTAATTGCTTTATTGGGTGGACGGTGGACTCTTTACGTGCAGCGTTCACACGCAAGACTATATATATATATATATGTTTTATCCCTCTAGGATCATGATTTGAGGCCAACCTTATGGGCCCTGTTATTTTGAAAAGAAGGAAAAGGATTTTGATCTTTATACCCTTTATATATTTTGTTTTTATTTAAAAATATATATACTTTAAAGTTTGAAATTATTTATTTTTACAATAAAAATTTAAGAACTGTCTCGAGTTTAACGGCTTGACCTATTTGATAGATGTAATATTTTATTTAAAATTTTGTAATTGATTTTTATATAATTTATATTTAAAATATTATAAAGATATTATGTAGAAATATATTAATATAAATGATAAATATTGTTAAAAATTATTATATTTGAACTAATTGATTGTTATGATAATAAAAAATAATTACGTGTCATTTCATATAAAACTCAGATACGAAACAACCTTTAAAATTTATTTAGTACACATATTCATATATATTTTTTCATATAGTACTTGATTTGAACATATAAATATTCAAAATACCATCAAATGTTAGGAATTAAAATAAAAATCTTAAAAATTTTAAAGGGAAAAGTTAAACAAAAACAAAAGAAAAGAAAAAGAAAAAGAAAAAGAAAAATGCCTAGTTTTAAAAAAATGTATTTTAATTTTGGGAGAAGGAAGTAAATATATCATAACTCAACCTCAATAAATATAAATAATAAATAGGGTTTAGGCTCCTAATAAATGACATATTTTTGATAAATCATGATTTACCATAATTTAAAATTTTAAAAATATCCCTTACGTGTAAATTTCGGTTAATTTATTTGGTAAATCACATTTTAAGTTGGTAAATTATTTATTTACTAATTTTGGTAAATTTTGTTAAACTTATCTGATAAATCATTTTTTTACTTGGTAAACCATTAATTTATTGATTTTGATAAATCATTTATTGCCTCGTAAAAAATTAATTTACCGAGTAAACAAATATCTGTCAATTTCATAAATAATTAATATACCTATGCAATTAAGTGTAAATTCTTAATTTACGGATATAAATTCTTGATTTTGTAAATTATAGTTTACTAATTGATTGATTTACTATGTAAATCACTGATTTACCATGCAAATCTTGATTTACAGATTTTGTAAAAAAAAAAAAAAAAATTTGAACAAACCCTAACCCAAGATCCCAAATTAATCCCAAACCTAGTACTTCACTCCAAATTCATCCCCAAATCTACCACTACCACCAAATTGGACATTGGCAGCAACCATGTAAGAAAGCTTGAGGCCAACCATGCTGACTGCAAATTTGATGACCACGAGATTGAGTTCACTAGTGAAGAAATCATGCGCTGCCTGGGAGATCACCTTGCAAGAGAGAGAGAAAGAGAGATCGCGTTGGCCGGGGGGGTGTGTGTTTGTGGGGGTGGAGGATATTATGACGGAAAGGCATGATTCTAGCAAGGTTGTTCTTTTTTGGTGACGAGGATTGCTTTAGACAACGCTATTGTTTTCCCCGATAACTGTAGCTTAGAGATTTCCCAAGCAGTTAGAGCTTCACAATCTCGAACCATTGCTTATGGTTTGCGTTCTCAGTCACGATTCTGTTGCCATCGATAGTCAATTACTGTCGTAATCTAGTCCAAATCTGGTCACAATCACTCTCTCAGTGGAGAGGCATGATTCTAGCAAGGTTGTTATTATTTGGTGACAAGGACTGCTTTAGACGATGCCATTGTTCTCCTCGATAACTATAGCTTAGAGATTTCCCAAGCAGTTAAAGCTTCGCAATCTCGGACTATTGCTTATGGTTTGCATTCTCAATCATGATTCTGTTGCCATCGATAGTCAATTACTGTCGTGATCTCATCCAGATTTAGTCACGGTCACTCTCTCGGTGCTGTTAAGAGTTGACCCTGCATGAAGATTCAATCGCCTTCATGATATGTTCGATGTTGAGATCAGCATCCTAGATCAATGGAATGATCTGCTCGTGGAGAAAAAGGTGGAGCCCTAGATTGCTCCAAGATTGCGGCAACAATTGCCTTTATAACTCGTGACCACTTAATTGGCCAACGATGATGGTGGCTTCCAGAGAGAAAGAGAGAGAGAGGAGCGAAAGAGGACACGGAGGAGAGAGAGGGGGGAGGTGGAGGAAAGATAAGGAAGAGAGAGAAATGAGTAAGGTTTGGAGGAATCTGAAAAAATAAATAGGTTAAAAACCTATGTCAGGGGCAAAATGGGAACATCATTTACACTAAAATTAGATTATGTTATAAGTTTTTAATGATTTTAAAATTTGCTATTTACTTCCAAACCACATAAAAAACGACTGATACGCTATAATTTTCCTTTAATTTTTTTATTTAAGGATATTTTGAATTTTTTTTAGATCAAAATGATGGATTGGATATTATAAAAATAGTCTGTAAAAATGTTGCATTTCAAAATACAAGATATACTATCACATTGAACACTTCTCTTTGTTTCAGGGAGAGGGAAGGTGAAATAATCTCATTTTGAACTGTTTAAATTTTACAAGTTAAAGCACTTTTTTCTCAACTTTTTCTTAAAAAAAAAAAAAGGAGTACTGCGACAAAAAAATGGATTTTGAATATAAATTGGAATATATAATATATAGTACAAATAAGTAAATAACCCAAAAATTACAATTTAATTCGGACAACTTAATTAACCTATTTCTCAATTATCCATATCATTATGATGATGTACTCTTCTATATTCTTTCGACTTTTTATTTAGCTCCACATCACTATGCTTTCTCAAATAACAACAACAACGAAAATAAAATAAAATAAAAATCGCTGTTAGATCGTACGTATGTGCCATGCTCACCCCTTGTCGGGCCTTTAACCGGGCCTGCTCTGTCGCTGGAAGCCTGCTCCAGTGACGCTTCCAGGCACACGACACCACAACTCCTATTACTTCTGTCAGCCCGTACCCGTGGCTGATATCGAAACCCAAGGACTCGGTTCGGTGGAGCACCGCTGCAGGTGGCGGTGCTCCGCCTGTCATGACGTTTCTTGAGAGGTTTGATGTCAGGAGTGTTCGACAGCATGTTGAGCACCACCGGTGCGGCGCACATGTGAGTGACGTTGTGGCGATGAATGAGGTTGAAGATGGTCAGGCCGTCGAATTTTCGGAGGCAGACGTTGGTGCCGCCGACCACCGCCATGCCCCAAGTGTAGGACCAGCGGTTTGAGTGGAACATGGAGAGTGTCCAGAGATAGACCGGCTGTTTGGGCACACCCCAGTCGACCAGCGAGTCATGTGCGACGATGAAAGCCCCTCTGTGGCAGTGGACAACGCCCTTGGGAGACGACGTCGTACCGGATGTGTAATTCAGTGCAATCGGATCCCACTCGCATCGCGGTCGGACCCACTGAACCCGGGATCACCTCTCTCCACTAAATTCTCATAACTGCAAAGGAAGCGATCATCATGATGTCGATAATCAATGTCATCATCCGATTCGGTGATGAGAACTAGAAGCGGGATTGGCGTGTTTGGCGGGAAGAAGGAGAGAGCGTCGAAGAGGAGATTTTGGTAAAGTTGGTCGACGAAGACGAGCTTGGAGTCGCTGTGACGGAGCATGACGGAGATGTTGCGGGCGTCGAGGAGGGTGTTAATGTTGTTGACGATGGCGCCGGCCATGGGGATTGCGAAGTCGAGCTCGTACATAGCGGGCACGCAGGGGGCGACGACGGAGATGACGTCGCCACTCTTGATTCTTAGAGAGGCGACAATCGAGGAAGCCACGCTCAGGCAACGCTTGTGGGTTTGGGACCATGTGTAGGAGGTGTCATTGTATACGACTGAAGAGCAGTCGGCATAGACGACCGCTGCTCTTTCTAGGAACCACAATGGCGTCAATGGAGAAGAATTTGCCGGGTTTGGCTTTAGGTTTTCCATGAGTTAAACGGCATGAAAAGAGCACGTTGGAAATGACGAAGTAAATAGGAATTGAAATCTAATAATGCAAGCTCATTTTTTATGCGTTTGCAACATAAAAGTTAATTTATTATAAATGCAACAAAATTTCTTTATATTTCTTAAGAGAAGGTGTTGTTGATTTTCGGAAGTACACGAATCGAAAAAGTAATAAAGTGATGAGTAAAATATCGTTCCCGCAAGGATAGTATTATTAAGTACTGAAATTATTAATTTTAATTTTATTTGAACAACCGAAAAATATTTCAATTGAAAAATTAAATAAATGAAACAAAATTACAAAAATAAATGAACATAAATTAATAACACACAAGCAAATACAGAAATGTAAATTAACAATACACAAACAAACACACAAATATTAGGAATTATGATTCATAATAATTAATCAGATTTAATTTATTTAAGTATATTATAATAATTTTGTGTTCACATTCGTTTATGGTCAACTATCATTTTTGTTTTATATACTCTTTTTCAAGTTATGCATAAATTTTACATTTTTATAATTAAATTTACATAAAGGATTAGTAAATTAAAAATCACAATAAATAGTATCGTACATATGAATAGTACAATTTACGTGAACAGTATCATATGTATGAATAGTACCATACATGTGAACAGAAAAATATGAATCTAAATTCAATTACAAAAAGTGTTCTTTAAGAAATCTGTGATGGTTAATAATATGACCACACAAAAACAGATAGATATATCTCTGTTTTATCCTAGATTTTATGGTATTTGTTCCAGAGCAATGCCACAAAAATCTCCTCTCGGTCTCATTTTGTTCCTTATTTCATTCAAAAGTGGACCAGAAATTTGAAAGCATTAAGTTTGAAAACAAATACATCAATAAATATGACAATTATAACAACGTACTTAATTTAATTAAGCCACCATAATTAGGCTACATCATAGTTCCTAGCAAAATTTTATTTAATTCATAAAGAAAAATAAAATAATACAATAAAACAAATTAAACATAATAACAAAAAGGACAAAGTCTAAAAAAATTACTGATATTAATACCGGTAGAACATCTAGAAATTCCTCATTTTATTAATACAAAAATTACAATTTAAACTAAAAAGAGATAAATTTATAGGTGACTTATGCTTTAAGTAAAGCTCTACACTAGAAGCCTAAGCCTCGAAGCTTCTATTCTATAGCTTCTGCTTTCTTGCTCCTACTACTTCTTCTTCCCTTACTGCCTTTTATAAGCCAACACTGGCACTGTTCCCTCACATGCACAGCAAAAGTTGTGGATCACGGGCATTTGGTGCATGAATACACAAGGCACCGAAATTCGGTGTGAAGAAGGCAGCAGGAAGAAAAAGAAAGAAAAAGACAAAGGAAAGAAAAAATAACAATAAAAAATACAAAGAAAAATTAAAAATTAAAAAGATAAATGTGCATGGTTTCAGATGTCTCATTATTGATCCGAAATTAGAATATGTCATAATTTTTTTATATGAGCTTTGATTTAAGTTATTCTTCTTTTAAAATACTTGTATCGATAAGAGGATCAAAATAAGACCAATCAAACGGTTGGAGTGCCGATATGAATACTAACATCTGGTGGGATCCATTTCCATCACATAAATTTTTTAATACTATTTGATACTGCAAACAAATAAAATGCTAAAATTAGATATTTTCAAAATAATACAATAGGTAAACTAATTGAAAATATTTAATTTTAAACTTATTTAATGTATTATTACTAAAATAAAGTAAAATTATATAAAAATCTCATAAAATTTATAAAAAATCTAAATTAAGGTAAACAAACAAAAATAAATCAAAAACAAATAAAATTCTTAAAGATAAATCAATTTTCATACATAAAATGATAGTAAAATAACTCTATTTTATAAAGTTATAAAAAAATATCCCAAATTTAGCTTGGGGCTAAGAGAGAGAGAGAGAGTCACCAGCTCGTGTGTGGTCCGTAATTTGGTACTATCTTGTCTGTACTCGTAAGTCGCTGTCCTAGCCTCTATTAATCTGCGTTTGCAAGATAACTATTTACTAGTGCAATTAATTTGGAAACAAAACATTAGAGTTAAGCTAGCGATCAGAAGAGAAAATATTAGGAGAATCACGGCTCGTTTTAGTTTCGAGGTCGACTGAACAAGTAATGTATAACTAGTACTTTTGCAAACATGAGATTGGATTATCTAGCAGCCACTCGATCAGGACATACCAACATGCATGATTAAGAATATTATTGTCATCATTGTTGTGCTGTCGACGGGTTTAGACGAGAACGTACGGACGATTAGATCATGTATCAAGTGGTAACCAATTATTATTTATTTTTTGAACTTTTGGATATGGGATAATTTGAACTTAACATAATTAAGGTAAAATTAGTGCTAAACTATGTTTGTAACAATGGAAATAAAAAATCATCGTTGAAAGATATGATTCTCGTAGAGAATCGGTCGTTGCAACTAATTATTGTAACTATGTTAAATAAAATTATTTATTATAACTATAATATATAATATATATATATATATGAATGTCCATTGCAAATATGTGTATATGTGCTTTGAAATGTTATAGGCTTGTATCGATCATTGTCTCAATTTGAATGTTTTATATTTAAATATAATTTATTTAAATACAATTTATGTTTGATTGGTGATGAAACATGTAAGTGGTTTCTCTATTCATAACAATTCAACTATAATCCAAACTCTAATTTTCATTTTTTAAAAATTCATACCAAACTTAATTTTCTACTTTTGCACTATTCAAACGTTAACTTTAACATAGCTTACATTTAATTTGATTATGTACACAATTTAAATTCTACATTTAGATCATACATTCAAATGGAAAATATCATTTTGAAAAAATTAAATGCAACTTATGATCTAAGTGGACCCATAGTTGATGGTACTTTTGTTAATATTTACTAAGTGAATAATGTATTTATATGATATAAATAAATCGTTTACTTAATAAAAATGTAAATAAATTATTTATTTGATAAATCTGCCTTGTAAATATTAATGCATTATTTATATAATAATTAATATGAGTTCATAGAGGTGTAAATGCTCTCACACCCTATTTGTTTGCTTCATCGCTGGCATTAGAGCAACAGCACCAAACTGAACCAGCTCCTTGCATTAGTTGTTCTGCAAACAGTTCCTTCTTGTAGTATGTGAAGGATGCTCCAATGCCCGATAGCACCGATTTTGATTGATCATATGCAGGATATGCAGGATGTTTAGTCTAGTATTACTTAGGATAAAGTGCCTTAGTCATAGCTTGTATAACTTTCCCTTAATGTTTAGATGCTCCCTGTAATGCTTGAAGCTTTGAATGGCTCTTGCCTAGCTTCATTCCAGTGATTTGAGTGTTTGCTGTATTTGTTTTTATTCCCCCATGCAAGGGGAGTTATTTTAGCACCAAAATGCTTGTTTTCTTGATCTCAAAAAGTTTATATTGCCCAGGGCCGAGGAAATGAAACTGATGGATAAATCTTTTATTTACTATAAATGTTCAAAAAACATGTGAATTACTTCAATTATTTTTTGAAAACTGCTATAAACCTGCTTTTTTTTTTTTTTTTTAAATCTTAGAGTCTCACCTCAGCCGTCAGTTAATCCCAAAATTCTTATACCTCTTCCTCTTTGCATGAGATAAGTTAAAAGAGTGTTTATATTATCAAACTTGATTCTTAGTTATGTTTTGCAGTTAAATTAACAAGTAATGGACGTGATTCAGCTTATTTTGATATAAAATTTGCATTTTTTACATTTAGAGGCTCAACAGGAATAAATGGGAAGAATATATTCCAAAGCCGAACATAAAAGCTCAAACCCAATCAAATCTAAACCGATGTCTAGTGGATTGAATTGGATTTGATTAGATGATACACTAGTAATTGTATTATATTGGATGGAACATTTTAAAACCAACCGTTGATGAGATTAATTGTAATATGGTTAAAAAAACGTGGGGATATTGCATTTTATAGGTCAAATGTATATTGATTTGAAAGTAAAAAACATAAGTTTAAACTTTTAAAAATTAACAGTATAATTAAGTTTAGAAGTATGTGTTTTCTTTTTTGCCCTTATTCAATATGTGTGTATTTTATCTTATTATTTTTTTATGTTTCTCTCTCACCTTTTTTTTTTTAATTTGTGTTTCTCTCTCCTTTGTTCTCTCTCTCTCTCTCTCAAGTTCCTCATTCTCTCTCTTTGCCTCACCATCAGTGCCGGAGCACATGATTCCAACAAGGCTTCTACTTGGCGAAGATCCTGAAGCCCCAATGATTCTGCACCATCACCAACATCGTCGATCTTCTTCTTCCACAACTTTGACAATCCTTGTAGCATCTTTGATCATCTCTCTCTCCATTATTTACCTTTCACTCTCATCTCTCACTCTCTCTCTCTCTTCTCTCTGTCTATCGTCTTCTCTCTCTCTTCCTACCTCTGGCAAGTGCAAGATTTACTCACCAGTGATGGAGATTGTGGCGACTTGACTCGGGGAGAGATTGTGGTAGCTCAAGATCTAACTCACTAGTGACAGAGATTTCCAAATCCCTTGATTTGGATTCTGTTGCAACCATGACTAAGTCACCATCGGAGATGTTGATGGCCCACCCGAAGAAGCAGTGCAATCTTGGCATGACCGATGACGATTGATAGAGTTCGCATGTAGTGTATGATGCAATGAGGCAACAATGATCGAAGGATGAAGTGGTTGGAGAAGATGTGGTGACTAATGGTTTGACTAGACTATGACACTGTCATAATGGCAGCGATGAAATCTTACGGTGGTTGTGGATGAGTTTGAGGGGAGAAAGAGGAGGGATGGAAAAAAGAGATAGGGGTATTTTTACGTTTTTCATTAGGTGTAAAATTTACACTTAAATATACTATTTATTTCCATGTCAAAACTTTTGGTCTATTTATTTTAATTCCCTCAAAATTTTTGCCAATTTTGCTCCTTCTCACTGAAAAGTGGTGGTGAGATTAAGGGTGATTCTATTGATACACATTTTTGTTGGCACTTATCAGTGATAATAAATTTAATGCATACTAAGAAACAAAGTAACGCGGTGCAGCAAGATTTGGTATTTATGGCACGTTGGAGCCATCACAAGGTTGAATGTGACAATTTTTCAGTTTTAATGAAGTCTGCTGCCGTTATCGGTTTTGGAAGAAAAAAATACATTTTTTTTGGAAAGACACGTCACTTACCACAACGTAAGTTTTCAGTCAAATTCCATCATATAGGTTTACAAGATAGTGTTTTTTTTTTCTTTTAAGTGATTTACATTTTTATAATAAGTTGATCTAGAAATTACAGATTTTAATTTCAATTATGTTTCCTTATTCCTAATCTTAATGTCTTATTGTTTCAATTTTCATTTCCTGATTTTTCTTTTTTAGAAAAATTTACATCTTTCATTTAATTATATTTAAGCCATTTAGTAAGTTTAGTTTTCCATTTATGTTTTGCCCTATAAATTCCTCTTATAATGAAAACCAAATTATGTTGAATGAAATTTTAGTATTTACGCTTCTTTTTTTTTTTCGATTTTTGCAATGTTTTTAATAAATCAACAAATTTTGATGTCAATTTTCATATTTTTTTGAAATATTTTTTCTTGATATTCTATGTCTTTCTCTTTATTTTATTAATGTTCTTATTTTTTATCACACAATTCCGCTGCAATACATCACAAAGAAAAATGTCAATTACTAACCAATCTAGTTCTTGAGAATATAAGTGTCAATAAAACATTAAATTTTGCATGCTTACCGGCAAACTGGAGAATCGAGGGTGCTCAAGCAAAGTACGTGGCAAAGTGTCCTTAACATTGGTGAGGTTAATACTTGTCTTGCATCCCACAATTGCCAAGATATGAACGTTGAGGTTTGGCTCAAGCAACAAACGCCCTGCTGGACTAAATGGCTCGTTATCTCAATCATATGTTCTTGGTAACCTATTTTTAAGTTTAGTTTCCATGGGTCTCAGAGCTTGATTTCTCAATCTGATACCTTCTTGATGCCCTGCAGACCCCATAGTTAATTAGAGAGATGTCTCCAAACAAACTCTACATAGAAATATTATTACACACACACGTAGCTCGGTTTCAGGATTCTTTCTTTTATATTCTAAGAAGAAATGCTAGGCTCTCCACTGATACTTATAGTGAGAATTAGAGAGGGAGTATGTACTATATATGAACCTGCCGACTAGGGATATATGAAATTTCTCACATATGTTCCATATATATAAAATTAGTCCGATGTTTGGCCAATTAACGAAGATATTATACACTAATCCGGTTTAATAAAGGCTCTCATAAATGTTTCCATCCACTTTCTGATATATAGATCAATAATAGATTCACAGATTTTAAGTTAATGTACTAATTGACCATGAGTCGTTAGTAGGTGGAGCATATGACATGGACATTATCATGTCACGCATAACTTTTCATTACGGATTAACTTGAGAATTTCCATGAAAACTTGTTTTAAGGACTATCAATATTGTGAAGAATTGTTTTTAATTATTGTAAATCTTGATTTATGTGTATCCAGGTTAAAAATTTTCAAGACACGACTGTTGGAATTGTTTAACTATAAGTGCAAAAAGATATGCTAAAGTCCCACATAGAGAGAAGATAAAGAGTCATAGCTCTTTATAAGAGAATACCTTTCTAGTGAACCAATGATGTGGTAAGTGAAGGGACATGCCTACACAACTCGCACACGCGCGCGCGCGCGTGGCGTGAGCAGTGAGGCTGTAGAAGTGCTTTTGGCGCTTATTAGGCGCACTTGGGACTTAGCACGTGACACGTGTCGCGTGGAGATTAAATGCTGCAATTAATATTTATTTATTTTTATTTTTATAAAATAAAATAAAAATTCAAATTTGAATTTCGAATTTATGAAAAGATGTGACTTTTCAGAATTAACATTCAAATTTAATTTTTCTGAAAAGATGTGACTTTTCAGATTTAGCATTCAAATTTAATTTTTCTGAAAAGATGTAACTTTTCAGATATAGCAGTAACAAAATAACAACTGTTTGTATCAACAGTTGTATGTGTTGATGAATGGATGCCATTGAGTCTATATTAAGGGAAATCAGAAAACGTTTAACAAGGGAATATTTCCTTTCGTTTCAGTTTTCTCTATTCTTTCTTTACCGGATACTCAACTGAGTTCTTATGTTCTTTCTATAAAATTTCTAGTTTTGCTTACTGAAAATTTACGTGAGGCTTGTCATATCCTGAGAGCGATTTGCTACTGAAACCCAAAGCAATCTCTACGGATAGGGGGCAAATAACGCTTTAAAGAAAGCGTATTTCTTTACGTGTTTCAAGTCTCCAATATTTTCTCAACAGTTTTAAAGCGTTATTGTCATTAGTACAAAGCTTGACCATTCCTTCCCTCGAATATCCTTTCCCAACAAAAACACCATTTCGGGACAAAATTAACTTGTCCGATTCATACACAGATTTAATACCAGGTTTTCCTAAAAGATCCTCACTAACTAAATTTCTATTCATATCAGGAACATGAAGTACATTAGTTAAGGTAATTTTCTTCCCGGAAGTGAAAACGAGTTCCACATTCCCTTTGCCAATCACTTTGGAGCGAACTTCATTTCTCATTTGAATCTCTTGTCCATCAACTTCTTGATAGGTTTTGAACAACGACCCATTATAGCAAACATGAATAGTAGCACAAGTATCATACCACCATCCAGGAATTTTTCCATGGACAGCATTGATTTCGCTCACAGTAGCGACAATCTCTTCTTCTTCTTTAACAGAATTTACTGGCTCATCTCTTGGGGTCTTTTTGTACCTGCAATCTTGAGTATAATGTCCTAGTTTGCCACAAACAAAACAATTTTTGGAATTCTTGTTGTTGTTTTTCTTGAATTTTTCTTTATCCTTTTTAGGACCCAGAAAATTTCCTTTCTTGTGGTTGTTCTTCTTGGGATTAGGCTTGTCAACAACATTGGCTTTGGAAGTGCCAAGATAAGAATTGTCATTCTTATCTCGTGTCCTTAATTCTTCCTCAATTCGAAGATGTTTCTGAACCTGTTCCAAAGAAAAATCTTCGGAGTTGTGCAGAATCTTCTTTCTATAACCTTTCCAAGTCGATGGCAATTTTGTAATAATTGCACCAACTTGAAACGACTCAGGAAGATCTATTTTCACAGCCCTCAGTTTGTTAACAATAACTTGCAATTCATGAACTTGAGGTAGAATAGGTTTATCATCAACCATTTTAAAATCAAAATATTTCGAAATTAAGAACTTTTTGGTACCTTCCTCCTCTGCTTTATATTTGAATTCCAGTGCAGTCCAAATCTCTTTTGCAAATGCAGTATCTGTGTAGAGATCATACAGACGGTCAGACAAAGCATTGAGAATGTGGCCGCGACATATGAATTCGTCTTCAACACGCTTCTTGCGTTCAGCCTTCAATTCTTCAGAGTCTTCGTCAGTGGGCTCTGGAATTGGTTGCAAATCCGGATCAAGAACATAGAAAATCTTCAATGCAGTCAATAAAAACTTCAATTTGTCTTGCCAACGAGTAAAGTTTGTTCCATCAAAACGATCCAGTCTGATCAAATCTTGATTCATCAGTTTGATGGTGGCAGTAGTAGTTTCAGTCTCCATCAAATAACGCTTTAAAACTGTTGAGAAAATATTGGAGACTTGAAACACGTAAAGAAAATACGCTTTTTTTAAAGCGTTATTTGCCCGCTCTCCGTAGAGATTGCTTTAGGTTTCAGTAGCAAATCGCTCTCAGGATATGACAAGCCTCACGTAAATTTCTAGTTTTGCTTACTGGAAATTTACGTGAGGCTTGTCATATATAAGAAGCCTCTAATTTTGGTACAATTGTGTACACATATTGATACATTAAATCTGATATATTAAAATACAAAACATTCTCATTTTTTAATAGCTTTGAAATTATCATTCTCTCCTTACCAATGCTTTTCTATATTAATTTTCCTGACTCATCTTACTTTATTACTTATGTTGCGTTTGGGCAACACATTTTTTTTGCATTGCATTTGAATGCAATGCAATTTTCTCCCAAATACAAAAACGTTTCATTCAAATACCAATTACATCACATTTTAAATCCAACACAATCACTATTTATTATTTTATTTTTTTATTACTTTTTTTAATTACATCATATATTCTTTTTCTCTCTTTTTTTCTCTCTCTACTTTTACCCATCACATCACATATTCATTATTAAAATACAATTCAAATACTTTTCACTCAAATACACATTGTATTCAAATGCAATGCTAATGCTTTTCCTCCAAATACGAATTGCATTCAATGCATTGCATTTAAATGTAATGCAAATGCAATGCATTCACCAAACAAATACTTAGTTTAGAGACTGTATTTGTCAAAACAATTCATAACTAATCAACACCTGTTCACTACCCTGACACTCTGACAAGCCAGCTTATTACCACACTATGTCTGGTATGTCTGGTATCGGATAAAATACCTTCGCTGTATATATACATATATTCTTTTTTGACAGGAGGTCCATATCCACGGTTATTTAAAAAAACAAAACAAAACAAAAAAACAAAAAAACAAAAAAAACAAAAAGAAACAACCGATCACATTCTCCAGTTTGATGATAACATTACATAAACTTTGACATATGATTGGCATTCCAATGCAAATGGTTTAACAAGACTCACGTCCTCTGTCCCTCTTTCGTTTCTCCTCCAATCTGTCTCTCCTTTTCAAATTTGATATAACATCAGCCGTTAACATAAAACTCTAAAGTCCATTTCTTCTTTCCTTCCGTTCACTTTTTTTTTTATTGTTATTTTTTAAATCTTTCTCTTTCATTTAAGGAGCAATGAACCAATTTTATTTCTCTCACTTCTCTTTTAGCACATAACGAATCTGAAACTTTTTCCACCAAAAAAAAAAAAGAGAAAAAGAAAACAAATCTGAAACTTCGTTAAGCACAAAAAAGAAAAAACGAAAAACGAAACAAAACAAAAATCTTAAACTTGAAAAAATGAATAGTATTTCTCAGAATGATAGAGTACCTATGCATCCATCCGACAAATATTGATAATTGTAAGAGAAATTAGCTTCTGATAATGGTCAAAAACCAAGATCTGAACTTTAAACGAACTTATTTCAGATCTAAAAAAAAAAAATTTATCAAAGGATTTCAGAGGAGTGTTGTAGGATTTTCTTGTTTCTCTTCCTGCATTCGATGGCATCTTCTCTGTTATTAGCCGAAACTAAATCTGGAAATCTTTATGAAAGCATCTGGTTGCTTCAAAAACGATATCTGAAAAACTTTTATCAAAATATTTTTCATTTTGAGGAATGATGGACCCGTTGTTTTTTCAGCCATTGACAACGTTGCGGCTGTCGGCTTCTCCGGCAACAACTGATTGACGAGGAGGGAGAAACAATCAAAAGAAGAGGAAAAGAAGAGAATTTGGGTTAATGTTATTTTTTTTATTTTTCTTCCTGTTAGAACTTTTATCCAGTCTAGCACAATATGGATGAATCTTTGAAACTCAAAGAGATAGAGAGAGAGAGAGAGAGAAAAAGAAAAATGAACAGTAGAAACAAATAAGCACATGAGAGAGTATACTCTTTTTTTTTTTTTTTTAATAAAAGTAGGGTCTACTAATTTGTTTTTGGCTTAATTTTATTTTCATTTGTTTTCTTTGTGTTCATGGATGAATGGTTACTATATATGGTCCCTCGCCTTGACTATTGGAAACATCTATTTATGAGGTCTGTTAACAACTTTTTCTTGACAATGATGTGTTGAATTTTAATTTGGGAGACAGAGGGGAAGATAGGAAAAAGAGACCAATGATGTGAGTCCGTTTTAACGTGGATTTTGTGTTCTTTGCACGATGACCATTACTTCACTTATTTCTGAAGTGGATGAGAAGTCCAATTGATGAAAAGTAAACACTTTCAATAAAATAAAAACATAACAATTTTTTTTAAGTATATATTGAAGTTTCTCTCCATGATTATATATTCTTTTACTACCGAGTTATCCTAACTTGCACCCCCTCAATATCTTACCGAAGAATTGACTTAGTAAAATAACACGAAAATATTTTTAATAACATGTTACAAATAGAATCTAATGATAATTTCACATCTAATTTCACTATAATATATATAGTATGAAATTTGAACTTCAAATCCCCACACACACTCAAACTCTCTGTATGTACCGTTTTTTCCCATGGATTATATCGCAGTATGTTGAAACCACTGACTAACTTAGGTAGCGTTTGGTATTGTTTTTGAAATCTATTATGTTTTCAAATTCTTTGAATTTGAAATCGTTTTGAAAACAATTCTGAGAACGTTTCTGAAATTGTGTTTGGTTTTATTTTCTGAGTGTATGTTTTGAAAAACAAAAAAGTAAAACTGTGTTTGGTTATATTTTTGAAAACCAGTCATTTTATAAGTATTCTATAAAAACATATTTATATTTGATTTAAAAAAATTTATTATGAATACCAAAAATTAAAAATTAATAAAATTTTTAATTGAAAAATAAATTAAAAATTAATAACCATAATATTTAAGTAATTAGTATATCAATTAAATCTTAATTAACCATAATAATTAAATCAGAGAAATGGGAGAAATGGGAAAAATGAAATCAGAGAAAACGACTTTTAGTCGTTTTCAATTTTACATTGAGAACAAAAGCGATTTTGGATTCGTTTTGAAATCTGTTTTCAAAAACAATACAAACCAAACACAATTTCACATCGATTTTGAAATCGATTTTCTAGGGAATCGTGAAATCCGATTCAAAACCAAAAACAAACCCGCTCTTAGTTTTCCAATAAACATATATAATAACACAAATTAACCTTCCTTTCCATTCTAAATAACTTAAATTACGTTGGCACTCTCCCAGCAAGTACAAATCTTCATCAAAAATATTAATGCCATTAGGGAGTCAAATTTTTAAAGCCAATTTTCTCAAATAAATCATAAATTCTGTTTATTAATTTTTTAATTTTAAATTAAAAATTAGGAATTCGAATTCTACATCTTTTAATAAAATTAGGTATAAAGTTACCGTAAATATATACCTACATCCACCTATTTATACATATATATATTTTGCATAGTCTTTTTTTCTTTTCTTTTCTTTACTTTTCTTTCCTTTCTTTTTCTTTTCCTTTTTAAGGTATTTAGCCCGACCAATTACCCTCTCTATTAACCAAGCTATAGAAAATACGGTTCTAGGAGAAGTTGAGACATTTAAATACTGGGTTATTTTCAAAAATACTTGCTAAATTATACACTTAATCTCATATTGACATTTAACTCTTAGTTTTAAATATCATATTATCTGAATTTTTTATATTGTTACATAAATGATCCATTCACCAAAAATTATACAGAAAAACCTCACCATGAAAATGACTTTGTCATTCATCTTCTTTATTTAGTGTCATTAAAAAAAAAAAATCTGAAACCGCTCATTCTCCACAACCACTCATTCTCCACCACTGTGTTGTTTCACCAATATTGCCATCCAGTACCGTTGTTATTGGTAAGGGTTCTATCACGAAAAGTAAGGCTAATTTCCTAACGCTTTAAAAAAATTCATAAAATAAAGAATAATAATATCAAAACTATCCTCATGCTATGTTTTTCTGTCTAATTTTTACTATGAATTATTGATGGAGAGCCATCTGCGTAATAAAATAAAAATTTAAACTAGTGTGATGCTTGAAATAAAAATGATTATTTTTATAAATAGCTCTTGAATTATAATTTACATTGAAGTTGAATATAAATTTTGAAAATCAGTCATTATGTTCCCTGTGTATATAAACTCTTCCAAAATAACCATTTCATATATATTTGTTTATTATTTTAATAGAACTTTGAATTTCTTGAAAAGTTAATGAAGGAATTATTTTCATAAATAGCTCTTAAACTATAAACTTCCGTTCAAATTGGTACGTATTTTGTTAGAAATCGTTCAAAATGTCCCTTCTGTTTATGTCCATTTCATTTCTAATTTAAGAAAACGGTATTTTGAATAATTTTCTATATATCAAGGATATAATAACCTGTTTCAAAAAAATAAAGATCAACTTAAATGAAAATTTATAATACATGGGCTATTTATGAAATTAATCTTAATAAAAAAATCAGAGGCCAATATGAGATTGGGTCACCTTTGGTGTTTTCATATCACCAAAGCGTATTTTCTACTTTGCTCTGGTTTACAGTGTACTCCTTTTCCAGCGATTTATTGAATTGTATTCCTTATTTCACCAAAAAATAATAATAATAAACTAAACTATAGGGTACCCATAGGTTGAGCGTATATAAAGCAAAAGGTAATGTAAAATTGGACTGCAACACTGAAAACGTTAATTTTGGCCGAGCAACCAAGTATACGTTTAAGCTGTTTCCAGCATAAATTAGCAAAAATATATATTACTCAAGCTCTTGATCTGAAAGAAAATTGCTTGTGGCACGAGTGGTGTTTACATTATTCAGGGGCCCATATTATTAATATACCTTAACATTATTCATGATAAAAGTAGAATCCACACTACTAACGCAACAAGTACAGATAGCTTTATTTCAGAAGAAATCATGACCAGAAAGCTTGCAACAACAACCTATATGTAATTTAGTTGGATTTATGGAGGGACAGCTTGTATCTTCTCATTTACCAAGCCCTTTCTTTATGATAGCATCTTTAACAAGCTCGAGTGACTCAACAATATCGTCACATAACTGATGAGGATCAGGAATAGTATTTTCATCCGCTGAGAGAGTCATACTCATCTTGTTTGCATGACTCTGAAAGTTAATCATTAATCCCTGCAACTAACACAATAGTTATAGAAATTAATATAATATTGTATAATAAATTAGGTTAGTGCTAAGTTGTCTGGTTAGTAGAGTGTATAAGCTAATTAAAAGAAGATAAACAACATTTAAATTATAATTTTACCAAAACATCAAGAAGGCTAATAACAAGAAACAATAGAAAAAGAAAAAGGAAAAATTTAAATTAGATCTCTGATCAGTTTGATGGATTGACATATAAATTATAAATTGTTATTTGAATTACTTTCTGGAGACTGTTTTTGGACATTATTTAAAATGTTTTCTGTAGCGGTTTCTCTCAAAAAAATATTATTCAAATTCACTTTTCAAATCTATTATCCGAGTGGACCATAAGTTTTAAACTGATAATTGTAGACACTATTTTTGCCTTATTAACAATTATCCTTCTTTTATCTTATTTAGGGCCTTCTAATATTATTTTAAATCAAAGTTTATTCAAAATATATTCAAAGTTTTCATTTGCATCCTTAATTTTTACTTTAAATTAACTCAACCTCCTCCTTAAACAAATTTTTTGGCTTCATGCCTTTTTTTTTCTTTTTTTCTATTGGGGGGGGGTAGGTAGGGTAGTAAATTAGCGCTTACACATGCTTTATCATAACAAGATGCAGCAAGGAACGATATTGGATGGCCACACAAAAGAATTTCCTCAAGTGGTCCAGGTACATTGGAAAAGGTCATGGTCGTGCCAGTGAGAAGTCTTCGGAAAAGAGCATTTGCTGCCTATTATCAACAAAGAATCAGCATCATAATTTAACCAACCATCTCGTTGAAACCCTACGTCTCGAGACAAATAGAAGTACTCTTGTCTAATCAATAGATATTTCTTGCAAAAATATGACAAAAAAAAAATTTACTACCTGAACGCCAAAAAACTTGAAAATTAATCCAACCAAGGAGAAAGTGCAAATAGCTTCAAGAGAGTGCTTCTTCCGATCAGCTATTGCTTTTGCTTCACGAATATAGCTTAATGGGTCATCCCTTAATCCAATGGTAAAGGGAAGGAGTGCATATCCAAACCAATTTCCCCACTTTGCTTTTCTATCTTTCTCCATCATATCAGCTAAAACCTGTATGCATTTAATATAAATATAGTACACACTTAGAGGGTATATCCAATTGATGCAAAATATTTCCATTGCATATAACCATATGCAATGAGTTACTGACCTGAATTCCCGCCGACGGTCTAATGTTAAAGAACAAAAGTGATCTCAAGCGAATTTTCTTTGGCAAATTATTTTTCATCTCGGTCCTGCCCTCATCGTTTCTATTCTCTAGACCTGCGCAAATGTCAACCAAAAAAAATTATGCATATGCTAATATTTTTTAGCGGGCTAATTAAAAAATATATAGTAGGGCACCTCTTTTTAACACGAGGGTTGAATAGGAGTTCACTCACAACTTTGTGGGGCCCACAGACTTAATCCAACACGATTAAGCAGGTTTTACTAGATAGTAAGAAAATATGTGGTGTGGCATCTCGTTTCGACACGAGGGTTGAACAACGGTTCACTCACAATTGTGCGGGACTCATAGACTATCCGATACGATTTACAGCTCGTAGAGTGTAACTAAGATCATATATAAATATATATATATAAATATTTATATTTGATACGATTGATCAAGCATTGTCAAAATGGAAGTTTACCATATCTTCTGTTGAGATATTTTGATAAACCAGCCTGTGTGACTCCCAAAGCAACATCATTTATGGTCTGCAAAGAGGCCCAAAAGGTTATCTTCATCAACAAATAAATAATAGTTAGTCAAAAAGAGCATAATTTTCAGAAAGATAAAACTAGTTACCACGTTCATTGCATTTTTCACTAACTTCATGTCCTCCAAACTAAGCATTTCGCAAACAATTCTCCAAGGATTATAGTCACTACCCGGAGGACCTTTAATAGGAGTCTTGCTATCTGTGATCAAGGACAAAGCCGTCGCCACAACCATCAAAACGTCGGCAAAGGTATTCCAAAACAACTTGGAAACCCACCAGAGCCAAAAGAATCCCTGCAAGAACCTTCCAACAAGGCCACTCTTCTTATAACCTTTGTTCTTCTTCGCTGGAAGGCTTGGCAACGCCTCAGGGTTAGTGGTTTGCCGCGCGCAAGCGAGTAAAAGAGACATGAGAGATATGCCGTCGCCGAGAGCGTGATGAATCCTGAAAATTGCCACACCCTCAGCCTTAGAGGTTGAGATGTTGAGAATATGGAGATCCCAAAGAGGTTGTGACTTGTTAAGGGTGGTCTTAGTAAGGTTATACATGTAGTCTTCAACAAATTTGTCATGGGAATGTGTACCCCTCAAACCACCAAGGTCCACCTCAGGAATTATAATGTGCTTGTCCAAATCAACTTCTGCTCTTACCCATTTCATATTTCCACCAGTTTCTTCATCAACAACCTGTGTTCGTAAAGAAGGTTAGTAAATTAACAAGTGATAATTTTGCATAGTGATTTTAAGACCATTATTTCAATTTTGGTAAAACTTAAGTTCGCAAATGCATACTAAGAAACAAAGTGATGCGGTGCAGCAAGAGTTGGTATTTATGGCACGTTGGAACCATCACAAGGTTGAATGAGACAATTTTCCAGTTTTGATGAAGTCTGCTGCCGTTATCGGATTTGGGAGAAAAAAAATATATATATATATATACATATTTATTTTGTGGAAAGACACATCACTCTACCACAACGTAAGTTTTCAGCCAAATTCCGTCATGTAGGCTTACAAGATATATATTTTTTTAGTGATTTATATTTTTATAATAAGTTGATTTAGGATTTCGAGATTACAATTTCAATTATGTTTCCTTATTCTTAATCTTTATGTCTTATTTTTCAATTTTCATTCCTGTTCAAATTTTTCCTTTTTGGAAAAATTTTACTTTTTTTATTTAATTATATTTAAGCCATTTAGTTAGTTTAGTTTTCCTTTTATGTTTTGCCCTATAAATAAGGGCACCCTCTTAAAATGAAAACTAAATTATGTTGAATGAAATTTTAGCATTTACGCTTCTTTTTTTTTTTTAATTTTTGTAATGTTTTTAGTGAATCAACAAATTTTGATGTCAATTTTCATCTTTTTTTAAATAGTTTTCTTGATATTCTATATCTTTCTCTTTATTTTATTAATGTTCTTATTTTTTATCACACACATCTGCTGCAAGAAAAATGTCAATTACTAACCATTCTAGTTCTTGAGAATATAAGTGTCAATAAAACATAAATTTTGCATGCTTACCAGCAAACTGGAGAATCGAGGGTGCTTAAGCAAAGTACGTGGCAAAGTGTCCTTGACATTGGCGAGGTTAATACTTGTCTTGAATCCCACAATTACCAAGATATGAACGTTGAGATTTGGCTGAAGCAACAAACGCCCTGCCGGACTCAATGGCTCGTCATCTCCATCATATGTTCTTGGTAACCTATTTTTAAGTTTGGTTTCTATGGGTCTCAGAGCTTGATTTCTCAATCTGATACCTTTTTGATGCTCTGCAGACTCCATGGTTAATTAGAGCGGGAGTATGTACAATATATAAACCTGTGACTAGGTTTATATGAAATTTCTCACATATGTTCCCTATATAGAAAATTAGTCCGATGTTTGGCCAATTAAGGAAGATATTGTACACTAGTCCGGTTTAATAAAGACTCTCATAAATGTTTCCATCCACTTTCTAACAACTACTTTAAAGACAGATCAATAATAGATGTACGGATATAAATTAATGTATTAATTAGCCATGAGTCATTAGTAGGTGGAGTATATGACATGGACATTATTATGTTACGTACTATTTTTCATTACGGATTAACTTGGGAATTTCTATAGAAACTTTTTTAAGTACTATCAATATTGTAAAGAATTGTTTTTAATTATTGCTAGTCTTGATTAACGTGTATCCAGGTTAAAAATTTTCAAAACACGACACATAATTGTTTCAAATAACGAGTAAAATAGCAGCATCTACAAACATTAAAAATTGAGTAGAACTTTCTATACATATAAATTTAGGACAGCAATATTTTTGTCAAAAAATTGTGGATGAGATGTCCAACTGATCAAAGATTAATACTTAATGGTGACAATCATCCTAGGTATAGATATATATCTGGCTACAAAGTACTTGTATGCACACCACTCAATATTTTGAATTCCGAATTACTCCTAGCTAGTAAATCA
The DNA here is from genome assembly GCA_035233585.1 of Antiaris toxicaria. Classification (NCBI taxonomy): domain Eukaryota; kingdom Viridiplantae; phylum Streptophyta; class Magnoliopsida; order Rosales; family Moraceae; genus Antiaris; species Antiaris toxicaria. Next base: position 14,340,283 of record CP141161.1, read on the forward strand.
ATAAGTAAATAGTATTTTGACCAGAGTTGTTCTTGGTGAGTTCAATAAGTGATCAAAGTAAACACTTCCGCTGCGCATTTTCCTTCACAAGTTTTTATGGTGAAGATGTTTGATTCGAATAGATATAGAAATAAGTTATGAGAGAAATATTATAATAAAATAGAAGATCATTTCTAGTCACGTTCATGAAAAGAAGTTGAGAATTATTACTATCATAAAAAGGACATGTGAAGAGAAATTCTGGAGAATTAATAAAACATCTTGAAGAAAAGATAAAGTATGGAAAGAGACAAATTCCACAATTGTTGTCAATGATAGGTTTGATAGTAAAGGTATTTTTTATTTTGTTATTAATAATAAAACTTTTGAGATTTAAGATGTTCATTTATACACGTCTACATAAATAGTGGTTTGATTTTTATATACCATGTGTGGTGCTGGTACTTTTTTGATGATCAATGAATTAGGTAATAGAGCTATTGGAATAGGTATTATATGACAAGATGTTTGATGTTTATGAGGACTTTTGACAAATGTTAGGTATATTCCTCAATCAAAGGAGAATTTTAATTTCTTTCTGACTTTGGACACTTTGGCTGGTGATCATTCTACAAAGAATGATTTTATGGAAGTTTGGAGAGGTGCTTTGGAAGCTATAAAGAGTGAGAAGATGAAAATTTTCGTACAAGCTTATTGGAGAGACGGTTATAGATGGAGCTGTGATGGTGCAGGGAGCTATACCAGGAGGAGTCTTCTTACGTTGTGCAATAAATTACAAGAGTACTGAAAGAATACAACAAGACGTAGTGATAATTGAAACGATGAAGACATATGTTGACGTAAAAAAAAATACTTTGTAAAAGAAGAAGAAGAAGAAATCAATACGTATCTCGTGTAATACATATTATGTTCTTGTTAAGCGTTAATTAAACTTAATTAGATTTCACAACTTAACGTGTAGGCGTGCAGCAGGAGAGTGGCCAAGTACCCCTTCTATTAAGAGATGGAACCTTAACAAAGGGCAATCATAAAGGGGCCGGAGACAATCTCCTCAGAATTCACTAGAAATATGTTATGGAGGCTTCTTATTTTGTTGACAACTTCATATACTTCCATAAGGGTTTGCAAACTACTCTACTATATATATATATACACTCAATTTTTTAGCGTTTATGTTTCTGTATGTGTGTGTATTTAAGAAAAGAAAAAGATGTCGATTATTGTTGGAGATCAAATTGTTCAACCTCCTCAACATTTCCAAGCAAAATTGCGTACACCGACAAACAACAAATCCCAAATAATTATATAATAACAATAGGTAAACCATAAGAATTATATAAGATGGAAAGCTTGAAAGAACATATTTAATGTAAGGTTTTAGTTTTCTTTCTCCTTAGCATTAGCAACCTCTTTCTCCTTAGCAACCTCCTCTCTCTCTTTAATTGACTTTTTAATTCTTCTGATCGATTCAGCAATATCATCGCATAACAAGTGCAGGTCGGGAAAAAAGTCTTCATCTCCAGAGAGAACAATACTCATCTTGTTCATATAACTCTGAAAGCTGACCATCAACTCCTGTATAGTAAACGCAATATATATATATAGCTAATTAAGTAAATGAGAAATGAAGTTGAAGAAAGTTATTTATTAGGGTTTTTGCCATTGTCAATCCCTGAGCTATTGGTATCTAAAAGTCTTATTTTTTAGCTGATTAGTCCCTCAATTTAATTATTAGACAATTTTAATTCGTTGCCATAAAAAATGGTAATTTTTAAAATTTTATGATAGCCATTACATGTCTATTGCACGATAACTTGAAAATTTACAACAAAAAAACAAAAGTCACTTAAAGTGCAAATATCATCGTCAGTGCCCGTGAAAACAAACTAATCAATTAAAAAAAAATAAAGGACCAAACTGTCAATTCTTAAAAAGTTAAGGGATTGATTTTTTATTAGCCATGTTTTCGGAATGTCAAAAATAGTCTAGAGATTTGATTGCTTACCACTGGCTGCCCATAAGTACTTGAAGCAACGTAAGATATTGAATGGCCATGGAAATTAATTTCCTCAAGTGGTCCAACTACGTTCGAGAAGGCGATGGAGGAGCTGCTCGAAGATCTTCTAAAAAGAGCACTTGCTAACTGTTAAAAAAAATAATATATTAATCATGGATTAAGCAAGTTACCACAACTCTAATGATTTAATTTTTCAAATATTGATGGAGTAGCAAGTACAAACTAATTTATTGCTATCTATATTGCTAAATTCAAGTTTCGAAATATATCTCTTGTACTAACGTTATCCAATTTTATTATACATATATTTTTCTTAAATTTAATAAATGATAGGACATATTAGTAAATCGCCCTTTTTTTAAGGGTTTTTTTTTATAAAAAAGATCAAAGTTTTTTGAATTTAAGAAAATAAACTTTTTTGGTAAAATGATTAATCAATGATTAATCACGCAATATATTCGTCTATATTTTTATCAATCAATTATTGATTGACTATGATCAATCACTAATTTACCTGATCGGTCAATCAATGTCATTTTAATTATGATTAATAGTCATTTTACTAAATAAAAAAAGGGCCATTTTTTAAATTTTTTTTCATAAATGATGGTGATATAGAACAGTAAGTGCATCAATGATTCATCAGACATATGCTATTTCTCGTAAAAAATAAAGGGGACAAGAAAAAGAACAAGTTTATACCTTGACGCCAAAGATCTTGTAAACCAATCCGACAGTTCCAAAAGTGCAAATAGCTTCAAGAGAATGTTTCTTCCGATCAAGAATAGCTTTGGCTTCTAGAACGTCGTCTAATGGGTTATCCTTTGATTTAATATGCATGGGAAGGTTAACATAACCTATCCAATTTCCCACTTTGTTACTTATCTGAAACCCTACTAATTGTCTCACATTAACAATCACAACCGATCTTAGCCGAATCAATTTTTTCGGAAGCTTGTCTTTTATCCCATCATCATCATCCTTGTTTTCGAGATCTGTGCCAAGTATTGCATGCAGTTATAAATATACATATATATATATATCTAGGGATATATAAAAAATGAAATATATATATATATGAGAAAGACAATCTAATGAAGATGGAAGCTTACCAAATGTTCTATTGTAATACATGGACAAACCGGCCTGTGTGGCCCCCACAACAACAACGTTTATGGTCTGCAATAGCACGTAAAATATTGATGATTTATAATTACAAATCGTTAAAGGAAAATGCATTGCATAATGTAATTTTACCCAAAAAAAGACGAGGATTCTACAGTGGGAGCACAATATATGAAAAAAAATTTCATTGACAAGATTATGTTTTGAACCTCCAGATTCATCTAAGAATTTCTTAGTTCAATTTTTTTTTTTTTAATAACATTTTAACTAGATCTAATATTCATAAACATTCATTATCGGAAAAAGGAGACCTAATAAAGTTCCCTGTCGAAGATTATAGAAGTTGTGTACCGTGTTCAATGTGTTCTTCACAAACTTCAGGTCATCCAGACTAACGTTCTTAAAAACTATTCGTCGACTAGTTCTTTGAGTAGTAGGACCTTTAATAGGCAGCCCCTTATCTTGGTACATGCACATGGTCGCCGTGGTTGCCAAAAGATCAATGATTGTATTCAAGAACAACCTTAAAAACCACCAGATCCCGATCAAGAACAGCAACAACTTTGTAACAAAACCACTCCTCTTGATATCGCGATGACTATTTTCGTTGTTACTCTTGTTAGTTTGAAGAGTAGCCAAAGCCTTGGGATCGGAGGATTTACGGGTGGTATTGAGCAGAACAGACATGAGAGATATGCCGTCACCAAGCGAGTGGTGAGCCCTTAAAATTACAGTGCTCTCGGCTTCAGAGGTTTTAACCTTGAGAATGTGGAGATCCCAAAGTGGCCGAGATAGGTCGTCGTTGAGGTAGGTTTTTGTGAGATTATGGATATAGTCTTCAACAAATTTGTCCGCCAATGAGTGTGTGGCATTCGCTAATTGGTCCACCTCCGGAACTATAATGTGCTTGTCCAAATCCACTTTTGTTCTAACCCATTTCATCTTTCCACCATTTTCCTTATCCCTGACCTGTGTTTGTAAAGGAAATTGAGGAACTAATATTGTTACCATGTACCTCAACTACTAACCAAATATTTTCAAATATGAATGATGAGTGAAAATAGTTAATATTAGAAACAACTAGAACATCCCATCTAGATTGTCACTCACCAATCGTCACATCCCCTGTCCCCCCTTCAACTTAATTTTATTAAATAAAAGAAACAAATTACAAAAAGTAAAATGGAATTCCATCTGGAAGGCAATATAATTAACAACAAAAAAACCAACTCAAAGAGAGGGGAAAAAAATGTCTCCTTGCAAAAGAAAATAACTAATGGCCTGTTTGGATCAAAGCTTTAAATAGTAAATCTCTGAATAGAAAAAATTCATTTTGAGTAGAACATTCCAATTATCCACCAACTGTCATATCCCTTATCAAAGTAAATTAAATAGAAATCCATCCAAAAGGCAATACAATTGACAATGGAAAATCTGACTCAAAAGAGAGAGAAATAAAAATAAGGGTCTGTCTTTTAATTTAACGGAAAATTCAAATTATTATGATTAAAAGAAAAAGGAACTGTATAGAAAAGAAAATTTTCGAATAGTGGATTCAAACTATAGATCCAAATTGTGGTTAATTGTAATTTCTGAAGAGATTAAAATAGAGCTATACTGCAATAGGTCAAGCACTAGACACCAACAAAACCTAAAAACAATATCATGTAATAATAACAATAACATTAATGGAAGTTTTCTTTCTCGAGATAATTAATTTACAAGTTGTTGCATTGCTTACCAAAACACTAGAAAAGCGATAGTTCTTCAGGAAACTGTGGTGTAAGTTGGCCTTAACAACTTCCGCGTTTAGTCTGCTCTTGAACCCTATGACTGATATGACATGCAGGTTCATCTGCGGTTCATGGAACAAACGACCCGTTGGACTTAGCGGCCTTTCTTCTTCTTCTTCTTCTTCTTCTTCTTCTTCTTCTTCTTCATCGCTCTGATCTTCATGTTCATCATCTGTTGACAACTCTTTTGGAATTTTTGTCTGAATAGGTTTGAGGGCTTGTTTTCTCAATTCGATATCTTCATCAGTCTCCATGTAGCTCTGTAATTAGCTAGATGGCCAAACAAAAATCTCCCCTATATGTCTTTGTTTTAGGATCTTCTTGTAAACTGTTTCGCTTGCTTAGATTTTATATGTTCATAGGTCACTCTGTCAGGGACACAAAGAAGTATTGCGTATTTTGATAAGGATATTGGAGTATTTTGAAAATGGATTATTTTCATAAATAACTCTTGAATTATAGACTTCTATTTAAATTGACCTCTATTTGTTTAAAATTAATCGTTGCAGTCCTCGATATATAAAAAATTGGATATCAACTATTTATAAAAATAATCTCTCTATTAACTTTTTATAAAATTTAAATTCATTAAAATCATAAACAGATATACATGGAATGAGTATTTTAAACGATTTTCAATATACTAGAGCGCATAAAGATTGATTCCAAACAAATAGGAATCAACTTGAATGGAAATCTATAGATCAGGAGCTTTTTATATGAATAATCTTTTAAAAAAACAAATCATATCATATTAAAAAAAAAAAGAGTTAAAACAAATTACTTTTACAATTTTTTTTTTTTTTTCAGACCACAAAACTCCCTGCTAGCTAGGTTTCGATATTTTCAATGTCATGGTTTTGAGACATGAATGGAACAACTAGAGGAGTACTAGTATCTTTGTCACATGCACTTTTTAGGTACACGCCTTTAATTTTTAAAGTGCACTATTTGTGGACCTGTGTGGCCACGCCTAATTGAAAATCTTTTTAAAAAACTGATGGTGTAAAAAGAAAAAAAAAAAAAGGTTTCTATAGAATGTTATACCGTACTACTTATGATTTAAAAACGTTGATACATTGTATAAGATAATATAGAAAAACTTTACGTGAAATACATATTCATTTTTGTACAAAATTCGCTTGCTACACTAATGCTTATTACCTAATTAACGGCCTCACACTTATCAAGATAAATAAAAATGTGTTTGACTTTTTTTTTTTTTGGATATTAGATTTAGGTGCATAAAAAATAAATGAGATGGCGTAGAGATTTATACATATGAAAACAAATACAAAAAGCAATCTCGATATGAATATGTTGGTTATGAAATTAAAAGGAATGTCATGAATGAATCTTACTCGAAGATTGGAATATTTCTGGAAGAAGGGGGAGAAAAAAAAAAGGGAATAATTTTAAAATTGACCGGCCTTGAAATTTAGAAGCTATCTCACTTTGTTTTCCATAACTTAAAATAAAACAAAACTCATATCTTGATTTAGCACTGATTGCTATTAAATCTAGTTTAACGGTTTTTCCGATAAAAAAAAATTCTATTTTAACCGTTTTAATCACCTTTGAGTCATGAGAGTTGTTGGTCATAGGCAATTTTTTGACGCTTCTTACTTGCGTACGTTTGGGTTACATGTCAAGCAACGTGATTAAATAGCAAAAAAAAAATTAATAATGAAGTATTAAAGAGGCAATTAATATAAGCTGAAGTGAGAGTTGTGTTTCATTTTGAGTTAAAAAAGACATAATGATCAGACAACATGCAATACTCGGGCCCAAATTTAAATTTAAGCTCAAAAGAAATTTCGATAGGTTTCAAGTTTATTTCTTTGAAAGGATTTATTAAAAAAAAAAAAAAAGAAATCTTTCTCGTCAATATGGGAAATATTTATAGTTAGACACTATATTTTACACTCTGCAAGAAGAAAAGAAAATAGGAGGAAAAGAAAAGCTATGATGAAAAGAAAATCATAAGGAAAGAAAAGATTTTGATTTTCACTTTAATTGTGGTATGAGATGGTGGAAAGAAAATGATTTTATCTTCCCTTGTTTAGTATTGCTATTGGAACCAAAAGAATGGAAAACTTACTTTACAAAATCACTATTTTACCCTAATATGATCAATTATTCTCTGTTGGAATTTTGATGAACAAGGATAATTGCATAATATTACTTATTAAATTGGGGTTAATCTTTTCCCTCACAAAATCCTTTCACATTTGGAAAGATTAATTTTGGTGGGACCCACCTTATAATTGTTTCACCCTCTTTTCCTTTCCGTCCAAAATTTCATCCCATCAAACACCTCAAATTATAAATTTCCATCCTAAAACCCCTCCTATGATTTCTTCCCTTCCGCTTTCACTCATGTCAAACATAACATTAAGATTTGAGAAGATGACTAAACAAGTTTACGCAGCACTCATTTTCAAGTTATAGCAACAAAAAAAAAAATCATTTTTAAATGTCAACTTTTTGTTAACCAATATCATGGCAGGCATATGATAATCTAGCAGGTCCCTCTTTGTAAATAATTTAGTATTTATTAAAGGTAAAGTTTTTATATAAAAATTATGATTAAGGCATTATGTAGAAATGATTAAAAGGACACAAATCAAAGACTTGAATCATTTCCCTGCTTTACATTGTCATCAAGAGACTGGCCAAATTAGTGATGCTTTATAAGTTATTAGCACGGTTACCCATTAAGCTTTACGGCTTTTAGCAACTTGTCATCCAAATTTTTAATACTAATAATTTATCTCTTGAGTTTTTCAAATTGTTACAGTATGCCTTAGCCCTTATTCTATTTAAACTCCATTAAATTCGTAATAGAAAGTTTACGTTTGCCGCTTATGTGAGGATAATAAATATCATATTCGACCAAAAATTTTCAATTTCTACTCAAAACCTAACCTGAATTTTTAAAACTCAAATCGTCAATTTAACATAAACCTAACAAAACAAGACATATTATAAATATTTAAAAATTTTGGAAAATAAATTATCAAAATAAAAAATAAAAAAGAAACTAGTTGTTTAATAACATAAAATTTGGGGTGTCTCAATGCTAAAAGCCTATGCTTTATTTACATGCCCTACACTTTTATACTGATCTTTGACCCAATTGTGCGCGCGCGCCTTTTCTTTTTTTTTTTCTTTTTTTTTTTCCTCCCTTCTGTTATAAAAAATAATAATTTAAAAGTCTGACCCACTGCCATGGCGGACGTCAGAAGCAACCCAGACATTGGAGCATGTACTTCTCTTAATTTTCACAATTTTTTTTTTCTTTTTTTCTTTTCACCTTTCCACCTCATTCTCAACTCTCTTGCTAACAATTATATTCTCTCTTTCTATCTCAGGGTTTCCTTAAACATTTGATTTAATTTGTCAAATATTGTCTTTATCAGTAGATAGACATTGCAAAATGTGCTAGCAGAGTCGCATTAGAGAATTGATATGATACGTAGGAAAATTCTTCTATACATCTACTAATTCAAAGTTTCACTCGTCACACATTCATCAAATTCCATTGCTTTTTTTTTAATCTCATATGATGATCTAATGATATTGGATGTAGCATTGAAATTGTAAATGTGCCGGTTTTGCGATTGGAAAATTGAAAAAGAGAATTTAAGATAAGATATTTTTTGTCAATACAAATTATCACCATCACTCAAAAAGATCTTAAAGATAAATTTAAGTTTACCATACTAAGAATATAATAGTCATCAACTTAATGATACAGAAACTTGAGAATTCGAATAAACTAGAAATGTTTTAAGAAGTAAGAAATAGACTAAGAGAGTAAGGGTAGGACTTTTTTTATAAATATAAATAATCACTACCACTCAAAAGATCTTAAAGATAGTTTAGATATCACCATATTAAAGATATAGTATCACCACCTTCATGATACAAAAACTCAAAATTTGAACAAACTTGAATTGTTTCAAGAAGTATGAAATAGACTAAGAGGTAAAGCTCTGTTTTTTCAATCAAAAGTTGTATCCTTTCCTATTGAAAGTTTAATCTTGGTCCGATCTTGAACGAAAGTTATGGAGAAAATGAAGACGTTCTTGATTTATTTTCGACAATACCTTTATATGATGATCAAATTATGAAGCACAGGTCATACGAAAAGATTGTTGAAGAACATTTGACTAAAGATGTTCCATTATTGGTGATTCAATATTCATTTAAATATCCGTAACAAATTATGGTTACTTAAAGGAGGCACGTGTTGGTATATTTGTTTTACCTCATCATCCTGTTTCTAGTAAAGAGTACAAAAAAATGTGTTCTCAAGATTGTTTTTTACAAGATGGGAAAAAGATTAATCTAAATGCTTATAAGGTAAAGCCACTCTGAATTCGAGGACAAATTCTTTTCAACTGAAGGAGAAATAATGCAAATAATCATGGTCTGGATATATACGTTTAGTTGAAATATCAAAAGATAAAATCACTCTTAAATTAATTGACAATATTTATTAATTTGAGAATTGGTGAAATCCTTAAGGTTTTATTTTCATAGAAGAGCACTCACAAGTCTGTCATTTATGTTTAAGAATTTAGAAGTTCAAAAATAAGCATTTATTTGAGAGTTTTTAGTAATTGTTAAGTATTTGTATATATTTTTAGGAGTTTTGGAAGTTAAAAAGGTTTTTTATGTTTTTAATATTAAGTCATGAATATGTGTAGATTTAGAGATCTATAAATAGTTTTGTAATCTTTTGATCACAATTGGAGTTGATTAATCAAAGTGAATTTGAATTGTTTTTAGTTTTATCCTAATATTCTCATCTCTTTGATAGATTCCAAAAATGACAAATTTACCACTTAATTCTATATCTTAAATTGGTGTTATCTATATCTTAAATAGTGAATTAATCTAAACTTATTTATTTATTTCCTTTTCATACCGGAACGGTATCATCTGACAGCCAAAACCGATGTCCTACCGGTGAGATTTTTTAATAATTCTCCTAACGTGGAATTGAACCGAGTAAGGAAGAGGAACATTTATGGGGAATTAATTAGCTTCTTTTTCTTATTTCATGGGGGATCATGTTCTAGAAGCCATGCTATTTAATTAGTAGCTCGTTAATAATGCCAAAACACAAACTTGTTATTTAGAAGTAATACAAAATACATGCGTGTGCAGCTAGCATAAACCCACCACAGTAATCCTTTACCACCATGCAACCAGACTTTGTGTGTCATGCAAAAAACAGTCGATTTCAATTTAGCAATGTTGAAACATTCCCAAAAGTTTTCACCTATTTTGGACATGCCAATATCATCGATATGCAATTAATAGTCGAGAATATAATTAAAGCTCATTAAATCAATATATCATATAAGCTAACTAGCCTTGGAAAGGAACGTGGGACATAAGCAAAGCCGATTGCCCTACGTCTTTTCTCGCATGTCATAAGAAATTGGAAAACTATGAATTAAAGAATGATACTATCATTTAATAATCAAATTTCAATGGGAAATTGATATAATCGTCCATTTACTTGGACCAAGCAACCGCATCGATCTCCGCCTGAGCATTTCTGTACAACTCCAGCCTCTTAGCAAGTGACGTACGACGCTGAATGACTGCTGGATCTTCATCCAACAATGAAGCCAACTGTTTTGACTGCAAACAAGAGTAAGACAGGTTATTAGCATAATCTAGCTCTTGTTTCCCTTCAATTTTCTCTCATTTTCTTGCAGGAGTTCAATGACACAGATAGAGTTCGGGAATTCCTTACCTCTCTTTTACCCAACTCGGCAAAAAAGTAATCGAGTAAACTACGTTTGGCCTCCCTTACTTGGCAATAGACGATTGACTTCGGTATGGCATTCCTCAAACTTGCACAAACCAAGTTGACATAGGATAATACAACACTTCCTGTATGGATCCATTATATAAAACTAAATTAGAAGAAACACCTTGTTTCAAAGTATACCCACGTGATTTAGTCAACAGCTCTTGGGCAAGTTTTTTTCTTCCAATAAACTAGACGAGATAGTCCATTGTTATGAAACATCATTGCTCTTGAACGAATTCTTATTTTCAAGTTTTTTTTATAAGTAATTCAAACTTAGAAGTTCGAATTCTATAGAGGGTAATAATTTTAGCAACTTACCAACACGTCGGAGATATGAATCATTGTATCTATCGAAAATTGAGTGCGTTGGATTTCCACCCTTTTCAATATCTTGAGGAAGCTTACGGAAGAATTCGACAGTTAGGTAGCCACATTCCATATCGACCAACTGAAGAGTTGCTTTCTTGCTTTCTTCTCTCATCCTATCCAATGATTCAATAGCTGCATTCCCAACTTCCACTCTCAAAGAGGGATACTGCCTTAGTTCCTAAACAAGCAACAGAAGAATAATTCAGTCAGTTAAAACAAGGAAAATAGGATAACCTGTGTTTAAAACGAACTGTCTCGTCATAAGAATGCTCGATGTTCAATAGAGGCAAGTAATGATTAATCATTTCTTTACATCTTTCGACCTCCATAGGCAAGTTATGATAGGTCATTAGTCCAACTAACGAAGTCAAGCTCACTCAAACAATTTGTAATTGCACTAATAAACATTAATGGCTAAGAAAATCCCAGAAATTTGATTTAGTGGTCATGTAGAAATTTGTAGCCAAGAAAGCATTTAGTTGTTTTGTGTGCTAGGGGACTTGCCATGGTCTCGCCGAGAGCCTTGTGAACCAGCCCCTTCAGTATGCCATGTACCTAAATCAGAACGAAAACATGATGTCAAGCAAACAAATTTTCGACTTTTATATGAAACACTTCTGCAGCAACACATGCCACATTGAAACCAGTGCTATTATGAACATTCACAGCACCAGCATTAGCAAGAACAAGAAGCAAACACGAGACAAAAGCCATTTGGGAAGTGATCACTGAAAACTTAAAAGAAAGCAGGGACATATTACTTTAAAAGGTATGTAGTAATTTAAAAATGGCTTCCACGGTTTTAATTGCCACAAGAAATCACATGTTTTAAGAAGTTCTTTCTAGAAGACACTACAAAATGCATTAAGGAGATTTCTTGAGAAGATACCGCATCAACAGCTGCCTCAGCAGGTCCTTTAATGCATACTACGGAAGATTCAATGAGACGGCGGTATCCTTGTTCAGGAGCAATGAGATGCGGCTGATATCCATCTGCTTCGGTAATTATCTTTCGTACATTATCCATTGAAAGATGCTTGTCTAGCTGCAACCTCTTCATAGCAGCTGGAAATTGATTATCAAACACATTGTAGATTTTCTCACCCCCAGGCCGCCTGGATATGTCAATCACAATAAATCAAAGGCTTGAACTCCAGACCATAATGATATTAAAATAAGTATAATAACGATAATACTTGTACTGCAAGAAAACATACACGCCATCAAGATGTTCTTTAAACGTCTGATCAAAATTACGACATATTTCCATAATCATGTATAGCTTACCCTGCAAATTAAAAATAAAAATTATCAATAATAAAATTACTAAAAATTTCATATTGATCAAAGAAAACATGCGCGCGTGCACACGCATGTACAAACATAATTGCACTTCCTACCCCAGCATCAGTAGCAATGGGCCTCCCAAGGCGGCTCAATTCTGACTCCAGCTCCGCAATGGTCTTGCTAATTAGAGACTGAAGGCTTGGGATTCTAGACTTGATCACAGTTTCTAAATGCTGAAAATTGCTCATAATGAAAATATCATGTTAGGAAGTATTTAGAAGAAAGATAAAAACTAATATTAATTCAAATAAAATATAGAAAAAAAGTAACAGTGAGATGCCTTTAATGTATATATAACTCCAAACAACAGATAAATGTGCATTACACCGATGACCACTAGGTCAAACAGCATGGAGTCGAGTGGGATGTGGCTTGGGGGTAGGTATCGGAGGTCATGAATTATATGTCCAAACAAATTAATATCTTTTTGAGGGTGTAAAAAAAGAATAGAAACAACTCTACATACCTTAGAAAGCATCTTTCCTAAATGCTCAGAACCCATCCGATAAGCAAGATGCTGGTACTCTGGGGAAGTAGCAAAATACTCACGCTCTCTACGTCGAGCAGCGATCATATCAACACTCTTGTTGATATCAGCTTGGGAGCGATTAACAACACCAATCCAAGGAAACTGAAGCTTATATGATTTTCCTTCCAAGATCTGAGATAGAGAGTTTAGTAATAACATTGACGATCAGAAGGCATTCATAAGAACAAAATTTTGACAGCAAAAGCAAAAGGAAATCACAAAGAATATATTTATTGCAGATAATTAACATAACACCAAATTAGAGATACAGTTGGAGAAAATGCAACATTGATCACTAAGGGTGCTTGGATGCAACTATACCTTACTTTTTATATTATTGTTAATATGAAATGAGAGGTGAGGATCACGTTAGGTCCTAAATATCTGTAATTCACAACAGAAAAGGTTGGCTTCATATATAACTTGATCCTATATCATGTGAAAGTATTTCCTTCCTGTTTAAACTAATATCTTGAAACTCCTTTTTAGCTAGGAATCTGGAATTGAACTTACATCAACTGCATTAGTACCCTTGTCCATAAGGTCAATCTTTGTCAAAACCCCAAACGTCCTCTCCCCTAAATAAATTATAACAAAAGAAGATAAAATCAATATTTGTGGAGGGGGAAAACATAAACGATGACTGAGATTCAACTAAATGCATCTTGATATCAATTGAACTCAAATAAGCTAATAACGCAAACGACTATGATGAATTGTTCACATCTTACCTCTGGGGTCCACTTCGCGAGAGATTTTAATTGCATCTGATGTGGCAAGATCCTGGTTGGCGGGGGAAATTGCCAGAATAATACAGTTGGGCTGCAATAACGTTAACCAATTTAGGAATTTGCATATTAGAGTCTCTTCAATCATTAGAGAAAAAAGCACATTACAACCTGCATCTTTAAATCACAACATAAACATATATCAAAAGTATGTTTCCTGATATCAGTGAAGTAAAAGGTTCTCCATGTTTCGCTTCATGAATTTGTTTGTTAATTTCCCTTTTACCAGTTCACACACACACACACAAATCCCACAGTCGCTTGAGGTTGAAAGTACCCAGGAAGTTCAATTATTCCCATTTCATTAGCAAAAGTTTACTTCAAAACACTTGATAACGTCTTGAAACTGAGGTAAAGATATACCTTCTCAATGAATGATCTAACCATATTCTCGATGTCCTGCACAATGCTATCTGGTTGACCCTCTAAAAGACAACAAAAATAGCATAATGTCAGTTTGCTAGTCTTAAATATAAGCAAGTTCTATTGCTAACAAGCTAGCATAAGTTTAGGCGCATTCCTCACCAACAGCTACTTTCGTAAGTCCAGGAAGATCAATCAATGTCAAGTTCACAACTGCCAATGTCAAACAAGCATAACAATACATAACAACGATTGGCACAAACATTAGTACGCTATCATTTACTAGAATGATGCAATTCCTAGAATACATTACAAGGATCACCAAATGATTGAAAAAGCACATATCAGGTACCATTTGGAGAATAGATACTAAGATGGATTGGAACACTAGATATTTGTTTGGTGCTCCGACCCGTCTCGCGATCAGTCTCATCAGATATCTCCTTCCTCACAGCAGCTACAAGATTTACAATACTAGCATATAAGACAAGACCAAAACAAATAAAAAACACGCACAGAAGCAAATTGACCTTTTTTTTTTTTTTTTTTCAAAAATAAGCTAACAGAAAATTAAAAAAACGAAACAAAACAAAAAAAAAATCTGGTTGAGGAGGAATTATACCAAAATCAGTGAACCTCTTCCTTGGGAGGTGCATAAACTCTGCATATTCTCTTCCTTCATCAATCCTGTGAAGCTGCAGGACAAGCGGACGCCGAGTGACAATCCCTGCATAATATTATGTGCAGAAATTGAATCTAGAAGTGTCTTAATAAACATTAACAAGAAATAATTGGAAGGAAAATCACCAGATCCACGGGGCAAAAAATCCTTTCCAACAATGCTCTCCAATACCGAAGACTTTCCAGAGCTCTGCGTGCCAGAAAATGATTGAGAAAATCAAGTTAAACAATTCCTCCGAAACACACGGTAATGGATAAAAAGAAAATCAAGAAAACGCATCAGAAACAATCGGCAAACCAAGATAAGACCAAAATTGAAATCGAATGAAAAAAAATGATATTCGAAGAGAAAATTGATGGAATCGAAATGAATGAGAGAGAGAGAGAGAGAGAGAGAGAAGACGGCGATGGAGATCGGACCTGGCCTCCGACGACGGCGATGGAAGGCAATTCGTCCCAGAGAGTAGGCAAGGCGCTTTCTTCTTCGTGATCGCCGAGGGCGGTGCACGCTCTCTGTATCTTGTTCACCAGCGTTATCAGGTTCTCCATGGCGGCTCGGGTCGGTGAGTTTGCTTGGAAGCCGGAGCGAGCTGGCTGAGTTGACGCGGTACGCGAAGCGGGGGTACAGTAGAGAGAGAGATTAGAGAGAGAAGGAAGGAAATGGAGCGAGGAGTGTCTAGAAGAGAGGAAAAAGAGGTTGGCGAAAGAACCGGGAAAACGGGATTGGCAGGCGAAAGACGGAAAGAGGAGAGTGGAATTTTCAAATGTTCGTTTGAAATTTTTGAATGTTCGATTTGGGCTGGTCCATCTGCTCACCTCACTTTGGGCTTCTTGTGGCCCAATGTGCAAAAGATGGAACTTGAAGTTTTTTAAATCGGAGATATTTGATTTTTTAAAAATTGATTAAAATTTTTGCTGATTTTTTAAAAGAAAATGTTAGAAATATCAATTCTTAAACTAATTTTTAAATACTAATTTATGTAACATATAAATTATATTATTTTATTAATAAGTGTTTATTATCAAATTAATTGATTGTATTTATTAATAAAAATATGACACATATATTAGTATTTAAAAAATTATGATTAGTGTCAATGATATTAAGTTTTTTAGAAAAAGATAAAAATGAGTGGAGTTTATTGAATTGCTTCCTTAAACACTTCAATAAATAGTATTCATACACACATATCGAAGGGGGAATCAAATTAGAGACGGATTTTCGAAAATATTTGATTGTAACCTAGTTGAATTTTAGAAATTTTTGTTTAGTTGAAAAAAAAAACTATTTGAGTGAAAAAATATAAAAAAAAACTTGAAATATATTTAGAAAAAATATCACCATGGATCTTATTTCGTTTATGTTAAAATTTTATGTAATTTTAAAAAAATTTTATTTCATTTTAACTTAAAATAATAAAGTTAAGAACTTCTAAAATTTGAATTTATTAATGGTTAATAGTATAACTTAATAGTAATTCTACATCTTACTCTCTTAAAAGGTGTAGATTTTGAATACTTCACTCCACAAATTAAAAAAAAAATTTAAGTTTATTATAGATTGCTGAAAAAGTTTCATTAGAAACCAAGAACACCCTCAAACGGATTTTGGGAAACTAGATGGCAAAACACCGTATCCAAATATCTCTAAAAACCCTCTAAATGAAAATTTATTATGTAAATAATAAATTATTAAGTAAATAACATATTTATAAGAATATGATTTTATCGTTAACTTATAACTTTTTAACAACTTACCATTTCAAGTTTTAATTTTAGTATTTTATCTCTTAAACTTGTTAAATTATAACAATATATCTCTTTTTCTTTGACAAAATACCTATGACGCCACTTCTTCACTTCTAATCATACAAACATTGTGGTATTTGATATGGTTTTTAAATGTTTCTAAAAATGTTTCCGCACGTGTGAAAACGATAACGTTTTTCTAAAGTGTGTTTATTAACAAATTGCTCTGAAACGGAAAATAAAATTAAAAAAATGGTGAAAATGGTTTTTAACTTTTATTGAGAAGATGGAAAATTGTTGAAAGTTGTTTTCACATAAAATTTGGTTCTCCACAAACTGCAATGTGATGTGTGACTGAAGACTCACCAAAAAGGAAAAATGAAACGTAAAAATGAATTTGATACAATTTGGGTTCGTGAGATTTGGACCAACAGCCAAGCTACAATTGCACATCGCCAAAAACTATAGAAAATTCCAAAATAAGAGATAAAGGGATAAATCCTCTATAGCCTCCAGCATATTCGTTGATCATATGAACCAGGGAGGCCGCTAATGGCATTTTCGTAAATTCAACAATCAGGCCGTATTTCCACACGCCACTGGATGGATGAAGAAAGTTTTGGCGAAGTAGTTTTCTCGTTCTCTCTCTCTCTCTCTCTCCCCTCTGTACAGTTTCTCTCTCTCCTCCTCTTTGAGATGCTGACGGGAACAACCACTCTGCAAGCGTAGACCCCCCCCATCTTTATGGACTCTGTTCTCACAAAACCCATTTCCACTTCTTTGCGAAGCCATATTTCCATCTTCAAATTCCCACAAACGTTCACAACCAAAAGAGCTTCTCCCATCAGAATCTCCCCCACAACGCCTCCAAGTCCCGACGACCCAACACCCCCGCTGAAGTCAATCCTCAAAATCTCCAAACAAAAATGGGTTTCGAAGGCCTCCTCCTCGGAGGGCACCGTCGGCGTCAGATGCCTGCGGAGTAGCGGGCTGGGGGTGGCGCTGCTGAGCGTTACGGCGACGGCGAGGGTGAAGATTAGCCCCATCGTGGCGCAGCTGGCGGCGAACCCGACATTCGTGGCGGGGCTGGTGGCGTGGGTGGTGGCGCAGTCGGTGAAGGTGGTGCTCAACTTCTTCGTGGAGAGGAAGTGGGACTTGAGGATTCTGTTCGCGTCCGGTGGAATGCCCTCGTCGCACTCCGCTCTCTGCACGGCCCTGTCGACGTCGGTCGCGCTCTGCCACGGCGTCGCCGATTCGTTGTTCCCGGTTTGCTTGGGTTTTACTCTTATTGTTATGTACGATGCTATTGGGGTTCGTCGACATGCTGGAATGCAAGCTGAGGTACGAAATTTTTACTCAGTAACTTATTTTTATCACTAATTAAAGTTGATTACAATTTAACATTTTCAGTAGTGCATGTTGTTTACATTTGAAAGTTCTAAAGAATATCAATGTTACTGATAATTTTATATGCAGTTATATGTAAATGATACATGATTCTAAATAGAAAATTATAATTGTCAGACATGTCCGGCTAATGGATAACTGAAAAATCCTATATATGCATATATGTGTATATATAAGTATATAATGTTCATACTTTGTTATTGGCTGCTGCGTTAGTTCTTATGGTTTTTTGTTGATGAGGATGGGTTGGATTCGAGCTACTATGGTGATGTAGCGGAAGTGTATGTTAGAATAATCAAAACAATGAAAGTGAAGATGGTAGATTAGTTAACCTGTTAATTCACACAAAATATCGGGAAACTCTTTAAAATCTGTTGATTCATACAAAGTACGGAATGCCAGAAATTGGCATCAAAATTCGTTGATTCACTGTGAATACCAAAAATTGGAAAGAAAGAGTAAAAACTTGAAATTTCAGACAACTACTGCTATATCTATTTTTACATATGAGTGGACTAACACATTTAAAGGCTAAATTGTCTCAAACAGAAATGGGAAACTAGAAATAAAATTATGAAAATAAATTATTCTGAAAATTATAAAAAAAAAGGCCAAGAAACGAACTTATTTTTTTACCTAAGAGTTAAGCTAAAATTAAACCTAAACTTTCCAAATTGTAAAATTGCTAGTTGATTTTTTTTTTTTTTAATTAGTCTTCAACTCAAAAATATGCCTCCCAATTTCGACACGATTTATTTCCCAATATGGCTTCATCATATGGAGACTGGATCATAAGTTTTGGAGATTCAAGTTTAAGCCTAGAAGTTGGTTATGGGATTGTATTGATGTTGGTGTTAAAGGGATGGAAGTTGAATTGCTTTTGAGTTTAATGAGATTTGATAAAATTATGTTGCTAGAGCAAAAATCTTCAGAGTTCTCATATGGTGATATGAGGAGTTCCAAAGTGTATTACTTCCAGATTTGGAGTCATATCTTTTCTTACATATAAATATGGCAAAACTCATGTTTCTTTATTTGAGCTGTATGATCATTTCAATATATCTAAAGTTAAATTTGCATGTTTCATATTATTGAACAAGCGTTTGGATTATGTTGAAACTATGAAGGTACCTTCGTACTTGTTTTATCCTTTCCTTTAGAAAGGTTAAAGAGTAATCCAGTTTGCCCGTTACCAGTTATGTATTGTCAGGAGATGTGCCTTAGGTGCTTAAATGATGTGATATTTTTGGTTCAATGGTTTGTTGTAGGCAAAATCAGAAGGAAAATTATCTACCAAAAAAAAAATCAGAACAAGAATAAATTGTATTATTTGTGCAAAATCAGAGACTAATCAATAATCAGAACATGTTGATGTTTGAAACCACTGATAGTAATTTCATAGAAATCCAATCGTTTTTCGAACGTTATATGATGTGCTTTATAACTTGGGTACTTGTCAATTGTCATAATCCTTAACCCCCCTTCTCTTTGTTACAAGATCTTGCTACGATGATTTCTATCAATTACCGATTGTGTTACGTGAATTCATGGTTACAGGTTCTAAACATGATCGTTGAGGACTTGTTCCAAGGGCATCCCATCAGCCAAAGGAAGCTGAAAGAACTCCTCGGCCACACCCCATCCCAGGTCCTCGCCGGAGCTATCCTTGGGATAGTGGTTGCATGTGTCTGTTGTCAGGGTTGCATGGTTGCAACCTAAACTGCGTTTTGCAGGCAATTTTGGTCAAATTCGTCGACGATCACTTACGCCAGTTGCTATAGTTACACGTACATAGCTTGTGGTGTTATTATGTTCCATTCTTTCTTCAATTGTACAAGAGAAGTTGAACTGTTGAGGCCGTAATGACAAAATCCCAACATGAAGATATAGGATGTACTCATCTGTTGTATATGCAAAACTTCCATTCTGTTCTATCCCTTCTTCGCATAATTGGATTTTGGAATCATCTTTGGTTGAATCTAGTGGTTGTAGCTGAACAAATTTGGCAAAGTCCATCGTGGCCTGAGCGAAAATAGTTTATTTGCTAAAATGAGGATACGTGTTTTAGCTTCTATGTACTCTCTCTTATTTGGAAAATTGTACAACTTTCTCGAGAAAGTTGCCTCCGAATGGTGGGTGACCTAAAACACATGTCATCAATTTTTTACTGTTACTGTGTTCATCCGTCTGAAGAAAGCGTGGATCTGGATTTGGACAAAGGAGTTTAATTAGAGTAGAGATTTCCTTGGGGGAGTCGGATCAGAATCGATAGCGGTCGAAATGTACGACAATTGGCGATGATATGTGACGTTAGTTGATCTGGTTTAATGAGTGTGTAGTTTGACCTATTAGAAATTTTCAAGATCATGATTCATCGGAGTTCGATTGGTTTACAGGATAAATTCGGAATAGAATGAGATTTTTAAGTTTAAGTTGGTTAATTTAGTTGTAATTTTTATTGATTTTTGAAAAAAACTAAATTAAATTTAAAAATTTGAGTTTAGATTTGTAAATCAAATGATGCTTAGTCCAAGATTATTTGTCCAATCATAATAATTAGATTTATAATTTTTGAGAGTAAATGAAAAATACAAAAAATTTAGGGATTTGTTGATAAAATTTTCAAGACCATTCCTATGTAAAGGTGGAATTCAGGTTGAAGGCCCTAATCCCTCTAAACTTTAACGTTATGTTTTCCTGATATCTTCATCCCATCAAAGAAGATAAATAAATAATAGATAAATAGTTATTTCATCAAGAAGTGTGACCATTCACATTTAAAAAATATATATTTATATGGATTTAATTTAAAATTTAAATGGACCATAAAAATATTAAAATATTTATTTATTTTATTTTAAAAAAAGTTTTCCCATAAAAATAAAAAAGAGAGAAAGAAAGAAAGAAAACGTCCCACATGACCAGCAGTCTGAAATTCTTGCCTTACCTTACCTCCTTTCTCTTTCACAAATTCACAATCCCTCGACAATCCCCTCGTTCTTAAGCCCAAAACTTTGGCTAAGTGGATGTTTAGACAAAAACATTATATTTAAATATAATATATATTCAAATAAAAAATATTAAAATTATATTTAAATATTAATTATATAATGTGATTAGTAAAAATAAATATAAATGTACCGAAAAAAGTCTCATCCGAAATTCCCAGACAACATATTTATGGTTATTTAAAAAGGTAAAAATAAAAAAGAAAGTGACCTCCGCCTGGGTTGCTGTGAACTACATCGATGGGAGATGGGAACCAGTATCTCGAAGAAAAACCAAAACGAACACATACACAAAACCAACCAAACATCTCCTTCCATATCGGCTGAAGCTTATGCTGTTCTTGCTTCTAAGACACCGTGTTAGTTTCACACGACAATAAAGAATTTTGGTTCATTTTCTGTACTTTTTTTTTTTTGGAAACTCAGACGAATAGTTTTTTTTTTTGGGCAGTTTCTGTAAGCGAAATCGAGTCATTGTATGAACTGTTTACGAAACTAAGTAGTTCCATAGTCAACGATGGGCTCATACACAAGGTGTGCTGCTTTCTCCTTCATTTAACTTTCACAAACATGTCCCAAGTTGTGTGAGTTTTGTGTTTAGTTTTTACATCATGGGTTCCTCTTTATTTTATGCTATACAGACATTCAAAGAAGCGGATACAAAAGGAGATGGTAAGATAGATGAAGATGAATGGACAGAATACGCAGCAAAAAATCCTTCTTTATTGAAAATCATGACTCTTCCATACTTGATGTATGTCCTCGAACTCCTAACTCTACTTACACAAAGCTAAGTATATGAATATCCAAATGTTTTGCACTGTTTTTGGTAGTTGATCGCATTGTTCATCTGTTTCTTCAGGGACATCTCTCTTTCATTTCCTAGCTGTGTGTTGAAATCTACGGCGGAAGAATCACAACTTTAGCCTGATTAAATGCCATTCGTTAATGGGTTGAGACGACAAAGAAAAATTGTTGTGCATAAGTTCATATTTTCCTTTGGCTTGAGAGACAAGTAAATGTGTATTATTGATACGTGTATGGAGAAATTCGTAAATGCAAGTAGCGAAATTTTGTTTTTTAGTAACTCTTTTCCTCATGGTTAATAGGACGAAAGCTCTAATAATCAAAATTATTTAACACATGAAAAAAAAAAAAATGTTGCACACAATTTTTGGGTGGCAACTCAGAGAAAGTGATTAGTAGGGATTGCTTCAGAACGAACCGGGGTTGGAGAATGCTTTTTCTTGTATCCATACTACTGTCTTGAAGAGAAACAAGGCTAAGGTCGATGAATCAATGTTGGAGGGTCCTCCTCCTTACTCGTCAAATCATGCTATTAGCGTTCAAAAAAAGTTTCAGCTATTTAGAAACAAAAAAATAATAATAATGTGAAATCGTTATAAATTCAATGGAAATAAAAAAGTTCACATAGCAATTGAATTTCAATAACTAAATTGAAATATATGGTGGCGTTTGGTATTGGTTTTGAAATGTTTTCTGTTTTCAAAAAAATTGAAAATGAAAATGTTTTGAAAACTGTATTGAGATCATTTCTGAAATTGTGTTTAGTTATATTTTTTAAGTGTATATTCTGAAAAACATAAAAATGAAATTTTGTTTGATTATATATTATGAAAATTCATTTTATAAGTGAGTATGTTATAAAAACATATTTATTTTTAATTTTAAAAAAATAATAAAAAATAAATTATTAGTCATAATAAAAAAAAACTTTGGTATTAGGTTTTGCAATGAGCGATAGGAGTGGAAAAGATTGGTGGTCTGAGCTCTAGGTGGCGGTAATGACTAAATTTAAGTTATGAATCGATAGTTATCGTCGCGAGAGAGCCGTCGTCATCGTCACTAGCTCATGGTCATCAGCCTTCGTCGAAGATGGATGCTATCGTTGGACATGATTATCACTAACGCTGCATAATTAGAAAGAGAAAGAGAGAGATAGGAGATAGAGGGAGAAAATAATAACAAAAAATGAAAACAACTTTTTTTTTCGTTTTCAAAAAAACCCAATAAAACAACGGGGGCGTTTGTTTTTGTTTTCGAAAATGATTTTTCATTTTCAAAAACACAGAAAATGAAAACAGTCCCAAAATAGCGTTTGTTTATTCAACGTTTTTAAAATCATTTCAAAAATATCATTTTCAAATATGTTATTTTTTTGGGTTTTTGGAAAACAAAAAAAAAAGTTGTTTTCACTTTTTGTTTTCGTTTTCTCCCTCCATCTATTCTCTCTCTCTTTCTCTTTTTGACTGTGCAGCGTCAATGATGATCATATCCAACGATAGCATCCATCTCCGACGAAATCTGATGACCATAGGCTAGTGACGATGACGACAGCCCCCTTGCGACGATAATTATCAACTCATGACCTAAATTTAGTCATCACCGCCACCTAGAGCTTAGACCACCAATCTCTTCCACCCCTATCACTCATTGCAAAACCTACCATCAAAGTTTTTTTTTTTTAATTATGATTAATAATTTATTTTTTTTTTAAATTAAAAATAAATAGTTTTTATAAGATACTCACTTATAAAATGAGTTTCCAAAATATATAACCAAACAATATTTCATTTTTATGTTTTTCAGAATATACACTCAGAAAACATAACCAAACACAATTTCAGAAATTATCTTAACACAGTTTTCAAAATATTCTCATTTTCAATATTTTTGAAAACAGAAAACATTTCAAAACCAATACCAAACGCTACCGTAACATAGTTGAAAATAATGTTTTCGAAATAGTTTTGAAAATATTGAATAAACAAACACTATTTTATAATTGTTTTTATTTTTGTGTTTTTGACAATGAAAAATCATTTTCGAAAATAAAAACAAACACCCCTCTGTTTCAAGTATTCTGTGTCTATATTTTTAAAATTTTAATTAACAAGTATAACTAAGTTGAGACCCATGGGCCCTCCCCATTTTTGGTCCCTTATTTTCCGCCTAATGGGGTTCAAATTACTTGTAGATAGTGCTCGCGCGCACACAAAATTTGGTATAAAATCCTCCATTGGGATTAGTAGGAGCCCATTATGTTTATTTAATCTCAACTAGATCATAATTCTTGGTATGTAACAACATGGTGGGGCCAAAAGTTGGTCATATTGTAGAAATAGTTTATCGTGCGTGCTAGAATGCAAGGAAATTCACTAAATCTATGAATCCGCTTAGTCTGTGTAATCAGATTGAATTGGGTTGTGAGACTATTATTTAAATATTGAGATTTTGTCAATCAATTTAATTCATAAATTCGAGCTTTATATGTACATATATTTTTGTATTATGTTTCTATTTATTTCCTAAAGTAGTTGATACAAATTGAAGTTTGAATATGTTTATTAATCATTATTGTTATATAATTAAACTATTTTATGTTTTAATATGTTAAAATCATGTAATCCAATATTTACAAACCTAATTAAGACCCTGACGGATTAGGATTTTCCTAATCTAAAAGTAACGGTTCATGATTAACGTCTAATCCGCCTAATATGATATGTGAGCACCCTAGTTGAATCATAAATTTTGATTTGGATCATTAAATTTTGAGGTGTTTTTGTGATATGAAACTATATCAGAAGACACTATACCTAAAAAAATGTTACACAGGATGGTCAAATTTTACCAACCATGCCGTACCATAGGCAGCTGTAAAACAACGCACCCTGATCCATTAAGGAATTTAGAGCCCACTAATGTATGTCCCATAGCTTTTCTTCTATAAAATTTCTATGTAAAGATTTGAATAAAAAAGAAAAAAGGGTACCGACTGGACTCCGGCAGTATATGATCAATCATGGTATACAGATATTTATATGAAAAATATTAAGAATGCTTAGTCTAATTCTAATTTTTTTAATACTAATTTATATGCTATATATATTATATTTTTTATTAATAAGTATTTGAAATATTATCATATTATTTAATTTAATTATATATATTGATAAAAATATGACAAATAAATATCATACTTAAAAAGTTGATATTCATAGCATCACTTATATTTATACATATTGGCACCTAGAAAAATATTAAGAGGACTTCGAGGGAAAAAAAGGGAAGGTATGGTAAGGAGAGATAAACCTTTAATCCCGCTTCTTTAATCATCAATCTAACTGCATTCGAAGCATTACTAACCTAATGCAGTCACAATCAAAGTTGCATCAAGGGCTTTATAAGAGTTTCATGGGGATTGAATCAGCACGGACGAACTAAGAAGCTAAAAAAAGTGCCATCTTCCTTTGCCACTCCTATGGGTATTATCTATCATTTTTTATATACAATTATAAGGTCCCGTTTGGGGCAAGTTTTGGAGATATCCAAAATTACTTTTTTTTTTTTCAAAACTTTTCCACTTTTTACTATTTATATCTCCAAAATGTTACAGTAAACTCCAAATTTTAAAAGTCCATAACTTTGTATATATAAGTCCAAATGAGATAATTTTTTTTAAATTGCATAGAATTTTGAGAGGAACAAAACAATATATATATTAATATTTTTTTCTAAAAAAATTTTTAAAATTTTTTATTTTTTCACCCCAAACAAATTTTTCTCTCAAACACATTTTTCAAAACAATTTTTTTCCAATCTAAACATAATATGTCCAAACATCTCCCTCTAACTACCCGTAAATCTAGAACTAGAATACTTCTCTTCCGTTTCGTAAAATCAAACCCAAGTTAAAAAAATTAAATAAAATAAAATAAACAATAATCTAGAAGTAGATTACTCGCTTGTTCACGTCAAATAGAATAATCAATCGACATGTGTGATGTATGAACCATTGCGTTTACCCAGAAAAAGTCAAACTGCTGTTTGTAAACATATTGTATATA
The DNA here is from genome assembly GCA_035233585.1 of Antiaris toxicaria. Classification (NCBI taxonomy): domain Eukaryota; kingdom Viridiplantae; phylum Streptophyta; class Magnoliopsida; order Rosales; family Moraceae; genus Antiaris; species Antiaris toxicaria. Next base: position 14,366,166 of record CP141161.1, read on the forward strand.
TTCACCATATTTCTAAATTTGTAATTTTTAAATAATTCTAAAATATCTTTTATATGTATTTTTTTTACTTAAAAAATAGAAAAATATCATGAATGCCTCAATTAAAATATTGATATTGAAAAAAAAATTAGTGTAAATTGGATAAAATATGAGAAATTTCATAAATTTCAGTGGAAATTTCAATTGGAAAATTTCTTTTTTTTTTTTATTTGTATCGTTTTTAGAATGTTTTAATTTATTTCCTAAACAAAAGAAATTAAAAAACAATTGTACTAAATATCAAGCTACATTGATAAAATTTTGAAAATTTCAATAGAAATATTGATCAAAATTTTGGATTTCTTCTTCCATTTATCTCTTTGGACATACTAAATTTTCTCATAAAATACAATGAAAAAAAATCAAATATATTCACAATTATAATAAATACTATTCAAATAATATATCATTATTGCTTAAATCAAATGACATCCTAATCACACTTGAACTTTCTAAGACTTCCTTTTAATATTTAGATATACAAAATATAATAAGTTTCACGTATAAAACTTGTATATTTATATATTTATTGTCAATATTTTTGTTATTCTAAAATATTAGAAATATCTTTAGAAGAAAATTCAATATTTTCTTTTTTTTTTTTCAAAGTATCAATAATATTTTGAAATTTTTATAAAATTAGAGTATCAATATTTCCATCCAATTTTCATCCTCATCTAAACGTGGCAAGTTGTAGTAGGACTGGGCATCCACCGTGAGTGTATGAACATCTTTGAACTATTCACATTTGATAATTTATAACCTGTTTGAAACAAAGGTGCAAACTTTTTTTTCCCCCCTAAAAAGTTAATAAAAACTAATATAATTAGCTTTTAAAAGACAACTAACTCTAATCTTAAAATTCCATTCCAAATGTAAGCTTAGTTTTTAAACTTTTTTTCTCAATATTTAATCTCTAAACTTATAAATCTTAACACATTTAATGCTTTTTGCTCATGTTCGTTAAAATTTAGATGGTTTTTTACACGTCACTTACATGTTTAAATCCAAGAATTGCATTGCTAGTTATTTATGGACCGTTTAGTATATCGGTTTAGATTGAAATTTTTAGATTAAAATTAATTAACTTTTAAAATTACAATTTTTGTTTAAATTAAGCATAATTCAATGATAAGTCAAACTTAAATATAAGTTTTATAAGGAGTTTGTATTGAAATTAAGCTTGTAATTGGTTCTAAGGTCGAAATCTAAAAATTTCATTTCAGTTTTTGTTAAAATTAAAGGCACGTTTGGCTCTTAGTTCTAGCTCTATTTTAACTTGGGTTGAACTAAAATGAGCATTTAGAACTATTTTTATTTTAACTTAAACCAAACTTTTTTTAAACTTATTTCACTATTTCAACATAATTTTCAATATAAGTTTATCTCTACTTTCACTATTTTAACATGATTTCTAATATAATTTTAAACTAAACTTTTAAGCTAAACCAAAACACTAGATATCCAACTTTAACTTGTATTTATCTTAACTCAAACTAAACTTAAGCCAAAACAAAGTACCAAACGAGCTATAAATAAAGATGACTAATAATGCCACTCTTAAACTATCACATTGAAGTCCCATCCTTGTTTAAGTCTCCTTAGCCTTATTCTATAAAGTTAGAGTCCCATTCGAGGTATAGATCTATGATTTCTTAATCTAATTGAAAAAGAAAATTGAACTTTTTTATAGTTCTTACTAGCATAAATAATTGGGCAATTCTACAGTGAAACCTCCTTGTTTAATCCCATTAATGGGGTATAAAATTTTTATCCTTAGATTCAATTTGAACATTTTTGATGTTTTGTACATACAAAACTTATTATGCATCCAACTACATGGAATTATTGCAAAACACTTGAGAACAAAAAAGGAAACAAAAAAACTAAGTTACTTTCAGTCATCTTCCAGTTCACCATTCAGCGAAGTTCACCACTCAGCGAAGGAGGTCATCGGAAAAGGAGATGATTTCCTATGTTGTCAAGCTGATGGTTGGATTTCTAGCCACCCAACCTACATCTCGTGTCACCCAACTAACATTGCCTCTATTGTCCATATTGTAATTTAGATTTGCAGCCAAACAGATTGCAGATCATCTGAGCCTATTTCACCGCGAACAAGTAAGCCCCTATTGCCACTCGAGCTCCCACCACTCACTAGCTTTCTTCCCTCGTCTTCGATTAGTATGGATCAACAGATCCAATAAAGGGAAGGTACTCACAACTCGTAGTGTCCTCTTTGGCTGTGAATACACCAGAGAAGATCGCAAGGGAGAGAAGGTCGGCGAGGGTTGTTGAGGGTGAAATGGGTCGAGGGATGATGTCAATGACGAAGATGGCCAAGAATAGGTTTTTCAGAGAGTGCAATGAGCCAGTTATTTGTCATTAGTGTTTTTTATTATTTGGTTGGTGAGTTTTGCACTTGTGTGTAGGAGGTTCATTTTCATTAGATGGTCTTTAAATTTTTTTATTCCTTAGATTTTGATCAAATGATCATAAATTTTTATCCCATTGATGGATAAGATAGGGAGGTCTCATTGAAGAAATCCCCTAAATAATTATCTTTTTTTTTTCTTATGAAATATATGACTAAATAACCTTTTAAAGTTTTTTTTAATCAATACACTAAATTTTATCAAATTAGAAAAATGATCTTTAAAAAAGAATATATAACATTGTCATCCACTAAACTTGTCACCCTTTGACAAGTTACCTTCTAAATTTTTGATTATGACAGTTTACCAAACTTTCTAAATTATTACAATATGTCTAATTTTGCTAAATTTACATTAAATGGAATATGTAAGTCAATGTGTGTATTAAATTTGGAAATTTTATGTTGTAAATAGAGTTTTCTATCTTCCAATAAGATGTAAATTTAAATGGAAATTAAATCAATTCTGCAATAATTTAGAATCATTAATAAATTATCAAAATTAAAAATTTGAGTAACAAGTTATTAAAAAATGACAAGTTCGGTGGATGATAATACTATTTATCCCTAAAAATTTTGCAAATATATATATTTATGTACAAATATGTCCACACTTTATAGAAATGATTGTGTCTCTCTTTAGTGAATACCACTTGTTGATGCCAAAAACTTAACGTAATACTAGATGGAATCACTTAAAGTGATTAGTCCTATACCAACCTGCCTTGACTAATTACTTGCAAAACAAAAAAAGAGCACCTCGAAGTAAGGGAGACACCAGTAAAATGTTTACCAAAGGCAGTCCATTGCTTAAGTTAGTAAAAAGCAAGAGGAGAGGTAGAAATTGGACAAGGAATGTAGTCCATATCTAAGGAAGTGAAGCACTCATCTATTTATAGATGTTTTCCAAAGGTTCAAGTCTCTTAAAGTGATCTCGATGGGTTGATTCGTGTCAAATTTAATGATGTTTGGTGCCCATTAAACTGATGCCACATGGCCTACTACCCAAGTAGTAGAGGCAAGAATAGGTACTAGTGTCAGTTAACGGAGCAGGTGCCACGTGGATCAGGTAATTCAAGTACAAATTGGGAAGGGGCAAAGGTCGGAAGTAAACTCTAGTCAAACCTGGGTTGTCTTGGTCGACATTACCTGGTATGGTGTACGCATAGTTGCCATGGGTTGTTGTTCTTGGTAGGCTAGCCCTGCAAAGTCTAGTATACTAGTCTCAGCATTGGTCACGCTAGTTTAGTAGCCTGATGGTCGATGCTAGTTGTGCTAGTCTAGTAGGCCGACCTTTGCACTAGTCTGGTGGTCTAATCTTTCCGTTGGTCATGCTTGTCCAATATGCTGGTGGCCTAGTGTACTAGTGTCCATACTAGTTCGATGGTTTGACCTTTGCGCTAGTTCAATGGTCCCCTCATCTTCCTTACTAGTCTAGTCGATTGGTCTCTGTACTTGTTTGATAATCCATCCTCCACACTCATCACATTAGTCTGATGGCCCGATGGTCTGCACTAGTCACACTGGTCTGGTAGGTTAACCAATGCACTGGTGGCACTAGTTTGATGTACAGTTCTCTACATTGGTTCGATGGCCTTGTGACCTGCGTTGGTCATGTTGGTTTGGTAGGTTGAACTCCACGTTAGTCCAGTGGTCTGACCTTCACATTGGTCATGTTGGTCTGGTGGACAAGTAGTCTATGCTGGTCCAATGGTCTGGCCTCTGCACTGGTCCAGTAGTCCCCTTTTCGTAGTTAATTTGGTAGGTAGGCCTCTGCATTAGTCTGGTGATCCACCCTCCACACTGATCGCGCTAATCCAATAGCCTGATGGTCTAAGTTGGTCACACTAGTCTGGTGGGCCGACTTCTGTGCTAGTCCAGTGGTTCGACTTTTGTAATGGTTACACTGGTCTAGTATACCGTTGGTTCACGATAGTTACACTAATTCAATGGCCAATGTACTGGTTTTCACACTGGTTCAATGGTCTTGTTGCTCTAGTAAGGCAACCTTTGTGCTAGTCTGGTGGTCCAATCTCTGCGTTGGTCATGTTGGTTTGAGAGGTGTCGGGAGCTTCGATGCAGTATGCCAACCACCACACTTAGGTGCACTGTGAACGTGTCGGGCATTCAGTGAGCACACCATCAACATTACTTCTATTTTATTTTACATTTTTTTATAATGCCCAAATGAAAATTTTCTAACACCTTAATTAAGTGCAATTATAGGTTCTCAATAATAACGATGTGGACGATGCCCCTTTTATTTAAGTAAATTGAGTGAAATTCTTTGTGTTTTAGTGACAATGATACTTTGAGCCTGGAGGAATAATTATAATGAATAAAATATAAAATAACGATTTTTTTTAAAAGACGCCCTCCAACTTGATTATACAAATAAATGGAAATAGTGGACTAGTGAATTGTAAGCAATAGGTGAATAATGCTCCTTTCTATGGTTCTGTTGGGTAAACGCATTATATTTGGAAGGAAAGTAAATGTTTGATAAACGTATTGCGTTTGAATATAATGTATTGAATGTAATATATATTTGAAAGGAAGTATTGGCATTGCATTCAAATATAATATGTGTTTAGATTAAAAGTATTTGAATTTTATTTTAATAATAAATATGTGATGTGATTGGTAAAAGTAGAGAAAAAAATAGAAAGAAAGAAAATATGTGATATGATTTGTAAAAGTAATAAAAAAATAAAAAAAATGAATATTGATTGTATTGGATTTAAAATATAATCTGATTAATATTTGAATTTTATATTTTTATATTTAGATGAAAATTATATTATATTTCTATGTAATATAAATACAATATTGTAAATAAACAAGATTGTATTTTTAATTCTTTTTACTTAAATAGAAAATTTTTAGTTTTCTTAAAAATGTTGTCCTAGGTCTTATTTTCTGGATACAAAACAACACGTGTCAACAAGTGATTAGATAAGACACGTAAAAGGTCAATAATACTCCTTTCTATATCTCTAATTCTTTTCATCTAATTAAAAAAATTTTAATTTTCTTAAAAATGTTATCTCTAACCCAAAAACCACACGTGTCAACATGTGATTGGATAAGACACGAAAAAGGTCAAAAATACTGCCTTCTACATCTTTAATTCTTTTGACCTGATTAGAAAATTTTTAATTTTCTTAAAAATGTTGTCCTCAGTCTTATAATCTGGATTCGAAACCACGTGTCAAGCTATGATTGGATAAGACACGCAACCATGAGTCATCACCGCTTAATCTTTTTCTTCCTCCTCATGCTGAGAATATAATTAAAAACTTGAAGAACAGACAATTTGTCAGCCGTTCAAAGCCCATTGCCACAGTCAAGACGTTATTAACAAAATTATTTAACTAATTACAAACATAATCAAGAGAGAGAAAGCTAGAGAGAGAAACTTTTGTAGTGATTCGTCAAAAGTCCGAACCTTTTAACGCGTTTACAAAAAGTTTTCCAGGGCTGCTACACGCGTCACTTTCTTTCCTCGACACTTTTCTTTCTCTCTGATTTTTTTTTTCTCTCTCTTTCTCTTCAGCACCCTAAACTCGCCAGAAAAAAGACAAAAAAAAAAAAAGAAAAGAAAAACTGGAGAAATCGTCTGTGTTTTTGCCACGAATTTGCTCTGCTGTTTCCGCTCTCGATTTTGTCGTCTGGTTCTTCCTTGTCGATAAGAATCACTCTGTTCGCGAATTCTGATCGGTATTACCCATTTCTCGTGTTTATTTTCCAAAATTAAAAAATTACAGTTTGTGAACGATCGTGCTTCAATTCTGAGTCCTCGGTAGGGTTTTAATAGCTCTACCGTTTTTTTTTTCCCTCTCCCCTCCCACGCAAAAAAAGAAAAAAAAAATTGGTGTATTGGCTTTGTTTTCTCGATATGAATCTTTAGGGTTTAAGTTTTCTTCCCTCTCTGTGTATATATATATATTGTGGTTTTTGGTTGAATAGATTGTCTGAATTCCGTTAGGGATTCGTTTGGTCATCTGGTGATCGATCAGGTGGTCATTTTACAGTTGAATTATGGCTTTGTTGTCGAATAATTTGTAAAAATTGCATCTTGGAACTTGTAAATTGGTCTCAAAGCTGTGAAATTTTTGTAAATTTGTCAAAATGTCGTCGGCTGGTATTGCTGCCCTTCTTCCGATTTGCAATGATCCCATAATTTTTCCCAACAATTCGCATGCCCTATCGGGTTTGTCCTTGGACGAATCGATTTGGATATTTCTTTCCGTTGGGAAATCTGTAATTCCTATGAGTGTTTTGGAGTCCGATTCTATCGAGTCTGTGAAGCTTAGGATCCAAACTTATAAAGGGTTTGTGGTGAAGAACCAGAAGTTGGTTTGTGGGGGCCGGGAACTGGCTCGGAGCAATTCGCTGCTCCGTGACTACGGAGTTGGAGAGGGGAATGTTTTGCATTTGGTTCTTAGGCTTTCGGATCTTCAGGTAATAAAGGTCCGGACTTATAGTGGGAAGGAGTTCACTTTCCATGTGGAACGCGGTAGGGATGTTAGGTATGTGAAGCAAAAGATCGCGAAGAAGGGGAAAGAGTTTGTTGATCCTGAGGAGCAAGAAGTTGTTTGCAATGGGGAGAAACTCGAGGATCAGAGACTTATCGACAATATCTGCAAAGACAATGATGCAGTTGTACATTTGTTGGTTAGGAAATCTGCAAAATTTCGTCCTAGACCCGTTGACAAGAATTTTGAGTTGTCTATTGTGGCATCCGATAAGGGAAGTGATGGAGCTGATGGAGAACACGGTAAGTTGCAAAATGATGTTGGTGAGGAAAATTTCAAAAGAGACTATGAAGTTGATGGGAGAATTGTGCTGCAAAAGCCTTCTTATAGGGGACCTTTGGAGCCTGTTATTGTTAACCCCAAGATTAAGTTGCCTTTGGCCATACAAGAAATGGTTAATGCTACACTTGAGGGACTAAGCAGCGGGAACAATCCAGTAAGGTCTATGGAGGGTACAGGAGGAGCATATTTTATGCTGGATTCGTCAGGGAAAAAGTATATTTCTGTTTTTAAGCCAATGGATGAGGAGCCTATGGCTGTGAACAATCCAAGGGGGCTTCCATTATCGTTGGATGGGGAAGGGTTGAAGAAAGGAACTAGAGTCGGTGAAGGAGCGCTGAGGGAAGTTGCAGCCTACCTCTTGGATCATCCAAAGAGTGGCCGTCGTGCATTCATTGGTGATGAAGAGGGATTTGCTGGTGTCCCGCCCACTTTTTTGGTCAAGTGCCTTCACGAAGGATTCAACCATCCTGGTGATTTAACTGCCAAGCTTGGCTCTTTGCAGAAGTTTGTGGAGAATAATGGAAGTTGTGAGGATATGGGCCCTGGTGTTTTCCCAGTTAAGGAAGTCCAGAAAATCTCTGTGTTGGATATAAGATTGGCCAATGCTGATAGGCATGCTGGGAATATATTGCTGAGCAAAGGAAAAGACGAGCGGACAGTGCTGATCCCAATTGATCATGGCTACTGCTTGCCTGAAAGCGTAAGTACCTGTTTCAATGCTTGCTGAGTACGCTGCAATTTTGCTCATGTTATATCATTTCCTGCATTCATATTTGTTCGATTCACTAGTGAATCAGTCGATCTTTCATTGCTTGTTCATTTCCCTTACCGAATTGGAGTTTTCATGAACCAAAAACCATTAGTTTCACAACCTTTTTTTATTTTGAGTTATTGACTAGTGAATTGATAGTCAAATGTTACTGGATTGAATTAACAAACGAGACAATTTTAAATTAATTGATGACGGAAAATTTTGCAAATTCAACTACCTTGTACATGTTGATTGCATTGTAGTGCTCCTGTGTTATTGCCATGTTGGAGATTCCTTTACCAGATGATTAACCTTCTATATAATCCTTATACCTGCAGTTTGAAGAATGCACATTTGACTGGCTTTATTGGCCACAAGCACGTGAACCCTACTCTGACGAAATCGTTGATTACGTGAAGTCACTGGATGCTGAAGAAGATATCGCACTTCTGAAGTTCCATGGATGGGAGCTGCCCCTCGAGTGTGCCCGCACACTTCACCTCTCAACCATGCTTCTGAAGAAGGGAGTTGAGAAAGGTCTGACTCCCTTTACAATAGGAAGCATAATGTGTAGAGAAACCTTGAAGAAGGAATCCATCATGGAGGAGATTGTCCAGGAAGCACAAGATTCTGTCCTCCCTGGAACAAGTGAAGCCGCATTCCTTGAGACTGTGTCCCAGATCATGGATCGTCGGATTCATGAAATTTCTAAATCACGTTCTTGATGGCACTGCTAACCTATCATTCTCTTTTGAATCGTTAATGTATGCAACCGTATTATGGTTCATTTCCTAATCAGTTTGGTAAAATATTTGTTTGTTTTTGCGGTAGATTAGTATATGGGTTATCTTTGATCATTGTGTTGGATGCATACCATCACCATCTATAATTTACATTACACTATTAACATGTGTTTGGAAATGTCCCTTCAATTACATGATTTAAGAACAAGAACTGCAGGAAAAAAACGATGTCTCGTTTATGTGTTGCCAGGTTCTGGTGCTCTCTCAATGAAGAGAGTTCTAATATGCTAGTAAGCATATCTTAAATGATCTTTTGAGCCAAATAGAGGATGATTTCCATTTCATCAGAAATTTGTATTGAAAGACGTATAGAAGTTGTGACTTGTCATCTAATTTTCTTTGAGAAATTGAGAAACTGACTGTTAATGAGAAACTTGCTGCAGCTCTTTCGGTTGCTGAACACATCTTGGTTTCGCTGGTGGATGTTGAACCGAGAATGACTACACCTGCCGTTTGTGCTGGGTGGATGTCTATAGCATGTGTGAAAGTAAATATGGATGCAGCAATGAGAGAGGTGGTGAGGCTGTAATTAGTGTAGTTGCCAGGAACTCCAGGGGTGTTCAATTAAGTCTTGTGGGCGGGTTCTGAATCACCTCAAATTCTTCTTGAAGTTGAATTGCTAGCGGTTTTGCGTGGTGTCCTTTTGGTGATTGCAAAGGGATGGCAAGCCGCAAGGAGTAATACTTGGAAGGTGACAGTAAGGAGATCTAAGACGCCCTTCGCACTGCTTCAGGATAGACAGATTCGAATCCTCCGCCTATTTTTCTGCAGATCCTTGAGTTGTCTAAAGACCCGTTTAATTCACTATTTGAAACTAAACTTTTCTTGAATCATTTGTCTTCTGCTACGGATCCCTTGTTCATCCAACTATGATGATCATGCATTGAGCAAATGGGCTTTTGCTAACTTTTATTTATTTATTTATTTATTTTTACGGGATGATTCACCACTTGTGGAGAATCAGTTGCTCCATGAGCTTGTCTAATAAAAGCTTTCTATTCAGCAGAGAGACGAAATATGGTAATGATTTACTTAACATTTTAACAATAAGTGGTCGTTTGGTGAAAGCTTTTTTTTGACATTACATTTAAATGTAATATAATTTTCCCCTAAATACAAAAACATTTCATTCAAATATCAATCACATCATATTTTAAATCCAACACAATTACTATTTATTATTTCACTTTTTCTATTACTTTTATTAATTATATCATATATTCTCTCTTTTTCCTCTCTATTTTTACCCATTACATTACATATTTATTATTAAAATATAATTCAAATACTTTTCACCCAAGGACATATTGCATTCAAATGTAATGCCAATACTTTTTCCCCAAATATAATTACATTTAATGTATTGCATTCAAACGCAATGTAAATGTAATGCGTTCACAAAACGGGGTCTAAAAATCCCAAGTGGGTTGTGAGTGAGAGCTGGGGTGTGGCCCCAAGCAACCTGACAAATCCGAACCGGGTTGTTTGAGGTGCCCTTTTACCAAATTAGAAAGTACACGAAGTGCGATATACAAGAATTTACAAGTCATATACTTCAAAATTCATATGAAAAAAGACAAGATTAGGTATAGAAACCATGGACCTCCATCTCGTCAAGGAGACGACTCGATCATTTCACCGAGATTTTACACAGAGGGGACTCGACACGGGAATTTGCAGGACCCCGAGCAGTAGGAGCCTCCTGCTGATCCTTGAACGGCCATAAGTTGAGGAAATTGCAAGCTTGCCAACCAAGGTGGAAAATTAAGCGAACCAACGAGGCTGTTGAGAGCTTAAAAGCTTTCCGCAAGCCATCTTTTGAGAGAATTCTAGTTGGTCAGAGGAATTGAAAGCAACAAAACCCTCTAGCCAATGGATTATTCTTACATGGCCAATGACTGTTTTGTTCTAACCTCTTAACTTGACCGAGTGCACTTATCGGCTTCATTTTTTCCCACGCTTCTTCAGCATTTTCTTTGATCTTTTCCTGTAAAAGAAAAACCAAGAGTTAAACACTTTGTCTCGTCTAAGACTTGAGTCATTGATGATGATGGTAAGTAAGAAATCACCTCTTAGTTCTAGTAGGTTTGCTTTGGAAACCAAAAACACCCTTCATCAATGAGCTTATATCCACCGACTGCTTTTGCATAATCATATCATGGTACACTTTGCTCCCGATCTCCACGATCTGTTCCTCCACTTCTTCCAATGTTTGGTCCACATTAAGCTGAAGCTCTCCTTTCTTGATGACAGTAACGTTAAAACCATTCTCTTTGGCTTCGCGAAAAGCATCCTGTTGAAGATTAAGAGAAAGTTAAGGGCGAGCAAGAGCCATGAACTTGTGAAATTTTATGGTGGAAACAGATTTAGGCTCTTACCTTAGGCAGCTGGGCAACAACAAAGGCATGGCCATTCCCGAGCATTTCCATTTGAGCTTGGATAATAAAACAAAGATTTTTGCAATCATTAGAATCCTCAAAAGCAATCACGTGGTGTGGTTTCGGTTCCAAGTTAAGGTCTGTAGCCATCTCTAAAGAATAGAATCCTATTCTTTGCTCTCCGTCCTCCACTGTGTACAACTCTATGCACTGAAAAATAAAGAGAAGATAAAAGTCATCAAGTGATCTTTAGTTGATTAGTGAAACTTCTACAATAGAACTTGAAATCACAATATAACCACAACGGTAAACCATAATTAAAGAATGAAATCACTAATTGAAAATGATGCTAATGGAGTACGTTACATATAATATTGTCAGGAAAACTTGGGAGATTCATCTCATTTTAGCAGGAAACTATTTTCATTATTAGCTTGTTCGTTTCCAATTTTTATGCTAAGAAAACACATGTTGCTTACTGACCAGTACATATGGAAGATCTAACCACCACAGATAATCTTCTTCCTTATCATCTGCATATTCACGATATTTACTCACAACAGCTTGTGGTCCAAATAGTTCCATCTCTCTTTTAAGCTTGTTAAGTTTCTTTTCCAGGAATTCTTTATTCCTCTCAGGCAATTTATCCATCAAATCAGCAGCTTCCTGAATTTCTTTCTCAGTGATCCATCGATCCAGATCCTTGCCAATGTCTCTCATAGTGGATTTAACTTCTGGGTCTGTCTCTGCATTATAGGATTCCAGAAACCCCCGTGACCATTTCTTTGTGTGTTGCCAAAACTCCTTCCCTGATTTTTTGCCAGCTCTTACAGAACCATCACTGCCTTCTATGATTGTCCTGGAACTTTCTTTACCCCTCTCAAGTTTCTTCTTTGGATCATTAACTGAAGAAGATGTGGCAGAATTTTTATTTGGTGGGGATTCCGTTGATTTCTGAAGTATGTCCTCCGCATTCTTCACATGATTTAAAATCTCAGTAGTCTCAGCAATAATAGCCTTTCTCTGTTCTTGGAAGTTATTTAAGAACTCAGGATTTTTCTCAAGAGGTGGCCCTTTCCAACGTGGTATTATTTTTTCTGGTGGATCAAACAAACTGATACCGTCTAGTAAAGAAAAGAAAAAAAAAAATGTAAGCATACAAAATTCTGAAAATCTGTCTTTAATAAATAAACCTATTTCATTTCAAAATTTTTTTCATGATGACTCAGTGCCTATTCCAACCACCCATTTACCACCAAGGTCAGATACAAGAAGCTCAGATGCAAATAATGTAATTATAGGAATGACAGTTAACGCAAAAGATTAAAAAATTAAGTATGAATCAAGTAGTTTAAAAAAATTAGAAGATCATATGTTATTCAAGTGGGAAAGACTGAATAAATAGAAAGGAATATCATAAACGGCCAGTTACCTGCTCCATAGTCCAGATTTTCTATATTTGAATGGAGCCATTCGTGCAATGTTGAAAGCTTTTCGTTCTCCCTCTCGACTTTCTTTTCAAGACCCTTGAAGAATGCATGTTTGTCTTCGGAATCCATCATATAAAATGGATCCCGCCCACCCAACTCATTTTCTCGAACCCCAAAAACAATTTCAGCGAGCTTATCGTCTTCCATCCATTCAAGTTCATTGACATCACCAATGGACCCCAGTTGTGTCAAGGAGGAATTCATATTTGATTGTTGGTTCTTTTTTTCTCTTGCAACCATGTAATTGTCCCTAAAGCCAACTCCAATTTTTTTCACAATATGTTCATTGAGATTTTTCTCATTCCACGTTTCCTCTTCTAAAGATGGTCCTACCTCTGAACTTCTGTCATTACCTTTATCATCCAAGGATCCTTGCTGCTTTGGGGCATCATCCTCTCCTTCCTTCAAAACATCGGGGTTCCCATTCTTGATTCCAACAAATTCCTTATTTTCCACAGCAGAATCTTTGGAAGCAGTTGTTAAAGGCGAAGAATCTACTCTCTCATCTGAAATAGCAGACGTAACCACTTTTTCCTGCATATCCAACTCCTTCCCCATACCACTATTATATTGTTCGTCACTTCGTAGATTTAATAGATTTGCACTCTCTGAAACAGTTTTAAACTGAAGTTCTTCTTTCCCTTCTTGCTTGTGACGCTTTTCAGAAAGATACTCCCTAGCTTCTTTCACTGACCTTATGACCCGTGGTTTTGCGTGCAAGGAACTTCCTCTAGAATCACATGGTTCACCCGAAGTAGCATCATGTGCTAAATGTTCAACAGCCACATTCTCTCTTTGATCCTCTATAGTGCTTTGACTAATATCATCTGAACTTTCTACACGTGAAGTTATATTCCCATTCCCACCAAAAGCTTTATCAAGTAGAAATCCATTATGATCACTTCTACTTTGTTGAGTATCTCCATTTAGAAGGTGAGTTAAAAGCCCTGTCCCCTCCTCCCTACAGTCTTTACCCTCCTCGGTTTTTTCGTAACTTTCCTCACTCATAACCTCATTTTCACCTTCATTCATTTTAACCAAGTCATTTTTCCCACCTTCGATTTCCCTGGCTTCCCCGGCCATCCTTCTGATTTCCTGAATTTTACTGTCAAACTCCAAAGATTTAGCATCTTGGGCAATAGAAGAACCAAGTAAAGCCACATTCCCATCCTGTGATTTTGCACTTGCAATATTCCTCATAAGTTCTTCCCTATCTAACCTTGGCTTTTCGCCAGATAGCACAGGCACTTCCAAAGGTTTCTGAACAACCTCCACACTACCTTTCTCCAACACCTCTTTCTCCTTTCTCGATTTTATCTTCCTCCTCATCATTTCCTTCTCCGATTCTGTGAGGCTCACCTCTTGATCCCGGAAACTGAATAACTTCCTCAACGCCCAAACCGCAATGAAACCATAAAACAACATCATCCCAACTCGAGGGAGCTCCTGTACCAGCTTAGGACTAAGAGCAAAACTCCGAATCGCCTTAAAGAAACTAGAATCCTCAACTTGATCAACGACAAACGTAGCCACCGAACTATTTCTCGGAATAACATCATTTTTCCCACACTCCATCTCTCTAGCTAAACTTTTAGCCTGCAAAATTTTCAAATTCACCCCTGATAAGCTTCCCACCTCCCCTCTCTCCCCTCCACTTCTCCTAAAGATTTCATTTTCATCCACAGAAACCCTTTTCACATTACTATCAGAATCAATAAAAACCGTGAAAATTGGCCCTGACCCAATACCCCAATACTCGGTATCTTTCCTATACTGCTCAACCCAATTCTCCAATTTATTCAACAAAACAGACTCACCAACAGATTTCGATTTCGCTTTCGCTTTTACACTTTCATGGTCTATTTTCTCTTCGAGTTTCTCTCCATTTTCAAAATTAGGGTTTGCGAGTTGAATTTCGGAATTGGAATTTGGAGGAGAGGGAATTTGACGAACCTGTTGGTCTTGAAGGAGCTTCTTTCTCAGCGAGTTTTGGCGGTTCGTTGTTCTGCCGAATTGGGAGAAAACGAGGAATCTTCTTCTGGTTATAGAGAAGGGCAAATAGATTGGAAAAGGCGAGTTATTGTAGAAAACGGAGCTCGGCGTGGTGTATTTGATATGGTTTCTGGTTTTGGAAGCTTTGGTTGGAGATTCGGCAGTGAATAAAGGTGAAGTTGAAAGGCGAATTCCGAGGTTGGTTGGCGCGGAATATTTGAAAACCTCCATGGATGGAAGCACAGGGGAGAGAGAGAGAGAGAGAGAAAGCTGGAGATTTTGCAGAGGTTTATGGCTTTTTTTTTTTTTTTTTTTGGTTGAGTTGTCGTCGTTTTTCAATCTGCTGTTATATTTTCCATCGTTTTCCGGTCTTAACATTTTAATGTCGTTTAACGGTAACGCCCACTAACAAAGAGAGTGTTCCAATTATCCATGCTTTTTATGCTGTGTGATGTTGTTTGTCGTTTTACTGTATCATTTTTTTTCCCCGTTATGGTCGCTTTTATAAGTACTTGTCATTTTCGGTTTCTCGTCATTTTGTGTATCCATCGTTTTTACATGTATTATCTTGTTCTTTTTGATTTTACATATATGTTGCTCTGGCATTTCGTTATTTGAAAATAGTATTTGTTTATTTTCAATTCTTTAGGAAAGGATGATGTTATCTTTACAACCATTATTTTAGAAATTTCTATAAATAAAGAAAAAAAAATGGCAGTTTTTGTAAATAATCCTTAAAAATTTATGCTTCTCTTTTTTTTTTTTTTTGGTTATTGTCTGTCATCTTTTTATACTAGTTATTTTCCATTTACCCTTTATTGTCAGTTTAAAAATGCAAAACACCTGTGATATAACAATAATTGTATGATAGAGGTATAAATCAAATACCCTCCTCAATTTCAAAAAATAACAACAATAAAATGAAACATCTTCCAAGTCATCATCGCTCCAGTTTAATTGTCGTTTTATTGTGTTTATGTCTTTTTTTCAGGGTTAGTTTTAAATGCAAGTATTCCACAGTTAATTGTCGTTACTTAGATATCGTTTTCTAATGATTACGTCGTTTTCTGCAGTTCCGCTGTTGTCGTACAACTGTCTTCGTCTAAAAATTGTCTACTCTCAAATCAACGAGTCAACGACTTCAATGGCGTCCAGTTCCCTATACCCCTTCACCTCCGGCAAACGGTAGCAATTTCTCAATAAAAGAGATATCCCAAAAAAATAAAATAAAATCAAAGCGAGGACAGACTACTGAGATGTTGATTTTAAAAAGTCCATTGCAACATAATTCTACACCCGAATTTCTCTGGTTTTTTTGTTTTCCACTCTTGGTTCTTCCTCTGCTGCTCCACCTGTATTAAACCTTTCCAAACTTCTGTGTTCTTTCAGCTAACCAAAAAAAGGGGATCAGCGATACCATCCCTTCCGCGGCACCTCCCCCACCACCAACAACAACATCCAACGTCTATGGAGAAATCCCATAGCGACGGAAAAGGGCTGACCCCATTCTACTCAAAAGGACGCATCCAGTTTCACTCGCATCACCTGGAGTCAGTCCAACATCATATAATACACCCGACAAGACCTTTGATCGGGCAATCAAGAATTGGACTTGGGTGCAACTTAATAAGAGAAAAGCATCCTTACCACTACACCACCTACTAAGATAAGTATAACCTTTGCAAATACTTACAGAAATTTGCCTCGTCCTACATAGACACGCCTTGTTTATACACACGCATATCGAATTGTAGTAACATCATAACAGTCAAGTTTTCATACCTCATAAACTACGAGAAAAACTGAAAGCTTCAGGTGTTAAATAAATATATACCAAAAATGATGGTTACATAACAAATGTAATCCTGCAATGTCCAGAACCATTTAATAAAGTGCTAAGGACACATATAGGAAAGAGTCGAAGATACAAAGAGGTTAAGTGCAGAGGGGGATGCAGGCCCCGCCTTCTGGGTTTTGCTGTTCTTTCCATATCCGCCCTGTAACTCGCAACTTCAGATCTTTCCTTTCCCCTCCAGAGAAGAAGATGGCCAAGTTGCGCTGTATAATGAGGCCATCATGGCTGTCTCTGACGTTCCTATGGCTATCCCTAATGCTCCTAGGGCTGCCTTCCCAGATAATCTTTCGGCCATTTCCCCCAACCTCAAGGCTGTAGCTGTAGTTACGTGCTTCTGTCTCATTTCCCATGAAACGGAGAAAGGCCATGTAGACGGGAGCCATCCCAATTTGGAAGGCCTCAAAATGGAGACAGAAATACTGACCAAAACAATGGAAAACCTACCGAAAAAGAGCAGTAGAGACAAAGACAACTACTTCAGGCTAAGCATCTTCAAAATCAAAAGAATTCGGCATGTGGTTCGGTGCCTTAAGTAACAAGTAAATGCTGGCTCTAAAAATGAAAAATAAAAATTGGAAAGCAAAAGCATTGATCTTGCTTATGCCATTAGGTTACAACTCGGAAAATCTTGCGTCAATGCATCATCACGACTTGGACCATTGAAACAATATAGCTTAAAACATAATTACCCTTT
Organism: Antiaris toxicaria; assembly: GCA_035233585.1. Classification (NCBI taxonomy): domain Eukaryota; kingdom Viridiplantae; phylum Streptophyta; class Magnoliopsida; order Rosales; family Moraceae; genus Antiaris; species Antiaris toxicaria. Next base: position 14,383,422 of record CP141161.1, read on the forward strand.
CATAACATAATGAGAATAGCCAATTGATAAGTTTTGCAACCCATCCCAAATCAAATTCTTAATCCTTCTTAGAGCATGGGACATAAGAAAGTGTTCCACAAGTAAGATTGATTCAGTCATAACACACGCAGCAGAAGAGAAAGTGATTACAATGTATAGTACTTACAGTTAACATCCATGTTGCATTTTCTACTTCACGAGGATTAGACTTGACATAACGATGGTTAAAAGTTGTGCCAGAATGCATGTCCACCTTGTGATCATCACGAAGATGAGCAACAAGGTACGGTATATCGCCACCAACGGAGCAGTCTGATCCAGCGTACGGGCAGTTGTAGGGTCTGAAATTACAGACAAGCTCGTGTTTGATTTTACTGTAGTAGGGGAATATCTCCCGGCATCCGAGGGTTAAGTACTTGCAAGGCATATCAAGTGATTCAGCAACCTTCTCTAGTGCTAAACACCTTATGTCACCAAGATCTTGTTTGCAAGTGGGACATCGGTTGTGTATGGTTTTGCAGGCGGAGCAAAGCGTATGCCCATACGGACACTGCAAGTCAAATATATACATACATATATATATATGTGTGTGTGTGTGTGTGTGTGTGTCCAGATATCAGCTACAATGCTCAGCCAAAGCTAAACAAAATTTAACTAGAAGCATAAACATTTCAAAACAAGATACATTCGAAAATTTTCAAGATTAGCTGCAGGAGAAAAATGGTAACAGTTCGAAAGAATGCATGATAATGAATGTAAACCATCTTTGTCAAACGCCCGCAAAAAAAGACGTTCTCATTATCTCCCATTGAAAATCTCTCAAATCATGTATTCTAATTCCTAACAATTACTCTATAACTGACCATATCCTCGGAAAATATAAAATATAAAAAATAAAAAAATAAGCCCACTTTTTCTTAACATTATCGAAGGCCTTCCAACCCTTAAAGAACTTCAAAATTCCAATTCTCAAAATAAAAAAATTAAAAATTAAAAAAATAAAGAGCAACCAACCCTATTGCCTCACAAACATAATGGCTCCATCAAATTAAAAGCTCACAAGCAATCTCTCTCTCTCTCCCTCCCTCCCTCCCTCCTTCCCCTCCCTCCATTGGGCGTCAAAAATAAAATCCATCGCCAACAGAAATAAAACAAATAACTAGAAAAAACAAAATTTAAAAAAACAAACGGGCAAAAATGAAATATACGTGTGTGTGTGTGTGTGTGTGTGTGTTTGTATATGTATATGTAGAAGAAGAGACCTGATGGATGGGAGGGTACATGGAATTAGAGCAGACGGGGCATTCGAGAAGCTTGTAAATACTGGGGGTGCTTCCCTTTTGAATCTGATGCTTTGGAACTCCGACAAACTGGTAACACACCCCACGGCTCTGGATCCCGTCTTCCTCCATTACCGGCGTCGCCGACGACCCCACGCTTTCAGCGCTCTCCGATTCCATTTCCGCTAAATTAAATGAACCCAGATTTCCAAACAATGCAACCAAAAAAAAAAAAAAAGCGAAACTTTTTCAATCTCTCTTTTCTGGGTAGAGCTCTATATATCAATGAATCATGATAATCATAAGGTAAAAGGAAAACAATCAACTTTTTTTTTTTGGTTTGATTTTTCCTTTTTTTTTTTCCCCTCCTTTCTGTGAGAGGTGCTTTTCTTCTTTTCGGTTTTTGTCAGGGTGGTAGAAAAAGCAAGTCGCCGTCAGCACTCCAAGGAATCTATTTCTTTCTTTTTTTTTTTTTTTTTCATTATTAGCAAGCTTCAATATGGAAATTTCAATTTATTTTTTTCTCTCATTTTTTTTATTCATTAATTGAAGTACAAATTTGATTGGTCACCTCAAAAATGGAAAAATGACACAAATGTCAAAGGAAAATACGCGTTACGGCCTAAATACGCTTTGGTCTGGTGACGACAACGGTGGAAGGTTGCGGGCTTGATTTTGTCTGTTTTATACAAAGGAAAAAGAAAATACACAGATAGGTGTTAATTAATAATAATAAGGGGTAGAGAGAGATGATCTTTTGTTCTTAATTAGTTATTTGAACTGTTGTTAATGCCGGGTGTGGGGTCAAAATAAAAGGGGTGAGAAATGAGTTGGATATGGGGTGTATTTAGTGCACATTAGTAGACTCCAATTTTTGAGCTAATTATTGCAAGGACAACATTTGCTTTTACTTTCTGTGTTGGGCGGGTCTCAATTTATCCTTTCACCATACTTTGCTCTTTTGGCATGACATTGTGGGCGATATGGAAATAGGTATCTACGGAGTGCCTTCATTGCCCAAGCTCAATTATTCACCCTCCAATGTAATTCTAGTCAACTTTTATATGCATATATATATATATGTGTGTGTGTGTGTGTGTACGATTATAGTCAACAATCACACATGATGAAAAAGGATGTCTTGTTTAAGACTTTCGCTTCTATAGGTCATGAATTCTACTCTTGCTCCTTCACTATTCAATCAATAAACCCAATTATTTTTGCATTTTTCAGTTCCATCAAATTAGGAATGAAAAAATAGCACGGGTCCTTTTTCTTTTTCTTTTTTCTTTTTTGGCTAAAACATAATGTAATTTTAGTCAACCTAAAGTTTACCTGTTTCTGGATTGCTGGTGTTGAGCATGTTTAGTTTAACAATTTAGTGAACTTGCATATTTGAAACATGTGTTTTGTGCATCGGTTTAAATTAAGTTTTAGAATTGAATTTGAATTGAATCTTTATGCATTTAAGGCATGAATTTGAATTTGAATGGTTGAGCTTAAAAATTATAAATATTTAAAACGTGTTCAATAAAAATTATTAATATAAAACTTGTTTGGTTCGTATCAAAATTTTATATAAATAAAATTATATCATATTGGGACTTATACATATCAAGTAATGAACTTTTATTGTGTAAGTTATAAAATTATAATTGAAATTATAAACGGTGAATGAACTATAACAAAAAAAAATTATAATTGAATTGAACGACCATCCAAACACCTCAAAGCGACGTTATAAAAGATATTCTTGATTTAAAGCTATGAGACGAAACAGATGTAAAAAAACCATCCAAAAAGTATCGGAAGATTTAAAAAATAATAATAAAAAAGATCCTTTAATTGCAAACGTTTTAATGGTTTGAGGATGTATTTGCCAAAAGTTATTTATAAAACAAAAAATAAACTAACACAGCCAAGTTGTCACCTGCAAATCAGTTCGGAGACCAATGGTGCCAATTACTCCATTATAAATTCGTTTGGTCACCAAAAATTCGATTATCAATCAGCGCCAATTATTCTAAACGTTTTATGAAATTTGATCAGCATATACATTATTTTTGCCAGGCAGTAGCCATTCAAAGGAGTAGTTGAAGCCAACTCCCATTGGCCATATTTTAGTTTTAGCATTATTTCATGGTTATCACAAGCTTGGAAACTTGAAAAAGCAACACCATATCTCTCACTCTCCCTTATTTGCAAGAATCACGTGACCATGTTCTCCACATAAACAATGGGACAGCCTAGGAAAGCTAAGAGATCCTTGGCTTCTCACAAGCAACATAACATAACAATTTTGTATTTGTCTCCTCATTTACAAATCTTCCGCAAGAATTTAAAGAACAAAATTCAACATATAATAAAGAAATGATGAAAGAAAAAAGCTATACATTTCTATCGACTTACTTGAACCTGTTTCTTGATTACTAAGTGTGTTTCTAGACTACTAATTCCCCTAGTAATCCTATCAGCAGAAGTGAAAATTTTAGTTTACCACTGATTTGGGAAGGCTTCTCTGTAATTTGCATCCTCGCCTACAGTAAGCTGGAATATTGTTGCCTCGCTAGTTCGTGTGTTCAATAGCCTCCGAGATAACCTATCTTTAGCTGTAACTTTCTTCCGCAGCATGGACGAAAGTGTCTGCTTCTTGTTTCTGGTATTAATCATCTCTATATCTTCTCCAATAGCTGCAGAACTTGAAGTTGAAGCCAATGCAGCATCCTTTAAAACTGCTTCGTTGTGCTCCCGTATTTTTGCTCGCTTTGCTCGCTGCAGCTCCTTTTTATCAATTTGTTTCTTCTTTGTCGCCTCCTTATCTCTCTCACGAACATTTTTCACTGCTTGTCTTGCTAGCTTATCTGCTAAGTCCGTCCCTGAATTGAAATCTGTCTCATCCTTCAAGGGATCCTGATCAATTGGCTTACCCTTGTTGTCTCGGGGTATGATAGGTCCATGAAATGGGCAAACCTTCAAATCTCTTCTCTCACAAAGCCCGCCTTTTCTCAAAGGGGCACGGCATGGTTGAATTTCAATGGGGTCCTCTCTATATACAGTAGCTTGCACAGTTAGTTCTGCAATTTTGTCTGCAGGAATTACCGCATCATAGTCCACCCTCCCCCAGTGACCTTCAAGCTCCAAACCCCGTTGGTTAGCTAATACATCCCTCTTCGAACCCCAGTTGTCCAAGTGAGCTCCCCAATTTACAACTGGGGCTTCAGCCAAAAGCTTACTCTTCAAAGAGTTCGGCTTGGTTCCACTACGTTTACAACCAGGCGTTTTCCTGTCACTGGGGCCTTTGCTACTGGATGCCGAACCTGTATTTTTTACCTTATTGGATGTTGATGCATTGGCGTGATATTCATTTCCCTCGCAGTGACCAACAGACCTACTCTCAATGGAAGCGATTTTACCCTCCTCCCAAAAATCTTCTTCCTCTTCTTCATTTCCAGTAATTCGAAGAGCAAAACCTGCTTCTTCACACTTTCTCTTCACCGATTGAAGATGATTTTTCATATCAATGAGCTCCTTCAAAACAGAATCTCGGAACTTGTTATCTGTCAGTTCAACCCTCACGAGCACAGAGATCGATTCTTGGACTGAGACCAAATGCTTTGTCATTATAAGCTTGTACAACTCCCTCAGAGCATCAAAAACTACCTTGTTGTCGCTATTCTCACAGACCTTTTCCCCTTCTTCCAAACTACTAAGGCGTATCTGCCGCATCTCAATGCTGCAAATCTCTTCAAAATCCTCCTCATCCAAGGAACCCAACGTCACCTGCTCCTGTCCGCTTTGTACAATTTCCAAACACTCCCCAATCTCGTTAATGGTAGACTGTATTTCATCCTTCATGGAAGGAAAATTTTCCTTCAAAGACTCATACTTGTTAAGCAATATCTCTTTGGACCTCCTCTCCCTCTCTCTTCTCTCTTGCTGAAGCCGAGCCGCATTTGCCTGCACATTAGGGAACTGGAACCTGAGAGTATTCTTGAGGTATTCAAACCCCAATCTAAGCTGCCTATAATGAACTCCGAACGAGTCATTCCACTTCTCTAAAAACTCAATCGCTTTTGAACGCAGCCGGATTGCAACAGCTGGTGGAGCCGGAAGCGGCTGATTGATCCGAAACCCAACACTTAGAGTCAGCAGCTTGTCCATATTCTCAACAAGAAGGTTTCTGAATAGCTTGGACCTCATGAAAAGTTGATCAATTATAAGAAGACTAAGGTACCGAACCTGCAAAAACATATCCAAGGTCATTCTCTCCGATAACCCTAACCCTAAAACAGACCCAGCCATTGAAAATTCCAACGAATTCAATGGGCCGTCGTTCAAAATTTCAGATTTTTCAACATTCTCTCCTAACAAATATTCCTCATCCATTCAATTTCACACGTCAATTCAAAAACACTAAATTTTCCTCCAATTTTCTCAACAACCAAACACCAGATTAGAATATCCATCCCAAACCGAATAAATCGGAAACAAGAATTCGAAGAAAGAAAGCGGAAGAACCTGAGAATGGTCGCGTTTCATGAGGTCCATGAGGGTTTGGGCGGCGAGTCGGAGCTCGGAATCGGAGGATCGGACGACGGACTTGATGGCCTTGAGGAGGCGGGGATCCACCTCCGGTTGGTTGGAATCGATGGCCTTCTCTATCAGAACCCTAACCTTCGGTCGACGCCCTTCTCTTTCTTTCTCTCTCTCGTCTTCCATTCTGGTTCACCCTTTGATTTCTTGCCAAACACGGTATTTTTCTCGCTCGCTCAGTCAAATACTAGTTATCGTCGGTTGGTTTTGGCCCATCAAAGGGGAAAACAAATAGTAAGAAAAAAAAAAGTAAATTACAAAAATAGCATTAGTAAGAAAAATATTAGAAATTTTTAGCGTCAGTTTTTTGGACTTTATTGTGTAGCACTATCATGTCATCACATTCTTTAAATATGGGGTTCGAGTCTTGTTAAGTAAAAAAAGATATCAAAATTATCTCTTCTTCCTTTCTGCCTGAGCCCTTATTTGATTACAATATTATATTTATATTATATTTAAATATAATATAATTTTTATTTAAATATAAAAATATTACATTTAAATAATAATTACATCATATTTAAACTTAATATAATTACTATTTATTATTTTATTTTTTCAATAACTTTTACTAATCACATCACTTATTCTTTCTCTTTTCATTTTTTCTCTCTATTTTTATCCAACATATCACATATTCATTATTAAAATATAATTTAAATACTTTTCATCCAAACACATATTGTATTCAAATACAATACAAAAACTTTTCCTTCAAATACAAATTACATTCAATGTATTTATTTAAATGCAATGTAAACACAATGCGTTTATCAAACGGAACCTAAACTTTCATCAAATAAATCTTGAAAATCCTTTAAAATAAAAAACCCCCTGAAACTCTCTTTCTTTTATAAAAAAATCGATTGCAAAACCATCCTATAAATTCTGGTATTCGATGAAAACCCTCCCAAACCTCCCTAAAAATAGTCAAAGAATGGTAATGGAAGAAGAAAACATGCAACCCACCAAACCCACAAAATCCATAAAGCAAAATCTCAACCCAAAAACCCAACGAAAAAACCAAAATGCTCGATAAATTTGCAATCCTACAAAGAAGCGGTTTACAACATCGTGGGAGAAAACAGCCTCAACACCAAAATTAAATTTACAAACTAAGAAGAAAAATACCTAAACAAAACCTACCATCTAAACAACGAAATCACCTCAGAAGAAAAGAAAGGCTTCAGATAAAGGAAAGAAGACAAAGAATATGGAAGATAAAAGGAGGAAAACAAAGAAGGCAAAAATAACTTATAAAGAACTGAAAGACTCTGTTGAAGAGGTAAAACTTTTTTTATCTTTGTGTATGGTTTTGAGTTTTGTTCTTGATAAGTTTTCTATGTACATAAAAAGTTTGCAGTTTTAGTTAATATTGTGATATCTGTTTTGTTTTGCATGTCTTTTTTTAATTATTTTTTTGCTTTGATTTTGTAGATTGGGTCAATATGACGATGTTTTATTTTAATATATTTTGTATATATCTTACAAGTGAGTAAATGTGGTTTGGTAAATTTTGATTTGGATGGTGAATTTTGGTATATGTTTTGGTTTAATTTTGAAGTTTACATTTGGTTCTAGTAAATTTTTTGATTTGAATAGGTGGTCATGTTCATGTTGACTTGAGGTCATGTTTATAGGTAGTTTAATGCTGCCTTTTATTTATATGTATGTTTTATCATTATATTTGTTAAATTCAATCATATTTGCTTTAACTTGTTCGTAACAACTATAACAGCTTTTTTTTATCTTCATATTGCTACATTTTTATTTAGGGGGCGTTTGAGGGGCTGTCTCCAACCCCCAATTTTTCACTTTTTTCCAAAACTTTCTTACTTTTTACTATTTACATCTCCAAAACGCTACAGTAAACCCCAAATTTTAAAAATTCATAACTTTTTGTATACAAGTCCAAATGAGATGATTTTTTTTTAAATTGCATAGAATTTCGATAAGAACAAAACAAGATCCATATTGATATTTTTTTTCTAAAAAAATTTTTAAAATTTTTAATTTTTCACCCTAAACAGTTTTTTCTCCCAAATATATTCTCCAAAACCAACTTTTTTCAGAACCCCAAAACCACATCTCCAAAACCTCCCCCAAACTCCCCCTTAGTTCATTGATATCTGTGTGCTAATGGGATGTTATTTGGCTAGTGGTCTTTTTTTTTTTTTTAACGACAGATTAATTAGTTGTTTGATACATTAATTTAGAATTTTGAGACTTTTTAAAAAGTATTTATAATTTTTGCTGTTTTTAAAAAAATCAAAATTAAAATGAAAATGAAAATTTTAGGTTGTCCTTCAAACCAGACGCACCTTAAAATGTTCATTTGATGATGGGCATCGATCCTACACCGGCTCATTGAATGCAAGTGGCGCCGCACAGTGGGGGTGCCATTAACGTAAGAAATGGTAAATGCCAAATAATGATGCTGTCTGGAATCTTCCTCAGAGCTCTGTCAAGAGGCATATGATAACTTTGTCCTCTTTTCTTTCTTTTAGCGGACAACAACAAAGCAAAGACGCAGCTTCAAATGGCAGATTCTCTTAAAGCACCTTAAGCCTGCATTTGGCTGGATAGAAAAGAGAAAAGGGCATAAATTGAAATAGAGATTTTGGGTTTTTTTTTATAGAGAAAATATTATCAATTCTGAGTCAGATAATTTAAATCATAATACAATAATATAATATAAAAATTTATATAAAATAAAAAGATTTAGATTTTTTTTAAATAAATTTGACTAAAAAAAAGTCAAATAAATCAAATATGATTAAATAAAATATCAAATTCACATGAATTTATCAATCCGTAATTGATATAAAATAATACGTTTAATAAATTCATCATATATGGATTAAAACACGACTCATAAATTATTCATTTATAATCTCTAATATTTCTATATTATTATATATATTATACCATGTTTTACTATTTTTAATTTTGAGTTTTCAAAATTCAAATATAAAATATATCTTTCATTATATATATTTTAAAATTTTTTAACATAGAAAAAAAATCTAGATTTTGCTTTTGTTTATCTAGTCTTTTATTGTCTTTACAGCTCTATTCTTTGTCTCTCCACCCTTACCCTCCCCTTATCCCATCGCCCTCCCCTTATCCCATCGCCCTCCCCTCACTTTATCGGCCTTTGCGATAACACGGTTAGTTGCCCCCTCACCATGTCGCCATTGTAGTCCTCCCCTGCTTTTATCCCGTCGCCCTCCTCTTCCCTTATCCTATTGACTTTCGCAACAACATGGCCAGTCGTACCCGTCCCCTCACCCCGTCACTCTCTCCTTCCCCTCACCCTCGCCTCCCTCTCACCACAATATAATTTTTTTTTACTTAATTGTATATGATATAAAACAATAGTTTGCATAATTAATAAAGTACAAATAAAATGAATTTTAAAACTTTATAAGTAAATTTCACTTGTTTTTATAAAAAAAAATTATGTTGCCTAATAAACATGGTAAAATATTACAATCATATTGAATAAATCATTATTTTATTCATATTAAATTAAACAGGTTAATTTAGGTTTACACGATTAATAAATGGGATGGGTTTAGTTTGAGATTTTGACATGAATATTAAATGAGTCGGATTTAAGTTTTATATAATAATATCAAGTAAAGAGCATAACACAATATGAATACGACATGAAAACACGAATTGTCAGTCCTAATCAATCCATTTGAGAGAATATTTGGGAAAGAGTTTTAGAGATTAAGTTAGAAATATGTGTTTAAGAAAGAACTTTTAGAAATAAATTGTAATATAAAAAAATATAAAATGAATATTATTTTGTTTGCCTTATGATTATGATTAATTTAATATAAATATCATTTTATAAGTTATTGATTTTTAAAATTTGAGTTATTTAAAAATAAAAAAAAGAGAAGAAAAAAATGACATATAAATTTAAATTTTTTGATTTAAACAGTAAAACTAAGTCTGAAAAAGATCTCCCAAAGGAGAACTCAACAAAAAAGTAATATTATAAAACATATTTTTTAATCCTTTAAATTAAACAATAGGAAGAAAATTTTGACATAATAAATTATATGTTAAAAACTACTTTGACCACAGTCTCATTTTATCTTCTTATTTATATAAAGATAGATCATAAAAGAAATAAATTTGGATATTTTCTCTTTAATGCCTTCTTTCTTCTAGTTTCACTCCCTCCTTTTTATTTTTCTTATTTCAATCTTTTACTTGTTTTTTCCTTTTTATTTTCCATTCTTTTTGGCAAACATACCATAAGACTCTACTGGAATAGAAGGATGGAAAGTAACTGGAGTAGAGAAAGTTGAAAGATTAGAGAGTGTTAAAAAAAAAAAAAAAAGAAACTAATTCCTAATTATTTATGATACTTGATAAGAGAAAATGAGAATTAAAACTTGAAAAGATGGGCGGGTAATTATTTATCAATTATCATATAATATTTATATAAATAATATGATAAAAAATAATTAAAGTTGAAACAATGTTTTGCATATTATTATATTTGTTAAACGTTTTCGTCGTCCTTTTTCTTTAAGTTGAAATGATTAAAAATAGTGGATCTTTTCAATTAACTATTTTCTTCCTTTTTAATATTCTTTCCACCAAACAATTCTTTTTTACTTTCTAAAACTTCTGCTGCAAACTTCCGTCTATTTCTTTCCCATTCCATCAATTATAAACATTCTATTGGGATCATACGTTTAAAAACTAATGGTGTATTTAAATAAAGTATTATATTAATATTATATTTAAATATAATATTAATATAATACTTAAATATAATATATATTAAAATAAAAAATATTTATATTATATTTAAATACAATAATAAGTATTTAGATGAATAATTTTTGAATTACATTTTATAATTAACCATGTGATATAATTAAGAAAAGTAGTTAAAAAAAGTATTAAAAAAAATACGTGACATGAGTAGTAAAAATATTAAAAAAAATAAAATGATATATAATTATTATATTATATTTAAATTATATTATAATTAATATTTAAATATTATATTTTTATATTTAAATAAAAATTATATTATATTTATATATAATATAAAAACAATACAACAACTAAAATGTACCATAAATTTAAGTTACAAATTTAGATTTTCGCGACAGAAAACATTTTAAAAAACTTTTTAAATAACGCCTAAAAATTTTTGCAGGTACCTTACTTCGTACGGGAAAAAAATTTATCAAGAAAGTTCATGAGATATATCTTCTTCTTCCTCTTTTTTTTTTTTTTGGTGCTTGTACATATACACGTTGATCATTTGTCCATTAGATAGGGAGTTCCACAGACGCAGAAAGTCAATTTGCTACAGTAAACATGCAAAGCAACAAAATAATACTAATAATAATTTAAACAAGGGGCAATAGAGAAGAAAATATCTTTGTTTTTCCTGAAAAAAAAAAAATCACTGAGCAACAATATTCTTTGTACGTTCGCGAGCTACGGGTCTGCACAAGTGCGTGCGAATATAAACTCTATTATCGATCAGAGGAAAAAAAAAAAAAAATTACAGGCTCGAATCGATTTTGAAAATATCTAAAATCTATATATATATTTTTTAACTTCATCACTTATTATTATTTATATTTTCAAAATACTATAATAAATTTTAATTTTTAAAAATTCATAACTTTATATATACAAATTCAAATGAGATAATTTTTTTTTTTAAATTATATAAAATTTAAAGAAAAACAAAATAATATCCATATTAATATTTTTTTCTAAAAAAATTTTTATATTTTACCTCAAACAATTTTTTCTCTCAAACATATTTTTTAAAACAATTTTTTTAATTTAAAAATAATATCTCTAAACATCTCCCTTAATCACCCTTATTGAATAGAAAGGTTGCAGTTGTTGCCGTTTCCTTTCCTGTAATGGCAATAATTGAATAGAAAAGTTGTAGTCGGTGCCATTTCCTTTCCGGTGATGACAATAATGTGGCTCGCTTTGCTAGAATATTGAACTTGGAAATATGTTGGTGCTCACATGGGCTTTGGACAGTACTTTTGGGCAAGATAACTCTGAATAAAAGTACTCAGGCTTTAAATTTGAAAACGTTTTTGTTTTTGTTTTTGTTTTTAATAAGTGTCATAGATCCATGCCATAAATATATATATATATATATACACACACACATAAATAAAATTAATTACAAATTTCACGAAAAAAAAAAAAAACATGAGAAAGATCAGAATCGCTTGACTTGTCACCAATCTTCTAATTCTTAATGCTCGACTTAAAAAAAAAAAACATTAATTTGGTACTTCTCTTCTTAAATATTATAGAGTACCATATATCGTAAATTTCAATTAAGATTTATTTTTGCTGATAATAGAAGAAATGTGTTTGAAAATAAGCCTTAAAAAATGCAAAAATAGTTTGCAATCAGCATGTTAGTCATCATTATGAATGGGTGAGTTTTACTTCTTGAAATCTCAAAAGACCTACAGGACTCATTTAGTTAGGAAGACATTAGAGAGTATAAAAAATAAATAAAAAATAAAAATCTACGTGCACATGGAGTAGGGAAAGGATGTAGGTTCTTGTCTTTAATAAATAATAGCACAAAACAAATAATATAATGAGAGTGGTTAGTATCCCCTGATCTTAACGAGACTAAATTATCTTCTGGTCCAACTTTTGACAAGCATAATAGAAACCCATGTCCAAGATCTTTGAACACCGTCCACACTTACAAGATTGTTGTTATAGCAAAATATGCCCAAATTCGGTTCACACTTTGATTAAAACCAAACGATGCTGGTTGGTCTGACTTTTCCCAAATGCAATCAATCCAGAAGAAAATCTCCCTCGCTATCTTTGTCGTTTTCTGTTTATCGGTTTTGGTAAATTTTCAGGGTCCTTCATCGCTAGCTCAAAGCGTCGTCTATAATCATTCTTGTAAATGCTATACTCCATATAAATAGTTATTCCATCTATGTATTGGTGAATGTCCCAAGTTAGCTCAAGTGTAAAAAGAATATACCAAGATGGATAATTTGAATACTTTTCAGTGCATTCTTTTCATGTCTTGTCTTTAACGTAAATGCTAGAACTTGTATTAACATAAATGGAGAGATCGCAACTATACATTTTGCAAGACAAAATATCCAGTCATTTAAAATATATAGAAATAATAAATTAAGGATATATTTAAATTATATATTGAACGTAAATAATCAAAACAAAATAGTAACCTTAAAATAAGATGCTTTGCCATTAAAATAATACAACTTTAACTTGGCCTCTGCTTGCAGTTGGCGCCCACTTTTTTTGTAGTGTAGTAATGGCCGTTTGTGTTGGTACACGAACATTGACAGGTTAGATCGCACAAATTAATGTCGAAGATAAGGAGTTCATCAAATCTGTACTCGGTTGAGTTATAAGTTAGTGGAGCCTCACCACTCACCTGTAAACGTCGGCTTGCAATAATTCCTCAATCCAATGTTCAATTTTCAACGCTATATTTAAGAACATTGCAACAGCAAAAGATAGGGCATAACATTAAAAATATAATAATATAACTATTTAAAAATTTTAAATATATTAAAACAATATAGATATAAATCTTATTTTATTTCTCTTAAAATTATATATAATATATATTTAAAAAAATCATTTCTTTTGATTTAAAATAACAAATTATGAATTTTTAAAATTTAAATTTAATTTTAAAGAAAAATATTAAAAAACAATTAGAATTATTTATTTAGGGTTGTGTCGAACTCCGTTTTAAGGGGCGTTTGGTAAACGTATTGCATTTTAATTGTATTTGAATGAAATTTGTTTTTTGAATGTTGTATTTGGTTGAAAAGTATTTGTTTTATATTTAAATGAAATGTGTGTTTGGATGAAAAGTATTTTAGAGTTGAAAAGTTGATGTGATTGGTAAAAGTAAAAATAAATAGTAGTGTTGAAAAGTTGATGTGATTGTTTTAAAAATGTTTTGAATAGTAATTGTTTCGTAGTACTGTTATAAAATTTGTGTTTAATGTAAAATTGTATTGTATTTGAGTAAAATTAAAATGCAATTCTTTCTCCAAACGCCCCCTTAATCACATAAAATTAAATATATATTATAAGTTCCACAGGCAAATTCTTATTAAAAAAAAAAAAAAGTGTACAACAGGCCTATTACAAAGTTCTTGTCTACTTTCTTGTTATGTCTCTTTCAACGTCCAAATCAATTGGCGCAAATCAATTGGGGCAAGTTAAATGAGTGACCAAGTTAAAAAAAAAAAGATTGAGTGACCTAAAGTCATAAGAAAGGCCGTGTACAAAACCGCGTCTTGAAAAGAAGACCTTTAGGAGACGTTTGTTTTGGTTCTTGAAAATGATTTTCTATTTTCAAGAACACAGAAAATGAAAACGATTTCAAAATAGCGTTTATTTATTTAACATTTTCAAAACCGTTTCGAAAATATCGTTTTCAATTATGTTGTTTTTTTGTATTTTTTGAAAACGAAAAAAAATTGTTTTCACTTTTTGTTTTCATTTTCAAAAAATATTATGTTTTTTGGGCTTTTTGAAAATGAAATGGGTTTTGAAAAAATATAACCAAACAAAGTTTCATGTTTATGTTTTTCAAAATATACTCTTAAAAAATATAATCAAACACATTTTCAGAAATGATCTTAACGCAGTTTTCAAAACATTCTCATTTTCAATTTTTTTGAAAACAGAAAACATTTCAAAAATAATACCAAACGCCACCTTAATTTTCTTGTTTTGATCAGGCCAAAACACAAAAATCAGAGACCTTAATTTTCTCATTTTGATCAGGCCAAAACACAAAAATCAGAGACCGTAATCGACAGGTATGGCATGTTTGCGCAAACTACCAAACTAGACCCAACTCCCAAGTCCAAACACTGTCATAAAAAAAGTGCACCGACACACATTCGTACAATTTCGACTTCAAACAAAAATGCACATCGTTTCATTTTCTTTTGCTTAGTTTGACTACGAGGATTAAAATGTAAATTTGAATAAAAAACTTAAATTAGTGCGAAAGAAAACTTAAACAGGGTTCAAAAGCTTAAACGTTAGTACTGGACCTTTATCCTCTCAAAGCTTAACTTAGAATGACCAAATTACCCCCTGTATTAGAGTGGTAATTTCTTGAAAAGATCAAGCATATCATATGCTATTACAACAACAAAACAACACTTGAACCTTCTTGTCAACTCAAAGTCCTACCATTCTACTACTACTACTCTCTCTCTCTCTCTCTCTCTCTCTCTCTCTCTTTTTTAAATCTCATCTCTCTTGCTTCTCTTTTCAGCATATTGCAATCCAAGAAAGATTTTTTTTTTTTTTCCTTTCTTCGTCTTTTTCATTTCCTCCGTTGAAAAAGTAAATTAAATAAATTTAAAAAAGAAAAGAAAAGAAAAGAAAGAAATGGAAAGAGTATTTCCAATTTCCCCCGCTAAAAAAAGTAGTAATAATAATAATTAAGCGCACCCATGCGGAGCGAACCCGACCCGAGAAGCGGCCAAGTCGTAGACGACCCGAAAACCTTGCTGCTGAATGTTCCCGATAATGGACAACCCACTCATCGTCCCGGCGAAGGCGAAGCAGAAGGTGCCGGAGCTATCCACTGGAATCAGATAGTTCGACGCCGGCAACGACACGTCAGCTCCCCTGAAGTGCAGCACCACCGTCGGAACCTTCACCTCCGCCTTCCCCGACAGATCGTAGCACGTGTCGAACAGCGAGAACTCCGGCGCCCGCTTCAACCCGGCCGTTCCGGCCCGGAAGGTATCGCGGAGCGCCTCGTACGCGGGTCGGGTTAGCCGGGTCACCGACGTGCCCGAGTCTATGATGACGCCGCCGTTGCCGGCCTGGTCGAGCTTGAAGAGTGTTGCGGTGATGCCGCGGACTCGCATCCCGCCGACGCTGATCCCGAGGAGCTCGAGGTAGTAGAACGTGTCGAGCTTCGGGTTCGACAGTAGCGGCGTGAACCGGGCGGTTCGGGACACGGCTGAGTCGCCGAAAACCATGGACGACGGCCTGGAAGACGCGGACCGGTCGACCAAGCAGTAAGAGAATTTGCGGTTAAACCGGACACCGGTCTGGGTGGGGAATGATAACCTCCCCCGGCCGAGTCCCAACAGCCCCGCTGCACCGACGAACAGGCCCTCGTTGTCGTGGCCGCAACCGAGCGCCACGCGTCCGATTCTGGTCCTGCGAAACGTCAGCGTTTCCGTAGAGAATTCCCCCGTGGTGAACGACCCGTCACCGTAGGACACCTGGTAGAGGCACGATTTGCGCTGGTTACAGCCCGGTGAGTCTAGCATCCGGCAGAGCGGCGACCCGCAGGAGATCCGGGCGAAGGACTGGGACTTTCTCGGGTCGAAAACCGGGTCGGCCTGGCCGTAGCATTTCTTACACGGAGCGCACTGCAGCCAAACGACGTCGCTTCCCGTGTCCAGCACCATATACACGTATCTCGGCGGGATCCCAACGCCGAGGCGCGTGAAGTACTCACCGCTGCCCTGAGCGAGCCCGGAGATAACGGAGCTGCTGAACCCCAGCCCGCCGCCGTGCGTGCGCGTCACGTTCCGGGACGCGGCAGCGGATACTGCGTCGACGAGGGACTTGACGCGGAGCGCGTCGCGCTGGAGGCGTAGGTTGAAGAGCTGCTCGGGGCTCTTGTCGGCGGAGAGGGCGTCGATGTGGTGGAGCTGGGCGGAGATCGAGAGTGTAGTGTCGGTGAAGGCCTCGCCGTTGGTTTCACGGTCCAACCCGGTGACGTCGGGTTCAGAGTCGGGCCAGGAGAGTGTCTGGGGTGGGGAGGGGAGAGTGGAGAGGAGGAGAGTCTGGTATTGGAGTGGAGGTGGGGAGGAGAAGGAGAGAGGGGCAAGAATGGCTGTGAAGAAGGAAAAGAAGAGGAAGGCATTTCTTGCTTTTCCTTCCATGGCGAACAGATGAGGGAGGGAGGGAGGGAGGGAGGGAGAGAGAGAGAGAGAGAGAGGGTTGGGGGGGGGGGGGGGAGGAGTGGAGTGAGAGGGTTTTGGCCAGAGGGTGGTGGCAGAGAGGGGAATATAAATAAATAATGAAAGGGAACAAAACAAAAGAAAACAGGCGGTTCTGAAATGAAATTGAAAAAATAATGGAGTAATCAGTTTTTTTGGTGGGAGATAGCAGTCGTGCACTCTCTCTCTCTCTTTATGGTGTTTTTTTTTTTTTTTTTTTCTCTTTACCGCATACGGTTACTTTTTCATTGCGGAGGGTTTTTTACTTTTGAGTTTTGACTCATGCAGTTTATAATTTAATTTTTAATTATATTGATCTTTAATTTTTAATTCCTTTTATCAATCAATAATTTAATTTTAAAAAAATTAAACATGCATTTAATTTAATATTTTAATTTAATTTATAAATTAAATTAAATTAAATATTTTATTTTATTTTTATTAAAAATTATAAAAATAAAAATAAAAATAATTTATATTAAAAATTATATTAAAATAATAAATATAAATATAAAAAATAATAAAAATAAACCCTGTTAAACTAAACTAAATTAGAATCAATTTAATCAGTTTAGTTTAACTCTTAAATCAAATTAAGTTAGATTTTAAAATTAAATGAATTTTAAAATTTTCAATTTTAAATTCTAGTATTTATTTTTATATTTAAAATTAAAGTAAAGTCTCTCTCTTTTTTTTTCTTTATTGGTTTCTTTTTCGTTTTTTAGGGTTTTTAATTTTTGAATTTTTACTTGTATATCCAATTTTATACTGATTTTTAATTTTTAATATTTTTTACCAATCAATAATCCAATTTTAAAAAAAATTAAAGTTCCTAATTTTAAATTCTACTGTTTATTTATGTATTTAGAAGTAGATTTTACTTAAAAATAGGAAATTATGTTTGTTTATAAGGAGAACTTATCTTACGCATATGGAATTTAATTCATTTCCCTGTAAAAGTAGGAAGTAACCAACTTTTATATCAAAATTGTTAAAGATAAAACTTGTTTAACAATTACTGCTGTGATGAGAATCCTTAAGAACTATCACGATGCAAGACAATACAAAACAAAATAAAACTAAAGTATAAAAAATAAGGAACACAGAGATTTATAAAGGTTCGTCGTGAATAGAAAAGTTACGTCCTCTTTTTAGTGTTTTAGATTTTCACCATATTTTCAGAATTATAAATAATATAATTGTTAATTTGTGAGTTGAGTTTCCGAAGACCTATTCTCATATATATATAGCTCATAAAGAGAACTTTTATTTATTTAAATACAAATATTAAATATTTGAACGTGAATGTAAAAATAATATTATTTATTGTAGATTATGTTATAGATATTTAATAATTTTAATTGTTATTTAAATTTCAAATATCTGAAAACTGCTTATAAATTCTCAGGCTCCGATATCCTAGATGGCAAATATGATCACATCATGATGGCCGAGATCTACAGGATCTCGGCTATCCATCGATGATTGTCCCCCAATCTGGAGTATTTCAAGCGCAATACCTTAAAGTACTTCAGGCTTTTAGCCACCGACTACCTGGACTAGTGGTCTATTTCGTTGTTTGGGTTTGACGGTAATGCCACGATTGTCTTGCAACTAACACGTGCCTTGGGTTCTAAAACAATCACATCATTTTTAAACTTACTACGTTGTTTTAAACTTTTTAAATCTCAACCACTAATTGATTTTTCCAAACTCTCATCTTTCTGTTGTAGTCATTAACTCGCTATGTAGCTTTTGAGTTGCTTGACATGCATTTTGGACCACCATCTTCTTGTTCTTCCCTTAAAGAGGGAATTGCTTAAAAGCAAGAATTTTACTTGCGTTGGATAGTCTTTGGCATCTTTCTTCTCGTTTTTCCCTTAAGAAGAAATTATTTGAAGACAATAATTTTTAGGGGTAATTCTTGATGCTCGTCTTCTCATTCTCTTATTAGGCCTCATTCAAGACACTTTTATCTATCTTCTTTGATATTACCATACTTCTTAATATTCGTCCTCTCATTCATTGCTCAGGAATTATTTGAGGAATTTTAATAGAACTTATTCAATTTTTAGATGCTTCTTGACGCCCACTTCTATTTTTTTCTTAGAAATCGTTTGAGGAATTTTGACGGTGGATAACGCCCTTCTTTCAGGCTTTAGACAGTCTCATGAACGGTAGTTATAATTATGATTGTATGATATAGATGGCCTCTCGACACCTGTTCTTTTGTTCCCCTCGAAGAGGGTATTGTCAAATCACTTGGGGATTTGAGCTGACCAGCCCACTATGTAAGACTTTTCTCTTCCAATTGCAAATATTTAACCATGCAATTTTGGTGTAATAATTCTAATAAAACAGGTTTTAAAAAATAAATCTATATTAATAAATTATCTTGTTTGCTTCAAGCTCTTCAATCTAAAATTTTAATTTTAATTTTAATTTTTTTTATAAAATTAATAAAAATTATAACTAAATTAATTAATTTAAACTTAAAATTTTGATTCCATCCTAAACTTAAATTATATACCATTTAGATCTATATTTTAGGTTTATTTAAAATGCATATCATCTATTTTAAACATCATATTTATGTATATTAAATTTGTATTATAAAACAGTTAACAAATAATCTGGTAAAATTTTTGTAGGAACTGTATTTTTATTTTAGTAGTCATATTGGTGTTTTAACTTTCAAATTGAAAATTTATAACATGATATGTAAGGGGATGTTTGGTAAACGTATTGTATTTTGATTGTATTTGAATGAAATTTGTTTTTTGTTGTATTTGGTTGAAAAGTATTTGTTTTGTATTTGAATAAAATGTGTATTTTGATGAAAAGTATTTTAGAGTTGAAAAATTGATGTGATTGATAAAAGTAGAGATAAATAGTAAAATTGAAAAGTTGATATGATTGTTTTAAAAATGTTTTGAATAGTAATTATTTTCGTAACATTGTTACAAAATTTGTATTTGGTGTAAAATTGTATTGTATTTGAGTAAAATTAAAATGAAATATTTTTCCCAAACATCTCCTAAGATTACTTTCAAATATATATCAAATAGTTAAAAATTTGATCTAATAATTAAAATAACATGATTTATTTAATATTTATTAATTAAATAAACGTACATTTATAATCATATATTTTTTTTTAGTTTTTTAAAGAGGGATAAAATTAGACATGATGCACGCATAGAGGAAGTAAGATGGGTTTTGTATAAAAAGATGATCATAAAAAATTTAAAAATAAAAAAAGTTTTGAGCAGGTATATATAACTGTTTTTTCTTTTATTTTGTATGAATTATACAATTGTTCTTTTTGTAGCGTAGTTATTTCATTTGTTCAATTTTGCCCTTCTTTAATTCAATTTGATTGCTTTACGACGAAAAAAAAAATGATTCGTCTCTAAGACACCAACTAGCATCTTACAAAAACAAAACCTACATTTTAAATTAGCTTTTGCTTACCCTCCGATCAAATTAAAAGGCATATCCCAACTTCTGATCTTTCCAGCTTTCTTTTTTTTTTTGATCAATTTCCAACAATCTCGGCGAGACTTGAATATAATGACCCCAATGATGTATCATTATGGTTAATGGCCGATCAGTTGGTTTCATGCTTTGTTGTACCTAACTCATGTTTTTCTTTGACTTTGTTGAACATGAAATTTCCATGTTCTCATTGATTAAGTTGATTCCTAGGGACCCAAAAACAAAACAAAACAAAACAAACAGAGAGAAAGAAAGAAAGAGGTGAAGCTTAGCTTCAAAGAAAATCATACATATTATGCAAGTGATGAGCATCTTGCAATAGTATAACAGTTTGTGTGTTTCCTCTTGCATTTTTCTTCCTTTCGTTTTTCACGTATTTTTGAGTCTGATAAGATTCTAATGTAATCTGAAAATTGTTTTTATGCTATAACCTATAATTTCTCCAAATTTGTTGCACCAATTTATGCTCTGAGAGCTATGAAGTTTAAGGCCCTTTTAAATCGACTTATTTTAGAGTGACTTTGAATAATTTCTATTTTGGGTTCTTGTCTTGTCCTCCTATGCAAATTGGTTATATTTCCACCATTCAAGGGAAAACTACAGCTATCTATATTTCAAAGATTCATCATTCATCTTATTTGTCTTGTACTTTCATATGACTACCAAAAACTTAAGATAAGCTTTGTTTGGTGTGTGGATTTTTTTCCCCCCTTGTTCATTTCACGAATTTGCGGTGGTTGTTTTGCTTTTTGTCGTCCTCGTACTGGACAAGAAAGCACATCAGAAGCCAAAGACAATGAACATTCAAAATATAGGGGGATTTAAAACTTTGTTGAGTGGATAGAACAATAGATATTTTAACCGGGGGGCGACCATTGTGCAAATGAAGAACATAAATGGGCATTGATGTTAATTTGTAATGTTTTAAAATATAGGTTGAAGAGAAAAAAAAAAACTGAAAAAAAAAATTGAAGACGAAATCTTCATGACGTGTTTATTTATTAGACATAAAGAATAAGAATCGATCATTTTATTTATTTGTTTTTTCTTTTTATTAGAGAAAGAATATAATTAGTGGCTCTATACTAATTTAAAATTAAGAAATGAGATTGACAATCCTATGTCTCTCATTCGTATTGTTATTCCTAACCTAGATATAAACATTATATTGCGATATATCCTAGTTTACTTACAAAATGTATATATAAAAAGAGTAAAATACTAATAACACAAATTAAAATCATAACTTTTAAGTACTAACTTATATGATATGTGAATTAATAATTTTTTATTGAAAAGTTTTTAAAAAATTGTCATATATACCAATGAAAAGATGACAACTCATTGTCATTTGAGTTAATATTAAACGATCAGGATTAAAATTGGTGATTCTAGAATTATTGAGAAACTAATTATACCAAAAATATTATAATAACAACCCATGTTAATTATTCTATTAGCTGATATAATTATCTTAATTATTATCAGCTGTGTAAGAATAACTAAAAAATACATATATTATTTATTAGACTAAAAAAATATGTATCCGTTTTCAACATTTCATATTTTGTTTAACTTATTTTAATCCCAAGATTTTACACCTTATTTTTAATTTTATGAATTAAAAAAATTACACAACTTATTTTTAGTATATTATTATCCTAATGTTATAATAATGAATTTATCTATGATTAACAATATTATAATAAATATACTGGTTAAAATTTTTTTTTTAAAACACAATGATAAATAAATAATAAATAAATTTACGTTAAAGGTTTAAATAAGTGTATGAATAAGATTTATAATGACTTTGATTCAAATAAAAAGTTTATTTCGGACTCTGAATTCTAATTTCAAATTTCGTCCACTCCAATTCAATGCATGCAAGTAAACGCTCTTTGTTTTGTAGCACAACAAGCCACCAATTCACCATGAACTTCGTTAGAAAGGGACCATTGCTTGTTAGATTAAAGTACGTGGGCCCATAATCAGAATTTCATGCCTTTGGGGCTTGTTATTAACCAACAAAATTACCATTCACAATTTACAAAAATCAGAGCATTAAAATATTACAAAATAATAGGAAAAAAAATGTTTATAATTTTACGATTCTATCCTTGTATAAAAAAAAAAAAAGAGATTTGGTCAAAATTAAAAAAGTTATTTTATATTTCAATTGTTTGGTCAAAACTTTCCCTTCTCTATTTTTTTTTTTTAAGTTGGAAGTATTAAATAAGAAGTATTTATATAAATAATCATTTTTGAACACCTCTTTTAAAAAAATGTCTACAAATTAATTTATTCATAAATTTAAACGAATTTTGAAATTCAGTAATTTTTTTTTATATTGTAACTACCCTTCCACAATTTATGTTTTGCTGATATATTTACTAGAGTTAAAAAATATATATATTCACGTTATTAAGTGTAGGCTTTTTTTTTTTTAATATTTTGATTTAATGCTTTGAATTTTTAAAGAAGTAAACTAAAAAATTCTCTTGATCAATTACAATATGCTCATGGTCTATGTGATAATAATCTTATTACTTTATAGGGGAATTTCAAATAGCAAATTTCAAGTTTTAGCGCTTTTTAAATCACTTCCATATTAATTGTGTCATTAAACCAAAAAAAAAAGATATATATTCATAAAATATTATTTCATAACATAATAACCGCATATATAATATTGAAAATAAATAAAAAAAATTAACAACAAAATATAAAACATACTCATAAAAAAGAATTTTAACTTATAATCTATAATCGAATTTGGATTCAAATACACGAAAATTAAGGGGGAACGTTTTTGTAGATTTTTAAATTTCTATAATGACTTTTTTAGGACAAAATATACATTTTTTGTTTCTTAAATTTGCTTTAAGAGTATTATTGTCGGCATAATATGGTCAACCTTTTTTTTTTTTTTTCAATTTTATAGATAAGTTTGTTTTTAGACATTTTTAAAAGCATGGTGGTAATTTTGTTATATTAAAAAATGGTAAGTCTCATCAATCTACAACCTCTTTTTTTTTTTTTTCCTCCCAATTTCTTCTCCACCAAATAACTAAAGATTCCTTTTTTTTTTCTTTTTTTTTTCCCCATTTTGATGTCCCTCCTCCAATTTTCACTCTCTTTTTTATGTGTTTGGTATACATATTTAAATTATATTGCATTTGAATGTACTGTAATTTTCCTTCAAATATAAAAGTATTTCATTCAAATACCAATCACATCACATTTTAAATTCAATACAATCACTGTTTATTATTTCACTTTTTCTATTACTTTTATTAATTACATCATATATTCTCTTTCTTTCTCTTTTTTTTCTCTCTACTTTTACCCATTACATCACATATTTATTATTAAAATACAATTCAAATACAAATTACATTCAATATATTACATTCAAATGTAATACAAATATAATGCATTCATCAAATCAAACAGACCATTTGTTTCTTTTTACCGAACATAGCACTAAAGTTTCCACCGGCAGCATTTATCATTTACAGATAGTGTATGGACGAATTGGGTGGCTCATTAATGTGAGGTAGGGGAAAAGATAGTGAAAGCATTACAAGCCTTTCTCACTGTCCTCTTAACTCTCTAGGTAAAGCTAAATATCTTCCAAGTGAGAAGTAGGTAAAGTGGATGGGCACCAAATATACACTTTGACATTCATATACACCGATCAGCCTCTTCAATGGAGAGGTTGTTGAGAATGCGGGGAATGGAGATGAATATATGACTTTCAGACTAACCCAAAAAAAAAAAAAAAAGTGAAAATTAAAGAAAATAAATATGGGCAAAGAGAGAATAAGCAAAAGCTCCATGTATAAAAGAGACCTTTAAAGCTTAAAGGAGGTGAACATCCCATGAGCTACATAAACAGGTAAAAAATAAATAAAAGTGAAAACTAAGGATTTTAGTACATGGAATAATAAAAATATCTAATTGACAAAACTTTCTTTTTTAAGATTATATTTGTATCATACAATATATATATATAGGAATTGTCACTTATCGTATCTGATAGTTGTAATTTTTTTATCATTTAATAATTAACTGATCTATATATAATTTTATGTAAAAATAAGTGTAACATAGTATTATTAAAATATTAGTATAAGAACATGTATCATTGAAAATATTTCGTTGAAATCAATTGGTTATTATATTAACATTTGAAAAATATTGCAAATTAATTTTTTTTATAAAGGTGTCGATATAAAAATTAAGGATCTGTCTAAAATATTTAATATTGATACTCCTCAAATTTATTATCATTTGACAACTTACTCTCCAAAATTATTTCTTAGACTTTCTAAATTATTCTAATTTGTCCAATTTTGTTAACTTTCCATTAAATTAAATATTTGAATTTGAAATATTTACATTAGAATTTACATTATATTTGAAAATATTTGATTAAAAATAGGATTTTTAACCTTCACATGAGATGTATGTGAACTTTCCGTTACCAATTTAACACACAATTAATCCTGAATATTGGACACATAGTAACTATGAAAGTTCAGGGAATATATCATCAAACTCAAATTTTGGTGCAAGATATTCAATAGTTTGTGGGAGTGCTAAATATCTAGTATCAATTTATACCTATTACTATATATTCAAAAAACCAATACTATTTTTTGGTCTTCTGATGGTTTAGTTATTATTAACGATGATGAATTACTATTATATTTTATATGCATCATGCACTTTGTTATATAACTAGTATGTGTATATATATATATATATGACCATTATTCTAATGTGAACAATGTCAGTGGGAAAAAAGCACGCAATATGGGCCACACGACATGTGCACCAACAAAGCACTTATAAAAAGTGGAAAAGAGGGGAGCAAAAAGAGAAATCGCAAACTGGAAAGAACAAAAAGGAGTGTTTTAAGCTCAACCAGGCATCAATGGTTTCATACAGCAAACTAAATAGTCAAGATTTTTAAAACCTGCAAATGTACCCGGTCACACTACCTTTAAGCCTTTAACCAACCAAGTCTGGCCTTTAGTACTAGTCGATTCCGACATTCTTAAAACTTCTCCTTCCTTTTAATTTTTATAAACCTTTGTATTATTAATAATATTGCATATCATCTATAATCAATAACATCCATTTTATTTTAGATCTAAACTCATTTTTCACTTTTTTTTTTTTTTCAAAATCTTTACTTCACTCATTTTTATTTCTCTTCACTCGTTTAATTTAAATTCTAATTTCAAGATGGTTTTTTTTTTTTTTTTTTTCTGTTTTAAGGCAATACGCCAAACAAACACTAACCTTCATTTATTTCATACTATTAGTCCATTTTATTTTCATATTAAAATAAAAATAGCATTTGTTAATCACATTACAAGTTAAAATTTAATTTTTATTTCAAAATGAACATGAAAATGAAGCTTATTTAACCCCCCAATTTTAGATATTTCAATTGAATTCTTACTATTTTTCGTAATAACATTTTAGGATTTAAAAGTTTCTCCCACTTAAGTTTAAAGTGTCATAACTTTTTTGTGTAATCTCTAATTAAGACGTTTTTTTTTTCAATGACAATTTCCCACCCATATACCCTATAAAAATTATTATGGACATTAAGGTTTTATAAAATTTGTTAGAAAATCATATTTTTTAAATGAATTATTTTAATATCTATTCAAACATCATTTCAGAAATTATTCATTTTTCAAAATGGCATTTTAATTACACATCCAAACACTATTTTAGAAATTATTCTTTTTTTTTTTTTATAATGGCAGTTTAATTACATATCCAAATGCTATTTTGGAACCAAATAAAAAATGACTTTTCAACTTAAAACTAATTTTTTGTTTTCATCTTAAAGTGAAACAAAATCAACACATCAAACAAACAAACCCTAAGTTTCCAAGCTTTTTTTTTTTCCTTTTTTTAATTTGTTTTATCCTTTGAGGCTAGATTCTGAGGTTTTTTTTTTTTTCTTCTTTTCTTTTCACATCATTTTAATGTATGAGGGTGGGGACTGGATTGAGCAACTTGATAAGCGTCAACTTCTTTGGAATATCCAAAGTTTCTTTGTTATCAGCTCGTCTCTCTCCATCTATATATTATTAAAAGTTACCCAACTCAAGCAGCCGTAGTGACATTTTCTTTTTTATGGCGTCAACTTAATTCAGATATATATATATATATTTTCCCTGCTATATCTATATTGTAGTTAACTAACTATAAAAATTTGAGTTTTAGGTGAAACTTTACCATCCAAGGAATTTTCCCTCTTAAGAAATGTTTGACAGACTATTACAATTAAATTAGTCATGGAATACTTTTTTCCAATTAGTTACCTAAAACTTTGGCATTAGTCTCTTCATAATGCGGCTTTTCCACGTTTATAGGAGGCATAAACACGAGTGTCAATTTTCAGGCAATGGCAATTGATTAATCCATAGATATTGTTATTTCTATAAAAGAAGACAAAAGGCATATCTCAGATGACCAGATCAAACATGCCTGTCTAGAATATGTGTAAGATAAGATATTCAAAAAAACAGAGCTACTACGCCAGAATAAGGCAAATACACTGCAATTCTTTATGGTGCTTGGAGATTCTTCCTGGTATCATGCTGGAAATAAGATAACTTGCTTGTAATGAGATCAAACGCGAATAGTTAACCAAAAATAATAACAATAATAATAATAATAATAAGAACATATAAATTTACATTAAACATCCTAAAAAAAATGACAGATAAAAGTATAATAAATTCACTAATTTAAAAATTAATATAAAAGGAAAGAATAATATATCCGATTCAAAAAACATAAAAAAACTGAAATCATAAATTATATTAAATATATATTATGAAAATAAAACAAGTTCATTCGCCCCCACACGGCCTGATCCTGAAGCTCACCATTGAGACTCAAAAAATTGTCATGGTCAGTCACACCACGAGCTTGTTGGGCCAGGTCAAAACAGTCGGGTTACGCATTCTAATTCTTGCGTAGTTAATATTAGAACTAGTAAATTTCAAACATTAAAATCTTATAAGTTATGATAAATTTTTAATTTTTAAAGGAATACGGTAACTAGCATATTAGCAAACTTTAAATACTAAAATTGAAAAAATTACAATAAACTTATACGGTGCTGAAACGGCATGCAAAATGGACCCTATGCACTATCACTCAAGCAAAACAAGTCACATGAAAATGGAGGAGAGAATCTCAAACACAACAAAAACTCCGCTATTCCTGCCTAGACCAGTCCCCACTCTTCCCACCAGTTTTGCACTCTAAACGTATATCCGTAATCTGGATATCCTTTGAAGCAGCCTTGCACGTATCATACACCGTTAGGCCAGCCACGCTCACAGCCGTCAAAGCTTCCATTTCAACACCAGTTTTCCCAGTCGATGCAGCCTCCCCTTCGATATCCACGCTCCAATCCTCAGGATTAAGGGTCAGATCGACGCGAACATGGCTCAGAGGTATGTTGTGGCATAATGGAATGAGAGTGCTGGTGTGCTTTGCTCCACTTATGCCTGCGATTTTCGCCACGTTAAGGACATCTCCCTTGGCAATCTGGTTGGCTAATACCAAGTCATATACCGTCTTGCCAAGCATCACCTTGCAACTAGCAACGGCGGTTCTCTTGCTACTTCCTTTGAAAGAAACATCCACCATTTGGGCTTTCCCTGTACTCCCTACATGGGTTAGACGGATTGCGCTTTCTCCCTCTTTCTGAGGAGTCTGGGGTGGTTCTTGACCTGTGTAATTGCCACTTTCTGAACTGGCAAGATGATCTGAAGAAGGTTTACCAAATACTGATTCCATTTCCTTTAGTGTAACAGCATAGTAAATATTCAGCACCGGACTTATAAAATTTTCAGATTTCAGATCGGAATAGATGGGGATTAGTTGGGGAGTGATTACCTTATTGAGCTCCATTATAGCACTTAAGAGATCGTGGCTGCTGTCACTGCTAAGAAACCTTCTTGAGCGAGGAAATGCAACTGCTAGCCGCCGAAGAAACATAATAGGCATGACCCGAGTTTATCCTTTAACCGCAAAATAAGGAAACTGAAAATTCATTTACCAAATTTCTAGACAAAATCAAAATCCACACACACCTAATTCAATCATAATAAAAATAAAAATAAAAATAAAAAAACCAAGTCTCGGTCAGGCATTTTGACAAACATATAAAAGTCATGTAACTAGACAAACAGAGAGACAGAAAAAGGGAAAAATGAAGGTCAAAATCAACGTAGAAAGCTAGATTAAGCTTTAGAAACTCGTTGGAAAGACAAAGTACAAGGTAATTTGTATGATTTTTTTTAAGTCATGTGTCGGGATTTTTGCAATTTGCATAGACAACAGACAACGTATTAACTAGTACGTACCTCCTGGGCGGTGCTGTGTAGACAACGATTGCCCAGGGATGGAATTGGCACGCAGGCTAAGCAACGTGAATTTTACATGGAAGGTGGTATGGATGGGCCAGTAAGAGGCCCAATAGCATGCTACCACCTTAAACATTTAGGCCCAAATTAGCCATGACGCCTATACAAGGGAATTTTTTTTTTCCCTTTTTCTCCCTGCAATTGACATACTCCTCCTTTCTTCTCACACCTCTTTATTAATTAAATTCTTAATTATAGAAAAAAAAACTCTCAAATAAAATGATATAACGACAATAATAACACAACTAAATAAATAAAACTCAATAACAAAAAAATAACTTAATTATATTTATTTATTTTAACACATCTATATATCAAATTCCTAATTAAATAACTTAAAAAAATATTACTTTTTTGATACTTATACTAAAAATTCTAATTTTCACTCTAATATTTATTCTTTAATGAGTAGCCTAAAAAATTTTGAGGAGTGTTAACTGTTGCGATCAATTTTTTCATTGTAAACTTTTTATATTATAGTTGTTTTTTGTTTTCTTTGTATATGTATTTCTTTATATGTATTATTCGTTAGTACTTTTTCTTTTTTTTTTTCCTTCATTCTTTTTGGTTTTATATGTTTTTATTCTTTTGTTATGTGTATATATATATATAGATGTATGAATATGTTAAATGTTATTTTTATAAGCTTTTTTTTTTAACATGATTTTAATCTCTTATATATATATATATGAATAGGTTTTATTCTTTGTCTTTTTCTCTTTTCAGAATTTTTTTCTTGTAAAATATTTATTTTAACCAACAATAGAACATCAAAATGGAAAAAAAAAAAGTAGGTGTGAAAAGAAATTTAAAGTAGTAGTGTATTTTTTATTTTATAATAATTAGGGGTTATTTTAGAAATAAAAGGGGTGTATGTCAAGTAAATTTATTCACTTTGAATTTAAGAGGGAGGTGTATTTAGAAGGGGGGACATGAAAAGTCAAGAGAAGTATGTCAATATAAATTTTTTTTTTTGAAAGAAGGGGTTGTTTTGTTTTGTTTTTTTTTTTTATTATTTTTTTTTTTTGGGCTTATCAATATAAAAAGGGTTAGCCAATGCGGAATAACAATGGGAAAGAAAGATGGCAAGATTAGAAAGGAGAATAAAGGAATAAATTTTCATTTAATTAAATAATAGAAAAGGAAATGATAGTTTAGTGATATTTCACGTGTTATTATAAAGTGTAATGTCTCTTAAATACAAAAATAAAAGAATAAGGATAAGATCATTAAGTAAGGCAATTATATTTTTAATTTGAAGATAATTATTAAAAGAAAGGCAATTGGTAATTTCACAGTTAGGAAAGTTTTTTTTTATTAGTTTTATTTTATTTAATTTTAGATTAATTCTTGAGTTAAAAATATAAGTTAGTTTTCTGATTTTAGTTTTTATTTACTTTATCATATTTAGAATTTTTTATTTTCTTAATTTTATTTGTAATTTCCTGCTCACGTTTCGGACTTTTTAATATATATATATATGTTAGTCCATTTATATATAAAATATAATTGTTGATCATTGAAATTTTGAGTGTTTAGTTTTTTTTCCTTTCTAATTTTCAACTTTATTATTGAATCAACGGATTTTAATGTCAATTTTCCAATTTGTGACATTGTGTGAATTAATAAATTAACTAATTTATCCATTTGTTTGCTCTTAGTGCACGTTTGGGGGCACATTTGAACATTTGGTTTTCAAAATTTTTTTTGTCTCTTTATTCAATTCAAAACTAATTTTTACTATTCATATATTCAAATATTTATAGTAAACTTAAATTTTAAATGTCCATGACACTGTTATTTTAAGTTTAAATAAGAAGATTTAAAAAAATAATATAAAATTTCGAAAAAAATGAACAAAATTTATATCGATATATTTTTGAACATTATTAAGATTTTACACTTTTTCATTTTAAATATTTTTTTTAACAAAATGCTTATTTCCAAAACTAAGTATCATTTTCAATCTAAAACTACATCTTCAAAACCTTCCTCAGACTGGTCCCAATTCCTCAACCTAAGCTCCCTAAAAAATAAATAAATCTGCTTAATAATGGTCCTTTCTCCAAAATCAACAACTCTAGTAATTTTTTTCATTTTCCTTCGCCTTCGTTTTTGAATGCTATGCGTGGTCAAGGTGAGATTTCTGCAGCATTTTACTGTGACAAATTTTAAGAACAAAAATTCATGAGGCGCCCTACTTCCTTGCTGTGTTTCGTTTTCTTCATTTTGATTAGTGTAGCCCTAGTCCGAAGACTGACCAAAGATTCTCAGAATTGCAATCCAGTTATGTACCAAAACAGTAAAAAATGCCCAGGATTGTTCCTTACTTGGATGAAGTACGACACACACACTTTGACCAAAACAAAGTCCCAAAAAATGTCTCTCTGTTTTGGAATAATACTGTTAATCGAGTTTGACACAAAGTATAGTTGCATCATATAAAAGGCACTGCACCAAACCAAAGTTGGATTTTACATTTAAGGCTCGTTTGGAAAATGAGTTCTAATCCATCACTCACAAGTTATTATATAATTTATTTTATTTTATTTCTCAACTTTTACTTTCAAGTTTTATTATTTTAATTTATCTTAATCTATATTATATAAATTTTAATTCATCCCTCCATACTAGTCCATAATTTCTAAATATAACATCTTCAAATAAGGCTTAGCTTCTAAATCAATAGTCAGTTTGAGTTCATAACTAACGCTTGGCTTCTTGGATTTGAGTCATTACCCTTCCGCAACCAACAGCAGCATTTCTGTTTGCCCTCGATTATCGATTGGTGGCGACAAAATATTTTTCTCAAGCTTCCGTACTTGTTAAATTTGGAGACAAATAATATAAATGATAAACTTTTCCCAACAAGAGGATCATAAATTTTGATTTGACATTTAAGGATTCAATATGTGAATTCTGTTATAAAGAGGGATGATTTAGTGATAGTGTCCTAAATTTATGCTGTCTTGTCATATTGACTCTTCAACTGATATGAAAAATGGCATGAAGCAAAAAACCAACAAAAAAAAAAAAAGGTAGAAATATGACATTGTCCATTAAGATTCTAAATATTTTGTGTTTTTTCTTTATTATATTCCTATTGGCCATTCCTATTTGAGCAATTGTTCAGGTCCTCGTACATTGGTTAGCTAGAATATGACCGTGTGTCTAAATGGTATTCATCACCAACTCTCATGTACTTTTACTCCGAACAAAATGGTCGAGTTGCTCGCAAATATTGCCATGGGGTTGAGGTTGATCTATCTCTCCTTTTTCAGGCTCTCTTCTACTCTCCTTTTGGCCCAAACCCTTCTTCATTCAGCTATACAAAACGTAAATTGTTTGCCTTCTATTATGTTCGTGTTCCTCTTTTCTTCATGTTTTTGGTTCAACATGTTTTCCTTTTAGAATAATGCTATGGATAAAAATTCTAATTCTAACTTATGAATACTAACTCACCACTTCTTTTTTTTTTTTTGGTATATGTTTTTAATCGATAGATCAATTATATCAATAAAAATATGACAATTCACATATCAATTAATGTGATATTCAAAAGTTAGGATTAATATTAATGTCTATATCTCTTTGCGTTTATTAGCACATTTAACTCCAACAAACTTCAATCTTGTTCTGTTCTGTGCATTTTTATCAGCTACTAGAGCCACCAACTATAGAAGTTTCTCCGCTCCAATTGTCTTCTGATCATTTCTATATATCTCACAATGTCGTATTCAACTATAGAGGTATTTTTCCTAATTTTTCTTCGTCTTTCCCTACTTCTATTATTCCAACTCTAGAGTCTACTACTGCTCCTTCCCATTCCTCACCCACCACTGTACC
The DNA here is from genome assembly GCA_035233585.1 of Antiaris toxicaria. Lineage (NCBI taxonomy): Eukaryota > Viridiplantae > Streptophyta > Magnoliopsida > Rosales > Moraceae > Antiaris > Antiaris toxicaria. The sequence continues at coordinate 14,416,137 of CP141161.1, forward strand.
ATCCACTCGTAGCTCGTCCAATCCAACGGATTTGGCTATGACACATTTACTTCACCATTTTCAGACTATGTTGTTAAAGGTTTAGTCACTTCCCCATCCGATGTCCACCTGCTACAAACTTGAGCCAAGAGTGGAGTCTTCAAACCCAAGAATCTTATAACTGACCTCATTGATGTTAATTTTTTACAATCAAGTTAAGTCAAATTGGATCAGATCGAATGCATGTTTTACCTACAAAACGTCTAATTAAAACCAATTCAACCATCATGTCTATTGTATATATTAAAAAAATTCTGATATATAAAATTTATTTATTCAAGTTTTCTATTAGGTGTTTGTCAACATTGAAATTTGTAATTTTTGAGTTTATTAGCCATTTAGACCTATGGCATTGAAGAAAAATTATTTCTCCAAATTAAGTCTTCCACACTTGGTTCCAAGCCCCTTCTAACTTCGATGGTATTCAGCCCCTTACTATCTCAAACTAATACTGATCATCTTCTAAATCCAACTAAGTTTTAAGGAAAAATACCCAAAACACCCTTTGTATTTAGCATAAACGGTAAGAAGTTTGGGGGAGCTTTTGAAAACAACAGTTCCAAAAAAAATTTTGTCATTTTCTCCAATTCAGAACTATTTTTCACAATTCACGCCTTCAAATGTCTAGTATTTGTTTAATATTTTCTTGTATGTTTATTCTTATTTAAAAAAAAAAAAAGGTCGAAAACCATAGAAAAAGTCAACTTGATTTTTTTTTTAATAAACGAACTAAATTATTTGGGTTATCCATGTTTATCAAGGTTCAAGGACTAAATCATATCCACATAAAGTTGATGTGATTAATTAGATAAATTTTTTGACCTTATTTAATAAAATTTATGAAACCACATTTGTGGTTTTGTCACTAATTTTAATAAAAAACCGCTCAAATCACACTGTGTTCACCCCTAAAATAGAGTATGCCAGAACATTCACGCTCCATCCAAAATACATTGGCAAGTAGCTAAGCGTATGTTGCAAAATCTTCATTAAACTCCCACACATGGTCTTCCTTTGTAACTGTTGATGCAAGATTTAGATTTTCCATCGTGGATATCTTGTTGGCCAAAACCTTTGCTCCATGTGGACCTGCATCACTAAAAGAGGGAGCTACGGAATAAGGGGCACTAAATGGGGCTCCCAAGAGGACATTGATGTTTAAGTCCAACATGGATCCAAGTGAAAAGTGAGCATAACTCAGATATTAAATGATCAAAGCATAATGGAGGTGCAGTAGGGTCAGTCCCTTGCGAAAGTAGGAACCCTTCAAAGAGTGAAAACCCTTTTTCTTCTCATTATGAGAGAGATTTATTGAAAGAAGTGAAGAGAGTAAGTTATGCCTAGAGAGCCAAAGCGTTGAGGCCCACGTGTTAGAGCTCAATTGCCAGAGCCCAAAGTAAAGAGGCATATTTCTCGAACATTACGTACATACATTTGATGTATAGGTTTAAAAAGGAAATTTGAAAAGATTCTAATTCAAACCGAGAGTCTTTCAAGGATTGGTATTTGTGAGATTGAAAAGGAGTGCAAATTTTGAAAAAGTGAAATAGGCTGTTTAGAAGAGCAATTCGTTAATAATGCCAGTCAAATGTAATGCACTGAATGCATATGAATATAGATGTTTTGTATTTAAATTATATTCAAATATAATGTGTGTTTAGGTTATTAACGAGGGAGAGTATATGGTATTATTAGTAAAAGTAGTTAAAAAAAAGAACACAACGAATATTGATTGTGTTGGATTTAAAATTTAAAAGTACTTATATTTAAATGCAATGTTTGATGTATCAAATAAACACTTAATTAAATTCTAGTGCAATGGTTTATCCAAATGCCCCATAAGTTACATTGCAGTCTTTTTGAATTTTTCCTTTCAAACCAATGTGCCAGACATAGCTCTAGTCTTCCTCAAAACAGCATGATGTTTCTGGGTCTAGTGTAGAGTCTAAATATTGAGCAATCGCTAATGCAGCATCCAAGGTGTCTAGGAGTGAATCTTTCCTTCGTGAACTAGCTCTATCCTCCTCTAGTTCCCACACTCCATTGTGACAACATTATTGACAGCTACCTTGATGCTAATCCTGCGCTCCTTCCCAAACGAAGAGCATCGAGATGGACTTTCATTTTGTTCACAACAAGGTTGCTCAACAATCTCCGGTGGTTTGGTTTAAGCCCTCTGAAAATCAGATTGCTGATACGTGTACTAAGCGTTTACAGCCTGCTCTCTTCAGTGCTTCTTGGAACAAGCTTACGGTACTTCTCAGCCCCATTCGCGTGAAGGGGTTATGTGCGATGATATATTAGACTGTAAATATTCTCTTTCTTTTATTATTTCCTTGCCATTGTTGTTGAGCAATTATACAGCTCCACATGCAATGGTTAGTTACGATTTTTTTCTATAGCCCCTTCCTGTACATTTGGTGATATCACAATAGAGGAGAGCATCTACAGAATTCTTAGTCTATTCTTTTTTTCCCATTTTTTCTTGTCTATTTTAATTTTCTGTCTTCTCTCATTTACATAAAGAAACTTCAAACAGCGTGGTGGCGACTAAAAGGAGGAAATCACAAGTCACAACTATAGGTGACATTTGGTATTGTTTTTGAAATGTATTCTGTTTTCAAAAAAAATAAAAATAAAAATAAGAATGTTTTGAAAATTGTGTTGAGATTATTTTTGAAACTGTATTTGGTTATGTTTTCTAAGTGTATATTTTGAGAAACATAAAAATGAAACTTTATTTGGTTATATTTTTAAAAACCCATTTCATAAATAAGTATTTTAGCAAAACATATTTATGTTTAATTTAGAAAAAAACAAAAAATAATTTATTAGTCATAATTAAAAAAAAAAACCCATTGGTGGTGCGTTTTACAATGAGGGGTAGGGGTGGAAATATTGGTGGTCTGAGCTCTAGGTGATGGCAACGGCAAGATTTGGATCACGAGTTAATAGTTTTCATTGCGAGTTGATGGTCGTCGTAACCAGGATGTCGTCGTCGTCATCACCAGTCAGTGGTCGTCGCCCTTCGTTGGAGATGGAAGTCATCGTCAAACATGGACGATGCTGCACAGGCAGAGAGAAAGAGGAAAAACTGGGAGAAAATGAAAACAAAAAAGTGAAAATAACTTTTTTTTGTTTTCAAAAAATCCAAAAAAACAATATAATTGAAAACGATATTTTCGAAATGGTTTTGAAAACATTGAATAAACAAACGCTATATTTAGACTGTTTTCATTTTTTATATTTTTTAAAATAGAAAATCATTCTCAAAAATAAAAACAAATACCCCATAGGGTTTCCATGTAACAGATATATTACAGTTATAACAAACACAAAAAGCTATATTTAGACCGTTTTCATTTTTTATATTTTTAAAAATAAAAAATTATTCTCAAAAATAAAAACAGATACGCATAGGTCTCCATGTAACAGTTATATCACATCTGGAATTGCAAGTATGGCGGCAAAAGAAAATCAGAAAGGGGGAGGAGGGGGAACTTACTTGAGCGTTGTCTTTAGTTGTCTGGCCTCTTTCACAGCCGAACTTACAGTATAAAGTGTAATCTTTTTAACCTGTTTAAGCAGGAATATAAACAGAACCAAGTTGAGTTCTGATAGTTATGAAACTACAGCAAGTTAGAGACTAATATTATCTTCAATTTTGGAATTCCCCAAAGAATAGGACAACAAGAGGTTGTTTAACATCCACAGAAAATTTTCTGATATACCAGGACATCAAATTCATTGTGTACTTCTAATTTGTCTTAATTTGCTCTATGGTCCTTCGGTAGCAAACGGAACTCATCTGTTAGCCGAATGCATTCTTCGACATTTTCAGGAGATACAAAGTCGAGGGCTACCTTTATGCAAGACTGGAAATGGGAAAAAATATTACACTCTAAGATAGGAAACTAAATTCACAACAATACAGTTGTCATATTAAAATCTTCTTTCAGGAATTTCACATGGACAAGTCTGGAGAAGAGATACCACGAGATACTTGACCATATCTAGATTTATACCAAACTTGCTATGTTGAAAATTATTTCATTGGATGGTAATTTGCTTGTCTATTTCTCACTTGATGAGGACATCCTGCTGGAATAAAAACAGCCTCACTGAGGTATTGCTCAAATGTCCAAGGCTCCACAACTGCATAATGGTTATGCATTGATGACATCATTACATTGTAAATTTGCAAGTGCTGAGATTAAAAGCTACAAAAGATTCTTACTGAACTCCTCCTTCAGCTTTTTCTTATGCATTTCATTCAAGAAAAAAGTCTGATCGTGAATAGGATGGACAACCTACAAAATGCAGAATTAGCAACCAAACTCCCTTATAACGCGGTTAATAAGTACCACTTGTGACATGTACCGAGTTAACTGGAAGTTTGTTAAGGTGGCGAAATTCATTTTTGTGTTTTTCCAAGTATTCAATTAATGTAGGAACATCCTGCCTGCGAAAGATGTCCCAAACAGCCCCACCATGGACAACCTCTTTGCTGGTTTCAAGTGAATTCTTTTTTGAGTTAAGGGTTGAGTCTTTTGAGCCTAGATCATGAACTCCATTATTTTCTGAGCAAGAAGCCTCTGAAGTATGTTGCCCATTAAGCACTCCCATCAATTTATCATAGTCACATCGTGCATGTCCTTGCTGTGCTTGAAGCCCATTCCTTTGGTCACCATAGAGCTCCAGCAGGCCTTTAGCTGCATATTCCTTCTGCATTTTTTCAATCCTCTTACTCTGCCAGGGATCAATCTTTACCCTAGTTGTGTGTGTCTTAACATTTACCTAAACCAGAATCAAATAACTAGTTTGCAGTGTTGTTGAAAAAACATATAGAGAAAGTAAAAATAGAGCTAAATCAAATTCCAAGAGGGATAATTAAATAAAGCAGGGTAAAACCATCAAACCACGAATGAGTGTCAATACATAAAAACTAAATCCCATGAACAACTTAATGAGTGATAAAAGAAACATATTAATGACTTTGAACCTTTTATTTGCAAAAGTTAAAAGGTTTCACAGTGAAAATTAAGCAAGCCATGCAGGCAAAGCAACCTTACAAGGACCATGACTCCAAAGCTTAAGCAAGATTTGGTGAAAATGGACTAATTTAGCATCGAATTATTACCGCATCAGACATATCACAGTGAAGCTTTGTGACTGTCACCTCTACCAAGCTCTTTAGGGAATCCATATGCTATTTATGTTTTGGGCCCCAAATCAGGTTTCAGTGAGTCATCGGGAAGTCTTGTGGCAAGATTGAAAAGACCTGATTTTGGATCAGTATGGTCTCTATATGGGAGTGCTACAATAAATTCTGCACCATGCCTTGGCAAACGCTCTTCAAATAGAGTTGATGACGGCCAATCCTTCAACTTCAACATCTCTGGCCACCCTCTTTCTTCACCTAAATGCATATAGCCCTCCAAGTAGCCCATGAAAAATTGGTGAATATTGATCTCAACCTGCAGAATAATCGGATTTGAATGCTATAATTATCACTATTATTTATTGTTTTGGAATGTTTAAATTTCATAGCAACATGTATGATAAGTTTGTTCCTAATCTGCAGGATAATTAAGTTAGTTTTCTGACCTCACACCAATCCAAGCAATCAATGGCCTTTACACTTTTTGTCTCCTCTTTGAACTTAACATTTGCCCCAGTTTCTCTAAAAGCCCTCCACACGACCATAGGTTCCCAGCTAAGACCAGATGTTTTGTCAAGAACATTTCGGACAATCACAGGCTCTCCCTTCATCCAGTTCTTCTGAAAGTGCTCAATTTCATTCTCATCAATATCAACGACACTCAGACAGTATACGAAGTTATCATCACTGTTGTCCCTGAAAGCTGCCAACCTCCACGACCTTTTGGAGGGCACAGAATGCTACCGTCTGTGTTTGCTTTCCAGTCAAGAAAGTCATGAGACATACCATTAGTAACATCATTGGCATCATGGTTGACTTGGCTCTCCTGCCCATATCTTTCCTTTTGTACAATAGCGACCTGCTCACTGTCACTCACTTGATCATGAGATCTTTCTACAAACTGTAGGTGGGATGTTTCTGCTCCACAACCTCCTGGTTGGCGATCTTCCCTTAGCTCTTGACAACAAGTAAGACACAGATCATACGAACAACTGGGATTGGTGCAGCTTCTAAAGAAACCGACAATGGATGTACCACAATCGTCACTGTCATAAGATATAGCTTGCATGATCATAACAACGTAAACATCATAAAGCACAAAGTGCAAAAGCATTATGTAAATTAAAAGCTCCTGAAACAACAGCACCCCAAAACAGAGGCAAGCTATATGGCTATAACCAAAAAAGTCAATAACTTGTAGTTGCTATAATCAAAAAAGTCAATAACTTGTAGTTGATGAAACTATGATCGGAACTGTTTTTTATAAGTAATTTCTAAAGAATTTGAACCTACCAATACAAACGCTAGCTTTTGTCTAGTTTAATTCTGTCTATGTCATTTTCTGTAATTTGAACACCAAAACCTGCGAAACAAAGAAGTCCCATAAATTAAACGAGTTTAACAAATAAGGAAGTAAAATTTCCCTTTGCTATATAAAAAGATTCACCTTTTATTTTAGCTTCAATCTCTAATTCAGAACCCTTTACGTTGTATTTAGACAGAAAAAACTTTCTTGTTTCAAACAAGACTTTTTTTCCTTTTCACATACAAATGAAAGCAATGCTTTGTTTGAATAAACAATTACATTTAAATTGTATTTTAATACAATACAATTTTTATTGAAATGTAAAAATATTACATTCAAATATCAAAATATTTAAAATTTAAATCTAATACAATCACTATTTATCATTTCATATTTTTTACTTTTTTATCAATCTCATCATATACTCTCTTTCTCTCTCCATTTTTCTTCTACATACTTTTACCAATTATCGCACATATTACATTTAAATGTAATTCCAATATAAAATATCTAAATACATGTTGTATTTAAATACAATGTAAATATAAAATATCTAAGTACATATTGCATTTAGTACTGTACATTTCGATGCAATGACATAGAGTACTTTATCTAAATGTCCCATAATCTTTTTCTCTCTCTTGTCTTTTATCTCAAATACCTATAATTTATTCTGTCTAAAAGAGTCCTTTTTTAGAATATCTTCCTCTCTAATTAAAATTTTTTATATATATTTTGTGTTGAATAAATACGTATTCACTTAAATTTCAATCTATAATAATGACTAATATGAATAAAAAATATCTCTATTTTGTTGTAATTTTGTATATAACCTTTTTATTTCTGTGCAATCTCTTGTAAGATTCGAACCTTCTAAGTGTCAAATTCGAAAGATTTTAGATTAAAGAATATCCGTATCAACAATAGATTATCCTACCAATCAGCAAGAGCTACACTAAGAACAGATTTCATTTTGAAAGAGTTAAATATTGATATCTTATGGAGCTCGAATTTATCTTCCTTGTAAAGTTATATTCAATAAGGAGTTAAGTTTTAATATACACACACACATATATATATATTCCTCACTATTCTTTGATCGAATCAATAGATTTTATGATTTTTTTATCCTAATGAATGTTTTGTTAAATCCATCTTGTTATTAATATCTATCATTACAGGTTTAATAAAATGACCATCTTTACTACTAAGAAAATGAAAAAAAAAAAAAAAAACTATTAGAGTGAGTGGATTTGTGTATTTATGCATGTCAACCAGACAAAAACTATTTGAAGCACAAAAAATAAAATTAAAAACAAAAGTTACACAGAAATTATGAAAACAACGAAAATTTTTATCAGTCTTGAATATATAAAAAAGTCTAATTTAGTGGTATAGATTATCAGCCAAACGCGGTCTGGCAACGGCTAGTAAAGGCTGGGCCTTGGGCATGGTCATTCCGTAGATCTCATTGGTATCAATGTCTTCGGGCCTCAGGCCCTCCGGCGGAGCCCAATCAAAAGATTGAAATAGCCGAGCCAGTGCCATCAAAACCAAAGTCACTCCAAGCGGCGCGCCGGGGCACTTCCTCTTCCCAGCACTGAAAGGCAGTATCTTGAAGTCGGCTCCGTGGCTGATCTCAACCCGGCTTCCATCGGCTAGCCAGTGCCTCTCGGGTCTGAACTCCTCGACGTCGGACCATATCTTGGTGTTCTGACCCAGCCCATGGGTGTTGATGAAAACGCGCGTTTTGGCGGGGATGTGGTAGCCGTTGATCGTTGTGTCGCGTAGAGATTCGTGAGGTATTAGGAAAGGTCCGGCCGGGTGCATGCGGAAAGTTTCTCGTACGACGCAACGTAGGTAGTTAAGGTGGACCAGATCTGATTCACAGACCATTCGATCACGACCGACGACGGAATCGAGCTCTTCTTGGATCTTATGGAGGACGCGCGGGTGCTTGATTACTTCCGCCATTGCCCACTCGTTGGTCACAGCTGAAGTGTCTGTGGCAGCGGCAATCATATCCTAAAAACAAGTAAGGAAAAAATAACAACTTCAGAACTGTCTTCTTTATATTAAAGAGAGTAAAGATAAGTAAAAGACGTGAAAGGAGATTAAATGGATTATTAGATCTTATATGAACTTATAATTCTAATAAATTATGGAATAATCAAGTATATTAGTTAGAAATATTGACAGTTTAACAGAGAGAAAGAATAAATTTGAAGTTTTATTTTTTCGAACTTTCAGATTTCTACTTATCTTTAATAACAACGTCACGTACACGGATTCATTACTAAACTAATCTTACCCACCATGCTTACTGTGTTTTACAGTGCAATTAAAATCGAACTTATCAAAATTTACTAACTTTTAACCAATAGAAATTGAGCACTTGCTAGTAATGTGGGAAAATTATTTGTCCAAATGGGAATTAAAAAATAATAGAAATATTGTCATATGGAATATAATATATATTATCACCTGAATCAGAGCTTTGATTTCAACATCGTCCATGTGTTCTTTTCCATCTTCACCAGGCAATGACAACAAAACATCTACAAAATCCATTTCTTCGCCACTATCATCCTCTCCTATGTTTTGTTTTCTCTTTCCCTCTCTAGCTTTCCTCTTCCTATGCTCTTCAATGATCTTTATATGAAAATCGTCCACTCTCTTTTCAACTTCCCTCATTTTCTTCTCACACCCATAAGGGTCAACCCACCTCCAAATGGGCAAATAGTCACCCAAGTATATCACCCCCAATAGCCTAAACAACTCGTGGGTTATGTGCATGAACTCCACAGCTTCTTCTGGGCCCGCTGATCCGGCCCCAAAGTATTGCTTCCCAAGCAACATCCTAGTCACATTGTTCATAGAGAACCCACCCAACACTTCCCTCGTGTCTATGGCCTTTCCATTTTGGGCTCGGGCCCAAACGTCCGTTACCAGGTGTTGGGCTTCATCGGCCCGCTGCATGGCGAAGGAGTCCAGTCTCTTTGTTGTCAACAAGTGCTCCATGCAAATCCTCCTCATTCGCTTCCACTGTGGGCCCAATGGCGCCAACGCCACATCATTGCAACCGTACGCCAAGTGCACGGCGGCGAGAGTCCTCGGCCGAGAGGCAAAAACCTCGTCTTGCCGAACAAGAATTTCGCGTATGACGTTGGGGTCGTTGGTGGTGATGGCGTCGACGCTACCGAGCCGGAGGTAAACCAACGGCCCATACTTGTCGCACAAATGGGCCAGGTCCCGGTGAGGAAGCTGGCCCAGCTGAAGAAGGTTGCCAACAATGGGCCATCTAGGAGGCCCTGGAGGGAGCCTTCTAGTTTTAGGCTTACTACTTAGCCATTGATATATGATACGGCCTATGAGAACCGCAAAGAGAATTGCTGTGAAGGTAAAGGCTGTTAAATCCATACTCTATGCTCTATATTCATCCACTTGGATGAAACTTTTGGCTTGTTTATCATATATAAGAAGGATTGTTTTAAGAGATAAGCTAATTATTTTAACATAAACTTTACATGTATTTGTTTTAAATATTTGGTTAATTGAGCATTGGTTGGTGGGCGTGTTATTTTAGATGCCCTCTTAGGTCTCCTACTTTAAAGAAAGAGAAATTGCATGGGCCTTTAACCATGCATTCAACTTTGAATACGAAGTGCATGACCATTCAATTCAATATCACGAGAAAGAATGAAAGGGATATTAGAATTATTAGTACTTTTTTTTTTGGGTAAATATTAAAAATATTAGTACTTGAATTATGGATATCGTCTCACTTTAGTTTTTTTTAACTTTTATATCTGATGAATTATTTCCTTACCTTTTATTTTCTACAATTTTAAACACTGAGGCTAAAAATCGACAAAAGATTTCTAAAGGTTAATAGAGATATTCATTTTTTCACTGTGTACTAACTTGAATTTTACTAAGGAAGTTTATAATAAGGCCATAGCATTCTCTCCATTGTTGTTAAACACTTTTGAAAACGATAAGATTTTACAAGTTATGTAACTGTTTTTGTAAAATTTTCAATTGTTAGACAATAAGAATGCTGCTATCTCTGTTAAATTCAGTAAATATTTCATAAATTTTGGTGTCGATAATTTAAAATTGTCAAAATGTAAAAATTTAAGGAGTAATTTATCAAAAAAATTTTAAGATCAAATTGTTATTAACATTTATAGTTCACGAACTAACATTATTAATGATTTAAAAAAAACAAATAGAATGAAAAAAAAATTGCAACTTCTGGCAAACATTTTATCAAGGACTCCAACTACTTTTATGGCCAAGCAGAAAAGGAAATGTAAGAGAATATTATAAGCTTTAAAGGACCCCTTGAGTGTCCTTTGAGATTAAACTTGTCTTAGTGATCGAGGAATCGCATAAGGAATATCTCGAGTATATAAGAATTTATGAAACTAATGAGCTCGATATAGTAAGCCACATGGAAACAAGAGATTTAGATAGGAAGGGAAATCTCTTGGAATCCCGAAAATCCTGACGAAATGGTCTATGTCTAAACCACATGGATAGCAAAACCCAAGTAACCAAGACACTCATGTTTAAATAGAACACTTGGCTTCATTTTATGGAGATCCCTAGACACTCAAAAGGTTTCCATCTAGGACGTCCGTTGGCAAAAATTTTGCTTTTCATTGTATCAGTTTTGAAACTCCATGGTTGCTTGTTACATTTTAGCTCTTCTTAGTGATATGAGACGAAAGAACATAATAGTGAGTTATAGAGAGCAATGGAAAAGATAAAAAGGATTAAACATAATTAAATCCTAAACAAACAAGGGTTCGTTACGTCTAATGCCTTGTTGGGATACAATGTTGTTTTCTATTGTATTGGAATGCAATGCAAATTGCACTAAATACATCAAGAATTGCATTTAAGTATAAATATTTTTAAATTTTAAATCTAATATAATCATTATTTATTATTTATTTTTATCAATCACATTATATATTATTTTTCTCCCTTCTACCAATAAGCCAAACACATATTGCGCTTCAGTGCAATACAAATATAAAACATCAAAACGTATATTGTGTTAATTGCATTGCATTCAACCAATATTCTTAATTGGTTCTTAATGAATGTTGTATCTAAACAAAGAATAAGTTTTAGTTGCAAACATAAGATAATATTTAGAAGGGCATAAAAATAAAATAAAATTCTTTTCGTATTTTTAGAAATAGAAATAAAATTAAAATAAAAAAATAAAAAAGTACGTCGATGAATCCGCCTTTTGAAAACGTTTAAAAAATATTTAAGGTAACCCCTTCAGGCAAATTGGTTCCATGGTCTAGTGGTCAGGACATTGGACTCTGAATCCAGTAACCCGAGTTCAAATCTCGGTGGAACCTTTTTTTAAAACTTCTTTTTTCAAAAAAAAAAACAAAGGTGAAAACCTAGTGGGGCCCTCTCAAAACGACTGTACTTCGTGGGCACTGGGCAGTTCCAGCAGACACCCCCAAATTCCGCCACCAAAACCACCCTTGACAAAACAAGCTTGTCACGCACTTTTCTTGTTTTTCTTCCTTTTCCCTACCATTTTCGCGGGAAAAAACAAAAAATGGACCCGGAAACTCGACGCAAGATCGAGCAAACGGTGGTCGACATACTGATGAACGTGGATTTGGAGCACACGACCGAGTTCAAGCTCAGAGCCACGGCGTCGGAGCGGCTCGGAGTCGATCTATCCGAACCGGAGCACAAGAGCGTGGTCAGGAGCGCCGTCGAGCGCTTTCTCCTCTCCACGGCGGACCAGCCGGAGAGAGGCGTCGGAGATGAGGTCACCAGGGAGGCGGTGCAGGAGGAGCCGGAGAAGAGGCTCGCCAACAGGGAGTTGTTGAGTGACGGCGGCGATCGCCTCATTTGCAAGGTCAGAACTGAAAACTGGAAAATTAGTTAGCTGTTTGGTTGCTGAGAAAATATGAGAAACGAATGGAAAAATATGATAATTTCTTCGTAAAGTGACTACCCTGTTATATGCTTCTAACTTTTTGCTTGATTTTTGGTAGCTGTCTGCCAAAAGGAATGTGGTGGTTCAGGATTTCAAAGGGAAAACTTTGGTTTCGATTCGGGAATTTTATCGAAAGGATGGACTGCAAATTCCTTCTGGAAAAGGTGATTATAGTAATAAAATTTTGGAAAAAGAAAAAAATTTGTGTTTTAGGGTTTTTCTGGGGTTTTTGAAGTTGTGTAGTGAAGTGTGTTTAGCTGTTATGTTCTCAGGAATTAGCCTTTCAGCTGAACAATGGTCAGCCTTCAAGAAAAATGTCCCTGCTATTGAAGAAGCTATTCGAAAAATGGAGTCAAAGCTAAGGTGAGAATCATGTTGTTCTTCTGAGTGAGTTCTGACTTTTTGGACCCGTTTGGAATAATGGTCGAAGTTGGAGTTTGGTAACTTGGAGTTAAGTGTGTTTTTGGTTAAATTATAATTTGGAAATGAAATGTGATATAAGGAATAGTGTAAAAAATTGAAATCTGTTAAAAAAAAAAAAGTAATATGGATCTTGTTTTCTTCTTCTCATCATTGTAATCAGGCACAAGAATCATAAGACTTGAAATAAAAAGTTTGAAATAACGAGTCATTGACTTTTGAAGTTTGAATTTTACGTGAGATATAGATTTGGGAGTTTTGGAATTAAATAGGTAAAATTTCGTCTCCAATGATTGTTCCAAACAGCCCCTTAATCGTGGGAATAGTTTTTTCAGAATTTTCATCTGTTTGAAAGTCAAAATTGTTGTAGCCTTAACTTGAGCATGGAAATATTAAAAGCTTTCTTGTTATTTGGTGGAAATATTAAAAGCTTTTCTTGTTATTTGGTTTTCGGTTTCTTGAATGATTTATTGGCATTCAATTGATACAATGCAGAACCCAGCTTGATGGTAAACAGACCGAGGACATTTCTAATTCGGCAAAAGATATGTCTAATTCAGAAAGAGATGTGTCTAAGTCTGTGACTGATGTTCCTCCATATGAACTCCACATAGAGATTGACCGCTTGGATGGGAAAAACTACCAAGGCTGGGTTCAACAGATGGAAACTTTGTTAAAGCAATTAAAGATTGCATATGTTCTTACTGAACCATGTCCAAGCGTTACACTAGGCGCGGAAGCAAGTACTGAAGAAATAACAAAAGCAAAGGCTGCTGAGCAGAAATGGAAGAACGACGACTACATGTGTTGTCGCAATTTGTTGAGCTCTCTATCTGATCATCTGTTTAATCTATACTCAAAGAAGACAATGACAGCCAAAGCACTGTGGGAAGAGCTAAAATTAGTGCATCTTTATGAGGAATATGGAACGAAAAGATCTCAAGTTAAAAAGTACATAGAATTTCAGATGGTTGAGGATAAATCGATAATAGAGCAAGTTCAAGATATTAATAACATTGCTGATTCAATTGTCGCTGCCGGTATGATGGTTGAGGAGAAATTTCATGTTAGTGTCATCATCTCCAAGCTTCCACCATCGTGGAAGGACATCTGCGTCAGGTTGATGTGTGAGGAATATCTTCCTTTCTGGATGTTGATGAATCGTTTAGGTGTTGAAGAAGAGTTGCGCAACCAGGGCAAAGGAAAATTGCCTAATCCAGCAGGCTATTATCCGCCTGATAAAGATGCATCAAGGTTGAGAAACCTGAAACCGTACTTTTTGCACTCCACGAAACGAGAGCTGGAGACCGATAACAGAGTTGTTTGTCACACTTGTGGTAGGAAGGGTCATATTGCACAACATTGTCGCAGTAAGACTTGGAGACGTGACAGGGAATTCCTTGAGAAGAGGAATGAGGATAATGGATCTTTGCCTGCAACTACAGAGGTCAACATGGTTGATGGAGATGCAAACAGTTAATTTACTATATGCGTATCTTATGCCTTTCTATTGGGGAAAAAAAGGAAGAAAAAAGACTGCTCTTTAAGAAATTTAGATCCATTGCTTTAACTAGTTGTATCTTATATATATATATATGTATTTCTTTTAGGGAACTGACCGAAGGGCTTTGGATCCTGAGAACATTGATCACAAAGATGGCATTGAAATTGAAGCTGTGGAGGACGATGATGATGCAAATGCTACTGATAATCGTCCATTTGTATCTTCTCAATTCGTGGGCACGCCTCGTGGATCTTCATATGAAGCTAATGGGAGTTGTTATGATCTTAACAATTGGACTAGGGGTAGAAGAAGATCTGAAGTGTGGGATCACTTCAAAACTGAGCCTAGAAAGAATGGTGAGGGAAAACAAGAGCTGAAAACCATTTGCGACTACTGCACAGGCACATATTCTTGCACTCCCAATGGAGGGACGGGCCACTTAGACAGGCGTTGTAAAAGATGCCTGGAAAGACATGGCGGGACTGCAGATTCTTGCCAAGGGCGACAAAAATGTTGTGGCAGGAGTATAGATCCTTGCCAAGTCCACCTCACCTCAAAATTAGTGAAATGTTTGGAATCGGAAAGAACCAGGTCACCACTTGATACTGTGATATGTCGGAAGAGCTTAAGGGCATGGAAGTTTTGATAATAGGCCACCTGATCAATAGTGATCCAAACTTGATATGTCGATATTTGGAAGCTCTAGACAGCATGGGAGATTGAAAAGATCGAACAAAAACCATGGACTTGTAGCTTTGTGTTTGAAAACTAGCAAATTCGATATGATAGATGGCTTTTTTGTCCCGGTTGATAATGTTCAATGTTTATGACGCTAATGAGTGATTATGACCATTTGAGTATTGTCCTTGTTAAAATCTAATTTAGCAATATTGATGTCTACTTAATTTTATTTGGTACGTTTGGAAAAAGTTTGGTTAACTAGCCACGGAAATAAGGACAAACGACATCAAAATTAAGGCGTAATATTAAGGTTAGCAAAACGTGATTGCACGTATAATTAACAGTAATTCTATATGTCCATTCTATGTAAAGCTTTAAAGTTCAAAGTTAGAATTCCGTGGTGAAACTGATTGCAGAGATGACAAAAGAATCGACAAAAGAAATGAATAACGTTATAAACTTTATTGAGAGGAAAAAACGACGGGAAGTGTAGAAACGACAACATATCGAGAAATAACATTCATTGAGAATGGCGTGGAAGACACGTAGGTGGCATTCGCTATTGTTTTTGATATATTTTTTATTTTTAAAAAAATTGAAAATGAGAACACTTGGAAAATTGTGTTGACACCATTTCTGAAATTGTACTTGATTATGTTTTTTGAGTGTATATTTTGAAAAATATAAAAATAAAACTTTGTTTGTTTTTATTTTTAAAAACCTATTTTATAAGTAAGTATTTTATGAAAATATATTTGTATTTAATTTTGTTTAAAAAAATAACAAAAAATAATTTATTAGTCATAATTAAAAAAAAAAACCATTGGTAGTGGGTTTTGCAACGAGGGGTAGTAGTGAAAGATATTAGTGGTCTGAGCTCTCAGTGACGGTGACGGTGACAATTAGATTTAGATCACGATTCGATGATCGACACCACGAGTTAATGGTCAGCACAGCAAGGAGGTTATTGCTGTCGTTGCCAATCCGTGGTTGTTGCCTTTCGCTGGATACGGAGGTCATCATCAAATATGGTCGTCGTCACCAACATTGCACATGTATAGAGAGAGAGAGAGGAGAAAGTGGGAGAAAATGAAAACAAAAAAATGAAAATAACTTTTTTTCGTTTTCAAAAAACATAAAAAAACAACATAATTGAAAACAAACGTTTTTGAAATAGTTTTGAAGACATTGAATAAATAAATATTATTTTAAGATCGTTTTCATTTTCTGTGTTTTTGAAAATGAAAAATCATTCTCAAAAATAAAAAAAAATGCAACCGAAAGTGCCCATATAAAGGACAACAACAAACCATACAAAAATGACACCAGGAGTCGTAGCCAAAAAAAAAAAACTATACCAGGAGAGGGGAAATGATAAAAAGAGGGAATAAAGAAGAAATCGAGAAACGACATTTCAAGAAAAAAACAGCAATAAGCTTTAAAACGACAAGATAAAGGAAAATCGGTAAATGCTTGAGGTGCATGGATTCGCAAGAACACAATCACAGACGATAAGCCCATCTAGCGAAATCTTTGTCGTTTATTTTTTACAGCTACCGACTTTCGATTGATTTTAGTCACCTTTATGTTTATTTGTATTTTGTTAGTGACCTTGGATTTTTTTTCCTCGAACAGTACCTTTTGTAGCAATTGTATTGCTATTTTGCTAAAATAGAATCTTGCGCTACAATAACATGATGAAAAACATTGGACTAACAATTAGATCTATTTCTCAATAAACATTACAACGTCAGATATCAACTTAAAAAGTACAAATTTTCAAGGAAGGAGACAATATTTCTAGGATTTTCATAGCATAGTTTTTTTCCCCCGGACAAAGTCCTGCCAAAAGAAAACTAGCAAATCATGCTTGTCCTCCAAGGTTGGCTTTGGCATGGTCCAACAATTCTTGTTCTCTTCTCATATCACCAAGGATATTGGCTCTTTCCCATTTCATCATTCTGATCATAGCTTCAGATTTAATGTAGTCTTCAGGCACATCAGACTCTCCGGAGGCCACCGTAAACTTTACCTCTATATCTTTCCTATAATTCATTTAGAAGAACAAAATTCAGATGCTAGAGACGAACAAAGGACAAAAAAATGACGTTAAAAAAAAAAAGAGGGAAAAAATGTATGTCAATACAATAACATGAAATTATGTCCAAATTGTATACTAACCTACTTCCAAGGGAAAACACACCAGACTTTCTAATCATCCCGCCATCTAAAGACAGGGCTCCGTCGGTTATGCATGGGAGAGCCTCAAGCATCTCAGTTCGGGTTCTGTAGATTTGCAGGCGAGAGAAGAGGCTGTAGAACAAAGTCTCCCTGAGGCCTTGTCCATTGGTTGTGGCACAAGATAAGTTTCTACTATCCAAACTGATCATGTTTACTGCAAAATCAAGAAAGCCTTTGGGACACTCTTCGTTTGGTAATTTTGGTTTTGGAAGAGCAAGTTTCCTTTGGGGATCATTAGATACAAACTCACCAACATATTGCCTGAAAAAACGAAAGAGCAGAGAAAAAACTTACGAACATCACAAAGTGAACGTTCATACAAAAATAATGGATTAAGTAATTGCCTCAAATCTTCGAGACATATGACAATAAAACGTCCATTTATTTTTCTCCCCGCAGAAGATCCAGCCCCATGTAGACAAGAAGTGTTGTTTATATTGCCTTCCTCATCATATTTCTCTAGAGCCTTAACACCTTCATATGTTCTGCAAACAATAGCTAGCATGGTTTGCATTCCCAAGTACTCTGACAAAAGCCTAATTTGGAACAACAAAGAAGCAACAAGTAGCAAAAGAATTTGTTAGAAATCTCTTCACCAACCATATTCTTTCTCCCTTTTCTTGGTTTAATAAACCAGACAAGAAATTTTTTGTCTCCCTAATCCAAAAATATGTTCAATGGGTGAAAGAATGAGAGGGTGACTACAAATGCTAACCTGCTAAGGTGGTCATCTTCAACTCGGGCAAGAGTACCAACAATCCCCAAAACGTCCTTGGTGAATCCCAAATCCGGACCCCCAATTGATGATTGCTGAGAATTCAGCCAGCACAATACGCCAGCTGCAGAGTTTTCTTGCTTCAATATCTGTTCCATGGAGTCCTCCTCAGTGCAAGATGTACTATTTTCGGTTGTTGTTCCAGCTCCATTCTCTGAGTGATACTTTCCGAGGCTCACTGAATACAAGTTTGGCTGAGAAGAATTCGACAGTAACATATTCTAGAAGAAAGAAAGTAGTAAAATGACAGTTACATCAACATACAATGATACAACTGTAATTTAATGCCATAGAGCTTTAGCAAGACAGAACATGAAACCAATGTTTTCTTTACAGAACAAAATCTAGACTATCAGATCAAAGTCTGAAATTGAACGGATATCAGGAATACATGGGGAAAATTTCCTACCTTGCAAATCAAGTATAGATTCATCTAATTGATTTGTCTGGGTCCTGAGAAACTTGATGTTATCCTCGTGTCGCTTGATTAGATTCTCCAATCTACGTGCATTACCCTGAACATTTTGCTGAAATGATGAAATGAATGAATGACGGATATGCGGATGCCAAGACTATAAAAATTCAAGTTTCTGAGGTTATAAATATCGATATACATGAATCGGATGTTTCGGCACAAAACCTGTAACATTCCAATTTGATTCAACAACACATAACATGGAGTACTCATACACTCCCACTCTTTTTCTCCGATTACTGTTCTATCTGTTAGAAGAAAATAAATGAATACCTCCATAAAAAGAGTTTTAGAAGAAAGCCTTAAGTTCAGGGTGGTCCAATGATTTAATCTATGACATGCTATGTTACAGCCGGCTTATAGTTGTTTGTATATACATCTAGTTGTGTACTCGCACATCATATTTGCTAGCCAAATTAACATCTAAAGTGAGCTCATTTCAAGTAGTATTAACATGGAAGTTGCTATTCTTTTGTTAGTAGGTGGTTTAAAATTTTCGTGCTAATTAAAATTTAAAAATTCCATCTATCCATAAAAAGATGACAAATAAAAAAAAAAAGGATTACAGTTGTTGACCCTAACAGTACTACGCATCATGCAAACGTGATTCACCACAAAAAGCATCCTACTTTGAGGAAAGTTAAGGTTCAAAATTTATGTGCAGAAAATCTTAGTTGATGGCAGAATTTTCTACTTTCAAATGATACAATCAAGCCCAACAAATATAATGCATTGTTACCACAAAACAGTTGTATGCTTTTCCATTTCTCTTTGACAAAGCTCCTGCTATGTTCAACTAAACTTTCTGGAACCACAACAAAAATATAAAAAATAAAAAATAAAAAATAAATCTCATTTTTGGGCAGAAACCAAATCTGGATTTGTATTTCTCACACTCCAAATCTTTGACCACGTCCCACATTTGCATGACCAAAGACCAAAGCTTTTTTTTATTTTTATTTATTTTTGCCCTTTTGCACTCCCTATTTGCATGTTCTTAAAACCCTACCCATTTAGCATTTCACATCCAAAAAAAAAGAAGAAGAAAAAAAGTACATTCCTCCGACTTGAAAATATTTTGGAACTCCTACAGAAGATGAACATTTGACTTATAAATCGAAAATACTGAAAATGAAAAGTTTGAGAAAGAGAGGTAAAACCTGTGGGTTTTGTTTAGACATGGCCGTGAAGCGACACAAAAATCTGTGTCGGTTGACTCTGTTTCTGTATAGTGCTTTGAAAAATCTTTGCACGAGATTCACTCACCTTAGCGTTTTCTCTTCTTTTTCTTCTCCGAAGAAAATATTCAAACGTGAGTGGCAGATTCGTAATTTGCAACAAGTTTGATGTCATTTGCTAGACAGTTTTTCCTCGAGTTCAGATGTCACCAGAGTTACGGTCTCCGTACTTGTAACTTAGTTGCTAATTTGGTGCAGTTCACGCGCTTTTGCATTGGATTCTTGTTCTTTTCAACTCTCAAGGCCCAAGCTCATAATAGTAGATTGGGATAATTTTGCCACGTATCATAATTTTGAAAATGGATTGAATTTTACTACAATTTATATATTTTTATTAAAAATAATATCATAACTTAATTTAAATTTTTTATCTTTTTTTTTTTTTCATCTCTCACCGTACTCTTTCTCTTGTCTCTCTTCCGCCCTCCTCCCCTCAAGCTCCCTTGTCTCTTTCCCTCTTTCTTCATTAGAGCTAGAGTCCTTCGCACAATTCGACCGATGCCGTGCCAACAACACCAACTCCAATTGCAGCATCCCTCACAACCACTAGATCTACAACTTGACATTAGGGCTCGAGCGAGTGATCAGAGAAGCCAGATTTACACTGGTCATGCGTCGTTTATCGGTCGAAGATCCCTTTGTAGTCACGTAGCTTGTCAGAGAACTTATCAAATTCTCGTCAATTGACAAGCTCCTACGGCATGATTAGCATAACCACTGTTGCCATCTCAACCACCACCCTTGCAATCGTCGAAGGATTTGATTGAATCCGCCACAATCTTCTTAGATCACTGACGTCGAGAAAGAGGGAGAGAGGAGAGAGAGAGAATTTAAAAAATAATAATTGAAATATTTAAAAAAATATATTTATGATGTCATGTATGACCAGATCACCGGTCATGCGTCGTTTATCGGTCGAAGATCCCTTTGTAGTCACGTAGCTTGCCAGAGGACTTATCAAATTCTCGTCAATTGACAAGCTCCTACGGCATGATTAGCATAACCACTGTTGCCATCTCAACCACCACCCTTGCAATCGTCGAAGGATTTGATTGAATCCGCCACAATCTTCTTAGATCACTGACGTCGAGAAAGAGGGAGAGAGGAGAGAGAGAGAATTTAAAAAATAATAATTGAAATATTTAAAAAAATATATTTATGATGTCATGTATGACATTTTTTATAAGAGTTTTTTTTTTTTGCTATGCCATAAAAATCAATTCAATACATTATTTTATAACATTTCTTAAAGCTCCCTAATAGATCAGGGTGAAGTAAGTATAGAGAATTCCACAAATGCCACTATTTTAAAAACTTTGAACGTTTTTAATATTTTTCTTAGGCACTTTCCTTCTTTGCCGTTTAAGGGTACTGCTCAAAGATCACAAAATATTGGTCAAAGGTCAATATAATATGTTTTTGACATTTTTGACACTTTCCTTTGAACATTTTAAAACTTTTGAACATTTTTGACATTGTTTTTACACAAGATACCATATTAGTCATATTATGAATATCCTATTAGAATATCTTATGATTTCAACATGGATAACCAGACATTTCTAATATAAGTTGTCAAAGTTGATCATCATAATATTCTAATAGAATATTCACAAGATGTTTGGTAAACGCATTACGTTTTAATTGCATTTGAATATAATTCATTTTTTAGGTGTTGTAATTGGTTGAAAAGTATTTGTTTTGTATTTGAATAAAATGTGTGTTTGGATGAAAAATATTTTAGAGTTAAAAAGTTGATATGATTGGTAAAAGTAGAAATAAAAAGTTAGAGTTAAAAAATTGATGTGATTGTTTTAAAAATTTTTTAAATAGTAATTATTTTCATAACACTATTGAAAATGATTATATTTGAATGTAAAACTTTATATTTTATGTAAAATTAATTTTCGTAATACTAAAAAATGTTTTCTAAACATGCCGTCATTGTATTCCAGTCGAATATCTTTTATATTCTATAAGATTAGGAAAAAAAAAAAAGGTTTTTGATCACAAGATTTAAACTTAAAAGACTAAAATTCCTTTAGACGTAATATCACGAATGCATTCCGCTAACAACGTTCCTTGCCACAAATATCAACAGAATCCACTCTCCAAATCCTTATGTGAGTGAAAATTGAGTTCAAATATCTCAAAAACGTGTAACACTATTAAGAATCAATCAAACTACTCCACATTTTTTTCAGATGAAATCACAACTCATCGCAGAGAAAAATTCCAAAAGAACAAAATGTGAGAACACATGGAGAAGGCACGTGAATAGATTGAAAACAAAACGCACACCAAATATTAAAATTGAAACTACACAAAATCAAGGAAATTTTAAAATAACCAAACAAAACACATAATCAACAAGACACAACCAAATAGAGAATCCGGAAACTTCAATCCATGTCAAAACTGCAATAAAGGAGTAGAAATCGGTGCAGCATTCCCTTCTGGTAGTCCGAAACGCACCGTTTTGGTGTTTCTTCTTCTTCTTCTTCTTCTTCTTCATTTTTTATTTTTATTTTTATTTTTTTCATGTTGTTGCTTTATGCTTGGCCATCACGTGAATTGCTGTAAGTATTTTGGGACTTTAGCATAAAAAAAGACCACAAGTTCAATACATATTACAAAACTGCCATCTTCAAATGCAACTTGCCTTTTGTTAAACGTTTTTTTTTTTTTTTAATTCAACTGTGCTTTAGCGTATTATTTGAAGATGAAGCCAAATTCACACTTCATTTTATTTTGTTAATTTTATAAAGTTAAATATAAAATTATTATTAAATTATATTTTTTTTTATTTTTTATTATAAATATTAATTTATTTTAATTTTTTAATTCAAAGTAAATTTTATTAATCTCAAAATGATACGCAAAGAAAGCAAAAATTTAAAAAAAAATTATAATAAAGAAGAAACTCCTTTATTTTTTTTTCTTTATTGAAGGAAGAAGGTAAATTTTATTATTTTTATTTCATTATCGTTTTTCACGTATTTTTATACCTCTTACTTTTATTAAAAACTGTATTTGGTTAAAAAACTTCATTGGTATTCCTTTTTTTTTTTTTTGCTTTACATTATTTTACCTTTATTTGCTTAGCAACTTCTTTTCTTTTAATCACTTTCGATTCTATTTGATTTTTTAATTTTAATTTTTATCTTAGGTTTTTTTTTAACCTCATAAATTTTAGCATGTACTGCTGCTTGTCAGTAGCTAACAATTAAAAACTTTTAATCTCAACTTTCTCATCACAAATTCTAATTTCCTCAATTATGATTATGTCTAATTGTATTGACGGTTTGTTCCTATTATTTTCATAATCAAATTTCTATGTTCCCAGTCAATAAAAGGAGATCTCTCTCTCTCTCTTTCTCTCTCTCTTTTTCCCCCTAAAATGAAGCTTATTGTGTTTACTGTTGTTACTTTAAATTATTTTTGTGTAATTATTTCATTTCTTTTGCTATGAAGAGTTGTTAATTTTTTTTTTTATAATACCTTTCCTCCCTCTGTATTCAACATCTGCATATTTCATTTCAAAATGTCATATTTAAAAAATTTAATTACCACTATTGCTTTATTTGATTAATTATTTTCAACGTATATGTATTAAAAACTTTTATTTTTCATAGCAAATGAAAGTAATAAATTTTACAAAAGATAATATGAATTATATTCTGTTTAGAATGTTTTATATGGTAAACAAAATATTAACATGATTTTACCATAAAATGTAAATTCTCAATTTTAATAACTATTTTTAAGAAAAATGTTATACCATTATTTATATTTCTAAACTATTTTTCATGTTTTACATAAAAAAAAAATCTCAACTATAATTTAATATGAGCAACGCAAGTACTTTAACTAGCTAAGAGAAAAGTGCATATGCTGGCAACATGAACATGAATATCAGATATAACAGCGGAAAGGATTGGTGGTCATATCAACGGAGCCGCAAAAAAATGTGTTGAAACTACAATCGGTGATGCTGATAGCGTGATGACAAATAAGGTATATTTGTAGCTTTTACTTTTTATCACGTCACGTTGGGGTTATAATATAGGTAAGAGTTTTTTTTTTTATGAAAAAAAATTATATATTATCTATTTTTAAATTTTGAGATTTATTAATTATAAAATTTAAAATTAGATTTCTTATTATCTTATTAATATTAATATGATTTGTAAACTCACTTAAATATTAGAGAACACTATATATTCTTTTTTATTTACTTATAAAAAACCGGATTGAAACTCTTATCAATATTGAGTTTTACAACAATCAAATTACAAGATGTGCTCATCACACAACAGTTTTAGACATTATCTATGACACAAAACAAACATCAATCACAAAATTTGCACCATTACCAAAATTTTAGCAAGTTGCTACTATTCTGCATACCAAAAGAGAAAAAAAGATTTATAAAATATGTGTTTATAATTTTGTATTTATATTATATTTAAACGTAATATAATTTTTATTAAAATAAAAAATTTTTACGTTCAAATATAATAATTTTTTAATAATACTTTAAATATATTTTTTATTTTAAAATATTTTAAAATTATTTTTTATTTAAAATCATATTCTTTTTATTTTTTTATTTATTTTTTATCATTTATATCAACTTTTTAATTTTAAAATATAATTTAAATATCTTTTATATAAATATATATCATATTTAAATAAAAAATAAATATTTTTTATTTAAATATAAAATACATTTAATTTATTATGTTTAAATATAATATAAACATATACGTTTACCAACCGTCACATGAGAATACACTACTTAAGAAAATTGTCAAAAAAGAAAAACAAAAACTATTGAAAACGTTTTCAACAAACTCGATGCAATATATCCTCCGTCTGAACAATATACAAGTCTCAGAGAACTTACCAACGACGCTGATCAACTTGCGATTGTTTGAACAAATAAAGTAATAATGCCGGTGCTACTCCTTGACCAGTAGAACTAATTCTAACTCGACCGGCGACGGGGACGGTCAAGGGAGAGTTCACCGTCCGAGTCAACTCAACGGAACTCGGGGAAACGACGGAAGAAGAAGAGCGGAGATTGACCGTGGAGGGGGATTGGAGGCAGTCGGGGGAGGAGGAGGAGTTAGAGAGAGAGTTTAGGAGAGGGAGTGATAGGAGAAGAGAGGGTTGAAGGCGGTGGAGGAGGCCATGAACGGCGGTCGTTTTCAGATTTATTAGAAAAATAATTTATTTTTGTTATGATATATTTAAATATCAGATAAATAATATATTTACATTTGTAAATACATTATTTATCTGTAAATTTCTATTTAAATAAAAAATCTGTTATTTAATATATATACTTTAATTGTCTTCTAAAAAATGCTATTTACTGTAATATCTCTTCTTTGAAGACCAAAATGTAATCTAGGGCTTTACCAAAATATTCAGAATATTTTAAAAATAACAAAATCGTAATTTACAGTTTCTAGCCAAAAAAAAAAAAAAAAAACTGATAATTTACAGTAACATAATTATCCTTAATCCACACAATTTTTTAAGTTTTATTCATCACCAAATTTTCC
The DNA here is from genome assembly GCA_035233585.1 of Antiaris toxicaria. Lineage (NCBI taxonomy): Eukaryota > Viridiplantae > Streptophyta > Magnoliopsida > Rosales > Moraceae > Antiaris > Antiaris toxicaria. The sequence goes on from CP141161.1 coordinate 14,441,533, forward strand.
TGTAAAATTTGGTCTACTAATTGTATCAATTGATCTAGATAATCATTCCTATATTCTCTCTATAGATTACAATCATCAATTATGATATATAATTCTGTTACGTTAATGATTAAAGGCTATTGGTTTAATTTATATCATTATGTACAAATATATAACTGTGATTTAAGTTACGACGTCCATATTATAAGGTGTAATAATATCGTTGTTGTTTATATTATTGTACATGATAAAATTATTGTGATTTGTATAATTATATCGTTATGACTTAAACACTTGTAAATCATTGCTTCTAAAAAAAAAAAGTACTTGTAAGTCATCGTAATTCATATAATTGTGAAGATATAAACCATTGTGATTCATATAGTTATCCTTATGTCATTATGATTGTATACTCATCATTCTAGCATTCTAAACTTTATATAAGTATTAATCATCGTCTGTAAGTTATCATTATGTAAATGTTACGTACTTATATGTTAATTAGAAAAAAAAAAAGATATTCAAATCTTCTATCCAAAAATTGATGTGCAAAATATTGTCTAATGAATGATATTATGCCATATTATTTTAAAAATATTGAAAATGCTTTATAATAGATATTTATATTTTAAAATCTAATTTTTTTTAAATAATATGTTATAATAGGATTGATTACTAATTATTTAGAATCAAATTTGGGCAGAAAATTTCAGTTCAAAAAAAGAAATAAGTATATTTCAATTCAAATAAAGAAAAGAAAATTTTACCAAAAAAAAGATTGACTACAAAAATAAAAATGATTTAAAAATTTGCTATTTTTAGATTTTTTCAAAACATTACTATTCAAATCAAGAAAACATATCTCATAATATAATTTCCCAATATTCTAAGGAGGGTCAAATAAAAATTTATAATGAAATAATTATCCTTCAAAAATAATAATTTTTTTTAAATTGTAACTAAACTAATAAAATTCTTTACTTTTAAAGACTTATAATGATATCAATAAACAAATACATATTTTTTCTATGAAATCTCTCTACATATATTTTAACAGAGATCAAACATTAAAGGACGTCTATTTTTTTCTTTTGTTTTTTCTTTTGCATTTAGCCTGTCATTAGGTTGGTCGCACAGATATCTTTAACTTAATGATATGATAAATGCCAACTCTTTTTTTTTATATATTTGAATACGTCATAATGTGTACAAATATCAATATTTTATAATGTTTTGGTTATTGTTTTTGGTTTCGGCTAATAATAATAACATCTTTATATTAATAAACAACTATAAATTTTTTTTTTATTTTTTGTTACACCATAATTTAAAATTGTCAAAATTGACTCTCCACGTCATTGATATGTGATTGAAGAATCAAGAATTTCCTTTAACTAATGATATTTAATAGGAATTATAATATATAACATCTCGACAATATTAGTTTAGAAAAAAGCAAAGCTATACTATTTAAGATGGTTAAAAGGAAAAAAAAAAGTCACACCCAAAGGACCCAACATGGACTCATAGCTAGCAAGGCCATGACTCTACCCTAGCATCAGAGCTTGCATGTGGCCTTGCTCTTCTGCTCACAAGGCTATGGCTTTGCTCTGGCACATAGAGCGAGACACGATCCCAATCGCACCTCGAAGGAGACCTTGCCATGCCTTAGGTATTTTTTCTTATCTTTCTTACATGTGGAATTTGATAATCTCTTGTAGCACTTTCCTGCTACTTTTGTATTAGTCGGGATAACTGCCCGAATAACCACCCTAGCTTTCATCCCAACATGTTGGCGACATAAGTTCAACCATTCAAAGAAAGCAATGAGAGGCGATTAGAAGAGATGTCCAAAAAAGATGGGACATGGGTTCAAGGCACGGGAGATGATTACCTTAGCAAACTCTATAAATGTGGGAATAAGACTGATAGGGGGAATCATTGAAGACACTTATTTGGTACTCTTTCAAATTGTATTTCAAATGATTGTGAGGATTTGACTGTGTAATTATGTTTCATCCGTTAGAATGTATGTGCATCAGAATCATAAGAATTGCTCACTATATAATGGACCTCTAAAAATTTTTGGTTTCCTTCCTCTTACATTTATTGCTTATGTTAAACATTTATTATTGTTTGATTTGTATTAATTAGATTTCGGCCTCAAAACTTATTTTCTTTGAGTTTGACGATTTTCACCGTCAACATTTGTTATCGTGTGGGTTGCGCAGATGTCATTAATCTAATTGTATAAATGTTTCCATTCTTAAATATGTATTTGAAGTAATTTTTAATTTTAATTTGTCCAGACTAAATTTAATTTTTTTCATATATTTTCCTACTTAAACATTCTTATTACAATTGTCAAAACTATTATTTTGTCAAATTGATAATTAATAAAATAAATATTATTAATTGTCCTAATAAAATAATCTCCTCAACAATTTTGTGAAATTATTTTTAATAGTTCAAAAAATAATAATGATGAAATTAAATACAAATTTCATTTTAGCAAATGCACAGAAGTACCTTCACTTCTTTTATTTTTTCTTTTTTTCTTTCTTTTTTTCCATTGAAATAATTTTTAACGTCTTCAATCACTGACCGACCATAGGTCACTAGTTTGTGGCTGGTTTTTTTTTCAACCAAAAGATGATGGATTTAGCCGAACCATTGGGTGTCGCAATCTGTGCTTCGCCTTTTGATAGAACTGTCGAGATCTAGCAACGCCCCGATATTGTTGTGATGGAGATTGCAAAGAACGAAATCACGACAGTGATGGTTGAAGATTAGAGGGCGATCACGATAGTGACCAAGATCAGTCGAAGAAGGAAGGGTGCCGGAGATAGTGATGGCCGCAGAAGGTGAAGATAGAGGGGGTCATCAAAAGGGGGAAGAGAGAGATTCAGATAGGGAAGAGAGTAAGAAAGAGAGAACATAAATTAAGAAGCAATCTAATAAGTAAATTAAAATGGCATAAACCAAAAATTAAGAAGCAATCTAAAATTAGGGAAATTAAAATTTAGGAGAGTGTCACTTAATTTTTTTTTTTCTTGCACAAGAGATCCCTTAAAATGTCAAATTTGTGAAAAACCTTAAACCAAGCGTTAAGCTAGGCTCTTGCGTGGGAGATTCTTTTTTTTTTTTTTTTAAGTAAACCCTAAAATTGCTATTCAATGAAGACGAAAACTATTGGGTTAATTTGACTTATTATAACGAAGAAAATTGATAAAATGAAGGAAATACCATGTGGAACTCGAGCTTCCAAACATTGTAGTTAAGAAAGCTTGTAATTTCACATGTGCTATCGATAATGGTCACCTGGCCATTTTATTGCACCAACCAAGTACGATTATTTTGCTGACTAGAAGCTTAATTAGTTTCTTGGCATTGTAAGCAAAAGAAACATTAATATTGGCCTTGTAACTATCATGTAGGGGGGAAAAATCCTTGACAAATTCTAAAAATAAAGCCTTTCAACAACTAATAAGTTGAAGATTTCTAATATAAAAACCATCATTTTCATTTATCATTATATTTTTAATTGATAGATTAAGTTGTATGATTTATAAATGAGAGTAGCTTTATAAAGCAAGTTGTAAATTTTTAAAATAGACATTCATAAATTATATTATTAAAAAATTAATCTAACAATTAAAATTGCATATATTATATAAGGTTGAAAAACAACAATTTATAATATATTAACTCCCAAACATATCCCTATAATAATGAAAAAGAACAGTTGCTAATAAATATGGGATGCATAGAGTAAAAAAAAAAAAATTTGTATGCAAAAATCAACATTGAAAATATTTCAAGAGAAATAAACAAAGCCATAACGAAGAAGAAAAACACTTTACAAGTATTAAATATTCAAGAACATTTTTTTTTGGGTAAATAATTCAAGAACATATTAGATTCTGTTAGATTGACCTTCTTTTTTAATTTTGATAAGTTGTCACGATCACATGCTTTACATTTAAGTTTATTGAAAGCATAAAGAAGCATGTGACGAGCTTATTCAAATTTGAATTGCTCAGGTCGTTGTCGTCATAGTTGAGAAGTTGGGTGAATTTTATTGTGTTAAAACCCAAGTCAAATTATTATTAAAAATAAAACCTCCAAGTTATCTTTCAACTTTGAAAGTATGTGGTTGTCTGCAAGTTAGTATTTTCCCCTAAAAAAAAAAAACCCTTAGCTGCAGAAGATTAGAGCCATATAATTTCCCTTTGAAAGAACATAGCTAAAGAACTTTCTACATATATAACACAGTAGATATATAGCTGCTGTTTATTTTTCGTCTTCTAAAACGCAGCTTTTGAGTGCATTTTGTGAATTACAAAATAGTATGTCCTTTTTTTTTGGTAAACATATTATAGTTTAATTGTATTTGAATAAAATTTATTTTTTGAATATTGTATTTAGTTAAAAAGTATTTGTTTTGTATTTAAATGAAATGTGTGTTTAGATGAAAAGTATTTTAGAGTTAAAAAATTGATGTGATTAGTAAAAGTAGAGAAAAATAATAGAGTTAAAAAATTGATGTGATTGTTTTGAAAATATTTTGAATAGTAATTGTTTTCGTAATACTGTTGTAAAATTTGTATTTAGTATAAAATTATATTGCATTTGAATAAAATTAAAATGTAATTTTTTTTACCAAACGACACCTTAAACATTTTTTTCTTTCTCTTCCGTCTTCATCTCCTCCACTCTCTCTCTCTCTCTCTCTCTCTTTATACAACATCTCTCTGCTACCTTCCTTGGATTTCAGAGGTTTATCTCAACTCTAATTTTCCTTGAATCCCAGAGGTTCATTTCTCCCACTCTCTTTTGGGTTTCTTGTTATTTCAAATCTTCAAAACCTATCTTGGTTGTTCGCTAGATTTTCTAGCCTATTTTCCCCTCCATCCTTTTCGTCGTTTTTTGGGGCTTCATTTTGCTTTCTGTGATGGTAGCCAGCCTGTTAGACCTCCATCATTTTTTTTTAGGTTTTCCTTTTAGTTAGACTATGAAAATATGGGGTTTTTTTTTTTTTTGGCTGACTACCCATGAAAATTTGGTTTGTTTTGGTTTTGTATTGTTAGAGAACAATGGGCGCTCGTTTAAAAGTCCATTTTTATATTGTTTTCTAATTTTTCTAATGCTTTTTGTGATGTTAAACAAATATTAGGTTGTGAAAATGTTTGCAGTAAAGTTAGCAACCATATCGAAATTAATAATTAAAAAAATCAAATAGTTTAGTTTCTCTGATCTCATATGTGTTTTTTATTTGGTATAGTCTCTTTCTTCTTCTCTGGTCTATAATGAATATAAAAAATTCTTCTATTTGCTAGACAAATTCCTGAACAAACCTTTTTTTTTTTTCCTCAAATATCTTCCCTAATCTAAAGTGTAGTCACAATCAAAAAACAGATTAAAAATAAGTTTAGAACGCCTGAAAACAAGTCCCAATAAGACTTCCTAGCGCCCAAAAAAATAAAAATAAAAATAAAACCCCAATGAGACTTGAGTGCCGGACAACTTTTGACTCCATGCCTTTTTTAAAATTCTAAATTGTATCCAATTTTATATAAAATATTTATTACTGATTATTTTCTTCTTTTTGTATCCAGACAGAAAGTTTCTTACATTTTAGATCCACGTAATAATTTTTAGAGGGAAAAAAGAATTAATATGACAACTCTTATATATTTACATTTTTTTTTAACACAAATTATTGTACACCATTCTCTTATAAATGCTACCATGTTTTTTAGGTAAAAAATAGTATAGTTTTATTAGACTCTTTTTGTTTTAAGTTATATCAATTATTTATACTCAATTATTTTGTTTTTATTTTATTTTATATTATATACATCAACTCTTCGTTATCTTTTTTATACAAATGTATCTTTCACCTCGTTATTTAGTGTTCTATTTATTTTTTTCAAAAAAGAATTTTCTATTTTTTTAGATTTTATTGGTATGTCTTTAGGTACATTAGTCTTAATATTTTCTTCTAATTTTTATTTTGATTATTTTCTATTGAATTTGACCGAGTATTTCTTGATTTGGAGTTCTCTCTTTTATGTTTTGCAGCAATGTTTGTTCTCCTCCTCTTTTTCTCTTTTCGTTTGACGGTTTCCTTTTTTTTTTTTTCTAAATAAAAAATATTATTACAAAAAAAAAAAAAAAAACTTGAAGATTTATCATTAGTTCCATTTTTCTGGCAGGTTTAGAGGAAATTTTTTACTTTCCACATGTTTATATAAGAATAATGGAGAGCACTTGTTTATACATCATTTTCAAAATGCTCTTTTAATTTATTTTTTTAATTTTTCTTTTCTAGATAAACCGTTTTAGAAAGACTCTTTTTTTTTTTTTTTTAATTTTGTTAATTTGATAACCTAAAAACATGATTAGATTTATATTAAGGACATATATAGACTCCCATTTACATATGATTCAATATGCAAAAGATTGTGAAATTCCTAATCCCATATTTATGTACTAGATTCATTACAAACTTTTTTTCCCTATTAAAAAATGCATTGAAAATTCAAAGATAGTGTCAAGTTAGTTTTCTTATCAACTTCCTTGCTATACTCTCGCTAGGGAAGACCGCAAACAATAAATAAATGAATGAATAAAATAAATTGGAAGTAAATTATATATATTTATTCTTTACTATTTATGAATACTTAAACCATGTTGCCCACTTAATTTTGCTGTAAATCTTTGAAGCTATAATACAAGGACAATACATTGATTTAAAATATAATTTTGTATTGATTTTCTTCTAATTAGTATCGTGTTATGCTTAGAGAGATCAAATCATGGTAGAAAACTATAAACAAGTATCAGAGATCGCCCCTGGCCAAACAAATTGGACCGCCAAAGTTATGGTGGCTGAAAAATCTATTCCAAGAGTTGCCATGCATAGCTCAACCAAGTACCAGAACATGCTGCTTATTAATTCAAATATAGATTTTCTTTAAAGTCATTAAGTTTTCTTCACTCTTATTAATGTCTTTAATACTACTTTTATGATCGCCTTTATAATTGAATAAGTTACAAATTTGCTTGTCTATGTCTTCATAAAAAAAATAAAACTAATAATTTAATTCAATTTTTTTTATTTTTAATTAATAATTAGGACTTGATCATAAAGCAGGGAAACAAGATACAAGCTACAATCTATGCACAAGATATTCAAACTTTCCGGGACAAGTTTCAATTTTCTAAAATATATAGAGTCTCAAATACACAAGTAAAGCCCAAGAGTGATACTCAATGGACAATCAATGGAAGAACAAGAGTAGAAAAAGTTAAGGAAACTTACATTGGGCGTTTCTTTTCAGTTTATAACTTTTGACAAACTTACAAGACCATATGAATTGCAAAAATTCTAAAATCAGTATTTTTTTTTAATCTTGCACAACCTTTTTCTTCCATTATAATAAATTTACAATTTTCATTTATATATCATTTTGAAATCATTAATACTTCTTGTTCTAGGCATCTATACTATGGTACTAGATATACCACATAAAAGGTAAATTCAAAACAGCTTTGGTATTGATGAATCAACTATACAAGAAAAATTTCTTATAAACCAAAGGTTTGCTCTAAATCATGACCATATTGGATGTATACATTGTTTGTATACACTATATATCTTACAAACTTTAAATATTTTAGATATGAAATTAGGACAACTTTGTTGAGAAGTAATGCAACATAATATCAAATATCTTGCCTAGAAATCCAATCATTATTGGGTCACACCTCAAAGTGACATCATCCAATGGTAAGATGAAATTATTTTTCTTCTTACATTACACCGTGATAACTTAAGACTTAAATTTTTTTTCTTTTTTTTCCTTAGAGCTTTCTATTGCTACAAAGTTTAATAGTTCCTTCCTTATCAATCCTTATTTTCAAAAACTCCTTGATTTCAAATCTTGGTGAGCACATTTACTCGTCCCACTGAGATTACTTGTATTAATGCTAGATCTTTTTTTTAATTGTTCTCCTTACTTTTTGTGATTATTAAGGGTGAATGAAAACATGGATAAGTTGAATGACATTAAAAGTAAAAAAAGTTACTTAATATTAACACCAAAACTGTTTACTCCTCCTCCACATCAATTAACAACATTAAACAAAATTCAAGATATGTTGTTCATGGTAATTAACTCTTTCATTACTTGTTTTAGTTAACCTAATTATTTGTTTCAAAGACTTGTAGAAAATACAAGATATAAACTAATATACAACTATTTTCTTCTTTACAACAAACCTTTTTCTGGGTCAAGGTTAAAGTGAGTGTCAAAACTCTAGATCAGCCATTTTGGTATATGTCATGTGACAAATGCGACAAAATTTCAAATTCAACTTACAATGAAATCTATGAATGCATTTATTGCAAATATGCTCAAGCAAGGGCAATACCAACATCAACTTCTTCTTTTTAATTTTTTTTTCTTCTCTCAAATAAAACATATTTTAAGTTCCAATTAACTAATGCTTTTATACTTAAAAATAGATAGATAATAAAAAAATATCCCTTTTTTTCTTGTTTACTTTGTTCTTTTAAAACCTTATAATCTATAAACATTTTTCAAGTTTTCATAATTATTTCTAAATTCTTCTACAATGCTATTGTTCTAGAACTAGGGTTAGAATTGCAAGATTCTTCGGACTCAATAAAAGCAATAGTTGTTGGACAACTAATTGAAAGACTTCTTTTGTGTAATGTAATGATATTAATGGAGAAAACAACCAAGTTATAATATATAGTATTTTTTGGTCATATTTTTCCTTTTTTTCACATTCTGTTATATTTAACCAACTGTCTTTACTTGTTTCAGGATAAAGCTATGAAGATTATTTAAATTATTCAAATATCATTTGAAATTGAGGACATAATTTATCTAAAAGTTGTAAAAAGGGTTGAGCATAACACAAACAACTATAAATATACTATTATTTCAGTCTTGAGTTCAACTCTTTATATTGAAGAAAGTACTTCAATCAACAATGTTAAATTGGATCTTCCTCAAACAAGTATCCAAGCAGAGGAACAATTTTAGACAAAAACAAAAAGAGCTCCGTTTCTACCAAGTGTTTCGATGAAAGATGATTTGGCAAAGGAGAATTAAAGTCAACAAGTAACTAAAGCAATCTTACTTGGGGATGAAGAGATTGCGTAATTTTTTGGCTTAATATTATGTATTATACTTTCCAACATTGGACTCTTCTTGTTATGAGCCAACAATGGGATTAAACCTTTCTTTTGGATAACAAAATGCAACTTTGTATGTTAAAAAGAATATATACATGATGAGTTGTGTTTCGTTATCTTATATAGTAAAATGTTTCATATAATTACTGTTATATATATGTATATTATTATTATCATGAAATTTAAGATTTTAATTGGTTTATTGAAATATTTCTACATGCTATACATTATCAAAATTTAGATTATAACTCAATATGTGCAATACACGATCTTACACTAGTGTTATGAAAAATGTTGAAAAGAAGGACCAAATTATGGCTTTAATCTTTCTCATTGTTTGGTGGATTGGGCTTAATGGGCTTGCAAAATTAATTTATAACTAATCTTTATAGACAATTTCTACTTAGGGTATTAAAAAAAAAAAAAAAAACCCTCAAAAGCTAGGTTTTGTATATTGTCAGATTTGTCTAAAGAAACTGTTAGTTTATATGATCTTTATTTTGATATGATTTTGATCCAATCTAATAATTATGAATGTATTTCTGGTAGGAAACCTAACTGTAAAAGCTTTTACAGATTTCTTCATGCCATTTACGTGTCACTTGTAAGTTGTAAGTTGTTAGTTAAGAGCAATTTTGATTGGTATCAAAGCAAAAATATATATTGATCTCTTTTACTAACTACGACTTTAGTATTTATAAGTGATAATCTGCAGGATTGCTTATTCATAACACCCAACTTAAAATAACCTAAAAAAGGTACTTTTTTTTTTTTTTTGGTGATTGTCGTTAGGGAACTTTCTTTTCTATTTAAGTAAAGGGTGGTTCTAATTGGCTGAAATGTTGGGCTGTGACCCAATTCTATTTTAGGTAACACCTTATAAACAACTTTTTTATTGTAAGATAGTTGAGCCAATAAGGGCCAAAATTGTCTATAACTGGTGCCTGAAACGTGCTTACCAAACCCCTTGACATGAATGCTAAAAATTGGTCAGCACTTTTTGAAATATCTGAAGCCTACACTACTTTTTATGTCAATTATATCTTCTTTCTAATATAATTGAGCCATGATCTAATCATGGGCAAGTAAATGCAACCCACAATGCATACTGTACACAATACAAGAACAAATTTTTTTTTTTTTTGGTGCTAAAGGATACAAGAATAATTTAGTTAAAATATTGTCTTTCTGCTAAATTGAATCCAAGCAAGATCATAGAACTAGAAGTCTTCTTATATTTATTTCCTTTTCATTAAATTGAATCCCATTTTTTCATTTGAAACTTTATCCGATAGGAATGGGATGGGGATAATTAAACGTTTTTTAAAGTTAGATTTGATTAAAATCATATTAAAATAAAAAAATTAAATAAAATTATGGGAACCCAATATGAGTTTACGATTAAAAACTTTTTAAGTTTATCGGTGAGATTTTTTCACACTCTACCGTGTATTTTCGTTTTCTCTCTTACCCCTTTAATCCATGTGGTGTTTTGCACCGCGTGGTCCACCACGTGGGTCATTCAGTAACAGCCGAAAGAAGAAAATGAGTGATGCCCTACCATGTGGGTCTCTTCAATGCCTGCCACAGCAAGAAAGACTTCAAAAATGGGCCTAAGACCCACTTGAATAAATGCGCACAGGAAAAGCATGCCCAAAATAAAAAAAAAATACTCACGTCCTGTATCTGTCATATGTTTCATCAATTTCCCATTTTTCAACCAAACCAAAAACCATAAAAATGTGATGCAAAGCACCATAGTGGTGGGCGCGGCAAAGGTTATGTTGTTTTCAGGTTCTAATAAGGCGGTTCCTCTTTAATTTGAACTTGAGAACGAAAGAAGATTAGAACCTCACACTTTTAATGCATTTTACATTTTTAACACACGATTAACAAGCAGGTCATGTGCACATGACAGCCTAATTGACAAAAAAAAAAAAAACCTCAGCATTACTTTTGTAGCCTTCTTGAGACTTCTAACATATGTATGCGTGATTTCCCTTTGCTTGCATCTTTTTCCCATTGGCTGAAATGGAGGTGCCCGAAACATGAAAATATCTATTTATAACAATTTTTCCATTGGCTGTAATGGAGGTGCCCGAAACATGAAAATATCTTTATAAATGATAACAATTATTTCAATTCAAGGCAACGCCGATACAATTTGGACCACAGCCAATAGCATGCTCCCTAACATTATTCTCTTTTTTAAGTGCCCTTTTGTTGCTTTATTCTATTACTCTCGGGTTATTGCCTATTGGTAACTAATTCGGTTCCTCTGACTCTCTCTCTCTCTCTCTCTCTATATATATATATATATAAACATATACATATATATATATCACTTTATTGAAGGGAGAAATATTGAAAGGGTTGGCCTGGAACTTGAGAACAAGAACCCTTCTTTTCATGTGCAAATGTAATCTAACCAAAAAAAAAAAAAAAAATCCTTCAGCAAACAAGTGAGTTGTTAAAAAAAAAAAATCCCAAGTCCAAGAATGTTTCTGACAGTACAGAAAAATATAGATAGAACCCAACATAACAAGGTTCATCCATATTTTGTTGTTTTAATTTAGAGTATGTTTGGTTCACAAATTCAGATTTAAAATTTTAGATCTAATTGTCTTTTTTTTTTAATCAATAAAAATTATGATTAAATTAATTAATTTTAATAATAAAATATTAATTTATTATAAATTCAACCATAAATCAAATATATCCATCGTTTTAATTAGGTTTCCCATGAAGCACGTAACGGGAAAAGAAAGGAAAAGAATTTCAGTGTCTCAGCAGAAAATCATGCAAAAGGAGAAAAACAAGGTTCACCGTCAACGCCGATAGTGAGTTGCCCACTTGAAAGCATATCAAAAAATGTGTGGAAAATGTGACGACCAACGAGATAAACGTGAGATGGATTTATTTTATTTTATTTTATTTTATTTGTTTAGACAAGTCCTGATGAAGAGCATCAGATATTGACATTCAAAAATGCAAATAATTACGAAAGGAATATAAAGCACACATCCTCACATTAACATTGAACTTGACGTATCACCAAACCTCCCTCATTAAGATTTCGTATTTAACATTTATCTATATCTATTTTTCCATCATCATTCACAACATGTTTTTTGTGAAGATGCTAAATCGTTATCAACCACTGCTGCGGATAAACACAATCTAACCGACGCCGGGCAAAGAAAAGGAGAAGAAGATGAACTGCAAAATGCAAAACAATGAAAAAAAAAAAATGGAGATGACAAAATAGGGAATAATCAGATAAAAACTTAAACTAAAATGAACAAGTCATTGTATCCATACTATAAGAACTTTTTATAGTTTTTGCTTAGGCAGTACATTCAGCAACCGAGTTGCTGTAAGGTTGATAGCCTAACAAAAAGAATACAGCAGCAATACAAACATCGCTAAAAGAACTATCAAAAGATCAAAAAAAAAAATTAGTGAAACTAGTACTTGGGGAAAAAAGAAAAAAGAAAAAAAAAATTAAAGCGAGGACGAATTTATGAACTTCTTAATAACCAGATGATGGAAGAGCAGGTTAAACTTACAAACTTGATCCACCTTGCAAGAATACTTATGACAAAATATTGTATGCTATAAACAAATGACAGAAAATTTGCTGCACTACTTGGTCAACAGGGAGTTATTTTTCTACTTCTAGCTGACACTGTTGTTTCCTTTCGGGATCGGCGGCTGCCGTATATCAAAAACTTCTCTTGAAGAATCTTTTAAACGGGTTCTTCGGAATAATGCCTATGATCTAAATTCTAGAGGCAAAAGTCTTCGTCTATCCAACTGAGGACAACGTCTGTAAGGCATTGGATTCCCGGGAAAATGCTGCGATCAACTTTTCCTTGGTCAGCTGCTCGGATCCTTGAGACTTGATTACGAATGTATGGAACACAGTGTCGTTTATGGCTGCTAGTTTAGACTCGACAACATTGATCTCTGCCTCTTTGAATGCTTGGATGACTCTTGAAGCGGGATGCGAATCCAAAGGGCAGCTTACTCTAACAATAACCTCGTCATAAACAGCCTCGACATCAACATCAGGAACTCGGTTTTGATTTTCTAAATCTGGGTTATTAGCTTCCATGGCTGCCGCTGATGAATCTCTAGAAGTACTCCCAACTTTCTCCCTCTCCGCTTCCATGACCTTGAGCTTAGCCTGAAGCTCGTTGATATAAGAAATGGCATCTCCCAACAATGAAGCTTTATCCATCTTAGATATGTTGGGAACAACAGCTCTTAAAGCATAAAAACGCTGGTTCAACTTCTCACGCCTTTGCCTCTCCGCCTCCACATGATTTAGGGGCTCTTCTCTTCCATTTGCAGGCTTCCTACCCCTTTTCCTTGGCCTCCTCTCTTCGGCCGTGCCCGGCCGCTCTTCCTTGCAGGAAGCTTCCACATCCGAATGCTCTGACTCCGCGCTAATTGGCCGGTGATTCATCGCTGTTGACCTTGAAGTAGCCCCTGAAAAGTCAATCTGCATTTGAACCTGCTTCTGTGGCTGGTAGTTGTTGAGCCGAAAATCTTCCCTCACCCCATTAACGATCTCATGTATGTTGTTATTCCCCTGGCTCTGAGGGACATAAATCTCAGTTGGGTTCCCTTGTTTCGCACCTTGAACATGAGGCCAACTCGAACCCTGAATAATCCCATTCCGGGGACTGGAAAACGCAATCCTATTCCCATTTGGGTACACATCCCAAGTTTCCCTATGATCTTCCAACTTTCTAATAGCAAGTTTCTCCCTATAATGAGGCCTAACAACATTCCCAGCATTCAAATCCTGCCCGAATATCTTGGGAACTCCTTCCCTATTCTCCACAACAATCCCCGAATTCGACAAATGAACAGTCTCATCTCTTTTCTCCCCCACCCCCGGCAAGCCCGCTACGGTGAGCGGCTTGCTAACCCTCATCAGCGAGGACTGCGAAGCAAACAGCGACCTCACCGACTGCAAAAGCTCCAAGCTTTCACTAACAGATCTCACGGAGCCCAATTCCACCACCCCAACATCGGTGGGGACTAAAACAATTGTCTGAATTCCGGCCGATTTAGCGAGAAACGACCTCACGCAGTAATCCGACGCCGATTTCAGCGCGTCCGAGACCCACATATGCTTCCCGGAGGCGTAACACTTACCGGGACCTCCTTCACCTTTAGGGAAAGAGAAATACATGGACGCCAAGAAGAACATCTCGGTGTCGGTAACTCGGTCCAACACAAGGGCGTAGTTGTCCTCATCGGAGCCGCCAAACAGATTGTGCAGCTTCTGAAGAACCCTCTTCCTCATCCTCTGCTGAGTCTCGTCCTCGAGGCGGAGATTGAGGATCCTCGTGGCTTCGGATTCTTCGCCTTCGCGAGGCTCTCGGCAAGACCCATCGCCCCAACCAAGAACCCAATCGCCGGACTTGGACCGAGAAATTTGCCAGAAAATCGCGTAGTTCCAGCTGAAATTGAACGCGTTTGGGTGGTCCACTAGATCCGAAAGCTTGATCTGCAGATTCTCGTCGCTTCCGACCGCCATTAACAGGTTCTCGTTCGTCATCGAGCTCGACATCAAGTAATCGAAAGCTCGAGTCCCGAGAACCGCCGCCACCATGGCTTTATCTTCGTCGTTCCAAACTCCGCCTCCCCCCAGACCTACCTCAATCTTCATATTTTCCCGAGAAATTCAGCACAGCAAATTAAAACAAACAACGAACAGATTCAGGATATTTCTTTCTATCCGATTAAACAAACGGATCAAATCTCAGCCCTAGAAACCACTCCTGACTTTGGCTAAATCTTTTTTCTTTTCCCTCCGGTTTTTTATTTCTATTTTTTTGTGGCAACTCAAAGCTCGAATCCGATTACAAACAAACCGAATCGATGAGCGACGGCGTAGCGACGATTTCAGATCTCCAAAATTCCATTTTCCCAAGTGACAAAGAAAATCCAGAAAAAATATACCAAAATCAACCCGAAAATTCCAAGGGAGAAGAGATGATACACACCGGTTTCCCGAGCAAGAGGTTGGATAAGGCAGCAGCTAATGAAGAGCCCCAGGTAGAGCAAACATTCCCGGGAAAGTGACAATTCAGTTGGGGAAGAAATTTTTCTTTTCTTCTTTCTCGGATAACAAACGGAATTCAACGAGCTTTTCTGGAACCGAAAATTTTTAAAACTAGAAAATAACACAAAACAAGAATAAAACGAGAATAAAAAAAATAAAAACTCCCCTCACGCACTCTTTCTGACGAAAGTGAGGAAGGAGGTAAAAGGGCGGAAGCTATTTTTATTTGTTTTTCTTTTTTATATATTTATTTATTTATTTTTGCTGAAAGTTTTTTTATTTTTTGTTTTGTTTTTTTATTTTTTATTTTTGAAGTCTTTGGGCTTTCGAAATCCTAACCGTGGTTTTTGTTAAACCGTGAGTTAAATGCTAACCATGGTTAAATATGAGGCTTGTTTTTTGGATTGAGAATTAAATATGAGAAGTGGTCGGTAAGATTTGGGTGTGTTTGTTCTGTGGACAACACCCCAAACATAATTCTATTTACTTTATATGTTTGTTTGGATAACTTCACCTAAAATCCAAAACTAAATTTTTACATTTTTTTTTCTATTATATATCACACTTATTTTTTATCTTTCTCAAACACAAATTCGATTTGATACATTCAGTCTAAATTCAAAAATTTAAATTTAATTTATGATCTAAATGAATATACATAATTATTGCACATGAATTGTAATATACTCAGTAAAAAGTACTATTTTAACTTAAGGATAAAATATCCTAACTCAATATATATTATAACTTTACTGAAATCAAATATAAAATTAATGTAAAATTATATCTTTAACCATTAAAAAGTATTATTTTTATTTGAAAACATATATTAATTAGTTTTTAAAGTAATAAATATTAAATAGTTGATACCTGTGCAAGTGGATGTATTGGCCGAGGAACAAATCTTTATTAGGTCTTTCTTTTCATCTTCTAGATTTAAATCTCGTAATTTTATATCTAATCCAATTTAATTATTGAAATACAAAAAAAAAGACTATATAAATTACTTTAATAAAAATATTTCCTTTCTGTTGGAGCATATTTTTAATGATAATAAGAGGACCATCATTTGTACCTATTTTTCAGCAATTAAAAAATTATTAATTAGGTGTTTTTAAAAGAAATAAACGCTTTTTTATAATGATTTTAATACGAGATAAGAAAGTGTTTTTTTTTTTTTTTATAGGAGATAATTGTGTGTCGTTGTTAGACACGCAGATGTTGTGATTCTCGTGCCAAATAGCTCACGCAGTTTATGCAGCACATGTAGAACCTGTGACTCCGTTTATCACTTGGGTACGCTTTTTTCGTGGCCCCTTTTGTAAGCATGTGAATTTATTTTGTTTTCTTCTATTAAAAGCAAATTTAATGTTGGGTTACGAGAATCAAAGGTTGGAAAAGATGCAATTATTTGATGTCTTATCAAAACGAAAAAAATAAAAAATAAAAAATAAAAAAGTTTATTCACACGTAATCTCTGTACAAATTCATCTGTAAAAATTTCTTCTAGATACTCTTTTTTTTTTTTTTTTTTTGTTACACTAGTTTATTCCTTTTTTTTAATTGGAATTTATACCTATTTTGCAGCTTCTCTTTTGGGTCTATTTTTTAATATGGAATTTTTTTTTTTTTTTTTTGACTGGCCAGCATGTTATACCTTCTTGAGACTTGAAGCAAACTCTCATTCTCTCCACCTTTCTAACTCCTATTTAGCCTATTGCCATTAATCATATATATATATGTGTGTGTGTGTGTGTGTGTTTCGCAATATCATGTTCCACCACCTGCTCCGTCGTTCTTTGTTGTCATCTGCAATCGCTCCGACGGAAATGCTCTAGAACTTCACCTGTATAAAAAGCACTCTGACTCTTAGGAAAACAATAGAGAAAAGAGAGCAACTTTTGCAAGAGAGTAAAGGATGATTAATAAGGAATTCAAGTACACAATTTATAGCCGAAATGATGAATTAGAAGAGTCTCAAGGATCCGCTCTTTATGATCGGTATACTTCATTAAGTATAGGATTTAAAGATTTTTAAGAGATTTCTCTTTCCAGAAAAACCTAAAGAAATTTCTTAATAATTTCTTTGTAATAACAATATTTTTCATGATTGTATGTGATGATTGTTCCAATGATACGTGACTCATCAAATATGATTTTTCCTCAGTCAAGGACCCTAATGTTGAGGCCACCTTAATAGAATAAGGTTATTTGATCATTTGAATCTCGATCTTGATCAATTGATTATTAGAACTCTTGATTTATTATATCTCGATGCCTAACAGGATTTGACCTCGACTTCTTCGACGATGACTTTACCTCTTAAAATGATTGGTTATTCCAAACAACACATGTCACATCTTTGATTTCAAATGTTTAAAAGATACATGTCATACTCTTGATCACTCTAGAAATCCCCTAAACACAATTTCATTTTTACCTTTCATATATATATATATATTCTTGCTTTCAAGGACAAAGTTCTTACCATACATATAGGTATAGTTTGGATCCCTTGACCTATTAATGTTGCAAACAGGAGTTTGATTGTGCCAATCTTCAATACAGTTAGTTTAGATTTGTTTGTAAAGTCGTTTACACCTTAATTGAGCTCAATGCAATTTTCCGACGTCAACAATTATGATACTCCAACTACGTTGAACCTTTTTCAAAAATGGTTGACCTAGTTTAGAAGCCTATATATCCACGAATTAGTACACGTTTATTTTTAGCCAGATTAATAACTTCCTTTCCATTACGATTTTAACTTATAATGCAAGAAATTTAATATAAAACACTATTTAATAAGAAAAAATCTAATATGAGAGGAAAACCATAGTTGAATCTATAAACTATGTATTTTGGTGTGGTAAATATTGCTTTATGAAGTAAAAGATGTCACACTCAAAAATCTGAAGCTCTTGTTAAAATAAATAAATAAATAAATATGTATATATATAGAAATAGTCTAGCCTAGGGCACCTGTGCGACAGGTCATTGTCCATCGTCGGATCGAGTTTTACCAGCTTAATTAAAAGGTGAGTTCAAATAGTATGCTAACTGTGCAATCTAGGCGTATGGTGGGGAATTCGAGACAAAAATTAAATGAAAATGTTTAAAAAACACCAATGAAGACTAAAGGAGTGAGTAAAAGAACGGTAGGTTGTGTTTGAGTTAATGAATCGAGCCATAGATGAAAAGGCGGCACAGAAGAGCTCCTGGGTAGAACGGTGGTGGGTATTTCTCGACATCAGAGAACGTTGGAGGGGAGCAGAGATAAAATCGTGGTCTGCTAGATTCCGGCTAGGAAAACACACTGCAGAGGAGGTGCTAGGCACAAAGGTTTAGGGTTTTTCTCGACATCGGAGACCGTTAACGTGAAGTATAATTTTGTCGTTTGAATCTTGTCTTTCTCGAAGATGCACAATGTGAGTGAGAGTATCATTGACACCAAAAGAATCAAGTGAAATCACCAGTTGGGAATGTCTCTGTTCTTTTTCATCAGTTTAGTGTGTTTGTCTTGCTTTGCCTTGTAAGAAGATTGGAACCGCATATATATCTCCCTATTTAGCAAACACGCAATTAAAATATTGATGTGTAAAAATATTCATGTTTTAATTAAGTATACATTTTGGAGAGTCCCCGTTTGTAATTGAAATATCAACGTATTGTCGGTTAGAAAAAAAGTAGGAGCGACTATGCATAGAAATGATAAATTAATGTCGATTTTATCACTGCTAATGATTTACGGCATCTTATAGGCCTCTAAAAAAAAAACTTGCTTTTTTTTACTCAAAATGACAATACTACTCAATGGAAACTTTTGCATTAAAAGGGCTTACACAAAAAACTTTCTGCTAAAAAACAAATTAACGACTGGGGTTTCTCATTTGTGGAAACTTCAACTCATCCGTCTTGGTGTCGAATTTTCTTTTCTTTTTTATTACGTATTTTTGCAATATAGTAGGTAATTTTTCTTAAAGATATTTCATATAAAACCATATAATTTATACTCCAAATTATGTCACAAAATTTCATATATTGACAAATTCATTAAAGGAAATGTGGAGTCCAAATTATAGATGAAAGATTGCAAGAATATTAATAACGAATTAGTAGTAATTATTATTGTGAGATCACCTATTCACAATATAAAGATTGAAGGTGGTCAAAAAAAAAAAGAGGAGGATGCACGAGACAAGTCTCGGGAACTATTATTAAGCTCAGGTAATCATCATTCAACACTTTCAGATGAACCTCCTCAACTAGCAAAATGTCATCATTTTGGTCACCAATCCCGTAGGGTTTGTTTGAGCCTCCCGAATTCAAGCTCCAAGGTTTATGGCCTGGCCAACTACAAACGGCAATCTTTTTCTTGTATTTCCACATTCATTGATCAATAGATCTACATTTCTATTCTCTTACATTCCCATATCTACATTCTAATATTACATTAACCATAATATCATTAAATCAATATTTTCCTTAGCCCGACTATCATTATTATTATTTTTTTTTATTATCCTTAGCCTATGTTGTTAGGCACATTCAACGTCTTGCCATGGCTGACAGTAATCAGCCTAACCGTTAGATACGTTTCTTAGTACCTCAATACTTGTCTGCCCATTGACGTTTTTGTCAGGCCACTTAGGTGTCGGTTCTGGTAAGGTACCGGGTCCTAGACTTCTAGTGCGTGTGTATTAGCCTATCTCTTCACTAAATTTTGTCTTCGAGAGTTTTACTTTGTTTGTTTAGGGCGTAGTCTATGGAAAATTCTACATGGAGAGAAACGCCAGGCAATATCAAATGATGTGGCTCAAAAACACCGAGCAACTAATAAAACCATTTCCACCCAAAAAAAAAAAAAAAGGATCTAATTACAATGACACTAAAGATAATAAAATGGAAAAACAAACCAAAAGAAAGCAAAATCCACGGGTGTTAACCACTTTGATTTGCTTTATTGTCTCCCCCTACTTTGGCATCTTGGTATTAAAGTTAAAACAAAAGGAAAGTCCTACGAAAACCAAAAAGCGGAATTTGATAAGTTTGAGGTTTAGAAGCTTAATGAAGACTTAAAGTATTAATCAATTACACGTTGTGGACCTTAATTGAGTAGAATCAAAGGCAATGAAAGGTGAAAGTGATTCCACATGTGTATAAAGGATCCAATTGCTTTAGCTGTCGTTCGTCATATGTACAAGGTTTATCAAGCAAATCTTCAATTAGAAAAGAAAAGGTTTATCATGCAAATCTTTTTTGTTTTAATAAAAAAAGAATATACTGTGTAACACTACTACTATTTAAAACCTACTTTTTTTTAGTTGATATTATCCAAACTATATGGATAATCTAAGTGCTCAATTCTAGTGTCATATGGATTTAAAAAGCTATTATTAAAGTATATTTCAATTTCACTTAAATATTTTACTGTTCTAATTTCAAATCAGTATAATACTAATTGTTATACGTTCCAAACACCAATTCAAAAAAATTTAGTTTGAATTGATTTTCTTTAAATTTTTTTAAAGCCTATATGCCAAATATATCATCAGTATATATAATCATTCTTTTGAAAGACAGAAAAACATATAAATCTTTATTAACAAGTTCAGGATTTATGTAATTGGACATCAAAATTAAAATTAATTTTTTTTTTCACTTTAATGTTAATGAAATTGCTTATTTAGTACACTAGTTCAGATCTAAGTTTTTCATCTTAGCATTTTGTCTTTTTTTGAAAAATTAATAGAAATTTACACTAGTTTTTAAAAAGGGAAAAGCATACTACATAGCACATTTTGATACACTCATTGAAAATTATAGCATATTTTACAAGTTAGGAAATAAAATGACACATTTCCTTCATTTTTCCCCTAATTTCTAGAAATACCCTTGTCTTCCCCATACTATCTCTTCCTCCCTCTTTCCCATCCGTCTCTCTCTCTCTCCTCTCCACCTTCTCGATCTTTCACATGCTCGCTTGCTGAAGAAGACGACGAGTTCTGATGGATACTTGATGCTACTGCCAATGAAGACGAAGATTTGCCATCTCAGAGGTCATGATCTAGATCTCGAGTTCGCCAGTGGTAATGATGGTGTTCGAGATCTAACTTGCTCGTGACAACAATTTGAAAGTTGATTTGGATCTCAACCTAACAGACGGCGGTGATTATGATCTTGTCAGAGCTGGGCGAGTAACAACCAATTATTCCCCCTGTGAGATCATGGACGTGCTTGTCATGGACTTCATTTTCTTCTCCAATGACTGAATCTTTTGCAATAGTGAAGAGAAAGAAATAGTAGCGAAAGAGAAGAGAAAGAAAGAGGAGAGAGAAAGAGCAAGATAAAGGAGAGACAAGATCCATGATAAAAGGAGGCAAGTTCCACAACAAGACAAGTAGCAACTATAGTTATTTGTTGATATTTTTTGTTGTTCCCTTGTGATTCTATTTTTTTTTTTTCAATTAATAGAAATATAGTAAATATTGGAAATACTATAAATGAATATACTAGAAATATTGAAAATATAAGAAATATATATTTTCTCATATATTCATGAAAATTCAATATTTTCATCAAAATTTGATATCTTCGCTGCTATCATCGTTGCCAATGCAATCTAGTCTCGCCACTGTTGTCATGACTCCTCCGATGCAGTACGACTGGGAATGAGAGGGAAAGAAGGAGGTAGAGAGAGAAAGAGACAAGAGAGAGAGAAAAATGAAAGGTGGAAAGCAAGGAGGGAAAGGAAAAAAAAGGGATAAATTTAATATTTTAATATATAATTAATTTAAATTTTGTTATTTAATTATATTATTTTTAATTTTGTTATTATTTTAAAATATCATAACCAAATATATATTTGGTTAATTATCATTTTGAAAAATAACTGACTCTTACTTAAAAATTTAAATATACATTAATAGGACGTTTAGTAAACGTATTACGTTTTGATTGTGTTTGAATATAATTCATTTTTTAAATATTATATTTAGTTAAAAGTATTTATTTTATATTTGAATAAAATGTGTATTTGGATAAAAAGTATTTTAGAGTTGAAAAGTTGATGTGATTGGTAAAAATATAGATATACAGTAGAGTGAAAAAATTGATGTGATTGTTTCAAAAAGCTTCTAAATAGTAATTATTTCATAATATTATTGAAAAGGATTGTATTTGAATATAGAACTTTACATTTGATATAAAATTACATAATATTTGAATATAATTAAAATGTAAAACGTATACACTAAGCAGTTAAATATCATACTGCTACGTCAATTTAACACCCCATTAACCATGACAAATTAATTTAAAAAAAATAAAAATAAAGTATTTATTAACGTGGGAAATAAAAATAGTGAGTGGGATAAGCAAATAATCAAAGAGCGTGGGCTACATGTACATCATTTACCAATGATTGAAATCCACGTCCATTTTATGTCTTCTACTAATGCACTTGTTCACGCGCCATCAGTGCGTGAAGAACACTCTCGTTCACGCGTTTATAAATAAGATGAGCGGCTCGTGGTCACAGTTCACACCAGTCGCGCAAACGAACCACGTTTATACACGACATCGCGCCACGTGCTGATTAAACAAACTTTTTGCCAAGTGTCGGTTTATCATCTATCCTCGGTTTTCCCGAAAGAGCCAAAAACCCTATAAATTCGCATGAAAATTAAAAAATAAAAATAAACGGTGAGCTGCCGAGCCGAGGGGAGAAATATTAAATTAAATATTAAATAAAAATATGAAAGGACAAGTAACGAAGCTCGTGATGAGCACGTGATGTTAACGTGACCCAAGGGAGGGGGGGTGGGTTGTAAGAAACACGTGATATGCATTAAATAATTTTTTGCGTATAAAATATTTTTAAAATTTATCCATGTTGTACATACACGTGTCCAGCCAAATTATGTACATATATATATATATGCACACACACACGCGTGCGTGATGATGACGATGATTTGTCCTTGCAACTTGTGGGCGTGCGGTAATTTACATATCCGCGTTATTTTCGTACTTCTTGGTAGACAATATATTTTATTTTTATTTTTTTTACTAATATAAGTAAAATTTTCCTTTATTTTAAAAAGAATCTCAAAACAATATTTATAATAAATATTTTTTAAAATTATTTAGATTTAATTAAATAATTAAAATTTATTTATTATAATATATTTTATTTTATAAAATTATATATTAATAAATTCAAAAATTAAAAATTAAAAATAAAACTTTTCCATCCATTACCGATTGGCCCACCTCACTAGCCAGAGGTTAGGGGGTGGATGCCTCCAATCGCAAGGTCTTAAGGTGATGTAAGGTCGTAAGGTCACCAGCTGGTGGTTCATCACCTTCGATCACAAAGTCATGAGGTGCCAAAGGGTCGCATAGTCGCCCAAAAGGAGGTAAGTAGTTGATCGACAGCAATTGGGTGGTCATCGACTAAATGAGAGATAGAGAGAGGGAGATTTTTTCAAAATTTTAAATTAATTTTTCAGAATTTTGAAAAATTTTTATTTTATAATATTATGCATTAAGATATATTTAATTATTATAAATAAATATATCTCAACTGTTAAATTATAGATACAGTTAAAAAAATATTTACTATATGTATTATTTGAGAACCCTATTACAACCATTCTATAGTTTAAGCTTGTTTGATTCTTTGAAAATTTATAGAAAAAACCAAATTAAGATAAAAATTTTGGTTTCAAATTAATGAATCAACGTCGTTATTTTCTCAATTTACACTTTCATTATTTTTGTTCAAGTAATATCGTTATTTTTTTATTAAAGGAAAAACGCGTTTTCCACTTTAACCCCATTGCACGTAGTTGTCAGTGAAGCCAAGTCTACGAACCCAAGTAATTTTCGTACTTTTTATTTTTTTATAAGAACGTCATTTTCATACTTATTACACAAGAACATATTTTCTCAATTTTTTTAATCCAAAATCTATTTTTTTCTTTTTAGTTTGAATCGCACGTTCAACTCTCATGCAATAGATACCCATTTGGTTACGTCGTATATTGTATTTGTATCGATCCCTATGTAAACAGAAAATCGATTCACAACACCAATAGTTATTTATTTATTTTATCTATTTTTATTAATTACATTATGTTTTCTCTCTCTAGAACTTAAATATTACTTTCAAACACATATTAAAATACATGCATTATTTCAAACATCGTTATTTCCTGTTTTTCAAAATTAAAAATAATGTCATTTTATCTTCAACTTTCTTTTTTTTTTTTTTGGCTTTGGAAGTTATTTTCTCATTTTCCAGTTTCAATATGTAGAACGTGTTTTCCATTCCATCCCTAAATGCAGTTTGAAAAGCTAATACGAGACAGAATAATCGTTTAGCACCGTTTATAAAAACAATTTTCTTAATAATGAAGGCAGGAAATGGCCATTTTGGTCATTTTAGGAAAAAGACGGTCGCATCATTTCAAAGGGGGAACACGTTTGTCGACAGAAATTGAACGCTCGAAAGTCTCAAGCAGCGAGGCTGTACGGCAAATTACATCGTCGCGTGAAAGGCTATCTTCACACGCTGTCAGTCACGTGCATCACAGGAGCTTTTGGACTTGACCAGCCAACCCAGACAAATTCCAGGCCCACATGAAAGGCCATCTGTCACCTCCTCCGAAAAAAGCCAAGGCCAGAAGCAGCCTGATGTGTGGACACTTTGGTAATTTCCTGTCCATAATTGCGAGTGGATGTTGGCCCACTGGGGGAATCTATCTCGATTATATTCAACAAAAAAAATCCAGCGCTGTTCACGCGCTTCAAAGGAGACCAGGGCATGAGTGGTGCACACCAGATTGGGCCCCACTAGAACGTAGATCAACGGCTGGGATTGTTAGTATTTTTTCCCCCACCCCCACCCTCAATGGTCCCCAAAAATTCAACACGCTTATACACCGTCACGTCACGTGTCAAAATCATTTCAAAGTTCGTTAGGGGAACTTAAATTTTTATTTTAAGTGGTAAAAGATAATTGAAATAATATTTTTTTTAAATAGAAATTTTTTTTATAATAAATAAAATATATAAGATATAAAGGAATATAAACTCGAATAAGGGGCATTTGGAGAAAGTATTCAATTTTAATTTTACTCAAATATAATATATTTTTACACCAAATACAAATCTTACAATAGTGCTACGAAAATAATTACTATTCAAAATATTTTTAAAACAATCACATCAACTTTTCAATTCCACTATTTATCTCTACTTTTATCAATCATATCAACTTTTTAATTTTAAAATACTTTTCATCCAAACACACATTTCATTCAAATACAAAACAAATACTTTTCAACCAAATACAACATTCAAAAAACAAATTTCATTCAAATACAATCAAAATGCAATGCGTTTACCAAACGCTCCCTAAATTGATTTATTTGTAAAGACTAAAATAGCATTGGTGAATATAAGTATTGAGATTCAAATAGAAGAAGACTCACTTAGCATATAAATTTTGAATTTGATTATTATTTGTTAAACAATATCAAAACAATAATAAATTAGTCCATTCAACCGATATTAATCTTGCGTAATAAGGACACTCACACCATGATATAGAGGGAACTCTAATAAAAAATCAGACACCATACCAATTACAAATGGGTGGAGACACAAGAAAGAACATCATCTCCATTATTATCAAAACAAAAAAAATAAAAAACTAGAGAAAAGCAAGAATACACATCAAATAGACAAAAACATCAACGTTCTTATTACAACAACAACCAAAAAGAAAGAAAGAAAAAAAGAAAGAAAAATCCAATGGTAGCAAACCATCAGCCATTGAACGGAAGTCAAATATGAGCGGAGTTACCACATAAGGACAACCCAACTTCAAGACAGATTAGATCCCTCCCAATGGATGCACTACTCCACACATAACCACCATCGTGAGAAAGCTAACGTCGAGATAAGTCCAAAGATTGAACTTAAACATCGGAAATCCAGCAACGCACCCAGATACGGTGCCAAAACTCCGACCAAACATTGTAATTTTTTTTTTGTACTCAGAGTGAGAAAGAAAAGGAAAGAAACATAAAGTTCATGTATATGCCTGTTTCTTTTAGAATTGTAAAATTTAATAGTTAAATTTAAGAAAAAAGACAAAAAAAATATTGTAGCAACCCAACCCATTCCTATACGAGCCTTCAGTTTTTTTGTTTGAGATAAGAAAAACTTTTTAGTTTGAAATGAGATATTGTTTAGATGTGATTTTTTATTTTTATTTTTATTTTTTTGAAAACAAAACGTTGTTTGAAATGAAAAGAAATGATGTTAAAAATTATATACTATGAGATCATCTTTAATGTATTTATATATATCAATGCTATATTTGATATCAAATAATATGAAAAATAATATTATTTTACTTTATGCTCAAATGCATTATACTACTTCTATTTTTTGTTATATTCTTGTGTTTTAAAAGTTGTAAAAACGAATTTTAGTATTTAAAGAAATGAAAAATAAAAATATTGTAATAATTATATGAGACAACAATTAATAAAAATCATATTATCTATACCTTATAGTAAATTTACCACAAAGTTTAGTATATAACAAATTTAGTATGAAAGATAATATTGTATTAGAGAGTATTTTTTCATTTAACTGTCAAAATTTAATAACGGCACATTAATTTGATATTGTATTAGAAATGTTCTAAGAAAATTGAAAAAAAAATATTTTTTTCCCTTTTTCTAAAAGAGTACTATACAAGACATGTTTAAAAATGAGATTTTTTTTTTTTTTGGTCTCAAATTGAGAAGGATAATGAACAAGTTGAGATCAACACTTTTTTTCTTTTTAATTCCACTTTCTAGAAGTAGATCTCCTACTCAAACAAAGCATAAAGTAATCATATTTATTTGTATTTGGGTTATTAATACTTTATGTTTTATTTTTATTCAAAGCAAATATATTTTATTCTGAAATTTTACGTTTGTATGTCTTTCAATTTCATTTAATAGACAAATATATATCCTTTTTAGTTAATATTTAATTTTGACTATTTAAATAACTAATATATCCTTGAAATTTAAAAAGGAAAAGACAAGAAAAAAATGTGCAAAATATCCATGCCACGTTACTTTTAAGGAATACAAATATTTGAATGTTTCAATATTTACTAATAATTCTAAATTATTAGTCCACATTATTTTTATTCAAATACTTGAAGTTTCAATTTATCATAACTACTTAACTTAGGTATAAATTCTAATTCTTCAAAATCTACACCACATTACTTTTAATCAAAACTTTTCAAATAAATATTTGAATTGAATACATAATTCAAATATTATATTTGAATACAAATATTCAAGTTGAATGAATATTATATTACGATAGGTAATCAAAACGAATGCATAGGTCTTTCAAAAGTTTTAAATCTTGTAAAATAATTAATGGTGCCTTTGTTTGTGCATAATTGAAGTGAGCATGAATTAGAACAAATAGTATTCACAATGAGGATAAATTGTCTACTTAGAGATTGTTTGATTTTCTTTTCTTTCTCTCCATTTCAATTTTAGAAATCTCAAATTTTAAAAGTCAATAACTATTCTATTTTAAGTTTAAATGAGATGATTTTTTACTCTACTTGCTCAAAACAATGAGAGGAACAAAACAAGATTAATTTGATTTTTTTCCAAACATGTTTCAAATTTTGGGTTATTTATATATATTTATATATGGTATTTTGCTTTTATTCAAAAATATATTATACATGTTGGAATGACTTATTTGTATGGGTACTCCCTAAACGTTTTAAATTTGACAACTTAGTCCCACAATTTTTTTTTCTTGGCAATTAATCTCCTAAACTTATAATATTTGACAATTCAATCCTTTTTACTCAAATAAATTAAATTTATGATAGTTTTTACAAAACTTTCATATTATAGTCTAAGAGGGATATTGTTAATTATTTATGCTTAATTTGAATAAAAATTTCTTTTTAAAGTTTATGTTTAAATTTAAATATAAATTAATTAAGTTAAAATTTTCAAAGGAAATTGTAATAAAAATAAGCAAAAATAATTAACATAATGTACAAGTTACGTATAAATAATCGTCCAGATTTTAATAAATTTAAGAAATCTACTATTTTTTTTTTTGGCAAATTTTTTGTTTTCTTTTTTCTTTTAACTTTTCAAGGGTATTTTAGTTATTTTAATTGTCAAAATTGAATGTTAACTGGGAAAAGGTATAAATTTTCCTGTTACACGTAATTTAAGGTCATAAAAATATAAAATTCTAAAATATAAGATATATTTTTTAAATTAAAGTAAAATACATGATATAAATATGTAAATAACCTTTCAAATTTTCATACCATTTAAATATCACAGTTTATTTTCAATGTATATTTTAACCAAATAACATTTCTAAATGTTCACTTATTTTTAATAACAAATATTTGAAAGACTTCAAATTGATTTCTAAACGGGCCCTTATATTAAAAAATTTCAAATCTAAACCATTACGAATATTATTTATGCATTTAAATTGAAAATGAGAAACAGCCGTTGTATATTTATAATAATATTAACGATCAGAATTAAACTAATTATTCTATTTATATCAAGACAATAAAATAATACATATATATTGTGTAATAGTGTAATTAGTTTTGTTTCAGGAAGCTAGATAATTATGATATTTTTCTTTCCGACACTTCCGAAAGAAGGAGCAGACGAAAGTGTCACTTTCGCACGATGTAGTGTTGAGTTGAAATTCACGCATGAAATATACTTACTCCCCACAAATTTGACTTTGAGATGGTTCGTTGTGGACAACAAAGGTATATATGCATATATATATATATATATTTGCCTAATATGGTCGGTTCCTAATTTTCTCCTTGGACACTAAAGACAGGTCCTTAATCGTAATGGTATCCGTATTTAGACGGTCGAGAAGGATATTACACATCATTTTCGTTACTTCCAAAGCTAATTTGTATTTTGCAGGAAAAAACAAAATTAAATTGTTACTTATTGTTAGAATTGTTAAAGTTCTTTAAAAAAAATTATTGCTTTTTTTTTTTTCCTGTTCTCAACCTAATTTTGCTTGTTTGGTTTTGCTAAGATATTGAAAAAGAAAAAGAGAAAAAAAAAAAAAAACTCACTACTTATTTGAACAAATTTTCAAGCGATTTAAATTATTGCATTAATAATTTTAAAGCAACAGGGAAGACTTTAGATTGAAATGATTAGGTTAATTTAGTTAAAAAAGAAAATTGTTAAAACAATAATTGATAAAACAACTCCAAAATCATAACGACACGTAATTGGTGCTAAGGAGAAGAGGATAGACTTAGATTATTGGGTGGGGAATGGCATGATGGTAAGTGACTGGTTTGGTAATAGAAAAAAGATGTAAATAAAATTTATTGATCATTTAAAAAAATTAAAAAAAATTAATGGATCCATTTTCTTTATCAATCCATAGTCTTTAGAGTGATTAACCCATTTAAAATAATAAATAAATCCATAGTACGTGGAGTGATTAATTACGTCGAAACCTTGCAATCAAAGTTTGATATAGTAATTTCTAGCAAAAAAAAAAATTTTTTTTTTTGAGAGAGTAACTTATTATTATCATATTAGAAAAAAAAATTTATTTTTTCCTTTTCAATTGTTTTTTATAATATATTTTTTTTCCTTTTCATTTTTTTAATGTATATGTTCCCCTAAATTAGATTTCCTATAATAGTTCTATTTTGTTTCTGTTGTTTTGCATGTTTTGTTGCGGCTTCTCCTTTTGGATGTCGAGATGTTAAGGGCCAGATATGGAAGATTTTGCAAAATGAATATATGTGGAAGATATGGTATTATATAAGTTGAAAGACAAATCTGCTAGTGGAAGATGTTTTAAAACAGTTGAAAAGATATATCTATTCTTAGTAAAGAACTCGTCTATAGCATCTAAGAAACTGACGATGCTAATGGAAACTTCAAAACAATTGAGATCTACCCTTTCCCCAACAAAAAAAAAAAAAAAAAAACCGTGAAAGCCAATTTAATTTAATATAATTTAATTTGTCAAGAATAATGTGAAGGAGATTGAAATATAGAGCAATGCACCAGTAGGACATAAAGATTTCTGTCATTTTATAAAACATTATAATCCTCACATTATAAGAGTATCTCATCGTTTGTATGTTAATACTGCATTTATTACAAAATAATATAAAAATATTATTATCTTACATTATATTTTAATACATTATGCTATTTGTAATGATATTTTTATTTTTATTTTTATTTATTATTGTTGTGTTTTGAAAGTTTTAAAAGTGAACATTTAAATAAATAAATAATAAAATTATTTTAATAAGTACATGAATTAATAACTAATAAAAATTAAAAGTAAAATTTAACATTACCTAATATCTTGTGATAAATTTGCTACTAATGCCTCGTTTGTTTATCGCAATGCATTCGCATTGCGTTTAAATGCAATGTGATTTTTATCTAAATGTAAAAGTATTGCATTCAAATATTAATTACATTATTTTTTAAATATAATATAATCACTATTTACCATTCTACTTTTTTTACTACTTTAATCAATCACATCACATACTCTCTATTTTTCTTTTTTTTTCCTCTCTACTTTGTCAATCACATCATATACAATACAATTTAAATATTTTTCATCTAAACACATATTATATTCAATGTATTGTATTTAAATATAATACGAATGCAATATATTATCTAAATATCCCATAAATTTAACATATGATAAATTTAGTATGAAAATAATATTACATAGAGAGCCCTTTTTTAATTCAAATGATAAAATTTATTATTAATATATTAATTTAACATTATATTGGAGATGTTCTAAAGATAGAATTCTCTTTTTGTAGAGGAGTTTTGAATATATTTTGATTAGAGATGATATGTCTTTTAAATATGTTGATTTAGTTGGAAAAATTTATCTGGAGTTAAAAAATATAAAAACTTAAAATGTATTTATAATAAAAATAACAATATCGATTTTATTTTATTTATCTTAAAATTTAACAAAATTAAAAAAAAAAAGTCATCTCATTTCACTTGAAATAACAGAGTTAATCCATTTAGAAGGACTTTTGGAAATAGAGCTTTGGAGATTAGGTTAGAAAGGTGTGTTTAGGAGGATGACTTTTAAAAAAGTTATATCATATAAAACTAATGCAAACATATAAAATACAAAATAGATCTTTTTTTATTTCGTTATTATAAGCATTTTGACATAAAAATTATTTTATTTTAATACAAAATAAGAAAATTATAATCTTTTAAAGTTTGATTTTTTTTTTACTTAAAATGAAAAAAAGAAAAAATGATATACAAAATTGAGAGTTTTAAAGTAGATAACAAAACTCTATTTAGAAAAGTTCATGCAAATGAGAGTCAATTTTTACGAAAGATTTATAAATATGCATGGTAACATTGCTTGACTTTTGATGAAAAAAAGATGTATGTATATTTTTGGAATACTATTTTCGAGTACCACCTTAACAGGCTCTAAGAGAATAATACAGAATTTAAAGAATTATGTTGAACAGGAGTAGAGAACAGATTTCCTTATTTGCGCCAAATATTTTAGGAAGAAACAGCGGAAATCTTTTATAAAGAAGAGGATGATGGATTTATACCATCATTAAATATTTCTAGATTTATTATTTTTTTATTTAAAGTTTTTATTGATAAATATATTATGTTTGAATTAAATTTAAATATAATATATTAAATATAATTTATTTTAAAAAAAATATTTAAATTATATTTAAATGAAAAATATTTAAATTGCCCTTTAATGATAAAAATGTGATGAAATGGATAAAAATATATATATATATTATAATTAATAAAAATAATTAAAAATAAATAAATAATAATTATATTAAATTTAAAATACGATAAAATTAATATTTAAATAAAATATTTTATTATATTTAAATATAATATCAACGTCAAATCAAATCAATAGCAACAAATTGTAAAAAAGGGCACAAAATTATTTTAAAAATGGAAAAATTAAAGAAAATGTCGCTTTTATCCTTCTTTTATCATTTTGTCCACCTTAACCTCTAATTTTATCTATTTATATTTTTAAATTTTATTATTATTATTTATTTCCTATTTTACCCCCATCTCTCATATTTTTTCCTTCTCTCTCCCCTCTCTTTCTCTCTCTCCTCAACAGCGCAACCACCACTCTCTCCGATCTGCTTCGCTGAGCCGCCGTCGCGGCCTCATCCTCTTCCGATTGAGCCAACGGCCGCGATCAGCGAGCCACTGGAGCGTCGCAAGCACGACGGAGGGCGTCGCCAAATCTCGCCTTCGCTGGATTCCACACCGTCGGGCGATCACATATCTCGCGATCTCCATCACGGCAGCTCCTCCGGCGGGCAGAGAAAGAGAGCGAGTAATGATAGAGAGAGAGAGAGAGAGAGAATCTTGCTGTCGCCGGGTCGTTCCAGCTCGCGGCCATCGTCAGAGGGGGAGGAAATCGCAGCTCGAGGCATCGGCGGTTTCGGCTACGACGGCCTCTAGAACGCCTCCGTCTGTCACGATCTCGGCCAACGGAGAGGTTCGACTCCGATTACGGAGTCATCGTGCTCACAATGATGATTGGTAGCGAGATCTACGTCAACTTCCACTCTCGTGATTTCAACGACGCTGCTTTCGGCGGATCTGAAACTCAATCTTCGTCGGGAATTCACGACGCCGCGAACAAGGAATACCGGTTGCCGCTCCTCTTTGTCTCGATCTCTCTTATTCAATGCCTTTTTTTTTAATTTATTTTCTTCGGTTTCTAATTTGAGTCAAGCTCAGCAAACTTTTCTTCGGTTTCCAATTTTAATTCAGGTTCGCCAGCAACGGCGAGAGGGAAGAGGAGAGCCGCTTGATAAGGTAACACGGCAGAAGCAGAGGAGGATGATAAAGATTAGAGAGTTTGCCCCTAGGTCTAGGGAGCGCAAGCAGGTTTGTTTTTGTTGGAGATTTTGTTTCGGAATTCGATTTTAGCAGTTTGTTCTTTAGAATTTGGAATCTGTTTGGTTGTTGAGAAAGTGAACTGGAAAGAGGGAAAATAATTATTGTTTTTTGTTGCTGAATTTGTGCGATGAGAAATTAAACAATCAAATTGCAAAGGACTTGTAAAAATATTTTTCTGCGGTCAGAAGTTACGCAGCACTGTCCGGTCAAATTTGTTTTTGGATGAATTAGAAATTATTAGAGGAATTGGATGAATTAGAAATTGGTTTCTCAGAAAATGAATTAGAGGAAGAAATAAGATGTTATGTGCTTCTCGCTCATATTCTCTACCAAGTGAAAGCGTGTTACGGGGAAAAGTAAACAATTAAATTAAGGTTTTAGAAATTATTATTTGGTTTTGATTTAAATATAATTTTTTTGAGTGTTGTATTTAATTGAAAAGTATTTGTTTTGTATTTGAATAAAATGTGTGTTTGGATGAAAAATATTTTAGAGTTGAAAAGTTGATGTAATTGATAAAAGTAGAGATAAATAGTTATGATTGAAAAGTTGATGTGATTGTTTTAAAAAACTTTTAAATAGTAATTGTTTTCGTAATATTGTTGAAAATGATTGTATTTAAATGTAAAACTTTACGTTTGGTGTAAAATTGGTTTTCATAACACCAAAAGACGTTTACCAAACGTTACCTAAATGATGAAATCTGGCTTCATCACACGTGGAGTGTTCGGTTTCATTTTGAGTTCGGAAGCATATGGTCCGTTTGGTGAACACATTGCATTTGCATTTGCGTTTAAATGTAATACATTAAATGCAATTTTTGTTTGGAGGAAAAATATTAGCATTACATTTGAATGAAGTGTGTTTAGGTAAAAAGTATTTGAATTGTATTTTAATAATAAATATGTAATGTGATGGGTAAAAGTAGAGAGAAAAAAAGAGAGAAAGAGAATATATGATGTAATTAATAAAAATAATAGAAAAAGTAAAATAATAAATAGTGATTGTATTGGATTTAAAATGTGATGTGATTGGCATTTGAATGAAATGCTTTTGTATTTGGAGGAAAATTGTATTGCATTTAAATACAATGCAATTTAAATGTGTGTATCAAACACACAAATAGTATTGGTTTTATTTCTGATCTGCAATGCATTTTCCGTATTCTTGTGTCATGTTCTCTCTACTTTGTCGCTAGTAAGAGGAGGAAGTTTAAGGCTCCGTTTGGTAAACACATTGTATTTACTTTGTATTTGATTGTAATGTATTGAATGCAATTTTTATTTGGAGGAAAAGTATTAGCATTGCATTTGAATGCAATGTGTGTTTTAGTGAAAAGTATTTGAATTATATTTTAATAATAAATATGTGATATGATGGGTAAAAGTAGAGAGAAAAAAAAGAGAGAGAGAGAATATATGATGTAATTAATAAATAATAAAAGTAATAGAAAAAGTGATATAATGAATAGTGATTGTATTAGATTTAAAATATGATGTGATTGATATTTGAATGAAATGTTTTTGTATTTGAGGGAAAATTGCATTACATTTAAATGCAATGCAAAACAAATACGTGTACCAAACACGTTATAAATTTCAAATTGTTGCTGAATAACTGTTTTTCTTTTTTCTTTTTCAAATTCAAAAGTCTCTTACCTCTCATTTAATAACAGTATTATATTTATATTATATTTAAATATAATATAATTTTTACCTAAATATAAAAATTTTCTATTCAAATATGAATAACATTATATTTTAAATCTAATACAATTATTATTCATTATTTCGCTTTTTCTATTACTTTTACGAATTACATCACATATTATCCATCTCTTTTTTTATTTCTCTTAACTTTTACCTATCACATCACATATTCATTATTAAAATACAATTCAAATATTTTTTATCTAAACACATATTATATTTAAATTATATAAATATATATTATATTTAATGTATTACATTTTAATACAATATAAATACAATGCGTTTACTAAACGAAGGCTAAGAAATTTTGGTACAAAATATGCCGTTCATGACTGGTTTTCTACTTTTTTTCTTAATTTGTTTGAATTTATGAATATGGAGTATTGATTATCCATTGGATTCAAATAGACAGAAAGGCTTTATTTGCCTAGAAAACTTTTAGGGACGTTTGGTAAACGCATTGTATTTTGATTGTATTTGAATGAAATTTGTTTTTTGAATGTTGTATTTGGTTGAAAAGTATTTGTTTTGTATTTGAATGAAATGTGTGTTTGGATGAAAAGTATTTTAGAGTTGAAAAGTTGATGTGATTGATAAAAGTGGAGATAAATAATGGAGTTGAAAAGTTGATGTGATTGTTTTAAAAATGTTTTGAATAGTAATTGTTTTTGTAGTACTGTTATAAAATTTGTGTTTGGTATAAAATTATATTGTATTTAAGTAAAATTAAAATGAATTTTTTTCTCCAAATGCCCAAAAATCACAGGGGAAAATGGTAAAGTGTATTTACAGAGAAAATGAAACTTTTGGATGTTACAAATTCCGCTAGAATTTCCAACGACATGAATTTTTCATTTGAAAAAAAATAAAATAAAATTCTAACACAGGACCAATGGTTGGTGACCGACCACCGGAGACATTTCAAATATTATGTCAATGAAAAAAAGAAAACATGAACGAAATGAGAGTATTTTGTCAATTTATTATTTTTCTTTTTATTATTTGATAAAAATGATAAATAGATAAAATGATAAACTCTTACATTATGGTTGGTAAAATCAGAAGGAGGTATCAAAACTAGGGTAATCTTGCAAATCACCATTTTAAAAATTAAAGAAGAAGTACAGTTTGGGGATTTTTTTTTTTTGTTTTTTGTAAGGATAGTTGTAGTAAACAGCATTTTTTATGAAAAAAAAATATATATATTTTAAAAATATTTGAAGTATATAGTAGGATTTATTAAAGTGGTTACAGGCATAATTTAAAAATAATATCATAAATTAAGGTATGCTGTTTTATATTTTCTGTCTTGTTGATTATCCCTCCAATAATGTTAAATCATCTAAATCTAAAACTTTAACATCTAAAAAATGTTAAATATTAAAATTTTTTAAACAAACTAATGAACTTATAATATTGTACTTAATACTACTTAAAAAAGTAAAGTTAGAATTTTTGCATCCTTAAATTAAAAAAAAAGCCAAATTTGATAGATAAGTTGAAAATTTATTAGAGAAATAACATAAAAGCTACTATATAAATAAATTATTTATATGAAATATTTGTTATTTAATTTAATTATATTTAAAATATATTTTTTACTTAAATTATTTTTTTGAAAACTGTTATTTACTTCTTTTAAAATTTTTTTTATAATTTCTTCAAATTTAATACCTTTGTTCTGCTTTCGTTGTACGAAACTTGTAGGGGTGAACACGGGCCTATTGAGTTCAACAAGACAACCTGTGTAGCCCAAGAAATATTGAGGAGAAAACTGAAAAATTGTAATAAATAGCATTTTTATGAAAATAATTTAAATAAAGAGTATGATTTAAAATATTTGAAATAAATGCAAATTTATTAAATAAATAAAAAATTTACTAAATAAATAACATAATTACAAATTGTAAATAAATTATTTATATGCTTAATTTGTTATTTACTAAAATCTATTGTTTACTGCAAATTTTATTTTTATTTGAAATTATTTTCTTCAATTATTTATATAAAAATACTTTTTATTTCTTTTTTCCTTTTGAGGTACGGTAAAAGAAAGGGGTATAATTTCATTTTTAACCCCCCGAAATATTGTTTTGGTTCCTAATTTTTAAAAATTTCAAAATGAGTTTTATGAGCCTCTAATCTATAAAATTATCCCAAATTAGTCATTCATCCATGCAACAGTTGAAATCTCGATTATGAGAAGCGTAGGTTCCTTAACAGTCATATATGTATCACAAATTTAGCTCCTACTTAGTCACGGCTTTCATGTGCTTTTTCTTTTTTTTTTTTTAATCCAGATTTTAACAGCTAATGGATGAAAGGATTAATTTGAGACAACATGATGATCAGAAATTTGTTCTAGGATGTTTCAAAAGTCAGGGAGTAAAGTCAGATTTGATCAATAATTCAAGGATAGAAAATGGAATAAACCTTCCTAACAAGGGGAAAAAAAAAAAAAAAAACCTTCGGATTTATGTCACAAAAATTGAAGCTTTGAATTTATGCCATACCAGTGAAAAAAATGGTAGATTTATCTGTCTTATATTGTTAGAACCTACAATGACCATTGATAATCTATAAGAGTATCCTGATAGATTATTTAATTTATTTTTCATTTCAAGTAAGAATTGCTAGATGCCTCTGGCTCTAATTGTTGAAGAGTAATATAATAGATTATCTTTTAATAGTCTATCATTTTTTTTTTTAAATTTTCAACACAAATAGCTTGTTGTCTCTGACATGGTTTGTTTGCGTCGGAGAGTAATATGATAGATTATCATCAATAATCATCCGTATTATTTTACCTCATTTCATCCCCTGAGAGTCTGAAACCTGAGTCTCTCCCTTGCCCATCGCCTGAGTCTTCCATCCCAGCCTCCCAGGCTCCGCAGCTGCCAAAGCCTGCACTACTGCCGTCTGCCAGTGCGCCCTCACACCACCCAGTGCCATGGCCATTCCCTCACGCTGTCAAAGCCACGAGACTAACGACCGCCACCAATAGGCCATTATGCCATCGAAATCCACCGCCGAAATCCAAGTCACCAGCTACACTAAAGTCGGCAGTCGCTACTACTATGTGATTCAATTTCACTTGATTGTGCAAATTTTTTATTTTATTTTATTTTTTTTCATTTGCGTTATTGCCTTTTGTTTGTTTTGTTTAGTGGGCTTTGAAAATTGAAAATAGGCTGATTAGTTGGAAATGTTAAAAAGAATCATATATCAGTCATTTACTCATTTTGACGGTGAAATTGTGAGTTTTCCCCCAAATTCTTTCAAGTTCAGTCATTTTGATATTAAAAATTGTGAATTTTTCTTTGAATATGTGCTATTGGGTTACCACTAGTTTACTACCGGTCAAAATTGACCAAAACTGAGCATAACCTACCGATTGTAACCAAAATCGACTCTTAAAAAACCGACCGAAAAATACAAATCACAGTCAACCATTGGTTTCCCATTCCAAAAACCAATATCTTCGGTTCGAAATCGAAACCGACCGAAATCACGAGTTTTTTTAACCATTGTTCAGCCTATAATCTTGTATTTGATTTTTTTACAATTTTTTTTTGTTTTTAAATATGTAAAATATTCTTATGTTTTTAAAGAGAATTAGTCTAAGCAAGTTTTTTTTTTCTTATTAATTTTTTGTCACACATGCAAAAGTTCTAACATAATTGTCAAATTCAAAAAATATTTTTATAGTTTCTGAATATAAGGAAATAAATTGAGAAAAAAATTTGATTCTACAAGATATGTTTATGCAATAAATCCAATTTAAACCGACACAAGCATATTTGTTAATTAATTTCTTGTTATGACTTATTTAGTCTATATAATTATTATCTTTATATGGAGGTGGCCCCTTTTAATTTATGTAATTGGCCTTTTTTTTTTTTTTTTACAGAAGACATTTTGATGGCCCGTTAATACTTTACTATGGTAACAACTCACGTTTTTGCTTTTCTCATCAAAGTTTTGTCTACTTTACAATCTATAAATATTACTAAATTTTTACATATCCTTATCAAATATAAATTGTCCATTAAGATTAAAAAGCTAAGTTTGAAAAATAAAATAAAAACATTTTTCCTTACAGTGCAAATTATGATTAGAAATATGCAAAAATGTAATAATCTCATTTTTTTATCTCATATGGGGTGAATTAGAATCCACCTTTTATGGGTTTTTATGATGTTTTTTTTTTTGTTTCTTTTTCTTCAACTTTTACTATTTTAATCTTCTCTAATTTATCAAACAAATGTTTTAATCCTCTCCTATACAAATTCTAAATAACTATCAAATGTCATTGTATAACCCATATAAAGTTGAATATAGTCCAAATATATGTCAAATGTCATTGTATAACCCATACATATTTGAACACAAGTCAAAATTTATTTTCTCCATTATCCTATTTCATTGGCCATCTCTACCCTTTATGCTTATGATATCATCTAAATTTAACAATCTAATTAAATAAATAAAGGTGAATATTAAAAAAATACTCAAACATCTAGATAAGTATCAAATAAAGGAGGGAGAGATAATCAAAATGACAAGAAAATGATAAAGCTAATATGAACTCAATGAACACATTTTCTAATGTTTGGAGGGACATTTTTGGTATTTCCAATATCAATAAATTCAAACTCACAATTAACTAACAAA
Organism: Antiaris toxicaria; assembly: GCA_035233585.1. Lineage (NCBI taxonomy): Eukaryota > Viridiplantae > Streptophyta > Magnoliopsida > Rosales > Moraceae > Antiaris > Antiaris toxicaria. The sequence goes on from CP141161.1 coordinate 14,481,268, forward strand.
GGGATGTATTATTATGGGTTGCTTAGAAAGGTATTATATCCAAATGTAATGTGATAGAAGAAAATATGCATTTAGATGTTTTCCTTTTACATTATATTCAAATATAATGTGTGTTTGGATTATACGTGTGAGATAGTACATAATGTAATTGGTAAAAATAGATAAGAAAAAAGAATAATTAATAGTGATTATATTGAATATAAATGCAATATAAGTATCTACATAGGTGCCAAATGCAATGCAAAAGGTAATGCTTTCTAGACGATGCTTAATTTAATCAAGATAGGGTTGTTCATCAGGAGGTCATTGACTAAATTTGTCGGTTCGATAACTATCCGCACTGCATCAATTTCTTGAAATTGAAAACAACCATCGCCTGATTAAGGTGTTTCAACCGACTAAACCGATTGAATATCATCAGTTTTTGTCGATCAGTGCTACTTGATTTTGGCAAAAAAGAAAGTTGATGGTGGTGGGGGCCACTAGCGAGGCTTTACTTGTAGAGCATTGTTGTCGGCGTTAAAAGAAAGAAAAAGAAGAGGAGAAGAAGAAGAAAATGACGATGAATGAGGAAGGAGAGAGAACAGTTTGTGTCTAGACTTTAGGGTTATTACATGGAATGACATCATTCCTTTAAACTTTATTAACATTAAAAGAGAGAGAGAGAGAGAGAGAGATAGATAGATAGAGAAAGGCTAGACTGGGAATGGGCTGATAGGGGAAATAGGCCAGATGGGTTTAGTGGGGGCTTAGGTTAAAATGTTAGAAATTAGGACCCGTTTGGTTTGAATGAATGGAAAGGAATGGAAAAGTCATTCCTAAAGTTTGCCCTTATTCAGATGTTTGATTGAAGCATAAGAAAAGGAAAAGGCTTTCCATTTTGGAAAAATCATTCAGTAAGTTGGGTGAATGACCATTCCCTTTGTTATTGAGGGGAATGGCTTTTCCATTCTGAAAAAAATATTTCGTTCCTCCATTGCCCCTTTCTCCCTTCGAAAATAACCTAGTCGCTTCAGCTTTTGTTGGCCGTTCAGCCGACGCCTTCCCGACCGTCCCTTTCAGCTTCCTTCAAGCGATGCCTTCCCTTTCAGCTTTCTTCCTTCGGCTGACGCCTTTCGTTGTTGCCCTTTTCTCTGCCATTTATCACAACTAACGCCGAGATTAAACCATCCATTACAATCGACGCCGAGATTCAGCTATTCCTGCCATCCATCACGACCGACGCCAAGATTCAGCCAGAACTCCATTGTCGAAGGTCGTCATCAACGTCACAGGTATGAATCATTTCTGCTCCTTTTTTTTGAGCTGCCTTCATTTTTTTGTTTTTCTTTTGATTTGTTTTCACCTGGGTTTTTGAGCTGCTCTGTTTTTTTTTTTTTTTTTGGCTTAACTAGAAAGCCCCTCTCATTTTTACTTGTTTCCTCAACGTAGAAATCCCCTCTCATTGTCACCTGTTTCTTCAGCCGCACAAATATCAGGTAATCCTCTCTTTGTTTTTTTATCATGAGCATTTTTGGTTTCTCTCTGCTATGCAATCATGAGCATTGAGTCAAGAATGAAAACTTTGAAGACTCATTTTCAAATTGTTCATGAAATGTTAATCGGTTCAAATTGTAGTGGATTTGGATGGGATCCGGAAAGAAAAACGGTTACAACTGAGAAACCGGTATGGGATGCATATCTTAAGGTAAATTTTATACTAAAGTTTATTAATACTAAAGTTATTTATATCATTACATAAGTAATTTGTCTATTTACTTCATTTTATAAAACTAGAGTCATAAGGAAGCAACACCATTCAAGACCAAGGCATTCCCCTACTATGATGATTTATGTATGATTTTTGGCAAAGATCGTGCCACCGGTAAGAATGCTAAGACTCCTGCTGATGTAGTTGAGGAACTTGAAAAAGAAGGAGGAGATGACATTCATATTGATGAAGACACTGTCAATAGTGGCTCAATGGGTGTGGATGAAGCACAATCAATGTCTTTTTCACAAGCATAAGGTATTCCAGGTATTCCTCAATCTCAATCTCAGGCTCAAGGGTCTTCTAAGAAAAAAAGAAAGAATAGAGACAGTACAGAGCCTTATGAAGCCCTTAAGGAGACATCTTTTGTACTTGCCAATGTCATTGAAAAGGCATCCGAACGTCTGAGTCGTGCTATAGGTGAGGACATGATGGAAAAACACAGTCGACTTGGAAAGGAGCTACAAAGGTCAACAACTGTTAGCACAATAGAGCGTCATAAGGCTGCACGCATGATAATGAAAGATGATGCAATGGTTTCTTACTTTTTTAGTATTCCAGATGAGGAAAAAGATGAGTGGGTAAGAGCTCTCCTTGCCGGTGATATTTAGGGAGTTTGCTTTATTACATAGATGAATATCCATTTTCATATTTTGATGTATTTGGTAGTTATTAGCTAATAGTTAGATTGTATTAATTAAGTAAGATTATATGGTTCTATGTTTTTATGATGGATGATGTATGTAGATAAATCTACTTGTTATAATGTTTGCTATATTTTGAACTATATTGTAACAACTAAATAAAAAAACATTTACGACCTAATCTTGTGTGGAAAAATCCAGAGCTCAAGAAGGAAAATGATCAGAAGAGGTTTTTGCTTAAGACGCGGGCATGTTATATTTACCCAGTATGTTCAGAAGAGGTTTTTGCTTAAGGCGCGGGCATGTTATATTTACCCAGTATGTTCAGAAGAGGTTTTTGTTTAAGGCGCGGGCATGTTATATTTACCCATATTCATTAAGGCGTGAGCATGTTATATTTACCCAGTATGTTCAGAAGAGGTTTTTGCTTAAGGCGCGGGCATGTTATATTTACCCAGTATGTTCAGAATAAATTTTTATTTTTTTTATTTATTAAAAAAATGAATTTTATAATTAAAAATACTCAAGGGCATTTTTGTCAAAATGTGGTTAATTCCATTCCATTCTATAGTCTACCAAATTACATAATCCTTATTCAGGTGTTGATTCCATAACTCCAACCAAACTAAAGAATCAGTTTTTGTTTCCATCATATTCCCTTTCCTTTCCATTACCATTACCATTCTCATTCCCATTCCATTTCATTCCTTCCAACCAAACTCACCCTTAGTTCCTTTATCTTTAACATAGCAATATGGAGATAGCGAGAGAAGCGGCCATGATAGATGCCAGAGCAGAAGACAAAAGGGAAGAGGCAACCTTGAAATATTAATATTCGATTAGTTTCTAATACTGATAGAACATAAAACGTCAAAATCACTAATTGTCCATCAAATAATTTTTGGTTTGGTTAACCGCTAGCACACGATTGGTGATGATGTGTCATTGATTATTTGGGCGGTTTTGAGTAATTGCCACCGATTGTGCTTGATATTCGATCTTTGTGTTTAACCCTAAATCAAAATGATATATTTATGATTTAAAAAATAATATTAAAGATGTTAGTGTCGTTTTGTGTGTGTCAAATGGTTGGGATATTATTTATAAATAAAATTATGCAAACTGAATTTATGCAAACCATATGATGACTACTTAAAAAAAACAACGATATGATGATTGATGATGTGGCTATGCTTGAACCGTTAGTTGGTCAAGCTAAAACTTAAATTTGATGGAGCCAATTGGGGACCACTAAAATGGGGCACGTGATATTAGCGAGCAAAATGTGAGTGGTTACATTCATTAACAAAAACAAAAATTTAACATCGTGTAGGACCCACCCCTTCAAAGAGGGATTAGATAATGCTGCCACTTGCCAATGAGTTTAGGCATTTTTGGATAGTGGCTTTCATCCTTAGATTCTCAATTGTACCATTGGAAACCAAAGGGTCCCCATCTTAATTAAACACTATATACATACATACATACATACATATATATATAGACACACACACACAAATATACATATATATATATTTGAGCAAAAATGAAAACAAATGTGCAACGTTTTGGGTATTTAGCAGTGATGCCCTTAAATTTGGATCTTTTGATAATTTACCCTCTAAACTTCTAATTTAAAAATTTACCCCTTCAATTTGTTAAATTATTACAATATGTCCCTTTTAGTTAATTTATATTAAATTGATAATTTGAAATTAAAAGATTTACATTAGTATTTGTGTTAGATTTGGATTATTTTTTTTGGTTGCTAATGAGGTTTTTCGTACGTAGGTTTTTCATATTTAATTTAATAGAAAATTAATTCATAAAGGATACATTGTAATAATTTAATAAGTTTAAAGGTAAATTATCGAGATTAAAAGTTTGATGCGTAAGTTGTCATCTATGACAAGTTTGAGGGGCATCGATGCTTAGGCATTTAATTGTGCTTTTAACGAGCCAAAAAAAAAAAAAAAGGAAAAGCCCTTTTTGAGAGTAATGCTTTGTTTTGTTTACGGAATTAACTCCAACCAAACCGTACTTTTATAGTAAGATTTTTGTTTTTGTTTTTTTTGAAAATTAATAAAAATTATAATTAGTTTTTAAAAAATCAACTAATTTCAACTTAAAAATTTTAAATTCAACCGATGATCTAAACAAAAAGCGAAGACTTTGTTTACTTTCAATTCTTGTTTTTAATGAACTTTAAAAAAAAAATTCTTTTTTTTAATGAAAATTGGACTATTTGATGTTTGGATTATTTTATTGAACATAGTAGAGTTTAGAGCCTTTTTATATTCTTAAAAAACTCCATATGTAAATAAGACAACAGAACGACATAAAAATTTGACGAGAGCATTAGGTTCATTGTTGGACATGAAAACTTACTCCTCTGCAGATTGATGCCGTATTGTTTTTTTATGTGAGATCGTCGTCAGATTATAAGAAAAATATATATGATATTTTAATCAGATTAAAAAAAATCATATATAATATTTTAATTGAAATTGATAAAATCTGGTGATCAAGAATTTTATTACGATCAGAAATCCGAACTCCGAGCCCTTGACTTTGATTTCAAAGTCAAAGACTACAGAAACTTGCATGTATTTCCATGACTCATGGTGCAGGGGCACAACAACTATTTTAGGCAAAAACCGCAAAAAATAAAAAATAAAAAATTATTTGCACTGACAAAAAGAGAAAAACGACAAAGAACAAATGGCTCTCACTTTGTTGTACATTCCTGAATTTGGCAATGGGACATGGGGGCTACGTAAAAGCTCTCCTTATCATTAAAATTAAGCCCATTTTAATTTGCATCGATTTTTTTTTTTTTTTTTTGGGATCGAAATTGAAAAATGTGCAAAATGGACGCATGTTTATTATTAATATATATAATATCTTGAAATATTGTCTTGTTCTAGCGAACCTCCATAGCCTTTGGAAAAAAAAATAATAATAATAATAATCCCGTCTCTACGTGTCGACATATAACACTAAATCTTTCGGTTTCCTATCAAGATTCTGATGTTATTGGCATTTCATGGGGTGGGTCATGGGTGTGTTTGTGTGGTATACGGGCATTTGGTGTATTGTAAACGAGAATAATATTACAAATTTATTTGCACACATATATATAATTATATATGTGTGTATATATATATATGTTATCTCTTGGTATATATTTCTGTTGGTCTGTCCTCATTTTCACATTGTATTTTCTGAGTGCTCTCACATTTAGTATCAACATTTAACCTCTCCAATTTCCATTCTAAGTAGTAAATATACAAGGAAAAACACCTGCACGCTGCTACAGAAATATTGTTATATCATAAAAAAAATAGAAAATGTTTTACGATATAAAACGAGTTAATATAAATATGTATATAGATATATTTATTTTGAAAATTTTATTATTATCTTTTACAATTTTTGTTTTTCTCTTTTTTTCTGTTCTTCATAACAACATAACAGAAGTTGAAAAAAAATAAAATAAAAAGACAAACTGAAATAAGTTAACAATATTAAATATATATATATATTAGTAGTGTATTTATATTAGTGTGATTAATTTTGTAAAACATTTAATCTTATCCATTTTCGTAATTTTAGTTTGAAATATGTTATAAAATTCTATAGTTAGTTGTGGAACCCACCAGGCATCACTATTCAAAGTATATGCATAATTGGTCATGTTTTGAAGAGCTCATCATTGTGTATATTTAAAAAAAAAAATTCACCTAAATCAGAGTTTATATGAGAAAATTTTATATATTTTGAAATTTGAGTTATTATTTATAATATAATATAATATAATATATATGTGTGAATTGGTCTTCAGGGTAAACCAAAATCTGTGTGAAGTTTGGGCTGCAAACTCCAGCCCATGATCTTTCCTACAGCTCTCCAGCCTACCCACTTATGCAATACTCTAGCAAAAAGACCGAAAAATCGTGCCAAAGACTAAACTCAACTACAAACTGAAGGGTAAATTTGTAAAAACACCTATCAAGAGCACTAAGGGAAGAATACTGTACAAAGAACAATGTTTTTGCTACCTTGCAAAGCATATTCAATGATAATAATTGACATTACCAAACTATAGAAACATAATTACCTATATCGTTGTCAAGTTATTTCATTGTCGTAGATATTTATATGAATAAACAGTGTTCCTTCTTTTTTGAGTTAGCTTTTTAGGATGAGATCTATCCAAATCTGTTTATCATACTATCATGTAAGAATTCATCCCATATCATCAAATTATTAGGTTGTTATAGGTTTTATATATGGATTGACCATCCTTTTCTCTAGAACTAATTTTTCTGGATGAGTTTTTATTGAAACCAAATTATCAATATTGAACCTTGTTGTGGATTTTCTCAGGTGCGTTAATCGAACAAGTAATAAAGTGATGAGTAAAGTATCGTTCCACAAAAATAGTATTATTAACTACTGAAATTAATTAATTTTAATTTTATTTAAGTGACCAAAAAATAATATTACAAGTAAAAAATTAAATAAAATAAAATTACAAAATAAATGAACATGAATTAATAATACACAAACAAACACATAGATGCTAGTAATTATGGTTTCATCGTAATTAACCAGATTTAATTTTATTTAAGTATATTATTATAATTTTGTGTTTATATTTGTTGATGGTCAATTACCTTTTTTACTTTATGTATTTTTTCTTAACTTATATATAAATTCTACATTTTTATAATTAAATTTAAGTAAAAAATTAGTAAATTAAATTTCATGATGAGCAATACTATATATATGAATAATATGTATATGTAAATATTTGTACATATAAATTGTCTACATATGAATAATACCATATATATGAATAGTCTGTATATATGAATAGTAAAAACAAATCAAATACAATTATAAAAAGTATTTTTTGAGAAGCCTGTGGTAGTTAATAATATGACCACAGAAAAACAGATAGATTTATCTTTATTATATATCAGACTTTATGGTATTTATTCTAAAGTCATGTTATAAAAATCTCCTCTCAATTTCATTTTGTTTCTCAAATCATTTAAAAGTTGGCTAGAAATTTGAAAGCATTAAGTTTGAAAATAAACACGCCAACAAATATGACGATCATAATAACACTCTTAATTCAATTAAATCATCATAATCAGACTACGTCATAATTCTCAGCAAAAATTTATTTAATTAATAAAGAGAAATAAAATAACACAACAAAACAAATTAAACATAACGACAAAATAAAAATATAAAAAAGAAAGAAGTTTAGAATAGTTATTGATATTAGTGTTGACAAAACCTTTAGAAACTTCTTTTTTTATTGATGCTAAAATAAAACTAAACTGAAGAAAATATATATTTTAACTTCATAAGAAGTAGTTTTATTTTTTACACTACATCTCTCACTCTCACAAATCTATTCCATAGATTTCTCTACTTCATTATTTCTATTTTTTTCTTCCTCTCTCCGCTCTTGGTCGTCCTCGCTCTGCTTTTGCTCCTTCCCTCTACTCTCTTTTATAGGCTAAAAAAATACTACTATTCCCTCACACTACGCACAATATCGATCACAGACGTTTAGCAGCAAAGAAGAAAGCAGGATGAAAAAGGAAAAAAATAAAAAAAATGAAAAAGTTATTGTGCATGGGTCTCAATTGTCTCTTAATTGATTCGAAATTAAAATCTACTATAACTTCTTCATAGAGTTTTGATTTAAGTGATTTTTTTTTTAAATACTAATATCGATGAGAGGATCAAAACAAGATCTGTCAAGAGATGGACTGCCGATATGAATAGTGAGGTCTAGTGGAACTCACTTTCAACACATGAATATTTTACTACAATTTGACACCGTAGATAAATAAAGTGCTAAAATTAGATATTTCTAAAACAAAATGTTATGGTTAAACTTATTGAAAATTTTTAATTTTAAGCTTATTTAATATACTATTACTAAAATAAAGTAAAATTAAGTAAAAATCTCATTAAATTTATAAAAATCTAAATTAAAGTAAACAAATCAAAAATAAATTAAAAATAAATAAAACTCTTAAAGATAAACCAATTATTTTGTATGAAAAAATGGTGAAATAACTCTATTTTATAGAGTAATCAACCCTATAAGATTAAACTTTTATTTTTGTCCTCTCACTTTACTTTGAAGAAACTCCGGTGCTATATACTCTTAAAAAATTAGCCGATTGTAGTTTCTACAACCATAGTCTAACTCGTTTAAATGCATGTAGCAATGATTATGAACACTTATGTTCCAGCAATTGTTGGCTTATAAAACAGAAAAGAATTAATTGATGAATACATTAAGGCTCATCTCATTTTCATAAGGGCACTAGTCGGAATACGCAAATTGTTGCTAGTGACATGATAGATACACACACACATACATATATAATTATGTATGTTGTCTCCAATATTTTGGTTAATGTACACATATATATATATACGTGTGTGTGTGTCATACATACATACATATATAATAATGTGTGCATTGACTAGCCAAGCTAGCTATTCCAAGTACATTTACACATCGTTGGGAAAAAAACGACTGATGGTTGTGCAATGAAATTGTGGTCCTCATGAAAGTGATCATTATCCAGGCAAAGGCCAATGAGAAGACGACCCTTTGACAAGCGGGTGATCGCTGCCACATGAACCTTTCTTTCTTTCTTCTTCTTCCTTTTTTATTTTTTTTTTAATTTTTGTCTCTTCTCCAACCCGATCAGCTCCCACGCCAAAAACTACACGACTATATATATATATATAGTCCAAATCATGGACAAAAAATCACAATAAAAAGGTCCATGAAAAGAACAAAGACATAAAAGTGACTTCAACCCCGTGTACCGCGTGAAAGTTACGAACTAGCCAATAATTATTATAGCCTCTAATGCACTAAAATTGCTAAGAGATGCTTTTAGAAACAAAATAAATAAATAAATAAAAATAACGTTTTTTTTATTATTATTTTTAATAGGAAAGCTATATATTGACAAGTAGTAGGTGCTTTGCATTGCAGGGCAGATAGGTAATTGCACATTTATGATGTGAATTTGATCTATTCCTCCACGTTCGGTGGTTGTATTGTGGTAAGGCATCACCACAAAGAGCGTGTATGTAAATATATATATATATATTTATATTTATATATATATAGACACACACACACACAGAGACTGGAATATTTAGGAGGATAATGCACCAAATTGTTCTCTTCTTGTGTGGTCGAGGGGCAATCTTGATTCTAACAAAATTTTTATTTTTCTATTTCTTTTTCTTCTTTCTTTTTTTACTTAGAATTCAGAATTCAAACTCTATATTTATATTAAAATTGGGTGTATAATAACCATAGCTGTTATTTTTAGGGTATAATAACAATTTTTGTTAAAATTATATATGTTTATCATCATAATTTTTTAATGTTGGGATATGTAATTTAAAGCTTGGATATAATAAAGACTAAAAATATATTCAAAAAAATATTAATATGAATACTATGTTGTTTTTATCGGTATTCTATATAATATTTTAAAGTCATTTCATCTGGATTTGAATTAATAAAATTATAGACTTTTAAATTGTATTCGTTGGAGTTCTGACACATCTAAATCTGACTGCCAAGGTCACGACAACCTTCCCTCCAATGAGCACAAGCCCTCCCAAATCTCACATTCACCCACCATTGTTATCATCAGAAGACCCTTCCTAAGGGTTTGTGTAGGGATGCATTAGAACTTTTATTTAAAAGTTAGAGAGGGTTGGAATGATAAAAACTGAGAGTAAAGGTTGGAAAACAAAAAAATACTGTAACAACTTATGGATTAGATTAGAATCTCACTCCCATACAAGTCCTAAACCTCGTGTTGTCAAGGTCGGAAATCTAGTGACCAGGCCATTGAAGAATCAACAAACAGCACAAGAGAGAAAACCAAACGCGAGAAGAAGCGCTTTGTAAGAAAATCTATTACGTTTAAGTAACCAATGTATTAAACTAAGGGGGTGTTTGGGGGAAGAGCCTAGAGACATTATTTTTGGGTTAGAAAAAAGTTATTTTGGAAAATGTGTTTAGGAGAAAAAACTGTTTGAGGTGAAAAAATAAAAAATTTTAAAAATTTTTTTAGAAAAAAATATCAATATGAATATTGTTTCGTTCCTCTTAAAATTCTATGTAATTTAAAAAAAATTATCTCATTTGGACTTGTATACACAAAGTTATGAATTTTTAAAATTTGAAATTTACTGTAGCGTTTTAAAAATATAAATAGTAAAAGGTGATGAAATTTTAGAAAAAAATTGAATTTTAAGATCCGAAAACATTGCCCCAAACATCTCCTAAAACAGACACACACACATATATATATATAATTGTTCAGAAATAAATGCACTAGCTGCCAATGCCGTAGCAAGTTTGTGTCAAAATTTAGTTAACCTTTTTCCCCCTCCTCTTGTACACTATTTATACCTATTTTATTCCTTAAGTAAAGATGGTAATTTCATACAATCAAAATGAAAAATTACAATCGTACATCTGCTAAACATCAATACCAATACGACAAACCATTTTTTATGATAAATGAAGTAGTTAATATGATGCATTTTTTTTGTCACAGATATACTATATCTACAGTAATTTTGTATTTAATTGCATCAAAAAATAAAAAAGTTTAAATTCTTGTTCTCCTAACTTCAAAATTAAAAATAAAAATTGTGTACTTTTTTAATTGGTGTGCACATAACTCCACAAAATGATATAAATAAAATCGAGTTTTATAGAAAATAGATTTATAACTCTTTTAAGACTTTATTCAATTCTTGTATTTTTTTTTTTATTCTTATTTTTTTTATCTTCTTTTAATAATATCAAGAAGGTCATTTAAAAATATAATATTTATTTATAATACTATATTATATTATTAAAAAAATATCTGATATATTTTTTAATTAATGTAGGTTAGTCTGCCAGATTGGATAATATATCTATATTTGTTGAAAATCATTAATGAGTATGGCACACATCTAATTTTTTTCATGAGGAAAAGATATATACTTTAGAAATTTCTCCTCTCTCATGAGCTGTTAGACACGTGTACAAATTCACGTGAATTTAGACATTTCTGTCTGCTGATTACGATTAGACACTGTAAATGACAGCGAGATCTTTTACAAAAATACTCACATCTAATCAATATGAAATAAGAACTACATCAAAAATTGGAACAAATAAAAATAAAAAACAAAAAGAGGTGAAAGGAGAAAATGACCGATTTTGTTGGTGTGCGTTTTAAGGATTTAAAAAATGACAAATTTTTTAAATCCTAGGGGTCGTTTAGTAAAAAATCTTAGGGATTTAGAAAATGACAAATTTTTAGGGATTTAGAAAAACCTTATGGGTCGTTTAATAAATACATTGTGTTTTAATTATATTTGAATATAATTCATCTTTTAAGTGTTGTATTTGATTGAAAAGTATTTGTTTTGTATTTGAATGAAATATATGTTTAGATGAAAAGTATTTTAAAGTTGAAAAGTTAATGTAATTGGTAAAAATAGAGATAAAAAGTTAGAGTTGAAAAGGTGATGTGATTGTTTTAAAAAACTTCTGAATAGAAATTGTTTTCATAGCACTGTTGAAAATAATTATATTTAAATATAAAACTTTACGTTTGGTATAAAATTACATTGTATTTAAATAAAACGACACTAAAAAACGTTTGCCAAACGTTTTCTTAGGTTTTGTTTGATAAACATATTATGTTTGTATTACATTTAAATGTTATACATTAAAAATAATTTATATTTAGATTAAAAGTATTTACATTTGAATGCAATGCATTTGAAGGCAATGCCTATTTAGGTGAAAAGTGTTTGAATTATATTTTAATAATGAATATGTGATATGATGGGTAAAAGTAGGTAAACAAAACAAGAAAAAAAGAGAATATGTGATGTAATTAGTAAAAATAATAGAAAAATTAAAATAATAAATAGTAATTATATTAAATTTAAAATGCACTGTGATTGATATTTGAATGAAATATTTTTGTATTTAAGTGAAAAATTTTAAGAAATCAATTGCATTTGAATGTAATGTTATCACCAAATTGGGGATTAATTTTAAGAAATCAATTAATTTGCTATAGAGTAAATAACAGGTTTATGCATTTTTTTTAGTGTAAATAAGTTTATGCAGTTAATAATATATATACAATACTATAAAAAAATAGATTTATAGGGGGTTTGTTTACAGTTTTACATTCGCATTACATTTAAACACAATACAACTTTTATCCAAATGTAAAAGTTTTATGTTCAAATACAATGCTGTTCAACAGTATTTCAAATATATTTATTATTCTAAAATATTTTAAAAATAATTTTTTTATTTCATTCACATCAAATTCTCTCTCCATCTCGCTTTTTCTATTTATTTTTACCAATCACATCAAATTTTTAATTTTAAAATACAATTTAAATATTTTTTTATTCAAACACATATTATATTTAAATACAAAATAAATACTTTTTATCTAAATATAAAATATATTAAATATATTATCTTTAAATGTAATATATTTACTAAAGGTCACGTACTTTTACAGTCATATTCTTCGTTTCAAGCGAAAAATAAATAAAAAGTCATTTATTTCAAGTAGCGTGCGGCTTGGATTTCGAAGGTGTGCTTGAACACTATTTATGGCAATAGAAAAATATGTCAATTTCCCTTGAAAATTAAAATATGTCGATTTACGTACATTGTCTTTTCCAAGCTGATAAGCTGCTCGTAAGAAAGACTTGAAAAAAAATTTGGAGGATTAATTTCATTTTTATCCTTAGATTAATGGTCCAATCTTATTTTAGTTGATGAATTTTAAAACATCTCATAACCAGCACATAACTATATGCCATATAACAGTAATTTCATCAACAAAATTAACCATAGTTATCCTTTTAATCCTTCACGTGGTAACTTACAACATAGATTTTAACAGTATTTTGGATCAAATATGATCATTATGTAACAAATCGATAGTTTGAGCTTTGATTTTAGAACATTCTAAATACTAGTGCTAAAATAAGATTGAATCGATAATTCCAAGGGCAAAAATGAAATTAAACCAAATTTCAATCCAAAAGGGCTTTCTTTAGTGAGAAAACTCAAAACTTAAATTTTCTTTTTTCTTTTTCTTTTCTTAAAGTGAGTGCGTTTATTAATATTAAAAGCTATCATAGATTTGATATATTTGTAATATTCTACTAAATTAAAAAGCGGTTAGTTAAATCAAAACTTCAAGGACAAAGAAGGTTAATTTGGCATTGTTATGTTGCAAAAAAAATTATTGTTTTAGTTGTACTGTGAGTCTCAAGTACTGTGTCTAAAAGTAGGTAGATGTTTGGCAATTTTTTTTTTTAAGTTGTTATGAATATCATAAGCAAAATTTATGTGTTTGATAAATTATAAATAAAATTACTATGCAGTTATATCATAACAAAAAGGATATATTACATTTTTCTTAAACACCTAAATGTGTGAATGATATATTATAATATTAATATTCTTATATAAAATAGGAATAACTATTACAATACTAATATTTTCTAGAAATTATTTATTATAATCTTTTTGTCAAATATTTACTATTATCTTCAAACACACATGAAATTACAATAATAAAAAATTTCTTTAAATAAAATAAAATAAAAAATTATAATTTACAATTTGAAATTATTTTTAAAAGAAAAAGAATTTATAAATTTTATACAATAGTAAAATGTAATTTTATTTGTTTTGGAGATAAATAAAGTGTGTAAATTAAAATTATTAATTACTATAAAGGATATTTTAGTAAATTTATATAATGACAATAGAAATTATTGTGTAGAAGCAACTTCCAACCTGCTTATCAAATTTTGTTGTATTGCAGTAGTTTTTAGAATATTCTAGATAAAAATAGAATTTACCAAATATTTTGAACCTATTGTAAACTCTTTAATAATCTAAAATTAACCTCCAAAAGCAATACTAAATGGGGTCTTATTTGTCTATTTGTAAAAATGTAGCGCATAAGACCCAAAAAAAATTCTAAAAGAAATCTTTCTTTTTTTTTTTTTCTAAGTTTTGTTGTTTTTTCCATTTTAAATTATTGAATTTTACTCCATAGTGTGATTTGGCAACCGAGGGCATCCAAGTAATTTCAAAGACAGATCCTCTCCACGTTGGTCCAGTGCTTCCTTCTACTTTGCTCAAATGCAAATATAAATATTAAAAAATATATATATTAATGTCATTAACACTCTTAAAAGTTGTCACACTTCAAAGTTGTATTGAATCAGACAACGGTCTCTGGCTAGCAAATAAGCTAGTAGTCCTTGGCAATGGAGCAACCACCATTTGCCGAAGATGAACCAACCACCACCAAAAACGGCCAAGAAAATTATAATAATTCCCAGCAGCTAGTGGGAGGAGGAAGCGGCGGCGGTGGAGGCACCCGCCACCCGGTGTACCGAGGCGTGAGGAAGCGGCGGTGGGGGAAGTGGGTGTCGGAAATCCGGGAGCCCCGGAAGAAGTCCCGCATTTGGCTCGGCTCCTTCCCGGTCCCCGAGATGGCCGCCAAGGCCTACGACGTCGCCGCCTACTGCCTCAAGGGCGGCAAGGCGCAGCTCAATTTTCCCGACGACGTCGACAGCCTCCCCCGCCCCCTCACTGCCTCGCCGCGGCACATCCAGGAGGCCGCGGCCAAGGCGGCGCAAATGATGGCCGTTGTCGTCGTCGACGTCGATCCCGCTACCAAGAAGAGTGATGACATCGTTGCTAGTGGGTCGAACGACGGCGACGGCGACGATGACTTTTGGGGTGAAATCGACGAACTGCCGGAGGTGATGAGCGGCGGCTGTGGCGGCGGAGAATTTTGTAATTATTGGAATAATGTGTGCGGGTGGACGTCGGCGTTCCCGGGCGATGCCGCAGCCACCGTGGGGTGGCCGGAGGGAGAGGCCCCACAATCGTCCATGGCATGCCTCTAGTACTTGTGGCTGGTATATATGTTGCTTTGTTTTTGTGTATCTATAACCATATGTCAACGACCAATTAAGCTACTTAACCCTCATGTATCTACTTTTTAATGTGCTTAATTGTGCATAAAGGATGTGGTGTATAATTTTCTTAGATGAGTTTGAATTATTATTATTTGCTTTTGATCCCCTGCGAAGGTTAACTTCTCATGATCAGGTCCAATAAACAAAAATTAGTAATTTTCACTACCCTTGATTTTATAAGTGAAATTTTTGTTCATTATTATTTATTACCAATAGTTTGATTATATTTTTTGAAGTTTATTTTTTTCCTTTCTAAATATATAATATTTGATGTAATTGTTTTACATAAATACTTCAAAGTTCGACCTATTAATTAAGATGCCGTTTGGTTTACATAAAAAATCACAATTTAACCCTTTTCATTACACACTTTTTTTTTTTAATAATAAACTTCTGTTCAGTTTTGCTTTTTTTTTTTTTTTCCAATTGATGAGATTTTTTCTGTTGTATTATCTAGCTTTTTATGTGTTGCCAAGCAACAAATACTTTTGTGTTTGTTTTCAAGATGATGAGAACAATGATGTACGGGAAGGATTTGATTGAAGGCTTTTCAGTGTTTTTTTTTTTTTTTTTTTTAAACGGGGGAGAAAAAAGAAGAAAGAGAGATATCACAATAATACTAGAAGAAATTTACTACACATTCTACGGTGTAAGTGAACTTGGATATTATTAACTATTTTTGGTTATTGTTTTCTTTCCCCCACTTCATGGACGAAAGAGACGGAATTTGCCAACGTTTTCGCTACATATAATTACTGCATATGCATTTGCGTATTTACCCACACACGACAAAATAACCTTTTTATCTCCCATTCATTTTTGTCTCGAATGCTAGGTAGGGAAACTATAAAAAGAAGAAATATAAATTCTTCTTTTTTTTTTTTTTTTAATATAGTCGATTATGAAATTACTATCAGACTATATACGTCAAATCACAAACGTGAAGTTAAGTTGGGGAAGCGGGGAACTGCTTTTATTTTGCAAAAGTAAATCCCCTAAAAAGGTGATAAGAGGATCAAAGATCATTACTGTGTGCTTATCATAAAGTAAAGCAAAAGAACCACGTAATTCATGAATCAAAAAAGTATCGCAAATTAAGTGGTGGGTATATATAAATAGATAGATTATATTATCAGCACTCTGTACAACCCAAGGATTTTGTAGTCTAACTTGTCGGGGGATTTTCCTTACAAGGGTATATATCGAAAGCATGACACGTATCCTAAAAGAAGGTGATATTTATCATTCGTAATATAAATCAATGACAATTAAGCAAAAAAGAGAAATCGAGACCGAGATCAAGGGATAACCTCGCAAAGGGATCGAGGTCAATGTCAAGCCAGAGTAAGAATCAAAGTATTGACAAAATAAGCTATGGACTTTGGTAACCAATGAATTGAGATTACAATGATTGAAGTAACCCTTCTTGATCAAAACCTCGAGTTCTACTTGAGGATTCACGTGTCATTAGATAGAATACGATAATTAAACGACATTATTATAAAAGGAGTTGTATCAAGAAATTTTTTGAGTCTTATTTTCAAAGATGAATATTTTTTATATTTGTTAATCAAATTATGGATGACGTGTATCAATTACAATATCCTTTTGGTTTCTTTTTTATGGATAGTTTCAACTATATATAAATAGAATATTTAATCCCACTTTGGACAATCATTTACTTCCTTGCAAAATATTTGTTCTTATCATTGCACAATTCCTTCCTAATAATTAGTCGGAGCGCCTTCTATACGTAAGAGTTTAGAAAATTTTCAATGGAGTAGTAGCTGAGTATAACAAAAAAATAAGTAAAAGGTAAGTTGATAACGTGAAACTCACTCCAATATGGGAAGTTTTCACGTTTGAAGTCAAAATATTTTACTGTAGGAAATAATAACGATGGTGAGTGAGAACAAGTTGATCTGCAGGTTGGATATTAGGGTTGAAAAAAAAAGGAATGTGTGGTCTAAGTTTCAAAATTATTGACACAGAAAAAGCAAAGTGATTATTAGAAAATGATTTATTTCTACTTTTGTTGAATGATTGCTAGATTCTTGTTTAAGCATTTGAAACATTAATATGCCTGTCCACCTTTCGTGTGTTAGGCCCCATATACACATAATTATCGCAGAGTATTGATGGAAATGTCATGGGCAGCAAATAAATTGAGTAGCATACCATTTTGTTGTCAAAACTCAAATATGAAGCCAAAAGGTATATATAACATTTATAATTATATCTATTTACTAAAAAAATAATAATAACTTTGATTCCGAACTCTATATACTTGAAATCATATATAACACATAACCACTTTATAATTGCATCTACAAAGAATTAGAAAAAATAAAAATACGTATTACAGGTTGGTATCAAATAAGTTTGGCTTGTATCACATTTATTCTGTTATATTTTAAATCGTATTAAATTCTTATCCTTTATGGTCAAATGTGTATTTTGACTATAAAAGACCTGAATATCATCTATATATTTGAAATTTTATTTTTTCTATTGTTTCTCTCTCTCTCTCTCTTCTTTTTTTTTTTTTTCCCATTAACAACGCTGTTTAGTTTTTTTTTTTTTTTCAATTAAAATTGTCCATTGATCCAGAAAAATTAAAATTGCAATTTTTTCTTTTGTAACCTCAAAATATAAGGTAAAATTAAAAAAAAAAACTTTTTTTTTTAAATTTTACTATCCATGTATGAACAAGTTCAAGATTAGGAGACCAAAAAAAAAACGAAAAAAAAAAAACAAGAAAAAGGCAGAAAATTGTTATGATGGATGAGGAATGGAAATTTGTATATGATTATGAATCTAAGGAGCTGCAAAAGAAATTTAATGGCACTTTTAAGAACTTGAAACGTGACAATACATGCCGATTGACAATGTCATAAAGTTGAGTTACAGGAGAAGAAGCAGAAGACTTAATAATTTTAGCAACCACCTAATAAGGTCACTGTCAACCAACATGTGAAATTCAATTAAAAAAAGGGGAAATCCCAGCAAAATGTTACCGACATGATTTCTCACTTTAGAACATTGCAGAAAATGGAGAGTTTTCTTTTTGTTTCCTCCTTTTTTTTTTCTTTTTTTTTTTTTTCTGGGCCATGAAAGTTGGTTGAATTCATCGTAGGATTAGTAGATTATGGGTCTTGTTGAAATATATTTACCGTTAGTGCCCTAGTGCTAGAATTCCTCTTCGGTAATAATTAATCCATTAAAGATTTTTTTTTTTTTTAGTGTAAAAGGAACAAGCTTCATTTGTAATGCATGTTTTAGTGTTGAAAATGAGGTATCACGGCAAAAAGACTTCTAAACCTTCCTGACAAGGAAGTGCACAAAAAGGGTTCAGCTCAAACAATGAACCACAAAAAGTGGTTGTGGCTAAATTATCTCACTACTAATTAATTAGTTGATGTTGTGGCTGGGATTTTGGCAAGTTTTCGCCCTTTTATTTGTCATGAATCATCCATAATGCTGCATATCTATATACATACGTACAAATATGATGTATACGTGTATTTGTATATGAATATTAGGTACGAATACTGTCCACTTCAAATTTTTGTTTATAGCTTTGATTTTTCTTTAGAAAGATGGTCCTAAAATTTTCTTTTTCCTTCAGAAAATGGCTTTTCTTTGTGTGATATGGGACCTTATAAGTATTCGTAAATTCAAAAGGAAATTTTTGAAAATATTTGGAGGCAATAGTAGTAAGTAGAGAATTTACTATGTAAATAAGCTATTTACTAGAAGTAAATTTGTTGTTTACTTTAAATATTTTTAAATCTTTGTATTTACTTTATTTATTTCGTAAACGTTTTATTTTGTTACAATTTTAGATTTTTTTTTAAAGGTTGTGAGCCACTTAGTTAGTCAATAAGGACAAAAAAAAAAAAAAAAGCAGCCTTTTTTTGTGTTATGGAACCTTTTACGCATTTATTGATTCTAAAGAAAACATTTTAGATTTTAAATTTGGAACTCAAGGGGCGTTTGGTAAACACATTGTATTTTGATTGTATTTGAATGAAATTTGTTTTTTGAATGTTGTATTTGGTTGAAAAGTATTTGTTTTGTATTTAAATGAAATGTGTGCTTGGATGAAAAATATTTTAGAGTTGAAAAGTTGATGTGATTGGTAAAAGTAGAGATAAATAGTAGAGTTGAAAAGTTGATGTGATTGTTTTAAAAATATTTTGAATAGTAATTATTTTCGTAATACTGTTATAAAATTTGTATTTGGTGTAAAATTGTATTGTATTTGAGTAAAATTAAAATGTAATTCTTTCTCCAAATGCCCCCTAAGATTCCCATTTGTTGAGCTAACCCAGAAGTAACTAAAAAAAAAAAAAGCTTTAATTTTAATAATTATGCATGTTAAAACGCAACCAACCAAAGAGCTATCATAAAGGAGCAATAAATATCAGCTAGAGTTGTTATAATAAACCTTGAAAGTTTGGTTCTTTATATGTGCTCCAAGCATTCACCAATATTTTATCATATTTCCATTTTTCTTTCCATACATACTAAGGGGGCGTTTGGTAAACGCATTGTATTTTGATTATATTTGAATGAAATTTGTTTTTTAAATGTTGTATTTGGTTGAAAAGTATTAGTTTTGTATTTGAATGAAATGTGTGTTTGGATGAAAAGTATTTTATAATTGAAAAGTTAATGTGATTGGTAAAAGTAGAGATAAATAGTGGAGTTGAAAAGTTGATATGATTGTTTTAAAAATATTTTGAATAGTAATTGTTTTCGTAGTACTGTTATAAAATTTGTATTTGGTGTAAAATTATATTGTATTTGAGTAAAATTAAAATAAAATTTTTTCTCCAAACGCCCCTAATTTTAAAGCATGCGTGTTGTACTTGCGTATTTAATTCATTTTATTTTAATTGTGTGAATATAAAATTTAAACAGGGACTTATTTTGAAAAAAATATATATTTTAATACTTGCGTATTTAATTCATTTTATTTTAATTGTGTGAATATAAAATTTAAACAGGGACTTATTTTGAAAAAAAAAATATTTTAATACAAATGATGAGGAAAAACATTTTAATGAGGCATATTTAAAAAAGATACAAAATTTTAAGAGAAACGTCAAGATGATGATAAAAATGAAAAAAAAAAATTAGGGAGAAAAGGCCAAAAATAAAAATAAAAATAAAAAGACACTTCTATTAGTTAATTATATATAATAAAGCAAAACAAAAAAAAAAGATAATAAAAGAGATCTAATTTTAAAGAAAAGAAAACAAATAAAAAAAGTAAATATATATGTACTATATATTTTCAACCAAAACAGCAAGTTTTATTGAAATTAGGTGGAATAGTAAAAATTATTGGCACTTCAATTTATAGTATAGATAATTACAAGCAATATCGAATTCATAAAATGATAAATTTATAAATATATATATACATGTGTGTGTATCTGTATAATACAACAAATTCCATAGACGTGGCATATGAAACAAGACACTCCTCTTCAAAGGATGGCTCCACTCTGAGGGAATTAATCCATAAGTTAAAGCTGATCATCACTCACTTAGAAACGGACAGTGAATAACAAACAAAATTTGGTGTACGTTCACACCAAAATTGACGTTTTGAGGTCCTGTTATGCGTAGATTTCTCCAACGTGTACATGGGGAAAAAAGGAAAAAAAGAGTGCATTGAACTAAGTAAAATGACAGGTACTTTGTACACCCGTAAAAGCCCAGTGGGTAGGGTGGATCTCCGATATTTGTAGTCGCAAACATCGAATCTGTCACCAATTGATCACACGCTACATCAATTGCAGGACAGCATTATGCGACAGCAATGCAAATGCGTGATGTTGTGGACTATACGTACAAGTGTGTGTGTATATTAACGTTATATATGCATATATATATATAAACATACATATATACACATAATCTACTGTAAGACAGTGGTACAGGATGTTATTCATTCGATAATTCGTATAACTTTATGAGAATATATATGCGCATATACGTAACATAATCAGTCGGAAAATTGGGTGAGTGAAGACTATTAACTAAAATAAAAGATTAATAAAAAAAATTGATGATATAATTAATTTTGTATTATATCTTAATGGGGGGTAGAAGATTAATATTGGGCTTGAAATGTTCGTGGGGTCTAGAAGATTAATTTTTAACTTACTGGGGGCTTTTGTGTATATTAGTAAAAACCAACACCCATCTATATGTATTTTTTCTATTAAAAAAAAAGAAAAAAAAAACTCGACACGTGCTAACTCTTTGCCTGAACATGATACCGTTTGGAGTTGTTACTTTAAAAATATATATATATATATCTAAAAACTGTTATATATTGATTATCTCCTTTTTTTTTTTTTTTCTTGATACATATTAATAGTAGTAGTGTTGCCTGGCAAAAATCTTTATACTATATATTTGTAAGAAAAATAGAAAACAAGCACAGTAAAATATTAAAATTTTTTTAAAAATCGTACTAACTCACATTATTATATATAATAAATTATTTAATAATTTACATATTTTATGAGAAAAACACCAAAAATGTTAATTAATGTGACTAAGAAAGCTTTAACCAACTAGTATTATTTACTATTCTCCTATTCTTAAATGATAGAATATGTGAAAATTCGATTACTCGATCAGTAACAATTTATTATTATAAGTGAGAGTTATTATAATAATTCTGATTACCTGAGAATCCGTGTTCTGAGTAAAAGAGGAGTCTCAAATGTCCTATTTATGATAAATGTATTAGGTGGATTTTAAATTTGAATAGGATATTTAAAAAAGATTTTTCTCTCTTTTTCCAAGTTGGTGTTTTTTTCCCTGTCTTAAAAGGCTCAAAAAATCTCCTACCTTAGGTATAGAAGACTCAAAATTTGATTCAAATTTCAATCTTCATTTATCTTAGGATTTTATATGTTTAAATAATATTCCATAAATCCTATTTAAATTCAAAATAAAATCAAAATAACATTCATTGAATTAAATTATTATGTAATCATTATCCAAATAAAATCAATAAGATAAAAATCTTATTCTTTACCTTATTCTTAAAAAAGTGACTACTTCTGGTAGATAAAGATAAGATTTTATTTCAATTCAAATTCAAATAGGATAATCTCCATATTTAATTTAAAACATGTATTTAAATAAGAATATCTAGATATTAAGGGGGAGTTTGGTTGTGGTTTTGGAGATTTTTTTTTTGTTAGAAAAAAGTTGTTTTGGAAAATATATTTGGAAAAAAATCTATTTATCCTAAAAAAATAGAAAATTTTAAAAAAAATTTTGGAAAAAAAAATCAATATGGATATTGTTTCGTTACTCTCGAAATTTTATGCAATTTAAAAAAAATCATCTCATTTGGACTTGTTTACATAAGTTATAGACTTTTAAAGTTAGAGTTTATTGTAACGTTTTGAAGATGTAAAATGTAAAAAATGATAATGAGGTAAAAAAAAAATTTGTTTTGGAGTTTTTTTTTTTTTTTTGGTGTCCCAAACTCACCTTAAATTAATTATTCAAATAATTAATTTATTTATATCTTTTAAATTCAAATTAATCTCATATTTATTTCAAAAGATAAAATACAATTAATTTAAATTTCAAATCTTATTTTCCATATAAATATTTATACAAATTAAATACTTATCTAATTAATTAAATTAAATAAAATTATCATTCTACCCTCAGTGTGAAAAACATCTACACCTATGCAAAGGTGATCCAGATTTTTCTCTTCACTGAGTCAAAGAATAACAAGCCATAAAGAATATCTTAATTAAAAACCATCCGTTAAGGAATTATGTGGAGTTAGTATAAGGACCGATTGGACATATATAATAAAGGCCCTAACAATCTATGTAATTAATTATTCTATACAAAATAAGTCAATTACACAATTATTAATTTTATATTCACACCACTATAAACCTAAAACTGTACTTCCAATTATAAACTATATTATGTAAACTAGTGAATAACTACAATCTAATGACTTTGTCATATATACAACACTCTTATATGATCTCCATGATTAACTTAAAATTAAAGTCTGTTCAACTTTTTAATTATGCTATTTTAAAAATCCATTATACATCTAATAGGAAAATGATTATTTACCATATATGAATAATAAATCATTTGCCAAGCAAATGATCCAAGATCTTATCTATTTTCACATCATGTATAATTTCTTTAAGAGGATAACCTTTATTCCTTATTAGAGCTATAATTTCATATCTATAGGTAAACAATATAATAATTTTAACATAAGTTAAATACTTATTCTAATCCTATAGACTATTAACTATAGATTTAGATTATATACTTTATAATATTGTTTTCTCGCATTTAAAAGACCATTATATGCAAAATTATAACAGTTTAACATCAAATAATTATAAGCAATATTTACTTATATTTATTTTAGCATATAAATAACACTAAGACATAGACAATGATATAAAAAATAAGCTATAATATATTATTAATCAATTAAAAAAATAAAATATATTAAAATATTTTTCTCTCTTATAAAATTCTTGATAATATTGTATATGTAAAAATATGTATGGAATCTCTTTATTAATTCCTTGTTTTATTAAGTACGGTGACCATGTCATAAATTTTCCATGATATGTAAATTTGATACAAAATTTTAAATTAAAACAGTAGAGCCACTTTTTTTAAAATTTACAATTCACAAAGTTACGAATTTATACAATAATATAGTTTTTTATTATTTATATAGTTTTTTAAAATTTGAAATGTAAGTATACTAAATACCAAATTTGGAGTATAACTGAAAAAAATTTTAAAAATTGGATAAATCTTTCTTATATATATCCCAAAACTTTAAAGTCATTCACACTTTGGGTATGTTTGTTTGGGAGTTTCATTTTTAGAAAATGAAAAATTTTTCAGTTTAAGAAAATGGATCTTCCTAAATTTCCTTACCTAAACATCCAAAATTTTTCATTTTTGGAAAATGAAAAAAAAGTTCTTTCTAAAAAAAAATAAATTTTTTATCTATCCAAATAATTTTTCACTTTTAGAAAAAAAATTTCCAAACAATTTTTTATTTTCCAAATCTAAAAATTTTCTATTTTTCAAAAATAAACCTCCTATTTTGCATTTTATATTTTGAACTATAAAAATTCTAATTGAATTTAATCAATCCTACTTGATCCTTTTATTATAGTATTTCTAATGCAATACTAAATTGGTATGTGAATAGTAATATTTAACATTATTATAAAAAAAAAGTACTCTGTGATAAAGTATTATGCTTAATGTTAAATTTTATTTATTTATTTATTTATTTATTTGATAAATAAGCACCGTAAGAAACCAAAACAAACCAAAAGGATAGCAAAAGGTCCAAGCAGGCAATCAAAAAACAGAGAAAGAAAACGGAGGGACAAAGATAGCCTCGTCCAAGGCACCACGAGGCGCAGATAAAGCCCAGGCACAGAGTAAATGGGCAGCAACATTGCCGTTCCTCTTCGCACCCAAGAAAAGGAGAATGGCTGAAAATCCAGCGCTACAGCCTCAATGCGGTTCATAAAAAAATCAACCTCCCAGCTCAAAACAGGAGGAGCGGACAAGGCATCAATCGCCACTTTTGCATCACCTTCAAACAGGATTGGCACAGCCACTAGAAGCAGTCAATATAATTACTTTTCAATCCTACAATATGCTTGTTTACAGTTTTTACGTTTAGATAATGTAATTTTTATCTAAATATAAAAGTTTTTCGTTCAAATACAATACTTTTCAACAGTGTCTCAAATACATTTACTATTTTAAAGTATTTTAAAAATATTTTTTTTTCATTCACATCATATTCTCTCTTCATCTCACTTTTTCTATCTATTTTTACCAATCATATTAACTTTTCAATTCTAAAATATAATTCAAATACTTTTCATCTAAACATATATAACATTCAAATACAAAGTAAATACTTGTCATCCAAATATAAAATACAAACGTAACACGTTTACCAAACGTCTCATTACTCTTTGTTGATTGATATCTCATAAAAATAACATTTTAGTTTTTAAATATTTAAAAATAAAAATATTATATAGTAATTATATTAAAAAAATATAAAATACAAACGTAACACGTTTACCAAACGTCTCATTACTCTTTGTTGATTGATATCTTCTCTTTTTAATATAATTACTATATAATATTTTTATTTTTAAATATTTAAAAACTAAAATGTTATTTTTATGAATTTTAAAGTATAATAAAGATGATAATAAATAAAAATATCATTTGAAATAACATTATACTATTAAAGTATAAAGTATATAAATATTATTTTTATTCTCTTTTATAACAAATATAATATTAACATAATATATTAAAAATGGTTTTAGAATTTTAGTTAAAAACGTTCAAAATATATATATACAGTGGAAACGATCCAGCTGTTTAAGGATATAGATTAGGACAATTCCCAAAATAAATAAATAAATAAATTCTGTGTAAATATCCGAACTTAAAAAATTTGGAGGTGACTTAAGAAAATAAGTCCAAAACTTTATGATTTTGGGGCGAAGATGAAAACGAACCCCTGGACCGGGGACGAGAAAATTGACTGTTACTTTGTCCTCATTAGAATCGAGGGGCCTTTTTTGTTCTCATTGCACAAAGTAATCACGTTTTTCAAATGTTACCTTTGCTAAATAAATTTTGTGCTATGAAAATTAATTTTATATTAAATATAAAATTTTATATTTAAATATAATTATTTTTAACAGTATTATGAAAATAATTATTATTTAAAAGTTTTTTAAAACAATCACATCAATTTTTCAATGATAACTATTTATTTTTATTTTTACTAATAACATCAATTTTTCAACTCTAAAATATTTTTCATCCAAACACACATTTTATTCAAATACAAAACAAATACTTTTCAACCAAATATAACACTTAAAAAAGAATTGTATTCAAACGTAATTAAAACACAATACATTTATCAAACTTTCCCTATGTTTATGGGGTCACTTTGGGGAAGAGATTTTTAGAGGTTTTGGCTTTTGTTTTCAAAACTTATTTTGTCTTTTTTTTCTTTTATAATATTAAATTATTTTTTATTATTTATATGTGTAAACTTAAATTTCAAAATTTTATAACTTTATTGTTTTAAATTCAAATGAAATAAATTTGTTTAATTATATAAAATTTTAAAAATAACAAAATTAAATCTATATTAATATTTTTTTTAAATATTTTTTTAATTTTAATTTTTTCTTCCAAACAGCTTTTTTTTTTTTTCTAAATGTATATTTCCAAATTATAATTGATTTTTAAACTAAAGTTTATCTTCAAAACCTCCTATAAACAAACCTTATTCTTTAGAATATTACTAAACCACTAAACTATAGTATGTGCCTGATTCTTTATGAAAAGAGCTTTCTGCACACTGCATATATTTGTGTTTCAACTCAATCCCGCCGTCACAAATATCAAAAAAAGAACTATCAAGCACAAAACCTCTATATTTTGAAAATTCTATCTTTATCACAATAAAAAGAATAAATGATTCTTTTATAATGTCATTCATTCATTCGTCCACATCTTTAAGAGTACCACGTGACATTTCTTATAATTATCACATAACCCCTCTTTTTTTTTTTTTTTTTTGTCTATTTCAAACATGCTCTCTAACTAGTTAAAGTAAAATCTCAACAAGCAAATCAAACTTTGGAGCACGAGTAGGAATGTCGTCAGATGTTCAATTCGATCATATTAAGCACTGGAGGGGGGAAAAAAACCAATAAAAAAGGAGCAATATCTAGACTTTAAAAGAAGACTTTACCGCTGCAAAAATATATCTGTTGCACACCTACAAACCTGTATTCGAGGCGGTGGAAGAAAAGTTTGGATCGGAACTCTGGACATAGTATTGAATATTTTTTATACGTAGGTAAGAAGTATTTATTTTGTATTTAAATCTAATATATATTTAAATTATATATTAAAGATAGAAAATTAATTTAATTAATAAAAATAGGTAAGAAAAGTGAGACAAAAAGAAAATATGATGTGAATAAATTTTAAAAAATTTATTTTTAAAATATTTTAAAATAATAAATATATTTAAAATATTATAAAAAAATTTATATTCAAACAAAAAATTTTCAAGAAAAAAATTTTATTATATTTTAATATAATATAAACAACAAACACTCCAAAAACATCTTTGTGTTTGCTGTTATTTTGTCAACGTGGATGTTAACATTAACCTACGCTACTTAACAAATGAACAAAAAGGTTGCAAAAGAGTAAGACAGCGCATGAAAAGGACACTAGCCGAGAAGCAAGTTGGGGTAGGACCCACTTAATAGGTTTTGTTTGTTAGTCATTGGCTGTCTTCACGTCACAGAAAACATTATATTGGGATTCCTTTTTGTATTAGGCGGCATTTGTTTCAGAGTTTCAACATTATTTTGGTCATTCTGGTTGTAAGATTCATTCAGAGATTTTTTTAAGGAATAGGTTAAAAAGAGGATATATATATATAATATTATCTCATCTATTATAATTTTAAAATTTTATCTTTTTATAATATTAAATAAAACATAATTTTATGAAAAAAAAGAATTATGAAATAAAAATCCTTAATATTATTATAATATACTAAAAAAAAAGGAAAAAATTTCTGTATATAATACAGTGCATTTTCTCTACTGCCCTTTTATTATAATATACTAAAAAGAAGGAAAAAATCACTGTACATAGCACAATGCATTTCCTCAACCACACTGGTAAGGTTGCTGGCGTGGATGATGGGAGGAAACAAGGACATGTGGCACGACTTTATTGGTTACTAGAATTGATATGGTCCACTTGCTCAACTCTTCACTTGCCTCTTGGCCTTCCGTTTTCTTGCATCCATCGTACATATACAAATATATATTATTTTATTTTATTTATATTATATTATAAACAATAACCTAAATTTCAAAATAATATATCTTTCTTTTATAAATTTTGATTTAAATGACTATATTTTAAATGTTTAAAATAAGGAAATCTACAATTTAAGCAAAATATTGTATACGCTATAAATAGTGATTTTAGTCTTTTGAACCAACTTTATTTGATTACGTGTCTAATTTTTATCATTGTTCTGTTATTTTTCTTTATTCTTTTGGTTTTTCTTTATAAATATTGACGGTGTACATTAGTTTCACAGTCTTTTCGCTTCATTATAATGATGATGATGTATATTATATATAATAAATAAGAGGTAAGGGATTTTAAAATATTGACATTTCATTATAATAATGATGATGTATATTATATATAATAAATAAGAGGATAAGGATTTTAAAATATTGACATTTCAACTTTTAAACAGTTGCTTTCCTTTTTAGGATCCCTCTTGGATTCTAAATCAAAAACAAAGAAAAGAAAAATAAAAAAGAAAAGGGATTAGTATGTTTTTAAAAATATATATAGTATATATATATATTTAGAATTTGGGGTGAAAGAATTTTAACTTTACATCTTTAAATAAAGTTGATGTGGAATAATTATTAGGTTATACCTATAATCATTATATAGTATTTATTTATATATCATAATATACAAAAAAAGAATGTAGAACCATAGGTGGTTCTATCTTATTAAAAAAAAGAATAAATGTTTTTTTTTTTTTCAAATAAACACTATACAGTATTTATATTTTTAATTGAAATAACTTTAAATTATTTAACTTATTATATATATTAATATTATTAACTTGTTTCATTATTTTCATTTTCTATCTTGCAATGATAAAGGACAGAAAATAAAAAGGAAAATAAAAATTATAAAAGATAATAATAAAATTTTTAACATAAAAATATATATAATTATATTTATTTATATTAACTTATTTTATATTATAAAATTTCTTTTATGATTAAAAATATTTTCCAAAGCAATGCGTGGGTTTTTTGGCTCGTATATACTAAAATGACTACTCTTATAATTTCCTCGTTCATTTAAGAAGGTGCTTGATAGAGGAAAAATTTGGACTCAATTTGAATGAACCTTTTTTTTTTTATTATTTGAATTAGAAAATCAGAACTCAACCTCCCACAAAAAGAAAAAAAAAAAAAAACGATTCAACCTATTATAAATAATGTCTCATCTATTTCTGTTACTTAGACTTCATTTGAATCACAAGTTTAAATTAGAAAATTTCAGTTAAATTTAAAATAAGTTAAATCATGAAATAAACTTTATATTTAATGCTCATATTTGAATTAGAAAATTTATCATGTTGTGAAATTTTTAAATTTAAAATTCTCATATTAGTGTAAAAATTTTAATTATTAATATATTAATTAATTTTTATTTTAAGAATTTACTTTAAATTTTTTAATATATCAAATATTAATTTAAAAATATTTTAAACATTTTAATAAATTTTAAAATTTTTATTATTTTACTCATTAATTTTTATCAATTTTTATTTTTATTTTCCTACCTACTTTTTTTTCTCTCGATTCTTCTCAAATTATCTCTCATCTTCTCCTCCCTTCAGTCTTTTTGTCAAATTCTCTCTCTTTCTCTATGTTTTATCTTCTTCTTCTTCTTCTTCTTCTTCTTCTCTCTCTCTATTCTCGTTAGGGCTGGTAATTCGGGTCATGACACGATAGCACGACATGGACCCGACACGAAAAAATACAGGTTAGGATTGGGAAAAAAGGGTGCGGGTTGATTTTGGGTCGAACCTGTCTAACACGATTAAAAATTAGGTTGGGTTCGGGTCAATCCATTGGGCACGAAATCAACCTGCAATAACCCATTCATTATTCGTGTCTAATTCAGGTCAACCTGAAATTGACCCGAATTTTTTTAATTTAAACTATGAACCTGAAATTAACCCGAATAACTCAAGTTAAACTCGTGTAACCTGAATATGACCTGTGAAACACGAACCTGACCCGTAAACCTTAAAATAAAAAAAAAAATAGTCCAACTGCCCATTCAAGTTTTTTTTTAATAGTCCCATTTTGTCAACAGCCCCAAAATCGCAGCCCTCAACCCGTTTCTACAATTCAAATATATATTTTACACAAAAGAAAAGGAAAGCTGCGAAGGCATAAGCAGACGAACCCTAATCCTTCCTTTTGCAAGTTTTCTCTGCCTCCCTCCCGAATCCCCGTCGGCCTCTCTCCCTCTCAATCGATCACAGCCACATCGCCCTCCCTTTCCCCTCCCTTCATGGCCTCACCCCATCACCATTACCTTCCCCCTCCCTTTCACTCATTCCCGTCGACGTCTTCTCCCCTTGCTGTTGGCATCGCCATCATCCTCCCCCTCCTCTCCCTTACTCCGTTGCCGTCACCTCACCCGATTACGGTTGCCTTCTTCCTCCCCTTACCTTTTCTCATCAACTTCACTGGTCGCCACAGTCCGTAGCTTGTCGTCGCCGGTCGTCGATCATCTTTTCTCTTCGTTCTTCATCCGCGCCGAAGAGGTAGGTAATTTCTCTATTTTTTGGTGTTGTTCCATTTTTGTCCTTTCATTGTGATTTTGATTGGTATTCGAATCAAAAAGTATTTTGAAGAAACTTGGTTGTTCCATATTTGGTATAAATCTTCTCACTCACACTTAGTGTGATCCTGATCTGTTGGAATTCTAGGACAATTATGGGGAAAGTGAATATTTAATATATTTTATTTTGATTACAGAGAGAGATTTTGTTTTGCTTTTGCTATTATCATTCTGGTGGCTCCCCAAAATGATCCATTTAGAGTTACTAATTAGTGAGAATATACATGAAGCTGCTTGGGATATCTTCAAAGAGGATGAGTTTAGATGGCAATGTATGTCTAACAAATTTTTAAAAAAATATTTTTATGTATGCCTAGATATCTACTCGAAAAAAAAAAAAAACATATAAAGACTTGAATCTTCATCTATTTTCCCGGAATGTAAATGATTGATTTTCAAGATGTTTTACTCTCTCCCTCATCAAGTTGCAAAAAGTATTTTGACTGTTTTATTATTGGCCACGTTTACAAATTATCGCAATGAACACATTTTTCTTTGGATTTGTGTATATGTTTTGGACTGGGGTAATGTGTTATTATAATTAATCGACTTAGCACGTTAATGGTAAATCCAAGTTTTATAGAAGAATCAGATGCCATTTCACCCTTAGGGGCAACAAGCTGGGCATGCCTATTAAAATGGCAAATTCCTGTTTCTATCACTGAATTATTTCTCTAGTTTTTTTTTCTTTATATAACTGTCCATACTCGTTCCAGTTTATTACGTCGAGTTGTAGAGGTTTAAATTGGCTTCAGCCTAATGTGCAAGCTTTTTTTTTTTTTGGTAACACGTTAAACAACTGTAGTTACATATGTTGATGTTCTAGTGTTGTTTCAGTGTCTGGTTAGTGATAATCGGTTTTTGGATAATGCTTATTTGGCTAGTCGATCAGCTTTTTAATATGATTTTGTGTTGATGCAATTTCCTTCTTGCTAGTAATCAAGTCTCTGGACATTAGAAAATGGCTTTGTAAAGACATTGAACAATGTACTTACTACACTTAAGAAGTTACGGAAGACGACTGACTAGCTTAGACAAGCACATAAGGGATAAACATGACACAAAATAAACTCAAAACAAGCATACACAGCAGCCAACTTTCTAACAAGGTTGCATTCTAGTTTTCCTTTGGAATAAGAAAATAAATTAAATAAGAAATAAGAAAATACTCTGTAGTTACTATAATAGCTTTCATTTTAACTTGTATAGGACAAATAGGGGATCTCAGCCTCTTAGGGTACTTTTTGGTGCAATAGCCAACAGTGTTGGCCTGATTACTTTAGGTTTCAATTTCCACATATACAGTTGAAGCAAAAAGGTAAAACAAGAAGAATAAATGGGTAACAAACGAGTTTCGAATGGCAAAACAAGAAACTAAAACTATAACAAAAAGAAAAGAAAAAAAAAAGCCTAGCTTTCCATCACTTTGTCTAGGTATGTATAAATTTAAGTACTAAGATAATAATATTAGTCATAATAATAATAAGTCCTATACATAGTCATGCAACTAACAAGCAATTCATTTTTATTTTCAGATGGAAGATTTACCAAGTGATGGTGAGAGTCATCATGGACATGGAGTAGAGCAAAATCTTAAGGATGTGATGATTGAGGAGGATCTAGTGGATGATGATGCGGATGAAGTTGATGCAGAAGGAAATCCTGTTAATGCCAAAGTAAAGAAGAGAAATTTGAAATCCAAAGTTTGGTAGTTCTTTGACATCCTTCCTTTGGGACCTGATAAAGTCTTGTGATGTGCATGCAAAAAATGTGGCCAACAATACCTTGCTACAAGCAGATATGGAACAGGTAACATAACTCGTCACCTTAAAGTTTGCAAGAGAAAAGATACGCGAGATATAGGTCAAATGCTAACACAGCATGATAGGGGAGTATGTCACTTAGTCATGGTTATGATTTACAAAAATTTCGTGAGTTGATGATAGGTGCTATCATTAAGCATGACTTGCCTTTTCAGTTTGTTGAGTATGTGGGAATTAGGGAAATGTTGCAATATCTATGTCCCGATGTTGACTTGATTACTAGAAATACTGCTAAGGCTGATTGCATTAAGCTGCATCAAAAAGAAAAAAGTAGAGTAAAAAAAATGTTAGCTGTAGCTCCTGGTAGAATATCATTAACTTCTGACATGTGGAGTTCATTGATTAATGATGGTTATATATGCCTTACGACACATTTTATTGATGCAAATTGGAATCTGCAAAAGAGAATTTTGAGTTTCTCTTTCATGCCTCCTCCACACAATGGTGTAACTTTGTTTGATAAGATTGCAAATTTGTTGACTGAATGGGATATTGAAAGTAAAATTTTTACTGTCACATTGGATAATACAACTTCAAATGATGTTTCAATGGATTCATTATGTTCTTTGCTAAAAATGAAAGGTTTGCTTGTAAGTGATGGTGCTTTCTTTCATTTGAGGTGTTGTTGTCATATTTTGAACCTTGTTGTGCAAATTGGGTTGAAAGAAATTGATGAGTCTATTGTCAAGATTCGTGATTGTGTTAAGTATTTGAAGGAATCACAAGTAAGAAAGTATAAATTTTTAGAGTGTACAAAGATGGTAGGCATACAAAGTAAGAAAGGGTTGTGCCAAGATGTGACAACTAGATGGAATTCAACTTTTCTTATGCTTGATAGTGCACTTATCTATCGTAATGTTTTTCAACGATTAGCTACTCGTGGTCCTTCTTTTAAGACTTGTCCTTCAATTGAAGAGTGGAAAAGAGTTGAGAAAGCGCACTCATTACTGAAAGTATTTTATGATGCTACAATGACGTTTTCTGGTACCTTGTATCCTACTGCAAATTTGTTCTTTCCCACAATCATTCAGTGCTTTATGGATATAAAAGATGCCATGAAAGAGGATTATGAAGATAAGTATGTGCAGCAAATGGCTTTTAGGATGTGAGAAAAATTTTAGAAGTATTGGTCCGAATTTAGTGACATCTTGTGTATAACATATGTCTTGGATCCTAGATACAAATTGGAGTTTGTGGACTTTTGTTACAAGTTAGCATATGGTGAAAACTCAAGTGCTATATTGGTGGTTCGCAACAAACTCTTCTCTCTCTTTGAAGAGTATCATGATAAGACTAGTACCACTGTAAAATCATATTCTTTTGACAGAAATAGTGGTAAGAAGGATGTTCAAGTAAAGAAATATGAGTCGCGCCTAGTTCAGGTAACCATAATCTTTTTATGTTTGCTTTTAGTGGTTTATAAGTTATAACCAATTACTAAT
This sequence comes from Antiaris toxicaria, assembly GCA_035233585.1. Lineage (NCBI taxonomy): Eukaryota > Viridiplantae > Streptophyta > Magnoliopsida > Rosales > Moraceae > Antiaris > Antiaris toxicaria. The sequence goes on from CP141161.1 coordinate 14,515,646, forward strand.
AGTTATATAATTTGTAGGCATTTGATGATATGTTTTCTCAATCAAGTGACATGGTAATAAAAACACAATTGGAGCTTTATTTAGATGAGCCTAGATATACTCGAGTTGAGGAGTTTGATGTTCTTTCTTTTTGGAAAACAAATCAATACCGCTACCCAGAGTTAAGTGCAATGGCTCGTGATGTTTTGGCTATTCCCGTTTCTACAGTTGCTTCAGAATCTGAATTCTCATCGGGTGGTCGTGTACTTGACCAATATCGTAGTTCACTTAACCCTGAGATAGTTGAAGCAATCATTTGCACTAAAGATTGGCTGTTTGGCAATACAGGTAAATGTCCTTCTTACTTTTTAAAATTAATTATATGTTTTAGTAGTTTAATTTGCATTTACTACTTTCTATTGATCTTTGTCTTGTAGGTGGGTTAGGTGATAAGGAAAAGCTTGAGGAAGACTTGAAGGATGCTATTGAAGATGTTATTGACCTTAATCTTAGCATAATGGCAACAAATGTCACTAGGAGTATTGCATCTTAATTCAACCTAACACTATAATTTTAGCTCTTTTCTAAGTCTTTTTTTTTTCCTTTTTTTTGGACATTTTTTTTGGCGGGTCTGCGGGTCCGCGGATTGGTTTTTTGGACATTTTATTTTCTGGCGGGTTGGCAGGTCGGGTCGTGTCAACTAATTTGAATGTACATTTATTAACAGGTTGTTCAGGTCGTGTCGTGTTAACCCGTCAAATCAGGTTAATGTCAAGGTTTTTCTGACTTGACAGATCACAGGTCATGTTTGGGTTATAATTTTAAAAATTCATATTAACGTCGATACGAACTCATCCCGTGAACACAAATTGCCAGGTATAATTCTCATTAATTATCTCTCATATTTCTCACAACTCACGCCGCCCTTTCTTTCTCTTTTCTTTTTCAATTTTTCTCTCATCCACCTCCCTAATCCCCACCACCCCTACCCCTCCCCCTTTTTTTTTCTCAGCTTTTTCTCCCTCTCCCTCGCTCTCAAAACCGTTTCTTCGACCTCTCCTTTCTCTCAAATATTTTTAAAATTTCATTCCCTTCTCTTCTCAAATTTCACTCCTTCCCTCTCTAAAATCTCTAAACTCTCTCTCTCTCTCTCTCTCTTTTCAAGTCTCCCAACCTCTCTCTCTCTCACTCTAGCTCTCACCCTCACTTTTTCTCTCATCCACTCTCTCCCTTCTCCTCTCTCTCTCTCTCTCTCTCTAGCTTTTCTCTCGCCGCCGCACCTCCCACACCCGAACTGCCGCCACACCGCCAAGCCACCCAAGCGCCAACTGGCTAGCTGCCGTCACCCACCACCGGTGTCGAGTCGCTCACCACTGAGCCGCCACCAGCCTCCACCGAGCCACCCAAGCCGAAGCCCATGCCTAGCCCGAACACTGCCCGTGACCAAACCCATCGCCTTGCACAACCCAACGTCGCCAGCCGAGCCAACCTCCCCGCCCACGCGCGGACCCCAGTCCGTGCCCTCGTCGTCTCGCTCCCACGCCGAACGCCAGCACCCTCCGCCGCTACCCAAGCCCTCCTCGCGAGCCTCCGCCAGCTACCTCCGTGCCTCACCAGTCGCCAGCCCGGACCCTTGCCTCCCAGCCGCCCTCGGCCCTCGCGCCCCCTCCGCCACCGAGCCCCGTTTTCAAAACCTATATATGTAAATATATATGTATATGTGTACGTGTATATGTATATGTAAATAATAATAATAATAAACAAACAAATAAATAAATAAATAAAATGATAATAATAATAATTTTTAAATGTATATTTAAATTATTCTATAATTTGAAATTTATATTTTATTTAAAATTGTTCTTGGATTTAAAATTTGATATTTTTTAGGTTTGAGCATTTTAGAGGTTTTTGGATAGGTAATATTTTAAAAGTTATATTGAAATTTTAGAAAAATTTTATGAATGTTAAAAAATAAAATGTCATTTTAAAATTTATAAATATTAAAATAAAATATCATTTTTAAAATTTATGAAAATGACGTATTAATTAATTAAATTTATCATTATCAAGATTAAAGAATTAGAGAATAAGACTGTTTCAGGATATGTGTTAAAAGTTATTAGTAAATAATTACTAAGAGGTAGAATATCTTACTCTTTCTTTATAGTTAGTTTTATTTTTAGTGATTTGGCGAAAAAATTTAATTTAAAGAAAATAAATTTATAAAGTTTTATAAAATTATGTGATTTTTTGGAAAATATCATAATTTTAAAAATTAAAAAAAATAATCAAGATACTGATATTTGATTAAATAATATGGTATATTTAATTATGTAATTCGTATTTTCAAAAACAAATTTGAAAAAAAGAAATTTGGTTGTTTAAAGAATATATCGAGAGCCAGTACATATGCAAATAGTATACAGCTTGATAAAGGATTACACATTGTGCTTTGGTATGGTAAGAAGGTTTATACGAATTGTACATGACTATAGATGTATCTAAGGACATAAATTGCATAACTACGAATACACGTTTAAGATTTTGTATTGCATTGATCTATTATTATTATGCTGATTAATATAAAATGTTTGAAAAATGTCTTACAAATATCATACTAGATCTTTCGTTTATTGTTTTAAAACTAGTGAACTCTAGGAGAAAATGGTAATTAGAAAAGATGGGTGTGGTGGATTTACTCCTCGGAGACAAAGGACTAATAGTAGGAGTATTATTTCCTCTACTTTAGAAACATGTATGTAAATAGATATTTCAGGACTATAAATTTTAGATTTTATTTTGTGTTCTCACTTATTTTATTTTATCTAAGTATATATCTATAGGACGTAAGAATCATGCAATGAGATTTTTAAATACAAATAATAATATTTAATTCATTTACACAAGCATAATTAGAATCAAAATTAAAAGAGATGGTGCATAGTTTTGAAATTAAAATTGATATACCTGGGAATTTTAGATTTCCTTTATTTATTTTAATATCTCCTTCACGTTACTCTCCCGAATTTTAAGATGTGACAGAATTTTATCTTGAATTAAAAGTATTTGAATGATAAAAATTATACTTTCCTTTCTTTTTCATGTGGCTAATATAAAATTTTTTTTAGGAGAGAAATTTTATAAACAGTAATTTTTGAATAAAAAATATTATATAAATTATAGATTAAAAAACTTAAAATAAACTAATAAATCAAATATAAAATTAAATTTAAACTTAATTATTTGATTCAAATAAACTTTTATTTATAAGGAAGTCAAGCTTCAAGATATCGTTACTTCTTTATATATATATATATATTTATATAATTTTTGAGAATTTGACACACGTGATGAAAATTCTCACTTGGGTGACCAGCAACATTGGCTCCACAGGAGAGAATCCAAGGAAAAAAAAAAAAAGTGCCAAAAGCTTCATTTTAACAGTTGGCATGGCAATGGAACGGAATTGACACTATCTGCATTATTGTACGGCTTTGCCGAACATGGTGTCGTTCTGACAATGATCTTATTGGCACCTTGTTTTCAGTTCCGGAAGAGTACAATTATTCATGCATCTTTGACAAGTAGTACCACTTCTATTGTATGTGAGCTTCCTATTTCATCCATACATCACCAAACATGTCATTTTGCCCCTTGTGGCCTCGTTAGACCAGCGGTGAAAAAGGGCAAAAAATCAGTCATAATAATCCATGATTCTTAGGCTTGTTTTGGAATATTTCCGTGAGGAAAAGTTATTAGACTTTTATAAGATGTTAGTTTTATTTTACGAGGCCATTTACTAAGGAGGCATTTAGTAAATACATTGCATTTTGATTATATTTGAATGAAATTTATTTTTTAAATGTTGTATTTGGTTGAAAAGTATTTGTTTTGTATTTGAATGAAATGTGTATTTGGATGAAAAGTATTTTAAAGTTGAAAAGTTGATGTGATTGGTAAAAGTAGAGATTGATAAAAGTATTTTAGAGTTTTTTTGAAAAGTAGATGTGTCGTAATAATCCATGATTCTCAAGCTTGTTTTGGAATATTTCCATGAGGAAAAGTTATTAAACTTTTATAAGATGTTAGTTTTATTTTACGAGGTCATTTACTAAGGGGGCGTTTGGTAAATGCATCGCATTTTGATTATATTTGAATGAAATTTATTTTTTGAATGTTGTATTTGATTAAAAAGTACTTGTTTTGTATTTAAATGAAATGTGTGTTTGGATGAAAAGTATTTTAGCGTTGAAAAGTTGATGTGATTGTTTTAAAATGTTTTGAATAGTAATTATTTTCATAGCACTGTTGTAAAATTTGTGTTTGGTGTAAAATTGTATTTTATTTGAATAAAATTAAAATGAAATATTTTTACCAAACATCCTCTAAAGTATCTGTCTGGTTATGCTCTTTTTTTTTTTTTTTAGAATTGCATTTTCAAGTATTAGAACAAAAACAATTCTCATTTGTTCTTGAAAAATAGATGGTGTTTGGCAATTATTTTTTTGAAAGTAGTGTGATAAAAAATGAAAACAAAAAATACATATTTAGATAGAGATTTTTTAAAATAAATTTTTTTTTGTTTAAGTTTTATTGTTTACTAGAATCGGGATTGGGTTTGAGGATATCAATCTAGTTTTACAACTGGGGTCAACGATTTAATGTCATGTTTTGGGAAGAGAGTTTGAGTCGAATTTTGAGACATGGTCGGGGTTAGTTTTGGGACAACGATTGGAAAAGGTTTTAGGACCAGAGTCGGGATCAGGATTAGAGATCGAGGTTAGGGTCGGGATTGGGGTTGGGGTTGGGGTTAGGATTGGGTTTCCTGATAGAGGTTAAGGTTTGACCCTCAAAATATTTCTAAATAGAGGTTGGATTTCGGGACTAGAATAGGAGTTAGAGTCAAGGTTGGGATTCTGGAACAAGTTGGGGTTGGGGTGGGTTTCGAAACTGAGGTCAACATTGAGGTAGGGTTTCGAGACTCAGTTTCAACCTTTGTCTTAAATCTCGACCCCAACCAAAAATGAATCACAATCTTAATTCTAACCTCGGACACAAATCTTAACCTCAATTGGTGTCTTGAAACCTGATCTTAAAAGCTAATCCCAACCTCAACATTAAATCCAAAAATCCAAACTTGAACCTAGTGCTAAATCCCTACCCTAACCCTGGTCCTGAATCCCAACCCCAACTCCAATCCAAAATCCCCAGTCTAAACTTGAAACTTGACCACGACCTAGGTCCCAAAACTCGATCATAATACCGAGTCATCGAGATCTATTCACTGGTAATAGAGATCTCCAAATCCCATTATTTGGATTTGACTGCCACCAAGATGAAGCCATCACTAGGACATTGATGGCCCACTCAAGGCAGTAGTATAGTCCTAATAAGATGCAATCACGATGATCGGAGGATGTAGTGGTAGAGAAGACGACAACGATTGACGATTCGACCAAACTATGATGACCTCATGATGGTGGTGATGGACTTTGATGGTGGCTACTGATGAGTTTGAGGAGAGAGAGAGAGAGAGAGAGAGAGAGAGAGAGAGAGAGAGAAAGGAATAAAGATGGAGGAGAAAGAGAAAGTTGAAGAGAGAGAATTTAAAAAATAAAAAAAAAAGATGAGAGAGAAACATGGAAAAAAATAAAAAAGGTAAAAAAAAACTCATTAAACTAGGATTAAAAAAAAACATATTCTAAACTTAATTATCCTAGTTTTTTTAATAACAAAATTATGCTATTAATTTTTAACACTTTAAGATTATGCTATCTACCTTCAAATTACTTAAAAATGGCCTATAGTGTGATTTCCGAATAAAAAGACACCAGATCCGTGGGCTTAGAACATTAGCCCATTCGGACCCAAAAGTCTATGCAAGCCCGGTCTATATTTACTTCTCTACTGGAGTCACGCTTTCGACTTCAAATATGTCGTATCGCATGAAACATTTCGATTACGAACGAGAATAGCTACGCGGCCTTTTTTTTTTTTTTTTTTTTTTAATTTTTTGAAAAGGTTTAAAAGCGTTCGTTGTTCTTTCAGCTTCGCATTTCACATCTCTCTCATCTCTTATTTCTCTGTAATTTTTCTTTCAACTCTCATATTTCTTCTCCTCATAATCCTGCGCTTCTTCGCTTTTCTCTTCTCCACAGAACTTTCTACGCCTGAGCTCGCAACAGCTGCTCTTTGCTGTCGATTTCAGATTTTGAAGGTGAATTTTCATATTTGTTGTATTTAGTTTGTAGATCTTATTCGGAAACTTCAAATTCTTGTTGACTCTAATTGATTCAATTCAGAAAACCTATATTTGATGGAAATTCTTGTTCGCATATGACCATGTTGTGAAATTCGGTAGGTTTTCAATTCGATTTTACTTTTAACAATTAGAAATTATTTAGCTGCTTTAGCTATCAGAAATCCGATTATACTTTGAAAATCTGATCAAGTATAATTTCCTAATGAATATGGATGAGTATAGTTCCCTTTGCAGATGTCATGATTTGGGGTGATTATATCTTGCAAATTGAAATTCATAATCTTACTATTTGAGAATATAATTTCTAGCTATATCGATAATTTTCTATTCATATATATATGTATGTATGTATATGTGCGAGTGTGTATACACACATACACATGGATGTTGTCTGTTTGTATTGTTTGTTAAGTGATGTTTGATCTTACAATGGTAAATGCATTCCCTTATTGTTTATAGGAGCACAATTCACCTGTAGAGTTAAGACAAACTTGCTCTTTTTGTACTTTAAGAAGAATGTTCTGGTGGAAGAATTTTCACTTTAATAACAAGCGTTGAAAGTTACATTAGCAAAATATCCTTTCTTTTATTAAATTTTTACACCAAGTGCTTGGGTAAGGCGCGCTGTGTGGTAAGGTGCACCAAAGTCATTTTGCAAATAAGACCATCTATGAAAATCATTTTGTCAATGGATTAGTAATATGTGGTTATATGTTTCACTTTGTTTTAATGCGTGACAGTAGTTAAAAGAGAAATATGCTTTAATGCGAAATGGTCTTCCTTTAATATTTCAGTTGGATCAGTATATGTTTACCTTTAGATTTCCGTCGTAGGTAATTATGATTGCTCCTTCCTTTTGCTCAGGAGTTGATTCGATTCAGGTATTGTTAGTAGTGTCATTACTAAGTTAGATTACAACGTAAGGAAAGTTACAATGTGCTTCTTAATTAGTTGAATCTTGTTTGAATCTGTTAAACTTTGTCGTTGCTCATGGCGATGTAAGTGAGAAGGAAAAAATTTGTTAAGGGATGAAGGGGAGCCAATGTTTGATCATTGACTAGCAGGTAAACTTGTTTGGGAAGTATTAGAATAAATGACGGGGGCAATAGTGCTCTTGAAGCGAACCAAGAAGGGCAGTTTCGAAATGCTTATGTGTTGTTCATTTGGATGCTTGTGTGCTGAAAGAATCAATAAATGTTCGGATTTAGGCTGTTGAATTTTCTTAACATGATTAAATTGAGAAACTCTGTCTAATCTGTTAATGCGTGCTTCAGATTTTAGGTTTTTCAAGGCTTATTCTTGGTTTGTGTGAGTTAACTCATTGAAAAACAACTATCATTTCATCGTTGGCATGTTTGAGTTAATGTTCTAGGCAAAGTGTGTGCGTGAGAGAGAGAGAAAGAGAATTGTGTTTGGGTAATTAATAGTGCAAAATAATTTGTATTTATTTCTTGGATAGGTTATGAAAAGTAACCAAAGGAATTTTAACATTTAAAACCAACACTTTCTTCCAACATCAGTCATTCAAACTAAGAACATCCCAGCATGTGACCTTATTAACAACTTAACATGTTAATTTGAAAAGCGAAAAGGTTCATAAAGATCAAATGGACACCTTAGCTATGAAGTATTTAACCATTGATAAGTAATTTGTTGTCCTGTTGCAATCCTTCTCTTTCTGTTGTTAACTTCTTTTGACACCAAGGATTGAATGTCTCTAGCTGATTATTGATTTATGGAGATTAGTTTTTAATGATCTATCTATTATTTGAATTTCAAAGTTTTATCTAGTTTTCATTTCAAAAATTTGGGCATGTAGAGTAAAATCCTACTAGGGATCGAAGAAAAGAGTATGGAGAAGTGATAACGAAAGGAAAAATCAAGAACAATGCCTGCACAGAAGATTAAAACAGGTCACCAAGACACTGTCCATGGTATAGCCATGGATTATTATGGAAAGCGTCTGGCAACAGCTTCATCTGATGCAACCATTAAGCTTATTGATGTTAGTAACACCTCTGGCTTCCAGCAACTTACTACATAGAATGGTCACAGAGGTCCTGTGTAGGAAGTAGCTTGGGCACACCCCAAGTTTGGGTCTATCCTGGCTTCTTGTTCCTATGATGGCCAAATGATAATCTGGAAGGAGGGTGACCAAAATGAATGGCAATAGCCATATGTTTTCCATGAGCATAAGTCCTCTATAAACTCCATAGATTGGGCGCCTCATGAACTTGGTCTCTACTTAGCTTGTGGATCATCTGAGTTCATATCGGTTCTAACAGCCAGGGCTAATGGTGGTCGGGACACCACTAGGATAGATCAAGCCCACCCTGTTGGAGTAACCTCTGTCACTTAGGCTCCATCTACGGCTCCCGGTGCTCTTGTTAGTTCTGGTTTAACGGATCCTGTTCAGAAACTTGCTTCTAGAGGCTATGATAATACCGTGAAGGTGTGGAAGCTGTATAATGGAACTTGGAAGATGGATTGCTTCCCTGCCTTTCAAATGCACACGGACTGGGTAAGAGATGTTGCCTGGGGACCCAACTTGGGGCTTCCAATGTCCACCATTGCGAGCGCTTCGCAAGATGGTATGGTGGTCATATGGATCGTAGCTAAGGAAAGGGGGTAGTGGGAGGGTAAAGTTCTAAAGGATTTTAAGACCCCAGTTTGGAGGGTGTCATGGTCACTCACTGGTAACTTACTGGCAGTGGCTAATGGGAATAATAATGTAACATTGTGGAAAGAAGCTGTTGATGGTGAGTGGCAACAGGTGACCTCGATCGATGTATAGGTTTCAGGTTTCCGTCTTCTCATGAAACATCTTTTGTAATGACTTTATTGTCGTTCTATTTTGAATACCTTGTAGTCCTGATGTTTTTTTAACCGAGTTCGTTCTATCATATGTTTGGATGATGAGTCTAATGAGGGTTTGCGTTTTTAGACTGCTTGGGTTGATTGATTATTTACTTTGCTTTGTGAATTAAAATAAATGATCTTTCAGGGCTTCTCAGGATCTTGCTCCATCCAGCCATAGTTCCAATTCTTCCTCACTTTTGCCTTTTCTTTTTTTTCTTTTTGCCCAAGGGAATAATGCAAGTAAGATTAAAATAGAGCAAAGCGCTATTATTTATCTTTATAGAGTGAAACGCCATTATCCTTTTTGCCATCAATAATACATGTGTGTTAACAAAATAGAATGTCACTAGATTAAAAGGTTAGATAAGAAAAATATGAGGTATGACAATTGGGTTGTCGCATTGTTGGATTTCTGGTATATTGTTATGGTGTTCATTTCCAAATGGTTATATTAATCCAATTAATTTCGTTATCTATTTAATTGGACATCTAAGTTATAGATATGTTAAACTAATTACTAAGGGGATGTTTAATAAGCGTATTACGTTTGTATTGCGTTTGAATGTAATGCATTGAATACAATTTATATTTGGATGAAAGTATTTACATTGTATTTAAATGCAATATTTGTTTACATAAAAAAAATATTTGAATTATGTAATATGTGATGTGATTGATAAAAGTAGAGAGAAAAAAATAGAAAGAGAAAGAGAGTGTGATATGATTGATAAAAATAGTAGAAAAGTGGAATAATAAATAGTGTTTGTATTATATTTAAATTGTGATGTGATTGATATTTGAATGAAATATTTTTATGTTTAGATGAAACAACATAGCTAATTCTTGACTAAGAATTTAAATTTTTTTTGTTTTTTTAGTGGTTGTATTAATCCAATTAATTTAGTTGCTTGTTTAATCATAATACATTGATAAATGATAAAAGTATTGACAAGAAAACATCTTAAGTCATAGGTAAGTTAAACTAATTACTAATTTTCTACTAAGAATTTTAAAACTCTATCTTTTTATTTTTTAAGTGATTATATTGATCCAATTAACATGAACAAAGAAAGCACCAACAAGAAGACACCTAAGTTATAAATATTTTAAACTAATTACTAATAGGGCGTTTGGATAATGTATTACGATCATATTATATTTGAATATAATATACGTTTGAATAAAAAGTACTTGCATTGCATTTAAATGCAATGTTTGTTTAGATTAAGTATTTAAATTATATTGTATGTGATATGATTAATAAAAATAGAGAGAAAAAAGGGAAAGATACAAAGATTATGTGATGTGATTAGTAAAAGTAACAGAAAATGTAGAATGATGAATAATGATTGTATTCGATTTAAATTATAATATGATTGGTATTTGAATGTAATATTTTTATATTTGAATGAAAAATACATTATATTTAAATAAAATGTGAATATAATGCGATAAATAAACACATTATAAGTTTTTATTTTAATAAATTTTTAAGGGATATTGCAACTTCGAGAACAAGTAGAGGAGATGAAATTCTGAAGGAAAAACTCAAAAAATTATGGCAATATTAATGCGGTTTTTCCTTTCTTTCTTTTATCTCTTTTATTTTGTAATTTGATATTGTTTGAACTCTTAAATTACTCAATTTTACTTTTAATTTCATTTATGGTATGATTTTTGTTTAGAGGTTCTAATAACCAATTTATGGAATTTGAATTTATTTTGCTCTTTTACATTGATGGTTGATTGTTGGTGATTGTTTATCCTATTATATGCTTAATACTCTTAGTGACTTGGCGAATCATTACGAGGTGTTGGTGGATTTGATTGAAATTAGAAAATGGGAATTAGGTCTTGATCAATAAGAGATAGCAATTATAATTTGAAAAAATAATGTATTTTTAATGCAATTGTGGTCATTTTGATTGCTTGAACCTAATAAATTTATAATGATTAGTTCTTCGTAGAAATATAGGGGTTTTAATTAATATAAATGAATGTGTTGGTTTATTGAAATAGATTTTTAGGCAATTTCATGCATTTGGTTGACAATTTTACCAATTAACAACAATTAATTAAAGGCTAAATTTAATTCAAATGAGATTAAGTAGATAGAATTGGATCCTTAAAACTTTTGGTCCGTTTGGTGAATGCATTGCATTTGTATTACGTTTGAATGTAATGCATTAAATGTAATTTGTGTTTGGAGGAAAAATATTAGCATTGCATTTGAATGCAATGTGTGTTTAAGTGAAAAGTGTGATGTGATGGGTAAAAGTAGAGAGAAAAAAAGGAGAGAAAGAGAATATATGATATAATTAATAAAAGTAATAAAAAAATAAAATAATGAATAGTGATTGTATTGAATTTTAAATATGATATGACTAGTATTTAAATGAAATACTTTTATATTTGAGTGAAAATTGCATTGCATTTAAATGTAATGCAATTTGAATGCGTGTATTAAACCCACACTTTATTTTTATTATTTTAGTTTTGATAGTTTTTCATATTTATTTTCTTGCTTTTCGTTCGTTTAGTTTAAATTTAGATTGTTCAAATAATTTGAGTTAACTATTTTTGGTAATTGACTCAAAATTAAACATAATCCTCGTTGAAATGATATTTTTCACACTTTATATTACTTATATGACTCGTGCACTTACAAGTTTCAACGCAACATCGATATCCAACTCAAAATTTCTATTTTAGTTTATATTTTTCTAAAATATCAATAAAATTATAATTAATTTTTAAAAAATTAACCAACTTTAAACTAAAAATTTCATTTTTAACCAACAAACTAAATAGAACCTTATTATCAATAAAAGAAATTATTTAGGGATTGGCTATGGTAACAATCTCAAAATAGTGATTATGATAGGTATTCTTTTTTATATCGCTCAAATGTAATTGAATGGTTGAAATTTACTTATTATAATATACTCTACTTCATATAATCGTAGACTAATAAATTAAAAAAAAAAACAAAATTTCTTATTTTCAAATTAATTTCGTCGGATGGGTCTGATAAGGAACTGTCGATGGTCCTTTGAATTTTTTAAATTAATTTTTTAGATTTTTTTTAAAATTTTTTATTTAATAATATTATGTGTTAAAATTTATTATAATTATTATAAATAAATAAATTTTAACTATTTAATCACGTCTAAATAATTTAAAAAAATATATATATTATTCGAAGATTAGTATCGTAACCACTCCCAATTATTTATTTGAAAAAGGATTTATTTTCAAAAATGAAAATGGAAAAAAATTAGACGAGGGTCACTTTGAATAATCGAATCACGCAAAAGCCACCTGTCCCGAAACTCTTTACGCAGCTTTTAATAACCCTTTTTGGTTTAGTTGGTTCCAAAATCCCAATTTAAAAAAAAATAATAATAATAATAATAAAAGGGGGTTTCCCCCAAAACTCACAAGCAAGCTCTCTCTCCCTCTCTTTTCTCCACTTGAAATTTGCCCTAACACAACATCCTCTCCGATCGCGGCCTCCACAGTTAGCACTCAGCACTCTCAGAGTCATTTATCAAAGTATGGATAGCGACCCAGAAACCCTCCAATTCCTCTCCCAGTGCTTCCTCCACACCCTCTCCCCGTCCCCAGAACCCCGCCGCCGTGCCGAGTCGTCCCTCCTCTCCGCCTCCGAACGCCCCGACTACGCCCGCGCCGTCCTCTCCCTCCTCTCCCTCCCCTCCCTCGACGACCAGATCCGCATCGCCGCCGCCGTCAACTTCAAGAACTTCCTCAAGTCTCGCTGGTGCCCCTCCTCCTCCGACCCCTCCGACGCCGTCTCCCCCATCCCCGACTCCGAGAAGGAACTCATCCGCGCCAGAATCGTTCCTCTCATGCTCTCCTCCACCCCAAAAATCCAGAGCCAGCTCGGGGAAGCCCTCGCCATCATCGGCAAACACGATTTCCCCAAATCCTGGCCCGCCCTTCTCCCCGACCTCGTCTCCAGCCTCCGAAGCGCCGCCCAGTCCTCCCACTACGCCACCGTCAACGGGATTCTAGGTACCTCTAACTCCATTTTCAAGAAATTTCGTTACCAGTACAAGAGCAATGACTTGTTTCTCGATTTGAAGTACTGCTTGGATATTTTCGCCCCTCCGCTTTTGGAAATCTTCCTTAAAACCGCCGCGCTGATCGACACTGCCAATGCCGGTGGTGCCGCGTCCGGAGAGGCTCTGCGCCCGCTCTTCGAGTCGCAGAGGCTGTGTTGTAGGATCTTTTACTCGTTGAATTTTCAGGAATTGCCTGAGTTCTTTGAGGATCATATGAATGAGTGGATGGGTGAGTTTAGGAAGTACTTGACTACTAGTTATCCCGCGCTCGAGAATAGTGGCTCCAGTGGGCTTGCTATCGTGGATGAGCTCCGTGCCGCTGTGTGCGAGAACATCAATTTGTATATTGAGAAGAATGAGGAGGAATTTAAAGGCTACTTGAATGATTTTGCGCTTGCGGTTTGGACCTTACTGGCAAATGTGTCTCAATCGTCTAGCCGTGATCAGCTTGCTGTCACGGCGATTAAGTTTCTAACCACGGTTAGCACGAGTGTTCATCATGCTTTGTTTGAGCGCGAGGGCGTGATACCGCAGGTGTGTCAGGGCATTGTGATTCCGAATGTGAGATTGAGGGATGAGGATGAGGAACTATTCGGGATGAACTATGTTGAATTCATTAGGCGGGATATGGAAGGTAGTGATCTTGACACGAGGAGGAGGATTGCATGTGAGCTCCTTAAAGGGATTGCAACCAATTACAAGCAACAGGTTACTGAGTTGGTTTCTATACAGATACAGAACTTGCTAAGCTCGTTTGCGGCCAACCCGGCTGTAAATTGGAAGGATAAGGATTGTGCCATATACTTGGTTGTCTCCCTTGCAACTAAGAAAGCTGGAGGCACTTCTATCTCGACGGATCTTGTTGATGTCCAGAACTTCTTTATATCTGTTATTGTTCCAGAGTTGCAGGATGTGAATGGGTTTCCGATGCTTAAGGCTGGGGCACTTAAGTTTTTCACAATGTTCCGAAATCATATACCAAAGCAAGTTGCAGTTCAATTGTTTCCACAGTTGGTTCGCTTCCTTGCTGTGGAGTCAAATGTGGTTCACTCTTATGCTGCGAGTTGCATTGAAAAACTTTTGATGGTCAAGGAGGAAGGCGGACAAGCAAGATACAATTCAGCCGACGTTGCTCCAATATTGGTAGATCTGATGACTAACCTCTTTAATGCCTTGAAGTTTCCAGAATCTGAAGAAAATCATTACGTCATGAAATGTATCATGAGGGTTCTTGGTGCTGCCGAAATAAATGCCGGCATTGCTGGACCTTGCATAGATGGGTTGACATCCATACTCGTTGAGGTTTGCAGAAACCCAAGAAATCCGGTCTTTAACCATTATCTATTCGAGTCCGTGGCTATTCTTGTCAAGCGAGGCTGTGAGAAGGACCCTGCTCTCATTTCAGCTTTTGAAGCAAAACTTTTTCCCAGCATCCAGATCATTTTGGGTAATGATGTGAGTGAGTTCTTTCCCTATGCTTTTCAGTTACTGGCCCAGCTTGTGGAGTTGAATAGACCCCCAATTCCTCAAAGCTACATGGCGATTTTTGAGATCCTTTTGTCACCGGAGTCATGGAAGAGAGCTTCCAATGTCCCAGCACTTGTGCGTCTGCTTCAGGCTTTCCTTCAGAAGGCACCCCATGAGCTCAATGGTGAAGGGAGATTAAGCCAGGTACTTGGAATATTTAACAAGCTTTTGTCTTCACCAAGCTCGTATGAGCAAGGTTTCTATGTGCTCAATACTGTCATCGAGAATCTTGAATATGGTGTTGTTGCACCCTACGTTCCTCACATTTGGACCGCCCTTTTCACAGAGCTCCAGAAAAGGAGAACTGTGAGGCTTATCAAGTCTTTGTTGATATTCATGTCACTCTTTCTGGTCAAGCATGGTTCTGCAAACCTTGTGGATTCAATGAATGCTGTCCAACCCAACATATTTCAGGGCATCTTGGTTCAGTTTTGGATACCAAATCTTAAGCACATCACAGGTGTTACTGAGACCAAGTTGACTGCAGTTGCATCAACACGACTTATATGTGAGTCTCCTAGCCTTTTAGATGCTGCAGCCACTGAACACTGGGGAAGGTTGTTGGACAGCATTGTTACCCTTCTCTCACGGCCTGAGCAGGATAGGGTTGAGGACGAGCCAGAAATGCCTGATATAGCAGAGAATGTTGGTTATACCGCTACTTTTGTTCGTCTTTTTAATGCTGGGAAGAAAGAGGAGGACCCTTTGAAAGACATAAAGGATCCAAAGGAATCTTTAGTTGTATCCCTGGCGAATCTTTCTGCTCTTTATCCTGGGAGATTTCCACAAGTCATCAGCCAATATCTTGATAAAGACAATCAGACAGCATTGCTTCAGCTCTGCGGTACTTATAACTGCCAAATTGTTTGAATGGGTAGGTTACCTTTAATACCTTGATTTTTTTATTTTTTGGTGTGTGTTTTTCTAAGTATAAAGTGACGTATATCTTATTTGTACTCTGAAATTATTACATCATGAATCTTATTGATTATGTCTTACTTTTATTTATTGATATGCTTTTTAGAATGCACGTCTTCAAGAAATGGGATTTAGCCTGGGTGAGTTTTCGAATGTAGTATTCATTCTAATATGTGGTTAATCATGTTGGACGACTGATTTCTTGTTAAGCATTATGTGCTACTGGATATCATAAGAAACAATCAGCTTGATTTGGTTCCAACGTTCCAAACTATCTTATTGACATATACACTGCATTTTTAGAGTTTTTTTGTTTATTTTATTTCTCTTATTGATTTTCTCAGAAACGAGAACAAAATAACAATAAAACAACAACATCTAGAAGTGTTGATCTCGCTGTAGATTGTTATTCCATATTATATTCCTCAGCAATATATATGCTTAAGTGAATAATGTTTGTTTTTGGCCAAAACTTTCGGATTTCCTTCAGGATTTCTTTTGTAACATTTTAAGCATTGCACAATTACACTACATAAAAAGCTAATTTAATACGTGAAGCGTGTTTAAAGAGTTTAAGTTTAACGTCTTTATGTTTCACGCATTTGCTACTGGTTGTGCCATTTTCCAACACAACAAAGGCCAGGGATTAAAATTTTATCTTTGAAATTCTCTGATATGTTAACACCGTAGTCTTAGATAAATGTATGTATTCATGCAAATGCACATGCACCAAATTGTAATAACAAGTAAACACACCTGTGGGCGGCCTTGCTTTTTTTCTTCTTTTCTTTGTGCTGCGTCTTGTTTTAAGTTTCGTCGTGGAGCATAAAATAAAATAAAACAAAACAGAGGTTATAGCTGTAATCTGATATTGTGAATGATTTTAAGTTAAGTACGGACTACAGAATATTGACATTTCATTTCATTACATGGTTGGAATAAGAGTTCAGGGATAGGATAACTAATCGTCATCTTGTGGTCTCTTTCAGAAGCTGAAGCCACCTGAAGTCCTGGCTTTTGTCGTTTTGAACGTTTCGAACAAGTCTCTGGTTGGAAATTTGATTATGAGCCAGGAGTGGTTTTGCATAGTCGTCAACTCGACTGGGTCCAAGGGCCATCAAATTATCCATTTTGCTACTTCCAAGATATCTTATGCTGTGTTGAAGTGAGATTCTTGGTCTCGGTTTTACGGAGTCTATTTAATCTAGCCGAGCGGCTTGGTGGTTTTGTCAAAGTTTTGGGTTGGGGGGGCTTCTTTTGGTCACCATTTCTTTCCTGTCCGGGCGTATGCATTATGCACTGGCTTAGAAGTGTAGATCCATATAGCAGTCTGACGGCTGTTTTGGACTACATTTGTTTTCTTTTTTCATGTTCAATATCATATGTATGCATTATTGTGTCGTTTTTTAACCGAAGGGTGATTTTTTTTTTACCATATTGCTGGAGGTGAATTTGAGTAAATCGGGTATGGCATGTTTGTTTCAAACTTCAAACACATTATTGGTCATTAAATTGTGTTCGATGTTTTTATCTTCTGATAAAAAGTACAAATCATGGAAGAGTATGTGACATCTCAATGACTTAAAAAAACTATCCTTTTATTCAGCTGAATGAGCTGCCTTATTTCGTAATATTGCCTTTCTGGGTATTTACAAAAAATCAGCAAAATAAAGTTTCTTTTGGGAAAAATATTTTAGGTTAGAATTTTGGGCTATTTAATATTTTAGTCAGAGTTTTAAATAGGAAGGAAAATGTGAGAACCCGTGTTTTAATATTTAAAAGAAAAGGTACTTGATACTTTTTTTTATACTTAGAAAACCAGCTGTTGCTTTGTTTGTCACCTATTTGAATTTGGTATGAAAAATTATTTTCTATTTAGTTTTTTACTTTTTCGTTGGCCAATAGCAGCGACAGACGTTGGAAATAAACAGAGCTCTTTTTTGGTCTTTTTCATTTAATCCCTTGCGTATCAGGAAAGCTCATCCGGCAACTCCATCCATTGTTGATGATCTTATTACCAATAGGAATATTTTGTATGTTTTTGCAAATTTGATGTTTTGTATGTCTATTTCGGGACTTGTAAGTATGAGGACAAATAGTTTTATTTCATGTGGATATAAGAACAAACAGTTTCATTTTGTGATTTGATTTTTCACTAACTAAAAAGCTACTGGGAGATGTTTAACAGTTCTGAAAGAAAAATAAAGTGAAGTACCAAAAGGATCTCCAATTCTTAGAATGTAGACAAGAGAATGCAGAGTTGGCCATGGCCCAGTACACAATGTGGTCATGGCGGCTGGTGTGGGAATAAATTAAGTGTATTGAGGTTAAATTTGGGAACACTGAATAATTAAAATAAATGAGAGGTTTAAAAAACATTAAAAAATAAGGGAAATACGACAATTTTATATTACACATCATTCATGTTACAGTTTAGTTACTATGTTTATATTATCATCTATTTTCGAATTTAATATTAGTTATTTACTTAATTTTACAAAAACAATCCTCTCTCTTTTACAAAAATTATTGCATAATTGTAGATATGACCAAAGAATAATTTACAATAAGTAAAAAATTTACAAAATTTGTTATTTATTATTATTTATTTAAAATATTTTAAAATCATTCTATTTACTTCTTTCACAATTTAAGTTAGAAAATTACTCTTTAATGGAATTTTTTTTTTCCAATACATATTTAACATATGCTATCATAGTGTCAAATATGGCACTGAATATATAAATGCCAGATTTTAACATTTGGTTGCTATTATTTGATCGTATTGATTTGTTCAATTTAATCATTATAATAGTTATATTTATATTATTTTAAAATTACAAAATTTACAGTTTTAATATTAATGAAAACACACAAACGTAACATTTGAAATAACATGTGCATTAGAGCATATAATAAAATATTAAATGTCATTTTCAAACTTTCTTATAACAAGTATAACATTAACATTAACATAGGAGATTGTCTAATCTTTTAACTTCAATGTTTGAGAAGAACAATGTGCGTGGAAAATCTGTGATTTATGAGGAAATTTCATTCTGGTTGGAGACAAAATGCTAATGAAATCAAACCCCAGAGTGACAAATGGCAAATTTGTAGGGAGAAAAGGTCGTAAAAAGATGTTAAAAAATAAAAATAAAAATAAAAACAAGTACTTGCTGGCTACTACTTAAGAGAATTTTATATAAACTAAAGTGGAAAAAATCATAAGACAAGTATTTGTCAACAAACAACAGTTAATAATTATTCCATAAGGCGCTAAAGTTTCATATTATGACTAATAAATAAAATAAAATAAAACAAATGTGTTATCTCACTAAAACATCATGCAGATGAAATACCTGCGTAAGGTTCTAATGTTTAATAATAAGCTAATTGCTCATCATCCATCAAGTAATTTTTATGTATTAAAATCTAAGAGGGACTTCATCATTGTCTACTATCTTTTTCAATGAATCCAAAAACAGGCCCAAACCAATTAGTTAATTACAAAAATTCCACTTAAAAAATGGAAAAAATCAAAGGGCAAAGTACCACACATTCCCATTACATAGCTTATGGAATAATGGGGTGTTATGCAAATCAACCATAACCTCATTGGACTAAGAACAAACACTAAAACCTTAATTAGCGTATTATTCTATGATCATACTCACTCATATGCTAATGTGGGAAAAATAAATAAATAAAGAAATTGCAAACAATATAGTCTTAGATCATGTAATAAAGATTGGATATATATACATATATGTTGCACTTACTATCCCATTACTCATTTTATATGAATTTCAAGAAGTTGGCGTTTTTGTTTCAAGGAAAGGGTAAAAATTCTACTGCACTGCCCAACTGAACTCCACTAAAAATATGTTGTTTAATAAAAGTTGTTGAGGATGATTTAAAAAATTATATTAATATTTAGTGCATATTTCTTAAGTATTCTATGTTCCCATACCAACAGGCCTTCTCCAATTCAAAGCATCGGTACTATAATACTCATGATTCTTTTGTCCCTTAAGACCCCACCTTGTTTATATAGTTTAGGCAAAGGGCCATAAGGTCCCCCCTTCCCGAGTTGTTGTTGTTTTTTCTTTTCTTTTCTTTTTTTTGGTGAAATTAAGTTTCTTATATAACCTACTTGCAGAACTAAATTCCTCTACCAAAGCCTCTTCAATGACCAACCAGAAGCTTACATGTAATGTTCAAAATCCTCTTAGTGGAAAATTTTACCTAAATTTATCAATACCCACATCCACATGTCCTACTTTGTTTCGCATTGTGCAAACTTGAATGTTTATATGGTAGGTACCAAACTTTTATCGTTGGGGATAGAAATCGTAGGTATCAAACTTGTTCCTAAAATTAGGTTACCAAGTTTTTATATGCAAAGGTAGAGAGAGAGAGAGAGAGAGAGAGAGAGAGAGAGAGAATATCAATGGCCTTAAAATGAAATCACTTTTGTTTCTATGTATATAAACATTTTAGTAAGGACAAATTAGTAGGAATAAAACTACAAAATTAGCTTTTGATTGAAGATATTTCAATGGGCATTTGGGTCTAAATACTCCCTCTTTCATTCCAGCGTAAAAATGGCACGAAATTTGGCCTTGTTGCTAAAAAAGAATAGAAAAGTGGAAAAAGATGGAGAAACATTGGAGAAAAGGCAGTGACCAAATATTGGTGATCGAGTGGATCTCAAAGATTCTTAGCCTATGAAGTGAAAGCAACGGTTTAAGAAAGTGTAAAACTAAAGTCAAAAGTAAGTCATTATTTGTACGGCCGAATGGGGCCAAAATCCCCACTCTGCCTTCCTCAGTAATTTTTTTATTTTTTATATTTTTTTTGTGTAATGAAATTTCCATGGAGTTTCAGTGCAAAAAATTGCCATGGAGATTGAGGAGAGAGAGGCCCCGTTTGTGGTTTATGTTGCATTAGCTCAAAATTGTTCGCAGACAAACTTGACTATGTTAGCTGAAAGATTTTACTAAACTTCCAATAGTAGTTTTTGTTGTTTATTATTATTATTATTATTATTTGTCTTTTTTTTGCTAAGCTACTGAAGAAGAATGGAGATGGATTAACATCCAAGTCGAATCCAAACATATATTCACATTACTTGATAAGGTGGGATTATTCCATCAACTCCTTCAGATACTAATAAATATGGCTGCTGATCTCAGCTTCAAGTTCTTGAATTCAGCTGGTGTGTGAGAAAAATGTCATCTTTTGTTTATTTTATTTTATTTTTCCCTTAAGAATTGTTAGTCAATGTGCGAGAAAAATGTTCTTTAAATAAAGGAATCATAGGGTCAGGACCGGCCTGGTCGAATTCAATATATCCCCTAGGCCCTTCAACCATCGACCTATAATTTAAGACCCTTGTTAATCAAACCTAGATAACCCTTAATAACCTCGAATACTAGGGTTTAATGGCTAGGAGCTTGCTCTATAAAAAGGTCTGGTTTCCTCTCTTTGGCTGTGAAAGTAACCATAACCTAACCAGACACATGGAATCAGCGCGCAGGGGAAGAGTACTCTTACCCTGCAGCAACTGCCCTTTGTTGTCTTTCACATGTTTTAAGAAGAATTATTGATCTCCAACCTCAAAAGGTGCTTTACTTCTTCATAATTATCAAGGGAATTAAGGATATTATTTTTAATGAGTAAATCCCAATTATTCTTGAAGGATTTTTTAAGGTAGCCACACCAAATCATAATAAATCTGAGGTGGCAAATCAAGAAAACGACTAAAATAGCCTAGCCCTAGCCCTAGCCCTAGCCCTAAGGGAGAAGGGGGCTTAGGGCAGCCAATAAACACAAAAGGAGTTGGTCTCCACATGGGGTGCGCATTCAAAGTTGGTCATCCTAGCAAAGCATTTATATCAAGACTTTTTTTTTTTTTTTTGAAAAAAATAAAAATAAAAAAAGTCAGTAGTCCTTGCAATCTTGTATTTGTCTAATATTTAATGTCACAAAAGAGGGCACATTCTCTCTCTCCTAGTCTTCCATTTTAACTTTAAACATGACCCACATGGAAAAAAAGTTTTTTTTTTTTTTTTGACAACCCAAAGTAATGGGAACAATTGGGAAGATTCCGCCAAGATACCAAATCCTTATTCTAAAATAAATTGTGAGGAATATAATCGAAAGAAAATTTTATTTTACAGGCTTATATATATAGCTAGGTCGGATCAAGGAGACTCAACTAAAGAATATAAATTAAAAAAGAGTCAATTTCTAAGCAATTGTCATAAAATGATCCATTCATGTGAAATTTTTGACAAATTTTGAGGGATCTAATCTTCAATCTAAATGGAATCTACAGATCTGATGGATAAGATTATACGATAAGGTAAATTTAACTTTTTTTTGTTTTTTCAACTTTGCAACATTATTTTTTTGTGATTGATTGATTAATTATAACAATAACCATGAAGAGGTGGCACAAGTCACTTTTTAAGCTTAAATTAACTGCAGCCACTCAACTAGAATTATTATTATTCTAACCCGTGGGTCCCAATTATCAGGTTTATTTAATCAAGTAAATAATTAACCATGGTTGCCTCACTCGCATCTATAAACTTGCCTTAGAGTGTAATTATGTTTGACGTGAAAAAACTCCATGTGAGTGTATATATATATGTGTGTGTGTGTGTGTGTGTGTGTGTGTGTGTGGTTTTAATTTGATTGGTCTGTGCTCCATCCGCACATGTCCACGTCCCATGTTAAGCCACAAATCAATTTCAAAGGCAAGAAAGAAAAAAACCAAATACATTTCACAAACCAAAAGTTTCTTTTTTTTTTTTTTATAATATCCCAAAAATGCTGATTTAAAAGAGGAAAGAATAATAATTTTGACTTAACAAACAAAATGTTAAAGATTGTCATGAATTTACTGTTAGAAAATATTAAGGTTAAGCACATTTCCTATTAAAAAAAAAGTTTGTAAAAAAAAATAACCAAGCACATTTTTGTTTGACTATCTGTTTACTAAAAGCTTTCAAGGCCAGTTTGAATGGGTTTGAGATATGTAATTTTAGATTAAAAATGAGATATAGTTTTAGGGAATGTGCTTATGGTTATAAAAAGTGATTGGAGTAAAATGTGTAAAATCTTAAAATATGTTTGGAGAAAATATTAATATGATTTTTTTATTTTATTTTTAAATTTCTTATAATTTAAAAAAAAATCCTCGTTTGAACTTGAAATAACAAATTATAGATTTTTAAAAGTTTAAGTTTATTGTAGATTTTTTTTTTGGAAGGGAATATTCATTCGGAAAAGAAAGCGATAAACGTTACAAAAACATGTGGATGACACCACAATACAAAGGATCAAACTTTCAAATGAGACCAAATTCACTAGTAAAAACTAATGATGCTCAAAAGGTCAATGAATGCCATTTTGGTGTATTCATATTGAGCACTCATGTAACTCTTTTTGAAACCCTTTACAATCGATAAAAACTGATTGAATGAGAATAAGAATTTGTAACACAAAGGCCATCACAAACCCCCGCATTAGAGCAACTTGAGCAGAACTAAGACTATGTAAAACACATCATCAAAACACACCAAAATCGGTGGTAAATTTAGAGAACACACTAATAAAGGTCGGGTGGGAAGACCACTGCCTTTATTACACATAAAACAACAACAAAAACAGAAAACCAAACAACGCCTAGAAACAACCCCTACCCATGGCTCATCAAGACAGGGTCCCTTATTACAGAAAAAGCAAAACACAAACAGTGAGTCGCTCGCAGCTTGAAAGAAGTCGGGCATCCAAGATCATCCATTGGCATCTCGAATTTATAAAAGAACTGCTTGAAAAAATACATCCCTAGAACTCCTTCCGGTGAAGCTTCCTTCTACACGACAACTCACCCTCGACTTGGAGAAGAATCTAGCTAACAAAATTAGCTGTCCACTTGGATATTCTTACCTCGAGTAACTGATGACCGGACCGAGAAGCCTCCTTATGCCGCATGAACTTGCACTGGATGGCCGGCTCCTCTAATGGCCATGACATAGATTTGAGGTTGACGACTCACTAGGAGGAGTTTCGAGGCCAATGGGCAAGCGACATGCTAGCCACTAGCCTCCATTGCTCCTCTTCTTCTTTCCCTAATTTCAAAATATTTTTAATTACTATAGAGATTTAGATACGTAAATAGAGAAAAATAATTTTAAGTTGAACAAACAGACCAAAAAAAAAAAGTTTTGAAAATGTGGCTTCTAAAGATGTCCTAACCCTCAATTTTTAACAATATTAAAGATCTTGTTTTTACTTTTTTGTTCACTGAAAAAAGAGAAAAAGAAAAAGAAAGGAAAAGAAAAGATCTTGTTTTTATCTGTATCCCTTTCTCCTTCCATTTGCGTGCGGGAAGAAATTCGTGTTTGCTTAGTATTTAGTTGATAAGATGCAAAGTAAGAAATAAGAATCTAAATCCTCCACTGTACCTTAATAAATTAGTTTTTCCCCCATGTATATACAAGTACTTTTGTACATTAGTGGTTTTTTTTTTTTTTGGTGCATAAGACCAGAAAGTACTTTAATATATTAGTAGGTTCTTGGAAAAATACATTTATCCCCTCTTTTTTATTTTGTCTATGGTTAAAATGAGGCAAGAAAACAAGCACCTGTCCACCAATGATGCATAATCATAATAAATTTTATCATTGTTCAAATTTAGTCCCCAAATAAATTGGAGTTCTCTCATAAATCGTAATCGGCACAAGCATAAATTCCAGTAACTGGATTTGCAGCTCATAAAAAAGAATCAATTGTGTAATTTCGACTCCTAATATTTTCGCTTGTTATAAAAACTTAGGAATAATAAAAAGGAAAATAATTAACTCAGTTCTACCCTAAAATGGAATCAATTTCACCCATATCATAATAAGTCCAACACAACATAGTACATTGACCTATCAAGAGCATTAACATGGGATCTAAAGTCTTGAACATTAAACACATTTGACGAGAAGAAGGAAAAACATTCTAATTAATTGCTACACCGACCTAACAACTGTGATAATTAAAAATGAAACACTTGTTAATGACATTCCCTCCCCCATCCAAAGCCAACCCCACTGCCAAAAAAAAAAAAAATGAAGAAGAAGAAGAGAGAGAGAGAGAGAAATTCTTCTTATCAAAAAGAATAAAGGGTAACCATGCAATGGTATCTATTAAAAAAGTTAGCATTTTATATTAAGAAAAATTATTATTTTGTATGTAATTTTCTTTATTAAGAACTTTTAATTTTGTATGTAATTATTGTAACAATGTTAAACATTGTAAGCTCATATTTATGTGACAATTCATTCATAATTTTTTTTATTAATGAAATTTTTTCTTATTTCTAATTCGTGAACATAAACACATACACATAAAAAAATCTTTATGTTCTCTTTTTAATTATTTTTTTTTTTTAATTTCTTTAGCATCAATGGGCAAAGTCAATTTAAGAATTGTTCGCTTGTGCTAATTTGTTAATTGATGCGTCAAGATAATTGTATGGTATTGGACTTTGTACTAAATATATATATATATTACATTGGCAAAATACAGATGCATTTGATGTTAAAGTTAATCATAGTTATGAATATGATTTGGATCCCACTCCACCACTAAGGTTTTCTTAATTATTGTAGAAGAAAAAAAAAAGTTATTCTCATCCGTGCATTTCATAACATAATTGAATTAAAAAATATAATGCACATATCAATGGTTGCTTGAAAGCAACGGTCCTCCTTAGACTTCCCATTTATATAAAATAGATATATGTTCAAACTTTGATACTTTAATGGTGATTCCCTTCTACCCCCTCCTCATATATGTCACTTTGTTGGTTCTAGTCAAGGCATATCATATATGGCACTTATTAAAAAATGGAACATATATGATATGTTTGTTTATTTATACATGGCACGTGTGTACGGAAAAAGATTAACAAGTATGCACGTGTAAGGAGAGGATTTTATTCGAATCTTTTTTAATCTTTGTCGTCACAAAAATGAGAACCTTGATTGCCCTTTTTCTTTCCTTTTTTTTTTTTTTAAAGTGCCAAAAACCGAAAGGAAAAGAAACACTGAACTGGTTCAATAAATATTTGTTTTCTCAGCGCACCAAAAAAAAAAAAAAAAAAAGGGGGCTAAAATCTGTTTCGTTATTTATTGATTTTTTTTTGTCAAAAAAATTCTATACCGACTAGTTCATTTTTTATGATTATTTTAATTAATTGATATTTGAACACTAATATACTTGTGGATTTTCTTAGCATCAAGTTAGATATTCAATGTCTGTTTATATATTTCTTATTCTTGAACCTTTTGCTTTATCAACGATACCCCGTGTCACATATGCCCCGCAAGTTTAATAGAAAACACAAGTGGTGAATTATGTTATCTTATATATATATATTTTTTTTCTTTCCTTTTCTTTCTTTTTGGGATTCAAGAAGTGAAAGATAATGTCATATTGCCAAAAGACTTCCCTGTAGTTTCTTAAAATGGTAGGAAAAATTTTACATGGTCAATTTTTTCCCTAATTATGACCATATGGGTTGGTTTTTTTTTTTTTCCTGACCAATCGGTTCAAAAATAGCAACAAAAAAAAAACGAAATTAATTTGAATTTTTTCTCCATATATTTAACATCTAGGTGATAGCAGTTCTTCCTGGCAAAGATAACAAAGATTATGACTATAATATTCCACAAGGGGGGAAAAAAAAAGGTTGCTTACATAAGCAAAAGATAGAATTATCATTACCATTTTTTTTTTTGTTTTTTCTAACTTAAGATAAAAAAAATTTAAATTTTAAATTTTTTGATATATAATTAAATGTAATTATATTATTAAATTATGTTTATAATCATTCAAATTAATGTTTTTTATTCTTTTTTTTCAAATTTTATTTTGGGTACATTAACTTTTTTCTCTCATACCCTATTGTGTGTTATCATTGATTCCCGCTTAGTATCCCTTTCTCTCTCTCTCAATAAAAGATTGTTCGGGTTATCTTAATCTTAATTAGTATTTTCATATTTATTTAGAAATAGCAGCTGAATATACAAAATTACCATACTAAAACCAACAAATGTTACCAAAAATGTCCATAAAATAATGTTACCAGAAATATAATGAAAGTTTCAAGTCATTCAGGGAGGTTTTGTAGCTGTAATTTTAAAAATATAAGGGGGCGTTTGGTAAACGCATTGCATTTTGATTGTATTTGAATGAAATTTATTTTTTGAATGTTGTATTTGGTTGAAAAATATTTGTTTTGTATTTGAATAAAATGTGTATTTGGATGAAAAGTATTTTAGAGTTAAAAAGTTGATGTGATTGGTAAAAGTAGAGATAAATAGTAGAGTTGAAAAGTTGATGTGATTGTTTTAAAAATGTTTTAAATAGTAATTGTTTTCGTAACACTATTACAAAATTTATGTTTGGTGTAAAATTGTATTGTATTTGAATGAAATTAAAATGTGATATGTGTGCCAAATGGCACCTAAGTATTGAAAATTAGATAAATTTTATAGAGTAAAAAATTGCGGAGATGAAAGAAATATTTTTAAAGATACATGAAAAGTATTAAAAATTATTAAAAATTAATTTTTAATGATAAATATGATTTAAGATTCAGATATTAAAATAGTGTTCCAAGATACTGCCGAAAAGGACAAAATCATTGGCTGTTTGGTGTTTTTAGCAGGTTGAATAATTGCATGTGTCAACCTCAAATTTGTTTGTCAATATTAATTCCCATATCAATTATTTTATAAGTTGACACGTTTCAAGGCGGAAAATAATGGTGTTGACGAATATTCATAGCGTGGAATAATTTTTACTCTTTGTGGGCATGTTTTTAAACTTTTTACTAAAAAAAAAAAAAACCCGTCTTTAAATCTCGTAGTGTGAAAATAATTTATCAATATTTTTGGTAGAGAAAAGTATATCAATTAAAATATAGATCAACTATGATGTTTATAAATTAAGAGAATTTTCGACCCATTGTCAAATGTTGCCTGGTGCTCAATTAACCTCCAATTTTTTAACCACCCAATTGGTATATAACTTTTTTTTTTTTTGGGTGGATTTTTGGACTTTACTTGCTTGCTTCAAGAGAAAACAAAGCTTAATTACAATTTAGCAATCTGCAAATTGTTTATAATATCTCGAACGAGATGCCGAATTAATATGTCAAACCATTTAAAAATAAAAACTGCTATCCAGTGCAACATTATTTTTTATGTTAATATAATTTTAATTTGGAGAAAAAATTAAAATACAATATAATTTTAATTTAGATAAAAAATTAAAATTTAATTTTACTCAAATACAATATAATTTTACACCAAACACAAATTTTGTAACAGTACTACAAAAATAATTACTATTCAAAATATTTTTAAAACAATCACATCAACTTTTCAACTCCACTATTTATCTCTACTTTTACCAATCACATCAACTTTACAACTCTACAATACTTTTTATCCAAACACATATTTCATTCAAATAGAAAACAAATATTTTTCAACTAAATACAACATTAAAAAAATAAAATTTATTCAAATACAATCAGTACCAAATGTTTCTAAATTTTTAATAAAAATGCCATTTTTCGTACAATAATTATTATTTCCTTTAAATGGTATTATCTTTTTGTTATATGATCTCCAACGTTGGTGGTGTGGAATTTTAGATAATTTGAACTAATTAATCCATTAGTGGGGAGGATAATGTTAAAATGTATATCTTTTTAATTAATGATGACTTGACATCGATTAGATACACTAGTTATAGTAATTGGCTACGCACACATTGAATCTCTGTGTACTTTATTCAAAATAAAATATTTTTCAATCAAGAAAAATTGACTCTCCCTTCTAACTCTGTTTTTACTTAGGGATGTTTGATAAATGTATTATATTTTGATTGTATTTGAATGAAATTTATTTTTTGAATATTATATTTGATTTAAAAATATTTGTTTTGTATTTGGATGAAAAGTATTTTAGAGTTAAAAAATTGATGTGATTGGTAAAAGTAGAGATAAATAGTGGAGTTAAAAAATTGATGTGATTGTTTTAAAAATATTTTGAATAGTAATTGTTTTCATAGCACTATTACAAAATTTGTATTTGGTGTAAAATTGTATTGTATTTGAGTAAAATTAAAATAAACTTTTGTTCCCAAATGTCACCTTAGTTTAGACTAAAATGAGTATTTAACTTGAACTAAACTTTTTTTTAAACTTGTTTTACTCTTAGTTTAGACTAAAATGAGCATTTAACTTGAACTAAACTTTTTTTAAACTTGTTTCACCATTTTAACATAATTTCCAATATACGTTTAACTTTACTTTTACTATTTTAACATACTTTTCGATACAATTTTAAACTAAACTTTCAAGTTAAACTAAAGTGCTAAATGCCTAATTTTAGTTTGGATTTATCTTTAATTCAAGTTAAACTTAAGCTAAAATGGGGCACAAAATTTTATATTTGGGGGTTTAAGGTTTAAGGTTTAATTTTGTTATTAAAAATAAGAATTTATGTAGAACGATTTAAGGTTTAGGGGTTTAGAGTTTGGGTTCATGGAAAATTCTCATCAATGTTAAATTTTAATTACTAAAAATGAGAATTTATGTAAAAGTGAGGGGTTTAGGATTTAATGAGAAATTCACTAAATTCAATTACTAAAAATGTGAATTTCTTTAAAAAGATTTAGGGTTAGGGTTAGGTTTAAGGTTTAAAAAAACACCATGTGAATGTTATTTTTCCTATATATACATTTCTTTCAACACAAAGTCACACTTCTAGTAAATAAAATTTCTTTTTGAATTAAAATTTCTTATATTTACGTTTCTTTCTATACAAATTCATATATCTGTTAACTAAATTTTACATTTAAAAAAGTGTAAAATACCATAAGATATCAAACACTATAGACAATTCTTATACACATGTACAAAGTACCAAATATCATAAGATATTTGACACTAAACAATTTATATATATATAAATGTATGTATGTATATTTATATAAATACACAACTATAAAATTAGATTCCACAAATTTGTAAAGTTATACATTAGTACAAGCTATCTTAAAAAGAAAATATAAAAAAAGTGTTACAAATGTCAAAATGTAAATAAGACACATGCATTGATTCAAACTATAGACTTCAAACTAAGTAGAAAATCATTTGATTTTGAATTATAAGACGTATAGATTAAGCTGTTTGGGAAAGACATTTTAATATATTTTATTTATTTTTAAACTAATTAATAATATATTAGAAGTTATTTATTATATTATTACTATATGTTCTCGTTTTATTTACATATTAAAGTAAATATAACTAAATATAACTTATTGACTACTTAATATTAAAATATTAGAAAATTACATACAATAGTCTTTTGCATGTGAGAAAGTAATGTTATAAAATAAATAATTTAAATCTTAGTCTGTAATTTATGAGGTTAGAGAGAACATTTAACTCATTTTAAAACTATTATGTTGTTTAATATCAATTAGGGAGATGGTTTGTCTTGATCGTTTGGAACGAGTCGACCGTTGAGTAAAGATATAGACATGTTACCTAATGATAGATAAATATTTAATTTATGTAAATGTTTATTTGGAAGATAAGATTTAAAATTTAAATTGATTGTATTTATCTTTTAAAATATGTATGAGATTAATTTAAATATTAAAATATACGAATAAATTAATTATTCAAAATATCTAGATAATCTTATTTTAATAAATGTTTTGAATTAAATATGGAGATTGTCCTATTTGAATTTGAATTAACACAAAATCTTGTCCTTATATGCTTATGATAGGCATATTTTTTAAGAATAAAACAAGAAAAAGATTTTCTCTTTATTGATTTTATTTGGACAATTATTACAAAATTGTTTAATTTAAATAAAATTACCATGAATTTATATTGAATTTAAAATGGATTTAGGGAACATTATCCATGCAAATAAGATTACAAGATAAATGAAGATTGAAATTTATATCAAATTTTGAATATCCTAGACCTAGAAGTAGGAAATTTTTTTAGCCTCTAAGGTAGGGAAAAAAAGGCCAAATATGGTGGAAGAAAAGAGAAAAATATTTTTCAAATATTCTATTCAAATTTAAAATCCACCCAGTGTATTTATTATAAATAAGACCATTGGGGCTCCCATTTTACTCATACCAGAGACTCTCGATAAGCGAATTTATTATTATAACTCTCACTAATAATAATAAATTACTAAACCTCAAGGTGGTAGGAAGGAGATAAGCCGTGCGAATATTAATTCAGAAACTGAGTGCTTACATATTCCATAATCTGAGAATTAGAGAATAGTAAAGAAGACTAGTTAGTTGAAACTTTCTCAGTCATATCATCCAGCATTCTTAGTGTTTTACTCATAAAGTATATAAATTATTGAATAATTTATTGTATATAATAATACGAATTAGCATAATTTTTTAGAAAATTTTTAAAATTCTGCTGCATACATTTCTCAATTTTCCTACATGGGCTTCATAGCTCTGTAAAGCTTTACATTAGTATTAGCTTAAGTATAAGCTGATCTCAAGAAAGAAAAAAAAAAAAAAAAAGGTGGTGATCAGCTGTCAAAATGGAAAGAATACGCATGGATTGATCAAGTGGAAAGTCATTTAATTTTCAACCATAGAATAGATTCAAAGCATGAGTGAAGTACAAAAATGTTTGGCTCTTCTTATATAAGTAATAGATAGGTAGATACTAATGAAATGAAAAGAGTATAATGTAATAGTGACATAAAAATTACGATAATAGCTAGATTTTTTTTATGAATTAAGCCAAAATTTTGAACCAGATTATAATTTTTTCGTATTTCTCGTTCATTTATTTTATTTTATGTAATTGTATTTTTACATTCTTAATTATATATATATATAAATGATAGGTCTCTGATTTAGATTCTGAATGTGTATCATGTCTTTTAATCATATATAGATATTTTAAAAAAAAAAATTTTATCAGATGTAATGTTGATAAATAGTATTAGCTATAGATTTAAAATATCAGCATGTGTTTTAGTTGGCCGATCTAACTTAATCTAACTTGAAAGTTAAGTTACATCGGATATTTCGTTCTAACTTAGTTCTAACTTGATTTTTATTAAAAATTGTGAAAACATAGATAATTTTTACTGAAAATTATGCTGAAATAGTCAAAATAGAGATAAAAAATAGTTAAAATAGAACCTACTAAATTAAACTAAATTAGAACTAATTTGGATAACTTAACTTAACTTACAAACTAGATTAAACAAGATCGAGGAACCAAACAAATTCTAAATTAAATAAATTTTTTTAAAACTTCCACTTAAGACAAGAAAAATAACCAATAAATAAGATTTTTACTATATAATTTTTTTTAAATTTTTATATTTTTTATATTGACATATTTAACATTCAAAACCTATGTCATGTCAAAAATTTTCATATGGAAACTTTTTTTTCCTCAAAACTGCAACATCAATATAAATTTACAATAAGAAGTTTCTCTTTTTTATTTTACTAGTCCTGTAGCATAACATTTCACATGTATAAAATAGACAAATAAAATTATTAAAAAAAAAACATTTCGTAACACCAATTAAGCTGTTACGTACTCATAATTTAACCATCACATGACAACCAAACAAACGGAAAAAAAGTATATTCGTTTTTTTAATATAAAATATTATATTTATTTCTATAAAGATAAAGAGTATTACTTGGCGTTTCATTTCATAATTCAATTCAAATGTGATTGTGTTTTTTTTTTCTTTTACTTTATTGACTAATCACAATTTTAAATATAATTTTATAAATCATATTTTAAAAATCCATAACTTTAAGTATACGCGTCTAAGTAAAGATATTTTTTTAATTACATAAAATTTCAAAACTAATGAAACAAGTTTTATGTTGATATTTTTTCTAAATACATTTTAAATTTTTACACTTTTTAACTTCAACTATTTAAATCTATACACTAAACACAAATAATTAGGTATTTAGTACTGATGCCTCCTAAACTTGTTACCTTTTGACAACTTACCTCCAAATTATTAATCTTGGCAATCTACTCATTGAACTTATTAAATTGTTACAATGTCACTCCTATGTATTATTATTATTATTATAGTTAAATTAGTCATATAAAACACAAGTATACCTCATATAAAAGAATAAACCTTATTTTTGATCAAAATGTTTCAAATCTAATACAAATTATAATGCAAATCTTTTAATATGAATTCTTTAATGCAATGTAAAATTAACTAAAATTGGTACATTATAAAAATTTAAAAAGCTTAGGGTTCCAATTGTTAAAATTAAAATTTAAAAGACAAGTTTTTGAAAAATAACAAGTTTCATAGACATTTTTGTTAAATACCCCAAATAATGCAACAAACGCATGCTTAGATAGCGTTTAGATAACGCATTACGTTTACATTATATTTAAATGTAATGTATTAAATAAATATGTATTTGGATGAAAAGCCTTTGTATTACATTCAAATACAATGTTTGTTTATATGAAAAGTATTTGTATTATATTATATGTAACGTGATTGATAAAAATATAAAGAAAAAAATAAGAAGAAAAAAAAATGTAATTGATAAAAATAATAAAATAAAATAATAAATAATAATATTTAATTTAAATTATGATATAATTAATATTTAAATATAATATTATTATATTTAAGGTGTCGTTTGGTAAAAAAAAATCACATTTTAATATCATTCAAATACAATATAATTTTACACTAAACACAAATTTTTCAACAGTGTTACGAAAATAATTACTATTTAATACAATTTTAAAATAATCACATCAACTTTTCATCTCTATTATTTATCTCTATTTTTATCAATCACATCAATTTTTCAACTCTAAAATACTTTTTATCCAAACACATATTTCATTCAAATATAAAACAAATACTTTTACAAATACAACATTTAAAAAATAAATTTCATTCAAATATAATTAAAATATAATATGTTCACCAAACGTCTTCAAATAAAAATTATATTACATTGAAATATAATATATATATAAGTGAAACACACTCTTTCTCATGTTAATACAATATTTAAAAAATAAATTTTATTTAAATATAATTAAAATATAATATATTTAATAAACATCTTTAAATAAAAATTATTTTACATTGAAATATAATATAAATGTAAATGTAAGTGAAACACACTCTTCCTCGTGTTTTTTGTTTTTTTGTTTTTTTTATAAATGCTTATGCAGTTGCTTTGTTCAAGGAGTTGGGAACAGAATGTCCAGTGTCAGGAGAAAGTCTCATGACACGTGGTACGGAAGCGACCAAACCACGTGGCTCAGCTTAAGGAGATTGGACTTGACGTGTAATTTTGGGACCACATCTCGGATTTTTTTTTCTCCTCATTTATTTATTACTTTATTTATTTAATTTTTTTGAGCAGGACCACAAAACATCATGAATGGTCAGAGAAAAAATGTAAAAAAGCTGCCTTTTATCTCCTGGAAAAAATAAAAAATGGCAAAAAAACCTCTCACGCTCTTCCATAACGAGTGCATTCCACGCTCACAAACACAAACGAGGACTTATTTAAGGCATAAATTTCAATTTTTTTTATGAATTATTATAGTATTTTTTATTTGTTTCTTCATTTTTACTTTTAATTTTTATTATTTAATTTATCTTATTACATATTATAATTCATCTCCATACAAATTCTAAGCAAATGAGTGGTTATGACTTATTAGTCATATATTTTTGCCATATCTTCCTTTTCAAAGGGATTTTTGGCCCATTTTTAACATAACACAAATATTAGGTTATTTATTTATTTTATCTATATTTTAGTTTTATTTAAAAAAACCTTGCATTTTATACTTTTTTTGTATTTTTATACCATTTGATTATGTTTAATATATAGATTTATACTATTTTTTAATCAACATTTAATTTTGACAATAAGGTGCATTTGGCTTTCCAATCTAAACTAGATTTTTCAGATTTATTTGTCTTTTTTCTTTAAATTCAACAAATTTTAATATAAAAATTCCATTTTCATTTGATGCATCAAACGCACCATAGACTACCCGAATTATACTTAAAAATAAAATTTATTGTTAAGTATTAGTTACGTTTTTGTGCTATGTATTTTATTTTTATTAAAAACGTATACTATGCAATTTAAAATTCCACATTTTTATATTATTATCTTACATTTAAACTTCTATATTTTTATAGTATATTACATTATTTAGTGTATAAACTATACATTTCACAACCAATACTTAATATTTAATTTTTAACATTTTAGTACCCTTGGAATAAAATAAAAATAAATAAAGAAATTCTAATTTAAATTAAAAGCTTAATAAAAAGGTTGGGGAGGAGGTCGGAAGGGGTGCAGGTGGTGGGGGAAGTGGTGCTGAGAAGTCTAAACTTTTTTTTGTGAGAAAATTACAGATTTTGTTGTTTTATAATTTTTCTTTTCAAGGACATTTTGGATATTTTTAAGTCAAAATAAAATGTTGATAGAGAAAACTATTGATTTATTTATTAAATTTAATTTATTAATATAAAACGCATAACTTTGAATGAAAGATATCCTTTCTAACTGAAAGCAAAATACATGGTATAGAAAGATAAATAATCCAAATTATAAGTTTTCTTTTTAAGGATATTTTGGATAGTTTTAGGTGAAAACTATGTGTTAAATAAAAGAAGATATGGATTTCTATATTAAATGTAATATGATAATATAAAAATATAAAAATTTTAAATATAAGGTATACTTTTGAATAAAAGGAAAATACGTGGTATAAAAATATAAAAAAACCCCGTGAACATCTTTAAAGCTTGAAGTATGTATATAAAATAGTCATTTTTAAGCGTTCCTTTTAAAAATATCTACAAACCAACATCTTTACAATTTTGAACGAACTTTCTAATTCAATATATTTTTCATATCGTAAATAGCCTTGTACAATTTAAGTTTTATCAATAAGTCTTATTAGAGTTTTTTTTTAAGAAAAAAAAAAACATATATTCACATTATTAAGTGCACCTTTTTGTTAACCTCTTGATTTAATGCTCTGATTTTTTTTTTTTTTTTACATTAGACTTAACATCTTATTTCATGCAAACAAGTTGTTTCTTTTTTAAGTTCATTCAGAAATTTGAGGTTGGAAGTTATTTTTATTTTTTGACCTCTTTTTCAACAAAAACGTTCAATTTATCATTAAAAACCTGAAACAATTTTTTCTTTTCAGTCATTTGGATTTATCATTTTTTTTCATCCTCTTTGATTTTATTATTTGCTTATGTTCAACGTTGTAGTCATTACAATAACAACCTAGTTACTTCAACAATTATATTTGGTAATACAATATTCATACTACCTTATTATTCCATTGAATTCTCTTGATCCATAATAATATGGTCATGATCTATATGACAATGATTTTATTACTCTATTAAGTAACTTTAAATAACATATTATAGATTTTATCGCGTTTTGGATTGCTTTCAGATTGATCTTGTTATTAATTAAAATAAATAAATAAATTTATAAAATATTATTTCATAATATATTGACCATCAATATAATATAACTAAAGGTGTTTTTATCAGCACAACATACTTAGTTTTATTTTTATTCAATTTTATAAATAAATTTATTTTTAGGTTTTTTTTATTAGTATTGTGATAATTTGACTATATGGTAAATAGTTCACAAAACAATGTAATCTTTTACATCGCTAGATTAGCTTTGTCTTATGAAGGTAGACTTGATCTGATGTAAACCATACTGGCTAGGGTTCTACATGTTATTTGAGGATAAAGAAAAACGTCTGAACCATGAACTTTTAACTGACAATTCATCGTTGTTTGGGCATTGACAACCATTGGTTACAAAAGTCGAGAATAGCTTATCTCTATTATTATTATTATTATTATTTTGGCATGTGAATATAACCGAATCGCATTTAAAAGCCTAAAGAGTCTTTTTGCCTCTTGTTATGGTTGGTTTTTTTTTTTATAATTTTTATTATCAATTTTTCTTATATTTTATTATTTTAATCCCTTCTAATCTTTTAATCAAAGATTTCAGTCGTCATTTTATATTATCGTGCTGCTCTCGAGCGACCAAAAATCTTATCTATTGCTAGCCATAAGTCTGTAACCAGAGAGGTGGTGCAACTAAAGGCTCATTTAGTTCACTATTTTAAATAAAATTTTTGAACTTAGTTTTATCTTTTTTTTAAATCAAAATAAAATGTTTAACTATTTTTTAAAAAATCAAATGTTTTAAATGTAAAAAGTGTAGTTCTAACCAATAAACCAAATGCAATCTAAGTCTTGATGACCTACAATGCCATCTTGTCGTTGAGGATTTGCAAAATACTTTGGGGTTCATATTTATATTGTATACGCATCTAAATGTCATCTCATTCTCAAGATGAATTGATATTAAGAATAGTGCATTAGGAGTAGAATTCAAAAAAATTCCAAGATAGTACTGTATAATTATATTTGAGAATAAATGTCCTTTTTTTTCAAAATAAGAAAAATGATAATAAAAGTTAAGAAAAATATTCGTTTGTTATTTTTTCATCCATTTTGAAAATGATAATGCAAAATGAACATGGGTTACTCCTGTTTAGATCGGAGGTCCATTTTTTGAAAGGAAATTTTTCTTATTTGATAGAAGAAAGACTTTTCAATTTAAAAATGAGATGTTGTTTGTTAAAAAAAAAAATTCCTTTAAATAAAAAGTTATTTGAAATGAAAAGAAATGATATTAGAAATTATGCATTGTGAGAGGATTGGAAAAATATTTATTTTCTTTTTCTAGAAGAATACTATACAAGACATATTTGAAAATCTACATTTTTTTTGTTTTAAAATGAGAAAAATAATGAAAAAAATAACAAACACTTTTTTGATAAAAAAAATCATTTTTTAAAATTAGATACTTGATCCAAACATATTTCACATTTTTTATAAAATCAGACTCTTCTAAATTTTTATATCCAAACATTAAAAAATTTTTACTTTTAAACATAAAAGAAGAGATTTTTTTAAATAAAATTTTTTATCCATTTAAATATATATTCACTTTTAAATAAAAAAAATTCTATTTCAAATAAGAGATTTTTTTTTTTTAAATAGATGGCACATTCAAACAAAAACATGTTTGTCTGGAATGGTCGTAAGTGCCCCGTTGAATACGTCTGACAATTTGACTTTAATTGATTCAACTCTATAACCTCCTGTGGAAAAATATGTGAGGCATTGCTTTGCAAAATCATAACAAGAATTATAACTAACAGAAAACGTTCCTTGGCTACAACTATTTCCTTTTAAAAAAATGATACTCTACTCCACGGATCCAATATCAAGATTGAAAAATCAACATTTTTACCATCCATATTAGGGGTAATCGATTAAACAAAAATAAAAGGGATTATAGTATGCTTTTCCCGCAGGATGTCGAGAATCGTTCCTTAAAAATTTCCTAAATTGCGACGAAAAATGTAATATAATACTGCAATTTTAGGATATTTTTAAGAAACTCTAATGAAACATTAGTAAAGTTCGATATTGTATATTTTATTATATATGTATATGTATTTGTGTATAATTGAATGTGGTCAAATCAATATATATTTGTTCTTACTATTATTTTTAGTTCATGATATAAGTTATAGTTTACCAATTCATAAACAAAATAAAATAAAATAAAACCTAAACTATTAGGAGTTTGGCTAATAATAGCATTATATTGAACATTTTCCTTTTACGTGAAGGCCTATACAAATGCAAGTGCCCAGCAATATATACTTCTATTTCAATGATGTATGCCCAACAAGATATAGTCCAAAATTATACGCAACTACTAAAACTATATGGTTTGAAACCAATATTGTTTAAATAAAAAAGGTATTCCAAATCCAAATTACGTGACCGAAAACCTGTCATATATCCACCAACTTAAACTTGTAAATAGGATGGCGATGTGGAATGTTTTTAATTCTTAAAATGGGTTGATGAGAATACCACTTTTTCCGTTATCCACAGCTCTAATTTTAGGGGATGTTTGGTAAACGCATTGCATTTTGATTGTATTTAAATAAAATTTATTTTTGAAATATTGTATTTGATTGAAAATTGTTTATTTTGTATTTGAATGAAATGTGTATTTGGATGAAAAATATTTTAGAGTTGAAAAGTTGATGTGATTGGTAAAAGTAAAGATAAATAGGGGAGTTGAAAAGTTGATGTGATTGTGTTTAAAAATATTTTGAATAGTAATTGTTTTCGTAGTACTGTTACAAAATTTGTGTTTGGTGTAAAATTATATTGTATTTGAGTAAAATTAAAATGAAATTTTTTCTCCAAACAACACCTTAGTTATCCATAGTTGTAATTTTATTCACTATAATTTTATTTACCACCAATTCAAATTATTTAACCCTAATTATTTTTGTCTTTTTTTTAATTTAAAAAATCAATTTAGTGCTACCATTCATAACTCCAACTCTAACTTAAAAACTTAAAATTTTATTATTTTATTATTTTAAATCTAGATAAAATAACTTTAGAAAATTATATAAAATATTGAAAAAAATAAAATAATATTCATATTAATATTTTTTTAAATATATTTTTTGTCTTTATATTATTTAAATTCAATAAGCTAAATACATAATTTTAAATTTCAACTCAACTCTAATTCTTTAATTTAAGCAGACTAACCAAGCACATGCCCTGAATGCCCTGAGAACTTTTGCTAAAATAACTGTCTTTATTGAAATGGGATTTTCCTAAATT
This sequence comes from Antiaris toxicaria, assembly GCA_035233585.1. NCBI lineage: Eukaryota > Viridiplantae > Streptophyta > Magnoliopsida > Rosales > Moraceae > Antiaris > Antiaris toxicaria. The sequence goes on from CP141161.1 coordinate 14,555,203, forward strand.
GCATAGATATATTAATCCAATCTCGATTTATTCATCAAAGATGGAACTGTTGTATTTGTTAAAAATGGAAATATTTTCTATGGAATGCAGTCATTTTCTTCCCCCATTATAAAACACGCTGTTTAGTGAGCTCATCTAAACGAGGGCATTATTATAGAGCACTCTTATGCTATGAGTTCCAATTTTAAAAAATAAAAAATTTTTCATTTTAAAAAAATAAATCGTTCTACATTTTCGTATTTGAATATCTAAAATTTTTTATTTTTAAAAAATAAAAAAATAACTCTCTAAAAATTTTTTTTTATTCATCTAAATAATTTTTTATTTTAAAAGAATCCAGATAACTTTTTATTTTTTAAATTTAAAATTTTTTTATTTTTTAAAAATAAATCACTTATTTAAACATATTATAATAATATCAAATACTATATATTAATAAAAGATAAATTTTATAATATTAAATTTATAAATATAAATATTTGTTATTTATCTGTGATAATATTTAATATTAATCATATCTTCAACCTTTTTTTTTTTTTCCCCACAAATAAGTAATAATCAACCGATGTTTACATCATACGCGCGTCTGCCTGAGTCCCTCGCCCCAAATTATTACATATCTGAAAAAGAATATAAATGAATAGCCAAATTGCAACAGAACTGAAAAAATAAAGATATATATATACATATATCCATTCAAATAAATAAATAAATAAACATCGTAGGCGGAAAGCTGGCCAATGACAATGAAACACATGGCCCTGAGGGCCCCACATGGACCTATGGACTGAGCAGCTCTGAGAGACAATACAATGCAGTGCATGAAAACTACCACCTTGGGACGTCAGAAATCAATACCCAAATAAATCCAAAAACAAAACAGGAAAAAAATATTAATGAAAAAACAGTAAAATAAATAATTAATAATAAACCTAAAATCGAAAATCGAAAATGATTAATTCGTCCCTTAAAAAAAAAAAAAAAGGAAAATGATTAATTTGTCACCACCAGGTTCTGCACGAGCCTAGGACTGCCTGCCACGACACAGACAAGGAACGAAAGAGACGGCGAAAGGAAACGCCGTTAGAAAACGGAGTCAGTTACTTGGGGAATTTCGCCTTTCGAGGTTTTCAATGCGCCGTCAGAAGTCAGACACCATTTGACGCCCGTCAACATCAGTGGGATGTTTGATGAAATCCGGAGCAGAGGGACATTAATTGCTAGGCCGCCGTTATTAGACGGCTGACATTACTTTCTCAGACGGTGCCCTACTTCATTATTCCTGAGATCCCCACCCTTTGTCTCATTGTTGCAAATGTTTTATAAGAAAATCTCCAAAGTTGGTATTTTACAATAATATTTAAGTTGAATTTATTTCTTCCCTTAAAAAAAAAAAAACGAATTATTTCGCTCTTTAACCAAAAATAAAAATAGTTCCATTCAAATTGTGATAAGAAGGTTCATTCAACTTAACACCTAAAAATGAAAAACTATGTAAATGTTTTTTTAGTGTTATTATATTTACACGTAATATAATTTTATATTAAATATAAAATTTTATATTTAAATATAATTTTTTAACAGTATTATGAAAATAATTACTATTTAAATTTTTTTTAAAACAATCATATAAACATTTTAATTCTAACTTTTTATATTTATTTTTATCAATTACATTAACTTTTTAACTCTAAAATACTTTTTTATTTTTATCAATCACATTAACTTTTCAACTCTAAAATACTTTTCATCCAAATACACATTTCATCCAAATATAAAACAAATACTTTTCAACCAAATACAACACTCAAAAAATAAATTATATTCAAACGTAATTAAAACACAATGTATTTACCTAACTACCCATATAATATAATATTTTTAAAGTAATAATGTTATATAATATAATAGTTTGAAGTAATTAAATTTATATAAAAAATCATAGCATATGATATATTTTATAGATATTTATTAAATATATAATATATTTTTAAAATTTTATAAAATTATAACATATATTATTTATTCTTTTAAAAATAATTTATTTGTTTTTATATCTATCAATGCTTCTCCCTCTTCACTCTCTCTCTCTTTTTTCGTTTCATCTCTCTCTTTCTCTCTAGCACTAGCTCGTCGGAGAAGATGATGAGCTTTGGATGCTAATGGTAAGTGAGCGTGAGGTGGTTGAAGATCCCCTGCTGATAGCGATGCAGACAACCATAATCAGAGTTTCTTCACGATTTGTGCTAAGTGAGATTGCGATTTTTGTTGCCCAAATTTAAGATAATATGCATTTTGATTTAAAAAAAAAGGAAAGAAAATAGATGATATACTAGCATATTTACAAGAGTTCAACAATGCAAAATAAAAAAAAAATTAAGACCATATCTAATATACATATGTATACTAATATTATATTTGTTATAAAAAAAAGTGAAAAATAATATCTTCTTATTTTTTATTCTAATATATTATGCTATTTTTAATGCTACTTCTATTTTTTGTTATCGTTATTGTGTTTTGAAAGTTGTAAAATCAAACTTTTAGTATTTAAAAATTTACAAAATAAAATTATTGTAATAATTGAATAAGGTAATAATTAATAATAATCAAATGTAAAATTTGATATTGTACATACATTATGATAAATTTATTATAAATTTTAACATATGACAAATTTTGCATGAAAAATAATATTCCATTGGAAAGATTTTTTTTCATTTAAATACTAAAATTTACCATTGGCACATTAATTTGATATTGCATTGGAGATGTTCTAAATCAATTGACTTATTTAGTTTGCATTTTCAAATAGTTAATAAGTTTTATGTTGCGTTTGGGCAACATATTTTTTTTGCATTGCATTTGAATGCAATGCAATTTTCCTCTAAATGTAAAAACATTTCATTCAAATACCAATCACATCACATTTTAAATGCAGCACAATCACTATTTATTATTTTATTTTTTTATTACTTTTTTTAATTACATCATATATTCTCTCTTCCTTTTTTTATTTTCTACTTTTACCCATCACATCACATATTCATTATTAAAATACAATTCAAATACTTTTCACCCAAACACACATTCCATTCAAATGTAATGCTAATGCTTTCCTCCAACTACAAATCGCATTCAATGCATTGCATTTAAACGCAATGCAAATGTAATGCGTTCATCAAACAAACGCTTAGTGTTTATTACGGGCTTGTATGGGGTGGATAATCCACCTCATGGACTGTATTTTTTTATTGTTTTTCTTAATTTCTTATTATTCTAATTTTTTTAATCTTTAAAACAAAACAAAGTTATAGTTCTCCCCTTATACGAGTAGTATATTATACACATTCAAATTTAAACTCCAAAATCCATCAAAAACACAAACAAGTGGGATGGTTAGACACAACGGTTTCATATGACAAACCATAACTGTCCGCTTATCTAGTGGGTTCAAACCATGCTATCCGTTTTAAGTGTAATTTTGTCATAAATCCATTATTTGCGGATCAAGTGACACGATATGGATGGTTTGAATAGTTTGCGGTTATTTTGGTGCAGCCTTATTCAAGCCATGGACATTGTAGACAAAGGCGATAACACTTCCGATGTAAACAAGAATGACGAGCCTTTCAAACCTAGGCTTTTCGGGGATATAAAAAGCCTACTTTTATTTACACTCTCATTGGAACATTTATATATTATGTAAGGATTTTTTCTTTCTAAACAATAAAATGTTATGTGATTTTTAAACAAATTTTAATACTTTTTTTTTTCGAAATTAGTTTAAAGTCGATCAAAATTATAAAAAGAACTCTTCTTATCTCCAAATATGATTTGGGTACTCGAGTGATACTTTTTTGAATTATAAAATACCGTTTTTAATAATATTATCAAACCAGTAAGATATTATCGTCATAAAAAAAAAAAAAAAAACCACACACACAAACACACACGGCATCGACATGATAATTTTCATCGTTGTTGTCGTTTTTGCCCCCTCCATGCCATGCTCATATGGTATTTGTTGAATTAGATTGGTAAAGTTGACTTTAATGACGTTGTAATGTATCATTGAAACTGAAAAGAAAGGTGTTATAACTAGTTTCGTAACTCACGAATAACATGCTTTTTTTAGTAACTGAAAATGAGTACTAAGCTATAATTAATATTGTTTTATGTGCATAAATATCATGCATGTAAAAATATATTTTATTTTAATTATCCTATTTTCATCAAAAATAAATAAAATAAAAGGAATAAAAAACCATTAGTCGGAGATAACATCTTTAATGGAATGCCAGATAGAAGTATCAATGTTAAATTTCTAGCATTTGGGTGAAAAATGCTCCAGTGGAGCGTCATATGTGGTGGCATATTTAGCAAATGCTAAATTTAGTGGCAACAACGGCAGATTTACCAACAAATATAGCAAACGCGTGTCTTTGGTAAAAAAATTACATTTTAATTTTATTCAAATGTAATACAATTTTATACCAAATATAAATTTTACAATAGTATTACAAAAATAATTACTATTTAAAATATTTTTAAAACAATCACATTAATTTTTTAACTCCACTATTTATCTTTACTTTTACCAATCACATCAATTTTTCAACTCTAAAATACTTTTAATCCAAACACATATTTCATTCAAATATAAAAACAAATATTTTTCAACCAAATACAACATTCAAAAAACAAATTTTATTCAAATACAATCAAAATGTAATACGTTTACCAAAAGCCCTATAAAATTTACATTTTATCATTAGTGGTAGGTGTCTTCACTCATTCATCTATTTTAATTTTATCATTTATAAAATATTTAAATAGAACATTTATATTTGGACCTTTTATTTTACATTATCTGTATGCATTTTAAAAATTTGCAACGTGGTTATTCCGAATTAGCATACTTATTTATAGGAAAACTTAAAATTTTTATTTGGAATTTACAGAAAATTAGTCAAAAAGCATTTTTCCGCCGGTGTAGAACCTCAGCCTAGCCTGACCGATATGCCGAGCAATTTAATCCAGCACATAATTAAAGCTTTATCATTGAAAAATAAATTCATCTTAAAACAACAGTTTATACCAAGAGTGCAGAAATAAAAGGGGTTATTATAAAAATTATCGTATTAATATTGCTTTTAGGAATTTTGACACTTAATGATAATAAAAAAAAAAATTATAGGATTAAAATCAACAATATAATATATTAGAACATAAAGTCATATATATACTATTTTATTATTTTGTATAACAAATATAACATTCATATTAACACACACACACACTCCGAGGATGGTGTTAGTTTATATGCCTCTCTCTTTTGGCTTGAATTAATTATTTCCTATAATATTATTGTCATCGACTTTTTAGTATGCTCTTTATAATAACATCAACGTATTTTATAATAAGAGTTGTGATTATATTAATTATTAATTTGATAAGATACTTCTCCAATCATAATTCATAACTATCAGAAAAAAAAAAAAACTCCAATTATAAAAAATTACCATTCTATTTCAAAATTAAAAATAAAAAAATAAAAATTACCATTTATCCATTTAAAAACAATTGACATTCTCATCCTATTAAAAGAAGAAAAGAAAAGAAAAAGGTCATTATTCAATCAAATTTCCTTACAAATTCCAGCAATTTGAGTCTAAAATCTTTATATACGAAGAATACACGCCATTTCAAATAAATTTTCATGGACACCTGACTGGTATGAGATACATGTCAAGAAAGCATACTAAGGCCGATTTATCTCAGAATTACAAAACAATAAAATAGTATGAGACAATGAAAGTCATAACATATGCCTTTCAACTAAAAATAAAAAATAAAAGAAAGGACATAACGTATGAAATTATACCCTTCCGTAATACGTACTTAATATAATATAATATAATTAATTAATTAATAGCAACCATTACAAAATACATAAATTTTACCATATTTCAGCAATAAATACTAAAGTGCATATGTAGTCTTATAAAAAAAAAAAAGCGTATGCGTCAAGTTATATTAAAATGATATTACGATAATAAATGAATATCTTAGAGGATGTGCATGTACGTTTACTGTATTTTAACTAGTCCATGTTAGTAAGAATGCTTATCGAAAATGCAAGCACAAAGTTAAACTATATCATAATTTTATTATGAAAAATTATATGAAGGATTCCAAACACTTATTAAAAAATGGTTGTTTATAAAAATAGTTGATGAATTGATCAATCAGATTTGTATCAATAGTTGACAATTAATTGACCTTGTACACTGATATAAAAAAATGATTGTTATCTTTTTTGAAAAACCACTGGTGATCATGGTTGACAAACCCATCAATAACATTCAATTAGAGAATGATCATCAAGAGATGAATCAATAATTGAACAGTTTTTTAAGTTAACTAATGATATATACATCTCTAACCATTGATAAGAAAACGGTCATTTGCTTAATTAACAAAGTTTAAGATATGTGTTAAAAAAATTATTGAAATATGCCACTTTTCCACCCATCTTTCGTATATATTATCAATATGCGAATTCTCATATAATTAACCATGTGTTTGTATAGTGTCCAAACCTAGTTTGGGTAAAAAATAGATCAAAAAGTCGTTTGTCTAAATTTGTAGCCCTTTATATTTCTATGATGGACATAAAAAATTTTGTTAGCTATGAGAAGAATATCCTTTCTCCTCCCGAACGTGCTTAAATTGGTCGAAAAGGGGAATAATTTTCTCTCTCACATTCATTTTTCTTATCTCATTTTGGAACGACCCACTCCAATTATCTGAAAACTTTTTTCTATTATAGAAATATAAAATTTTTACTCATCCAAACACTATTTTATTTTTAAATTAAAAAGACTTTATAACTTCAAATATGAAACTTTTTCCTTTTAGAAAATGAATACTTCATCCAACCATGACTAACATTATTTTGTTTGGATGAAAGGTTTACTTTCAAAATAAAAAAAGTTTTGCTAAAAAGTATTTATTTCAGGATTTTTTCATCATTTTTCTAAACGTGCGAGTTTAGTTCAATGATCTAGCTTATAAATTAAGTTGAGTTGATCGTTTTATTCAAGTTTAGTTTAGTTTAACTTATTGTTAGAGATTATAAAAATAGAAATAATTTGTATTAAAAATTATATAAAAATAGTGAAAATAGAGATGAAAAATAGTAAAAATATGTTATATTAAATTAAACTAATCTAAAATCAATTTAATCAATTTTACTTAACTTGTAAACTAGATTAGTTAGATCTTGAAATCAAACTAAAATTCTAAAAAAGTAATATTTTCCACATATGTCTCCCACAATACAACTTTTAAGGGAAAAAAGGATTTTTTTTTTCTAGTTCTCTCGTGATATATATTTTTCAGTACTATGTTTTTCATTTTAAATAATCTTTTGTTTCTAAAAATTTATTTATACATCTAACCATTATATTATTTCTAAAAATAAAAAGTTTTTTTAATCTAAAATAAAAAAAAATTTCTTTTTTTAAAATGAAACTTCCATCCGAACGATAGGTGAATGGATGAAAACTTTCTCAAACATTCATGCCAAAGCTTTTATTATTTTATTATTTTTAAAATATATTTGGGTTTGTTTGTTTGGCTAGGGTTTGAATGCTTGACTTTGAGTGGGTCCAAAAATCTTTCATCATATTCATCTTCCTGATGAGGTGGCCCAAATGTGGGTGCTCTGCTGCCTTTGTCATTGCACAGAGAGTAACTGGATGGTGAGAACTGAAGAGAAAGAGAAACAGCACAAACCACTAACTTTAATATTATGACTCTCTCTCTCTCTCTCTCTTATTATGCCCAAAACAAACCTAGAGAGAGAAATAAAGAAATAAATGAAGCACAGAGAGAGAGAGAGAGAGAGAGAGATTATAACATGACTCAGATGAAGCAGTTTTTGGGATTTGGTAACGTCGATTCAGGTCTTTAGAGAGAGAATACAGAAAGAGAAAAGAGAGAGAGAGAGAGAGGGAGAAAGAACAGGGAAATAACAACAACAACAAAGACACAGCAGCAACAACAAGGAGGAGAAGACCCGGAACAAAGAAAAAAGAAAACAAAAGAAAAGAAAGGAGCTTCAGAAATCAGCGGTTTTTGTAACTGAAAACTGTGAAGCACGAGAGAGAGAGAGAGAGCACAAATACACAGGCCATATTAAAAACACAGCCGTTACAGAGACAGAGAGAGAGAGAGAGAAGAAAAAGAGGAAATAGTACGGCTTCTGATAATTATTATGAGTGCTTGCATAACCGTCCTGTCTGTTTAGCCTCCTTTTTTTCTAATATTTATTTTCAGTTTTTAATTTTTCCTTTTTTCACTCATCTGGTTCTTCGTCTTCTGGGTCTTCCTTAGTTCGCAAATGGGGTAGGCTTATGATTTCCCACACTGCGTGAAAAAAAGTTAAAAAAGCATAGGAAAAAAAAAAAAAAAAGCTTCTTCCTCATTCCACTGTTTCACTCATTTGTTCTTGTATCCCATACGACACGTCGTTTTTACCTGCAGTTTTTGGAGCCTCTGAATGGCTCATCTCCACGGTGGCTCTTCGTCTACTCCTCGCTCTGATTCAGGTTTCTTGCTTTCTGGGTTTTGATCACCTTTCACTGAAAATGCGAAAACACTTCTTTTTTTTTTTATTAAATTTTTTCCTTGCTTCTTCAAGTACTTTAAAAAAAGAAAGTTTTAACAATTTTAGTACTTTTCGTGTTTTGAGCTTTTTAACTCTTTTTTTTTTTTTTTTGGTTCTGGACTCGGAAACCAAGCTGACTAAAAGAAATTTAGGACTTAAAAACCCATTATATTCATAACATTTTTTGAAGTTAATTTTTGTATATTTTATTTTAAAAATTTGGGTGGTGATAGAATGGAGAAACAATGATCCTCTGTACAAAGAACTATGGAAGGCGTGTGCAGGGCCTTTGGTGGAGGTTCCTCGGCCCCGTGAGAGAGTTTTCTATTTTCCTCAGGGTCATATGGAACAAGTAAGTAACTAATAAAACTCTTCAAAATTCTCTTTTCATCTCAATTTTCATTCTTCAGATCGAAGTTTTCTTTTGTTGGCCATTTTTTGTTTTTTCTTTTGTGGGGATTGAAAGTTAAGTGGTGATGGTTTGTTTTGTTTTGTTTTTTTTTTTTTTTTTTTGCTGCAGTTGGAATTGCCAACGAATCAGGAACAAAGCCAGCAATTTCCTCTTTTCAATCTCCCTCCAAAGATTCTCTGTCAAGTGGTTCACACTGAATTTATGGTATTCAATTTTAAACTCTAGCTTCTTTGCATCTTGGGGTGGTGATTTTCTTTTTATTAGGTAGCTAAATTTTCTTGTCTTTTCTTTTCAGGCAGAACCAGAAACTGACGAAGTTTATGCTCAGATCACTTTGGTCCCAGAAACGGATGCAAGTGTTTTTTGTTTTGCTTTTGATTTTTGTTTCTTGTATTTTTTTTTTTTTTCAGTTTCATATGTTGTGTGATTTGAATAATGTTTATAAAATTGTTCCATCTTTTTTGTTGCAATGTCTATGAAAAGACTGAAAAGATGATGAAAAACAATTAAAAGGGTCTTTGAGTGGGTAAGTTTGTTTTGTATATTATTGATTTTGGGTGACTATTGTTGTTTAACAGCAAACCGAACTCACAAAACCTGATCCAGTGGTGCCTCCGTCTCCAAGGCCAACTGTTCAGTCATTCTGTAAGATTTTAACAGCGTCTGATACAAGCACACATGGAGGGTTCTCGGTTCTTCGAAAGCATGCCACGGAATGCTTGCCTCCATTGGTAACGAACCGTAAATCTTGAAATTTATGCTGTTTTATCGTCCATGTAGAAGTGTTACGACTGCAATTTAATAATGTTTTACATGTTTAAATGTTTTCAGGACATGACTCAAGCAACCCCGACTCAGGAATTGGCTGCCAGAGATCTTCATGGGTACGAGTGGAAGTTCAAACACATATTTAGAGGTAGTCAATTTTATAATTTGCTTAACGATAATTAGTAGCACATTAAGGGTTTCTGGGATGGAGTTTGCGTCCTTGTTCAGTTGCCAACGTTGGTTTCTTCTCCGCTGAATTACATAGGCCAACCTCGAAGGCACTTGCTTACAACGGGATGGAGTACGTTTGTCACTTCAAAGAGATTGGTAGCAGGAGATGCCTTTGTGTTTTTGAGGTATATGAGCTTAAAATTTTTTTTTCCCGTTCTAGAAAACATTTGGTAGCTTAGATTCTTGTTTTATGTTAAAATGTTGAAGGGGTGCTGATGGAGAACTGCGAGTGGGTGTTCGGCGACAAGCTCGTCAACAGAGTCTCATGCCGTCATCTGTGATATCAAGCCACAGCATGCATCTCGGTGTGCTTGCAACTGCTGCTCATGCTATCACTAGTCAAACTATCTTTGTAGTTTACTATAAGCCAAGGTTTGGTGGATATCTGTTCTTTATTTGTCTGTCATGGTGAACATTGTTTTTCAAGCTTGTAAGTTTGCTTGAGTCTTTCAGGACTAATCATCAATTCCTGGTCGGCGTAAACAAGTATTTGGAGGCTGTAAGCAGTAATTTTTCTGTTGGGATGCGATTCAGGATGAGGTTTGAGGGAGAAGACTCACCCGAGAGGAGGTGTTTAGAGTAAATTTTGGGCTATATTGATGTTTAACTTTATTTTCTTCCACTTGATTTTTATTTCCTACCTAATCGTCTAGGTTCACGGGCACCATAGTGGGGGTTGGAGATTCATCTTCTCAATGGAAAGATTCAAAATGGCGGTCTCTGAAGGTTCAAAATATTACTAATCTTACCTTTTATGTTGATTTGTAGATACAATGGAGCTAATTTTCATTTGCGTTGTAGATACAATGGGATGAACATGCAACGATTCAAAGGCCAGATACAGTTTCTCCTTGGGAGATAGAACCCTTTGTTGCTTCTAATCCTTTAAACCTAACTCAACCATCGCCTAAGAACAAGAGGCCCAGACCTGTTGAGATTCCTTCATCTGGTATGAGAAAAATCCAGTAGCGAGTCCTTTTTTATGATCTATGGTTGGGGTTTTATATTAAAGTGTATTTCCTTTTTTCGGACTGCAGAAGTTACCAGTAATTCAGGTGCTTCAGCTTTCTGGTATCCTGGATCCACACAGTCTGCGGACTTGACCCCGTTAGGTAGTAACACTGAAGTTCAAAGCTCGGATAGCCGAGTTGTGTGGACTCAGAAGCAGAAAGATACTGGAAACAGCAACTACTATGGCTCAGTGGTCTGTACTGAAGGCTTCTGGCCTTCTCCACCTGTGGACAGGCATCTGAACCTCTTCCCAGACTCCATGGGGGACAACAAATTTGTTACTGCAAGGTCTGTTCCATCTGGTTTTGCATCTCCCATCTCATCAGTGCCGAATATCCAGGCGGAAAAGGGGACAAAGTCTGATGCTTCTGTAGGTTGTAGGCTGTTCGGAATCAATTTGACAAGCAATTCTACAATTGTGCCTCCTGATAAAGGGCCAACATGCTCGGTCGTGGCATCCTTAATTGACAAAGGATCTACTCCAGTTTCTGCATCAGATGTTGACAAGGCTCAAAATAACGAGGTCTCGAAGCTCTTAGTGGAGAAGAGAATCACATCGGAGGCACTGCCAAGAAAGGACACACAAAGCAAACAGGGTTCTAGCTCAAGGTCTCGTACTAAGGTATAATGTTTCGTCTCGAATCGTGTTATATTGAGCCACCATTTCAAGCAGGTCTTTTCCAATAACTAAACATTATTATTGTCCACTGAGAAGGTACAAATGCAAGGGGTTGCTGTTGGTCGTGCTGTGGACTTGACCATGCTAAATGGTTACAACGATCTTATTGACGAGCTAGAGAAAATGTTTGAAATCAAAGGAGAGCTTCATCCTCCAAGCAAATGGGCAGTTGTGTTTACCGATGATGAAAATGACATGATGCTTGTGGGAGACGATCCGTGGATGTGAGTAACTCAAAAACAAAATAAAGATGAAGGAAAAAAAACTAGTTTTCTTTTATGTCATTTCATTATCTTGGATTCAATTCAAAGTAATTAATCCTTTTTAAACTTGCAGAGAATTCTGTAAGATGGTGAAGAAGATAATAATATACTCAAGTGAGGAAGTGAAGAAAATGAGCAACTTAAAGCTTCGTTCGTCATCGCTGGAGTGCGAAGGGCCGGTTGTTAGTGTGGATTCGGAGCACAGAGCCGAGCCTTGATCTGTTTCGGTTAATTCTAGTTTATGTAAGTTTGGTTTTACAATTTGGTGGCCGTGGTGGTGGGGGTGGTGGTTTACTAGTGCTTTAGGTGCTAGCAACAAGGCTCATGGTTGTTAATTGGAAGGTGGGTTTTAGTGGGGGAAGGTTAGGGACTTTTTTTTTTTTGAATGTTGAAAGTAGGCAACCTATTAAAATCAGGGCTTTGTGAATACTATTTTGTGGAGTGTGCGTGGTTTTACATAAAATGCAGCCTGTGAAGTGAAGTAGTTGTGTTTGCGTTTTGGCCAAACTAGGTTCAGTCTCAACTTTTTTTGTTTTTGGTTTTGAATGCTTGGGAAATTGAAGGTTTCCATTTCACCTTGTAACTGGCATTTGTGTTTCTTATCTGCCTCGGGAAAATGGCCCTCACATCAAGTCAACATCGCTTTACATGGGCGTTGTTATAGCTACCTTGCTTGTTAACGCCTGCTGTGCATGTTAAGAGTCCCAACGAAGAAACAAGTGAAATCAAATTTCTTTAGTTGAAAAGTGGAGCATTTTTTCATACTGTTATTATCAGGAAAAAAGAGCATTTTGATCAATGCTTTACTAAAAGAAAATTTTCTTTTCATATTGATTACTTTTTCAATACGTTATTTTTATAGGAAATTTATACGGTTGAAATGGCTTTATAACAAAAAACTTGGTTCATCATTAGCATGATCTATGAGTGTTTGTTTAAGAGTTTGCAGTGGATGGTATAAAATTATTTTTATTCATAAATCTAATGGCTAAGAATATAGTTATTACGTGTAATATAAAGGATAGTTCTTATGGTAGAACTCTTGAATCTATTTTTTTTTCAATTGAAATTATTTAAGGTTAAGTGATGAAAGGAAGAGAAGGAAAATAACAAGGAAGGGGTTAGTGGGAAAGAAAAAGAAACTAGAAGGGGATGTTACGGTCAAGAAGGGAAGGAAAATAGACCGTCTTCTTTTGCTTGTTTAAAATTAGGAGGCAAAAGTAGTTTTCGTCAAAAAAAAAATAATAATTAATTAAGAATCTTTTTCTTGAATGTTGCTTCCTAAGAAGTGCCAAGGGAGAAAAAAGAAAAATCAAAAACAAAAAAAAGAAAGAAAGAAAGAAAAAGGCAAGCAATCCATTTGACAATGACGTAGAAGATATTGTCCATCAATTTGTCTGCGTCGTCCATCAATTTGTCTGCGAGCTTGGGGTTCCCAGCGTCCAACCAACTCTCTTTTAATTCTTAAAAAAAAAAAAAAAAAAAAAAAAAAAAACCACAGATCTTTATTTAAAAAAAATATAAAAAGGAAAAAGAAAAATCAATTATAAAATGTACGCATCTTTTCCAGTCAAAATTAGCGTGCTGATTCTCTTAAATAGAAACAAAAAATGGAAGTTAGTCTGGTAAAGCGACGTATAAAAAGGTTGTATGTATGAACTTGCGTAGGCTAACCCTAGGGGAAAACGTTGTTACCCGCTTTGAAAAGCAATACACTTTGTGTGTGTGTGAGTGAGTTAAGGTAAATTCCAAGACTTTCTAAGCAGCTTCATGGTGACTTCTATGAGAATATTGCCCGTCGGGATTTCTTTGATACGATGGAACGGTGTTTTTAACTGTTAAGTTTTTATCAGAATTTATTAGTTTGGAATATTTTTACATTTTTAAGCCATTTTGATCAAATTTAACGTTTAGATACACATATTATTGATAAAGTATAAAAAGCTCTAAATTTAAATGATCATGATATATTTATGTACTCTTTTTCTTAGAATAAAAAAGGGTGTAAATTACTTAAAGGTTAGTGGTTGATAGTATAATACTAACAATATTGTAAGGATGTGGGAAATTTAGGAACTTTTTATTACACATTTTTGAAACCTTTATTTTCTTTACCTTTTAAATGTATATTTATGTGAAACGTGTCTAAGAGGTTTATTACTTGGACTCAAATGGATAACGAAATGCATGAAAATGCAGTCCAGTTTTCTCCAACACATTCTTTACGCTTTCGAAGTATTGACTTGGTCCGTTTTATAAAATCTATCGACCTGACAACAAAACATTCGAAAAATAAAATATAAATGAATATTGTACGATATATAACACATGTTAATGTCACTAAGATCAAATGTTTAAACTCAGCACCACAACTGACGTAATATTAATAAGAAAAGAGCATCTGACTCGATTAAACGAGGGTGTTGCCAGCTTCACGGGTGCCAGCAATGGCCGTCACGGACGCAAGCCCACCACTCTTAACCGGTTAAAGACGCCCTCGTAGGTCAAATTTACCAAGGTTTAGGGTGTTGGGGATTTTCGTAAGTACACGCATTGAACAAGTAATAAAGTGATAAATAAAATATCGTTTTTAAGAGGATAATATTATTACGTATTAAAATTAATTAATTTTAATTTTATTTGAGTGACCGAAAAATATTACAAGTGAATTAAATAAATAAAATAAAACTACAAAAATAAATGAACAAAAATTAATAACACACAAACAAATACATCGATGCTAAGAATTATAATTTCATCGTAATTAATCATATTTAATTTATTTAAGTATATTATTATAACTTTATGCTCATATTTATTGATGGTCAACTACTCTTTTTGTTTTTTATATTTTTTTTCAAGTTATACATAAATTTTACATTTTTATAATTAAATTTACACAAAGAATTAGTAAATTAAAATTCATGATGAATAGTCCTATAAATGTGAACAATGCCATTCATGTAAATATTACCGTATATATAAACAATATCATACATGTGAATAGTAAAAATTTGAATCCGAATCAATTATGCAATGTGCTCATTGAGAAATATATGGTAGTTAATAATATGATCAACAAAAACGGATACGTATATTTCTATTCTATCCCAAATTTTATAGTATTTGTTTTAGAGTCATGTCACAAAAATGCATTCTCAATCTTATTTTGTTCCTTAAATCATTTAAAAGTTGTTCAAAAATTTAAAAACATTACGTTTGAGAATAAATACATTAATAAATACGATAATCACAACAACATGCTTAATTTAATTTAATTATCATAATTAGGCTATGTCGTGGTTCCCAGTAAAAATTTATTTGATTCATAAAGAAAAATAAAATAATAGAACAAAACAAATTAAATATAATGATAAAATAAAAATAAAAAAATAGTTTAAAATAATTACTGATATTTGTGTTAGCAGAACCTTTAGAAACATTTAATTTTATTGATACTAAAATAAAATTAGAAAATGGACAAAAGAAAAGAAATATTTTTTTAAGCTTCACTTTATTTTTACACTCTAACTCACTCCCTATCAAGTATCCTCAGATCTAATCTCACATCTTGGATTGGAGTAATTCTTCTTTTAAAATGCTCGTATCGATACGAGGATCAAACAGAATCAATTAAGCTCATAGTTTCCTGATATGAATAGTGACGATCGGTGGGACCTAATTCCGACACATGAATTTTTTTACCACAATTTGACACTACAGACAAAGTGTTAAAATTAGACATTTTTAAAACAAAATGCTATAAGTAAACTCATTAGATATATTTAATTTTAAGCTTATTTAATATACTATTACTAAAATAAAGTCAAATTAAACAAAAAAAACTCACGAAATTTATAAAAAAAATCTAAATTAAAGTAAATAAAACAAAATAAATCAAAAACAAATAAAACTCTACAAACCAAATTTTGTGCATGAAAAAGTGGTAGAAGTCTATTTAATAGAGTCATCATATACCCACCATAGAATTGTAGGCATTTATTTCACTAGTGTGAAAACATATTTTATTTGTTTAATTATTTATGATAAGTATTTAGTTTGAATGATTATTTATTTAAATAATTATCTTGTTATTTATTTTAATATGATATGTAATTTAAATTAATAGTATTTATCTTTAAAGATAAACATGAAATTTAATTTAAATTAATATATATAAATAAATAAGACTAGATACGAATGATATCCTAAATAGATTTAAATTAAAATAAAATCTTACCCGTTACTCTTATTGTAGCAGGCATTCTTTACAAAGCAAGACAAGCAAAAGAGTTTTTCTTTTTAAGATTTTATTTTAGATAATTATTATATGATTATTTTATTTAAATAATGTTGTAATGATTTTGTTTAAATTAAAAAAAGAATTATAGAATATTATCTACACTAATAAAATAAAAAATTTTAAGATAATTGATCATTAAAATTTGAATTGAATTTGGATACCTTATTCTATGTGATAGGTGTTCTTTTCAAGCAAGAAGAGGAGAGAAAAAGCTTTTTAAGTGTCATAGTCAGATTTAAATACTACTTAATTAGTTTCTTATAAATAATAAATAGTACTTATATTTAAAGGGCTTGTTTGGGGGGATAGGTTCTAATCTATCTCCCATGAGTTGACACATTTTTTTTTATCTTTTTCTTTAATTTTTACTCTCATATTTTATTATTCTAATCCATCACAATTTATATTGTATATATTCTGATCCATCTCCTCATATGAACCTTAAGGTTAGATCATAGACTCTAAAAGGGAACTTATTGTAGCCTTAAGGTCAAACCATAGACTCTAAAAGACTTATTGTCATACCCTCACATGATAATAAGTTCTAAAATACTAGATAGTTGGAAAGAGAAATAAATAAGACAGCATTTGTAGATTAAGAGAATGAGTGTCTATATACTTTATCGGCCTGGAATTTAAGAATAATGAAGAAACTTAGCTGGTTGAAGATTTTGGATGTGAAGTTTTTGAAGCATTCTTGAAGTCCTTGACAACAAGATATATAGATCATGAATTAGTTTATTGTATATAACATTAAGATTTTATTCAATTATATATATTTTTTAAAATTCCGTTAGCAACTACACATGTTTTTCCCAGAGACTCCCTTTTTTCCCAAGATATTAGAATGTGAGATGTCGTTGAGGTTCATTATTGTTTTGATTCGGAGACAATGGACAAAATTTTATAGATAAAACCTTTGCCAGCCCCAGCTCCTGATAGATTGTTGTGAATAAGGAGTAGAGGTGGAAAGTTCTCTATAAAGAGTGCTGTTATTACTTCGGAGGAGTATGTGACTTAGGATATCTCACAGAAAATTATGTGGAAAACGAGTATCCAGGAGAGATTAAAGCTTTTCTTGTGGTTTATTGTCATGAATAACCTACCAGTAAAAGACAAATTGCCTTGGTTTGATCAATAGGATAAACCTTGTTTGTTGTGTGAATCTGCTGCTGAATCTTCCCTTCATCTATTTGCAGAATGTCATGTTACCATTTGGTTCGGAATTAAGTCGGCTATTCGCTTGGTAGACGTGCAATGTTCATCTAAAGGTTTTCTGCTATGGCTGCTTATTTTCGGACCATTTAGTTTGTCCAAAGAAGAGGAAAAGGAGTTTGTTTTGTTTGGAGCACTGGTGTCTGAGCAGGCTTGGATGGTCAAAAATAGGTCTCTTGACGAACTATAATAGGCTTGTCTTATTCGTCTTAGGGAGTATAGACAGATGTTGAAGCTTAATATGAGGGAGATGGCCATGCAAAGACCAGGGGAAGGGTTGGTTTCTAACACTAATAGGGTGGAAGAATTGTCGTTCTCTACTAGGTGTTAGGTTTATGCTTATTAGAAGGAAGGACGAGGAGTGATTGGAGGAATGTTTTGGTTTGAGGAAGGTCAATTGCTATGTCTTCTTACCAGTTAGATTCCAAGTGAGTACGCACTTGAGGCAGAATTTCGGGCTATTCTTAAGGCCATCTAGGTGGCTTTGGAAAAGGGTCGTGTCTCACTACTTGTTGAAAGCGACTGTGAGGTGGCAATTCAGGTGGCGAATGATAGCGAGTCATGTTCGGAGTGATGGTGTTAACAGTAGTAGACTCTTTGGGACTGTCAGATGGCTTTTGGTAAAGTTTTTGATTTTTTTTTTTTTCAAAACTACATAAAAAAAGGGTTTTAAGATTATGTTTATTCGTTCAAAATTTTTAAAATCATTTCAAAAACACCCATTTTTAACTTTATTATTATTTTTTTAAGTTTTCTTTCTCCTTCTCTCTCTCATCTCTCTCTCCCCCTCATTTAATTTTTTGTTATTTTTTAAATTAATACTTATAGAACGCAATTTCAAAGATGTCCTAGTAAAATTCTTAAAACATTTTCATTTTTAATTTTTTAAAAAATAAAAAATATTTAAAAAATAATACCAAATGCAATTTTAGTTCGTAACTTTGTTTTTATTTTCTTTAAGTGGAATCCTTGATCTGATGATTTGGCAGCTTCTAGTTGGATCTAATTTTGGTTTTGTCTCGGTTCAGGAGGTAGGACTTGCTGTGCCCATCGATTTGTTTGCTCTTTAGTGAATGAATTTTTCCTATCAAAAAAAAAAAAAAACACTAAGGTGGCCTTTAGTTTATAAATTTAAAAAAAAATATTTTTAAATTCAAATTTTTGTGAAGAAAACAATTTAGAAAAATGTTTAAATTGTGGTTGAAACCCATCAAACAAATGACACCAAACAATTATCACCTTTGAAAACCGAAAAGAAAAAAATTTGTCTTTTGTTTTCCATAAAATATCATTAATTTTAGACAGTTGTCAATTGATTGTTGGTATTGTTCTTCTAATTTTATGTCGTATCGCTTTCTCAATTTGTTTTACTGCTTCAAAATTTCTTCGTTGAACTTCGTACCAACAACTCCCATCTATATTTTTTCCTTTTCTGTAGGGATGGCAATGGGATAGGTTTTAGATGAGACATATTTCTCGCTAACTCGTTACATGAGAAGAATTATTCTCTAATTATACACCCATTTGACGTTGACAGGGCGGCTGGGTTTTCCCCATAACGGGTTAGAGGTATTTATAGAGCTTAGAAATAACAAAATACTCGTAAAAAAAAATTGCACCAACTACTATATAATGGTAATCAAAAGAATGAACACCCAAGTAGAATGATAAAACGAAAAACTTTGCTTCTGATGTGTTTTTTTCTGATAAATATCATTATCAAATGATTCAAATTGTGATATCTCTAACAGACTTATACATTGTGTCTACAAACTTTTGCCTTTTGGCATTTGTTTTCTTCGCATGGATCATAAACGAAGAAGATGAAGAAGCTACAGGAAAAAGAGCCAGATTTAGACATTTTACGCTTGTTTTATTTTATTTTATTTTTTAGTTTCTTTAAATAAGGATTCAAATCTTGAATGACCCTTAGACTTCTTTAAATATTTAATTGAATTTCTCTTTATAATTCAATCAATATGCTCAAATTAAGAAATTTAAAATGTTATCTTAAATTAATACAATTTTTTCGTATACATACGTGCATTTTTTTTTTTTTTTATATAGAAGTAAGACCTTTTCTTTTTATAGATTTAAACTTAATATATGTTATGGACCAAGTAATCGGATAATAGAATCGAGGATCCTTGGAACCATCCCACCCCAAACCCATCATAACTTTTAAAATTTCAACTCGTTTATAACCTACTCTATTTAGATCAAGTTTTACCGATTTTATTTAAATCGGATCATTACAATTAAATGAATTGACAACTAAATTGTCATCCTTACTTTTCTCTCGATTTTCAATTGAAAAAAAAAAAAAGGAAAATGTAATTTGTCATGTCATTTAAGTACTTAATGTCGTTTATAGACGTAACAGTGCAAATGATTTCATCTTTTGTTTTGCTTAATAATATTTAGATATCAGATTCAAATATGAAAATTCTTTTTTTTTTTTTTGGAAAAATCTAGCTTTTGAAAAATTAACTAACTCTAATTTAAAATTTCATTTTAAACCAATGCACCATTAACACATTGTCTATTTCAAGCATTTCTCATTTTTCTATTACGAGCAAAGTGTCTTCTAGTAGGGGTGGACATAAAATCCATTCATCTAATGCATCAACTGAACTAATCCAATCTATTTAAAAAATATTGGATATTTAAACACTATTAAATTGGAATTGAATGGTAATTTAACTAATTTAATCAGATTTGATTTGATATTGGATTTCAATTTTGAAAACCAATAAATTCAATATAATCCATATACTTATATTTTATGTAATAATAATTAAATTTATATTATATTATGTAATATATGTAAATATAGTATATCATCTAATTTATTTCTTAACCTTTTTATAGACTCCTTTTTAAACCATTCTCCGCTTAACCATTTTTTTTGGGGTTTTTTTTTTGTTTTGTTTTCTCTCTTTTAATTTTTGTAGATATCTTAACTAGAATTGAATAAATCAAAATATATTGACAAATTGGAAGAGGTTACTCCTTGATGAGTTTGTCATGTCAATTATGATATAATATTTATTAATGTGATTATCTTTTTCTTCAGTATTTTTTTTAACTTTGGATAAGAATTATACTATATTAACTTAAAATTTTTATTTTATTTACTATGTTGGGTGATTTTGATTTATTATTATATAATAAATGAATGATGAAGAATTAAATTGATGCTTACAAAGTGTGCTTTGCATTTTTTAATTTATTTTAATGAGTCTGTAAGAAAATATTAGCATACTCTAATCATCTAATCTAATTCAATCTGACAAATTTTGATCCTAATCAAATTAGATAATAAAATTAATTGGATTAAATTGACTGATTTTGAAAGAATTATTCCATAATTAAATCAGATAATAGATATTAAAAATGAGTTGGTCTCGATCTAATAACTAAGGTGTTGTTTGGTAAAAAAATTGTATTTTAATTTTATATTAAATACAAATTTTTCAACAGTGTTACGAAAATAATTACTATTCAAAATTTTTTTAAAACAATCACATCAACTTTTTATCTCCACTATTTATCTCTACTTTTACCAATCACATCGATTTTTCAACTCTAAAATATTTTTCATCCAAACACACATTTTATTCAAATACAAAATAAATACTTTTCAATCAAATGTAATATTCAAAAAAAAATTCATTCAAATACAATCAAAATATAATGTGTTCAACAAACGCACCTAAGGCTACCTTCAGAGAATTCGGTCAATTTAATTATTGTTGTCGTTTTCCTTAAAGTGTCTTTTCCCGATTTATTGTCGTTACTTGAGTCTTGGGGTTTTGCTTTTCGACATTTAGAACTGGCGTTGCAATACTCTGGTGATTACGGTTTTTCTCATCTTTGCCCTTTCGCCGGAAACGTTACTGAAGATTGCTCTTGCATATTTCATGTCGTTTTCCAGACTTCTTGAAGTTATTGTCGTTTAATTTTATTTATTTTTAGATTACTGTCGTTTAATAAGATGACTGTCGCTTATGTTTTTTTTTTTGTAGTCTCCGCGGTGAATGTCGCTTAGTTTTGCCTATGTTGTCTATGGTTAATGTAGCTAGGTTCCCACTGTTTGTCAATTGATGTCGTTTCTTTGATTTTCGTCCTTTTTGTTTGCTCTGGCATATTTCATGTCGTTTTCCAGACTTTTAATGTTATTGTAATTTTATCTTTTTTTTAGATTACTGTAATTCAATCAGATGACTGTCGCTTATTTTCTTTTTTTGTAGTTTCTGCGGTTAATGTCGCTTAGTTTTGCCTCTGTTGGCTATGGTTAATGTACTTAGGTTCCCTTTGTTTGTTAATTGATGTCGTTTTTATGATTTTCGTCCTTTTGTCTAAGGCACTCGTGTCCAGTTTTTGTCATTTATTCAATTTTCTCTATTAAAATATTGAACATCTTTCAAATGGTGTCATTTTTAATAAAATGATCATTTGTCATTTTCTTTTTTAAGTTTGATTAATTAATAATTGATTATTAGTCAATTAATGATTAATTAAGAAAATTGATAAATTATATTATGATTAATTAGTGAGTGACTGTAATTTAATTAATAATTGATTAATTATTTAAGAAAATTTGTTGACTATTTTTTTAAAAATGGTATTTTAACTAATTTTTCAAAACTTGAGTTATTTATGAAAAAACTTATTAAAAAAAGGCTATTTAATTATAAATCCCTTCATCATTTATTTGGTTTATTGTTAATATATAATATTTATTCTTTCAAGTTTTCCTAATGTTAATGTTATATATTTGACATATAAATTTGTTAAAGTTACTCCTTTAACATTTTGTCACATTTTCTTTTTTCTTTTACCATATAATTTTTAAGGAGTTTTTATCATACCTTGTAAAATTAGTTTTGAAACGTTTAAATTATGGCAATCTTATCTTGATTAATCGAAAAGGTTAATATACCAATCAAGAGCAACAAAATGTCAAATTTTGAAAGATGCTAAACTTTGTGTTACTTTTGATACAAAGTAAATAATAAATGCAATACTAAGAAAATAACAAATGCATATAGAGCACAAAATATATTTATATTAATGACTAATTTTTCTTCTCCAAATGTTAAAATTTAGCATTGACCAAGTTTTTTTTTTTTTTTTTTGGAAATCATTTACAAAATGATTTGGACTTTATTGGAGATGCTCTTAATTTGCGTAGTTTTGTTCCAATTTTCTTTTATCAATTTTCTTACTTGTGTCTTTTCGCGATATTGTCATTTTAGAGAAGGTATTTATTTTGGCCGGTTTCTTTTTAAATAATGTTTCTTTTTTTGTTCTTAGTCGTTTCTAGTTATGCATTTATTCATCCCTTAACTTTTGGTTCGTTGTTCTGGTCATTGTTTTAGGGATTTTAGTTTGGAAATCTATGATGTTTGTTGATCTTTGACTAGTCCTATTATTTGGCACAAATCCAAAGTTTAAGCATCTTGTTCTTATTTGGATTTAAATTAAAATATTTCAACTCATATTTGTCTTTTTTTAAGTCAATAAAAATATTTACTAATTTTTAAAAAAATCAAACAACTTCAATCCAAATATTTTAACTCAAACCAGCCAATCTAATAGAAACAGCATGTGTTCAGATGATGGATTTTAATTAAAAAATTTCAACTTAGTTTTGTTTTTTTCCCTGAAAAGTCAATAAGTTTTATCATTTAGTGATTAAAATTATAACTTAAAAACTTAAATTTTAAAAGTCCATAACGTTATATATACAAGTTGAAATAAGATGATTGTTTTAGTTGTATAAAATTTTGAGACCAACCGAACAAAATATATATTGATTTTTTTTTCTGAACATATTTTAAGTTTTTATACTTATTAGTTTTGATACACTAAACGTAAGGTTTAACTCTAACTACAATCTAAATCAGATTAAAATCTGCCAACTAAATGTGCGCTATATATCCCTGAGAAAAATCAACATGAGGTTGTTTTTTTGTAGCAATCTTAAGAATTGTTTTCTTGATGGTGTTGCTCGGTGTATCATATCTCTTCTTCTTTTCTGGTAATATCTTAGTTTTTTTTCAATGGTTAAACATTGATTCTAATGACTTCTAGTCCATTTGATTTAGAAAATTTGAAAAGAAGAAAATATTGTAACAGGAAGGTTTTAATTGTGATTCAATATATAAACTTTAACAGCACCATCATCGTTGTTTTATTACTTAATGCTTAGGCTCTTTTTAATACCATTGTTGTTTAAACTTTAATGTCATTGCTTTGAATTTATAATCGGTTCCTGTCGTTTCTTGTCATGTAGTCTAGTCTGGTTCCTGTCGTTTTTGATATGATGTCGTGCCCTTTTTCTAGTTGTGTCGTTTCTTATTAAGGTGGTCGTTTTTTTGTCGAATTTGATTCCTAATTTTTTCTATGCACAAAGGCTAGAATGGTGATGTCATCTAGGTAAGTCGTCTTGCATAATTGTTAATTTGTATCCTTCGAGTGCTATCGTTTTACGCGTTTTTATTCTTTTGCCTAAAAAAAGTTTACATAATTAATGTTGTTTCCAACATCACTTTTTTAAAAAAGTTTTTCCAATGTCATTTTGGGAAGGATATTATCATGCGTAGAAACGACCGTTTTGCGATATAATGCGTTTTAGCGCTGATGTCGTTTTAAAGAAGGTGTCGTATTCCTGGATTATTGTTGCTTTAACCTTTATTTTATTTTATTTTTTATGATGATTGGTGCTGTTGTTGTTGTTGTTTTTTTTTTTTAATTTAAATTTTAAACTTTCGTGGTCTGAGACTCGGGTTTTGAAAAAGGGATCCAATACCCTGAATATCACCTTCTTTTGAGCTAGCCCTAGCAGAACTAAAAATTTGTTTTAATGAGTATATTATTGTTTATAAAACAATGATAAATCTAGGGAATATGCCAACTAACTCTTGTCCACTCTCTGAGAATATATTATTGTTTATAATGAGTATATTATAAACAATATATCATTAAAAATTTGTTTTAATGAGTATATTATTGTTTATAAAACAATGATAAATCTAGGGAATATGCCAACTAACTCTTGTCCACTCTCTGAGAATTGGGTCCCTCTTACTTGATTATAAATGGGAAAAGAAAAAAAAAAAGAATGTGAGTCTAAGAATATTTAAGAAGTGCATAAATGTTTTCTTAAACTAAAACAATTATGTTCCTCACTGGTCACTAGAGGGACATTCCTCTAATTATTCCACAGGTAATTAGATTTTTCACAACTTTGGTCAAAAAAGGTGTAGCATGAGGCACGCACGACGTCGTTTGTTGCTCAAAAGGCCAACGCAACGACAACATGTGGCCTGTGCTTGTTTGGTACTGGCAAACCTGCGAAGGAGAGAGAGAGAGAGAGGGGGGGGCAAAGAAAGTGTCAAAAAATAATTATGAAAAATCATATTAGAATCTGTAAAATTATGGGTAATTTTTCTTTTCCCACGAACTAAGTAAATTTTACATAAAACGACACAAATCAAAAATGAATTTAAGAAGGATATAAAACCATGTGGATAGCCAAGGAGATCCCTAAAAATTATAACACAAAAGGACACAAACCTAAAGAGACTTGAAGAGGGCTACATATCTAAGTAAATAGCCAAATATATCTTTATACCAATCATTAAGACTATTGATTCATTACGATCATCAGTAAAATAACACTTTATCTAGAAGTCTAATCTAAACTTAAACACATTTTAATTAAAGGAATAATGGTTCAACTAATTTAATTTTTCTATATAAAGCTTGGAAAGAAAAACAAAACTAAAAAAAAAAAAAGAAAAAGAAAAGAAAGAAAGTATAAACGTAGCCCCCCTCTACTCAGTACCGGCCTTTTTTGAAAATAGGCAGCTTAAGCAATTGCCTAACGCCCCATTTTTAAGAAGGCCCCACCTTTTTGAAAATAGTCTACATATGGGCTAAATGGATTTTAAAAATTATTTAATAAATATTTTCTATTCATTTATTTCTTTTGAGTTTGTGTATTGGGCTGAGGCCAATTTAAAGAAAAACATTATTACAGTTGAGATTTTTCTGGGATTTTGAACTACAGTATCTAAGCCTTAGAGTTTTTTTTTTTTTTTTTCTTTTTTTGGAGTGGGAGGGAACTATAAGTTAGGAAACCTAGTTCCTAAAACAATTTTACAAAAATTGAAAAAGATTTTCGTGAAACTCGTCTCCCACATTAAAAAAAAAAAACTCTCCCACTCCTTTTTTTTTCGTATTTTTTAATTAAAAAGTTATTCCTCTACATTTTTTTTAACTTTTCTTGTATTCAATTTTACATAACATCTCTTCTGTTTCTCAAACTAAATGCCTTTTCTCTCTTAAATCTTTCTCCAGACTTCATTGTGCTACTGTTTGTCTAATATATATTTTTTACAACGTTTGCAAAAAATATATATATATAAGAGGAAAGGGAAAACATATATTGAAAATAGAGAAAAATAAAACAAGTCATTAAAAGGCTAATTCAAATAAATGTGATGTTTGATCGTAAAATCTCCGACGATTGATACAACTGGGACACAAGAGGCAACAACAACAAGAAGTCTTATTTCTGATTAACTATTTCACAAAAACAGTAAAGTAGGTTAGTCATGTTCTTTTGAAAAAGATTTGTTCGATGAACTTGAATATAAAGATCTAACTAGCACTTTTGCATCTCTAAAAAAATAAATAAATAAATGAATTTTGAATGGATATATTTGGTATTTTATTTTTTTTTCATGTCTGTTATCTTCTTATCTAGGTTCTACAGCTTGGAGAAAGTGTAAATTGGCTTAGTGAAGTGGAGAAACAAGTTTATTGTTTGTAAAAATATCACTACTTTGATTTTGTTGTAAATTTTTTTATTATTATTTTTTAATTAGATATATAATGAGTTGTTTTGTTATTTTCGAATTATAAATTAATATTTTTTTCATTTTAAATCAATGAAAAAAATGAAGAGGCCTATTTAAAAATTTTGCTTAAGATCCAAAAATATATTTGGCTAGTCCTGCCTCTAATTACTTATATTTAATCCCTCTTCCACGTAGTAATATCAGAAATCTCAATTGATAAATTTCTTTTCACCTTTCATACGGGAGGATGAGTTAGAAGAATGCCATTTTTGAAAGTAAGATGTTTGCAAAGTATATCGAGAAAGCAATTTTAAGAGATTAAAGAGTCTAGAACAAAAACCAATTGATTTTGTTTAAAAACTCTTGAATTTAGTATTTTATGTCTTATGAATAGGAATGTTTTAGTTTAGTTGAGGAAGCTTCATTTTTTATTTTGAATCTTTTATTTATATTACGACTCGGGTACTTGATTCTTGAGCCATGGATGCTTACAATTAAGAATTACATTATTGTGAATGTTTAGTATACTAAAATGTTGATTATATTTACAGATGAGAAAAGGTTGAAGCATATAAATTGCAGTCGATTTGGTAGGTTTTGGATTTCATCTCTTAAATAGTTTAGTTTGATTTGAAAATCTCCGAACCAGTTTCGAAGCATATAAATTGCAGTCGATTTGGTAGGTTTTGGTTTGTTTGCACATCCCTACCAGATTTTACAAGTGATACAAACCTTATTTAAGGAGAAATTGGATTAACGAATGTTAAAAGAGGTAAATAAAATTTACTCTTTTATTAAGAGTAAATACATAATTTACATATAGAAGTAGTGATTTACATAGATGACCAAATTAGGCACATTGTTCTAATAATTATCCAAAAATAAACTTATTTATAACGATAAACAAAATAGAATATTGATTAATTTATAATGATCAAAATACTCATATTTAAAATATCAGAATCCCTCAACAAGATTAGATCATTAATATTTAAAATTTAAAAATAAAAAATAAAACAATACTCCACTAATATTATTATTTTGAAATCTCGCAATAAAACCCACAACAATAACGATTATTTTATTTATTTCAATTCTTTTGTTTATTTTATACGCACATACCTACCATACTACATATTAAAAAGGATATAATTTTTTTTTTATAAAAATACAAATACTATGCTTTCAAGCAATAAAAATAAAATGGAATAATAATGATCTTATCTTTTTTTTTTTTTCCAAATAATATCCTTGTCAGTTTTATAGTTTTGTTGTTCTTGTTTTATTAAAAAGATAAATAACAAAATCAAAATACCGATAACCATCTAGCCTCTTCTATCTCTTGGAATTCAACAAGAGGTAGAACAGTCTTCACCAATAATTTGAAAAAGAACGTGGACAACTCATTCCAAGGAAAAAAGAAAAATTAAAAAAAAACTATTAACTTAACAAATAATGTGTTTAATATCCTATTGAATATCATAATGACTCCAACATAAAATCAATATTTAATAATGACTCCATAGTATGGTATTTAATCTTTTCGACCTGTTAGGATTTCGATATTATGATCCCGTTCGATTTATTGATTCGAATCTAAAATTTTAGTTTCAATTTTATCTTTTTCTGAAAAGTTAATAAAAATTATAATTAAGTCAACCAGTTTAGATTCAAATTTTTATTTTATTCTGAACTTAACTCATGAACTATTCAGGTCCTATAATAGCTTTGTCAATTTCGGAAGTTTGGAACTTTTAATAAGTTGGGAGTTGGTCAAGATTTTTTTTTTTTTTGAACTTAATTCATGAAGAATTAAGAATTTCATAACAACAGACAAATTCAAATTAGGAATTTAAACAAAATAAGGGAGAACGTGTTTTTAGTTACACGTCCTTCCCTTTAAAATAGTAACAACCAATTTCAAATTAGGAATTTAATACATTTTAGATTTTATTTTTTTCCCCAAAAAAAGAAAACAGTATATTTTTAAAAATTAATTACAAAATAATTTAAGGGTAAATAAGGAATTGAAAAAAAGGTTGCAAATCAAAATAGCCATTTCGTGTAAAATCTTCCAGAAGTTCACTTTCTAGTAAATATGTTATTTATTTTAATATTTCATAAAGAAGCCAAGTACTTGCTTCAAGTTTCCGTATTCACTACATTTTCCCCGTAATGGACATTTGAGATCCACCGTCTCAATCTGGATTTGGCAAGCCTTTTTAATGGCCCAACCGAATATCAATGGTGGGCTTGGAATGGGCTACTCAATTGAATCATGAACTTGGTATGAGATTACAGCAAACATACCACTTTATTTAAAATGAATAGCATATTTTAAAATGTATATCTACTATAATTTCATAATATATATAATTCTATTAATTGCATATTACGTTTTGAAAATAAAACATTACATCTATTGTTATGATCCTTAAATTAATTTTAATATATATTTTTTTTTCATGTGACTTAACGTCATTATCCCTATCCACCTTTATGTAGAACGACATATTCCACAACAAGTCTTGTTGAATCATGAATTCGGCATTTTAAAATATTTTACATAAATAATATATTACAATAAATTATTTATTTATTTATTTTAAAAATTACAATTAATAATTTATTTACGATAATATTTATAAAAATAAGTGTCGTGCATATGTAAAATTTTTACAGTCTGGATATGGATTTTTTGAAAATATTTTGATTAAAGATGAGATAGAGTTTTGAAAATGTGCATTTGGTTTAAAAAAATTATTCTAAGTGAAAAAGTATAAAATCATTAAATATGTTTGAAGAAAAATATCATTATAGATCTTATTTCGTTTATCTTTTAAAATTTTATGTACTTTTTAAATTATCTTATTTCAACTTAAAATAATAAAATTATAAACTTTTTAAAATTTAAGTTTACTGTATATATTTACAAAAATTTCACTAGAAATATAAAACAACACGAACAGATGTTTGGAAACGAGACACAAAATACTATTTCAAAATGTCTTCCTAAACACTTTGTAGTAGTTTTCTCAAATATTTTTAAAATGTACTATTTTTCCTAAATATTTTAAGAAAAATTCTATTTATCCTTTTATTTTAAGGATTTGTATGGTAGATAATTGAAATATTTATTTGAAATGTTAAAAAGGATTGAAATAGAAAAAAATTAGTAATAAAATTTTGAGAAATTTTTTTTAAAAATACTGTTACGTGGGGTGGATAGCCCTAAACTTCAACCGACATTTTTGTTTGCGTAATTAGATCCGAAAACTGCAAAGGAAGAAACATGCAGATTTCAACCTAAAAACGTGCCCTTTGTTAGGTTGGTATCAAATGTTCTTTGCGTCACTTCATGTGCATTGCTCTAATCATTGTTCTCTCCACTAATTCGAAAATGGGAATTGACTTTCTATCTACTTTGATGAAATTTGCGTAATGGTTCCCATCTGTTTCCATAAAAATAGACAACGCAAATGAATTAAGTGCATATTTTGCTAATCACTATATTATGTGATGATCAAGTGTGTGGAGTGGGAAATCTTTATGATCACGCAGGCAGGGCCCACATTCCCTTTTTTAGATTCTAGATTAAATCATACTAATCTTTGGAGTAGGTTGACCGTTTTTATTGTTACACTGAAAAAAGTTTTCAACAAATGTACTATCTTTGTGTATAATACATTAAATATAACTTATATTTAGATAAAAATATATTTATATTATATTTAAATATAATATATATTTAGATAAAATTATTTAAATTATATTTAAATAACGAATATGTGATTTGATAGTTAAAAGTAAAGAGAAAAAAATAATATGTGATGTAATTAATAATATAATAGAAAAAATAAAATAATGAATGGTTATTATATTGGATTTAAAATGTGATGTGATTGTCATTTTGAATGTAATATTTTTATATTTGGATGAAAATTACATTGTATTTGAAAATAATGTAAATGTAATGCAATAAACAAGCGACGTTAATAAAAGAATATAAAAAATATGTACATTTAATATTTGTTCAGAATCATGCAGATTAAAATAATTTTAATTTTCAATAAAAATGTTAGATGAAATTGGTAATGTCTTTATTAAAATTTGTAATAAGTTTCAAAATTTATTCAAAAGTTTTTTTAAGTCATATATTTTCAACTCGAAGTTTTTTTTGGAAAACTAAGGGGGCGTTTGGTAAACGCGTTGCATTTTGATTGTATTTAAATGAAATTTGTTTTTTGAATGTTGTATTTGGTTGAAAAGTATTTGTTTTGTATTTGAATGAAATGTGTGTTTGGATGAAAAGTATTTTAGAGTTGAAAAGTTGATGTGATTGGTAAAAGTAGAGATAAATAGTGGAATTAAAAAGTTGACGTGATTGTTTTAAAAATGTTTTAAATAGTAATTGTTTTCGTAGCACTGTTGCAAAATTTGTGTTTGGTATAAAATTGTATTGTATTTGAATGAAGTTAAAATAAAATACTTATCCAAATGCCTCCGAAGGTGGTATTTGGTATTATTTTTGAAATATTTTCTATTTAAAAAAAATGAAAATGAGAATGTTTTAAATACTGTGTTGAGATCATTTATGAAATTATGTTTGATTATGTTTTCTAAGTGTATATTTTGATAAATATAAAAATAAAACTCTGTTTGGTTGTATTTTTGAAAACTCATTTCATAAGTGAGTATCTTATAAAAATATATTCATGTTTAATTTAAAAATAATAATAATTTATTACTCATAATTAAAAAAAAACTATTTTTTGGTGGTAGGTTTTGCAATGAAGAGTAAGGGTAGAGGAAATTGATGGTATGAGCCTTTAGGTGGCGATGATGGTGGTGACCTGGAGCGGCGATGATGGCATTATCGTTTTGGCGCAAATGCAATTATAACGACAACCCCAAAGATACGAAATCCTAACGCTGGCAATAACCCCAAACTCACAACCTAATGGTCTTTGTCGCTGTCAGAAATAGAAGTCGTTGTAGTGGGTTTCTTAAGCGTTGTTTTTGCGGGATTTGGGTCGTGAGTTTGTGATCATCGTTATGAGGGAGCAGTTTACCGCAGTCGTTAGTCCATGGTCATCGTACTTTCGTTGGAAATGAGGGTTATCTCGATGATCGTTTTCGTGAGATTTGGATCATAAGTCGATGGTCATCGTCACTAGGGCCGTTGTCGTTGTCACTAGTCCGTGGTCATCACTTTTCACCGGAGATGAAGACCATTGATGGACATGATCGTCGTCACTGACGCTGTACAAGCACAGAGAGAGATAAGAGAGGGAGTAAGAAAATGAAAATAAAAAAGTAAAAATAACTTTTTTCTTTTTTTAAAAACTCAAAAAATAATATAATTAAGAATGAATTTTGAAAATATTAAACAAATAAATATTATAAACTGTTTTTATTTTTTATATTTTTAAAAATAAAAAATCATTATAAAAAACAAACCCAAACATGCATTAACTTTTTGTACCAAGGACATGCATTAATTTTTTCTCCTTTTTAAAATGATGTATGCACCACCATATGTACCATCCTTCTTCAATTTTCATTTTTAGGGTGCCGACAATTTAACAAATTTCAAAATTAGTGGGCTCAAAGAGACCATCTTTCCAACATTTTCTTCCGACAATTTTTTTTTGGTCTATCTTTATTTATTTATTTATTTATTTTTGCTACTTTAAAAGGGCACCTTGTACAGGACAAAAAATCATTATATTTTACTCTCTTTGCAGGCAAAGAAATTGAGGTCATGACTCATGAGCCGCCCATATGTTTGTTTTTTTATCATTACTTTTCTTTTTTCTGGAAAAAAAAAAAAAGTGTTCTTAACATGCAAGCCTCATTTCTACAGTCACCTTCCCCTTTTATCTTTTGAAGTTAACATGTGGCAAAAAATTTTCTCTTTAGTTCAAATTAGTTTGAACGAGTATTTGAAGACATCAATCTTTCTAACTCATTTCATCATCATTCATGAATGATAAATACAGCATATGAACCACCTATTACTTCCTCAATTTATCGTAATGGAAAATCAACATATAATAACAAGATTCACTTGGATTGGACCGAAAACCTATGCACAATGTATAATTTTGTCCAGGGTTTGATTAAAAAATAAATATAGGCATATACAACCAAGGTTTTGAGAAACGTGCTAAGAAAAAATTCATAGAAAAATTTTAAACTAGGCATGTTTTTTGAGCTTGTACAATAATCATTCTCTTGTTAGGGGAACTGGGCTTTCCTCATTGAGGGTGATCAAAGCATCTCTAGTTTGTTGTATTTGGGAAAAAGGAAATGAACAAGTTTTCAAGTAATGGCTTTCAAATTGGTCCTAAGTCAAAGGATAACTAGTCACTTGATCTTATTTGCTCTTTTCCAAATCTCATTTCTACAGGATAGATCTTTTCTCTAATAAGAAAAGGATTGAATATATCTGCTTTTTGGCCCTTTTGACTTTTTCGAGCTTTTGTTATTGGAAGCAAGCTGTCCTCACTCTTCTGTCCATGCCTGCATTTACTGCAACCACCGTGCACATCACTTTCGTTTGCTCAGCCACTTTACTAATTTTGCATTAGACGTGTGATTAACTTTGGATTAACGTTGATTTTGATTTTTTCTTTAATTGGATTAGCAATTTGTTAAAAAAAAGACTCACCCAAATGTTTTCCACTAGTTGATATCAGTAAAACTTAATTTTCTATTATGGAGGCTTAATACTAAATTCAGCTCTAGTCGAGTATAGAATTTCTGTTTTTTTATTTTTTATTTTTGAAATGTTGGAATCCTCACATAATCTCAAATCACTTCACATTATCTATAGACATGTAATAAAATAATTAGCGGGTGTTTGGATTGCGTTCTCCAGACATTTAAAACTAATTTTTTTTAAAAATTTCATCATTTTTTACTATTTATATCTCTAAAACGTTAGTAAACTCAAAATTTTAAAAGTTCATAACTTTGTATATACAAGTCCAAATGAGATAATTTTTTTTAAATTGCATAGAATTTCAAGAAGAACGAAACAATATCCATATTAATATTTTTTTTCTAAAAGAAATTTTAAAATTTTTTATTTTTTCACTTTAAACAATTTTTTCTCTCAAACATATTTTTTAAAAAAACTTTTTTCTAATATTAAAATAATACCTCCAACTTCCTTCCTAAACAGCCTCTTAGATTAATACGTTAGAAGTGAATTGAATCTAGATTTCTTATTAAAAAAAAAACATCCAGCTAATCTTTATAGACAAGTTATACGTATTCCAGTTGGTGTTTACGCATGTATTCAAAGTTAACAAATCTTTTATCCGAATGTCTGACAAATTATCCGACGACGTCGGAGTGACGGTGGGATCTGAAAAGGCTGTACACTTGTCTTGGAAGGCATCTGGTGAATGAATTAAGTAAAGTCCAAGAAATCCACAGTCCTCTAAAAAAGGGTTTTTGCTCTACATCACACGTTGGCATCCGATGCTTTGCCTCACAATCTAGTGTGCTCATTACCACTCTATTTGAACACTTGGCTTTTCCCAGTTGGAAGATACTCTTTAAAGTCCTGTGATTTCTGCCACTAGTCTTCATTTCATTGGCAAAAGCACCAGAAAAAAACCTCAGCTGCATTTGGCATGTTTTCTCAAGATTTTTGTTATTTTGTCAAGAAAAGAACATATAAGAGAGGAGAGAAGATACACTTTTTACCATCCCATTTGTGGTTTTCCCATTGGAATTAGGAGAGAGTTGGTGTGGAAAGTGACATCAGTGCTGTACATCTTTTGCCCTCGATGAATCAATATTTGTAGGTCTAACTAAGATGAAAATAATCACTTGGTATTTTATTGGACAAATATGCATACTCCCTGAAAAAAAGTGATCAATGAAACTTTATGATACTAAAATCTCCACTGAATTGTCAATTTTAATTTGTTGTTATTCTTATGTGAGTTTATTTCAAGTTACCCTCACACGGCAGGCAATTATTAGAGGTCTAGAAGGGAAAAAGGAAAAAAAAAAAAAAAAAGTTCTTAAGGAGAAACAAAGAGAGAGGGCAAAGTCTCCGTAGAGTTTATGTCCGGTTAATAAATTATGTGATGTCAAATCAATATTATGTAAGTAAAATTGGACCTATTGATAGAATATAATTAGGCTGGACCCTTTTTTTCTCATTAGTGAATCCTAAATTATGTGGTGTTAAATCCTTGATAATGTGAATAAAATTAGAGTCATTATTTGAGTATAATTAGTTTAGATCCTTTTTCATTCTAATAGTCAAGTTTTCTTTTAAAATAAAACAAAATAATGAGATGACCTTGTAATACTATGAACATGACCCTCAAGTGAGATTGGCAACACCTGTGAAATTGAATGATATGCTTACGGGGAAAAAAGCATGCTTGAGGTCCAAAAACAAGAAAATACTTAGCACACCAATATCTAGCATAAATAAGGCTCTTTTTGAGTAACTTCTACAATCGATAAAAGCTTTCAATCAATTAAGAATCATGATCTTGTAGTACAAAGGTTATTACCTACTCCGTATAGACATAAGTTACGTGTAACAAATAAATCACCAAGACATGATTCTAACAGAAAAATCATAAGCTCAGACAATGGAGGCACCACTACCATTAATAAGGGCTTAAAAAAAAAATAAAACCCAATATTTATTTGGCATATAAATTTCCATTATTATATAAAGATAACTATTACAAGACAAAAAAAAAAAAAAAAACACAATAACACATAAGGAAATCATGGAGACAATACGAGCCATGTTATTGGAGTAGTAAAAAATTATTGGAGTCAGAGCGATATCTATAGAGGAGACTCCTTGTCGATATGTGGACTCCATGCGTCATCACCATTAACCACCATAGGCCGGGTGGAACAACCTTCACCCCTAAACCACACACCAACGCCACAGAACCCTTCGTGAATGAAGACCATCTCCAGATCTACTCGACGGTGGGGGTGGGACCTATGGGTTACGGAATTACCAAAAGAGCCACAAAATGTCATAATCTCGTTTAGCCTTGTCTCTTCCGCCTCACAATTGGTCACACTACGAATCTCTATACTATGTTGCCAAAACCTTCACCTAGGATAAGAAATTTGGACGCTGGCTGATTTGCTACTACTGAACTCTGACCCCAAAAACTAGGGACTCCATAAAGAGGAAGGAGGGAGGGAGAGAGTGCCTTAAATATTTATTTTTTGAATGGCCATAACTTGATGGGTGTCCATTTTTAGAAAATTTTTTTTTTCTTATTTCAAATGAGAAAATATTTTCATTTTGAAATGAGACGGTGTTTGGATATGTAAAAAAGTTTGTTTTTTTAAAAACAAAAAGGTTGTTTACAATAAAAAGAAATGATACTGGGAGTAGTGTATTATAATAGTAATGGAAAAAATATTCTTTTTTTTTTTTCAAAAATACAATACAAAACATGTTTGATAATTTTTTTTTCCTTTTTCGACAAGAGTAGAATGATGGAAAAATTGAAAAAAACACTTTTTTGACAAATTTTTTTCTCTTTCCAGGACCACCAGACATGCCATTCAAATAATGTATTTAATTTTCAAACAAGAATTGTTGTGTTTACTTCTTTATTTTTACTTGTAATGAATATATTTACATCACTTTTAATTATAAAATGTCCACATCTAATTACTACACTATTAATAAAGATTTAGAAAATCTCATTTTATAGATTTTTTATAGAACTTAATCTAACCCTTTCTTACCGTCCCTCTAATATTAAGTTTGATTTGATTAATAAAAATAAAATAAATGACAAATTTTTTTCCCAAAAGAAAGCACATTTATGTATTTTTATTTCATTGGAAAACATTTCACTAGCGCAAAACAAACAACAACCAATAAAATACTAATCTTAAGTTTATAGATATCTGACCACCAGTCTGACAGATGTAATTTTTGTATAAATTTACATGTAACATAATGTCAAATGACATGTAAAATAAAAAAAAATGACATATTAAGGTCAATGGTTAGTTTGATTAATCTATAAAAAAAAGTTAAAAATATTGCTTTACAGGTGTCAAGTCTTAAAATTATAATAAAAGTAAAACACGATATAGAGGAAACATTTATATCACTCCCTTTCTATGGAGGAGGAAGATGAGGGGCGAGATGGTGACAATAGTCCCTGTTTTTTCTTATAGCCTAATTTGATAACGTCATTCTTTTCTTAGAATTGGTCAAAGGCCAATAGTGTCAAAAAGACGTTTTACTTACTAAGCACGGCGAAGTAAGAATTTGTCAAAGTGGGGGTAATGGGCCAGTGCAATTAGTGGGGTAAAAATTGCAGGTGAAATCCGTATAAAAGCCTTTTTCTTAGGACAGCCATCCCTATGTTTTATCTTTCTTCCATGTTTCAGCCACAATAATAGGGGAGAGAGAGAGAGAGAGAGATCTTATGCTATCCAATATAGGGGGGGTGCTCTTTTGGTAGCTTTTGCTCTGCAGTGAAGACACAGGGGTGATACATGATCACTCAATTCCTCTCTCCTTCCCAAACAGTCCCTTAAAAAGAAAAAAGAAACAAAACCCCCAAAATACCACACTTTTGCACTCTCTTCTTCTCATTTGTCTCATAGAGACACCAAAAAAGAAAAACTATGGGTTCAGAGGCGGAGCGAGAGTCAATTATTACACCAACACTTCCCCTGTTTTCCATAAAACAGCACAGCATGGCTTCTCCGGAGCATCCTGGGATGCTAACGCCGCCATATCAGACCTCACTGTCGGTCCCATTCCGCTGGGAGGAAGAGCCCGGGAAGCCAAGGCCGTGTTTGGCCCTCACAACGGTATCACCTCACGACAGGACTCCAAGGAGCTTGGAACTCCCTCCGAGGTTGTTGTCGGAGACCAAACTGCTCTCCCCCACCACGGTCCTGGAAGGCCCATATGTGGGCGGCAGGCCAAGGTTTCAGTCGTCGTCGTTTAGGATGAGCAGCGAGTGTTATGGTTATGGCGGGTCGTTTAGCCCTGAAAGAGGGTCCCACTCGCTTGGAGCGATTGTCCTGATTACCAAGAGATCAGGTGTCAAGGTGAAAAGCTGGTTTGGGTCTTGGAGAAGGGTGTTTTTGAAAGGTCATAAGGAGGTTTCCGGGGGTAGTTATGTCTTTCCATCCTCTGTCGACAGAGAAAGTGATGACTTTAGTAGTGTTGGAGAGAGTGGTAATTTTGCAAAGGCAAAGAAGATGAACAAGATTAGAAGAGGGTCAAGCTTTTCTAGCCTCACTAACTATCCCAGGTCCCATTTCTGGGTAAGTTGTTCAGTTCTTAGCAAATTTTATGTTTTTTTTTTTTTCCTCTTTGGTACTTTATATGTTTCATTATTTTGCATTAAACACTTTAGTTTTGATTTTAGAATGTCTTGGTTGACTTGACGAAAAGGAAAGTCTTGCAAGATTTCACCAGACACATTTAAATCATATGACGTACAATTAGTGTGTAGTTGTAGATTTAGAAGCAAAATGTTGTTAGCATACAAGGTTTGCTAGGAATTAAGATTTTCAAGATCTAATAAGATTTTTTTTTTTTGTTTATTTATTTAGTGGTTTCCGACAAATTAATATCACATTTAATTTAATACATGAAAATATGATAATATCACGTTAAATTCGTGAAAATAACAGAACCTGTTTAAGACAGAACCCTTTTTAACAGGTAATGATATCTTACCATAGAATTCTCGTTTGGCTGTTTATGTTTCGGAGGAAAATGAAATTGGAATCTAATTCTTTCAAGCCAAAACAGAAAAGACAAGGTGGGTTTTTCTGACAGAGTGTCCGTTCTTGCAGGGAACACTTTGTGAGGGCTTGAAGCAGGCAGTTCCATGGAAGAACAAGAAATTGAAGAGAGGAGGACCATGATAAAATATAACGTCTCTTCTCCGAGCATAATCAACAATAATGTCCAAATCAATATTAGCAGACACCCAAACATGGGTCTTATAATATGTTTCTCGCGATGTGAAGTTGATCTATATTCATCGTGCGATGTCTGTAGTGTGTCAATAGCTGTCTTCCCCTTCAGGAACTTGTGCCTCTAGAACGTTTTCTAGTGGGGCTATTCTCACTCGGAAATCTCTTCCTCTTAAAGTATGTAAATTAATGAACTTAAAATATCCTAATGTGGCAGGATAGAGCATTTTCATTGCGACAAATGAAGACTGACTGCCTAATAGAGATGTGAACTTGTTGAAACAAAAAGTTGCGAGGGTGAGCATCACAGAGGTCAGTCTAGTCGTAAAAATCATAGGTGCGACTGGGTCACGGCCATTTACCTGGTCCATACGATGGCCTGATCAATTTGTACGCTATCTTGTCATATGATTGATTAATCTTATCTTAGAGTATCTCTAATAACCGTCTGTTTGACATGATCAAATTTAAAAAATGAAAAATTTTTTATTTCAAGAAAAATGAACATTCTTAAATTTTCGTATCTGAACATCCAATATTTTTTATTTTTGAAAAATGAAAAAAGAGTTCTCTAGAAATAAAAAGTTTTCATCCATCCAAATAACTTTTCACTTTTAAAAAAAATTTCAAATAATTTTTTATTTTTCATATCTAAAAATTTTTCATTTTCTAAAAACAAACACCCCATCCAAACGGATCTTAAATTTATTAATAAATTTTAATGATATTTTTATTCAAATTAATATGAAAAATAATATTATATTATTTTATAATATAATATATTATATTATTTTTAATATTACTTTTACTTTTTTTTAATGATTATTGAGTTTTAAAAATTATAAAAACATATTTTTTATATTTAAATAAATAAAAAAATAAAAATATTATAATAATTAAATAAGATAATAATTAAAAAAAATCAAATGTGAAATTTAATATTTATTATATGTTGTGATAAATTTTTTTATAAAATTTAATATATGATAAATTTAATATAAAAGATTATATTGTATTTAAGTGAATTTTTTATTTAAATTTTAAAATTATCATTAATATATTAATTAGTCTTAGAGTCATTTGGTCAGTCACCTGCTTTTGACGCGTATTTAATGCGATTTCATGGTTGTAAAAATTCTTGAGTGGAAAAATAAAAAGCAAAAACATTATACATTCTCCAATGATTTTCATTTTTGCAACGTGCTTTGACAGATTTACCCTTCGATCTATGGTTAGACTTGGTATTTTGTACAATTTATCGGTCTTTTTGCAGGAGTATTACGCAAGTGGGCTAGTTGGAGAGCTGTAAGAAATCTCACGGGCTAGTTTGCAACTCCAACTTTTTACGGGCTTTAGTTCACACTGAAGCACAATTCACACGTATATATATATATATGTATATTATTATATTATATTATAAAGAATAACTTAAATTATAAAATATATATATTTTATATAAATTCTGATTTGAGTGATTTTTTTTAAATATAGATAATGACGATTTCTTCAAAACAAGACTAATTATATATATATTTTGAACCATAACGTCTGGTAAGTTTTATAGCTAGCTATAAAATTTTAGATCATATTTTACTAATAAAAATACATAAAATTAAATATTTTATAAAATAAATCACAATAATTAAGATACACTAGTAATGTATGTATATTTTAATGTTGTTAACTTGCTTCCATTTTACCTTTTTTTTTTCAACTCCTATCAAAATAAAATAAAATAAAGATTGTAAAAAATAATAAAAAAAATTTCAATATAAAAATATATATAGATATATATATTTATATTAACTCACTTTTATGTCATAAAAAATTTTCTCCTTTTTATATTATAACACTATTTCCTGTAACAACAACGCAGGTTTTTTGCTCGTGTACGCTATGCGAAAGTTAATTTTACCATATGGCCCAAGAGCTTCACCCTCTTTGAAAGAGAAAAAAATACCCCTCTATTTCTTCCCTAGAAACCTGTCTCTCCATAAAATTCCTCTTGCTCCAAGTTCCCAATGGAGAGTAAATAATCAATAATTAAGAGCAGGTCACTGTCTCATATAATAAACTTTTTAACATGAGCACTTAGATTATTAATGAATTAATATAATGATTAAAGCAACAATAGCTTGTGATAAGAGAAAAGTAAAGTTCGTATCCTAATATTTTTTGAACGGGTATCCTAAATTTTTACTAAGAAGAAAGTCGTGCATCCTCTGTCGATATGTTAATAATATGATTCCCCACCCACACACACCCCCACACCACCCCACCCCCCGCTCTTTTTTTTTTTTTGGTAGATAAGATGTTAATAATATGATATACAAGCGGATTTATGACAACTTGATAAATCCAGTATTTGTTCCTAAACTTTTTAATGTCCATAATCAACATAGAATTTGACCTAGAGATAAAGGACTAAAAGTAGGATTTTTATGGTAATTACACCAAAAATAGGATTTAACCCAGAAAAGAAATTGCTCATATATTTTCCGTTTTCATATCGTGTGAGCTCTGCCCCAAATACGTTAACCTTGCCATTTAGTAAGAGCAAACGAACCGTGCAAGATAAAGCTTCAGCAGAAGTAAAATTTTTTTGAAACGAAATAAGGAGAACAAACAAAAAAAGATTGGAGTGTTTGTGATTAAAATCTCAAACATGCATCAGTTGGGCTCCAAAATGAACCTAGCTGCATAAGATATGTCATAACCTGACGAACACCATTTATATGCCTTACACAAAACAAGAACGAGATTCAACAAGCATTTTCAGTTAATCCCCATTAATTGTTCTAAAGTTGAAATTATTTCATTGATCAGAATCTCAACGAGATGAAAGTTGGAGGAGAATTCTTTAAAAAATTGCTACTTGATTTCAAAGAACCGCATCGCCCCTACTTCTTACCTGTCATACCTGCAACAACCTGCAAAGTTCCCAACATATGCATATTAAGTTACATTAAGAAAACAACTTTTCTGTCTTAAAAAAAAAAAAAAAAAAAAGATACAAAAAAGACATGATGATATAGTGAAAAATTTATATAAAGAATGTGCACTGCATTGGACAGATTACCATTAACTCCATTAAGGCACCCCCTTTTGAATCTTAACTACATGGATAGCTTTCTTTACCTATAATCTTTAGCGTGTGTGTTTAGCACCACGAGATGGCATTCAAACATGCTAATTATCACCAAGAACACGATAAAAGAAGCAAGGACCTCAGTAAGAAAGGCGCATAATCAGCTGAGAAATTGCCGACTTATTTAACTAAAAAAGAACAGACTCCATTTTAACTCACATCACTTAAGGCAGGCTGAGGGACTTCATTTGATGCTTTGTAAGAATCCAAGATGGGTCTTACCACGGCTGGAAGGAAGAGGCCTGAAATTTCGACAAAATGATAAGCATATATTAAAGACATTACAATCCCAGAGAGAAGATTTCGTAAAACCAAATGAAATAATAGGATCAAGAAAACCAAATGAAATAATACGATCAAGGAAACCACTTAGGTCACAATCTAATTAATGGCCAATATACAGCAAAACAGCTATTTTCAATTCCCACAACAAAAAAGAACATAATTTTCCTCGTATGATAGGTCCCCTCTTTATAAAACGACTTAAGGCTAAAATAGATCAACAATCTCTCACTATGGATGGTAAATTACAATTCACTATGATAGAAGAATTTAGCCAGAAAGTTTCCCTACTCAAGCAAATATTATCCAAAATGAAATGGTAATGTCTACTTAGATCACTTGTTTCTAACAATCAGGGCCTAATGGCCTATCGTGAAAGAGCTGTTTAGCATCTCTCACTCTTCTCCTCAGATCAGGATTTCTAACAAACAAGAAAACTTATGTTCTCTTTCCCCACTTTTTATGATAAGATAAGATGTTCTCTTCAGTCGTCCCCTTACTAAACTAATATAGTTAGTGAATTGGAAATTTCTCCATAGGCCAGTTACTTAAATTCAAGTCCACGTAATCACTACATAATTCCATCTTTCCCAGAATAAGGGGAATGGGGTGGGGGGTGTGGTGAAAAAAAAGGATAACGTACTAGAAGCAATTTGTGTTGCACACAGTACACATACACGTTAAATACCACACCAATTTAATGACTACTAAACTAAGTATATCAATAGAGTTCCCTATCATGGAGCAAGAGAAAATGGCAAAATCTATTGTAAATGCATCACCTTAACGAAGCCCCTATTTGCTTACAGTTTCAGTTTTCACCTCTTTCATCAAAATCTTTTGCCCCTTTAATTGTAGAACGTCGAACAAAGGGTTTGTATCATCCCGATGCCCTATATTTTGACGAAATGTACTCCTTTTTCTAACATAATATTAACTAGTACCCGATAGTTTTTCTAAAAATTATCACCTAAGTGCCTCA
The DNA here is from genome assembly GCA_035233585.1 of Antiaris toxicaria. Lineage (NCBI taxonomy): Eukaryota > Viridiplantae > Streptophyta > Magnoliopsida > Rosales > Moraceae > Antiaris > Antiaris toxicaria. Next base: position 14,598,017 of record CP141161.1, read on the forward strand.
GTGCCCCCTTTTTACGGCACATAAACACTCATTTTGCCCTTTTAGATTCCTTTTCGTCTAATTCCTTCAACTTAATTCTGAAAAAAGAAGTAACGATCAAACCCGAAAGATTATATTTTGCAGCAAAAAATTGTGATCAAACCCGAAAAGGACGTGACGTACTCGCGTGATGTTTTCTCAATGCAGGCATCATTGCTTTCCAATTTCAAGCAAATCAAGTTCATCTCTCAAGGAAATGCTCTGTACTCAGTCCAATTATAAAAGGTGTGTACGTATATACGTCTGTACACAAACACAATTCTAATGACAGCTGAATTATCAAACACCTCACGGGAAAACAAATTTGTTAAATTTTGAGGAGTCAAACAGCTACGAAATTATCTTAATTAATTGCTAACAATTCAAAACAAAACGTGTTCAAGTAATTACAGAATCCGACTAAAAAAAAAAGCCCCAAATTTTATTAACTGCAAAAGTTTCATCCATCTGTGCACACAGTATCTACAAGAAAACAAATACCAAATTCATAAATAATTGAATTCCTGTCTGGCGCACTTGCATTCAAATCTTAACAATCTAGTTTCACGAAAATCAAAACCAAAATCCCAAAAAAAAAAAAAAAAAAAGGAGAGAGAGAGAGAGAGAGGGTACCAACACCGGCGATGAGGCAAGAAGCAGCAACCACAGGCTCTTGGACGACGAAAATCTTCAACCTCTCCATCACCGCCATCTCTCTCTCTCTCTCTGTGTCTCTGTCTCTGTCTCTGTCTCTGTCTCTGTGAGTGGGCTCTTGAATGTTCTTCGTCGCCTCCGTCTCTGATTCTGAGAGAGGGGATGAATGGGAATGGGAATGGGAACGGATCTGAACGTGGTTACACAATGGGCTCCTTGGAAAACACGGGTCGGGTTCAGATATCAAAGGCCCAACTTAAAGGCTTAAGCCTGAGGCCCAAAACTATTCTGGGCTTTGCTAAATTTTTCTCTGGGATTAGGCTATCATGGCCCGGTAGCGGTCACTCTCGTCAGAAGGGATACCGACCACGCAAAGAAAGCGTGATTCTGACCATAAAATGATAAAACTACAAGACTTTTGTGGTTAACGGCGAATAAAAAAAGGATTGACTTGAAAAACTGCGCTATTTTTGGGGTTCAAATTTGTTTGTTTCATATATGTACGTACGTAGATATTTATTTTGATGTGATTTTATCTTAATCCAACAATGATTTTTAGAAAATAAAAATTACTTTTTACTAATGAATAATTTTGAAATATAATTGAATTAGGAGCCGGAAAATTCTAAAATTAGATATGAAATTATTATTATGTTATATTTATAAATGCATAAAAAAAAATTTTAATATGCAAGAATTGCATAATGTTTAATTTTAATACGATCTTGACGTAATCTAACATTAACATTCAGAAGTACTAATAAAGATACCTCTACCAAGGACAATAATTATTTCACAAGATAGTTTAAGGAAGAAAAAAAAAAAAAAGGGGAAAAAGGCAACGAAAAATTGTCCTATAGATGAGCAGTTTCAATCAACTTGACAAAATTGTCCCAACATCCTTAACCGGTCCTTTTCTCCTGAGCAATTTTCCCCAGCAATTGTTCTTTACCCCAAAACTTTTCATTACATAGAGCCATGATCAAGTTGTAGAGTCACCATCGAATGGCTGTATCCTCACATGAACATAACCATTTGCCCTTTTTTAATTGATAATTTTATGGTAGAACTGCAAAATATGCCAAGGTTTTGAGAAGTATGCATTTCTTATTACGTTTGACTGAAAAAGTAATTTTATTCAGAACTATCAGCTATCACCGGTAAAAACAGTCAAACTCAAATTTTTACAGATAAGATCGTTTAAATCGTACTAGGGTGAGATTTGAGCGGCACATACGTCTCAAAACGCAGAAAATATGTAGCGTACTAAGTTAAAACTCGTCTCTCGAGTTGCATAAAGATTCAAAACAAGAAGTAATGTGAAATAATTAAGTGAAACAATCATTGATGGCTAGGTGAAACCATCACAAATCATTTACATGAGAAACTGGAGGAAACACATCGCCACTCCGAGAAACATTTTCCTCGAAACATATTTACAAGGTCTCACCAAATCGTGTTTTGTACATAATACTAGATTTTGAGAATTTACGTACAAAAACCTAAAAGAAAATCTAAGAAAGTATTCAGCCAAATTCTTCCTTTTCAACCACCCCAGTAGAATATAGATACGATTTAAATGAGACTCACAACAAACAAGGGAATAAAGAAGATTTTCTAATTTGGTCAGAACTCCGGCACTGCCTAGAAGCGAGGCAACATCCACCCCACAGTCCATCCCAGGAGCAAACCAGCGCCAACAAGGCTCAACCCCAACGCAAAAGCGACAGCATATTTTGACACGTCGTGATCTGGCCGGCCTCTTCTTTCTCGACCCTTGACACCCTTAGGCAAGCTCTTCCTTGGCTTTGTATCTTTGCAAGGCGAAGTCCATGGAAGGACTAGCGGGAAAAGAGTGGAGATTTGCTGGTCATTGTTCTTAAACTGGACGCATAGTGTTTCCAGCTGAAGTAACTGGAACCACTGTTTGTAGGCAAAAAGTAGAGAGGCTTGTCTGAAGAAAAGTGCAACAATGTGCTCTTTTTCAGCATAAGCTTGCTTTGCCGCATTTTCAGCTTCCCTTGCGCGTGTCTGAGAATGACAGAGTGCTTCCATCAGCTGCGTTTTGCTGAATTCGCCCTCGATATCCTGTTGTATCTCTGTCATATTCTTGGGGACTGTAATATAGCTGTTTTTGGGGATCACCAAAGCCAGAAGAAACTTTGAGTCTATGGATAAATAGAGTCTGCGTATGTGTGTCAGCTATGATACAAAACCAACATGGCTTATCGAATTAAAACCAGATCATAATGTAGATTGCATACTAACTGTATCTGTGTCTCAACTAGACTACTCATGAAATATGAAGCAGATGAAATTAATCAGAAAGTAACAGAAATAAGGAGAGAAAGTTAGGCAACTTGTAAGTACCTCAAAGTTTCGTCAGATTCGTATAGCAAAGGTCCTTTGGTGAAACACCCTTGTAACTCTTGCGTTCCTCCGGAGTTGGCAAAGCCCTGCGAAGGAACAGTCCCATTGGGGGAGAGACCATCAGTTTGAGTTCTCCAGTCCAAAGACGATGCAGAAATCTCCTTATTGTCAAAACACCCAACGTGAGCATAAGGGGATCTTCTATGGGACATCTTTTGAGGCGGAGGAAGATCGCAGTTCACAACACGGTCAAGTGATTTCCGTGCAACCAAGGAGACCAATTCATCTCTATCCGTCATCCGCCACCAAGGCTCGCTCTTCTCACTCCCCATCCAACTATCTCCGGGATCAAAGCACATTTCATTTGCTCGTTTCGTATCTGGGCAATCGATAGGATCCACCTGCATCATTTCCCAGCTATCTGTCGACTCCTTAAGTTCAAAAAGCTCGTCTATGTCCTTACTATCCGAGGCCTTTACATTTTGATTTCCTACTTTCGAAGCTTTCTTTTTGGCACCATTATGTACACCAACAAAACACTCGTTGTTCATCTCTCCTTTCCTTTTGTGGGCCTCACTTATTTTAGAGGTTGAGTTAACAATACCGCCTTTCTTGGTGCAGTCCTCATTCTCCAAAGCATTCAACTGTTCATACGTAAAACCCTTTTGGCATCCGTAATTAGGCTGCATATGGAGCCACCATCTAGTGTCAGGAGATAAATTAGAATACGAAGGATTCCTGCAATGAGGCATGAAGCCGACAGCAGCATGATCCGGTCCGTCAGCTGCTGTGGTTGTTCCTGCTTCAACTTGTTTTGATGTCGAAGAAGATTGGCAGCAAGCTAACTTAGGAGCTCTTTTCGCATCTTCTTGGACAAAGCAACGATTGGCCGTTCTTTGCCACACAGCTCTAGCTTCTGCTGCCGCCATTTTTCCCTTATGTGTCACACATTTTACTCTGCAAAAGTAGAAACAACATAAATTAGAACGGATTTACAACTTCCAACAGATAAACATCTAATTAAGTTCAATAGCTTTCGTTTGGGTTGCAAAAGAAAAAAGGACTCTACTTTAAATTGAATAAAGAAGATATAATAATCAAAATTATCTAAAACCCACCAAAATGACATGATTAACTAAAAACTCCAAATAGGCCTCTGGGAAGAATGTTAAAAGGGTATGTTTTTCACCTTGGAACAAACAAATGTATGCCCTTTTATGGAAAAATAATTTATCATCAACGATTAAGTCATGGAATTTAAGTAAGCAACTAAGAAATTGGTGTGGAATCAGAATCAAATTGTAATAACTTCCTTTCATCAGATTCTCCAATGCAATTCTGGAAGGATCATCAGACTATTCAGAACAATCACTATTGACTATAGCATGAACCCAAAAAATAAATAAAAATAAAAACAAACAAACAAATAGACAAAAGAAGAAGAAGATACTGAGGCTAATATAAGGATTATTATCTAATATCAAATTGATATTATTCAAACAAAAAGAAAAAGAGGAAACCCAAAAAAACCCAATTCCAATAAATAACAAGTAATCGAGATAAATAATAACTGAAAAATAATAATCAAAACCAGGGTTTCAATTTTACTAAATTTAAAAATAAGAGAAAGAGAACCCACGTTTGTAAAAATAAAGAATCCAAACATAAATCATTAAAAAAAAAAAGGAAGAAGAAGAAGAAGAAGGCAAGTTCAAAAAAAGAAAAAGAACAAACCCAGGAGATGGACTCAACTGAATTGAAGGAAGCTAAGTGAAGATGGGCAAAGTGGGGTGCTTCTTAGAAAGTTAGATCTGGTATGAAGGAAGGAAGTTATAACATAAGCAGAAACGAAACAAAAAAAAGGTTTTTGGTATGAGGATCCAACGGAGACCAACAAATCTAAGACCACGCAAAAAGATGACGACCAATGTCAGCGACGGCCACGAGAGAGACAGAAGAGAGAAAGAAGAGAGAGAAGGTGGTGGTGTCATCCATGCTTTTTTTATGTCTTTCAGTTATCAGTCTCTGCTGTCGGTTTGCAATTCACCAAACGACCGCACACAGAGCAGTTTTTCTGTTGTCGTTTTTGGTAGAGGGGTGGTCATTTTTCCTCTAGTTTTTGGGTTGTGGAGTCGTAACACGTGGCATGTGGTGGCGTTATCAAAGATGATCGTGGGGTCCACTCACTGTTATAGGATAAGACCCTTTTATCTATCTATGGTGTTCAGTATATACAAATTGAGGAGTGTATCTCGCGCAAGCAAAAGAAAATCTTGGGTCCAACTCCGACCAACCAGCCTCTTTGGTTTCTCCTTAGAAAAATGATAAAATTCAGGTGGCGTTGGGACAAAATTTTTCATTTTAATTTTATTCAAATACAATACAATTTTACACCAAATACAAATTTTGTAACAGTGTTACAAAAACAATTACTATTCAAAATATTTTTAAAACAATCACATCAACTTTTCAACTCGACTATTTATCTCTATTTTTACCAATCACATCAATTTTTCAACTCTAAAATACTTTTTATCCAAACTCACATTTCATTCAAATACAAAACAAATACTTTTCAACCAAATACAACATTCAAAAAAAAAAATTTATTCAAATACAATCAAAATGCAATACGTTTACCAAACGCCCCCTCAGATAGATGTGTGAAAATAATTTTCATATCTAGTGGACCCCATCAGTGCCATCCCATTTTTCATTTCAACAAAATCAAAGCTGAAAATTGACTATTTAAAATCCCTTTTTTTTTTTTTATTTAATCTCGTAGTTGAAACTTGAAAATTACAAAATTAACAAAGAGGAACTTCTTGTCAACCATTTTTTTTTGTTGTGGCGGTCTATAAATGCAAGATCTAAGTAGATTAAACTGTGTGTGGGCACCTGGTTTTTTGGATTCATGTTTTATATGCCGTTGGGGCTTAGGAGACAGTCGTGGGATATCAAAAGCAAAAGTATGATTGACTAATTGAGAATCAGAGTGTGTCGCTTTCTGATTGATGGAGTGGAAGAAAAAGAATAGCATTCTTCTAGTACAAGCAAGTGGTTCTATAGATTAGAGACCACTAACTTTGAAGTGATTATTATTATATATATGTATATATATTATATAGTTTTTTTCTTTTTTCCTTTTTTTGACTCGCTGCAAAGATTGCACTGAGCCAGGTGGTGAAGCAAGCTCCATGCTTGGATGTCACATTGATGTTCTAGAACCATCGTTTTGTGAGTGAATCATGAACATCCTATATATATATATATATATATATAGCCCACAAGATTGCTTACCCTGGTATTGGCGCAGGGGGCGGTTAAGAGGATTGTAGTAACATTATTATTATTTTTCTCTGTTGGCTGGAACCTGGTATTTTTCTGACTACCGGCGGAAGGAACACACATAAAAAGAAAGTGTTGCTCGAGTAGATGAGGGAGTTCAAGAGGCAAATCAAGAAAGTCAGAAGAAACTAAATGCTAGGCTGCCAAATTGTCCCAAAACCTGCTTCTACGGCTTCAGCCTATAACGCAACTGCTTTGACTTTAACCCCCAATATGATAGACTTGTTTTGATTCCAATTATAGAAACTCGTTTGGTAAAATTGCAAAATCGGCTTGCAAAAGAAGGGGATATAGTAACTTACAAGTCCACTCGACATTTTTTAGTTGGTCCCATGTAAATCCACTCATCATTTTTTAGTTATGTGAGACATTTTAAGTGTATTTGTTTTTGTTTTTTAGAATGGATTTTTATTTTTAAAAATATAAAAAATAAAAACAGTTTTAAAATAATATTTATTTATTTATTATTTTCAAAATTATTTATCATTTTTTAATTTTTTCTAGGTTTTTTAAAAATAAAAAAATTATTTTTACTTTTTTATTTTACTTTTTACCCTCTTCCTCCTCATCTCTCTCTCTTTTTGTCTGTTCAGCTTCAGTGAAGAAAATCATGTCCGAAGATGGTCTCTATTTCCAACAAAAGACGACAATCATGAACTGATGACGACGGTAACAATCCCCTCACAACAACAATTATTGACTCGCGCCTTTTCCTTATTATAAAACCCACCATCAAAGAGTTTTTTTTTTTTTTTTGTAATTATGATTATTAATTTATTTTTTATTATTTTTTAAAATTAAACATAAATATATTTTAATAAAATATTCATTGGGTTTTCAAAAAATGTAATCAAAGTTTTATTTTTATGTCTCTCAAGATATAACATTTGAAAATATAATCAAATACAATTTTAGAAATGATCTCAACACAATTTTTAAAACATTCTTATTTTTAGGTTTTTTAAAAACAGAAAACATTTCAAAAACAATACCAAATGACCTTTTGGTATCTAACACAAGCACTCTGGCGTAAAAAAGAAGGGGAAAAAAGAAAAGAAAGTAGAGGTTTTCTTCGTTCCAGCTCAAGCCTGACATAACATAAGGAAAAGGATGAGACAACTATATTATTATTAGCATTTTTCATTAGATTAAAAAATTAGCTGTTTATGTTATAACAAGACTGCTTGTGAAAAGAATAAAATCACAAATATACACTAAAGAGCATTCTGCATTTAAGGACTAAATATGAAATACATTTTTGTTTCACAAATATATACACAAAAAATATCAAGGATACACAGGTATTGAAAAAAAAATTTTTTTGAAACCTATCGAAAGATCAGGTTCCACGGCTGATGCTCCTCCCTGGATCTCTAGCTCCGTAAGTGCAAAACGGAAGGAACAGGCATGTCTTGGCTCATTAATCCAACAAAACAGTAAAATCAATCATGCAGTTCTTTCTATTATTGAAACATATGGGTATAGTTTTTGTTGGTTATTAATCGGTATAGTAGGTTATGAAGGCTCACGGAGAATGGCGATGGAGGTATCAAGTTGAGAATCCCTTCTGTCAGTTGGCCATGGCAGAAACCATAGGCAAGAGACATGGTATCATTTTATCACCGGATTAGCTGACTCCTATTTCCAAATCAAAGTAGGCAAAAGGTCTGGATCATCTTGTGTGTCTGTTTACCATCTTTATAAGATTTGCAAGTTTCTGGGAATTCCAAATTTCGCAATGCAAAATGTCTTCCTGTTTACCTTCTTTCAAGGCAGGGTGGAAAACTCCCATGAATCTAAATGCAACTTGGATTGACTTCCATGTCTTGTGTAATCCTTATCTCCTGTGTTGATCTTTGAGCTCAATCAGCTTCACGCAACCGTCTCCACCACATGTAAGAAAACCATGTGAAACAACTTGTATATCTGTGACAGCAGCCTGTGAAGACGAAAATGATATTGCCTTTTAGCGCATGCAAATCAAAGAGAATTGACATAGTTGGGGGCATACACAAAGAAAGATATGACAGAGGAACAACAGATTACCCGAACTACCCCACCATAGCCTCTAGAGCTTGGTTGCAGAAACATATGTCTTTCATGCAATTTTGGCCAGTGAAATACCATCCTAGATCTTTCCGCATCCCAAAGTTTAACATCTCCATCTTTGCTTCCGGTTAAGAACAAACTGGTGTTTGGGATTGTAGATATCTTGGTGACACTCCCTATAATCAGATTAATTTAGAGCCCAAGTCAATGATAACAATCAACTAAAGAGAATTAAGTAGACATAGTGTTGACTGAAGATTCACTTGCTTGTACCTGAATGAGCCTTAGGTATGTACCAAACCATCCCATTTGGGTTTTGTTCCCCAACTTTGTTCCCATTAGCTGTCTGCATGTCAATATTTGATGATGCATTGGTGGTTTGTCCACCATTACTAGAATGTCTGTGCTTTTTTGTCTTTCCAGTAGCAATGTATCGAAAGTCATGAATTCCAACATCACCCCCTTTACCGCCAGTTACAATAAGGGGAGAAATAGAACCGCTTCCTATGTCATTATCAAAGACTGAAAGAGAGCGTGCACCACCTTCAAACAAAAGGTGAAAGGTCGACAGAACATGAGATGAGCATAGAGTTTCTCAAACGCTTTTAAACGATATCTGAATTATAGGCTTCGACAGAAAAGGTTTTCAAGAATATTCCTATAGATATGGCGTGATACATAATATTATTTTGTTTCCAGGGTTAAAATGTATTTTTTTTTTGGTGCGTTATTTAAATTCTTACAAAAAAAAAAAAAGAAAAAAAGAAATCAGAATCATAAACTTTACGCAAACAGCTGATAAAAGAATTATGACTAAAAATGCCAGATGACTGTATCACAGAGAGAGTCAGGAGTGTCCTACAAACGTGTAGATTAATTTCAAAAAGAGAGAGAGAGAGAGTTTGGGGAATTATGGACCTAGTTTCGGCTGGCATTGTTTACGTGATTTTACCACAATATAGGTCACGACCACACCAAGCCTTTACTAATTTTTTTTAGAGAGAGAGAGAGAGAGAGTTTAATACCTTCATGACATATAATGGAAGCTTGCGAGGTTGTGGGTGGAGCTAACGTATCCCATACAACCACATTAATGCCAGAGGAGCTATATCCAGCAACAGCAATAATAGATCCACTCGAAGTAATATAAGTAACATCCCTGCAAATGATTATACATGAAAAAAGGATGTAACAGTAGCCACAAAATATTAGCAAGTAAACTATTCTTTCAACTCAGGAACATAGAACAAAAGTGTAATTGTTTCTTGAACTTTAGAAATTAAGCCCACATACGATGCATGGTTGTCGAAGCAGTGTGATGTTTCTGTTGGACGAATATTGCTCCTTCCTCCCACCTCCAACTGCCAAGCACATACGGTACCGTCTAAGGCAGCAGAAGCAAATCTGTGTCCATAATGGTCAAACTGCACGGCAGATATTGAGGCAAGAGCATATGGTGGAGGAACATTAGCAGCAGGGAGTACTCCATAAGTTGCAGTAGCTTCCTTCTTACCAAACTGCACTAGTCAAAACTCAAACTAGTAAATATGACTTTAGAGCTAATAACAAGGAGATAGACTACCAACTCGTAATTGTGCTAGTTTTCAAAATGACTTTCACAGCTTTTCCTGAAAGTATAGTTCCCTTCCTCCAATACCATGTTTATTCTTTTTTCCAAATAAAAGAAATTAAACTAATAAAACAAGTTAACGATCTCCAACAGACATATTCAAGAAATGGCTAACATCAGTAACATTATTGGAAAGAAGCTCCAATGAAACTTTGAGCCTTATCGTTAGAATAACACTCCCTTCTGTCCAACTGTGAGCTCCATTGATTAACAATCACAAAAAGAATGTTTTTTTACAATATTCTCGATAAGACAATTTCAGAGAAATAGACCTCTAAAGGAAGATACTGCAGTACCACAAAATATTGCAGAGTGTTATAGTCAATAATAGCCGGTGGTGAGAGGAGGGAAAATAATACAGTAATTGGAAAAGCGAAGTTCCATACCTCCCATAAGTAAATGTGGGTATTGCTAGAGCCAACCAAGAAGATGGGCCTAGAGGGATGACTGGAGAATGCTCTCGTACTTATATTCCCCACAGTGGATGGAAAATCCACAACCTCCTCAAAGTCCTCTTGAGTCCCCCAACCTAACCCAGAGGCACCAATACCAGCATAACCTGGAATCCCAAATGCTCCACCCCCAGTCAAGTCTCTCCTAGGCATTGCAGAGGAACCCACACCAACAGTTGCTCCACCCAGTCCAAGGTGCGCCCCTTTCTTGCTCCCAAGACCAATCCCGGGAGAAACACATGTAGGAGCTGGGGTTGATTCAGAACCAGCCCATCCATTCGGTGGCCAATCAGCCTCAGACCAGATATAGTCAGACTTACCTCTGAAAGGTATTTCATCGCAGTAGAAAAATAGTATACCCTGAATCATAGAGCAACTGGTAAGAAAATTATGTAAGCTATATCTGTAGAGGGGATGCAAGCTACAAAAAAATGAACAAAATGATATCTTTCAAGCATTGGAAATTAGAGTAAACCAGAGTAAAAAATGGCTAAACACTTTTATCTGAAGCAACAACAAAAAATTTAGTCCCTGGATTTTAAAGCCTACACGACTATGAATGTATGCATTTTCCTGCGCAACAAGCAAATAACTAGAACATTGGACCACCCAGAAACCTGGCCGCTAATACTTGACATGTTTCTAATTCATTTTTTCTGGAGGCATTAACTACATGCTAATAGAGATTGCAAATCAATAAAGAATAAGGAGGCTGTGAAGTGAGTGTGTGTGTGTGTGTAAAAGTATATATGAAACCATAGAATTTCAAATCATACCAATATGACAAATACTTCCCAGTAAAGATTATGGGACTTACTTTTCGGTTGCTAGCAACGGCCACTTGTCCTTGATAAATGGAGTTGATGCACAATGCCTACCAAAAGGGAAGGGATTTGTTTTAGCAAACATTATGTGAAACCTCCAAAAAGTTCTGGGACAACCTCCAGTTATCAGAATACTATAAAACCTCCCATATTAGGGATTCACGTGAAATCAGGTGAGGCAAAGATGCATAAGTTAAAAAGAAGCAAATGAAAGTTACCTCCAAAAGTTCCCCATTTCTCCTGAGCACTTCTCTAGGGCTCAGGAAGTACGCCACTTCTTTTGTAGTGGTTGTGTCTTTATGTTTCTGCCATGAACTTGAAAAAGTACTGCTATTCTGAAATAGGCCTCTGGTGGGTGTTCCAGTTTCAGTAGTTGCTGAGCTATTGCTTGGTGAACCTTCTTGATTATGAGCTTTCTCAGCTTCGACTAGTCCACTCCTGCCTTCATATATACCATTCCATCCTCTAGAAGGTTTATGACCAAAACAGTTCAAGTAACATATTTTTTCTACTGCAAAGCTCTCAGATATCATTTTAGGGTCAGAACATATATCCCATAATCTATTGAATCCATCTTTATCATTCATGCCAAGATGAACAATATCCTGAGTCAAATTCTGATGGGGGGCTCTGCTTTGAGATTGACTAGATTCTTCTAACCAAACAAGAGTCTTTACCTGCAATCCATATTCCATTTTCTCGTGTAGAAATGATGCCAGCTGTTTTACATGATAGGAAGAGGCGTGTTCTGCTGTGGTCTTCAATAACTTGACCAAGATCGATGAGACCAGCCCACTTTGTTCTTTTAAACTATTCTCATCATATTCCAAATTTTTGGCATCTGATGACCCTGAAGGTCTGACATGGGATAAGCAAGTAAAACAGCTATCTTCAAGTTCATATGACATATCATTTAGTTTATGCTTAATAAACCTAGACATGTGTTGCCACAAACAAGCCCCTATAACATGCCACCGTTCATCTTCTGGAATTGAATGCTTTATATCCAAACCTTGATTTTCTAACAGATTATTATAATTCTCGGGACCTTTTCCTAAATCATGATGAAGTAACCTTTGAGCAAGGTCTGCAACCTCAGGGAGGCACTCCTTCAGATTTGCGATATCAACATCATATGGCTTATGCATATTGGTATGTGAGAGCAACAGGGGTTCCCCAATCTTGAAGAGAACTCTAGAGTTTCTTTGAAGCCAGGCATATGCAAAATATACGAAATATTCAACTAAATCAAGAATCATGAGGGGTTTCATGATAGGGTCTTCACTGAGGAATCCATATGACATCCTCGAAGAAGCTCTTAAAATCCGCAATGACAACAGAAGACACTGCAAATCATACCCCCAAGCATTTGACTTTGAAGATATACTTTCACAAGAGGCATCTTCAATTAAATATGGCTCCACTTGGGAACAAGTCATGCTGCACGCAGCAATAAACCGTGAAAACAACAGGGAGGTTTCTTTGGCAACCTTGAAAAGTGAATTATTCATAAGACTATAGAAGCGGATTCTATCAATTGTTTGGATCTTGTCATGCAAATGATCTTGATTTATATATCGATGAAATAGATAATATCCAACAAACAACAGGCCATGATTGTAGAATGAGACTAAGATCTGCAGAACGGAGAGAAAAAAATTAAGTCCCTCTAGAGCAACAAAGATAAAAAGCCTCATGCAAGACAAGCAAAAAATGTATGAACTATAACGCATACCTTGCTAATTAGACAGAGTGGAAGTAGTGAAAACTTTTGCTCAAACTGTACAAGTTCTGAGTCAAACTTATGTTGAAAGCTTTCAAGGAGTTCCAAGAACTGAGGATGTTCATATTTTTCTGAGCGCACATGACCTCCAGCAGATCTAACAATGATATCTTCCCAGCTCGGATGTTCCATTAACAATTTTGAGAAGTGTTTAAGTGCTAGATCTAATTTACAATGATACTCAAGATGAAAAGCCACATCATCTGAAATCCAATTAGAAGAATCTCTTGCAGAAGGCTTTAAAATTCCATTTAGAATATTGGGATGCTCAAAAATGGATTTATTTCCTTGATTTGAACTCCCAAGAACGCTCAGTGAAGATGATAAGCACTCCAAAGCTTCAAGCTTATAATGAGCACGAACGAAATTAGCATAACCCACAAGTAGACATCTTTAGCCAAAAAAATAAAAAATAAAAACTCACAAGTAGTAGAAAGGCAACGTTTCAGTGGTCTAGTCTATAGGTAACTAATATAAGAAAAACCAACATCTAAGAGCTGTATGAAAACATACATAACTTTTCAAACCTTAAAAAGGTGGGGTGGTGTAAAAGACTGATCAAGCCGGTAAACTTGGATTAGAGTAATTAGGGAAGCCTTTTAAGGTTCAGTGGTTACCCATTTAAAGGCCATCAAGATATATCTAAGGTTGTAGAGGTTTCAATTGCACTGGAAGTAAACCACTCTTAAACTCCAAACTGTTCACGTGGGTATGGAATCTATGGGAAATCAAAGAAATTAGAGTAGAAATTTTCTGTGTTTTCTTCATTACACATGTATACAATATATACACAAGCCATTGGCTATGAAAAAGGAAAGTTAACCTAGGCTATGTCAAATCTCATAATTATGGGATATCCTAACAAATTAGGAAACTAAATTAGCCTAATTCTTAGGGATACAATTTAGAATTTCCTGAAAAAGAATGGACAACTACTACACAGTTTTTCCACACTCCCCCTCAAGCTGGTGAATTGGAGTTCTCCATTCCCAGCTTGGATACTCTACTTTCGAATATTGAACTACTCAACCCTTTAGTAAGTACATTGGCCAGTTGTCCATGTGTAGACACGTAAGGTGTACAAATCAATTCACTTTCCAACTTATCCTTGATAAAGTGTCTATCAGCTTTGATGTGCTTCGTTCAGTCATACTGGACTTGACTGTAAGCTATGCTGATTGCAGACTTATTGTCACAGTAAAGTCTCATCGATCCATCCTATTTAATCTTCAAGTCTTCTAAAATGATCTTCAACCAAAGTAGTTTGCATACACCCTGAGCCATTGCTCAGAATTCTGCCTCAACACTAGATCGTGCTACTACATTCTGTTTCTCACTCCTCCATGTCACAAAATTCCCTCCTAGAAAGGTGCAATATCCGGAAGTTGATCTCCTGTCAACAATTTATGCAGCATAATCAGCATCAATGTATGCTTTAATAACCAAGCCTTTACCTTTTTTGAACAAAATCCCTTTTCCTGGTGTCCCCTTGAGATACTATAATATCTGGTAAGCAGCTTGCAAATGGGCTATCTTCGGATTGTGCATGAACTGACTAATTACACTCACTGCATTTGCTATATCTGGCCATGTATGAGATAAATAAATCAGTCTTCCTCCTAGGCGTTGATACATTTCCCTGTTAACCACAGCATCCTCCTCTGCTCTTCCAAGCTTAAGATTCGGATCCATGGGAGTACTTGCTGGTTTGCATACAATCTTGGCTGTTTCTTTGAAAAGGTCTGTAACATACTTTTGTTGCGAGATGAAAATTCCCTGTCTCTAGTGTGCAACCTCAATGCCAAGAAAATACTTTAGCCTTCCTAACTCCTTGATCTCAAATTCCTTAGCCAAGCACTGACTCAAAAACTACCTTTCTCTATCATCATTTCCTATTACTATTATGTCATCAACATACACAAAGAGTGCTGGTACTCCCCCTGAAGAAGAGTGTTTAATGAACAGTGTGTGATCTCCTTGGCTTTGTTTGTATCCTATAGCCAGCATAACTCTCACAAATCTTCCAAACCATGCCCTTGGTGATTGCTTAAGGCCATACAAAGCCTTCTTCAATTTGCACACAGTATGGTTCACCAAGTTCTTCCCATAGCCTAGTGGAATCTCAATATAAATCTCTTCTTCTAATTTTCCGTGTAAGAATGCATTCCTTACATCAAATTGTTGTAGCTCCCAACCATAATTAGCAGTCAATGACAAAAATACCCGAATGGTGTTCATCTTAGCTACTGGGGAAAAAAGCCTCTAGATAGTCAATCCCACAAGTCTAAGTGTACCCTTTGACTACCAACCACGCCTTGTATCTGTCAATTGACCTATTTGCTCTATACTTCACTGTATACACCCACTTGCAACCCACTAATTTTTGCCTGCTGGTAATTTCACTAACTTCCAAGTTTTATTTTCCAATGCCTCCATCTCCACATTCATAGCTTGTTTCCATTTTGTGTTAGTCAATGCCTCAGACAAGGTGGTTAGTATGGTGATGGTATTTTGGCTTACAAGGAAGGTTCTGTGAGATGGTGAAAATTTCTTAAATGATAAGAACTGTGCAAGAGGGTATAGCGATCGTTTTGTACATTTGTTGGTTTCTTTTCTGATGGCAATTGGAAGGTCTTGGTCATCATTATCCACTTGAACAACAGTTTCATCTTGTAATGAAGGGTTAGAAATTGTCAACTCATTCGAAGAATCCAAATTGGACTCTTAGACCTACATTGGTTCAAGATCAGAATTTTTCTTTCTTGCAAACAACTTGCCCTTGCCAAATCTCACATCTCCAAGAGCAGAATCGAGGGATTCTTGTGGTTCACGTGGTGTTTCAGACACGGGTTCAAGTATGAATGATTCAGGCATAGATTCAGATGGATTCTCGGGCATATGATTGGGACAAGATGAACAAGGAGGTGGTATAGATAGTGATGTAGAGTTTGACACAGAAGGAAGATCGAGTAAAAAAATTTCCTTATCTTCTCTAATTGAAGCCTCCCCCTAAAGATAATGATTGGTGAAATACGACTCTTGTTTATTGAATGCGACATCTATTGAGACGTAGAACCTTTTTGATGGAGGGTGATAACACTTATACACTTTTTGAGTAAACGAATAGCCCATAAAGACACATTTAAGAGCCTTAGGATCTAGTTTTCCTATGTTTTGACTATGAATATGTACAAATGACACACACCCAAAGAGTCTAGGGACAAGGTTATTGGTGGTGTTTAGGTTAGGGTAAAACGTTGAAAGGACATCCATGGGAGTTTTGAAATTCAAGACTCTAGAGGGCAATCTGTTTATGAGATGAGTGGCTGTAAGAACTGCTTCCCCACAAAATGTTTTAGGCATATTTTTCTGAAACAACAAGGCTCGGGTTTATTCAAGGAGGTGGCCATTTTTCCTCTCTACTACCACAATTTGCTGTGGGGTCTTCACACAAGATGATTCATGAATTATTCCTTCCTTTTGGAAATATGGGATGAGGATTTGATTGTAATAATCTCTAGCATTATCTAACCTAAACCTTTTGATATTAACCCCAAATTGATTTCTGTTCATGGAACAAAAATTTGGGAGCGCGGTGCTAACATCAGACTTCTGTTTTAACAAAAAAATCCAGGTGACACGGGTACAATCATCAATGAAAGAAACAAACCATCAAGCCCCAAAAACATTAGGAACAATAGATGGAACCCAGATATCACTGTGAACAAGATAGAAAGAAATATAACTCTTTTTATTGTTAATAGGAAAAGATACACGTTTGTATTTAGCAAATTCACACACCTCACACTGAAAATTTTCCACATCTAAATTTGCAAACAAGGAAGGAAACATAATCTTAATCACCCTAAATGATGGATTTCCTAATCGATAATGTTGAAGCAAAATTTTTTCTTTATTGGATGAAACAAATTCTGATACGAAGGAGTGGGGTAATCTCCCCTTGGTCATGTTCAATTGACTTGGTGCTTTGAGATAGTAAAGGCCATTCCATTCCCTAGCACGTCTAATCATCCTCCCCGAATCCTTCTCCCGAAATACACAATAACTACTATAAAAAACTACATTACAAGATAAATCCTGAGTGAGTTTTTGTATAGATACAAGATTGGTGGATAGTTTAGGAACATGAAGGAAGGTTTTTAGAGTCACTAACGGGCCTTTTTTGACATCCCCTACCCCGGCTACAATTGTTAAGGACCCATCAGCTGTGGCTATTTTCCTGTTGCTTGGACATGGAGTGTTAGTTGAAAAATATTTGGATGAGTGAGTCATATGCTCGGTAGCTCTTGAGTCCATGACCCAGGAGTCGGTAAAGGCCGTACCCGAGGCATTTAACCCAAAGGAAAATGGAAACTTACCTAAATACGCCAACGAGCAAGTAACTGAAGGCCTTTCAAGGCTGTTGACAAGAGATCTCACCCTCTCCATCTCTTCTTGGCTGAGACTACTAGGTTCCTGTAAAACAAATTCACCTTGTGGTACTGCGACCACGTGAGCCTGTCCATTGTTCCGTGGCTGATCTCCTTTCTGTCCCCATTCACGACTTGGAGGCATTTCATGAAGTTTCCAGCACTTTTCACGTGTATGGCGAGGCTTCTTGCAATAAGTGCACCATAATCCTTCACGATTTTGAGTCTTCTGCTGGCTATTCTTTCCTCCTTCAAAGGTTACTCCTTTCTCTGTGTTCGTGGCTGCTTTGTCACCACCAGCCACAGTAGCTAAACTGATAGTGGTTTGTGGTTTTAGCATCAACCTTTTTCTGCTTTCTTCACTTCGGATCATAGCAACTACTTCGTTAAAACATGGAACCTCCGACTTCCCAAGAATTTGAATCCTCACCTGATCAAATTCTGGATTGAGTGCAACCAAGAAATCATAAACTCTATCCAGTTTAATGTAATCCTTTAGAACCGTTGCATCTTCAAGGCACTTGGTTTTTATCACTCGATAGTGATCTAATTCTTGCCATAAAGACTTCACTTGATTTGCATATTCTGTGATTGTTTTGTTTCCTTGTTTTGCAACCATAGTTTTTACTTTGATCTCATACACTTGAGCCGCATCCTTAGCCTTGGAATAGGTTTACTGCATTGCTTCCCATATGTCCTTAGCAGTGGCCAAGAACATGCATGTATCACTAATCTCCGGGACCATAGAACTCCACAACCACGCCATGATCATAGTGTCTTCTTCATCCCATGCTTCAAACCGAGGATCTCCAGTTTTAGGCCCTGTACCGATGAGATGACTAATCTTTCCCTTTCTTTTCAACACAGTTCGGATAAGTTGAGACCACTTGAGATAGTTCTTTCCATCTAACCTGTAGGCAACGTGAATATTCAGCAATTCTCCAGATTGTAGGGTTTGGTTTTCCTCTGTTGAGTGGGCTATAATGGTTGTCCCTCCAGTGGCTGTCTCCCCGATCTCTGACATCCTCCTTGTTGAGCAGCAAATAGGATCGAATGGCCATAGGAACAAAATCTGCAACCTGTGATGGCTGGAATAGAGGCCAAACGACGGCTAGAATCTGACTTCGAAGACTTGATGGACGGCTGGGTTTTCAGAGAAGAAAAAAAAGATATCCAAGAGGTTGGACTTTTAGTAATTAAGGCTAAACTGGAAATTGGCAATGAACTAAAAGGTGAATTCGGCTATAAAGGCATGAATATGAGGCAAGAAAAGCTAGTAGTTGGGAGTCAAAAAATGGTGTAGAAAGGCAAGAGTTTTTCTAGCGATGAAGGCCAAAAATAGCAACGGCAATGAAGGCCGAAACAGAGAAGAAAAACTTTCCTAGATCGTAAGCCTAAGGCTCTGATACCATGTGGGAAACCAGAGAAATTGAAATAGAAATTTTCTGTGTTTTCTTCATGACACATGTATACAATATATACACAAGCCATTGGCTGTAAAAAAGGAAAGTTAACCTAGGCTATGTCAAATCCCATAATTTATGGGATATCCTAACAAATTAGGAAACTAAATTAACCTAATTCTTAGGGATACAATTTAGAATTTCCTGAAAAATAATGGACAACTACTACACGGTTTTTCCACAGAATCATTTCCAAAAAATGTATTGCTAAGCAAAGAGAGGTTGTGATTACAATAGAGGGAACATATGGATATAACAAAGGTCATTTTGGTTGTATCTTATGGAACATTAGAAAACACATTACAGTATTAAGCCAGTCCGCTTTTCTGGAAAGAGGACAAAGAATTACCACAAAGGGCAAGTTTGCACGTCTATTTAATAATTTCATCAAAGAAACAGGTTGAAAGCTGTGCATTCAAGTTTATCATCTAGAAACTTGAAATGGTATAGCTGAATATTTTTGCAACAATATACATTCTTAAAAAAATATATATATCTTAAAATCAGAAACTTATTGACAGAATACATTAGCATCCAGCACTCAATCAAATATAGTAGCAGAATGAACCACAAAGGAAACTTACAGAAAGACCACGTTTGTTTAAGGCAGTAGTTGTCATCAGAATCGCCCACCTACCAAGTATTGCACTATTTTGGTCCCCAACGGCATTCCTCATACTATTTTTGGTTGCAAGTGTAAGGCAATATAGACCGATCTTTGGCTCTAAGAAACAAACATCGTTGAAGAAAACGATAGGTTCTTCAATTGTAGAATTAGTATGGAAACTAAGCATTCTCACGAAAGACTGGTAGTAATTCCCCAGTTCCCACTGCAAATCAAGGAGAGTCCACTTAAGTTATTTGACAAACTACAGAGATGTCAAACATGTAGCTTTCTATAATAGTGTCTCAAAAGAAGATAATTCAGTTATTTTTGTAAAAAGCACCTCCAAAAGGCTTGCTAGCCAGTAGTCGCCCTTCTCAATTGCAGATGGAAGCAGAAACTTTGTTATTAAGTGATGCTCTAATGGCCCACCATGCCCCTCAACTAGCCGACAAATTACTAGTGCAAGCTGTTCATCCCCAAGGTTCTTTGCACAAACATTGATGGCAGAAGCAATATCACCTCCAAGAAGAAAGAAAGCTACGGCTAACTCCAGCTGATGTCTGCCCATTAAAACATATGCATTCTTTAAAGCAGCTGACTTATTCTTCTCTTCCTGCAAGTAATAACACCAACGCCTATTAAAAAATTGAAACTCTTAGAAAACAAGGCAGTAACTAATTAGCTAAGCCATCAATCAAACAATGTAACAAGAAGATAGTGCCAAGAAGAGAAAGCAGAGAAAAAATGAGGTCTGTCTCTATGACAAACTACCACCAGATGGCAGTAGAAAGGACAGAACTTCACCAGAAAATATTCCCAATGCCTCTTTCACGTTATTTTCCTGTGGATTTCTCCAACTAATTCAATAACTTACAGGAGCTTAACTATTTACACTACCTTGAAATTCCGTGAAAGGAATCCAACCAGGGGCTTGTCCTTCTCATTCTTGCTGATTTTGAAAAGGCCAGCTAAAACTTGAATTCTATTCAGAGCAACATATAACAGTGCACAATCCTTGGGATTTTTGTTCAACAGATACTGTAACCTTGCCAATTTCTCCATCTATATTAAATAATTGTGTTAAAACTGCTTGACATAGTTTTTTCAGAGCATAAGAAATAGTCACAAGAACTTCATCCAGATTTATAGTCAAATGAGAGGGGAAAGAGGTAAGTATATAACTATACCATCCAACTCTAAAAACAATACGACAACTTAAATTACTTGCACAATAATATGAGGTCCTATTTAAACAAATTTACTTCCACAATTACTTGCTCATTGCAAAACCAATTTCTCCCTTAAAATTCTAACAACAACATGCCTCACTAAACCAGACATAAAAGCTCAATTACTACCAATCAGCACAAAAAGGTTGGAAGGAATAAGAGAGAGAATAATATAATCAGATTCTCTAACAAAGTTGAGCTGTTTCCCTAGCTTAACGCATTCGTCAGAATAGTAATAAAAGATGAAAAAAAAAAGGAAGACCTTTGCACGCAGTTGTGCTGCATTTGTTAACCAAAATCCAACACCCAAGCTCCGCATTTCTGGCCAAGATGGTTCATTTGGTAGAAATGATCCAAACAAATTTTCCTCACAATCAGAGTGATAGGCCCACACAATAAGGCTAGAATCAATAACCAATTCCTCAATGGTTGCTGGTCTACCAAACCTTCGGAAGAAATGTAACTGCTGAAACTTCAATGTGATCCAGAACCTACAAAGGAAACATGTATAACAATAATTCAGAAACAAGTATTTTTTTTTTTTTTTAATATAAGCAAAATAATTTAATTAAAAATTAAAGAAAAGAGGTCTTACAAAATAGATAACATAAAAAGAAAAAAGTAAGAAAATAAAACAACCTAGGAGGAATACCTAGGATTTTCTCATTTTGAAACCTTTCCTACTATAAGCACTAAGCTTGTAAAACGAAATTTTCTTGACCAGATTTTGATCCAGCTTTTTCCTCAAAATATTTAGATCTGCTAATTTCTCGGAAGAACCCGAAGCAACAACTTCCACCTCTTTGTGTGCGTTGAAATAAGTAAGCTATAACACGATGGAAAAGTTAACAAATGCTAGTCTCATTCTTAAGATGACGATGACAATAACGATGACGATGATAATGATTATTATTATTATTATTATTATTATTATTATTATTATTAATTAGAAAATTAAAAAGACAGACACAAGATTGAAGGACAATTCATATAGTAAAAAATAGTAAGAAGAGAATGTCATCTAAACATCAAGAATTACCTTTGTCCAGGTTCATCTAGACTTCTATAAGCAGAATTTGGATTAGTCATTTCACCAAGAAGGTCTATTACTGCAAGAATTTGTGTCTTCTCTACATTGGTTATAGCAGCTAATTCGGAAAAATTCTGTAGTGGCTCAATGAAAGCACTTAGTTCAGAACTTGTTGAAGAGGGCGTAAACAAGTTATTAGAAGAATTAGATTCCAAATTGTATGCAAACTGGGATGCGCCCATCTGAAACTGAGAAGATGAAGTGGTCAAAGCAGCATTTTCACCCCAGAGAAATCCTTTATCAAGTGAACTTTTTTGGAGGAGTCCTTCAAAATAATTTGACAAAGGAATTTGTGGAACAATATAGCTCAAATTTACCGTGCCAGATCTCTTCTCAGAAGCACAAGTAAGGCATTCAACAAGATGCCTCACAGCTGAATATGCGCGCCTCCAATTGCCTAAACACATTAGAGCTAGCAGTTTTAACAACACTATACTAAACGTTCAGATAACACATTATACACAAGCACAACGAAAACATAACATTCCCAAATAATTTTCGAAAGAAGTCTAATTGTAGGAAAGCAATATTTGGTCCACAATTTGTTGAAGCTAACAACAAAATAACTAATCAAGAAGTAAGCTAGTAAACAAGTTAATGACGTGACATTAATAAAAGGGCTAGGATGAGATGAACTGAACTACTTGTTGCCTAGCTCCTTTTTTAACAATAAGACATAAGATTTATCGGGTAGAAAAGTCATGGTAACAGCAACGCATACAATTTCTTAGATGTGCTACTATGTCTCATCGAAGAACTAGGCTTGGTGTGTGTGTGTGTGTGTGGGCTAGCTTGGTGTTCATGTTTTTTGTTTTTTAATTTATGTATATGTTAAAACATTCACTTCAATGCTCAAGCCTAGACCAAAAAAAAATCACTGACATCGCACTGATAAAATTCATACTAATAAACCATCAACTTAAAGAGAGGCAGATAACTGATATATTTCTGTCTCCTTAACCAGTTAAACATCATAAGACAATAATAGCTAGTATCAGATAGCTTTTCCCAACTTAAAAGTATCAGATGGCTTAATCAGGTATCAGTTTTTATACCTGTAAAGATGTTCATAAGGAGTGCATCAGGATGATATAGTTGCAAAGGTCCACCTAACTTCTCGATCACTTCTAGCATGTTCCATAAACCAATTTTCATACCCCAACCATGCTCCAACTGGGCTCTTGCTGCCAACATACTATTAAAGCAATAATCCTTTTTCATATTAGTATTTTCAGGAGTTCCAAAGGTTTGTTCTCTGCTATTGTCTTCCAGTGTTAATTCTGTCAACTTACTGATGTCACAATCACTGAAAATTGCAGAATGAATGTCCTTTTCTTTTTCACCCACAGAAAATAGGCCATTACCCTTGGCCTGATGTTTTTTATCCATGAGGAACAACCATTGACTGAATACCGAGAGATAACTATCATGAACGACCACAGCTGTTGCTCCTGGCCCCCAAAGAAAGTCATAAATCGGAGAGGGAGTATGAGCAAAGGCAATGCAACACCAAATTTCCCCCTTCAAAGATTTTCCTGAGTTTAACAAAGTCATACTACTAAAACATCTCTGTGCATATATACGCAACTGATTCTGCATGCAAACGCCAAGTAATAGCTGACCATTACCTAAGGCTAACCAATTTAAAGCAACAACTCGACCATCAAGGGATATTGTATCTTCTAAAATAAAAGCCCCTGAACCCACAATATGCGCAGGTTCCCATACACAAACAGTGCTAACCTCATTTGCATCAAATTCCTTGCATATGGTTGCGACCTTTCTACCACAGTTGTCTAAGCATATAGCACTAATGGGACCCTGATGTGCCATAAACATGCCAACAAGCTCCCATTGCGTATGAGAGGTTGATGTTTCACCAAGCTTACTTCTCCAAAATTTCAAATAACCATTAGCGCAGCCCATGGCCATGGTATATGCAGAATAACTAAAGGTTTGATCACTAAAAGAAGTGGATAATTGTGAAACCAAATGATCCGGAGACACCACAGCAAAACTTGTAACTCGATCATGCTTGTGAGGTTCTGGTAATTGCGATGAGCAAGGAGAAACGTTAACACAATATCTTTTACCACAAAATGTAGTTCCAAAATTCCATGTGCTGCATCCATCAGCATATGTCGACTCAAAATTACAATTGCAGCTGCTTCCTGCTAAATCATAACAATGCAAGTTGACTTCCCATGATAGAGCCTGAAACCCATTCATCCATACACCCAAAAGCATAAATTTATGAGACTTTAAGACTTCATTTCTGGTAGACGGCAAAGGAATTGAAAAGATATTGGTTGGACCTTCCTCAAACGGACCATGACCTGTGAAAGGTATAGTACACACGTAGTGACATTCTATATTTTCATCTTCCCTCTGATTTATCTTAACAACAAAGCAATCAATTCCGCCAAAATGTCCCAAAAGGAGAACAAGTTCTCGATCCAATATCGAAAGAGCCCATCTCAAGCTTGTGTACTTGGAACACGAATCCTGAGTTCCAAGCTTCCCATAAAGTTCCCATGTGGGGATTAATGTTGGACGACCCAAAATGCAGTTAGAAACCATAGACATCGACCAAAACAGAAGCAATCCATTGGAATCTAAGGACACGGCAAATTCAACTTCACAGCTATAAGGATGCACTGCTACCTGTAAGATTTTTCCAGTATGACCATCCAAATTTAATAATTTACCAGTCAAAAAAGATATATTCTCTGTTTTATTATGTTCAAGTGCTGAATCCTCTACTTTACCGGATGTTTCTGTAGACAACAGTGACCAAGCCAAAGAATTAGAAGGTAACAATTGAATCAAAGAGCACATTTTTGGTGGACCGGACACATTATTCCTCAATACTGCAGCTTTACTCAGAAATACTTTGTCTTTAAAATTTGGTACACTGGTCCTAGAAAGTCCATCTTCGAGACCTGGTAGTTCCAGTGTCTTCCACAATGTAATTCGAGGAAATCTCATTGGAGAGACATCATCTAGACAATGAACTGCCCATAGGCTAACTGACTTTCCTGGACCAAGCCCAATGATCCACTCACAACTGCCAGCCTTGTCATGATCATAGCTTTTTGAGGAGAAGAACTTCTTAGCTCCTTCACTAGCTTCAAATATACCCCCAATTTCGACGGCCCATGTCACAAAAATATCTTTACTTAACGTACCACTCATTAACTGGTTTATCTCAATTACAGCAGCAACACAAAAAGACCGCCTCATCGTCTTATGATCATTACTATCCTTGCCAATTTTTCTGGCCCTTCCACTGTCAATCTCACACCAAAACCTTACAGTTCCATCTAAGCAACAAGTCAGCAGCACATTTCTTTCGGAATTTTTTCCATCCTGGTTTGATTCTCCTCCTAGTGGCCTCCACTGAACCATTGTCACAGGTGAAGGATGATTCAGCTCAATTTTTCCATACCCCAATTTTCCATCATTTTGACACACTGATACACACAATAATCCTCTGGTTTGCGGGGTATACGCATAAGCTGCCGTTGCAGTAGGTCCCTCAATAGACCATGTAGCGGAAACCAGAATTTGTGGCTGATCGGTTTTGAACTTCCAAGCTATTTCCCAAAACCTGTTACTTCTTTTCCACAGAACAACTTCAACTCCGCCAGCAATAATCCCGTCCCCCGAGCCAGTCCATCTAACAGCATCCACCTTAGCGGATTGAACAAGTATTGCACTCTGGCTCCAACAAAAAGAACCTGAATATGAGTGCAAAAAAATTTCGCAACTTAAGACATCCAAATCGAAATTGAGATCAAGTAATGCACTTTTGATATGACTATAGCTATTAACACAAAGATCAAAAAGCTAACAATGCCAAAAAAATCCCTAACAATTTGATTACATTTTCTGTTTTAATCCATTTTCTGTTTTAATCCAACCATTTTCTCCGAAACCATACAATACCTTGCGAAGTCGCCGAATCATGCACGAACACCCAAACGCAATTCTCCACGGCGGCCGCGAGCTCGCCGACGGAGGGCGTGGCGGGAGACCAGGAGACAGCGGTGACGGCAGAAGGATCGCCGGAGAGCTCGAAGACCTGCCGGAAAAGCGGTCCGATTGCGGCTTCGGCGGGGGAGAGCGGAGAGGGGAAGTGAGAGATGACTAAGAGAGAGGAAGCTCCGTATGCAATCCATGAGAGGCCGGAGAAGCTTGGGAGCCAGTCGATGGTGGATCCTGGCGGGTCGGAGCGGGTCGGGGCCGGAGGGATTGTGTGGGATCTGAGGAGAGAGAGAGGAAGATTAGGGATGGGATCGATGTTGGAGAGTGAGGTTATGGAAGTAGCAGAGGATAGTGCCTCTGTGTCCGCCATTGTTGTTCTTTCTTTCAAGGTCTGATCAGAGAACCGGAAGTTTTTTGATTGAACAGAGAACCGAAAGTGAAAGTTGGAGCAGACGAGCTATGCTATACGCGTGCGTGCACAGTGAGTAATAGAATTAAGGACATTTGTTTACATATTTACGTTATATAAATTTTATCTAAATATAAAAATTTTATATTTAAATATAATATTTTTTAAAAATATTTTAAAAATATTTATTATTTTAAAATATTTTAAAAATAAATGTTTTACATTTAGGGCCCGTTTGGTGCAGGTTTTGGAGACCAAAAATTTTACCTTTTTTTCAAAACTTTATCACTTTTTACTATTTATATCTTCAAAACACTACAGTACATTTAAAATTTTAAAAATCCATAACTTTGTATATACAAGTCCAAATGAGATGATTTTTTTTTTTAAATTGCATAGAATTTCGAGAGGAACAAAACAAGATCCATATTGATATTTTTTTTCTAAAAATATTTTTAAAATTTTTAATTTTTTCATCCCAAACAGTTTTTTCTCCCAAACATATTCTCCAAAACTAACTTTTTTCCAAACCCCAAAACCACATCTCCAGAACCTCCCCCAAACTCCCCCTTACATTATAATCTCTTTTTATTTCATTTTTTTATTTATTTTTATTAATTACATCAACTTTACAATTCTAAAATACAATTTAAATACTTTTTATTCAAAAATACATTGTATTCAAATACAAAGCAAATACTTTTCATCTAAATACAAAATATATTTAAAGTATTGTATTCAAACGCAATGTGAACATAATACGTTTACCAAACGTCCCATAAGTAATTTCATTGTATGTATTTTTTTTAACGGTGCTCATGCGGATTTTATAAACTTTTCAAACTTATGTCTCATTTATTTACCATATTATATTTATATTATATTTAAATATAAAAATATTATATTTTAAATTTAATACAATTATTATTTATCATTTTATTTTTTCTATTATTTTTACTAATCATATCACATACTCTCTTTCTCTCTCTCTTTTTTTCTTTCTATTTTTATCAATTACATCATATGCAATACAATTCAAATACTTTTCATCTAAATAAATATTACATTCAATGCATTGTATTAAACTGCGATACAAAAACAATATTTTATCTATATGCTCCCTTAAATTTGAAATAAAATTTTAAAACTATAATTGGTTTATTTTTATAAACTAAACCACCCACTCTTCGACCAAATTTGACGAATTCGCCCCAACCCGATAACCACCCTTGAAAGTTTTTTTTTGTTTTTTTAATTTTTTTGATTTATTAGTCTATAATTCTATGAGATAATATGTATTATAATAAGAAAATCTCAACCGTTTAATTACATTTGAATAATTTAAAAAATAGGACTTATCGTAGATACTATTTTGAGATTATTACCACATCTTTTCCCTTTTTTTTTAATGGTCTTCATGCAAATTTAATAGGTTTTTGCAAAGTAAATTTTGAATGGAATTTTGAAATTGTAAATGGTTAACTTTTAAAAACTAAACCACCTCCATTCCCTCACCAAATCAGCGAACACTCCTGCACCCAACCCCCCCCCCCCCCCCACGAGGAACCCATCCGGCGAATCCCACCCTTCCTACAATGAACCTATGTCCCCTACCCAATTTGCGGTAACCCTCGAAGGTTTTTTTTGTTTTTTTGTTTCTTGAATTTTTTTTAATTTATTAGTCTATAATTCTATGAGATATGATTCATTATAATAATTAAATTTTAACTATTTAATTATATCTAAATGATTTAATAAAAAAAATATTATAAGTACTTTTTGAGATTCCTATCATAACCTCTCTTCTTCTTCCTTTTTTTTTTTTTTATGGTCCTTATATGGATTTTATAGGCTTTTGGAACATAAATTTAGAATGAAATTTTGAAATTATAATTGGTTTATTTTTAAAATTTAATTAAAATTTTTATTAATTTTTTAGAAAATGATAAAAAAAATTTAAAAAGTCTAGTTTAGACTTGAAACCAAACTTAATTTTGTAACGATATGAGTTATTATTGTTTACTTTAAAATTTTACATAAATACATTTGTTTTATATCATATCATAATACAATATTATGTTTTAATACTTCATATATTCCATTTTAATATAAATATATTTGAATAATACATTTATTTAAAATGCTATTTATTTATTTATTTTTATATATTTTTATTAATCATATCACATATTTTCTCTCTTTATAAATATACATTAAAATGGCAATTTAATTATAAACAACCTATACATCACACTTAAATATAATGTTTAAGTGCACTCTTAAGCACAAATTTTCAAAAGTGGCTTTCAAAAAAAATTTTTGTCATTTTTTTCTAATTTCGCTATTTATTTTTTCAAATATCTTTGTCTCATTTAAAAAACAAAAAAAAAAAAAAACAAAACTTTAAAGTCCATAAACTTAGTTGTTTTAAGTCAAAATGAGATGATTTAAAAAAATTTACATAAAATTTTAAGAATGAAATAAAATTAAATCCATATTGTTTATTTTATTTGTAAATTTTAACTTTTTACATTTTATTTACTCCAAACAATTCATTTTTACTAAACACACATTTCCAAACTCAACTCTTCTCCAACCTCTAAAACTCCGTCTCTGAATTATCCCAAAAAGGTCAAGGTATGTATTTTAGATTATTCCATTTAGATACAACACAAAATAAATATGTAATACGAATGAATCATTAAAAGAATATTGCTCTCCAATCATAAATCATATTATACAGCTAAAGTAATAGTTCCTCTTAGTAATTTAAATAAACACTGAAAAAATTACCTATAAAGTTAAAACAAATAAAACAACTATGATAAATCAAATATTGGCGAGTATTCATTCAAAAATGGCAAAGACAATGGCAATCTTTGAATCAATGAAATTGCGATGATCAATGTCTTCATGATCGATGAAATCTGCAATCCAAAGGGTTCGATTTTGGTAGTGGGAGGTTGCACAAAGGAACGATGGCAAGGGAATGACTTTGGGTGGGCACAATGGTGACTTGGGTCTCAGGTACTCCTTCTTTGGACTCCGGTAACGAGTATTCATTCACTGATCATCGCAATTCCATTTATTCAAAGATTGCTATCGTCTTTGCCATTTTTTCCAATCAGATGGTAACTACAACTCTATGCTCCGTCTCAACCTCCCAATGTTGTTTTTGCCATTTTGCGACAACTCACAGCCCACCATAGCTTTTGGCATAATTTTTCTATAACAACAATGGTGTTATGTGATAACTCTATAAAATAAAATTATTTAATTATTTTTGAATATTAATGTAAGGACTGCCCTTACTTTAGCCTTACTTACTTATGGTCTGATGCCACCCTATGGCGCCTAGCTACTACCCTTCCCTGTAAGGACTGCCCTTACTTTAGCCTTACTTATTTATGCTATGATACTACCTTGTCAAGCACGCCTGGCTAGCTTAACCTTAAACTTAAATTTACTCTTCTTAACTTTACTTTTTTTAACTTTACTCTTCTTGACTTAGCATACTTACTTTACTTCTTATATTTTTCTTACCTTCTTTAAATTTTTCACTTAACTTTATCCTTGTAAAGTACTTTAAGAAGTACTTTCTTTAACATACTCATGTCTTATACTATTAAACTTTACCATTTTCTTATATCTATCTTTTTCGGATACCGAAACCACTTCATTTTGAGTGTTTTGGTCCGAAATCACTTTTTCAATCATGAACTTTATTATTTGATTATTTTTAGAGATTTTAAATCCTCCAAAACATTTATTTATTTTCATTAACACTATTATTAGTTTATTTACAAACATCATATTCTTATACATTCTTATTTACAGAAATTATTAGAAAAACTTAGTTTAATCTTAGGTAGCCCTCTAGGAAATTTTCGTTCTGTCACAATTAAATTTGCTAATTCTTGAGCATTTTAATTTATTTTTAGTTATTTTAGCTTAATTTAACTTAATATCATTTTAAATTATTTTATTTCATTTTGACATAATTTTATTTTATTTTATTTTTACTTAGGTTAGTATTAATTTTAATTTATTGTAAGTATGGTGTTAAAAAATGCATTAAAAATAGATTAAGCTTCCGTTTGTTTTTAGCATTATGTTTGCATTATGTTCAAATGCAATGCAATTTGATATAAATACAAACATATTATATTCAAATATCAATCACATCACATTTTAAAATCAATATAATAACTATTTATTATTTTAATTTTTTCTATTATTTTTATTAATCACATCACATACTTTCTTTCTCTCTCTATTTTTATCTATCACATCACATATTTATTAGTTAAATACAATTCAAATACTTTTCATCTAAAAATATATTATATTTAAATATAATATAAATATTTTTTTTAAATATAAATTACATTAAATATATTTTATCATATATTTATTATATAAATATAATTCAAATATTTTAATTTAAAAATATATTATATTTAAATATAATATAAAATTTTTTAAATATAAATTATATTCAATATATTATTAAAACGTGTGAGTCATTGCTACGTTAGTCACTCCCACGTGCAGAAGGAGAGAAGCGTCAGATCGTCGCATCAACCAATGGAGCGTCAGATTTCACGCGTGGCCTCACTCCCGACAGGCGCGAGTGAAGAGCAGCCGTGTGCAGCCCAAGTCGGCTCGTGCAGGCTCTGTGCCTGCGTGCACACCAAATGAGCTGCGAGCTCCCGGTCTCGGCCAGCCTGCTGTGTCCTCCGGGCCCCAGATCCATTCACTAGCCCATTTGCAGACGACACGTGTCACTCCAGAAAAACGGCAAGCAGTGCTTTTCAGCTGGCGCACGCAGGAGTGAAAGAGAAAAAATGGAAATGAAAAAGGAAAATGAGGGAGAAAGGAGGAGCTGAAGGCTCGTGCCATGTGAAGAGGCCGAATTTGTAGAGGCTGAGAGATGAGAGGCAAAAGCCAGAGGAAGGGGAAGAGACAAATAAAAAAAATGAAAAAAAAATATAGTAGTTTAGGATTTTGTTTTTTTGTTTTTTCGTTTTTACTTCAATTATTTTAAGGTAAATGTATTTTAAAGAGCTTGAAGAGGAAGAGATAAAAAATGAGGGAAATTCTTAAAGATTTGTGATGACCTTTAAATGGGTTTTTCTTTTCTATTTTTGCTCTTTATTTTTGCAATTCCACGTGCTTGAACCTTTGATTTGGTTATATTTTGTTTTAATTTTAATTAGCATTAGTTTGTGTTCTAAGGTTTCAATCGAATCTATTGATAGATTTTGAATTTATTTTATTTTCTTAGATTGATTAGTGATTATTGGTATTTGTTTATCTTATTATGTGTTTAATGCCTCTAATTAGTTGGTCACTAATTAAAAGATTTTATGAACTCGATTGAAATTAAAAAATTAAGATTAGGTCTAGATCAATAATAAGATTTCATATACAATATGGAATATAAATATATCTATAGAGTGTGTGTAGCTATTGTGGATATTTGGACTTAATGAATTAATGCTATTTGTGCATTTGAGTAATAATTCCATCAATTAATATCAATCAATTAGATGATAATTTGATTTAAATGAAATTAATTTGATAAAATTGGATTTCTAGAGCTTTATTTTTAGTATTTTAGTTTTGTTAATTTTTTTACTTAGTTTTTAAAATTCTGCTTTCCAATTTTAGTTTTGGTCATTCAAGTAATTCTGAAGTTAACCAATTTAAGTACTTAACTCAAAATTAAATGCAATCCTCATGGGAAGAAACTTGTACCTACTCTTTATTACTTGTTTAACTCGTGCACTTGCGAGTTTTTACGCAACATTTTGGGGGTGGCAGTGGGGTTAGGAATGGTAGAGGGCGATGGCCTTAGCTGTGGTTATGGCTCTAGGTTAGAGGTTGTAGGGAAAAGATGTTCTTGTCATAAAAGGGGAAGGTAGGGGCCGTGAGGAAATGTCGTCGGATGTTAAAATTTTTTTATAAACTAATTACAATTTTGTTAATTTTCAAAAAAAAAAGTAATAAATGATCTTGTATGAATGCTTTATAATTAATTTGATGAATCTTTTTAATCTTGACTGTTCAAAGATGATCAAATGATCAAAAATTTTTATCTCATTGATGGGAGAAAAGTGACAAATCTTGTTGTAAAGTTCTTGTTAAATTTATAATAAAAAGAAAAGGGAAATCTACAATAGGGTAAACTATTTTACTTCATTGATGATATAAAATTATTAACCTTTAGATTTAAATCCAAAGGTCAAAAAGAACTAAAGAGCGGCTAACTAAAATAAACCACCCCACTAGGATTTTCTTTTTTTTAAGAAAACAATTGTCAGTGTTCTAAAACCACCAGCGAGACCCATAAGAGACCAAACAATCGTCTATGATGGATAGGAGACATGGAGGGGATGAGTTTTGGGCGGCATCAATGACATGGGTCGCAATAGACTATAGAGCCACAATGGAGCTGGAAAAACAAAATGGTCATAGTCCCCATGGTCGATGGATTTGGAAAATTACAATGGCCAGCACCCCATGGTTGATGGATCTAGAAATTGTGATGATTAGCATCCCCATGGTCGATGAAATCTGTAATCTAAGGTTAGTTTTGGTAGTAGGAGGTAAGCACAGGGGACGGCAAGGTGGTTTGCAGGAGAGGGCAAGGTGGATTGGAAGGATTCTTTCCATTGAGGGAGTTGGCAATGGGTCATAAGGGAGGTGGTGGCGGGCAGCTCTCCACTTGAGTGATTTTCTTTTTTTTGGATATCTTTTGAAATGTTTTATCACATGTGAAAGTTTTTTGGTAATGTTTGATACCTTTTTTAACTCAACCATCGAATAATCATCTGGTAGTTAAAAATTTTTTTACATCATTAATGAGGGAAAGTTACCTTACCACATAATAGAATTACCCAAAAGAAAAATATTCCAATTGAAGATTACCTGAAGATTGGAAAACAATGTTGTAGCTTTCCAAAAAAAAGGAAAACAATAATTGTAAGGGTAAGAATCACTGGATCTATAGTTGTTATGGCAGAATGAGAGGAAGGCATAGTAGCTTAATGCCTCATTAGTTTATCACATTGCATTTGTATTGCGTTTAAACGTAATACAATTTTCATCTAAACACGAAAATATTGCATTCAAATACCAATCACATTATATTTCAAATTAAATACAATCACTATTTATCATTCTACTTTTTATATTATTTTTACAATCACATCATACACTTTCTTTCTCTCTCTTTCTCTTTCTCTCTCTTTTTTTTCTCTCTATATTAATCAATTACATCATATACAATACAATCTAAATATTTTTCATTTAAACACATATTACATTCAAATACAATCTAAATATTTTTCATTTAAACACACATTATATTCAATACATTATATTCAAACGCAATACGTTATCCAAACGTTTCATAAATAGTGAGACTACAAACTACAAACAAGCTAAGAACACCAAGCTCACTTTTTTTTATTTTCTTTTATAAAAATTTAAATTGTCTATTTGAATTATAGATTCAAACTTGCAATATAAACAGCTCTAAAGACGATGTTATGGCTCATGAAAGTGACTCAAATTCAAGTAAATAACTGTATATGCCTCCTCCTTTTGTATTTTATTTTGTTTGCTTTCTGCCAAACACGTTTTTAAATCTACGAAAGAAAAATGTATTCTTCTTGTGATGTTTTTATAAATTTTTTGCCGCTTTTATTCCTTTAATTTTTGTTGCGGATTTTTAAGTTGTTTGTAAACCTTTATTTTAAAATTTTTTCATAAAATTTATAATATGTCCACAATTGAAAATAATAACTGAAGCTTGTAAGGAAACACTTTCATATATATCACGCGCGCTTCTTTGGAAGACAAATTGAATGGAATTTCGAACTGACATTAGGAGAGTGTTTTCATCCAAACAAAATAATTTTTAACACTTGTCAAAGATTTGCGTCACTACATTCCTTATTAATTTACAGAACAGTTTATCATATGTCTCCAGACGGTGTTGTTTTGCCGTCTACTTTCCACATGTGCAACAGGGGAGTTTTGGGTTTCCAACTATCCTTTTGTATATGTATATAACAAATTCAAATTTCAAAAATTTATAACTTGTTATTTAAAATCGAAATAAGATAAGTTTTTCTTTAATTATATATAATTTAAAAAAGAAAAAAATCTAAATTGATATATATATTTTTTGAACGTTTAATTTTTTATACTTTCTCTCTTTAAACGGTTTATTTTTTTTCAACCAAACATATATTTTCAAATTTCAACTCAACTCTAATCAAAATACCTTTATAAATTTCGTTTCCAAATATCCCCTAAACGGCCTCTAAAACGGCAACTTAGAGCCAAAAACGCCAAATATCCCTTTTATACCATCTTACTCTAACCTATTCATTAACAATCCTTCTAAAATATAGCAAGGATTGGAACGACTTCTAGTCTTAAACATGTTTAACCCAAAGGAAGACAAGTCAATGGAGATAGTTCCTTGTTCTTTCCGTTTGAACTTAAAACTGTTTTTAGGTCTCTTACGTGCGGGAGCTTCCATTTCTTCCATTTCCGTTCAACGGCGTGGTCTTTGTTGGCTTGTGACCGCCCCTTTTTTTCCTACACTGACTTATATTTTGGTGATATTGCCTTTCTATTTAGAAAACGCCACGCAATGCCATTTTTGTTCTTAATTCTACATTACACAAAATTTCCATCGATCTGAACATCGCATTCTCATTGTTAGGCTAGGATCACAATTCAAAACTCCTACAAGTGTATTTTGAACTAAAAAATTTTGTTTAAAAATCTTTTTTTTTTTTTTTGAATTTGTTAAGGAGAAAACACTATAATAAAAAACTTTGAATCAAACTTTTTGGGTATATAACCCATTTGTGAAATGAGGTGTTACAATTGAATACACATGTAAATTTATTTTTAGCGCGCAATTGATATAATAAAGATTACATTAAAGAAGTCCATCATGATCTAGAGGAAAATTGATATGATCATAGGCGATGTTGTGATGATCGTGTTCTTGTGATAATGTGCTGTTGAAGGCATCAAAAAATGGGTCCCCTTGCATGGGGGGGATGGTATCAAGGGAATGAACATTCATAAGAAAACCCTGCAACTGATCTCTCCGTGCTCGAAGCTGCAATACTTGAGCTCTCGTCGCTTCTAGCTGAGATCTGAGTTCATCGACCATGTTCTGCAAATGAAAAATAGTCCCGGCACTCCCATAGACAGGATCTCTCAACCTCGCCATCGCTTCATATATTATGGCTTTCACAGCATCTTCCCTTTTCGCCTCTTCCACCATCTAATTAAACACCAAAACAAAATATATAGGGAAAAAAAATTTTTTTTTTTTTTTTTTGGGATAAGTTATATAGAAAATTTTTTACAATATAATAAAATGTTTCTAAACCGACGTTTGAATTATAATGCAAACTGATATTTAAAAATACATACGTATACAATCTCATAGCACTGTATGTATACCTTGATCATTTTGATGAAGTTACTAGCACCAAAAACCTTGTGAACACCGGCGAATTTCTCGATCTCTTCAGCTGGGAAATAGGGCGAGAGCACGCAGTTGTTGTCACATCTCCGTCGAAGCATTTTACAAGCTGCGCATGGTTGATGGCGGGAACGTGATAAGGGGATTTGGTTTGTTTCCATGTGTTCCATAAGTAAATAAGTAGTTGTAATTAACAACGTTTTACATGTATATATATATGTGTGTGTGTGTGCACATATGGAAAGAGAGGAGTAGATGTTGTTGATGACAGTGTTTGTACCGCTAAAATTTCCAAAGGTTAATGCATCGAAGTTGGGGAGGCGGCCACTTAAGGACATTTTAAGCTTATGAACGGGTTGAAAATTGTGATTCCTTTGCTGTTAAGAACCTAAGGACCTAACCATGCCACCGTAGCCCTACTTAGGTTTTTTTTCACAAAAAAATAAAAAATAAAAACGGGCTTGGGTTTTACGTAATCAATGTTAGGTCCTTGTCATGAACCAGTCCAGTACAAAATCCACGTACCATGGCATGTGGATTCGACTTTTTGTATCTCTTGTTTTTATTCCTTATGTATCCCTAACAATCAACTAAATATTATATCGATTAAAAAGTTATGCCATTTTATTAATGTATTATGTGACTATTAGAAGGATACGAGAGGGAACATGAACAGGTGGAATAAATGAAATTCATTAATTTGTGCATACTAATATAGTATTTTTGTGTCTTGGACAACTATGGTGTGTTTTGTATCATTTTTATATTTATATTACGTCTAAATACAATGTAATTTTCATCTGAACGTAAAAGTTTTATATTCAAATATGATATTTTTTAACAATATTATGAAAATAATTACTATTTGTTTATTTTTTTAAAACAATTGTTTATTTTGTTTTCAAATTTTTTATTTACGTTATACTTTTTCTCTCTAATTTTTTTTTCCTACTTTTATCAACCACTTCAACTTTTTAACTTTAGAATTTAATTCAAATATAAATTAAATGTTTTTTATCCAAATATAAAATATATTCTTAAAATTATATTCAAATATAATACGAATACAGTACATTTATCAAACACCTTAGAAATGAATAACTTTATATATGTATATGTATTGTATACACACGTATGTATAAAGCTTATAATTGATTCTCCGGCCGAAAAGAATTTCTATCTATAACAAATTAGCCTTGAAAGAAAATTTGAAAGTTATTTTTCACGCATGACGCACATGGTACTGCAAATAACTGTACGCTTAGAAGTACTTCAATTTGCTAAAAATGATGAAGATTCTAGAATCTCGTGTTTAATGCAGTGGCAATATTGGAAGCAAATTTTGTTAGAGTGGGAGAGATTCAGGTAGCGTTTGGTATTGTTTTTGAAATCTGTTATGTTTTCAAATTTTTTGAATTTGAGATCGTTTTGAAAATAATTCTGAGAACGTTTTTGAAATTGTGTTTGATTTTATTTTC
Source organism: Antiaris toxicaria (assembly GCA_035233585.1). Lineage (NCBI taxonomy): Eukaryota > Viridiplantae > Streptophyta > Magnoliopsida > Rosales > Moraceae > Antiaris > Antiaris toxicaria. The sequence continues at coordinate 14,635,361 of CP141161.1, forward strand.
TGAGTGTATGTTTTGAGAAACAAAAAAGTGAAATTGTGTTTGGTTATATTTTTGAAAACCAGTCATTTTATAAGTATTTTATAAAAACATATTTATGTTTGATTTGAAAAAAAATTTATTATGAATACCAAAAATTAAAAATTAATAAAATTTTTTAATTGAAAAATGAATTAAAAATTAATAACCATAATATTTAAGTAATTACTATATCAATTAAATCTTAATTAACCATAATAATTAAATTAGAGAAATGGGAAAAACGAAATCAGAAAAAACGACTTTTAGTCGTTTTCAATTTTACGTTGGGAGCAAAGAAGATTTTGGATTCGTTTTAAAATCTGTTTTCAAAAACAATACAAATCAAACACAATTTCACAACGATTTTGAAATCGATTTCCTAGGAAATCGTGAAATCTGTTTTAGAAACAAAACCAAACACGTACTCAAAAGCCAAGACAATATTTTCCCATTTTTTTCCAAAAACAAAATAATTAAGTCTCGTTTGTTTCACCTGTTTTTGCAAACAAAGAACTATTGCACCTACTTAATTAATTTACATATGTGTTTTTATTTTCTCTATTTAAAATACTCCATTTAAATAATTTAATTTTTAATTTTCTGTCTTTTAAGTAGTATTTATAATTATTATATAATTTTATAATTTAAATTTTAAAAATTCATAACTTTATTTATATATACAGTTTGCATGGGATTTTAAAAAATATATATATAATTTTGAGATAAATAAATCAAACTCTATATTGATATATATTTTTTTAAATACATTTTAAACTTTTATACTTTTTTTAACTCCAATCATTCATATTTCTCACAAACATAAATCAATATATTTCCATCTAAATATATTTTTTCTAAATATTAATAACTAAATATATATCCAAATAATAATTTAAATATTTTCATTTCAAATACTTCGGTCTACGATGTTTATGCTTTTTTCAAACGGAGGCGTGGTCCTATGGTGAGTTTTTCAAACACAGGCTTCGATGTATATGCTCTTTTCAAACAGAGGCTTGGTTCTTTTGTGAGTTGGACGTAGGGTTCACAATTGCCTACGTACCAAAAGACGGTGGATGCAAAATATCATTTCAAATTTAAGGTCCGTTTGGATGGGGTGTTTGTTTTTGGAAAATGAAAAAATTTTAGATATGAAAAATAAAAAGTTGTTTGGAATTTTTTTTGAAAGTGAAAAGTTGTTTGGGTGGGTGAAAACTTTTTGTTTCTAGAAAGTTCTTTTTTCATTTTTCAAAAATGAAAAATATTGGATGTTCAGATACGGAAATTTAGGAATGTTCATTTTTCTTGAAATGAAAAATTTTTCATTTTTTAAATTTGAACGTATCAAACAGACAGAAGGTTAACCATTGCGTAGTTTTGAAAGTCATTGTAAACTTCTTCCAAAAACATGATACACATTCAAAATGATCAGTTTCTTTATGCCTCAAGTGAAGAACACGTGCATGAAAAAGAAAAAAAAAAAAAAAACCATAGACACACGTGATTTCCGCACATAGTGACCACTGTAAGCGTCATGTGGCGCTCTTGGTAATGTTTTTTTGGATGTATAGACCAATGACACTAAAAATTGTCATTTGCTATAGTTTTGAAAGACATTATAAACTTCTTCCAAAAACATGATACACATTCAAAATGAACAAGCTTCTCTATGTCTCAAGTGAAGAACACGCGCGTGGAATTGAACAGAAAAAAAACAAAAACAAAAACAAAAACAAAACCACACACACACACACATATGGCCACTGCATATGGTGACCACTGTAAGCATCATGTGGTGCTCTTAGTGGTGTTTTTAGAGATACAAACGAATGACACTGTGAAAATGTCATTTGCTCTTTTTATTATAATAATAAAGATAAAGAAAGAAGATTGCTTTTAGTATTGAGGGATCTTATATACTATCTCTAATTTAGATATCAATATTAATTATAAAATATATACAAAGATATATATTGTTTTACCATCTTAATTTGCATTCTAATGCCATATTTATTTTTTTGTTATTATTATTACAACCCCTTTAAGAGTTTGAACAGTAAGTTTGAATGAAAATGAAAACATTTGTCAAAGATAATACCGTAAAAAAATCGAATTATACGTTCGAATATATAAACCTAACGCGGCAAATCTTTAAAATCTATAAAAATAAACTTTTAGTACTAAAATAATTTTAAAATAAAAATATTATTAAGATTAAATAAAAATAAAAAAAGCCATTGTTAATAATAAGCACACAGTAAAATTTGACATTTGTTAGACTTTATAGAAATATTACCAACTAGGTGTAATAATTGTAAAATTTAACATTTGATTTTCAAATCCAAATTACCAATGAGGTGTTTGTTTCATTCACTCTCAAAATATTGAATATTCACCATTCAAATTGTTTTGGACAATTGATAATTCTATAAAATAGAATTATTTTACAATTTTTTTATACACAAAAATTGGTTTATCCTTAAGAATTTTAGCTGTTTTTTATTTGTTTTGATTTATTCCATTTTATGTACTATAATTTAGATTTTTTTTCATAAATTTCATGAAATCTTTATTTAATTTTACTTTATTATATCTTATCTTTCTTAATAATATATTAAATAAGCTTAAAATTAAATATTTTGAATGAATTTATTTGTAGTATTTTATTTTAAAAATATCTAATATCAACACTTTATTTTTCTACAGTGTCACATTGAGGAAGTGGATGTCACTATTCATGTCAGGGGATTATGAAAACCAAACTTATCATGCATCTTATTATACTGAATCCTTTCTAATTATATATACCAGATTATAGCTAATGTAGTACTGTAATAGTACTGTAACAAGTGTGGGTGACTATTATAACACTGTAGCAAGTGTGCATGCAAATACTATAGCACTATAGTAAAGTGTGTGCGACTATTATCACTGTAGTAAATTTGAAAAGTTTATGTTATGTATGCACCGACTACTATAATAAGTTTTAAAAAGTTATATTATGTGTGCACCGACTATAGTAGTAAGTTTAAAATGTTTGTGTGGAGATTAAATAAAATAGTTTAAAATTATGCTTATAAAAGGGCATTTTGAAAGAGGCTTAAGGAGATTTGTACATACACTCTTTCTTTTTTATTTTTGTTTTGTCTTCATTTTCATATTTTCTCTTTAGAATTTTGTGAGAATGCTTTGCAAGTTAGGCTAAAGTTTTTGGATAAGGCTTAAGATGATCCTATATATGTAGTGAGTTTATTTGGGTTTTGATTCTTTAATAATTTGTAATTTTTTATATATTTAAGTAAATAATTTTCTTTTATCTTATTTATTTCTTATATCAATATATTTTGTTATCAACTTTTATATAAATTTAGTCAAACTCTTTTTATGTGATTATTACATGGTATAATATATTAATTGATATTATTTTATGAATAGTTTTTTACTGCAATATCGTCGGAGGTATATTGTCACTTTTAGATTTCTTATGAGATAATTTTTTTCTAGTTCTTATTGTAAGAATTTTATTTATTCAAATACATTTTAATTCATAAGTTTTTCAAATCTTATCTTCTGATTGATTGTTTGAGATGTGAAACTTTCAATTGAGTTAATTTATGAATCAAAATCCAAGTAGGTGAATGAAACATATAGGAGATTCTTGATATCTTAACACTTTTAATTAATGAATTTTTTTGATTTTAAATTACATTTTCTTTTAATTAAATTGCTCTAAAATCACAAAAATATTTCTTTTTTTCTTTTATTTGTTTGTTTGCTTATTTCTCTAATGTTTTTGTTCTACTAATCTCTTTTATTTGTTTTTATCAACTCCTTATAAGACTGACCGTCCTTATTTTACTATATTTGATCCTTTTGTTTTGTCACAATTTGGGTGTAATCAACAATCCAAAAGGGAGATCAGAATTTGGATGATAGAAATGTTTAAAATTGGTCATTTTAGACCATTTAAAATATATATCAGTATCAATGTTATAATTGTTAGAAAAAAATGTTAAAAAAAAAACATAATTGTTACCTTGTGCACACTTTTATAACACTATTTCTAATATTATATCTATATTTTTTCGTTATTATAAAATTTTAGAATTGGTAAAACTAAACTTTTAGTATTTAAGTAATTTAGAAAAGCTTTAACAAAAAAAAAAAAGATATTAAATAAAAATATCAATACACTAATTACTAGTAGCAAACAGACGCTAAGTTTAGCATTTTCCTATATTTTGCCACCAAGTTTAGAATGTATCAAATTTGACATAAAAATAACTTTTTATTGATAAGTGTTTTTTTTTTCACTTGTACACCAAAATTTTGTCATTGACTTTTTTTTTTTCCGCAGAATTAGCACGTTTGTTTAACACTCTTATGCTCTCCTTGAAATTTTGGCAATTTGAATTTGCTTCACTATCAGTTAAATATCATTTATATTTTTAACATAAACCACTATTTTTGGTGTCTATTCAAACGTATATTCACTTTTGTTTTTGTTTAGATTTAGAATATTAAAACATCAATATAGATGACAATTAAAATGCATATGTTTAAATCTTTTTATATAAGGCTCTGTTTGTTTCATTGACGTATATCTAAAATTTAGTTTTAGTTTTATCTTTTTTTGAAATGTCAACAAAAATTATAACTAAGTCAATAAGTTTCAACTCAAAATTTTAATCCATTCTGGGTTCAATTTGTGAACCTTTCAAATAATGTTTTCATCCAAGTTGCAACCATTTGAACATGCTACCTAAGTGAAACCAAATATTTAGTTTTAACATATGATTTCAATATATTGCATGCGGAAGTTGCCTCTCCTATTACTATTATCAAAATTAATAAGCCACATTTAACGAAAGCGGGCTTTTTTTTTTTTTTTTTTTTTTTATAATTCCTGGTCGTAATAGATAAAACTCGCGCAACTTGTGTAATTTGCCGAACCGTACACGGGAGCAGGGGGGATGTTTCTGAACTTATGAGAAATTCTTTTTTAACCCAAATTTTTTTATAATTTTCCCTAAGATAAGATATTTTATAATTTTATCATTTATTTACCCTTCTAAAATTTTTTATTCAATACTATATTTATAAGATTTTTTTAAGAAAACTTTAAATTTTGCCATTTTTTAATTTTAAGTACTAAATGAATCAAAATCAATTATACTATCATGTAAAATTTAAAATTTTTTGAATTCTAAATTTTAAAATAAAGTTAAATTTTATTATAATTAGAGGTGAACATCGGATTGATTAGGTGGATTTTTATGATTTTTCAACTCATCTAATCTTTATTGGATGGGTTGAAAAATATTTTTTACTCACCCAATCAACGTCATGTAAAAAATCAACTCACCCAATTAAGATCAGGTGGGTTAGATAAGTTTGGTGAGTTGTGTATTTTATTAAAAAATAATAAAAAATGATATAAAAAATTCAATAAAAAATGAGGAAAAAAAGAATTAAACTCATGATAATTTTCAAATAAATTCTATCACAGACACTGCACAAAAAAAATTTCTCATATAATCTTATTAATAGTCGAATATAAGATATATATAAGTTATAAGAATAAAAAAAGATACTAAAGTAATTAACGATATTTTTCACAAAATTATCAAAAATTACATCGATATTGAATATCAAGGAATGTATTTTATATATTCAAATTATTTAAAAAAACACTTAGTGGTGAATATTATTTAACAAAAAAGAAAAAAATATAGGGAGGTAAATATTAGATGGGTAGGATAGGTTTTTGAAAATTTTTTAACTCACTCAATAAAGATTGAATGGGTTGATTTTTTTTTTTTTACCAATCTAATCAACCAAATATAATAATTTAATCCACTCAATTAAAATTGGGTTGAGTAGATTGGATGAGTTTGTTGGATGATTGGGTTTTTTTGTTCACTCCTAACAAATTTAGAAAAAAAAAAAAAGATACAAATCAATAAATAATAATAAAATATTTTAATGTTGTAATTTTAGTTTTTTTTTTTTTTTTAAATCACGTTTCCTTGAAAATTTTTTTTGGTTCCGCCACTATATATATTGATCATTATATATAGAGCATGCAGAAAGAAGAGCAAGCACTTTAACAACGATTTTTTAGACCTCTCGTCCTTTAGCTTATTATATTATACACTATACATTGTTGTCCTTTATAATGCAAAATTCGGGTTTTTTTTTAAAGATTAATACACGTTAAACAATGATTATAGATATAATATAATAATAGTTTCATACTTGATTTTATTAAAAAACATAGAATTTCGATTATGTATTTTAAAAAAAACAAAAGAGAACAAATTAAAAGTAAATAAACAAAATTGGTAATTAATGTTACTTGTTAGTTTCTTGTCTTTATAATTTCCTCTCAAATGTAAATTTCTTGTTTATACAGGCACATAACTGATTTAAAGTTTCTGGGTATACAAAAAGAGTTGAACATCGTTATTGGTGCTTTATTAAAAACGACATATGTATCCTTTTACGGCCCAGAAAAACGCCAGCTACATATATATATATTTATATTCTGCTTTAAAAACGATAATCGTATAGTTGTGTGAGAAACAACAGTCAACAGCTATTGTAACAATCGTTTTGTGGCTTAAATTAAAAAAAAAATGGAAAACGAACAAGAAAAGGACAAACAAACATCTCTGGTTTTCCTTGAAAAGGACATCCAATAGGAAATAACGTAAACTTTTGTCTAGAAAAGTTGACGGCGGATTTCTTAGGTGTCGTTTTTCCGAGCATGAGCCTTGAGCCAAGGCAGTTGCAAGTTTCAAACGACCAATAAAAAGGATGGTAGTACAAATAAAAATTTAGAAATTGAACGACCAAATGAAGCAAATTAGGAGCTGATGATGGGTCATAATTGAATCAGTCAATACTGAATGGATAATTATCATTGTCGTTTTGTGGCCCTCATCACTCTTTTACTTTGCTTTTATGGGCATGGTGTAATGGATCGACTTGTTGTGTTCAACATGAGCAAGCCAACGAAGAATCAAGCAATAATACCCCTATTAAATCTCAGAATTTTGGAGATGGAAATATTTCGAATTTGATTAAGCAAGTAATAGTCATAATTTTTATCAAGTGATTGGAGCTTAATTTAATTTTTCTTTAGTCATCTTTGTAAATAAATTTTACTCCCATCGGCTATCTCTTTTCCACCTTCTTAATATATTTAATTGCTCGTTAGTCATGTGATGATATTAATCATCGCTAACTAACCAATATATACATAAGCCAGCGTAAAAGACACTTCTATAATGTATTTCATCACTCTTTTTGTATCGTCACGTAATAGGTTCAATACCCATCACAGGAAATTTTTTTGGCTTCTTTATTTGTTTCCCTGCATGCGCTCTAAATAAATAAATATATATATATTTAACACCATTACTAATTTACAAATATACCAGATGTTGTTTCTTGAGGCTCCTAAATCATAGGTGGGTTGGGTGGATTTTTGTGAATTTTCAACCTATCCAATGAATAAATATTGGGTAGGTTAATAATTTTTTTTAGGAGCCAATCAACTCAATATAAAAAATCAACCCACCCAATTAATATCAGATTGGGTTGAGTAGGTTGGGTGGATTATGTATTTTATTAATAAAAATAATAAATGATACTAAACATTCAACAACAAATAAAAAATTTGATGAGAAAAAAAGAAATTAAACTCATGAATAGTTTTTAAAATAAATTTTATCATAGACTTTACACAAATAAAAAAATTTCTAATATAATCTCATTAATAGTCAAATGTAAAATAAATATAAGTTATAAGAATCACCAAAAGATACAAGAATACTAAAGTAATTAGTGGTATTTTTTACAAAATTAACAAAAATTACATTCATATTGAATATCAAGTAATGCATTTTATATATTTAAATAATCTAAACAACACTTAAGGGTGATTATCATTTAGTAAAAAAGAAAAAATAGTAAGTGAGTGAATACTGGGTGAGTTGAAAATTTTTTTTACTCACCCAATCAACTAAATATAACAAATCAACTCACCCAATTAAAATTAGGTTGAGTAAATTGGGTGAGTTTGTTGGGTGATTGGATTTTTTATTCACCCCTATCTGTTCCTCGTTGAATGTACTAAACGACATGTTTGTCCTTAAGAGCATATTAAAATCCAGGTATGTTTTTATTGGCTGCAGTGCAACATGTCGTTTCAGGAAGCCACATCCCATCTAGTGCAAACTATGTCTAGACGAAAATGAGATATGAAAATCTCGGCACGTGGTTTACTGGTGCAAGAACGACACATAATTTACTGGTAGCGAGAAAACAACAAGACAACTAACATATAGACGACATTGAAAATGCACGTTATTTCAACTGAGCTCATTATTTTTCTGTGATGTTTTCCGTATGTTAGCACTATGCAATTCAGAACTTGGTCGTTTTTTCCAAAAAAAAAAAAAAAAACAAAGCACATAAATTATATAGAAAAGGAATTTGGGAACTTGGTAGTTTTTTCCCCAAAAGGGCAAAAAAGAAAAAAGCACATAAAATATAGTAAAAAAATTTGGGGTGAGAGAGGTTCGAACTCTCGACCTCAGGATAACTCACTTCATAAGCTATGAGACCTACGCGCTAGCCAACTGCGCCACCACCCCCTCGGCGTTATTTTCCTAATATTTATAAATTTTACTGTTTCTAAGATCATACAAACCCGCCCCTGCCTGCAGGATGTCGGATTTACTAATATAAATCTTTACCCCGTATTAAAAGGGTAAACACACTTTCTAAGATGCATTCATCCTTCTCTGTGCTTTTTATTTCTAAAATTTTAGGGCGGGTTTGATAAACGCATTGCATCTTGATTGTATTTGAATGAAATTTGTTTTTTGAATGTTATATTTGATTGAAAAGTATTTGTTTTGTATTTGAATGAAATATGTGTTTGGATGAAAAATATTTTAGAGTTGAAAAGTTGATGTGATTGATAAAAGTAGAGATAAATAGTAGAGTTGAAAAGTTAATGTGATTGTTTTAAAAATATTTTAAATAATAATTGTTTTCTTAGTACTGTTGCAAAATTTGTGTTTGGTGTAAAATTATATTGTATTTGAGTAAAATTAAAATACAAAACAAGAGCCAAACGACACCTTAATTTTTTTACTTTCTTTGTCTATCTATACATGTTTGTTAACCAGTTGAAAACAGAAATATAAATTTGAATTGAGAAGAAATAAAGGAAAAGAAACCTGTCATTTATTACCATCCTCCAGTAATGAATCAACTTTTAACGCTTGCAAAGTCAAAACTTCAACGTGCAAATCTATTTCGGTACGGCAAAAAAAGAAAAAAGAAAAAAGAAAAAGGAAAGAGACATTAAGTTGAACTGTAAGCATCACATTTTCATTCCAATATTCCGAGTCTCAAAATATCATACGATTTTCACAAAGTAAACAACGTTTGGGCCAAGAGAATGGATTCAAAAGCAAAAGACAAACATTCAAGAAAGAAGGATACATATTCTAAGACCTTTTGTGTGTGTGTGTAGAAATCTTGTATATAACAAAGCCGGTGTCGGTGTTGTAGAAAGGAGGGCTGAGACGGAGAGGTATTTTCAGTCAAGTTTTAAAGCTAAAACCAGACCATCTCTTTGTCTGCTCCTTTTTCCTTCTGAGAGAGTTGGAGCAAAGAAGATTTTCGAGCGATTTGCCCTTCTTGTTCCGAGACCTGCCCACTTCTCTCAATAGCTGAGTTAACCTCTTCTTTTCATCGTCAACATCAGGGTTTGCCGTCCCAAGTTGTTCTTCCCTCACCTTCAAGATGTACTCCAATATCTCAATTGCATCTTCTACCCTATATGAGCACAAAAATTCCATGTTAGCATAGAACAGACCACAAAACTCGAAACATTTGCGACATGATCAGCATATGCTTAGATGACATTACAAAAGATGATGAACAAACAAACACACAAACGGAATAGAACTTAAGAAGAAACATCTAACCCCAAAATCTTGATTTTCAACATTAAGGGTTACCTTCCTAAGGCATCATAAGTCGCAGCCAGATTGCTGTATACACCGAGAGTATCCAAGTGACAAGAACCACACTCCTGCTCTATAATCTCTCTTGCTTCTTCGAACAGTCCCGTGGCCTCATTTATTTTGTAGAGCTGCACACAAGCCAATCCCATCTGGTTCAACACGATTCCAAAGAACGCCGATTTCCTCTCCCCACTTGCACGAAGCTTAGCTATGGCACTCTCAAAAGCATTTCGAGCCTCTGAAAACCTTCCAACCATGTAGAACATGACCCCCATCTGCGCTTCTAATCCAGCGATTGTGGCACGGTGGGCAGGGTTATCCTCCAATAACTTTATTGCCTTCTTCAAGAGCTTTAGTGCCTCCTCAGGTTCACTGATAGCTTCATAGATGGCCGAGATTTCAGTCAAACCACTGGCAATTTCCTCAGACGTGACACCAGCCAAAGGCTTAGTATATATCCGCAAGGCACTCTCACAGTATGACTTGGACTCTCGCAATTTGCCAGTCCTGTAATACAAGTCAGCAAGGCGAACAAAGATTAAAGCCACAGAAGAGTGATTTTCGCCCCTTGTGGATTTGAAGACCGTAAGTGCCTTCTGGTAAGCGAAAACAGCCTCATCAAAGCGACAGAGAGACAAGTAAATATTGCCAATGCTAACATCAATAGTTGCCACCTCATTATCTTGTCCGTTTGCAATCATTACCATGCTAGCAAGAACAAGGTACTCAAGTGCAGCTTCATGATCTCCCTTTGCCTCACAAATGAGAGCCATAAGTCGACGATCAGCAGCTTCTTCGAGGGATGCCGGTGCGCTGTGTTCCTTATGAATTTCAAGTGTCTTCTTGCAGAACTTCTCTGCCTCCTCAAATTGCATTGCTTGCATATGGGCCTCGGCAAGGTACCTGCTATTTTGAAAACCATTTTCATATGTTTATCTTTCAGTTTACACTATTCAGAAAGGGAAATACTCAGTAATCATCCAAAAACTATGCGGTTGATATGGATACACTATTGTAATCAAATATAATACAAATGCAATACAGTATGTGTTTGGGCATCTCCATATTTTATTCAAATAGAAATGCTTTTAAATTTTAAATCCAATATAATCACTATTTATATTCTCTTTTTCTATCTATTTTTACTAATCACATCACATCACTATCTATATTCACTAATATTCAAATGCTTATTGTATTCTATCGTACTATATTTTAATTCAATAAAACTAATGTTGTTTCAAAACAAACCATATATATGAAAACTTATCTTATACAAACCACTAAACCATATATATGGGGAGGGGCTTCCATACAGCACCCCTCCCATATGTAACTTATAACGTGACTTGTGCTATGTACCAGTCAGGCAATTCAAATGTAATATGTATTAATGATACTTATCCTTAATGCCAATATCTGAATTGTAACATGCGACAAAATTTTAAATAGGAAATTACATGTAAATTAACTATTTGTTACAAGTTTCTAAGTAAAAAGTGAGTAAACCATAAGTGCAGCATAGTATTTGGTACTGCATATGAAACATTTCCGATGTATGCACATCTTTGAACACATTGAGAACACCTACTATTCTTCCTTGCATAATAGAATTTAAAGGGTAGTTGAATTTAAGATAGAACGTTAACAAAACAGAATATTTAACTAATAATATTATCCAATTAGCTCTCACCATCAAGGGGTCAATTTAACAAAATTATCACTTCAAATCCCAACTCACCAACCAAATCTTCAAAACCAAATTCTGCCGGAAACACGTGGGCCCACTAACTAAATATGTTTGGTTTGTATATTGAGTTTGGAATAAAATGATACTTTATTATTGAAGTTGGTTGATGTAATTATAACTTTTGTTGATTTTTTAAAAAAGATAAACTGGATTCAAAATTTTGTATTCATACTCAATATCCAAACAAAGCCAGCACAAATGAGCATCATAAATTATCACAAGCTAAAATGAACAGCCACCAGAAAACGAACCGCCACCAGAAATAGTTTAAAAAAAAAAAAGGGGAAAAAGAAAAGGTATTTGTTTGTATGATCCTAACATTTTTTTGAAGTTTTAATTTAATCTCTAACCTTTTTTTTTTTTGGTGCTGAAAGATCTCTGTAAAATGATGTAAAATATCACATTAATGGTTAATCACAAATGATTTACTCTTAAGGAGTAACTAAAAAAAAAATTTACATTATTCAATTTATATATGTTATACATGTAATTTATTCCATCTAATTTCATTTTAATTTTTTCTTTAGTTAGTAAAAATGATCAAGTTCTATCTTATTGTGAACTTAATTGCAAAAAAAAAATTGAGAAAAAAATTATGGACCAAACAAGTCATTACCCAAAAAAAAGGAAAAAAAAAAAAAAAGAAAGGAGTTCACCTGTAAGTTTCGGCGAGTCTAGGATCCGACTCACCGGCCTCAATCTGGACCTTTAGACCCGACCCGTAACACGAAATTGACTGCTCAAGCTGACCCATCATCCAGTACGTGTCCCCGAGCTGCATGTAGCCAGAGAATTGCGCCAGAGCCCGATCCGACTCCGACCCTATTCCAATACCCGAAACCACCTCGATCGACCGCTCCAGAACTGGAATCGCCTCCTCCAAGCGGGCCAAACCGGAGTAAATCGCCGCCACGACGTGGAGGCTCATGGCCAGCTCCGGCCCAGGGCCCGGGCACCTCTCCAGCGACTTCGACGCCCGAAGCGCGTAGTCCAAGGCCCGGGTCAGGTTCTCCCCCGACGCCGCGGCGTCCCGGGCCATCTTCAGCAGAAACGGGCCGAGATCCGGGTTGTCCAGCGACGAATCGTCGAGAAACGTTTCGTGTTGGGGTGGCTTTCTGGCGGTGGGTTTGGGGATGAAAATGGGAGATGGGTTGGGAGAAATCAAGCTCGGCATGGCTCTGAAAGAGGGAAGATAGTGGAAAATCAAAATGGGTTTTTTGGGATGGGTATTTCAATTCAATGGCGGTGGTGGTGGTAGATATGGTGGTGGTCAGGATGGTGGTGGAGAGTTGCGTGGAAGAGACGCCTCATAATCAAGGAGTTTGGGTACTTTAACTTGATGACCAGCTTTAGGATGAAAAAGGGAACGAATAGTGTTACAAAATCCATTTCTTTTCTCTCTCTCTCTCTCAAATGGAGTGGAGGAGTTTGCCCTTTTTGTTGAGTTGCTCTGCTGCTTTTCTCTGTGATTTTCACAACCATTCACCTGAACTAGTGAAGTGTGCTCCAACCCTGTAATGGTTGAGAGGCCGTTTGGCATTAAAAAAAAAAAAAAAAAAAATTCTCCAAAATTTTTTTTTAATACTTTGTTCCTGCCTTATTATTATTTTTATTTTTTTATATATTTAAGATATTGTAATAAATTTTAAACGTTAAAAATTTATAATTATATATATAAATTTAAGTAAGATAATTTTTTAAATAAATTATATAAAAGTTTCAAAGAAATTAAATAATATATATTAATTTTTGTAATAAATTTTTAAAAATTTATATTTTTTATATTTTTCAAAACAATTTTTTTCTTAAAAAAAACTTCAAAAGTACATTCAAATGAACTCTTATGATGTGTTTGTTTGAGAGTTACTTTTTTTTTTAAATGTAAATTTTTTCATTTTAAGAAAATAAATATTCTTAAATTTTTGTATTTGAACATCTAAAATTTTTCATTTTTAAAAAATGAAAAAAAAAAAGTTCTCTAGAAAAAGAAAGTTTTTACCCAATCAAGCAACTTTTTACTTTAATAAAAAATCCAAACAACTTTTTATTTTCCAAATCTAAAATTTTTTTATTTTTCAAAAGTAAACCTCTCATCTAAACATACTATTAGTGGTTTTCCAAACAAACTTAATAAAAAATCCAAGCAACTTTTCATTTTTCAAATCTAAAAATTTTTCATTTTTTAAAAATAAACCTCCCATCCAAACATATTATTAGTTGTTTTCTTGCTTTGGTTATTTTTTTCTAAGGTTAATTTTGCTATGGGACATAATATTTTTCCTCGGTACTAAGAAAAAAAAATTGAGCCTTTGGATTGCTTTTAGATAGTTTAGATAAAAAGGATGCATAAAAATTAATGTAAGATGTTTACGTAATATTATATCTAAAAAATATAATTAAAAAAAAAAAACTTTTCTCTTCTTTCATCCAAATATTGTCAACCCCTCCCCCACTGGTAACCCCCTCCACCGACCACCACCCTACCTTCTCAAACTCGCCAATGAAGACACGATGGAGGCATTGACAAGCTTGCAAAGTAGAGGGTGAATTCGCGGACAATTTATGCTTGGGTTGCCAGCCAAAAACTAAAGCATCGGTGGAAAGGAAAACTTGATGTGGGTCGCAAGCATCATTGGAAACTTGTAGTGGGTTAGACCATGTGGGCCGTTGAGCTTCCTATCCCCTACTTGTTGAAGTTCCCCCCCTCTCAGAGCTTATGACGTGGGCGATTGTGGCAGGGCTAGCAATGTGAGAGCCTCACTTATGTCGAATTTGGAAAATCATAATTCTCGATAATGAGTGCTACTTGCAGCTACTGGTGACCACCTCAATGAAATAGGTTTTCCTTTGTCGCTTTTTCTAGTGACTCCTTGCTTTCCATTGCCGGTAGCTAATGGATTTGGAAGAGTTCAGATTTTGGCTTTTTTTTTTCTTTTTAATTGCTCAAATATAATGAAGTGTAGTTGGGAGCATAACAAAATTTTGTGCTTATACAACATTTAAACCATTGATATCTTCCCCATTAACAGGGAAAAGTATGTTCTCCCTATAGTAGAATTACCCTATAAAAAATGATTATTCTTGTTTATGCTCCTAATTCTAATATCACTTTAAATTTTAAACTAGTCTTACTTAAAACTCTCTTTTTAGAATTTCCGTTGAAAACATACAAAAAAAGGAGGGTTTTGAGTGAAATCATATAGTTTTTTTTTCCCTTTTTTTTAAATCAAAATTCAAATATAAAGGGGTTTGAGATTGATTTCCCGCTTTTCCTTTCATTTTCAACTAAAGTTCTAATAAAAAAGGTATAGTACAATTTTTTTAAAATTCAAGAAATAAAATGAGAGTTTTTAAATTTTAGAAAATAAAATGAAAATGACCCTTAAGTTTGATGGCACACATGAAATTAACCAAAAAAGAAAAAGGGAATTCTATACAGGGATGAATAGTGTTACTAAATCCGTTTTCTTCCTGTAACTTTCACAAACATTCACTTGTGTTAGTGGAGTGTGAGTGTAAATAAAATGAGCTTGTGTATGTGTGATACCAAAAAAATGATGGGTATATAGCACTGATGCCCTTAAACTTGTCACCTTTTAGTAACTTGTCTCTTAAATTTTTAATTTTAACAATTTATTCCATATGAATTAATTATCAGTCAAATCAAATATGAAAATCTCATTTACACTTTATATAGAAGATGTAAAACTACATTTCCAATCAAAAGTTTGCAAATCTAGTACAAACACTAATGTAAATATTCCAATTTTTAGTCTTCAATTTGATGTAAAATAAATTAAAAGAGGCATGTTGCAACATTTTAATAAGTATAGGAGGTAAATTTTCAAAGTCAAAAGTTTAGCCGATGTCTGTTTCTTAAGTCTTGATATATATTTTTTTTTACTTTTGAATCAAAATGTTCATTTTTGAAAAAAAAAAAGCCTTTTAAATTTTTGTGTTCGAGCATAAAAAAATTCACTTTTGGATATTAAATTTTTTTTTTTAATTTTTGAGATGGAAATTTTTTTTATCAATTTAAACACTTTTTCACTTTTACACAAAATTTTTTTTGTATTATTAAATGAGACTTTTGTTCATTTTTAAAAATATACATCTCATTCAAATGAAATTTTAAAGAGTAAATTATAAAAAAGTAATAAGTTTACGTGGCATCAACGGTAAATACCTGAAAAAAAAAACTTTTTTGAATTAGATGATCAAAGGAACCGAATCAGGAGTCCCTTTAACCATCGAGGGAGTGGATAGCCGAACCACCACACTACACGTAGTCCTTTTTTGTCATTTTCAAACGAAATTCTTAAAAAAAAAATTTTTGAGATTAATTTTCCTCTTCATCCATTTGTTTTTAACAAAAAAAAAAAAAAATTTAATAATAGGCATTCGACAGTACATATTCAAACTTCAAAAGATAAAAGAAGAGTTTTTAAAATTTAGAATACAAAATAAAAATGACCATACAATTCAGGGGAGACAAAATCCTCATTCTAATATAAAGAAAAATGTCAATGCATGAAAATATATTTGTTTCCAACAACTATTTTTAGGTAATTACATAATAAATTATATCTCGATAGGATTTAGGATCCTTTATTTTGTCACAATTTTTTAAAAACGTAAAAATTTCTACATTACATGTTCAAAAGATTTTCATAGGATAAAAAAATGTTCATATTTTTAAAACAACCAATTATGTAATAGGTGATTTGTACATGTGGAATTGATAAATAAAACAAATTAAAAGGCAAAAAAAAAAAAAACATGGCAGATATTGAAACCGTCACGTGACGACCATGATAGACCGGATGAAAAAGTGAATTTGTTCTTTTGATATAGCTAACAGACCGGTTAAGACAATATTGTTCAACTAATATGAGAATTTAAAAGGCAAAATATGACAAAGCAAGAAGAAAAATAAAAAAAGACTTAGACTTCTTTGCAAAACTTAAAAAAAAAAAAACTTGAAACTTCTTGACAATTAAAAAAAAAAAGGATGAACCCTTTTTTATTTAGGTTAAAAAAGAGTAAATTGACTATACAATTTTGGTTTAGATTAATTTTTGAAAAATTTGATTCGATTAAACTAGCATTTTTAGCTTATTTATTGATTTTTTTTTAATTAAAAGTTTGTATTGCAATGGGGATAAAGTCTCCCTTGTGCTTTTCTCTCTTCCATCACCATAAGTAATCCCTTTGCCTTTCCAAGCTTGAGCTTGTACAAATCATACACGTGACTGACAAAGAAAATGGAACGTTGAATTTGGGAAAACAATCGTCTTTGCTGCTGCCACAAGCCAGCTTGTGAATCTGTGAGCCGACTGGTGGGGAAACGTTGGTTTGAAGTCACACCAACTTCCAATAATATCCTGTTAAGTAGTGACTAATTATAGAAAGTCTCATTTCTTTTACGAAATATCCTAATCATTTGTTTCTTTTTTTTTGCTAAAGTATCCTAATCATGTGTTGGTTTTGATTCGTGGATGCGTAGTATAGCTTGGGAAATTTGCGAGTCGGCATGATAATCTGTTGTTGGGAATTTCTTTGATGGAACCAATGATAAAAATATCTATTTCAACGGAATCATAGAGATTTTGATTTACGTATAATATCAACGGAAATATTATTGTTCATGAATGTTATGAGAAAAAATGGATATTTTTAAAAAAACTAATAATTTTTGTGGAAACTTTAAATGGTGAAACAATCAATATTATTTGATTTGATCTGATTTAATAATAAAAATATTCCAATTTCTTATTGAATATGAAAGTAAAGATATTGTGAAATAGAAAATCATTATAATTATATGTTAAGTATAATTACAACATGGCAGCCAAACTGAAACAATATTTTAGAGTACATAAAATTAAGTGCAACATAGAGTTCATAAAAACTCAAGTGTCTTAAATACTAACGGAGTTGATTTTCTTCTAGGTTGGAATATGTAGGTTCACCTTTTGATCTACATATACAAATTAAAGTATTATTTAAAACATTAAAGGAGAAAGAAATAAATAACAGTTTTTAAAAAATAATTAAAGTAAATGGTAGGTTTTCAAAATATTTGTAATAAAAAGTAAATTTATTAGATAAATAATTTATTTACATTATATTTATTAAATAAATAATGTATTTATATATTAGATAAATAATTTATTTACATTTTTATTAAATAAATGATTTATGTTTTATCGAATACATTATTTATCTAGAACTCATTTGATAGTTTTTTTTTAATTAGTAGAACAAGAGAAACAAAAATTGTGAATTTTCAGTAAACAGTTGAGAGCTACATTTTTGAGAGTAATATTAGTGTTATCAATTTTAGTTTCAATTTTTTAAGTACAAACTTACTTATCATATTTTTATTAGTAAATATAATCAAATGATGTGATAATGCTTTAAACATTTACTAATAAAAGAATAACAATACACTTGCCACATAGGTTAGTATTCAAAAGTTGAGATTAAAGTTAGTGTTCTTAGTATTTTTCTATTTTTAAAGGAGTTTTTGAAGTCAAAATGATTTTAATAGTATGTTTACCCTCCGTCTGTTTGACACATTCAAATTTGGAAAATGAAAAATTTTTCATTTCAAGAAAAATGAACATTCCTAAATTTCCGTATCTGAACATCCAACATTTTTCATTTTTGAAAAATGAAAAAAGAGCTTTCTAGAAATAAAAAGTTTTTACTCACCTAAACAACTTTTCACTTTTAAAAAAAATTCCAAACAACTTTTTATTTTTCATATCTAAAAATTTTCCATTTTTCAAAAATAAACACCTCATCCAAACGGACCCTTAGTTAGAAGAAGAGATGGAGGGATCGAGAGGGATGGAGGGAGATGATAAAATAAAATGTTAAAATAAAAAGATAACAAAAGATTAAAATAAAATTATAATAAGTATTGAAAATATTAAAATAAAATTTATAATATCTAACTTAAACTCTGATATAAATTTGAAACTCTACTTAAAAGAGTTTTTTTTACAGAAGTTATACTTTTTTGTTTATTAGAAAACTCTTTTTGAAGACCAGGAGCTCTTTTAATAGATTATTCAAATACTTTCAAAATAGCTTTTAGATTTAAGAAGTCAAAAATAACTTTTAAAAAACTCTCTCAAATAGGTCATGATAATTTTTTTATTTTTATTTTATTAATAAATATACTATTTTTTTATTTTTATTTTTATTTGCTATAAATATGATAAAAACTTACAATTTATGTTAATTATTTTCTGTTATTTTCCAAAAACTGTTATTTGGTTATATTTGGATGCATTTTTGAAGATTTTTTATTGGAAAAAATTGTTTTGGAAAATATATTTAAGAAAAAAAAATTATTTGGAGTAAAAAAATATAAAATTTTAAAAATTAAAAAAAATCAATATAGGTATTGTTTCATTTCTCTCGAAATTTTATGTAATTTAAAAAAAATCATCTTATTTAGACTTGTATATTCAAAATTATAGACTTTTAAAATTTGAAATTTACTGTAATATTTTGGAGATGTGAATACTGAAAAGTAATGATAAAGTAGAAAAATGTTATTTTTGAGATTTTTTTTAGAATCCCAAACGCCCCCTTACTTCCTTTTCGATAAAAAAAATTGTCTAAAAACTATGACTTTTTTATGGGTTGGAAAATGATGTCATATTTTATTGCAAACAAATAAGAAAGAAAACAAAATGTACTACAAAATTTAAGTTTTTTAAAAAGTAAAAAGAATTATTTTAATACTAAGCCAATATTTTTAAACATGTTATTTGAGTCAAATATGTAGAATTAGGGGCGTTTGGCAACAAAATTTCATTTTAATTTTTACTTAAATACAATACAATTTTACATCATATACAAATTTTACAACAGTGCTATGAAAATAATTACTATTCAAAATATTTTTAAAACAATCACATCAACTTTTCAACTTCACTATTTATCTCTACTTTTACCAATCACATCAACTTTTCAACTCTAAAATACTTTTTATCCAAACACACATTTCATTCAAATACAAAACAAATACTTATCAACCAAATACAACATTCAAAAAACAAATTTCATTCAAATACAATCAAAATACAATGCGTTTACCAAACGCCCCCTTAACCATTCGGAAATTTTAACTTCTTTTTAAACTGCTTGAAAGAATACAAGACATTATTTTTAAAGCAGGCAACTTAGTAGTAAAGTTTTCCTATTTATCAAAAAAATTAAAAAAAAGGGAAAATAAAAAATAAAAAGTTACCCCTGCTGATAAGTTCACAAGGTGTGTTGTGGTGGCAGTATGGATGCTTGTTTCCCAAATCCAATATTCCATTATTTTCTAGTAAATAAAATATTGAATAATTTTGGACGTTGAACACCAAATTAATAAAGAATAGATCTTGTTTGTTAGTTCATTATCATGGGATTAATATTTCATTATCGTTATTTTTGTTGTGTAAGCACGCATATAGTCTACTTAATTATAAGTTTCGGACTTGAAAAGGCAAGCTAGAGAGCTTCATCTATAATCTAACTATATATAGAAGTGTCAAAAATTGATACTGTTCACCACTTTCAACCAAAACTTACATTTCTGGTTAAAATTTTTTTATTTTTATTTTATCTTTCTCCATTTGTTTTTGTTCTTTTAAAATTACATATTCTTTTATTTTTTTAATTTTCCATCCTAAAATTTTATTTTTTTTTGTTTTTTTGTTTTTCACTTTTTAACTAAAAGAAATGTCTTATTTTAGTGTTCTCCCTCTCTATCTTTTCATTTTTATCTTTTTTTTTTTTAATTTTAGGTAAGGGATTTTAGCTTTATATTTTGTAGTGAAATCATGTATGAAAATATCATTGAATTATGATTGCAATCACTTTTTATCCTCTTTTTTACATTTCCCTTAAAATTTGTTTTTTTTTTAAGAATATACATCATTAAAGATATTTTTTTCTCATTTGTCTTATTAAGATGAAATATTCTTAAATAAGTCCCCACTTATATTATATATGTCTTCAAAAATACAATAAATTTAATGCACATGTACAGTGTATATGCTTCAATAATACTATATATAAAAGGGAGAATGAGATAAGAAAAGAACTTGCATGCTTGCTTTTTCTTTAGTTTTTTTTTTTTAAATATTGTTTGAGCTCAATCATTTTTTTGCGCTTCATCCACAAAAGGACAAAAATTTTTACTCTTTCAACTAAGGTGCGTTGGTGGAATATTTATATTTTAATTATATTTAAATATAATATAATTTTATATTAAATATAAAATTTTACATTTAAATATAATTCTTTTCAATAGTTTTACGAAAATAATTACTATTTAAAAGTTTTTTAAAACTATCACATTAACTTTTCAACACCATTATTTATCTCTATTTTTATCAATTATATCAACTTTCAAACTCTAAAATATTTTTTATCCAAACACACATTTTATTTAAATACAAAACAAGTACTTTTCAACTAAATACAATACTTAAAAAATAAATTACATTTAAATACAATTAAAATGCAATGCGTTTATCAAACGTCCCTTAAATACACTTGTCAATTTTAGGTATATTCAACTTTTTACGTACGGTATCTCAAAAAAAAAAAAAAAAGCTACGTACAAAGATGCCAATTGTTATTATTTTTTGTTACTTAAATATAATTTTTGTTCTTTTTTAAATAAAATATTTTATCCTCTAACTTGCACTTTGAAGTTTATTTTTCTCAAAAGTTTTTTTAAAATGTGTCTTATTAAATTATTTTTCCCAATTTATTCCTCACAATATACAACTGTATTTATAGTTTTCCATACAATCCTTTGATTTTTCTTTTGAAAATGACCCAATAATTAATATTTTTAATAAATTACTCCTGCGGTAATTTTCTTTCTTGCTTCCTTTTTTTTTTTGGAGTAAATCCAATATTTTAATAACTTTTAATAACATTGTTTTCTTAATTTACTCTTTCAAACAATCTTTTTTTCCTTCAAATCTATCCCTATTTAAACTTTTTTTTGAGGCATTTGTGTAAATTTTAATTAATTCAAATATAAATTAATACTTTTTTTTTTTTGCTAAGTGTCCCATTGAAATAATCTCTCAACTGTGTTTAAAGTTTTTTTGCCTAAAAAAATAACAAAACCTTAAAAAGAAATGTTTGACATTCATTGAAAATTAACAATAAATTACAATTTGAAACAACTCAAACTGAGCATGTTAAAAAAAAAAAAAGTCAATTAACTTCTTCATTATTGTGCAATTGCTCCTTTTTTTGGGTTTTTGGGAGAATTCTAGGTATTGATATTGTTTACTTTTTATTAAATATATATATATATATTAAATACTATAACTTTTTTGCATTGTCATTTTAAGAAAATAATATGGTTTGATGTTTTAATTTGGTAACATCAATATATTATTAAATTAATTCATGTTACATTTATAGATATTTTTAAGATAAAAAAAATTAATAATATAAAGTAAAAAAAAAAAAATTGTATTACTAGTAAGGAGGCACGCCTCCCATAGTAGTAGCTTAAATGGTAATGTAAGTGAAAAGGAGGACAAAAATATGAAGTAGTCATCCTAGATGTTATATGATGTTTGCTGGGAGGGATGGGAAATAGTAAAGGATGAGAAGCAAAATATGAATTTGAGGCAAACGGAGGAAGGAGAAAGATATTATTTTTTTTTTCGTGTTTTTAATAGAGTACAAAGAAAATAAGAAAGACAATATCTAATTTTGTACTTGTTACAATTTTATTATTTTTTAAATTTTTTTTCTCTTTTTTACTTTTTAAAGTTGAACGGATTAAAAAAAAAAAAAAAACAGAAAACCACTAAATTTACAATTTCGTTACTTCTCAATTATTTGCTTTTCTTTTCCAAATCCTCCTCCGGCTTCTTTGTTCTCGTTTTTCCACTTTGCCCAACACAGTCAAAGTGTTCTCTTAATCTAAGATTCGTGTGGTGGATAAGGCCGTTAATCAAACTAAATATACTAATTCAATTTAATTAGGTTTTAATATTATAAGAAAACCAATTCGAACCAAACAATGTAGAATAATTTAGTTGATTTAATTTTATAATTCCAATGGTCTTTTTTTATTATTTAAAAAACTTAGAGTTGTGGTAGAATCAAGTGTATAATTATCACTATTTATACATGTTAAAAATTAAGTTAATTTTATAAAATTGACTATTTTATTATTTTTATACTTTTTAAAATGTCTTGAATTTTTTTCTTAAATTAAACACATTAAATAACATTAAATTAAAAAAAAATGATTACAGTCGTAATCTAATGGTGATTAAATACGGTCCAAAATCAAATCGAGAGAGGCCTCTTTGCAGTCACTGTGGAATTTAGGGGCACACCATGAACAAGTGCTACAAACTTCATGGATATCCCCCAAGATACAAGGACCAATCTCTTGTCAAGGCCATTCTCTTGCTAGTCGAGATATTCAGCAGACAGGACCTTCAGTTGCCAATTTTAGTGGTATACAACAATTCGTCTATTTCTCATGATTCTTGGATATTAGACACAGGAGCTATACAGCATGTCTGTTGTTCAGGAAATACCTTTCACACTTTCAAATGTCGCCCTTAATTCCTCTGTTGTTCTTCCAAATGGTCAGTCAGTCTCCATGAGTCGTATAGGTTTGGTCACATTGTCTCCATATCTCACTAATTTCCAATTCAACCTTCTTTCCGTTAGTGCTCTTACTCAAAGCCACAACTATTCAGTTAACTTTCTTGTCAATTCTTGTGTTATCCAACACAGGGCAAGACGATTAGGATGGGTAGAAGACATGGGAACCTACATGTTTTCGACCTCACCAGTTCTGTTTCCAATTTTGCTCAAACTTCTTTCGGTTATAATAATGTTACTTTCTCTCAAAAAGAGCTTTGGCACTATCGTTTAGGCCACTTTTCCTTCCTAAAGATTGATATATTGAAAAGTGATCTTGCAATTACAGAGAGTTCTAATGATTTTGCTCCTTGTTTTGTTTGTCCCATGGCTAGGCAAAAATATTTAACATTTAAATCAACAAATTTTTTATCTGATTTGCCCGTTCAATTAATTCATATAGATACGTAGGGTTCCTTTAATGCATCACTCCTTAAGGATACAAATATTTCCTAACTATAGCAGATGATTGCACTCGTTTCCCTTGGGTGTATCTCATGCGGGCTAACTCTGATGCTCTCCACTTATTTCTTAATTTTTTTTTCCTTAAATTCAGACTCAATTTGGTGTACAAATTAAATCGATTAGTTAATATAATGCACTTGAACTAGCTTTTTCTGATTTCTTTCGTGCTAAAGGTGTCATTTCTCACCATTCTTGCGTTGATAGGCGTGAACAAAACTCAGTTGTTAAGAGAAAAAACCAACACCTCTTAAATTTTGCCTCTGCCTTACATTTTCAATCTCATGTACCTTTAGAATATTGGGGGGACTGTTTGCTCACTTTTACCTATCTCATCAATAGAATCCCATCTCCTTTGCTATCCAACAAAACACCATTTGAGCTTCTTTGGCAAAAACCTCCTTCCTATTCACATCTTAAGGTTTTTGGTTGTTTATGTTATAGATCCACCTTAGATAGACATTGCACAAAGTTATCTCCTCGTGCCACTCCAGCTGTCTTTCTTGGCTATCCTCTAGGTAATAAAGCCTACAAACTCCTTGATTTATCCACTCACAGGATATATATCTTCTATGATGTCATTTTTCATGAATTTATTTTTCCTTTTAGAGGTTAATCTCACAACACACAGTTCACTAATGTTTTCACGTAAAGTATATTGCCTACCGCTACCCCTTCTTCTACATCATCATCTTTCTGGCCAACTATCTCTCCTCTATCTGCTCCTTCCCCATCTTCTTCTTCACAACTCAATTCCTCCTATTCGAGCTCCCGTCCTATTCGGGTCACTAAAAGTCCTTCTTACTTGGCTGATTATCACTGTTATTCAATCCTCACTTCTCAATCCTCTTCGTCCATTGCACATCCCTTGTCATAAATCCTCAGTTACCAACAGTTGTCCCCATCTCATAGACGTTTTGTGTGTGCCATTTCCTCTCACATTGAGCCTACATCCTATTATCAAGCTGCTGAAATACTGGAATGGCAAGCTGTAATGGGACCCGGTCATTGACTGAACTGCCGCTTCACAAACAACCTATGAGCTGTAAATGGGTTATAAAATTAAATACAATGCAGATGGATTTATTGAGTTTTATAAAGCTCATCTTGTAGCTAAGGGTTACACTCAACAAGAAGGGATTGACTATTTAGACACTTTTTCCCCTGTTGCAAAGTTGGTTATTATGAAAACTCCTCTTGCCTTAGCTGTTATTCATGGCTGGCATTTGATTCAACAAGATGTTAATAATACTTTTCTTCATGGTGATTTAACCGAAGAAGTTTATTTGACCTTGCCACCTGGTTTTCACCATGAATGGGAGCGTCTGTCCTCAAATACTATTTGCAAGCTTCACAAGTCTCTTTTATTGCCTTGCTGGTATATGTCGATGACATTGTCATAGGAAGCGATAATCAAGGGCTTGTGGACAAGCTGAAACAGTCTCTTAATGATAGGTTCAAGTTGAAGGATCTTAGTCACTTAAAGTATTTTCCTGGCTTTGAGGTAGCAACATCAAACAAAGGAATATCTTTGTGCCAACGTTACTATGCTCTGGAACATTTGTCTGATGCTGTCTTATAGGTTGTAAGCCAAGAAAAACTCCAATGGATCCAAATATCAAGCTTTCACAAGATGAGGGAGAATTGTTGACAAATCCTACTGCTTATAGATGGATGATTGGCCGGCGATTATACCTCACCATAACACGACGAGATTTGGCCTATTCATTCAGTATGTTTAGCCAATTTCTTGCCAGACCAAGAGCTCCTCATATGCAGGCAGCTTGCCATGTTTTGCAGTATGTAAAATACACTGTTGGACAAGGTCTTTTCTTCTCTTCCCGTTCAGCTGTCCAACTCGAGGGATTTGCTGACTCATATTGGGCATCATGCCCTGATACAAGAAGGTCTATTAGTGGTATTTGCATATTTCTTGGTGATTCTTTGATATTATGGAAATCAAAGAAGCAACAAACGGTCTCCAGGTCTTCTGCAGAAGCATAATATAGATCCATGCAAATGCAACCTGTGAGATTGTGTGGCTGCTTGCTTCACTCAGAGATTTGCAAATAGGTTATGCTTTTCCAGCTCTGTTATTCTGTCGTAATCAAGCAGCTCTCCACATAGCTACTAACCCTATGTTTAATGAGCACACAAAACATAGAAATTGACTGTCACCTAGTGAGGGAGAAGATTCAAATTGGAGTTCTGAGGACCATGCACATTTCTTCTCAACACCAAGTGGCTGATTTGTTGACTAAACCCCTTTTTCCTGCACAATTCACCAATCTCCTTGGCAAGATGGGAATTCACAAATATCCATCTTGAGAGGGAGTATTAGAATAATTGTATTTTTTTTAAGTCTCTTTATTATTTTACCCTTTTTTGTCTGGGTGGTGAGCTGGAAGTTTGTTATAACATACTCTGCTCCAAACCTCCACATACATATTTGTAATTTTCTCATTTTTTTGTTCTTTGAAAGAAAGATAGATTTTCTTTCCCAATTTTCTGGTGAAACCCTAATAGATCTTTCCTAAACTTGAACTAAACTAATTATTATTCCGATGATCATATGATTTGCAGTTGTTAAGGATTAAAGTCGATTCCTGTCTCTCTCTCCCTTTTTTTTTTTTTTTGGTTGTGGTTCCTTGTACAAAGAGGGGCACAAATTATATTTCTAGTTATAATCTATTTAGAATATTTGTTAATTTTGATTTAGTTATTGAACTGTTTATGGAATTTTAATTAGCTTTTAATCGGCATTAAACATTTTGATGAAGATGGTATTAGTGACTTCCTTTGCCCAATCTGTATTTGTTCTCCATTGTTTGTGAAACTTTATTGCTGGTTGAACTTGGAATATATTTTGGTGGCTGGTTTTCTTGTAGGCCTCTTATGGGATTTTAACATTTCAAGACTTTAAAGCCGTTAAGCTGAATATTTCAAGTTTCATGATTAAAATTTTTGGCTCTGTTTGTGCAAATGTTTATTTGATTTTACTCACAAGTCCGTTTCTAATAAGCAATTGCCTCTCATGGTCATTTAATGAAGTCCACTTGTCACGAAAGCCATTTGTATGTGATCAATCTATCCATGAATTATGTGTTTTTTTCTTCAGTATGTTCATTAAAAAAAAATAATATTAAGGATTTTCTTCTTTTACGGAAAGGGTGAATCGTGAATGCAATAGTTGACTCTCTTCTTACTTCTTCAAGGACCTTTGTAGGTCTTGTTTCATCTTTAAGAAAGGATTGACAACAGGAAAATCACTAGCCATGTACAAGTATAGTAACAACGAGTAAGTAATCATGTAGTTCTTAAGAGGATCGTGAGCATGCGTTGAACTTAATTAAAAGTGGTAATTTGGTCTATTTGTCGACATGATCGAATCTACCATTGCATATGACAATATCAATTATCCGTTATTAGTATGATATCCGAATGTTTACAGGATGCAAGATCTTCGCTGCAACGTACAACAAATACGTTAATATTTTCCTTAAGTACTGTCATTCTTTCCGTAGACAGCACGAATGCAATCTATTTGAGACAGCACAAATGCAAGAATTTCTCCTGGACATTGAAATTGATAACCATTTTCAATGATTCAATGTAGTTGGTAAAACATAAGATGCTACTCTATAGGAAGATATCTTCTACCCAATCTACCTCGTTGGGACTAGCTCAGTGGGTGAGATGAGAAGGATTTGGACAGAAGCTCATAGATTCAAAACCTGATAGTATTTTATTTTATTTTAATAAGTACACGTTCTGTTTAATATTGTATGATTGTTAAACACATATAATATTGAGAAAGAAATATTCTCAAAATCTAAAAGGTGAAATGGTTAAAACTCTTAAATGCAACATGAAAATACAGATTGTTCATAATAAAGTACTTTTAGTACATAAATCTTAGATTTCTTACTTACATAAAATCCAAACAGCACCAAGAGAGACATATTGATAAATTTTTTCTTACTTTCGAAGCTCTAAATCACTTATCCTCCTCATCTCTCCAGCAAATCAGCATCACCAAGCACCGACGGATTATGTAAAGTCTTGCCCGCTTCTCCTCCAAGACTCTTCCCGCCGGAACCTGAACCTTGCAGCGTCTCCTCATTACTCGAAAAGGCAGACATCCCATGCCCATGAGTAGTTCTTTTTCCACTTTGCTACTTTCAGGGAAAGAAGATGGTACAAGAGCCAACAAAATGCCAGTTATGCCAGCTTCTTCTTCTTCTTCTTCTTCTTTTCTTTTTTTTTTTTCTTGTGTGTTTAAGTTACACCTCAATTAATGAATTATAAAGGAAATGATTTCTTTCCTAATTAATTAAGACTTTAGTCTGACTGCCTTAGGGAGTTACAAAAAAGGTTTGCTACAAAGTTTTGTCTTTGAGTGCTAAGTTGATGCACGCTGATTTTGAATAGAAGAAATGGAATTTGTGGTGCCTAGGGAGCTCCGCGCATGACCGTGAGGCAAAATAGACCAGACCGGATCTGACCGGACCATAACAGTATAAATTTTCATGCAATGGCCGATGTTTTTACCCCATGCACTGGCATTTTTGTGGAGGAGTTTTGGGGTTAGCTGTCTCCCGAATTGAACGGTTTGGGCCAAATGTTGTTGAGGATATTAACTGTTGTACATCCTTTTTCATCACTTAGGACTAGGTAATGCTATCTTTGACTCTTTTCCGGGTGAAGCCAAGTGACACTTTGAGAGGTTTCGAGGATAGTGCAAGAAAGTTAAATTCCTCTTACTTGTCTAAGTTAAAGGTTTATTGACAACAAAGAATACTATTTAATCAAGCAAACTCAAACTCTTTTCTCAAAGAGGGGGAAAAAAAAAAGAAGAAAAAGAAAAAAAGAAGCTCACTGTTTTGGTGTATTTGTGACCAGTGTTATAAGCTGAAGGTGAGAGATTAAAAAAACGTGGTGCCGTTTGCCGTGCTCGAAGATTTTAGATTTTTCCATTGCAAATTGTTGTATTCGTTTCGGAAGATCTTGGGATGCGCCATCTTTGTTAAGCAAGACAAGTAATAAAAGATAGGCCCCATTGTAAGTCCCATGCATTTGGACCTACTTTCCATTAATGTATAATACTTGATACAGCTCTATTAGTGTTCCCTAATATTGTTCTTTCTTCTGAGATGTTATAAGAGCAAAAAAAAAAAAAAAAAAAAAAAAAAGCTTGGAGAGACTATTATTTAAATTTAATATAATTACTATTTAGTATTTTATTTTTTTATTATTTATACTAATCACATCACATTCTTTCTCTCTCCCTTTTTTTTTCTCTATTTTTATCAATCACATTACATATAATATAATTTTTAAATACATTTTTTTTAGATAAACACTGTATTTAAATGTAATATAAATACTTTTTATCTAAACATATATTATATTTAATTGTAATACAAATGTAATACGTTATCCAAACGTCTTATAAATTACTAAGGAAGCAGTAATAAGAATAAATTACTAACAACTATAGAAGGAGAAACAACAGTGCAGGAAGCTTTAGAAAGTGCTCATTTGGCAAGTTTTTGCTTTTGCTTTTGTTTTTAATCAATGGAAGATAAGAAACAAAAGTTGTGGCTTTTCGATTAGTATTTAAGAACCACATTTTAATGACTTTAAAGTTTTCTAATTAATAATAAAAATATTTGAATTAAGTTTATCATCTATAACTTTGTTTAAAAATCCATTTAGAATAGCATTTTTCTTAAAGTCTGATTTTCTAATTTTGATAAAAAGCTTTATTAAAAACTAAAGGCTCTTCTAACAAATGATCTGAATACTTTAAAAAAAGTTGAGGATTCAGGAAGACAAAAACATCTTTTAAAAACTCTATCCAACATGCTTCAATTGGAAAATTGACTGTCTAAAAAGATAATCTTAACTATGAACTAAGTAAATAAGAGATTCATAAATATATATTTTTACTCCCAAAAAAAAAAAAAAAAGAGAGAGAAGATCCTAAATATATTCAGCGAAGGACTGCAATATAACATCAACTTAAGAAATACAAATAATCAATAAACGAAGAAAAGAAAAAAAAAAACCTTTTTGAATTATTATCAAGAAAAGGAAAAAGAAAACACCATCCCATTTACAAAATGGCTTTACTAAATAGTCTTATTAATAAATTTTTTTTTTTTTAAGTTTTCGTTTTACAAAATGATCTCTGCCAACGACGGAGGCAACTATGGACTGAGGACTCAAGCTCTCTCTCAAATTTGTTTTTCCTCTTATTAACCTATATATGTACAGCCCTTCTAAAAAATGAAAAATCTAATCCATGTTCCTCAAAATTTTCTCATGTGGTTCTTAATCCCATTATAAAACTTCCCGAGTTCGTCCCTGATCTTGGCACGCTTTCTTTTACACTGCACGCTACATCTAGGCGTTTAATATATACATAAGAAAGATCATTTTGTTAAATTTCACTTTCCAAAATTCAGAGTGTGGTAAAACAAGGGAATTAAAATAAGGAATAGGAAGTCATACACGGCCGTGTGGTTTAAAGAGTTTTATTGAGAGATACTGGCAAGTGCAGCCATCCGACCGCAGTCTCTGCAGCGTGGGTATGAAGTAAACGAACCTGCATGGCATCGGACAATATTAGACACAATCATACGGTTTTTCAAATGTCGTTGGTCAAAGTTTTGGCGCATTTGTATCATTTCAAAAATTCTCTACAAAATACTAAAGCAAAATTTTTGAAAAAACAGACTAATGTTCGCGATTATTATTTTGAATAATACTAGAAACACGAATATAAAAAGTGTACTAATCAGTTAAAAGATAATAATTTACTGTTAATATTCAATTCAAATACTAAACACTATCACTAACAAAATATCTGTTTTATTTGTTAATCCTACATCATAAAACCTCACAGCCTGTTAAAAAGATAAGAAAACAACCATCGATGTGTTTTAATATTATTTCAAAAATTGGTATATTAAAATCGATATTCATAATATTATTCTATCATTTTATATCATAGTGAATGCCAAACTGACAAATACTATTGGGGGAGAAATGGTTCTCTAGTGTTTTTTTTTTTTCTTTTAATTTTTTAGTACCCTAAACGTTCCCCTTTAATCACTTGGTCTTTGGTCATCCTAATCCAATGTTTTACTTTTGGTGCCATAATTATTTGCAACTATTTTTCATCAGTCAGGTAGCTGACTCATACTCTACGCGGAAAAAATTGGATAATTCCCTTATGGCATTTCAACAGAAAAAGCGTGATATATATAACTATATGAATATATACACGCACACATATATACATGCAAGTACAAGGGGGCTTCTCATAATGCAGTGAATGACCTGTAATTAGCAAAATCCAAATCAGATCCGTATCGAAAATCTGTTATTTCTTCTAGAAGCAGAAAAGTGAGAAACATGTGTGTAGATAGTAGCATTAAAAGCAAAGCACAAAGAACCGAGCAAAACAGCTAGTTTGGCACTCTTTAAGAGAGTGTCTATGAAGGCTTGAGGAAATTGAAATGAATAAAAAGGCATTTAAATGATGAAACCAAAAGGAGTTTTATTTTTTTATTTTTTTTTAAATGGAAGGACGATGGGACAATATTTTCTGTTGAGTGGGGTTATGCCACTGTGAAGGCGTGCACCAACTATGCTTGTTATCATTCACAGATCCAAGAACATGTCCAACAAAAGCACAACAAAAAAGCCCCCATATCTTTTTTTTTTTTTAATAACCTTTTTCCCACTCTTTTAAGCTTTGCAATTTAAAATCAATAAAGGGGAGTAAAAAGAAAAGAAAAGAAAAGAAAAGAAATGGGGTTGTTCTGCCATAGCAAAGATATGTTTGGCCAGTTGAAAACATGCCTCCTAATAGTTCCCGAAACTACTGTCAGGAGGTCACCATTGAATAGATATTTATTGAAAAAAGAAGAAACTTTCTTGAATATAATTTTTGGATAAGACTTGAGATCCTTATCAAATTATGTTTTTTTTTTTATATATTTTTCATTTTTGACGTGATATTAATCAAATTTAATATTAAAAAACACGGAATCCGTAGAATGTCCTACCATTAAAAAAAAAAACTCGAATACAGACATACAAATTGAAGACGGAAAGTAGATATATATCCTGGTGGGGATTTGGACGGTTGTGAATAGAAGCAAGTGTGGTTATATTTTCAGTCAAATGACATGATTTCCAAAAAGGGCCTATTGACAGAAACGAAAAGAAGAGAAAAGAAGAGAAAAGAAAAGAAAATCTCTCTTTTAAGTCTGAAATAGAGAGGTAAGAAGGCCCTTCCCTACAATTGGTCACACATGAATAATTACTTCCCCAACACCTTATTATCACTAATCCATGTTATATGAATCATGAAATCTGACAAACATAATACACCTACCGACGACCCCTTTTTCCTTCATCCTCCCATCGGATTTGTCCTACAAAAAGAAAGAAAACAGGAAAAAAGATTGTGTGCACACTCTTAAGTACCCCCAACATATCGTCTCTAACCTCCACTTCAACTCTCTATCCCAGCACAACAAATATGGCAAACTTAGCGGCTTCATTTTTTATCTATTTAACCTTTTTAGTTTTTGTTTTCAATCGGCATGTTATGGCAACGCCAACCAAGTTCTACGATTTCAAGGTCTCCATTTTCTCCATCTTTACAATCATGTGTGCATAATACACACACACACACATTTAAGTATCACCATTCAGCTGTACCTAGGCCTTTTAGTAGAGGTTTTTGATAAAATTTTTCTTGGCAATTCAGGTACAAACCAAAAGAGTTACTAAACTCTGCAACAGCAAGGACATCGCGGTGGTAAATGGAATGTTCCCTGGACCGGTTGTTCA
This sequence comes from Antiaris toxicaria, assembly GCA_035233585.1. NCBI lineage: Eukaryota > Viridiplantae > Streptophyta > Magnoliopsida > Rosales > Moraceae > Antiaris > Antiaris toxicaria. The sequence goes on from CP141161.1 coordinate 14,668,217, forward strand.
TGCTCAGGAAGGTGATAGAATTATTGTCAATGTCACCAATGAGACGCCATTCAATATCACAATTCACTGGTATAATTAACCACTTTCATTCCTTTGTAATTAGAAGCATCTTAGGATTCCGAGTTAAGCACCTTCTAATGTTACATTCTCTTTTGTTTTCAAAGGCATGGTGTTAGGCAAATACTGTCCTGCTGGTACGATGGACCTTCATACATTACTCAGTGTCCAATTCAGTCAGGCCAGAGTTTTACCTATGAATTTACAATGGTGAAGCAGAAAGGCACTTTTTTGTGGCATGCCCATGTTTCTTGGCTAAGAGCCACTGTTTATGGTGCCCTTATTGTCTATCCGAAAACTGGGGTACCATATCCATTTAAAAAACCTTACAAAGAACATATCATCACACTAGGTAACAATGTATTTCCATGACTTGCATTCAAACAGAAAAAAACATACCATCAATGTATGACTAGTAATCATTGAATTCAGTTGGACATTGCAACGTAGAAAGATATTGGATCAATTAATACCATGACTTGGGGACCTTGTTGGCAGGGGAGTATTGGCTAAAGGATGTTGTACAACTTGAGCGTGCCACCATAGACAGCGGCGGAGCACCTCCCCCAGCCGATGCATATACCATCAACGGCCAGCCAGGACCCAACTATAATTGCTCCAAAAACGGTAATTCATATTAAGCTGTTCGATTTGTTATCAGTGATTTAAGTACCACTCTGAATTTGTGACGAACCTCCAACATTTGAAACTAGCAGTCTAAACTATACAAGCTACATTTGCTATTTTGCATTACTTGTTTCTTTAATCCCTGGATTTAATGCAATGTTATATGCATTATTCAGATGTGCATAAGATCCATGTGGTCCCTAGGAAGACATACTTGTTGAGGCTAGTACACGCAGGCTTAAACACACAGAACTTCTTCGCCATAACAAATCACAAATTGACCATCGTGGAAGCTGATGGAGCGTACACAAAACCATTCACCACAGACCGTGTGATGCTCGGACCAGGTCAAACCATGAATGTCCTTGTCACTGCTGATCAGCCAATCGGAAGATATTCCATGGCCATGGGACCTTACATGTCAGCAAAGGGTGTCCACTTCCAAAACATCTCATCCATTGCCTACTTCCAATATTCCGGCACGTTTCTTAGTAGCTTAAATTTAACCCCAAATTTGCCTAGTTTTAACGATAATCTCGTCGTTAACACCGTTATGAATGGACTAAGGAGCCTCAGCTCGGTTAATGTTTCGAAAGAAATTGATACCAGCCTTTTTGTCACTGTTGGATTTAATGTCCAAAAGTGTTGGTCCAAGACACCCAATCAAAACTGCCAAGGACCTAACCATGGGGTAATGGCAGCATCAATGAACAACATAAGCTTTGTGATGCCTAAAATCTCGATGTTGGAAGCTTATTATAAGAAGATTAATGGATCTTTCACAGAGGATTTCCCCAAGGCACCCCTTAAATTCTATGACTTTGTTAATGGGGCACCTAATAGTATTCCAAATAACACAGAGTCATTGAATGGGACCAAGACCATTGTCCTTGAATATGGAAGCAGAGTTCAAGTGATCTTTCAGGACACTGGGACTGTAACAACCGAAAACCACCCAATCCATCTCCATGGCTATAGCTTCTATGTGGTTGGATATGGAAGTGGGAACTATGATCCAAAAACAGCAAATTTTAACTTGGTGGATCCACCTTTCATGAACACAATTGGAGTCCCGGTTGGAGGATGGGCAGCTATCCGATTTGTTGCTGACAATCCTGGTATGTCTAATTTTTTTTTTTTAAATCAATTTTCCCAGAGCAATGCTATCCTTCAAATAAAATGAGTCTCCTACTGTTATGTATCAGCACTGTTACACAACCATGTGTGAGAGTAGCCGGAGTTCATCTCGGAACTCACTGTGGTTCAAATGATAGAGAGAATAAACAATTTGATTGAACAATGCAGGAGTTTGGTTCATGCATTGTCACCTTGATGTACACCAGTCGTGGGGATTAGGCACCGCGATCATAGTGAAGAATGGCAAAGGAGATCTTCAGACCCTTCCTCAACCTCCGGCTGACTTGCCAAGGTGCTAGGATAGGCAGTTGGATTTCAGTAACTGCAAAACAAAGAGAATTTTTGGGAGAAATTTTGTAATAGCATTATTGGTCCTTTCGCCGACAGAATGAGACCGAAGGTGTATACAAGTTCAAAAAACTAATAAAAAAAAAAAGATAGCGGATTTATTTTTTCTTCACTTATTTTCCCAATTATGAAAATAGTAACCTTTCGTGGATTTACAAGTAGGGAAGACAGCGCAAGCAAAAATGGGCATACATGATACGTTCACAAATTTAGTTGGAAGAATATGGAGATAACTAAATGCTTTCTGGTTCTAGAAAGCAAATGAATTTATGTCATGTTTTGTTATGTTATGTTTCGTTTTGTTTTGTTTTCAGTGGTTTTTTTTTTTTTGGTATGTGTGCGGGGAAAATAAGACTTCTATCGAGTTCTTAATCAATCGGTTAAACAATAGGTACAAAGGTTATAAAGAAGAAAATAATAAAGAAGAAAAATCTCGCTAGAATTGCAAAAGGACTTCATAAAACACAATTGCATGCCCATTAATATTGAGTTCAATCATCTAAATATATATTATACAAAGAACAACATTATCTTTATCCTTTTGGAAAAGGAAATAAAAAGGTTATACGAAAGTATTGGAAGGTACTACTTCGGGAACCCAAACAATAAAACAGAGGTTAAGGATTGATTCTCTCTGAAATCCAGCACTTCTCCCCATTTGAATCTTGTCTTGATGTAAAGCTAATCCTCTGATTGCTCTTCAAATTCAAGTAATCAACCTATGAACAAGTCCCCAAATCGTTAAAGCATATGATAGCAATGAGGGTGTGAAATGAAAAGTATACAAGAGAAATATTACAAACCTGATCTGGATCGAGAAGCAGCAAACAAAATGCATCAACTGGGCCTTCAAGATTATTAAGAAAAATTTCCTTCGAAGGTTGTTCATCAATACTTGGAAGACCAGGATTAGGCCCCAAATACTGCAGCCTCGACCTCTGAGAACTGGCGAACCAAGATTTCTCTCTTTGCTGCACCATCCGCTCAAGGAATCAATGAAATATATGGTATCTCATAGGAAATTTTGCATCACCTTACTACTTAATAACACCAAATTCTACATTGCGATTTATTGAAGTACAAGAGTAGGCGCAGACAGGACCATAGAGCATTAAAGTCCACCCAAGAAAAATGCATTCCACAATGAAATAATTCGATTTATTCATGAATAACGAAAACATTAGCAGTACGGATGTTACTAATACAAAAAAGATGCTTCCTAGCCGCAAGAGGAAAAAAATCTAAACACTTTCCAGCTTACTTCCTTTTAAAATTCAAACTAACCATGCAGTTCAAAGCAACTAATCTCTAATCACAATCATCTTTAGGGATACTAGAACAACACACTGCCCTGCTTTTCTAGAACCAGAACAGCGTTTCACTTTTTGACTAGATTAATGCCAACCTCTAAACTAGCTCACGCTTCTGTATTTCTAACTTATGGATTATAAGCCATAAGTTTTGAATTTTCATTAGCTTCAGGCGAATAATACATCACTAAAGTGAAAATTTAAGGGGCCATTATTTTATGATTTAGACCAATATGATTCTGGAAATGTCATGGAACTAAGAACTCAGTCAACCTCAGTATTATGAGTTTGATAGAAGTATTGTAGAATTAGATAAATTTGGAAAAATTTTGAGCACGGAATTATGATTCCCACTCTATTTTGTCGAACATTTTAAGGCCCATTTCATCACAAAATTTACTAACTACATAGGATCAAAATACGAATTTCGGGACTCTTACATCTCAAAAAGTAAAATCAAATAATATGACACATCAAGCTCAATCCAGTATCCCAAAGGTTGCCGTCTCACCTGAAGCTTTAAAGGATCAGAATTTGTCCCATCAATAATATCAATTTTTCCATTAATACGAAATTGCTCCCAAGAGTCGGTGAAGTACCAACATATCTATCAAGTTGAAATTCAAGTTTCAGAATATGCAAACTTAAACAAAATAATAATAATAATAAATAAATAAATAAGTAAATAAATAAATAAGACAACAAAACAAAACAAAAAACCCCAAGTAATTCTTTAATCATGTACCTCAAAATTTCTATTACCTCGGCAACTGGGCTATGCTTAAGCTCCTCAATCTGCAATGTTCATTTTTCAAAGGTCGGATTTTTTTCTTTTTTAACATGAAATTCAGTATAGACAATGCACATGAAGAATAACAAAAGTCTGAATCTTTAATCGAGAAAAATAATAATATTAAGAAATGTGTCCAAAAAAAAATTGCAAAAATTAGGTAAAAACAAAGGACCTTGCGAGTTCGGAAATCAGTGTTAATTTGAATCTTATCACTGTCGTCTTGAAATCCCCTGAAAACGACGGTGCGATTCGAAGGCCTTCCGTTACGACCCACCGTCGCCTGAAACCGCCGTCGCCGTCGCAAAAGAAAGCTAAGAAATCGTCAGAGAAAAAAGGGGGGAATTTTGAGAGAGAGAGAGAGTGAGAGAGAGGGAGAGAGGTTGACATACAAGCTGAAAGAAAGACGAGTGCTTGAGGTGGGCGTTGGCTTCCACTGCGTCGAGAAGAAGCTGCTTCCATGGCGGCTTCACTGCTCCCATTTTTGCTCTTGTTTCCTCTTCTTCTTCTTCTTTTTCTTCTTCTATCGCTAACCAAACCAGCAGTTCTCGTTTGGCGCCGTGATAAACGGTGCGGTTTGTTTGGTTATCTTGCGCTGCTTTAAATGACGTCGTTTGTAGAGGTAGTTAACGTGTTCGACTGCATTGGAACGCTCATTCAATCTGAATGAGACACATGCTTAATCACATACTTTAATCACATTCAAATAAAAAGTATATTTTAATCACGTACTTATTTGATATTATATTATTGTATAATGATACATGTATTCGGTTCCTCATATATTGTATTTCTATATAACTTTATTTGAATAGTATATTTATTTAAAACACTATTTATTCATTTATTTTATATTAATCATATCATATATTCTCTTTTATGTCAGTATATTTGTTATATTAGAGTATAATACCAAATGGATGTATGATCCAAACGAACTAATAGAATTTGAATTGTATATTTAAATTAAACTAGGCTTGTCTATAGGGCCTTTGGCCTATAAGATCTTGTTTCAATTGAAAATCCCCAAATGTGAAAATGCTTTAAACTGGACTTTTTACCTGTCCAAATCTCATAAGGGGTATTGGCTGCCACCTTAGTTGGCACTTTGTCGAGAATATAAAGTTGCAATCTTTTGTGCTTCTCCCTAGAGAGATTCTAGCAAGGTGGAATGAGTAATCATACTCCTTATCATATTCTTAAGTATTCTGTTTCAACTCTCAACAACATAATTAATTCTAGGACTTCTTGGTATGGTGTACAATGGGAAGATTCTACATTCCTCCAAGAATTTATTAAAAGGGCTTGGACGTTGTTCACCCAATCTATTGTATTTGCCATAGTATTAACTACCACAGTCAGATTTAACAGTTTTAATTCTTTTGTTAAGCTGATTTTTAATCTCAGCTTTAAATGCCTTAAACACATCAAGAGGTTGGGATTTCTCATGAATTAAATATAGGTAATTATAATGTGATTAATCGTTTATAAATATAATAAAATACTATTGACTATTTCAAGAAGCTGTAGGGAATGACTCACAATTGTCGGTATGAATAAAATTTAAGATGTTCATAGCTTTATTAGCACCTAATTTTCTTATATTTGTCTATTTCCTCTTTATGAGATCAACACAGATTTGCTTGTCATTAAAGTCAAGAGGATCAAAGATTCCATCAGACACAAGTCTTTCCATTCTTTGTTTGGAAATATAACCCAAATGCTTGTGTCATAATATAGCAGAATCCTCGTTGGTCAATTTTCACCTTGTACCATAAGAACTAATATGCAAGGTTTTATTATACGAGGTAACCATATCAAGCAAATATAAGTTATCATAAACAAATAAAAAACTAGGATCAATAATATTTGAATCGTGAAAAAAACTAAATTGACTATTTTTAAATGAATAAGAATAACCAAATTTGCCAAGATCAGAAATAAAACCAAATTCCATCTCAAAAACAATACAACATAAGTCTAATTCAAATTCAAACAATAATCAGTCTTTAATAATAACTTAAAAGTCCCTATAACTTTAACCTCTACTGATTTACCATCATTCACATAGATGAATCTTTCAACAGTATTTGGCTTTCGATAGCTTAGATAATCCTGTATAGACACACTTATGTGAGTAGTAGTCCCAGAATCTATTGACCAAATGTGTCTTGGTACTGAAGCTAAATTAATCTTTGAACAAATAAGAGCGACAATTGTACCTTTCTTTGCACGCCAAGCATGATATTTAGTACAGTCCCTCTTAGTGTGTCCAAATTTCTGGCAAAAATAACAGCCAAATTCTTCGTCTTGCTTCATTTGCTATTTCTTTTGAGCTGGACCACTTGCAACTTCCTTATCCTTCTTCATTTTCTTGTTCTTGTCCTTAGAAGTACTTGTCAAGTGAGCACTTTCGGTTTTTTCTTACTTTAGCTTTTTTTCCTCTTGCACACAATGAGAAATAAGCTTATTCAGAGACCATTTGTCTTTTTGGTTGTTATAATTGGCTTTAAATTGACTGAATTATGCGGGAAGCAAAATTAAAACTAAATGCATGAGCAAACCCTCAATAGCTCTAGCTTTAGTGTCTTTAGTTTTGAAGCAAGATGAGACATCTCTATTATGTATTCCTTTATATTTCCTTTTCCTTTATACTTCATTGAAATCAAGCTCACTAAAAGCATACTTGTCTTAGCCTTATCATTTTTAGCAAAACACTTTTCAATTTCCTTAAGAAATTCCTTGGCAGTAGTAATTTTTTTGGTCTCATTTAGTATGGGGATGGAATTAACATTAGCAAATATAGTAGAAGTAGACACACTAGTTGAACAGAGAACAAAACAAACAAAAAAATATGTTCATATAAGAATCCCTATCAAACAATCAATAAATTCAAACAATGGTGGGCCCCATCACCAAATACTTGACATAACATTAATATTTAGTTTTCACATAGAAATATTAACTTGTAAGTGATACTATTAGTGTAGTAATCAAATGTTGACAATAAAATTTGTCAAACAATAAGTCTATATTTGGATCGACTTATTGTTCACATAGAAAACCTTATTATTATCACATATTTATCATCACAAGTGTGCATATAATTTGGCTAAATATTAACCTTCCTTTAGGCTGATTAATATCTGCATAAATTACATACACATAAGAGAGATTACTTTGGTAATGTGTTGTTTTAATCAACCTATTTTAGAATATTAGACATCTAAAAGAAATAATCAAAACAAAAATTTAAATTCAATTGAAACTTATCCAAAAAATACATAATTGTAGCATTGCCTTTTGACCAATATATATATTTTTTTAACGAGGGCCCTACGGCCGTATGATTAATGTACGAGGGTCGTACGCTGCCCTATTCTATATGATGGCTATATGGTTTTTGTTTTTGTTTTTTAGGTCGCTGCCCTATTCCGTACGAGGTCTATAGGAATTTTGAATTTCATAAGATTAAAAAAAATAGTATTCCAAAGCCTAATATGTGAATTTTAACCAAAAAATTCTTCTTTTATGTTCTTGATCTATAACAAAACATCAACAAATCATTACAACATCATGAAAAAGAAAAAATTCCAGAATTTTGGAAGAACAATATCAAAAGGTTCATAACCACAACCATATTTAAATCCAATAAAACCAAACCTTATTCAGAAAGATAACTTGATTATATTGATTATCCATGGCTTAATATGGAGACGCTCTGATGCCACTTGTTAAAAGAAGAAAACCTAATTTTTAATGATGAAAACCTAATTCACCCAAGATCCTTCATGCCAAAGCACCAAAGGAATAAAAATGGAAGCATATTTTAATCCATGTGAGGGAGATGAATGCGGGTTATTAATTTTTTAATTCAATATGATTTCCCTTAGAGAAGAATTTTTGTATTTTGATGATGAGATGTCAGAGAAAATGAAAACGAATAATACATATGAATTAGGGACTATAACCCAATATATAGCTACAATAATTTATATTTTTCATATTTTTATTTTAGCCTATCATAAAATTAGAAATATGAAATTAGGTCTCTGTACATAATTAACTCATATTTTGTTTAATACTCAAAACTCAATAACATTAACTTCAATTAAATCACTTTAAATGGGTTTAATTTTAAGATAACTTTTTAATTTTAAGATAGCTTTTTAAAACACATTTAATTACACATGTTTGTCTACATGATCAATTGTTTTCCAATAATTTAATCTTCTTTGCCGAGCTCCTCTACCAATGAGCTATGGCTGCTAGAGGTGGAGTAAATCTCCCCAGTAGTTGATCAAAAATTTTTTTTGTGTCCTAAAGTTATGATGTATTTGGTGGAGTATTTCTTGTGATTTGTGAATTTTGGGTTTTTGTTATTTTCGTGAAATTTTGATTTTTTTTGTTGTTCAAATTTTAAGTATTGCAGCAACGAAATTTGAATCTTTTTATTAATATTTCGGTGATGGAACCCAGAAAATCTGGTGGAGTCGGAAGTTTCTTGTCAGTAACTAGTTGGTTATCAATTGGTAACCATTCAGTCGTTGATTGGTAACCAACTGCATGTTGGTAACCAGCTGGTTACCGATTGGTAATCAATTGTCGACTGGCTGCCAATCAATAATTAAGTGGTTACCAATGGGTAACCATCTAGTATCCCACCAAAGGTGGTGGTTATCGGCTGGTATCACGGTAGATACTAGATGGTAACCAATCAATAATCGTTAGCTGGTCGGTTACCTTATTAATACTAATTAGCATCTTTAGGGTATACCTTGTGGATACTAATTAGCATCTTAAGGGTATAGTCGGTATTTTTAGTAAGTAAATAAATGTTATATGATGACATGCATGACATTTTTTGCTATATTTTTTTTTGGGAAAAATTAATTCAAGGCATGAATTTGTGGCATTTTTCTAAAGTTCCCAATCTTCTTCCTCATCTTCTCTCCAAATAAATTAGATCTCTTGTCTTTTTTTAAGGTGGCTCACGTTCTTTGATGTTCATCATTTTTGTTCAACAAATACTTACTTTTACTGTTTGGACCACTGCCTTGGTCTATCGGCGAAGGACTGATAGTCACAACAGATCTATCCATTGTCGATTCCCGGGATATGTGGTAGGGATATTGCCCATCTCCCATTTTCCTATGTTAACTGCAATTTCGGACCAGCCTAACATTGTCGAGTAAGATCTAAGGCAAACCTAACCTAGCAGTTTAGCAATAAAAACCGATCTCTTTTAGCTCGTTAGGTACGGACATGCTTATTTACTATTAATCTAACTTTTGGTGAGCCTTCTTGCTCAACTTGCTGTATTATGCATTGGAGGGCTTTTAACAAGATGTCCTCTTGGTCTCTTAGCTTTTCTCTTTTCCAAGCTTACCAAGTGGAAAACAAGTCCGACCATCGTGTGCATCCACGCATATTTTTAGTCAATTTTTGCCATCAACATTTACTGCAATGAATTAGTAAAATAACCTTTTCACTTTCTTAAATTTATAAATGACTTTCGAAAAATTTTTATTAGCAAAATAACCTCAAACGACCACAATCATTCTTATGTTAAAATGAAAGAATTTATTTTGTTTATTTCAATTTTTGAGTTGTCATTTTAATAAATATTCTCATTTACTATATGAAACGTTCCAATATTAAAATTTAACAAAAATCCTACTCCTTTCTTTCTGTTGTAAATGGTATTACTATTTTTGTTCTTTTGTAAACTTGCATTCTTACATTCTTTATTCAAAATAAAAGTTTATTTTATACTAATATTGACTCATTTTCGGAGGAGTCCATAATTAACATATGATTAGCTAAAATTATGAAAAAGCAACAATCTCATCAATTGTTACTGAAAATATCGAGAATCTTATTAAAAAAATGACGACATATGAAAATTTATTTCAAAGTATAAAACACAGCCATCGCCAATATCATCAGCATATAGAGAAAAAAAATGGATACGTAACTTTTACTACTTTTTACCTTGTCGCTGCAAAAATAAATAAAAATAAAACTTTATTTTTGACTTTTTTTTTTTATAGCTTTTACAACATTTTAACTTGACACTGCAAAATAATAATACTATATATATATATACACACACACAAACTCTTACTTTGACGCCTTTTTCTCATAGTTTATCTAACTTGAAGAAGATGTGAGGCAAAGTTAATCATTATTTTGTCTGGTTACATAAATTTCTGGCCTATAAAAAAAATGTTCTGTGTTACAGTCTAAGCTAGGCTTGAAGAATTTTCTCCATAGGTATTCATAAATGTCATTGTTGACTGTAATAATCCACCAACCTCAAAAAAAAAAAAAAAAAAAAGAAAAAAGAGAGAGAGAGAGAGAAGGACAATAAATGCTAAAAAGAAGATGGGAAAGTAAATGGAATTGCACTATCGATGAATTACACCCTCAATTCCTTATTTTCTTTCGGATACAAATCTTTCTAAGTACTATTTGTCATTTTTGAAACATGTTGTTCCTGTCTTCTTTCCTATTTATAAGAGCCTCCCACCTAAATACTAGTGAATGCTTTCGATTTTTTTTATGTATGGCCTTTTGTCTTTTTTTGCCTCTTCCCTTTCCTGGGACTAATTATAGAGTTTTAAGGACGTGGGTCGTGATAATTATCAAAACGGTTATCGCTGAAATTCGGAGATCATGGAATGGTGGTATGAGGGTGAGAGAGTGATGGGAGCTAAGGCCTTGATAGCATGTGGGCAGGATCGTGGCTCTACTCGTATGTTCGTAGGGCTGTGCCCCTGGACGAATGCTGGCGGAGTCGTGGCTATGCTCGCATGTGGGCAGAGGCATGGCTCTGCTTGCGTATAGACAGGCCATGTGCGTGCTTGGGAAGAGCCAGGAGGGCTTCTGATATTTGTTAGGAGTAAGAAGCATATCCTCCTATCAAGCCTCCGCCCCGAGTCGAGGGACTCACAGATTTTCAGTGGACCTGAGGTGTCTGGCCGTCATAAAGCGTTTAATGCTTTGTGATTTTATGTTCATCGATGCATGCCAAAATCTTCCTAACTTAAATACTAATGACATTACAGATTGACTTTTACCATTGTGAATCATGGTGTAACAGCCATAGATACTTATTTTGCATCATGTAATATTTTGCTTTATATGAACAGAATGTTACTCTAAAAAGTTTTTAGAATTTATGTAAGACAGTTTAAGAACTTTGATTAAATTGCCAAATATTATGTTCGTTAAAACAAATAGAAATTTCACTCAGCAGGTCTTGTAGTACTCCAAACAAAGCAAACTTATAACGTTTTTCTTTTTGCAGATGAACTCTAACACATTCTCCATATCAACTCTATTAAACACTATTTTTTTGTAATTATTTGGTAAATACTAATTAAATGTTAGAATTATTATTAGTATGTGCTTGAACATCAACTTCAAACTTAAAAATTATAACTTAATTTTTGTTTTTTCTTGAAAAATCAACAAATTTTTTTTTTTAAGTCATCTCTAACATAAAATCATTTCAAATCGTTACACTAAATGAATCGTTCATAGCGGTGGTTTGACTTCTTCACAGCTTTGTAAACCATTCGTCGCTCTAGTGTAGGATTGGGCCAATTAGCCAATTTAAAGGCTTTCACACTTCGTTGCGAACCTATTTCTGTCTTTTTCTTGTAGTTTTGGAGGCCCCTTCCTGTGTGTGTGTGTGTGTGTATAAAACATATGACAAAGAATTTGGATTTATACTCCCATTATATTGCTTGGTATAATACACATATATTTGTAATTAAAACGATATTTGTAACACAAGATTAGAGATGTGTAATACAAATTAATATCATTAATGTATACCTTTTCACATTGCATGTTGTTTTATATATATATATATAAAAGCAAAATATAATTAGTAACATATTATATATAATTGTTTGGTTGTTTAATTGAAATTTAATTTAACTTAACCAAGTTACAATAACTATTTGAACCAAATTTGAATTTAATTTAATAGGTCTCATTTTTATAAATTTTTATGTCTACATTTACTATTTTAACATAATTTTTAATAAAAATTTAAATTAAACTTTTACATATCAAATACTTAATTTTAACTCTAACTTGATTTATTTTAAACAAAATTTAAACTAAATCAATCGTCTAAACTAATGTTAAAATTAAATAAAATTATATGTAAATATACAGAAAATCGTAACATATATATATGTATATATTACATGCATGCTTTTCAAACTTTCGAAACAACACGTCTCACAAAACACGATCCCAGCATATGAAAAAATGGTCAAAATTAGGTACGGATTTGGACTCTGCAACATGACCGTACATAAATATCGTTACACGTGATTTAATAAGTACGTACCCAGTTTTTGGTAGGAAAGTTACACACGTGATTTTGAGCTCTTTTTTTCTTGGTTGAAACGTGATTTTGTACCTTACGAGACCTCAGCCTCGTTAGTTATACCCCAATTTCAAAAATAAATAAATACATAATTAATTAAGAGGCGTTTGGTAAACGCATTATATTTTGATTGTATTTGAATAAAATTTGTTTTTTGAATGTTGTATTTGGTTGAAAAGTATTTGTTTTGTATATGAATGAAATGTGTGTTTGAATTAAAAGTATTTTAGAATTGAAAAGTTGATGTGATTGGTAAAAGTAGAGATAAATAGTGGAATTGAAAAGTTGATGTGATTGTTTTAAAAATGTTTTGAATAGTAATTGTTTTCGTAGCACTGTTACAAAATTTGTATTTGGTGTAAAATTGTATTGTATTTGAGTAAAATTAAAATTGAATATTTATCCAAATGCCCCCTAAAACTCGTTATATACGAACAGATGAAAAACTCCGGATTAGAATATTCAGCTACAACTTTGGGAATTCATCAATAAGTTGGTCACGAGCTTATCTAACGGTTGGATGCACCAAATAATCCCCAAGCTCGTGGGTCGTGGGATACAATATTCTCTTATTATAATGTTCTAATCATGATCGTTTTCACTCGAATTACTCTTTCTTGATCCATAATATTTTTCTTAATTATGGGGAACAGTTATTATCTTACTTTTCAGCCGTTTCCCTAGTTGATTGGCAGGTTAGAATTCATACAAATTTAGAACATTTTTTTTTAGTGGAATTTGAAACATTTTTGCGTAAACAGAGAATCTGAATTTTTTTTTTTTTACTATAGCAAATGGCCAGTTCAAATCCTCAAATTAAGTGGGGAAGTCAATTCCAAAATTTGAGAATTTAACTGGATTTTTCAATTTGAAAATACTCAGATTTTATTAGTATTATTATTAATATTAGTATTCTTATTAAGGTAAGGTTACAATTCTACATTTATACCATTCTTAGATTAGTTATTATGTTTATTTCATTTAATATTATGATCTTTTTTATTAATTCCATATTAATTATTCATGTAATTTTACAAAAATAATTCACACTTCACATATAAAATTGCATTCCACAAAAGCTTTTGTGTAGTTAATTGTAAATTTGGTCTAATTATATTATTATTATTATTATTATTAATATTGTTGCCAAATGCGAGCATGGGCCGGTAGCTTGATTCAAGTTGAAAAATGGGATTTGGGCACGTGCTTCATAAAAATACACAGGTCTTATGTCTACATTAATGCTTGAAAATAAGAATTTGACGTTATATATGTATATATTAAAAAAAGGAAAATAAAATAACTTTTTTAAAAAAAATAAATAAATGGTTGTGATTTATAGGAATAATTAGGTGCATTATGTCATCCTCCCTTGGCCAGCATACCTTTGACATCTTATTACTTACCCATCCCACGTGGCCCAAAGAGACAAGTAATTTTGCATAATACATATACCTATATATATATACATACATACATACATATATGTATGTATGTGTGTATGTATGCGTGTGTCAATGGGCGTGTGCGTGAAAACTTCTTCCATGTCTTTATCGACGAAAACAAGAAGGTGCGACATGAATACGCGAGAAGTGAAAAGATCTATTTAATTGTTTAAAGATGAGTAGACTTGTTAAAACAATTACGTTTTTTTTTCCCACTTTCAAGCAATAAAAACTAATTAACAGCCTAATTAGCTATTGTGAAAACTTGTAGATTTAAGGTGATCATCCGAGAAACGAAAAGATCCTTTTGGTTGTTTAATATTAATTGACTTATTAAAGCAATTACGTGCGCGGGTATTGATAAAATAATTTTTATTTTTTGAAGAATACATTTAAAAAACAATAAATAGAGAGGACGAACTGAATCCTCTACTCAAATTTATTAAAAAGAAAGAAAAATAAATAAAATAAAGTAAGTCAGAATCCAACTGTCATGAATAATAAATAAAACAAAAAGTAAAAGATAAGAAGCAACCTTTAGATAAGACAGACATACTTAATTGAAAATTTAATTATATCTATATACATTTAAACTTTTCCCTTTCAAACATGAAATTTCAAACATGAAATATATAGGCACTTTTCTTTTTATAGACTGTGTCTTTTCGCAAATTATTGAGTTCCTTCAACCTATTCCAATGTCTTGAAACTACAATTTTCCTTTTCTTTTTGCGCAAAGTGCATACTTTCTTGGCTTATTATGTTCTTAAGGTTAGAAATATTGAAATTGTTGGCCCTATTTGGAGATGACATAGTATTGTTATATGATGCTTGTTTTACTTTGTTTTCTCGACTTAACATGCATGAATGTGTATGATTCCTTACACTTTCTCAACCTGATCCGTCCAAGAAAATTTTGCGATTGCATTAACTTCATTGCTTGACTAACTATCTGATAATTATCAACAACAGGTAACGTGCATTAATAAAATTTATTAATAGCGTAACTAACAGTACAAAACTCGTAGGCTACAAGGGAACACGCGAGAAGTAATTGAGATCCATTTTATTTTTTAATATTAATAGACTTGTTAAACAATTACGTAGTACTTGAGCAATGAAAAATGATCTGAAGCGTAATTAACAACGCAACACGCGTAGGCTATAAGAGGGAACACGTGAGAAGTGAAAGATCCATTTGATTGGTTTAATGGAATTAATATTAATAGACTTGTTAAAACAATTACGTGCATGAGCATTAATAAAATTAATCAATAGCTTAATTAACAGTTCAGAACTCAGAGACTATAAGAGAAACAAGTGCTCTCGTTTACCAAGGATCTCGTGGCCGAGACAAAATCCCACCTAAATCAAAAAAGGATTTACTATTATATTAACCAGCTGTTCATGACATGTGTTTTTCACACAGTTGGACTAAGTAATCACCAATATTATTTTAAACGAAATTTGTATGTATACTGATGTACGTTTATATATATATATATATCGATAAATTATGGCGGTAATATCAACGTTCCAGGGAAAAAAAGGGCAGGATAATATTGAATGGCTGGTCTACACGTTTATATATTATATATTATATGTAGTGATTATAGGCAAACATATAATTAGCTATATGAGCAATAAGGATATAAATATAGAGTTGTATATTGTTAAGGGTATAAAATATATATATATAATCTCATATAGTCTATATAACAATAATAATAGATATATAAAAATATAAAATCAATTCACTTAATTCATAAATTGATTTTTTTAAATAAAAACTTAATTCTCCTAGATATCTTAAAATTCTGATTTATTGGTCAATGATCTTGTATAGATTTTAGGATCAACATTGTACCTCCAGTTTTTTTTTTTTAACTTAAGAGTGAGGTATTTTAATTTTATATTTTTAAATAAAGTCAAGTATGATATTATCACTAAAATATATTTGTGACTACAATACCTCTAGTTAATATATATATATAAAGAATTCAACTAAAAAAATTAAAAAACATGTATTGAAAGAAGGGAAATTATAAGTGCTGCATATAACGTCATTTTTTTCTTTAAAGCTACTTATTGCTAAATCTGCGGATCCAATTTTCCTAATAAAAAGTGGAATTAGATATTTGATTGTTTATGAATTTTTTACATTTCTATGAGTTAGAACTCAGTCGAGATAATAAATAGATGTTTTATTGATAAACAAAAGAAGGTTAGCTAATCACTGACGGAGTAGAGCTGGCACTATATTTATACATATTATCTGTTTGGCACTACTCGAATATTCAAGGCAGCAACTTTGTTCAAAATTCAAGAAATTAAAGAACGAATAGAAAGTTGACATGTAAGGAACTAACCTTTTTTTTTTTGGTCATTTCATGATTTAAATTAGCCCTTCACAGCAGAAAGTAAAGGGATTTTATGCATTTTCTTTATCTTATTGTTTTTTTTTTTATAAAATACTTTCTAATATATTAGCTTTATCTTCTTGTCAAAGTAAAAGGAGCCTCAAAATAGAATATAGCGATCATTGAAATTGAGTATCATGTGACGTCCAAAGTATTTGTCATTTTTTGACAAATGTATCTCTGTATTCTCATGTATACCTTCTGCTAGCTAATTACCAAACGTCAATTGTTTTCAGCTAAAATTTGATTATTTTAAGAAAATATTTATTGTATTTCTAAATTATTTGTAAATATTGTTGTTTTAATTAATATTGAATCAATTTTTTAACGGTGCATATGATATATAGTTAGAAGCAAACATACCTATTACATTGTAAATTTTTTTATATGAATATTCATAAATTAAACTGTTTAAAAATTTATTTAAAAAACCGATATAGGTGAAAATACAGTTTTTATCATGAATAAGTCCTACTCATAATAAACTATGTTCTAAGCAGTTTCGATTATGTAGTGCATAATTACGTCGACAATATTGAATTTTATGCAGTCTTACATTTGAAAAGTGGACGGTGTTAAGTTAAAAAAAAAAAGTAAAGGACGGTTTTACTTTTTACTCAATGACAATATAAAGGGAACTTTAGCTCAAGTGTTCTTTCTAATTATATAATTACGGCATTGTAATTATTAATAAAGTATTTCACCAGTTATTATACGAATATCCACATTAAAAATTTTAATTTAACAAATATATATTATTGTTTTGAATTATAGAGAAATTCTCATACATATATATATATATATACACTCACACGCACCAAATGTCTCACCATCAATACCTAAAAAATAAAAGAAGTAATGTTTCGCCATCGAAATAATGTTTACCTTATTTCTTATTACATGCAATAGACAACGTGATTCAAAGTTCATGACAAGAAGGTAAGCACGTGAAAAGCTAATAATTAAGAATTAATCACATCCAAACTCTGATGATCACCAGATGATTATGATCAAATCCTAATTAGACCCCCTTAATCACGACGCATAAAACGGATCATGCTTTTTTTTTTTTTGTTTCTTTTCTTTTTTTTTTTTTCTTTTTACAATTTTTTTTTTCTATTTTGGGTTTGGCCTAATTCGTTTTCATTGCTATTTTCTATCCAGATATCAGATAAACAATGATTCCGCAAACGAGTCTAATTCAATTTGCTCATTATGATGATATTGTTGTTGATCTTCAGTCCTCAGAAGCTGCCGATATTCCTCATAAAGCTGCTGTAGCGTTGCGTTATGTACTTGGCCTTCCGCACCTACAATAGTCTGCGACTCGCACTCGAAATTATACACATGATGACTCGCTGGTGACCCATTAACGTGATGATAATCATGATAATCATTATGCTCGTGCTGATCATCATGATCATCATTGACGAGAAATCCAACGTCGCCATCATCTCCAACTCTCAGCCACGAGACATCCACTTGATCCTGATCTTGATCGTCACCGTTTACCGACGCACCTTCTGACGACCCACTAGTCGTCGCATTATTTCCCTCGAAGCTGTAGTTCCGCGTAACCCTAATGGGCTTCGGGAGATGGACTTTCTGTCTCTTGGGGTCCACATTGTTCTTCGTCATCATCGTCATGATCTTGTTCACGGCCTCTAATTTATCGGTATTGCTTATATTTTTCTTCCTATTATTGTTACTCTTAGTGTGATTGGTAGTGGCACTAGTACTGTTGTTGATCTTTCTCTTCTTGTTATTGGTGGGTTGAGGATCCGAGAGCTTCTTGTGGGTTCTCGGGTCGGTTCCTTGGTTTCGGAGCTTTTTGCTCAGGTGGGTGTTCCAGTAGTTCTTGATCTCGTTATCGGTTCGACCCGGTAGCCGACCCGCGATGAGGGACCACCTGTTTCCCAGGAGTGAATGCAATCTTATAATGAGGTCGTCCTCATCAGGAGTGATGTTGCCTCTCTTGATATCAGGCCGAAGATAGTTCATCCACCTTAGCCTGCAGCTCTTTCCACACCTCAGAAGACCTGACCAATTAAACATGTACCAAACAAAATATCAGTCTTTTTAGTTTATATAAAAAAGAAACTAAGGCCTAGATTGAGTGTATATATATATATATGGAATTTTATTAGTAACATTCTTTTCTTGATAAAATTCGAATATTCGTAAAATTGTTAAGCCTTGAATTCTCATCTACTCTTACTTTTCAGCGTACAGACAATTCATAAGTGTAGAAACATTCAAAAGTGCTTGCGTACCAAAACTTTCCTTTTCTTCTCCTTAAGGGATCTGTACTTGCAAAAGAACTTAATTCAACTTTTGGCGTCTTTCTTTTTCTAGATCTTCTTCTTCTTTTTTTTTTTTTTTTTGGCTTTGGTTTTTAGTGAGATTAGAAGTTGAAAGTAAAACGACATGTATACATATACTTGTGCAAACATGCATATATATATATATATATAGACGTACCAGCTTTTTTAGGCAAGGATCTCCAATGGCCTTCCCCATGAGCTTGGATAAACTTGGTGAGCAGTGTGTCCTCTCTTGGTGTCCATGGACCTCTGTGCAACCCTACCTTGGCACAACAGGGAGCTCTTCCCATCTCTCTCTCTTCTCTCTATCTCTCTCTCTCTCTTTAGATTTCTCAAGGATGTAAGGGAAAATACAGGAAGAGGATGTCCGAGACAATAAGCCGAAGAATTAAAGAGAGGGGGGTTTATTAGACAGACCTCGGTCCACAAACCAAAAATAAAGCACCACACACCCCTATTTAAAGACGATGAGGGGACGTTGGTTAAGTCAAGAGTAAACAGGAAACAACTTAAAATAATTTCCAAGGGTTACGTACAACTCATATAATAGTCCCTGGTCAAGTTAGCATTTCATTAATTCGTACCGAAAGTCTCTACAATGTTTGATTTTTTTTTTTTTTTTTTGTCTATACAAACTTTTGTACGTAACCCAGCGACCGTTCTCTGCTTCTATCTGTCATTCCTTGTTTTGATACATAAATATATATATATATATTTTTCTCTAATTTTTAGCATAAATATATTGCCGCCTTTGTTATTAATTTTCCAAATTTAGTTTGCATTTGAAACAAAGTCCAAACCTTATTTTATTGTTACAGTTTTTGTCCTTTTTTAATAAATTAAACAAAAGTTATAGCGAGTTTTTGGAATATACAACTAATTTTTAACTTTAAAGTTACATATCTTTCTTTCAAGATGATACATAGATCACTATATCTGGTGGGTTTTGTAATTATTTGGGAATTCTTTTTCATTACTGTACAAATATTGTGTTTGATAAAATTATATAAAAGTTATTAGGATAAACACTAATGCATTTTAATAATTATTTGAAAAAGCTAGAATTTCTAATATTTGTTTTTAGCTTCTAGTTCTCCGTTTACTAAAAGTAAAAGTAGAAACTAGAGCAAAAACATAACAATCCCAAACCCACCAATTATATTTTAATTAATAGAACAGTACTGCAAATACCACTTTCAATTCAAAATTTTTTGATAGCAATTAATACATGACATATGAGATATAGTTATCGGTGTGACATATGAATTGTTATTATGTTAATAATAAAAATTTAAAGGGATATAAAATGATATTGAAAGATGTGTTTATGATATTGTATTCAGAACTTGACAACTTATATATTTTATGATAGAATTAATAAAATTTGAATGTTAGAATTGTATAAATTATGTTGAGTATGCTTGGATATCCATTCCAAACCTACTTTTCCATTTAATTTTTATCTTTTGTTATTTTCATAAAAAAATCAACAAAATTTAACCAGTGCGTCACATTACCCCAGTAACATAATTTCAAAAGTTATACTGGTACCGGTTTTGTAACGACACTTTAAAATGACTCGAAAGCTGAACCGAAAGCTACTAGCGTCTAGCAATACTCATCGAGACTGCCGTTGCCGTTGCATGCCACATGGAATATTGCTTTTTGACAGTGAGTCTTTCAATAAGGCTTTGTTTGACCCGCTTTTAAGAGATTATTACGGGATCCACTTCCACTATTTACAGAGAAACATTAAGTCTCCGATTAGGACAAATAAGGGGCACCTTATGTAATCAGGTAATATCTAGTCCTAGAATTTTCATATATTATCTATATATATCGAAATATCTTCGTAGTGTCACCTTTGTTGATCACCATTTCAAAGCGGCAAAGCTCATGTAGAAAACTTGCATTGGAAGAAAAGAAAAACAGATATGAAATGTTGGAAAAATAATTAATTAGAGAATGGTAGGGAGAAACCTTCATTTTGCATTTTTAGAATCATAAGAAGAAAAAAATTATTGCGACATGACATTTTATTTTTTCGTTATTGATACGAATTGGTTTTTTTTAATCATTTTACCAATCTAATATTTAAATGTCCATATTAAACGTTCAAAACGTAATTGCTCTCAATCATAAATTAGATTGATAGTAATTTGTAAGTAAAATCTAACGATAATACTATATTTCACTTCATTTAAAAATAGAGAATTCAAATCCCTTATTCTTAAATTAAAAAAAAAATCATACCAATGAAAAATTAAATAAATAAATAAAACAACTAAATCTTATGGATAATAATAATAATAATAATAAACAAAGTCTAAGGATGAGTTTGGATGTCTTTTCAAAGATTTTTGTTTTGTTAAAAAAAAGTAATTTTGAAAAATATGTTTGAAAAGAATAACTGTTTGAAGTAAAAAATATATATATAATTTTAAAAATTTATTAAGAAAAAAATTATCAATATGGATATATAATTTTAAAAAAAATCATCTAATTTAAATTTATACACATAAAATTATGAATTTTAAAAATTTAAAATTTATTATAATATTTCAAAAATATGAATATGAAAACGTGTTAGTGAGGTAAAAAAAAAATCAAAAAAGATATTTTAGATTTTTTTTTTTTTAACCAAACGATCTCTTCGTTAAAATACCTAAAAAGAAAAACGAAAAAAAAAAAATCAGCGCCCTTCGACAAAGAAATAAAAAGAAACATGGCCCCACTAATGTATTGACCTTTTTTTTTTTTTTCCCCTGAGTGGGGCCTTTGGCTTTGCAACTTGAAAGGAAAAATTGGCGTTACCGTAGTTTCACGGTAATCTTGGTCAGCTCGGAAACTGAGAACTGTTTGACACTTAATTTTAAAGACATTTAAAATTATTTTTTTTAATATTTTATATTTTTTTATTATTTATATTTTTAAAATATTACAGTAAAATTTAAACTTAAAAAACACATAATTTTGTGTATATAAATTTAAATGAAATGATTTCTTTTAAATTATATAAAATTTTAAGAGAAACAAAACAATATTTATATTGATATTTTTTAAAAAAAATTTTTAAAATTTTTTATTTTTTAACGTCAAATAATTTTTTCTCTTAAATCTACTTTTAAAAATTTTTTTTTTCAACTAAAAATAATATCTTCAAACATCTCCTTTAAATTCTCTCTAATGAAACGGGGGCATCTTGTAAAAAAGTGAAATGCCTCGTGGCAGTTAAAAGGCGCAAAGGACCAGTCAGTTTTTTTTTTTTTTTTTTGGTAAATAACCAGTCAGGTTTTTATTGTTCCGTAACTTGCACTCCTCTTAAAGATATTCTCACATCATCAATATTACATTCAATAAACAAAATCGAAACTAATGTTTTTATTTCCTTAGATTCATATTATGTTAAGGTACATTATAATTTTATTTAAATATAAAAATATTATATTTAAATATTAATTATAATATATTTTAAATTTAATATAATTATTATTTATTATTTTTATCAATCACATCATATATTTTTTTTTATTTTTAACAATGACATCACATATAATATAATTCAAATACTTTTTATCAAAATAAACATTATATTTAAATATAATGTAAATACTTTTCATTCAAATATATATGATATTCAATACCTTATATTTAAATATAATATGTTACCTAAACTTTTTCTGAATTGATTTAAAAAAAATCAAATTAGAGTTAGGACTTAACAAGTTATGAAACCTAATAATTGTGAGGCGGACAAGACATAACATACAGATTGATCTTTGTTGTAAGGTTGTTAATTACGAGAGTTGGAAGGAAAGGCAAGAAGATTCTATCCCCTAAGGGATCAAAATTCCTATAAGAATTGCATATGCGCTTATAAAATTTATTTTCTAACTTTTTTTTCCCATCTTTACACATGGGTAAATAATTTTTAAGGATAGGAATAAAAAACGAAATCAAAAAGAGATTGAGAGGTGCGTAATATTCTTTTTTATAAACTTGTTTTACTATTAAAGTGAATTAATTATTGTAACAATTGAAAAAAATACATCGAAGATGAATTTTTATTAATCTTATAGTTATTTATATTTATTTTATTATTTTTGATAATATAAAATTAAAAACGCGTAATTTTACAACATCCCTTTCACGACTCATTCCAGCTAATAATATGTACAGAAATGATTCGCTGCCATAATTCATCAAGCGGCAGAAAGTACAAAGTCAAAGTTGGAAGCCTATAGATAAATAAATAAATAAATAAATGATTCAGTTGAAACCGTCATGTGTAAGGACAGCAGTTGAGGAAAATAGTAAAACGATAGTCAATTAAAAAAAATATATTAATAACGTTTTTGAACGAAAGCTCTACGAAATATCAAATAATTGGCACACCGTAAAAAGAATAAATAAATAAAATCTTCGTGTATTGCTAGTGTTGTTTCGTTAAATTGACCGATCATTAATTATGAAAATTATATCCAATTTAATTTTCTTAATTAAGTGGTTAAATTATATGCTTAGAAATTTGTTTCCCAATCCCAAGGTTCGGTCTTTTGAATGGCTGTTTACATGTTAATAAAACGAGAGATATTGTAACACCGTGGGTTTAAGGACTTCCTAACCATTTCAACATCATTAGGTAATTTTAGATATTGAAAATTATCGTTTTTATGTGGAGATTGGTTCACTAACATACGAAATTAATGTTTATTTTTTGAAATTTAACTTTTGTTTAGATGAGCTATCCATTTTCAAATATGAAAAAAATAAAAAAAGAACCTTGTTTGAGATTGAAAAATTTTTTATGTTCAAAAATGAAAAGGTGATGGGCAAAAAAATTTCTAATTCTAAAAAAGAAGTTTTTTTTTAAGGTTTAAAAGTAAAATTTTATAATGCTCGATTACGGAAATTTAAAAGGCCCTCCTTTCTTAAAGTGAACATTTTGGTTTAGAAGTAGAATATTTTTGAAAATGGACATATGAAACAGACAAAAGCTTAGTGAGAGACCCATTTGAAAATTCAACAAAGAGGATGGGGCAGGAGGGGCAATTGACTTTCAAATTCAATCAAAAAACTGAACCAATTAATCAGTCAACCGAAAAATATTGTAATGACGTGAAATAATATCCATTGGTTGACTTGATTGTCATTTATTAATCTACAAATTTAAGTCGAAATATGAAAGAATCAAACGTAACCAGCTAGCTAGATCTACCTCGCATCCACTTGGGAGTCGAGATTAATCATCCTGATTTTTTCTTATTTTATTAACTGCTTCCCATTTAACCATATAAAAAAATACAAAATATTAAGAATATTTAAACAAATAAATGAACATTATTATAATTACAACTATTGAAATGGGAAAATAAGACAGTAGATCTGAGCTCAATCATTGAGATTGATTCAATATAAGACCAAAAAAGATTTTTAAAGGAATTATCAATTTAAAAAATGAAAGTGCCGTCATATAAAATAATAAATTTTAATAATAAACGAGGATCATAAGTATAATATTGTTAATGAAAAATTAACTAGCTTTTCGCTAAAATAAAGTTATTTAATCATAAGTTAATTAATTTGCTCTTATAAAAATTCAAAGTTTCAGACATTAATTAATGTAATTACAAGCAAGAAAGAAAGCAATGGTGACATTTGATGAGACGTCAAGATCCAATCAAATGTGCATACCAAAGAATCATTCACGGTTATAACTATTTTTCAAAGTCAGTGATATTTGATAATTATGGACTCAACTATTCACTTACACATCTGAAAGTACTTGCCCAATTTCATTCACCACATGCCAAAAAATGAGAAAGATGCTACCTTTCATTTAAACACCACAATTAAAATGACCAACTTCGCGAAGAAACATCTGGTACAACCTCCTTTTCCTTAAAAATTAATGGTATGGTCAGAATTAACACAAACTTTATCTTCAATTAGACGGATTTATAATATATAGTGCTACCTGTATTGTATATTTTATGGGTTAAATTTTATTAAAACCACATGAAAAATGATACACAAATGAATATAATATGATACTGTTATATAATTATAATAATTTAAAAGGTTATCGTAGTAATAGAGTTTTCTTTTTTTTTTTTTTTCACACTTGTAGAATTTTCACATGTTAAAGACCTTACCAAATATAATTAAAAGATTATTTTAGGTAAAGTGTTTAGTCCAACAACTGTACAGATTTGATAATGTAACAGTTTGGTTAATGAAATGAAAACACTGATATTATTATTATATAACTTTTCGGTTGATAATTGTGACTTGTAAAAAAAAAAAACATAATTTTACATGTAAATCAACTAATAAATATATGAATCTATAAGAAAAAAAAATTATAGCAAGATCCATAAGCTTCCGATTAAAGACTATTTATACATATATAATACATGTGTACATGTCAATCACGGTGTTTCTTTTTTATTATTTAATTTTTCTCCAAGTACGTTGTTGTAGGTACATGGTGAAAAGAAAGAAATTGGTTAGAAACTGCATTAAGTGTGTGTGAACTTGTGTAAAAAGTGAAGTTTCCTATTATGAGGACTCATATACGAGGGGAAGCAGATTTTATGGACTACTTCAATATATATATTGACTACAAAAACACACTGGAATCTGTGGACCCCTTGTTCATATGCACGAGGTTCTGAAAAAAAAAAAAAAAGATTTTAACCGAGCTAGAGTTTGCCCTATGATTAACATGAAAACTTCCCATGTGGTTCATGTCATGAGAAAATTGGCAAGTCCATTAATCCCTACAGGCTACAGCACTAAAGAACCCTATAACAAGTTGACGGTCGACCAGAATAAATTGGCAAGTCCATTCCCTACAGGTTACAGCACTAAAGAACCATATAACAAGTTATAAATGGACCAGAATAGTACGCCCACGCACATTACAGGTCATGAAGCGTGAAGTACTATGCAGAAGAAATATATATATATATTATACACATACACATTACATATATGTTAATTCTCGAGTGGGTTGTTGTAATGTATGTGTGTGTGTGTGTGTAGGATCATTTTAACGCAAGATGTGGGGTTTAAAGATGTGGACTACGCTTATAAGTGGCCAAAAAACCACATCAATTGAGAGTTTCATATTTGGTGGTGCAATACCAGTTACTGCACAGTATCGTAACATTATGAAAAAGCTACACTTCTTCGAAAAAGGGTATGCGTTGTTTCTCACATTTAAAAATTTTATTAATACTTGATTATTTTCCATTATTTTCAATCGGTTTTTTTTCATATCTCCATCCAATGAAAAATGCATCCCACTGTAAATATTTTCATGTCGCATCATTGATCATGAAGGGGCATTAGGTTTTTCTTTTTTCTTTTTTTTGATGGAAAATTAAATGAGGGTGTTACACTTCGTTGGTGAATTGACTTTCTCAACCTTAAAATCTAGAGGAAAAAAAGAAAACCATCTGACATTAAAATAATAATAATAAAAAGAAATTAATTGTGTGTGAATGGTTTGCTTCTTACTTTAAGGCGAAAAATATCTAAAAAATTATACAGAGACCAATTTTCAAAATTATGATGCCGTGGTCTATGGTCCACCTTCCCATATAACGTATGTGGACCACTGACAACTGGTGGCTCGGTCTGATCATGATATTTACAAGTCTCTCTTTGCATTTACAAGAACTTAGGGGTTTCTCAACCGCCAAGTGAATATATAAAAGCTGCAAACGGTGTTTTTAAACTGCAAAGCATATCCTAAAGGCCTCTCTATGCCGACGACATGGACATCGACATCGACATACACGTATATAAAAATATATATATAGCTTACTTTTGGTATTGGAGTTAGTTTAATTTTTTAAAAATTAGTTAAAGTTTTTTATTAACTTTTCAAAAAAAAAAAAGATTGAAATATTTAAATTTGAAATGATAAATCAAATGGATATTAGATATAATACTAGATTATTATAAAGTTAATCTAACAAACAGTAAAATTATTGATAATACAAAATATAATTATATATACAGGTGTGTATTTTTATATGCTTGAAAAATGGATCCCAATAAACATTGCACATGCATGAGTGCGATAACTTTTCCAATATAAATGAATAAATAGTCAAGATGCTTGTGGAGGGATCGCCACCAAAATCGACCCAAGACTAGTCAAAATATTATATCAGAGCACACATATGCAATTTACGTCACCAGAACATGTCTGGTAGTGGGGTAATAAGGTTTTGTTTATTTGCAACTAATGCAGAATCTTCGTTATGGTTTGGAGTTCCTTAGTGAGAGGGTGGCCTCCGTATATCATTCGCAATCCTATTCTTTAGAACCAGCACACAATTTACACGAAAGTGATATATGTATATGTATATATATATATATATATTGGTTGGGTCTAAGGTAGTTCATTTGTTATTAAAAAAAAAAAAAAGGGCAGCTCATTTGTTAATACAAAACCAGGTTTTTCGTTAGAAAACATTTACTGACAAGGTGGCTATAACATTAAAGTTTCCAATATTGTTTTACAAATTGCTTTTGGTTTGTGAAATCTTATTGTTTCTACGTTTTAAATTTTTTTCTTTTGGAAAAAAAAAAATATTAAACAAGCATATTTTGGATGACTAAACTAGATAGTGATGAAACTTCAATGCCAGTACTATTGTGTAAGTCGACCTTTTGTGACTAAAGATGTTGATGGAGTGTAACATGTCCAATGTAACACATTGGACTTTGTTTGTTAAATGATAATAAAAGTGTAGAAATAATAACCCTAAACAAAAAAAGTCCTCATAGTTTCACAAAAGTTTCCACAAGACTCTTTTTTACTAACGATAGTGAAAGCTTTTTTAACTACTGATTAATTGTTTAACAATCTAATTAGTAGTACGTTTAACATTTGTAACGTGATTAAAAAAATTAATCCAGTAACCAAAACATATATTACTACAGGCAGTGAAAAAGAGCTTTCTCCCTACAGAAAAATATTCTCATATACAACTCTAAAATTACTTACAAAAAATATAATTTGTCGCATTAAAGTGTAAGAGGGAATTGTGTGTTAAGGGATTAATATATGTATATATATACACATTACAATTTTAAATTGTCAAATTTCGATTATGTTATATATATATTTTTTATATTCGATTTGTGCTTAATATGCTCTTACTATAAATAACTATGTCATATTAGTTAAAATTTTTTGTTATATGCAAAAAAAATAATAATTAAAATAAAAGTTAGGGATATCAGCTCCAATTTTAATTTTTGAGTATTAACCTATGTGGTATGTGAGTTGTTGTTTTTTAATTAGTAAATGATCAAAGTATTGCTACCTCAATTGATTGTATCTACCAATAAAAATATACATATGAGTTGGTATTTAAAAAGTTAATATTAAAATTAGTACTTCTAATATTACTTTACGCAAAAATATTAGTGGTTTTATTCACTCACTTCATTTTTTAACATCCATTTAAATTTAAGTACTATAGAACCTACCTTTTATTAGTAGACGATACTTAGTACCAATAACATTTTTAAGCATTTTTCTTTAATTTTGGGACCTACATAGATTCTACGGCATGACGTAAATAAGAAATGTGCTAAATAGCGATGGCATATATAATGATAACATTTGTCGTCACTAGTTATTCATATACAATAACAACATATCATATTATCATTAAAAAATTATTAACAATGAGTTTACTATAATGATTTTTTAGCGGCAACATGATGTTGCTGAAATTTTTTTTATCAATGATTATTGTGTAGTTATATGCCTTAAATGTTGTAATGGCCGCGAAAGTTGCCCATAGAAGGACGTATCTTGACTGATATCTCTTCTGTTAGTAACAACTTTTAGTCGTTTATTTTCTTGCACCCGGTGGTGCTAAAAAAATGGCACACTATTTAGTTTGTGCTGGTTAATTTGATAGCTCTATTGACCCAGTTTGGTTAGATGATTGTCCGACCATGGTTGAACATTTTGTAAGTGCGCTTTTTTCTGCTTTGATGAGTTTCAATGAATCATTTTCACCTCCCCAAAAAAAAAAAAAAAACTTTCTTTTTTATGTCTCGAAATCCAAAATCCTAATTTCATTAGTTTCATTTTCCACATCGAAGACCTAACTTTATATTTTGTGAGGGATGAAAAATATAAATAAAGTAGCAGCTAAAAACTGACGTGAGGGAGAAAAAGGAGAGATAAAATTATATATACATATGTATGTGCACACACACACGAGTGCTCTATTATCCGGTATTTAGTTTTGCCGGACATGAACGACAGCTCATTTTGGGCTGTGAGATGCAACAATGGACGGTGACAACTAGAGGGAGAGTGAGAAAGAGAGAGAGAAGGTGGGTTAGGGACAACTTCAAGAGAAAAAGAGTTGCCGGAGAGAGAGAGAGACGCAGGGTTGCTGGAGAGAGGGAGAGTAGCAAGGCTATACGACTCGACAATCTCGTCGTTGGCTCTGCTCCCGTGTAGGCAAGACCTCTCTAACACTCTCCTTATCATTCTCTTAGTTCAACACTTACCAAATGTTATTTCCCCATGTAAATAAAGCTTATTAATAAGCCACTGTTTCACTTATTATTACAACTTTGCCATTCTTCTTCTTTTTTTTTTTTTAAGATAAGGTTGAAATTAGCAAGTTGCAAAGCAGTTTTTTTGTTTATTTGTTATATACTTCTTATAATATGACCTCTATTTTTTTTTTTACTTTTGTAAAAAAAAAAAAAATGAATATTGCAACTTGTTAATTTAGGCTTTTTTTTTAAGGAATGGTCAATTGTAATAATAAGTGAAATAATGGTTTATTATGCTTTATTTTCATGGAAAGAAGAGATGATATGTGACAAGTGTTGAATTAAAGATAAGGTTAAAATTAGCAAGTTACAAAGCCTTTTTTTTTTTTTTGTTTATTTGTTACCTACTTCTTATAATATGACCTCCAATTTTTTTTTTTTACTTTTGTAATTTAGGCTTTTTTTTTTTAAGGAATGGTCAATTGTAATAATAAGTGAAATAATGGTTTATTATACTTTATTTTTATGAAAAGAAGAGATGACACGTGACAAGCATTGAATTAAGAGAGTAACAAAGAAAATGTTAAAAAAAAGTGACTCTAGCATTTTTCTTTTGTATGTGTATATAAATATATATATATATAATGTTTAGTAGAAAAAAATAGAAATTGTTTATACCAAATTATTTTACCTTCATATCTTTATATAAAATGAGTATAATTAAAAGTAAAAAAAGTCGATGCCCATTTGATTGGATAGAATGGATCAGGATTTAATTTGCAAATAACTCATTACTCTCCTTTTTTTTTTCTTTTACCCTCATAAAATCCCTCGTTAATTTTTTTTCTTGATCCCCAGTTTTTTTAAAAGGAAATTGTACTCAAAATAAACAAAAATTGCAAGCATCAATAATAATATGAATAATTTCATGATGGATAAGACATGATCCTCAATTGAAACTAGTTTAGTTTATAAAATTAGATGATGTTTATTACATCGTAATTTACATTGATCAAAGTCAACTTGTCACATTATCAATATATTTTAAGATAGATAAATTTTGGGGCGCATTCACAAAGCAGTAGAATGCTTCGTGACAGTGAGATATCTTGAGTCTACAACAGCTCATAAATCCTCTGGCTTGCAATGAAGACTCCATAAGAGGTTTAGCTTCCAACAAAAATCAAAAGACCTCTCGGCTCCTCTCAATCACAAACAAAATCGAGGTCTTGCCTATACGGGAGCAGAGCCACCTCTCAATCACATGCTGGCAAGCCACATCTTTGCCCACATGCCTTTTTCCTCTGCACCACTCTTCCAGCAGGGACATGCATGGGCTCAACGATAACTCTATAAAATAAAGTTATTTTATCATTTTTTTATACACAAAAATCAGTTTATTTTTGAGAATTTTAGTTATTCATGATTTATTTTATTTTGTGTACTCTAATTTAGATTTTTTTATAAATTTTGTGAAATCTTTATTTAATTTTACTTTATTCTATCTTTTTTTTAGTAATAATATATTAAATAAACTTAAAATTAAATATTTTTAATGAGTTTACCTATAGCATTTTTATTTTAGAAATATCTAATTTTAGCATTTTATTTTTCTGTAGTGTTAAATTGAAGTGAAAAAATTTATATGTTGGAAGTGGGTATTACCGAACGTCACTAGTCATATCAAAAAATTATGAAAACCAAGCTTATTATACATCTTACCGTACTAGATCTTTCTTAATCACATACACCAACTATAGCTATTGTAGTTACCGTAACAAAGTTAGAAAAATGTACGTTAAATACTGCAGCTAGCTATTGTAGCTACAACAGTTATTATATTTACTAGTCATATCAGGAAATTATGAAAACTAAGTTTGTTATGCATTCTATCACACTAGATCTTTCCTACTCACATGCACTGACTGCAGCTATTGTAGTTACAATAGCAAAGTTTGAAAAATGTGTATCAAATACTGTAGCTAGCTACCATAGCAAAGTATGCACCGATTACTATAGTTACTGTAGTAAGTTTGAAAAGTTTTATGTTGTGTGTGCACCAATTATTATAGCAAATTTAAAAACTTTACGCTGTGTGTATACCGACTACTGTAGAATACTGTAAAATTATGCTTATAAAATGGCATTTTGGGGAGGATTGAGGAGATTGTATATACATTATTTTTCTCTCAATTTTATCTTGCTTTTATTTTCATATTTTCTCTTTAAAATTTTATGAGAATGCTTTGCAAGTTAGCTTAGAACTCTTGGGTGAAGTTAGAGATGATCTTATATGTGTAGTGAGTTTGTTTGGGTTTTGAGTATCTAATGGTTTTTAAGTATTATATATTTGAGTAAATAATTTTATTTTATCTTATTAATTTCTCATATCAATATATTTTATTGTCAACTTTTATATAAATTTATTTAAGCCTTTTTATATGATTGTTGCATGATACAATATATTAATAGATATTATTTTATGAGTAATCTTTTATTGCAATATTGCTCTGAGATATATTGTTGCTTTTAGATATTATAAGATAATTTTTCCTAATTCTTAACATGAGAAATTTATTTATTCAAATATATTTTAATTCTTAAGTTCTTCAAATCTTATCTTCTGATTGATTATTTGAAAATTTTTCAATTTAGTCAATTTATAAATAAAAATCCAAATAGGTGAACAGAACATATACGGGATTCTCAATGTTTTAACGTTTTTAATTATTGAATTTTCTTTATATCAAATTGCCTTACTTTATTGTAATTTTTACCTTCACTTTAAATCACAAAAGCTTTTTTTTTCCTTTTCTTTTGTTTGTTTGATTGATTATTTCTCTAAAGATTTCTACTAATTTTTTTTATTTGTTTTATCACTTTTTCGTAGAATCGACAGTTCTTATTATATTACAATTAATCACTTTGCTCTGTCATAATTTAGGTGTAATCACCCAAGGTGGCCCATTGAATTCTTTTAACAAAAATTTCAATTAATCAATATTTTTCCTCTTTTAGCCCACGCTTAGACAAATTTTTTTAAGGGAAGTCCCCTAAATAAGATTTAACTTTATACAAGCATCCCTTAAATAAATTTCATAATTTCATTCCTGTTTCCAACGATTCCTGGATTGTCCAGGGCAATCATCCTAATAACCATCACAACCCACATCTTTAAAACTCCTTAGTGAGTCTTGTGAAAGTGAAGAAGTAGGAAAAGATGAGGACCACATCTGTAGAAGTAGGAAAAGATGAGGGCCACATCTGAAGAACTAGGAAGCGATTGATGGTTACAAAATAGGTGGCTCCTGTAAATAGAGCGAAAGAAAGAGGAAGAAGGGTCGGAAAAGTGACAAGTTAGGCTAGTAAAACTGTACCCAAGTGAAAATGAGGAATCAAAGGTGTGACATGTATTTAATGCAATTCTATTGACTTTAGTCTCTTTTCTTTTAGCATTCATTGTTGTTTTATCTTACTTCTTTGAGGATACCAGATTTTCGTCATTAACAATGCTAAATGAGGGTAAGTATATCGAGACTCAATAACAAGAAAGTTCGTTTGCATACTAACAACCGAGTACGAATAAGATTCTTTTTTATATAATGTTTAAATTGATGGAAGCCTTTGATAAATTGAGTGTAAAAACTCTGTAACACAAACACTGCCATCAACTGTAGAAGTAAATCTATCGGAACCTAAATAACTATTTCAGAGAAAAGTATGCTTCAAAAAAAAAATTTATATTTTGTTTTCAGAGAAAGGCATGTTTCATTTTTCTTTTTCAGAGAAAGGCTAGTTTTATTTTTATTTTTTTTCCCCTTTGATCAGATTGCAATCAATGACGGATTTGTCAAATCCATAGGCTTCAAACTTTGACTTCCTGTACTTAAATAAAAAATCCGTATGTTTCAAACTTTGACCTCCGGTACTAAACAAATCCGAATGTTTTCAAACTTTGACTTCCTGTACTTAAAAATAAAAAATAAAAACTTTGACTTGCTGAAGGTGTGTTTTGAATGTACGTAACCAACCCAAGCACAAGCTGCACATCAATTTCATGTCTTTCTCACTTGCTTAATTGGATAGAAGAATGCTAAAGATCACCAGAATGTGTTAATTGTCATTCATAAACAAAAGATCAGTCTCATGATAGGAGAATTATAAACAAAATTTACATTTTATTAGCAATAATATTTAATCCTTGATGCGTTCTTAAACAGTTTTTAATTTGATAAAATTATAAATAGATCAAATCTATTATGATAACACCTGTAATGTAATATCAAATTTATGTGTCAAAAACAAATTTTAGCATTTGTGGTAAGAGAACTATTCCCCAAAGTAATACTATTTTAATGTTAATTTGATAAGTATTGTTTTTGGTAGCAAATTTTACCATCATATATAACAAATCTCATAAATTTGACCTTTTTGATTTTCATTGGATGATATCTTTATTTTTTTATTGGTGTTATCATTTTTAAATTATTTAAATATTAAAAGTTTATTTTTAGAAGTTCTAAATCTTAAAAATAATGACAAAATGTAGATGTTGTTATAGAAATAGTATTATGTCGAATGTATTATTTATACACTTTTTATGATATAATTTATACACTTTTTATGATAAATATAATAGTGATATTAGTATGTATATTGGAAATGGGCGAAACTCCAAATGCAGTGAAATCCAGTTCAGCGCCAAACGTTTCAAACATAGGAAACCACTTCTATACCATATAACAGAAAACAATAAAAATGTCCTTCGTATCTGATCCAAATCGAAGAATATGTTTTATATGTTCAAAGGATTGAAACTAATATCTGCTATGAAATTTAGTTCAAATTATCATATATGCACAAGATATTCTTTTGTCCTAGTTAAAAAAAATTCAAAGATATTGAAAGTTCATTATTTTCGAATGCCATAACCATAAAAGTATGATCAGAGTTATTTCTCTTGGACTTTGTAAGAGAGTTGATCATTTCTTTTATATAAAAGTTGATCACTTTGTTTTTTTTTTTTTTTTTCACGGTTAATTTTTCTCATCATGGGATTAGAAAAGAAAAAAAAAATCCCTGTCCTAATTAATCCACCCAAACTTTATCACTGAGGTTGGGTTCATGTCGCATCCCAACCTTAAAGTCGGGTTTATCCATGCGACTGATAATTTATTAGGTTGATAATGGTTCAAGTTTTTCAAAAAACAAAAAAAAAAAAAAAGAAACTTTAACACGTTCTTCCAATTATTTTAAAATATAAATTAGAAAAATATCTATCACTTTGAATAACCTATATCTGATCGAAAGACAATCCAAAATTGGCAATCATTCAGCAATTTGGTTGATTTTTCATAACTTCAGCAAGAATATCTATATGTTTTTTTAATGCGATTTATGACTTAAATGTAGTTGGACTTGTATTGTTTATCCTTTTATATATTTCTTTTGTTGAAATTCTAATAAGTGGAATGTTGAACATAATGACTTTGTTCTTCTTCTTCTTATCTTTGTTATCTGAATTGTTGATATGTAGATGGATACTTAATTAATTGAGGAGTTAGTTTTATTTCATGAGGGCAAATCAATCAAAATCAACCCGAAAATTAATTAATTGGGGTGGATTGCTCTATCTTTGGGTTTGTTTAGGTAAGCTGAAAATTCCAAAAATCCACCTTACCATCCGATGCAATAAATAAAGATGGATTTTATCTTATTCGAAGAAGATGAAAAGACCTCCCGACCATTCATTGGGGTGGATTATTGTTTGGATAAGCTGAAAATTATTTTTTTTTTTTAAAAGTCCACCTTACCGTCCTATGTACAATAAGTTATGATGGATTTTATCTTTTTAGAAAAAGAAAAATGTAGGTATTCTTAACATTATTCAAAACACAAGGTAGGTTTTTGCATTATTCAACAACTAATTGTTTTTTATTTATGAAAATTTTACGTATTTTTTTAATTTAAGAGAAGTCGTTTTTTTAAGTAGAAGTTAGACAATTTTGTTAGAGTGGAATTGAATATATTAAACGTTTTGAAATTATTTTAACAATAAATTTTTAAATTTCCTTTACATATGAGGCATGTTTTGCCCTTAAGATATCTTGTTTATTAGTAAAATTACTTTAATTGTTTTTTTTTTATCTTTTTTATTAATGGATGGTGCATAACATTTATAAAATGAAAACTTATATCAACACGATTGGACAAATCATAATTACTTATAATAATACAATTATACGAATTACAGTCACGTAACAAGATCACAAAAAAATTTAACAATGATATCTTAATGATATTATTATATCAAGTAATACAATCATTGTAATATAAATCATAATGATATCATTGTACATAAAGATACTATTGATGTGCGCTCGGCACACCTACTTAGAGTAGCTAACGTACTTTTTGCGAGTGGCTAGCATTATTTGTGGTTGACTTGCTCCACCAACCAAGTGCCTACATGGGGATCCAACCACCAAGAAGCTATGAAGACACCAAGAAGCTATGAAGAAAGGACCAGCTTAAGAGTGGGTCAAACTATCAAGCAGAGTAGCCCTTACCCAACCATTTGATCAGGATCCTCCCCATGGACGTGGCCCAAGTGATTGAACAGTGACCATAGCAGATTGCGCTGACCAAGATAAGCCCTACTTGACCTTTGCCCATTCCTGACTTATGCTTGAATTGACCTGTCCACACAGTGCCCAACCCGTTTTTTGTAATGGAATCTATATTTCTCGCAATAATATGAACCATTGTTTGTATAAGGAACATGTGGCAGACCCACCACTAATCTCCTGTATACTTGGTTAACTGCCTCTTCAAGTTAACGTGACACTATGGAAAAGGATCCTAATAGGACTTTTTCCATCAACCCCTCCATAAATACCGAGCTTGCATAGCTTTTCAGGTACAGACTTTTAACCTACCCCACCCTTTGCCTCTCTTTAAGCCTCTTAGCTCATTGTACTAACTTGAGTATTGGAGTACCTTCAGCAGACACCCCACTGATGTCCTCCTTATTCCGAAGCTCTTTTCTTTCTCTTTTGCAAGCTTACCAGATAGTGAACAAGTCCAATCACCATGCGCCAACGCATGTAGTTTTGGGGTCACTATTCCACATCAATAGATATAAATAAATTGCATTCTTTTTTTGGGTTAAATAATTGTGATTGTGGAGTGAAAAAATCATGCAACTAATTTAAAATTTTAAATATATAATTTGTAAAATGAAGACAGTTTCTAACAATAATAATGAATTTATTTTTAAGCCCAAATTTGTAGGATCTAGTTATTAATTAAAATAGTTTTATGTGGTGTATAAAAAAATTTATTGGGTTTATTTAATAGAGTTTTTACTTTTACTTTTTAGCTACTAGAAGAAAGAAAACAAAAGTAGTGATTTTTTTAGTTAGTGTTTGGAACCAAATAGTTTATGAGTTTAAAATGATTTTTTTAAATTTCCTAATAAATAATAAAAATATAAAAGTGAAATTTATAATGTTTAACTCCATGTAATTGCTCTTTTTTTTTTTTTTGGTTGGGGGTGCGGGCGGGCACATAAAGTATCATGAAATTTGTGTTAAATTTAACTTCACTATTAGGTTATTACTCTCTAATGATCCATCATTGATGAATCTATAATGATATATTATTATCAATCAGTGATTAATTGTAGATAATCTTAATTTCATAGTCCATCAATGATAAAGTTTATTAATGATAGATCAATCCATAAATGTTAGACCTTGATATATCAATGGTGGATCATAATAAAACCTATCTAAAAATTGAAAAATAAAAAAAAATTAAGGGATTTTAACTAAAATAACAAAAATCCTACCATTAAAAGAGGTGAGCCACCTAATTTCACATTTATTTTATTGAAAACAATTTTTTAAAAAGTTTTATGGAACCTATAACACGCTATAATAAAATAAATAAATACATAAATCAAACTTTTTTTCCAACATAATGGGCAAACACAAGACGGTGTCGCTACTTAATGCAACAAAGATTTTTCAATTACTTAAATAGAGAACACAAATGAATTTACCACTCCAGAGATCATTTAAAAATAATAATAATAATGCTCCCCAAAATATAAAGGCCACAACATTTTCATATTCTTCAATACTAATTTTCCTTTTTTTTTTTTTTTTTTTTGGTAGACCTTTAAGAGCAGAGATGATTTTTAGGTCAATGAACTCGGGATGTAAGGAGGATTAATCATAGTTACAAGGAATTTGGATGCCGGTGCTAATCGTGGCAAGACACCAAAATTTACATTTAGTTTATAAGAGGTCGAAAATATAAAAAAATCAAATAAGAACAATGAGAATAAAATATCAAATGAACCAAAGTAGACAAGCACAAGAAAGTGTGGAAACATATAAATATAAAAATATGTATATATATTACAATATGATCTTAGAGGAGAAATTACGCTATTGACAATCGGATGGTAAGTGTTGTGTCATGTGGAATGCACCACTACTAAGCTTCAAAGGGTTTCTAAGGGACATTAGTTTGCAAGAAGGTTAACAAAAGAAGAGACTTGTAACGACCTTCAACTCGAGTGCGGCATGTACGGACCGATATGAATTGACCTTATAATTTTCTGTGAGAAATATGAGAGAGGTACGAGGTGTATAATTTCTCTGATAATCTTTTCTTGCCGTTGATACTGCAATGGTTAGAAGTGAACA
Source organism: Antiaris toxicaria (assembly GCA_035233585.1). Taxonomy (NCBI): domain Eukaryota; kingdom Viridiplantae; phylum Streptophyta; class Magnoliopsida; order Rosales; family Moraceae; genus Antiaris; species Antiaris toxicaria. The sequence goes on from CP141161.1 coordinate 14,706,350, forward strand.
CAACTCTCATTAGGCTATGTTTGGATTGGGTGTTTGTTTTTAGAAAATGAAAAATTTTTAGATATGAAAAATAAAAAGTTGTTTGGAATTTTTTTTTCAAAGTGAAAAATTGTTTGGGTGGGTGAAAACTTTTTGTTTTTAGAAAGCTCTTTTTTCATTTTTCAAAAATGAAAAATGTTGGATGTTTAGATACGAAAATTTAGGAAGGTTCATTTTTTTTGAAATGAAAAATTTTTCATTTTCCAGGGAATCTTGTTCTTAGCAACAAAGTTTTGGATGAAGCTGGGAAACCACAAATCAAACAGCTTATGAGTAATTTATTTAAGCATAGTTGTGAATTATAATTACAGATTGTAGGTGTGAAATCTAATAATGTACTTTAGTATACACACAAATACACTAGTATATTTACACAAATATTAGCACGTCGCAAAAAGATAGTTGAAACTAGTAAATTAAAAAATACCCTTCCAACAAATACATCAAAGAATGTATTTATAATTATACTGACATTTGAGTCACTGTACCGGATTGGCCACTTCTAAATGTGTAGCCAAACAATGCCAAAATGTTGCCATTTCTTGTGGTTTGCTTTCATGGAGTGAAACTATACAAACCCAGTTACCCTCATCAAACAATGAAGATGGCTTCTATAACTTTAATAGAATGCTTCCGCAACATACGATGATGACATGAAAATTGCACAACTTCTCGAAATCTATAAAAATTGTGAACGATTATGGCTCCATACCAGGTTTTGCAAGCCTGTCGAATTCGACGACAAACTTCAGAAGTTGTCTGTGACAAATACATCAGAGTGCCTGTCATGACAAATTTGAAGTCAAAACGGCAATCCGTAATTTTGGTATGATCTGATCCGTCCATCCCAGCCAGCCGTTACGATGACAATACCCCATGTCTGAGTACTAATGACCCTGCTCTGGAAAACTGACTTCAGAAGCTTGTGTTGTGATTTACATTTTGCAGAAGACGCAGGTGATGAGTTTGAACAAGGAAGCTTCTCCTCTGGCCAGGTCGCGGATCCCTTGGAGGCGGACTCAAAGAAAAGTCCATTGCCCAAAGACAAGTGACTGGCTGATGAGAATAGCGATTGATTTGATCCTCTTAGTGTGGGAACAGAAAGATGAGGAGGTGCAAATTCTCCCAATGTACTTGGCAGGACACAGCTCTTGCATGCTCTACTTGACCAAGGAATCGCGACTGAAGTGTTGTTTGAGAAGAAATGCTCACAAGACCAGTGGTTCTTTGGCTGAGTCATTGGCCCATCCTCACTCCTATGGTTCCAGATATATACATTGGAGTCCTCGCTTGCAGAAACAATGTGCTCTCCGTTGTTTGTGAAACTTGCAGATATCTGACTTCCTGCATTCCGGAACCCTGAAGATGGAGAACAAAAGAATTAAGAACACATGACATTTGCATCTCCGTAGAGGCTGCAATTTAACCTGAGATTCTAATAGACAACAAAGAACAACTACCGACCTCGGTATTTGCAGATCACATCAACCTCTTGAAGAATCCGGACTTGCGAATCAGCAGAGGTCACCATCAATTTGCTAGGATCAGTTGGAGAAAACTGAATAAAAGGACATGAACATTTTAGTTCAGACAATGGAGACTACTAAAAAGACAGTGCAGGGGAAAAATAGGGTATGGAAGAAGACGGACACCTGAAAGCCGGTTATCCTCTTGAGCGGTGACTTCTTCTTGCCCTGCAAGGATATTTGAGCATAAAGTTGCAGATGGTTATCTGATAAATTCAGATCACAGCAGTTAGCATTCACCACAGCAACTACTCTTCATGTACAGAAAATTAATTATTATATGTGCATACAATTTGGGATAAAAATAATCTGGATTTCAAAATATATAAATAGAAAATCCTCCTCTCAAACAACTCATTAAAATTATCAAAAGCCCAGTTACTCCATCATGCTATTACTGCGCACATATAGAGAAAACAAGACTCTCAACTTAATCTTCAAATGCTATAACTTGTCAATATTGATCCTATAAATGCCAGGCTACAATCCACCGTGACCTCGTAAAAGCGACTTAGGAAAGTAAAGAAACTATGATAATTTTGACACACCTGATAAATCATAAAAGTAGCAATCACCATTCATGGAGCCAACAATTCCTCCCTGCACAAATAAGACGGTCGGTGTTAAGAATCTTAATGGGGTAATGCTACACCAAGTAAATAATAAGGGGATACTTATCAAACCATTCCGTCAGGACGATAACAGACGGCTGTTACTATTTCTGTAACATCAATCCAATCAACAACTTGACAAGCAGGAATTGCCCAAATGCGTACTTTTCCATCTATTGAGCCGCTGATAAAGTAATTATCATCGACAGGATTAAACTGAATACTCGTAACTGCATCAAAAAAAAATTCACATAGAGAGCAATTATAAAGAAATCACCAAAATGGTCTTAACGTACTGGCTAATAAAAAAAGGGGTCTACTTCGATATGGAATATGATGAAAGCAGACGAGAAGCAAAGGGCATACCATAGCTATTATGAGAAAAAATATTTAGGCAATGATCACAACCAACTCGCCACAATCGAACAGTTTTGTCAACAGAGGATGATAGCAGATGCTGTAAAAAAAGAGATTATTACTAAAGCTCTAATTGAAAGAAAGAGAGAGAATAAGAAATAATCAATCAAAACCAATTCACTAACCTTATTTTGTGACCATGAGAGATCCAAGACCTCGCCACAATGACCGTGGAACTCATGTATTGGTTTCTCCATTATCTGGAAAACTTTTTTAGGGAAAATGACACAAGTTTTTCCTAAAACCTTCAATTTACCATTTTTTTCTGTATTGACATTATAAGGTACAACTTCAGAAAAATCACTAATCTTGAAGTACGAATACGAAGGATCAGTATCAAGAATGTCAAATTCAGCCGATCTCTCAGACTCCATCACCTGCCAGATACGCACAATTCCATCTTCACCTGCGCTTGAGAGGTACTGACCATCTGGACTGAATTTCATTGTTAAAATTGACCCCTCATGAGCTGGTATGTTTTGTAACATATAAAGGCCTGATAGTTCTTTGGATCGCTTCCTATAGGATCTAACCTTAACCGCTTGAGCCCTAGCCGCAACGTACGGATAAGCACCATTGCAATTGATGCTACGAGCTTCCAATTGTCTATCAGCAATGCAAGCCACGGCACCTATTCTCTTCAACCACCTTTTCTTTGCCTGCTTACTCGTCACGCCAGATACAAGACCTTCTTCGACCCCTTTCTGCATCAAACGCTGAACTAAAGGAGACATACCAAGACTCTTGTCAAACTCTTCAACAGTAAGCAACCGGTCTGAACCCACTTTACGAAGTCTCCTCGGCTTCCCATCCTGTCCAAGCTCATCCACAACAAACTCTGTCCCATCATCCAAATTTCTAATCCTAAAAGTGAAGCTTTCCTCCGGCGTTCCATTCACCAATTCCCTAGCATCATCCGACGAAGATGACATGGAGGACAGACTCAATGAAACCACATCATCACTACTCGATGATTCTAATACCGCACCACTGCATTGGGTGATTCTATCATCACAAGACCCGATCCCTGGATCCTCTATCATCGTTTTCTCCACGCTCAAACCCATCCATCTTAGAAATTTATCTCGCCGCTCACGGATACTCATTTGGTTGTTAATCCAAACATCGTATCCTATACTACCGGCCAAAGAATCAATGACCCTATAGTCACCATCAGCATCTTCAAGGCAATCGGAACTTGAATCAGACACAGAGGAAATGTCCTCACGAGTGTCGAAAAATCGGTCAACTTCCTCACTCATGCTTCCCATCACTGTGTCAATATCAATAAAACCACTAAAACCACAACACCAAACACTTCATCTTTCAAAAACCCCTGGCAGAATCAAACCACCAACCAGAGGACTCGCCTGAAAAACATCAAACCACCACCTGAAAAACAACAAAAATATTTACCCCCACAATCATATCTACAAAATTCAGACCTACCCAAAACTACAGATCCCAATACATAACACGCTAAAACTGATATGACAAAAAGAATTCAAAAATGAACCAAAATTCTTCATTCTAACTCAAGACGACTCCAGACACAAAGCAAACAAAACATATTTTAACATACGAATCAAATAAATTGGAAAAATCCAAACAATATCTAATTTAGATGAACTACAATAACACCAAAAATAAATGAAAGGAAACAAGAAAAGAAAATGAGAAAAAAAATTATTTGGGCACCTGGGATTTTCTATGAAAAGTCCATCAAAACCAAGAAACAAAGCCAACCCACCATCTTGATCATGCTTCCATGGCTACTTTTCCACGGACAGTGCGTGGCCAAGGTCTTGGAGTAAGCAGGTTTTAGAAATATAAATAAATAAAATCATATATTGGATAAAAAGAAAAAGAAAAAGGAAAAATTATTAATAGAAAATCTCGAGGACGGTGAAAAACAGTGGCCCGATAACCAAGATTTTAAGACCGTGTTTGTCTGCGCCAACCAACTGTTCAGCTTTTTAACCGGTAATGATTTACATTTTCCCCTCTGTTTTGGTCTGTGATTACGGTTTTGACCCTGATTATGGTGAAAATTTGGGAGGGAAATTATCGTTTTATTTGAAGTTTAGATACACGTGGTTGTTATTTAATTCTTAATTACGATATAATGCACGTGTAGTTTGCTTTTTTTTTTTTTTATTTTAAATCTAGTGCTACATGGTGGGGTTGGAAGCGATCATTGAGTACCAGTGCTGCCCACAAAGCTTAAGATACAAAAAAAGAATTAAATAAATCTAATAAATTAAAAATTTTGAGCAAAAGTTAGGACGTTTGGTAAACGTATTGTATTTTAATTATATTTATATGTAATTTATTTTTTGAGTGTTGTATTTGGTTGAAAAGTATTTGTTTTGTATTTGAATGAAATGTGTATTTGGATGAAAAGTATTTTAGAGTTGAAAAGTTAATGTGATTGGTAAAAGTAGAGATAAATAGTAAAGTTGAAAAGTTGATGAGATTGTTTTAAAAAACTTTTAAATAGTAATTATTTTCGTAACACTGCTGAAAAGAATTATATTTAAATGTAAAATTTTACGTTTGGTGTAAAATTACATTGCATTTGAATATAATTAAAATGTAAAGGTTTCACCAAACGACCCCCAAGAAGATGTTTAGTAAATGCATTATTAAAAAGTATTCGTATTTGAATAAAAAATATTTAAATAATAAATATGTGATATAATGAGTAAAAGTAAAGAGAAAAAAGAGAAAGAAAGAGAGTATATGATACAATTAATAAAAGTAATAGAAAAAATAAAATAATAAATAGTGATTATATTAGATTTAAATGTAATGTAATTAGTATTTGAATACAATACTTTTATATTTAGATAAAAATTACATTCTATTTAAATGTAATATAAATGCAATGTGATAAATTAAATAGTAAATTTATTATTTTTTTTAGAGAGAGAACATAGGAGAAAACTTTTTAAAGACGGTCTAAACTTCCAAAATACATCATGGATGACTTACATTTGTGCAATTTCACAAATATATTTATATGCAGGTATAGTTTTCTGTTCAGCGTTGTAAAATTCGACAAATGTAACATAAAGATTAGTTTCTACGTGGAAGGGATGTCCATTTAAAAAAAAAAAAGAAAGAAAATTTTTACTTTTAGAAAATAAAAAGTTACTGACATTTTTTTGGGTTAAAAAAAATTATTTTTCAAAGAAAAACTCCTTTTTAATTTTTCAAAACTGAAAAGTTGTTAATGCTCAGACATAGAAATTTAACAAGATTTATTTTTTAAAAGTGAAAATTATTTATTTTTCAAAAATAAATATATCAAATGAACAAAATATTAATGTCTTATAATACTAATTCATTAATATGAAAAAAAAAAATTGATATGTATCACTATAGTCAAGATTCAAAAATACAACATATTGCACATAAATTTATATTCACAGTATATGTAAATTAATTAATAGTTACATCAATCTCTAAAAAAAAGTTGCATGTGTTAAATCTGTGAACATAAGACTCATTATTAATATATACATTTATACACATGCGCTGAAACAAAGAAAATATAATAAATTTCATAAAGGATCAATTTTTTGTTTTATATATATATATATGTGTGTGTGTGTGTGTGTGTATGCATAATTTTAAGTTATGATATTGACTTGACAAAAAAGAGATTGCACCAAAAGAAAAAAGTGAGAAAAAAAATCTAAGAAGTTAAATTCTAACACAAGTAGCTTTAGGTTGGTCAATGTTGGCTTTGTAATTTGTTTAAGGAAATTCCATAGTTTTATTATGTACATCATTATTCTCATGGCCGAGAAACAACAATGCATGGGCCATGAGTCGGTACGGGATTAATTAATATTCAGTTTAGTGAAATAACCATCAAGATTCAACAGAATTTTAATTTATTTATATATTTAGGGTTTTTTTATTATCATATTACATTTACATTATATTTAAATATAATATAATTTTCATTTAAATGCAAAAGTATTTACATTCAAATATCAATCACATCAATTCAATACAATTATTATTCACTATTCTATTTTTTTCCTCTTATTTTGACTAATTACATCACATACTCTCTTTCTTTTTCTTATTTTTCTCTCTACTTTTATTAATTATATCTCATATATTAAATTTAAATACTTTTTATCCAAATAAACATTGTATTTGAATGTAATGAAAATACAATGTATTAATCACTTAAAAAATTATAATGTAAATACTTTTTATCTAAATATATATTATATTTAATACATTATATTCAAATATAATGTAAATATAATACATTATACAAATACCCCTTAATTTGTGGTATGGGTTTCGACCAATATGAATAAACAAGAGTAGACAATTAGCTTATTAGTCTCTATTTTCGTCAGCTGCATGGTTTGGACTTTCCCAAACAAGTCTTATTATCTCAACGCGGTTGCATATTTAAACCTTGTCAAACCATTTCAAACCTAATTCAAAGTGAGCAAGAAAATAAAAACAAAAAATAATTAATACAATGAAAACAAAACTTGGCCACCTGACATGTTCGTTTAGATGTTATTTTCATACGACCGATAGTCAATTTAAAACTTAAATTGCATAATACATGTTAGCTAGGTCATGATTGTGGAAATCAAGGATGTCCACGGGTGGTTCCTCATGTTAGACTATATTTATATGTATGTATTATAGAGATAGAATTTAAATTTCAAACCTAGATAATTTGGACAAGTAAAATGCCCAACAAATCTATCATCTTTTTAAAAAAAATTCGGGGAAATCTAAATGTATGATCAATAGTCAAAGAATTAATTAGCCACAAAACCAAATTATTCCTATAAGATCTGTTTGGTATATAAGATGGAACTATCTTAGATAAAATAATATTAAGAGATTAGATTTATAAAAAAAAAAAAAAGATTAAATAATACCCTCTTCTTGAAGAGGATAATCAAATCCCCTTTTAAGAGAATTAAATTATAAATTTATCCAATCTAATCTTTTAAAATTTCTCATCAAACAGAAGATAGAAGATAAGATCCCGTCCTATTATATTCTTCTTAATCGTGTGGACGAAATAGGCCAATAGTGTATGCCACAATTCCCTACAGTTAATTATAATTAACAAAGTACTTTAAAAAAAAATTAGCGAAGTTAAATTGCTTTCAAGATAAATATTCATATTCTGATATTCGTTTATATATGTGTGCGTGGAATATTAAAGCAGAAATTTTCCATTTTGTTTAACCACCTTTATCGGCCGAAAAGCAACCATATTACATGAGTGATACTAGAATATCAATTTTAATAGTAATTGTTTAAATTAATTTATATAATAATAAATATTATTATTTTATTATCTATTATTATTAATTAATGTGATAATTTTTTAAATATCTATTAATAAAAAAATAGTAGCTCAAAAATTATGTCTAGAATTAGAATTGATTTTCCTATTTTTCATGTAAGCTATATACTTACTCTCTAATCCCCAATGGCAATAAACCCACGATTGCTAATTTAAGCATCAACATCTATAAGCCAATGATCACTAGCTAGGTTAGTGGTTGTGTGAACATAATAAGGCTTTCACCCAAGCAACAAAGCATACATATTCCTGTTTTTTTTTTTTTTTTTTTGTTGACTTGTCTTCTGCTTCTCCTATAATATATGCCCGTACTTAGACATGAATTCTACTTAGTATTATTAATAAATCCTTTGTAGTTCTGAGTTTATAGCCTGGAGTTGTTGACTTCTCGTGTATCATGGCTTGTGAAAAAGACCAATATACCAAATTGGAGATAATAACGCAACTCACCTAGCTAGAGTGAGGGATATTTGTGTGTGTGTTACTTGCAGCTTTCTGAAAAATCCGGTGGCCACCTTTTCTTTTTCTTTTTCAACTTTAAGACATCTCAATGCAATTGTCACTACTTAAAACATATTCGACAATTTCAACTTAATTTATTAAATAAAAAGAAAATTACAAAAATTTAAAAAGAAAATCGACAAAAAAAATGAAAAAAAAAAATGTCGTTGGGCCTTACATAAAATAGAAAACAAACTCCATCAAGCCATTACCATATATAAAGCCACTTAATAGAGGAGGTTGGGATAAAGCTTTAAACAGAAAATTATAGGAAGACCAACTAAATATGCACTTATTTGGTGGACAAAAATTATATATTAATATATGTTTATAAATCTATAGTTATTTCTAAGTGCTCTTCTGCCAACCCTATTTGAAAATTGAATTATTTAGAATCCAACTACCCTTATTTTTTCTACTAATTTTAACTTAGAGGGTTCGTGGATAAGGTTAGGTAATATTCTATTTTAGTTGGGTATATATTATTATTTTTAAATATATATTTATTTTTAAAAAAACTAAAAATAAATTTTGAGAAGTGTATAATTCGGTGGGGGAGATACGCATGATTACTGAATTTCAATGGGATCAAAATAAAAACTAAATCATAGATTCTTCAAAACTTTTTTAACATAAAAAAAAAAATAGAGTATCCTCAAATAGCTCCACTACTGGTCCATCTATTAGAAGCTATAGCAAAGTGTATAATTTCCTCGATTACTTTTCTAACATTAATTAATTAATAAATTAATTAATTAATATCATGTCATGTGCATATTTGTACTTTAATCATAATAAATTAATAATTAGACCGACAAAACAAGAAATATGGGACACAAACAACAAGCAAAATATGAGAAAAAAGGTCAAATAACATAAACCTATGTTTATACGCTAATAGAAGTTCTGTGTCCTTTGAGTGCATATATTTCATGTTTTTTGCTCGCAAAACTTTGAAAAATAATGGACCTAATAAGATGATTCTTTTTATATAGTTCTTTTTATATAGTGCTATATGGCCATTAAAAATAAAAATATTGGATCACAAAAGTTACGTGGACCTTCAAATGTGGCTACTTAGATTTCTTCTTTATCACAAGAATCATGCTGGCCACTAACAATATTTCTCTTTTATCCAATTCTTACAATAAAGATTTTTCGTAATTTTCCATTATTTATTATTTATTTTTTCATATATGCTCACATTCATTAGGAGCATTATAGATGAAACCATTGTTTTTTGCTTTATATAAAAGTTCACATTAGCAGAAAAGAAAGTACGGGTTGTTTATATATATATATATATAGTTCATCTTTTTTGACAAGATATCATTCTGCCGTATATTGAGGCGACAATTCATGACGGTAACTACACGATTCACTGAGGTGAAATGTTTACATGCTTGGTTGATTCACAGCACACTTGCCATGCACGTCCAATTTACATGTCAATATTCAATGGACGAAGAAGAAATAATACCATAGAGAATTCTAAGTAAGATCGCACAAATCAATAATTACAAATAACTAAGATCTAAACATTATTTTTTGAAGGAAAAGATCTAAAATTTAAAACAACAAATGTTACACCATAATAATTAAATAAGTACACTAAATAAATAAATTAAGTGAGATGAGTTCAAAAGGGATAACTTTAAATCCGATTCCAAGAAAGACAAAAATTATCATGTCCTTTTATAATTTATTGAAAATCGATAAACAGAAATGAATAAGATTATCATCTATATTTATATAATTAAGGAGAAAAGGATACGGAAAATCTCAACTAAAAACCAATAACAAAATATTTATTCAACTTAATAGTTGACAATATAATGATATAACAATAAGTTGCTTTTATTATGTAAGTTCCTAAAAATTTATATCATTCAACTTACGAAAATCACATACGTAATATAAGTAGGATAAGTACACGGTTCAACCAAAGGAACGTAATAAAGTCTATCTTCTTAAAACATAGGAATTGTGTTTTTTGTTCCACCAAAATAGAAAAAGAATTGTGTTTTTTTTTTTTTTTTTGGGTAGTATCGTGCGGTAGTATGACCAAGATACCTATTGTACAATTCATGATACAAAGAGTTTGGCCAAAAACACAAGAGTTCTCTGAATTCAAAGCATAAATACAGCATCCACGCTTGGTCGGCGTGCACTGTCCTGTCGCAATGTCTTGTCACTCAATATGAGTCATGACTGCAATTGAGCCTACTTATCTTTACCATCTAGATTTTGATTAAAAAATTAAAAAAAAAAGTCAAATTTATAATTTTATATTACGGTTTATTATTTTATTTTATATTATAATTTTTAATTTAATATTAATTAATTATTTAATTTTATAAAAAAATTTATATTCACATGAAAAATTACATTTTATAAAATTTATTATAAAATTATAATTAAGTTTAAGAAAGAAAAAAAGAAAAAGAGACTGCTAATACCGTAGGATATGGATAAGAAAAATTCTTATTTACTTAGGAGAAATTTAGGAGATATGCTTAGAGATATTATTTTTTGGTTGAAAAAAAGTTATTTTGGAAAATGTGTTTGGAAGAAAAAACTGTTTAGGGTGAAAAAATAAAAAATTTTAAAAATTTTTTTGGAAAAAAAATATCAATATAGATACTGTTTCATTCCTCTCGAAATTCTATGTAATTTAAAAAAAATTATCTCATTTAAACTTGTATACACAAAGTTGTGGAATTTTAAAATTTGGAGTTTATTATAGTATTTTGAAGATGTAAATAGTAAAAAGTAATGAAGTTTTGAAAAAAAAAAAGTAGTTTTTGATGTTTTCAAAACTAATCCCAAACGGGACCTTAAAAAAAGATTAGGATAAAAATAAAAAGGCCAAAGAAAAACCCACAATTTTGTTTTATCTCTTTTAGCCTAAAGTATGGTCATTGAACATAGGATATCTTACTTGGAGAATTATTTAATAAAATATGAACAAATACTTTTTTAATAATGACAAACTTTTGAAACGTCCGATTTACTTAACTGTTGTATTTTTATTAATTTTGATGCGATTTTGCTAGTTAGGGATGGAGTGAATAGGTAGGGAAAGGAATTTTTTTTTTCCTTTTTTCTAGGTGAATCAACACTAGATAGCAATTTGGACCCTTAGTTATTGTGATGATGGAACAAGACCAAAGTACAGAGAACAATGGGGGGAAGATATTGGCCTCTAAGTACGCACCTAAAAAACATGGACTCATGCTCATGTTCATCTCTCCATTTGCCATGACATTGACAACTGATTTGCACACTTGTCCTTCTCTCTCTCTCTTTCTCTTCTTCTCCTCATGTAGATCGGCGTTCCCACTAATCACTGAAATGGATTTTATAGATATATTAGATGGTGATGTTTCAATATTCTCCAATGTAATGTGCATTGTATCCGGCACAAAATCTATACGTTGCCATTTTTTGTATTTTTAATCTGAGATAGAAGATATCTAGTTTTATAAAATTATATTTATGTATGAAATTATTATTATTACTATTAAATTATATAAGCAACCGTAATTGTTTATATCTTAGTAATGTCTTTAGAGAAGTTTTGTCATAACAGGCATGCTTACTATAGCTAGCTAGATCTAGCCATAAGCCACTAATACATCTTTGCCTAGCTGTCACATTATTGTGAGTAAGAATGCTATGTTTGGGGCTCCTACAATGAATGAATTAAAATTCATATAATATAAATTAAAATGGAATGAAATAGTAAAAATTGAGAATAAAAATTGAGAAAAAATAAAATAAAAATTATTGAAACAGTTCATAAAAGATGGATTGAAACTCATTCTCTCAATCTAGTTATTATGTATCGCTTTGTACTACTAATAATCTAGAATCAGCTACCATATAGTGTATTTCATGTGATCAATTGCGGACGTTGAGTAGTCTGTTTTTGAGCAACAACAAAATGAAAAATGTGCAGTGTAACTCTTTAAGACGATTGTTTATAACGTAAAGATACCATCATATTTTATAGATTTGGATCGCCTGTCACTTTTTACCATCCCCTCACTATTCACCCTTAACAACTTTTTTTTTTTTTAATTTATGGTTTTTTATTACATGGACCCCATAGCCGCATCACTCCAGTAACAAAGTATTACTCCATTCATTCTCTTTCCTCTATTTCATCTATATTTTTCTGCAACGTAACCTCTCTCATACGCCACTTTCCGTCTCATCCTCCTCCATGATTTTGTACTCACTTTCTCTCTCGTTCTCTCCCATGTTTCTCTCTCTAAAACCGAACCATATCATCATTCTTTTCCATAACTCGCCACAAATTTTTTTTCCCCTGAACACAGAGGGCAAAGCACATGAAGGGTCAGTAACAGAGATTCCTACCCCAATAATGAGAAGAAGACAACAAATGCTATGAGATCCAATTAAAATCAAAACTTTCCAAAACCTAACTACACTCCCTTGAAATTCCATAGAACACTAGAACTCGTAGGCCTTAATGCTAAAACTAACAGGCTTCTCGGTTTTCAAATCACCTCTCAAGAGATTAATAGTTAAAAAGCACTTTTGAATGAAAATTTTTCTTTTTTCTTTTTTCTTTTTTTAACTCGAGAGCGAGAGATTTAAATTTTATATCCAATGATAAAGTTAAATATAAAATTATCATTACATTATAGGAAGATAATGTCCAAATTGTGGAGAACTTATTTGTCTTGCAAGAGGAGTTCCATCCCCGTTTTTCGTTTATATAAATTTCTCAATCATAAACAATGAGATTTTCGGTTCGGTGTTGTGAAGAGAGAAACATGGCAGAATGAGAATGTGAACCAAAGAAAAATATTCGTAAAAAAAGGAAGAGAAAGAATGTTGGTAGTTCGGAAAATGATGAGAGTGATTTTAATTTTCTCCAAAAATGTGGGGTTAATTTACACACCAAAACTCATTAAGATTTATAAGTGCAGTCTTGATTCTCTGTTGGAGACATAATCAACTTATTATCAGGATAAAATGTGTAATTAGCAGCCATGTTGCTTAATTATTATATAATTGTTTCCTTCGTCTTAGAAAAACAAAATAATGGACAAACAATGCCCATGGAAAACAAAAATAATTCCAATGACTCTATAACAATTTTTCTCTTAATCTTTATAAGAATACCGTGGCACTTTTTGATACGTAGCTCTTCCGCGTGCCATAACATGCAGTAAAACTCGAATAAGTATTCTAGTTCTTCGTTAGATGGCCAATCTTCAAGTCTTTCCGTCATCACTATCACAGATAAAAAGGAACCTAAGTATCATATTGTAAAATTATTCAAATAATTACATAAAATATCTCCGATTAGGATCCCATTTTAAAATATGTATTAAGTAAATTTCTATTTTTGAGAAAACAAACATTTGTAGTACTTATTTTGAACTTTTACTATATTTAGCTCAATTCTTCTTTATTTTGATTCATTTTTTTTCCTTATTTATTTATTTTATTAGTGTCACGTATTGATCTCCAACTTTTTTATCATAAAATTACAACCTTCATAACTATATAAATGTATTACTAGTATTTATGATCAATAAGTCGTCTTTATTAAAAAGATAAGCTAAACAAAAAAAAAATATGTTGGCGTTTTTTTAATTATTATCATAAAATTCCAATCTTTATAATATAGATGTATATTTTTGTAGGCATTTTCTTACTTTCTCAATATATTATGTCGTAATATCATTATTGTGATAAATACGCCATCTTAATAAAAAAGATTAGACAAACAAAAACAGATTATCTATGCAAGAAATGCAAAACATATTTTCTTTTTAATTCTTAATCATAATAATCCTATTCTTTTTGCACTCACCTATTCGTTTTTCACTCATGTGCTCATTTTTGTTTTTGCTTTATTATTTCACATGTTTAAAGTTCCTTTTTTAATTTATAATGAGATTTCATTGGGTTTTTTTTAATAATAAATACAATAAATGGGGCATTTTCCAATTAAAATTAATGTGATTAGTTAATTTTTTTAGCAATTTTTTGTTTCCTTTTTATATACAATTATTTATTTATTTACAATTATTTATTTACAATTATTTATATGAAAGGAGAACGTTGTCTTTATATAGATATTGTTTTAGTCATTTAAATAAAGAGAAAGCGCTAAAATCACACAAATTTAGACACTTAGTACACGTTTGGTATTAGCATTTTTTTAGCATTACATTTAAATGCAATGCAATTTTCCCCCAAATACAAAAACATTTCATTCAAATACCAATCACATCACATTTTAAATCTAACACAATCACTATTTATTATTTCACTTTTTCTATTATTTTTATTAATTACATCATATATTTCCTCTCTCTCCTTTTTTTCTTTCTACTTTTATCCATCACATCACATATTTATTATTAAAATACAATTCAAATATTTTTCCCCCAAACACATATTGCATTCAAATATAATGCTAATGCTTTTCCTCCAAATACAAATTGCATTCAATGCATTACATTCAAACGCAATGCAAATACAATGCGTTCACCAAACGAACCCTTATTCATTAACATAACATAAAACAAATTTAGACACTTATTCATTAACATAATATAATACAAACTAAACACCATATTTTAAAACAAATTAAAAAAAGAAATGAAATTACCAGTGCACCCTATTGCACTCTAATATTTTCAAATACTCACTGCATGTTGGAAACTCTCTCTCTTTCCTCCTCTCTCTCTTTCTCTCATACATTGCAGAGTCACCGATCTCTCTCTCTCTCTCTCTCTCTCTCTAGTCTGCGCTTTCTCGGATCTCCCTACCATGCTCAGCCACAAATCCGGCCAACGTTCGCCGAGATCGTGCCGGAGTTTGTTCGCGGCACCTGTAGCGAATCTGTTCCGGGTATGAGCCTCAGCTTTACCGGCTTCGTCACGATTGTCTTTGGGAAGCTCCGGAGGAAGACGACGGCATGGAGATCCGGCGCGGAATCGTCTGAGATTTGCTCGGCTCCGTTGCAATTTAGCCATGGATCTCCTTACGATCCGATGGAGTCTGATCCAGCCGCATAGATCCGGATCTGGTCGAAGCTCTCTCTCCGAAATGCCGGCGAGCTGCAGATCCATCTCTCTGGGGGTTTGCCGGAAGTCACGCACTTTGGAGAAACCGTATCTGGCGACTTCGAAGCCAGATCCAGACGAAATTCCATTCGGGGAGTAGCACCGGCAAGATTCTGTTGATCGGCGAGTCCTCGGTAGCTTATTTTTCTTTCACCTTAAGAGAATTGATCTTCCATCCGTTTTGCAGATTATAGATTGTTTCGTGGTTTGTTTGATTTCAGATTTAGAAAGAAAGAAAGAAAGAAAAATTGTGTTAAAACGTGATTTGGTATTTCATTGTTGTGTGATAAGGTGGAAAAGCAATATTGATCACAAGGAAGGATTACTGTGTCCGTAATGTATTGGTAACCATTAGATAGCAAAGCAAATGGCTATGATGTTACTGCATGTACTTTTTCTATTAATTGTGTTAGGTTTTTAATATTGACATTTGTGACAATACAGGTAAAACCAAAAATATTAGAAGTAGATACAGATTTTGTAGGTATTTAAGCAAGTTTTATAAGATGTGTTACATGATGTGCCACAGGATGTTACAATATCTGCACAGATTCAGTGAAATACCAGATGTGTTATGAGATGTTACAACATGTATTGGAACATCGAGTTTTACTGTAGATTTGTGAAATTCGGTTGAGATTGAGAGAATCACGGCAAATCTGAATTTGGAGAGTTAGTTAAGATATGGATAAAGCTGAAAAAAGGGTAAACTAATTTAAATAGGATTAGACTCTATTTAAATTAGGATTTTAAAAATCTCAAGATTTACTATATATATTGCGATTTTGATTTGGAAAAACATGTAGATATATTTTGGATAATATTTGAAGAATATCTATGATTTAAAATTCAGAATATTTGAAACTTGAATTTTTGGAGATGATGTGCCAACAAATGTTGCAACATTATCTGGAACATCTTTAAAATTTAAAATAAATCCAAGATTTTGAAGGAGATCTTTAAAGTTTTATTTAAGAACTCATAATACTCATCCTTGGTACAGAGTGCAAGAGTTTTGATCGTGTGAATTTGAGTCATTGGTGATTTAGAAGCTTTCTACATTATTTGTATCTTTCGCGAGATAGATTTGAAATCTTCGGGAGGAGACAACAGCAGTTAAAGGGATTTCAACATATGCTTGCAAGAGGATTTTGCTGAACGAGTTCATTAACTGGATTCAAGACGACCGGCGGCAACAACGAAGAGGGAGCCTTTAGATTGCATAAGTCCATTACTGCTTGTAATCGTTTGAGTGTTAGTGAAAAGTTTAACGTCTGGACGTGACCTCGAGGAGTAGGGAAACCGAATCTCGTTAAAATTATCTGTGTTATTTATTTACTTGTTTCTGGTAATTAATTAATTAAATTAATTAATTAAATCTGGTAAATTATATAAAAACGGATCTTACAAATTGTATTCTTTTATCTTAACAAACGAAAAAGCCTCTAGAGTGTGCTGAGAACTTAGAGGGAAAAAGTAGTAGCTTTGCTGGATTAATGGGAATCATGAGAGTTTGGTTGATTCAATCTTCTTTGTGGACGATGCACTGCAATATACGTGAATCAATTATTCAAATATAGACGATGTGGAATGTATGGACGTGATTGGATTACGTGAAAAACAACATAGGAACGTAAAAGAAGATGATCAAAACGTGATGAAGTCTTACTACCAAACTCCGTATTATAAAAAAATTTTGTTCAATATTTGAATTGGAATTGCAACAGGTTTTCAAGTGAGAAAGTAGCTATTTAATTTTAGGATTGGTTCAATGTTGGACTTGGAAGTGTACATGGTTCATTGAGAACCTGTTGCTGCAAAGTAGATTAGTTAACTTGTTTTCATTCTTTTTTTGGTATCTGAAATGTTGAGCAAATTTGCAATAATAAATCAAAAATTCTACCAGAATCCTAATATTATTATACAAGAATTCTATCACAATCCTAATATTATTATATAATCAGAGTAAAGCAAGAATTTTATTAGAATTCTAATATTATTCTGTAAGAGAATACTATAATTCTAATATTATTCTACAAGAGTAAGTAACTATACTCCATCAAAGTAATTTCAAAAAGAAATAACCATTCATATCCTTTCAAAGTAATTTCTTATTCATTCATATCCATGTATACCCAATATCCATTCCTATTCGTAGTTTACTAATGCTACTGATAAAAAAAATAAAAAAATAAAAAGACTTAGAACCAACAGATTTAAAAAAAATTTAAAACCAATAGATTCAATGTTAAACTTCTTGAAATTCGTCAAATAGTTTAAACTTTAGTTTAGGAATTTTGCAACACTTTTCATCATCACTTTCATAATCCAATGCTAAGTTCTTTATCGCATGAACATAAAACTCCACAATCATCTTCTCCCGAGATATAGTCATATTGATAGTATTCAACTAATCCAAAGTCATGAAATGCATAAAAAACTCAGCAATTACATCCCACAATTCCCACTGCAACACAAAAAAAATAAAAAAAAGAAGGGAAAAAAAAAAAGAAATTGCAACAGAAAATGATATTATAAAAATAAACAACCAAAGCATTAAAAACATTAAAAAAAAAAAATCAAAGAAACATACTCATCTACTATGATACTTTCATTTGAAAATAATAAACCATCTGTTTGTCAATAAATGTAAGTTCCAATTTGAACAGGATACAGAAAAAAGGACTAAGACAAAGTTAAATAACAATTTCATACCTTAGTAGCTAGTTTGCACTTTCACACGCACACAAAAAGGAAAGAAACATAGTAGTTTGCACTTTCAATCACCAAAACTTTTGAACGAAATTTTAAGTCAATGACTTTTTTGTTTCATCCATTTCATAAATTGAAAAGAATAAATTCTTGTCTATACACCACATGAATTAGAATATAACACAAAACCATATGTTATGATGCAAGTTAAATAAACAGACAAATTAACCATTTTGCTAGAGCAAAGATTCTTTAGCCACTACTTGTGCAAACTGACTGCATTCAAGAGAAAAAAGGCCACTAGCACAAGAACCAAAATTCTGATGTTGCATCAATATAGTTTGTCACTTGAGATGCATAGGGAAAAAAGTTACTAAAACTGAGTGAAGAGGATATCTATGTTCATGTCAAGACAAGTGAATATGAGAAAATGATTGCAGTGACAAAACTCTCTTAAATGTGCAGTTGAAATAATCGCTATGATTTTCTTATTCTCCGTGAAACCATTACAAGCAATAAAAAAAAGATAAAAAAAGGAGTATCTCATGTCCTAATTTCCCAATTCACAGCAAATAAATTCCTCATGACATTTATCTCCGGTCTTCATCTAAATTTTTAGTAACAGATTATTTAACAAATTAAAAAAAAAAACCCATCATTGTCCGCATAATTAGGAAGAGTAGGAAAAATCAACATTATCTATGTTTTTCTCAATTTTCTCAAAGGAACGCAGTTAATGATGAAATTGAAAAGACCAATTAGGAAGAATCTTAGTAACAACCAAAACCAATTTTTCTCAATTGCTATACCTCTCTTTGCTCCTACTTTGTCGTTAACGATCTCGTTCCCTCTCTTTGCTCCTACTTAGTCGACAATCTTTATCAACATGGAAAGATAAAGCGAACATGAAGAGAAAGAAAAATAAGAGAGAGAGAGAGAGAGAGAGCAGGAGAAGAGAGAGAAAATTCTAAGGACACCGCTTGCCGCCAATGTGACTAGATCCATTGCCAAACGCTGCACAGTCCTTCCGCTAATGCCGCTCATGAATCCGGCTAGTTGTGTGACGAGCTTGGGAGAGAGAAAGGGAGAGAGCGATCGAAGAGAGAGAAAGGAAGGAAAATATAAATAGAGAGAAACTTATGTCAAAACAAATCAGATTAAAAACAAACATATAAAGGG
The DNA here is from genome assembly GCA_035233585.1 of Antiaris toxicaria. NCBI lineage: Eukaryota > Viridiplantae > Streptophyta > Magnoliopsida > Rosales > Moraceae > Antiaris > Antiaris toxicaria. Next base: position 14,725,815 of record CP141161.1, read on the forward strand.
GTACAAAAGACATTACAAAGTCAGAAAATGAATGAAGAATAATACAAAATAAAAAGAAAATAAATTTGTTTCATAATCCTTAGAACACTAAGGGTGAAACGACAATGGGTGAAGGAAGTAAAAGGCGGCAACGGCAGAGTGTTGAAAAAAAAAAAAACTTTATATATGTTTATATATATATTTGTAGGCTAAATGGGAAACATGACAAAACTTATATATTTATATGTATGTATATGAAAGATGTAGTTATATATTTTTTGCCTGCTCATCTATTCTGTACTACTATTTATCATCATCACCATCACATCATCACTACTATATAAAAATAAGAAGATATTCAAATATTGGAATTCTTATAATGATTCGTTCTTTCATTGATCGGAGCCTTTTCACTTATAGATTATTTGACAACGGAGGAAGTCTTAATACTAGAGATATTTTCACTAAGTTGATGCCCATACAATCAAGTAGGCTAATGTTGATGCCTGAGATTTAACAAGATTCTAGCCCAATCCACATTCTGCGATCTGAGTCAAAAAGGAATGTGGACCCAAGCCATGTTTTGGGGATCTTGAAGTGAGCCATGGTTTAGAAGGCTAAGGAACGTGAGTGGGATCATTTCATTCATTCAAAATAGACTCTTAATTTGCTTAAGAGGCTCTGAGTCTATGATGAATAAAATATTCCCATAATATCCTTTTCCTCTTATAAATTAGAATTCTAAGATTTATTGTTAGAAAAGTTAACTAAACACCACTTAGACAATAGCTTCCCCTGCTAAGAATGTTTTGCATTTAGGAGCACTTGAGAAAACCCTCTTGAAGCAACAGAGCAATAAACTATAGCTTAGGTCTCTTTCACCAAGACAGCCTTCTTTGACCAAGTTTATATGGTCTAGAAGAGCTCTTCCCACCTCTAGAGCATGCCATCTCAACAAATAAAGGTGAAACAATGGTACAAAAACCTCTAATAAGAGCCTCCAAAGAGCAAACCTTCAAACTAAGTCATGAAACTCTTAGTTACCATTAAGTCCACCATCGCCCTATAAATATCTCACTATTCTACAATTTGAAGCATACACTTTCATTAGCCCTCTCCCAACCTCTTCGTCACATCTAGTAGTCATTTTTTTCGGCCAAGAAAGGAAACACTTTTGTACATCAGGTGACTCCATTAGTAGAGTTGCGCTTACAGTATGAAGTAAACTTGCCCCACCTTACATCCCAAGCCTAACTAGATGCCCCCATACCATTTCACATATTTAAAGCCCTACCTCAGCCATTCTACCAAGCCTACATTTACTACCTACATTTACTAAAGAAGTCACATTTCCAGAAAAACCACCCATGTCCCCCTCACATACCATATTCTTATCTCAAGATCCCATTTTATGAGAAGTCTTCATCAATACGAGGCCAGAATTGCAACGGGTGTTATCCTTGGAACCATCTTCCATGGGGTCAGCTGGGTTTGTGAGAAGTCTTCATCAATACGGGGGCTAGAATTGCAATGGGTGTTGTCTTTCAAACCATCTTTCTCGGGTCATCCGGGTTTAACTCGTCCCAACTAAGGCCAGCATTGTGACTTGTAAGAGAAGTCCATTGCTCAGATGCTAAAATTAAGTCCATTGTTTAGATGCCAAAATAAAGTCTATTATTCAAGTGCCAATATGAAATCCATTATTCGGGTGCAAGATGAAGTCCATTACTCAGGTGCAAGATGAAGTCCATTATTCAACTATAAAAAGAAGCCATCCTGAAAGAGCCCACAAAGCCACTGAAAGTAGCACCCGCCAATACCAACCAGGCATCAACTGAACCAATTGAAGGGGGCCACAACACCCGCCTTCCACATCAGAACTACCACCACAAAAGAGCCCCAACAATTTTTAATTTTGTTTATGCATTAGTTTGTGTTCTAGGATTCCAATAAAACCTATTAGTGGATTTTGAATCCATTTTTGTTCTTTTGAATTGATTGATGAATATTGGTGATTGTTCGTCTTATTATGTGTTTAATGCTCCTAGTAATTTGGCTAATAATCATTTAGGAGATATTATTGGACTTAATTGAAATTGAAAAATGGAAATTAGATCTTAATCAATGATAGAATTCCATATATATATTAAGGAATAGGAATATTTTATTAATGTATGTGCAGTCATTTTGAGTTCTTTAAACTTAATGAATTTATGTTCATTAATTCCTCGTACAAATATATGGATCTTAATTAGCAATAACGGATCTCTTAGTTTTTCAAAAAAGTTAGACAAATTAGTACATTCAACTAACAATTTGATCAATTTGGTCAATTAAAATCAATCAATTTGATCAATTAATTTGAGTCAAATGAAATTAGTTAAGTGAAATTGAATCGCAGACATTTGTTAATTTTTCCTTATTTATTTCTTCCATCCTACTTTTTAGTTTTTAATTTTGATGATTCAAATAATTCTAGAGTTAACCAATTTCAGTAATTCACTCAAAATTAAATGTAATTCCTATGAAAATGACATCTTTACTGATTTTATGTTACTTATCTGACTTGTATATTTACGAGTAGATTTCATGCTCATCTTTTCATGGCATATGCAAGTCCCGTATAACGTATATTCTCTTAATATTTATAACGTTCCTCAAATATTTTTTTTAAGTTCTATTTTGCCGTTTACACACATGATAATATTATTTCCCAACGGCAACTTAGATTTCTTTTTAGCACAAGAATCATGCCAACCAATAATAATTCTGTTTTATCTAATTCTTACAACAAAGATTTTCGTAATTTTACCCTTTTAATTATTTATTTTTTCAAATATACTCACTTTTTTTTTTTTTGTTCATTTAAGTACTCATGTTCATCAAGGGCATTCTTCATGAAATAATTATACAAGTAATAACATTCACATTCAAAGAGAGAAAATAAGGGTACGGATTTTAAATTCATCTTTTTTTGGCAAGACAACACTGTGCCATTACGGCAACAATTTTAGACCTTTTTTCCCCAAATTTTAGACTTTATTATAAAATACTTTTAAATTTTAATTTGTTTTTTTTTTTCTGAATTTTGAAACACTTACATATTTTCTCCCTTAGTTAATCCTTTTATGAAAAAACGCACTTAACAACATTATTAAATATAAAATTATGAAATGACATTTATTAGTAGTATAGGTGACACTCATTGTTTTTATTAAATGTAAAAATTACGAAGTTAAACATAAAAAAGTGGTATAAAATAAAATGACGATCAATCCCAAACATTTACTCTTTTGGTCAAATTGTAAGAATAACTTCATAATTTTATACTTAACATCCTCTAACTTTTACTATAAACAAGTGCCACAAGTTTTTTTTTCTGTAAAAAGTTTAACTAGCGTGAGGGAAATCTATTTATGTTTTAAAATTTGAGAAGAAAAAAATGTAAAGTTTGAGAGATATTTTATAACAATGTCTAAAATTCAGGGAAAAAAAAATGAAATTTATGAAGTGTTTAGATGTTTGGTTGATTCACAGGACACTAACCACTTCTAATTATCTACACGGAAATATTCAACGAACGAAAATGACACAGTACTAGAGAGATTTCAAAGTAAGTTCACACATTTCAATAGTTATAAATAATTAATTAGACGTAACACTAACTTTAAAAACAATAAATATTACAGCACCCAATAATTAAATGAGTATAGTATTATATTTTACTTACCAAAAAATTTATATTATTATTTTCCGAAAAAATTAATAAATAAATTAAGCAAGATGAGTTAAGGAGGGGAGCCTTAAATCTGTTCCAAAAAATGACCAGATTTATCATCCCCTTAATAATTGGATGCAGATGCAGTAAGATTGCCATCTTTATCCATGCAGACAATTTCTCAACCAAAGATAAGATATAAAAAGTAATATATTTAGGCTCCATTTGGTATACTCATTGTATTTACATTGTATTTACATTGTATTTAAATGTAATGTATTGAATGTGATTTACATTTGAAAAAAAAAATATTTGCATTGTATGAATATATGTTTAGGTGAAAAGTATTTGAATTGTATTTTAATAATGAATATATGATCTAATAAGTAAAAATAGAGAGAAAAAAGAGATAAAGAAAGAGAATATATAATATGATTAGTAAAAATAATGGAAAAAATAAAATAATAAATAATAATTGTATTGGATTTAAAAATATGATGTAATTGATATTTGAATGAAATGTAATACATATACAAAATGGGGAGTTAATTGCATAATAATAAATAGAAATAAGAAACATTATATCAGTTATTAAACCTAATATTTACATTTAAAATGTTGTAACTATAAACTGTAATAACTAGATATATATCTTAATATAGCTTCCCTCCAATATAATTAAGTTATATTTATATATGTTATATTAAAGGCGTTTCTGCCTCTTCGTCTTACAACATAAGAAGTGTGTTGTAGTATGACCTAAGACACCTATCATACAACTCATAGTAGGAAGAGTTTGGCCAAAAACATTGCATTCAAAGCGTAATACAGCAGCCGCTTGGTCGGCCTGCACTATCTTAGTGCCCATTGCAATGTGTTGTCACTCAGTATGACCGCCTCTGCAGTCCTAATTTGAGCCTACTTATCTTTAATTATCATAGGATGAGGGCCAATAAAGGCCAAGGGGAGCCCACGTTTTTGTTCTATTCTATCTGCTTTTGTTGCTAACTCTGGTCAATGAAGATGGTGTAGGCATTTTAGTTGGAGAATTATTTGATACAATATTAACAACATCTTATCAAGAAAACAATATCAAACTTTTATATTTACTTAATTATTATATTTATATTAATATGATTTAATGCTTATTCTGTCTTATCATTAAGGTTTTTTTTAATATATTCTAATATAGAATTCTTTATTTTATAATATTAGTTATGTTCAAAAATTGAAAAAATATACAGAATTCTCCATAAAAAAAACAAAATAAAACAACAACATGGCTGGCAAACGGGAGGAAATTGTTTCGTGCTTCATTTGGGCCATTATTATTAGCCGTCATGGTCAAACAAGACCAAAATACAGAGAACAATGGGAAAAGAGATAGGCCTATATGTACTTTTTCCGTACCTAAAAATGTGGAATACACATTTCATTGCCATGACATCGACAACCGATTTGCACACTCGTCCTTCTACGTATTTCTCTCCCTGAGAAGACATCACTGCTCACAATAACCACTATCCACTAAAATGGTTTTCCTAGATATATCAATAAGATGGTGATGGTTCAATATTTAGCCATATATAATAACTAGGGGTGCATCATGAATGAAAAATATATTGTATCTTACAGAAAATTAACACATTGTTCAGTTTTTTTTTTATATTGTGAGGAAGATTCAAGTTCGCTATATATATATATATTATAAAATTACGTGTAAAGTTATGTTAGGTTATATCTATATAAGTGTGATAATCATGTATATCTTAGTGATAGCATTTAAAAAAGTTTTGTGCATGCTTACTAGCTAGGTCAAGCCCTAAGCCGTTGATATATCTTTCCCTAGCTGTCACATTTTCTGGAAGGCATGCTACATTTAGGTGTCACATTGTCCTACTAATCATCTAGGATCAGCTACGATGTAGAGTATTTCACATGGTCAATTGAGGATGTGCTCGAGCAAATTAATTAATTAATTAATTAATAAACAAAATGCGGATGATGTGTGGTCTACGATATGAGCAGCAACAAAATACAAATGTTGTGTGGCGTATAACTATTGTGATATTGTATAGAGACACCTTCATAATTGATCACTCTCTAGGATACTTAGCATTTTCTTCACTCGAATAAGGATATTATCCAAGTTATTAAGCTTGGGCAACCATTGAAAAAAAATCCACGTAAAACTCTCATAATTTAAGTTTAATATTTCTTGCCCATCCTATATGTAGTGACTATGAAAATGCATTTTTGATGTTTGGTCTATCTACTAGTATCAGATTCTGGATTCTAACTTGTAACATGTGAATACTTATATTAGATCATTTATCACTCTAATTATAATACCAGTAGGTTCTTATTATGATGTTAGTTTGATAGGTGAAAAGACACCATTAATCTTTTTTTTTTTTTTCAGCAAAAAGTTATTAAGCTTGGCAACTATTGGATAGGGAAGTAATATATGTGCAAAATTTTAGACTATTGGCAAATGGATTTGAGTTCACAATTTATTTATTTATTTTTATAAATTTTCTTTAATAAAAATTTGAACTTTCAATTTGGACAGATTCAAATCCATTCGTCAACAATGCTTCAAAATGTCAAGCGTCATAATAGTTTAAATTAATATAACCTAACAATAATTTTATATCTTATTCTATCATAAAGTGAAGAGTTTGATTCTTTTATCCCAAATTCTAATATATACTTGTCATTTTGATCTTTTCTTATTCCTTTTTGGGGGGAATCTTTTATTTTCTTTTCTGTTTTTCATAGGCATTTGTTATTTTAGTTTCGTAGAATGTCAAGGCATGGAAGGGGCCGAAATCACCAGTTTTGAGGGTCATATATATATATATATATAAGTCGAATTTTTTACGTCCAAAAAATTAAAAGTTTTCACAATACAAATCCAAAAATTCATCTACACAATAATTAATAGGTTTATTGAATAAATCTAATTTACTCAATAATTAAATAATTGATTTACTTGACAAATCCAATTGATTTACATAATAAATATTGAATTTTAACCAATATATCGATTTACAGAAAGAAAAATTAATTTATCCCTCAAATATTCACTAATTTATCTTAACATAAATAAGTTATATGCTTGTTTTACCCACCAAGCATATATATATATATTTATTTATTTATACATAGCATAAGAAACGCCAACCATAAACACCACGATCGTCCGCCTTTTCCTCCCTGACCCCCCGCACCCCGTCTATCGTCAAATGCACCAAAAAGGATTTTTTACATCACTGCCCTGGTAATTTGTTGTGATTTGTAAATAAATCTTTGAACAAAAAAACCTTAAGAATTAACTTCTTAAACTTTAAAATTCATTGTATCAATGATTCTTTAAGCAACTCCATTATATATTTTTTTTAATGGAAATTAACATGTGCATGACGCATTGACATGGAAAATGGATAAGAGATAAAAACTATACCGGTTAAATGTCAAAGATTATCTATACTTTAACAGAAATGATTAAAAGGATAAGGGATGTAACAAATTTTGAAATTCAAAGGGTTAATTATTAAGATTTTTAGTTTAGCAATTGGTTTGTTAAGTGCAAAAAGTTAAATTCAGACCAAAAAATAGAAGGAACTTTTGATTATGGCGTTGTTTCAGGTTTGTTAACGACCATCTGGCCCAAGTGTTTAAGCTGGGCTTAGTTTCTCCTAGACTCCTAGCATTGAAAGACGGTATTGTATGGAGGAGGTTGATACAGTAGTTTTTTGAGGAATGCTTAAAAAGAGCATAATGATTTCTAAGATTTTTTTTTCCCCCTCTTATAATATCAAATAAAAATGGTTTTTGGATAAAAATCCAAGTCATAATGCGAACATCCTTATCATGTATACTAAAAGGGGTTATTTTCACAATTTCCTCTTGATGATTATAGTCTATACTCCATTAGCAAGCTTGTTGTTTGGCCTAACTTTGCAGATTAAAAAAAAAAATGAGAAGAAGAATATATGGGTGACAAACAAACAATATGGTTAATCTTACAGTTGGAAATTCCTTAATAGTGTTTTGGGGTGAACCATTCTAATAATTTTTATTAGACTCTGTTGTAGAATGTTTCACTATTTTATAATAATAATTATATCAATCTAAATCTAAATTTTTAACTGTTCAAATGTTACCTTTAATATAGCCTATCTAAACACATATAATTTGAATACAATTCAAATGTTCAGTCGAATGAACATTCAAATGGAATTTAGGATCGAAATAGACATTAAGATTCCAAATTAAACCTTAACGTTCCTCTAATTCTACGACTAGAAACATAGTATAAGCTATAATGTTTAATAATGAAAGACGAACTAATATATTTAATTTAACAGTATGTTTTTTCCCCCCCTCTCGTGACCTACCGGTTACATGCTTTTCACGTTGAAAATTGGTTCACTGTCCCTGTCATTTGCCTTGACATTACCAACTCAATTAATTACTTTATTCACCGCGATATTCCTCTAGAAGGAAAACATCAAATTAGTTTGAATATCTGATAAATAGTTGATGAGTTATGATAGAACTTAAAGCATGTATATTCTCCTCAATTAGGTCATACATGCTATTCGAACAAAGATTGTTGTTCTTTTTTTTTTTTTTTTTTAAGGGTATTTTGCATTTGGGGTCCCTAAACTTGTGAACCTTTGGAACTTAGGTCTCCAATTTAAGTATTTCGATGATAATTAGGCTCAATTTTCATTTTCTTGGCGCATTGGTTCCCTAATTTAAGTATTAGAACAACTGTGTCCCTAAATTCTCATTTTCTTGGTATCTTGAGTCCCTAATCCAAGAAATTGGATAATTGAGTCCCCTAACTCCCATTTTCTTGATATCTGTTAGCCCTCATGTGATATTCCATTATATGATATCATAGCTAAAGATTTGAAGGTGTCTTTGCACCTCAAGTTTCTTTCTTCATCTTCTTCTTCTTCTTCTTCTTCTTCGTTTTTTTCTTTTTTTCTTAAAAAGAAAGGTCCCCAAAAGCTTGTTATGTTTGACATTTATGAAATTAAAAATCATTTTGGAGCATATGGTGCTTGAATATATTCAAAATTTTTTTCACTTATTTTATTTGGAAGTGTATAGCTTTTTATTTTTCATTTAGAAATAATTTAAACTTACTCTAGCATACACCAATTATGATAATTAAAGACAACATAACAATTCATCTTATATAGAAAAATATAAGAAATTCATGAATACTGCTAAGGAAGTTGATCATTCATTAGATTTTATTTTAGGTAAATTGATTTCAAATTACAACTATAGTTACTAAATAATATGTCAACACCATAATCAGTTGTTTCTATGCGTACTGTTCTTTATTTAAAACAATTTCAAAACTACTCCAAAAACTAAGATGCAAAGAAGCCCTCAAATAGTAAGGTTTGATGGCATTTAACAAAGACATCATGTGAGTACCAATGGACGTCAAGAAAATGAGGGTTTAGGGGTTCAGCTGTCCAATTACTGAATTAGGGGAGTCAAGAGGCCAAGAAAATGGCAGTTCGCGGACTAGTTGTCCAATGATTTAAATTAATGACCCAAGGCGCGAAGAAATTGAAAATCTAGGAATTTAGCTGTCCAAATTCTTTTGGGAACTTATGTACCAATGGCTCAAAAGTTGATTGGATGAATAAATTGACATAATGTCGTGATTCGAATTCTATTTTATCTTATTTGAAGAGTTTGTGATATGATATATTAAGATAATTTTTTTTAAGAATTTATGATGATAGTAGAAAGATTAAATTGATAGACTCACCTATTTAATCAATTAACCAACGTTTATTTAACTAAATTATCTTGCATCCTTGCTTAATTCCATCATTTTTAATATCTTAGTCGTAGAAAAAATCAATAATAAAACATTGTGTTATTTTAAATTTTAAAAAACAAATTAAGATAATTCATAACGGTTTTGTCTATATCACTAATTGAAGCTTGTTCACATTTTAAAAATTAATTATAAATTTTATAGCATTTAAAAAAAATAAAAATTTAACTGAAAATTCGATTTAATATAAAATAAGATAGCAAACCAATGTCGTAAAAATAAATTGAAATTAATCCAATGTTACTTTCAAGAAGTTATTGAAGATAGAATGGGATAGACAGCACACAAGGAGACGTGGCCTTGAAAAGTCGTAAAAACGGCCACTGAGATTTTGGGAGCTTTTCAGCTTCAAACAAATTCAAAACCAAACACGTCACTATCGCATAAAAAGGAAAAAGACATCCGCTACGATTTACACAGCTAGGCAACACCTACACCCCCACACCCAAGATTTCTCACCTCGCCCCCGCGCGGCATTATATTTTTGGGTCCCACCATGTCACACTTTTGTCGGCTATTGTCGGCTCTTCTTATTCTCATTTCTCGCGCCTCTCTCTCTCTCTCTCTCTCTCTCTCTCTCTCTCTCTTCTTTTCCTTTTTCATTTTTCTTATTCGACACAAAATTGCAAAGAAAAAAAGAAAAAAGAAAACTCTATTAGTAAAACTAAAGTCTATAAATGGTGGTAGATAAAGTTTAATAATAATATCATATTAAATTTTATTTAAAAACATAAAATTTAAATCTTTTATTTTTAAATTAAAAAAATAAAGTTTATAGATTTTTTTTTTCCAGTACATGGGATAAGCCTATTTTACTTCATAAATAGGATAAAAGTTTAATAATCCGTTAAATGACAGTACGAAAACCTGCTTAGATGAGGCTCATGATTGTAAAATTGTGGCTTCATGTAGGGCAAAATTACTCATTTACATGGTTATTAACGGTACTCTAATAACAAAGCATTTAACTTTTTTGTTTTATCGCTTTCTCCCTATCATTCTCTTTATTCAACTAGCGACACCATTTCTGATAAACGCGAGGCTTCAGTTTTCAACATTCATCTCAGCTCTCTCTCTCTCTTCTTACTTTGTCTTCCTTCTCTCCTTCCCATCATTGTTTTCTATCTAATATTTATGAAGATCTCCCTTCACAATTTGTTTTTCGTTTGATACTTGGGAAAATGACTATTTGTCGGTCGGTCACCGATGAAATTTGTCGATTTGTGACTGACCAACAATGTCACTTTCTTAGAGATTGGAAACTGCCATCGACCAAGCTAGTTGTTCGACTAAAAATTGACAACAAACCATTTGATTTGGTTGGTGCTGTTAAGTTAGAGGGAAGAAGACAACAGAGGAAGGCTAAGGTGGATGTGCTGTAGGTGTAAAATTGTTGCTTTTAAATAACTTTAAAAAATAAATTTAGACAAGTGAAACAACACCATTCTATAAGTTGATATTAATCAAAAAAGAAAAAAGAAAAAAGAAGAAGAGTTGATATTCACGGAAGGTTGGCTGGTTGGGTTAGTCACTAGTAGGCTGGGGGTTAGTTGATTAGTAAGCTTGGTTTTGGGCTCTATAGTTGAGTAAGGTTTATCTTTTTTAAGTAGGAGAAGCTCCGGCCATGGCAGAAATGGAAATTAATGTCAGAGAAAAAGAAAGGGGGGGGGGGGGGGGGGGGGGGGGGGAAGGAGGGGGAAAAAAAGGATACTAAAGAAAAAGAAGAAAAATGAATATTTCGATTAGTTTCAGTCGATGATGGTTCTTGACATTCAAAACGCCACCAATCACTCTGGGTTTTTTGGCTGGTTTTTGGTTGGTGCCGTCGATGCAGCAGAGGTCTCATTAAAATGAACTGCCTAATAATACTCATAGCTTCTAGAAGAAGATATTCCAAAACAAAATTGCTAAAAATACAAAATGAAATATTTCTACCACCTTACCCAAAGCTCATGGAGTCTTCAAATAGTTTTTGAATGGAAAAAATCCCCTACTCAGTATCTTTTATTCTTCTTCCTATTTAATGGGTCCTACTTTTAATCTATCAATTATCAACCCATGGATCTTACTATATCGAAGGGGTAAAAAATCTTATCTCATTGTAAAATTAGCATTTTTTTAAATACAAGTGAGGAGATTCAAACTTTACTTCTTTTAAGTGAAATTATGTGTGATATTATTGTTAAATTATGCTTACAGCCACATCTATACAATGTTTTTAAGAGTATTTAAACCAAAAAGGAAGCGTTAAGAAATCACGTAAAATTATCAGATTTAATTTAAAAAAAATCTTATCATATATAAAAAATTATATTTTACTAGAAATTCATTAAAACGATCCAACCGTTTTAAAGTGTAATGTTTATAGGATTTTCCCCCATAATCTACCACAAAAGTTTTCTCTTTTCTTCTTTTGTCAATTTTTTTAAAACTTTTTTGAAGGATTTTGTAATAGGAATAAGATACAACTCTTGACATTTCTAATTAAATTGCTTTGCTTTCTAATAGATTGCTGTTTACTTTGAATTGAACTACATATTTACCTTGAATTACACCTACTGATAGATTAATCCCATATTTTGTTTGCATTATCTAAATTCATCAATGAAAATACCTTGATTTATTTACAAATTTGGTCAGATCTTTCGTAACTTGAAGATTTGTAATAAGATTTGTTGAATTCAAATTAATGAGCTCTTTCGCATATCAGGTGGAACGAATTTAATTATTTGGACTAATTAGATTTTGTGTTGAGATATTAAATCTTGTGTTCATAAGATTTGAATTCTTGAGTTAATCTTGCGGTTAATTGTACCTTGATTCATTTATGATTAACTCTTCTTTTATTAAACGATCTATTTTAACATATTTGCAGTTTAAATTTTGATTGCAAGAATTTGCATGTGTCTACACAACACAGTGGACAGTGCTGTTCACACAGTTCTATAAAATGTTTTAGGAGATTCAAAATTCAAGTTTTTGAAACAAATCCAGTTCATTTCTGAGCATATTTTACCCTAGATTTAATGGATTAATGAGCCTAGACAAATTATTAGAGGAGTTTCTTATTTAAGCGTCCTCATATTGAGATTCACATCCAAGAGTTGAAAAATAGAGAGAAAAGATAGAAAGAGAATGAGAGAGAATGAACAATAAAAGATTAGGGTTTTTAGTTAGGGTTGTACTTTTAAAAAATGAAACGGTGTCTATGTGTTAAAAAAAAAAAAAAAGTTTTTTCCTTTTCGGTCTTTGTAAAAGTGGTATTTTGGCGATTGAGCCGTTAAATGGTATAATACTATAGGCTCAATAAGGCTTGTATTTGAGAGAGAGTAGGTTTTGTGATATGAAATTTTTGCATACCTTTAACTGCGACTTTTTTCAAATTGACTTTATTTACTAATTCACATAAATGATACTAAAGTTTCATTTCACTTACCATTTCATATCAATAACTAGAGCTGCATAATTCGTACCTATAGATGAGAAAACAAAATGGTTGCTTACTTGCCTCCAAAACTCATAATCCAAACTTCAAGTTTATTGGTAGATCTATCTCTTCAAGAAAAATTCGACATTTTATTTGCTTTCGTTAATTTAAATACAATAAATGCCAATAAAGACAACCCTAATCAAGTTACGCCAATGGTATTGACAGAAAAGGAAAGAAAATGGAACGTACGTACAAAGATGATGGTATTTTTAGAAAAATTAATCACTTGTAGTACTGAATCCAAAACTTTAGTCTCGATTATATTTTATTCGAGTTTGTTTTTATGACAGTATGAGGCCTATTATTCACATTTAATTGGTTTCAAATTTAATTAAGAGTTTATATTTAAATCCCTCCCCTCCTACTAACTGAGTTATTAATTTAATTGAGCTTCAAAGTTTAATCCATGAACAAAAGAAAAGTACGTCTACAAGTTAGCCAGCGAAAACGTGTAATATTATTATGAGAATTTGATTATCATTACATGAATATTGCCTTCAAATGTATCTCGTATGTCATTATATTTGTTAGTTATATGCTGTAAATATTCCTTTAATTATTTTTTACTTTCCTTTTACAAGTAAGGTCGTTTAGTAAGGTTTGGGAGGATAGCAAACTCAACGCTGGCAATTTTTGGAATACTTTGTCTTCATTTGTGATCACTTACCAAGAGTCTCATATGTGATTAGTAGGGATGATCATTTTTTATTGCTAATGAAAACTGCCATTTTAATTATAGGATTAAATTTTTTATTAACAGTCTGATTAGTGAAAGATGGAAACTATTTTTATCGCACACTTAAAATTTTTAATATGAACACTTACAAATAAAATTATTAAAAGATTAATTTAATACCTAAAACAGTAATTCTTGTCCATAGAAAAAGAACAATTTCTGTGCTTTGATATATTACATGTATCATAAAAATTATTTCAACAAAACTTAGTTAAAATATGCGTTATATATGGTTTTCACATATTATATTGTTTTCGTTTGACACTTTAATTACTTGGCAAGATAACTACAGGAAGTTACTTTGATTTGAGAAGCCCAATAGAAACATTTTCAATAAACCAAAAGTAATCCTTGTCCCTGCTTAGGGATTGCTATTGGAAAAACATGATTAAAAGGGTGGGGAGCAAGGGACAAGAGAAGAGAAGAGAACAATCAATTAAAGATAGGAGAATGATGAAAAGGACATTCTCCAGCATGATGAGGTCAAAAAAGAGAAACCACCACACGACAGATCAAATACACTCAAAATTCCACCAACAATGACAAAGAAACAATAAAAATGGTTTTCTTTAAAAGAAATCAGACAAAAAAAAAATCCCACTTAGAATAACGCCAAATAGGCTTTAATGGAGTCACACATTAAGCCTATAGTCAAAACAAACACACACACACAAACCCTTTACTTTTCCTTCTATCATTCAAAAAAAGAAAAGCAAAGCACACACAGGACAATCTGAACAAAAAAATAAAAATAAAAATAAAATAAAATAAAAAAAACATTCTTTCTCGCACTAACAGCTCAAGACAAAGGAAGGTGTAAAATCTTTGATCTCTATCTCTCTCTCTCTTTCTCTCTTTCTCTCTGAAGTCATCACTTGCCTTTAATCTTGCCCTTTTCTTCTTCTTAATTCATGGATGCTACAGCTCAATGGCAGGTAGGTTAACTTATCTACTTCTATCTCATCTTTCTTTTTTTTCCCTTCTTATATATGAACTAGTCTTAAATTACCAGGGTTAATTTGGTTGAATCTCTCATAGATCATCAAGTTTTTACAAAACTTTTGCAAAAGGAGATTTAAATTGTTGTGGGGTTCTCTCTCTCTCTCTCTCTCTCTCACTCTCTCCATGTCTCTATACTTTGGCTTTCAGCATGTATTTCTCTCTAAGATGATGATATAATTTTTCATGGCATCTGCAAGTCCCATGTGTAGCATATATTCTCCAATATATTTTTAATAATTTTCCTCAACAATTAAAAAAAATGAACTTTTTTGCTCTTTACACATGATCAAAGCGCTGCACTTTTTTCCTTCCATCCACCTTTTTGAGCTCATGTGAAAACTTATCATTAAGGTTAAAAAAAAAATAAAAATAAAAATAAAAAGAAACAAAGAAAAAAAAAGTCAGTAATCACTTTGTTATATCCCATGTTTAATTATGTCCGCCCTTGATAATATTTCTGATTTTACATGAAGAGTCATGATCGTTGACTAGATCTAATTAAGCCTATAGTTGGTCTCTCTCTTTCAAATTAATCTCTTTGTGGGGGTTTTTTTTTTTGGATTAATATTAGGAGCCTGGATTTGTGGTGATGAAGGGGAGTAATATGGGTGAAATAATGGCGTCAAACAATGCATGCACAAAGCCAGTATCGGTGGCGGCGCCGTTGGATCAGCAGAAGAGAGCAAGGCCTCAAGAGCAATTGAACTGTCCAAGGTGCAACTCCACCAACACCAAGTTCTGCTACTACAACAACTACAGCCTCACTCAGCCCAGGTACTTCTGCAAGACGTGCCGGAGGTATTGGACCGAAGGCGGGACTCTCCGAAACGTCCCCGTCGGAGGCGGTTCTAGAAAGAACCGGAAACCCTCCACTACTACTTCAAAGAGCAGCACTAATATGGTAATCCCTGATCTTAACCCGCCAACAAATCTCTATCCAGGCCAGGATCTCAACCTGGCCTTCCCAGCTATGCAGGCCAAGTTTCCCTACAATTTGCCGACAGCCAAGAGTGAAAACAACAGCAACAATAACATGAACCAAAACCCGGCTCGTTTCTTCGCTTCCTCGTCTCCGCTGTCGTTTGTCACGGCGAGTGGTGGTGCTGATGGCGATCAAGCAGCAGTAGTACCGCCAGTCTCTAATACGGCAACGTTTTCACCGGCGGGGTTTCAGTTTCAAGAATTCAAGCCAACAAATGCAATTGGATTTTGTAGCTCTGGTGATGGACTTGGAAGTGGTAGGTATAATAATTTTAGGGTTCAAGAGAATGGTAATGGTACTGGGAGGCTTTTGTTTCCTTTTGGTGAATTGAAAAATGTCTCAAGCACAGGTCATAATAACAATGATAATGAAGTTGATCAGCACAAAGGGCAGCAAGGAAATAGCCCAACTGGGTATTGGAGTGGCTTGTTAGGAGGAGGATCTTGGTAAAGAAATTGATCAAAAAATAAGAACATAAGTTTCTTTTTTCTTTTTTCTTTTTTCTTTTTTAATTCTCTTTTAGGGTTAAGTTGGGTTTGCCACCGTTTTCTTTGTTTTTCAGTAGAGCCACTAACCGAGGTGAATTTACATATGGTTTATTTGGAACTTATTTTAAGGTCATGGCTTAATTAGTAGATGGTTTTTGTCGATCAATTTACTTGTCTAGACGTACAAGATGTGAATGTAACGCTGGGTTGTTTGACCCAAAGAAAAAATGTGGAAAAAGAAAGAGAAAGGAGAAAAGAGGAGTAGTGCTAGGTTTTCCTGTAAGCTTCATGAACTGTATTTATGTTATATTCTCCCGTCAATAGGGCGTCTTTAACATTGTCTATTCTAGTACATAATAATAGTTAGCTAGTATGCTCTTGCCTTTTTGTTTTTTTGTTTTTTTTTTGTTTTATTAAAGTTTTATTAACCGAGTTGAATTGATTGCCTTGAGCTCTTTCTAACTCTCTATGAAAAAAACATAATTATTTTAAGGAAATTTAGCATAAGTAGTTGATAGAACTATCATTTTGTCAAGCAAGGAAAACCCAATAATATAAATATGTACAAAAGTATATCGTGTTATATATATATATATATATTGTATGTATACATGACAATTTTACCTGCTCCAACCAAAAGCGAACCTAATATGTTTGGCACCCACTTCGATCAGTTTGAGAGGATACCTTCCATGAATGATCATTACATGCATGTTATCCACCTGACCTGCTTTATTTTTCATAAAAATAAAATACAATGATCAAAGACTTGGAAAATTCTTCAAGCCACACATGCACCTTTTGGTCTTCTGGTGGGACCCTCTCAAACGTTCTTTCTGGGTAGTGGGGAAGCGTGATTGTAATCTATTCATATATTTTCTCCACCAAGTCAATCCATCCACATGTAGTCGTTTATAATTCATACAAAATTTTCTATTTGATGATCACTTAATTGGTTCTAATCATATATGATTTCCCTTTGTTTATGATTTATATGAAAATGCTAGTATTTACGAATATTTTCAACACGGTCCTTACAAACAGTTGTATAAATGAAGGAGCATGTTTACGTTCTCAAGATCACGTGAGTTTTTTTTTTCCCCATGTTTTTGGATATGCACTTCATGAATTTAAATTTGTGAATTGTAAACGAGCTTAATTTATGTTGTATTACCGAGAAAGAATGTTGTTAGGCCATTCTCCATTGTTCATGAGAGTAAAGCAAATACATGGTTTATTTTTTGCAAATTGCAGAAACATAATTATTTTTCGGAACTAAAAAGAATTTATACAGATGCGTTCATCTATCAGGCACAACGCCAAACGAAGTTTATAATCATATACTATATATTGTTTTGCCTTATTGTCACCATTTCATAACACCAAATCTGACATTGAAAATACTACTGCAATATTATTATTCAGTTGTAGAAAGAAAAAATAAAATAAAACTACTTTCTAGAGAGGTTCATAGCTGATAATCAAGTTCATGGTCATTTAACTGTATTAATATTTTGCTTCTTTTTTTTTTTTTTGGGTCAAGTAATTTCAAGCTCGTTTATGAACATTAAATTAATTAAAATCACATAAAAATAAAAATAAAAATAAAAAATTTAATTCCCCCGACATTTTTTTTCCCTAGCTACCTTATATAGAACTCTCTCTCTCTCTCTCTCTCTCTCTCTCTCTCTCCCCCGAATAGAATGATTTTTCGTTTTCTTACGTTTCTAAGACAAAATCACTAGCTATAATCATCATCCTTTCCTAATCCACAAGCCCCTTTTGGAAAACAGTACTAACTTCAACGCCTAGAGTAACATAACAATGTACCTAAAACAAGAAAAAAGAAAAAAAAAAAAAAAAGGTAACGTAACAATGCGCACCATCTCTCCCTCACTGTATTTGCATCTATATCTATGTTACTTTTATAAATAATCTTGAACTATAAAACTTTAATTCATAAATAATTCCTTAACTATAGACATTTATTCAGACTCATGTTTATTCTAAACTAATTATTATGCCATCTGATATATAAAAAATAATTCAAAATACCTCTTCTATTAATATAAAAATAAAATAGGTATAAGTAAAAGTTGCATTTTAAACAATATTCTACATATTGAAAGACATTATGAATGATTTCGTACAAATATAAACTAATTTAAATACAATTCTATAATTAAAGGTATTTGCAAAAATAATCCATTTATTAACTTTTTATGAGATTCAAACTTTTATTTAAATCATAAACAAATATACATGAAAGTGATATTTTAAATTATTTTCTATATGTTGAGAATACAATAATCAATTTTAAATAAATAAGAACAAATTTGAATGAAATTTTATAATTTAGAAATTATTTATAAAAATAATCCATGTATATATATATATATATATATCACAATTGATGATGTGCGAATAGGCAAATAAGAGGAACAAAACTTGACTGTGCACATGTGAAATGTGAGCCTTGCCTCCTCCCTCAACTCTTATTGTAATGCAGCCAGGGGTCAGTTGCTTTTCAGCCAACAAAACTTGACTGCTTCCTTAACAACCAATTATGCGTTAATCTTGTCCAATTTTCTACAACTAAAAGAGTTTAATAATCCATAGATTTCCAGAAAATGTGGGGTCCAAAAAGCAAAGGTCGGCCCTACCTAACAGCACAAACAGCAGTCTAAATAATGTGAAGACGAAGACCTAGTCAGGAGGACTGACCAGGAGAATCAAAGACGTATGGCAAGGGGGCCAAAGTACAGCAGAAAAACCAACACAGGCAACCCTTTTTAAGACAGATGATAAAAGGCAGCGTACCCTATAGCTAGAATTCCAATTCAGTCTACAAGGAGTCAAACTGTCAAAGTTTATAGGCGTGGGGGTGAAAAAGAGAAACAAAAAAACATAAATTAAGATTGTGAAGCCATCTCAAGATATGTATAGGGATTGTCCTAATAGCAGTCTTACACTCAGGATACATAAAAATTTCTCTACTGTACAAAGATAACAACTCAATACAATTATTCTTTCATCATCTAGGGGAGCAGCTTGAGCAGAAGTAGGGGTGCCAAAAAAAATAAAAAAACGAATAAGAAAATACATATTTTTGGATATCCTTCCAGTTCCATCTTCTATACAATGTTATATATCTTGCAAGTAGAACTAAAGAGAAGGATAAAAAAGCGTTGCAAGCAAGCAAGTTGAACGCAGTATTCTTGAGGTAAGCCAAGCTCACTGGTCTGCATTGATTCCAAAGATCCGGACCTTGTGCATATTGGGGAACTTCGCAACAACTAGTATGATCACCGCAAGTGTGTTGAGGAAGAGCATTGGATGTTGGTAGTCGGTTGTGTGTGAAGCAATCAGATACCTGACATGGGAAAAGTTAGCAAAAAGCAACTGAAAATGCTTCAAGCTGCAAGTTTGGTATGGAGCGGTAACACGATTCACACAATGAACCAGCTTTTACAAAGAACCATCTAAGTGTCAACGAGAAAAATACAAAGAAAGTTTAATACAATTAGAAGCACTGAAGTTTTGTGTTACATGTCTGTCTACAAAAACCATATTTGTTTAGTTGTCAAATCTTAGAACATAAAGTATCCAAATGTTAGTCCTAATCTTCCACGAGACGACGAAAAATGAAAACACTGTCATGAAAATAGCAGGATTAACAGTTAGTCTTATGATAAATCCACATCTGATTCCATCATAAGGTTTAGAGTTCAAATTCCCCAATTTCCAAATTCTAAATTCTAAAAAAAAAAAAAAAATGGACGGGGCGGGGTTGTTTTGGGGGGGGGGGGGGGGGGGGGGGGTGTAAAAGTGTTATGAAATTTCTGGCACGTCTGATAGAGGAACATTCAACAAAACTGAAATCCAAGGCTATCAGCTTCTCGTGTTTAACACTTGCCATTCCAGAACTCTACTTGTTGAACACAAGAATCACTTGAGGTGTCAGTGTCACTGTGACACAAGATGGGAACCGATATGATGGGACAACTTTTTTTAAAATTTCGTGCTTCACAATTATTCCTAACAAATAAGTAAACCAAATGAACCAAAATAGCCTCAGATTATGCATACAACAAGAACCAAACTTCTGATGAACTTGCAGCGGGGTAAGAAAAAGGTTTATAGACCATTCTGCTATATTACATAAAAACAGGCTATTCAGTGCAGCTGCCGACATGAAACTGAAAAGTGTATTCCTTCATGGCGACACAAATACTGTTTAAAGAAGGTCTGGAACAGAAAAATAAGTGTCATGAAAATATTCGACTAATTTGTAAACAGGTTGGACTCAAGTTAAGACCAAGAAGGTGCACTACCATAGTTCTAAGAACGAAAAGTGAACTTAGCACTTCTGGTAAGCTAACAAAGCACTTCCTACTTTTCTATATGAGTTTGACAGAAATAAACGGCCTATTAATTGAAGTTGAGAAGTTGACCAAGTTAAATTATTCCGCCCAAAGGTTAACTGATTAAGCAGTTTCTGGGATGCCAAAACCATCACCGTAACCCAACAGCAAAAACATTATCATAAACAAAATTGAGAAGAATCATATAAACTGCAGAAAGAGTAAACCTGGATGCAAAATGCAGCCAAAGGAAACAATTCAATGCAGCTGATATTAAAGTTTCAAAAATTTAAAACATGTTGTATAACATCCTAAAAGTAAACTTACAGCACCACTGGAACAACAGTCAAGAACTTCCTGTTGCGTGTGAGTTGCTTTCCATTATCTATCTGCTCCCACCAAGTCAATCTATTGTAGATCCCCTGGTCTTCAGCAAACGGAGTTCCTTTCTTCCAGTGAAAAAAATGATAAGTGACCTGAACGGTAAAAATTCATATTCCTTAATCACACTCATGGAGATATAACTTAAAACTTCCAAGCTTTAAGAAAATAAAAATACCAATAAAGACCTAACCACAGACATAAAATGAACTTAACCGAGGAAAGATTTTGATCGACACAAGGACTTAGATTATGTAATGAAATTATGGACTGAAATACGACAACAATAGAGGCTAATTCATACAAAATGAAAAACACATTGATTGAAAGAGAGAGAGAGAGAGAGAGAGAGAGAGAGAGAGAGCTTTATTCAGCTCAAGATTGAAAGAGAAGTTACTGACTGAGCTGTGAATTAGATTGGTAAGGATCAAAAACATAACATGCAGACGAGCGCTGATGGGGAATAGCATTAAGAGTTGTGGTAAGGACTGAAGTTACTATGTATCAAGACTCGCAATAGGAATTCAGTGCTCGGTCATTCAATACCTGATGGGTGTTCTTTCTTGAAGCTCGAAAATTTAAATTAAAAAAAAAAATACAGTTAATTGCTTGTTAGAGTAAAGATAATTTGGTTGTTTTATCATTTTTATAAGCCAATAGTCTTCTTCTATTGTTTCAAATTACTTAGATTCCAGAGTCCATACGAATATTGACATTGGATTACTTCGAATTGGTTGGAAGAAATATGGCTGGAGCAAAGAAACAAAATCAAAGTGCTATTTAAACGTACATCTAGATGTATTTACTGTTTACACGCTGCAGATTAAGTTTAAGAATACATAGATTATGCAAGTACAGCGCGCTTTTAGTTTACGGATTGGTTAATATATGCAAGACTCATCTAAAAGAATAAATCAGTAATTTAAAAGAAAACAGTGACAGATATAAAACGTTAAACTTATTATCCTGCTCTATGTCTATCCGCAGACAATGTGTTAACTGAGTCTTAACCTTCCTAGACCCTGCAAGAAGCCATGATGATATGAAGAAGATTATATAATCGTAAAAAACGAAAAGGATTCTGATTAAACCGAGTACAGTTTCAAATTAACTTTGGAGTTAGTACGGCAATTCCAGGAGGCCATAAGCAAACTTGTAGGAATTCTATTGATTTTCCGCTCTCTTACTTAAACCTTGTTATAATTTGATGTCTTAAAAGCTCCAATTTTTAAATTGAGCTTCGTGGAATGCCTAGCTTAGTTAGGGTAAATATTCCCATTTTAAATAATAAATCAAATTATTATTAACAATTTTCCATATCCTGATTTAGGAAATACGAGAAACGAACAATCTGAATAATGCCAATTAAGAAACTGTGGAAAAACCTAGGTACACAGCTATAAAATTCAATTAAAAAAATCTAAAGAATCCAAAAGTTTTCATCTTTACAAGTGCATACGCCAACAAATCAAAGGAATAATCTAGTATTCTTATTCCCTTAATTAAAAAAATACAAATCCAATTAAATTTTAAAAAAAATCCTCGATCAACAATACAAAAGAACTCGCGCAATTCAACGGAAACGACGAGAATCAATCGGAAACCGTATTCAAACAAACAAGCATGTCAAATTGCGCATATATATATATACAGAGAGAGAGAGAGTGGGGGCGTACAGCGAAGTGACAGAGATTGACGATGGTCCAAGCCATGCCGGGAGAGCAGCCAAAGACGGAGAGGACGATGAGCCAAGAGAAGAAGAGGATGAGGATGTAGGTGGTCCAGACGCCTGGGTACATGAACCACTCCGTATTTCTGTTCAGATCCGCTGGCTGAACCGCCTTCACATACAGATTCGCCATTTCTCCGACAATCTCACAATCAAACTGAATTTTTTTTTTCCTTGGTTTCAGATTCAAAATCTCACGAACTCGATCGGATTAAGCTCGAATTTGTGCTAACCGAGATAAGATTGATGATTACGAGGTTTCGAATTCGGAAGCCGAAGAACAGAACAGAGTGCTCTGTTTTTGGGTTTTTTTTTTTTTTTTTTTAATTTTTATCTAATCCTAATCAGTTCGTGTGGGTCTCAATAATAGTGGCGTGGACGCTGATTAAGATTGGAATTAATATTAATTAATTAGTAGTAAATACTAACGATTAACCAAGACGTTGATAACGATAAAACAAAATTAATATTAACCAAACACCTCCTAAAACAAATATCTGTACGTGTGACTGGAGAGAAATTTGAGGATCCAAAACGACACCGTTTTGATCATCCCTTTGTTTTTTTATTTTATAAATCTAGCAAATAAGTTATTAATATTACGAATAGTAATAGAACGTCCGATAAATAGGCATTAGGCTTCGTTGACTATAGTTATTATTTATTACCAACTTTTTTTTATTTTACGTATTTTCAAATTCAATGATTTTTTTAAAAGAAATTAAAAAAAAAGTTTTTTTTTTAGGGAAGGAATTCAAAAAAGCTTCCATTCAATATTTGGATATAAGATTTTCTTTTTTCTTTTTTAAGGTGCCATTTGACACTAATATTTCATTTTAACTTTATTCAAATACAATACAATTTTACACCAAATACAAATTTTACAACAGTACTACGAAAACAATTACTATTTAAAATATTTTTAAAACAATCACATCAACTTTTCAACTCCACAATTTATCTCTACTTTTACTAATCACATCAACTTTTCAACTCTAAAATACTTTTCATCCAAACACACATTTCATTCAAATACAAAACAAATACTTTTCAACCAAATACAACATTCAAAAAACAAATTTCATTCAAATACAATTAAAATGCAATGCGTTTACCAAACGCCCTCTAACTTTTTTAAGCGAGTGATGGGACCTTTTTTGGGCCTAATTTCAGTTAAAATATTCCATAAATGTAATCAGCTAAAAATAGACAGGTATAATTTACTTTTTTAATATATATATATATATGTATCTGAAAAAGTAAAAGGTTGAGCCTCATACTTCATTTATGAATTTTATAAAGCACTCAATTATAAATGTAAGAATAGCTATCATTAGTTATAAGGTAAACTTTATAATAATAATAATAATTTGTACAGTTTCATCCCTTTTCGGATTTATAATTTTATTAGTCAAAGAAGAAAAAACCTTGTCTAGCTTTAGATGCAATTGTTTATATAATACACCCGTTAAATAATTTACATTCAAGTGATTTATCAACATTAATTCTATCTTAATCATCCTTCTCTCTTCTATTCAATTTCATGTTACCTAGAGTTTTTAAAAGTACTCTATGGATGAACCACCTAAATACCAATTGTTCATTTAACGATTGTACTGTACAACCATGATAATGAGCACAATGATATTCTAAAACAAAAAAGGACCAGAAATGAAAGTTGGTTTGAAATCTAAATCAAAACCCAACTAAATCTTAATATTTCCCAATTATTGATCAACAAGAACAAGGCTAAGCTTACAAGTAACCACTAACCACTAACAAAAGTTCAAATCACATTAACATCCAAAGCAAGCATTGCCATTGACTCACATTATTAGCTAGTCCCACGCTGCAACCAACTTCCTCACTATTATCTTAATTCACATCAAAACCTCAGCAAACATACACCACTAGTTTGAATATCCACACCAATATAAGTATACATATACATAAATGTGTGTGTGTGTGAGTTTTTTTGTCTATTTTTGTTTCCCAAATTCTCATAATTTTTCTACTTCCCATCTAACCGAGCATCGAAGGTTTAGGAACATCCTAAAATCAGAAATAATCAAATGCCAGTAATTACATTCAGTTCCACCTTCCAGTAGAGATAAATGCTTTTAAAATTATATCATTCGTAAACAGCTACTAGAATGCGAGTGAATGACTAGTATAAGATGTCAACAAAATGCTTATTACCAACACTGACGGCTGACTATCCACAAGTTTATGGGGATCAAACTCACAACCTGATAAGCTGTGTATTAGAATCTTCACCATTCTCAGACGCTTGTTCATTATCGTCTGTCCAGCCCAAGTTCACAGCCAAATCCTCCACAGCCACCTTCATCACATCAGTTCGGACGCCAATATCAGTTGCATATCTGCTCATGCAGTACATCCCTGCCGTCACAGTTGCTACGCCTACGGGGCTTGGCATAAGCAGCTTCAGAGGAGAGGAAAGAATGGCAGCCAGTGGGGCGCCAATGACGGAAGAAGCCTGCCCACTTCTTCCAACGCCGAGCCTGTCCATTATCAGAAGACCGGTTTTGCAGTAGAGTGCGAAATCCTCACAGTTGTTCTGGAAGATGTCGTAGTTGCCAAA
Organism: Antiaris toxicaria; assembly: GCA_035233585.1. Lineage (NCBI taxonomy): Eukaryota > Viridiplantae > Streptophyta > Magnoliopsida > Rosales > Moraceae > Antiaris > Antiaris toxicaria. The sequence continues at coordinate 14,751,167 of CP141161.1, forward strand.
TCCATTCTGCAGAAGGTACATTGCTCGGTGGATAACGGTTTCTGGAGGATCAGGTGGTGCAGTGGTGCATGTTCCGCCCCTTACTTTCGCGAGGAAAACCGAAGGGGTGACCCCATATTCAAAGCAGTAGACAGATCCATTTCGGAGGAAACAATCCAGGCAAGAGAGGACAACGCCGCTGTTGGGTTGTCTGAATCCGCAGTCCGGAAAGGTTGGACAGGACATTGAATCATAGGGATCAGTTGATGCTTCACTGGTGTTCAGGTTTCTCTCTGGTCTAAAATGGACCACTTTGCTTCCCCCAACAAAAATACCTGGATAGTATACAATAAATCTAGCTTGTGATTAAGCTCGATCAACAATAAATCGTAGCTGCAAAACTCATAGAGATCACATTCTGTTACAGATTAACCATCTTAATCCTTTACTAACGAGAGCAAATAACACAATAGAAAGATAAGAAAACACACATAAGATTATAGTGGCTCACCCTTAAAACAAGAAAACAAGCGAATCACACCTCTTAGACGCTCCACAAAACTTACGCGTCAAATATAAGTAAAAATCAAGGCAATCATGTGCTAATTTAGCATCAGGATGATAATTAGGCTCCAAACTCAACAAGTTCTGTCGGCAAAAATTTCTCAATATTCAGTCACGTTCCATTGATATTTTACTTCATTTATAGAACTTTACAAGGCTAAAAACGGCAATAATCTCTGCATTGATTATCTCAATCGATTTAGTTGTATAGCAAGAACCTTTAAAACTAAAATATGTATCAAAACTTAAGGGAGTTATATTCTTCACCTTCTCTGCCTATGATTTGCAATAGTTAAAACACGCATTGTTCTGTTACATAAGAATCAATTCAAAAAGACACATTCATGCTTTTTTTAGTACAAATAGACACCAAATTGAGCCGTCAAAACAACCCCAAAAAATAAAAATAAAAAATAAAAAATAAAAAAAGCCTTAATCAGGTGACCAAATTACAGAAACCTGATCTTAATCCCAAGATCTTCAAAACTCCAAAATCCCTACATGCCTTCATAAGAACGTCACCGTAGTGACTCTTGTAACACTGGTTTTTTTTTTTTTTTCATCCTCATTGGAACAATTCACAGTGATACAGATCAAACCAAGAAACCAAAACTATCTCAATATACGTGAAAAAACCTTAATTCCCTGGTCTGATTAGAATCTTCAATTAAGAAATCCACAAGCAATAAACTTGCCAGCAAAGGAATTTAATTTAGCATGTAAAATGCAAAACCAGAATAAATTATAAAATAAAAAATAAAAAAAGAAAGGAGTGAAGACCCAATTAAAGAAGACATAAACCATTTACAAAGAAGCACAGAGATTGATGGGTCCCATCAAAGATTTTGGTGAGGCACAAATCAGAACTTGCCGGATAAGTTGGATCCAGAGTAAAAATAAACTACAAAAGTGAAAATAAATCAACAAAATAAAAATGAGAGATTTATGATGAACCCACATTGTACAATCTTTTCTAAAATTAGAAGAAAACACCTAAATCCATAATTAAAACAAATAGAAAACTAAAAACCCACGTTGAAAATGGTCCTAAATCTCTCTTTTTTTCTAGAAAAAAAAAAAAAAGAATTTCACATTGGGAAAACACAAACAAGCACAAGAGACAGACCATGGTGAGAGTAGGCGAAGACAGCTCTGTACGTATAGATGTGGTCGCCTGCCTTGATCTCACTCCTCTCCACTCTGTTTGTGAGCAATCCCATCTCTCTCTCTCTCTCTCTCTCTAAACGGCCGACTGTAGTTGAAACATGGCCCTGCAAGACGCACATACACAATTGACTTATAAATTATATAAAATAGGCATATGGGTGTGGCAGAAAATAATTGGATGACCAAGAGAATCAGCGTAACGACTCTAACCAATAAATGCTTTGATATATATACGTATATATATTTATGTAAGAGTTTTTGGGTTTATTCCAGCAAAAAAAATTAAAAAAGGGAGTTTTTGGGTTTAATTTTGTGTGGGTCTTTATCAGATATTGAGATGGTGATGATGGTATTATGGGTTTGGGTTAGTGATAAATTGACAATCGACGCTGACAACTGATCTTTTTGGTCGTTTATTTCTTCAACTTTTCCTCTTCCTCTTGACACCGAGGCACCAAGGAGGCTTCCATGTAATTATATTATTGTCGTTTCTACTTTTTTTTCCCCACAATTTATGTTTAGGGAAATTACGGTCGTTGGTAGTTAATGGGAGATTATTTATCCAAATAATTAGGCATTTTGTTATTCTTAAAATAAAATAAAATAAAAACTTAGGTATTTTGCTAAAGGGTGTAAGGAAAAGCGACGTCGTTTGAAAGGGTGGAGGGATACACTAGAGCTTTGGATTCTTTTCCCTGTTTACACATCATGCACCCTTTTGGTTAGCACCTTCTTTCTCTTTCTATTTTTCTTTTAACAAGAAAGGTGGAGATCAATTATTATGTCTGTTATGTATGATGCTACTCATACTTAGCCCAAAGCAAAACATAGATTTTCACTTTTGTTTGATCTTATTTTTCATCAAATGACCCTATCAGGAGGCATTGGGATTTCTCTTGGACCATAAAGATGAAAAAGTTATCATATTGTTTATTTGGGCACGATAATCAAAGAAGTTGAACTATTGGTCTAAACAAAAACAAAGAAATATACCCAACACCACTTGGGAAGTACGACAATTAAAAGAATCCCAATGAGAGCATAGAGCAACTTTACCACTGAGTATATATAAAAGATATATATATATATAAAGTACACACATCGTATGTTTCTTTCAATCATTATGTTACATAATTGTAAAAGAATAACCCTTTGATCGGGTATGGGAGGTGACTTGATTTGGCACCACAAGAGAACTATGAGTACCGTAAAGTGTATGATACATAAGAATCAATGTAAAGAATAATGATGCCGTGTCACAACATTTATACTAATTATAATTATGCCGTGTTACAACATTTATACAACTCGTTAGGCTATGAAGATTCGAAGCCCAAAAAATGATAATAATAATAATAATAATAATAATAATAATAATAATAATTTAGGCTAAGAAGATATTCCATTCGTAGACTTTCACCTCAAAGTTTGAATCTTCTTCCAGCAAATGTCGCAGACTTTTTGCGTGCTCGGCATCCTTTGCAAGTAACAAGGCAAAGCCGCCGCCACCAGCACCCACAAGCTTGTAGCCACAACAATAAGGGTGAGCAAATTCAAAAAGTTTGTCGACAAATTCGTTACTGCAGTAGGGATCGAGTTCTTGATGCAATCTCCAAGCCTCTAACATTATTTCTCCTAGGTCGTCTAAGTCGCAGCTCATCAGAGCTTCCCTCCCTATCTTTGCTAGTTCGGCAAGGCGCTTGATGCTGGACACAAGAAGGTTATCGCGACGTAGGTACCGGGTTACCACCTTTTGCAGGACTTGGTGTGCAAGTCGGACCTGCAAATTTATAAACTAACATGTGAACTTAAATATACAGATATGCTACGTTGTAGAACATGTCATCCGCTTAAACACACGATATAAAGCAAACTTTTTCATTACCTTGACAGGCCTAATAACATTAATCATCTAATAAAGGCCCTGCCACCTAACCATAATGTGAAAATCTGGGTACAAGTATGAGAGGGAACCGTGTTGATAATACATGAATTCAAGGTTAGTGTGCAAGTCTAGACATAAAGCATTGGCCACGGTGACAAAAAGAAGGGGCCCAAACCTTAAGTAAAGCTTGCACGGAGATTAATATTTTTTAGAACAAACTACATATCAGATATGAGGTATCACCAAGAAAGACAGTTCTCATTTATCACCTTGACGAGTAAACTATGTAGATATATAAGCTCTATGTTCAGAATAATATTATACCACGTTTTTCTAGAGTGTAATTTGGGAAAGAAAGGATAATTAAAATGCATGTCCAAAATGGAAACCGAATCTTTTGTATACATACTTGACCAGTGAATACTACTAGCAACCTTTGTTGCAACTCTAGAACAAGCTGAGGAGAAGCCAAGAGCGGTATGACTTGCAGCCGCAATGGAATTCCAGGAAAGCTTGCAGTAAATTTAATACCAGGATATAGGCCTCCAATTTGGTCTTGCCAACCCCCACCTGTCCCCATAATCTGCTCTAAAACCAAAACAAGTCTCGCAATATTCTCATTACTTGCATCTCCATCAGTTATCTGGACAAGTCCTTTCACAACTGCAGCTGCTAGGATGCTAGAAGTCCCCAAACCACTGCCACGAGGAACATTAGCCCATGTTTTGATCCGCAAACCCATGGATACCAGATGATTTTCGTGGATAACACCAGTAACAAGCAATGCAGATTTGACCAGCCGGAATGGATCATTGATGTCAAATGGAGTAGCAATCGAGGTTAGGTCATCAATAATTAACTCATTTCCAGTATCATCACCAACAAAGACACCGGTTTCTTTTGTTGTCTCTATTATGGTTCCAACTGGAAGAGAACCTCCAAGACTTATTGCCATATTTAGTACACAACCAGCACGCTCTAAGCTCCATGGAGGAGTATCACTCCAACCCCCCACAAAATCGACTCGAACTGGTAACTCAACCTTTACAATTCTAGAATGGAAAGATTGATTCATACAGTAACCACTATTATTCTCTGATGCTCGTGTAGAGATGCTATTGGGGACATCCAGGAGATGTTCTGTGGAGCAGAAAAGGTGTTTGTAATTTATTGAGAGGAGAATGCATGTGAGCACCAGGAAAAAAAAAATGAAATTAGATTTTACTAACTAGTTTAATTAAAAAAAACGTGAAAAGATTACTTAGGAAGCAGTCTAAGTAAACACAAGTTTTCAATTTGTTTTGTGATAAGATAATTTATCTTTGTTAGTCCTTTTTCTTTTTCTTTTTGGTCTTGTGTAAATGGCTGTTCTTTCTATTTATACAATTACACCGACAGACAACAGGAATAGTTAACTCTACCTTTAAAACCATATCTTACAGCTGAAGCAGTTTCATCAGCAACAGCAGCCCAAACCTTGTGCTCCAACTCTGATGCTGTTGGCTCATCGCTGCACGCTCGAAGAAGATCAACCTGCACCTGGTATGCTCGGCTTTTTGGAAGTAGCTTAGAGTTCTGCTCCAGAAGATTGGGACACAAGTCAAGGAAGTCTTTGCATATTTTAGTTCCTGATGCTTCATTCCGAAGAATTTCTTCACACAACTGAGATAAATTGCACCCGAGTAAGCCATAGCTGATACACGCTTTAGCAATTCCAGCTGCAAGATGCGCTTGATGATTAGTGGAGTCTATACACATTTTCGGGAAATTGATTGATCTATGTAACTCATCCAAACTAACACGATGTGAAATTCTCCACAATTCAAGAAAATGTTCAGATTTTTCCTCATTCAAGCCTATCAACCATGAAGCCAAATCAAGCATGTCAAAGTAAGGAAGGGCAGGAAATATTTTTGCATTCCATAAGCATTTTTCCTGAACACCACTTGAGCTCCATAGGTCACTCTCTTGAATTCCTAAATCATACAAAACCTTCTTCCAGGGTTTTCCGCAAAAAGTTCCACCATTCGATAATGAATCTTTTGGGTTATCATGAAGGCCACAATACACTATGACTCTCTCGTTGCATCCTAATAAAGGAACCTCCCAAAGACAATGGCGATCAGGGAGTGCGAACATATATGGACTATCTGTTGTTCTTTTTACTTTTGGGACTTCCATACTAACTACTATGGCCAGGGATCCAATTTGTATTCCACTAGGAATTGATGAATCATAGACAAGAGAGTCATCTCCAATTGAGACACCAGGTGCAATTTTGCTTGAAAGAACAACAGCAGAAGCTGCAATGTCAGATTCATTGGTTGCTGGGATAGAACACAAATGTCTTCGACCGACAAGTCCTGAACCAGTCCCGCCTAAGTGATCCAAAACTTCACTTGAGGTTCCAAAATGCAAGAATAACAAATCGTCTGCAGTACAAGAAATAAAAAATATCAATGCAGCATTTGATGTTACATGTATTATGTTGTCAAGAACTAATCTCATTACTTGTAAGAGGCAACATGTAGCAACATACAGGCACAGTAGCTGAACATCCTCTGTTTTCCTAATCTGTTGACCAATTCTTCACCAAAAGGGCGTGACCGCAACCACTCGTGTTTTGCAGGTACCCAAGCTGCTACCAAATCTTCATATAAGCTCATCTACATAAAAATAAAAACATCACCAAAAAATTAAAAGATCTGCAAGATTAACTTATAAAAGTCCATAAATAATGTATTTACCGCGAAAAGAACATTGAAATCCTGTTCAAATTACAATAGGAAAATGTTTAGTAAGCTCAAAGGTGAATATAGAACCAAATGTTGAAGAAGAGAAAGAACTGTTATAAAGCCAGAATCAATTTTTCTGGTAATAGATAATATCAAGTAATAAAGATTCTTTGACACTAGTAACCTGCCTCTTTTCTGCTATTAAGAAGCTCTGCAACCATTGACTGGGAAGACAACGCAAGCTTAACAAGCTCCAGCCACCCTTTACCTCTAACTGCTATTATTCCAGTGTCAAGAAGTGTTCTACCGTCATCCAAGATTGCATTATTCTTGACTAGCTCCTCCAAACTAGGTTTTTGCAAGAGATTATCAACTGAGCTGATCATATTACACTTTTCCAGATTCCCGCTCTTGGATGCTACAATAACACCATGGTTAGAGGCAATATCAAGTGTGATTGGAACTGTGATGATGCAGGATGTATCCTCTGGAAGAATGAGGGTGGAAGCATCAAAACACGGGAGAACATCTCCAGTCATGATGAATATCCCGCCTGAAAACCATGAAGAAGATCTTGTAACAACACATCCACTGTGATAGTGACTAGCGAAATGAAATACTTGTTCCAACAAGAATTTCGTGAACAATATCCAAAATCGTAAACATTCTTATTAGGAATTACAATAATCAGAAGAGTTCCAAGTTTCAATTAAATGTGATAAAGGAAAAGAATAACCTTCATTGTCAAAAGCTTGTCTTGAACAAGAAGCAATTGCAAGTATGTGATCAAAAAGCAGTGGTACTGGTCCATCAGGGTCATCTGCTGCTAGATAGGGAAGTGGCAGGAAAACTTTCCCCATGGGGTTTGCCCACGGCACCCGTTTGGAGTCACCACCTGCATGAAGCAATAGTATATGTCTTTTGGCAAGGAAACTACCCATTGACGCACCGTGAACGTGTTCGGAACCCTCATTCGGCACAAAGTAACCCAAAACGCTATCATTTGTTCCCTCCACGTGCTGCCCACAAAAACATCAAATCAAAAACAATGCCAGAAATCAACAGAACTTATCAAACAGGAATGTATATATGGTAAAACGACTAATACTGTGATCGTAATTATCTCATAAGCTAAAAAAAAGGTTTAGATCAGACAAATACGATCAGCAAGAAAAGGATAAATTAGGCAAAGAGACAGTTTTTAAATATTTATTTAAATAAATGGGTGAAACTTTTTTTTATCTAGAAATATGGCCATTAACACTAACTGATCCTAATAAATCAAAAAAATAAATACATATTAGTATTGGTCCGTCATGAATTAACCATCATCAGTCATTCATTCAATCCCTTAATCACGTACTAACCATTAAAAAAAAGGGTCATTTATCTAATTTTACAAAATTTCAACCATTTATTAAAAAAAATTCTTAAATAAGATCATTTAACTATAAATCCCTTAATAAAATCATCACCAAAACTTTAAATTTCAAATTACATGAATAAAATCGTAATCCCATAAAGTCAAAGCCATCACCAAACAAATCAAATCCGAGCATTCATTGCTTTGCATTTGAATCAATTAAGCAATAAGAGGTAGTGAAGCGGAACCTTCTGGTAATGGGCGGCAAGGGCGTGAATGGCGTGAAGAGTGGCGGCGCCAGAGCCGATCCGGTGGCCGAGGGGGTCGGGGACGGCGAGGGTGACGGTGGAGGCCGCGATGCGGCCAATCCTCTTGGCTCGACTGAGCTGCCACTCGTAGAGCTGGGCTTGCTCGGGGCTAGCCGCCGTGAGAACAATGGCGTCCCAAGTAGGAACCCTAGAAGGATGCCTCACCGACAGCCTCAAATGGTACCATGATTTCCGAAGAACTCCTTCCAAATCTGCCTTTTGTCTGTTTCGCGAGAGCCGTACCCTTCTCTTGGTTTCCATTTTGTTTGGTTTTTCGTTTATTGGGAGTCACTTTCCCAAGAAAAATGGGGAGAAGTTGCGGAGACTCAAAGAGCTGTACATGAGAACTGATAAATTCACGACTTTTTGTTTTGTTTTGTTTTTTTTTTTTTTTTTTTTTTGTTGAACCGACTTTTTTTAACCGCCAGAAAAATGTCTAAGCACAAAATACAAGAAAATCGATATAAAACAAATGATGAAAAATTTGGAAGGGCTTCGAAGAGCGGGCCGTTTCAAAATTTTGATCAAAAGCACATAAACGTATAATAATTATAATTCGGAGTCGAACAGGAGACTTTAGGTGTCGTTTGATAAAAAATATATATATTTTAATTTTATTTAAATATAATATAATTTTATATTAAATATAAATTTTTTAACAGTATTATAAAAATAATTACTATTTAAATTTTTTTTAAAATAATCATATCAACTTTTCAACTCTACTATTTATCTTTATTTTTATCAATCACATCAACTTTTCAACTCTAAAATACTTTTCATCCAAACACACATTCAATTCAAATACAAAACAAATACTTTTCAACCAAATACAACATTTAAAAAACAAATTTTATTCAAATACAATCAAAATATAATGCGTTTACCAAACGCTCTCTTAGAATCTGTTTGTTTATAATATTATGTTTGAATTTTGTTTAAATATAATATAATTTTTATTTAAATATAAAAATTTTATATTTAAATATAATATTTTTTAATAATATCTTAAATATATTTATTATTTTAAAATATTTTAAATTTTTTTTATATTTGCATCATATTTTCTTTCTATCTCAGTTTTTCTATTTACTTTTATAAATTATATCAATTTTTTATCCAAACACATATTGCATTCAAATGTAAAGTAAATATTTTTTATTCAAATGTAAAATGCATTCAATATATTGCGTTCAAATATAATATAAATGTAATATATTTATGAAATGATCCATTAATGTGTTAGACTGACGTGATAACCAACTACGCCAAAATACCACTTATTTTGTTTGTTTATTTATTCATTTACTAGAAAATGGCAATGTTAGATTAATTTTAAAAAAATGAAACATAAAGTGTTTTTTATAGTAAATATTAGGGGGTGTTTAGAATTTCGTTATAGACTTTTTAGGCCTTTAAAAATCAATAAAAAATTTAACTAATTTTTAAAAAGTTAGCTAAGTCTACTTTAAAAATTTCATTTCAAACTGTTGATTTAGACACACCCTAATGTCACATTTGATTGGAGAAAAAGGAATAGTAATGGTAATGGTTATAGTAATAGTAAAGGAAAAGAATGGAAAGAAAAGTTGATGTGATGGCTTGGTTTTGATTTTACAAATATAATGGAATGGATTGTAATAACTTTTAGTTAGACAAAATTACCCCCACTTAAAAAAAAAACTAAAATAACAAAGCAAATCTTTTAAGAAATCAGATTTGCAGCGATTAGCTATTGGCGTTGGCTTTGTTGGGTTCAGGCCCAGGGAGTGGGAGGATGGTGGAGGGACAATAAAAGGTGACAAAACCACAAAAGACGAAGGGCGAGTAAGGAGACTAGTTGTAAAAGGTGAAGGTGGTGATGGTGGTTTGAGCACTATCTGTACAAGCTAGAAGATAGCTCTCTGAGTGATGGCCAAGGAAAGAGATTAGAGCGAAGGGGAACGATGAAAGAAAAGGATGATGGTAGGTCTTGTCGGAAAAGGACAGTGGTGGGATGGAGGAGAGAGGAGGAAGTGCTAAAGCAAAAAAGAAAAAGAAAAAATAAATAAAAGAAAAAGATTAAAAGGTACCAAGCAGAGGATGGCGAGACTTAGGCTAAACGTCGACGACGATTAATGTGCCAAATCTAAGGAGAAACGACGAATCTACTGCAACTTCAACAGATGGATGATGGCGAAAGTGACAATGACGAATGGGAAGCCAGAGTGGATCATCGACAAATGTGGCGACAATAGCCATTGGCATGGCACTACTATAAACTTGGTTTTTAATGACAATGTTATTAACAATGATATTAGTCGTCGCTAATAAATGATTATTTACAACGAAAAATCGTCACAAATAATTATTGTTTTTTATCATCAGATATGTCATTGCAATAAGTAATTGTGACAACATGTCATTGCATGAGGTTAATTATTTATGACAACGTATCATCACAATTACTTACTAATATATCTATATATATTTGCGATGACATATTATTGCAATTATTATTTTGCCTCCAAAAAGAACATAGCGTGAAGTTGATTCACACCAATTGAAAGTTATTTACAATGACAATATCATCGCAAATATAAGTTGATCACAGCTGGCATTGACTAGTCAAAATCCTTTATTTGTGGTCGTATTTGCGATGACATGTCGTTGCAAATGCATGAAAATTTAAATTTTAAATTATTTTCAATGACATCAAAAAAATGATGTCGAAAAAATTGTTCCAAAAAATCGTTCTGGAACAATCTTTAAATATTTTCACAATAATATTAATGAGATAAGGCCAAACGACATCGTTTTTTATTTATTTGTCACGATCGCAAAAAAAAAAAAAAAAAAACTGCTAGATACAAATTAGAACATCAAGCTTTCTTCTTCATTTTCTGTAGTTTTTTTTTTTTCCGCTATTCCTCTCAGCCTCTCTCTCTCTCTCTGCCCTAACTCTGCTCTCTCTACCAAAACCCACCAAATTTATTCCATTTTCCCTATTTCGTTGTAGTCCCAAAATAATCCCTTCAAACACATCATAAAAAAAAAAAAAAAAACCCAAATCCCCCAAAAAAATCCACCCCTAAAAATCACATTTTCCTATTTTCGCCTTCCTCCACCATCGCTGGTCGTCCCTCCACCGCCATTCACTGCTCTCTATCTCAGCATAAGGTAAAATATCCTCTCTCCCTCTCCTTCTTTCTCTTACTTCTCACCATTGGTTTTGCAGTCCAGATGCCACCATCCACTATTGCTGTTGCTGGTCATCTCTGTTGCTTGTCGCCGTCATCCTTTATCGTTGACTTCCAACTTCTGTTATTTGTGGGTTTGCTTTTTTGTGAATAATTTTGTTTGTTGATTAATTTAATTGTTTTTTTATATGGTTTCAATAATGTTGATTGGTATTGATTATGTTGATGATAAAAATTATGTTTTTGATGGTGATTTTGTTGTAATGTTTGGTTAAATTTTTTTTGACTTGATTTTTATTATTAAATTTATAAAAATTAATTGGATAAATTGTTTTTGAAAATTTATTATTGAAAAATTTGTGTATGGAAATTGATTATTAAAGTTGGTTAGATGGAAGTTTTAATAATTAGTAAATTTTTTCTCAAAAAAATAATTAGTAAAATTAAAAAATAAATTTATATTTATATGGAAAGTTTAATAATGGGTAATAGATTAAAAAAATAATATGAAAACAATTATTGATTATAAAAAATTTTGAAATTGTAAATAAATTGATATTCATATGGAAAGTTTAATAATAAACTTAAAAAAAGAATGATTTATTTAGCAAATTATAATATTATTTAAATAATTAAAAAATAAAAATGTCAAGAATTAGAAATAAATAACAAATTATAATATTATTAAAATAATTTAAAAGAAAAACAAAAAATATGATTCATTAGAAATAAATAAAAAATTTGTAATAAATTGAAAAAGAATAAGTATATGACATTAGTATTAGATAAATATTTTTAAAAGTAATAGAAAACGTATAATTAGAATTATACAAAAAAATTGATAATAAATTTTAAAAAATGATTATAAATAAAGGAATATGTTAAAAGTATAAAAGTAATAATTTATTTAGAAGTATAATAATTTTAATAAAATTTGGTAAAATATAATAAATTTATATAAAATATATCATATAGTTTTCCAATCTATATGTTATGATATTTGATTGTATAGTTATAAAAAAAAAAAAAACTTATATTGGCACGATTTTTTAATTTGCATTTTAGACATGCATGTATGAATTAATTTTAAACCGGTTCGAGGATCGATACGTGATGACTAATGTTTGAATTGTCTAATTTAGACAGTTTGGTGTTGTACTTTACGTGTTTGTCATTCTATTTTACTCGCGTCTTTGGTAGAGATTTCGATACGTTTTTCTTTATTCTTTGGGTATATGTATGACAGCATACTTAGGAGAACTAAAAAGAGATACTGTCAAAATTTCTACAAAAAAATGGCATGTAAGATGAGTAACACAATGCGTAAATTATAGTACTAAATTAGATAGGGTCTTACCCTATAGGTTTAGAGTAAAGGTGATATGTAGAATTACATGTATACATATATTATTAATTGACTTTGATGATTATGTATGTTTTTATTTATAATTGAAATACCAATAAATAAGAGTTAGATATATATAAAGAACCGGTTGTATAATGAGTTTTGGAATAGTTTGCCTACTTTTCTTGAGGTTGCGAAGAACTATACAAATTCTATTAGGCATATCAATTGTCCCTGTATCAGGTGTAAAAACCATGAAATGATCCTAGTAGAAATAGTGAGAGTGCACATACATTACTTTGGTTTTCATATAATGTACATTAAATGGATTCACCATGATAAAGTTGAAATCGGTTTCAAGTACTAATCTAGTTGTCAGTGAACCGGTTGACAAGATGTTTGCAATGTTAAATGATGTTGTTGGGATTAATGATGATGATGATGATGTGTTGGGTGAGACAGAAGTAGGTATAGAAGGTATTCAGTATAATGAATTCAACGATCTCTTATCCGAGCTCTAAATGGGATTTTATCCGAATTGCACTAAGTATTCATTATTGACTTTCTTATTGAAACCAATACAGGTAAAGGTGTATATAAATGGCCTAATGAGAGCATGTACGCAATGTTAAAGCTATTAAAAGATGCATTCCCGAATGGAAACAAATTACCTATTTTTCATTATAAGTCGAAGAAGCTGTTGAGTAAACTGAGTTCGAGCTATAAAAAAATTTAAGTATATAAGTGCAATTGTGCTTTGTTTTAGAAAGAGAATGCTGATCTACAGTTATGTTTAAACTATCATACAAGTCATTAGAAGAGTAAAAAAAGAAAGAAAGGTTCGTGGAAATTATTTCATTATTTCGCTTTAAAAGATTGATTAAAGTGTTCGTTTGCTTCCCGTCATAATACTAAGGAAATGACATGGCATGTACACAGGCAATCGAAGAATGAAGACTTAATGTATCATCTAATTAATGATAAAGAGTTAAAAAAACTAGATGAGAAGCACCCTGACTTTGCACATGAACTGAGATATGTGTAATTAGGGTTAGTTGTTGATGGGTTCAACACGTTTAAAAATATGAGTATTCCCTATAGTATGTGACCAATAGTTATGACTGCTTATAATTTACCTCTATGGTTGTGCACTAAGGACCCATACAAGATGTCGACCTTGTTAATACCTGGTCCAAATGCCCTTGGGAATGACATGGATATGTTCTTAAAGCCTCTTGTGGATGAGTTAAAAGAATTGTGGGATGAAGAGGTTATTGTGTGTGATGCTGCTTCGAATTCATCGTTTTGGATGCGATCTATATTGCTCATGATAGTTAACGACTTCCCTACCTGTAGTAGTTTATTTGGTTGGAGTGATCAAGGGTATGTGGCATGTCCCTCATGCAATGATGTAACCTTATCTAAACAGATAACGAGTAAAACTTATTTTGTTGGGCATTGATAATGGCTTCCTATTAATCATAGGCTAGGAAATAACAAAAGTTTGATGGTAAGATTGATCGATGACATCCCTCGCCTTGAAAATCCATTCAACCAATATTAACTTAGAAAAGATTGGATTCATATTACTCAGTAAACATGAAAAATATAGCGATAAGAAGTGGAAGAGACATCCAACAGAGCTTAATTGGATGAAAAAGAGTATCTTTTGGGAATTACCTTATTGAACCTCCTTGTCATTACGTGTCAACTTAGATGTCATACATATCAAGAAAAATGTGTATGACAGCTTGTTGGGCACAATTTTAAACATTAACAGAAAAAGTAAGGATACAAATAAGGCGATGATCATCCTGTAAAACATAGGGGTACATAAGGAGTTGCATTTGTATAAAGAAAGTGATCGTTGGATGAAACCACATGCGATGTACAAATTAATCTCGGATGATTCCAAAGTTTTATGAGTTTGTAAATTTAGTAAGGTTTATGGGTAGGTTTGTTTCAAATTTGAAGAAAAAAATGATTGAGGGAAACAATAAGATTACTATGTTAAAATCACAAGATTATCATGTTATATTATAGTCATTATTGCCAATTGGGATTTGACCGTTCCTGAAGAAAGAGATTTTTGATGCGATAACATAATTAAGCAATTTCTTTCAATTGATATGTTCGAGGACATTGAGGATTAGTGATTTAGAAAAAGTCTAGTAAGATATTGTACTAATTTTATGTATGTTAAAAACAATTTTCCTTCTAGTCTTTTTTGATATTATGGTTTATTTAGTAATGCACTTACTAGAAGACGCTCTTCAAGGAGGACATGTGCATTTAAAGTGGATGTATCTATTTGAATGCTTCTTTGAATCATTGAATAAATATATCAAGAATCGTGCATGACTAGAGAGATCGATTGCAGACACATGTATCGTTAATGAAACTCTGACTTTTTATTCGATGTATCTAGGTGGTATTAAGACAAGATTTAATAAAGTTGAGAAAAATTGGGTAAAAGATAAAGATGATAATGTCAAGAAGATTTCTATCTTTAAAAATCGGTATTATCAAATTAGGAGGAAGACCTTGATCATATAAGAGAATCATTTGTAGAATAAAACCAAGTGGTACATATCACACAACTGTTCAAAAATTCAACAATACATTGGGAAATTATTATTCTAAATTTTATTATGTAGTTGTGTCAAATATAATTGTATCACTCATTCAAATTCCTTAATCAACAGTGATCATAAGAAAGAGTTAGAGAATAGCACTTAAACCAGATTATTGGGCAAAAGTGAAGCCAGGGAATTTCTAAAATGATTTCGGAATAAGGTATACCTTTAACTTATAATTTTGTATATCACAATTAGATATTCAAATTGGCTGGTTTTTCTTAATTTTTAAAAATATCCTTTAATGTTAACAGGTGTTCAATCTTTAAGAGCAAAATGTACCAGAGGCAATCGAACGATTGGTTTCATTTCCATCTAGTTCAAGTTTCTTTGTTAGAAATTATTTGGGTCAGAAAATATTTGAAATATTCCAAAGGCAGATGCAAATAACATGATGGTCGTTCAAAATACAAAGTCTATCAATGTTGACTTAGTAATGGAACTACAAAAGATTGACACATTGGCGTGAAATTAACCAAATGTATCATTTAATGTTATCATATTTAACATTAATACAATCTTGAAAGACAAGTCCTTTGCTAAAAATGACGACTCTAATATGCTGAGAAAGGAAGATAAAACTTTACAAGAGTACATTGAAGAGAAATTTATCAATCCTTAAGATAATGATGATATAAATGATGGTGGTGACATTTAAAACATAAGCAATGATGATGAATAGAAAATATGTATTGCGATTATTGGTTTTCTTATTATTTCTTTTCAATATCACAAACAAATATGAATGTATAGTATTAACAGACGTAAATATGATGTTAATCTAATTTTAATTTGTTAATAACTAATTATAATTGGTCTAATCACTACTTGTGCTGGCTCTTCAGGGGGAGCATAGCCTTCCCTTGGTTTTTCTAGATTGCCATCCCATTATTTACTCACGATATTTTTTTTGGCTATTATGGAAAATATGTCTACTAAAACGTCAATATTTAGATAACAGTATTTCAGTGTCGTACAAAAAGAATTAACTACGTTAAAAAAATCTGTTAAAAATTTCATTTTCCACGGCACTAGAATTCAAGTAAATATTATAAGGAGAATGAGGAAAATAAGTCATAAATAGGAAAGAATAAAAATGAATAGACTAAAAGTTTTGATTTGATAGTAAATAATAAATTTAAGTGTAAATTTAATTTTACATCTATTTGAAATTTCAAAAATACCCCTTACACATTTTCTTCCCTTCTCTTGGGTTTTTTATATTTATTTTTTTATTTTTCCTTTTCGTGTTTCTCTCTTATTTTCTTTTCTCTCTCCATCTCTCTCTTTTGTAATCCAAAAAACCCACAAGTCTCCCCAGTTGTCACTCACACTTGGTTGTCGAAGTGTAACCCCACCGTCAAAGAATGCTTGAGATGCAGATCAGCAAATCTTACCCTAGCGACCACTGTTGCCAAAAGGATTACCATCAAGAAGGCATTTCTCGTCATCGATGAGGAGTGGAGATCGTGACCAGACTCATCATCACTTGGGAGATCGAGTCCATAGGTGCTTACGATCTATGTAGTTGCCGTCGTCTTTGTGACTCTGGAGCTCGCGATCCTTACCATCATCTTTGCCAATCGCTATCCTGGAAAAAAAGCTCGGTTTTGACGGCCAGACTTCAAGGTTGATGTCGCACTGGTGTTGTTCGTTAGACTCCAACTAGTTTGTCAAAGAGAGAGCACACACAGAGGGGGGAGAGAGAGAGAGAGCACACACAACTATAGAGAGAAAGTGTGTTTAGGAGAAGAAAGAGAGAAAGAGTTGAGGGTAAAAGTAGAAAATCATGTATCCATAAACTTAATTATACTATAAATTTTAAAAGATTTGAAATTATGTTATTTACTTTTAAACCAGTAAATGACTAGCCTATATTGGGCAATTTTTTATGTTATAATATATACTTTGTTTTTCTTGAAGTCTATTGTCTTTAACAAGCAAATTTTTAATTTTTGACAATTGAGAACTACATAAAGCACAAGAAGTAAACATTAAGAGGGTGTTTAGGGGAGTTTTCCTAACAACAATTTTAAAATTTAAGTTTTGATTTTCTTTTTTTAAATTCAAAACTACTTTATACTGTTTAAGTATCTAAATATCTAGAACTAAATAAATCGTTTATTAATATTATGAATGTTATGGATAAATAACATAGCCCATTGCACTCAGATAACTGGTTTACCTTCATTTTCTAGGATTCTAATCGTTCTTATGATTACAAAAACCGTGCGATTAGTTTCTAAAAGTAGCACTCGTTTTATTCCTGTAAATAGTGGGTAGGCAACCACGGCTAGAAGGCCTTCTCGTTTAAAAGTTTTAAACAATGAAAAAACACATATATTTGGTACATACATACATATATTCCATAAAAATTGAATCATCTCCCCGATTCACTAACAAAATCTTCTACTTTACATCAGTCAACACATGATCTATTTTCACTTACACACGAAGAATTCAAATGATCAATACTACCTTATTAGACAACAGTAACTCTTTACTGCCAACTTCATCCATCTCCCCGAGGATGCGCCCTATTCATATATACACATATATATGAAATATTTATATATATGCAGGGCAAAACCTAGCCTATACCGCTAGCTAGGGGTTTCTATACAAAAAATCTTTCAGAAGCTCATCTAGTGGCAGTTCCTTGCTCCCTAAGAATCTGCTGATGAATAACCAGAACAGAAGCAGTGCCTCCGAAATCAACAGCCCCAACATAGTCCCCAATGACCCCAAGCTCATGATGATTCTCAGTCCAATCCAATAATCCCTCCAGAAGCAATGGATTAATGCCCTGTTTCCTCCCCACGATCCAGAGATCGAAAGTATCCTCGTTGATCGCCTGTATCGCCGCCACCGTCTCCGCGCCGTTCCTCACGATCACCTCCCGATAAAGCACCCTCTCGTTGGCCTCGTTCTTCACCCAAAACCACGTCACCACCCCGTCGTCTAGCTTCTTCTCCATCTCGTTGTCGCCCTCACCGTTGAAGGCCAGGAACCGGATCACGGTCAGGCAGACGTCGGGGTTGCCAAGCATGCGGTCTGCGTAGGCCAGGGCCTCCCTGGCATCCGCTCCTCCCAAGAACAGCACCGCGAAGTGGTGCCCTGGGCCGCCGATGGTGGTAGAGGATGCGATCGGATTAGGCCTCACGGCGTGGCCTTTGTCGACGAATATCCCCACAGAGCACGGCGCATGGGACAACACGAAGGAGTTGACGGAGCGGACGCCAAGGCGCTGCCGCTCCCCTGCGCCCACGCCAGTGTCGAGGTTGTCCCTGTTGAAGGGCAGGATGATGAGGGTGGATTTGTTGATGAGAGCCCGCTCGCAGATGTCCTGGTACATGGTCCGTTTAGGGGTGACAATGGTGTAGCAGTTAAGTTTTAGGCATTCGGCGTGAGACTCTTGAAACTGGCTGAGGGCGTTGTGGATGACAAGGCAAGAAGCATACTGAGAGGGGACCTCTCGCTGCCGTTCGTGGTCGATGAAGACTGGGGCAGCGCGGCCCACTAGCTCCATCAGGCAGAGGGCGGTGACGGAGAAAGGGGTCGAGGGGGTAGGATTTGAGGCCTCGAGGAGGTTGATGAGGCCCGTCACGCTATCTTCGTCTTGGATGGTGAGGAGGATGCGGAGGTCGCTGCCAGGAGCTGTGTGTTGAATGGTCCTCCTCCTGTTCACCATGTATGGCTTTGTTGGGTCGTACACGACACTGATCAGTGGTGTTACTATTCCGGTTATCAGGGTTGTTAGGAGCACCAGCATTGTGAAATACGAAGGGTGTAAAATCTACATTAATAAGTAACCCAAAAAAAAAATGTTAAGATCTTTTATCATAAAAACGTCCGAAGATCACAAATGAATGGTACTGAATTAGTTGGTAATATATACGCATATATATTGGTGTAGAAACCATATGGGAATGCTCCAGTGCTCTCATTTTCTTAGGTCTCTTACGGAGAGAATTAGAATTTTTATTTAAAAAGTTGGAGATGATTAGAATAATAAAATTTGAGAAAATAAACAATAAAAATTGAGAACAAAGATTTAAAAAAATAAAAATAAAGTACAACTCAGGGGTGGATTTCATCCTAAACTAGCCCTAATAGTTAATTACATGACTGTGAGCATTCAACAATTATTTATATATGCTTTATTCTCTGCCTTCTCTCTTGATCATACGGAAAATAGTATATAGACTTAACAATATAGGGAGGCTAAAGAATAACAATCAATCCACGTTGGAGCAAATGCAGTTTCATGGTATTGATAAATAGTGGAATATGAGGCCCCAAAAGCTCAGCAAACCCAAATCCTCATTCAAGTTTTGGTATCTTAACTACTTGCCATCTAATTATAAGTTTATAACTAATGGACGTGTCGGTTGCAAAAATCTGATTCCAACAATAAAACAATTAGATATAGAAATAAGGAATAAGGAGAGAACAAGGTACACATACCCCTTTGTCCATCCAGTGAATGAACAACAAAAGCTCAACTTGACCTCTCACGCTGAGAGTAAAACCCAACGCGAGGCTATCCCTAAGAGGGATCTTGTAGTAGAGACAGGCGAGCACCGTGGCAAGAATCTTGGTAAAATATCCGACGACTGTCATGGCCACCAACGGCTTCAGCGCCGGCCACACGAATCCGACGTTCGAGACGTCAACATACATGCCGATGAAGGCGAACGAGAACGGCATGAGAATGTCGGTGGCAATGGTCTCTGTCCTCTCCACAAGAGTGGACCCCAGCGGCGGCCCGTCGGGAATGACGAGGCCAAGCCACATGGGGCCGTTGGCGATGGCGAGGCCGAACATGTCCGTCAGGAAGCCCATGAAGAGGGCGCCGACGAGTGTGGCGATGATGAAGCCCTGGTCGATGGGCTTCCCATCCTGTCCGGAGCGAAAAAGGACCCAAATCATGAGCTTGCGGACGAGGAAGAGGATGATGAGGATTAAAATCGACGACATGAGGTACCAGCCGCCGTTCTTCGACTGCGCCTCGCCTTGCTTCGTGGCCTCAAAGGCGATGAGGGCGTTGATGCCTATCGCGTCGGCGATGATCGAGGTGGATAGAGACATACGCCCAACCTCTGAGCTCAGGAGGTTGAGCTCCTTGAGGACGGGGTAAAGGACAGGGAAGGCGGTGATGGAGACGGCGGAGGCCACGGCACCAAGGGAGGAGATGGTGGCGAGGTCGGCATCCATCGACTTGCGCAGGGAAAAGCCGACAGCAAGGACGATGGACATGGGGAAGACGATGCTGGCGATGGCGATCCCGACGTGCTTCTTCCCGGACTTGGTTAGGAGGTTCATGTCCATCTTCACTCCGGAAACGAACAGGAAGTACATTAACCCAAGCAGCCCTATGTTCTTCACCATGAAGTCTGCATTCTCCGGGAACAAGAACGCCTTAAACTTCTGGCTCCGCCCTAACACGCTCGGTCCGACTATTATCCCACCCTTCACAAAATTAATCGACATAATTAATACCAAATCACTAGGCGGATTTAGTAAACTAATTATCATATAGACATATAGATGCGTACGCAGATTTTGTTAATAAAGTTATTTTAAAAAATGATTTTAAAATAACATTTGTTTCGATCAAATAAGAATCATATTCGTTTTTGCTGAAAAATAAGAAAATTAAACAGTGTTGTTTGCTGAACATTTTGTCTTCACTCTCTAAGACATTGTTATAGTTTTCAATACATCCAAAGAAAAAAAAACTTTTTTATCTCAATATAATTTTCAAAACATTCTAAACTATTTCATCCAAGGAACAAAATTCACTTTCAAAATACTCTCAAACAAGAACATAATTTCTAAGAAGAATACGCACAATGATCTCGGAGACAATCTTAGGCTGTCTGAGAGGCTTGAGAATGAAGCGAACGAGGCGAGTGGCTAAGAGGACAAAGCTGATCTCCAACAACACCAAAGGGAAGGAGTATGACAAAGGGTTCTCGCCATAGAAAACACCAAAAGGGTGATTATGTTGAGTCTTTTGGCACACAAAAGATCCGGCGACGTAGCTGTTGAATCCCTCGGTGGCGCCGTCAGTTTGTCCGGCTTTCACGAACGCAGAGACTCCCCCGGGCAAACTGCCGGCGTTACTCGCCGACCAGTTGTACCCGGCGTCCTGCTGGCCATTGTAAAGTGGGAATTCCCTTACCATATGCGAAACTTGTTTTTTCCTTTTTCTGAAACAATTTTATTATGCTTAGGCATTAAAATAATTTTTAATAAAGTTATTTTCCACCAAATTCCAAAATCTCACCTGGACAAGTAAAAATTCTCCTAAAAAAGAACTGAAAACAAATGAAATATTTTTACGATATTGGTCATAGTCCCCGCGCAAAAATAGCACCATTTGGCCGTTTCTAAGCTTTTCATGAAGTCAACCATACAAGTGTCTGTTTTCACCATCTTTTACGCACTCATTCTCTCTACTCGTCCCTCCATTTCTTTCTCTTTCTGTTATCCTCTCTCTTTTTTCCCTTATTTATTTTCCCATTTTATCTTTTCTAACTTTTTTTTGGCCAAAAACTTTCCTATCAAAACAGTCAATATCCTAATACTAATAACTCAACCTTTCATGTCAATCCAAGTTTTCTGAAACGTTTCAGGCATTTTGGGACGTGGGTGATCGAAAAAATGGTGCACGAGAAATGGATCGTCTTAGGTTTGGTATGAGGATTACGAACTCCTATGCTATGGCAGGTGGGGATTTCAGCTCAGGTGGTGCTTGTTCATTGCCTGGCTCCTCCTCCTTTCTCTTTTCCATCCCCGAGTGCCGAGTCCGCTCGCGGTCAGCATTCGATTCCTTCGTCGGGGAAGCCTTGTTCTCTGAGCTGCGTTGTCGTCGCCGTCTTTGTCGTCGTTTTCTGGTCGATTCATGACTGTTGTGTGGATCGTCAAAAAAAAAAATGAAATATATTTAAAAGGAAATCAAAAAAGAAGAAGAACATTCAAAAATTCGTAAACGAAAAGAAGTTTTCTTGTGTCTTTGTCTTTGTCTTCCTTTTTTTTTTTTTTTTTTGTGTTTGTTTGTTTGTGTTTAACAGGGAAATGAGTTTGGGATTACCGGCAAACAATGGAGCGTGTGAGACGATGGGACCTCATGATTCTGAGGCTGACTTTGTAGAAAAAGATCCAACTAATAGATATCTTCGGGTATATTATGAATATATGTATATGTATAATGTGAACTAGCATTCTATTTTATTGGTTTTGATTGGATTTCTTTGAATAGAATGCAGGTTCTTCTGGTTTATGATTGTAATTTACTGATGGCTCTGGTTTTATGGATGTGTGAAGCTGCAATGTGGTTTTTAATTTCAATTGCATGTGTGAGCAAAAAGAAACCCAAAAAAAAAAAAAAAAGGCAATTCAGTCTTCGTTTAAATCTCTATATGAATGTTTGATAAGGAATTTTATCTCAAGACTCAATTTTACAACTGCAAAACTTTTCCTTGATTTGTATAATGAATGTTGTATTCAAGGTGAGATCTCGACAAAAAAATCAGTACTTTTTTTAAGCAAATGAAAATTTTGCATAAATAATAAAGAAGAATGAAGAAGAAATGGAGATTGGAGGGCTCGAGACAAACTGTGAAGCCTCTAATTGAACTGCCAATAAGTGATATGTGAATGAAATCCATAGAAGTGAACACTTCTATTGGATTGATTTTATGCTATTGTCCAGTAGCTTTATACTTTCGCTGATTTCATTCAATTGATCACAGTACAATGAAATATTGGGCAAGGGCGCCTTTAAGACCGTGTACGTTCCGAGACATCTTCCTTTTTTTATTATTATTTATTTTCTTTCTTTCTCTTGCTATTCCATAGTTTTTGAGGCAAGCATTCTTTCTAGCGAGAAAGTTCGGAGAACATCAGTAACGTTTCTGCTCCGGTTCCTTGTTTTAATGTCGCAGTTACAAGGCATTTGATGAAGTTGATGGAATAGAAGTTGCATGGAACCAAGTCAGGATTGACGACGTCTTGCGGTCACCTGAAGATTTGGAAAAATTGTATTCTGAAGTTCATCTTCTGAAATCATTAAAGCACGAAAATATCATCAAGTTCTATGATTCTTGGGTGGATGATAAACAGAAAACTATTAACATCATTACAGAGCTTTTCACCTCTGGAAATCTGAGGCAGTATGTGTTTCTGATTCTTTATCGTTCTCTCTCTTGTTGTTTGGCTGCTTTACATGTGATTTAAACACAATTTTTTTTTTTTATTCCCAGATACCGCAAGAAGCACAAAAATATCGATACGAAGGCTATGAAGAACTGGGCTAGACAAGTACTCCGCGGTTTAGTGTATCTTCACAGCCATAACCCTCCTATTATTCATAGGGACTTAAAATGTGACAATATTTTTGTTAATGGTAATCATGGAGAGGTTAAAATTGGAGATCTTGGATTAGCAACTGTCATGAAGCAGCCAACCGCTCAAAGTGTAATTGGTATTATTATTATTATTATTGGTGTTATCAGATGCTATTACAGTATATCATAATCATACAGGTTAAAGATGAGCTAAGTTTTTTTTTTTTTTTTTTCTCTCTCTTCGCATTAGGGACTCCCGAGTTCATGGCTCCTGAGCTCTACGAAGAGAAATACAATGAATTAGTCGATGTGTATTCTTTCGGAATGTGCATGTTGGAGATGGTTACTTTTGAGTACCCGTACAGCGAGTGCAAAAATCCAGTTCAAATCTTCAAGAAAGTTTCTTCGGTAAGTTAAGCAAGTGTCAGCTTATCACTATGCCCATCTTCTAGTGATTTATTGAACCACATCATAGAAGTTTCATCTTTTGATGTTTTCTACTGCAGGGCATTAAACCTGATGCTCTTGGTAAGGTGAATGACCCCCAAATTAGGGAATTCATTGAAAAATGCTTGGTTCCAGCATCCGAGAGACTATCCGCAAAGGAGCTTCTTAAAGACCCTTTCCTTCAAGTGCAGAGTCCGAAGGAACCGATTCGTGATCCCCTATCGTTGCCTAATCAGAGTGCCGAAACTTCAAGTTTACCAAAATCCGGGCCTCTGTCTATGGACATCGATCCTGATTATAAGCAACTTTCAGTAAGCACGTGCGCAGGAAGCACCATAGGGAGTCCAGAAACTCCGGTTTTGGAATTTCAAAGAACTAACATGAACAATGAGTTTAGGCTAAAAGGGAAGAAAAACGATGACAACTCTGTATCATTAACCTTGCGCATCGCTGACTTAAGTGGTGAGTATGCAGATAATAAAGATTCTTCTTCTGTTTTAATGACCTAATGGTGTGATTCGGTTATGTTTCTCTCAGGTCGAGTTAGAAATATACATTTTCTCTTTTACCTGGCCACTGACACGGCGCTGTCAGTTGCTGGAGAGATGGTTGAACAACTAGAGTTGGCAGATCATGATGTTGTCTTCATTGCTGAGTTCATTGATTACTTGATACTGAGGCTTCTACCTGATTGGAAGCCTTCATTTGATCACTCAACACGAGCAACGTGGCCGTCTCAAATCAAGCAAGGTAATCTCCAACTTGTTTATAATACTTTATGAAGTTGTTTTTGTACTTAACCAGTTAACCTCACCCCAACTCATGTCAATTTTTCCAAATTTCGTAGATCGACAGTCGCTCGAGTCACTTGCTTCCAAGGGAAATGACAAAACTGGTGAATTTGTTGACTGCCACTTCAATGGAAGCGGCAAAGGCATAAGTTGGTGTGGGCCAGAACTTGAAGCTAGAGATTCCTATTCCAGTGAAAACAAATCACAAGTAAATACTAACAATGCCGGTATTTGCATTCCGCTAAAGGAGATTGCGAAGAACTTGGAGTTGCGGTTGCCTGACCAAGATGGAGTTTCCAATCTTATGAGCTTAACAGGCAGTTGTTCATCATTGTCCTTGGAAGATAAAGACCCGGATGCTGAGCTTAGGTTGGAACTAGCTTCAGTTGAGGCACAATATCAGCATTTATTTAAAGAGCTCTCTAAGATGAAAGAGGAGGCATTGGAGGCCGCCAGAAGACGATGGACAGAAAAATAGTTGGCTGCTCATTAGAGGGATTTGAGAGCATGTTGAACAATCCAATTTGCATGTCTCATTATTGTGTACATAAATTTTTTCCAATTTGTTTTTCCTCGAAGAGATGGCTTTTTTCTCCACAAATGGCCTTTTTTACTCGTGTAGAAATGCGCACCCAAATTTGATTATGGCTGGTATCTAATTTTGCGATGGAACATAGAAGAGATGATATGGTAGCAGGAAAGCTTCAGTAAATACATGAAGTGTTATAATTTCTGAGTTAACCAATGTTTAAATCCAGTAAATCAGCTTCTAACAAAGCTATGAGAGGTAATACGGCCAAGTGCAAAATCATTTCAGACCTTGGGAGTTAGGACTAAAGCTTAAGAAGAATTCTATCAATAAGTTTACACAAGTCAGATTCATTTAAACTTGACGGCACATCATTCATTATAAAATGCAAGAAAAAATTAACAATAGACCAGAAGAATAAACTGTTAAAAAAAACTCGATTCAACACGGCCAAAACTATCGCCAAGATTCAAAGCAATCCTGGAGAAGTCAAACTCATAAGCAGAACAGTTGAAAACAGGTGCATACAAAAGCGCATGAAGACTAGAATAAAATGCCAAAATCTCCTTCAATCATTCGGATGATGAGAGTATTAATCCCGCCAAGTATGCCTGCAATTATTCCCCAAGCAAGCATAAAGAATTGTCTCTGGCTCGTCAGCAGATCGAGTTTGCATTGTCTTGTATGCAGCTGTTCCGTAACCACATTTTGGACATGTTGCTGACAGAACAAAGTTATGAAGAACAAAATCATAGGCCATGTTTTGTAAAATTTTGTAATATGCAATAAGCATCAACAAGAAGGAAAACTAACAACATAAACATTTTTATTAGCAATTCAACTGATGATTGTTCTGTGCTTTAGCCATCAAATTTGAGCACCCAGATTGGTTTTATGATGTTTAAGTTGAACATCCATCATCATGATTTGTTGACATAGCCCCTAAAGTGTGTTTTGGAGTAAAACCAAGATAAGTATTTTGCAGAAATCAACAACTTAAGCCATGTCTTTAAAGTTCAACCAGACCAAATCAAACAAAGCCTCTTTCATTTAACCATCAAGCATTGAATTTTCTACAATCCATAGCCTACTATTTTTTTGGTTTCTCCCTACTTCAAAAGCTAAACAGGTCCAGCCTTACCTTGTAAAGTTCAACTTGACCTAATCAAATTTACTCCTTCAACAAGGCTTTTTAATTTCTTAATCACCTCAAATTGTAATTTCTACACAGTTGTATGTCCCTGATCCATAAGTGCTGCCAACTAAACCATATACTTAGACTGTGTCACACATGGTCAAACCATTCCAATGGACATTTTATTCATCGTATCCTCAACCATAGCTTGAATGTATTTGTTTTCTTTGTCCATCTCTCTCAAAAACTCGGGTCTAAAACTCAAGGCACATTTAAATAAACAAATAAATAAACTGGCCTTACCTGAGAACAAATAAATAATGTTGACACCAAAACAAACATAAAACTCATTTTATTAATATCTTGTAAAGTCAAAAGTACAACAAAACCATGCAAACGAGCAAACACAAGAGCAAAATTTGACAAGACACAAACGGAAACAACAAAAATAAACCAGACCCAGAATTCAACAAAATATCAGAAAAAAAAAAAGATTGCAAACCTTCAGTTTTGGGGGCATTCTTAAAGTCATCTTGAGAGAAGATGGGTTCAATCTCTTTTTTAACAAGATGTTGCCTTCTCTTGATCTTAACCTGCAAAACACACAAAACCCCATTTTTCTTCCACTCATAAAATAGTTCTCAGAACACATAAAATTTGTCAGCGTAATAAAAATAAGACGGGATTCATTAAAAAAAAAATACCTGGTTTTCTAAGTAGCAGATGTAAGGGCATGTGGGGCAGAAAAATCTAGCAGAGCGGCCCATATGAGGAAGTTCATACAGCAACATGATCCCGCAAGTCGGGCAGAATTCCATTGGCGTTACAACTCACAGCTTCTAACAAAAAAAAAAAATTGGAATATTTCGGACGTTCGCTCCGGTGAGCAGCGATCCGAAGGTGTTGTTGGTCGTCCCGGGCTTCGCCAGCACCGTCGAGAAGAAGTCCTCCGAGCTCTTGAACGCGAATCCGTTCACCCGAACCTCTGTTGGGTTCCCCAGAAAATCAGTAATAAAATGAATTGTAATCAATTTTTATACCAGAAGGAATAAAGAAAACTGTTCGCTTGGGATGGTAGAGAAGGAAGGAGAGTGAAAAAGAGGAAGGGAGAGACGGAGAGGAATTGCAGCGGAGAAACACAGCTCAGGGGGGGATTTTTGTTCAGGGCTGTTTGGAACTTGTTTTCAGAGACGTCAAAAACCAATTTTTTCTCTCACCAATTTTTTTATTTATATTTTCAAAATATTATAATAAACTCTAAATTTTAAAAATTTATAACTTTGTATATACAAATTTAAATGAGATAATTTTTTTTAGATTATATATAATTTTGAGAAGAACAAAATAATATCTATATTAATTTTTTTCTATAAAAATTTTCAAAATTTTTTATTTTTTTCACCCCAAACAATTTTTTCTTCCAATCACATTTTTCAAAACAATTTTTTTCAACTCAAAAATAATGTCTCCAAACATCTCCTTAAACACGCTCTCAGGGGGAGTTTGGGGGAGGGTGTTGGAGATGTTATTTTTGGGTTGGAAAAAAGTTGTTTTAGAGAATGTGTTTGGGAGAAAAAACTGTTTGAGGTGAAAAAATAAAAAATTTTAAAAATTTTTTTAGAAAAAAATATCAATATGGATATTGTTTCGTTCCTCTCAAAATTCTATGCAATTTAAAAAAAAATATCTCATTTGGACTTGTATACAAAAAGTTATGAATTTTTAAAGTTTGGAATTTACTGTAACGTTTTGGAGATGTAAACAGTAAAAAATAAGAAAATTTTAGAAAAAAGTGAAAATTTGAGGGCTGGAAACAGCCTCTAAATGGGCCCTCAGAATGAACTACATTAACATTCACCATTTTCTAAAACTATATAGGCACTCTTTAATTAAAATTAATAAAACTAAAATCTATTTTTCTAATTTTATTAAATTTAAATTTAAAAACCATTAATTTTATTACATTAAATCATAATTATTTTTTTTTGTTTTCTAATTTAATTTTTTATTTACTTTAATTTAACTTCCATTTAAATGGGCATCTATTCTTAAAAACTAGAAATATTTTACATTTAGAATAAAAAAATTTTCTATCTAAAAAAGAAAAGTTGTTTTTATAAATAAAAAGATTTCATTTTATAAGGCAAAAGCTTTTTCTAATATCTAAAATGAAAAATTTTTTATACTCATATAAGAAAATTTAGAATGCCAACTTTTCAAAAATGAACATTTTGTTTCATTTTCAAAACATGGAAAGGAAGCTTAAAAAATAAGAATGAAAATACGTTAGACTAAATTTAAAATTGGTTAATAGGAATAAAAAATGTTAGAATAAATGTAAAATTAGTTTGATTATATTGGTATTCAAGATTTGTATAAAAGGTAAATTTGACTTTTTTAAACAAATAAGTACATAATAAATAGGTGTAAAATTTGTTTATTTGATTATTATAAAAATGGTTATTTCATAAAGAATTAATCTTTTTTATAAAAATATTATAGATTTTATTTGTAGTAATTCTTCTAATAATATGTTTTTTTTTTAAGAATTTAAAATTCTTTAATGTGCTAATTTTTATTTTTATTTTTATTTTTCGTTTAGACTTAGAGATCAATAATTTTTTTGGATTTTTTAGCAATCAACACAAATGATAAGAATTTCTCATAAAGAATTTATTAGTTTTCTATAAAAAGTATGAGTTGATATTATTAATACCCGAATTTTATTAATATATGAGTTTTAATAATTGGAAAAAATAATAATTTTCATAAAGAGTTATTTTTTTTATTGAAAAACTTAAATACTTTGTGTTAATATAATTTTTTTACTGTTTTATTTTTTTTATCAATCTTGATCATAAATAATTGTTATTTTGTGTTTATTGTTTGGTCTTATGTATTATTTTTACCGTAAATATATTATATTCATCATAATTCTATTGATATTATTAAAATTAAAATCAAAAAAGCTTTTGAGTTCCTGATTATGTTTAAAATTAAAACCAAAACTAATATAATTTTATTAAAAGTAACGATGAGTTATCAACAAAAAAAAAATCATCACTAATCAAAAAAATATATATATGAATAAAAAAGGAATATTATCAATTATGATAAAAAGACAAAATAGGTATTACAAATATTTATTTCGTTAAAAATATATATTTACGTAATAATATTAAAAAACAAACACCTTCCTAAACGAGATCCTGAAAATATAATTTTTGTATAATTATTTCTCGCATCAAAGACGTAGATTGAAAAAAAAAATGTACATTAAGGGTTCGTTTGAAATACTAATTTGAGTTGGAGTTTTGGAATGTTTTAACTGGAGATGAGTAAAAGTGTGGAAATATATATTTAATTGAAATATGATTTGAAAATAAAGTATTACACAAGAAATTGTGTAAAAATCTAAAATATGTTTAAAAAATATAATATAAATCTTATTATGTTTCTCTTGTATTATAAGTATTTTATCATAAAAATTATCCTATTTTGACTTTAAAAAAAATATTGTAGAATTTTAAATTTTGATTTTTTTAAAAAAGAATGAGAGAGAGAAGGTAAATAAAAAGGTGCTACAAACTTCGAAAAACGGCATTGCGTGAGTGAAAGAGATAAACCTCATAAAAATATGGACGGTTACAAGGATGGATGAGAAACGACATAAACATAACAAAGGACAATGACTATAAAACGGCATTAAGTGTGGAAACAACATGAGTCTATAAAAAGAATGAAAAAAAAAAAAAACTAGGCAGATGGCAACTGTGTAAAATAAAAAGCACCAAAAATATTATAAACGAGGGCAACAACTTTAGAAATGATGCTTCTGGAAAAAACAATGCCAATTTCTGAACGATGGAATCCTTGAAAAACAATAACAATGGCAAAATGGACAGTAACCCAAAAAAAAAAAAATCCACGTTCACAAAATTGCCAACAATCACAAAGTAAGAGAGAGAGAGAGAGAGAGAGAGAGAGAGAGAGATTTTATTTTCCAGGATGCCAAACAATTTTGTACTGAACAAAATTAATAATCTGATATATGACTTTTGGTAGTTTATTAGAATACTCTTCCGCAATTGGAAACTGACAACAACGATCAAAGACCGGTGTCCACGACCAGGGACCGTTTCATGTGTTGACTATGGTCATTTGAGGTTTATTGGTAGATTTATCAAAAAAAACTTTATTTTGCTAAATGGGATTAATTTTGGAAAAAAAACAAAAGCACTGTAAATAAAATATTCTAAACGTATGGTTTTTGGGGGACAACCCTCAAATCACCCTAAAATATAACTTTAGAAATGATGATTCATGGAAAACGACATGAATCTATGAGCGACAGCATCCTTGAAAACGACATCAGTGGCAAAACGGATAAACCTCAAAAAACGAGCACGTTCATAAAATCTCCAAGAACCAAAAAATATGATACGAATCGCTATGTTAACTGAAAATAAAAAGATAAATTAAGTTGATTCTTAACATTCAAACTTGAATTTTCGAAAAACTCAGACCTCCTAAAAATATAAAATACTTTAAAAATATATTTTCTCCATTCTATTTCATTTATTATGAAATCTAGAGAACTATTACAAATAAAATTACAAAAAATATTTCATTAGCACTAACCCACTAAAAATGTATGTATGTTAAGCATGACCTGAAAAAGAGGAACAACTAAAACCACTATCCTAATTATTTTAGAGTTTGACCTATTCAAAATAAAACCAACAAAATAAATAAAATATAAATAATAAATAAAATCCTAGATATTATTGGTTCGTAACATTCCTCTCCCTTAAATAGCACCCATGTCCTCAAGGGTGATCTTCGAGATCGTTTCTTGGTCTCAGTCTACTTTTCTGCTATTCTTCTAATCGTTTGCACTTGAAGTGACTCGTTAAATTTTTCTCCATTTTCTTGTGGCATTTTCTTGCACAATGACCATGTTCACATTTACGA
This sequence comes from Antiaris toxicaria, assembly GCA_035233585.1. Lineage (NCBI taxonomy): Eukaryota > Viridiplantae > Streptophyta > Magnoliopsida > Rosales > Moraceae > Antiaris > Antiaris toxicaria. The sequence goes on from CP141161.1 coordinate 14,782,558, forward strand.
TGCCGTTCTTCAATTCTCTTTTTCATCACACGGCATGATTTTTTAGTTGTATTTTCCTTCACGGCCGCTGTGGTACGTTTGCAACATACAATACTTACTTCAGGAGTAAACATGATTGTGTTGAAACAAGCTTCTTGGAATTCTTCACACGTAGTTTCTTCAGCTTTTTCATTGTGCACTGTTGCAGAAAAAAATTCAACCTCCTCTTTGAAAAATTTGCTTGATGACAACTTCAATTTAGCATTTGTCATCTTAAAAAACTTGGACATGTGGCACTTGACTGCTTTTTGACGAAGAAGTAAGGACTTAATGGCTTTTTTGAGACATATAACTTATTATTCCAATTGTTAATCTATGATTTGACTCTAACATCAAATAATACGAATTTCTATCTTGATTAAAAATAGAAAGATAAATTAGGTTTATTCAAGGAAACCTTAACCTTCAAATCCAATTTTCGAGAAACTCATAGAGACATAAAATACCTAAAAAATATATTTTCTCTATTCCATTTCATTTATCACAACCTCCTTAAGTAGAAAGATATTACAAATAAAATTATGCAAAAAAAAATGTAATCAATACTAACCCACTAATAGTACATGTACTTTGAGCATAACCTAAAAAAAGAAAAAAGAAACAACTAAAACCACTATCCTAATTATCTTAGAGTTTGACCTAATCAAAATAATACTAACAAAATAAATAAAATATTAAATATTAAATAAAAAGTTTTTTCCCCCTTTTGGATGCCAAACAAAAAGTTGAAAATGATCAGTGATGCACAACTTACTGTGAGTACAAGGAGATTGATTTTGTTCGACCATGAAAAGGCGTAATTGCAAATTAATTTCAAAGGAAAGACATCGTTTCACAATTAATCCAGATTATAGTTATCCACCAAAGTTTAGCCACATTCCAAAATTTACTCCGGCTTTTAAAAGACTTTTGCTCTTCCCCACTTGCTCACTTGTGCCTATTTCTTAACAGATGCAAATGTAAAATTTGCAATTTTGAAACACCAGTCCAAGACCAATCCACAGCTCAAAAGGAGTTGAATAAAATCTCCCACTCTCACTCTTTCCGTTAATTTAAAACTAATTAAAGGGTTTTCTTTTTCCTTTTTTGTTGCTAGTTATATAGATTTTTGTTCTGCCTTAATTTCTTTTTCTTTAAGATATATAGTAATGTATTATCCTATCTGTTTGGTTTTTTCTACTTGTCTTTCTTTTGGGTGGGATACTTTGAATTGTAAACAAGACTAGTTTTTCAAACCATTAAACAAATTAATAAATCATTTTGGTCTTAAATATTTGTTTCTTCTAATCATTGTTTTATAAACATTATTTAATCATAATCCTGTCTTTGTCACCCCCACTTGGTCATTTTTATTTATTCCAATGCCCAATATGTCTTGTTTGTAAACTTCGCTAAATCATTTATTTTATAATTCTGCCAATAATTGGGTTACACTTGGTCTCCATAATTGATAAAACTAGTTGGTCGGGCAAAACTTTGCCAAATTACAATTCTAGTTTATACATCCAGTTTCTCGGACAAAATTTTTGGCTAAGTTTTTGGTTTTGCAACGGCAAGTAGCCTAATTGTTGCACAACTTATCTTTTTTACTTTCTTTCTTTTTTTCCAAGAACAAAACCTAGCGATTTCATCAATGGCAGATTTAGTTGGGCCAAGGTTGTACAGCTGCTATAAGTGCCATAACCGAGTATCTCTTCACGAAGATATCATTTCCAAAGATTTTCAGGTGAACCCTCTATTGATCCTTTGATTAAGATTGGTCGATTTTATTTATTTATTTTTAACGTAGATTCTCTATGCAGGTGCGCTTTTTCTTTTTGTTTCCAAAAGCATAGTAGATGTTGTCTACATAATTAGTCTATTTTGTGTTTTTAAAACATAAGGTTTTTTTCCCCCCTTTCTCAGGCAATGAAGGGAAGAGCGTTTTTGTTCTCCCATACCATGAACATAATTTTAGGACCCCAACAAGACAGGCGGCTTATAACTGGTCTTCACACCGTTTGTGATGTATACTGCCGGGATTGTGGAGAGCTGTTGGGCTGGAAATATGAAAGAGCTTATGAGGAATCTCAAAAGTACAAAGAAGGAAAATTCGTTCTTGAAAAATTCAAGATTGTTAAGGAAAATTGGTAGGAAACTCTCGAAACATATAATGATTGTTAGGATTTTTTTTTTTTTTTTAATGTGTAGGAATTAGACTCTTATTTATTATAAAAAAACATATACATCTAAATCTCCTATTCAAATCCCTTTCTTTTTATCTGAACAAGCCCTGACAGGATATGATATTGGGGTTTAATAATTGTTCAACTCTTATTCTCATTGTTAATACAAATTTTTCCCATCGTTTGTTCAAATATCAAACTACAAAATTGTAAAATCATTTTAATTTTCAATTCTTGTGTGTTAAAAGTGGAATGCGGAATTTCACTGTTGGCCTTTCATATGTAGTAGTCATATGTGAAGGCCAACCTTTTTTTTTTTTTTTTTTCCAATGTTTGTTGCTCCTAGCTTTGGAAATGATGTAAGAGTTTGATGCCACCAAGACCCCCTAAACATCAGATTTGGAACCAAACTTGGTTATCCACGTCCTGAGTACTTGCCTGTCTAGGCCCTGCTTCGAAGAGTCCGTTTCAAATACTTAAACTCACGCAGAGGACAGATTTAAGCACTTCATTGTAGCACAAGCCATGCAAGCCCAACTCCAAGTTCAAGTATGCCAGTACATCAGTAAAGGCATTTGATTGGATTTTTAGAAGCCAGTACATTATTTTTTGATGTGAAGTGTGAAATACAAGAACCGAAGTTACAACTTACAATTACTTTTTGACAACTAGTAGAGGAACGATTGAGGAATGATCAAAGAAAGTCTTGTCTAAGGATGTTAGATTTTGTGTGGGACTGTTGTAGCTCTAATCTTTCATGGGAACTTGATTAGTGAGTCCAAGATCTGTAAAAGGCTATGAGTCAGAAGCTAATGATGTCTCTCTTTGTATGTGAAAATATGATGTCCTTTGAGAAGCGCCGTGCACAACCTTATAGTATGTGTGTTTTGTCATGAAAGAGGATGTGTAGCTGCTATTTCATCCACAAGTTTTGCACATGAATATTGGTTTTGGCATTGATGCAAGGTATGTGGTGGAATCTATGTTGATGGCAAATAAACTTAAGAGAACGTAAAACATGAAAGATGCATCATAATTTTCAACAAGGCTTTTTGACAACTGCCAAAGTGAAAGTTTATTGATTCCAAGTGTGTATACTTTTTATGGAATATGGCAGTTTTATAGGTTAAGAATTCCGACAGTGATTGACCCATTAGTCCTGCATTAGTTAAGAAGCAAAAATGTAAGGGGATTTGTAATTGCTTCAATACTTAAAGTACTTCCAAGACTTATGTTTTGACAGGTTTATTTAGGAAATTGAGTATTAATAAATAAAAACTAGTCATACAGAAAGAGTCTTTATCGATAAAACAATCCAAGTTGTTGGGAGAAACTGGGTTGTCGAAAGACCTCTCTAGCACATGATGACCACGTACCACCTTCAATTATTCATCCTTGCCTTGCTCCTCCCAACAATGTTGATCTATCTCCCACGGATTGCATCTTGCAAGAACTTCACCATATGATTTCGACCTCCTTTCCTAGAGCTGGTAAAATAGAGACAGGCTGAAGGTGCCATGGGAATTGGGCTCCAACAAAAAAATAATTAAGAAACACTAACCTTCACACATTAGAGAAAAAAAGAAGAGAGAGAAGAGAAGACACTTTTAGAAGCCAAATTCCAAGTACAAAAAAATTAAATAGAAAAAGTGTATGAGTAATTTTTTTAAATTATTCTATCTTTACTAACATTTCAAAAAATACAGTAACTCTTCCATTATTTCTTTTCTCTAGGGAAAAAGGGGAATTTATTGGAACTCCACGTATTCAGGCCTTTGATTAGTCAAACAATACAAACACAAATAAACAAATAAATAAAATATGTTGAAAAATGGCATGCTATTTGGGGTGACAATTCGTATTGAAGGGTCATGTTCATGTCATATTTGATTCCTTTACTGACACTATAATCCTTGATATAAACATGACTTAGTTAATAATCATGTGAAGAGACAAAAATCAAACAAGACCTTTTAGCAAAAAGGTTTTCATGACATGACTCGAATAACCCGTTTATCAAACAGGTCTAAAATATGTCATGTTAACCTGCCAAACCTATTTACTTCAGTCAACATGTTATTGATCCATTTTACTTACCTTTTATCAATTTTAAGACTAAAAAACTCATTAAATACCTAATCAATAACCAAGTTATAATAACCAAATTAACTTAGTTCATAACCAAGTTATACCTAAAATCAATTCATAAACGATAAACACAAAACCAAATTAAAGTCTATGAACTAAATTAAATTCACAGCACAAATCACAACCAAGCTACAACAAGCTTAGAATGGCAAATATTGGGTCAAGTATTTGGAATTTAATGGAATCAAGATCAATCTCCATAGCATTAAACTTCATCTAAACAAAAAATAAAAATAAGAAGAATATCAAATATGCAGTGGCAAATATAAGGCTAAGTCTTTAAATTTGCATAAAGGCAATAATTAGATAGTAAATACATTAAAACAATAATAATAAAATAGCGAATCAACAATAATTAGATGAGAATAAATAATCAAATAATTAGATGATAATATTTTAAAAGGAAAAAAAAAATAATGGCTCACATTCTATGCCAAATCCTGCTTTCTAGGATATTACATTTTCATAACCATGCTGAAATTGATTTACAATTCTAGTTGAAATCCAAGAATAAGAAACAATGAAAATTTTGTCATCATAATTTCATGTAAATTTCTTATCATATTACTATACTCTCTTCTTACCATCCTTCAAAAGAGCACTTGGAAATTTCACTGTTTTTTCAAGATAATCAAGTCAAAACCGTATATTCCTCCCATAGTCAACCTTTATTACCACGAAATGGAGGTTATTTCTCTTCCCAAGTCCCACTTATCCCAGTATTGCTCAAAAATTAAAACAAAAAACTCAAATGCAAACTCTCTTGAACAATGTAAAAAAATCATAAACCCCCAATAAAAAAAAGAGGGAAAAAAAACCCACCTTAGAAATTGCGATACCCAATTCATTAAATCATAATCATAGGCACAAAACAAACACAAACATGAATCAAAGACATTCAAACATATTAATCTAAAAAAAATAAAGCAAAAAAAAAAAAAGAGGATCAAACATTAATACAGAACAAAACCAAACAAAATAAAAAGAGTTGAAAGAATACCTAAGCTTTAGGCAGCAAGAAGAAGAATGGAGAGAATGGGTGATAGCAAGAGAAGGAGGATGAAAAAGAGAGAGAAATGGAGAACAGAAAGAAGGGAGGGCGACGGCAAGAAAGATGAAAGAAGGAGAATGTCGAAAAAGAAATGAGAGAGAGATAGAGAGAGAAAGAGAGACGGTAGCCACTCGAGGTAGAGAAAAGAAAGAAATAAAACCCTAGATCTAGAAGGCTATATAGTCTTTAGTCTTTCAATGTAAAATATTTAAAAAAGATATTTTTTATTTCTAAAATTTGAATTTTTAAATCTTAAAACTAAAAATACTCTATAATATATATATAAGGATTATAAGTGGGTAATTCATAGATCATGTTCACGTCAATCCATATATATCATATCTATTAAACAGGTTATTATTAGTCAATCGTAGGTTGGTAGGTTTGTGTGGGTTTGACCCTTTATTTAATCATGTTTGATGGGTTCCACCCTTTTTAATCTAAACCCATTTAAGGAAAATACAAACCCTCTAAATTCATACAAATTTCATACTGTGTTGTTGTGTCATAATTTAAATTGTCGGCCCTATATGCTATGTCATACCACTGCATGTAAAGAAAAAAAGATACCCTTCGGATACCGACTTAGAAACACCAGCGTCACCGTGTTACCAATTGTTAATCATCAATATCAATCAATAGACCAATCAATAGCTGTGAGATACTGACTAGCAACCACCATGATGCCTGTTGGTAACCGGCCTGTAATTGCCAACAAATGCCATTACTGACAATGGCCGATAAACTATTATTAGTTTTCTCATAGAAAAAATTCGAAAACATAGGAAAAAAAAACTACACCAAAATCACAAACAAACCACAAATAAAAATCACTAAAACGCTAAGTATTATAATAAACTCACGGAAAAAAAAAAAGGAACTAAAAATGCACCATGTCACAGAAATATCAAAACCCCGACAAAAATCACATGATTCAAGGAAAAAAAAAAAGTTCTAGATCGATCTCCTATGCAGAGGAGATCGGCAACCAAGCTATGACATCAAAGATCGATTTCAATCATCTGCATCAATATCTCCAGTGCATCTCTGGTGGAAGAGATCAACTGGATGACACGTAAGATCTTTGTACTTCCTGACTCGTGACACTCGGCGATTACAATAACTCTATGTAGAGGTTATGAGGTGGAGTATTAGGATTTGATGCTTTTAAAGAACATGCATATTGAATGTATTCCGTGATGTTTATGGAAAATAAAGTTATTCACAATTCAGTCTTATCTATATCAATGAAAGTAATACACTGTAAGATTAAAATACCAAACAGTTGCTTTGTTTATTATATGTGGGTGAAAGGTTTCATAATTAAATACTTGGTATAGAACAATTTATAGTTGATAGCAGTAAATAAAACTGGACACTTTATTTTAAAGAGACTGTAACCTAGGTCTATTTCCTAACTAAAGGGGTGGCCTTGTCTTGAGTCATGGAGATTATTTAATAGAAAAGCAGTAGTATGAATGAAGGTATTGAATTAGACCATGATGGATATCATATTCTTAATAAAGATAAGTCGTTGACCAAGTGAAAACTTATAATTAATCATCTTATAAAATGGCGTTAACAACTTTTTTTTTTTTTAAGATGTTGTAACAGTCAAGTGATTTCAATATATTAATTTTCCTTGATATTTGTTTTTGCACAGATATCTAAATAGTATTATATTATAAGATTCTAAATAAAAAAATATGACTGATAAATTAACTAATTATTATAAATTTCTAAATATAAAGCTATAACTATCATATGTATGATAAATCCGTCCAATGAATATAAGATTTTTCAAATATATATATATGTCACCATAAAAAATGAACTTTTTTTAGTCACAACGATTCTCTTATAACACTTTTAGTCATGATATTTTCATGTGATTTCACTTTTAGTCACAATTTAATGATAAATATGTAATTAGTCATAAATTTTTATTGGGACTAAATCTTTTAGTCAGAGGTTTCTACTCATGGAAATGTTTTAGTCATGTCATGATTAAAAACTTTATGGTTAAAAATTTTAATCATAACAAATATTTATGAATAGATGTATATTAGTCACAATCTTGTAATTCAAAATAACATTAAGTCAAATAGAAATGTCATGATTAAAAATGTCATAAAAAATGTTGTGACTAAATTTTTTTTCGATACATATATATTCGTGTGTTTGACTTATTGCATCCTCCTTCTTTTTGTTTCATAGAACGTAGTAGAATGCACAAAACTTGCCTCACATCCACATCTCACACCACTCCACCCCGCCCACCTTTAACGGGTCCATGTTAGCAAGTCGCCTGCCAACATATTGCAATGGGCGGGTAGCAGATTATGGAATTCTGTGATAGGTTCAACTCGCCTTACCTGCCCATATTTTATTTTTATTTTCTTATCATAACAAAAACAATAAATGATTTTTAAATTAGTAGATGTTATTTTATTTCTTTTATTGAAAAGAAAGTATGGATAATATATATACTTGAAAAAAATATTTTTTCATAAGCAAATGACAATTTTTTTTTAAAAGCTAGATATGTGAGAAAAATGAAAGGAAAATAAGCAAAATAAGAGGAAGACCAACCCATCCACATGTTACCCATAAACCGCATTGCACCTGCTCGCCCTTCTTTAGGCAGTTTGCAGTTTTCATTTCCCTAAACCTGATATTTTGAAAAACTAGACCCGATCTAAAATAGCCAATCCACCCACTTGTTCACAAACAGATGACAAGTTTTTTTTTTTTTTTTTTAAGCTAGATATGTGAGAAAAATGAAAAGAAAACAAGCAAAAATAAGAAGAAGACCAAAACGTCTGCATGTCATTTACAAACTGCACTACATCTGACTGCTCTTCCTTGGACGGTTTGTAATTTCTATTTCCTTAAACCTAACATTTGAAAAACCTGCCTTGTTCCGCCTCAAAACCATCAACCCACTTGCTTGTTTACCCCTAAGCAGAATTGCTTAAGTTTTTATCCGACAATGACATAATTAGAGTGCATTTGGATATATAATGTAGTCTAATATAACTTAAAAATTAAGTTATATCATATATTTTGTAATTTAATTTAACTTAGAAGTTGAGTTAAATCAGACTTTTTGTTATTTAACTTAAAAGTTAGATTGGATATTTTGTGATTTAACTTAATTTAAAAGTTAAGCTAGATTGTACATTTTGTATATGGTTTAGCTTAAAATATTTTTAAAAATTACATTGAACAAAAAAAATCTCACTTGTACTTATCTTATTCTTATCCTCTAGATCTGAAAATGTATTAGTAAAAATAAAAAGACAAAAAAAAAATTTTGTTTTGAGCTATGAGATATAGTGTAGCTTTAAAAAAAGGTTTGTTTTAAACTAGATTAGTACTGTTTAACTTTTAAATAAAAAGTTTGTTTTAAGCTAGATTAAAATTAAGTTAGATTGACCCAAATTGAATAATATGATATAGTTTAAAAACTAGATTAAGTCAGAATATGTTACCAAACGGGCTCTTAGTTTATTGTGTTTTAAACACATTTTTAAATGTTTTCGTGTCAAGCAATGAATGGAAGAGTGTTTTTGTTTTCTCACACCATGAATAGTGTTAGACTTATGCATCATTTGTTTACTGTATTACATTCACATTATATTTGAACGTAATGCAATTTTTATTTAAACATAAAAATTTTGTATAATCATATTACATTTTAAATCTAATACAATCACTATATATTATTCTATATTTTTATTATTTTTATCAATCATATTGTATACTCTTTTTTTTTCTTTCTTTTTTCTTTATATTTTCATCAATCACATCACATATAATATAATTCAAATAATTTTCATCTAAATAAATATTATATTTAAATATAATATAAATATTTTTTATTTAAATATATAAAATATTTAATATATTATAATAAAATATAATATAAATATAATGCATTACCTGAACGTATAATACTCTTACAAGATGGGTGGTTTATAATATCATTCTTTGAATAGTCAAGATTGTTATGAAAAGTGATAGCTGCTCACAAAAATAAATTAATAATTGTTTGAATGCTTATTTTGATAATTGGTACGTTGGTTCCGATTGTTTGTTCAGAGCCCTCTCATTTTATTTATTTTTAGGGGTATTTTAATTGTGTTTGAATACAATTTTTTTTTAAATATTGTATTTGATTGAAAATTATTTATTTTGTATTTGAATAAAATATATGTTTGGATTAAAAGTATTTTAAAGTTGAAAAATTGATGTGATTGATAAAAATAGAGATAAATAGTTATGATAGAAAAGATGATGTGATTGTTTTAAAAAACTATTAAATAGTAATTATTTTCATAATACTATTAAAAATAATTATATTTAAATATAAAATTTTACATTTAGTATAAAATTAATTTTTATAACATCAAAAGATATGTCCTCTAATCACACCCTTAAATTTTCTTGTGTTTTAGAAGTGGGAACGTCGAATTTCACTATAGGCCATTTCGCGCTACTTTTTTCTTTTTCTTATTTTTTTTTTCCATGCTCGATGAGACAGAAAACTGGACTTTCTGTCCCGCCTCTTATAAGACACTTTTTCTTTTAAATCTTTTAAAAAATTCTTTACTTTCGTTTGTTTTGTCTATTTTTATAAACGAGGAATTATTCTATTCTTATAATTAATTTATATATTTTTTATTTTTCTATTTTAAATATTAAATCTAAATAATCATATTTTTAATTTTTTATCTTCTTTAAAAAATTCAAACTTTGTTTTATTATTCATATTTATTATCATAATTTTGTAATTTAAATCTTAGAGATTTATAATTTTATATATACGATGATTTTTTATTTTAAAATTATATAAAATTTTGAAACAAACAAAATATACTCACACATTATTTTTTTTAAACATATTTCAAGTTTTTACATTTTTTTAATTTTAATAATTTAAATTCCTCAACAATTATCCAAATATTTCCATCCAAATGCTATATTATTATGAAATTTTGAATTTAAAATTCGCATGTGAGTGTAAAAAAATTCAATTATTGATGTGCTAATTAATTTTTATTCTTGAGAATTCAATTTAAAATTTTTTATGTACTAAAATTAATTTGACGATATTTTGAATATTTTGATAAATTTTGAAATTTTTACAATTTTACTCATTAATTTTTACTAATAAGGCGTTTGATAAATGTATTACATTTGTATTGCGTTCAAATGTAATGCATTGAATGTATTTTATATTTGGATGAAAAATATTTGTTATATATTTAAATGTAATATGTTATTGGATGAAAAATGTTTGAATTATATTTTAGAGTTGGTATTTAAAAGTAGATGTGATTGGTATAAGTAGATAGGAAAAGTGACATAAAAAGAGAATATGATGTGAATTGAAAACAATTTATTTTCTAAATATTTTATAATAATAAATATATTTGAAATATTATTGAAAAACATTATATTTGAAAAATACAATGCGTTTAAACGCATTACATTTAAAATTTACATTTTGATAAAATTTATATTACATTTAACCATAATACAAGTACAAAACTATAACCAATCATCATATAAATGTTATTTTTATTTTTCTACTCAATTTTTTTTCGTTCTCTTTCTCTCAATCCTTCCCAACTTTTCCCTCTTTTTTCTTGCTTTTTTTATGTTTCTCTCAAAGCCTCTTTCTTTTTCTCCTCTTGTCTACCAAATTCTTCATCCCTTTCTCTTTATTTTAAAGGAGTGTTTGAGAGGTGTTCTCCACATCTTAAAAATCAATTTTTTTCTAAAATTTCACTATTTTTCACTATTTACATAGTAAACTCCAAATTTTAAAAGTTCATAACTTTGTGTATACAAGTCCAAATGAGATATTTTTTTTAAATTAGATAGAATTTTGAGAGGAACGAAACAATATCTATATTGATATTTATTTTCTAAAACAATTTTAAAATTTTTTATTTTTTCAGCTCAAACAGTTTTTTCTCCCAAACACATTTTCTAAAATAACTTTTTTCCAACCCAAGAATAATATCTCCAATCTCCTCCCCAAATTCCCTTTAAATTCTTCAAACTCTTTCCCTCGCTCACGTTTCTCTCACTCCCTCACTTCTCAACATTATTTTTTTCTCCTTCGTACCCAAAAACCGATTATTCTCCCCCTCTCAAAAATTTTTCAAAAAATTTCACTCACCCTCACTCTCAAAACTGATCTCACCCTCTCCCTCTCTCTCAATTTTCTTCTCAAAATCTCGCTCTTTCTTTCTAGCTCTCACTATCTCTCTCTTCTCCTCACTCTCTCTTCCAAACTCACTCTCTCCCTCTCCAGTCCTCTTTCCTCCGCCGACCGACCCATGCCACTAAGCCGCCTCCTCTACCCACGGTAGTTGCCACCCAACCTCTCGCCACCTGAACCGCCAGTCCAAGCAGTTGCCAGCCTCGCGCCTAGTCGCCTGCGCAGCCGAGCCAGTGTGTCAGCCCACATCCGAACCATGCCCAAGCTCACCAACTTAAGCCCCATCACCTCGTGTGCCCAGCCACCCGCCAGCTACGCCTCACCCTTTGTGCGCCACAGCCACCTCCTTGTGACACCGCGACGGAGCCAGTCGACCCACGCCCCATCGCGTTCACTGCCCACGCCAAGCCGAACATCGGACCAAGCGCATCTGTGGTCTAGCCTCGTCGGCCTCCACCGCACCCTTTCGCCGACAAGCCGTCCCTCTTTACTGCTGTGAGCCACCGATCGAAAACCCCCTTCAAAACGTATATATATATATATATATATATGTATACGTATATGTGTCTGTGTGTATATATACATATAACATAATAATAATAATAATAATAATTTTTAAATAAATATTTTAAATTTATTTAGATTTTGAAATTTGAATTGTATTTGAATTGTTATAAGCAATGAAAATGTTTTTTTTGCAAATCAAACATTTTTAGAGGTTTTAGATAGGTAATATTTTAAGATAGATTATGTCGTAACTTTTTAAAAAATATATGAATATTAAAAATAAAAAATATTGTTTTGAAATTTACAATTATTAAAATAAAATATTATTTTTTTAATTTATGTAAATGATATTTTAATTAATTGAATTTATTATAAACAAGGTTATGAGATTTTTTGATAAATAATTAAATTATCTTTGATTATATTTTAAATATTTTTTAATTGAGAATTAGTGAATTAGATTAAGATATGCTCTTATGTCACTTAAGGTGTCTAATTGCATTATTGATAGTCAAGTATTATTTATCAGAGACAAAACAATATAAATCTTGAAAAAGGGATAACATGACATCGTTCAATTAAAATTGCATCTAAATGAAAGGTTTAGGTCAAATTGAAGAAGTGTCAAAGAAGAATGAAACTAAAGAAAAATAAAAGATTCACTTTAAGGATAATGCAGTAAACTAAAAAAAGATTTATAGGATTTAAGAAAATGACTCAAAGCCCATAAATAAAGAAGAAACTTCACAATTTGAGCATCTAAAATATTCATTAGAGGAATTCTATAAATTTGAGAAAGAGAACAATTCTTAAAGAGAGAAACTCTAAAAAAATTTCTAAGATTTAAAGAGAAAATTTCTATAAAGAATTGTATAAATCTTCTTAGACTTTATTGTTAAGGAGTTTTAAAAGTGAGAGAAATCGTCCCAATACCTTAATATGTTTATGTTTAGAGATATGTGGTAAATGTTTTTTTCTTTTTTTAAGTATTTTTTTTAAGTCTCAAGTTAGCCTTTAGAAATTGGCTCAGTAGTAAATCACTTGAATATAATACCTCACAAAACATTAGGTCTATGATTAGATCAATCCCATTGGATGCTACTAATTCCCTGAGACCATGCCTATTTTACTCAATCCACGTAGAAGATTGCATTCCATGGATCCTATCGATTAGTCGGAGTACAATCTTAGACATCACAATTATTAAAAAAAATAAACAAATAAATATATCAAATTTCATTAAATTAAAAATATAATTGTTGTATAAAAATTAATCAATTTATAATTGATTGATATAAAATATGTTTTGACTCGTAAATTATTGATTAATCAATAAGTGCATTCTTATGTTTTAGATGTTTTAAGAAGGAAATTAAGTATCAGTGATAAATATATAAATAAGTAATTAAAGTTACATAATTTAATTGGTTAATCAAATATAAAGTTTCTAGATATGAATTAGATTTTCACTCTTGGGCTGTGCTGGCAAACACCAACTTCTTTGTTGGTTACTTTTGTTTTTGGCCTTACAGATGGAATTGGAATCTTCACTGAAATAATAATTTACATCAAGCGTGATCTGCACAAAAACAGTGGCATTTGATAGAGATGGCAGAAAGTGTTTACTGATGTGGAGGAAGCCATGTCTCCAGCCAAGGAGGCACCATTGACAACAAATCTCTGTCCATTTTGCTAATCTTGATTTTCTTTTTATTTTTTGCAAATTTTCCAAATCAGTGCTTGATATTGTTCCTCCACAAATTCCCATATGTCAATTTGATGAAATATTTTAATCAAATATACTTTATTCGTTTAGTATATTTATTTTTAAAAAATAAAAAAAATTTCATCGTTAAAAAGTGTATTTTTTTTTAAATTTTTGTACTTAAATATTAATAATTTTTTATTTTTAGAAAATAAAAAAAGACTCATCTAAATAAATTTTTACTTTTAGAAAATAAAAAAAGACTCATCTAAATAATTTTTTATTTTTAAAAAATATTATAAACAACCTTTTATTTTTTAAAAATAAAATTTTTTATTTTTTTAAAAATGTACATCGATCCAAACGGACGTGTAACAATTCTTGTTTTTATCAGAAATACAATAGCCCTTTTGTTATTCCATGCAATGAACAATGTTTTGGTGGCCAGCCAGGAGGTATCAACTGTTAGGAGAAATATATTATATCAGTGCTATGTTTGCGAGGCTCTTAGTGCAGGGAATGGAGTTTTTCAGAGGAAAGTTCAAGATCTATGCATTGATTTGTTTATCACATTACATTCATATTATATTTAAATATAATATATTTTTTATTTAAATATAAATTTATTATATTAAAATATCAATTACATTCATTTTAAATCTAATACAATTACTATTTATGATTATATTTTTTTTATTATTTTTACTAATCAAATCACATACTCTTTTTCTCCTTTTCTTTTTTTTTCTTTTTATTTTTATCAATTACATCATATATAATATAATTTAAATATTTTTTATCCAAATAAATATTGTATTTCAATATAATATAAATATGTTTTATCTAAACATATATTACATTTATTTTATTATATTCAAATGTAATACAATTGAAATATGTTATTGAAACGTCTCATTAGATGAAAGTTTTGTAGAATTTACATGGTAGATACATCTAATCGTACGTCGCTCATAGAGTCATTAACTTTTAACGGTACTATTTAAATAAATTAGTGTGTAATATAGGGTATTACACTTTACTTTATAAATACTCTATGATTTAGATTAAAAGATTACAGTAAACAATCTCGTAGTTAGTGTCCTCACGATAAAAATTCCCAAAAAAAAAAATATTACAACTAAAATAAGGCCATAGTGTATCATAGTAAAATAATACATAGAAGTGTATACAATATGGGATGATCTTAAAAATCTGGATTATGTTATTACAGATATTTTTGAATACCAATATATATAATATATAAATTATTATTTATTTATTAATAAATATTTAAAATATTATTATATTAATTAATTATATTTATCAATAAAAATATAATATTTAAATTTACATTTAAAAAATTAATATTTAAATTTTACGAGGAAAGTGAATGACGTCATGATTAGAGTGTTTTCTCGAAAATTATCAAAAATAATAATTTAAAAAAAGTTGTCAGCGCGAAATAAGGAAGTGCCCATTGGACCACAAAAACAACGCATGCCATCGCACGTCCATCTTTTCCTTCTACGAAACCTTTTTGCAGTGAATGATTTGTCGGCGGCCTTCTTCTTCTTCTTATTAATTGTTTTTGTGCATGAAATAAAAACGAATTTCTTTTTCTTCTTCCAATTTTTATGTGCATGAAATAAAAGCATATTGATGGAAACTTTAATGCCTGTCATTTGTCTTGTAAGTAAAATGTCATACTGGTATAATATGGCCCACGGGAGCAGTTGAGAAAATGAAACAACATACATCATAAAAGAATATACCATTATCATAAAATACATGGATTTCTCAAAACATTTCTTGGCATGAGTTTTATACTCTTTTGCAAATCGCAGGCCCTCCCTCCTTTTACTATAATATAGAGTCGATTTCAATTCTGCAATACTATATATTTAATTTTCAACAATTTGTGTTAATTAACAGTCAATAAATCCAAAGACATGTTTAAGAATAAGAATCATTCTCGGACCAAAAAAAAAAAAAAAGCTACATGCAGGGTAGAACAAACGTGCTAAACATATGCGGTTTGGGAGACCTTCATGTGAAAAGGAAAAGCCTTTTTTTTTTTTTTTTTCAAATGGTAATAATAAAGTGTGGCTCATATTAACCAATAAGTCTTTTTTTTTTTTTTTCATGTCATTTGTTATTCTATATTATGATGAAGTCTTTTTTTTTTTTTTTAAATAATTATGTCCTCCTTTTGGTTCTTTGTTCTTTTGTTTGCATAGCACTAATAATTGTAACGAATTGGACGGCAGGTTTCGTGGACACAACAAACAAGTTGGAAAGAGTTGATAAATATCAAAATTTTATTTCATTTAAGAAATTTGAAAAATGCTAAGGAAGCTTCATAGAAGCCTACCCTCCGGAAATTTTTAAGTTATTCCTTCCAATGAAGATTACGTTTAGCCACAAAGGTCTTCCTATTCTCCTCCAAAAGAAACTTCCTAGAAACTGTTGAAATCACATAGATATATGTTTTTCTTCTTTTTTTTATTCTTCAAAAAAAAAAAAAGTCCTTAAAGAGTAGTTATAGATACAATCTAGCAATTTTAAGCACATATATATATAATATCTAGTAATAGTTTTATACTTGACTTGATTAAATAATAAAGAGTTCAAATTCACTCACTTTTAATCTTAGAAAAGATTAAAATTTTTTGAACTAGCCATGTTCATAGGTAAGTTTGTCTCCGAATGTTTTATTGGATCAAAATGAGAAAAAAATCCCAAAGAAACTGAAAAGTCGAATATCTAAGTGGAATATATAGTAAATACCAGTGGACCCTTACCACATGTAACTCATGAGAAATCAAATCACAATCGTCCTTTTGTGGGTGTTCTCTAATCCTACGGCACGCGTATTGGAGCTGTAAAGTCTAAAATGACTAAATATGCAGGGACTCTTTTCTGAGAATGCCAAAATCCAACGGAAGGCTTAGATTAAAAACACGTGGCTTAGCCAATTTGAAGCCAATCAGGATGCTACGCTACATAAGGACATTACATTTTAGTCCTTCATAAAGCAAAGAAACCCTCCAAGGACTTTGCACTATCCTTGTTATATATTCTTCCAATCCTTCTCAAAATTTTCCAACGCAAGAAAAATGGAGCATGATCAAACAGGGAAGAAGACTACAGCAGCAGCAGCAGCAACCGAGTACGAGGACTTGTTGCCGGTTATGGTGGAGAAGTTAGATGTGGAGAGCTTTGTCTCAGAATTGTGCAAAGGGTTTCAGCTGCTGGCGGAGCCCGAAAAGGGATTGATTACGTCCGGGAGTCTGAGAAGGAACTCGGCGCTTCTCGGCATGGAAGGAATGAGCAGAGAGGACGCGGAGGCGATGATTAGAGAAGGAGATCTTGACGGAGATGGAGCACTCAATGAGACTGAGTTCTGCATCTTGATGGTGAGGCTTAGCCCTGGTATGATGGAAGACGCTGAGGCATGGCTTGAGAAGGCACTTGATCAAGAGCTGAGGAAATCTTAAAACATATATATAAATATACATACATATGTATCTTTTTTTTCCTCAAACTTGATATTGTCTTTGTTGTGTTGTCTTTTAATGTTGGTAGTGTAATCACATGGTAGAAAATGGAAGTTTTAAGGCATGTATTTTGTCTATTGCAGAAAATGATCAGTCTATGCCTGGCAGTTTCTTTTGTTTATCCATATAGAGACAGAGACGGAAAAATGCCAAAATTAAACTGTCTTGAGTGATCTTGTTGGGAAGAGTACAATGGATTATGAAAGACAAAGAACTCTGTAAACTGCAAAACTGGTTTCTCGGAAGAACATTTCCAATGTAGATCTGATAAGCCTGTACAATCACTTGATGCTAAGGAACTCTTTTAGGATATTCAAACTGCTTTAGGAAAATTTAGCTTTAAAAAATTGATTAGTGGTAATTACACGACTAATTGGGTTACAAGACATCAAATCCCACGTCCCAGATTCAAAAAAGGCAAATATGATTAGAGGTCTACTTTCACTGAGTTAAAAGATCTATCATGATATGATGGTTGGTTCTTGCCTTTTAATCCTTTTGTCCACCCAATAAAAAGATAAAATCTGATTGGCACGTGTTTAGCGAAGTGGGAGAAAAGGAAAAAGATGGGGACCGGGGGAGAAACGACTGGGTGGGGATTGGCATTGGCAATGAAAAGATAATGGTAGGACGTGACTGCCCAAAAATTCGTGACTTGCTAGGAAGCTTCCTCAAAGGTCACGTCTTCGCAATGAATGGTGACGCAGACCATAAGAAGCAACGACTCTAGTAAAAGTCCCCATCAACCTCCATGGTTAGTGGCTCAACGACGAAGCATTTTGCACCAAAATTAAAGGCGACGATGGCAAGTCGTTCGTTCATTCCACTACAAATTTACAATCAAAATCAAAATCAAAATCTAACCGGCATGCAATAAATGTGATTGAACATCAATAAAAATCAAGGATTTATATTTCAGTTTTTATTGATCATTTTTATTCTATAAATATAATATATTATACACATCAAACTTCCACTTGATTTTTTTTTTTTTTTTTTGCTAAACCAGAACTTCGTTTGATACACAAGACTAACAAAAAGCAAATATAGAAAGGGTGCGCGGCACTGATCTATCGCCAAACCAAAAACTACCAGACAAGACAAACTAAACCAGGCAACAAGCAAACTAAAGACTTACAAAGAAACACCAACCCACCCCAGAAAAAGGAAACACGAGGAAAACAAACCAGCAAAAACCAATTAAAAACAAAGCACCACCTATCTGAAGCAAACAACCCTACACAGCCCACTTAACCTTATCCCTAATGAGAGTGGTAGGGAAATGGTTTAGAGAAATACTGTCATAACAGTCAACATGTCATGACCACTTCACTAGATTATATGCTGCAAAATTCACAAGAAGAGGAATCCAGATAATCTCCAAGCTAGTCAGGTGTGAGCTGAACCTTTCGCGGTCCTGCTTAGGGGTTACGGGTAGGAGACTGACGAACCCACAATAGCTCTCACAGCTAAGGCTGAATCATTTCCAATGATTGCTTCTTTCCATTGATTTCTCAATGCAGAATCTATAGCAAATCTGATTGATTCGGCCTTAGCCACCAAAGGATCTGTAAAACACACCAATCTCAACTTAAGCAATAAGACTTCTCCATTTTCATTTCTGACTACAACATTCACAATCGAGTTTGTCTCACCAACTGAAGCATCGCAATTCATTTTGATCCATTGTGTTGGAGGGGAAGCCATTCTGACAATTGGTAGTTAGATGAAGTCGTGTCCAATACCAGCACCTTCGAGTACTCAGCGAATTGCCTGCAGCTCTGTTGGTAGACTAGAATCGGGTCAAGGCATTTTCCTCCATGAATCATAGCATTCTTGGTCATCCAAATGATTTTCACCAGGCAGGAAGCAAAGAAGAATAGATCCCTAAAGTTTCCGAAGGCAAAGTGACTAAAGAAAAAATATTCCAAAAATTCTCTGCGCAAATTGCAACCAAGATTCTTTGGTCTGATGCACCACGACAACATAAACCATATCGGTTCTGTGTACTTGCAAAAGAAAAACAAGTGAGAAATATTTTCCTCCTCCTCCCGACACAGAGAACACCCAAAGTCATCACTTCCCCTGCTCTTTGCAATCTCAGCTTTAACCAATAACACACCCTTCACAATTGCCCACCAAAGAGACTTATGCCTCGAATGAATCTTCGACTTTCAGAGCTTCACCCACATTCGACTTTCCACCATAGAAATTAAGTACCTGCAAGCAATATTGGCCATGAAAGCTTATTTGACTGAAAACTTCCCATTTGACGAGATCCGCCAAAACCAAGAATCTGTCTCCCCCCTGACTCGTAAAGGAATCCCGAAAACAGCAGCTGCATTTGGAGCAGGAAACACTGTCGAATCCTCTCCACATTCCATCTACCCGGTTCCTCTATCAACTCAGACACAAGATAATATCCAAGCATCGCCACATAATTTGGCACAGGTCTAAAACCTGGACATTCAGGCACCCATGGGTCCGTCCAGAAGTCGATAGATCTCCTGTCACCCACCATCCAATAAGCCTCTTGCTCAATAATAGTCTCGATCTTAATCATCCCCTTCCTGAACAAAGAATCACCTGGCTTCACCATAGTCCTGCAAAAACTAGTTTCTCGAAAATACTTATCCTTAATCAATCTTTCCCACACCGCGTTGAAGCTTGTTGATAGGTCCCAACCTCTCTTAGCTAGAAGAGCCCGATTATAATCCCGTGAGCGTCTGAGTCCAAGGCCACCGACCTCTTTAGGCTTACAAGTCTCACTCCAGCTAATTAAAGGTATCTTTCTACTACCTGCTACATTCTTCCCCAACCAAAATTCCTTGTTTACTCTATCCAATTTGCTGAAAATCGATTCCAGCAGAAGATTCAAGAGCATGCTATAGGCAGGGATTGCCTGGGCTACGGATTTTAAGAAAGTAAGTCTGCCCGCCTTTGAGAGAAGGTTCCGCTTCCACCCTGCCACTCGATGTTGAGCTCTTTCCACCAAAAAGGACCAATCCTCGATCCTCACTCTTGTCTTGAACAAAGGTAGACCAAGATGTGAAGTACTCTCCCGAATCCGCTTATAACCCAACAAATCAGTGATCGTTATCGTCTTTGATCTGGGATGTTCTTGCTGAAGTACACCGACGACTTCGGAACATTTATCTTTTGACCCGGCCAGCTACAACACATATCAAGGCACCAATTGATCTCTTTTGCCACCTTCTTTTTTGTCCTCCCCAAATATAACAAGATCGTCCGCAAAAGAAGCATGGGTAAATTTCACACCATTACGAGCTACCTTAATACCTTTATGTTTCCATTCTTCCAACGACCTCTCAAAAAGCCTCGAAAGAACTTCGGAGCAGAGGATAAACAAGTACGGGGATTGAGGGCCCCCTCCTTTTGGCCTCTCTCAAGGGAATCACCTTGCCTTAATGGCCACCGTTGAACAAAAGGATCAACTCAGGGGATGCCACACATTCCATGGCCAGAAGTTGCTTCAAAAAACCCCAACTCACACGATCATATGCTTTCTCCACATCTAATTCGAGAAACACTAGCCCCCCATTACCCCTCTTTCCCTCGTAGTATTCAAAATTTCTTGAATTATAATCACATTATCCAAGATGACCCGGCCCCTAGTAAAGGTCGATTGTAGAGGCGAGACTAGACGAGGAAGGAAACATTTGTCTGTTTGCAAGAAGCTTGGATATAATCTTGTAACCGAAGTTACACAGACCAATAGGCTTATAATCACCTGTGGATGAAGGGAGCTCTGTCTTGGGAACAAGCACAAGATTTGTATCATTAAGATTTAATAGGAACTTACGAGAGATAAAGAATCATCGCACCATGTCTTCCACACGTGTTCCACATCTCTCTCAATGATAAACTTCCAATCGATTTTTGGTCGAAGAAAAGACAAAATCTAGTGGTGGCCACCTTATCATCTCAATTTCAATCCCACAAACAGATGCACTTCCTTCCCTATGATAAAAAGAGATGAACCTTTATCCCCACTTCTCTCAATTGTTAACTCAAACTAACCAGAACATTACCAGCCCAATATATTTATAACCAAAGTTAGAGGCCTTATAGGAATTCTATGAGCATCGAGCCTAGATGGACGAAAGAAGAAGCTAAGGAAGGCACTACCCTTTGCCACCCCATCCACTCCTGTGGGTGTTACACTTCCACTTGATTTGGACTATTGCAACTTATTATCCGATAATACAAGGTTTGGGTCCCGGTCTATTAAAACGGCATAATAAATTAATGGAAACTGCAAATCACGTCAAGACGGTAACCAAGTCTGTCCACATCGCTGATTTTTACGGGATGATACCAAAATATACACCAGGTTCTAAGATAAAGAGTAAACTTGAGACAATCCATATTTCATTCATACAATCTGAAAGCACCTAAACACTACAATGAGATTCTTCGTACTTAATAAATCAGCCTAAAAACTATAGCCAAACACTGTCTACCGCCAGAAAGTAACATAATATGCCTGCTTCCTCTGTTAATCTGCCCGATTTTAGGACGATCTCCGCACAGGCGAGCGGCTGCAAGTAGAGTGGTTCAAGAACGAGGCATCAATAGATGAAACTGCATTGATGGACTTTTAACAAATCAAGAATAACTTGAAACACAACTGCTGCAATTAGAAAACAAGGCTAAACGTAGAGGTAGAAGTACAAACCTGCGGAATCTGCCATATTCAGGACTGATGTTCCGACCATAATCAGGACTTTTGCGCCTGTCATAAGCAGGGCCATCATATCTGTCATAAACTGGGCTGCGGGGTCGCCCATAGTCAGGACTTGGACGCCTGCGATGGTAAGGGCTAGGTGACCCCCTATAGGGACTGTGTCGACCATAACCGCCTCTTCTAGGACTGCTGTTGTAGCGATCGCCCCTCTCATCATCATCCTTCAGAGCATATTCCACAGAGACGACCCGATCAAGTATTTTGCTGCAAATCCAAAATCATTCACTCTATTAGTCCAACAGATAGGATAATGATATTGATTCTAACCATAGCAAGTTATAAAGCAAGCATGTCATTCGCTTCTCCTTCCAAACAAACAAATAAAAGAAACAAATTGTTACTTACCTCATATGTGTACACTCAAGAGCTTTGGTAGCATCTTCTTGAGTCTCAAATTGCACAAACGCAAAATTCCGTCTGATTCTAACATGAAGAACCTTCCCATAAGGTTCAAAGTGTCGTTCAATATCATGGACTCTGGTATTGAGCGGATCAAAGTTAATCACAAACAAGGTTTTAGTTGGTTTCTGATTTGCCCTGGACCCATCACGGTGTCGACCACGTTCACCCTGACAAATTAAAGCCCACAATAATAATATTACGAAGTTACAATAAATATAAGGGGGGAAAGGCAAAAATGACAATTTGCAAAATTGCAAACATTTAACCAAATTGTACCCTTGCCCATTCAACAGAAAGTTTGCGTCTGTCATATCCAAATGGCCTATTGTCAAGACCTCGTATGGCATCTTCAGCATCCCGATCATCCTCGAAATACACAAAAGCAAAACCTGAAAGAAGAAAATGGATCAAAGATAGAAGAGAAAATAGAAGACACCAACGTATCATCTACTCAGCAGGCAATACACCAGCCTCAATTATTTCTTTCTCCTAAAGGAAATACAACACCTGCATATACGTGAAGGGCTGATGCACATTAGGCTGTAGAGTCGTTGGATGATGAACTAAATCATGATGGTTGCATTTTAAATATTACAATCCAAAATTTCAGTTCTGAGAAGACATTGCTAAGCATGCTTCACCATTCAGACCATTGTGATTTGAGACAGCACGAGTTCAGTAAGGAAGGCATGGCATGACACATTTCAATGATCTCTTATTATCAGATGGGAAGAAGGCAATGATCAGATTTCATTAGTCCCCTATGAACAATGGTAGTAGGCATGGCATAACTTTTTTATTGATTCCACTAGAACCATTCTTGTTAAATAGCAACATAATGCGAAGAGTGAGTGAGAGACGGATGGGCGAGTGAAGAAAATGCAGGTGTTGCTATCTGTGAGTGAAGGAGAGCAGGCAACCAGGAAGGTTTGCTTTCCAAAATAAATTTATGGCAGAGATGTTGGTGAGCCCAGATAGAAGCTCAGCTCATTTGCCTCTAGTAGAAGATCCTGCGTCAAAAGAAAAACTTAAACATGGAGTTTTTCTCCAATGAAACGACAAATTTATCGCTGCCAATTCCTCTCCACCAAAGAAGAAAGGCATTGGATATACACACTACATAAGTTGCGGTATATCGAGCGCAAACTGCTGCTAACATAAAGCTTCTCTAATAAAAACAATCAAATTGAAAGTTTTTCTTCTTCATTTACGAGAAACAGCTGCAACTGAAGCTTGTCCCCTTCAACTGACACAGGCCTAAAATTGGTCTATATATCGTGATAAATGTGAGAAAAAGGGAAAAATAAATCCAGCAGTAGTGATGATAGAATGTCAGAACTGGAATTATATCAACCACATTGACCCAGACCACAGGAGTGCAATTCCATATTAGTTTTATCAAAAAAAAAAAAAAAAATCCATGTTAGTTGAATTGAGATCGATTTCAGTAGCTTAAAATATATACAAAACAGGCAAGTAACTACCTTAACCAATGCATCTCGTGCAACAACAAAGAAAAAACTTGACCAATGTATCAACATGTATTAACATTTTAAGGGAAGAAAAAACATATACAAATAGAGATTCTGGCTTAAGTGAGACTAAAAACGACGTTAAAATCACGTCAGCAGCCAAGAACAAAATGTGCGAAAACGGGTATCGGTAAATTATGCGAAAACGGGTATCAGGTATCACGCAGCCATGCCTGATGTACTAGCATAAATCCTGAAGTGTCCACAAATCGAACATTCAACTAAAACCCTTAATCGCGACGCAAGTAAACAACCTTAACACTCTCCGAACATTGAACATTGTCAAGATTCTTTTTTTTTTTTTTTGGTTTTAACAACATTATTTAAACATAATCAATTAATAAAATTAATACCAGATTTCATGTCGACACGCTCGACCCTCCCGTATCTGGAGAAGAGACGCTCCAACTCCGATTGGCGAGTATCGTACTCGAAGTTCCCCACGAATATCGGTCTCATTCTCGCAACCCGCGCAAAAACCTGAACCAATCAACCAGCGTTATATTTTCACAGGAAACAAACAGCAACATGCGTTTTCCTTCCTTTTTTTTTTTTTTGTTTTCTCTTGTTTCGCATGTTCAAAAAAATTCTAAAACTTTTTCCCGGAATAATTCACTTTCTATTTTTCTAGGGAAAAAAAAAACACAGGGAAAGAGAAGTACTTTACGAGTGAGAGAGATTAGGAGAAAGTTATAGAGAAGTACCTTAAAATCCTCGAATAGATTGACAGAGAGAAACAAACCCTAGAAGTGACCGAGAGAGAATTATTCACAGGACCGTCGTCGATTTATACGCCCAAAAATAGAGCCCTAATTGAGTGCCCGAATATCATGAAATAAAAAACAAAAAAAGGACGTATCTTCACCGTACGATCATTCGAGTTAGGCATTTTCATGACGTGTGATGATCTAGTCCGTAGATTTAATTAAGAAGAGAGTAAATGTGTAGAAACTCGGTGATTGACTTAGTCCATGATCATTAGCACTTCTCAACTCAAGAACTTTAGAATAGGTTTGGCAACAAAATTACATTTTAATTTTACTTAAATATGATATAATTTTATATCAAATATAAATTTTACAACAATATTATAAAAATAATTATTATTTAAAACATTTTTAAAATAATCACATCAACTTTTCAATTTTACTATTTATATCTACTTTTATCAATCATATCAACTTTTCAACTTTAAAATACTTTTTATCCAAATATACATTTCATTCAAATACAAAACAAATACTTTTCAACCAAATACAATATTCAAAAAACAAATTTCATTCAAATACAATCAAAATGCAATGCGTTTACCAAACGTCCCCTTAAAAAAATGCCGTAACATCATACGTTAGATGGATCTTTGCCCCACTTAAAAAACTCTTATAAAAAAATCATAAATAACATTAAAAATATATATTTTTAAATTAAAATCTTAAAATAATTTAATTAATTTTTTGAGCTTCCCCATCTCTCTCTCTCCTTTCTCTTATGTACCCATCTCCTTCTCACCAAAAAGACGTAAAGCAGGCGATGGCGATCCGAGCACCGTTGTCCTAATTCTCGTGCCTAGTGCAATAATCCCGAGCCACGAGATTCGACCCCAACGTTGTTCTAGTTGTCATCTTCGACAACAATCACTAGCTCCGTTGAGATCGAGAGAGGTAGTGTCATTGATCGTTGACGCCTCCTCGCACAAATCATAATTGACCTTTAATCACAGTGCGCATGGAAGCTTTGAGCTGTAACAGTGAACCTTAGATCGACGAGCTCATGTTTTGGAGCCAAAGCTCATGCTCTGCCTCATTTCAATGGTAACGGTAGCCATCATTGTCAAGGATCTCCAGCAAATGCGATGGCATAATGAGAGGACAACACCAGTAAGAGAGAAAGAGAGAGATAGAGATTTGGGGGGATTGCCTGGGGGGGGGGGGGGGGGGAAGAAAGGTTAGAGAGAGAAAAATTAAAAAATTATTTAACTAAGTTATGACATCATTTTTATATATTTTTATAAGAGTTTTTTTTTTTTACAATAAAAAATCAATTCATGTTTGAAATTTAGGGCATGTACCTAAGTATCCCCAACTCCACATCATGAATATCTTTGGGCATGAGATGGGCTTAACTTGGCCCAAATAAATTGTGGGAAAAATTGTAATAAATATCCTCTGGTTGATAAAATTATGAAAATAATCCTTTTAGTGCATGAGTTAAGAATTTTTGTTTCATGATCTAATTTTGACTTTAAAATCATTTTTTATTTAACATTATAAAAGAAAAAAATACCATGAAATTACAATAGATAAGACAAGATTTTAGAAATGTACTCAATATTCCTTAAAAAACCCAATATCATTCTTAAGAAAATAATTAAAGTAAATAGTAAGTTTTTAAAATCTCTAAAGCAAAATAATAAATTTATTAGAAAAAAGAAATTTTTACTAGGTAAATAACATATTTATTAAGTAAATAATATATTTATAAGACATTAATAAATTATTTTTCATAAATTTGTTGTTATTGTTATTAACGCTAAATATTTTAAACATCTATTATTTATTTTAATTATTTTTCAAAAAACTGCTTCTTAATTCATTCTCCTTGAATTGTATATAAACTAACCTTTGAAATGGGAGAAAGAAGTAAGTATCATTTTTTTTATACGGTTTTTAAAATTTTGAAGTAAATACATTAGATAATAATTTATTTTTTAAAAGTAAATTTGCCATTTACATAAAAAATAGGAAATAACTAGTTTCTTTATCAAATTTACCCTCATTTAATTTAATTACTTTTTTCGCATATAAGGTTGTTTTTATTAACTATAGTAATTATATCCTGATTCTTTTAATTTCTTAACAAGAATTTAATTTCTCAAATAACTTGATTTCTTCATATATTAATTTAATTTTTGTGTAATTTAGTTTCTTTTTGCGTGGAATTAATTCTCTATTTCTTAGACTTTTGATTAATAAACGTACGCCTGTCAATTGGTAATTTTCAGTACACTCCCTAAAATTTGCAGTTATCAGCCGTTAACTGTTATCCAGTATGCAGTTAAAGATCGATAACCGCGGCCAACCGCGATCGACAATGGTTCTGTATCATCGCACGCCCCCTCCCCTTAGTTGTGATTATAATGCGCAGATAAGAAAGCCTTTCTTGAGGGGAAAAATATAAGATAAAAAATTCTTTTATATAGTATTTAATAAATAATATTTAATTTTTGTTAGTATAATAAAGTAATGCAGTATAGAAATTTAAACGTGCAATTGTGGTTATATAGTTTATATCCTTATATATATTTATAGTCGTGTATGATTCTATAAGCTGCCGAAACATAATTAGTGATTATTAATCGAGATGCACACTCTTCGTAAGTGTGTGCTGGCTCCTAATTTATTTTTTTAACAACAAAATTTATTTTTTCAATATTTCTTTGAAAATACGAGTCATGTAATAAAACATACTGTTTATTTTATCAAAAATCTGTGCCCAAATTATTTCTCTTTTAATTTCTAAAATCGTGTCATTTTCCAAAATCATAGAATTTATATAAAATTTTATAAATTTATTTTCTTTAAATCAATCTTTTTGATCAAGTCGCTAAAAAATAAAATTGACTACAAAAAAAAGTATAAGATATCCTACCTCTTTGACAAATTTAATCTAATAATAACTTTTTATTTGATTTCTAATACAAATCTTCTTCACTAACTCCCAATTAAAAATACCTAAAATATAATCACATATAATTTAATTATCTATTTAAAAATCTTATAATCTTGATTACCATAAATTTAATTAATTAATTAATATACCATTCATATAAATTTTAAAATGATATTTTTATTTTTAATACTCATATATTTTTTTTAAAATTTTGGTATATTCTATTTTAAAATATTAATTATCCAAAAAACTTCAGAAATACTTGACTTACATAAAAACATTTCTAGTTCGCAGAACAATTCAAGTACCGTTTAATTTTCAAATTCCAAATAAATTTAAAATTATTATTATTATTTTATTGTTATTATTATTATTATTATAGTCTTTATTGGTTTATTTATTTATTTTATTATTATTATTTTTTATATACGTATACACATACACACATACACATATATTCATATATATATATATATACACACACACACACGTTTGAAAACAGAAAGGGCTTGGTTCAGTTGTTCACGGCAGTCGACGGTGGCAGCTTGGTACGGCGAATGGGCGACAAGGAGCGAGGGCGGTTGAGTGAGGTACAGAGGTGGCTTGGGCGAAAGGGAAGGCTGGGTCCGGCTTGGGCAAGGGCTGGTGTGGTGGCTCGGGCTACGCGATGACCAGACGCGAGGGCTAACTTCGGACTCGGGCAATTGGCCTTGCGTTATTTCGTGTGTGGGCGCGACGGAGGAAGCGGAGATTCGGCTAGCTCGGGTGAGATAGCGAGACGGCGAGGGCCTGGGCGGAGCGCACGCGAGGCTTGGCTTGAGCGTGGCTGGGCAAAGGCGGCTCAGTCGCAAGGAGGGGCAAGGTTAGGCGGAGGCTAATGTCCCGGGCGCGGCGATGGTGGCCTAAGGCCGAGGATGGAGAGAGAGACTGGATGGGAGAGTGAGGGTGGAAGAAAGAGGGAGGAGAAGAGAGAAAAAGTGAGAGAGTGAGAGTGAGAGTGAGATAGAGAGAGGCTGAGAAATTTGAAAGCTAGAGAGAAAGAAAGGTAGGAAGATTAGAGTTAAAGGAAAGGGAAGTGAGGATTTGAGAAAAAAATATAGAGAGGGAAAGAGTGAGGGACGGGAGGCATGAGGGATTGAGAGGAGCAGTGAGAAGTTTAGAAAGAGAGGAGGAGGGAGACGGTTTGAGACTGAGGAAAGGAGAGAGAGAGTGAGACAAAATAAACAATAGGGAGAAAAAGACTGCTCGGAAAGAAGATAGAAGGAAGGAGAAAAGGACGGAACGTTCGGGAAAGAGAGAGAAGAAGAGAGTTTGGGAGACTTAGAGAGAAATGAAGAAAAAAAAAAAGGTAGAAAAAGAAAAATAATATTTGATAAAAATTAATGAGCATAAATTGTAAAATTTTTAAAATTTGTTAAAATATTTAAAATATTTTTAAATTAATATTTTATATATTAAAAATTTTCAATTAAATTTTTTAAAAATAAAAATTAATTGATATATTAATAACTTATTTTTTTTATACAATCATATATGAATTTAATTTAAAAATTTAACAACCTAACATGTTAGGATTTAACACTTTTTTTTTTTTTGTAAAATATAGAAGTAAGTAGTATATAATTTTTCTCACGAAACAAATCAAAAGAACTTGTAGGACTTATAAACTATTTAAGTTTCTTATTTTTAGTCAATGTAGCTTTTTTTTTTTTCTTGCTTAAACACCAAGATATAACATATTATTATATATAACTAAAGTTGAGCATCGATTCACTATAATTTCTACAGTGTCATCCCTTTTTTGCCCTTGGCTTTGTGTTTTTACGGCCTTGTCCTTATGCCTTCCCTTCTTGCCCTTTTGTCGTGCCTTTTTTTTAAGGGTATTTTCAGGTTTTCCTGGTTGAAAACCCTACTCCTTGCCGATGTGCCTCCGTCACTCATTTTCACTTTTTGTTTCTATCTCTTCTCTTTGCCTTCTGCTGCCTTTCTCTTCCTCTCTCTCTCTTTCTCTTCCGTGCCTTATGCTAGAACGTTTGTTTTCCTCTCTCATTATGATTTTTTGTTTCTCTCTCTTCTCTTTGCCCGTCGCTACCTCTTTCTTCTCTTTTCTCTCTCTCTCTCTCTGTCGTGCCTTTTGCTCCTATTCTCCCTGTAATGTTTTTGCATTTTGTGTTATTCTCTTTTCTTTATGTTTTATTGCCTTTTTGTCTCTGAGATTGTTTGCTTTTCGTTTTTTGCCCTCTTCGGTTGCATTCCGTGGAGGGGTTGTTTCTAGATTATTGAGGGGCTGTGTTCGACTTTTTGGTGGGTGAGGATTCTTTCCTCCATTTTCCTTGTGTTCCGTTGCCCTATTCTTGGTTTCTATCGATTAGGGATTTATTTTTGTTGCTGTGTTTTGTGGTATTGTGGGTTTTCGCTTGGGAATTTGTTTACGTTATTTAGGTTTTGCTTTAGTGAGTTATTGGTTTTTTGCATTATTTGGGTTGGGATTTTGTTTATGTTGTTAGATTTTGTAGTTTTTGTGGGTGGATTTTGTGAGTTTTTAGTTGAGGGTTTGTCTGTATTGTTTGGGTGGGTTTTTGCATCTTGCATTGTTTAGCTTTTGTGAGGTTTTTTCTTCCCCCTATAGTTGTTTGCTAATTTGGGTGTTTAGGGTTTCTTGAGGTTTTTTTTTTTTTTTTTACCCCTGTGGTCATTTGCTAATCTGGGTGATTAGGGTTTTTTTATGTAGTTTGGCCCTAGGTCTTATGTCTTCTTAACTTTGATTTTATTTCTATTTTCGTACTTTTGTTATCTTTGTTCCCTAAATTGTTGATTTTTTTCCCCTCATCACTCTTTTGGTTTATTCGAATATATGGGTTTAGACAGATTCTAAATATCTCTGTTTTTAGGTACTGACATTGCTAATCGACATATTGTGTTTTGATGATATAGTTCTTTTTTCTTTTTTTTTTTATTGTAATATTGATTTACTATTATTATTATTATTATTATTATTATTATTATTGTCATTGTTATTTCACTGCTTAGATTGTAAATTGATATTTTTTTCATCTAATTGGCACATTCTTTGTTATGGTAATTATGTTTGTTATTCTTTCGTTGTACTATCCATGGCATGAAACAAAAGGGTCCAATGTAAATGTTCGTGTTTGGTTTTAAAATGTTACCTATTTAGTTCTCATTGCATTATAACAATTTGTATCTCCGGAATTGTGTTAGTTAGGTTTTCTATTTGTGATATATATGTTGGGCTATGATTTTTATATCACAAGAGGACTCTGCTAAATTGATGACTAATGTTAGATTTTTACATGTACATTTAATTATTTGTTTGCAATCATTTGTCTTTCTCTTATCTTTTCTTTTTTTTTTTTAATTTCCTTTTTGTTATCATATTTAGGGCTGTAGTTCATTGTTACTGACTTGCTTCATTAGATAAGCTAACACCTGTCCTATTTTTATTTTTAATCGGTCTTGATGATTTTTATTTGTGTCGATCATGATTTTTTTTTTTGTAACATTGTTTAATCTTCATTTATTTGGGCTAAAAAAAGATAGAGTGCAACAAAGGAAAGAGTGAGAGATACAAAAAAAGGGGAAAAATAAAAAAAAATGGACAGAAGAGAGAGAGGGAAAAGAGTATAGACGAATTAAATTTTCAAAAATGGGGAGAAAGAGGACAGAGTGTGGTGGGAAGAAAGCTCATATTTTTTTTTTGTTTCTAGAATGATCATGCCTGGTTACGTGTCTTTGTAGGGGTGTTGTTGCATTAATTTATATCATTGTTTGCTTTATAAATATAGGTGTTAATTGAAAATATGTTATTCATAGCATTAATAACACTATCTTTCCTCCTTTACCCAATCTTATTCATTGCTTCTTGCTTTTATTTGAGTTCAATCACTACTCTAGTATCTTTGTCTCCTTCATTCTCACGATTGAGTTTAAATACTTAAAAGCCTATCTTTTTAAGTCAAGTTCAGGTACCCTTAAATGCTCTCTGTATTGTTTTCCAATGATAAAAAATATTGTCTATGCATACAATTGATCTTTTTTTTTTTCCTGTGATGATGTTATAAACTATATATGAATTTTTTTCAAGTGTTTTGTTAATAAATTTATTATATTGCTTTTATATCCCTTAGACATGACAAATCTTTGATGTAAAAAGTTGTTTTATCATTGATTGATATTATTTGTTAACCAAAGTTTTTATCATTGATTGATATTATTTGTTAACTAAAGTTATGACCTTGGCTGTGATTGGTTATGTACGTGAATAACATTTTTGTTATTTCTATTATTTGTTTTTATCAGTCCGTCTTTATGTCTTTTAGCTTTACCTTTTTCATTTCATTTAGTTTTATTAATGGATTGACAATGATGAATGCATATTTTTTGATACGTTGAGTTTTAACGTGGTTTGTTCAGATGTTGCCATAGAAAGCTCTGATCAATATCAATCTAACTAATTGACAACTAATCCCTATTTTTCAATTGTTTACCTATATTGTTGTCAATTAAATTTCTTGGTATTATGTTGTCCATTATTGTCAGTTTGTTGTCTCATTTTTTTCCAAGCAGTTTTGTCAAGTATGGCTTCACTTAGTTATGCAAACAGTTTTTTTCTTGGTTTGGCTTGTTTGGTCTACCGTTTATTTTTATTAGATTACATTTTTTGGGCAAGTACTAGCATCTGGGCCCTTTGTTGAACAATAATCCGTGATCTATTGGATGTATTTTCCTGTTTCTCTGTCTCTGTCTCTCTATCTCTATCCTTGTCTACGTTGTATCTTTTGTTACTTATTTCAACATATTTAATAAAAAGACAACATATAAAATTTTTTTGGAGTATTGTCTTATACTATATATATTTTTTACAACTTAATTTCTAATGCAATGGGAGGTTATATTATTATGATAACTAAAGTATGAAGTTTCTTCTGAATATTATCTTATGCTATATGTTATAATTATTTTACGACTTACTTTTAAATGCATTGGAAAGTTATATTATTATTATTATTTTTTATTTTATTTTCATATAACTAAAATTAGTTGAGTATCTTTTTACTGTTATTTTTGCAGTTTCATCCTCATTTTGCCCTTATGCCCTGTCTTTTTGCCTTTTTGCCATGGGTTCCCTCCCCATCCCACCACCATTCCTCCCCCCCCCCCCCCCCCCCCCCCCAACAAAGAGTATTTTCCACTGTTGCACGTTAGCCCTTTTTTTTTTGTTCTTTATGCCACTATAATTCTTTATACTTTTATATTTTACATATGCTTTTAATCCCTTACTCATTTGGTAGCAATTGAACAACCATATATTTTACTCTGCTCATTTAATATGCAATGATTGTATAGCATAATATGTGTGACACATTCGATGGTTAATAATATAGCTTTGATTTATTTGGTTGCTACTAATACTTTACCCTAAGAAAGTGTTTTGTTAGGTAGCTAATAAGTCATTTGCAATGCTTGCAATAATGAGTTTGTCATATATTGCTGATAACAACGAAAATCTGAACCACCAAACATCACCCTTTTAACTCCAAAAAAAATTTTCTTTGTTGGTTTTTTATTTTTTTATTTTGTGTTGTATCAAAATTTTTTTAATGTATTTGGTTATTATAAGCATTTAATTTCTCTATTGGTATATAAAAGATTGCAATTGTATCGGTTGGGTAAAAAATGTAATGAAATTGTATTCTATGATTGTAGCACTTACTATTAATATATTACTTATTTAGATGTTGCGATAAGATATTTTTTTGATATATTTAATGATAAAGAATTTAATGCATGAGGGCAAATAATTTATTTATAAATAGTGGTATTAAGTGTTGGCTAATGATGTTGAGATACATACATCTCATATACATAATACTATATTATAATTTAGTACAACAGACTATATATAACATAATGGTAAAGAATTTAATGTATGAGGGCAAATAATTTATTTATAAATAGTGGTATTAAGTGTTGGCGAATGATGTTGAGATACATACATCTCATATACATAATACTATATTATAATTTAGTACAACAGACTATATGTAACATAAAAAAGTTATGAATATATTATTAATCCGATAATCTAAAAAATTATCATATACCGACAGCACTTTCGCGAGCATTTTGGCTCATTTCTATCTAAATTAATTCTAATATTATAATCTTATTTAGTTTGATGTGACAAACAAAATCTAGAATAATACAGAGAGGGATCTAGCTAGTAAAACACAATAAATAAAATAAATTTAAAATAAAAAGAGAGACACTGAGATAAGGAGAGCATTTGGTTCAAAGTGCTACAGCAAAAGCACTTTTGCTTTGGACAAAACATTTGACGAAGCATCGGGGAATAAACAGGGCATTGCGTGTCTTCCAAATGAGTGATAGCAAAATAAAGAGATGAACATGGAGCATTGCTTCTACATGTAGGACTTTGAATGGATCACAGAGAAATGCTTCCTAAGTTAAGAAACGAATAAATTCTTCAATTTGAAGTTTTGAAAGCGAGGAAGAGAGAAAGAGCTTCTCAAAGGCTCAGGCATGCTTTTGTCATTCTCATAATCAAAGTTACTAGTTAATACATAACATTTTTTTCCTTAGAATTAATAAATAACATTTAAGCTAATTAGTTTTACCTTTTTGAACTTGATAATGGAAAGACTCATGGTCCGTTTGGTGAGTGCATTACGTTTGTATTGCGTTTGAATACAATACATTGAATGTAATTTGTATTTAGAAAAAAACTATTAGCATTATATTTGAATGCAATGTGTGTTTGAGTGAAAAGTATTTGAATTATAATTTAATAATAAATATGTAATGTGACGGATAAAAGTAGAGAGAGAAAAAGAGAGAAAAAGAGAATATATGATGTAATTAATAAAAGTAATAGAAAAAGTGAAATAATGAATAGTGATTGTATTGGATTTAAAATGTGATGTGATTGGTATTTGAATGAAATGTTTTTATATTTTGAGGAAAATTACATTACATTTAAATATAATGTAATTTAAATATGTGTATCAAACACACCATTATTAAACTCTATTTAGGTGTTTACTTATTAGAATCAAAGAATGAGAGTTAATCCCTTATTTATTTATTCTTTTTTATCCTAGAATCAAAGTGAAAAGAGTGGATCCATATCAATTTGAGATTGAGAAATAAGATTAGCAATCTCACGCCTCTTTAAATTGTAACTGTCAATCCTAATATTAATATTAAATATTAATTGCAAAATATTATAATAAAAATGTACCAGAAAATATAATAACAACCTATTAATTATTTTATTTTCTTAATATTATAAACTTATCCCAATTATCATTAACCTTGTTAAAAAAATAA
Source organism: Antiaris toxicaria (assembly GCA_035233585.1). Taxonomy (NCBI): domain Eukaryota; kingdom Viridiplantae; phylum Streptophyta; class Magnoliopsida; order Rosales; family Moraceae; genus Antiaris; species Antiaris toxicaria. Next base: position 14,817,707 of record CP141161.1, read on the forward strand.
AAAAATTATTTTTTTGAATAAAATAATATATATTCGTTTTTACACTTTCATTTTTTATTTTATTTACTTTAATTCAAATTTTAACAGTTTTCTTTATTTTTTAAACAAAAAAAAGTACACAAAGTTTATTAATTATTTGATTATTATAGTGACTATTTTAATTTCGATCAACGTTATGATAACAAATAAAATATTAATCATTTTTTTTTAAATTTTGAAAGCAACTAAATTTACAACAGTTCATTTCGATTCTATATTTAAATAAACGCATGAATAAGATTCCTAGTCTTTGATTCCGAATCCAAGAACCAAGCTAACAACTTATTCAGATTTCGAATCCTCACTTTGAATCATGTTTACTCTATCTTATAGGTTGTTTGGATAAGATGTTTACTGTCGGAAAGAAAAAAAATTTAGCAAAAAAGTGTTTATTTCAAGTTGTATTACCAATTTTCTCATTTTGGAAAAGGATAGGAATTTTTTTTCATTAGAATATGTCTTCTACAATACACTTTTTAGAAAAAAAAAAAAAATTTTTTTTTTCTAATCCTCTCACAATACACATTTTTCAACTCCCTTTTATTCTTATTCTAAATAACTTTTTGTTTCCAAAAATAAAATTTTTTTTACACATTTAAATACCATTTTATTTTCAAAAACAAAAAGACTTTCTCATCTTAATGTCACTTCAAACAAAGGATAGATTACTTTGATTAATGCCACTTCAACTATGAATAAATCAAACACACCGTACATACATATATATATAATTATCACTAGGCTAACCACCACAAAAGCCCACTAGTTGTTGAAACAAATAAAGTCATATACTTTTGTATATATGGACAACAATCCAGAGTGACCATCAGGTGGACGAGTTAGGTGGGTTTTTGAGAATTTTTAATCCATCAATAAAGTTTAGGCGGATTGATTTTAAATTCAACCTATTCGATCAATCCAAAATTTAAAATCAACTCGTCCAATTAAAAGTTAGATGGGTTGATCGAGCTGAACATAATAAAAGAATAAAAATATAAATATAACTAATCATTCAATCAAAAATTAAAAAAAATATGAAAAAAAATCTAATTTTTGTCATAACATTAGTATTATAAAACTTTAAAATTATCTAATGAGTTATAAACTAATATATAAATAAAATATAGACAAAACAGATTCAAATATAAAATTTATAAACCAATAAATAAAAAATTTATATAATATGAGATATAATAGATTGTCAAATAATAAATGTAAAATATAAGATAAACACTATATATTATAAGGTATAAAAATATTTATTTATATATATATAAATAGATTTGATAAATTCAGGTTAAATCAAATTTAGAAAAACTATAGGAAAACTTATCTAATTAATAATTAAGTTTGATTGATTTTTTGATCATTGGATTCAGGTTATAATAAATTAAATTTAGTGAAGCCGTTGAATTTGTCGATTGTCCTTTTTTTCTTTTTTCTTTTCCTTCACCGTTAGCCAGCCAAATATAACAGACATGGTAAACAGAATAACAAGAAAAATTAAAGATACGTGAAAGAGACGCAAAGCACAGAGGACATAAATGTCGAAAGAAACCACCAACCACAAAGTTGGAGGTCAACAATATTATTTTAAGCCAAACTCTGTGAACATATGGAATTAAAAAAAGAAATTTGGTAAAAGCATAATAAAAAAGAAAAAGGAAAAAGAAAAAGAAAAAGAAAAGCAAGTTGGCAAAAGGGGGACCTACCCCATTAAGGCATTGACAAATGAACAGACAACAATGCCAAATTATAGGAAGGCCATTAGTTTAATATTGGATTAATGATCTAAATGAAGATTGATGTTGCAGGTAAGAAACGGAACTTTCTAGGAAACTTTGTCCCACCTAATCCCGAATTTAATAAGATAATTATGGTTTGCACACAAAAGTGTGCAAATCACTTTAGTTAATTATCGCACATCACTAAAGTGTGGAAATGATAAATTTATGTTAATTATAACCCTTGGCTGGCAAGCGACAGCCTTGCGTATCCGCCTCTCTTTATATTCTTTTATTTTCCTCTTTTTTTCCTTCTTTTTCTTGGGTTCCTCAAAGTTAATAATATTGTCTCCAGCGTGCTCGTTACAAAATACATCGTAATTTCCCATCCTTCCAGGAAGACAGTAGAAAGCAAGGCTTTCGGGACTATTGATAAATATATTATATTTTAGTTATATTTGAATAAAATTTATTTTTTTAAATATTATATTTAGTTAAAAAGTATTTGTTTTATATTTGAATAAAATGTGTGTTTGAATGAAAAATATTTTAGAATTGAAAAGTTGACGTGATTGATAAAAATAAAAATAAATAGTAGAGTTAAAAGTTAATGTGATTGTTTTAAAAATATTTTGAATAGTAATTATTTTCGTAACACTGTTATAAAATTTATATTTAGTGTAAAATTATATTATATTTAAGTAAAATTAAAATGAAATTCTTTTCCCTAACATCACCTTAAAAAGAGAGTTCATACTGTTGTTTAACTCGCATTACAGACGGGAGTTGTTTTTATCTGTTAAATTAACTTTTTAATAATATGATTTACAAGCATCTATTTTAGAAAATTTATCTTGTTATATATATTTTATCATTGAAATATTAATTTATAATGTGTTTGGACCATATATTCATATATATGGTATTTTTATATATGGTAATATATATTTTTTCTTTTGAAAATGAGATGTAATATGCATTTGAATATGTCATATATCTTATTTCCATATAATTTTATTTGAATACTATATCTATTCATTTTGGTATTTATCCATTCTTTTGTTTTATATATTTTTATCAACCACATTATATATGCTATCACACATAATAATATATATTATAATTAGAATGACAAGATAAATATAACAATATAAACACATATTATATTTAAATATAATATATAAAAAAGACATCTAAATACCATATTATATTTCATATCACATTTGATACAATACAAAGTGAGTGTGCAATATAAAGCCAACTATTTATGGCTAAATCAACAATTTCTATAAATAGAAAATATATGCCATAATTAAACATTCCTTTTTTTTTTTTTAAGGAAATTTTTGTCTGGAGTCAATATGTTTCATGTAAAAATTGACTGTTACGAAAGAGAGATAAATTGGGAAAATGGAAATTTTGGTGGGATTTGGCTGGCCAACGTGAACCTCAAAACCATGTTGTGAATATGAAAGCAAGCAACCGGCAGGGCTAGAACAAGCTCAAGCTGTCTTATATTTCGCCTGCCCACCTACCGTACCAACTTTTGTTGGCTAAATATATTGTTTTTATCATTTTATATAAACCTTGCCCGCCCCTTTTTTTTTTTTTAAGTAGACTTAAAAAACACATTATTGATAGCACATAATTCTAATCCGTTCATATTGTAATCGTATTATTTAAATAGACTATGATATGAAATTGATAGAGGAGTGAAAAACGTACAAGGAAGAGACAAATATGAGAAGTGAAAAAATGTATAAAAAAAAACTCTATCAAATTAGTAAACCACATTAAAATTAAATAAAATGACAAACTTGCTAGAAAAAAAAAATGATAAACTATATTAAAAATCTGACCACATGGAACTTTCTCGTATTTGATAAGACATATTTTTGGTTTATACCGTTGCATGTCAACAGGTAATTTCGAAGAAAAGGAGAATTGTGTGATAGCAGCTCAGGACTTTATTCATGTATGATAAGATTATTATTATTATTTTTTGGTCTCCATTAACACGTCAACAAGTAATTTTGGAAAAAAAAACCCAAAAAAAGTAATTCCGAAGAAAATGAGATTTTCATGATATCAATTGTCATTTTTTCACTATCATAGTAAACTTTATGTTATTGTTTGATTTGTTTTTCAAGATCCGTTTGGAATCAATGTTTGGATATATATTTTTTTGAGTTGGAAAAAAGATATTTAAAAAAATATGTTCAGAGAAAAAATTATTTGGAGTGAAAAAAATAAAATTTTAAAATTTTTTTAGAAAAAAATATCTATACAGATATTATTTCGGTCTTGTCAAAATTTTATGTAATTTAAAAAAAATCATTTCATTTGAATTTGTATATGTAAAGTAATGAACTTTTAAAATTTGGAGTTTACTTTAATATTTTAGATATGTAAATTGTAAAAAATAATGATGTGATGAAAAAAATTATTTTGGAGGCATTAGTTTTGATCCCCAAACACCCATTCAATAATCAAATTCACCAAAAATAGTAATTTTATATTATTAACGTGTTTGGTACATACTTTTTTTTATATTGAATTTAAATGCAATGCAATTTTTCCCCAAATATAAAATCATTTCATTTAAATACCAATCACATCACATTTTAAATCCAATACAATCATTATTCGTTATTTCACTTTTTCTATTATTTTTATTAATTACATCATATATTCTCTCTCTCTCATTTTTTTCTCTCTACTTTTACCCATCACATCACATCATATATTTATTATTAAAATATAATTCAAATACTTTTCATCCAAACACACATTACATTTAAATGTAATACTAATACTTTTCCTTCAAATACAAATTACATTCAATACATTACATGTAAATACAATGCGTTCACCAAACGGAGCATATATGCTGTAACTTTTTAACCTTAACACTTATAAGGGTTGTCTAGGAATATTGAGAGACAAAATTTTAGAGGTTGAAATTGAGTTAAATTTTAAAATATGAATACAATGAAAAATAAACTATTTAAAATTAAAAAAATGAAAAATTGGAATTTATTAAAAAAAAAACATTTATTTCTTTTAAAGTCCTATATAATTAAAATATATCATTTTACTTTAACTTGATATTAAAAATTAGAACTAATTTTAATTTAAAAATATTACTTAAAAATTTTATCAAATTCAAATCTGATCTGCTAAACCAAATTAGTTAGGTCTCGTTTGGTAAAAAAATTACATTTTAATTTTACTCAAATTCAATATAATTTTACATCAAACACAAATTTTATAACAGTGTTATGAAAATAATTGCTATTCAAAACATTTTTAAAACAATCACATAAATTTTTCAATTTCACTATTTATCATTATTTTTATCAATCACATTAATTTTTCAACTCTAAAATACTTTTCATCCAAATACATATTTCATTTAAATATAAAATAAATACTTTTCAATTAAATATAATATTCAAAAAATAAATTTCATTCACTATCAAACGTCCCTGGGTCTAGATATTTACATTCAAGTTAAAAAAAATCAGGAGGATAAATGCGTAAAATCCCTGTGCGGGTATGTGGTTTCCAAAGAAGTAAAGGCACGGTTTTGATAAGGGGAAATTGGCAGTACGCGTACGGCCAACAATGAAACGTGGCAACTGGCTAAAGAAGCCAGAACTCCCCACGTAAAGTACGCCAGTTACCACTTAACCCACAATCTTTAATTTAAAAAAAAAAAAAAAAAAGAAACCACCGAGGGTAAAACAGTAAATAAGGTCCCATTTTAAAATTGAACATATTCGAAGAAATTGCAGAAAAAAGCCAAAAGGCAAAACGAAAAAGGGGTAGAGCGAGAGAGAGAGAGAGAGAGAGAGAGAGATGGTACGACCGGTCCACCCCACACTCCTTTTTTTCTTTCTTTGACAAGTTTTTATGTTCTATGACATAGACTCAACAAAACACAATTTGAAGAAGAATAGTCCTCACTCTACTTCTTCATTTCCTCTGCTTTCGCTCTGAACTTTGCTTTCTTCCCAAGCCATTGCAGGTACAGGCTTCTCTCCTTTCTCTTCTTCAAGTTTTGTTTGAATCACCACTCAAATTGCTTTGTTTTATGATTTTCTTGGTGTTTTGAATTCTGGGCATGCCCAACCACCCCCCCACCCTCCTCTTTGTTTTTTTTTTCCTTTTGGTGTGAATGTTCCTGTAAATATGCAGTTATTTCATCTCTCTCAAAATCAGTTTTTTTTTTTAATTTTTAAGCATGTTCGTTGTTTTTTTTTTTGTTTCTTTTTTTCTTTCTTTTGTTTGGTTTAACAAATCTTAGCCAGAGAGGAAGATGAACAATTTGTTTTGAACCATATTTTCCGTTTCAAAATTTTATCTTTTGTCTCTTTGCCGTTTCCATGGCTGCAATTTATGACGTCAAATTGTACTATCTTCTGTTCCTTCTAAAGAAACAAATAAAATAAAATAAAATTTTCCTCCTGCGACACGTTTCTACTTATTCTGTAGGGCTCTTGGTTTGGGCATGTGACGAGCTTGAATAAAGTTGTTTTGTTCTGTTGTAAAATCTGGAACTCCCAAAAGAGAGAGAAAGTTGAGACAGAGAGAAGCAACGATGGAGGAAAAACCATTCCGAGCGTGGTCCTGGTCAGTTGAGCAGTGCTTGAAGGAGTACAATGTGAAACTGGACAAGGGTCTGAGCACTTATGAGGCTGAGAAGCGCCGTGCGAGATATGGTTGGAACGAGCTTGCCAAAGAGAAGGGAAAGCCTTTGTGGCGATTGGTCTTAGAACAGTTTGATGACATGCTGGTCAAGATACTTCTTGTTGCAGCCTTCATATCATTCGTTTTAGCCTACATGCACAGCGCCGAATCGGCGGAATCCGGTTTCGAAGCGTATGTGGAACCGGTTGTGATTGTGTTGATTCTGGTACTCAATGCAATTGTTGGAGTTTGGCAAGAGAGCAATGCCGAAAAGGCTCTGGAAGCACTCAAGGAAATGCAATGTGAGTCCGGCAAGGTCTTGAGGGACGGATTTTTCGTCCCGGATTTGCCTTCCCGCGAGCTAGTCCCCGGTGACATTGTTGAATTGAGAGTTGGGGACAAAGTACCTGCTGACATGAGAGTTGCAGCTTTGAAAACCTCGACGTTGAGGGTCGAGCAAAGCTCGTTGACCGGAGAGGCGAATCCTGTTCTGAAAGGGACTGATCCTATTTTCATTGACAACTGTGAGTTGCAGGCTAAAGAGAACATGGTTTTCGCTGGGACAACGGTCGTGAATGGAAGTTGTGTGTGTATTGTTATTAGTACTGGAATGAACACCGAGATTGGTAAGATCCAGAAGCAAATACATGAGGCTTCTTTGGAAGAGAGTGACACCCCTTTGAAGAAAAAGCTTGACGAGTTCGGAAGCTGGCTCACTACTGCCATTGGGGTTGTCTGTATTGTCGTTTGGATCATAAATTACAAGAATTTTCTGTCCTGGGATCTTGTGGACGGAAAGCCAACAAATATTCGGTTTTCTTTCGAGAGATGCACTTATTATTTCAAGATAGCTGTTGCTCTTGCGGTGGCTGCAATCCCAGAAGGCCTTCCTGCTGTGATCACCACTTGCTTAGCTCTAGGTACGCGGAAAATGGCGAAGAAGAATGCCATTGTACGGAAACTTCCGAGCGTGGAAACTTTAGGATGCACAACCGTGATTTGTTCGGATAAAACCGGTACCCTGACAACAAACCAGATGTCTGTTACCGAGTTCTTCACACTGGGAGGGAAAACCACTGCTTCTAGAATAATTCGTGTTGAAGGAACTACTTATGATCCCAAGGATGGTGGAATAGTTGATTGGACTTGCTTCAATATGGATCCTAACTTGCAATCCATTGCAGAAATATGCGCTGTTTGCAACGATGCTGGGATTTATTTCGATGGAAACCTTTTCCGGGCAACAGGGTTGCCCACGGAGGCAGCTCTTAAGGTTTTGGTTGAGAAGATGGGAGTCCCGGACAGCAAGGCAAGGAACAAAATTCGTGACACCCAGCTTGCTGCAAGCTATTTGATTGATAGTTCCACGGTGAAGCTAGGTGAGCCAAGAAATTTACTTTCTGAATCTTACATTTATATCCTGAGTGCCACAGAAAAGTGTTACATGGTTGTCAATCTTTTTTATTTTTTATTTTTAATTTTTTTAATTTTTTTCAAGTCCAGGTTGTTGTGAATGGTGGAATAAAAGATCAAAAAGGGTTGCCACTTTGGAGTTTGATCGCGTCCGGAAATCAATGAGTGTTATTGCACGGGAGCCAACTGGGCATAATCGGCTTCTTGTCAAGGTGACTGCCTTCTCTGATCTTGTTACTGATCTTTGTACTGCTAAAAAATAATAATGTCAGATTTTCTTCCAGTTTTTCTTACACTCCTTGGCAAATGCAGTTGTAGTAATCCGTCAAGTATTAAAACAATGTCAGTCCTCAAATATCCAAATGTTGTAACCATTTTTCTATTATCCTAATGAAATATGTTAAAAATCTACATAAGCCTTTTTTTTTGGTCAATTATTGAGTTTATTTTTTTTGTTCTGGTTTGGTTCTTTTATATCTGCAGGGTGCGGTTGAGAGTTTGCTGGAGCGGAGTTCTTATGTTCAACTTGCTGATGGATCACTCATTCCAATAGACGAACCTTGTAGGCAGTTGTTGCTTCTGAAACTGTCAGAGATGAGCTCAAAGGGATTGCGCTGCTTGGGTTTAGCATACAAGGATGAGCTAGGAGAGCTTTCGGATTATTATTCCGAGAGTCATCCTGCTCACAAAATGTTGCTTGATCCTGCTAACTACTCCTCAATTGAAAGCGACTTGATTTTCGTAGGCATCGTCGGTTTAAGAGTAAGTAGTATACTTATCTGATTTGCTAATTGGTTTTCAAACTTATGGCTTTCGAAATTTCTTTAACAACTCCGTTGGACAGGACCCTCCCCGCGAAGAAGTTCACAAAGCGATAGAGGACTGTGAAGAAGCAGGGATCAAGGTTATGGTCATTACCGGAGATAATAAATCCACAGCTGAGGCCATTTGTAAGGAAATCAACTTATTTTCGAAAGGTGAGTATCTTAGAGGGAAGAGCTTCACAGGTAAAGAGTTCATGGCTCTTTCGCGTTCCGAACAAATTGAAATACTATTGAAACCAGGAGGAAAAGTTTTCTCTCGAGCCGAGCCTAGGCATAAACAAGAAATAGTTAGGATTTTGAAGGAGATGGGCCAGATTGTTGCAATGACAGGAGATGGTGTCAATGATGCACCCGCACTTAAACTCGCGGACATTGGAATTGCCATGGGAATTACTGGAACTGAGGTCAATCTTTTTCACTCCCTTGGACTTGTTCTAATACTCTTCCTTTTTCACTAGTTAGATATTCTATTCTTCTCACAATCTCTACTTTTATGTTTCAGGTTGCGAAAGAAGCTTCAGATATGGTTTTGGCAGATGATAACTTCAGCACTATTGTCTCAGCTGTTGCAGAGGGTCGTTCTATTTACAGTAATATGAAATCTTTTATAAGGTATATATACACAGTAAAATGCTAATGACACTAACTATAAACCCAATATTTGAGTACCATTTTGTGTAGCATAGGAGTTATTGTTGTTTTATTGGTATGTGTTTAAAGTATTGTCACCTCAATTAATTGTATCTACCAATGAAATATGATACATGAGTTAGTACTCAAAAAGTTGGGATTAGAGTTGGTGTCCTTAGCACTACTCATATATGTAATTATATGTATTTATTGTAGTTCACCATGATATTCTGTCTTCTCTTTCTTTTGGAGAACGTAGTGATCCCTTTTCGTGTCCTCAAACCTTCAGGTACATGATATCGTCAAATGTTGGAGAGGTAATATCCATATTCTTGACTGCTGCGTTGGGCATACCTGAATGCATGATACCTGTGCAACTTTTGTGGGTGAATTTGGTTACTGATGGCCCGCCTGCCACAGCTCTAGGCTTCAACCCTCCTGATCCTGACATTATGCGAAAACCACCTAGGAAGAGTGATGACCCGCTCATAAATTCTTGGATTCTTTTCCGTTACTTGGTTAGTTTGATCATCTCATAATTTCCAAAAGATCAATATTCTTTTTAGCAAAAGTCATGCTAACTATATCAAGAGAACGTTTTTTATTTCTTCGCATATTCTCTTCGATTACAATCCATCATGTTTTCTGTCAATATTCATCATGTTGGATGGTGCTTGCATTTTTTACCGTGACAGGTGATTGGTTCGTATGTTGGCATTGCGACAGTAGGCATCTTCATCTTGTGGTACACTCAAGCTTCCTTTTTGGGGATCGACCTCGTGAGCGACGGGCACACACTCGTGGACTTATCTCAGCTTCGCAATTGGGGTGAGTGTCCTTCGTGGTCAAACTTTGCTGCAACACCATACAAGGTCGCTGGGGGTCGAATGATTACGTATTCGAACCCTTGTGACTACTTTTCCATTGGAAAAGTGAAGGCAATGACATTGTCTCTCTCTGTCCTGGTTGCGATCGAGATGTTCAACTCTCTGAATGCCCTTTCAGAGGACACCAGCCTGATCAAAATGCCACCATGGAAGAATCCTTGGCTCTTGGTCGCCATGTCGATCTCCTTTGGACTCCATTGCCTCATACTCTATGTTCCTTTCCTAGCAGATGTGTTTGGAATTGTTCCATTGAGTTTGAACGAGTGGCTTCTTGTAATTTTGATCTCGGCACCGGTTATACTAATCGATGAAGTGCTTAAATTTGTGGGGCGGTGTCGAAGGAAACGAAGGAAAGAAAAAATGGCATGACTCATCGGGACAATGTTGTTAAAAAGCTTAGGGTTGCTAGTTCTTTTTTTTTTTTTTTTTTTTTAAATTCTTTCTTAAATTAATTGTTGTTCTTCACAACTACTAATTTTTTTATATCCAAAGGAATCAACTAGTGTTATCATTTGAGAAAATAGAAATAAAAATGTTTAGGAATTATGTTTAACTATATTTTTACTTGGTGGCATTTGCGTGTTTGGTCTCTCTCTCTCCCTCTCTCTCCCCCTCATAATTTCTTTATAAATTTTCTTTTCTTTTTTTTTGTTAAGCACATAAATTTTCTTTTCTGGTTAAAGTAATTCTTGAAAAGAAGTAAAGAAAAGTACAAAAATGCATGGAATAAGCTATAAAACCGCCGATGTGAACGGTGAATTGAGTTATTAACGCTCTTGTTTTTAGTAGTTGTACGTTTATCATTGCATTCATTACTTCATGAGTGTTTTTTTTTTTTTAATTATTATCCTTTATAAGTGGTTAGAATTCACATAAAAATAAAGTAAAATTACTACACCCGTGCTCCCATTTTGTAGCTTGCCTCGTTGGTTATTATAAAAATTAAAATTTTTTTGGTTCATTCCTCTTATATCATTCTGTTGTCGTTTGCCTTTCATTCTTTTGTAGTTTAGTTACAGTGTTATCGTTTTCCCCTTCAAGGATTATTACCAGTTCTTTTTTTGGTGGAATATTGTCAATTTGTCTGTGCTACTTGCCTCTTGTAGTTATATCTTATTTTATGGTTATTTTCCTGTTTGTTCGCTTTTGGTTGATTTTCCTCCTTTTATTGTCGTTTACTGTTTGTCGTCGCTTCCATCATATAGAGCCGTGTCGTTTGTCTTCTCCTTTTTGCTTTCCAATTTTTAATGTCTTTTTCCCGCTTTTGGGCCGTCCTCATCGCGGAAGCAGTCTTTCTTAGGGCCTTTATGGCGGATTTACCATGTGCCAGTGGCCTAAATAAATGGATGGACTAACCTCTCTCTTCTACAAGCAAAGCACATAAACAGGACTTATCTACCAAAGAAGCAAAATTCATAATTGCAATTCTCTATCGTCGGTTAGGCCAAAATAGAGAGAGAGAATGAAAAAGAGTCATCATCAGGTCATTTATAATCAAAATGACAAATGCCTTCACATTGACATGGATATCAAAGATTTTCCTGGAAAAAGGAGAGAATTCTGTGATGGGGTCTGGAAGGCTACCATTTAGATATCGCTCAGAACGGTTAGATCATTATAAAATTATATCAAAATTTAAGATAATTTAATAGAATTTAATAAAAATTTAATGGCTCTACCTCTTAGTTTTTATTGATTTTTTGTTTTGTTTTTCTTAGGTCCTGTCAAACTTATAATTTAAATAGTAAATATATAATTTTTATAAAAGAAAATATTATGAAAGTTGAAAAGTGAATTTTAGATGGAGTGCCTGACAAGAACTTAAGGGAGTTTGGATAACATATTGTGTTAGCATTACATTTAGAATGTAATGCATTAAATGTAATATATTTACATGAAAAATATTTGTATTACATTTAAATGTAATGTTTGTTTAGATAAAAAGTATTTGAATTGTATTATATGTGATGTGATTGATAAAAGTAGAGAAAAGAAAGAGAAAAAAAAAAGAGTATGGTATGTGATTGGTAAAAGTAATAGAAAAAGTAAAATATTTGTTTGGATGCAATGTTTATTTGGATGAAAAGTATTTAAATTGTATTATATGTGATATGATTAATAAAAATAAAAAGAAAAAAAAAAGAGAAAAAAAGAGTATATGACGTGATGGATAAAAGTAATAGAAAAAATAAAATGATAAATAGTTATTATATTATATTTAAATTATAATGTGATTGATATTTAAATGTAATGCTTTTATATTTAAATAAAAATTACATTTAAATATAACATAAATGTAATACTATTATTAAATATCTCCTTAATCGAACAATAAATTTGAACCTTTTGCCTTAATACCCCATTTGGTGAACGCATTGCATCTACATTGCGTTTGAATGTAATGTATTGAATGTAATTTGTATTTGGAAGAAAAGTATTAATATTGCATTTGAATGCAATGTGTGTTTGGGTGAAAAGTATTTGAATTATATTTTAATAATAAATATGTGATGTGACGGGGAAAAGTAGAGAGAAAAAAAAGGAGAGAGAGAGAATATATGATGTAATTAATAAAAGTAATAGAAAAAATAAAATAATAAATAGTGATTGTATTGAATTTAAAATGTGATGTGATTGGTATTTGAATGAAATACTTTTATATTTAAAAGAAAATTATATTATATTTAAATATAATGTAAAAAAATATATGTACCAAATGACAAGTATTGATATGGAACCTTTCCACTTCACTTAAAACAAATAAGCTAATTAGTGCAGACCGTTGAGTGGAAGTACAACCAACAAGCATATTAAAAATTTAAAAGTAACTAATGAGGACAGCTACAAAGTAACACAAATTATAAATACGAGCAAATTTAAAAAGACTACTTAGATAATATGGATATAATACAACAATAATTTTATATTTAATTTTATTATAAAAGAAACAACTTAAATTTTTACATCTCCAACTAAAAAAAATTGAGGCACTAGGGAAATGACAAGGACGTGCAAAACAGTTACAAAAGGACAACTCGAAAAACTATCGATTTAAAAATGATAGCAATTTCTTTTCAGAGCAAAAAAAAAAAAAAAGAAGATATCAATTTGAAATACAACAAATGATAGGAGAGCGGCGATCACTTCAAAATCGCCGGCTAAGGAAACGGCAATACTCAAAACTAAAACAAACTTAAAAACGACAACAATGTAAAAAACGCCCTTGCTAAAAAACGACAAGGAAGAAAGGCAAGGATCTGAAATGCGACGATGGTTAAAAATCCGCAAGTACTAGAAAACGACAACAATGACAAAACCATGGTGACTAGAAAATGACAAGACTTGAGAAAACATAAGGGACATAATAATACGTCAACACAGATGACCTGACGAAAATCTTAAAAAAAAAAAAGGGGACAAATTTCATTTCTATTCTTTAAATTTTAATATTTTTACAACTTTATCTCTAAACTTTAAAAATTAATAAAAATAATTTATAAATTATAAAATATTATAATCTTTACTCCTTTCATTAGTTGAATAGACCAAATATTTTCTTAAACGTTAATATTCTTATAATTTTATCTCTCCATCCTCCTAAACTTTAAAAATTGATGTTTATACCCTATTAAATTTTAAACTAATAGAAGAATGCACTTAAAACTTTTAACCGTTAGCAAAAATCATATTTTTAATATTTTGACTATATAAGACAAAATATTTTTTTTATTACATAAACTTTTGTATATTTGAAAATTAACTGTCGAATTATAAAGATACTTAATGTATTTATAAAATTTGTTTTTAAATTGTTAGAAAATCATTTATATTTTGTCAATTTAAAACAAATGGGACACTAATATAATAAAAAGTTAATTTAAATTAAAATATTTATAATTATAAAAATAAGGTTAAAAATTTGTTAAGAAATCTAAATATATAAGTTCTCTTTTTTTGTTTTTCTTTTTTAATAACTTCAATTTTCAAAACAAATCTTATGAATGCATTACTTATTTTTTGGCTTTAAGAGTTTAGTTTCAAATATACTAAAGTTTATGGAGTAAAATTATTTTTTCAAGTTTTGTATGGCCAAAAAATAGATGAAGGTATATTTTTACAAATAATTTAAAGTTTAAATGGCATTCTTACTATCAATTTAAAGTTTGAGAAATCATTACAAGCATAATCTATCGGTAATACCATACATAACTCCACTTAAAAGTATAGAGTTCAAATCCCCCATTCCTAAATACCAAAAAAAAAAAAAAGTTTAAGTGGTATAAATACCAGTTTTCAAAGTTTAAAAAGCAAAGTTACAAGAATATTAAAATTTAGAGAAATATTCCATTTATTTAATTAGACCGAACGAGTAAAGATGATAAAATTTTATAGTTCATGGAACATTTCTATCAATTTTCAAAATTTAGAGGGTAAAATTATAAGAGTACTAATATTTAAAGAGAAAAAATAAAATTTATCCAAAAAAAAGAGAGAGAGAAACTTTGGAAAACAACAATTTAGCAAGTTGTCGAAAAAAAAATAAGGCAATTGTTGTAAATATAGATTAACGGTAATTCTATAAAGTTCAAATCCTCGTCATGACTTAAAAAATGAATGAAAAAAAAAAAAAAAAAAGAAAGAAGTAGGTCGTGTTCAAAATTGCATTTCTTCAATTTCAGTAGGGCAAGTCGATACATCTCTATAATCTCTCAATTTTGCAAAAAACTTATCCAACAAAGAATATATCTCGTCACTTCTAGGATGTGATTTGTCCTCCACAATAAACTTATGAACTTGACCTCCCTCTTCAATGAAACTATACCCTGCTGCTTTTGTAATTTTCCCTCCTTTCATCACCTTCCTCAGCTTGGCAACTCTGTCCCACTGTCTTGCCGATGCATATATGTTAGAAAGAATGACATAGTTTGCTGGATTCCACGGCTCGAGCTTGTAGAGGGACTCGGCCGCTTTCTCTGCAAGTTCAATGTTGCCATGGAAACTGCACGCTCCTAAAAGAGCACCCCATATAATGTTGTCTGGCTTCATTGGCATGCCTTGTATCAGATCATAAGCTTCTTGCAGTTCTCCAGCTCGGCCTAGGAGATCAACCATGCATCCGTAGTGCTCTAACTTTGGAGAAATACCAAATTTTTGCTCCATTGATTTGAAGAGTTTTTGGCCTTTGATCACCAATCCTCCATGAGTACATGCCAAGATAAGTCCCACAAATGTGACATCGTCAGGCACAATTCCTACTGACTGGAATCAGCCAGCAAAAAGAAGATACTCGTTAATAAGAACTCGATTACAATAATACGTAACAACATGAAGAGACTACAAAATGAAAGCTTACTAGCATTTGTTCATAAAGATCCAAAGCCTCTTTGCTTCTTCCATGGACAGCTAAACCCATAATCATTGAATTCCAAGAGCATAAGTTTCGCTTTCTTCCAATCTCATCAAACACTCGCCTAGCTGTATCAATTTTACCACACCTTGCATACATTCCGAGTACAGCATTGCTAACATACAAATCCTTGAAGAACCCAACTTTTCTTGCATACTCTTCAATCCTCTTCCCAACGCCCAATGCCCCAAGATTTGCACAAGCTGGAAGAACACTAGCTACGGTGATTGCATTTGGCCTCACATCTCTCTCTTGTTCCATCCGTAAAAACATTGCCAAGGCTTTAGCATATTGTTGGTTTTGTGAGTACCCAGATATCATTGTAGTCCAAGAAATCACATTCCTCCGAGGCATCAAGCCAAACAATTCCAACGCTCCTTCCATATCCCCAGACCTCGTGTAGCCTGATATCATCGAATTCCAGGTGGCCGTTCCTTTAACCGTCATCTCATCAAACTGTTTGCGGGCACAAGACAACATTCCCAGTTTGGCATACATATCCACCAAAGCCGTCAAAGCAAAAAGGTCCCATCCGAGGCCCAATTTAACAAAACGTGAATGCATCATTTGGCATAATTGCCTCGACAAGAGCGAAGAGCAAACGGAGAACAATAAAGGAAAGGAATGTTCATTTGGGGTGCATCCTTGCAGGCACATTTGGCCGTAGAGGGACAAGCATTGGTGGTGTTGACCGTGAGAAGAGTAAGCTTTAATGAGCCTGTTGTAAAGAAACACCGTTGGCTTGGGAATAAGGTCGAACAGGTTGCGGGCATATCGGACGTTCGGTATTTCGAGAACCTCCAAAATGAGGGTGCTTGTGTGGTCTATGCCATTTCTAAGTGTGTAGGCGTGAATCTGCTTAAGCTGGTTCATACCAACTACGCTTTTTTTTCACAGAAGCATTTTGTCAAACACGTGGTGGTAGAAGCATATATGTATCTACCAAACTCTGTAGCTCGAAGGGAAGAATTTACTGTAATGTCTGAAGTATCTACTCAATCAGACGAACGAAAGAGAGGACTAAAAGTCTTCATAATAGGCTTTGCGAAGACGTCTTTCGCTGGCAGCAACACAAATGTCGTTTTCATCTATTTTGAAGACAAACTTGTCCCATTGCCTAGAAGACAATTCGTTTTTTGCTGAATGTAATTTTCCGCAAGGGCAAAGGTTAGCAAATACATTGTCGTGGGGGAAAAACCTCGTAAAAAATATTTAATATTAGACCATCGAGTTTTTATATAATCGTAATCGGATAATTTTATATTTAAAAAGTTAAAATATTTTTTAAAGAATACATTTTATAAATTCCTACTAACCTGGATTAGTGTAAATATGTTTTTGAGACATATCTTTTATTTTTTATTTTTTAATTATTATGCATCTTTAAATTCACTTTCAAACTTTGACAGGTATTTTTTCTTAAATGAATTAATTGAATAATATATTTTAATATTGAATTTAACAAATACTAGTCTTTGAAAACAGTAAAAAATTATAGCATGCTGTTTTTATTTTTCTTGAAATTCCGGGTTTACCTCAATCCCATCCTCTTCTCTCTCCCTCGTTTCGCTCTGTTGTTGTTGTCACTGTCGTTCACGACGGTGAACCATTGGAAAATTGCGACGGCCACTGACCAGCGTAGACAACCAGCCTAGATCACTGGTAAAATCGCCGGAAAAATCGTGAAGACAGCTGCTGGAAACTCGCGACCAAAAGAGCCGGAAAAATTGCGACCAAAGTCACTGCAGAGGTGGACGTCGCCGAAGGAGCTTTGCGCTTTCCACAAGCGTGATTCCCGCCGTCGCAAGGCTCTATCCGGATTTCACGGCCTACGATATATGGGGGAGGTCGGCCGGAGATGGAGTTTTCTCATCTAGGCTTTCTTCTCCGGTCCCGATCCATTCTGCAACGGCCGCCGTCCTTTCAACTGGAGGTTCGCTAGCTTTATCGACAGCCAGATGTTTCGAGCTCAGTCGCGAGCTAAATCACGATCTCCAAACGATTAGTGTGTTTCGGTATCCCGTGGCGATGTCATCGGGATAGAAACTAATCGACGGCGACGAGCTCGGTGAACTCGACGGCAACGGCTACGGCTACGGCTACGGCTACGGCAATGACGAGAGACAAACACGAGGAACCAAACCGTTTACGTCCCCGGAAAAGAAGAGAGGAGCTGCCAGGTAGTTATGGTATTCGCGAAAAATTTCACTCAAAATTTGCTATCTTTTCTTTTTTTTGAAAAGATGCTATTTTGTTAAACTAGTTGCATAAAATATGCTATTTTAGGTATTTTTCCCTATATTTTTGGTTAATATTATGACAGATCTATGAATTTTTAAACAGGGGATTGTTTAACCTTTAAACTTTTTTTTTTTTAACAAAAGGGTCTCTAAACCGTTGAAAACGGTATAAACGAGGACTTAACCTTAACTAACGTTTGGTATTAACATTCAATGTAACGTAATTTTCATCTAAATACAAAAGTATTTCATTTAAATATCAATCATATCATATTTTAAATCTAATATAATCACTATTTATTATTTTATTTTTTCTATTATTTTTATTAATTACATTATATATTCTTTTTCTCTCTTTTTTTCTCAATACTTTTACCCATCACATCACATATTTATTATTAAAATATAATTTAAATACTTTTCATCTAAATACACATCGCATTCAAATTCAATGTTAATACTTTTCCTCCAAACACAAATTGCATTCAATACATTGCATTCAAACGCAATACAAATGTAATACATTCACCAAACGAACCCTTAATAACCGTCTAAATGGGATGGTTTTGCATCACGTGAGCCGCACATGACTTTGGTTGGAGGGTATTTTGGTAAAAGAATATAATAGATTGAAGTTTAAGGGGAATTAAATGATTTGGGATAAAATTAGGGTTTTAATTTTTTGGTAAAACAATAATTATAAATAAAATTAAAGGAAAAAAAAAATTCCAGCTTCCCTCCCCCATTATTCTAGGCATTTAGCTACCAAAAGAAACCAAAACCTCAAATTCAAATTTCAATTTCTAGTTTCAAAATCTCTTTCATTTCAATTTTCAATTTCCAAATCTCTCTTGCTTAGAACAATATTAAAACAAAACGACATACCAAGAACAATTAGTTGAATTCCTCTTTTATCTAACAAGATTTATTTTACAAAAAAAGAAAAAAAAATTACAATTCAGGTATTTCTCTGTTAAAACTTCTAATTTACCCTTTTGAGATTAGAATCCTCTCTTGATGATCCTTTTTGCACAAATCATCTGCTTTGCAAGTTTTTAACTAGGGGTGTTAGGGTTGGGGAATTACTAAACAATGAGTTTGGTGTTGGATCTAGTCCTTGAAGAAAATGTGATGGAGATGGCTTTGGCGGTCTAGAAGGGCTTCAGTGGGGGAGAGTTTGACGGTAGCGGTTTGGGGTTCTAAAAGGGTTTTGAGTAGGGAGGGTTCAGTGGTGGTCTAGGACTCTATACGGACCTCAAGTGGGTTTGGTGTTCGAGAAAGGCTTTCGGGTTAAATTTTTTCTAAGCTTATTTTTCCCCTTTTTTTGTATGATTTAGATTATGTTAATGTTAATTGTTGTTTTACTAAAATTTCCTATTATCAATTTGAGGGAGAGTAAGAGGACAAAAGGAGGGGATGATATTTTTTTTTTTTGTTATCTTTTTTTTTTTTAAATTTGAAGTGGGCTTATTTTAGTCCCTTTAAAATAAATTAAGGACTTATGAAGTCACATGCAGCTCTCGTGGGGCAAAACCGTCCCATTTTAGACGACTGTTAGGGTTAAGTTCTCATTTGTACCCGTGTTTAGAGTTTTGGGACCTTTTTATCAAAAAAAAAAAAAAAAGGTATAGAATCAAACTAGTGACTATTTAAAAGTTCATGTACCTGCAGAGTTATTAATCTTTTTTATTTTTTTATTTTTTAAGAAATAGCACATACGATGCACATAACAACAAAAACCTTGTTCTTTTTTAAACCCTTCATTATTCGAATCAAATTAATTAATATTTGTTCTTTTTCTTGTTTCCAAGCAACTAGTCGAAAGAGAATAAATTTAAGGTTTGGTGATCAACTAACTTGTTTTAAATTGTGCATCTATTAATATTTAAATATCATACTTAATTTTAAAATCAAGCAATAACTCATCTATTTCATCTATAAAATCGCATATTTTAAAATTCAAAAAATAAATCTGAAGATATATTATTACCTTAAAATAGATGCAAGCCTGCAATTCCCGTATCAATCTATAGATTAAAAAAAAAAAAAAATCTAAAACTGCTTATTATCTCTGAATCTGAACAAAGAAAGACAAAAAGAGGCAAAGAGCTAATTAATTGAATTTGGCATTCACGTCGAATACAACTCCTTTGAAATTTTGTTCAGAGCCTTGTTGGTTCAAAATTGTTCCGGGTATCAAATTGAAGGGCTGAACAGGCTAAGTGGTGGACAGAATACAAATTTAGAGAGATGATTTACTCAAATATACACCCACATATATACATAAAATAAATGTATCTGAACTAAAAACCCAACAAACTCAACATAGAGACATTTTGCTGTTCTAAATTGCCGAATGTTCGTTCGTCAAATCCGGAAGAGCAGAATCTACTTCATTTCAGTGGCAAAGAATTGAAATCTATTAAGAAAAGAACAAGCTGATCTTCACTAACCAGTCCACCAACGGCAGCTTGATTTTCTTCTCTATCAAACAAAATAAATCGAGTTTCAGAACACATTTGCAGCATCTAATACGAGCTACAACATATTTTCCTACATGGTGTCCAATGGCTTAGTGTTTTTACAGCCAGCCGGCGCAGATAGGATTAGATGGCTCCAATAACGTCGCCCCGTTACCCGCCGTTTGAAGACAGACCAAACTGCAAACTACGGATCAGATAGGTCATTTATGACAGATACCTCTTGGAGAAATGCTAGGAGCTTCCATGTCTGGATACGCATTTACTTCAGGCATCTTCATGATTCTTGTATAGCCAAAGTGACGAATTTAATTTTGTATTTCACCAAAAGCTAGAGATTTCTTCAGAAATAAGAAGATTGGTCATGTAGCACATTCAAGTGAGCTAGTATTCTTGCAGCCAGAGATTTTACACTCCCGCTTCCGCGCTGAGTCAAGTCAACTAAAGGCATCTGAGCAAAGGTTCCATACTTCTGTTTGAACTCCAGTAGTCGGAATATCCTTTCGAGCGCATTTAGAGCCTTCTCCTGCAATCTAGGAGAAGGGGAACCGAGAAGTCTTATTATAGGCTGTATGGCATTTGCATCTCCTAGCACCTTGCTACCACTTTGGAGTCTGTCTCCTACGATTAAAGTCAACAGTGCATCTAAAGCAGCCTCACAAGCACCAGGATCAGGTTCCCCAAGGATCCTCACAAGCGGGTGAATGGCATCAGCCTCCACGAGGCAGAATGACGAGGAAACGGAACAGATTCCTCCGTGAACTGGGCAGCCGGTTTCAGGAGGAGCTGAGAAACACCAGAGCCCTTTATGTTTCTGCAAGTGCTTGCTTAGACGTAAAGAGCTCTCTGAAAACCTAGCAAGAGCTACGGCCGCACGTTGTCTGGTCAATGTGGTTCCAGTCTCTAGTAGTCTTACCAAAACAGATATGGCGCCAGCTTCGGCTGTGCGCTTCTGCCATTCCAGGTTCGTTGAAACAGTGAAACGGCATATGCCACCAACAGCATTCTCTATCAACTGGTTCTTGTGCGGACCATTTTGCAGGCTGTTGTTGAGAAAATTGAAGATGAGTGGGAGCGCCCCTGCATCGAAAAGCCATTGAGTGATCTGTGGGATTTCAGGGAGATGAGAGATGATGCCCATTGCAGAAACAATCTCTTCTTCATCGTTGGAAGTTTTGATGATCCTTAGTACAGCCTCAATGAATTTTTTACACACATGCTGCACACCAGTGTCTTCATCGAAACCTTCTGCCAAGCAAGAGACCAGCTTAACTGCATTTGCTCTTACACTTGGGTTGTCATTCTCACATAATTGGAGCAAAACTGGCATAACTGAGGACTGCAAATGTTGCTAAACTAGTTAATGTTTGAACACGATGCTATACAACAAGTGAGAAATTGAACGAGTTTTTGTAATGTTGTTATAAGACTTGAAAGAAGGATAAAATAATCTAGTAAACACATGAAGATCTAAGTAGCTAAAAATTTGGGTTATTAGCAATGTTGGTCCCAAAACTATGAGCATTGTGTCACTTTGGTATCTGATTTTATTTTATTTTGCAAGTTACTCCCCAACTTTGATTTTTTGGCAGTTTTAGTCCCCGACACTAAGAAGGATTTCTGAAATTTGACGGAGATAATAACATCCCTATTGTATAATAACTGGATAATATATAAAAAGTTACACTAATTGTAAAATGTTTTAGTTTTTAAGGTTTTTAAAAACAATGAAGAGAACATTTTGCACTTAATGTAACTATTGCTGTAAAATTTCAAGTTACTGCACAATAGACACATGATTGCCTTCACTCAATTTTGGAAATCCTTTGATTATTTTAGTGTAATGACCTAAAACTGCCAAAAATCAAAGTTCGTAGGGTTATTTTCCAGAAAGAAAAGATTTAAAGACCATAATGACACAATGCTCGTAATTCAGAGACTAAAGATGCTAATTACCCCTAATTATTTTAGGAGCCAGTTTAGGAAAACTAGTCAATAATCAAAAGCCATGCCTTTTTACACAATTTTTGCATTGGAAAAAATTTAGTGAAGGACTGTCAAATTCAAAGTCAAATCTGGCCAAGCCATTTATATGCACTTAGCAAATGGTGGGAATAACTGAAAGCTTAGAACTAAAGCCATAGTTTCCGGATATATATACCTGAATTAGCTTGGCCTTGATATTTGTAGAGGAGCGCGATTGACATAGAATATGGAAGGTTCGAATGATGCTTTGCTGGACATCAGGTCCCGTTAAGGTAATCAAAGAGAAGAGCGCGAAGATATTGTCATCAGATTCCAAGAAGGAAACAGGTGTCTGGCCAGAATCTTCAGATCCAGTAGAAGCCACTAGATGCATAATAGTGGCTGCTGCATGTTCACGTAAACACGAGTATGAAGAGTTGGGGTGAACAAGAATCTCAAGTAACAGCCGACCAACGCCTTGACTGATCATCTGCAGACCATTTTTTGGTAAGCTTGAGAGGTTTCGAAGAGCTCTTATAGCAACTTTTTTCATATTAATATCATCCTGTGAGACCAAGTCAAGAAGAGGACCTAGTGCACCTCCCTCAAGCAATGACTCTTTGTTGTGATCGGTCAACTCCATCTCCGCCAAACTGGACACCATTTTCATTTTCACATCTGCAGATCCTAAAAAAAAAAAAAGAAAAAGAAAAAGAAGTAGATAGGACTAAGGGTTATGTTCAGAAAGTTTATGATGGCAAAGATAAGATCGAAAATACTAAAGAACCTGTAGAAAGGCGCTGCAGCAAGTGTGTGAAATAATTGGCTTTTGCCATCTGAATGACATTCTGATCACAAAACGAAAGATTCTCCAACAGCTCCTGTGCATCTCTGGCAGCTTGATCATCATCGCTGTTTGACATTGTCACCAATAGCAGTATGCAACCTTGAACTTTCCCGATGTCATCTCTTACTGAATTACATTTAGATAATTCCAGCAACAAAGCCACTGCTAATTTCCGTTCTTCAGGACGGCGGCCAAGTGATCGAACAATATTTTCTATTGCATTCCCAACTCGTTTGGTTCTTTCCTGCAACATTGTTCAACTTTCAAATATCTGCCAAATTATCTAAATTTCTAGAGAGAGAATAAAAGGTACCTTAGCATCATCACTATCCTTTGCCAAAATACAAAGGATGACAAGAACACCTTTCCTTATCTCACGATTCCTCACACTGAGGAGTTGAATGAGAATTGGAATGTAATCCTCGAGTACCACCCATTCCCGGTGCTGATCTCTTTGATTACAGAGCTCCTGTAGCTCATCCAGGGTAGCAAGTACTTCTTCCTCGTCTTTGGATATGAGCTTTTGTTTCAAGGAAGCAATCATAATCATGGTATTCCTATCCTTCCACTCTTCAATTGATTGTCTAAGTGTTTTATTTGGCCGTAAAATGGATGTATCTAAAGCGGTCAAGGTTAGAGGACACAATGCATTGCCATCTGAAAACCACTTTTCAATTGCGCTTCTCTCAAATGTCTGTCCCGAAGAAGTTTCCACTGGATCTACCATAACATCCCTTGTTATGGGGCAGTAAAACGACTGGAGTGGTTCCAATGGTTGACTGCCTAAAGAATTTCTCTTAGAGAAGTACTTCATTTGTTTCTCCTCGGGCGAAGAAGCCGCATCTGCCCTCTCTAGCAAAGCAATTATCTGCTCCATCTGTATTGCCTCAGCCTGGTCCTTCCTCAACCGGGCATTTTCTATTTCGATCTTGAAATCTTCAAACTCCTTCTTTAATTCCGACCCCTGTGGTGAAATTCCAACCTGCTTTGCAATGAGACCCAGCAAATTGTTAGCATAAATGCGATCAACATTCCTCTCTTGTATACCGGACTCGATTTTCTCCATAATCTCTTCTTCTGTTTTTGCTGCTCGAAACTCAGCTCTCTGCATACTTTCACGCAGCTTTTCGAAATCTTCAATAACAGCAGATGAGAGACCAAGCGTGGCCAAAGGAAGGAGACTTAAAGCCGAACTGATCTCTTTTGAAGTGTCCTCTAGGCGCTTCACTATATTTCGGCAATTCATTAAGAGATACACTTTGCTTCTCTTGCTGCACTCCAGCATCAATTGCTTCGCAGCTTTTGTTTCCCGGTCGAGAATCTCGATGGCATTCTTCAAGCTCTCGGAATCATCAACGTTTCTCTTGCTCAGCTCTCTTAAAACAGGGACGATTTTTCCCAAGTAATCCGCAAGTTCCTTAAAATTGTCCTTCTTAACAAGCACGTCATTCGCAGCAACTACGACCTCAAGAATAACTTCCGCTGTTTGCAAAAGAGCTTCTGATACCGGAGCAGACGAGGCATTAGAGAGCAAGTTCAGTGCCATTATTCTCAAAACCCAACAAACCTACAAACCAAAATGTCGTTTTTCTATTTGACTTTCTCCTGGGACTAAATTTTTACGTTGGCTTGTTTGCAGTAAAACTGCGCAAACAATTTGACCCATAACAGTTGTCGTACCCATATCAAGTTCCAATCTTTTCCTCGGAAAAACCAACCAACCTTTTAACTTGATAAACTGGAAACAAAATCAGCCCATATCAAGTTTTATTTGTGCTCCAAGCATAAAGAATAAGCTCAAGAAAATTCAAACCTCAGAATAGTTCTCCTGTTTGGTTGCTGAGAAAAATTAACAAAGTTTCTTAGTTCAGTATTGTAAGCTCGAAATCACATCTTTTTCTACTTCAAGCACAAACAAAAACAAAAACAAATATGTTTTCTTTTTCCTTCTTTATATATCACCATTTCATTCACAACTTTGTAAACTCAAACATACACAAAGAATAGTAAATTAAAAAAAAAGAACAACTTAATTTTCTGGTTCTTTCTTAAATTTGAAGCTCAAATTGAAATTCAACTTATAAAAAGTTCGCCATTAAAGATTGAAACTCAGTAGCCAGCAACACCAGATATAAAACAAAAAAGACCCAGATAAGTCAACTGCAAAGTCTTCATTGATTCCAGTTTAGGAAGAGAATACCACTAACCTGAAGAAAAAAGAGTGAATGCCCATCAAAATCCAATGCACCACCACTCCTTTCCAAGGATAATCCCACTAAAATGCCCCTGGAGTTCCCCGGAAAATATTAATCTGTTTTCTGGGGAAAAAGAAAAACTAAAAAAGGGCTGTTCTCAGAAACTGAGAACCAAATAACAAAGATAAAATCTTTGGAAAATACTATAATAATTGCTCTCTTTCGTTTAAACTTTACAAAAATTAGTTTTGTACGTATAATTACGACCATGAGAAAGTTATTTTTGACTCCCAAAGGGGGATCATCTCTACCTCCATCGTCTTGACCTGTTCTGTTCTACAGTGTGTTTGTTTGTTTGGTTTTTTTTTTTTTGTTTTGTTTTGGGGGTTAACACACATTCTTTACAATGAACCCCAAAAAAAAAAAAAAGGTTTTGCCTAATGAATTGCTTTTTCTTTGTCTTTAACGTATTGACCTTGTGAATAGTTATTATGCCAGCAAAAAAAAAAAAAAATCCAAGAAAAAGGAAATTCCAGAATAAATATAAGTTGAAGGACAGGTAATAAAGAAAAAGGCTATGGTAGGACCTTTTTAAAAATCGAATGTAGGGTTATTTTTTAGATTATTCAAATATAATTATATGGTTAAAAAGTTTTATATATATGATAATTAGACACACTAACTCATAAAATTAGAAATTAAGTGTTTGTTTGGTGAACGCATTATATTTGTATTGTGTTTAAATGTAATACATTGAATGTAATTTGTATTTGGAGAAAAAGCATTAACATTGCATTTGAATGTAATGGTGTTTGGGTGAAAAGTATTTGAATTGTATTTAAATAATAAATATGTGATGTGATGGGTAAAAGTAGAGAGAAAAAAAAGGGAAGAGAGAGAATATATGATGTAATTAAAAAAAGTAATAAAAAATGAAATAATAAATAGTGATTGTGTTAAATTTAAAATATGATGTGATTGGTATTTGAATGAAATGTTTTTGTATTTTGGGGAAAATTACATTGCATTCAAATGCAATGCAAAAAAAAATGTGTTGTCCAAACGTGGGCTAAAAAATTGAAAAAAAATTTGAAAAATTAAAAATCCAACTTCATAACGTTGTTGACCACCATCCCTATCAATGAAATCACCCACCCTTTGGTTGATCAACGACCACTCCACCCCAATACTGTTGCAACTTCGCCATTTAAGACGCATTTTGTGACTCCACTAGCGTGTTCGCATGGTTATACCTAACAAAACCACCATTTTTTCCGATGAGGTAGTCGAAGGCCACTAAGGAAAAAAGAGAGGGAGGTATTTATAGAGTTATAATGGCATGTTGTTCCTTGTTGCCACTAGCGTTTGCTTGCTCGATCTCATGGTGCTTGCCATTGCAAGTGCTAGTGCTTCGCCTAAAGATCTCAATGCTTCTCAATTACTGCATTTGCCTCTACGACGTCGTTTTCCAAGTCGTCGACAGGTCCAACTCCCCTATGAGCTCACAAATAGTTTTCAGTCTCTGTCACCTAAGAATTCATGATCAAAGAATCTAGAGGTTAGAGGTCATCAACAGGTGGGAAGGATGGGGCAAATCTGCAGCGGGGGGAAGAGGGGTGGCTGGGGGTTGTCATAGTGGGGTGTTAGATAGCCGAAGTAGGGGTGTTTTTTTGGCTTAAATTTTTTTTTAAATTTTTAATACTATAAGCTGAGGTGCACCATAATTATGATATACAAGTAAATTTGAATCATCAGATTACATTAAACGATTAAAAAGTAAACTCTATCATAATTTGTCGTAAATCCACTCACAAAGACTCTACCACAGCCTTTCCTACTAATAAAAGGTAAGAAAGAGCTAATAAGTCAATATTGTAAGGAACTAATCAAATAGGATAATAGATAGATTTAATTCAATTCAATCTTTTTTTTTAAGGATAATTGACTTTTTTCGGATTAAACCAAGTATCAATTCTTGAAAACTAAATTAGATCGAATCGGATGCACTTTTTATCTTTAAAATATCGAATCCAATCCAATCTTTATATGTATTTTATATGAAAAATACATATATAATAATTATGATTTATATAATTGATTCAAAATTTATTTATTTTTTTTAATTTTATAAAACAAAAGGTGTGAAATAGCTATGAGCTAGTATTGTTGGGTATTCATCGAATCTAATTAACAGATCAAATCGATTGATCCAGTCTAATACAGTCCATTTTTTATGGATAATTAATCTCTTTTGGATTGGATCGGATGTCAATTCTTAAAAATTGACCTAGGTTAAATCAGTTGCACTTTTATGTTTAAAACATCTAATTTAATTCAATATTTATATATATTTTATGTAAAACGTATATGAATAATATTTATGATTTATATAATTGATCCAAATTTTATTTTATTTTATTTTATTCATCTTGGTAATAAAAACTTCAAAGCCTATATATTATGATATTAACACAAGAAAAACCCTTTTTTCCAGTTTACATCATCCAATTATTCTTGCCTTCTTTGTTTAAGATTTAGTATTTAGCTAATGTGTTATAGATTATATATTATAGATAGGTCAAACAAGAAAACAGGAAAAGAATAAGAAGAAATAAATAAAGTCCAATATAAAATCCAAACCCAACAGATCAAGACTTACAGTACTTGAATATTTTTCTAAATAATTTTGCATTAGTTATATATATATATAACAAATTATATCTTCATATATAGAAAATTGTGAGTGAATAATTTTATTATATAAAAAATTAATTAAAAATAATATTAAAATCGATATATTATAGATATTTTGTCAATACTTTTGTAGAAATTTTTACGAAGTTTTGTCATTTAATATTATATTTTTCACAAAAATTAGATATTTCATAAAAATCGCTATTTATAGAAATTTCAATAGAAATTTCGTGAATATTTTATGAGAAAGATACTATATCCTTGTTTTCATATAGTACTTCTAAAATACAAAAATTTTTGTGAAAATATCAGTGGAAATGTTGATTTTTCGATCCTTGAGGAAAGTGGGATTTTCTTTAAAAAAAAATAAAAAAGAAGAAGAGAAAAAAAAAAACCGTGAGAAAAGAAACTGACAAAAAAAAAATTGTGATCTATCGGTTGGTGATGGAAGAAAAGATTGAAATTATAATTTAATTGCAGAATTTTTTTTTAGAATAATAAACAGAGACATTTTAAGAGGGTGGGGAGAAAGTAGACAGGGAGCGATAGACCCCCCCCCCCCCCCCAAAAAAAAATTCTTTTAGAGGAATATAAAAACACAATTTGTAATTGTTAGATTTTTGTCTTTGCACTGTATATTATTTAATCGATTTTTATTTTGATGTAGTATAACTGTTTAAAATTGTACTTAATGTAATCTGGCATTTGAAACTCTCAGAAGTCACAAAATCTGCATTCAAAAATTCAAAACTCACACATTATATGTAAAGCTTAACATAATTTTAAACAAAAATTACAACTTCGTGCCAATTTTCAAATGATGAAAGAACAACAAATTTAGAAAATGCACATCGCAAAGTGAAAGGTTTAAAGGTGCTTACCCAACGATAGTGGTATGTGGGACTCATTTGCCTCCTAAAAGGGGAGGGGCTTTTGCTTGTCGGTCTTGAATGCTTCCTGTAAACGGCAGTACACATGTTTTGACCAAATTTAGAGACGACTCGTGACGTTTTTCCCACGAGTTGCCAGGTCAGAAATAAAGTAAAATAAAATAAAATAAAACAGGAAAAAAAAAAAAAAGGTTTTTCATGAGTCTTATTCGTGGTCTTTATCTAATCACTAAGACATGAAGGGTTAGTTTTAGATACTACAATTAATTTTTTTAGATTTTTTTTAATTATCATTTTTTGTTATTTATATTTTTAAAACTTGCATTAAATTTCAAATTTTAAAATCATAACTTTACGTATATAAATTTAAATAAAATACTTTTATTAAAATTATATAAAATTTAAAAAGGAACAAAATCAGATTTATATTGATAATTTTTTTTGAATAAATTTTTAAGATTTTATATTTTTGTTACTCTAAATAAATTCTTTTATAAATACATTTTTCAAAATTTATATTTTTTCTAACCTTAAAAAAAAAAATACATATTCCAAACTTCACAAATGGCCCTACATTTCTGACTTAGGGAGCATTTGAAAAAAGTATTCAATTTTAATTTTACTTAAATACAATATAATTTTACACCAAACACAAATTTTACAACAGTGTTACGAAAATAATTACTATTCAAAACATTTTTAAAACAATCATATCAACTTTTCAATTCCACTATTTATCTCTACTTTTACCAATCATATCAACTTTTCAATTCTAAAATACTTTTCATCCAAACACACATTTCATTCAAATACAAAACAAATACTTTTCAACCAAATACAATATTCAAAAAACAAATTTCATTCAAATATAATCAAAATGCAATGCGTTTACCAAACGTCCCCTTAATAAATTAGAAATTGGGAAAAGGAATTGTTATATACAACAAATGAGATAAATATTTTACAGAGGAGATTAGTACGGTCTACGTACAATTATACGCACAAATCGAGAAAAATAAGATGGCTACAACTTCTACTTCTTCTTCTTCTTCACCTTTTTTTTTTTTTGGGTAAAACCACAACTTGTATCAATGCATTCACGACCTATGCCATAGACAAGAGAATATTGCAGATATTATATTAGAAACTAATTAAGTAATAAGTTTATTAAAAATATATATATATATGTGTCCTTTCCGAAGGAAAGTCAATCTCGTAATATAAGTCCATATTCCACAAGCAACCTTGACTTGTATATTTGATGGTCAAACATGACTTGTATATTTGAAAGTCTATCTCCATTTGTCTTGTGTCTCGTGCAGCTGTGACTTGTTCCAACTAATAATTTCATAAAGCTCTGTTTATTTGACGGCCTAAGATGAAGACAAATACATGATAAGGCTTATTAATCTTCACAGACTCGTTAATTTTTTTTTTTCTGATCAATTAAGATTCTAATTAAGTTATCGGCTGATGATCATAATAATTTATGTTTCATGTTGTCATCTACGTTAGTCAAATTTCATTATTCTGTTAATTTATAATTTGCCAACATCTTAAAAACAAATCAGAGAGTTAGCATATTATTTTAATCCAATTTTACTATGCATGTTAAATAAGTAAAAACTAGATTATGAAATCTCCACCTGTCATGATAGAAAGAGAGACATTATGTATTCAAGTCTTTCGGCCACCCCCATAGGCTTAGCCAATACCTCTTTTCTACTAATATTTCCAATGACTTGAAAATTTGAGACTAATAAACGAAGTTGTCCATCTGGAATTTTTTTCTTTCCATGGAGTAGGGAACCAATATGAAGGAATCCTCATCCATAACATTTAAGACTATCAAACAAATTAGTTGACAGATTACACAAAATGGGTTTTTTTTTTAGGAAACCAAATGATATTTGGATAACTTGATCAAACAAGATTCATGTCAATAAAAAACTGGACTTTCAACGATCAAGATGCGACTAGTTCTTTCTCGTCGTTCAATGGTTTCCGGTAGTGTTAATTTGATTGTGGTTTTATTTGTTTGGTTCGTGGAGGTCTTGGCTATTCTTTGTATTTTTAACCTTTTAGTAACTGTTTATCAATAATATACCTTTATCTTTAGCCCAAAAAAAAAAAAAAGTTAGAAAAATTTCTTTTTTTTTTCCGACTAAAATTGAACTTTCTATGACTAAAAATATAGTTGTGAAAGGTGAAATTTCTTATAGTATCTAACTTATAATAATTGATTTACTGATCACACTTGTAAAATTTTAATTTAACGACGTATATAAATGAGAATGAATATTATGGGAAATTATTTGACAGCTATAATATATTCATTTTATAAATATTGTCTAATTTAATTCGTAGGGTAGTTTTGCTATAAAAATAAGAAACGCATAAATCCTTCTCTTATTTAATGCTTGTCGAACTGATTGTGGCATATAAATATTGGCACATAATAAATGCCAACTTCTTCCAGTGGGTTGAATGTAAACCGTGACAAATGTGGCTTGAGGAAGTGAGAAGAATCAGTAGATGACCTTCCCCGAGTTGGCTACTTAATGGTACTTACTCGTCTGCCTCAAGTTCATTCATACTCGCATAAATTCTTCTACTAAATCAAAGTACACAGAAAATTCTCTAGGAAAGATAGAAATAACCACAAGCTTACAAATTCGGACATAGAATTTTTGCAGGGAGGCGTGATTTAAACAAAAAAAATTTAAATCAAAATTATAGTATTAAAATATTTTGTTGTTGTTTATTAATTTGTATCTTTTTTTTTCTCCTTAATAAACTAAGTTTGTAATAGAATTTAAATTCATTTTAAAGTTTAGAATTCAAAAACCTGTGAATTTCACATAATTGCATAATTGATTTTAATTCATTTAAGATATCAAAGTTTAAATATGAGTACTTAAAATTAAAAAAAAAAAAGAAATTTAAAGTTTTTTTGAAAAATCATATAAATGTAATACGGAATAAAAAATTTTAAGAAAGTAAATAAAGGATAAAATTATAAAATATTTTATCATAGAAAAAAATGATAAAAAATTTAGGAGTAAAAGGGAATTACTCAAAAGTTCAAGGAGGACACATGCCCCCCCGTCCCAACATCCCTCCGCCCCTGCCCATGCGCGTGCCGTGCATGATAGTAGTATATATAGTGTCACCCACACACAAGTGATATTACATATCATTTATATCAATCTAAAGCAATGTGAGATTTTTTGCTTTACAACTTTCAAAAGATATTATAAATCTCTCCACCAGAAATAGTACAACATTTTCGATAACAAATAAGGCAAGACGCAAAATGTCAATAAAACACAAGAAAGATTCTTGTTATTGTACCTTTTTTTTTTTTTTTTTCCCTATGATATTTGTACACCTAGCTTTACATCACAAGCTCTTTACATAGCAAACGAAAGCGAGTTGTGACGAACCAAATTCCTCACCTTGACCTTGAAAGCCCCAGTGAGTCTCTGCACCCTTTTGGCAATCCCAAACATAAGATCTTCCTCAATCTTCTTAGCCGAAGAAGTCAAAACCACTTGAGTCCCCAACATCTCATCGTAAATCCTCTCAAACTCCTCCAACACTTGCTTCACAAGACCAACCTTGTTTTTCTCGACCAACATCTTCACCAAACGCACCAAATGCCTACTAAACCTCCCCTTCTCGGCCAAGCCCTTCACCACTTGCCCCTTCTCTGTCTCCGCCACGAAAGGACTCCCCAAAATCGCTTGCACCCTCTTGTCCCTCACCAACTTCAAGAGCCTCTCCACGTCTTGTCCCACCAAGTCAACCGAGTTGTTTGCTTGGGCTATGTCCAGAAGGGCCACCGCGTATCCAGTGGATGGTTTTCGGTGGATTATCGGAGATTGTGGCGACCGCGATGGTGCGGTGAGGGATGTGGTTGGAGATGTTGAGGGCAAGAATGTTGGGGTGTAACGGTTTTGGGTGGTCCAAGTGGTGGTGGTGTTGGGGAGTGAAGAGTTGTTCGGTTTGGAGTAGAGAAGGTTTTGCGATGGGGCGGTCTTGAAGCGGCCGGCGAGGTCACCAGAAGGGGTTGAGTGAAGGGCAGGGACTTTGAGGGTTGAGACTGAGCTTGAGAGAGTATCCATGGAGTGGGGAGAAGAATGGAAATTTTGTGATTGTTTTGTGTAGAAGTATTGTGTTTGACCTATAGTTTTTAGTGTTAGTTTCATTTGACAAAGAGATAAGGGTAGTTTCAGCCACTAAAATTTACTAGGGGAATGGGAAAACTTAAATATCAAGCTTCTTTTGTAATTTTTGTGATTCGGACAGAGTAGTTCAAATGGGTATGGTAATATAGTCTCGGAGCCAACCTGAGGAGCTACTTTCTGTGGTCCAAAAAGGTTGTCTTGTCTAATTGGTAAAGGAACAAGCTGTCTGAACTTCATAATTGTTTTTAATTGTGTTTTTTTTTTTCCCCTTGCTTGAATGTTTGTAATTGTCAATAAATTAGATTAATTTTATAAATAACCATGAATTATAGACTTTTGTTTAAATTAATCTCTATTTATTCAAAATCGGTCATTCTGCCTTTGATATATAGAAAATCATTCAAAATATTTCTTCTGTTTATATTTGTTTATGATTTTAACAAGAAAGCCAAATTTATAATTTAAAATAATATTTTGTAAGGATATTTTAATAATTTCAAATATGTTACCTTATGTTCTTTGACTCTTTAGTTTTTATTAATCTAAGAAAACAAAATTAAAAAAAAAAAAAAGGAAGAACGAGATAACCTCCTTCCTGTATTTCCACCTCCATTATTTATTGCTTGAATTGCCCCTTTAGCACCATAAAAATACTCTCCTATCACACTCTTAATCAATTCAACATTGGAAAATGATTTCCCACGATCCAAATTCGAACAAGAGTTGATTCCGGTTTCTTGCTAAATTCAAACATATTTGGAATGTAGGGGAATTTTGAATAATTTCTATATATTAGAGGGTACAATGATCGATTTCGAACAAATAGAGACCAATATAAATGGAATTCTATAATTTATGGGTTATTTATGAAAATATCTTTGAGAGTAAGAGAGTAATTGTACTCATCAACTATGTCATATCAGTAAACGGATATAAATGAAAATGGTCTTTTGAATGATTTTCTATATACCGGAGGGCATAATGATTGGTTTTGAATAAATAATAGTCAATTTGAATTGAAGTCTATAGTGTAGAGGCTATTTATGAAAATAATCCTAATAATAAAACAAAAAGGAAGAACGAGATAACCTCCTTCCTGTATTTCCACCTTCATTATTTACTGCTCGAATCACCCCTTTAGCACCACAAAAATACTCTCCAATCGCACTCTTAATCAATTCAAAATTGGAAAATGATTTCCCACAATCCAAATTTGAATAAGAGTTGATTCTGGTTTCTTGTTAAATTCAAACATATTTGGAATGAAGGGGAATTTTGAACAATTTTCTATATATTAGAGGATACAATGATTGGTTTTGAATAAATAGAGACAAACATAAATGGAGTTCTATAATTCGTGGGTTATTTATGAAAATATCTTTGAGGGTAGGAGAGTAATTGTATTCATCAACTATGTCATATCAGCCATTTCTATTAAAATCATAAACGGATATAAATGAAAATGACATTTTAAATGATTTTCTATATACCGGAGGGGGCATAATGATTAGTTTTGAATAAATAATAGTCAACTTGAATTGAAATCTATAATGTAGAGACTATTTATGAAAATAATCTTAATAATAAAACAAAAAGAAGAGAAAGTTAAGGTCCATTTGGAAAAAGATATTGCAAACATTTGAATGTCAATATTTTATATGGAAACTTTTGAATAAAAATATTTAAATGTCCATCTAAATTGGTGTATGGATAAAAACATTTGAATGAACTTATTTGAAGAAAAACATTTGAGTATTTTTGGATAGTTGATGAAAATAGTTCTTGTATATCTTACAAAATCTCAACATTCATAGCAGATTTTGATGGATTATATAGGTGGAGTTTTATTCCTCTTTTTCGCTTTAAATGCATAGAGAAAATAATCCTCTTAATTGGATTTAGAGAAGGAAAATATATTGCGTTTTAAAGCATATATAGAAGAAAGTGAAAAGTTATATATTTGAAATGGTATGGAATGTAATACTCTACATTAACATTGAAATGATCTAAATTTAAGAGGCTACATTCTGAATTTGCGTTAAAATGATCATTTTGACCATTTCAAAATATTTCATTCTTTTTAAAATGAAGGTTACCAAATGCACATCTCAATTGAAATGAAAGGCTTGGAAATGTTCTTCGTAAACACCCTCTTAGTAATCAAGTGGATCATGTCTAACCAATTTAGCCCACTTAAAATCAGGCCCACATAAAATGTTAGGTTAGATTAGGCCTTGCTTTAGGGAAAAGGGTCGGGGGCAGAGCCATGCTACTATCTCTCTTTTGCTAAATTTGAGAAGGAAATTATAGTAAATAGGCGTTTTGTTTGTGATTTAAAGAGAGATAATAGATTTTAAAACCATTGAAAATTAATAACATAATCTATTTTATGTTTATGTAATATTCCATATTTACCTGTACTTTCCTCTTATAACCTAACCCCCTCTTTCACATCTGTTTTCTCTCTCTCTTTCTCTTCTATCTCATTCACTCACACACTCTCTCTCTCATCTGACTATGAGGACTATTATCACCAGCGATCACGTAGGATTCGAGAGCCACAAGCAATAGTGAGCAACTCATGAAGGACAGCGAGGTCAATCGCCTAAAGGCTGGAGATCATAATTAAGGAAATAGAAATCTTGCAATGTTTGTGCAATATGGCAATGAAACATTTCACTAGATCTGCATGAATATAGCCAAATTTCATCAAAAAAGCAAAGAAATCGAAGTTTAGATCAAATTCTAGCAAATAGAAGGAGAAGATACTGAGCAAAAAGTTACGAT
This sequence comes from Antiaris toxicaria, assembly GCA_035233585.1. Lineage (NCBI taxonomy): Eukaryota > Viridiplantae > Streptophyta > Magnoliopsida > Rosales > Moraceae > Antiaris > Antiaris toxicaria. The sequence continues at coordinate 14,853,611 of CP141161.1, forward strand.
TCCGGCCAGATCGTAACCCCATTCATAAATTAAAATGATCACAAGCGATCTCTCACAATGATCTCCTATGAATAAGCTCGATCTCTGAAATGCAACGCTGATGGTGATAATGATCCAATGGCACCTGAGATTTCATAAGTTGCCAGAGGTTTTACAAGCTTCGGTCATCGCAATCGTCTTCTCTAGCGAAAGTCACTGTCGCGATGAGTTCGCAAACTCTAGATCTCAAGAGCTTCTGATCACATAAACACTGGCACAGTAGATGATCTCCGCAAACACCAATAATGACGACAACACCTCCAAGAACGATGGCGATGGTGAGTTGTGGCAGCGAATGTTTTGTTGAATTTGCGGTGGTTTGGGTTTGAGTCAGTTTTGAGGGCTAAAGTTAAGGTTCGTGCTATTTTTTAGACTATTTCGTAAAATCAATAAATAATGATTCACCAAAATTAGTAAATTAATTATTTAAATGGTAAATCAATCAATTAGTAAATTATGATATATAAAATCAATAATTTATACTAGTAAATTACGAATTTATACTTAATTACACTTGTAAATTAATGACTTACAAAATCAACAATTATTTATTGACATGATAAATAAATTATTTATCGAGTAATAAATGATTTATCAAAATTAATAAATAAATAATTTATCAAATAAAAAAATGATTTATTAGATAAATTTATATTTACAAAAATTGATAAATAAATGATTTACTAATTTTAAAAGTGATTTATCAAATAAATTTACTAAAATTTATATATAATGGGTATTTTTGAAATTTTAAATAGTGATAAATCATAATTTATTAAAAATATGTCATATATTAATAGCCAAAACTTTTTTTGCTATTTATTTTTGTTGATGTTGAGTTTTGATTTATTTACCTCCTTCTCGCAATCTAAGCATAATCTTTTTTTTTTCTTTTTAGAACCTAAGCATAATCCTGTTGATACAAAGATAGAATTACAACTCTTTAGCCAAAAAAAAAGGATGGAATTACAATAAAAATTTTTGATGAATCAAGTTTTTTTTTTATAAGAAAAAAGGGATTAGTGGTATCCTTACATCTCCATCCTAGTAGTCCTTGTGTGTGCCTACTAGTCACGTTAGTAAAATGATAAGAAACCTAACTTTAATCTTCACAGCTAGCAGATATTAGGCTTAAAAAGCAAACAACATATGATCTATCTTATTAAAGACTAGATTTTTACGTGCGTCACGACTTTAACTGGAGACCTAATAAAAGCGAAGGCTCTAAATAGACCTTTTGATTAATGCTAAAAAATGCACATGCAAAGCGATCGTATGTAGTATAAATCGGCTAGTTGTATCCACGTGGAGGCAACAAACACAAACAAATAATTAATGAAAACAAATGTAAAAAAAAAAATACAAGAAAAGAAAATAATAAAAAGAGAAAATATTTTTAGTGAATTTTTGTTTAGAAAGAGAAAATAACTAAAATATGAAATAGAGAATTATGTGTCAAAAAACTCAATAATAAATAAGATAAGACGTCGTGAATCTTTCATATGTTTCGTTCTTAGATTTAAATCTAATATTTAATTTATGACTCAATTGCAAGTTTCACATCCTAAATAAGCAACCAGTAAACTTGGAATTTGAACTCAACAAAAATAAAAAATGTGTTCGAGTGGATTAAATTTCTTATGTTTGAAGCAAATGAATTTTTCATTACAAGTTATCTAAAATTAACAAAATACTTTTTTAGCTATTTGCCGTAAAAAAAATAAGTCATAAAACAAATCTTGTCACAATAAATATGTGACAATATTACATAAATAAAGCATGACTGAATTTATATAAAAATATAACACAAAAATTGTTTTGAATAGAAAATAAAATGAAGAAATTCAATTTACTAAAATATAAACATAAAATTCAAAATTTAAATTACGTGTTGGATCACTTAACATTTAAATTTCTCATTAACCTCACCAAAATGTGTAGCCTAGCTTGTGATTTATCTCATAATATTCTAAAGAGAAAACGTAACATGAAAATGCAAGAAGAAGAGGAAAAATATAAGCAAAGACACTCCCTAAAATACTCCCAAAAACACATAAAAATGGCTACGAAAGAGACGTCCGCATGGCTGCTGCAAGGCCCCCTTTATATAACCTTGTAGATGCTTAATGCTGTGGAGAAATAGCCACCATATCTGCCACCAGCTGGCTGATTAAATCAGCCGAAAATACGGGCCAGCTGGGGACAAGGAGGCCCAAAATCGCGGGCTGGAACTTGATCACGGGCCCAAAATCATCTACACGGCTTAAGATAACACGCACGCGGGAGGAGAGCTGCACGCCGAAGAATGCACGCGTCAGAGGAGGGCTGCTGGGGCACGTGGCAGAGCTGGAGCTGCTGGAGGCTGCCGAACCCGAAAGTGACACGTGGCGAAGATGGCCCCACCTACGGAAGAAATGAAAAGAGAAGAAAAAGAGGAGGGAAGACAAAAAAAAGAAAGGAGAGGAAAAAGAAAGAGAAAATAAAATAAACCAAAAATAAAATAAATCCAAGATTATTAAATACAATAAATTAAAATCAAATAATTCCCAAATGAAATATTTTCAATTAAAAAAATAGAAATATCTAATTAAAATTTAAATTATTTAATAAATGACAATAATAAAAGTGTATTTTTGTATATAAGAGAATATTTGATAAGTATAGTGCATTTACATTGTGTTAAATGTAATATATTGAATGTAATTTGTATTTAAATTAAAATTATTTGTATTGTATTTGAATGTAATATGTATTTGCAAGAAAAGTATTTGAATTGTATTTAAATAATGAATATGTGATGTGATAAGTAAAAATAAAGAGAAAAAAAAAAGAGTGTGATGTGATTAGTAAAAGTAATAGAAAAAATAAAATAATAAATTATAATTATATTGAATTTAAAATATGATATGATTAATATTTAAATACAATACTTTTATATTTAGATAAAAATTATATTGTATTTGAATATAATATAAATATAATTCGATAAATACGGTAAATAATCGAAACATTAACACATTTTTTTGCAATCATTTGGTGGCCTTTTATGAATCAAGTTGATGCAAAGATAGAACTCTACAATTAAAACTTTTAATGAATTAGATAGTAACTTTTGGTGTAAGGCTGATAAGTTGTGTACGTTGGTCGAATTTAGGGGCAATACAATTATGGCAGAACACAATTGTTCTGCACATAAACATGAATCCGAACATAATAAATTAATGGACACAGAATCGAAACAAAAATACAAAACAATAAATACACTGGTAATATGACACAAAATGCAAAAACAATTTCTAAACAAGCCGTGAGAAGTTGACACAAACAAGAACATCATTTGTGACCCACTTAACAAAAAAAAATTGAACAAAAAAAATTTAAAAATTAGAACTAATATCGATTAACTAATAATTACAACTAGCTCATGCATATATATTAGGTAACTAAAAGACCATAAATTTTCAAATCTCCATCAAACACATATAATAATCTAAACTCAAAGCATAATATGTGAAAGTGTCAAAGCAAATTACACCCAACTCAAGTGTTAGAACATAACCCAGATTCAAATATAATAATAGGCTTCACAATATTAAAGTAAAAGTATTTTTTGAAAATAAAAGGGGGAATTTTTTAATACAAAGACCATAAAGACAACGTGTTGGCACATTTAGGGCATGTTCAATTTTTCGAAATATTAACATAGAATCGAAACTCGTTTATTTTTATTATTTTAAAGTCATATCATTGTGTTCTGCCTATAATTACCAGATCTACCTTTTAGTTGGGGCAATGCAACCGAAATACTAATATTACAATCATATTTTATTTTGAATAACTTATGTATCTTTGTTTATTTTGTTAAGATTTTATTCGAAATGGTCAACAGTTAATTGTAGGAGTACTGATATATTATTCTTAGTAATACATATTATGCTTTTAGTGGGATAATTATTTCCTATTTTTAAGTTTTAATATCTCTATTTAAATCATTGAATAAGGATAAATAAAAAAAAAAAAGGTAACGATGATCATTCATGAGAATTTGATATCTTAGAAAGTTCATATTTTCTCCAATAAACCAAATAATAAAGGTCGAGTCTCTCTCAGGGGGAGTTTGAGGGAGGACGCTGGAGACATTATTTTTAGATTGGAAAAAAATTGTTTTGAAAAATATTTTTGAGAGAAAAAACTGTTTGAGGTGAAAAAATAAAAAATTTTAAAAAAATTTTTAGAAAAAAAATATTAATATGGATATTATTTCGTTCTTCTCGAAATTCTATATAATTTAAAAAAAAATATCTCATTTAGACTTGTATACACAAAATTATGAATTTTTAAAGTTTAGAATTTACTGTAACGTTTTGAAAATATAAATAGTGAAAAGTAGTGAAGTTTTAAAAAAAATTTGATTTTAAAAAACCGGAGAACAGCCCTCAGATATGCCTATGTCTACCCTTTATGTTCTCGGATCCATCCATTTTTTCTTTTTATTAACAAATCACACTCTAATAAGAGTTTTTAATAGATTAAGCACTCTTACAACAATTTGTTATGCAAAATGTCATGTACTATGATTAAACATCATGACCAAACGGTCCGCGATTGCAGAACATTTAACACAGGATCAGATTTCTAACGATCTTTTTTTTTTTTTTTCAAATGTTTCTACTTTTTCTTTTCCCATTTTTGTTTTCTCCGTCATGTAATCTAATGCCATATCTGCCTAGATTTGTGTTCCCCTCAATTGATATTACATTTGAAAGAGGACGTGGGCCTTATCGTCTTTAACCCTTAGGATCGTCGTAGGACCAAATATTGTCGGTGCAGGACATTAGTAAAATAGAAGGACACCTTAATTACACATAATCCCATTTCAGAATCTCCACATACTGTCGTATGTGGTCAGGACTATATTCCATGGCCGCACGGAAATGCCAGTGCTTGGGGTCCATTTTCAATCCTCCCAAATTAATGCACCAGAAACAGACCCAACTTCTGATGAAATGTCGTTTTTTATCTCCTGTACTCCTGAGAATAAGAGGGGTTAATTTTAGGCAATTACTCACCCACTTCCTTTAAACGGAAAGACGATATAATTAAATTAACGATATTATTTTTTAAGTATATGTTGTAGATAACTTTAGAAAAGAATGGTAGAATGGTGATATATTTAAGTGTTGTGAAATGAATTACATTATGATAAGTCGTCTAATTAGTTGTACACTTGTAGTAAAAGAATCACCACAAAAAAGATGAAGGAAACGAAAAAACAAAAAAAAAAAGATGAAGGAAACATGTACTAATAATGAAGGGACAATCTTTAGAAAAGAGGTTGGTCTTTGAGGTAAAAAGCAGGCGACATTACATACCTAATCTAACCGACAAGATGATATGAACCTTTACCTCATTTTCCCTATATTAATTTAGAGTTCTTTTGGTGAGTTTACTCAAGTTTAGTTTAGTCTTTTTTTTATTATTTTAATTTGAATTTTAATCTTGGGTGAGTTTTCATAATAAGAAAAAATTTCACATCTGCTTTTAATCATCAATCAATTTTCACAATTCCATTTTCTTTGAAAAAAAAATCCAATAAGGCCAAACAAAATATGATAAACTTTCGTGACTATATGCAGGAAATATAAATTAATAGTCATACTATACTGATTTCACTTAAAAGTATAAAATTTAAAATTAGAAAAATTATCCATCAAAAAGTTTTAAATTATCACATGATGACATTAGGGAACAAAATTGAAAAGCACAATTTTAAAGAAAAGTTGCAAAATTTTACTATAACACAAAATAAAGAACAGATTTACATATATTCAAAATTAGACTTGAATTAATCAACATAGCATAACGATGATCCACTCATTTAGAATTAGAACGATGATCCATTTATTTAGGATCAAAATGGCAGTTAAATTTTTAGATCAATTTATTGATTACAATGTTGAATAAAGAATTCATAAACATCATAGAATATTAAAAATAAAAAATAAAAAATTTAATGCTTAAATAAGACGTTAAATAGAAATATTAACATTCATCAAATATAGTGAAGTTACAAAAAATACGATAAGTCAAAAGATACAAAATGGTTACAAGATTTAATTAAGTAATCCTAAAAAGCACAATCTAAAGGAGCTAGCACTTCAAGTTCAGGAGAACAATCATCAAAAGAATTAGAATTAGAGCTTAATTCAGAATTGAGAGAGTCATCTTCGTTGTTATCAATCTTCTTATCACAGATGGCCCCGAAGTTCTTGATTTTTAGGTTAACCCCGTAAGCTTGGTAGAAATCAAATGCTTTAGTATTTTCTCTTAGAAGAATCCTTTAAAGCATTAATCCAACCAAGCTCAAAACCATCACTATCCAAACAAGATCCAAATCTAAGATATCTCTTACAAAAATAATCTTTGACTGATCGATTCCTATTCCTGTATTCTAGTTTTTTTTCTTTACACTTTTATTTTAGCTTTTTATTATGAAGAATTTTAGATTTTAATAACAAATTAGCTTTATTTGATAAATGAGCTGATAGGGCTGATCAGAGGGAGAGTAGTCAGAAAGAACAATAATATCTTTACAAGCAAAATTTGACATTTAATTCTTTTCATCAATCAAATTCCAGGATTTGAGCATTCAATACTTCAATTTCCTACTTCAGAACTCTACTCTCATCAACAAGTGAAGAAAGTGATAATTTAAAATATGAATGTTTCTCTTGATTAAGAGATTCCAATTGTGCACGCAAATCGAATAACTCGTTTTGAAAATTGACAATTATGCTTTCAAAATTTGACTTCTTAATAGAAGGAAGAGAAATGCAACTAATTTGATTCTGCAGTTGATTAATCATCATTAAGTCCCTTTAATGTTGATTTCATAACTGAGAGATCTCCTTAGTGTCACTCTGGCGAAGTCTGTGCAATTCATCAATTTTGGAAGGTAGTTCCTTCATTTCAGATTGAACTAGAGGGCTGGTATGAAGATCAAACCACAGAGCGTTTAAAGCATTATTGGCTTTGATTCTCAATTTTTTTTTTCTTTTTCTCACTTTTGAAATGCTTTGTCATATCACTTTTTGAATTTCTCGTATTCTCGAATGGCAGGGGGAGGTTGACGAAAAGTGCCAGGATGAGCCTCCTTATAAAGAATAGCAGCAACATTTTCCATACCTTTTAATTCATTGTAAGAATAATGAATTTGACGCTGAATGTTAGTAAGAGTACAAATGTCAGCATTTTTTAGGAATGGGAGATAAAATAACACTTTTAAGTATGCCACAATGAATAAGAATTTTGTCAAAGTATGAAGAAACAATGTTTTCAAAAGACATGACTTTACGAAAACAAATAGATCAAGAGAAATGGATTAGAGAATAAGAAATTAATTCAGGCAAAAAAGATTTTTCTGATAAATTCTAAAAAGAAAATGTTTTAATTTTATAAGAAAAAAGAGGACTGATATGAGATTGAATACTTTTGTTTAGTAAAATGACATCGTTTATCAGAGATAAAATGATATAAAACTTGAGAAGGCATGAAAAAACATCATTCTATTAAAACTGTGTCCAAAAACAGGTCTGGATCAGACTAAAGAAGTTCTAGAGAAGAATCAAACTAAAGAAGAGTAAAATTCTGATAAGAAATTAATTCAGGCAAAAAAGATTTTTTTGATAAATTCTAAAAAGAAAAAGTTTTAATTTTATAAGAAAAAAGAGGGCTGATGTAGGGTTGAATACTTTTGTTTAGTAAAATGACATCGTTTATCAGGTATAAAATGATATGAAACTTGAGAAGGCATGAAACAACATCGTTCTATTAAAACTGTGTCCAAAAACAGATCTAGATCAGACTAAAGAAGTTCTAGAGAAGAATCAGATTGAGGAAGAGTAAATGATTTACTATAAGGATGATATGGCAAACTACAAGAATAATTTGCAGGACTTTTAAGGAGAATTCAGAACCTATAAATAAAGAAGAAATTTCATAATTTTAGACATCTAAAAAATTTATTAGATGAATTCTGTCATAAATTCTATAGAGAGAGAGCTAAAAATTCTAAAAGAGTTTATAAGATTTAAAAAAAGAGTTTCTGTAAATAATCAAGTCAATATTTTTATATTTTATCGTTGGAAAGTTCTTAGGGTGAAAAAAATTGTTGAAACTGGCAATGATGATATAATAATAAAAAGATATCCTATTAGGACTCTTTTACTTACCATTCAAGAATCAAATTTCACTTTAATAAGATAACAATTATGCCTCTCTAATAGGGGTGTTCGTTGGGTGGGTTGGGTGGATTTTTGACATTTTTCAACCCACCCAATCTTCATTGGGTGGGTTGAAAAATTTTTTCACCCACCCAATTAACCCAATATACAAAATCGACCCACCCAATTAAAGTTTGGGTGGGTTTGGCGGGTTTTTCGGGTTCGTCGGGTTTGACAATTTATAAAAATAAAGTAATAAAACATGACTTAAAAATTTAATCACAAATCAAAATATAAGCTCAAATATTCAAATAAAGAAGTCATGTAAAGATAATAAGAACTAATTAAAACATGCTTTTAATGAATACTAAGAAACATCAATCGCAAACAATCAAATCTATTTCACAAGAATAATCTCTAACTCCAATGTGTGTAGTAACAAGAACTAAAACCAGGTAAATTGAAATGAACTTGAAATCTTATTCCTAAATCCTAACGAAAGGGAGGATTAAGGGAGGCTAGTGACAAGTGGCGGCTAGGGCTGGGCAAGGGCAAGGCACGAGAAGAACATGGGCTTGGGGAGGCAAAAATTAATACGTCGAGGGGTGACGGCCGATGGTCGAAGAAATGGACGATTGGAGGAGGCTGGTGGGACATCGAGTTTGGTAAGGGCAAGGCACAAACTTTGGCTTGGGAGGAGGCATAAATGGGAAATGACAGTCGGCTCAACAAAATTGGCTTAGATTAGTCATTATATTTTTTCTAAATATTAAAAAAAAATTCATTGGGTGGGTTGGGTTTTGGTCGGGTTTTAGAATTCCAACCCGAACCCACCCAATTTGACATCGGGTTGGGTGGGTCAACCCGATTTTTTTTTGGGTCTGACGTGGACCCAACCCGTCAGGTTTTCCTTGGGTGGGTTGGGTGGGTTATTTGGGTTTTCGGATTTTTTGTTCACCCCTACTCTCTAACGTCACAGATCCCGCTTTTGATTAAAAAAAAAAAACACAAAAACACACACACACTAAAAAAGGAATTTAAACAAAAAAAAAAAAAGAAAAAGGTAGAGGAATCAAATCAATAATCCCGTGGATTGCGCCACAAAACTTTTAGCTCTTTAGGAGTGCTTTACTTTGGTCATTTTATAAATCCCAGTTCCGATCCCTATTATCCCTCCTAAGCTTTTCATGTACAATTTTAGCCCCTAAAATAATGAAGAAAAACATTATATTGGAAAAAACACTAAATAATACACGGAAGCTACTCACTATAACAAAAAGGCCATAAAGGAGAGACAATGACTGGACCTATAATAATTCATCTCGACTCTACCCTTCTTTTTCCTGTTAAAAAACCGTGTCCTGTCTCTGACTCTTTCCCAATCTTTGTCCTCTTCCTTCACTAGCTCCCACTAAAACAAAAAAATTAGGTAGTTTTCAGGTTTTAACAACTTTCATAAAAGAGAATCACAAAGAAAGGAAAAGAAAAGCAACAGAGAGTGTGGGTGTGTTTGGGTGGTGAGAAAATGAACCAAGAAATGAATGGGACCGAGGCTGATCATCATCAGAGATTCCAGCAGGAAAATGGGCATGAGAAAATCGACTATGTGTTTAAGGTGGTGGTGATCGGAGACTCAGCGGTGGGGAAGACTCAGATACTGTCGAGGTTCACTAAGAATGAGTTTTGCTTTGACTCCAAATCAACTATTGGTGTTGAGTTCCAAACTAGGACTGTTACCATTAAGGGCAAAGTAATCAAGGCTCAGATCTGGGACACTGCCGGCCAAGAAAGGTTCCGATTCTCTCTCTCTCTCTCCATATATATACATATATGTGTGTGTGTGTGTGTGTGTGTACGTAAATAATTTGTGGATTCGTGGATTAGAGGTGTGATCAATGATGGAGGATTCAGTGATCATGAATAATAATTTGTGTGGTTCCATTCTGACTTGAAATGTACGATAAAGTGTTTCTGCTTACCTACATGGTAATAATGCTTTATATGTGTATACATAATCATACATTATAATTCATGAGCAAAAAGAATGAAAGTTATTTGTATTCAACACCGGTACAAATAATTATAAGTGCAAACCGAGACTAGAAATGAAATCCACCGGTAATAAGCAAGGGGAGAGAGAGAGAGAGAGAGAGAGGGGAAAAAAAAAAAGGTTTTAAATTATGTTAGCATATAATGATTTAAAGCATGTACTCTGGTTCACTTGTGGTGACTGTTGCTTTTCAAGGACTTCTGGTATAAAGTTTATGTTAAGGCTAAATATGAGTTGTAATTTCGGTAAGAGTAAATTTTTTTTTTTTAATAACTAGGTAGTAAAAGGTGTTATATTGTAAAAAGCATGCATTAATGCAAAACACCACTTTGCCATTGGTTTTAACTAAGTTTCTATATGGAAAAAAATTTAGAACATGTATTGGTGTTAAATTAAAAATAAAATTGTTAAGCAAAACTGTATTTAGAATTGACATGTTAAGTTGTGATTGGTTGAAATATCATAATATATGGTTAGTATTAGTAACATTTTAGCAACTTTGTTGTTGTGTGTTGATTTTTTGGGTGTAATGTAGGTACAGAGCAGTTACAAGTGCATACTACAGAGGTGCATTAGGGGCAATGCTGGTGTACGACATCACTAAACGACAGAGCTTCGATCATGTGGCGCGGTGGGTGGAGGAGCTCCGTGCCCACGCCGACAGCTCCATCGTGATAATGCTGATCGGGAACAAGGCTGACCTGGTGGACTTGCGTGCCGTTCCAATGGAGGATGCTGTGGAGTTCGCAGAGGATCAGGGCCTCTTCTTCTCCGAGACTTCGGCCTTCAATGGTGACAATGTGGACGCTGCCTTCTTTAGAGTGCTAGAAGAGATATACGGAGTCGTTTCTAAGAAGGCCTTGGAATGCGGCAATGGGAAACTCAACGGTTCTGATTCTTCGACTCTTCAGGGTTCAAAGATTGATGTCATTCCTGGCTCTGATTTGGAAATAAGTGAGATGAAGAAATTGTCTACTTGCTCTTGTTGAGTTTGTTGACGAGAGCGTGGATTGGTTTTCTTTTCTTTTCGATTCACTTGGGATCCACTGGATTCCAAAAGTAAAGCTAAGTGATCGTGAGGATATTACTAATCCTTTTTTTTTTTAATTTTTTAAATTTTTATGAATTTTCTCTTTTGGGGCTTGTGGTTGTATGAAAGTGGATGGAGGTATTGAGGTACGTTTGTGGGTTAGCCGTTTGTATTGTTCATGCTGAGATGGGTTTTCTTGCATGGAATTTTTACCACCACGTGATGTATTCATTACTTACCCCCCCCCCCCCCCCCCAAAAAAAAAAGGTGTTAATGTATGTATTCATATATATATATCTTTCTAAATTTTGAAAATGCGACGATTGAATACGCTTTATATCTTGTGGGGGAGTTTATTTTCAATATTCGCATAAGCAAAATGTTGATCTTAAGACTGCTCTTGTGTGCCTATAGTTTACCTTAGAGAGCAGACTTTTTGTATTTTGTTTTTAATTTTTAAGTTTTAGTAGTACCAGCATTTATGAGTGGGCTGGTGAAGTAGGCCTATAAGTGCCCTAAGTTTGAGGTACTACTGCACTGGAGAATCTTCAAGCATGTGCATGAGGGCATCGCAATCTTAATGAGGAATTTTCCTTTGCATGTTGTTATTATGTGTGTTGGTGAAGTGTCATTTATTGGGCCACCTACTCCTCTTTCAATGTCTGATACAAAACCCCAATTGGTTTTCGGTTTTTTTTTTTTTAACAATCACACTTTCGTTAGATGTTGTTGGTGAAAACATGCTGCGAAGGAACTAAGCGTCTTTGAATTCCTTTGAACTCCTATGCACCGCTTTGAAATAAAAGTTTTAAATTAAAATTAATTGATTTTTTAAAAACTAGTTATAATTTAATGTTGATTGTTCAAAGAAAAGACGAAATCTAACTAGAATTTTAAGTCTGAGTTATTGCGTCAAATGCTCCTTTAAATAACATCAAAATTAAAGTGGGAAAGGGAAGTAGCTAGTGATTCTAGCACTTCTCGTTTTGGTTTAGGAATGAAGAACTAAAAATGTTAGGTGCTCTTTATGTTCGTTGAGTACTATACACTGTTAGGTTTTTTTATGTGTTGGTATTTATAGCAACTTTTGTTAGGAAAAATAAAAAATAATTTTAATTAGTTAGCTTTAAGTATTTTAAGTTGTGTCGCAACATGTGTTGTAACATTAAGTAGGTTGGGCGATTTGTGTTGAAAATGGCTTGTTGAAATCATGATTGAAGATTTGCCTACATTGATATGCACAAGAAAGAAGATTTAGTCAACTTGGATTTATTGGGAAAGTTTGATTGTACTTATAAAAAATCTTGAAGTAATCTTAGAGATAATCTTAAAGATTTAAGAAGATTCGGTTTAAATCTTAAAGAATCAAATTTGAAGATTTAAAAAACAAATTGCTAGATTTATTTGAGAAGATAATGTTGCAAGAATGGATAAATATGTGATTTAAATTTTGCTACAAAAAAGGGATTTGGATTTTTAAAAAAATCTTAATTTGAGTAGGATTTGAATTTTTAATTGAATTAGGATTTGATTTTTTCCCAAGGATCACGTATTTATATTTGGATATATTTGCTAAAGATTTGGTGGCAATTTTGTGAAAAATCAAAGTGGTTTAAATTTGAAATTCGAATAGTGTTTCAGGATATGTTGCAATATTTATTGGGACAATTTAAAATTCGAATTCAATATGATCCGAGATTTGGCTTAGGACTTAATTGGTGGCGATTTTAGAGTAGATATGGATATTTGTTAGTAACAATTGAAGTTGGATAGTTGTAGCCAAAATTTGCATTAAGCAGAAAAACCTAAAAGATTTAAATTTCAAAATATTTCATGGTTGTCACAATAAGACATGAAACAATTTGAAATTTGAATTATTTCTAAATCCAAGATTCACTTGGGTTTTTAGTTGCTACATATTTAAGTCTCAAAAATGTGTTTGGGATATTTACAGAGTTTAAAAATATACTAGTCTACTTAAAGACCTATCTAAGGAGCTTAAAGATATACAAGTCAATTCAAAGACCTTTTAGAAGCTATTACTTTTTAGGTCTTTTAGGAGAGAGACAAAAATAGTTTAAGGGAGTTCAACATATGTTAATAAAGGGATCTTGCTAAATGAGTTCATTAACTGGATTTTAAGATAACTGATGATGACAATAGAGAGGGAGTCTTTAAATTGCATTAGACCATATGTACTTGAAATCGTTTTATAGTTACTGAAGAGTTCACCATATAGGCATGATTCTCAGGAATAGAGAAACTAAACCTTGTAAAAATTACATGTCTCCTTTATTTGCTTACTTTTGATAATTAATTATTTGGGCAAATTAATTAAATTTGGTAAATAAACTAAAATCAGATTTTTCATATATACCAACTATTCATCTACAATAATAAAATGGGAATTCATTGGCTAAAAACAAACTAGCTTGTTTTTTAAATTTCTTATTCTATAATATTATGTGTTAAGATGCATTATAACTATTATAAACAAGTAGATCTCAACCATTTAATTACATCTAAATAGTTTAAAAAAGAATACCTATCATAGGTACTTTTTTTAAGTTCTTACCATAGCCTTACCTATAAAAAATACCTCATATATTTAAGTAACCTTAATTTCACCTTCATAAACACTAAACTATTCTTCACCAAATTCTCGAAAATCTATATTTGTAGATAGTTATCGAGCCCCCAATTATTTTTTTTAGATAAAGTTTTTCAACTAATTCAATTCTTAGTTGTTTTCTTTTTTTGTTATATTAATCTGAATTGTCCTTCTGTGATTCTTTTGTTTCTTTTAGCGCTCGTTTACTGCCCTTGAATGAAGTCCTTGTTTATCAATAAAGTATATAAACAAAAAAAAAAAAAAAATACAAGCTTCGTCTTAGCTGCAAGTATACCAAAGGTTTCAAGACAAATAATTAAATTAAAAAAAAAAAGCTTTGCCCTAGCAGTAAGCGTTATTAAAGATTTCAAGGCCATAACTCTGTCAAAGAGAGTTATTTTACCAATTTATATATTTATATTTACTATATTTTTAGGATATTAAATTAATTTTCCCTTTTAATCAATTGTTTTCTTCAATTTTATAGGTTAATTAGGTGAAAGAGGCCAAAAAAAAAGAGATTTCTAGAGCTGCAGCTCTGGCCAAAGATAGTTGCAACCCCATTCAATATTATCAGTGGGGTTGCAGTGCCATAAACCTAAGGCTGCAGCTCCAAAGAAAGCAGACTACAGGGGCTATAGCACCAAAATCCTAAGGCTGCAATCCCAGTTCGTAAATCTTCAATTTTGGGAAAGTTATGTAGTTCAAAATTATCATTTTTTAAGCAAGTCTATAAATAGAAAATATAAGGGCTAGTTAAGGGGGTCCTTGATTCTTCATAAAAGATAGAAACTATAAAGAATGAAAAAGAAAAAAAATTTAGGTTTTGTACTTTAGTTTTTAGAATTTTATTTTTAACTTTGTTTTAGATTTTGATTTCTATAAAATTATGAGATTGCATTTGAAGCATTGAGAAGAAGATGAAGAAGATTAATAGAAGAATCTTGAAGATTTGTGAATCCTCCACAAATGTTTTTTACCTATATTCTTGTTTTTTTATTTTTGTCATTTAAGAATGTTTGAACATTTATTTAATAAATTTTTATTTTTATTTTTGAATTAATTTTCTTTTCTAGGATTGCAATTGGAAGTCATCATGTAGCTTGAATTTATTTATTATCTCTCTTGATTTATATTATTCCATACTAAATTGTTCATCCTATTTTATGCTTAATGTTTCTAATTAACTGATCACTAATTAGATTAATTTGATAAGCTTTAATGAACTTAAGAAAGGAAATTTTGTGTTTAGCCTTAGATAAAATGACATATTATCTATGTGTGAAAGCATTGAATTTATTTATTTTCTCTCTTAATTTATATTAGTCAATACTAAATTGTTCATTCTATTTGGTGTTCAATGTTTCTAATTAACTGATCACTAACTAAATTGATTTGATAAACTCTAATGAACTAGAAAAAAGGAATTTTGTGTTTAGCCTTAGATAGAATGACATATTATCCATGTGTGAAGGCATTGAGTTTATGTAGGATAGGGATGCACCAAGATAGTATTGTAACCTTAGGATAGCTTTTGCTTAATGGATCATACTTATGGTCCGTTTGGTGAACGCATTACATTTACATTGCGTTTAAATGCAATACATTGAATGTAATTTGTATTTGAAGGAAAAGTATTAACATTGCATTTAAATACAATGTGTGTTTGAGTGAAAAGTATTTGAATTGTATTTTAATAATAAATATGTGATGTGATAGGTAAAAGTAAAGAGGAAAAAAAAAAGAGAAAAAAAAATGATGTAATTAATAAAAGTAATAGAAAAAGTGAAATAATGAATAGTGATTGTATTGAATTTAAAATGTGATGTGATTGGTATTTGAATGAAATGCTTTTGTATTTGAGGGAAAATTGAATAAAATGTTAGGTGATTGGTTTTTTGAATGAAATGTGATGTGATGTAATTAAATGTGTATACCAAACACAACATTAATCTAATTCTAATAGAAATGTAGTACGTTAGCTAAGGGAAATACTTCTATTTGACAATCGGAAGAGAGTTTAGATAATTTATGATTCTCGATTAATAATTTGATGTGGTTGATTTATCAAGGGAAGAGTTAAGAGATTCAAGTAAAGTGTTGAAAGAAAATTGCAATTTTAAGTTCTTTTATTAAATCGATATTTTGTTAGATTTTATTTTATTTTATTTTTACTCTTTTTTGGTTCATTCAACAAAGTTAGAGTTAATATAATTTTTAGTATTTAAGAAACAATAATCCGCATAAAAATGATGTTCTTTTTATTACTTTATTATTTATTTACAATTCGTACAGTTGCATTGTGAAATTTACAATGCAAGGCAACAAGCATATTATTAGGGAAGATTTCTTTGCCTTTAATATCTATTTAATGCTGATCATCGACCATCAAAACAATATAT
This sequence comes from Antiaris toxicaria, assembly GCA_035233585.1. Classification (NCBI taxonomy): domain Eukaryota; kingdom Viridiplantae; phylum Streptophyta; class Magnoliopsida; order Rosales; family Moraceae; genus Antiaris; species Antiaris toxicaria. The sequence goes on from CP141161.1 coordinate 14,869,965, forward strand.
TAGAAATTAGATTTGTTATTTATTTACATAAAACAAAAGGAAATTAAATAAAATTGGGTAAGGGTATAATATAAAAGTACCTATACAAGAGTAAAATTTTCAAATTGACTTTAGGAAATATTAATTTGTTTAGGACATTTATAATTTTTTTGAAAATGAAAAGTATATTTCAAATTAAAAGTAATACAATTAACAATTTGCAAACAAAACCTCCTATTATAAAAAACTTGATATCGATAAATAATCTATTCCACCAATAAATTTGAAGGATGCACAATAAGAAATAACATAACCCGGACTCCACAAATGCAATACACCTAAAAAATACACAATATATTGACCACATACATCACTTTTATTAACCCTCTATAAGTATGAAAACTTCTAGAATTTTGATCAAATGACAAAAAATACATCGCACAAAAAGTCACACAAACAATTACAAAAAAAAAGAGAGATCTTGTGGACAAAAGCAAAACCAAATTCTGTAAAATAAATAATAAGATGAATATTCAATCAAATCGGGATAAAAACAATCATTATTATTAAAAAAAAAATTTGGCATAAACGACAAGTTAGAACATTAAAATACTAAGTGGGGTGAGACCTTTTAAAACTGGTGAAAGAAAATGAAAAAAGGCAAGCAATTAGTTAAAAAATGTTTTTGATGGCGACGAAGGCCTATATATGCACCACTATATGACTTCGTCCTCCCATATACCAAAATCTCCAAAGGGTGAACTGAGATGATGACTTGAAAACACCTCACCGCTGGCAGCAACCCAACCCCATATATAGCTTCGATCCATTAGCCCTCCCCTTCACAATAGTGCAAACTTTACTCCTAAACTCAATATCAGACGACATACTTGTAGATGGAATTTGTAGACTAGAGGTCCATGGTATGCCAAATCTCCGACCCTCACTATCTTTTTTTCCGGAGCTGGCTATTTGAAAGGTCTATAAATTACCACTATACTTTTTTAGGCATTTATAAATTTAACGAATGTAAATATAATCACTAATTGTTTTTTCAAAAAAAAAAAAAAAAATCTCTAGGTCATATTTTTTGGGCTGGTTTGCTCTAAAATCGCAAAATCGAACCAGGGATCTTTATAAAAAGTTTATTATATATGATTGATGGCATGATGGATTGGATTGTAATGTTCGATTTAGGTTATTTTCCAATTCTATTGAGTTGTAAGGATGTCACTAAACTGTTTTATGTTGTAAAACTACCATTCTACTCTTGTTGTGGTATGTTCACTTTAATATTTTATTTTAGAATGAGTTCGTGAAACTGGGAATTATAGTAATTAGCATTTTTATAAAACTAAAGAAAATAAATTGTGCGAGTTTAAAAAGTTTAAAGTAAGCAACAAATTTACCAGGTAAATAAGTTATTTATTTCTAATAAATAGACTATTTATTCCAATCAAGTAAATTTACTAATTATTGTTATTTATTAAAAATATTTATAAAATATGTTATTTACTTTAGTTATTTGTTGTAAAAATGCTATTACTTTTTCCTCCATTTTGAAATTAGTACAAATTTGCTAGGTATTCAAATTTACAGTCCTGAATCTTAAGCTTAAATTGCATTAACAGTATAACTGATAGTTTTTGGGTTGTGTTGGGTTATGATGAGATGAGATGAGATAGAATGAGATTGTAAGATTTTTGTTTGTTCCGGTCTCGTTTGGTTTGCAGTTTAAATGCTAATCCACAAAACCTAATCCGTCAACACCCTAGTTTTCTTAATAAAACCTTAGCATCTGCATGGCATTGCAAATAATAGAGGTAGTTTCTACATTTCATTTCCCACATACCAGTCTGTATTTTAATACATTATTGTTGCAAACTGCAAACAAAAATCTTAGATTCCTCAACAAAATCATGTCAAAACCTCTTCCAGAAAGCAGTACATAAGCATATAAAATTTCCGGGCTCACACCCAACTTTGTTGAAGCAAAAAAACAAAACCCAACTTTGCTCTCCCAAACATTTCTTACGTAGAAATCCAACAATATCTTAGCACTAAAATCCGTTTGTCTCTCAACAACTGGACTATGATGAAATTTCCCATATAGAAATACTACAAATTTCAAGATATTTCCAAAAGAAGCACGTGTTACAATGTCAACGTGCACGAACATATATATACACCATCTCTTATACATATATATATTTCCAAATGTCAAAAATGTGGTAATGTGGAATGTACAAAGGGTGGCAGAAAAAAAGTCCCTTCTTGACTCTAGCTAGGAAGATTTTTATTTTTATTTTTTGGGAAATTCTAGCCAGGCAGATTTATTTATTTGTTTTTGGAAATTCTAGCTTGGCAGACTGGTCCTTGTGCAGTTTTAGCTATCTCAGTGGAGAATTTTGAAACATCTATTATTTTTTTAATTTAATTGGGATGGCTAGACTGACTCTGAACTTACCTTATTTTCATTTTTGCATTCTCTATCTCTCTTCCAATGGAAATTAATGTCTTACCATAATTGCAGACAGGAAAGCCAGTGATTGCCATGCTAATTTGCAGGGGAAAAAGAATTATTTGAAAATATTTTTTTTAAGGAAGAAAAGAAAAAACGGATGGAACATTTGTTAATACTCTGAAACCTCAGTTTCAAGCACAATTTTTTTTTTTAATTCACAAGCAAGCAAGTACACACACATCTTATGTAAGAGATCAATCACAAAGGTTTTTTAAAAAAAGAATTAATAAACCCTATTAAATTATAACTTTCAAATAATTACTAATTAAAAAGGAATTTATAAATACTTGTAATCACTTAAATTTCTTCTTCTCAAATTTCTTCTTCTCGCATATATGAGTTTGATCGTTATGACTATCATTTTTTTGAGATTCATAAATAAGTATACACATATCTCATGACCACAAGTAGTTTCAAGCACAATTGAATCATGACAATGTTAACTATTAATACATGAGAAGAAAAGATCAAACAATAATTCAACGTAAAGATTTCATGTTTTTTTTATACAAAAAAAAATTATTAAAAAAGTTCATGCAAAGAAAAAGTCATAATGAGCGGCGGGTCTTCAACGAAATTTTTTTTTTTTTAATTAGCATGGGGCCTAATTATTATCCCAAACGAATAGTAAATATATATATATTTTTTTGATAAAATAGTTATTCAATTGAAGGAAAAACGAGCACAAAGAGAGGGAGTTAGTCCCGAAAGACGGAGGAGAGCATAAGGTTCACATCTATGACTCCTTGTAGATCAAAAGGAAAGGCCCACTTGGCTGGATTATGAGCCAAGGTATTACAGCTTCTAGGAATTTTAGACAACCGCCATCCCGAACAAGACTGAAGAAGCAACAGACAATCCTCAACTATGGAGGCATCCGAAGAGAGCGCTTCAAAGCTAGACGAGGAGTCATCCTCCAAAATAATAAAATGGGAATTCTTGGAAACTGCCATGGATACTGCAGGTAATGCGGCGATAGCTTTGCCTGCCGGGGGGGAAAAAGCCGGTCTGGAAGAGGTGCACAACCAAAGGATTGAGCTAGAACGGTCACGGGCAACAGTTGCAGCACCAGCAATTGCTTCTTTGAAAGCAGTATCGAAATTGATTTTAATCCAATCTTCTGAAGAAGGAGCCCAGGAGACAGGAGGAGAATCAATCTGCTGCAGTTTCAACCCGAGGGAATTAGTCGTTTCTAATGCTGGTAATGGGTTGGAAGTGAGGTTCTGCCAAAAAGACTAGGGGCTAGAGAACCAAATACACTTGGCAAAGTCACAAAAGACGAAAAGGTGAGTAATGGATTCAGGTTGAGTGGATCAGAGGGGCAGGTGCGGTCTTGATCCCCATGGAGAAAGAAGAGGCGATCACGGACAGGGAGGGAGTCTAAAATGGCTTGCCACCAAATGATTTTGTGGCGAGGGAGGACGTTGGCTGACCATAGTTTGTTCCAATAACTGGGTAAGAGAAGGGATGCATTGCAGAATCTTTCACCAATGAGTCTGATGTAGGCTGATTTAGTGGTAAACTTGCCTTTGGCATTGGGTTGTCTATCGTTTTAGGGTGTCACTATTTTGGAAATTTTGTTGGTTTTAATTTCATGTAATTGAAATTTTAAAAAGTGGTCCATTATTTCCCTGTTTTAGAGATTCTCACAACTCAAACAATTACCTCTACCTGATGGTAGGTGGTTCTGTGATTTATCACATTTGGAAAAATGTTTGATAAGTGTTGGTAATTGCCAAATGACTGTTGATATCTCAGACGGTATTCCATTTAGAGCATACACCATCATTTTTCAGTTTGCTTAAGATTAGAAGAACTTAAACACTATAAAATTTTTTTTTCTATTTGCAGCATTCGATAACACATCAATGACCGGAGGTATATTTTCCTAATTTTCAGATTTCTTCCACATACGATCTCTGTGTATGATGTTGTTTATGCATTGAAAGATATATCAAGTTTTACAAATTTCACTTGTGGCGGCAACATCAAAGGTCGAAACTAGCTTGTGAAAGTTCCATTGGCCACCACTTTGCATTAAGTCACTTAGACCAGATAAGGCCGGGGGCAGGGTCTCTGATTGGGTCGGGCTTGAATCTTACAGTTGAGCCAGATCCTATGAGTGTGCATGCTCCTTTTTGGATAAGAGCCACTGTTGAGCAGATATTTTTCCAAGAGCCGGAGTCCGAATTTTTGGGTTCGGTTTCAAGGAAGATGGAGCCTCTGAGATATTTTGCCTTAAGAACCTGCAAACACAGAGACACTTCGTTAGTTAATAATCCCCAGCCCCATTTGGACAACAAGGCCACGTTAACATCATGGGATTTCTGAAGGCCTAGACCAGACCCCCCCCATAATCTTCAAGAGACACACGCTACCCCAAGCTCGGAGATATAAGAATCGATGATTCGGGTTGTCGTTGAGCCACCAGAAATCACGACAGATAGCATTAATTTTGAAGAAGACTGACTTTGGGATGAAGGTAGATTGTATGGTATAGACCGAGATCGACTGAGCTATTGATTTAACAAGCGTTAGACGGGCCGCTTTTGATAGGCACTTAGCTTTCCACCCTGCAAGCTTAGATTGTAATGAATCCAGCAGCCAATCAAAATTCTTGACCTTTCTTACCAGCTCGAAAATGGGCAAGCCATGATATTTGGCATTTTTGTGGATCCGGGACATACCAAGCTGGGAAACTAAGGGGGCGTTTGTTTTTGTTCTTGAGAATGATTTTCCATTTTCAAAAACACAGAAAATGAAAACGGTTTCAAAATAACGTTTGTTTATTTAACGTTTTCAAAACCGTTTCGAAAACACCGTTTTCAACTATGTTGTTTTTTTGGGTTTTTTGAAAATGAAAAAAAGTTGTTTTCACTTTTTGTTTTCATTTCCAAAAAATATTGTGTTTTTTGGGTTTTTTGAAAATGAAATGGGTTTTGAAAAAATATAATCAAACAAAGTTTCATTTTTATGTTTTTCAAAATATATACTCAGAAAACATAACCAAATACAGTTTCAGAAATGATCTTAACACAGTCTTCAAAACATTCTCATTTTCAATTTTTTTGAAAACAGAAAACATTTCAAAAACAATACCAAACGCAACCGAAGGGACACTCAACAGAATTTTCCACATTCCCACTAAATATGACAGCAGATTTTTTGAAGTTAATGGTCTGGCCTGACCAATAACAAGGTCAAATCTTCCAGGATGGCCGAAGTTTCAAGGCTGGTAGCTCTTCCAAAGATGAAATTATCATCTGCAAAAAATACATGGGGTTAGGGTAGGACCTGATCGCAAGAGCTTGATGCCGTGGATTTTTCTTTCTTGAAGGCTCAAATTGAGAAGCCTAGAAAAGATCTTCATGCACAAAATGAAAATGTTAAGGTGAGAGTGGTTCACCTTGACGAATACCTCCACTGGGATTAATGTTACCACAGGGGCTACCATTAAGGAGGATAGAAAGTTTCGGGACTTGAGTGCACTTCATCGCCTAATTTATCCAGGCTTCATGGAAACCAAATCCACGCCAAACAACTTCAATGAAGTCCCAGTTTAGTTTATCATAAGCCTTCTTAACGTCCATTTTGAGAGAGAGAGAAAGAGAGAGACATAGGGAAAGGGAGAGAGGGGGAGAGAAATAGGGTAGATTTGAAACTAAATAAATTATTTTTAAAAGATTATATAAAATATATTATAGTTTTATCAATTTTTAAAAATATATTATATATTTAATAAGTGCGTATAAAATAGATTAGATGTTATGATTTCTTCTATTTATGTTTAAAAAGAAAAAAAATTGGATATCTTTTGCTTGAAAATGATTAGTCATCATTTTTATCACGGTGAAATTGCTCGAGGTGGATAATAAGGCAATGCTCCCTACGTTATTTGGGCAAACATAAATCTTAGATTATCCCTTAAAATTTATTATCTCAATTGTAATAGACTTATTAATATTTTTTTTTTATGTTTAGTCAGATTAGTACGAATGATTAAAAATCTAAACAAGTATTAAGAGATTACAAAAACGTAAACATGGATATATATAAATGGTTGTTTTTCACAATTTTATCGATTAGCTTATAATAAAGAGATAGGCAAATCTTAGTTGGCTGTTTTTCTTTTCTCTGTCTTTTTCTTTTTCTTTTTTGGCTGGTGAATATATATCAGTAATCATTTTATGAACCAACTGCCAAGTTGGGGTCTCCATCCATGAGCGTGCGACGCGAAATGGTCAATTGACAAACTGAGAATTCCCCGCAACCGCTAAAAGTGACTTTTACACAGCATTACAGTGGCCGTGCAATAATCTTCCTGACTCATGAAATTATACATGTCCTTTCCCTTTCACCTTTCTCTTCTTTTCTTGCTTTTTTCTTTTTCGGCCTAAATTTGAGCAAGTATGACATAAGTTTGGATAGAAGGGGCCAAAATAGATATCATCACAAATGATGAGAGCAGAAAAATCCAGAGCAGCCTTTTGGTTCAGCAATGGAAAAAAAGAAATATCATTGCTCTCAATAATGTACAGCCAAATCTAAGTTCTGGGCATTGATCACAACTCACATGCAAAATTTCTTTTTAGGCTTTAAGCCAAGAGAGTTGTTTCTTTTCATCTTGTCCATCTCTCCTTTTTTTTTTTTTTTTTAGTTTCACTTTTTTCCCCTCTCTCCCCTTATTTTTTTATTTCTTTGTATTTGATGATCCAAATGATAAAAGGAGAAGTCCAAAGCAGTTTAAATTTGCTTATAAGAAATATGATAGTAAACAAACTAACAAATAATTGAAATTTTGTTATAGGTTGTTTGACAAAAGCAGTTTTAATTGCAACGATCCACGTTGACTTATTCCATGGTTGAGTGTAAGATTTTTTTAATAGTACTACGAAAAATTTTTATTTGAAAGCATGTGGGTAGCGGTCATATTTAGAATTCTTATTGTAAAGTGACCATGCAACAATATATTTTAATTTTTAAAAATTGAATGAGGATTCACAACAATATGGTTTCCTCCTGTTAACTCTAAAAGCTCGTATTGATAAATTGCATGCACAGTGCAACCACAAAAAAAGTTTATCATATTGTAATTCTGACCTAAGAGAGGAGAACGAGTTTTTTTTTTTTTTTTTTCTTTTTGGAAGATAGTTTATTGGTTTTTTAATTTTCTTATTGTTGAAGACTTCTTTTCGAAGCTCTCAACATTGCTATCATCTTACCTCACCAATTTTGTTATACTCCAAAATCTTTCTTATTTCATTGCTGTCATCCATTAGTGCTTCGCGTTAAAAAGAAAAAGAAAAAGCTCCCATGATTAGGCCAATGCAAATTGAAAACCAAAGAAAATAAAATGGAATAATAACAGTAAACAAAAACCCCATATTGTAGTTGTTCGCCTAAACTATTGCTTTCCTGTTAATCATCATCCTACTAATCTTCTCATTTACAAAGCCCACGAGGCTGCTGACATAAACAAACACTGCAAAAACTAAAACTACCAAAATAGATAACAAGAACAATAACACTATCAAAATCAAAAGAATTTTTTCATTAAAAAAGAAAAAGAAAAGAAAAAAACTTTCAATCTAACGAGTACCCACAAATTCCCGATATCTTGTTGAATTGAATTTTGCCCTTTTATACCCCATATCAAACAATACAGCTTTTTTGCTAATGGGAATACTAGCCGTTGACTATTTCATTCTTCGCCGCGCCCCCAAACGGAATCAATGGAATCAGCCAAATGGCAAATTTGATATGAACTGATAAATTGGAAAGTCAATGGAATCAGCCACTCTTCGGACCCGAACCCGCATCAAAGGACGTGGATTTTAGGTGACTCTTGACCCGCAATAGCCCATACAATTTCCGGATATCCTTAACCGGATGGACTCCGTCAAAAAACGCCCCACCCGGTTCGCTCGGTTCATCCATGGAGCTCCTCGGCCCGTTGTCGCACAACCTCCTTCCGATCTTCCCCGTCCCCCTCCCATCACCGTCCGTTTGCAGCGCGGTGATGACAGACTTGATTGCCCTGCTGGGGGAGTTCCGGTTTGCGATCATGAGCTCCCCGATCTCGGCGGGGCTCAAACTCGACCCGCTTTGGAAAATCTCCTCCACTTGGGGGTAAAGCTTGTGCTCCTTCAGACCCAAGTAGCTACTAGCCAGGTTCTTAAACGCAACAAAGTCACACAAAGGGAAATGGATATGAACATCGACCCGACCCGGCCGGAGGATCGCAGGGTCAACATGGTCTTTTCCACTCGTCGTGAACACCATGATCCTCTCCTCCGCGCAACACGAGTTGAGCAAACCGTCCATGAAGTTCAATACGCCCGATAGGCTCACAGCCGTCGATTTCTCGATCAGGAAACGATCGAGATCCTCGATCACGATCACCGACCGATTCGTCGTTTGCAGGAGCAGCATTTTCAGATCGGAATCGTCGGCGACTTTCCCGAGGTCGAGATCGTAGACGTCGTAGCCGACGAAATTCGCCATGGCGGCGACGAAGCTCGTCTTCCCCGTCCCGGAAGGTCCGTACAGCAGATAACTCCGCTTCCAAACGCGGCCTAACCGGTGGTAGTACTGTTTGGCCTTGAGGAAATTCTCCAGGTCCGATCTCACCTTCGACTTCAGATCGGTTTCCATGGCGATCGTCTCGAACGTCGACGGATGCGCGAACGGAACCGATCTCCACCGTCCGTTCCCAATCCGACGATCGCGAGAACAAATCTCACCTCTGACGTTCATGAAAAGCTTCAAATCCCTCTTTCGCTGCTCGACCTCGTCGGCGACGGTGTGGACGTGCTGGAGATACGGCCGGAGGATCCGACGCTTGTCCGACCTCCGAATCTTGAGGACGAAGCTTCTCCCCTCTCCAGTCTCCTCCTTCAGCCATAGGAGCTTCGCTCCGAGAAATGAATCCTCGACGCTCTGGTTCCGATCGAGCCTGAGTACGATCTCGGTTGGCTTTTTTCCGGTGACGAGGTGGGTGAAGTCGGAGTCCTCGATCGAGGCCAGGGAGTTGAGGTAGTCGCCGACTCGGCGGTAGAGCTGGTTCTCTTCCATGGAGTCGGTGAACTCGGGGACTCTGAAGGTCTGACAGACATGGAAACAGTCCTCCAAAGCTCGCCGCCATTTTTTCACCAGGTAAACCAACCCCGTTCTGTACAGAAGCACCCGACCCAGAACCAATACGCAGGCGACCAGAACCAGATAAGGAAGAAGAACAAGTATCATCTTTCTTTTTTTTTTTCCTGATGTGGGTATGATGAGAAATCTTCTCCGAAATCGCTAGAACTCCATGGAAGAATTGGAGGTCGGTTTTCTCCTTTTTGAAGGAGAAAACATGTCTATAGGGAGAAAATTTCTATAAGGGAAGAAAATTATCAAGAATTTAAATTCCGAATCTTTTTTTGGTCTGGGGAGAAGTTTTTGCGTAAATCTGTTTCTGCTTTCAGGAATGAAGTTAGGAAAGTCGGTGATGAAATCTTCTTTTTATATGGATTTTTTGTTTTTTGAAGATAAAATTTTGGGATGATAAAAAAAATAAATAAATAATTATTTTTTCCTAGCCTGGTTAGTCCATTGCTTATGGATTATTACTAGTATTATTATTTTTTTAATTCACTTTAATCAGGAAAAACAAAAAAAGAAAGACTTGTGTGCTTTGCAGTAGTTATTTCAAAGGCGCGGCACTACCGCGTAGGAGATATTTACAAAGTAATTAATTGGAATTTCAAAAACAAAAATCTTTGTTAATTATTCATCGTTGGATTAGAGATATAGGCAAATAAGATTGAGTCATTATCAGATAAATACTAGCATACCGAACAATAATTTTAATAATGACGATAACCACAAAAAAAAAAAAGAGAGATAGAGGGAGAGAGAGGGAGAGAGAGAGAGAAATCAATGTGTGTTTCATCAACTTGTATTGTAATCTGATTATTATAATTTGATCGAATACATGGGATGTGGTAATGGTTTTTTTGAATGACTAGATTTGGTAGATAATAAATTATATTTGTTGGTAGTTTATTTTTTTAAATAATATTTATAATGATAGGGCGGCTTGTGTATTTGAATTAGGGTTCGTTTGGTGAATGCATTACATTTGTATTGCATTTGAATGCAATGTATTGAATACAATTTGTATTTGGAGGAAAAGCATTAGCATTGCATTTGAATGCAATGTGTGTTTGGGGGAAAAGTATTTGAATTGTATTTTAATAATAAATATGTGATGTGATGGGTAAAAGTAGAGAGAAAAAAATGAGGGAGAGAGAATATATGATGTAATTAATAAAAATAATAGAAAAAGTGAAATAATAAATAGTGATTGTGTTAGATTTAAAATGTGATGTGATTGGTATTTGAATGAAATGTTTTTGTATTTGGGGGAAAATTGCATTGCATTTAAATGCAATACCAAAAAAATTTGTGTCCCAAACGCCTACTAAGTAATTTTGTGTGCTAATTAATCAAATCTAAACCTTTATAAGCAATGACGGGGCATTAACTAACTTCTTCATTTTGGAATGCACGTTTTTATTTTGGATTTTTGCTTCTCTTTATCGGCAATACAAGAACTGCTTCCATGATCACAAATAATAATACAATAATAATAACAATGAAAACTAAGGGTTTAGTTTGTCGATATAATTCAATCTAATTTATAAATTAAGTTAAGTTTTTCAAAATAATTTTAGTTTAATTTAACTTAGTATAACCTATTTTATTATTTTTTATCTCTACTTTTATTATTTTAACACAATTTTCAAAACAATTTATCCATACTTTTACAATTTTTAATATAAATCAAATAAAACTAAATTAGAATAAAATACCCAATCTAATTTTACGTTCAAGCTAAATTTAGCTAATTGGTGAACAAAATAACAATAAAACTCGTTGAGTGGTTCCCAAAAAAAAAAAAAAAATTGAAAGGGCAAGGGGAAGAAAAGCAAACTAGTGAACGGCAAGTGCCAACTAGAAGAAGAAGGGTAAGTTATTAAGGACTTGGGCCATATTCATTAAAGTTTGCAGTCAGAAGCAATTAGAAATGTGCTTTCTGCCAAATCAAAGCAATTTACATATAAAAAATTAATTAACACTGTTGGTATTAACCCTTTTTGTTAGACCTAAGACACCAAGTCGGCCACTTGGCCATTATTGTATGATTGGTTGGAGTTGGCGTAAGACTGCTGGTTCTGTTGAATAAATTTTTTATTCGAATATAGATGATAAGAATATATCTAGCAATCTATTTGAGGAATTATATATATATATATATATTGAATGTCACGAGGAATCATACATATTAGGTGTAGATACCTCTTTCGAATTTTGCTCTTTCGAGTAATATAAGTAGGATTATCCTTTATTTATTTTTATAATCCATTTTTTAGTTAAAAGAAAAAGAAGAAGGAGAAATCTCATAGTCCAAAAATTATTAACTCAATTAAATAAATAAATAAATAAATAAAATTATGACTTCAATTAGCATGAATTAAATGTAATAATTTTAATCATCCTCTAACATTATTCGGTGGAAATAAATAAATATTTCTAATCGACTCAATATGTTTTCTATCTCATAAAAAAATCTTCACACATAAATGAAACATGCTTTGAAAAATTAATGATGTTAAATATCACACACTAATAAAATATGAATAAATATCATATATTAATACAGGGTAATTTTCATAACATGAATATAATGTTTATACTCTATTAGTATGTGATGTTTAACATTATTAATGTTGTCTAGTATTATTCTGTTTATATTACTTTCTATATGAACCAACTGTACGATTTTTTTTTTTTTTCCCCTTCTTTTCTTTAGAGGGGAGCAAAGTTGAGCAACTAATCACCGCAACTTGTCAAAATAGCTTTAGATTCAAGATGAGAACCGCTATATATTATGGTAACATTCATATATTCTTCTACATTTCTATTAATATGAGTTACCAACAACTTAGGAGCAGCGTATTTTCTTCTAATACTTTTTTTTTTCTTTTCCTTTTTTTCCCCCTTAATTTTCCATTTGGAAGGTCGAAACAAAATTAGCAGGCTAAACGTTTAACAAAAGTTAGACAGTCTAATACAAAACCAAAAGGATCTGAAAATGTCCAAGTCATTATACACACACTTAGTCAAAGACGAAAATATCGAAGCTGTCATTACGCATATACACTTAATTAATCAAAGATGAAAATATGAATATAGATAGAGACATAGGACAAAAATTAGGAAAACAATAAAAATATACTTTAAAACATATTTATGAAAGTTTAAAATAGAACAAACATTAAAATGGTATATAATTAAATAAATTTATTTTGCATGAGAAACTTTATAAATAGAGATATTTTAATATTAGCCAAGCGTTTGGTGAAATAATCCAAAAAAAAAATTTTTTTGTTTTAATCTAAAAAGTCAACTAGTTTCATTACTCATCAGTTTCAATTTTACCTTAAAAGCTTAAGATTTAAAATCCATATATTGGATATATGTGTCCAATGAGATGATCTTTTTTAAAATTATATAAATTTTTAAGATGAATGAAATAAGATCTATATTGATATTTTTTTATGAACACATTTCAACTTTTTATATTTTTTTATTCTAATTAGCCAAACACACAACTCAACTCTAACTTTACTCAAATCAAATATTTTTCAACTCCAATTGTTTCCTTAAGCACATGCTAAGAGGGAGTCCTTGAAGTCTCAAACTTGTTTGGATTCTATCTTCATTCAAACAATACTGCTATATCATGAAATATTACTGAGTAACGTTAAATGTACAAATTAAAAACATATTTCATATAAGTTTCTTGAACTCTCACTTAATAATATATTCAACAATAAAGGGAAAAAAAAAAGCTACATCTAACTCTCAAATTTTCCTCTAAAATTTTCTTGACATTTCATTAAAAACGAATTATGTTAATACAAACTACAAAATCAATTCGAACCGATATTTATTGATATTTCTCTGAATTTTCTGGAGAAAATTTTTATAACAAAAAGATAATTGGACACCGCCAAAATACCTAAATTTTGGTGGAATTTTTCACCATACTCTAAACTGGCATCAATCAAATAAGCATATAAATATGTTTACTTATACACTCATATTTGAAAGCTTCTTTAGGTTTAATTTCATGCAATAGGTTGCAAGGTTGAAAAAACGTCCGAGTCGCAGCACATTTTTTAAAGTCACTTTGAAATTGTGAAAAGTCTTTACGCCCAGCATCATCAGCCTCCTTTTTTTAGATAAAATCCATCTTTTACAGGACATAATTATAGAATGTCATGTGCTAGTATTCGTTTCATTTGTCGCTTTTTTATGTTAAACCAACAAAAATGGTTCCAAGTTTTGACGTTTTGGCTCTTGAAGCACACCAAAGCCAATGGGTATCCAAAAGCCCTAATAATGAACCTATAATTTGGAAAAAAAAAAATGAATGAATGAAAAATATCTTAAAACCAAACTAATCTCTAATGTTTTTTTCACCCAAAAAAACTATCGGAGTCACCAAAATAATTATCAAATGCCTTCATTTCATGAATCCATGAACAAGGTTGACGGAAGAATTAATAATTACTGTCATTACTAAAATAAATTTGACACTAAAAGTAACACTTATATAAGATTTTATCTCTTAAAATTCAAGACTCCTTTATTCCCACGGCACTTGATCAAGAATAAAGAGAATATTCATTATCTAAATGAAAAAATAAAAAATAAAAAAAATAAAAAGTCAATCTCAGCTAAACTTTTTCTACCCTTTTAGTACATAAAAAAAAATGTTGAATTGATCACCTTTAATTGGGTCCGTTTAGACTTGCGTGTCGTTAATGTTGTTGCTAATACAGACAGCATTTTTTATGCGTGACGCGTAGGTTATCCCTCCTGCCATTGCACTTGCACTTTGTCTACTACACTTTCACCTGTTTTTCTTCTTCTTTTCCCCCCACAAAATCTAAAATCTCTGACTGGTAAAATATATATATACGCTCGCATATATATATTTATATATTTTAGGTTCTGATATTGGCTTATTGACTCACGTAAAAACTGTTCAATGATGACTGAGCTAACAAGCTAGCTTGTTAATGTACGCGGGATGGTATTTGGTATATCACATCTGGTTTGGTCTCTATCTGTTAGTTGGTCAATATCGTAGACTTTGTATGTATATATATATATATAAATATATGCATATCACATGTTACTTATATTGGCCTACTTCTTACATGTATATATATATATATATGTGTATACGTTGTGTTGTCAAACCACTCGAGAAAGTGTTAATTCCGTGTGGTATAATAGAAACAAGTGGCATTTGGACGTGAAATTAGTATGTATAAAATAAAACCGCTCGGACGGCTTTTTTCAACATGAGAAACTTACTAGTTAAAATACGTCAGTGTTGGTAGAGCTAGACGGACGTATGATTAATTAGATTATATTTAAAACGAAAAATATTAGACAGCCCAAAAAAAAAAAAAATAACCATCTAGACTGTTTTGTCAAGTGTCAATCCATAAAGAAAGTAGAAGACAGGCGAAACTTGATGCCCATTTGCGTTTCAAAGTTGTAGTGCTGTGTTTCTTTCCTAAGCATGCACAATTTGAATTTTTCTCCTCCAAAAAAAAGTTGCTCTGTAAGCTTTGGCTCTTGCAATAGTAGTGTTCTTGCCAATCAAGTAAGTTATTTTGAGGTCTAAATTTGAGTGGGACTCGTATCTGTGTTCTACTAAAATATTTATTTGTCTTTGTGTGGGTTACGTTTTGCAAATTTTGTATTTTCATTTGAGTATGTTAAATCCCAATTTTTTTCTTTTTCTTTTCAGAATATGAGTATTGATATATACGTGATTAATGGACAAATAAATGGTTGTAACCTAAGAATTAGATGGTTATGACCTAGGACTTTAATCTCATTAAACTAAATTTTAATCCTCGTTTTTTTTTTTTTTGCTTTATAACATTTTCCATTAACAGCCTATATAAACAAGTCTCCATAGCATGCTTAGACACCATTTTTTCAAAATTTCTTCATTCTTCTTTTCATTATGTTCTAGACGTGTTCTAGAGTGCTTTTCTAGGTATTTTGGTGATAGAAAAAAGGTTTCATTTCAAGTTTGTCAGAAACGGTATTCGATCGTGCTTAGAAAACCGTTATTGTTGTTTTTGTATCTTAGGAGACAGATGTTTATTAAATCCTTAAGTACTTACCACTCCACGTACCTCAACATCCATAAGATTCTTCCAATTCTGAGTTAAGATTAAATTCCAGTTGTCATTATTATTATTTTTATTATTTTTAATATTTTATTTGATTATATTGAATTTTTTTGTTTTTGATATTCCATATTTTATAACACGTACAAATGGGACATAAAATGTTCAGCCGCAAATACAGCTAGCTTTGGATAATAGCACACACATTCATATATATATATATATATTCATATATATATAAATATATATTCATATATATATAAATATATATATACATATAAATATATAGCAAGGGACAAAACTCTCTGTACCCATATATGGGAAAGAATTCGCATTTAGCATATTCTTGTTATCAAGTATTAATTTCATAAACACATATATTTAAATATGTACATATATATATATATGCACGTAAAAATTCTTCAATAACTTTTCTAATTAACTTTTTTTTTTTTTTTCCGTTTAATAGACTAGAGTATTACCAGGGAAATATATTTGTACATTTGAAATAAAATAGCATTAAAATAATAGTTTGTTCTTATCTTTTAATTTAGAATGAAAAACATAATCATCCAAACACCACTTGTTATATAGGAGGGTTGCCTAATTAATAAAATAAATGAAATGGCATATATATATATATATTAGTGCTGAAGGGGAAATTTGAAGGGCCTGAAATGGTCACATTTGTATGGTTGTTGTGGCTGCAAATCACCAAAACGACATTATTAATTAGTTAAATTAGGACAAGAAAAATCAAGTAGTGCAACAGTCTTTTCGATTTTAGTTAATGTGAATTTGTTAATGAACACAAGAAAAGGATCTGTAACCAATTCCCAGTTGAGAAAGCACTTGAAAATATTTTTCAGTCGTTCATCAAGAAGCTCCCTAATATGTAAACGAATGTTGGATTCTTTGCGTTTTTGCGGCCGAGAATACTTGATGTATGTGATTTATAAACATATGCATATGCATATGTATATATGTATATTTATTCTGTGTTGAATGAAGGTGTAATGTCTTAACTGAATCCCAACAACAAGTTACAAGCTATATATATATGTTGATAAAATATTGGAGACTTGAAACACATAAAGAAATACGCTTTCTTTAAAGCGTTATTTGTCCCTTTTCTGTAGAGATTGCTTTGGGTTTCAGTAGCAAATCGCTCTCAGGATATGACAAGTCTCACGTAAATTTCCAGTAAGCAAAACTAGAAATTTACAGAAAAAAAAAAAGAACACAGGTGAATATCTGGTAAAGAAAGAATAGAGGAAAACTGAAAACGAAAGGAAAAATAATAATCTTAAACGTTTTCTGATTTCCCTTAATATAGACTCAATGGCATCCATTCATCAACATATACAACTGTTGATATAAACAGTTGTTTTAATTTATTTTTATTGCTGCTATATCTGAAAAGTCACATCTTTTCAGAAATTCAAATTTGAATTTGAATTATTTTATTTTTATTTTATAAAAATAAAAATAAAAATAAATAAATATTAATTGCAGCATTTAATCTCCACGGGACACGTGTCACGTGCCAAGTGCCAAGTGCGCCTAATAAGCGCCAAAAGCGCCTCTACAGCCTCACTGTCCACGCCACGTGCGCACGCGTGCGTGTGCGAGTTGTGTAGGCATGTCTCTTCACTTACCACATCATTGGCTCACTAAAAAGGTATTCTTTTATAAAGAGTTATGACTCTTTATCTTCTTTCTATATGGGACTTTAGCATATCTTTTTGCACTTATAGTTAAACAATTCCAATAATCCCCACTTTTTTAAATATAAGTGCAAAATATTTTCCCAGATGTCAATAATGATGTTTATGAATAGAGTAAGATTTCTTTCGATTTGAATTTTACCTTAGTGTAAGTACCACAAAGTATAAGTTGAAATTTCTGGTAGCTTTAAACTTTGAACCAGCTATTCCTTTGACAAAAAACCGGTGATACTACACACATAAACACCCATATGTTCTTATATTCTATACAATACTCGCTTAACACTTTTAATGGCCATGTGCTCATCCTGTTTTCATGAACTTTTAAAAAGTAAACTCCATAACTTTTTTGAGGCAGCACCACCTCAAAGTTCATATAGGTGAAGTTTTTCTAATATCCTTGTTACATTTAAGATACTTGCCTTATACACTGAACTTCATTAAGAGTTTCATCAAACTCATCCCTCAGACTGTAACAACCAACACTAGTCATCCTAGACAGGGCTATATTAATTTAGTGCTGAATACCTTTAACTTATCAATGACTTGTTTGTATCCTTTGAACCTTAAATTACTCATTTCGTAATGTTAGGTAGGGTTACCATCATTGGTGAACTTTATTCAAGGAGTTTGAGCCCCATCTCTCTAGATGTTGATCTAACCAATTCTCTTGTAAGAGGTTTGGTAAAAGGATCTGCGAGGTTATGATTGGATTTCACAAATGTGAGAGAAATAATTCCATCTTTTATTAATTTCCTCACATAGTCATGTCTTAAACTGATATGTCTAGACTTCCCATTATATATTTCACTATACGCACGCGCTAGAGTAGCTTGACTATCACAATGTATAGAAATCACAAATTAATTATTTCCAATTAATGGGATTTCTAGAAGAAGATCCCTAAGCCACTCAGCCTCGTTTCCTGTTGCTGCTAAGGCAACAAATTCTGATTCCATTGTTAAATGGGTAATACATGTTTGTTTCTTAGATTTTCAAGAAACTGCGGCTCCTCCAAGAGTAAACACCCATTCTGAGGTAGACTTATTGTCTCCCACACTCGATATCCAGCTTGCGTCTTTATATCCTTCTAAAATAGCAGGGAATTTAGAATATTGTAAACCAAGATTTTTTGTTTTAAGAAGGTAGCCATAAACCCTACTAATGGCTTTCCAATGCTCAAAACTTAGATTACTAGTAAATCTACTTAGTTTACTAACTGCGAATGCTATATCGAGTCGTGTACATTGCACCGTATACATCAAACTACCAATAGCACTAGCGTATTCAATTTGAGCCACCGCTTTTCCATCATTCTTTATAAGTTTTATGCTTGGATCAAAAGGAGTATTAGCTTCCTTAATTTTTAAATGACTGAACTTGTTCAACATTTTTTCAATGTAGTCGACTTGGGTTAAAGTGTAACCCCCACTATTTTGAATCACCTTGATACCCATAATTGTATCGACTTGTCCAAGTTCTTTCATCTTGAATGTGGAAGATAGAAACCTCTTTGTTTCTATTATGCCTTTCATATCATTGTTAATGATCAACATATCATCAACATAAAGGCAAATAAAAATGTAACACTTATTACACACCTTTGTATATAAGCATTTATCAGAAGTATTATGTACAAAACCATTTGAAAGAACAGTAGAATCAAATTTTTCACGCCATTGTTTGGGTGCTTATTTTAAACCATATAATGATTTAACAAGCTTACACACTTTATGTTCACTTCCGTGAAGAATAAATCCTTCGAGTTGTTCCATGTAAACCTCCTCATCGAGATCACCATTTAAAAATGCAGTTTTCACATCCATTTGATGAACATAAAGATTATGAATTGATGATAGAGCAAACAAAACTCTAATTGTAGTTATTCTTGCCACAGGTGCATATGTGTCAAAATAGTCAATTCCTTCTTTTTGTCAATAACCTTTAGCTACTAATCTAGCTTTAAAGGTATTAAGAGTACCATCAGTATGATACTTCTTTCTAAACACCCATTTACAACCAATGGGCTTAGAACCCGGTGGTAAATCAACAAGCTCCCAAGTGTGATTAGACATAATAGAATCCATTTCATCTTTGATTGCATCCTTCCAAAAAGCAGAATCTCTTGAAGTCATAACTTCTTTATAAGTTTTAGGATCATCCTCAACTTGTAGAACAATAAGAATTTTCCTAATTATATTGTTTTTACTTCCTTCTACTAAGTAAAAAGAAATAAGTTGAGAATCTATTTCATCAGATCCTAACCCTTTCTCTTTTCGAATTCTTTTGTTTTTCCTTAACTCACTGGGTTGCTCAACAACCTTAGAAGGAGTATTATCTTAAGATTCTTCATTCAACGTTTTTTGAGAGTTATTTCCAGAAGTTAATAAGTTCTCAAAAAACTCCACATCTCTAGATTTTACTATCACATTAGACTCTAAATTCAAGAGTCTATATGCCTTACTATTTGTAGCATATCCTACAAATGCACATCTTATCCCCCTAGGACCCAACTTGGTCCTTTTAGGATCGGTGTTCTTGTAATAAACAAGACAACCCCGCACTTTGAAATACCCTATATTGGGTTTTCTTTCTTTCCATAACTCATATGGAGAAATCTTATTTTTCTTTAAAGGAATTCTATTAAGAATATGACATGCAGCAAGTAATGCTTCTCCCTATAAATTTAATGGCAACTCAAAATGCAATAACATAGCATTCATCATCTCTTGAAAAGTTTGATTTTTCCGTTCAGCCAAACTATTTTGTTCAGGTATTCGTGGTGCTGAACACTCATGAACAATACCATGCTCCTCACAAAAAATATTGAAATCATTTGGAAAATATTCACCACCTTTATCACTTCTAAGAACTTTTATTTTCCTTCCCATTTGATTTTCAACTTCTGCTTTATAAGCTTTAAATACATTAAAAGCTTCATCTTTGGTTTTAAGTAGATAGACATATGCAAATCTAGAATAATTATCAATAAAGGTAATAAAATGTCTATTACCACCTCTTGTTAACGTACCATTCATCTCACAAATATCTATATGTATAAGATCTAATAATTGAGATGTTCTTTTAACACTATGAAAAGGTTTTTTTTATCATTTTTGATTTAATGCAGATTTCAAATTTTTTAAAATTATTAACATCGCATAAAAACAATCCATATTTAATCATCCTTTTCATAGTAGAAATTCCAACATGTGCTAATCTACTATGCCATAATGAAACAGAATCAACCATATAAGCAGAAGCAACATTTTTATTATTGTTATTGTTATTAGTACAAAACTTGACCATTCCTTCACTCGAATAGCATTTCCCAACAAAAACACTATTTCGAGACAAAATTAACTTGCTCGATTCATACACAGATTTAATACCAGGTTTTCCTAAAAGATTCCCACTAACTAAATTTCTATTCATATCAGGAACATGAAGTACATTAGTTAAGGTAATTTTCTTCCCGGAAGTGAAAATGAGTTCCACATTCTCTTTGCCAATCACTTTGGAGCGAACTTCATTTCCCATTTGAATCTCTTGTCCATCAACTTCTTGATAGGTTTTGAACAATGACCTATCATAGCAAACATGAATAGTGGCACAAGTATCATACCATCATCCAGGAACTTTTCCATGGACAGCATTGATTTCGCTCATAGTAGCGACAATCTCTTCTTCTTCTTTAACAGAATTTACTGCCTCATCTTTTGGGGTCTTTTTGTACCTGCAATCTCGAGCATCATGCCCTAGTTTGCCACAAACAAAACAATTTTTGGAATTCTTGTTGTTGTTGTTATTTTTCTTGAATTTTTCTTTATCCTTTTTAGGACTCAGAAAATTTCCTTTCTTGTGGTTGTTCTTTTTGGGATTAGGCTTGTCAACAACATTGGCTTTGGAGGTATCGAGATAAGAATTGTCGTGTCCTTGATTCTTCCTCAATTCGAAGATGTTTCTGAACCTGTTCCAAAGAAAAATCTTCGGAGTTGTGCAGAATCTTCTTTCTATAGCCTTTCTAAGTCGATGACAATTTTGCAATAATTGCACCAACTTGAAACAACTCAGGAAGATCTATTTTCACAGTCCTCAGTTTGTTAACAATAACTTGCAATTCATGAACTTGAGGCAGAATAGGTTTATCATCAACCATTTTAAAAACAAAATATTTCGAAATTAGGAACTTTTTGGTACCTTCCTCCTCTGCTTTATATTTGAATTCCAGTGCAGTCCAAATTTCTTTTGCAGATGCAGTATCTGTGTAAAGATCATACAGACGATCAGACAAAGCATTAAGAATGTGGCCGCGACATATGAATTCGTCTTCAACACGCTTCTTGCGTTCAGCCTTCAATTCTTCAGAGTCTTCGTCAGTGGGCTCTGGAATTGGTTACAAATCAGAATCAAGAACATAGAAAATCTTCAATGCAGTCAATAAAAAATTCAATTTGTCTTGCCAACGAGTAAAGTTTGTTCCATCAAAACGATCCAGTCTGATCAAATCTTGATTCATCAGTTTGATGGTGGCAGTAGTAGTTTCGGTGCCCATGGAATAACACTTTAAAATTGTTGATAAAATATTGGAGACTTAAAACACATAAAGAAATACGCTTTCTTTAAAGTATTATTTGCCCCATCTCCGTAGAGATTGCTTTGGGTTTTAGTAGCAAATCGCTCTTAGAATATGACAAGTCTCACATAAATTTCCAGTAAGCAAAACTAGAAATTTACAAAAAGAAAATAAGAACACAGGTGAGTATCTGGTAAAGAAAGAATAGAGAAAAACTGAAAACGAAAGGAAAAAATAATAATCTTAAACGTTTTCTGATTTCGCTTAATATAGACTCAATGACATCCATTCATCAATATATACAACTGTTGATACAAACAGTTGTTTTAATTTATTTTTATTACTGCTATATCTGAAAAGTCACATCTTTTCTAGAAAAATTAAATTTGAATGCTAATTCTGAAAAGTCACATCTTTTCAGAAATTCAAAAATCCGAAATTCAAATTTGAATTATTTTATTTTTATTTTATAAAAATAAAAATAAAAATAAATAAATATTAATTACAGAATTTAATCTCCACGCGACACGTGTCACGTGCCAAGTGCCAAGTGCGCCTAATAAGCTCCAAAAGCGCCTCTACAACCTCACTACCAACGCCACGCGCGCGCGCGTGTGCGAGTTGTGTAGGCATGTCCCTTCACTTACCACATCATTGGCTCACTAGAAATGTATTCTCTTATAAAGAACTATGACTCTTTATCTTCTTTCTATGTAGGATTTTAGCATATATTTTTGTACTTATAGTTAAATAATTCTAACAATATATTCATCACATGTAAGCCATCTAGGAGCAGTTTGTTGGAGAGTTTGTTATGTGACTTTTGCCGGCAGATAATCAGATATTTTTGAGACGTCAATCTTCGCACATAAGATCTTATGTTCGCTTTTAAAATAAAAAATTTGTCTTCTTTTAAAATGAGAAGTCAAAAATGTCATTTTTTAATTAAAAAAAAGAGAGAGAGCGATTAGATGTTTAATTTTTTATAATTATGAAAAAATTGAAATTTCTAGAATGATGTTTATATAGATATTAGAAAAAGTTATTTAAAAATTATTTTTTTCAATAAATCTAATAAAAATCATATAGTATTGATATAGATTTGTTTCTCTATTAACTATGAACATATTTAAAAAAACATTGTTTTAATTGGAAATGAAATGAAAAATTTATGGAATTTTAAAACTTCAATCGGAGGAGTAAAATTTTTTAATATAAAATAAATTTTAAATGCAAATGAGTGAATTGGTTGATTCTGAAGGATTTTCTTTTCCCATTTCATATCTGAAATGAGACAAGTTATTAGGTTTAAACAAAGAAATAGTTATATATAAAGTCAATTTTCAGGATCTCGTGTTAAAATATGTCTTTTTTAAAATTTTATTATGTAAATGTCCATCTTTGGAAAAAAAAAAAAAAAACACATATATGTTATACCTAATTTGCCCTTATATCAAAATTGGCATATTTCTCATTTATTTAGATTCTTTTTTCTTTTAGTTTTTCTTTTTTGTTGTTTTGACTATAATAATAAATTTTTTTATGATAATTCATCATTCCTTTCAATAAAATCAAATATGTTTATTTATATCATAACTATTAAAATCAATACATCACAACTATTTTTTACAATAAAAATTGATTAAAAAAATAAAACAGAAAAAAATTATTCTAATACAAAATATTTAAGTTTTTCAATTAAAAAATAAATTCTTTATAAAAAAAACTTATTATTTTTACCGACTATTTAATATCATATATCAATATAATTTATTTACTTAAAATATCAACCAACACATTTTTATAAAAAACCAATGAAGTCCTCGTATAAAAACCTTATTAATAATGCGAACTATTAAAAATCCTAAACATATAATGGAAAAAATAGTTACGATAAATATCAAATATTTACTATAAAAATAATAACTCAAACTAAAAAATAAATGCACCACAATTATTATTTATAATAAAGATTGATTAAAAAATTAATAAAAATTCATTTTTTATCAAAAGATTTAAATGCTTCATATTAGTACTTTTTTTTTTCATTTTAAAAATTTTTAATTATGCCAACCACTAAAAATTCAAAACATAATAGATATCTATGCCTCAAAAAAAAAAAAAAAACCCACGTCTAATTATTTTGCATTCTTTAAAAAAAAAACCTTATTATTTATTTAAATTACTACATATGATATCAATGACATCTTTATGAGAAAGACTAATTCTTTAAGTCTTACAACTCCTTATTTTCGTAAATATAAAACGCTAGTATTTAAAAAAAATCTAAACAAACATAAAACTTGGTACTTCTTATTTATGAGAAAGATGATTTTTTTTAATGTTAAAAATGCAAAATTCTAAAATCTTAAATAATGTAAAAAAAAAAAAACTAACATTGCTTATGGTTGTTTATTGGAATCCTTTGTCGACTGTACCACCAGTAACTTCCGTCGATGAACCACCACTCTCAATTGGTCATTAACAAACCTTCTTTACCATAAATCAAATAAACAAAGAAAAAAGATTTCCTTTAAACGAGAAATCTGATTATAAAAAAGAACCAATCATTTTAATAAAACATATTTATTGAAAAAAGTCAAAATTTCCTTTTAAATAAAAAATGATTATCAATCCAATCATTTTAATAAAACATTTTTTTATCTCAAATTTATTGGTTTCTTTTTTAATAATTTCTTTATTTTTTTAATTATCATTTCTTTATCTCTCTAAGAACTATTTTAAATTTTAATATAAATAATAATAATAATAAACATGTTTTAATTCAATACCTCAAAAATGAATATTTATGTAAATATAACTTAAACAAACATCATTTTCGTTATAATTCTAAAATAAAAGAGTCAAACACATGGAACAAAGGGCCCATAGAATCTTGAGTTTGACACTGTTCTAGTTTAGAAGGTCCCTGACGTTGCAAATGTTTTCAGGGCTCCCTTGTGGGAGTTCGCTAACTCGTTGGGCTCATTACTAGTGTCTTGCAAAGAAAATATTCCATTCTAATATTCTGGTAAGAACTTTAGAAAAATATCACAAAAACATGTCTTTGATTGATTTTTGCTATATAAGAAAAGGCCCTTATAAGAAATATCATATATGACATCATAAATATTTATTCATCTATTTTAAAATACCAATTATAATTATTAATCGGTATTCATGATTTAACCACCTCTGCTGGTGGGTTACCAGTTGTTTATCAACCAATAACAAACTCCGCTAGTGGGTTACTAGTTGGTAATCAACAGGTTACCACCTCCACCGGCGAGTTACTAGTTGGTTACCAACTAGTTACCAATTGGTTATTTGTGTTGGTGAATTATCGCCAAGTAACCATCTTCGCAAGTAGGTTATTCCCGGCAAGATGCCAAGTTTTTATCGAATGGTAACCACCCATGCTGATAATAAACTTGCTAGTTAGCAACCAATAACCACCAAATCCATCAGATTCTCCGGAGTTTATCGTCAAATTACTAAAAAAATATTACAAAAATTGATTATAATAAAAAAAAATTCATCCAAAATGCCCACAAATCTTACAAAAATATCCACAACAATCACAACAATATTCCCAAAAAAAAAAAAAGCCATAGCTTTTGATTTCCCTAGTCTCTGATCGGTGAAAGAGTTCCTCGCAGTGACGAAGGACCAGCGCAATTAGGACGTTGCAATATGAGGCCGATCTGCTGCGATCTGAGAATGTGATGGCGTGCAACCAGAGCAGCTGCGATTAGAGTCACTAGAGGCGATTGAAGCTATGAGGGGCTGTGTTAAGAAAGAGGAGGAATAGAGAGAAAAGAGAAAGAGGGGGGAGAGGAAGAAAAGAAAAGGAGGGAAAAATTATTAATAAAAAAGATTTTTATTAAATTCATCACATCATCATTATAACATTTTTTTATCATTATGACATTTTGTTTGTGTTATAACTTAAAAAGGTCTCAAAATTGACATAGAGGCATGTGATAGCTGGAAAAGACATTAAAATTAAACAATGAAGTTTTAAAAGGGATTTATATAGGGAATATCAATTTTAAATGGGACAAAATAAAAATATAAATTGTTTAAAAGTAAAATTAAAATAAAAAAGAAAAAAGAAAAATTCACTTGGAGCAAAATCTCTCACTTAGTCATAGGCAGCTCCATCCTGAGTGCTACACAATCTGTCATACTTCTTAGTCCCATGACGGGTATAAATCAATTGTCATCCTAAGAATTAGATGCTTCGATATTGTGTTTAAAAATTGTTCCAAAAGTAAAGTTATGCAAGTACATACTTAAATTTAGGGTGGGCCTATGTCGTTAAGGTATCGAAAAAAAGTCTCAACCCACTTGTTAGGGGGTATTTGAGGGAGTTTCCGGAGAAAATCGGAGAAAAAAGAGCATTAAAAAATGTGTTTAGAGAAAAAAATTGTTTAAAGTGAAAATATATAAAATTTTATAAATTTATTTAAAAAAAATTATCAATATAGATTTTATTTCGTTTGTATTAAAATTCTATGTAATTTTTTAAAAAATTATCTTATTTGAATTTGTATAGACAAAATCATAGATTTTTAATATTTGAATTTAGTGTCGAATTTTAGAAATGTAATTAATAAAAAGTAGTTGTAAAGTGGAAGAAAGGATACCCCCAAACACTCTCTTGGATTTGCATATTGATTCTTAAATGACCATTAGAAGTTGAGGTTCATACAAGTAATGCTTAAGATAGATTCTCAAGTTTGTTAATAGATGCGGTTTAAAGAATTTGATTACTTCTATTCTATTAGTTGTAATTTCTAAAAAAATGATTGTGTCACTCTTATATTAATTAGTGTTAAAGTAGGGGGTCTTGAGCTCAAATCCTATTAATTTTTGAGGGGCGATTTTTTTAAGGAAAGGATAATTTTGCATAAACATGCTTGAAATTGGGATGTGCCTATTTGGGTCTCAAATCCCATTTTTTCAAGTGCATGAAAATGTCTATTGGGTGCGTCCACAAATTTGAACAGGGTCTACTCAAATGTTTTGCTCATTTGACAAATTTATTTTTAAAGAATAAAAAAAAATTTACTTTTAAAAAATGAAATTTCTTAAATTTTGTTCGTGAACACTAAAAACTTCTTACTTATAGAAAATAGAAAACGGATCTCTATAAAAATTTACTTATCTAGACAATTTTTTACTTTTAAAAAAAATTCTAAATAACTTTTTAATTTTTAAAAGTGAAAATTTCCTCTTTTTTAAGAGTGAACACTTCATTCCAAATGGAAGCAAAGTAAAGACCTAAACAACTTTTTTTTTCTTTTTGACCTAAACGAGTTGTGCATGGAAGAATATGAAGAAAAACGGAAAAATTATAAAGAAATTTGAATAGGATTCGCCTTTTAACTATTTGATCAGTTATCCTACTTTATTTTATTTTAATTTGATTAGCTTGCAACTAAAAACTGTATTACAACAGTAGTTAAGCTTTTTTTTTTTTCTCATCATTTCTTTTCATAAAAAAAAATTTTCTGCACAATTTGTAGATAGTTCCCGGCATTATGGTGTGCTGAGCTGGATCTCCCCGGGTCCTTCAAGTTCTACTAGCAGTTCTTATACTAGTGGGTTCATTTTATGACTACCTACAACTCAAGAAACTGGGCTCCACATAAAGTAATCTTAAAATATGGCTACGTTGTCAATCCCACACATCATACAATCTTACCAGCTCCTTATCTTTTTCTGTAATCTGCCACTGCCCAGGTTTCTTCTCTCTCTGTGGAATCAGCGAGCATGGCCGCCACGCTCAGCCTTCTGAAACTGCCTCCTAGTATTCCAACAAAGCCAAACCCATCTCTCTCGAAACCCAAACTTCTGACCACCCCAACTATACCCCCAAAAGCCTCTTCCTCCGACGACCCTCAAAAGCTCGTCACCCAAGCCTTTCGTCAGCTCGAGTCGGCCTCTCTCCCCCTTTCAGCCCTCGCATTGCCCTTCTTCTTCGATCCCAAGGCAAGCCCCCCCCCACCCCCCTTTTTTTCCCTTTTTTTGGGTGGGGTTATTTTATTTTGCCATTTGGGGTTCAAAATTGTTGATATATATGTGTATGTATGTGTGTGTGTTATGGGTGTGATTGGACAGAATGCAGCAGCAGCCGGTGGGGAGTTTGGAATACTGGAGGGGAGGTCGTTTGCTCTGATTCACCCCATAGTGATGGGGAGTTTGTTCTTGTACACTTTGTGGGCTGGATATTTGGGATGGCAATGGAGGCGAGTTAGGACGATTCAGAATGAGATTAATGAGCTCAAGAAGCAAGTTAAGCCTACCCCAGTTACCCCGGATGGGAAACCTGTGGAAGCACCTCCTTCTCCCGTTGAAGTCAAGATTCAGCAACTCACTGAGGTAGCCTCTTTTTTTTTTTTTTTAATTATTATTCTAATGTTATTCAATGTTTTGTTGGTGAGATTTGATGTAAAATTGAATGCCAATTTCATTTTGAGGTGAAAATTGATAAGGAAGATTGAAATATTAGTAGATAGAGTTTTGAATTTATCTATAAGATATTTGTCTGATTTTAGGAGATTTGATTAGATTAAAATCATATTCGAATTTAAGATGGGGTTGGCTTAGTGGTGAATCACTTGAACTTGGTTCCTTAGAATACATTAAGCCTAAATTTCGATTTTCATACCAATTCCTTGGGATCAGCCTGCGGGTTAAAGGCTTAAGATTTATCCGATCCATGTGATGGGTTTGCTTTGCATCAATCCTGTGGATTAATCAGGGAAATCTTACTAATCGTGTTGAGGTGTTCAATTGTCCAAATTTGATGTCTCAATTGGTGTCTTACTAATCGTACTATGACACATCGTTGAATGAAGTTAGATGTTCAAGTATACATACCAAAAAAAAAAAAATATTAACCACTTCAAACTTTTTAAATGATAATATTATTAATTAGACACCATTTGAGACACTAAAAATTGGATAAGAAGTCTACATTGTAGTATCGAGATACCAATTGTATTCTCTCAAATTGTATATGTGGATCCCATTCAAATGCTCCTTATTAAATTCAACTTTCTAATAAAAATTTACATCTTTAAAGAGTTCATGAGGTTACTAAAATAACTATGCATAAATTCTTTATAGATGTTTATTTGTAACTTAATTTTTTTTAAAAGAACTTGGGCAATTTTGAATATTATTTTCAGTGAAGACGGAAATGTCATTTAATAAAAACAAAATTAACTATTATATAGCTTGTGTAATAGTACCAGAATTGATATAACAGGCAATACATTGCAATACACAAAACGGTCAAACCATTGATTTTGCTAATGACTTTGTCTGTTGAGGATTGGAACTAACGGCTATTTGCTTGCTTATTGTAGTTATACACAGAAATTGGTGCTTTGATTTGATGCATATTTTGCTCTTGTTCTTACTTCAAGACTGCATCTGATGTTAGAATTTCCAATTCAGGAGAGGAAGGAGTTATTGAAGGGATCTTACAGGGATAGACACTTCAATGCAGGTTCAATACTGCTAGGATTCGGGGTGTTTGAGTC
Organism: Antiaris toxicaria; assembly: GCA_035233585.1. Classification (NCBI taxonomy): domain Eukaryota; kingdom Viridiplantae; phylum Streptophyta; class Magnoliopsida; order Rosales; family Moraceae; genus Antiaris; species Antiaris toxicaria. The sequence goes on from CP141161.1 coordinate 14,899,595, forward strand.
TGTTGGTGGAGCAATTAACACATGGTTTCGGACAGGAAAGCTATTCCCCGGGCCTCATTTGTTTACAGGAGCAGGTAAAGTGTACGCATTTCTGTAGCTAAGATTAAGAGAGCTAGTTTTGAGCTCATAGTAGTGCTTGCAACGACTTTTCTTAAACTAAGCTGGGTTAAATTTTGTGTTGGTATTTGCATTCATGGGTTTATGGTTTGATCTTTCCGTTATTCTGTCCTGGTTCATGTGAACAGCTATAACGGTGCTGTGGGCGGCGGCAGCAGCCCTTGTTCCGTCAATGCAAAAGGGGAATGAGACAGCCAGAAATCTTCACATCACGTTGAATGCACTTAATGTCACTCTTTTTATTTGGCAAATACCAACTGGAATTGAAATTGTCTTCAAAGTGTTTGAATTCACTACGTGGCCTTAAAGCTACAGGTACAATCCCAAGCAGGCCTATGTATACAGGCACTTCCATCATACTAAGCAGCTTTTTAACATCTTCAATTTCAAGTTCTTATTCTTTTTTCATGCAACATCTTCTGTTTCAAGTTTTTGTTCTTTCCTCTTTCTTCTACTCGAGTGTAACGAGTAAATTTGAAGCACAAACAAACAGATAAGATTGTTTATATATGTTAAATATTGTACAATATCATGAACACAAACTACTCGATCTTCGTTTGCCCAATATAGCGTTTGTGCGATTGTTTACCAACTAAGATGATCAAATTTTAATCTTTTAAGCCTAGATGTTACCCTCTAAAGTCGATCCGATCCGCGTGTTGACTATATGTCACGCCAATAATTAGGCTCTACAATTTAATAAGTCTATGCATGATTGCGTGCTGAAAAGCTACACTTTTTCATGGATAATTATATATCATTAAGAAGATCTTGTATACTTGTTACTAAGAAAAACTAACTAGCTTGCTTGTTTTATCTACAAGCTCATGCTAAAGAAAAGTGAATATGGCAGATTCTTGTTCCATGGCATTTCTTCAACAAAGATAATCACTAGTGACCAAGAACAAAATATTATGTTTGCATAGCTATTGGCATTGCGGGCACTCAAATTTGTTCCTTCCCTCAAACTAAAGGCAGGGATTAAAGTTCCTTTCCAAGACAATGCAAGACTAGGAGAGATATTATAAAAGAAAAATAAAAATAAAAAAAGAAAAAGAAGAAAAGAAAAGAAAAAAATTGTCCCACAACTATTTCTGAAAGCTTGCCTTATTGAAATTGCATCTTTTTCCTTTTTTTTTCCCCCTTTTTATGCTTGTAGAAAATCTATAAAAAGATAGATACATGTACAGAGATTTGTACGAGTTGTTCTTTACTTTAGGGTCCTGAGAAACCTCTTATGGTAGCTTTATGGTGTCAGGTTGGCTAATATTAGAGTGATTTCATGTAATTTTAGTCATTGGAAAAATGCTTTGAAACACCAATGACATTCTGAACATTGTGACTAGTAGAGAATGGACCCCTTAGCATTGTTCGGGAAATTTTCCCATTTTTTACAAGGTTTTATCATCTTGGGATGGCAAAGGAATTCAAGGATAGATTTGTCATTTGATTGGCCACCAAAATTGATCAAAACCACAAGTCCCTCCTAATGTCTAAACAAGAAAATTTGCAGGCCTTACATCTTTTAGAAGAGCGGGCTAAAAACTCCACAAAAAAAAAAAAAATTTAGTTCTTTTATTTTATATTATATTATATTATATATATATATATATAGAAAGAGAGAGAGAGAGGGTCTAAAAATGATGAGGGTCACTTGCATAAACCTTCAACTTCAGGTCATTTAAAGAAAATTTTGACCATCAAGTGACAAAAGTATAGTTCAAGCCACATCTGATGGGCACTGACTAGTGAGATCCTAATATTCCTGTTCCTTTCTCTCCTTGATGTGCTGAGGAGAAAGGGGGAAAAAATAGATACTCTGAGGACCCCACAATTCAACTTCTTTTTCTTCTTTTCTCCAACAACAGTCTTGAAGAAATAAGAATAATTCAGCAATCTCAAACATTTATATAAAGTGGCCCTAAGCACTTGATTAAGTGTTGTATTTTACCATCCGTTGAACAATCATGACAGAAAAAGAAAAAGATTGTTTTTTTCTTTTTCTGGGCTTGAAGAAAAAAAGGGGTTCATACATATATGTATACATATATATTTTTTATCTTACTGGCTTACAAAACGACACTTCTCATTTTTTTATAATATTATAATTATCTATTAATTATAATATAATATTTTTTTTAATGATATTAATCTTTTGTATTGATAGTTTTAGTTAGCCAATATTACAATATTTTAAATAAAAAGTTCCATATAAATTAATTAATAATTATAAAATACAAACTTAATTATTATAATTGTCGAATTCATCCGATAGTCGGGTAAAAGAACTTTCCTCTGTATATATATATATATGCATATATATATATATAAGCAAGAAAAGTAAAAGGTGTAAGCAGCATCATAAACTCAACAACCTCAGCAAGCAAAGTCGGAAGGAAGACACGGACAGCTGAAAGAGAAGGCACCAAAATCCTCCACTTGGATCAAGAATCTCATCACAGTTTTTTTTTTTTTTTTTTCTCTTTCTTCCTTTTCTTTTTTTTGGCATAGTTTGTTTAGTGATAAGGATTTTCACCTAGAATCTTGGATAGACATGTCTGCTTGGCTGTTGCCCACTCTAAATACGGTGAATTATTTTTACAAGTGTGAAAACCCAAAATGAGCTTGAAGACTGACAGCCATTATAAGGAGCCGCAATTAGCACATTTCCACGACTGGTGCTAATTAAACAACTTCGAACACGGTTTAGTAACAAGAGCAATAAAATTTAGAATAAACAACTTCGAACACACAATTTACAATGGTTGATTACCAGGTAATAACACACCTCACGCCTCTCAGATTTTCATTTTTTCTTTCTAACCCGAAATTACGTATGTAAAATTGATTAACGTGTTAATTCTATGTCGGATTACTGATTAATTAGGCTTAACACGCTCAACAATTATGTGCAAATAACTCAACCTCAAAATGCTTTGAACAATTAACGTGTTTATGATATGCTTTGAACAAGCTACTCATTTCACTTGCAAGGGACTGCACAAAAAAGGGGGAAAAATTAGTGAATTCAAAGTAATTTGTCCGCGTAATTCACATGCATGCATAAATTAGTGAATCTCTACGTCCATAGTCAATGTGAAAGCAGATGCACGCATTGCAAAGAAGAGAGAAGTTCAATATTTGGTGTCAATGTCAATAATGAAATATTTCTAGTAAAGCAATATAGATACACGCATTATGAATAAACAAAGTGATATTCAATCTTAATTAGTGTTTTTCTTTTACTGCATATTTTAAGGTTCAAGTAACCCAAAATGACAATAGCACTTGGATGACGACCCACCGTTGGGGATTTTTTTTTTAATTTTCAAAAGCAAAAACAGTACAAAAATATCAATCAGATGCCAATCTTCCTTGGCCAACTTTGTAAGCTGTGTGCGCTTGTTGCTGAATCTGATGCTTTTCGTATTCTCATCTCCCCCTCCATCTCTCTTCAATCTCTCGAGAATGAGCCTGTTTCTCATTCTTTTCTTTTCTTTTTTTTTTCTTTTCTTTTTTGCCTTTTCTTTTCCCTTAATTATGTCATTGAGTTTGCTTTCCTATATGTCCACTTGTAAAACTATAAATAACAACACAAATCGAGTCATTTTTATCCTTGCCCAACTCCTCCATTTTCTCTTAGCCTTCCTTGGTACTTAAAAAACTTTTCCAACTCCACCCTTTTTTCCTCTTCGCAATGGCTGCTGCACCACGTCCATGGTTCCGTTTAGGCTCCATGATGCGACCTCCCCCGGCCATTGTTCCAACCCCGGCCCCGGCCCCGGCTCCAGCCCCAGCACCAGCCCCAGCCACTGCCCCTGCCCCTGCCCCTGCCCTAGTTCCGGCCCCGACGCCTGCTCCAGCTCCCGAACCCGCACCTGCACCCGCACCAGCACCCGCACCCGCACCCGCACCAGCGCCAGCACCTGCAGCTATACCTGCACCAGCACCAGCTCCATCACCAGCCAGAGAACCTTCACCTGCGCCGGCACCAGCCCCGGCACCCACTCCGGTAGTTGCACCGACGCCTCCCCCTGCCCCCGCTCCTGCACCTACACCCGCTGCTATTCGTGCACCAGCACCAGCACCAGCCCCAGCCCCAGCCCCGACACCTCTTGTTCGACCGGCAATAATAAGACCAATAACTCCTGCCCCTGCTTTGGCTATCCGTCCTGCAATTACAACTGTAACTCCCCCACCAGCGCCAGCTCCTAGGCCTGTCGTTGTAGAGCCTGCGCCTACCGCTGTAGCGCCTGCACCTGCCGCTATAGCTCCCTCTGCTATCATAACAGGCCCCGTGCAAACATCGCCACCCCAAAGAGTGAGGTCACCGCCTTCTACTGCAGTTGCCATCACAACAACTTCTTCAGTGCCATCATCTCCTGTCAAGACTTTGCCAACTCAAACCTCGCCCCCATCTACAGCCATTGCGCCCACGACCACCATCACCCGTTTGTTCAGTCCTGTCCAGACTTCCAAAACCGTAACAACCCCTGCGGCACCAACCACCTCGCCGCGTAAGTCCCCCTCCCCTCTTGCTCTGCCAGCCGCCCAGCTGAGGACTGATGCAGAGCCTGAAACCAGGATACCAGCCGAGGCAGAGCAGAAAACCGTGCTGGTCCAAAAGATCGTTGACAAGCCTAGGCCATGGCCAGGTACTCATCACCATCCCAGCACCGTGAGTAAACCAAAAGAGAAGCTACACGGTGACAAAAAGTCACCTGATTCCGAGGAGTTAGGCAGGAGGATCATAACTCTTGCAGGGGAAAACAGAGGAGCTTTCATGGAACTCATCAAATCCACCAACAAAGCCGAAGCCGACGGCAAGTCCCGGCACCTTTACAAGAGAGACACCAGCAGAGTCGCGAGAAGCGACAACGAAGCCTATAGCAGCGGCGACGAAGGCAATGCGAAGAAGGACAAGATTAAGAAAGGGACTGCAAAGAATGCACTGCCAATGACAGCTTACATGAACAGCAACGTTCAGGGCATTAACAATTCCATCATGTACAACAGCAACTGCACTCACCACGATCCCGGCGTTCACCTTGCTCTAACCAGGAAGCCTAATGGCGGCGGATTTAAAGTCAGGGACCACGTCACCGGCTATGATCACAACTAGACAGAGAAAGGAGAAGTAAAAAGGAAAGGCAAAACAACTTGCATGCTTCTTTTTTTTCTTTCATTTTTTTCTCTTTTTATAAATTTTATCTTGTGTTTGAAATTAGAAGAGATTATACTTATTATGGGGTGGAATAAAAATGAGAGTGATGTTATGTGAGGTTGTGAAGAAAAGAGGGCATGTTGGGTTCTGATTCTTTACGCTTTGGCTTCCCCTTTCAGTGGAGTTTGGCGTAAGGTTTCTCTATTGCCTAATCTTAGTTTATAATATTATATAATAATTAATGTTCAGTTGGCTATGTTATGTGAGAGACAGATGATTTCCGGCAAGGTAATTTACTTGAGTTTGTACGACCAACTGATGATATAGTAAAGTGTATTGCAATTATTATTGTATTTGTTTGTGAAATGTTATTATTATTGTTATTATAAGATTCTAATTAAAGATTTGTGTACTACTATTTGATCTTTCACTTGGTGTCATATCGCTCATCTGGTATAATTCCGTTTTTAATGCATGGAAGTACTGATTCCTGCCATTTTTAAAATTGATTCTTCGACTTTTTTTTTTTTTTTTGACCTTTTTTGTGGATTCTTACATGGCAATATTTTTCTAATTGGAGAGTAATTCTTTACATTATACAATTTTTCCATAATGAAATCCCATGTGCAGACACTTTTTGTTAGTGAAGCCAAAGTCTGTTTGGTGAGAGGGAAAGAAAACGATCATATTAAACTTAGGTGAAGAAAATCAAGCATATTTCTTATCGTGTTTAATATTGATTACCTTCTCTAATCCTTTTTAACTTTGAGCGATCAAAATTTGCCAAACAACCATAAGTCGTAAAATCCATCCACCAATCCTAACGCCCCCATCTCTACCTTCACTTTTCCCTCATAAGGAACAAGGCCTAAATGTTGATGTCCAAAAAGCTTCGAAATAGGAGATGTGGTTTTGAAATGACTGTGAAAATGGCAATTGCTTGAAGTCATTTTTCTTTAGACTGGCAATGGTTTCATCCACCGTAGGTGGTGACGCCGACCCTCAAACCAATCAAATTAATAATAATCTTAACGCGTATAGCCCAGCAGTAATTCCGAACGTACTCTGTCATAAGTCATAAGGTCTAGAGCTCATGTGTCTAGGCACTCTGAGATTTGCTACTTATTTTCAAGCCCAAGTGCCCAAACCAATAACCATGCCTTGATCTTTAACTTGGGTTGTTTGTAAAATGCTTTGGGATTGGCTTGTAAAGCTTGTTCAGGCCCAACTTTGTTCAGTTAGTGTATGACCTAGAATCGTGGCCTGGGCTTTGGCAGACAGGTTCAAAGTCTCTTTCTATTTTGGTTTGAATTCTCATGTCCTCTGTCTAATTCAAAATCCAACAGTCTCTCTAAGAAACATCGAAAGTTGGAAGAAAGAAATCTCCAGATTTTCCTTTTTTTTTTTTTCTTTCCTTATGAATTTCATTTTATTATTTTAATCGTCCTCCATTATGCGAGTAGACCCCACAAAATTCTCTTGGCACAAATAAGCCAAAAGAGTACTGCTTTTATAAGGGCCTCCAAACTCTTTCAGTGTTGTTGTGTAAAAGCCTTGCATGTGAAATTAGACAACAGATGAGAAAAACCAATCTGATAGGACCAGCTCACCAAAATATATGGTTCATATTGTTTTCATGGTTCTTATAGCCGTGCAATGATCTTATAATGATAAAAGCAGCACTAATTTGGAGAGCAAAATAAATAAATAAATAAATAAATAAATAAAGGGACAAGGACAAGGTTCTTCCAAATAATCTTCAGGTACGATTATAAGAGAATAAATGTCTGGAGAGTTTTTGACCATGCAAACCCAAAGAGGCAATATCTGAACTTTTTTTACTTTTTCTTTTACCCTTTTTTTTTTTTTAAATCTTGGATGGAAACTTAAAATCATCTTTATTTCCTAATCGTTAAAGTGAGAAAAAGACCTTCCTTGGTGCACACTACTAGTGGCTAGAGATGGAATGCATAATATAGCTTCCAGTGCCATCTTTTCTTAATAAAGCTAAGGTTGATAGCAATGGTTGAATGTGGTAATACAAATTTAACTCTGAAGATGGTGAAGAGAGAGAGAGAGAGAGAGAGAGATCAGAAAAGATATCATTTTGACAAGGTGATCAATAGTGGGAAATCAGAAGCCAACACAACTAACGGATTATGACACAAGAAAAGATATCGTTTTTGCATTTAAAAAAAAAAAAGGGCTTTGGTATGAAGAAAACAAGTTAGTGAAAAGAACTCTTCTATGATATTATGCTTGCAGATGGGTAAACCAGCAATGAGATGATAATTCAGAAGACAAGGACTATTTGACACTGTCCCGACAATGCAGTGAAAATAGGTAGCAGTGCCTGTGAATCACAGATTAAGACCACTTGCATTTCTTCTAAACCTATTGCTAGATCCACCTAATTTCTAGTGTGAACTTTGTAGCTAGTCTTTTTTAACATGTGCCACTGTGCCCCTTACATCCAAATACATACATACATATATATATATATATTGAGCAGTCAGATTTCATTTTCTTCCCCTAGCTTTACGTTTGTTTTTTTGTTTTTCCTTTTTAATAAGCTTCAACTTTGTTTTGCTAATAAAAATCATAAGAGTACAAATCGACACGGACCCGAAAGTGTCCCACCTCACACCCGAAAGATGAAATCTGTTCACTTTACGAAGAATCCGAAGCGTTTCATTAGCCTTTTTTGCAGCACCAAGAGACAATACAGAGGCCTAACTCTGGTTCATGCTCACAGCTCACGCACCTCAGTTGGCCAAAGGCTTAAGGATTTCTAGCCATTACGAGAAACAAGACAACTCACTAAGGGTCAAACTCATAGCTTCTTCTTTGTCTCGGTTTCCTCTTGGCTTAGCTCTCTTGGAAATTACCTATTCCTGTTAGGCTTTCGTTTTCATAGAACATTCTCTTTGTAATTGTCTGGTATACCCCTCATAAGAGCTATTGCCAGCTCTTAGACTCTCATCAAGTTCAACTTCTTCCAAATTGCAACCAAAAAATAAAAAAAGAAATTAAACATTGGAAATGCTAATTATGTTTATCTTAAGTAATCCGGAGTCGGGTTAGATACAAATTACCATATGCATACAAAAAGAACATAGTAGAAGGCATTGAATCAAATCATCTCTCTCCCTCTGCCATACTCTAGTCAAGCAGGCATCCTTCTTTACAGTCTATAGAGTAGTGTCTCCTGGTTTCGGCTCCGATTCTGGTCAAGTCTTGCCACATCCAAATATTAGCTAAGCACCACTCCATTTGCTAGAAGTTTGGTAAATACAAAGTACATTCCGAGTCCAATGTCGCGCTTAATATGCCGGACAAGGGCATTCGATTAAGCTATCCTAAGACCTAAAAACACTGGATAACAAAAGTCTCTTTCATCAACTTCAACATCCTAATTCAACACTACACTTAGACATGGCATGTTACTATACATAGGACTTTTCAAACTTGCATAAATTGATCATAACTTGTCTGGTGAAACACGAAATCGGCCCACTTCAATGTAGCATAGCACTTGAACCTTCACCTGGAGATGCTTTCTGGTTCAATCAAGAAAGGAAAATTGATTCCACCGAAAAACAAGAGTTTGTTCCTGCTTTTATCCATGTGGGGGATAAGACTTCTCAAGAACTACTTTCCAAGAGAAGGAAAAGGAAGATGAGAAAAGCAAAAAGAAAAAATAAAAAAAGGGTGCAATAGTGCATGCCATGATCAGTCGTGGAAGTCTCACATGGGATGTGATATTTGTAATATCCTCAATGATCGCTATAATGAAATACTAGAGAGGCATTCCAATTGTCAAAATTCAAAATTCCTCGTAAATATTCGTTGTTTTTTGGTACAACTACAAATTAACTAGCTTAACCATATGTCAATTAATGAGTCTTCACAAAAACTTTTTCTATTTTCACTTTTTTTTTTTTTTTAAAGATTGCAAGTGGCAATTCTAATTTCTATGATATGTTCATATATGGTGAGTCCCAGCATGTTATCATTTGTTTCTTTCACATACCATAAAGTTTCCTTTTAAGTGAGGTCCTCAACTTTTTTGGGGGTTTTCAACAGAACTACCAAATTATTCAATACCTTTTTTCCTGTTGGGATATCACCTCCTTTTCTTTCTTTTTTTTTCTTTTTTCTTTAAATCAATTGGATTAATATTAGGTCATGCATGTATTTGTCTTAGTGTCTAATGAGAGCAGACAGACGTGTGAAGATTTAAATGGAGACAGTATAACAGTAGAAGGCGAATAACTACTATTTGGGAAGGCGACATGAGAAAAAATCTCAAACTAGTCTCTTGGATTCTCCATATTCCTACGGGGATTTAACAGTTTTTTTTTTTTTTGATGTATAAGAATTTGATAAATTTGTTCATACACCAAAATGACTACCAAGTCATACGTGCTGTATGAAAATATGTAGTATCAACTATATGGCTACCTAAAGTAATGGAGCTTCACACTCCCTTGAATATTCTAATTCATCCCATATTATACATGTGATGCAAGTATACTTCATGTCTTGTTTTTCCTCATTCAATATTATAAACTTCTTTAGAAAAAAGATATAATAAGAGAATTAGTGGGGTTTCTAGATAACTTAACATGTTATACATTTGATACATGTATCCCTCAAGCAATAATTAAAATATATAACTATATTTTTATTTAATTGAATATTATTTCTAATCTTTTTCAAAATATCCACTCTAAAACAATTTTCCCAAAGCGTGCGTCTATCACTCCTAATCTACGGCCCAGTATGGGATTGCTTTGCAAATCCCTAAATGCACCCTGCATAGAAAACAATGCAATTGTAGTCTTTGACAAAAGTGTTAATTAAAAAAAAAAAACACTTTACACAAAGACTAATGCATTTTTTAAGCATGCATTCAGCATACCAATTCAAACTGTCTAACTCTAATGGTTTTTTGTCCTTTTTTTTTTTTTAAATAATCAACTCAGTTTTATTATTTACAACTCTAATTCTAATTTAAAAATTTATAACTTTATTATTTTAAATTTAAATGAGATATTTTTTTTAATTATACAAAATTTTAAAACAGACAAAATAAGATTTATATTAATATTTTTTTTCTAAACTCATTAAAGTTTTTATACTTTGTTAACTCTTACCAATCAAATGTACAATTTCAATACTCAATTTAACTTCAATTCTCCAATTCAAGTGGACTAATCAAACACATACTAAAATGTTAATAAGAGAAGCTAGATTTTGTAGCTTTAATTCATATTCATGCTTCTGCTTCTGCTTTTACTTTTAGTAAAAGTAGTGCTTCTTTTTAAAAGCACATCAATTCGAAACAGAGTCTCAAAAGACCACTTGGACACAAAGCATTCAAGTTATTACACGACATTAAAATATTGAAAAAAAAGGACAAGGAAATTAGTATATTAATGGAAACATGAAACATGAAGATGCAATGAGAGCAGTAGTTAATGCAGCATAAATAGAGGTATGCAGGAGACGGGGTGAACACATCACTTCAAGGAATTTCAGCTCTTCGATCAAGCCATACACACCCAACCACTCACCATGGACTCCTCTTAAACACTCCCATGCATGCAACCGTTAGCAACGCTACACCCTCATTGGGCCCCACTCTCTGAGGAGACTTGTCTCCTCTCTCTCTCTCTAACTCTCTCTCTCTCTCTCTCTTCCAACAACAAGTTGCTCTTCCTCTGCTTTTAGTTCCTTCTTTCTTTCCTTGGTCACTTCTAACTTCCACCCACCACCTTTCTCTTCCCCAACCAAAACATGAAGGTAAAGGAAACATTTTTTTTTTTCCATAACCCCAAGTTTTCTCACTTCTACTTCCTTGTTTATGTCAGGGTTTTATGTCTTTTTTTGTTATTAACTTGGGAATTTTTTCCTTCCTTGTGGCAGTTCTTTAATTGGGTTCATAAGAGGTTTCATCATCCCCTCCCAAAGGGTAACTTTTATATATATATATATGTGCTTTTTTTTTTTTCTTTCCCCGTTGCAAATACTCTAAAGTGTACAATAATCTAATACTGCGTTTGGATCAACCATTGGTTTTGCATGTATATCTTTTTTCAATGAGAATAGCTATGCTCACTTTTGTCACAATTATGTTTTTGTGGTTCAGATGATTTTGCGCAAAAAGTGGAAAAGAGTACTACTGAGGAAGTACTCCACACCAATGACAAGGACACACAAGCACTACTCAAAAAGGTTGTCCTTATCGACGCGCTTGACGGTTGGAAAGACGGCATTTTGGCTATTGGCACGTTCGGTTTCGATCCTCTAAAGCCATTCAACCAACAAAAGGAATACCTGGTTCTCGAGAGCGAGGAGGACGAAGAGGAGAGTCCCGAGTTCTCGGTCGAAGGCAGCGACAGCGACGTCGACAACGACGAATACAGCGATGAGACCACGGTTGAGGATGAAGAAGTGAACCCTTTGATGCTTTCGACGCTCGGACACAGTTTTAAGGATGTCCGGAAATCGGAGTTTCTAGTGTCCTTTGATGGTGTTTCTCTGGCTTCAAGTGAAGGAGCTGCTGCTCAAGAGAACACTAATTCCCTGCAGGGTGATCAAGAGAAGAAGAAAGTTAAAAGGACGACACTGGCTGACTTGTTCTTGGCTGATGCTGATGTTAAAATGAAAATAGATTCTGGAAAAGTTCTGCCTGATGATTCTGCTAAGAAAATGAATGCTAAAACCAAGAAAAGCCTCTCATTTGCCAAGAAGTTCATTCCTAAAGTCAAAGAGGAAACAAGCCCAATTAAGAATATACAGCGAGTAAGTAATACTATATTCTCTTTCTCTCTCTCTCTCGATGAATATCCTAAATTTATATATATTACTATCAGTTCTCAGGATTTGAAACCACTACGTTATTAGTTAACTGTATTAAAATGCTGTAGATGATGAAGAGGATGATGAAGAGGAAGATCCATCCAGAGCTGCTCGATGTCAAGAGTCAGAAATCAGACGGTCAGAAAGCCGAAGGTGCAATAGAACTCATTGGCAATGGCCCAAAGAAAGCAACCACCGAATCAGTTTCTTTGCTTGCAATGCAAGGTACGATCTTTTCACTCTCTCTCACAAGAAACGACACGTTATGTTATGCCCCCCAACTCTAACTGTGGCTCTAGGTATCACTTCCTTTTCATTACACTGTGTCATGTATATTGTTTATTAAAATTTCCACCAACACATTTACAAGAACCTAGCTTGGTCAAATATATATATATATATTGCCATCCAATCACTGTGCCATGGTAAAATCTCAGTCATAATTGTGTTCTTTTCTACATAGTACACACATTGCCGTATGGTAGCATGTCTGAGAAAGTGTTTTTTTTTTTTCTTTCTTTTTTTTTTAATAATTTCTTGACTTGGTAGTGTTGGTGTGTTACTATTTTTTTTATTTTATTTTGGGTTTACATGAAAATTACTAGTTAGGTCAATGATTAAGTGGAAATTCCATGTGAAACAACAGTAAGTTTCCATAGGTAATGGGCCCTCTTATGAATCTAAAGTAACTCAAAAGATAAATCCACAAAGAATGTTTCAAACATTAGATTCCAATCGCTTGGCCATTTCCATTGGCAGTGGCAGGGGTGGTAAAGATTTTTCATGACTTCTCTCTGGGTGGTAAAGATTTTTCATAACTTGTCTCTGCACCTTTTCGTATGTGTTTGTATAGGTGGGGATATTTTTAGGCCGGACCATGGACTTATATCCACTAGGGATGTGATAATATATATATATATATATACACACGTACACATACATATTAATTATCAAACTCATTGCTTCCTAACAAAATCTCCACTTTTTATCACCTTAGGCCTTGCTTAACTTCAATTATTTATTCATTTCATTCCTCAAAATTGAGATACTCTTAATTAATATCTCGAGCACAATTTTACTTATATAAATAAGATAACAAATCAACCAACCATTTGAGAAATTCAGAGCTCTAATTTCTATTATTTGAGAATAATAAAAAATAAATGTGTGTAAGAACAACAAAAATTAGCAGAGCTTATGCATAATTTTTATCGTGGTTTACCCTCAACTAAAAAATAAAGTATACTTGTCGCTATAGATTTTCGCTGTAATAAAAGAATAAGCATAACGTACTATCAGTTCCCAAAACGTCAATTTTAGTCTTTCTGTTTTTTTTTTTTTTTTACCGAAAACTATTATCCTAAAAAGTTTATTATATAGTACGAGAATTAGGTCAAGTCAAGATTGACAGGCAAAACAACATAACATAATTACGCCTGACGTAATTCAAGAAAAGAAAAGCTTTTAATATTTTTCAGATTTTTCCTTTTTTATTACTACAATAGGAATTATTTTTTTCATTACCAATAAGAATTACAAATTTAGTTCAATGATTGATTTTTTAATAGTTTAATCTATACATATTCACAATAAAAAGTTTCCAAATCATAAAAAAACTATTCTTGCTCTTAAATTAAATCATTAAAAAATTAATCCAATAAAACCATCAGAATTAACGAAAAAAAGTCAATCCGGATCATAAAAATCTCTTATATATGAATTTATTAATATAAGACATCTCTGTACTCTCTCTGTCGTTGCAGGTGCAACTTCTGAGCTTTGAGGTGATGGCCTGGGTTCATAGCTCGAATTGAAAAACTACGCGGTTTTATTGTTGTTGCTATATGTAACTTTTCAAGAGCGATTCTAATTAGGCTTTCGTGTATATGAACTCGTTTGTCAGCAGTGTGATCCTCATCATATTCTGTTTAATTTGTAATTTTTCTGAATTGTTTTGGCTTTTAATATATGTTGGTGAATTGCAATAAGTACTTTTGTTAATTTTGGGCTCTAAATATATATAAAAACTCTTTTCACTGTACGTTTGTGCCAATGACAAGCTTGACAATAATGGCACAATTATTCCCACAAAAGGGTCGCCCTCTAGATTGTTTTTGTAGAATAACAAAAACCGACTTTTGTTTCTCCCTTGACGTCGATAATTCCATATGCCAAAAGCTAAGCAACAAAATTGTGTTGTTTTATTGTGGATTGGTTTGTGTTGCTTGGTCATAATGAATGAATTAATCACTTTGTTTTTTGGGATTGATGATCTTTTTAATTACAATCTGTCCAATAATTCCATATTTCTTGATTAATGTTCTTAATTATTGTGTTTTGGAGGTTTTGGGGACAATGAATTGCAGTATTGAAAATGTTCCCCGGTGGGGCCATTACTTGTCCTCTCACAAATAACAATGAACTGAGTTGGATTATGCTATGCTTTGCGTAGTTATCTCTCTTTTTTCCCCACGTTCCCATATGAAAGCCTATTATTTTGAAGTTTTTATTTAGTAACTACTTGCTGGTAAAGGGCACTGAATAGAATTACATATGATATTTTTGTGTGGTTTGTAAGGTATATATATATATTTTAATTGTTGAATCAATTATGCAACAATCTGATTTATAAGTAATTAAATTCAAAAATTTTGTAGTATGTGAATATAAAATTGTTTCTAATAATAAATCAAATCATTAAGTTTTTAATTTATCGATTTTTATTGATAGTTAAAAATATAGTTCTTATCATAACAATCTCTATCATTTTGATAGTTTAAACTAATAAGATTCTTCAAAGGGGGATTTAATAAAGCCTTGCTGATGAGATTGTATTTTGAACGATCATATATGTCTTAAGCTCTTACTTGGATTATAAGTTTGAAAAATTAAGTCAATAAAAGTTTAATTTGCATAATGAAAATAAATAGTATTAAAAGTTTTTAAAAAGTATATAAAATCAATCTCCTAGTACAATGTCAAACAAGCTATAAATTATGTTAGTCATGTATGTGATTTTTAAGAAATTTTATATACATATATATATTTTTTCATTTTAATATACAATGTTGACTATATTTATTATTCAAAAATATGCATTACCGATGAACATACTCTCCATGTAAAAAGTCCTTAAATTAAATTGATTTATGAAATAATCAATAGTAAAAGAACCTCACAGTTTACAACATTTGTTGTTAATATTATTTTTGGAACTTCAAATATAGGATTTGAATTCTATACATCTTATAATAAAATAAAGTATGGATTTATCTGTAAACAATGATTATAATTAGATATAACATTTAATTTAGATAGAATAAAAAAGCTAATAATTATAATATGACTGATTTGTAGGATTGCTTCTGAAAAAGCACATACATAGATTATTGCCTTAATTATAATATTTTTAGGTTTTTTTTTATAACTTCCAATTAGGTAAGTTGAAAATCTCAATAAACATTTAAAAACGACAAAAAGCATAAACATATTTATTTGAGTGGTTATTTTTATAATTTTCTCTTATAATAATGCCACAAAGGTCCTACTAATCTCACTTTTTTAAAACCAAATCTTAGGGTTCGTTTTGTGAACGCATTGTATTCGTATTACGTTTAAATCAATATAATTTTCATCCAAACACAAAAATATTATATTCAAATACTAATCACATCATAATTTAAATATAATACAACTATTATTCATTATTTTTTTATTATTATTTTTATCAGTTACATCACATTTTTTTTCACTTTCCTTTTTTTTTCTCTACTTTTATCAATTACATCGTATACATAATATTTAAACATAATTCAAATATTTTCCATTCAAACAAACTTTTCTATTATTTTTACCAGTTACATTACATACTCTTTTTATCTCTCTTTTTTATCTCTCTACTTTTATCAATCACATCACATATTTAATATTTAAATATAATTTAAATACTTTTTATTTAAATAAATATTACATTAGAATATAATATAAATACTTTTCATTCAAACGTATATTACATTTAAATGCAATGCGAATGTAATACGCTATCTAAAGGCTCTCTTAATCATTCTTTAAAAAGCAATTTGCTTTCATTTGAGCATGTTTTAAGGGCCCGTAGGGAAACGGATTAGAATTTATATTTAATATATTGGAATAATAAGAAATAGTAAAAATCAAGATTAAAAATTAAATAAAAAGATTAAAAATAACACTATAATAATTTAAATCTTATGCATTCGAGTGCACCACCAAATTAGCTTTAAATATGGTTGAAGCAATCAACCTTAATGCCCCCTAGGCCTTGGGCAAAAGTCCATTTATGTGACTGACCTAACCCAAATCAATGGTTTATCCTTTTTTTTTTCTTTTTTATTTTTTCAAAAAGCAAAATATTCACCGCCCATAATATGAGAAATTTTCGTTTCAAAAAGCAAAATATTTAATTCCCATATAAATGAGAAATCCACTGAGGAAGAGATCCCTAGCTAGACGATTTTCCACGTGGGTTGAATGACGAAAATAATATGGCAGAACCGAATAAGGAACATATAAAGCAACTATTTGCTTTGGGATTTTTTTTAAAGGAATACTTTAGGGCCTCTTCCACTCCAGTTATTAAATTTTAAAAATTCTCGTATTGTCTTATAAATTTTGAATTTAACTCTATTTTATCCTTTATATCATAATTTGAGTTAAAAACTAACAAAAAAAAATATAGAAATTATTATTACTAAGCCTATTTTATTAAAATTTCCACTAAAAAAAAAGAAAATATAACACAATCACGCTAAACTCACTTTTTCTATATGTTTATAATTAAAATTCTAATAGAAAGTGTAAAGTAAGATTAATTTCAAAATTCAAGGGTGAAATACAAGTTAGGGGCGTTTTGTATTTGAATAAAATTTGTTTTTTGAATGTTGTATTTGATTGAAAAGCATTTGTTTTATATTTGAATGAAATGTGTGTTTGGATAAAAAGTATTTTGGAGTTGAAAAGTTGATGTGATTGTTTTAAAAAACTTTTAAATAGTAATTATTTTTGTAGGACTGTCGAAAAATTTGTGTTTAATGTAAAATTATATTGTATTGAAGTAAAATTAAAACTTAATTTTATTGGCAAATGACACCTTAAAGTTCAAGAGATTATGTAAGAGTGATCCTGAAATTCAGCATAATAGATGAGAATATCTCCTTTTTATATAGGTTATGAAAAAATTTCCTGAAGGTAAGACAAAGGCTTTGGTCATCAGATATTAGTTTTTTAAATAAATTTATATTTTTTTAATTTAAAAAATATGACAGTTATAAAAGGGGAAAAGAGTACAACAGCATAATTGGATTGGGTGTTTTAAAATAACGGCATAATTTTTGAGGGAGCGAAAAATATAACATATTTGAGATTCAACTTTGTAATACTCTCCAAATACCCTCATCCACATAGTAGCTGTAAAGACATCACCACCGTCATCTCATCATCGCCTTCGTCTTCACCTTTGCCTTCGTTGTCGGCCTCTCGTCGTGGAAACAATAGTCACCATCAATCTAGGGAGTAGATCGCGAATCACTGTGATCTCACAATCGTGACTCAAATCCATCACCATGAGATCATGTCGATGGTGGTACGAGATCCCGACCATCCCTACAGTTGATGTTTCCGACCCGTCGAAATCTTCGTCTTCTTTGACGACGGCCACCTTAACGAAGAGAATCGCAATCTTGAGAGTGCAAGAACTGAGACCTCGTAGCGGTGATAATCATGACCTCATCAGCATAGCCGTCGCAATCCTTTACTGCCATTCTCTGCCGTCACCGTCCTCCTCATCAATCAGCGCCTGTACAGTGAGAATAAAGAGAGAGAAGGGGGGTGGAGCAGAGAGAAAGACAGAAAGAAAGAAAGAGATATAGAGTGAGGAGAGAGAAAATGATAAATTTGAAAATAAATAAATCTGTGTTATTTTAATAATAAAAATATACTATAAATTATTATGTTTTATAAAATTTGCTATTTGAATAAATAGAACAATTCAAATATGTTATATTGAATTTTTTTTTTTTGGTTAAAAAGGAAGAAATATATCATACAATAGTATATTTTTGTTTCCAAAGAAAAAGAGCTTTTTATGCAAATTATTTTTGCAAGTAGTGTTTATACTTAAATGTTAGATTGAGGTAAAACACATGGAAAAAAAAAATAACGTAAGAATAAAATTTAGTAAGGACGTAACGATTTAAAGCCCTATCATTGAATTTTCAAAAGAAAAAATATTGCTTCTGCAAATTAACCGAAAGATCACATTGACAGATGTGATCAGATTGTTCATCCAATATGTTTTGACTTTCTTAAAAGAAAAAAAATATTTAACTTGTCAAAAATATTTTTATTTTCAACCTGGAAATTTTGATCTTCAACATGTCAATTTGGGAGGGCGATTGAGGTTGAGATACATAACTTTTTCCCCCCCTCTCCAAAACTGTAGAAGAAACGAAAGCTCGAATCCAACCTTTAAACATGGAGCTTTTCCATAAACTAGTTGAGATAACGCGTTTCGCCCGTCTGATTATTATTAAAAATTTTCAAAGAATTTACGTGCATTGGAGTAATGATATAGTGTTGTTTTTTAATTTCGTAATTTTTTTTATGTATCTTAAAGATAAAATTAATCTATGTTCTATAGATAAAAGAAGTGTTAGATCAACTTTTTTTTTTTTTTTTTCCAAAACTTTTAGCTCCTGCTATTTTGTTTTAAGTTATATCATTTATCACTCAAAGGCGTAACTTGCTAAGAAAATAGAAATGTAAAACATGAAAAATTGTGATTGATAAAAATACTGGTATAATATAGAAAAAAAAAATACAGGTTAATCAATTTGGATACAAATCACTGATTATTACTGAAATTAGTCAACATGTTTTGACAGGTCATGAGCCAAAATTTAATAAAAACATGAACACACACACAGAGCAAGAAATTACACACACACACACACACTTCCACTGCAGCAAATAAAACACACACACAGCAAGAAAATTATGCTTCCACTTCCTTGCTGCTACCACTTTCCTCTTTTTTTCCCCTTCATCCGTATCCTCCATCCCATTTTATAACCAATAGCTAACTTGTCTTCTGGCAAATTGAACACACACACATAAAACAAGAAAATTACACTTCCATATTAGCAAATTAAACACACACACACACACACACAAAAACTAAAGTAATTTGCAACAGCTAACTTACCGTCACCTGTAGAGTTGAGTTCGCGGCATTGCGGAGACATATCCAGATTAGTAGGGTATTTGATAAATATATTACATTTGTATTGCGTTTAAACGTAATGTATTGAGTGTATTTTGTATTTAGATCAAAAGTATTTACTTTGTATTTGAATGCAATGTGTATTTAAATAAAAAGTATTTAAATTGTATTTTATAATTAAAAAGTTGATGTGGTTGATAAAAATATATAGGAAAAATGAGATAGAGAAATAACATGCGAATGGAAAAAAAAATATTTTTAAAATATTCTAAAATAATAAATATATTTGAAATATTGTTGAAAAGTACTCTATTTAAATATAAAACCTTTATATTTGGATAAAAATTATATAACGTTTAAATACAATATAAACGTAAAACCGTAAACAAACACCCCATAAAATTTCATCAAAATTCTTTGCACAACAAATTCAATCTTACAAATTATTTATTTTTTTTAAATTCATAGAATTAAAAAAAGAAAAAAGAAAATAGAAGAGTAAACTCATCTTCTTTCTCCCTAGTGGTTGGAATCGTCGCTGGCTGAGATAGTGAGGCTGGATACGGAGGGGAGAGAAAGCACCGAGAATGAGGGCTGTCTATGGACTTCACCAATCTCACAGATCGCTCAATTGCTGACACTATGACGTCGAGATCTACACTGAGAGAGAGACCTCGTCCGCGACCAGTACCACAATGGGAGAAAACAAAGAGCGAGAAATGATTGGCAAATCTCCTAGTCGAATTGTGCAAGATTCGTGAATCTGCACTCCTTCGGCAATGACTGCAAAGAGAGAGAGAGAGAGAGGAAAAAGGATCTAAAGTTAGTGATCGTAGCAAACCTCCGGTGATATCTTCACTCCTCCGACAACCTGGCGACGATGAAAGTAGAGCGAGAGTGAACAGAGGAAAGAGAATGAAGATGTAATGGTTTGGCGACGATGAGGATTTTTTTTTTAAGTCAGCAACATGGGGGAGGGAGATAGAGCTGTTTGGGGGCAGAGAAAATCAATGTGTGAGAAGTCACGAGATGGCAACATGGGGGGGGGGGGGGGGGGGGGGGGGCGGGGGGGGAGGAAGAGAGAGTATTTATAGATGTGAGTTTTTTTTTTTTTTTTTTTGTGAAGTGAAGCTTGAAGATATTAGACCACAGGGGGTTTATTAGTAATTCTAATTCATTTTTATTTTTTTTTAAATATAATGTTTATTTTGTGTCGTATCTATTAAATGACTTTTGTTTTATGTTAGTAAAGAGGCATTCAAGATTGTGTTATGTTAATGTTTCACCCTACAAAAGAAGCCTTGGGATTTTAGAAAGACACCGAGAGATGAAGAGAAAAAAAAAATATTTATATATATATATACTCTCTCGTTTTTTGTTTTAGGATTTTTATTTAATTTGTGCTGTTAGGTTTTTATTTATTTTCTATTTTTTTAGAATTAAGATTTAGTTAAATTATGAATATTTAAAATTTTTAATTATAATTAATTGATGTTTATTCAAAGTGTATATTGAGTATTTCAATATATTTTATGTTTGTAGAGGTGTGATTACTTTTTTATATGATTTGTGATTTAATTTGAGATTAAAAAGTGATAATTGAATTAGATTTTGTTTAATTACCATGAGATTATCAAGCTAGAGATAATTATGAAGGTTGTGCAGCATTATGACTTTTGTATTCTTAATAAATCACAGTAAGTTTTAGGTTTAAGATTGAGAGGTGAAAACTAATTTATTGTTATATTTTTATTGATGCTTGAAAAAGATTAATAAATATTTTCATGAGATTCATTGGCAATATAGGAAATAGATATTCATTGATTAAACTAGAGGATTTAAATATGATTAATCTAGTGAAATCAGAATCCTAAAGCTTTCTTTTATTGGTTTTCTCTTATTTAATTTTGTATGAGGTTTTCGATTTGTTTTCAATCATTCAAACAAAATTAGAGTTAATATAATTTTAGTACTTAATAATAATAGTCCTTGTGGGAACAATAATCTACTCATCACTTTTTTACTTATTAGGGATATTATGCACTTGCAATTTCAAATAAGAAGTTTTTGACGCTATTGTTAGGGAACTATTTTATTTTACTAGTATCAATACCAATTATCTGTAATTTTAATTTGAATATTTTTCTTGTCTCTATATTTATTTTCCTTTTTTTTAATTTTGTTTGTTTTTATTTTGTTTAAGGTACTTAAAAATATCTCATCAACAGGTTTTCATGAATTTTGCCCAACAAGATAGGGAATTGACGTATAATGTTTGGTGGAGATATAAAGACTTACTTAGTAGGTTTCCTTATCATGGTTTCTATAAGGGATATATTCTTCAAAACTTCCTCAATGGCTTATGTGACTCAATAAGAACTTGGGTTGAAAATGGTTATGGTTTATTCTCTTTATACCAAGTACATGTCATGAATCCTATCATGTGTTGGAAGACATGACGGAGCATAATCATTGGGAAATGAATTCTTTGATGAACAACTAAGGTTAGGAGAGCAATTCAAACAACATGGAGCCATGGGTTGATCAACATCTTGAGAGAAGGAATGCATGATCAAAGGAAACTTCAACAACCATGAAAAGGATTAAGGCAATAATGGAGCACTTTAATGATTTGGCAGCGTCCACCCTTACCATTGATGCACTAATGGAAACTATTAAAGATTGTCACTTTGAGGGGCCAATACAAATGGAGGAGTACTTAGAGTTATTTCATGACAATGACTCTTTAAGTGAGGAAGTGACACTAGACTTAGCCACAGAAAAAAAATTACAAGAAAAAGTCTCTAGCAAGCAACATATAATGTTAACATTGATCGTCGAAACTTAAGTCTATTAAGACTCGACATGGCCAATACATCCTCCACAGGCCTTAGCATCGTTCATACATGCCCATCAGGCATATACAACAAAACCAAACCTTGTTAAGTACACATGCTGTTTCATTCCACATCTTGCCAAGCTTGACGGCATCAACAACGAAGACCTATATATGGTGTTATATGACACATATTATGAGCGAAAAGCCACTATTTGACAAGTGCTTCTCCATAGTCAAGTTGATAATTATAAATCAAGGGCTTCTTAAGAGGCAACCCAAGCTTTTTTATATCATTTTTGTTGCTTTATTTGAACTTCAATAACATTTAAGCTTTAGGATCTTTTTATTTTTTCTTCTTTATTTTTCTTCACTAGATACAAGCTTTGGAGTTATAGAGTCAAATCATAGAGTGTCAACCATCAAGCCTCAACACCAATAAGGGAAGTTTCCAACAACCCTTCTTTATTTTCATGATTATTTATACATTAATGACACTGTGCATTTTAAGTTTGTGGGTGGGAGCTTAATGTGAAAGAAAGAAAAAATAATTTTTTTGAAAATTTTTTTGAGTGTTGATTATGTTTGATTATTAAAGGTCAATGATAGTAATAGATTGAACCAATATAACTCTTGGAAAGTGATAAGCATTATATTATTTGTATGCTTAATTATTGTGTGAGTTTTATCTTGCTTGTGATTCTTTGAATACCGTGTGCACATAGCCTTGATCACTTAGCTAATTTGTTTACTTAAAGAAAGTTTATGCAAACAAGTTTCATACATGATCTCAACAAACTCTAGAACTTGTTTAATTATCACTTGAGGTGTAATTTCAGACTACACTTTACTAAGGACATAATTTAGCCCATCTTTAAATCATTTGAATCTTTCAAGCCAATCTTTATATATGCATATCATTATTCACCTCTTTGAGCCTAATTTTTACCTTTTCTCTGCTACCCACATTTTCTACCCTATTTTTTTTTAATTATTAATTTTCAACCTTTCAACCTTTAACCTTAAGCATATTGATCATTATTTGAATTATTTTGGGCTATACTAAAATATGAGTGGATGGATAAAGTTGTGAAAAATAAAGCTTATTTTTGTTTTTTCATAGAAAAAAAAAAGGAGCGCTACACCCTTATTCATAAAAGGAAAAAAAATCAAAAAGTTTAAATGTATAGTAACTCAAAAAAAAAAAAAAAAGGATGACAAAGAGAGTTGAAATCAAGTTTGAAGGTGTTATAAGAGTGTTGAAAAAGCCTTACAAAGGTCTTAGAATAGTTTATATGTTTAGGATGATTTGAGCTATATTATTACACATATCCCACAGTTACCTTAGCCTAACATTATAAACTTAAAAAAGTCCTAATGATCGTTAATAATGTGTTTGTGAACATTGGTAGAGAATGATAAAAAAAGCTTGCTTATTAAGTTTATAAATTTCTTCATCTAGAAATCTATCATAATATATTTGTTTGCATAAACTTATTAAAGTTACTAGTGGTAAAGTGTAAAAGACTATTCATACGCGCACACTAAAAAAATCTAGGGTAAGCTAAGGAGAACATTTAGATTGAAATTCTAAACTTTGATGATGTTTAAAGTTTTCCTTGAGCTATACACTATGTTAAATTTGGGAGTGATAACTCTATAAAATAAGTTATTTTATTACAATTAAACTTATATTTATGCTACAATCTTAGTATTCAATACAATTTTACCCTTCAAATTATTATGTTTTATCAATTATGTAGGTAAATTTGGTGAAAAGAGAGAGAAAGAAGGAGAGAGAATAATAAAGCAATTTAAAGCTTAAATAGTATAAATAATAATGATGCCAATAGGGCGAGGCAGGGGTTAGTGTGCTTTTCCCACCCCATACTTACCTAATTTAACACGGATACAAGGGTAGGTAATATTCACTAGGAATGCTATACGCATACCCTACCCATCTACTTATTAAGAATTAAAAATAAAAAAAATAAAAACAAATTCTATTAAAGTTTTAGTAAAATTTAGTAACATAATTACAAATGCAATTGAAATATTAAAAAGCAAATCAAAACTCAAAAAATCCATAAACTAATTTATAAAGCAAATTAAAACGTTAAACATTAAGTGTGTGTTTTGTTCAATGTTCTAATTTTATCTAGTTTGCAAGTTAAGCTAAATTGACCATTTTATTTTAATTTAGTTTAGCTTGACTGGTATTGGAGATTATGAAAATAGAGATAAAAAATAGTGAGTGGAGGTAAAAAATAGCTTAATTTAGCTTAGTCATTTTTTTCTAACTTGTAATAGAAATTGTACTAAAATAATGAAAATAGAGATTAAAAAATAAAAATAGATCCTGTCAAACTAAACTAAACTAGAATCAATTTAACTAACTTAATTTAACTTGTAAGTTAAATTAAATTTGATTTGAAACCAAATGAAAAAATTAGTTTAAAATAAACGGTATATAATTAAAAAATTACGAAGTTTGGGAATAGATTATAATTTTTTTTTATATAAAAGTTCCTTTTTTTATATATTAATAAAAAATTCATATATAAATATATGAATTTATAAGAGTTAAATATACAGCACAAATGCAGAGGAGCTTCCCAAACCTTTACTTTGCATCTGCTCGGGGGGGTTATCGTTAACTCCATTGCCCATCTCCGCATCATGTACAATCCCTTATACTTGCTTTATTAAGGACGGATACCCGTATTTTCAGATAAAAAAATCATCTATAATAAAAATTTTAATAAAAAGTAAGGAGGAATTAAGACAGCAAAAGCACAAGTGCATGCCACCGCACGCGCGCCACGGGCATTGTGGGCCGTCGGATCATCTCCCCAGCAGCTTCATATCGCGTGTGCAATCACTCCCCCAGTCAGGAGTGTCCCCGAACTCCTCAGCTTCGGCCAACCGCCCCAGACACGTGGTCCGCGGCGTGGGGCCTCTACAGCTGATTTGACTCAAGAAAAGAGGGGGGCGCCGGGGGCCCTCACCCGGCTGAGGCTTTATAAAAGGAGCCTTCGGCCCCGTGCAAAAGCATACTTTTTTGGCCGCGAAATTCTCTTTTAGAGGGACAACGAGAGTTGAAGAAAAAAAGAAATTTCTTTTCTTTTTTTTTTTTTCAAAGTTTTGTGTTGTAGAATTATTATTTAATTTTTTTTTAGATTTTTATTTATGCTTTAAATTTTTTCTAAGATTAAGATGCAATTAGATTATGAATATTTAAAATTTTATAATTTAAATTTAAATTATAAAATTTAAATATTTATAATTTTAATTAATTAATATTTATTTTAATGAGATTGCTATAAATTAAAAATAGTTATGAATTTAGTGTAATATCATGAATTTTTTGTCAATAAATTCTAGATTTAAGATCGAAAGTTGATAATTATATTATTGTAGTATTTTCGTGAGGTCCACTAGTAATATAAGAAATGAATTTTAGTTGATTAAGTTAAAAAATTTAAATGTAATTAATCCAATAAAATTAGGATTCTAGAGGTTTTTCTTTTTATATAATCAGAATTGAAAATTTTCAGACACTTTTTTTAATTAAAAAGCTTGAAGAATGACGTTTGGTCATTAAAATTTGACTAACTCATTTAGTCAATGAGTGATTACTAGTAATATATATATATTAATATTATTAACTATCTATCATGTGATCAATTGAAAAATTTGTCATTTTTCTTAATTTATCAAAATTTGAAATATTTATTAAAAAAATATTTAAAGATTTTTTGCATATCTCAATTTAAATTAAATAACAAAATAATAAATTAAATATCTTTTTTTTTACCAATAGACATGTGTTTAGAATAAATATTTGTAATGTAAATATTAAATCAGAATTTATTGATTTTTTAATAATTAATTATATATTTTTTTATTAAATAAAAAAATATAAAAATGTGGTTTGAATTATTTTATTTGCGTGATGTTCAAGCGAGTCATTAATAAAATGAAATAATTAAAGATCTGGGATCAGCCAGCGCAAAAGTGCTCTAAGTAATGAATACATAAAGTAAGCCAAAGGTCAGAGTCCTTGATTTTGGCTTGCCTGTCAAGTCTGAAAACTAAAAGGACAAAAAAACCCCAAATCTCATAGGGACTTCCCTGTGCCTGTAAGAGAACACCTCCATCAATTTTATTCTGATTTGCCCTAGCTAATTTTCACACTGATATTTATACTTCTGGGTTTTCTTTAGTTTTGCAATTTTTTCTGGGTTGATAAAATTTTCTTTTCTTTTTCTTTTTTCTGTTTTTGTTTGACTTTCTATGAACAGCAGAAGGTAGGGGATGGCTTCAGATTCCAAAGTGTTTGCCTTTGATGAGGTGGCCAAGCACAACCACAAGAAAGATTGCTGGCTTATAATCTTCGGAAAGGTCAGATCTTTTATTTCTCGTATCTCTTTTCTGGTTATTTATTTATTTATTTTTGTTTGTTAACTACGAATTGTGGGCATCTGAATTGATTCAGTTTCTGGGTTTTTTATTTTCTTTTTCTTTTTCCGTTACACTAATGTCTATTGAATTTCTAGAATCTGTTGGAGGCTGAATAAAGGTAGAGTCTTTTGATTTTATTTTATTTTTTTCCTTTTTGGGTAGCTCTTGATTTTCATGTGTGGCTTTTGGTTGCTCTAAATCAAAGGAGGTTTGAAAATAGCAGAAAAGAAAGCATAAATTCGTTATTTTGTACCCAAAAAAAAGAAAGCTTTATTTCATATGTGATGTGATAAGACACTTTTTTTTTTTTTTTTTGAAATAGATGTGATAGACACTTAAGAAAGCGGTTATCAGACTTTTTATGCATTTCTCGACATCAAATTCCATTATCAAGAAAATAGACAAGTTACGCAAGAATTTTAGTACCATATAACTAATATTCTGCAACAAAAGGTGATGAAGATATAACAATTATAATTGCACTTGAAATGAGAAACTATGCCATATTTTGCTTAGAAATATCGATCATGGAGGTAAACTAGTAGTTCGTTGGTTGTTTTTCGTCTGATAATCGGTTTGGTGTGTCAAAGTATTTTAATAGTTTCATTTCAAATTTCCTATTGTAAGTTTGCAGGATGTCGGAAATTTTTATTTTTATTCATCACAATTTAATCTTATTTCGCACAGACTGAGTGCAAGAAAAGATCAAAATTGTGGTTGAAACCATTGATTACGTTTTCTTTCTGCACTGTGAGCCCTATGGAAAAGTAATTGGTTGTTGAGCTTATCTTGAGTTGAATCCTAGTGGCGAGTAGTTGGAGATGGATCTTCATTAGATTGAACCGGACATGTATGTTCTCTTACCTATAACTCTACCACCGGCAAAATTTTCCCAAGTACCTTTGTTGTGGTTGTTTATGATCTTGAATGAAGAGGCAAAAACCATATTGTTTGAAAGTATAGTATAGAGACCACCGTCTAACTAATCACCTCATTCTAATTGGCTTGCATAGAATGAAAAATGAAATTAAATGTGCTAGATGGTAGTGATAGCATTTCCTTTGACGAATCAGTTTTTAGCATAATTCTGTTGCTATGACACGATGCTTAGAATTTTTGACTTTCTTATGCTTAGATCATGTAACGTTTTCTCCTTTATAACAACAAGTATTCTTTTGACCCCCTTTTTTTCTGGCTTTGAAATTTTTCTCCGACCACTAGTCTTATGATGTGTTCCCTTGTCCAAATCATTGAATTTCAAGTTTTTCTTTTAGGACCTATTTCTCACTTTGGTTGTTGTTGCCTGTTAAAGAAGGAAAACAACTTTGGTTTATCTGGGTAAGGTTTCTAGCATTAGTTGCGCCAGAATAAGGGTGGTCTGTGTAATGGGGTAAAAAAATAAAAAATAAAAAATAAAAAATAAAACCTTTACATTCATTTGGCTAATGAATTCCTGCATATTGTTTGTGTTGTTTTCTTCGTAAAAAAGGAGACATAAGAAATTTATCATGTAATGAACTGTTAACATCTTTCCTAGTAATAAATCCATCATGACCAAACTAGCCAAGTGCTCTCGAATTTTAATTCCTTTCTTAGCTACCTTCAAGGTGGGTTTTTTTTTTTTTGTTATTTATTTATTTATTGATTTTTGGTGAACATCACTATCAACACCTTCTAGGTTTTAAAATCTTATACAATTCATCTTTTTTCTTGAAGTTAATCATCATCTCCTAACTACTTCAGGTATATAATGTAACCGAATTTTTGGAAGAACATCCCGGTGGAGACGAAGTCTTGCTACTAGCAACCGGTATGATTTAGCACTGCTGTATAGTCTCTCTCATTACTCTTCCTTTTCAACATTGTCTTAACTTCCAATTTAGAAACCTTAAACGAGATGTTAGGACTTAGGAATTCATCTGAATGTCTTTCAGGAAAAGATGCAACCGAGGATTTCGAAGATGTGGGCCACAGCGAATCCGCAGAAGAGTTGATGGAGAAGTACTACGTGGGCGAGGTTGACATTTCCACCCTACCCGATAAGGTGGATCCCAAGCCGTTTCAACTACAATCTCCTTCTCAGCCCAACCAGTCTTCAGGAGGTACGGTGAAGATATTGCAGTTTCTTTTGCCCTTGTTGATCTTGGCCATAGCATTTGCTCTCCAATTCTACGGTAAAAATAAATAGCCACACATTCTTCATCCATGTCCGATACGACATTTACAAGCCTCAGCTGATCGATATCGCTCACTTGGTAATAATGAACTTGAGTTTGTCCCTCAGTAGTTTCTGAATGTTTTTTGCTCCTTTGTTCAAAGTAAACTCGCACGCTGGCCAGTGTCTTCCTTCAATGCGGTCGTGGTGCTAAAATCATTTCGTTCTCTTGAGCTGCATTTCTATGGTATTCTATGATCTTGTCCTCCTATGACATGATAAAATCAGTTGATCACTTGGATCTTATGCTTGGCTTCACCCTTGGGTTTTGTATATTTAGACGACATGTCGTTTAAGAAACTCGACTGCCTATTGTTATTTGCGAGGGTGTTTAAAGGTGTAACCCCTCAGCACAGTAGACTGTGTCAGGCATGTAGACGTCTTCCAAAAAGAACGGCATGTCGTTATATCGAGGATGAAAACTTATAAAATTAATGGGACAGTAACAAAAACGACAGCAGCCAAAGTGATGAGTAAATTTCAAAACGACAGAAATCTAAAATATTGAAAGTAATAAAGCAATCAAGCTTAAAAACGGCAGAGAGGACATTAAAACGACGGGTATCTTAAGAGACAACTATAAGAATAAACGGCAGGGAACTTCAGAAAAGAATAAAACCCGATGATGTCATTATTCTAAAACGAAAACGACCAAACAGCCGGCAGAAAATATTGGAATGACTTCCTCAGGTTGTAAAAATAAATAAATAAATAAATAAATAAACGGCGGAACGACAAAATCATAAAAAGATAAAAATTTGTTTAAGCGACAGGAAAATGAAAAATGAAAACGACAAGTAAAACGACATAAAGGTCAAAGATGATTTTTTTTTTCCCCCTAAACTCTAAAGATCGTTTGTCAAGATGATTTTTTTTTTTCCCTAAACTCTAAAGATCGTTTATTATGATTAACAATATAAAAAAAATATTATTTAGTAAAGGGTTACTTATTCAGGGCTTAACTTATAAATATAAGGTACGTGTAGACGAAAGGGAGGCAGCAAAATCAAGCATCTTACGCCTCTTTTTTTTTTTTTTTTGACGAATACAAGCATCTAATGCATTAATCCAAGTCTAATCAGTATTAATTCTTTCAAAAAAAGTCTATTTTTTTTAGGGGAGGGGAAAAAAAGCAAAAAAAAAAGCGCCCAAAGGGAAAACTAGTAAACTAATAGAGAGAAATTTGTACAATAAGCTTTGTACTGATCCCTTATCAGGACACCTCCAGCAACTAGCTACACTTATTTGCTTGTTTTATATCTGTAAGATTCTATCTTAGGTGCTCTTTTTTTTTTTTTTTTTTTTCCCTTTCTTACTTTATTTTTTAAGGGTGCTAAGCGTGAATGATATCATAAAGCCAGCGCTAAAATCAAGTACAAAACTCACAGCTATATTTGAAAGGAATAATAGCTTATTAGTCCCCGTTTGGAGACTATTTTATACTAAATTTTTTTTTTTACTCATATTTGTCTATTTCTAAAATGTCAACAAAATTTTTAATTAATTTTTGAAAAATTAAACAATTCCAATCCAAAATAGTTCAACTCAAAGCAAACAACTAAACAAAAGCTTCGTGTTTGTAAGGTCTTAAACATGAGCTCAACCAAATGAGGGGAGGCTCTGCATGAGTTCGGCATTGGGATTTGTTTGACAGGACTCTTAAAGTTACTTTCGGCTCTGAAGTCCAGAGGTTACCTCTAAAAGTGTTGGGATTATTGAGAGTATTATTAACTTTTTTAAAGAGCTTACAATTAAAGACAAAAAATATGAGTTCCCAAAAAAAAAAAAAAAAAAAACTCTTCTTATTTACTTTAAAACTTATGAAAGAGTTTCAGTAAGACTTAAACTTTGGGTCTGTTTGGATGGTGTGTTTATTTTTGAAAAATGGAAAATTTTTAGATATGAAAAATAAAAAATTGTTTGGAATTTTTTTTAAAAGTGAAAAGTTATTTGGATGTGTGAAAAATTTTTATTTCTAAAGAGCTCTTTTTTCATTTTTCAAAAATGAAAAATATTGGATGTTCAGATACGGAAATTTAGGAAGGTTCATTTTTTTTTAAATGAAAAATTTTTCATTTTCCAAATTTGAACGTGTTAAACAGACGGAAGCTTTATTTTATTGTTATTAGAAAATTTTAAATCAATTTGATTTTATTAAGCTCTTTTTTTAAATGCAGATTCAAACACTTGCTAAAAAGTTATAATTTTTTTTGTTTCTTTTTTCTTAATCAACTAAAAATAAAGGCAAAGACTTTGACAATGGACCAATTGTATAACAATATTAATTTCTTCTCTTTTTTGTTTATATAAATTAATAAAAGTTCAAACTCTCTTTTTTTTTAATTGTAATTTTGAGAGAATTAAAAGGACAAACTTTACTAAGCAGCACATTATCATATTTTTTAAATGAAAAGGCATTAAAATTTTAATTTATAAAAGGAAAAAAACAAAGAAAACGAACATGTTTAAAAGGAGAATATTGTGATAGATTATCCAAATATTATATGATATAAGTAAGGACAATTCTAAATTTTGTTATATTATTATACTTTTCTTGATATTATATGACATAAAATGATACGATAATTCAAAAGTGCATTTTATATGTATAGTATTTTTTTCAAATCTTATCATAGAAATTCTCCTTGATGCATCACAAGACACTGTGTCTAACAAAAAATATTCCTTTCGATTTCCTTTCCCATCTCTAAAATTCGATTCTTAAAAGAGTAGGCATAAATATTTTACAAGAAATTACATTATATAGGTCAATTAGTTTATGATTTAAAAGCAAATAGCATAATTTTAAACCATTAAAAATTAATATCATAATTGAGTTTAAGAACATTTATACTTCCATTTTTACCATTATTTTAGTTAATCGATTTTACCTTTATTTTTCTTAGTTTCTCTCTCATCTTTTTCTAATTCTCTCTCTCTATATATATCTACCATCACCACCATCTTTCTTCTGGCATTCTCATCACCATCACCTTCCTCCAACGGCCATCGCATCAACATTAGCTTTCCAGCCATCAAAGAAGTCATCGTCTCCCTAGTCAATAGTCGTGATCTTACTTGCTTGTGAGTAATGTGATCCTTCATTTGGCGACCTACTACATATTGAAACCTGCGATTTTACCGACAATTCAAGGACTCACGATCTCTCTAGCCACATGCGGAATTGATCTCCTATTGCGTTTAGTGCAAAATTCAGAGTTGCCATCGGGGGTGAAAAAGATCGTTCATCATCATGATCTAGAAATTGGAGCCATAGATGGAGACCTCAAGGTTGAATTGCAATGGAGAAACCAATGAAGCTGTGATCTGGAGAAAGATGGACAAAGCCACAATCCCATCACCGTCGAGAGTCAATCGCTATCGCGATCGAACTATAATTTTCTTTATCACCAGACTAAGATGCGATCGTCAATAGAGAGAGAGAGGACTTGGGAAAGTTGTGAGAAAATTTTTGAAATGGAAGAAAGAATTCGAGAAAATTTCGAGGGGTAACTTCACTATTTTCTAGTTTGTATAAATTTGAACTAAAATTTGGAGACTAAATACGAGAAATTTGAAGAGGGACAGTTTGGGTATTTTTGAGGAGTGTAAATTTAAATTTTCATTTGGTTATGCTATTTTCTTTTAAAGCAAAGTATTGAGCTCGTTTATTTTCTTTTTATTATAATATTGGCCTATTTTGTCCCTTCCCCCATCTTTTACTGGGCTTTCTGAGGCATGGCCTCTTGGGCCCGGTATCTGTAGACTACACAGCAAACATAAGTGAGAATGAAACATCCAAAGTTAGAGATTATGCATTATCGCGTGCCGTGTTCGTCCGGATAACAGTTCTGTTCATGCTCAAATTAATCAGGTTGCTTTAAAAAATAGAGAAAGAGAAATTATGCTTAAAGATTTAGACCAAAGAAACAATCATTAAATACGCCATATGCACTACTACATGACTTTACCAAAGTTGGACTAGCATTAGATTTCTTGCATGGACTGGTTTTTGCTCTTTTTTTGCATGCTTTTGTCACTTTACTTCATTGCTAACCCTCTTCCTTCTGGGAGAATTCTCGTACTGGTAAGACATAATTTTTATTTGAGAACCATATTTGTTGGGGTCTAACTTTCGTATCTCATTTATTATTGTTTATACGTCAATTCGGATAATTTAAAATTTAACCTTAACATATTAATGTCTTAATAAAACTAACAAACAAAAATTTGAAGTTAAAACTATGTTCTCATGGTAAGTGTTGTTTTCCCCCTGTATCCTATCAAAGAATTACCCTTTAGGTTTTCTTCATAAACAAAGAAAGAAGCAGCGACACAAAAAAAGGGAATTACTATGGTATGAACGGTTTCTTTTCACCTTTAGTAGGAATTTGAGTTTTAGCTTCAAATTAACTTTTCAACCACCTGGTTTATAAGTATTCACGTTAAAAATTTGCAACGCACGAAATGACATGGCATCCATTTGTGGATCATTCCATCGAAAAGTTAATCAAACAAATAAAACTATAGTTCTAACCGGTTGTGAAAAATGATGTTTTCTGTGATAGAAATCTCAGCCAAAAAAAAAGGTGCTCTAACACAGCTAATTAAAGTGATAAAACTTGAAATTGCGACCAAAACTCACTATCAAAAAAGATAATCCAGCCTATATAAAAAAGCCAAAGAAAACGAGCAGAGAATCTCCTCTGTTTTCAAAGATGGAAGCACTGCTTAATCCTTTCGTTTTCAGCGAGACACAAGTAGTGGAATGAACAGTCAATACGATCTCTCCTCCAACAGTCAATATGATCTCTCCTCAAAGATGGAAGCACTGCTTAATCCTTTCGTTTTCAGCGAGACACAAGTAGTGGAATGAACAGTCAATACGATCTCTCCTCCAACAGTCAATATGATCTCTCCTCCATGAGTTTCTGCTGTTCTTTCTCTTTCAGATTGTCAATAATCATATGTACGAATATATACATATATATATATATCAAAGACAAATAATTACCTTTAGCTAGTTGAGTCTTATCTTCTCCAACAGTGATCATCACTACTCATACATCAGTTTTCTCTGTTCAATTTTGTTCCTCGGCAAGATTCGTGGGATATGTTGTGTTTTAGATATATTTGGTCGGTCGATCAGATGTCGCCACCAACTGAACAGCTATTGGTACAGACTCTCTGCAACTAATTAGCAGAAGTTGTACACTGCCAGTCCGATACAATACACGTAAGTTTGGATTTTTTATTTTTAATCATCGACAAGAATTGTTGCTTTATAGAGCGTAAATAGATTTCTTTATCTATCAGGAATCATCATATTTTTCAACTGAAAAGTCGGATAATACTGAGAAAATCTCGTGGTAAGATATGAAAAGAAAAATACCTAACAAGAAAACATAGTTGTAAACTGTTAATTTATATGGATTTGTTGTATGTCTTATAAGCTTCCAGACCTTTAAAATTAGTTATTTAAACACGTAAAATTATCTACGTATAATTTGGAAAAGTCTTTTGATCTATACCAACTTCTGTGAGAAAAGATACGGTTGATCAATTTGGTATCCTGGGGTCTAATGTAGTCCTTATCTATCAATTCTTCATAATTAGCTTGCATGCAATAATAACAGACAGGACATCCGTGTGACCAGGCGTACTGTTTCTTTCAAAGCAAGATCACAATCTGTTTGGTGTGTAGTTGTTGAGCTAATTCTAATCTATTAAATCTGTGAGGCTGCAGTTACCATCCCCCCTACACACATATATATTGAAGTTGAAGTGAGAAGATTCGATGTCTTCATTTTTTGATAGAATAAGATATAAAACTATCATTATAATTATATCTGGAATTGCACTATATATTGCAGTAAAGATTGTTCAAATGATAAGTAATTATTTTCTTTCATTTGAAATTATGAAAACTTACCCATATAAAAGAATATATATAAATGTATATCAAAGTACAAAGTATAATAGGCAAAAAGTTAAGCTTGCATTTGGTATATCAATTCAGAATTAAATTTTTAGGTTGAAATTTGATTAACTTTTTAAAAATTAATCATAATTTTTTGTTGATTTAAAAAGAAAAAAAAAAAGACAAAAACTGAAATGAAAATGTACAAATTGGATCGGAGAGTCAAACAAGCAAAATCATTTGATAACGTCAGATTTTACACATAAGTTAAGGTGTAGCAAGATACTTATTTGAGTAATAATGATTTTCAAAAAAAAAAAAAAAAGAAATGACAAAAACTTTATTTGTTATATAAATTTTATTAATTAAAAATAAAATAAATATCTTGATATACATCATTTTCTTGGTGAAGATTTTAAAGACGAACTCAAATATTTTATTAAGACCACGCATGAGTACTGTAAATTAAATCAATGCAATAGGGAAAAGCTAGAAACTAAGAGGTTATACAGTACAAAATGTACCACATGCATGATGATGTACGATTGCAATGTAACCTATTATTAGTGATTGGGTTGTCATTGCTGTCAAAACCAATACAGACAGAACAATACGAACTCCTATAGTATCAAACGAGTACCCTTTGTTTTTGTTTTTGCTAATACCGGACAAGTTCTGCATAATTATAATACTAGTGCTTCTCTTTAATACTAGCGACTTCTCTAAGCAACAACTACTGATGTAAAAGTGGCGTAAAAGTGACGCAATAGGTTTTCTCAAGAGTTATTAATAATTGATATAAGATGTATAACCAAATCTTTAAACACCACACGTCTATTGGAAATATGAACTTGAAACTCCCGTTGTGATACCAACTGATATAGGGTCAGCAACAAAATTATATATTCTCAAAGTTAGTTACAACTAAAAATAGAGATGTAATCAAATCCTTTAAAAACTGTTTAGAACCAAATTTGTGAATTCAGCGCAAACGTCACCTGTGAATTCGAAAGCAACCAAAGAGAAAGGTTCAGGCACTTCTTGATAACCAATAATCATGTCAATCCATCCTCAAATTGATTAAGTATATTCTTGCATCACTATTAATAAATTATCAACAAAACTTATTTGATTAAAAAGTTAGTAGAATTCAAACCAGAAGGGTTATCCAAAATTAAAGAAATGTCATAAACATACATTTCACCATATATAAATATATTAAATTGGTCATCAACATGATTAGTATTCCTATCCATAGTTAGGAAATGCAATGCCACTTTGTTTGTTGTGTTTAGACTTCTTTTCAGGTCACAATCTTTGTCTAGAGAGACAGCAGGGCAAAACTAATTTGTAGACGTCGCAATTTTTTGACTATATATGCATGGTCATCCCTGGAAACAAATTGATTAACATTACTAATTGATCAACTGAACTGGTGAGAAGTCTTAATCAAAAGTTTTTATTATATATAAAAGAGATAATTCTCATGTGGAAAACTATTTATATTAGAACCCTATCTTTGTCTCCATTTATGCATGTTCCTCTCAATCTCGTCTTAAATATTGCATGAGCCAAATATTGGACGACAACAATTTTATCCTTGTACACGAAGATTTCCCAGTTCAATTTCCATTTTCTTGTCACCATTTTCCTGTTTTTTTCCCCGCTATTCTAAACTACCTAATCGACTAACCAGATATTTTTATATAAGTTTACTTAATCACTAATTTAACGTTCTAAGACTTTAATGTTATATAATTCCGATCGAATATCATCTGACAATAAAAAATTGAGTCTTAATTAATAATAACAAAATTGACATTTGAGGCAACTAGCTCAACTGATTGGATGCTTGAGTGTTTAAGTGTGTGATCCATGGTTTGATTACTTAACTTTTCATCTCTTAATAGTAGTAAAAATAAAAATAAAATTAAGTCCCAAACTTACTGATCTTTATATAGCTAATCATCCTAGGGCTAATTTGGCATTGTTGTGCAACGAAAAATTTTTATTATAGCTACGCTGTGAGTTCAAAATTACTGTGCCTAAAAGTAAGTGTTTGTTTAGTAAATTTTATTTTAAAGTTGTTATCAATATTAGAGGTAGAATTTAGATGTTTAGTAAACAACGAATAGAATTGTTGTGTTGATGTATTTAGATCAAAAAGAACATATTATATTTTTCTCTAATACCTAGATGTGTTAATGACGATTATTACAATAATAATATTTTTTTGCAAATTATTTACTATAATCTTGTTTTCTTTAAATATTTATTATCTTCTCCAAACACACATGAAATTACAATAATAAAAGTTTTCTCTAAATAAAATAAAGTTATAATTTACAATTTGAAATTATTTTTAAGAGGAAAAGAATTTATGAATTTTATACAATAATAAAATGTAATATTATTATTTGTTATGAAGATAAATAACGTGTGTGGATTGGAATTATAATTTATTATTATGGATATTTTACTAAATCTGTGTAATAGCAGTAGAAGTTGTTGTGTAGAAGTAACTCCTGATCTGCTTCTTAAATTTTACTGTATTGCAATAATTTATAGAATCTGTTCGATAAAAACAAAGTTTATCAACCACTCCTAATATGCTATAGATTCTTTAATAATTTGAAAGCAATCTTCAAAAACAATGCCAAACAAGACCCTATTCCTGTACTTTTACAAAGTACGTATTAGAAAAGTTTGATAACCTCTATTCCTGGGAACATTAACCAGAGATAACCGGTTTATTTGCTTCCTTTAAGGACTACATTATGATTATCTTAGTAATATAATTTCTTAATTAGAAGATCAAGAAAACTACAGGAATGACGTGATGCAGGCAGAGATATAGACTCTTGTATATATATATATATAAAAGGGGGGTTTATTTAATTCAAATTTTCTTTCTTACATGTAGACTACACTAGTATTAATATTGGAATATACAAACAGCAAAGAATGACAAGCGACAACCCTTTTTTTTTGTGTAATCAGCAAAAAAAAAAAAAAAAAAAATTGTGCATATTAATGTTAATTGGCAGTTTATTCTTAGGTGACGCATATTCAGCCCCATGATTAGCTTCTATCTAGCTGATGTAATAGCCACGTTGTGAGTGAGAGTTAATGACACATAGTTGGCGCGAAAATATGTTTATAAAAGCGACATAGTCGCGTTTACACTAGTGACAATGTCCATGATTAACTATATAATTATTTGGAAAAGACTATAGGTTAGTATTCTTGAGGTCAATAGTCATAATTATTAATATAATAAAATTCATCAATATGTACAATTAAGCTAACGAAGTTCCTTAATTTAAGCTTTAATGTTTTTGTTTAATTTATGATTGACTTATTGTTTCTTATAATTTGTTAGAAATCTAGAAGAAACCCCGCACACTTAACTCTAATAGTAAGGTCTATAAAATCAAACCACGCTTATTCAAAATCTAAAAAAAAAAAAATTGATACATGGAATATTCTACAATTTGTAGGGTTTGATAGAAAATAAAATATAATAATAAAAAGAAGAAAATTAATATATTGTGAATATATAGAAAAGAAAAATAAAACAAGCAGGCCACTGCTCTCATACATGAAGTTCATTTCTCTTTTTTGTAAGTTACATGAAAATTCATAATCCACGACTAACACACTTAACTAGGGCATTAGTGACCACTAGCAGTTATAATATAACAATTGTAGATATCTTTTACGTCTTGCTTAATCTCTTTGAATTCTCACCTTGAATTCCGGTGTGGATTTGAGTAATTACTCTGTTTTGGACCAAGTTTGATGAGAGATACAAAAAATTTATTTCGTTTATATATATATAAATAAATAAATAAATAAATAAATAAAGCTCGCATTCGTTTTGATAAACCGTAGTCGTTGAAATAACTACATTGTGACAAGAAACCCAAGAGCAATCAATCTCTTTCTTTGCCCTTAACCTTCATTTTTATAATCAGTTTCTTCAGTGTATATATATGTGTGTGTGTGTGTGTGTGTGTGTATCGTAGTTATGACTTATGAACCAGTAAGAAACGCACTAGCTGGAAGGATGTCGAGTGCCGTGTCAACTCACTAGCAAAATTT
The DNA here is from genome assembly GCA_035233585.1 of Antiaris toxicaria. Classification (NCBI taxonomy): domain Eukaryota; kingdom Viridiplantae; phylum Streptophyta; class Magnoliopsida; order Rosales; family Moraceae; genus Antiaris; species Antiaris toxicaria. The sequence continues at coordinate 14,938,537 of CP141161.1, forward strand.
TTATTTGTTATGTTAAGATCTATATCATCACTTGCAAATATTTTAATTGTTATGGAAAGACTATCCGGTGTTTAGACCAATTGCCAATCTACCATTTCACTTTCCCTGGCCAAATGAGTTTCAGAGGGAAAAGTACTGAAAATATAGATAAATTTGTTGTAAACGTCAGTGGATGTCATGGAGATTGCAATATGGACAGACCATCGACGTATATGAGTGAGCACTGTCTGTAAGAGAAGATTTTGCACTTTCACATGACATATATATATATATATATGTATCTTAATTTGCGATGGTCATTCTTCTCAGAAACGACCTTGACTTATTGAGGATTATATGATGCACTTCTGAAACTAGTTCGAGTGTTTAAAGTATTATCATATTAATTTATTAATAAGTATTTAAAACATTATTGCACGTTAGTCGAAAGTATCGTAATATAATATATAAAAGGGTGATGGCTGGTGAGAAAGAGGTATTGTCTATGGCTCCTATATGTTTCTGCCAGACAGCCAACTTCCCACGACCACAAGATTTAAAAAACTACTCGCTGTCGCCTTCATCCGGAATTGACTTTCTTAAACTACTTGGATTTTTGTTTCGTTTCATGTTTGTTCTAAGCTGCAGGTCATCGTCAAAGCACGGACTTGGAATTTTTTTTTTTAATTTTTACAAGAGTTCAAGTCTTCGGTCTCATTTTTCATTTTATTGATTGTTTTTTTAATACTATCTTGATAACTTATTTAATTGTTCAATATTTTTTGTATTTGATATTTATATATGATCAAATTCTTAAAATTCGACAATATGACAAAATAATATATTAAAAGAAAAGTCAATAAACCAAAAAATTCAAGGCAACTAATCTTAACTAGTTTTAGAATGGAATAAGATAAAAGAGAAAGTTTCTCTTATAATATTATTGTTGATTTTGATAAGCCATTCATAAGTTAAGTTTTTTTTTTTTAAATTTGAGAATATAGATTCAAGATTTATATATATATTTATAAAATTAAATGTGAAATTATCGTTAAATTATTCATTTAATCAATTTTATAAGCTGAGCTTTTAGCTCAATCAAGTGACAATATATAATATGTATATTTGTAGGTAACCTTTGAGTTATACATACAAGAAAGGGTTGGCTTGAATTTCAAGTAGACAAAGACAACAAAAAGAACTTTGCATTGACTTTCACAATATTAACATTAGCCATCTATTAATACGCGTCCATAAATACTTCTTACTAGCAACACGTTCATATAAACTTATAACTATCAACTAGTACAAGATTTTGACTATGCAGTTCTAAAACTGCAAAAAAACTGAAAAGGAAGAGAGAATGAGGTGGACAATCTAACCTTTTTTTACAGAAAAAAAAAAAAAGAAAAAGAAAAACTTATAACTACCAAAATAGTATTTAGATCCATGACGACGACAGCCCCATCCCCCAAGCAAATTGAAGCCAAAGTGGATACCCCTTTTTCTTCATATTATATATATATATACGAATATATTATATTATTTTATAATATATTATATTATTTCATTTTCTCTCTCTGTATTCTTTTCTGTTCTTGTTTGTCTAGGGGTTTATTACACCACGCCTGGGGCGCACCATAGCGGTGAGTGGATTAGCCATCTCACATGATAACCTCAGCAACTCAGAAAGGTCAACGCCGTTCTGACCGTCGGGCAGCCATTGAAACTCGTGCAAGAGTGACGCCACCCAAAAGCAGACCGTGGTCAACCCAAGAGTCTTTCCCGGGCAGGTCCTCCTGCCCGACCCGAACGGCGCGAGCCTCAGATCCGACCCTAACACCGAGAACTCGGGCTCGTTGGCCCCTTTTTGCGTCATGAACCTCTGGGGCATAAATTCCAGTGGGTCCACCCAAAACTCCGGGTCCCGAGATATGGCCCACATATTCACAATTGCTGTGGTCCCCTTGGGCACGTGATACCCATCAATTGTCGTGTCAGTTATGGCCAGGCGGGCCCACGACAGAAGTGGTCCCGGAGGGTGTAGCCTCAGCACCTCTTTAACCACAGCCGTTAGATACACTAGTTCGGGCATGTCTGATTCTGATACGGATCTTAATCTCCCCACAACTCTGTCTAGCTCATCATGCACCGTCGACTGAATATCCAGATGGAGTACCATCCTCGCTAGGATCCACTCGATCAGCACGGCAATCGTATCGGTCCCCCTAAATATCATTTCCTACAAAAAAAAGTTAAAATTTTTTTTTTTAATTCCACTAATAATTTAATCCACTGAGAGTGATAATAATTTTTTCCTAGTTTTTGGTTTTTTTTTTTTTTTTTACGTTTGCAAAAATCTTAATTTTTTAAAATAAATTATAGATTGGATGATTATGCCGAGTATGGTATGAAAATATATAGATATATCTTATCAACAAAAAAAAAAAAAAAGAAAATATATGGATATAGTAATGAAATGATGAGAAATGATTGCTTAGATTACCCAAAGGACGGCGATCATATCGGAGTTGGACAACTTATCAGGCCCCTGGAGGGAAAGCAAAACGTCGACGAAGTCCCTTCCCCTTTCCCCGGCTGTTTTCTGACGGTGCTCCTCCACGATTCCTCCGACGAACCTGATCACTTTGGGCTGGAGCTTCGAGCATCGAAGGCCGATCCTCTGAGCGTCGAAGTCCGCCACCCACGGGAGGTGGTCGGACCAGTTCACCAGCCCCAACAGCTCGTACCCTTCCTCCACCAACCTTGTCACCTCCTCCACTTCATTGTTGCTCTCCTCCATTCCGTACACTCGTCCGAACACCGACCACATCAGATTGTTTAAGGAAGCCCGTTTAAGCACTTCTCGTACGCATGTTGTCCTGTTCATTGCTCCGTTTCTCCGAAAGGTTTGGACCATTTGGTCGGCGATTTGTCGGCGCTGGTTCTCCGAGGCCTTGATCTGTTTCGGACAGAAGAGGTGGTAGGCGGCGATCCTCCGTAGATTCGTCCAGTACACGCCGTACGAGGCGAAGCCGATGGCTCGGTTGAACATCAGCTTGTAAGCCGACTCCTTCACGGGTCGGTCGGCGAAGACGGAGCTGTTGAGGATCTCTTTGGCCACGTCCGGGTGGCAAGAGACCACTGCACGTGTCTCGCCGAGGCTGAAGGCCATGAGCCGCTTGGCGGCGCAGGACTCGGCGGCGGCGGCGAGGCGGCGGTGGGCGTGATGCGAGGCCATAAGGCACATGCTCCCAACGAGAGGGAGGCCTCGTGGGCCTGGAATGGCCGGGCCAAGAGGCTTATTCTCTCGTCTCCTCCAGTGGAAGCGACCCCAGGCAGGGCCGCCGGGGTGGGCCCAGAAGGCGAAGGCCATGGCTAGCCAGACCAGGGCCATGGTGAGGACAAGCCATGGCCATGCAAAGCAGCTGTCCTGAGAGACGAGAGCGAAGACCCAGAGGCTCTCTACTTGAGTTTTCATGGTGAAGAATAAGTAAAACGAAATGATAGTTAAAGAGGAATATAAATATAAAGGAAAGAAAGAAAGAGAGGAAAATAAAATAACACCCAAAAACTAACACAAGAACGAGTTTGGTTTTGGCTTGTGAACTTGAAAGGAGGAGGAGGTTTGGTATTTATAGGCAATGAATGTGAATGTTTGATGGTATTTATAGGCAATGAATGTGAATGTTTGAAATATAGTGTAATGCATATACATATATAATCAGCTCATGGTTATGTTAGGAATTTTATAATAACCGTTATACTGGGAAAAGTATAACTGAAAAATTTTTTTTTTTTATAATGAATTATTTGTCCATTATTATTACTTAGTGTGTGTGTGTGTTTCTGTATATATTTATATATATACATATTTTTTTTCATGTATTGTTTGAAAGTTTATGAGTTGCACGGCCACGAACGGATGAGCAAATATAGAAGTGATCGTCAATGCCACGCGCCACCCACTCGCGGGTTGAGCATGCCATTCTTTTTTTTAGTTCCGTCGCTGGAGTGGCGCCGGAGGAGATGAAGAATTTCAATTGAGGATATAGGTGGGGTCAATATTGGAAATAACTAGAATGATGGGGCTGATTGTTTTTATTTTTATTTAAGTTTATAATTTTGAGTGCGTTTATAAATAGGATAATTAGGGATTATGATTCTTTCATTTGTACCCTTTATTTTCATCTTGTTTTTCTAGTAATGCTTTAAAGCATCTTCGATTCAATGTTAATATTAAGATTATTATGTAATTTTAAACGTGAAAAATAGTTTGATGCTCTCTAGTCATTTGTCATTCTCTCTTTTCCTGCCAAAAGGGCTTTTATACTTTTTAGTAGTTTCCAAAAGATTTCTACAACAGTATCTTAAAAAAAAAAAAGTATTATCAATAGGACTTTGTTTTTGACTGTACAAATTTATATAAAAAATTATCTGTTCTACATATTATTTTATTTATATTATTATGATGTTGATCATCTATAATATTCAAAAATGTATATTATCAATAAGATATCAAAGATTTTGAAAAATTAAAATGTGATTGTCTTCGTAAAATTTCATATTGACAGATGGTCTTTTTAATATTTAAATATCACCACAAATCTAAGATTGTTATAGCCCAAAAACTAATAAAAATTATTAAATTCAAAGACTAATTTATTTAGGAAAAGAAAACCAAATCATTACAAGGCCAAAAATTTCGTGAAAGAACATCCTTACAGGACTTCTTATCAAGTAAAATTGGCATTTTTTAGTGGATTTTACGGGATCACTGTTCACAGTTAACGTAACATATACATAATCAAGTTGCAAACTCTTTTTGTTTTGATTTGCTTCACGTTTGGTATTGTTTTAAAAAAAATTAAAAATAAGAATGTTTTGAAAACTGTACTAAGAACATTTCTGAAACTGTGTTTAATTATATGTTCTGAGCGTATATTTCTAGAAATATAAAAATGAAACTTTATTTGGTTATATTTTTGAAAACCTATTTTATAAGTAAGTATTTTAATAAAATATATTTATGTTTAATTTAAAAAAAAAACAAAAAATATATTAATCATAATTTAAAATAAAAAACCTTTTGGTAGTGCATTTTGTAATGGGGGACAGAGGTGGAAGATATTAGTAACTTGAACCTTATATGGCGGTAATGGCAAGATTTGGGTCAAGAGTCAGTGGTCGCTGCTGTGAGTTGGTGATCATCATCGCGAGAGGGTTATCATTGTTGTTGCTAATCTGTGGTTGTCACCCTTCGTCACAGATAAAGGCCATCGTTGAACATGATCATCATCATTGACGCTACACAGGTAGAGAAAGAGAGGAGAAGAAGGGAGAAAATAAAAACAAAAAAATGAAAATAAGTTTTTTTTTCATTTTCAAAAAACCTAAAAAACTATGTAGTTGAAAATAGTATTTTTGAAATAGTTTTAAAAACGTTAAATAAACAAATATTATTTTGAAACTGTTTTTATTTTTTGTGTTTTTGAAAATAAAAAATTATTCTCAAAAATAAAATGAAAGGCCTCGTAGTTGTATTTAGTTTAAACCTATAAGTGAAGATTCAAAATTGATTCCCAAGTCACTAGCTCAAAGGAATCCTTTTCCCTTGAAATATTGTCTTCTTTAGATAGGTCGAAAGAAATCATTGCTTACCAATAAATAAATCGTTTTCTATTTTAAAAAAAATATTGACTAGATGATATGGTAACTGATGGTCGGCAATGAACCTAGTTGGGGGTGGTGTGGGTGGGTGTGGTGAAAAAAACTACTAGAAGTTAATTTTTTAAAAGGAACATTTCTGTAAAGATTTGAAAAAACTGAGCTACGCCTAATGTCCTAATCAACCTTTAGGTGCATACCTAGTCACTTTACGCTAGCAACAAAAGTATTATAAAATACACAAATCATCCATACATTATAAGAATGGTAAGTTTCATATCCAACAATTATACAAATCTAATAAATGTAACTTTTTATTTTAATACTTGTAATTATTAATTAATTTACATATAAATTTTTTTGTAAATTTATGTATGATATAATATTATTGTTATTAATTAGTATAAATAAAATATATCATATAAAAATATTATATTAGAATCAATTGATTGTTGTACTAATATGTTACAAATAAATATATATATATAAAGTATAACATCATTTGTAACTATTCCAACCAGCTCGGAAAAGATCCTAAAAGCATATTGTTGTCTATGACTACGAAAATGCATACACCTTGGTTGTAAAAACAGATTTTTAAAAAACTGTTGCTTTGCTTTCGGTTTGATAATGCTTTAGCCCTTTTAGTTTTAGTTGAAGGGGTGGACTGTTATTTTTTTTTTCGTTGTTAATTAGTTAGATCAGAACCTTGAAGATTGAAGCATTGCATTTAGGCTTGAATTTTTAATAATTTTGTCAACCATTCTTATTGTGCCTCTTACGATCACAAAAAATAAAAATAAAAAAAAATGTGCCCTTTTCTCAGCAATAATTTCTTGTACTTCAAGTGTTGGACGTCAAGGCTTACATCTATTTATGTTGGATTTTATAATTTCTATTTCAATTCCCTAACGAGACAGGTCATGTCATGGCTGGATAAATAAATTAGACCACAAATAAATGCAGGGAGGAAGAAGAAGGGGAAAAAATGACAAGAATTATTTTACTTGTAGTTAATTTGACAAATAAATAGTGTTAGGATCATTATTAATTTTAATTTTTAAATATTAATTTATATGATAATAAATTATTATTTTTTAATAAATAAATATAATCAATTCATATAATAATCTTTTAAACACGTATCAATTAAAAAAAAACAACCCATTAGTGTCCTCAACATTTTGTTAGGACATAAATTATCAATAATAGTGCCTACAAGAGACCCTTTTCCTTCTTCCTCATCATGAGGCAATGTTGGGAGCATTACAAGTGCTTAATAGTACATATTAATGGAGAGTAGACACAAATGAAGTCCTACGTACTTTTTATTAATTACGTACTTTTTATTAATCATGAGTGTTGTTGTGTTCCCAAAAGTTTTTCGTATTCTAGTATTCTAAATTATTTTAAAATTATTAAATTGAACTTACTTAATACATGCTAAGGTTTTTTTATATTTTTCGGAAAGGTAATTGTACGATAGGTAAACTAGTTTTTTTTTTTTTTTTTTTTTTTTTGGATTTTATGATGATAACGTCTACTTGTATTCTACTGTGTCGGAGCTTGTTCTCCAGTCAGTTAATTAGAATGTGTCTCCACTTTCATTTTACAGGTTTCTTAAAGGATATGATGTGTTTGGGAAATCTATTATAATTTTTCTAAGGAATTTTTTATTTGTAAACATAACTAATGTAGGCACTTCTTTCCTTAATTAAGTTTTTTTTTTTTAATTTTACTAACAACGTTTTTAACAAAATCTATTATAGAAACTAATCTTCAAATATATGGTCTCAGATTAACCTTCTGATTTAGTTATTGCAATAGTTATATATAGTTAATTTGGATGGGATTTTCTATTAAGGTTGTAATGTTTTTGTCTTCTCATCTTCGAAACGTTGTAATCTTTATTTTATTTTAATACATCAAGTTAAAGGAAAATCTTGCCAACTTAATTGGAATACTTAATCTTATTAGAACGTTAGTTATCCCTTCTCATCACTTTTTTTTTTAAATTATAACAATCATGAATATACCTTCATATGATAAATTTTCGTTTATATATAACTTGTCTTGTCTGTTTTTTCTCACTTTTTACATATAAGTCAAGCTTACTTCAGAATTTTCAGATATCAAATTACTTTAAAAAGTAAATAAATGATGGTAACTTTATCTTAAGTCTAATTTAAATTGTTTGTTGCACTAGATTGTAATGTGACAATTTATTGTGTTATCGAAGACATAACTTTAATCGAGTTATGATAAATTTTATTTTGTTAAAATATTTTAGGCTCTATTATAATTATTTTAATTTTAGAATATATAAAATCTCACATTATTTTATTGAATTAAACTGGATTGAGAACCTAATCAATTAATTTTAATTCAAAGATTATAAATTGAATTATGCATTGATATGAAATCTGATTTGTGAGCACCCCTACTATTATGATTAGATATACTTATCATATTAAAAGTAATAAAATATTGTTTTGATCAGAAAATCTAAACTAGATTTTTCAATTTTATTTTTGTTTTTTTAAATCAATAAAAAATTTAATTGTTTATTTAAAAGTTATGACATGTTTGGAAAACGTTTTTTAGTACTATAAAAATTAATTTTATACCAAATGTAAAGTTTTACATTCAAATAAAATCATTTTCAACAGTGTTACAAAATAATTACTATTTAAAAGTTTTTTAAAATAATCACATCAACTTTTTAACTCTAACTTTTTATTTTTATTTTTATCAATCACATCAACTTTTCAACTCTAAAATACTCTTTATCCAAACACACATTTCATTTAAATATAAAACAAATACTTTTCAATCAAACACAGTATTTAAAAAATTAATTATATTCATATATAATTAAAATATAATATATTTATCACACATCCTGTTAATTAATTTAAAATTTAAAATTTATTTTGAAACTGACCTATCAAACGTGGAAAACCATGCATAATGCACAATAATAACACTAGCGCGTGGGTTGAGTTTGCACGAATGGGAGCGAGTAGCATTTTTGCTTTGGCAATCGACAAGTTAACATGGAAAGCGTTGTGGGTGTGCAGGTCAAGTGTTGGGACACGTGGGGGATCGTGTGGCTGGGCATTGTCGGATCAGAAAAACGACAGGCGGTATCACATGATGGTCCATGCACTTCCCTGTGTAATGGCTCTCTTCGTACATTGCTCATGGGCACCAGTCCTTGAGGCCTTCAAACACAATGCAATGTATGGTCCAAACCCCTGCTCTTTCTTCGCCACGTGTACGTTGCATGCAATCTTTATGTTCATGACGGTGACAACTCTCCTCCCCCACGTAGCCCCAAAGTTTTTCTGGCCGCTATTAATTAATTAAGACCCTTTGTCTTGTCCCTTACGTGGCCTTTCCACATGGACATGGTTGAAGGGAAATTGACCATGTTTTGACATTTTTTTTGTTTACCGAAAATACCCTTACTTGGACCTCTGTCTCCAAATCAATCTCCTTATTTAATGAGAAAATATTTCTATTTTTAAGAATAAGATAGTATTTAGGTGTGAAAAAAAAAATCTTTCTTGAATATAAAAAGTTGTTTTAATTGCGAAGATATGAAGTTAGAAAATATATATTACAGGAAGATTGGAAAAATAAGAAATGCTATAATCACTCTCTTTATTATTCTTTATATTCTTTTTGTGTTAAGTGTCTTCACATTATGTTTTTCACACTCTCTTAATGACAAGAAAAACAAAATAATTTTTTTTAAATTCTAAACACATATAAAATTTTTACACATTTTAACTTTAAATAGTTTATTTTTAACTAAATACGCCTTAATTCAAAACATCAATTCAACTTTAATTAAAATATATCTAAAACTCCAAACTCGAATGAACACACACAAACAAGGTTTTAAACTTCAAAAGGCCACTGATGTTTTTGTTTTATTTTTGTTTTTCTAAACACTCACAGCTATATAAATAATAACCAAAAAAAATCTATATTATATATTAAAATTCAAACATATTTTTAAATTGTTTAAAAATCACATTCATTTTATCCATTATATACATATTTTGAAAGAAAGCTCCAAATGTAACTCGAACCTTCCTCAAATATTGTAAGATGAGTTATCCAAGGGTGTTGTAGTCATAGTGGGAGAACATGCCATATTTAACGAAGATAGTGAGACTTGAGTGATCAGAGGGCATGGGCAACGAGAGGAGAAAGCCAAAGGAGGATCGGACCCCACTTTTGATGCCTGATCGTTGCTTCATGGACGGCTTGGATTTGTTACACTGAGCAATCAGCAGTCCCTGTCCGTCAATTTTATACGCGACTTTCATTTTATTGGAACAAGGATACATCGGCGGCAAACAACTGTCATTTTTTTATTATTGACAAGGAACTTTTTTTTTTTTTTGCCATTTCCTACTAAAAAACTATTTATTTTAACTGTTAGATTAATATTATTAATAGTTTGATATACTATAGAATGATCATATATTATATGTTATAACTTTTTAAACATGAATAATGATAGAATTGAAAATTTAATTCAACAGTTAAAATGATTTTTTTTTATCAATAATAAAAAACAATAATTCCTGTAGAAAAAATTTTACAAAAGAAAAATTTTTAACTCTTTCGAAAGGCCGAAGGGTTGCTGAAATCTCGAAGGCAGATAGAAACAATAATTCCACATGAAAGACGAACGACCAAGACTACGACTAGATCACCAAGGTCAATTTTTTTAGTTATTTTCTTTAGAATTTTCCCCTTCAAACTGAGGGAATCGTAGTAATAACTATATTAGCTGTCGTTGAGAATAAATTAGGGTACAAAAAAAAAAAAGGAGTTTTCATTTTTGCTAATGAAAGGAACAAGAGAGCTGAATTCCTAAACTTGGATTTTCTTCCATGGTTTGCTCCTTTTTTTTTTTTTTTGGGGCTGTATGAGAGAGAGTGAGAGAGAGGAAAACACAATGAACCCACAACTTTCTGTTGTTTGTGTAACTAGCCAAAAATAATAATAATAATGAGGGTGGACACGTTGAAACATATAGTAGGTAAGATTAACCTCTTCGTCTCAATAATGTGATCAAAAGATATTCCTTCTTTTGGGATTGTTGATCATAAAATGGACTACACCGCACGAGTGGTCATAACTATATGATATGATATGTATATTAATTAATTAATAATTTTAAAAATCATTTCTCACTTTTAATATTGGAATTGTAGAATTCTTAATAATTACTACTACTAGCTAATGAAAGCATATTCAGTATACGTACACGAATTTTTAAGTATTTTAATCCTATATCGGATTCAATAAGCTTAATTAGGTAAGCTTCTTAGTGCATCTCTAATCCAACATCAAATTAATATTTTAATAATAAATTTTGATATTTGAATGAAAAAAGTACTCTCTAATATAATATTATCTGTTATGTTTAATTTTTTATATGCTAAACTTTGAGATAAATTTACTATAAGGTATAGATATTGTTAAATTTTACTTCTGATTCTTATTAATTATTGTCTCATGTAATTATTATAATAATTTTATTTTTCATTTATTTAAAATTAAGAGTCCATTTTTAAAACTTTCAAAGCAAAATAATGATAACAAAAAGTAAAAATAAAATTAAAAATAATATGATGCATTAAAGTATAAAATAAAATAATATTATTTTTTATATTATTTTATAACAAAAATAATATTAACATTTGGATATGATCGTAGGAGCTAACAAAAACCTTTATTAGTCAATCCACTCAAAAGACTTTAAAGATGGAACCTTAATTAATCAACATTTTCAAAGTTTTTTTAACTCTTTTTCTCCCCTTTTAAAAAGGGCTTTAAGCGTGACGACGAAAGAAAATATTACCTTTTTTTTTTTTTTTTAATGCGTACAAGCAGGGAAAGGTGAATTTCATAGCTTCTGCAAAGGGGCCAGCTTTGAATAATATGCATGCGTGGTTGAGAAATCCACACCGTGAAAATTCCAAATACAATACTACATATACAATCGTCCCGTGATTTTTTTATATTATTGTAACAATCAATTAATTTTAATATAATATTTTTTAATAATAATATTTTTTATATTTATTTTTTAATAATACTCATATTTCAGTATATATGCATATATACACACATTAAGTTATGGGATTTTTGACTTTACTGATTAAAAAAATAAAAACACTCTTAAATTTTGAACCTTAAAATTCTTAAATATGCAAATATATTCTCTTCCAAATATTGGGCTAGTCGTAGGGGATAAAAATATTAATATACGCCTATTTTACCATATTATTCTTCTGGTAGTAATTGTCTTTTGGAGGAAGCCAGGAAAGCTTCAAAGCAAGGCAACTTCCTAGCCATTTATCACGAGTAAATTATATGTAAATGCTTCATTAAAACATGACAAAGACAGTGCCAACAACATTAGCTCGTATTTTATGTTTGATCAATCAAATTAAAGTAATATTGTCCGAATCTTTCATAGAGATGCTTCCAGTTTCTATTATCTATGCTTCCAGTTTCTATTATCTGTCATAATTTAAAGTACTGTTTGTTATGGGAGAGAGAAACAGCTTGGCTCTTGCGCTTGCCTGCTACAGAAATTGCAGCCGAAGAGAAATATGGGAACATTAACCTGCCTATATCATTTACTGCACACACACACATATACATATATATATTTAGAAAAATGTTAACAACACTGACTCTAATCTCAATTTTTATATACCAATATATATAACATATAAGTTATTATTTTTTAATAATAAGTATTTAAAATAATATCACATCAATTGATTACATCTCCTAATATTTTCACATAAATTAGTATTTAAAAAATTAAAATTAGAATTGATATCCATACTACTCATATGTTAATTGTGTTTTTGGAGGGTACTAAAATTTGTATATGTAACAAAAGCCGCCAAAGAAAGGTACTGGTCTAAGGACGGAGATTACTATGACCTTAGGATATCCCCCACGAGAAAAGCTGAACAAGTGAACTATGACGTGTGTTTGATTTAAATTCATGATTTCATTCATGTTTTGGAACTTGTTTGGATATATATATATATAAATATAATTCACATATATAATGCATATGTATATATATATAATTTCGATTAGAACTATGCATATTTGTCTTAGGAGTTGTCGATATAAAATACAAGCGTGCATGGATTTTTTTTGAGCACGTACGATATGTATAAACCACTTAAAGCCTAAAGGGTCATGAATTTTAATACAACACGACCTCTTTATTATTACTTGTTTGTTTCCTATGCCGTCATCAGTATTTGATGGGAACGATAATATGTTAACCCCGTTGAAAAACAGTGAACTAAAATAGTGTACTATTATATTATTCTATTATACGTACGTACGTATATAGTTTTTGATAATTCGTCCAAACAAAATTCCATTTAATTTTTTTTCTAATTTATTGATTAGATCATCTGGTCCAACCATTTATAACCCTTATGCTTCGGAAACAAGATCTAGTACATTTCCTAAGATTTGGGCCGAATTCATATAAGTAAGTGTATTATGCGTTGATAGATTGAAATTCACGTATGTAATTTTGATATCTCAAATAATACTTAACAACTCATTTAATGAAATTAAGTGTTAAAGGCATAGAATAGTCAGCTACAAATCATTTTAAATTTCTTCAACAACATGACAAAATTAGATAATAATTAGCATACTAAAATTTAGACAGGAGATTGGACTAATCTCCTTTATGTATACAAATCGTGCTCAAGATATGAAAGATATCATTGTTTAATATATGAAAAAAAAAAATCAATAGCGATTAAATCACACACATATTTTTTCATGGGCATCAACCTATACAATTTGCAGATGATGATGCCATAATAGTGTGACAACAAACAAAATGTAAACCTGAAAGCAAATTAATGAGCAAGGTGGAACCTTAGTACTATGGCATTGATTACCTCAATGGAACTTAAAATGTATGGATTTACAACATATTAGTATTTTTTAGTAGTGGGCTTGTTAGTACCTAACGCACTTAATTTGAACAACTCATCAAAGGATGATTGGATTCGATTTCATAATCTAAGCAAGAAATTCCCTTCTGACTAAAAAGCTTATGAGGATATGGAGGGAGAGGCCTGAAGATTCTTGACTTAATATTTTCTTTTCTTTTCTTTTTTTTTTTGTCACAAATTGAAAATTTTTGAATCTTTGAATGAGTGGAAGAATATGTTCAACAATATTTGTCTCGGAGTGATCTTCAAGCATGCTCAAATTGGTGATTGGTCATCTTCAATTGTAATTCCACTTTCTTTTTGACTGAAAAAGAGTTGATACAAAAGGCGACTCAAAGTAAAATATTGGGACCTACATGTTGATTTGTTGGTTCCAAAATATCCACTTCAAAGAGAGGAAAATAATTTTCCAAGTCACTGATTTTCTTTTTCTTTTTTCTTTTTCAATTGTCGATTACCTCTCCTGAAAAGAAAGCCAGAAGAGAGGGAAAACAAAGGACTCGCATGCGTGTAACTTTTGTAGCTTGATCATGCTCTAGCTAATTCCAATTTATTTGTACTAATTAATTGTGACAATCTACAAATGACTTCAAACTATTTCCTGCGTGTGAGAATCGGTTGATTAATTAGTTTGTTTGTTGTAAATTAATATTATACAATATATGCTGATAATTAAGTTCAACTTGAATACACAACAACATTAATTATCAGATTTATTATGACAGTTTAAGGATAAAGATTTATCCCAAGCATAAACTATATACAGAGGCACATAAAGATCAAGTGCCTAACTCAATATTGGAAAATATATATATATATGTTTTACTTTAGAAGAGAGAACCAACTTTAGTGTTGATTTTGATCAGTATTTTTATTAGGTAATGCTATAGCATAACCAAAGTGCAAGCAATTAGATAAACAATATAAGCATAATCTTAGAGCTCATATTCTCACCTTCTTTTTTCTGGGGATTTGATTCCTGATGCAGAATATTTCTTGTTTTTTTAATTTTTGAACTTCTTCATCAAAAACACACAACTTGCTTGCTCAAATATTCACCACAAACTCGAGTTATTTATTTATTTATTTTCTTTCTTCCAAATCATCCAATACCCACTTCTATAATATTTTCCGTTTTTATTTTTTCTTTGCTTAGAAAAAAATGGTTGGTGCCTAACACTCAAGTACAATATCAGAGATAGATCTACCCCAAGCCCCAGCATATGCCATCTACACGTACTTCCCAAAATTAGCTTACCAGCTTTAAGCAGCGCATTTTCTTAACTTGAATATTACTTAACTATTAATTAACATTGTCCTAAACATAGTTTAGTACTCTACAAATAATCTAGTTAAAGTGCTGTTTTGTTTATTATTAAGATCTAAATTCAAGTTAAGGATCAGCCAGCATCATGATGATATATTGGTAACATATATATGTTTACGTGTATGATTATTAGCTACAGAAGTACTAAGCTCTTTAATTGCATAGGAATCGTATCTAATTTTTCTAGTATATTAAGTTTACATAAGAGATTATGGTCATCATTTCATAATCTAAGATGTTTTCTTCATAAAAATACTTGGGGGCGTATGGCTTGCGCATTCCATTCTCATTACATTGAATGTAATATGTGTTTGGATGACAAGTAATTACATTGCATTAAAATGTAATGTTTGTTAAAATGAAAAGTATTTAAATTATATTGTATATAACGTGATTGATAAAAATAAAGAGAAAAAAAAAGAGAGAAAGAGAGAGTATATGATATAATTGGTAAATATAGTAGAAAAATAGAATGATAAATAATAATTGTATTAGATTTAAATTGTAATATAATTGGTATTTAAATAAAATAATTTTATGTTTGAATGAAAATTACATTGTATTCAAATGCACGCTTACATTGAACCAAATCAACTTTTTGTGTAGTATTTGTATGTCCTTATGTATGGGAAGAAATGGCTTGCTTCACGCAGCATGGGCGTCTTTATCGTTAATATTAAATAAAGGATGTACCAAAAGTTCTTTAAGCATAGCTTTTTGTTGGTTGCTAGAACTAAGGTTTGTGTTCATGTACCAAATCAGATGTTTTTGCAATGTAATATATGGTAAGATGGTTGATAAGTTTTGGACGATAAATAATTTTTATGTTGCAGAGATAACACATAAGTTTCTTTTGTAATATTCTTTTTCATCATAGTGAACATTACAATAGTTCAATGTTTTTTTTTTTTTTTTCTCTTGTTTATTCTCTTCTGCGAATTTATTACTTTTTGTAGTTAAAAATTAAGACGACGCCTAATGCTTAACAATAATGACTCTCATTAAGATAAGTTAGGCACAAATGCCATGACCATATAGTCCACCATTAGTGTTTTACAGCCAATTCAAACTAACCGTACTAATACAAATCAAAACAGTAGAAGAGAACGAATATTTATGCTTTGCCAAGCATATAATATACAATGCTTTAGATATGGTTTTATTATAAAATAATAACAATAGAGATGTGCAGACATCATGGATAACGCAGTACTGGTCTCTTTTTCTATTCAGCGCACATAGAGTCACATACCTCGGAATTCTTTTATATATAAATAAACTTGAATATTAATGTTATATTTAAGGCTGGAAATTTCTTAGCTATACTACACTAAGTTGACTGAGAACTAGTCCAAATAGAAAATCAAATATGTGTCAGCATGGAATTTATTATGTGGTTTAATTAATCCTATGGAAGTTTGTTAGCAAGTTCAATTCATAGGCAAGTAAGCTTCCTAAGAATTTTCTTTCAAATATCAAATGGAGTGAAAGCAAAATCTAATTAGCACTAATTTGCAATTAGGCAAGTGGTTTAATACTTTAATCATCACTTGAAATAGTACAAAGGCTAGGAAAAGAATAGGCATAATTAATAGTATTTCCAACTTGTCAACCCTCCTGTTCATAAATATTAAATATTGCTCGTCCATAACCCAACAAAGCTTTTCTTAGTTGTTAATCGGAATAAAAATTAGAGACTAATATTTTTCTTTGAAAAATGAAAAAAAAAAATCTTTTTAACGGGTGAGACTTACTTGGTTTATACTATGATGCTTTTGTGTAGAGCAGAGAATTTTATAATATAGATGAGATTAATTATTATCAAGAGAAAATCAAGCAAAATCCACAGGTTGATCCAAGATGGAACCTTCCTTTTATTTTTCATTTTTTAATAAATTTTATAGGAGGAGTTTTGACGTTGTGTATCCGTTAACCAATACAGGAAGACAAACGTACCTAAAATTTGACCAGCTAATAAGCCATTCATATCCGTAAGTCCATATTCATTTTGTATAAAAATAATATTAATTATTTCTACTAATTAAATTAATTAAGGCTTTTCTCTACTTTAAATACGCCCGAAGTTGGTGCTAAACAAAACAAAGTCTCTTGCTAATATAAAGAAGATTATATATATATATAGATATTCTGAAAGCCTAATTTCCTGACCCTTTGAGGAAGTAAGCACACACAAACACCATGTTCCTACATCCACCTGGTGCACAAAAAGCAACCCGACTTTCTTTTTTGTACCCTTCTGAAGAGGCACTTTTTTTCAGTTTTGATCTCATCAACACGTCCAAAAACACTTTAACTTCACAACCCACTATTTCAGCTCAGTTGCCCATTGAAAGATATTTTTCAGATTCAATTTTGGAAATGAAAAAAGGGGTATAAAAGGTTAGCTTGATACTAGTCGTCCAACTTTTTACCTTACCAAATTCTCTCTTTTTTTGGGAACTTGCTAGTGTTTTGCAATGCTCACCAAAAGAGGGAGAACTTGGCCCAACATGCTTAAAGCCTTAGCTCTAGGCTTAAGAGAGGCTAGGCCCATTCTTTTTATCCCCTACCAATATATCACCATAAGCAGGGAAAGGGATTGGAAATACCACAACACAATCCCGTTGACCATAGCTTTCTCCATTCTTGAACCCAACCTCAACCTGACCCCTGCCATGAACCCGGTTGATCCTAACCCTAGTCTCCACCCCAACCTATCCTGGTATTGACATCAACCCTGACCTCGGTCCCTGCCCTGACCTTGATCCCTTATCAAGGTCTAGGTTGAGGTCAGGACGAGGGTTAGGATTGCATCAAGACTAGGACTAGAGTTGATGTCGAGGCTATGGTTGGAGCCACGATGGGGAGCCAATATCAAGACTAAAGATGAAGCTTTGTAGGGTTTGAAGAACAAGGTCGAATTTAGGGCTAAGACCGGGATTGGGATCATGAACAAGGCAACCGTTTAAATTTTTTTAAAAAAAATTTCAAAAATAAAATCAACAAATATTTATGTTTCCACTTTTCTTAGTTCCAAACAAAAGAAAAAACATAACATTAAAAGAGTATTTTTTTTTTCCCTCCAAATTTTTTTAAATTACAAACACGGGGAAGGAAAACACATATCTCTTCCTCCTTTCTTTCTTTGCATTTGTCATCAACTATTTTTTCCACCACAAAATACAAGTTCCAAACAGGGCAAAGAAAACAATGAAAAAAGTCAGATAACAAAGAAACTTGGAAGCTATCACTGCAATATAAACGTATCAGGTTAAAGCATTGAATTTCCTAATCAATATGAGCCTAATCAAATACACGTTGAGATAGAAAATTCAAAAGAGAAGAGATTATAAAAGTTCCAGTAAAAGCGTCACATAATAATAGTTTCATCATCCAAAAACCTCAGCTCCTAGACTCCCCTAGCTATATCCCATATGTGTTAGACACTACTACCAATCCAGATTTTGCACAGATTCTTGGTTGATAGAATTAGAAAGGTCAGCCATTCGTGAAACGCTAAGAATGAGTCCATCTATGTCCACTGGAAGAAGCAACTGTTGCCACAAACATCCCGTGGATATAACTTCTGGCGGTTGAACAATGGTGGTCATCTCATTATTTCTACGCACAATTCCAACTACAGTCACTATGCTTCCTTCCTGTACATACCTGCCAAAAATCGATACAAATTTAGGTCCTAAGAAAGGTTGGTTTAAACTTTAAACCAAGAGAAAACACAAAAATTCTGAAATTGGGTTGCGGGTTACCCTTCTTCTAGGCGGAGGGGGCGTGGTTCATCTGAGAGGTTCCTCTCTCTTAACCATTTTCTGAGGGGAGAAGAGAGGATTCTGCATTGTCTTGTGGTGCTGACAAGTTGACTCTCGATAACCAAGGGAATCACTCTACAGCCAGAACCAGCTTTGACAATGGCTCTGATACCAGACTTCTTATCAGTTATGTAAAAGTCTGTGGAGAACCTCTGTCAGGTGGAAAGCCCAAAGTAGAACATAAATTATGACTTCAAAAAGAGCAGTCACAAAAGGAGCGGCCTATTATCACTGAAATTTTCATTTAGATTTATTATTTTCTTAGTGAACTGTTTTAGTCAGATAGGTAATTGGGGAGTTCACACTTGTATTTTCGATTCCCTAGTTCTACTCACCGGGGGGTGCTGATCTTAGGGTCAAGAAATGGTTGGAGGTCAAAAAAGTCTGAGAGGTGTGCTGTTTTTCTTTTGTAATCTTCTTCTCCATCATAGTGACATTCTGCAACGACTGAAAGTGGATGTAGCTCTCACATTAAGAATGAATCACTATAAATCTTGTGTGGTTGTTTGTTTTGTTTTTCTTCATTTTATAGCTCTTGGTGGTAAAGAATTAGGGTGTCTAAATCTTAACACCGACTCCGTATGAAATAAAACTAGTTCATGGAAAAAGCTAATTAAGAAGCAATTAGATGTATACATGCATAGATCCCACGGCTTTAGAACATTAGACGATTCATGATTACACAATGATGATAATAGAAGGAACACCACAACTCACACATTGAGAGCAATGTAAGTGAGTGTTCTTCAGGACCTTGAATTGGACAAAATTTATATTAAACAGACTTGCATATGATCCTGAGACTCGCAGAGTGGTTATCCAGAAAAACAAGCAACACACTGAACAAGAAGCAGAAACTTGAGTCAATTTGCAACGAGAAGAATCAAAAGACCAGTTAAGAGAAGTAATGCGGTTCATGTTCAAGTGCAAGGCAAGAACAAATCGGAGAAAAAGTAATGAAAAAAGACTACCCTCGATATGATATTTTATGCAACAAGAATGACAAGCAACAATCAAGTGGCTGTTCTAAACAGCTAGAGCAGAACAACGAGTCGTTCTCACCTCACAATATGTTAGACTCCATTGGAAGCATGATCTATTGACCTTCGCTGGCTTTAAATCCAAGCCCCCATATTCATATAAAAGAGTTGACGAATAGATACATCTGGTAGCCTTTTCGTACGAAGATTCCAGGGAGACACTTCCACATGATGCAAACTGGAAATCATCAGAAAAAGACGGAAACATAGCTTACACTGCGCCATTTAACGAAAGATATCATCCACCGACACCGGTAGGATAAATTACCTAACCGAATGACGGTTGGAAACACAGGAAAAATGATCAACAACATACAGAAAAACAAAAAAATAAAAAAATTTGAGCCCAAATCAATATACATACAGGTAAAAAAACAATAACTGAATAACATTATCTAATTTTCTACAAAAGAGACTACACATACCCAAGCCCAAAGCTCCATAATTTGCCAAATTTTATTGAAGGTGAGACAGGACAAGCATTAAGATGGCCTACTTGATGTAAGACCATTCAACTATCTTCTATGAGTTCAGAAATGAGTCTGTCTCTCAGTAAATTTTTCTTACAAACCTTAGCATCAACAATGAGGGAAGATACATCAATAAATATTTCACCTTCTAAGCATCAAAACACACTAAAATTCACCAACTACACAATAATAGAGGCCCAAAATAGAATCAAACATGTATACAACGAGAAAGTGCCAAACTGAAAAACATTTTCATAAAACACAGGCCAGCAAAAAAAAAAAAAAAAAAAAAAAAAGAACATTTTTCTAATAATAGAACTAAGCATTTTGCATTTCGTTTTTCTAAAAATTTTCTCAAGCAACCCAATAGCAACATAATCACAAAGAGACAAACTATAATGTCGCAAAGCAAAAACGGGAACAATAAAAATGGACCCCAAGAGACATTACGAGAAACGCATATGGCAAAATGCCCTGAAGATAGGGGGACAAAAAAAAAAAATGAGAGGAGAGAAAGGAAAAATACCCCAGTGATCTTAACGAGGCGGCCTTCTGGGGCGTGACGAAGGTCAGAGAGAGGGAGAGAGCGAAGGAAGAAGAAAATGGGGGATTTGGAAGAGAAGCTGCGGGTGTTCCAGAGGAGGAAAGCGAGGACGAGAAAGAAGAGGAAGAGGAAGGAGAGGAAGAAAGCGGCGTTGCGGACGACGATGAGGAGGAAAACGGAGAGAGATAGACCAATGAAGAAGAGGACAATCAGAATGTAGAGAGCCACTGATGGAACTGATCTAAAACTGCAACAGCGTTTCTCTACCAGAGCTTCACTGGAGAGGTTGTTCATCAGTCCCCTCTCTCTCTCTTTCTCCTCTCTCCTATCCTCTCACTCTCTCTCTTTCTCTCTCGTGTTCTCTCTTTTTCTTTCAGATCCAGCCTTTACTGAGACTCTGAACCAGTGGGAGCAAAGAGGACAGAAGTGAAAAATGTTGTCGTTTTGTGGTCAAAGCACCAGCGGAAACCCGCTCCGCAAAGTGGGAGAGGAGTTCGCTTCATTAGACGGTGTCGTTTTTGCTTTTTATTTCTCCTATTTCAAGAATTTGTTTCACTCGATTTTTCCTTGCAAACTTCTCAGCCATTGGTAACTTTACTTTAGATGAGGGAAAGTTGTGATTGTAATCTCAAAATAACATTTATGATAGATAATTTTTTAAAATCATTTTTATGTAATTAAAAAATTAAGATTTACTTATTATAATATATTTTATCTTATGAAATCATAGGATAATAAATTAATAAATTCAAGAAATAAAAATTATAAAAAAAAAAACCTTTGTAGGTGTCCTCACTGGAGGGCGGGGTGTGGTTCGTAGGGTTGCTAGGGGGTTGGGGGTTGTTGCCGATTGAACGAGGGAGGGGGGTTTTTAGAGTTTTTTTAATTAATTTTTCAAAATTTTATATTATATAATACTATCTGTAAAAGTGTATTATAACTATTATAAACAAGCGAATCCCAATCGTTCAATTATATCTGAATGGTTTAAAAAAGAATACCTACCATAAATACTATTTTTGAAGTTTCTAACACAGCCTTCCTCTTTTACTAAACTTTACTTTTGATTTTATAATTTATCTGCCGAACTTTTGAAATTGTAGCAATATATTACATTTTGGTCACTTCTCATTTTTTTTAATCAATTTTACCTTGCAAACTTACAAAATTTTGGTAACTTACCCTACTAAACTTTTAAGTTTGCAATTTATCCTCTGAATTTTTGAAATTATAGCAATATGCCCCATTTTCATCACTTTTCATTAAAACTAGGGCTTTGAATTGGAATATTAGCCTATTTGACTATAAGATTTTCAAAATAACAGCAGAAATGAAACTAATGTAATATAATAATATGTTTAGATTAATTACCTAATTAAAATACCAAAATTACCCCACTAAACCCTTTTTTTTCCTTTCTCTTCAACCTCCCTTCTCTCTATCTCCACGTCCCACTCTTTTTCCTCTGCCTTATCCTTTTGTCATCCCCCTTGCCGTCATTGTCAATGTCAGAACATGAGAGTCGTTTCAATCACCAAAATCTTCATTGATCGGAATCTATTGTTATAGTCAACAACATCATTGTGTCACCAATGAAGGCTCTGCGCTGTCGCCAAAAGATGCAATTTTTGTTGGAAGCTTCACAATCTCCATTGTAAGCTTCATGATCTTGGCCAGAAGCTCACAGTTGTGAGATTGCTTTCTCCTCTTGGTTCATTTGCCATCATCGACAACCAATCTAGTGTAGGTAGCCAACACTGGCGGGATCTCTGACATTTGATACGTGAGATCTCTAGTACATCACAAACCTAAAGAAGTATCATCGTGAGACTTAATGCAGGAACTCTAGCCACCCCATGGCTGTTTCTCAGACTTCAACTGCTTTTCCCGCAATTGGGTGGTTTAGAGAACGCGGTCAAAAATTAGCTAAGGAGTTAAGGTTGTTTCTTGGATTTTTAATTATTTAGGGCTAATTAAAAAAATAAAATATAATTATGAAAATACAAGGTTTATCAATTTAAATATAAATATTTCTTATTATCAACATAAAATATAAAGATTTACTATGTAAATACAAAGATTTATGAACAAATAATTACTTAATAATCATCGATGATCAATAGAAAATACAATGATCAAGAAAGAAATAATTACGTATCATCAATAAAAAATCAATTAAACAGATTTAGTAATTTTTATCTATCTTATCAATTTTAATTTGTAAATAGATTTTTTTCACCCAATAAATCCACTTATTTACCCACAAATATTTAGATTTACTATATAAGTATTGGATTTACTATATTCAAATAAAATAAATATCAATAATTTACTGGCAAATATTATATTTTACACTTTTTCATATAAGTGTTACAAGTAAATAATTAGATTTTGATTTTTATTCATCTTATTAAGTAAATCGATTTTATTTTACTTGATAAATTCATTTATTTACCAGCAAATATTTCGATTTACTTAGTTAAATAAATAGCTTTACTAACTAAATATTGGATTTATTATTTTAACTGTTTGCTAGTAAATAATATATTTTTTGCCTTTTCTTCTAAGGTTTACGGATAAATAATTGGATTTACTGATTTTTATCTTATTTAGTTAAATCCACTTAAGTAAATACATTTAGTAAATCCAAATATTTATTAGTAAATCTAATATTAAAAAATCTCTAGTACATTCAATATTTAAAAATATGGTATTTCATTTACAAAATTCCAAATAACACCAAAAACCTAAAACTCAAATTATTATAAATTTATTAGTATAAGACTATAAGTAATATTTTGGAAATTTGGATATTTACTAGTAAATCTAAATACAGAAAATCTAATTTAAATACAAAATATCTAAGTATTCACTTAGTAAAAATGATATTTTACTTTTTATTTTCTTATTTTTTTTCAATATATGTGGTATTTAAGTTTATTTTATACAATGAAACACAAATTATTTAAAAATCTCAAATTAGCCCCAAAATATTTCAAGTCCAACAAATCTATTCTTAACAACCATAAACCAACTCTAACCCAACACCACAAAACCTAACCCAGATTGCCAAATGATGCCAATCGAGCCATCACCGCCATCTTTGATAACGTCTAAACTATTGTGATGGAAAGTCATGGTCTTCCTTGGAACCGGTCATGATATCGTCTGACTAATGAGCCATGACCAACCTACAAAATAAACTACAATCCCAAAGACAAAGAAGGCCGCAAACGATAAATGGTTGCTAGAAAGGAAATATAATGGACCTTGCGCTTTGAGCCTCCTCGGAAAGGAAAAGATAAATGGCAGCCATTGTAGTCTTGTCGCAGGAGAAAAATCACTATCATGATTTGGTGATTTTTTAGAAGAGATTGACGGAGACTATTGCTCATCACTCAGGGAGCTTCGGTGATTATTGGGGGAGGACGGAGGATCTCACTTGTCACTCAAGGAACTCCAACAAGAGAGAGAGAGAGAGAGAGAGATAAGCAGAAAAAGGGAGGAAATAGAGAGAAAAAGGGGGGAAAGAAAGAAAGAAAATTATCACATTTGAGTAAAACAGACAAGAGAGAAATGAGGAAAAATGTGTATGTAAAGATAAAATGATAAAATTAAAACAAATTAAAAATAAAGTTAAAATATTCTATAAATTTACATCATTTTAAAAGTATATTATAATTTTTATTATTACCTTTTAAATATTCTATATAGTATGATTTCTTGGAATATTTTGCATTAGAATTTGACTTATATCTAAAAATTTTGATTAGAGAATATTGGAATTTCCTTCCTCATAGGAGAAACACAGGCTTTTTCTACGGTGATGGTAATTATATTACCAAGAAAACTTGTAATATTCATTTTTAAAGTTTTTATCCCAAAATTTATGAATTTAACGTAGTATAGTTCTTTTTTTTATTCAGGATTTTTTTTTTAAATATGAGCTTACTTTAAAGTCAAAACTTGAGATCCAACAAAGATTTAAAAAAAAAATCATATGTTGTATTTTATTTTTATTTTTATTTTTAAGAATATAAATACAAATACTCAAAATACTTTTAAAAGAAAAATTAGACTTTAAAAAAACATATAAAAAACAGAAAAATTAGGTTAAGTGACTCATTTTAGTTATTCAATCTTATAGATTTACACTTCTTACCCTCTATTCTATCGCCGCTCACCTTCTTTATACCCCGCCTTAACTCACCATTGTTGCTGATCATGTTTCTTTCTTTTTCGCCAACCTAAAGCAGCATTGATGCTTGGTGACAATGGAGTAGAAAGGACAGGACGGTGATGATATTATATTTGCGAAACTTCATCAATGTGCACGTAAGTAAACAACTGACGAAACTGGGTTGGCAAGGCATGCTTAGGGATGGTTCTTGGAGAGTTTTATGTTTGTTAGGCAATGGGGTGAGATGGTGTAGTGCATATTGGTGAAATTTTAAATTTGTTATTAAGAAGTATAAGTTACGATTTCTAAGTTCGTCTTTTGATGATTAATTTGCTTGATTTAGTATTATAACATTCTCAGATACTCTTAGGACAGAGGAAAGGGCGGTATAGGCGTCGACGGTGGACTAATTAAGGTGAGGCCGCGTGAAGATTAGGGCAAGATTAGTGATTCAAGGTATTTTGCAAAGTTTTTTTTATTTAAATTAAAACCTTTTAAGTTTTTTTATTCAATTTTTTAATTTTAAAGGGTATTTTGGGTTTTTAAGGTCAAGTTTATGTTATGATCTAGAAAATTTATTAGATTGGATATTTAATATAATCCGGTAATGTTAAAATATAAGATTTTAAAATACAAGATATGCTTTTGAAATAAAATCAAAATCTAGAATATCAAAAGGTAAATAGCTCAATATATAAAAAAAAAAAACCTTTTTTAAGGATATTCTAAGCATTTTATAGATCAAAATTTAATGATGACTAAGTAAATATTTATGTAATTTAAATATAATATAATGATATAAAAATGTAGAAATTTAAAATGCAATATATGCTATATAAATAAAATGCAAAATACCAATGCAAATAACTAAAAAAAAAAACTTTGTACGTATTACAATTAAACAATTTTGAGGGGACAAACTTTATATAGCCCCCTAGGAATTTTCATTAGTGAATATAATCATCATAGACAGACAACTTATTCCATTAATATATGATCATAGACCTTTCCATCATTTTTTTTATTAGGTGACTTTTTATGCTATAATGTACCATATATTCAAGAGGAACAATTGGATATGAAGAGTCTTTTATTGGTTTTAAATTTAATTCATAATAGGAATTTGAAAGAATAGTATCATGATACTTTAAAGTTACAATCATGATCATCATGTGATTCTTTATTAATACAATTATAATCATATCTTTAATTCTATAAATGCAATTATAATCACATCCTTAATTACATGCGTGTGTGGTTAATTCAAAAGTAAAACTCGAATAATAACCATGAAAATCTACTACTCAACAACCCTACGATGTGGTAGGAGAGAGAGAGAGAGAAGGAAGAGCCTTCGTAGACTATTTATATGTTTTGACTATGCATGTAGTCAAATTTTTATAGCCACTTCTCTTGACAAAGGAGGTGTTTATAAACACATTCTTATGTGAAAGGAATATCCATCATTAATTGACAGAGAGTAAATTGTTTACTCCATCTGTCAAGATACGAGCCTATTGTGCATACTATCCGAATGATCCTTTCCCTTTCTAGATTTTATTCCAAACAAAATTCAATTACGTTGTTATTGGGTATTATAGTGAGAGATATTGATGCTCTTGTCAAATAAACTTGGGTTGAGATTGGTCTTTAGTGAATAACATGATTTTGACAAGTGTTTTTAACCTGTAGAAACTAAATTCAAGAAGCAGGAAAAATAGTTGCTGCTTAAATATAATTATGCCATCAATGTTTGAATTTCCTAAAATATTTTCTTCCCCGTGTACAACAAGCATATAGTTACTTTCAAAACCTATGTAAATACTAAATTGGCCTAGCAAAACCTACCCCTATATGAAGGTTAATTTTACCTATGACTTGAACTAAATCATTGTATTGTTTTGTCTACTAAATTTTGAAGTGTGTTTTATGTGGGTATTATCGCTCATCCTGCTTTGCATCACTTAAATGCTTTTTCATTAAAATTGATAAAATAAGCTGGTCACGTGAATCTCATGACCAATAGTTAAAGAGTAAAATAATCACTCGTAGAAAACAAAGTAAGCTAGTGTTTGGGATACAAATTTTTTTAGCATTGCATTCCCCCAAATACAAAAACATTTCATTCAAATACCAATCACATCACATTTTAAATCAAACACAATCACTATTTATTATTTCACTTTTTCTATTACTTTTATTAATTACATCACATATTCTCTCTCCCTCTTTTTTTTCTCTCTACTTTTACCCATCACATCACATATTTATTATTAAAATACAATTCAAATACTTTTCCCCCAAACATACATTGCATTCAAATGCAATGCTAATGCTTTTCCTCCAAATACAAATTGCATTCAATACATTGCATTCAAACGCAATGCAAATGCAATGCGTTCACCAAACGAACCCTAAGTAAATGCCAATAAATGGTTATTTCTTTCTCCATTACTTTTTGTTAGTGAACTCAACCAGAATATAAAGTCCAAGCCACAACCAATAAAAGGCTGCCTTCTAAACCCATTATTCGTTTGCTCTTGTAGTTTTCGAAGCTTGTATGGGGCATTCTTTAGCGATTTGATGGAAAGGGTACCACCAAAATTCCAAGGGAAACGTCTTATTTGGATCATGCATGGTAGGGCTAGGGCCGACTACATCAAAGTTGTGACGAGGAGACCTAGTTTTGTCCATTCCCCATTTTCCATTCAGCACATAGCCACAGTGATGAAATCTTTCTAGTGCTTGATAGTCGCCCTTTGAGTCCCACATTTTTACCTTTTTGTTCTTTTATTTTTTATTTTTTATTTTTAAATTGAACTCAGATTTGATCCATTTTCCTGTTTCATTGATTGTTCATCTACTACCATTAAGACACCTCATCTAACATTTAATTTTAAATTACTGAAAACACTATAACAATTATATATGGCATCAACATAGGGTTGGAAAGACACCAGGTAGGATAAGAAATTGAGAAGAACATAGCATATCAATATACAAAAGTCTTTTTATTTAAGATTACAAATATAAATAATACAAGGGTTTAGGACCATACATTTAAATAAAATTTAATCTCATACTGTAAGCACTAACTTGTATACATGGACTGTAAAATTAAAAAATCATATACATCAATTAAAAATTAAAAAAAAAAAAAAAAAGCAACTCACTGTCATTAATATTAGAATTGAAATTAGTGTCTCTAATATTATTTCATTAATAATGGGGAGAGGGAGTGACGATGGAGATATTCGTTTAAGTTGATTCACGCTAGTTGACATTTTAGGATCACATCAGTGCTGTGTCGTCTTGAGGACAAAAAACCAAGCAGCAGTTTTGGATTAATTAGTTACATGATGTACACGAATTGTTGCTGTCAAACTCTCATGTTCATCTACAGATGATGAGTCACTGATATTTGCTCCATTGTCGCCGTGTTTATATATATAAAAAAAAAAAAAGTACACCTCGGAACGTGTCGGTCGCTACTCAGTTTTGATGGGCATTTACAGGGCTTATCTTTCTTAGAATTGAATAACCTTGTTAAAACTTTGATGCGGATTGATTTTATCTTTCGCTTACTTTATCTGACACATGAAGAAGAATAACAAAATAAATATTCTTGTGCTTTGGATTCTCTTCCGGCCATGACATCATGGAATGGAAAGGTATTTCAGTTTGAATATTCACTACATTTTCGGAATTATTTCGGTATTAAAATTGGCGGCTCTTAAGTTCAGCTTTTGTTTGTAGATGACTTTAGGTTCTGTGATCAATCTGTTTGTGGGATACGTGTGTTCTTCGCTTTTATGTGTTCAACATTAAATAAAAAAAAATTTTGTACCATAAAACTAAAGAAAAAAAATAAAAATAAAAATAAAACTGATAAAGGACACCATAGAGGCTCCTTCAGAAGTGTACGATCTCTCATTTTCCAAAAGCAAATATACACATACAGTACTAATTTATTGATACTCAAAGTAAAAAAAACTCCTCGGAATGCTTCCTAAATGCTAGCTAATGATCTAATGGATGTCTGATTATTATTTTTTTTCCTTTTTCTTTTTTTCTTTTTTTTTTTTTTTTTGTCTAAACTAAACTCAGAAATTTGACTCTTCAGAAGGAGGAACTACATTTTTCTGTTTTGGCAAAGTCTGGGGTTGTTGAGTACAGCCCCGTACAAGATCAAAACGCATCCTCTGGCAACTAATATTTTCTGTGACCAATTTTGAGCACCCAAAGCAAGAAAAGCTGCAGAAAATCCGTTTGATGAGAAATCTAATGATGTTTTTCGATCACGACCAAAAATCCCACCACTGATACTCGCCACTGGATTCATTGAAAAGAGTTTCTGAGTTCAACCTTCCCCAATCTTCAGGTGAACTATCAGCTGGTTCCGTCACGTTCATGTTGAGAAGCTGGTCTTGCTCGTCCTCCATTGGAAAGTACTCTGCTTTCATACTACTATCATCGTCGGACAAAACACCTAAAACATGCTCAGATTTCTCCACTGACATACTCGGCTTCGCTTCAGATCCACACTTGACCACTTTTTTGCCATCCGACTCATCTCGCGACGAGTTCTGCTTCATATCATTGTTCAACTTCTGTAACTGTCACCACAACACATGAATTTACAAAGGTTTTCCAAAACGTCGAAAATTTCAAGGGAAGGAATTAATTTAAAAAAAAACGAAAAATTCTATACCTGAAGAACCAAACTCTGTTTTTCTTTCTTTAGGGCTTCGAAACGAGAAGCCAAGCTGTTATAATTGGCCAACAAGATGTTATAATCTCTCTCAAGCTGCTTAGACTTCCAACGAGCCCTCTTGTTCTGAAACCAAATCGCAACCTGCCTCGGTTGCAGCCCTAATTCGGAGGCCAACTGAATTTTTTTCCGCGGTTCAAGCCTCGTCTCGGACTCGAACATTGACTCGAGAGACTTGATCTGCTCGTCGCTGAACCGTCGCTTGTTCTTGCTCTTCTTGTTAAGCTTCCTACACGAGAAAGGCGAGTCGTCGCCTAGTTCCGACGATGTGGGACAACACGAGTACGAAAAATCGGTGTTGTCGAACATGTTGCTTCGTTTGGTTCGGTGTTCTCCAGCACCGTAGGAGTGGTGGTTGTGGGCGAGGTTGGGAAGGTTGAGTCATCAACGGAGTTTGTGATTTCTGACTTGCACGTTTTTGTTGTTTATATATTGTCCTCCAAATGCTTTAAGTCTAGAGGGGCTGCCCTGCTCCGTTCTGCTTTACATATTAAACTTTTAACCGCGGTAATTATTTGGGCATATGTTTGATACATGTTACTGGGATAAATACAACAAGTATTAAAATTTGCGTAACGTTTTTTTTTTTTTTTTTAAGTGAAATTTCGGATGGTGATCAGATTATATCATGTTATGTGTATTAAGATTTTTTTGTTTTAAGTGTAACATGAGTCATCACATTAATCACAACGATTATAGAGAATTCCTTAATTAAAAGATACCCCGTAATATTTTATCTATTTAGAGGATAATTTATCACAATTAAAATTTGAAAAATCAACTTATCAATTCAGCTAAGATATTGCTTTGAAAAAATAAACTTTAAAATTAAAAAAAAAAAAAAAAAACCTAAGTTATCATCTCACATGTGTGTAAATTTACAGTTGGTAACAGTGTGTGTGGTAAATTTAATTTTCTCGAAAAGCTGTGCTGTAAAATGCACTTTTTTTTTTTTTGGGAACTGCATCACATTAGTGTTATTTTTTCAAAAATACTTTTGTTTTTGGCACCGCATCACATAATTATCTTTTGTGCATCTTTTTGTGATTGGCAAAGTAAATATAGTTTTTTTTTTTTTTTTTTTTTTTAAACTTTGTGTCACCAAGGAATGTTGGTAGTATTATCACTCCCTCTTGCAGAACATAAACTTAAAGAAAGAGGCTCAAGCTGGGTAAGCCTGCATAATATTAACAATTATAAAGCACACTAATTGGGATTAATATTCTGTAAACTTCCGGGATAGTTAATTATTTTTTTTTCATCATAGTGGTCGTCATCATCTTAAATTAATTAATTGTGCTTAATAATCTAGCATCGGTAACGTGAATCACGTTACTGCCAAATATATTTTCTGTTTTTTTTCCAATTTTATTTCAAGTTTAGCATAATTTAGTAGGTGTGTCTTTTTTTTTTTTTTTTGGGTTACTTTTTCCTAGTTTCTTGGAGAAATGGCTGTCACTGGGGTACGGCATATATACGCCCAATACATATATATATATATATATTCGTGTGATATAATAGTCTTTTTTTTTTTTTTTAACGAAATCTGTTTGTTAGCTTAACTTTTTACATATTAACGTCGGATTCCACTCAAAATTAACTGAAAGAATCATTGTAGTAACATTTTAAAAGTTTAAGGGCATTATAATTATAAATAAAAGATTAGGGACCAAAACTATACAAATATAAAAGTTTAGAGACTAAATGAGTAATTTATCATAATTTAAAAAAAAAAGTGTTGATGAATTATACATGAGACGCTTCATAAAATAATTTTATATGTGAAATTTATGTTAGTTTACTAAATTATTTTAAAAACTTAAGTTATTAGAAGATAGATTAACAAAAGCATAATAATAATTTTATTCACAAAAAAAAATTATCACGATTCAAGCAATATTAATTGCATCACATGTTAATTTACAAAACGTACAAACATGTTGGGTGATAAAAATCTGTTATTTTAATAATAAAATAACATTAACAAAATAAAAAATTTTGACTATCTAAAATTACAAAAAAAAATTTTTTACTACGGGTCCATTTGAGGGGAGTTTTAGAGAATTTTTTTTATTAAAAAAAGTAATTTAAAAAAAATGTACGTGGAAAAAAATTATTTGAAGTGAAAAAATGTAAAATTTTAAAAATTTATTTTAAAAAATTATTAATATGGATTTTATTTTGTTTATCTTAAAATTCTATGTAATTTAAAAAATAAATCATCTCATTTGAACTTGCATACGTAAAGTTATAAATTTCTTAAAGTTTAGAATTTACTATAGTATTTTAAAGATGTAAATAATAGAAAGTGATGATGGTATAAAAAAAATACTAAAAAAAGTGTTTTGTAGACCAAAATTTTGGTTCCTAAACGAATTCTAAAATTTCTGATGGTTTCTTGAAATCATATTGTAAAAATAACTTTACAACCTCACCAAAATTGATATATATTTGTTTTATGGACGTTTTCATATATCTTACATAAAGCATGTTTACAATGAAACGATATTTGTGATCTTAAGGTTCTAAAGAGAGAGAGAGAAAATTACTTAAATAGTCAAAATTATTTTTCAATCTGCTGACTAACATGACATAGATTCTCTCTCTTTATTAATATGATACAAACTTTATTATTATTATTATTATCTGATTTATGTTATAATGGTTTAGTATCAAATTTTTGTATCTTTTAAACCTATACCATTCGGGTACTTTTCAAACAATTGCATGTTTTGTTAAGTGAATGATGAATTATATGTTAGGTGCCACGTAAAATATATATGATATTTTTTTGATGAATAATACTAATAATAATAGAGAAATCGTATCATATAACATATTAAAAAAGTGTTAATAAAAATTATATTATATTTTTAAAATGATGTAAAATTATAGCATATTTTAATTTCAATTTTAACTTATTACAATTTTACTCTTCCTCTCTTCACATACATTCCCCCTCACTTCCCTCTCTTCCCCTCTCTCTCGCTCCTCGTTGACTAGAAAAGATCCATGTAAGAGATCCCCAATTAACGACGACGAGGATGGACAGTTGTGATCTGAATTTCCCCTTGATTTGCGGTGATTTTCTGCCAATTTCTGGCATTTGCGATTCTTTCACTAGCACCTAACAATGAGCCACAACAAAGAAAGAGCCATCGTAGAAGAAGACGACCTTGACTATACTCCAAGCATTGCTTAGAGTGAGATCACGATTTTTTATCATGATTTGAATTACAAATCTCTACGCAATCCCTTAAGATCTGAGTTCGTCGAGCACAACAGTCTCTTGTGGGAGTGATGACAACTTCTGCAATGGGGGTGAGAAAAGGTGAGCAACGACGCCGATGAGATCGACGTTAAACTCATGTTTGTCTGATAGGGTGATGGGAAAGAGCAACAAACAAGGATAAAATGGAAATATTTAAAAAAAAATATTATAATTTTACATTAATCAAAATTTTATTTTTTTTTTAAATTTTTTTAAATTATACTGTTCCACTCCGTTTCCATGTATAATATTGGAGTTTACCAAAAAAAGACGTAAAATTTGGGACCAAACGTTTAATGTACATCACTGTTATGCATTGATATTTGACAATTTGCTTAGATTTATTTATTTATTTATTTTGAATTTTTAAAATAAGGTCAAGTCTACGGCTTAAGCCGCCAATTTGATGGATCGACTCGAGCCAATTGATCTGAGCCACTACTGCACAACGTGTCTAGTTTTGATTTAGCACTCAACCCAAACAAAAGAGGAAAAAAAAAAAAAAAAGGAGAGGAGGAAGAAGAAGAAGAAGCTCATTTAATAAAATTTATTAAAAAAAAGACACTTCAAAAAAATAATAAACAAAAAAATACTATTTATTCACCAATAAGATTATCTTGCTAAAGACATGTCCTGTCAGCTGTCACACATTATCCAATCAGGTTTAGCCACCTGCCCCTGGGTCAAAACTTGGTAACCCATTGCGTCGTCTTTTTTAGCGGGCTAAAGAATGACGTGGCGGAAATCTGGTGGTTATGACATAAAGAAGGCGTTGAAGAAAGAGGACACGTGCAAAAGCATGGTTAATTGTCGTGAGCGTCTTCGGAGCCGTGTTTGGGTGGAAGATAAGAAATCAAGCACAGTTCTCTGTCGCGTTGGCCTTTTAAATTACTCTCTCTTCCATTGCCACGCGCTGTAGGCCCCACCCTCAATATAATATAATATAATATAATGTAATATAATATTTTTTTTCCTTTTCATTTCTTTTAATATTTTAGGAGAGGAAACAAAAATATTGGGGTTCATCGGGGAATTCGTTGTATTTTGCGTGAGTCACAAAAGAAAAAGAAGGTTCAACCAATGATGAGGCGACATTTAAACTAACCATGAAAATAAAAATGGAAATGGGAATCTCCCTGTTTTTTTTTTTTTTTTCCTTTTTAATTAGTTTAGAGAATTTTTGTATAAAAAGCATTATATTTAAATGTAAAATATAATTATAAATAGTATATTATATTTAAATATAAGATGTGTTTATATGAAAAGTATTAAATTACATTTTGTAATTAAGTATGTAATGTTATTAATAAAAGTATGTAAAAAAAAAGAGAGAAAAAGACAGTATGTAATATTATTGATAAAAATAATAGAAAAAGTAGAATAGTAACTATATTGAATTTAAAGTATAATGTAATTGATATTTGAATATAATATTTTTTATGTTTAAATAAAAATTATATTCTATTTGTTCAAATACAATATTACAACTAAACACACCATAAACATTCTTCGAACGTTAAAGTCGGAATTTTGGAGTAAATGTTTAAAAATATGTGTTTGATTGAAATGTGAGTTGAAAATAAATTGTGTTACTTGTACAATATAAAAACCTGAAATATTTCTCAATTTTAATATTTAACATATATTTTGTTTTGTTCTCTTTGTTGTTGAGAATTTTTAGTCAAAAATTATCATCTTATTTTAACTAGAAAAGAAAACTATAGATTTTTTAATTTTTGAGTCTCATGAAAATGAAAAAGAGAGAAAGAGAGGGACAAAAAGATGAAGATTTTGGTGGCGTTTGGTATTGTTTTTGAAATATTTTCTGTTTTCAAAAAAATTGAAAATGAGAATGTTTTGAAAACTATGTTAAGATCATTTCTGAAACTGTGTTTGGTTATGTTTTCTGAATGTATATTTTGAAAAATATAAAAATAAAACTTTGTTTGGTTATATTTTTTCAAAACCCATTTCATTTTTAAAAAACCTAAAAAACACAATATTTTTTGGAAATGAAAACAAAAAGTGAAAACAACTTTTTTTCGTTTTCAAAAAACTTAAAAAAAACAACATAGTTGAAAACCGTGTTTTCAAAACAATTTTGAAAACGTTAAATAAACAAACGCTATTTTGAAACTGTTTTCATTTTCTACGTTTTTAAAAATGGAAAATCATTTTCAAGAACAAAAACAAACGCCCCCTTTGTTTTTCATTTTTTTTATAAGAGGATTGTAATTGGAGTAAGAGCTTTTGAAAACCAACTTCAAAAACAAAGATTTGAAATGAGGCCTCTGCCTCTGTTTGGATTGTCATTTGAAAATTGTTTTTGAATATTATTTAAAAAGTTTTCTACCATGTTTTCTCTCACTAAAATTGGAATAATAATTAAACATGTTATTATTCAAATTAACTTTACAAACTTATGATCAAAATAAACATGCATATTACACTTTTATTTTGCTATTAATGTAGTGTTAATATTACATTCACTAGTATGCAACATTATTACAAATTTAGGGGGTGAACAAAATACACGTAACTCGATTGATTTACTCGAACTCAACTCCATTAATACAACCCTATTTAACACCTAACCCACCCAATTCAAGTTTTCATTGGATAGGTTTGAGTTTAAATTTAATAATCCGACATAATATCAACTAACCCAATCAAGTTTTTTATGTTTTTAAAATATATTTTAACTATATATCCATTCGATTTTACTACGGTTTATGACATATATTTAAACTTGTATTATTGATCTCCTATTTTTATATTTTCTTTATTATAATTTTTAAGAAATTGAACTAAATTTGATTTTGTCAACTTGATATCAAAAACATATTATAAATTTGTTATTTTTTAGCACATGTTTTATTTAAAGTTGCATTAGTAGTTTTATTTTATATTTTTATTATAATGTTCAGCCAGATCAACCTAACTAATCCAATCTAATTTTAATTTGGCGTGTTGATTTTAAAATTTTAGGTTGATCAGATAGATTAAAACTTTTTCAATCCATCCCAAAAATCCACCCAATCTACATAATATTCTCTTCTAATTACGATAAATCGTTGTGAAAATACTTTCTTTATATTGAAGAATGATGTGGCAGAACATTATCATATTTTTCTTAATCTAATATCATTTCAATATAACATGAAAGGATGTTTTTCATACACCTAGAAAATTTAATTTATTTCTTTTTTGTTCTTTCGAATTTTCTGTCTCTTTTTTTAATTTTTTTGCTTCCGTGAAGAATGTTTTTCAATTGACTCTCTCTCCTTACTCCAACATACTACCAACATATGTGTGGTGGAGATTGGATTCCTTTGAGTTTTTTCATTTGCAATAGAGTGTGATCACCATAATAAAAATTAGAAAGCATATTAGCTTTGAGTCATGTTGAAGACACGGACTCATCACCATTAAGATTTATAAATCATTTTCCTTTTCTTAAACCTCAAAAAAGAAAAGGTAAAAGGGAAAAAAAAGGGGGGGGGGGGATGAAAGAAATAATAAGGGGGAGAAGGTAAGTAAGACTACGACACACGTGAAAACGACATCGAGTTTTATCCGTATTAGGCGATTTTTTGATTAGTGTCTCGGCTTCTTTTCGTTCCAGCTAAGTCTTTGGAAACAATGTACCAATCTAATTCCAGATGGTGGCAATTGCCAAATTAGAAGATGAACATTGAGCTAAAAAAGAAGTAGAATTTCTAGAGGAAGCTAGCACTTTTAGCCACTTGAGCGACCACGATGGACGATAAGTACTCAAGGGATTGAGTTGCAGTCACAATCAAAATGTTTTTTTGTTTTTTTTTTAAGCTTTCTATAAGATGGTGTGATACACCCCTGGTGGTGTACGTTATTAAATGTTATATTTAATTAAAATCATACCAAAAACAAGAAATAGGAGTTTTTATGAGATGGACATTCCTTTGTTGACTACTATCGGTATAAACTATAATTAATTGTTAGATTAACATTTGAACAATTTAATCTATGCACACATGAAAATTGAAAACGCGTGATGTAAAACTACTTTCACTCATATATCAATTTATTAAAAGTTAATCCAATAACTAAAATCATAATTTCTTACATATAAAGAAAAAAAATTTTCAACAGTATATATATATATCCCCCCACACACAAATATTTATTTGTATATACAAAACTAATAGAATCATCATACGTTTAAAAGTATAGTCTAATTAAATTAGTTAATACAATGAGTAAAACTACGGTTTATTTATTTATTTTTTTCATTCACTATCTTATTATTCTTTACCCCTTTATGTTGTTTTTTAGAAGCACTGTTGACAAGTTTTGCAGGTGAGAGATAAATAGTACAAAGAGTGTCAAATCTCCAAGTAGGTGGAACCTTGATATTCATAGTGAGTCCAAAAGGCCATGTTATGATCAAAGCATACTTTAAATGGGCATTGGAGTCTTATTAGTCTCCTGTGAAGGGTATTTGTGGCCAACTTGAATAGGTTCAAAGTCTTCCGCAGAAAAGAGAGAAATAAAAAAGATTTCATTTTAGTCCTAACTAGTTCATATGTTTATACTCACGAGGGATGCATATCTTTTGTTCTTCAGCCTTTTTATTAAGATTAATTGACCATTGGCTGAGAGCCAAGTTTGAGCATAATATGGACATCTGATTACTTTCTTCTTATACGTAATCATGATTTTCCTTAAACAAAAAACTTGTAATAATTTGTTTATGAAAAATATTACTCATAGATTAATAATGTTTTAGAAATGGCAAAATCTTAATTTATGATGAGATAATTATCCTTATGTATTATAATTTTTTTTATGTTTTAATTACACCATCAAGATCATAATGACATAATGTTTGTCCTATTTAAAACTAGACCTGTAATTATGGATGTTTACATGTCATAATATATACATAATATTATTTTACGGTGCTAGACTTATGATTGTATACATGTCATTATAATTCTATATGATATTGTTGTATAATGTTAGACTTGGCTTTAAGGTTTTGCTCATTATCTTTATATCAACTTTTTCTTATAT
Organism: Antiaris toxicaria; assembly: GCA_035233585.1. Lineage (NCBI taxonomy): Eukaryota > Viridiplantae > Streptophyta > Magnoliopsida > Rosales > Moraceae > Antiaris > Antiaris toxicaria. The sequence continues at coordinate 14,976,707 of CP141161.1, forward strand.
ATTAATATTCTTTAATTTTTGTTAAACCAGGATATATTTACCATAAAAGAAAGGTTTTTAAATCAAGTAATAAATAAAAGTTTAATCGTAAATTTAAAAAGAAAGAATAATAAGGATTATTGTTAACTTAAAGAAGGTCAAGTAAAAGGTTAAAATGTAGAACAAGTTTGTAAATTTGAATTCCTAAAGAGGAAATTATAGATATAGCCCTTTCAGTGTACATATTAAGGATTCTAAGCCCATGGTTCAGATTTTTGGCATAAAATAGCTTTTTATTTTACAATGTAAAAAGTCAAAAATCCTAAAATCCCTATAGATATGGCAATAATCCAAAGATGTACTATTTTTGGAGCACTTCTCAAAATACCCCATTTCTAAAATATTTAAAAATTTCATTAGAGAAAATTGTCCCTTTAATCAAAATGTTTTGGATTCTTGTCCATGATTTGGAGTGTTTTGCCTTTGGAATCACTTTTAATTCATATTATTATATGAGAAAAATTTTAAAATCATTATAAATGAGATAATATTTCAAAGATGTACTCTCGTGCACATTTAAAAAAAAAAAACCCCCTGTACATGATGAAAATTGAGCTGATATGTTTTCTTTAATGGGCTCACATGCAGCCCATTTAGAGCAGAAGGGCTCCGGTCTCTTCCAGGAATTTGATTTCCCTTTCCAATCCTTTGTATAAAAGTTGGCATATATTTATTTAAAAAAAAATATAGAGAAGGCGATGTGTCCTTTTTCAGGACAGGTTCAACAATAATTTGGAAATCAAATCGTAATATTTAATTAGTTGATTGCATTGGAGCTTTCGGATCGATCTTGATTGGCTGAATTTGATCTTAAAATTGCTATTTAGGACAACAAGGTGCCTAGTCTTTCCACTATTTTTCTTCTTCTTCTTCTTCTTCTTCTTCTTCTGGATAATTTCCACTAGTAATTAGGTTATGGACCTTCCTGTTCAAAACCTTGTCGTTTTAAGTTGATACTTGTTCATGAATCCTAGTTTCTCTTAAAACTAAATGTCGAAAAAGAAAAAATTTATACTTTATGAGATTTAACACATTAGGATTATAATCCTCTCAGGACAAATAAGAGTGCCCATATTGTTGTTATAGTTTGTTATAGTTTCTATCCATACCGATAATTATGGCTTATCTTTTAAGTTGATAATGAAGAGTTGTGTTGAACAATTAAAAGTTAAAACCAAGTTTGGAGAAAGGATAGCTAAGGACTAAAGCAGTCGCAAAAAAATTCTCTCTAGTCTTTACGCGGAAAAGGCCTTTGCCCATTTGTCTCGTGACATAAAAGAAAATGCAAAAAAATTAATTTGGTTTAATAAAATTTTTGTTAACCGCTATTCATAAAAAAAAAAGTTGCAGATTTTGCTCTTGAAACTGCAATCTCTGATAGCAAGCCAAGTGCATTTCTAGAAGTTCAAAGTTGCATTTAGCTTTTTCAAACTGATTGTTACATGCAGATATAGGAAAAAAGTAATACGACCAAAGAGTTTTTATTTTTATGTTTCTAAATTTGTGAGAAACCCAATAATTATGATGGACTTTGACTTTTTTTGTTGATATGTAAATTGCATTTAATCGAATAAAATTTGTGTTGACAGAGAAACGTCTTCGCGTAAAAACCATGCGAACCACGAAGTACGGACCGGGTCTATTTTATCGAACAAATTCCACAATGAAAAGAATGTTTTTTCCTTGCTAATTATAGGTGGAAAGCATCTACATTACTAAACTAAAGCTCAGCTTTTCCAGGAGAAAGAAAAAGGTAAAAAAAAAAAAACTACGTAGCTTTAATGGGTCATGAACTCCAAGGCTTTTGTCCCATGACATCATGTGGGATGCCGTGGTGACTTCGGCCGAGAGATTAAGGCATATCGGAGCTTTTGTTAGTCCTGAACTCCAAGATTTTTGTCCCATGGCATCGTGTCACGACTGGTAAAGCACATGTTCTGGTTGGCGCAAACGATGGCTGTCTCTTACACACCAGTAGTTTGGTGGTTCATCGGTGGCTCTTTTTATTCTTTGTAGTGACGCTCCCTCAATTCTCATTGAACATGGAGGTTATCTTCTCATCATAGGCATCTCTTGTGTGCTTCCGAACTTTTTTTTTTCTTGTTTTTATTACTTATTATAATAAAAGCGATGTAGTTTTCACAATTCTTGTGTGCTTGTTTTTTCATGGTTTCGTGATTTACTGTGTAATAATGAAATTGGTTCCACACTCTCCGATCTTGGTTGTGTGTCTAGTCCACTAGACTTGTTTCTATGCGATGGAGTGCATTGAGTTGCCCTAGTACTGTGGGTCTATTGATCATGGTCTATTGGGGTTCATTAACTATAGAGATGTTGTTAAAAGAGATATATGTGTATTTTGTATTTGATGTGGCTATTGGTTTTTTTTTTTTTCTTTTTTCCTTTTTGGTTGTAGTTGTATATAGCTTGGTACAAGTACGCTTCTCCCCCTAAGCGGTTCATTCGATTTTACTGTTGGTAGATCCGATCTATATTTAGGGTTGAGTCTCCTTGCGTTTTGGGCTTAATTGTACAATGGTATTAGTTCTTGTATGTCTCTAATTTGCAATACAAGTTTTCTTTTCATCAAAAATTAAAAACAAAAAACAAAAAATAAGAAACAAAAAAGTATCTTACCTAACAATTAATATAATAATGAATTGTTAAACGATATTGAAGTTATATAAAATTAATGTATACATATTTGGTAATCATATTTACACACACTATAACACAGAATTCTACCTTTATTACATGGTTACAAACACTAGCCTGCCTTTCTACAGTATACAAAGTTAATTGCATAAATTTCTAAAAGGTGGCACCACCATCTACGTAAAGGCTTATGTTGCTTTGCATTTGCACTTTTCAATCTGTTCACTAATGAGAAAAAGGAAGAGAAAAAAAAAAAAGGAAAAAGAAAAGTAGTGAGAACTAGTAAAGCCCTCCTTTTTTCTCCCCCTCTATGTAGACACCAAATTGACTTGAGTGCCAAAAAGCTTGCCCAAAAGTTGGCTCAACCCTTTTCCTTCTTTTCAACTACCACTACTACTACTAATACAATTTTACAAAACTTTATTTTATTTTTTTTCAATTTATTTTCACCTCAAATTTCACACACTCTGAGAAAGAAAGCACGTGACAAAGCGTATAGAGGGGCGTGAGCTAGGCATAATGTGTAGATCGAGGGTAACTACTATCTTTTAATCTTTGTTTAAATGAGAAGTTAATTTTAAGTTGAAACTGTGCATGGCATTATAATAATTGAGTGATTATTATTTAATAATTGAAATGCAGACAACCTGGGTTGGAGATGCAGGGATTTGACATTTTACGTGTTGTTTCTTTTCTCTTCTCTCTCTCTCTCTCTCTCGCTCTCTCTCTCAAAACACAAACTTTTGTGCACAATTTTCAAGACTGTAAAAAAGCGTTGAAATCTGGAGCCAGTATCGTCCTCTCCGTTTGTCACTCTGATGTACAACATTGAGAAAAAGATAGAGAGAGAATGAGATAGACAGGGAGAGAGAGAGAGAGAGAGAGAATGGGCCAAGCTTAATTTTGGATAGTGGATGATAGTGAATAGGAGATGGGGCATGGCAGCACATCTTTCGGGCACTCCTTATTGGATGCATAAAAACAATCGCATATACACATGCATACAAATACAACATACTACACATACATAGTGTACAGGCATTCTTCTTTGCAACAGAATTATAAATAAAATTTGTAACTTTTTTCTGTGATTATAATAATTATTTTATTATATTAAATATTTTTCGATGATTTTTTTATTAAAAATTTTAAATAATCTATATTACAAAATTAAAGATAAAAAATTATTAATAAATCAATAAAAATAAAATATTATAATTATCGATTTTATTCAGTTTAGATAGAAAAGCTTTTAACATTTTATATTATATATATTTTTGTGTGTGTTAGGGTTAGCCATTTGGAATCAAATAACTTTTTCACAAGCATCTATAATTCTTGTTTCTCTACATAAGTCCATTCCTCATATGAGTAGGTCCTGTCTAGCCAAAACTTACACACATGTATTATACAAATAATACAGCTAATACAACAAAATAAAAGCAGCGTATATATAGGGGAAGGAAGGAAAATGCTTTAGCTAAAAACAAAGAAACAAGGAAGAAAATTCCAATAGCCCCGAGTAAAATCTGCCAGGTTTTGATATATGTTTGTACATATATGCTACTACATATGCACATGATGTAACAATTCAGACTACAAAATCATGTAAGACCACTTTGGTGCTTTAATAGTTAACTTTAATTTTAGGAAAGAAAAAAACAAACTTATGACAAGAAATGTACTTTTACTTTATTCATAAGTGCATCGTGCATGTTTATATTATCGGTTTAATTTAAATTTAGTTTCGTTTAGTTTGTATTTTTTTTTAAATGTCAACAAAATTTTACATTAATATTTGAAAAATCAACTAAGTTATTCAAGCTAAATAAGCTAAACTTGAACTAAACGCTTGTTGGGGGGTGGATTGAAATCCACCCACATATGTTGTTATAGTATTTTTTTTCTTTTTCCAACTTTTACTGAGTTTTTTTTATTCTAATTATCTCTAACCTTCAACTAAAGATTCTACTCCTCTCCTCGTATTAGCCCTAAATCAGTGATCCAAACATACACATAGTATTGTTTTAGTCATTAAATCAACTTTTTATTATTCTAATGCAATTTTTAAAGTTGTGTCATAAATTTTTAAACATGAACATTTATAAATTGTTAAAAAGTTAATCTAACAACTCAAATAATTGTACTTGGAGTGCTAAAAGTATCCTATCATTTACTTATATTTTAAGACGAGAAACATGTGTGGCATATATTGTTTAAATATATATTTACAGTTTTTGCCTACAATCTTTTTGGTAGGACTGTTCTTCTCCCATTTCATACAAGCTGAGAATAAAAAAGTGAAATTTATTCAATATAATACTTCTTACTTTAGTTTTCTCATACTATTATTGTAATTTTTCAACAAGTTACACTTAATTTATATATTTTTATATGTTGTGAGATAGGAAGGGTCTTTTCGAAAGGACTGTAGATAAAATCTAGTACAAATATAAAACAGTGGAATTAATATCAATTATATATGACAATTACACTATAATTGTATTGCTTAATGACGAGCGAAGTACTATAACTATCACGAGTGAAGAGTGTGCTCTAATTTAAAGTTTGAAAATCAAAAGGGCATGTGAGATAAACCATTTTACGGAAACAATAGAGGATAGTAGATCCAAAAATTCATGGATCCACCACTTTCACAGCAAGAAGACAGTTCACGAGCCGACTATCTAAGTGGATGACAACAAAGGAAGATATACATACATATATATATATGTATGTATGTGTAAGGATGGTTTTAGATAATCCAAAGACTTTCTTTTTATCTTCTACAGTTACATGACTCATGTTCCTGTATTAAGCAAGTAATAACAAGAAAGAAAAACTTCCCCTTAAAGAAGGGCGGAAAAAAAGGTTTTCCTTAACTTGCACATAGATTTTAAACTTATAGTTAATGCGCATTATGGTGAGCTAAAAATAGTTCAATCTACACAGAAATGAAGAGTGTGTGCTTTTATAACTCTTAAATTTGTGGAGCCTAGATCTCTCACCAATAGGCAATAAAGAAACCTGGAACCATACTGTTATCCATTCAAAACCCCTAAATGCTATTAATCCCGAGTCAATTTATATATAGGAAAAATTCCATAGAGGATGTTCCTTAATGTAAGCTTAATATATAGGACCCTTAATCACAAATGTAGAAGTTAAATCACAGTATACATTATATAAGATTAAATATTATTAGAAGATTATATTAATGACATCCTTACATTAAACGTTGTTTGATTCAAATTGTATAGATAACTTTAACAATGTGAATTGTCTGTACTATTAAGTTGTCCTAATGGTATGATCTTTTGGTGGAAGGGACACAATTTGACCAAAGCTAAATGAGAGGATTGGACCAAAAGCACAGAGAAAAGGAGATTTTCACAAGAGAAATTACAGAGGAAAAAAAGTGAAACAAAAAAAAAGGAGTTGGGATTTGGGAAAAATGAAGAAGAAGAGAGGGAAATGGGGGTTAAAAAGGCCAAAGGACTGAGTGAAAACGAGAGAATGGACCCCTGAGCCCCCATCTGTCGGTCATCGCCTCGAACTCCTCGCCCTGCTCAAAAGTGACACGCCAGACGAGGGCCCTTTTTTATTTTTAATTTAATAATTTTACAAAAATTATTTAATAAACAAATTATTATTATTATTCTTTTCTCATTATTTAGTAAATAAATTATTTTTTAATTTTTGAGAAAATAATGAATTTTACTATATTCTACTACATGCTTTCAAAATCATTCACACAAAAGAGGTGCCAAAAAAATATTAAATGAGGTTTCCATTATCGGGCAGCTCAATAACCCAACCACTCCTCTGACTCCCTTCCTGGCACTGCATTACTCGGATTCCTTTTCTATTAATTATTCTCTCTCTCTCTCTCTCCCTCCCTCTCTTTTTCTCTCCTTTTTTTAATTTCTTTTTGTGTTAGATCAATTTTAACCACCCCTTTTGGCCCCTTCAAAAAAAAAAAAAAAAAAAAGGGAAATAAAAAAAATCAAATTTTATAAATAAAACCATCCTACGGTCCAGAAGGGATCATTGATGCCCAGGCAACACATGCATAAATATACATATAGCCAGCTCATTAATGTAGTAAAAGGCTAGTATGTTTGATGACACAATCAAACATCACAACCCAAAATCATATGGTGGTTGTTTAATAATAATGTTATTAATAACACGACACCCTTTTTTTTATTTGATTTCTTTTTGTGGAGGTTAAAAACGAGTGGTGCGGTAGTAAATGTTTGCAGGCAAAGCTCGTACGAGGTGTTAACATCAGGGTCATGTGCCAAAATCCAACGGTGGATATGATAAGATCATCATCATAAGTTTGAACAACATTATATAAATATATATGTATTGTGTCTATACTCGTGTGTGTTTGTATATATATATATATATGGAGAGAGAGAGAGAGCGAGAGAGAGAGCGAGAGATAGGTGCATGGGGTCGTGGTCATTTCTGGAAGTGAGAACCCAGCTGGTAGGGCCAAGCCTGCACCAATCTTTTGTCTTTAGTAACGTTGGCTTTCCAATCTCCTTTACTTCTTATAACCCCCCCAAAAACCCAATTCCCATTTCATTCTCATTCATCATTATCCCCCCCGCCCCTCTCTTCATTTCCAGTTCTCTTTTCCTTCTCTCTCTCTCTCTCTCTCTCATCCCCCTTGAAGGTAGGCGAGACTCTTGGGGGACAAAGAGATAAAGAGAACAGAAAATTCACAACCAACCACCCACTTTGTCAAAAAAAAAAAAAAAAAAAACAGCTGATCATGATGATGATGAAGATTATGAGGATGAGGATCTTTGTTATGTGGAGCTTTTCCTTTTGAGGGGAATGTTGTCTGGCTCGAGGACACTTTTCTTTTCTTTGATCTGGCTCTCTTTTTCTCAGATCAGTTATTTGAAGATGATATATGCATATAAACATATATATATTGCATCGATTAATTAGTGTCGTCGGACCAGGCTTCATTCCCCCCAATTAACAGCTTCCATAGAACAAAAAAAAAAAAAAAACTTCATGATGAGGGTAAGAACCGAGAGAGTACTTGCATGTAAAGAGGTTTGCCATTTATTCTTCCCTTTTTACATTTTTTGATAATTATTACAATTTCAATCTTGCTATTTTAGTCCATTTAGGGATGTTATTGGCGGTTTTCGGACATGGGTTTTTGTTTCTTTAGTGGCAATTAAGGATGTTATTGTCGTTTGCAGATTGGAGTAATGATGTTTTGTTTTGACTATATTTTGGTATAGAAGCTTCATCATTGCTAGTCCTAGTTCTTTTGCCCTTTTTTTTTGTGAAACTGTTTTTTTTTTTTTGTCTTCTGATCAGGTTATGATGGTGTTTTTGTCAGCCTAAGCGCTTTTCTGGTCCATCATTTGGCCGATTTTCCTCATGATGGCTTTCTTTCTTTCCTTCTTCTTCTTCCTTTTCTGTTTATTTTTATTTTTTTATCAAGCATGTTATAATTCTGTTCTGTCAATTTTCAGATCTGGGTTTTCAACTTTGGTAAACATTCTCTCATCTTTTTCACATTTATCTTTTGTCACTCTCTCTCTTAGGGTTTCGTAGCCTAGATTTTGGCTCTAATACCAAAACTATGTCTCTCTCTTTTAAAAAAATGGTAATTATTTAAATAATGCCAAGATAAGCAAGCAGAGAAGTGACAAAGGGTCTGTCAATATTGTTTTGGGATTCCTATTTCTTTTCTTTTCTTTTTTTTCCAAAAGGAGGGAGAAAATGGGGATCAAGATCCAGACAAAGCTTCATTTCATTACCCAAAAAAAAAAAAAAAGGAATGAGTTAAATAGTTACAGACATTATATATATAATAGTTACTGTTATTTATTGCTGATTTAGCTGTCTTCAACTGGGTTGATCAATAATGTTTGTGAATGGCCTTTTCTTTTGTGTAAAAATCTTGATATGACAAGTAGTCTTCAGCGCAAGACAAAAAATTGTTTCTTTGGGGAAAGTTTTGGTAAAGTGGGTGTTTTTCTTCTGTGTTTCCTTGTTTGTGTTTGTGTACTTTGCAGTGGGGTGTGTGAATATGGATGTTTTTAACTGTTTAAGAAGTGACACATTAATTAAACTTTGCATTAGCCTCTTCTCATTCCTAACCCTAATTTAGTTTGTTCATTATATGCATAACTGGCCTAATGGTGACTAGTTTGTAATCATGCACATATTTATGAAGTAATGTATTAGCTGGAAACTATGATCCTTAAGATAAAATTCATGCAGATCAATTAATACTACATGCAGTGTAAATAGTGTGTGTGTGTACATGTACACACACACACATCTCGCACAAGTTATGAAGCCATATGTTCAACAAGTTGTACATTTAGTTAAGCTTCCAATCAATCTTGTATATATATGTACATTTTTTTTTCTACCTTTGTTTTTGCCTTGTTTTTTGTGTTTTGAGTTTGCGCAGGTACGTCCACATGAATCACCTTCCAAGACATGCACAGAGAAGGCAATAATGCTTGAGAATGAAGAAAGGCAAAAATAGTTATCTTAGGCCTCTAAATTAGAAATACGAAAAGTACAGTTTTTTTTAAATAAATATTCTTTGTTCATGTTGATCAAAATCAGTGCAAATAAAGTCTATAGCGGCTCTTTGGAATCAAAAGGATTTTATTTTATTTTATTTTATCTTATACTTTTAGCACCTTTTTACTACTAGTATGTACAATCAATAGAGAATAATCAAATGAGTATGTGAGTTGCTTAATGACCTTATATGGTACTGCTCATCTTCTTTTTAAAGGGTATATTGGAAAGGGATTCTCTGAATGCTGTCTCACAAATGAAGTGCTTTTTTTGGGAAATTGGATCTTTTTATTTTTGACCTTTGATAACATAAAAGTAAACCCCTTAATATTACTTTCCTTCCATTTTTCCATATTTTTTTTTGGGAGAAAATGTTTGCTTAGCCTTCACACCTCATGACTTTGAACAAGCACTGACGCGCACACGGAAAGAGAAAGTGATGAGGTTGATTAATGAATGGTATTCGTCAATGCCTACAAAAAAGCTTTTATGTGTCCACAACTTTCTATGAAATAATTGGTGTTTTGTACAACTAATTGACCAAGACTCCCCCAAAACACACTTTTTGAAGACTTTTTGAATTTCTTACTCCTATTTGATAGGAAGTTTAAGGACGATGCTTAGGCTATAGGCATATAGGTGCTCAAACCTCTGAAGTACTGATTACTTGAATGGTTTTCATGTACTAGCTCTCTATATATTGCATTTGACACCTATATGTGTGTGTGTGTATAGGGGTAAATATCAGCACGGCATATGTACTGTTTGAGAGCTCTTAGTTTGTTGGGCTCGTGCATGCCAGTTAATGACATGTCAAATTAATCATATAGGAGTTTCTAATGATAAGCTATTAGTGATAAGCCTTTCATTGTAGTGGGAAACAGCTAGCTAATTAATTAATGGCCCACCGTAAGTTAATCAGGCAAAACATATGTGGCCTTTCCTCTTAAGTCCTTTGTAAGATTGTCATATGTGAATTAAGTAGGCGTTTATGATCTTTACAGGAGAAGAGCTTGCGATTGTTCTTTGGTTTCTCTATGTGTTGGTTTGGATTATGATTAGAGTTGATCTATACGGTTGGCATACGTTCAAATAACAGGAGTCAAAAGGTATAAAAACTTGAAATTTATTCAAAAAAAAATCAATATAGATCTTGTTTCGTTTGTTTTTAAATTTTATGTAATTTTAAAAAAATATATCTCATTTTGACTTACATATGTGATGTTATTAACTTTTGAAATTTGAATTTTTAAGTTATAATCTTAATTGCTTAATAGTGAAACTTATTAACTTTTTAGAAAAAAAAAAATTATGTTGAAATTTTTAGGTTAAAACCATCAACTAAACACAAGCTTAGATTGTGATTTTAATCAGTTAGATTTGTTTTTTAGCAGTGTTTTATTTGACCTTGGTATTACAAATATCTCGATTTTGATGGACTGGATTTTCCATCAATTACAAAGGTATTAATAAAAACTAAGTGCCCGATTGTTGATGCATTCATAATTAGGTATCCATATTTCGGAACTAAGTATACATTTATTCTGTTTATGCGTCATTCAAATTTACTAATGCAATCAATTATCCATCGTAGTTATGATTTTCTCTAGAACATTGAGGCATGAATCAGTATTGGTATTTGTATTTGCTTGATTTAGAATATATTACCACTTTTCAAAATGATTATTATAGCTGACCATTGATGGTGGTGGCATAGCGATTGGTTGACAAAATCGATTTAAGGCACTTTGCTATCTGTTAGATTTGATTAAAATGCATGAACCTTTGATTTGGTTTAGAGATGGTTGTCGTGGAATCATTAATTGGTCATCTCTCTCTATTCAACCAAGTGATCCTAGTAGATTCTCAAATGATATTAAGTTCAGGACATATATATATCACTTATTATTATTATTTTTTGGTTAGTAAAAAAAGCTGAGATTTAGATAATAGTATGTTTCAGCAAATAAAAAGTAGAAAAGAAAAGAGAGCTCTAGATAAGATGAGAAATAAAAATCTCAGCCCAGATTCAAACATTTTAGTAGGTCTCACGTTGGACTCTGAAGGAAACACAAATGACTTCATCCAAGGAAGCCCTAGCCCATCATAGATAGCTCTAATTCAATGAAATCTTAGGCCTGTGAAGTTCTACAATCAGGCCCTCTTTTGCAACGGCATTTTTCTGATCTCTTTCCTATTGCTCAAGAACTTAAATCTGTCATTTGACTGTTAAATTTTTTTTGTCCCCCTTTTTCTTGACGGACAAGGAGGTAAATAAACTTAAAACTCAATCTTAATAAAAATAAATAGTAAAAAAGACTTAGACTATTAATAAATGGCATATCATGATTTACCACAAGTTAAAATTTTAAAAATACAGTTTTTGTGTAAATTTTGATAAATTTATTTAGTAAATCACTTTATAACTTGATAAATCATTTATTTATCGATTTTGGTAAATTTTGATAAATTTACCTAGTAAATCACTTATTTATTGATTTTAATAAATCATTTATCATTTAGTAAATTATTTATTTTGGTAAATCATTTTTAAATATTTAGTCCATAGTTGTAATTAGTTATAAATTCTTAGTTTTGTCGATGTAAGTTATTGATTTCATAAATTATTAATTTACCAATTTTGAAAAACAATTCCAAATTCAACATATCTTAACCCTAACTCAAAATTGACCTAAACCTGCCAACCATCTAAAATCCAAAAAACTGTCATCACCACCACCACCTCATCGTCCCCATTACGTTTGAAGCTCTATTAGATCTTTGCAATTGCTGGTCGTGATCGAAACTCAGATGGGATCACCAAGCCATGGAGCTTCCACTGGTTTACGGTGCTAGAATCTTGACTCTAGTCTCGTGCAATGGTTGGATTGCGATGAAGACAAAGTGCACAGCTGCTGAAAGCTACTAGATCGCGATGGTTGAAATCTCAGCTTCAAATCAGGAACTCATGGTCAGAAAAATGGCAATTGTAAACTTTGATTCGCCATCTGACAACCAAGATAGCAAGCTTACTAGTTGGGAAAAATGGAGATCATCACGAATGGCTAGCAAAGATCACAGCTTTTGCAAGAAACATGCAAAAAAACCACAAATCCAGAAAAAAAAAGAGAGAAGCAAGATGAATCACAATTAGTGGCTCAAAGGCGAATTGCAACCCGTGGATCACCATTGGAGATTGGGACCACTGGCATTGCTCGCTAGATAGTAGATTGGAGGAACAAGAGTTGATCACTATTGCAATCTAACACCATCGAGGTTGATTGCTATCACAATCTAGCACTACTGGGACCAAAAGTTGTTAGAGAGAGAAGAAAATAAGAGAGAGAATTGGGAAAAAGAGAAAATAAACCCAAGAGTAAGGAAAACAACCAACTCAAGGGTAAAAGAAATATATTACCTATGTAAAAATTAAGATATGCTATTAAATTTTAATAGTTTCAATTATGTTGTTTACTTCCAAACTTAAAAAAAAAAAAAAAAAAAAGTCATGTTTAGTTCAATACCCCTTTTCTTAAGGGCATGGGCTGAAGCCCAAAATGAAACAAGGATTACGCGAATATGCAATCACACCATTTCCACAGTGTTGAAATACAAGTCTTACAAGATATTCATTCCAAATAAGAAAAAAAAAAAACATTTACAAGAAAACAAAAATAAAATAGAGTGAGAGTTGATTTAGCATGAGTGTCATTTGCTTTGGACAAAATGAAATTACAACGAAAAATATTTAGATTCATGTCTAATGTTCTGGTTAGTTAATTTATTTTAATGAAGAGAATGAACAATTGATACCAAGACAAAATTAAACATTCCAACTAAATTAACACCCAAAACCTTAACCTATCACGCATCAAGCCTTTAACTCAATTTATTAAAAATAAAATAAAATTACGATAGTTTAGGATAGAAAGCCAAGATATTACTATCTCAATGGAAAATCCCATCCAATCTAATGTCCTAACTAGTAGATACTAAATAGAGTAATTGTCGTGAGATTTTTAGTTCTGCTTGTTCGCTTAGATGAGGAGGACCAACAATGTTGTTACTAAACAAGTGTCAGTCGTTATTCGCTTTCCTCTGACAGTTAAAGCTTTAGAGGAGGGAGGTTCTGTTTCTCCATCTCTTCTTCTGTCTCATTTTGCCCTCTTGGGCCATGGTCCTTTTAAGCAAGCCACATTGCATGCTGGTTAATATTTTTCTCTATGTTTTGAATGTTTTTTTCTCTATTAAAAATAAAAATATGAAATTAGTTTTTTTTTTCGGGACATTGTAATGGTTAAAAATCACTATTATCTGACATTGTTACTCTTTGTAATCACCAATTTGGTTGAACCTTAAAAATTACTATTATCAGACACCAGTAGTGTTAAGTACTATCTACTAATAGAATGTAAGTCTTAGTATAAAACCTATAGATGAGGCCTACCTTTTATTAATAATAATGTTTAGTATGATGATGACCATAAACATTTTTTAAGTTCATTATAGCAGCAAGCCCTGATTTTTCTTTTAAAAAAAAAAAAAAAAAGAGGATAGAAGTACATAATTGTACATCTTAATTTTAATTATTTCTTAATATGTCCCTTTTAGAAATTACTAAGTTTTTTTTTTTTTGAAAAGCTTGTTTCAATTTCATCCTTTCACACTTTCCCACAAAAACAAAAAAGTGGTAAAGACAAATATACTCTTACTTAGACCAAGTTTTCTTTTCTTTTCTTTTCTTTGAAAAAATTTTAAATTTTTTAATATTTAAAAACATAAAATTTAAGATTTTTTTAATCTGATGTTTTGTATATTTATTAAATTGTTAGTAATTTTCATAAACTATTTAAGGGTATTAATGTTGTTTCCTCTAATTTGTTTTACTCATACATGCCCAAGAGATGAAATTAAAATAATTTTTTTAAATTAAGAAAATGCCATAACAGGTTTTAAAATAGATAAATTAACCCAAAATCGATAGTACTATCTACTAGGTGTAACTCTTGTCTATGGATGTATCCTTTCACACCATAATTTTTCTTTGTTGATACTTTATAAATAAACTATTGACTTTCCCCTCTATTCCAATCATACACACACCCAATAAATTGAAAGATGACTGATTAAGTTTAGTTTTTGAAAGGAAAGATTCAAAGGCAAAGATTTTTCTTTCTGCTAGCCAAATTCCATGATAAAGAATATATAGAATGACTTATCAAATATATATAACATCTCTTTCTTTCCACAACTTTTGTGCTTTATTCAAAAAAGCAACACTAATGGGCGACAGGCCCTCACTTTGGGTGGTTTTTCCATTCCCCACTTACATAGACTTTGCATCTTTTCTTCCCACGATATATTCCTGTCTCTTCAGCCTCATGATTTTGTTTTTTCATTTTTTTTTTCTCCACTTAAACAAAAATCATGATATATTGGATGTGGTCGAAGTTTAAAACTTAATGGGCCTTTAGCAAAGGGAAAAAAAAAAAAAAAAACAACTTAGCGGGTATATACAAGGCTTTGGTTATTCTTGTTTAAAGTTGTGGCCTTTTGTTATTTTTTATTTCTTCTTGTTTCTTTTGCTGCAACCTCTTTGTGACTATGCTGCTAATTTCAAAATAAAAAAGAAACACTGAATTGTTTCATTAAATATCAAAATTTTCATATAAGTGCGTATGTCTGTATATATGTGTATATAGTACTTCATTTCCTGGACATCTGTTAAGAGTTTTCCTAGTTTTTTGTATAAAGAATATGTATATCCAAAAGTGATATTAGTGCTCAACAGTTTAAGCGAGGATTCTCCATTCAGATCAGAACATTAAAATGATCATATATGTTTATAATATCTGTTATGATGAAATTGATTTTCAGATTTCAGTGAGAGATAAAAAAAAAAAAAAAGAAAAAAAGGCCAAAAAGTGGGAGAGTTTGCTGATTGAAAATGGTTTCCAGCAGATATTTACATACACAATTTTCGGGCTTTTCAAAATGGCTTCTTTTTTTTTTTTTTTTTTTTCTTATTTCATTAATTTTTAATTGAAAATAGTATGGCACAACATTAAAAAGTTTGAATATATTTTTTTCAGCAAAAAAAGGGCGACAGGTAGCCTTGGATTTGAAGTCAAATGCATTTTAGCCAAGGCAAAAAGTCCTATTTTACGGCAATACCCCTTTTTGCCTTTTTTTTTTGAAATTTTTTAATCTTCAAATTTTATTTTTTTAATGGAGAATCTTTAATTCTTATTTTTGCATTCTACAAGTTTGTCTAGGAAAAATAATATAAATAAATAAATAAATATAAATGATTAACATGATTTCATCTACGAATTAGAAATAGAAAGAATATTCACTAGTAAAAAACATTATAAATAGACTAACATATAAATATAAATTTACAAGTAAGTTATTTAAAGACGTTAAATCTTGTAAAATCAATAAATTTCTTATTTTCTAGTAAAATAAATAAATTACATAAATTCAAAACTCTTATATTATAACCAATCAATCTAAAAATTAAAAAAAATCATAAAAAATAATTTCAATAAATATTTGATAATAATATCAAATCTCAATATTTCCTTTCAAGTTCATATGACAAATTCTTCAAGAACAACTTTATATATATGTATATATTTTTATGCATGGCTCAAATTTCTTACTAGCTTCATAGTACAGACTTCATTATAATTCAATAAAATTAGTAGGATCAAAAGAATCAAGAAATTAATTTAAAAAATCATGGGATCAATGTTTTTTCTTTCCCCTATTTTTTTTAATTCAAAATTTTTTAACTCTTTTTTCCTTTTTGTTTTTCTCTCTTTTTTTCCTAAAATATTGTTTTTCTTTTGTTTTGTGTGTTTTTTTCTTTTTAAATAATGATATAACACTAATGATAGCTCTCTCTCTCCCTCTTTTTTTTTTTTTTTTTCAATTTTTTTGGCTTTAGAACTGTACTTCAATTGGATTTTGTTTGGGAATCACCCCTTTTTTTTTCCTTTTCTAAATTGCAGCAAAAAACGACAACCAAAGAGGACACAAAGTATGGAGGGGAATTTTTTTTTTTTTTTTTTGATGAACAAATACCACAGCAATGCTCATGGGGCCAATGGAGACGATAATTGTTTTGGTGGACGGCAGGATTGACCGCGACGCAACTGGGAAATTGTGGTGCTGCGTTTGTGGAACAACAAATTGCGACGGCGAGGCGCGAAGGATCTGGTTCGACGACACAATTGGGTGCAGATGAGAAATTAAAACAAAGGGGCTAATGAAGAAGGTACTATTTTTGATATAAAGGCAACATTCAAACCGCTCCAATACGATCTTGAAAATTGGAGAGAAAATTTTTTTTGTTTAATTCTATCTCCCAAATTATAAAGAATAATATTTTTTATTTAATTCTGTCTTTCAAATTATAAAGAATACTTAACTCTATTTATAAGAGATAATATACCAAAAAAAGAAAAGTAAATTAAGAAATAATATATGTTACCTAATTATCAATAATAAGAAATAAAATCAAAATAGTTTTAGGAAACTATACAATTCAATAATTCAACATCTTGAAAATTGGTGAGAATAATTTTTTTTATTTAATTTTGTCTCTTAAATTACAAAGATTACTTAATCCTATTTATTGGGGACAATATATCAAGAAAAGGAAAATAAACTAACAAATAATAGAAGTTATTTAATTATCAATAATAAGAAACAAACTAAAACTAGTTTTAGGAAACTAACCAATTTGATAATTCAATTCTTGAAATTAGAGAGAATAATATATTTCATTTAATTCTGTATCTCAAATTACAAAGAATACTTAACCCTATTTATATATTAATAGAAAAGAAAGATTTCACGACTATTTTTAGCATTCCATGACTATTCTAACCGTACTTTACATGATTGTTTTTTAATGGTCGTATATTGCATTACATGACCATTGTGGAAAAAACAATTATGTAAAGATTGGAATCCACAACAATTTGCTTGAATGTGGTCATGGATTCTCTTTCTTACACGACCATTTTTCCAAAAAATGATCGTGGTTTTTCGACCTTCCAAGTCTTGCTTCAAATTTTTTTTATTTTGTTAATTTCCCATGAGTAGCAAATCTCGTATTTTATCACAGCCTAGAATTCTAAAATTTATACATATAAAATTTATATCACAATTATACACAAATTTACATAAGTGTGTATTTAACATTAAGTACAAAATTTGTCTATTAATCTATGTCAACTTGATGAAGCCTATTACAAAATATGTCCATTCATGTCTAACTACAACAAATCATCAAATGTGCAATCATTCTAAGTTGAAAGGCTACATAATCCATCAATCTTCAAAGATATTTCCTATGCAAAAGTCATCACAAAATAACTCGATTATCGAGGACATTTAGTAAGCCTAATTTATGTTTCATAGTCTTTTCATTGTGTTATTTTTGCTCCAACTTGAATCTTCTAATCATTAAGTGCTATAAAAATTTAGCAAAGTTCAACTTAAACAAAAATAACTTAATATCAAAACATATTTTGATAAACAAATGCTTACG
The DNA here is from genome assembly GCA_035233585.1 of Antiaris toxicaria. Taxonomy (NCBI): domain Eukaryota; kingdom Viridiplantae; phylum Streptophyta; class Magnoliopsida; order Rosales; family Moraceae; genus Antiaris; species Antiaris toxicaria. Next base: position 14,994,543 of record CP141161.1, read on the forward strand.
GCTTAATTAGCTTTCAAAAATCAGCAAGTGATTTGTGGCCAAAAAGATCAAAATACATCACTAAGTCATCCCAAGGATCAATAATCATGGGATCCAATGTTCACCTCTATTATATGGCATGAGATACCTTTTGGTGCATTAGTTAATAATCGTAAAATGTTATCAGCTCATTCTTTAATGTTGGCTTGGTATCTCGATTATCTTATATAACCAGTGAGATAAGAATTGGTGTAATAAACCCAAATTATTGATCAAGGCCCTTTTTGGTGCCTTCCTCTACTAAATAACTATAAAATAATTTATCAAACTTGTTATAAAAAAACATCATAAGATTAATAAGGAAAAAAAAATGAATGGTTTAAAGATAGGTTTATTACCTGAGGTATATCGTTAAACTATTTGCACTACTTTCTTCAAATAAAATGAAATAGTAGATATCTTTATATCTAAGATAGATAGGCACGTTAGTACCAATGATGTCCTCTTGTACTAGGCACTGTATTTGTGTATCGTCACATATTTTTTCTTGAGTATAAAAAGCCAACGTTTTAAATGTGGATGAAATCAGTAACTTCAAATGAAGGTAGTTTTTCTTTCATTCTTTCTTGTTATACCTCAGGTTGTGATTTCAATTTTTTCTTCCTTGCTCTTTTTTATGATACATTTATTTACCCCAGCTTGGTCAAGAACGTGGGTAGGATTTTGACTGGCCTTGCTCAAAGAAATGTTAGTGTCAATTACTATTCGTGGCCAAGCAACAAACCCACCACCAACATCTCTCATTGTTGTTGCCTTGTTTGTCAGAATAGGTAGGTGTGTGTTGTTTAGTTTCGACATAGTAATGGTTACATGCATATTCTCCTCACTTAAAGCAATCCCATGAACTATATCTATTGGAAGACAGTTCATGTACACCTTCTTAATTGCGATAAGCATATGTCCACCATTAACTAAATCATCAAGAAAGAGATTGCATTCTTTACTTGCATTTGGTGTGGGTTGTGGATTTGATAACATAGGTTCTTTTTCATGCATGGTGTAGCTTGCCTTGAAGTTGTTGTGTTAGTTAACATTAGGTGAAATGTCATCCATATCCATTAAAGCAACAACTGTTTTGCACGAAGGTCCTTAATAGTTTGTGTCAACTATTTAAGCTAATGTTTTAGATCTGCCATTTTAGTATTCGATTTCAAACTTTAAGGGTTGAAACATCAGGACTATTTTACGAACTTAGACTAACCATGCACGCTACCTGAATGTTCGGGATTGCCTAGTACCCTGGTCAATTTGTCATTGTTTACAATTGATTCCAAAGTCCCTTAGGATTTTTGGACACTATACTCCTCCTGTACGTAATAAAAAACATATCATTTTCCTCAAATAATAAGGATACATAAATGACATTATATTTAGGAATAATTTAAACTTACAAGCTTCAATAAAGGATGGAATGTCAATGCAATCTTTATTCATCTTCTTTGTCATAATTAATCATTCTTAGCTTTATTTACACAACTAATGATAAATCTAAATTGTTGGAATCCCTTGTATAAAATACTTGGATTACTTGTGATGTCATAATAAAATAAGATTGTTTTTGTATCTCAATCTCCTAAAGTCCACCACTGTAGTGCCATAATTATTAATCTTAACGTAATTATTGTCAACCCACTTGTTCTTAAAGAGTGTTATTTGCAAACTATAATAATTAAGTTCTTAAATATCTTCAATGAAGCCGTAGTAATTCATGGTATCATACTTCGGGTTCTTGTCCTTAGTGGAGGAAATACGCATAGCCTCGACACAAAGACTCACACCAATATTTTGGACTGCATGCTTTTCATCTCTTTCACATGTGTAGAAAGTATAACCATTGACACAATATGATGCATGCCTTGTAATTATCAATGATGGTCCTCTAACTAACTTTATTAAGTCTTGCAAAAGACCAAATTTCATAAACACGTGTCTTCTTATCTACTCTCGAAATGTCCAGTTGTGTTCATCTTACAACTACTTTTTACTTCTTCCTCTTCTTAGATTCTTATCTCTTAATTCATTGATGTGAACACCAATTAAAAGCTCACTCTCCTTAGTATTGTGCAAAACATAAAGACATACTTGTTTCCATTCATCTCGATTAACTGATAAAGGAATACTAATGAGTAGTCCTTTCGACTCAACTTTTATTGTTTTTGGCAACCCTATTGACTCCGTATTGGACAAATAATCATAGTAAAATTTAACTGATTCTTTCGCTGTGTAGTTTTCTACTACATATCCCTCCAGCCCATTATGATTCTTCACATAAATTTTTAAAACCTTGATGTACTTTTCAAAAGGATACATCCACCTCAAATACACTGGTCTACATAGTTTAACTTCTCAAACTAATGCACTGTTAGATAAATCATAATGTCAAAAAAGAATGGTGAGAAATACTTCTCAAGTATGCGTAATGTCATCACCTACTCTTATTGTAGCAAATTTAACATAAGTGGATTAATAACCTTGGCGCATATCGAATTGAAAAATAAGCATAACTTGATAGTCGCGAATCTCACATCCGTTGTTAAAAATCTTTGCAAGGCAAGAGGTAATAATTACTGGATCAAGATATGGCAATCATGCATTTTTATTCAAACAAGTCTCAAATCCTTCATCGACACCAACCTGTTAAAATTGGAAGAATACACATTCTGACACTTTCACGGAAGTAAGCTATTCATAAAGCTTTCTCTTTTATTGTCTCGATAATATGTACTTTGTTAGAGGTAAGTAAGTGTCATTCCCTTTTTTCTTAGGGAGTAAATTAGGTTTAATCTTCATCTCCTTAAGATCTAATAGTGTTTTTTTACCATTTTTCGTTTTGTTTAGAATGTCAAGTAATGTGCCTACTATCGATTCACAGATATTTTTCTTAATATGCATAACAGTTAAGCAATGACAAATGTAAAGTGATTTCTAATATAAAAGTTTATAAAAGATTGACCTCTTCTTCTAAGGTTTATTGATCACCTGTTCTTTTTTATTTTGTTTTCTCTTTCTCAAAACTACTTTTATATTTTTAATCATTTTAAATACATCTTTGCCCATCAAAATCCGAGGAGGTGCTTTTTTTTTAATATTGCCATCAAAAGCCCTTTTTTTTTTTTAATTTGCGGTAATGATGGTTTTTTTGGTAAAAATCCTCTTTGGTCAAGGAAAACAATTTTCTTACACTTTTTTAATCAGATGAAAGATGTTTCCTTTTACAAATAGGATAATCTATAGAACTTCTTACTGCATAACAAAATTGGTTCCCATATGTGAGAAAATCATTAATTAACTAAATCAACATTACATAGAGTTTGAATGTCTCTTAATGGTAAGAATTTCTAACTTCTATCTCATATTCCTACAAGCTTTTTAAATCATTGATTAATGGTGCCACGTACATGTTAATGCCATTTTCTGGTTATTAAGGACCTAAGATCAATCAAATTAACATCAAGAACTTCTGCTTTATACACAATTTTAGAGAGAGATTATAGTTGACAAGTATGACTAGCCAAGTACTATATCTACTATTCATATTACTATATGGGTTTATTCTGTCCGCCAATAAACTAGAACTTAGATTCCTTGGTTACCCATTAAAATTTGGATGAGCGATATCATAGGTATTTCCATTATGATGAATTGGCTAGATGTCTAAGCATACCATCATCAACACGTTTATCATGGTGCCAAGTCAAATTCTTGGTATACTCAGTATTACATAATAAATGCCAAAATGTGGAGTAGGTGGAATGTACCATAACATCTTTGCCAGCATTCCTTTGCTACCATTCGATGGTTTTTTACCTTTCTTTCATCTTGGCTTTCTACAAACTGGGCATTCATCTAATTATTTGCACTCCTTTCGATAAAGGACGTAATCAATTGGACTGATATATATATATCTTTTTATATTTTATTCCCAAAGTGCACAATGTCTTCTTAACTTCATACATACTTGGCAGTATTTTATTATCATTCAGTAAAACATATCTTATAAATTCTAAAAAAGCTGTGAAACTAGAATTTATCCACCTTCTTGATGCCTTAATGTTCTGTAATTTTACCAACATGGACAATTTTGTATATTTTATACACCCATCGTACAAGGGTGTCTTTAACATCATTCATCATTACTTCAAACAACTCAAGATAATACACAAAGTGTTCTTCCAAATTAGTTACCATATCAAACATATTATCACCTGCATCTTCTTTAACATGAATAAATTTTTTTCCTTTACTCGTCGGGATTTGATTAATATTGAAATAAGCTTTATCATGCAAATATCATGTTTGATAAAAACAAACAATCTCTTATGCACGCAAATGTAATCTAACCTCATCACTTAAACGAGATCAATAATTTTCACATTTAACCCAAAAAGATCGAATCTTATCATGTTCTAGGTGAACTTTGGCAAATGAAAAAATTCTTTAACACTATTTTTATACCTTTTACTTAATCTATCAAGCCACATCCGTTTTCTATCCCTATATGCAATTCTAAAATCAAAAGATTATAATATATTCAATTATCAAGTTTTTAGAATTAAATAAATATTTAAGCTTTTGAAATAATCAAACAAATACTCATTATACAACAAATTCAAAAAATCTCAAAATATAAAAATAAAACCACAATCTCAAAATAGAAATTGATATATTTAACATCTAAAATAGCAATAATAAGGTAGAAATATAAAAAAACTTAATAATCACTTACAAAAAAAAAAAAAAAAAAAAGAGTAGATGAAATTGTAGATGTGGTGGAGATGTTCAACGAAGGTGTAGGGGCTGCTTTAATTTTGGTGTTCTATAACATGAGTGTTATGACTAAGATAAATGGTATATTAGGTGGTAGATTCCATGATTGTTCAAAGAAAAGGGTAATGGAATCATAAGTTTCTACGACCATTCTGCATAAATGGTAATGGAAGCTTTATATTACATGATCATTTCGATAAACAGTCATGTAATGTCTAGTTTCCATGACCATTAAAGGAAACAGTTGTGGAAGCTTCCACTAACAGGAATATTTTTTAATGGTACTTGTCTTGTTTTTTGACACGCTTTATATGACCGTTTTTTAAAAAAGGTCGTAGGATCCAACTTTTCTAGTAGTGATAAGGATATAAAGAAAAAGTAAACTAATAGATAATAAAATATATATATATAAATAATTAAGAACCAAACTAAAAATAGTTTTGGGAACTACCCAATTTGATATTTTAACACCCACCCTCAAGATGGTTCGTCAAACCTGATAATAAAGGTGATAAATCTTCAACGATACTCCTCAATTGTTCTCTTCAACTGATTCCCCTTTTTTTCTTGCTTTAATTTGTTAAGGTTTTACATACTATATTCAAGTTCATATGAGCTTTATGGCAGTTGGGCTTTAAAGATTCAAGGCAAATAACTTGGGCTTCACAACTCTTGGATTTTTTTTTTTCAAATACAATTTTTTTGTTTTTTCTCTTTTGTGATTGTAAGACACCAAAACAACAAAAATAAATAGTAAAAAAAAATTTTCCTCATTTTTTTGTCAATTTTTTCAATATGATTTTTTCCTCTCTTCTTTTTTGCTTTTTTCTCTTTATTTTTTCTTTGTTTTTGTAATTGCAAAAACAAAACGATAATAACATAGAAGCACTATAGCTTTATATAATTCAAATAAACTCAACAAAGATGACAACACTGCAACAATAGTGATAACGACAATGATACAACTTCACAGAATTATCATAGAGGCCCAATAACACAAATTTGTCCAACAGTTCGATGATCTCAACTCCATGACTTGGGTATGAATTTTAGATGGATTTTTGATATGAGTGATGTTGACAACCTTGGTGGTTGAAGATAATATTAAATTATTGGGACTTTAATAGATGTAGGAAGGATTCAAAGGGGTTTTTTTTTTTTTTTTTTGAACTAGTTATGATACCATCTTGGAAAAATAATAAAAATAAATAAATAAAAAAGATTAAAGAAAAAGGATTAATGTGGTTTCATCCATAGACTAGGAGTACAGAGAAGATTTACTAGTAAGGAATACTATAGATGGGTTGCTAGGAGTAGAGAGAAGATTTACTAATAAAGAGTAATATGAATGGGCTGTCATATAAATATAAGTTTACAAGTACAAAAATAAATAGGTTTTTAAAGATGTCAAATCTCCTAAAATCAATAAATTTCTTATTTTCTAATATAAAAGTAAATTACATAAATATAAATCTCTTATATTGTAATCAATCAATTTAAAAACTGAAAAGAATAATAAAAGATAATTTTAATAAATATTTAATAATAATGTCAAATCTCAATGGTTTGAAGGCACAAAGAAACCTTGGCATTTTCTCAAAGTGTTTGTAGGCATTGAACGTTTCAGATCAACATAATTATCTTATTTATTTATGACCATTATTAGATACATAAATTATAATCTTAATTTTTTAATATATAACCCTCACGTAATATGAGAGTTATTTTTTTTTAATTAATAAGTCTTTAAAATTAAGATATAATCGATTAATAAAAAAGACAACAACTCAATGCTATGTTAATTAAATACTTAAAAATTAAAATTAAAATTTGTATTACTTAATCGTATTACTTTAAATTATATTTATACTTGGATTATTAGAAAATGTTATATAGCCATATTTTTTTATACCTTTAAAAATTTGGCTTCTTTTACAAATTTTTTTGAACAAAAAACGACTATAATAAACGTAAAAATCCATTATTTTAAAAAATTAAAAAAAGGAAAAGTTAAAAAGCTGAAATTACTCTTGTTTTCCTTATTTTATATCGATTTCAACCCATGACTTAATCGAGAGTTATTGATTTTGTAAATCTATTTGCCCATAAATTGCTTGCTTATCCGTTTGTGCTGTCATATACAAGTCAATTATACATATGCAAACATTTATAGTGGGTCTTCTTTTGGTAAAACATGAATTATTACCAACAGTGCCAATAAAAGTCATTTTAAGAAAGTTGCTATTACTTTCAAGATCTTGTCAATTCAAAAATCTCAATATTTCCTTTCAAAAAAAAAAAAAATCTCAATCTCAAGTTTGGGTGGGATTTTTGGCATTAGTTTATAATACTCTTGCTTTTCCTCTATTTTTGCTTGCCTTTCCCTCTTGTTCCCTTTCTGCTAAGCCAATTTGTTGCCGACCATTGAGTACAGTTGCACCCCCAAATTGTGGAACAAAAACACATGGATCCATAATTTTAAAAGGCCGCAAATTTTCAACCCATGCACTAGCAAATATTAAATTTCTTCTATTCATGTATCCCTTTGTTTTTATCCTTTTTATTTCTTTTTAATAATATAATAATACATTAAATTATTATAATTAAAATATCATAACAGATCTATTAAAAAGTCATTTGGATAAATATGTGCTATGATATTATGCAAAAGATATAGAAGGTGTACAAACAATGAAACATCCGACCCAAATACTTGAATTATTGTTCTAGGTTAATAGATGTCAAATATGCTATGTGGACTATTTAAATCTTAACCTCTTGTGTTTAGATGGGAGGTCCTCTTCAAGAATGAAAAAAAGTTTTACAAACATACATTTATTTCAAGTTTTTTTTTATCATTTTTCTTATTTAGAAAAGCAAAGAAATTATTTTTTTCAAACATGTCTTTTATAGTAAACTTTTACAAAATGAAAACTAATCTTTTTTAGTCTTTTCACAATGCACATTTCTTAGTACACCATTTCTTTTTATTCTAAATAACTTCTTATTTTTAAAAAAAAATACACATCCACACACTATCTCATTTTCAAAAATTAAAAAACTTTCTCATCTGAAGTGAAAATTTTTTTTTTTCTAGGAATGGACCTTCCATTCAATTAGAAGATTTTCATATCAAAAAAACCTAATCCCAAAATCAAACCAAAGAAAAACTCTTTCGGCTAACCCTCCTCATGCACACCCGTGCCCTTTCCTCCCAAACCCCACAAACCCCCAAACTAACACGTGCCGCACCCTGCCCGCGTGCCCCGGTTAACTAGACTTACGTTATGGCCGTGCTGCACAGCAAGGGATTTTCCTTTAATTCTTCTTCAATCTTTTCATTCATGGTTATTATTATTTGAGGATTGTTTTTTTTTTTTTTGGAGATTTATGCCTGATATTAAAATTTTTAAAAATTGATATTTATATAATTAAATCCCCTTGGATTTTAGAATTTTCTTGTCATTAGAGGCAAGTACGTGTGGCTTGGGTTTTTTTTGCTTGTTTTTCTTTTATTTTGATCTAATCAAGGCGAGGTTGAATCTATCCTTTGTGTGTATTTTTTTTTTTTTTTACTAATCCTATTAATTTGTTACTTCGTAGTATTGTTGGTGGTCTAATGCCATTAAAAGTCACTTGATCTCAATTGGTCAGATATATATATCTTGATTATAATTGATCAGATATTTATATATATATGTTTTAAAAAAAAATCATATTTATATGTATTATATGATATACTTATTTGGTATTCTGTTATCATCAGAATTCAACATATGGTTCTCTTCTCGAATGATTTATTGGAATTTATGGGCGGATCAAATAATTGTTTAGGGTTGAATCTCCTTTTGTTTCGGGGTCACTTGCGTCATTACCAGTATTTGTATCTCTCTAATTTAAAATGAAAAATTTTCTTAAAAAAAAAAAAAAAAAAACTTTCAACACTTTGACAATGATATCCAAAACGCACTGTTTTGGTGCTTCTCTCCCTCATTCTCTCTCATTTTTTTGTTTTTATTATTATTTTCCTCTTCTTTATGTTGTTGCTTTACGCCTGGCCTCACACGTGAATTGCTCTAAGTATTTTGGGAATTAAGCATAAAAGAAGACCATAAGTTCAATACATATTACAAAATTGCCATCTTGAAACGTAATTTTTTTTGTTAAATTTTTTTTTTTTCCTTTTCAAATTCAACTAGTAAGGTATTTAACATGTCATTTTTAGATGAAACCAAGTTTTCATTTAAATGGGATGTTTATTTTTTAAAAATAAAAATTTTTCACTGTTAAAAAATAAAATATTATTTGAATTTTTATCTACAAGTAAAATATTGTTTGGATGGATAAAAAAATTTTTATTTTTTAAAAAGAAACTTTTTTTCTATTTTCTGAAAGAGATTTTTTTATGTTCAAATACAAAAATTTACGAGGTTCCCTTTTCCAAAAGTGAACAAAATTTTATTAAATTTATTTTTCAAAAATCAACCCCTCTGTCAGCCAAAACATAAATTCACTCTTTTAGTTTTTTTTTTTTTAACTTTAGAGTGGATGATTTGAACTCTGTATATTATGATTAAGTTAAATATAAAATTATCGTTAAATTATATTTACAAGTATTACTTTTATTTTTTGATTATAAACACTAATTTATTTCAGCTTCTCAATTTAAAGTGAATCTTTTTAATTTAAAAATGTTGTGCAAACAAAAACAAAAGTTAAAAAAAAATTATAGTAAAGAAGAAGCTCTCTTGTTTTTTCCTTTGTTGAAGAGGAAGAATTAATTTTATTACTTTTAGCTCATTATCATCCTTCATATTTTGTTTCGATACTTTTTATTTTCTCTAAAAATTATTTTTTGTTAAAAAAAACTTCTTTGCAGTTCATTTTTAATATTACTTTACTTTTCTTTACTTTTATTTGCTTGTCAACTTCTTTTCTTTTAACCACTTTCTATTTTGTTTGATTTTTTTATATTTTATTTTTATCTTTGGTTTGTTATTTTTTACCCCCTAATTTTAGCTTATCCTCTTGCTTATAACTTTTTTTTTCCTCTTCACTAGTAGCTAAGCGTTTAAAACTTATAATTTCAACTTTCTCACCAAAAACTCTAATCTCCTTAATTATGATTATGTCTAATTGTGCTGAAGGTTTTTTCCCATTATTTTCATGATTAAATTTCTATATTCCAAATCAATAGAAGGATATCTTTTTTTAATTATTTCTCTTTATTGGGTTTTTTTTTTTGTTTTTCTAAAAAGAAGCTTGTTGTTACTTTAAATTATTTTTTGTGCAATTATTTCATTTCTTCTGCTATGAAGAGTTGTTAGATAGTTTTTTATAATACCTTTTCTCCATTTATATTCGATGTAAGCAGATTTCATTTTTAAAACGTTCTATTTAAACAATCTAATTACCAAATAATGTGGTCGTTGCTATTATTTTATTAATTATCTTCAATATATGTGTATTAAAATTTTATTTATACAAAGCAAATATGAAAAGTAACAAATTTTACCCAAAAAAAAGAAGAATGAATTATATTTTGTTTAGAATGTTTTATATGGTAAATAAAATATTAATATAGTTATATAATAAAATATAAATTCTCAATTTTAATTACTATTTTTTGAAAAAAAATATTCTATCATTATTTATATTTCCAAATTATTTTTCATGTTTTACATTATAACTAGTCACAAATGAAGACACCAAAACACTGGGACCATTGGTGTGGGTATTTAATTGTAAAGAAAAGGATTCCTTTGTCATTCTGTCCCTCGTTTGGGACCCACATGGCCCGATGTATGTTTTCCGTCGTTTCTGGGTTCGTGCATCACTACGTCCTTCCGCGGGGTCCACCGCCGTTAATTTCCAGCTTCATCTTCATAACGTTTATAAGAAATTTCCTATAAATTTCAAGATTGCGTTATTCCTTCCTCACCATAATGACTTCCAAGATTGCGTTAGATTGAGCGCATAATTTGTGATTAAAAAAAAAAAAAAAATCTCTGGTCAACAGTACTAAAAATACAACTGTCCATATTCCGTAAAGAAATCCTCTCGCAAGAGAAAACGAGCACATGTGGTGATAAAAATATCTGAGTTTACTATCTTTTTGGTAGAATAGCTGATTATTCTATTTAGTTTTGGATATTTCTGTGGTGAAGAATACCATATCAACAAAATAAACATTTAAGTCAATTAAATCACATCAAAATCATACCATATTAAAAAAAATATAGACAATTCAATACAATATAATTAATTAATAAAGATATGAAAATTCAGAATTATATCCATAATTTGGCAACGTATTTTCTCTAACACAATATTTTCCTTAATTAGTAAATATTTATAACAAATAAAAACTTAATTAGTAAAAAACATACCTTGAATCAATTTTTACCAATAAAAACTTTTATAACAAATATCATTAGTAAATATTTTATTTATTAATAAAAAATAATTATTTATCACTCCGTTTAACAAATATTTCATTAATCAAATATAAATATTTTATTTATTAAATTTATATAATGGTAAATGAATATTTATTGCTGTTTTTTTCTCTTCGTCAATCTCTTTCTCTAATCACACTTGTTAATTGTGACATGTAACGTAATTATTTTTAATGTTTTTTGTTTTGTTTTTAAATGAAAGAAATCATGAACATTTCTTGCAATCCTAATTACTAGTGAATACATTTGCACGAGATGGGAGCGGTTAATGAGTATACAAATTATCATGCAATATAAGGTTGTCTCCGAAGTCGGAATTTGATTACTTTCAAAAAAAAAAAAAAAAAACGGAATATGAGGAATACTTTTCCTTTCAAAGGTTCAGATTTTTTACCTTTTCTGAAAAAAAGTAATATTTTTTTGGTAAGCACTGAAATAAGTAATATATATCATGGGTTTCCAAACTTCAACCTTTTCTCTATAATTTCCTGTTACAAATTAGCTAAAGAAAAACTTCTAGGTGTCGTTTCGTAAAAATATTTTATTTTAATTTTATTTAAATATAATATAATATTATATTAAACATAAATTTTACAATAATATTATGAAAATAATTATTATTCAAAATTTTTTTAAAATAATCATATCAAATTTTTAACTCTATTATTTATCTCTATTTTTATCAATTATATCAATTTTTCAACTCTAAAATTCTTTTCATTTAAACATACATTTTATTCAAATATAAAACAAATACTTTTTAACCAAATACAACATTCAAAAAATAAATTTCATTAAAATATAATTAAAATGTAATATGTTTACCAAACGTCCCCTAATCCGTATCAAATCAATCTCTCTCTCTCTCTCTCTATATATAGAATTATATAAATTTAAATAAGAAAACGATAAAAACTAAACCACATAAAAGACCGATATTTCGCACAATAATTGGATAGTATTTTTGTAGAAGAATGTATGTCTATGTCATTTGACACATGTATATGTACAAACTACAACGGTTGGGATTGCCTTGGTGTCCAAATTGACATGTTCAAGCCCTCCTATTGGATGTCCCAAGAAATCAATTCCCGAAAAAAAAAAAAAAACGACACCTCAGCTGTCGGCTAGCGATGTCATACACAAACATCCAAAACCACATCGCCATCCACGTGGCATGTCTGCCCTCCATCACCGTACACATGTTTCACCCTTTCGCCACCCCGTATTTACACTCTCTGCCATTCTCACCTTCACTATACAAAACCTCCCTCTCTCTTTCTCTTTCTAAGACGCTAATTTTATGTGATAAATAGGGCATCTTCTTATCCTGCTGAATATATATATATATTTTTCCAATCACACTCCTACCAAACCCCACTCGTGTACAAAGATGGAACACCTACTGATGCATGTAAACAAAACTCAACTTCTCTGGACCCCACAACGCACATACCCCTTGTTGATCTCTTATTTCCCGTTGACTTGATTACCAAAAGCGTTGAAGATGATGATCGGATGGTTCAAATAAAGTCGTCTGTAAATCCAGCTTGTGTAGCAAAACATGTAAGCCTAGTCATACATGGTATTAAACACAACTTTCTAGGGTACTTCTTGTAATAAACTCGGCCTCTCTCTCTCTCTCTCTCTACTTCTTCTCTTACAATTCCCATATATATTGAATCCTTATTTTTCTGTTGAGGTGTCTTGGTATGCGTTTCGTATAGTTTTTGGATTACAAAAACCATGACCAACGTACCAATGCCTCTGAGGTACTCTGCACTGGTCCTATCCAAGCAATCCGATTACGCAGCCTCAGACCCTTGGCCTATTTCTTCCGTTTTCTTGTGAGATTTTCTCTAGGGAGAGAGAAAAGAAAATAAATCACAAGGAAAGGGAAAAAAAAAAAAAAAAATCCAAACCCATCTTCTACTTTTCTTCTTCTTAATTTTCTCCCTTTTTTCCCTAGCCAGTTTTACTTTGTTTTTTGATCTTCTTCTCTCATAGATAGCGATAAGATACATCATGGGTAGTGGAGAGAAAAGTAGTCTACGGAATTTCCACCTGCACCTGCCTCATCTCCATCATCATCATCATCAAGGGACGAAGAAGCATATAATTAGAGATGTCCCAAAAGGGTGTTTGGCGATAAAGGTGGGCCAGGGTGAGGAACAGCAGAGGTTTGTCGTCCCTGTGATCTACATCAATCACCCGCTGTTCATGCAGTTGCTGAAGGAGGCAGAGGAGGAGTATGGGTTTGATCAGAAGGGCACTATCACAATCCCATGCCACGTGGAGGAGTTTAGGTACGTCCAGGGCATGATCGACAGGGAAAAATCCCTCCACCACCACCAGCTTCATGTTGGCTGCTTAAGCTTTAGGGTTTGATATTATGATTTCACCAATCGAAGATTGTGAGCTCTTGTAAATCTTTTAGAGTTTTTTTTTTTCTTTTGAGGTCTTCTTTTCGGGGGGTTTAGTTTTTTTTTTTATTATTATTTTTTTCCTATTTAGTTGGATGATAATGAAAAAAATAAATGTCTTGAAAATGGAGAAAAAAATTGTTATAAGAAAAAAAAATTTGGCTTATTTGCAGTTTAGTGAATCCGTTAGGCTTTCATGCGTAAATGGAAACGTTATTCAATGCGTTGCTTTTTGTCTTTTCTTTTCTTTTCTTTTCTTTTCTTTTCTTTTCTGTGATGTTTTTGAAATTTTAACAATAAGACCAAGAATCGTTGTTACAATATTAATGAACAGTGTGTAAGAGAAAAATGGACATAAAAGCGCAGAAAGATGGTAGGGCCGAAGCGGTTGCTGTTAGTCATATAAATTGTCAGTGCCAAATTTCAAAATGGCAACAAATAATAATTCATAAATGTGTATACACACACACACACATATATATATCTATATATATGTATGCATAAAATATCTTAAGTCAACAGCTAATCTCCTTTCTGTTTGGTGGTCACCACTCGTTCATAATTCCGTTCATGAGTCCTTAGTCAAAAAGATATATATGGTATAATGTTTCTAGTACTACTAGTATTAGATTGAGGTATAGTAATTTTTTTTCCCTTTATTAGCTAGTATAAATATGCTTATAATTTCTTTATTCTTATTGAGTCACAAATCAAACATATATTAGAGTTTGAATCTTCATTTTCAAATTATTATTATTATTATTATTTTGGATTCGAACTCCGTTTGCCTTTTTTTCTTTTTATTTTCGTCTTATTATGAACAGTGGAAGAGTATTAATTATGAAAAATTGATTGGCGAAAATCTCTAAGAATACATTAAGAAAGTCAGTAACAGATGCTATAACAAACTGAAAGCTAGGTATAGACCGTAACTCGTTCATTAATTTGGTCAGTATATTGTCAAAAGAAAAATATTACTTTAAATACCATAATTAAGGTGGATCTGCAGGTCTCGTATAACAATATTAAACATCAGTGATATAATTTAGCATTATAATAGTTAAAAAAAAATTGTTATCTATATGTGTGATTTACATGGGGAAATACTCGTAAAACTTTTCCCTACGAACATCACATCAAGATTTTCTTTCAGGAGAATAAAGGCACCACTCAGAATTTATTGTCTTTATGATATTTATTTCTCTTTGTGATCACTTTTTCTCTTGCTCTTTAACGTAGCTGGATGAGCTAGCATTAAAGGCAGTTCGACGGAGATGCCTAAAAAAAAAAATTCAAAAAATTACGTAATAAGTGCAATGAATTGAAAGTTTAGAGTAAATAATGGCAGTTGATTCCATGTGCTATGAAATAACTGACTATCAAGTCCTTGAAATTAATGGGATCCGTTTTTTTGCTATAGATTATAAAAGCAGAAGTTAAGATCTTTTATCTTATTTTCATTTGTTAATAGTTGTCGCCATAATCATTTTAAGTATCAAATTACTTTGAATTATTTTCAGTATCAACTACTAACTTTTTAAATCTAGACAATTTAATATAATACCATTGATAAGACAATCAACACGAAATTTAGGATAACAAATCTTCGACTCTGAAAATGTACTTTACGAGAAGTGTTTTAACTTTGAAACGTCAGTATATGAAACTATCAATTTTAATTGCCTATTTATTTTGGTTTGAATTTAATTATATTTAAGGTTTTGAAACAAGCACTATTGATAAAGTAGTTATTTTTTTAAAATTGTTCATAAAGTTTTTTTTTTTTTTTTTTGGGTGGGCATTGAATTAGGTTGGTATGTGTTTCATTAAGTGAAAATAGAAACATAAATCCTCTCTGCGAGTGTGTTGTCCATATGGTGTATGGGAAATTAAAGAGAGAAGTCAGACGGACGCAGTATAGGTGACTTCATGCATGAGCTCCACGTTTGGTGAGCTTCTCAGGTTGAAACCAAATAATTAACTACCTTTTCGACTTTTTTCAGATACGACTATGAGCATTTATTACATGGGTTTTTGCAAATTTAAAGTACCATAAATTTGCTCTCACTTGCCATGTATATTCACACCATTTATATCTATGATTCCAAATTAGTTGCATCACACAAGACACAGATCCGGCACTGTGGGCCTTAATTTGTTGTGGAGGGTTTTTTTTATCTACCTTTTATTACAAATAAATAAATAAATAGATAGATAATTGCCTTACTTTAATCTTAGGTCGATGGTTCGATAATCTATTGTCTTGTTTTAAAGTTCTTGTCTAGTCAATTTATTTCATAGTAGTAGAATTTGTGGTGGTTAGAGTGAAACTGTTCAAACCCATCCTTTTGAGAGTGTGTGTGTATATACATATATATATAGATATAATTTTTTTTTTTAAAGATGATAACAATTGGGGGAGATGATAAGAGAAATGATAATAATAATTATTATATATACATAAACCTATTAGAGCTTTGCATGCAAAACTTAATGATTATGTATTCTTTTTATGCTGATGTTAGTTTTGGATGTCTTTCTTCATAAAAACATAAAAAAATAAAATAAAAATAAAAATAAAAAACAAAGCGAAAGGGGAAAAAAAAAAAAAAAAAGAAAAGAAATTATGTGGATGTATGTTTCTTTCTTCCTTAAAAAATAATAAAAATTCCCTAAAAAGAAAAGATAAAATTCTCGCATTTGTAAATACCCGAGATAATGACAGTTCATCGGCTAACAATAACATCTCCTTCAGATGACCTTTCAGCCATGTTATTTAAAAATGTGGTAGGTAGACAATGTATACTTCAACTTATAATGCCAAATTTTTTATTACCTAATAGTACTAATAAACTAGTTAGAAAGTTTAGGTAAACTATACCTACATCTGTTTTTAATTTCATAATGACAAATTGTTTTCCAAAATGAGAGGATAAA
Source organism: Antiaris toxicaria (assembly GCA_035233585.1). Classification (NCBI taxonomy): domain Eukaryota; kingdom Viridiplantae; phylum Streptophyta; class Magnoliopsida; order Rosales; family Moraceae; genus Antiaris; species Antiaris toxicaria. The sequence continues at coordinate 15,011,167 of CP141161.1, forward strand.
TACACAGAAACTGAATTGTATCCCCTCTTTTAATATTCAAGGTTTAATCTTTTTTTAATCCTCAAATTATAGGTTAAATCACAATTTAGTCTATAATTTAAGAGAACGTTTGGATAACGTATTACGTTCGCATTGCAATTGAATGTAATACATTAAATGCAATATGCATTTGGATGAAAAGTATTTGCATTGCATTCAAATGAAATATTTATTTAGATGAAAAGTATTTAAATTGTATTATATATGATATGATTAATAAAAGTAGAAAAAAAAAAGAGATCCGATTATATTTGAATGTAATGTTTTTATATTTAAATAAAAATTATATTATGTTTAAATATAATACGAACATAATACTTTTACCAAATGAGTGCTAAAGCATCCGAAAACAAATCTCTTATCAATTAAATTGTCACTATAGTCCTTTTGTTTGTGTGTGTACATATATCTATATATATATATTTATTAGTTTATATGTTAGAGTATGACTATTAAGAATGCAATTATGCCTTTTTTCCGTTGAGATTTTAACCGTATGATGGGCATAATCATTAATTTAGGACAACATAATACATCAAAGATTCATTTTAACACGTTTGAATAGTTATGGACCGAAATGAGCTATGATCTATAATTCCGAACTAAAATGAAATCAAACTCTTTAAATTAATGCATCAAAATGAATTATCTAAGGAAATGCATCTAGATGATTCGACACCCGTCTTGCTAATAGTTTATTTTTTTCGAATAAAATCTCTGAGTTTTGAAAATTTTTGTTTTTTGTTTATCCATTTTTATATGTGTAGAAATGCAAGCCTCAAAAGTTTTATATAGAACCGTAAGCGTACGCGTGGTACATGCCATCCGAAATATGGCGTGATAGAGGAAAATAAATTATTGCAAATATGTAGTATGTGTTGGATTCGAAAATGACATTTTAAAAAATTTTAATGGAAGTAGAAGATTGGAATAATAAAAATTTCACAAAATTTCATTATTATTTTATAATTATATTAATATAATATATGAGAAGGAAAGAAACACAATTGTATTGTTGTTCGATTAAGTAGATAGTTTCGAAAATACCTTCATAAAAAATACACAGCTAAATTGTAAATAATACCTTTCATTCAATACTACGTTATTCCATACCTTAACTTTGTTGTTTGATTAAACGAAACGAGCGTATATTTTCTATTAACTAAAAGATTTGCACACTTACAATTTAGTTGCCTTTATTTTGGCCTTCATATATGAGAAAACAAAGAATGTAAAAAGAGAACGTTTTTATCTAGAGTTTCTCAAACCACCATTCTTCTTTCAAACTTTTTTCACTTTGATATAAATCCCTATTTATACGGTAAGATAGATTACCCTAAATTTCTATCTTGAATTTTGAATATTTCTAATATTTAAAATTAAGAACAATTTAAATTTTAAATATAATATAATATAATAAATATATATAATATATATACACAGCACAATCACATTGTGAGTTTAGCTTTCCTTCAGCGAAGGAAAGCTTGTTTCCCTATTTCCCTTTTTTTTTTTTACTTTAATTATATATATAAATATATCATATATATTTATATATATGATATTAGGGCTGACAATTTAGGTTATAACAGGATAACACGACACAATATTTGTATGAAATTTGAGGATTTGGGTTTTTCTTAAATAGGTTTGGGTCAAAAGGATCAAATCCGTCAAATATGACTAAATAAAAGGTCGAATTTGCATGAAACTGCTAACCCGTAATTGACACAAAAAAACCCATTTAATAAATAGGTCATATATGGGTTAACACGAATATGATTCATAAATTACTCATTTATAATTTCTAATATATTTATATTATTATATATATTATATAATGTTTTACTATTTTCAATTTTAAGTTTTCAAAATTCAAATATAAACATATCTTTATTTTTTATATATATATTTTAAAATTTTCTAACATAAAAAAGAAAACTAAGTTTTGCTTTTATTTCTTTAGTCTTTTATTATCTTTGCAACTCTGCTCTTTGCCCCCTCCTCTCCCCTCACCCAGTTAACCTTTGTGATAACACAACTAGTCACCCTTCACCCTGTTGCCGTTGCTCCCCTCCCTTTCCCTCACTCTATCGCCCTCTCCTTCCCCTCCCCTTCCCTTACCCGATCGACCTTTGTGACAACACAACTAGTTATCCTTCACCATGTTGTCAACGCCCCCGTCCCCTCCCCTTACCTCGTCGCCCTCTTCTACCCCTTATCTCACCCCATCGCCCTCTCTTTCTCCTCACCATAACAGTATATATATATTCTTAATTATATAGGATATAAAACAAGAGTTTTTATAACTAATAAAATATAAATAATATGAATTTTAAAAATTTATAAGTAAATTTCACTTGTTTTTCATAAAAGAAAAGATATGCTACCTAATAAATATGTCAAAGTATCACAATCATATTGAATAAATTATTATTTTATTCATATTTAATTTAGATAGGTTAATTTGGGTTTACACGACTAACATGATTAATAAATGAATTGGGTTTGTATTTGAGATTTTGACATGAATATTAAATGGGTAGGGATCGGGTTTAGTATAATAGTGTCAACTAAGGAGTTTGGGTTAAGACAATTCGGGTTGACATAATTAATAAATAGGTTGGGTTTGGGTTTGAGATTTTGACACGAATATTAAATGAGTCGAATTTTGGTTTAGTATAATAATATTAACTAAGATGCATAATAGGACATGAATACGACACAATAACATGAATTGCTAGCCATATATGATATATAATTACGAAATGAACGAAACAATTACCTTCTTTCTCTTATGTTATATATATATATTAATATATATCATATATATTTAACATAAAATTTAATTTTAAATAAGAATGTTCATAATTTCAGAAATAGAAAACTAACCAAAGGGTCCCACCTATTTATAGTAGGTGCAGACACAATAGGTCTCACTCACTATGCCATCTAATCTTAATATTTAAATAATTTTCATTATTTAAATAATACAATTAATTCTCAATTAATTGCTTATACAATAAATAAATATAAAATAATAAATGTAAACACTCTCTTCTATATTTTTTATTATATAATTTTGTGAGCATAAATACAATACATTAAATTCACTTGTTCAATTTTCCAACACAAGCGGTGTGGGAAACTATGGACCTATATTTTCAAGCTCTAATAAACTTTGATAATTAATCAAACTCTTTTATTAATTTATCAACATTATTAATTCTAATGTTACTCTACTATAAACTTAGAGCTATACTCTTGAAATTATAGATATAAAATTACTCAAATAATAAAGCTATCCATTTGATATAGCCATTGCATATAGATTGATCTTTTTATAAATAATTCATAATTAGAGTTAGGTAAAATCTGTTAACCTATCTAATCATCTCTTTGTCCTTGAGTACCATTAATTCTCTAATGAATGATAAATTCATGAAATTAATTACGAATTAAACGTTCATACCATTTAAATCCCGAATCAATACATAAGGGAATTATTTATTTGCTTCTTAAACAAGAAGGAATGGATTTTATCTTGTAATATTAATATTCACTGCTACTTCATCATATCTCCAAAATATAAGGAATAAGATTAAATATTCAAATTCGTATCGGATAAATCAAAAGACATGATTATATATTTAAGAGTCTGCTAATAACTCAAGATTAAGATCATTTTATATATGACTATCAGTTAATGTGATTAGAATCTATTATACTTAATAGAGATTATTAGTGATTTATATTTCGTCATATCAAATCAATTAAATAATTAATTATTTATTACGAACCATTATAATTATCATCGTTAATATTATTTTTTAGTATATAACACTTATATACAACATTCAAGATCATATATATAATTATAGAATTTTAATAATATTTATAAAGTATTCAAAATTTATACACATAAATATAATGGAAAATTAAATTTATTTATTTAAAAATATCCAAAAACATTTGACATAAATCCAAACAATATGGACATTGATATTAGAAGAAGATAAGTGTCCAAGCTCATCCTGACTCATAATGTTCTACAACATCAATTTTAGTTATATATCTATCAACAATTATTTCCAATAAATTAAAAGATTCTTATTCATTTTAGGAGGCAAAAAGTGTACATATACGACAGAAGCCAATAACTAAAAAAATTAACGAAAACAAAATATTAACAATATTGGCCGATAATTTTGTCCAAATTATGAATAGCTTCCTGCAAGAACAGTCAACGCAATTGCTATCTCTCATTTCAAGTAGCCTCCATGTGAATGAAAACAATATTATTCCCCTCATTGCGGCCAATAAAGCAATACATTGATTCTTGTTTTTTGGTCATCACGCAACTACCCCTCCTAAATTGTACTTGTTTTTAGTCATTACATATGGATATATAAAATATATTAGGGTACAATAGTAGAGGATACGGAAAATTTTACATGGGTGTCAGCTTGTTTGGTTTGTGGGTTTAGACAGAACTTTTCACTTTGAATCAGGCTTGTTATATGAATTTGCGTTTGGCATAAAAAAAAAAAAAGAATGTATTTCGACTGAAAAATCCAGTTAATTATTTAAATCCCCTTTAACCCAAATTTAACATTAACGAAGACTATCTAAAAGAATATGACATAATTTTATAAACTGAAAACCATACTATTTGACATTAAAAACAATAATATATATATATCAGTTGGTAAGAGTCTATGACCTAGTTGACTTAGGATTAAAGTAAGCCGTAGTAACTTTCACAATATTTTCTTCTGACTAAATTAAGCTCCTTAATTTTTAGTTCTTGCCCAGATAGCAATTAATCAACACATCTCCCTTTCTATCCCTCCCTAAATTTTGCAACTTGAAAGTTATAATTGCGTCCTCATACAGCTCTCCTATGTGGAAGTTTGAAACTTTTCACATGATGATCATTAAACTTATAAGTTTGAATTAATATTTTCTATTTATCCGAGTGGTACTCTGTCTCATTCTTCAACGATCCACACGTTAAAATCCTTAGGTCAACTCGTTGTATTTGCTATCTTCTGAATACTGGATGGTAGATATGACCTTTATCATGTAATATAAATAAAAGAGGTCATATTTGCACCCACACAACATTGACTAATACTTTCAATTAATAAATATTTTCTAAGTAGTTATAGGCATAGATAATGGTATAATAACACTTCCATTTTAACTAAGCATACAGAAATTCGAATCCCCCACTCTAAATCCAAAATATATCTATATTTCTTAATATAAAATGTTGAAAATTTTATCATTTTATAGATACTTTTTATAATATTATCAACTTAAACACTGTATACACCCATTTATATATTAATTTTAATTTATTGTATTAAAAATAAATTAACAAATCTAAATAAGGAAAAAAAAAACTTTTTCATTGTAAAAATTAAAAAAAAAAAATCTATCAACTTCGATCACCCATCACCTTTTCGTAGTCTGATTGAGCCCTTTCCAAGGGCTGTAACTTCAATTGTCACTAGGAATAAAATGCTCCTTTGACAAAGAAATAGCGAGGAAATCTAAATTAATTTTTAAAAATATATGTCTAAGAAAAAATACCTATGACTGACAATAATCTTCTTCGTTCTTGAGAAATTTCTAACCTTACCAATCTCTTAGATCGAGTTTGAAGAAGATGAGATGTTATTGTGAAGAATTGTAATAAAATCTCTTGAACTTACTGATAAAATTTAGGATAGCACAAAAATATCTGCCACCTACCTAACTGGCGGTCCCGCCCCGTCCCACCCCGCCCCCTCTGCTATATAGGCAGGTTCATATCAAAATCGCCCTTTAGGCTAGGTAGAAGGATTCAACCCGCCATTAAGAGGGGGAGGGGGGGGGGGGGGGTTACAGTTTGAGTCGTGGGCGGTTTAAAATCACCTCGCCCACCCTTATTATTTAAAAAAATTTTCCCTTGCCTTACTATTTGATAACTTATTATTAAACAACTTATAGTCTAAACCTTACATTATATAAACCAAAAAGTTACTTGAAACTTTGAGATCAATTGTTTAGCTCTTATTAAGTATTCAAATTACTAATAAATCCGAACATATAATGAATTGCATATATTCTTCACTTAGCAACCTTACTAGTTGCTATTAATTAGTTTGCATGATTGCTTCAAACTAGGTATTGTTCTTTATGAACTTGAAATTTGGATTTTTTTTTTAAGTGTTTGGACAATGAATTTTGAAATTAGATGTCTATTAATTAGGTTTTGATCTTTTGGATATAGGATTATATGCCCTATTGAATATGACATGATTATGAAATTTAATTTTGCATTAACATGCTTAGTTCAAATTGTTTTATTAAAGATTATTAATCAATAATTATATTTAGTTGTTATTATTTATGTTAAGTACTTTCAAACTTTAGGTTTTGTTTGGTTTTCTACTTTCAATCCAAAAATTTCAACTCAATTTTTGTCTTTTGTAAAAAATCAACAAAAATTATAATTAGTTTTTGAAAAGTCAACTAATTCCAATCTAAAAATTTCATCTCTAACTAGTAAATCAAACGAAAGCTTAGTTAAAATCTCCAAGAAAAAAATATATGTATAAGAAGCAAACAGCCTAATATATCACCAGTGCTGCCTGCCAAAAAAATCACTCAAACCGCTTAAAACCTAAGTGGTTACGATTTGAAATTTTTACAATTTGCCATAAAACAAAACCACTTAAACCGACTAATCCGCCCCATGCATTCCTAATAAAATTTAGTTTTTAAAAGTGAAATTACGATATTAACTAAATATATTAAGTTTTTTTTTTTTAGTTTCAAAAAAACAATTTCTATTTATAATGAATGTCGAATATTCATAAGACTGTATTTCAAGGGGTTTTAATGTAATTTTATCCTACAAAATCAAATTATATAGATAAGATTATGATTTGATGTAAATTAATAGGGCACAAATATAATAAGTCCATAAATAATTAGGGATACTTAACTTATATTATATTATACAAATTTATAAATAAAAGATTATAAGTGTCGTATGATATGTAGTTCCAATATTGCATACGAGACATTTCCTATCTATTTGGGAAAAAAAATCTCTAAATAGCTGGTGCACATTTTGGTATTTTTCGCGTTCTCTACTTTACATAAACATGGGAAGTGGAAGATCATATACTTATTCATAAGAAAAACCAAAAACATTTTTGTTAGTTATGTTGTATTATAATATGTTGCAACAATTTAGGTACAGGTTTTGAATCACAACGTGATCTGGACTTTGATAATAGATGTCGTAACAAAAAAGATTAAATGCTATTTGAATTTATTGAAGAGACAATTTTAGAGTGAATAATGTTGTAGAAAATAAAAGGAAATCTTATGGATTTGAATTTAAAGGAAAAGTCTAATTTAGGTAGGATTTTCTAATCCTATTTAAATTAGAATTTCAAATATTCCCAAGATTACTTTAAAAGGCTATGATTTTGTGGAAGGCAATTATACATAATTTTTTGGGTATTGGAGTTTAAAATATTCTAAAAATTTTCAGATAATTTTGGCAAAATTCATTTCTAATTTCGAATTTTGAGGTTATTATAGAATATGTTGCAACATTATCTGTAATAAGTTCACAGTTTAAATAAAATCCGAATTTTGAAGATTTGATTTGAGTTTTGCATTGGAATTTCATGTTGCTTTTATATAAAGGTCTTAAATATAGAATTTTATCATGGGCTTAGAGAATTATCATCACGTAAATTTGAGGCGATTTATCATTATTGTTTTTGCGTTTTTCTGGAAAAGATTTGATATCTTTGGGAGGAGATTTTAGCAGTTGAAGGAGTTCAACAAAGCTAGTGAGAAGATCTCACCGGATAAGTTCAGTAATTGGGTGCAAGACGACTGATAGCAACAACAAAAAAGAAGTATTTAGATTGCATAAAACCATTAATACTTGTAATTGTTCATCAGTTAATGAATTTTTCAATGCCTAGGCATGGCTCCAAGGAATAAAGAAACCAAATCTTGTAAAAAAATTGACTATATTCTTTATTTACTTATTTTTAGTAATTAATTTATTGGATAAATTAGTTAAACTTGGTAAATAAGTTAAAACGGATCTAACAAAAAGAACGTTGATCCTAACTTCTTTATTGATATCTTGTTTTCCGATTAATTATAATAAACACCAAATTTACTTATATATATATACATATACATTTACAAATAAATAATTAATTATTAATAAAGAATTATATGGGGACATTTTGCTAATAAATTTAGTAAAATTCCGTCATATTAGTTCTAATTAATTTAGTAAACACTAAAAAAAATATTATTGCTGATCCTGATTCTTAATGCATCAATAAACATTAGAAAAATATCAATGCTCCTCATTATTATTAACGTTCTTTCCTTTTCTAAACTTAATTGTCATTAAATTTTAAAAAAAAATTCTTGATGAAACCGACAATTCTAAATACCATTATAATAAAATGTGAACTTTATACGTGGTTCTTACATGGTGAGACTCACTTTTTAATTCACTTTTTAATAGTTTAATGGTGCTTGGCACCACCAATATATATTCCTTAGCATTTTGATACGGTTTGGTTAATGACCCGTCTAGTCTGAAATCAAGAAAACGGGCAAGGGTTGTATATTAATGGAGTTTCAACAAAGTAATTATCACGTTCGGACAAGACAGTTGCAGGGTATGTGCGTGGAATAATTCAAAAAAGGCAGGCTCTGAATATATACACAGATATGTATACATACATGTATGTATATATATAATATAGTTTTCTTCCACTTGAAAAACATCATAGGTAGCAATCCGCCGACCGCCACTAGAGCTGATTAATTAGCAAACACTAACTAGTGAAAATTGCCCAAATTGGAGATTGATACCTAGTCTCACATAATCAAGCGGATTAGTCCATTCACCGGACACCAACTTTGAACTGGTATGATACATATATTATAGCAAGTTGGTCATGGTCTCGCACAATTTTAGTTGGTGGGAACATTATTGATCATAATACACATGTGTCTGCTACTTTAGGCTTGACTTGGCTTCGGATCAAGTATAAAGAAAAGGTCCACAAGGACAAATGGGGACTTGCTTAATATTGAAAATATTTTTTCAAGACGTGTAAAGTTCCCATTTTGTGGGAAATGATTTTGAAAAAGGCAAGAGGTTTTTCATTTTTGGTAGTGATTTGAAATTAGACTTAGGTGATGAATTAAGTATTATCATTATGGCTAATTTTAGGGAACCAACCTTACTAGCATGTTCTAAACATCTTTATTGCAACTTTTCCATGTAAAAAGAATAATATTACCAACTAAAAACATCAATTCTAATTTTAGCTTTTGAATATTAATTTAAGTTAGTTGTTAGTTATTATTATTTTATTAGTAAATGTTTAAAAGATAAGCATACCAAATATTTATGTTTACTAAATATATATATATGATAATTAACCGTCACATGAATCTACAGTGAAAAATTAAAAGTAAAAGTAATATCTCTAATATTACTTATTTAAGAAAGGTGAATTTTAGACATCAAGAGACAACTGGACATTACATGGAGAGTTAAACATGGATATTTCTTTTCAAATAGGTACACAAGGTAACTAATGCCTTGCACATGACTCATTCTGTTAAAAACATTATGGATTTGAACGGATTACGATTACAAGATCTAAAAGAGTTTAGGGTTTTTTTTTTTTTTTTTTTGCCAAAATAATAAAAAGGAAAATTAAATCTTCACCTTCACCTTCTAAAAATTTTAGAAACCTTCTTGGCCAATTACTAGTAATAAATTCCTATTTTCTACTTTTACCCAATGAAAAGTAGAAAACGAATTTGATACAAGCAGTATTTGAAAAAAGAGATTTAGCGAAAGTATATTACATCGAGCCCATGTACATAACTTGATTTAATTTCATACAACTCAATTAGGATACTACACCAGACTGACCAAACGGTCCCATTAATTTTCCTCTCTATTTATTATTATTTTTTGTTTTGTTTTGACTCGTTTTAGTTTGTCATTGAAGGAAGAAAAGGTAGGGTAAAAGTTGACTGTAACTCGAAATGTCATAAAAAATTTTCATTTAACAACCAATGAATATATGCAGCTACAAAACCTACCATTCTTTATGCCTTTCAGAAATCAATAATTTGTCACTATTTGAGCTCAAACCCCCATTGCAACATCTCATATGCAAAAAACAGGGTATTGAGCAGGGGAGACATTTTTTGACCTAACATCATGTCAAAATCGCACATCTCACTTGCATAAATGGTCGTCTTTTTATGCCCTTTTCCTTCCTAATCGTTTTCTTTTATTCCAATCCCAGACGGGGAAAAAAATCCCGGAGACCGAAACCAACAATTTGAAGAAATAATAGGCCAAAGATTAACCAAATGATCATGCTAAATTGCTAATGTTGTCTTGTGTTTGTGCTACGAAGAGTCACACCATGCAAGTACTTGGTGTATCCAAGCAAACTAAGCTTGCCATCCGAGTTTCTGATCCAGTCTCTGAGGATTGAATAAGCCGAAGGGCCAAGACTTAAATCCTGCCAAACAGGTTAAACAAAAGTTTACATAAAATTCAAAACTTTTGCTCACACCCCAGTAGAAGAAAGAGATTTGTAAAAAATAAAATAAAATAAAATAAAATAAATAAATAAATTCCATGATTCATACCCTAGCCAATTCTTCGACCGAGATAACTCGGTTACCCTCCTGTTCAAAATATTGAAAACCAGTGGAGGCTATCTGCTCCCACCTTTCTACGGCCTCCAATTGATGTGTGCTAATTGCAGCGGCACAAAACTCCCCAAAGTCCATCTTTCTGAAGGCAAGTGGTTCCATCTGAAATGGCACGCCACCAGGGATGGGAAAAACGGCTAATCGTAAGTTCAAATTAAAAAAAAAAAAAAGTGTATGTTTTGAGCATTGCAATGGTATATAAGAAGTTGGCTATTTGATCTTCTGCAGAAAGAACTCGCAAATGTTTCCAATTTTAAATTTTGATCTCTGAGAGTTTCTATTAGGAAACTTGGAAGCAAAGGTAAACAAAAAACTAACACGATCATCATCATATACATAAAGCAGTAAAAGCCGTACCGCATTCAAAACATCAAAAACCCTTGACTCCCTCATGGCTTCAGTCGCGTTCTGCTGAAGAGCCTGCAAATTTGAGTTTTTTAACCACCATGAAAATGAATTTGGGAACACAGACCTTTTACTGGTCCAAACAACTAACCAAGTCAAGACTTAATATTAAATTAAATAAAGAACTAGGATCAGCAAATAACCATTTTGAAATTATAGAGTGAGACGCGCCCTTCTGCATCAGGTTCCAATAGCCTGAATTGCGCTCTAAGATAAATCAGCTCATCCTCTGTCAAAGCTTTTGAAAGAGCCTACAATTGTAAGATAAACAACAGAAGAAAGATTTGAGACCACCTTCTTAAGGACTCACGCAACCTTCAAATTATGGTACAAGCCTTCTCCGATATTTGGCTCCCATGTACAACATATATGGATGAGAAGGAAAATCTTCTAAACTCAATCATGTGAAAATCAGAGTAGTACCTTGAGCGCTGCTCGTTTGAATGGCGAAGCATAAAAATATGCCTTGACTAACTTGTATACCAATATATCCAAAGGGACGGGACGATTATCATTTCGTAACCAAGGATGAGCTGCAAAGTTAAAGTGTTTGTTAGGCTTGGAAAGTGGAACGTATCAACCATGAGTACCGTCTACTACACAATAAGTCTACTAAAGTGGTTTTGGTTGTTTTTTTAGCTGTTGTATAACACGGCTTAATTGACCAATTCTTCCATGAAATATAATGAAAACCAAGTTTTGCAATGTAGAAGTTAAATTACTTAGAGCTTGAACGGCAGACATTCTTTTTCTGTAATCCTTGTTCAGGAGCCTCCTTACGAAATCTTTGGCCTCTTGAGAAACAGAAGGCCAAGGTAAATCGTCAAAATTAGGATCCGCTCTTAGTACTGCACGGAAAATTCCTGATTCAGTGCGAGCCCAGAATGGACGGCTTCCGCATAGGAGGATATAGGTGATTACACCAATACTCCATATATCTGCTTCAAGATTATATGATCTATGTAGGACTTCTGGTGCAACATAGTATGCACTCCCAACAATATCGTTAAGTCTTGCATCTGTTACATGACAACAAAGACGTAAAGATATATATGTCCTTATTGTATTAACAGTTCATGATGAGAATTCTTGTACAAGAATAATAGAAAGCTAAGAGGATTCATGCAAAAAAGATTTTGCTATCCAAGGTTGAATACTCCGTAATTATTCGTCCTTCATTGGATCAAATTTACAAATAAGGCCTCATCTCTATATCTGCTAAATTAGAGAGCTCAAGCTGGGGATTACTATGAACTACCAGGGTAGATTGAAGGCAAAGGCATATGGCTCATTTGGATCACCGTTTTGAGATTGTTTTTCAGGTACTATTTAAAAAGTTTTCTACAGTATTTTCTTTTATAAAAATTTGAATTTATTGTTCAAATTTACTTTTCAAATCTATGATATAAGTTTAGCTTAATAAAGAACTCTACCAACATTATCACAACCATCAGGACAGCCTCATCTACGACAAAATAATTCAATCTACAGTGTGCCAATGCGATTATAGTAATGAATAGTAACCTGGTCTAATAAAGTCAGAAAGACCAAAATCGATAAGCTTCATATCAGCTTCTTCATTCTTAGAAGTGAAAAGGAAATTCTGTCAAAGAGAAAGAAACAGCATCATCATTAACAAGCAAACCACAATAAGACCTAAAACTCAAAACTCGGAGAAAATAAAAACAAGATAACAAGATATGTATAAGATGTCACAATAACTTGGCAAAGGTCGAAATCGAATACCTCTGGCTTCAAATCACGGTGCACGACGCCTTGGAGATGACAAAACGCAACCACACTTAGAATCTGACCAACTATAACCTTTGCATATTCTTCTGGATACCTTCCCCCTCTGCAATAGAGGAAACTGGATCATCAACTTAAATCCTAAATCCAAATTTTCACTTTTTAGGAATCCGTATCACACTCATTTTTCTCTCTTCCAACCAAACATTCAAATTCATACATTCAGATATTCAATTAGAAAACAAAAACTCAAATGCAACCTATGATCAAAGCAGATACGAAACATCGGTATCATAATACATATAAATATATTTTTTTTACCTTGCTAAAATTCTGTCAAGAAGTTCTCCACCTTCACACAATCTGATTCGGGAAAACAATAACGAGTTATAACCAATCAGAAACACGGCAAATAAAAACAATAAGAAGAAGAAGAAGACGACGAGGAAGAAGAAAGACATACTCCATGACTATGTACACGTTGTTGCTGTCTTCATATGCGTCATAAAACTTTACAAGATGCTGATGTCCAGATAAAGCTTTCAATATCTTCACTTCTCTTCTCACATCTTCAATTGCTATTGCCGTTGTCATCTTCCCAAAATCAAAATTTTCAATCACACATACATACAAATATACAAAAACATATAAACCAAGAAAACCAAGTTTCGAGTAGGGAATCGAACCTTGGCTTTGGAGACGATCTTGACGGCGACGGTGTGATCCTTGAGGTCACCTTTCTTGACCTTGGCGGAGCAAGTGTGACCGAAATGCCCTCGCCCGACCTCGGCGCCAAGTTCGTACTTGGCTCCGAGGTTCCTGCTGTACCCGAACACCTTGTCCAGCGACTGCTGCTCCGCCTCCACCCCTCCTCCTCCTCCTCCTCCCTCCTCAGGGATCGGGCCATCCTTCGGCTTCCCTTGCCCCAGCCTCTTCGCCAGCGACGCCTTTATGTGCTTCGCCGGCGACGGCGGAGCGAACCTCCTCCTGAAGAACCTCCCCGGCGTCGACGCCCTCGCCGGCGACGGCGTCACCACCCCCTGCGGGTACGGGCTAGGCCACGGGCTCGGGTTCGACGCCCGCGCCGGCGTGCTCTTCACGCTCGCCGACCGCCGTGCAGGTGTCTGAGGCCGATTGGTAGCCTCCGTCGCCGCCGATGAATCCGCCGCCGATATGGTGATGGTGGTGGTCGGAACATTGGGCTCGTGGTCGGCGGTCCGAGTGGTCTTACCGTAGCACAGTCCCATCGGCGATGATGCCTCGGATCGCGAGCCTGCGGGGGCGTTGGTCAAAGTCCAGGCATTGACGGCGCGGGACGGGCGATCTGATCAGCAAAACAAGAGAGGAAGAGATCAACGGTGAGAAAAGAATGAAAGAGGAATTTCTCCAGACTGTCAGAAGAGAAGGAAAATGAGACAGAGACGGAGACACAGGAGAAAACTCAACAGTCGAAGAGCTTCTTTAACCTGCTACAACCTCAACAAACGAACCAAATTCTGAAACCGAATCCCACCGTACGATATACATAATCAAACCTAGAAAAGTCAAAAATCACAATCCAATGCCAGATTCTTTCTCAACTTACAATCACAGCCGTTCGTTTCTATTATTTGGGGATTTTTCTCTCACTTGATCCATTTCTTTTCCTTTTTTGTTTTTTTGTCTTTTACCACTTTTTCTAATCTCTCGCCGTTATTATATAAAGAACAGAGCTTTTCCGTGAAACGGATGGGATTTTATCACATGGTGGTTGTGTACGGTATGACGTATGCGATCTCGGTGATTTTTCAACGCCAAAACGTAAGCGTGGACCATGTTGGTGAGACTGCCGAAAAGCAAGCGGGGATGGATTTACTGATATGCCCTCTGGGTGGATACGTGGGAGATGATTAGGGTGTCAAGCTGGATCCGATCCTTTTCTGCGTCGCAGACGAAAAAAAAATTTTTTCGGAGTCCGAGGGAGTATGCCGGGAGAATCAGAGATGACGAGGTTGCCCTGCCTGTTCAGAAGCTTCGATTGCGGCTGGGATCTAACGCAACCGAGAGTAGTCGAAGCAAAATTGTCAATTCCACGTGGCTTAATGTTTGACATTAAAGATGATTATCTTTCTATTGCGTGTCCCATAATTTAAGATTAGTTGTTAATGAGCGATTCAATTTGTATTTATCTTTTAAGTTTATCAAATTTTATCCTCGGATTAATAGCTATTATTTTGTTCTTAATGGAGATCAAATTATAATAGAATGTAATTAATGAAATCTTTTCTGATTTGCTAGAATAATGTAATAATTTTATTATTATATTTGATTATAAAATGACAGACATCCACGAAAAAATATGAATTCGTTATTCAGAAACATATAAGATTAATATTGAATTCTCGCAATAAAAGTTCTTTGTTTTTTTTTTTCACAATTTCTATGAGAGTGTATAAAGTTGTACTTTATTGATAATACTTTAGTTTTAAACGGTTAAATTTATATAAAAAATTTTAAGCTCCACCTATTTTTTAATTTAATTTTAATTATTATTATTTTTTTGAATGAAAGTGTCGGTCTTCATTGCAAACTTAACAAATCAGCTCTTGCAAAAGGACCTAATATTCTTCTTATAACATGCGACCAAACACAAGAAACAAAATTAAAAATAACAAGATTAACTAAGAAGAGGGCTATTGAATTTCCTTAAGAAGAACCATAGCAAATACTATTACTACCATAGCAAATACTATTACTACCAGCTTGATTCAACAAATTATGAATATCTTCAATAACATTAGCCTTCAATGATTGAATATTTAGACAATAAATAGATCGAACAACATTTATAGCATCCGATTCAATGGATCGACTTGTAGCCCCCAGAGAATGGAGAAACCAAGCTCCTTCATGTATAGCAATGCATTCTCCTAAGTGAGCCGAGAACATCCTAAAAATTCATTTAGAAGTAGCCCCCAAAACAACCCCACAAAAATATCTCACCACTATCCCCATGCTTTTGAACTTATTTTCCAAATTAACTGCAGCATCAACATTTACTTTGACAGAGCCCTTAAGAGGAGGACGCTAACCAAGCTTTGGAAGAAAAACATGACGTTCTAGGCCATTGTCCAAACCATGGCAGAAGAGAAAATCCCGAAGTAAATGGCTTGCATGATTCAAAACAGATGCATTAAGGCCCTCAAACACAATAAGATTCCTATTCACCGACAATTATTCGAGATAGAAGCCCTTATTGGAGCCTTCATTTCCATATGATATATCGAGTGGACATAATAGGAACCCCTAGTCTCGAAATGCCATACCAACATACGTGGTTGCTAAGAAACACTAAAGGGAATACTAACATCATTTATTTTCTCTACTAATCGGCCAAAAAACATCATTTATTTTCTCCCTATCCCACTCGTTGTCATCATCGGTGTTTCATAGAACAGGCACTAGTCGAAAAAATAAAGGTCTTGGCAACCACCGATCCTTGTAGACCCGAACACTTTCCCCACAGCCTTTCTTCCATTAAGGACCATTTTCAAGTAATCCACTACCCCATAAGATACTTCGCCATGTATAATAAGCATTGTTTTCAAAATTAGCGTCAAGAAAACTATTCTCTGAAAAGTACTTGCCTTTAAGAATGCGAGCCATAAGAGACATGGGATAAGTCAATATTCAGTACCCTTGTTCTACCAACATAGCTCTATTAAACGTTGAGAGATCACAAGAACCCATGCCTCTCAAGGCCTTTGATTGGCAAAGTTACTCCTAACAGCTCTAATGAATTTTCTTGTCATTTATTTCCCCTACCCACCAAAATCTATCAATGAGAAAATGGAGGTCATCACACAACGTAGAAGGGATCTTAAACATACTCATTGCATAAGTAGAGGTTAATTGAACAATGACCTTAATAAGAACCTATTTTCCACCAATAGAAAACAATTTCTCTTTCAATGTTTGTAACTTCTTCCATACCCTTTCCCGAAGATCACTAAACACCTGTTTTTTATTTTGGCCTATAAAGGATGGGAGCCTGAGATAAACATTCTAGCCACCCTACCAAATAACATGGTCTCCGAAATAAAGATCCAATAACATGCCTCCTAGGCGAGGGTCTGTGCCGTTCCTCGGCTAAGCACAGACAAAAGGACAACCACCAAGGTGTGCCTACACCACTTAAGCACGCGCTCGTGCACTCCAGCATTCCATCATCTGTTTTTCTACCCTAATTACGAATTTTTTGACCATTTTTGGCCCTTGGATGAGTTTGGATGGCCAAGATTGACCAAATTTTAAGGGTTTCATCATATATCCACTAGGGGAGTCTCATTTTTTAAGGTTGGAGAGGAAGAGAGGCACAAAATGTCTAGAGAGAAGGAGAGCTTGGAGGCTAAAATTCCATGAGAAAATTCTTGAAGATCTTGAAGATTGCTTAGAGAATTGAAGTCCTTGAAGTTTTCTCCTTCAAAAATTAATTTCTTCTTCTCCCTTTATTTCCTTTTTAGTTTTGTTTGTCTTGGATTTATATTTATAAGAATTTTCCTAAACAATATTTGCATTTATGAATCCTTTTATGTTTTTTGGTTATGGATTTCTATATGTTAAGCTAGATTTTATTTTTAGAGTTTAATATAACTTTGTTTGAACCATATTTTAAATATTATGTTAATTGTTAGTTTAATTTTCATTTCAATTCATTTGTGTTTTTTGGTGCCTAATGCTTTTAATTTATTGAAAAATAAACTAAATGATTTAGAATGTGGATATGATGCTCGAGAGAGATTAATTTCATGATTTGGAATTATGTAACACAATTTGGTTATGAGTGTGGGACGAGATCAACACCTAAATAATCATGTTGAGAGTTTAGGATCTTGTGAGACCGGGAGGTGATCAAGTCCTTAATTATCAATAAGGATTTTAATTATTATGAGGCTGAGAAACAATAGACATTTGATTTCCAATTGAAAGCTAAACTTAATGAGTGTATAGGCAGACAACCTAGATAAAGATATTAATTTGGATTTTTTATACAAATTATCTTGCTTTACACTTAGGAGAGGTGGTGAGAATAAATTAGCACCCTTGATTAATAAATTGGGTGGAAAGAGCTAGTAATTGCTAGATAAGATGAACATTGAAATGACAATGTGAAGTTAAGCCCCTAATACATTTATGCATAAAAGTTTTCATGTATTATTTTCATACTTATATTTATTTTTGTTTAATTTTAATTTTATTTAGTTCGGATGTCTAGATAAAGTTAAGTTATAATAATTGTAATGCTTAATGATAATTTAAAAATTAATATGAACGCGACACTCTACTCATCTATATTATCAAAGCTTGACCCATCCACTTGCGACCTACCAGCATTCTTGGTCAGTAGCCTGCCTAAAAGAGCCGATTTCATCTCCTTTTTACCCTTCTCCATAATCTCATTAGCAATCCCAAAAACATCCTCCTTCCCCGTCGTGATAGACATCGTCTTCCATCGATGGACAGTATCTTCCATCGCACCCTCCAAGCAAAAGAAAGAACAAACAGTAGAGAAAAAACTCCCCAAAACGCTTACACACCGTCAGTGAGAAACACACCTCTCCTAGGAACCCAACCCTCAGAGAAATATTTCTGATAAGGTATTGTATGGCAAATGACCCTTTTTCTGACGACATGAAATGACTTGCTTAATGTACATTAATAGGTAGTAGGATTTTTATTGCCAATGATAGTCAAGGACAATCTGACCCAAGCAAATTTAGGGTCTTAAGCGAAAACTTTAAAAGAGGCATTCATCAAAACTTAAAAAAAAAAAAATTTAAAATGAGTTAAATTAATATGTGAAAATTTTTTTCTTGTCTTTTGAGTTATAAAATTGTTGATTAATCTTTTTTTATTCACATTCACTCAATAACTTTCTGTTTTTAACAAACAATATAATTAATCAATTTAATCATTTTTTGAGTCATTCACATCTATCTAATTATTTGTAAAATTTTTTTAAAGAGTTAGTTTTTGAGATTGAACCAAATTATTTGTTCTCCTTTTTTTTCCTTAAGTTTCTCATATTCAGATTCATACTTTTTATTACACATATTTATCGCTAGTAACTTTGATTAAAAAAAAAAAGGTGTTCGAAAAAAAATATATCTATTAACAATAATAACCAATAAATTGGCATAAAATAAAATAAGTAAGAAAGAAAGATATAATCTAGAAAGACTAGAAAAGTAAAACAAACAGATATAAGAGCTTTTTCCCTTTTTTTTTATTTTCTTTTTTGATCTTTTTTATAATAACGAAATAGATGAATACAAATATATTTTAACAGATATATAACTAAATGCTTTTATTAAAAAAAAATTATAATGCTCTTAGATATATCGGTTGAAGTTCGTTTAATACAAAAAAAAAGTTAAAAAAAACCATTGTTTTGTTTTATTTAAAGAAAAGAAAAGAAGAAAATACAATAAAGTGAACATCAATGGAGTGATATAAGATGGTTGCATGTTTAATTTAACTATAACTATACATAACTTTATTTAATAGTATAGAGTTTAAATCTCCCTAGCTCTAAGTTCCAAAAAAAAAAAAAAAAAAAGAAAAGAAAAGAAAAGAAAAGAAAGAGGGAGTGATATAAGGATATTTTTTAGGAAATCTATTAATGAGGTTAGCTAACAGGTTGTTTCGAAAAAAATATCTTAAATCTTAAATCTTAATTAAGAATAAAAAATGACTACATCTCTCCTAGAAATAAGGCTATTTATGTGTATAAGGTTTTTGGATTCCAAAAACGTACTTATCTTAAAAAATGTTAGTTTTTTTTCTCCCTAAAGAAACTGCAGTTAGTTACTTTTATTTTTAAAAAGATAATATATCATTAATTAGTTAGCTAATTTAATCTAGGACCTTAATTTTAGGAGGGCCCTTAAGCAACTACTTAAGTTGCCTAAGGGTCGGGCTGGTACTGGTCGAGGTTTGTGATGGTTTTTGTAGGACCAAGCGGGTCTTGTTCTTTCTACCAAAAAAAAAAAGTGGGTCTTGTTCAAGGTTCACCTACTATGAACCAACGTATAACATTTCCTCACAACAAAATCTCTATACTTACTAACTTTGACCTGGCAAATACCAGTATGCTGTCATCTTTAAATGAAATTACTCAGTAAATGACGCTACTGTCTTCATAATCGCATTTATTTTCTTGTTCAACTGTCATATATGACACATCTCGCTCAACCAAAGCAAATAAAAATATTTTAAAATTGGTGTAGCTGTGTAAATACTATTTGTCAACTAGCACAACGTGCAATACAAATTCGGAAATTCCCTGTTGTTATCGGATTTGTAATCTTTTTGTATATTGTAGTATCAAACAGTTAATTTTCTTATAACATTTTTTTAGTGATTTCTGTTATTTACATAGTTATTTTTAAATAATATCATACTATATATAATTTTATAATAATTATAAGTAAAGTCAATCAATTGTTACAAATAATTTATCAGAAAATTATAATTGCCATATTTGTCTAGTTGTTAAATAAGAGACAATTTTTTATATGCGTAACTACAAAATTCCAGTTTCCTCGTCAGGATGCATGAATAATAAGTAGGAGAGAATCTCACCTAACGTGTGCTTCAAAGGAATGGTTTTTTAATCCTTGTCAAATTTATTTAACAAATATATTAATAAGTAGGAGAGACAATTCCTTATATTATAGACAACTCCTTATGTTTCTACAAAATTCCAGTTTCTTCATCAGGATGCATGAATAATAAGAAGGAGAGAATCTAACCCAATGTGTGCTTCAAAGGAATGATCTTTTAATCCTTGTCAAATTTATTTAACAAATATATTAATAATCCTCTTCAAAGGAATGGTCATTGAATAATACTCGTTTAGTTTATAGATTGAGTCTGAAATAAAATAAAATTTTTAAATTTAAATTGGTTAACTGAGTTATAATTTTTATTAACTTTTTAGAAAAAAATTAAAATTAAATATAAAAATTTGAGTTCAAACTCGTAAACTAAACGAAGGCTAATTTCACCCGAGAAACATTTCTACAAACAGCTTGAAGCAAACATAAATTGTTGCAACTAATTAAAATATATATATATATTTGTGTGTGTATGAAGTATACATATTTAGTAACCGACAAGTTGATCCAACTAATCCTCAAGTATTTTGTCTTTGCATTGTTGTCTTTAGGTACAGTTCCAAGTTTATCTCAACCTCCCCGGAATAATCTGCAACTTAACCAAATCCTTTGTAAAGTGCCTAGGTTAGTTGTCTCTAGTTATATAGCAACAACATGATTATTCAAGAAAAAAGAAAGCATGATTTTTTCTTTCTTTGGAGATTATTATCCAAATGAAGGAAATACAAACATTAATATCGATCCATAGGACCTTAAATTATAAAAAACTCTGGTTACATGCGAAAATTAGTTCCACAAATAAATTGAAATAACGGTCAAAGAGAGTAAACATATTCAGTTACACTAATAATCTAGCATATACGTGGCTCGTTAGCAAAATTTCTACAACGATTGGAAAATTAAATCCATAGAAATTGAGAAAACTCATAGCATTAAGGCCACACAAACAATGTCACGAAACGAAACTAGTGGACCAAAAACACAACCTCAAAGAGAAATGCTATTCTTTTCCTATGTGACAGACCTATAACGACTTAAAAGAGATTTGCACCTTATGTTCCTTATTCCAATTATAAGGTAACCACCTTTTTTATTGTCGGCGGTCAATAATGGTAAATAAGATAAATACACCACCAAATTAGGTTTAAAACCACCTTTATTACAAACACAATACATATAAAGACGAAAGAAAAATCCCAAGCATCGCTAATAAATCCACCAATTACAAGACAACGCCGAAAGAGCCATCAAAGAAGGCCATAGAACCCGCGAAATGCACGGTGTATACGAAGCAGTGCATGAGCCCCAAATGCCACCATCATAGCCACCAAAAAAACATTATTTTATTCATATTGAAAGGAGATTATACGTTACGAGAACCCTATTGTAAAATTTTATAAGATAATTTATAAAAATAATAAGATTCAAATCTAACATGTTTAGCTATGGTACGAGACTGGATAGAATGAGAGTTTTTTTTTGGATAGTAATTCAATGCACTCATTTCATAAGCGTCATCTGATATTATAGAGTTGAATTTAATTGCTTTTATAATATGGTGTCCCAATTATGTAATCACTCTATATTTGAAGATAGATGAAGATAGATTTCTCCTATCAGGGCATCCTATAGTAAGAATCAATAGAATAGAGTTAACAATGATACTATGATTTACAGCAACGGAGTATTTATTACAAGGGATTGAATATTTTGAGAGGATTTTTTTTTTTTGAACATTACCGGCTAAGGTTATGGGAGAGGACTACAAACATATCTTATAAGAGTTAAGACCCCAGCTGATGTTCCCTATTCATTCCTTAAAACTCTGGGTCGTAATTACTTTCACAACCTGTAAATAGGCCTTTGCTGACGGAATTTATTGTTTGACCATCACTTGTCAATTGGAAGGAGCCAATCAATGCAAGTGGATTTGGTAGCTCCCTCACTTGATCTTTTTTATGTTATGCTTCTGTTTCTTTGTGTCGTTGTATAATAAAGTTATATTTTGAAACTAATAAATACTTATTAATACATTGAGTCAATTCAAAGAGGATGGTATAGGCACTTTAGACGCGGGGATAAAATTATTACCAACCTTTACACACACACACACGCTAGGTCTTATTTCACGCACGCTAGGTCTTATTTCCGGTTGTTTGTAGAGTATGGCATAGACGCAAAAGGCTATAAATGATGAGATGGTGACAAATGTAATTCAAAGAAGTTTGTCTACTTGTAAATTTAGAAAATTTTCAAAAAAAAAAAAAAAGGACTCTGTGAGTACAATTTGAACATTGTGTATACAGTAATTTGATATATATTTTTTTACTAAAAATAAGGCCAAATTTGTAAATGTACTCGTAAAAAAAAAGTACTCAGAAATGCATGTGGTGTAAAGATTGAACTGTAACCAAATGTAAAAGAATGTGAATAATAGTTCAAAGCAATGTGAGTGAATGAAATAATTTACATCGTGTGAAGATATAAATATGAAGTGAAGAAAGTAAAATTGTAATTTTAAATGAAAAGGAATGCAAATTTAATTATAATAAAAATTTTAAATTTATTTGTAGTAAAAAACCTTTTGGAATGCAATTAAGATGATTTTTGGACATGAAATACAAGATATTCACCTAACTCCATTACTCTCTTGGCTCCTTCACAACCTTTCACTCCAAATACTTACAAATCGGTTGCATTTGTTATCCACTCTTCAATAATAAAACAATAAAACAAAACAAAACAAAAAATATGTTTTCCCTTTTTTTAAGAGTTTTCTCTCCTTTGTGTCATTTAAAATACAATATAAACACTGTAGAAAGTAATTGAGAGATATAGTTTGGTTTGCAGTGATTGACAGAGAAAACTTTTAACTTAACCTCAAGAGATTGAATTCAAATCTCACCGTGTATTTTTGGTCATCGGTGCAAATAAACCTGCCGTATATGAGGCGTTTTTGAAGAGAGTACACACAAGACTTATCCTATATATATATATAAATATATATATATATTATATACACACACATACTCGTCAAGAAAATTGGGAAAGGGTGAACTTCTATGTGACCGAATGGTTTTATGTTTTGATGAACTTGATAATGAATTAATTTATATAAGTAGATATTAAGTTTTTAGTTTTATATCTTAATGGTTACACTAAAAAAATAGAAAAAAAAAAACCCCAACTAAAATGCCAATCCTCTGCCTCTAATTAGATGAGATATTTGACTTGTAGTTAAATTTTATTGCCACATCAACACTCAAATACGAAAAAAATAATTGTACTGAGAGGTTTTGTTGCCTTCGACTTTGTCAACATCAAACTTCATGCATTTTTTTTTCCTTATATATAAGATAAGAAACGATATAAATTTTATTTTTTTAAGTAGATATTATTATTTTAATTATTAAATTAATTTTTTATAATTTATTTTGTGAGTATTCTCCTTAAAAATTAGAACATAACACATGGAATTGCTTTTAGTAATATGCTAGGCTATTAAAAAATTAATTCATTGGTTACAATTGACAATACTTAGTGGTGGCTGGAATTCACTTCTATGGAACTAATTGGTTTATGTTGAGTATGGCTACGCTGTAGAAAAACGCTTAAATATAACGAATCTATATAAACGTCCATTATGATTTGATTGCTTTCTACTACTTCTACGACACGCACTAAAATCAAATCACTAGAAATTATACACGTTAAAGTATCAAAATATGCAAGGACAACAATTCTACCATCAATTTTTAAAAATTTTATATATCATGTAAATTATTATTTATTTATTAGTAAGATTATAAAAAACGATCAATTAATTAATAGATGCTAATTATAACAATTAATTATATTTATTAACAAAAAGATAGTGTTTTTTTAATCGTGCATGTATGCCATATTGGTCCTTCGTAGGTAGAAAAAGAACAAACGCCACGCTAATAAGTGAAAGGGCAAACTATAAATCTATTTATTATAGCCATAAATGATAAATATACAGTCAAAACTTTTAATTTTGATAATATATACTCTCTGAAATTATTAAACTGTTACAATATATCTCTTTTAGGGGGTGTTTGGGGTGTTTTAAAGACAAATATTGGACACTTTTTTTTACATATTTTTTCACTTTATAACTACTTTTTACCATTTATATATGTAAAACTCTATATTAAACTTAAATATTAAAAATCCATAATTTTGTGTATACAAGTCCAAATGAGATTTTTTTTAAATTACACAGAATTTCGATAAAAATAAAATAAGATCTATATTGATAATTTTTTCCTAAATAAATTTATAAAATTTTATACTTTTTCCCTCTAAATAGTTTTTTTTCTTTAAACACATTTTACAATACTCACTTTTTTTCGACCTTCAAAACTTCCCCCAAACGTGCTTTTAATTAATTTTACATTAAATTGAAAATTTGAAATTGAAAAACTTGTATTTGAGTTTGTATTAAATTTGGGATTTTTTTTTTAAATGAGGTTTTCCATTTTTATATAAAGTATACGTAAGCTTTTTATAATTAATTTAATATAAAATTAACATACATTACAATAATTTCATAAATTTAGAAATAAATTGTCCAATTAAAAGTTTGGAAGGTAGGTTATTAAGAGATGACAAAGTTACAGGGTGTCAGTACTATATGCCTAAGCAGGATATGCAGTTGACTTTTGTTGCATTAAAAAAAACGGGAAAAAAACAAAAAAGAGGTGTTGTGGTGGCGTTGTTCTACTGGTAAAAGCAGGCAGATAAAAGGAATTAGGGTGCTCCCCTACTCTTTTAACTTTTAGAACAAGAGCGTTTCGACACTAACATTTGATAGTTGATTATAAAAAATAATAATAAGAAAACGACAATGATAATGATAATATTTCAGATGATATTCGATTTTGTGCTCCAATATTATTTAAAATGCTATTTTAATTTCTTGTCAAAACTATTTTTTAAGCTTATTAAAACAAACTGTAAGTTTTAAAATAGTTTTAAAAATGAAAACGCTGCAGTGGCTAAAGCAAGTTGACAATTAACGCTGTCTCTAATATATTTATATATGTCAATATTATATTTATTAAAAATAATAAAAAATAATAATATTATTTTATTTTATATTTTAATATATTAAGTTATTTTTAATACACTTTCTACTTTTTGTTATATTATTATGTTTTAAAAATTATAAAAATAAACTTTTATTATTTATATAAATAAAAAATAAAATTATTGTAATAATTACATAAAGTAATAATCAATAAGAATTAAAAGTGAAATTTGACGTTGTTTATACGTTGTGATAAACTTATCACAAAGTTTGACATATATCAAATTTAATATAAAAAATAACATTATATTAAAAAATACTTTTTAATTTAAATGTTAAAATTTATCATTAGCATATTAATTTAATATGACATTGAAGATACTCTAAATAGCAGCAACCAAATATTAAAGTTTGGCATATGTTATACTTGTAGACACCAAATATAACATAAGCCTTGGTACAAAAAGGAATTTTTTATATTAAAAAATGGCTTATTTCTTACTCAAGTCTTAAAAATTGGTATTGACGTACTAGTTTAACACCCTATGAGAATGCTCTTAGACTTAATCTTGTAAATAATTTAACATTATACTTATTATAGACTATTTTATTGTTCATATGCATAATATATTTAATCTGAAAATAAGATATGCTCAAATGTAGTGGGAAAATGACAATAAGGTAGACATACACAAGTAATTCAAAGGGGAGAGACTGTTTCCTATTTTGTACCAAAGCAATTTATAAAGTATAAGCTGAAACAGGTAAAATCAAAGGACATCACTTCAATGCTACTATATATATATATGAAGAAATGATCAAAACGGTTGTATTTGCTAGAGAATTGAGCGCTCCTATCATAATGCATGATTACTTAACAAGTGGATTCATTACAAATACTAGCCTGGCTCGTTGTTGTTGAGATAATGGTTTACTCTTTGCATCTATTGTGCAATGCATGTAGTTATTGATAGACAGAAGAATTATAGTATACACTTTCACATAAAGCTTACTGTATATTGTCCTTTTCATTCTGTGTCGTAATATAAACTATTTAGTAGGCGAGATTTTATGAAAAAAAAGCTCTTAAAAATCATAGAAGAAAACCATTATTTCTTTTTTCGATGTGAATTTGATACAAAATGGGAAGTTACTATAGATGATTAATTATAATTAATTTTAATTAATTATCTATAATTGAAAGGGGGGATTTCATCATATTTTAGCATTTATAATGAAGCGATACTTTAACTTCTCACAAAAGAAAATCTTTTTTTTAATAATTTAGTATCCATTTGTTATTAGTTACTAATTCTAATGATTAGATTAATAGATGCTTATTTCGATTCGAATTTAAATGTTTAAATGATTTTCATTAAATAACTATTCAGCTATTGTATTTTCATGTTAATAGGGACAACAAAGTTAAGTTTTAATATGTTTATAATCCATTTTGTTTAGACCTCTTTAGGGTAACAAGAATAAACTAGAGGGTAAAGGGTACTCCGGTTAGAGAGAGACCCCTAAACCTGATCTGCGAAGTAATTTGTGACAGGTTGAAATTTTAACATAGTAACATGTTTAAAATTTGAAGTCGTTTAGATTGATCTTCCTCCTCTCATTTTAAATGGATGCCCATAAATAAATAAATAAATGAGTTTGCTAGTAAAATTAACACATCAAAAATGGAAGCCAACACAATATTAATGGGCTTTAAAAACTAGTTAGGCTCGAGGCCAGCCTGAAAACCATGAATAATAGTCGAAAAGAAGAAAGCCCAAACTCTTGAAAATATACATGGGGCCTAACAAAAGTGGTATATTTCTATCCCAATCTGGTTTACCATGTTAGCTTTAATTTGTTGATTGCTTTCTTCGAAAATTGTGGCATACTACTCTTCCCAAATCTGACATAATGTTAAATGCTGGCGAAGGAGAGTTGTAAGACAGCCACTGATATTGGGTTGCTTTAAGATGCTTCTTATCATTGCCAGTGATCCAACAAGATGATTGCAAGAGATTAAATTAGGCCAACTGATCATGTGCTAAGTTTGGTCATCAATCGTTTTTATGCCCCAGAATTTGGTTTTGTTTTTGTTTTTGTCTGGATTGTTTTCATCTATAATCTATCTATAACTTTGGTCCATTTTCTTAATTTTTGATCGAGGAATTCTTTGATAGGATGTAAAAATAACTCAATCAATAAAATTTATAATAAAAATGTCAGGATCTATTGGTTTAGAACGGTGTCTCATCAATAATTTATTGTCACTCTAGAATTCTCTTCATGTGAAGTGTGATTATTTCCCGGTTTCAATGACATCTCATCCCCATCTTTTAAGATGTTACTAGATGTGAGGGGTAAGCATAGCTGTTGGATTAGTTGGTCCCCACATAGGACCCATGTTGGACCCATCCTCCACTCAATTTAATATTTTTGTTTTACTAGTATTTGATTTTTGGGAAGGTAGATTTTGACTCAATGTCAAGATATATATTAATATATATGCATATAGCACTTTTGACTCAATGTCCTGGTAATGCTTTTTGATACCTTGGACAGCTAATTAACACACTGTCAAGTACAGAATATATAGAAATCTACAAGATATATATAACTTGTACAAAACTTTAAGGCCACATATAAATTAGCAAGTACAGCCACTCGAATGCAGTCGTGCTAATATCATGTGGTAGAGAGTTCAAGGAAAGAGACCACAGAAAAGTATGGAATCTAATGTATAATACAGCCAATGGATATCTCTTTCTCAGCGAGATCTCTGTGTGTGTGTGTGTGTATGTGTGTTTGAGTGTGTGTGTGTGTGTGTGTGTGTGTGTGTGTGTGTGTGTGTGTGTGTGTGTGTGTGTAAGAATACAAGGAGCCCTAAATAAAATCTCAAAGGGACATGACAAAGCTAAGCTAACTACTTTTTTTTTTTAAAGGAAACCACTCCAAAATTTTAAAGTTCAGAGAAAGGGGAAAAAATGCCGACCATGGTTGATACGTTTCAATACTAGTTTGGAAGTTGGTCAAATCATTGGGATAAGTTGACTTATCAATTCCTAATATGCCTAATATTAAGGGCCTGGAGATTGGAGGATTGGTTAAGAAAGCTTACGCTAGTGGGGTGGTTTGGTTAAACCAAATACATGAGATTTCACCTAATTATTATTAATTAATGTCTTTCTCACCCCAACGAAGGCCTCTAAGGAAATGGCAGATTATGCTTGGAGTAGCTTGGAAGGAACTCAATGTATAGAAGACTGTTGTGGTGGTATAGAATATATGCTTCGCCTCCTTTTGTTTATTTATTTATTTATTTTTGCTTCTGCATGGAATGGTAGTGGGTGGTCTATGATATTGCTTTGGAAACAAGCACGTACATGTGCCACCTTTTTATATGGAAAGAGTTGGAGAGAGACGGGTCAAGATTACCATTTCATGATCGTGATTGATCTTCATCATTTTTCAATCACCTATGAAAATGGCATGTTTATTTCACCAAACTTCAATCAAGCAAAAGTAGAGTAGGGTTATACTTGTTGGGAATAACTTATGAGTAGGAGAGAAATTGGATATGGGCAAGAACTTGCAGGTTCAAAATATTAAAAGTACTTTTATTTATTTGTTTTTAATAAATGGGAGTTATAGTCTGTATAATAAGGCAATCCACTTGTATTTATGACTTTTTCTAAACTAATTGGAACATAATAATTTGTCATTTTCCATTAAATTGATGGATGCAACTTCAAAATTTTAATTAACAAGATAATAATTATATACTTACTAATAAAAAAAATGACAATTCATATTCATGTCGATTGGTAATTAAAACTAGAAAATCTTTAACAATCTTTATAAACTAGGACCTTTGTGTGAATTACAGGTCCAGATACAAAGCTTGTTATGCTCTAATATTCTGCATGTGCACAGATTCTTAGCTCATTTTCATGGACTGCAATTCTTGGTCCACCGAAGTTTGGACATTTTCAATTGAAGTATCATATCGAGAAAACAATGGAACGAATCCACTTTTATCAACTTAACAGTTAATTAGTAGGTTTTCAAGTATATGTCCTTTTTTTTTTTCCCCTTTTTAGTTTAAAAAATTTTCCATCTACGTGTCTCCTAAAACTGCAGAGTAAAATACTTGATTAAGAAGACTGCCAATTACAAAAGGAAAAAAAGAAAAAGAAAAAGAAAAAGAAAAAAATTCAACCTACCGACCGTCCATAAACTTAATTATTTGTTCTATTTGAGGTTTTGGATCTTGTTCTGCTCATAGGCAGCCATTTAGAAACATAAATATACATAAATACATTATGTCTTTGTGTTTACTTAGATTTGTTTGGAAATATATAGAAAAAAGTTAGGTTTTGCTATATATATATATATGTATATGTGTATACAGCCAAGAAACAAACAAACCATATCCGATGAACTAACGTGCATTTTTTAATGTTATAATTCGAGATAGAGGAATTGACCTTTACACCTAAAATTAAACTTGAGATGTGAATCTATCAATCTGCATCATTGTTTAATAGGATGATAAAGTTATTTATATCTCTCCACAAAGTTTTTTATACAAATCAAACCTATCACGATGAATAGAGTATATATGAACCATTCACTTTACGAGGAATTTTATATATCAGGCACCATCCAGTAACTCTCTATCTCAAGGGAGGAAAAAATGATAGTGTGCTATTGAAGTCTGGTAAAACTTAACCGTAACTTGATACAGTTATTTACAGTTTGTTTTTTTGACAGTCTGGACTCTGAACATATATAGCAAGAACATAAACAAAAATCAAGGTTGGGTTGCGGATGTTATTATTTAATATGAAGTGGGGGTTGGGTGGGGACCAAGTAAGTCTATCCGTTGGATCAACATCAAGTGGTGGCATGGTTATGACATGTACCTGCATTTGCATGATATCAATAATAAATATATGTTCACGTGACCAACATATATAATTATCTTTTTTACAACGATTCATTTATTGACTCCTTACCCATACTCCTCTCTTCTAGAATGGGCCTAACCATTGTGGCCCATTGGCTATGGGGCTTGTCGATCTCTGATTTTCCAGCTAATTCTCAGAGTTTTTATTTGTTTTTGTTTTTTTGTTTTTTTAGGAATCTCAATAATCAGCTAATTATCAGAGATTTTATTTGGGTTTTTTTTTTTGAAGGAATCTCAAAAATATTGTCTAATTTATAATACTTTTAAGATTTTTATACTCTTATAATATTAAATAAAAAATGATTTTAAAACAAAAAAAAATTCTAAAAATATGCCGTAAAAAAGATTGTTTTTATAATTCCGTCGTTTTATTTCAGGAGGTAGAAATTAATATATAAATTCATATTAAATCTTTGTATCATATTAAGTGAGTCTCGTAATTAATGATAATGTAAAAAATGAACAAAAATAAAAAATTTAACCGTCTACCAATTTTTTTTATGTAAGAGAATTGTATCCAACTAAATAAAACATACAAACATTACTAAATTTAGATGGAATCTATCGGTAAAATTTGATGAAACTCGAGGATAATAACTTACATCGAGACTCGAATAATGAAAAAATTTCTTGACACACTAATAATCAGACATCTATCATGTTTGTTTTCACGAGACTTTTATAATTAATGGAATCATTGTATCAATTGAGGGCCAATAACCTATACCATTAAGCCCAATCACTACAAGAAGGTACATCGTCACTGATCGAAACTATTGAGGAACACAAACAGATTGGATGCACAAACAAAACCAGAAGGTATTTACGTCATAAGGTAATACAAAGCAAAATCAGAAAATACATCAATAATTAACAACACATATATGGTGGAAGTAACATCACTGTTGCTAAAAATAAACAACTATTAAAGGAGATGCAGTACAAACGACGCAGTTAGACCATTAGCTGTATCGACATAGCCAACGAAGGTCTCAAAATATTTAATGTGAACAAATGTACAATTTAAACTCTAGTCATTTGCGCAAATATCTAATTTTGTGGGGGATTTCATAATTAACTAGCAAAATGAAGTAAAATGAAGATAAAAGGTATAGTGATATTTAACACACACAATATATCCATTTGAATGAGGTGTTCATTTATAAAAAAGAAAAATTTTATTTTTGAAAAATAAAAAATTTGTTTGAATTTTTTTTCTAAAAATGAAAAGTTGTTTAGTTAGGTAAAAAATTTATATTTTCTAGAGAGAGCTCTTTTTTTCTATTTTCTAAAAATAAAATTTTTTTGAAATTCAGATGTCGAAATTTAGAATAATCTATCTTTTAAAAGTGAAAAATTTTACATTTTTTAAAAATGGATATGCTAAAGAACATAGCAATATATACACACACTATATAAAAATTTCAAACGCTAGTCATTTGTTCAAATATCTTCTTCTTCTTCTTCTTCTGTTTTTTTTTTTTTTTAATTTATTTTTTAAATTTATTTTTATGTTATCTCTATGCTGGTTCGTTCTCCTTTTGACTAATCACAAGCTGTCGTACTTTTTAAGAATAGACTCTTAATAAGTATATTACTTTAATTTTTTTGAAAGAACGAGCAACGCTCTTGTACTATTTGACATTAATTAATTAATATTTTTCATCATTAATGTTCAGTTTTTCTGGACTAATTTAGAAATGAATGGGCCATCATGCAAGTGCCGGAAAGGGGACCAAGTAGGTGTTTTGGTTTGGGAACAAAGAAAGGAACAGACCACGTGCCCATGTGACCAGTCCGTGTGGGGATTGGCATGCAAAATCCAAAACAGCTAAGCCACACACGAATTCTCATATATACTTAAAATAATTCCGAAGCCTCATCTGTAAAGCTTTGCTTCCTTGTTTTTCCCCACCCCCTCAAATAATATTTGTCTTCAAAATCTACAGAATCTCAGTACACAACGTGAGTGGTTCTCTTCTTGCTTCTAATCGTTTGGAAAGTTTTCAAGTGAAAAAAGATAATTGGCTCTCAATTGATTAAGAAAAAAAAAGAAAAGAAGATAATCTAAATAAATATTAGATTCATTAAAGTATGATAATTTTAACAGGAATCCATAGAAAAATTCACTTATTAAAAATTCTGTTCTGTTTATAGGTATAATTTGTGTTTTTACTAAAGTAATCTCACGGGTCCATTTGGATAAAAAGTTGTTTGGAATTTTTTTTAAAAGTGAAAAGTTGTTTGGTTGGATGAAAACTTTTTTTTTTCTAGAGAGGTCTTTTTCTATTTTTTAAAAATGAAAAATTTTAGATGTTCAGATATGAAAATTTAAGAAGATTTATTTTTCTTAAAATGAAAATTTTTTTATTTTTTAAATTTGAAGGTGTTAAACAAACGGAGAGTTATATTTAAGGAGAAAAATATCGGGGAAAAAAAGGAAGGAAAATTAAGTTCGTGGCATTGATGCGGGACCTCTGGAAGACTTTTGTTTGGTACGCTAATTTATTGCCATTGCCTCAAAGGCCTAGACTTACATTAAGAGTGGGACTAAAGTAATTTGTTTAATAAGATAAGATAAAATTGATACAATCAACCACTTTTTTTTTTTTTTTAACTTTTTATTTATAAATTGAACACTTGGTCAAATCTCTATATTTGCCTCTTGTTAAGCCATATCTTTCTTACACCTATGAATTCCAAAAACTTAAATAATAAGGTACTTATTTCACACGCATTTGTGTAATGCTCTTTGTTGTAGTCTTGCAGCATTGTATAGTTACCAAAAAAATGCATCATTTCTTAATTCTTAATCACGAAAACTCTCTTGTTTTTATTTATTTATTTATTTTTTTGCACATACAAAGAATGGCGTATGTTAGAATACTCTATGCATAAATAACAGTCCGAACAAACATTATTGCCCATAAAAAGATGCTTCACAAACAATGGTTTTGATACTAATTTATACAAAGATTTATTTCCCCTGTCCCCAATAACATACACCTTTTCGTTATGGTCCTTACCCTTATACCCTATTCTGCGAAAACAAAACCGTTTCATAAAAATCACGAAACCAATTTCCAAAACTAGTTTGTGCCCATTGGATTGTATGGACAACGTGGACTTGTGTCGCGTTTATTGACGAGGCAACTGCAAATTTCTTTTTATTTTCATTTTTTTTGTTTTGTTTCTGTCCTTGTATACAATTCATTCACCACAAAAGTACATTGGAAAGATGGCTTGCTCCTTCTCGTATAAGGGTAAGGGTCCCATGTTTGCTAGCAAACAAGGGTCCCATATTCAATGACCTGTTAATTATTTCACGTCTCAGTCCAAGAAATATATATATATATATATGTATGCGGGCGCATATAAAAGCTTAAATGGAGAATTTTGCGGTAGAATACGTAAATTAACAAAACAAAATTCATGAGAGAGTATAGATTTTAACAGTTAAATTTTTGTCAAGTGTTGCTAGATTATAATACTTTTCATAATTGATATTAAATTATGATTTATATTCTTTTTGTTTGAATTAAAAAAATTGAATTATTGATATCATCCTATTCTAACTAAGAGTGTCTCAATTTATTCTATTTAAAGGATGTATTTTGTTTCATTTTGACACTACATAATTCATTATTAATTGAGTAGAACTCTCAATCAAGTCATCAAATATCAAAATTAGATACAAAAGAAAGAAAAAAAATGACATTATTATCGGTACATCAGTATGCAATCACAACATATCATATCTTATAAAAAAAAATTATAAGCTGTTACAAGTGAGTTCCTCTTTTTTGACGTCAAGTGAGTAGCTTCCAAAACACACGCTCACTCTTATGGGGGGCATGTTTTTGTCAACTTGCTGCCCTTTTCCCCATTTTATTTTTATTTCTATTTTTATTTTGTATCTTTGTTTGGTGCCCTCTGTTACACTACACTGATTTTCCCAGTTCTCACACAGGCACAAACAATGAATTATATTAGGAAGTGGGACGAAAGAACACAGACGAAGAATACAAACAAAATAAAAAAAGATAATAATAAAAAGTAGAGCAAAAATGTCTTCATCACCCTCAACATCAGCATACCCTCCTCATCTTCTTCTTCATCTTCTCAAACTTGTAATAAAAATCACTCTTTCTCTCTCCTAAGCAACAACCCCCCACCTTTTCTTCTCTCTAAATATTAACCCTTTACCACTCTCTTTCTCTCTCACTCTGTTTTTTGGCTTTTTTTGGGTGAAAAAGGCCCCAAAAAAAAATCATGACTCGGCTTTTCCGATCCAAATCTTGCGGTCTAGTGGGAGTGGCCGAGTTCAACACAACCCCTCCGACTCCAATCTTCAACGACGACGAAGAAGAAGAAGAAGAAGAAGAAGAAGACGACGACGACGACGACAGCGACGAAGAAAAAGAAGATCAAGAAGACAACCAAGAAGACGAAGATGAAGACGAAGATGAGCAGGAGGAAGAAGAAGAAGACGAGGACGAGGCTGTATGTATTAATCCCATTTCGACGCCGTTTATATCTTCAGCAGCTGCAAAGAACAAGAAAAACGACAACAACAAGAGCAAACAAGGTCGACATTGTCATGCAAATAATAACAGTAATCAGTTCGCGATAATGGATATTTTAGTGGCGGCGCTGAGGAAGTCGATCGTCACATGCAGTGTGGAGACGGAGGACGTTTCGTCGTCGTCGTCGTCGTCGTTGGACATCAGCTGGCCGACCGAGGTCAGGCACATCTCGCACGTGACCTTCGACCGGTTCAATGGCTTCCTCGGTTTGCCCACCGAGCTCGAGCCCGACCTCCCCAGAAGAATCCCCAGTGCTAGGTACTTCTTTTTCTTTTTCTTTTTTCAACTATTTCAATCTTAGAGTTTCTATGTATGTTTTTTTTTTTTTTCCCTTCTTCTTTTTGTCATCAATTTGAGCAATTGTGGGTCTTTTTTGTTTGTTGATTTGGGCTTCTCGAGAACTGCTTTTATCCTTCAATTATAGGATGTGATCAACTTTTTGCCTCATATTCTTGGTTTGATTCTTTTTAAATTAATTTAATTTTTTGGGAGAATAATTTTTTCCCCTTTTTCGGTAGATATGAGTTGCCCAGTTCCTCAGTAACTATGTGAGAGGAAATTTTTTTTTTTTTTTTGTAAAGTAAATTTTCGAAACCCGAAGAAGAAAAATGGATGAAGATTGAGAAGGAAAAGATTCTTCCGAGGAATGAATTCCGGGATAGTAAAGTTTCTGAGTTTTGACTCGGACTGTTTCTGTGTACTGTTTTAATTTTTGTGACGGAAAATATTGTAGAAAAAAAGTTTAAAATTGTGGTTCAAACTCGCGAAACAAACGGCTTTGGAACATTTCCTGATTGGGTGATCTTTCTCTCTAAGAGCATTAAATCTGTCTATTAACTAATCAGCATAATAGTTTTTTACACACTAGCTTGATGCATTTTTTTTAAAATCCTTTCTTGTAAATTTGGATCAGTGTAAGCGTTTTCGGGGTTTCAGCACAGTCAATGCAGTGCACTTATGATGACAGAGGAAACAGTGTTCCGACGATCCTTCTTATGATGCAAAAGCGCTTGTATTCGGGAGGAGGGCTTCAAGTAAGTTTCCAGCTTATATCTACATTTGTTGCCTAATTACATGCTTGTCGTTGTTGGTTAAAAGAAAATTGAGGGTCTATTCAATTGTCAATGTGGTTAAGGCGGAAGGGATATTTCGGATAAATGCGGAAAATGGCCAAGAGGAGCTCGTCCGGGACCAGTTAAACAGGGGAGTGGTGCCACACGGAATTGATGTTCATTGCTTGGCAGGTTTGATAAAGGTATGGAATTTTCTCAAGTGAAGCTCTCTTACATTGTTTGTTTCCATAATTTCTGTACCTACCAGAAATATAACTTTGGGAACAAGTTAACTAGCCACAAATTCTATTCAGATAGTTGTATGCCCAAATGTCAATTTTAATTAGAAGCTCTTTTAAAGTGCTCGATGATTTAAAGTTTTGTTTGAAGTGTGCACCTGTTTGTTATGATAGATTCCTGATAAAAGGCTTGATATTATGATGAATGCGTGTGTCTCGAAAACTAGATGATAAAGGGGGGAAGAAGAGATGTAAAAGTTCGGAAATTTGACTAGAATTTGTAAAGCATTGAGCAAGCAACAACTGCAAAATTTGGTATTTCAGATACATCATTTATGGCAAACTCCTTGTATCATGATTTTCAACATGTCTTTTTACGATATCAGAACTTTTTTTGCTAGTTGTTTTTGTGTTTTCTTTTATTCATTTCTACTAGTGTCTCCAACCTTGTCTTGTAGGCATGGTTTAGGGAACTACCCACGGGAGTACTTGATTCTCTCACACCAGAGCAGGTTATGCACTGCAACACCGAAGAGGACTGTACCAAGCTTGTGAAGCAACTTCCTGCCACAGAAACTTCACTGCTTGATTGGGCCGTCAATTTGATGGCAGATGTGGTACATAATGAACAACACAACAAGATGAACGCACGCAACATTGCCATGGTTTTTGCACCAAACATGACCCAGGTTTGTCATTTGGTTCGTAACATAATATGGTTTCTTCTTTCTCTACATGCTAGATTTTTTTCACCGATAATTGCTAATCGCTTCAACTAGTTGCGAAATTTCCCTTTTTGAGTTACAAAATAGGCCAAGCTTGTTATTGAACTAAACTATTAATGATGGTGAATTAAACATCAAATAAAACGGTCTGCTCTTATCTATGTGACTGTCTAGCGTCTGTCACTACTTGTATCAACCTTCTTCACAGTCATGAAATTGGTGTTGTTTTACTACTTAGATGTTATAGCTAAAATGGATGGTTCTGGTTTGGGTGAAAATGACAGACCAATTCTGCTAAAACTTGCCTAGACTGTTTTCTTACTTTGGCTTAGGATGATTCTTTTTGGTAGTTTTTATAACCTAAGAGCAAGTCTTTATTTATTTGCAGACACATTGTATTCTTTGGAAATGAACTAAACAAGTTGTTGTTTTCAGATGGCAGATCCGCTGACTGCATTGATTCATGCTGTGCAAGTTATGAACTTCC
Source organism: Antiaris toxicaria (assembly GCA_035233585.1). Taxonomy (NCBI): domain Eukaryota; kingdom Viridiplantae; phylum Streptophyta; class Magnoliopsida; order Rosales; family Moraceae; genus Antiaris; species Antiaris toxicaria. The sequence goes on from CP141161.1 coordinate 15,048,923, forward strand.
TAAAGACAATGATCTTAAAGACACTAAGAGAGAGAGAAGAATCACCTACCAAGCCTCGGTTGCTGTCTTCATTCTCGAAACTTCCCGCCAAAACAGAGTACCCTTCTTCTTCAGATTCAAAGAAAAATAATTCCAATGGTAAAAATTCAGACACTTACGAAGTCAAGCCACCCGACCATGGTAACAAACTGAGAACCACCATCTTAGACACCCTTGAACTGGGCATTGACGAAAAACTCTGGTGTTCTCAGATGAAGAGTGACAGCAGTGATGATGAAGAAGAAGATGGTATTAAATCGAGATCGGATAGCAGCAAAACAACTACTGATCATGGTTGTGGAATGAGGGAAAGTGAATGTAGAGGTGGTGGATATGAAAGTGGAGATTGGCTAAGATTGAGGAAAGGAGTGAGGAAGCTTTGCAGGCACCCGGTGTTTCAATTGAATAAGCCTGCAAAGAAGACTGCAGCACTTGGCATTGTAAATACTAATTCTAGGGAACGAGGCGAAGAAGCTTGGGCATAGCAGCATGCCAAGCCGACAGCACTTGCTATCTTACTGCTCATACGACGTTGAGTCTGTCTTCCGTTGAGGTTTGCGATGATAGTACTAGATTTGCTGGTTTGTAGTAGCCCGGTTAATGTTGTTCAAACATGTTTGGAAAAAGCACTGACTACGAGTAGAGCTCTAGTGAAAATGGTGTATACATAAGAGTGTGCCAAGACTCGTTGGAAGGGACATCTTTGTATGATTGTGTTGATAACTTCGTGCCTCTTTTAAATAACAATGTGAGGAGTTTTGGTTCATGGGAAGGAAGCAAGTAGTCCAATTTGAGTTGCAAGAACTTGACTGATTTATGGCTTATTTGGTTCATAGATTTGAACAAAAAAATTTAAATTTCTGTGAGGAAACGCAGTGTAAAAAAAAGTTGAATTGTGAGTTTGAACATATGATCAAACAGAAGCTTTGGTACATATTTTCAAAAAAAGAGAATAAGTATATGATCTATTCATGGATGGATGCGAATTGACTTAGTAGGGAACGTGCCCCCATCGAGTTAAAAATAAACAAATAAATAAAATATTAAAAGTTTACATTTGAGGGTTGTTTTGGAGGAGTTTACAGCTAGTGTTCCCGTTACTTCATTTTACTCTCCTCATGTTTTGGGCTTTTGGGGTTTAACTACTACTTTTCTTCTTGACGACTTGTATCCGGGGATGATCTTCGGATACATTGGGTGGATTTTTGATATTTTTTAATCTATTTAATAAAAATTAAATAGGTAAATTTTTTTTATGCATCCAATCAATTTAATGCAGAAAATTAACCTACCTAATTAAGGTTGGGTCGGGTAGATTGCATTTTATTAAAAAATATAAGTGACTAAAAATTCAACTTTAAAGAAAAAAAAAAAACTAAAGTCATGATATATTCTTTAAAATAAATTTAATCACAGTCTTTAAACAAAGAAAAAGTTCTAATATAATTTTATTAATTGTATAACATAAAAGAAATATAGGTTATGAGGATTACTAAGAGATATAAGGACATTGAAGTAATTAGCGGTATTTTTCACTAAATCACCAAAAATTACATTCATATTATATATGTAAGTAATGCATTCTATATATTCAAATAATCTGAACAATACTTAGGGGTGAACTTCATTTAGTTAAAAAATAATAATAAAAATAAAACAAGTGGAGTGAAAATCGGATGAATTAGTAGGTTTTTGAGATTTTTTTCAATCCACCCATTGAAGATTAGGTGAGTTGAAAATTTTTCTTACCCACTTAATCAATCCAATGTAGAAAATCAACTCATTCAATTCTGATTGAGTTAAATAAATTAGATAAATTCATTGAGTCACGGAGTTTTTTTTTCACCTTTAATTGTATCTATAAAACAAAGAGCTCCTCACTTTTTTTTTTATTCTCTATCTCTTTCTGTTAAGGTTTCAAGTTTTAAGTTTTTTAGCCTTATTTTTTTATTTTTTATTTTTATTTGAGTTTCCTCTTTTTGTTTTTACTTGTATTTTTGTATTTACACTCTCTTTATTCCTTTCCTTCTATCCTCTCTTTAACCTTTTTTTTTTTTTTTTCCCTTTTCTTTTCTCTTTTCTCGATTCACTTCCATTTTCCACTGCCCGATTGTTTCCCCCCTTTCGGTCTCATATTCCTTCTAGTCCCATACCACAACAACGCTATCTAAGATTTATTAGCTGCAATAACCAATAATTAACATATTAATATATCTAAACTTATAATATTAGTTTAAATATAAAAAATCATATTATTTAACATATTTTATACACACTCATTAAATATATAATATATTTTAAAAATTAATAAAATTATAACATATTTTATTTATTTTTTAAAAAATAATTTATTTATATTCAAATTTGCTCATATTTCTCTCTCTTCACTCTCTCCCTCTTCCACTTCCGTCTCTCTCGCTCTCTCTCTCTCTACTCTATATTGTGCTTGCTTACTAGGAAAGACGACAAGCTCCAGATGCTAACGGTCAGTGAGCATGGGGAGGCCAAAGATCCCCTACTGACAATGGCGCAATCTCCCTGGGGTGAGTGGATCATCACAATCTTCCTTACTGACTGAAGGTAGTGTGGGAACTGAGAGGATAAAGCAATCTCACAACTGTGAGCTTCCGACCGAGATTGTGAACCTTCTGGTGGAGATCAGGAAGCTTCTAGATTGTGTCTTATGGTACTGAAGCAAAGCTCAGCAGGAAGTTTCCGGTGGCTAAGATCACAAAGTTTCTAGCTACGATTCTAATTGATGGCAATGGCGGCAACTACAACCACTCTCGTGCCTGTGACGTTGATGATGACAAGGGGAACGACAAGAGAAGAAGGCGAGATCCACAGTGAGGCGAGTTGCGGTTGTCGTTACTTGTTGGTATTTGTGGTTATTTCTTAGTATTTTTTGTTATTCCTTTGTGTTCTAGTTTTTTTTTTTTTTTTTATGAGTGAAAATATAGAAAATACTAAAAATACTATGAATGAATATAGAAAATCTAAGTATTTTATCATATTTCTATAAAATCTAGTATTTTCTTCTCATATTTTCATGTGTATCGTCACTATCGTGATCTAGTCTCTTCATTATCATCACCGTCAATGTAACCATCACGATCTGGTCTCACTGCTACCATCATGATATCCTTGGGTGTAGCACCATTGGTAATAGGAGGGAGGGAAGGAGGTAGAGAGAGAAAGAGACAAAGAAGAGAGAAAGATGGGAGGTAGAGGAGAGGGAGGGAAGAAAGAGAAAAAAATGAAGGTAAATTTGAGATTTTAATATATAATTAATTTAAATTATGCTATTTGATTATATTTGTTTTATTTTTTTTATTATTTTAAAATATTATAATCAAATATATTATTTGGTTAATTCACTCAAACAATATGATAAAGATTTATGAAATTTTAATATATTTTTAATTTATGAAAATTTTAATTTTTGCACTTTTTAGAACATTTTTTAAAATATTCTTGTAGAACATTAAAAAATTTCATACTACAATATTTGACAGACCAATGTTAGCAACCAAGCCGGAGACGTTCAGCTATTAATGTTGAACAAAATATCCAAAAATATCCTGCTAGCATATTCTGGTGACCCGTGTTGATAATCTATATGACATCACAATAACTTATGTTAAAAAAAATAGCATATTCAAAAAATTAAAATAATATAAAAAAATGTTAAAAAAGTAAATAAGTAAAAAAGGGTAGTAAAATTTTCCATAGAGGGAAATGGTGGCTAGTTAAGTAATTTTCTCATCGGAATGCAAAATAATATTGATTCACGTTTTAAGCTTATTAAGGTAGATTGGTAAGCTAATATATATAAATATATATATATGGAAAAAAAGAATTGCTATTAATTGCGTTTAAGGAAAAATCACGGCAAAATCAGTTGTTATGTACTATTTTGTACATTTTATATAATATATATATATGTATATAAACTAATAACAATTCTTTTAAAACTGCTACGTTTATACATAGTTTAAACTAGCCCCAAATTAGCATTGCCATTTGGCATATCTCGATGGCCACATTACTTTCTGTCTACTTGTCAATATGACAGGCCTTTGATTTAAGAATAAAATCTCATAATAGGCATTGAGTAAACATGCAACATGCTGCTCTATTATTATTATTATTTATTTAAATGCAACATACTGCTCTTAGCACCAAAAACATGCAACATACTTTGTCCATGTTTATTATTGTAGTATCATGTATCCCTATCTTCTTTTAGAAACCACCAAATTTTGTTTGCAGTAATTGAATTAAAAAAGCTAAAAATATGAATCTAACTGTATTCTTAAAATAATCCTTTGATGCCTCCAATAAATATATGATGAGATTGGCATGATTCTTTTTTACATTAAGTACTATTATATGGCGAGAAAATTGATCCATTTGTTGTATGATATCGTGGATGATCTTTTGCCCAAAGCAAGAAAAAATTCGGCCTCCGTGTAAAAGTAGTCTCCTTGACATTACTATATGCTTTCTTCTCCACTTCAAATCTGTATATATATATATAAAGAATATATATTTACTTTATGTATATTTGGTGGCTATTAACTCAAAAACCTGCTTTCCATATTTTACTTTTATTAGTCTGAGTTTTTTTTTTTTTTAATTTTTGAAACAAATTTTAACGTTTTAAAACTGCTATCATTTCAAAGGGCCCGAATAAAGCAAACAAAAGATAGACATAGCTTCTGTCATAGTAGAAGAGAGTAGAACAACAAATGGAGGGAAAGAAAGCTGAAACAAAGATGGATTTAAGTCGAACTAAGAATACGTTTATTTAAAAAAAAATTATTTGCCATCACTACAAAGTTTGCTAAAGAGTTTAATGATAAATTACTTTAAAGATACAACAAACCCTTAAACACAATATGTAGCAAATAATATTGTATTTCAAAACAAAAGTATGAAATCTACGGAGTTTTTGAAGATTTAATAAAGATAGAGGTGTCATTTTCATGAATCGATATAACCATATCAAATTATGTAATTTTTTTTAAGTGATGCCTCTTTATGCATAAGCATCTCTTTAATTATTGACATGATCATCATAACTAGTATGTTAGTTATTGATAATTATTCAATTATATATGAAAACATACATTCACCCTACACATCGGTTTGAAACAACTCAAAAAACATGTTTTTCTACAAATATTAGCATGAACGGGTGCCACAAGTACCTAGACTCAAGGCTGAAGTGCTACGAGATACTACTATGGCACTAGGCCTCTTCTTGATATAGTGTTGAGGTGCATTGAGATACCATTAAGGCATTGAACTCTCTGTCTTTTATTTCCTTGATTCGTATTTCTAGCACCTAGGCACTTTGAGATAATGCTAAGGCACTAAGTTTTCTGCCTTATTTCATTTTAAAATATTATGGCACAACATGCTGATGAATAATTACACTAAAATGTGTATTTCCAAAAACTTTATGTGTCTTTTGATCTTATATTATATGAGAGACACTCTCTAACAATCCCCCACTAGATTGTAATATTTACTTTCAATTAGTAAAAAAATTTCAAAGTATTCACAAGACAATACCGTGCTTTGCATTAAACTTTGTCCCTTAAGCATATACTAGAAATATATCACATATGAGTTATTCTAGATTTCAAATTATATTCCAATCATTTAGCACTATTTCGACCTTGTGCTCTATCTTGGATTCATGAACATTTACAATAATAAACCACAATCTTGTTAGAAATGACTCTACTTCTTATGTTAACTTAGGTGAAGTTTCAAATCATGTCTTTAGCCACTTAGACTTGAACTTCATTAAGAGTGTATACTCACCCTCAGCCATGTGGCTACTTGTACCGAACATTCGAAAATGGACTACTAAATTTTTGGTGTCCAACGAGTCACATAACAGTGGCTTGTTCTTACCCATTTACTGTTGGAATAGCAGTACAATTATTACATAGTTGTGTTACCATCATCGGTGAATTTTTCATAGAAAGATGATTAGTACAACAAAGTGCAATTTCTTTTATGTTTATTAGTGTGTGCATATTATTTGAGTTTTAATAGATATTTGCACAATTTTTATTCAATAAAACTTAATTGGAGAATGTGTGGTTCTAACTTAAATATTTACAAATTTAAAAGATATGCAAAGAGCTAAGCCAAGCAGCCAATCCAAATGCACCATGTGGTGACCGTGAGTTACAATCTTGTTTCTTGACTTCTACATAATATATTCTCTTTTGTACTCCAATCAAGCTAATTTGACAACTGTAAGATCCAGATTTTACGTCATTAGACCAATTTAGTTTAATTCTTTTTCTCTTATGATTTATTTTATTTTAAATTTTTTATTTGTAATTTTTAGTTTGTTTCTCTTTTTAATTGAGCCTCTAAAAAACCATAAACAAAGGGCTCTGCATCTTGTATTTTTTATTCAAGAATTGTAGGAAGTTTATTATTAATATATTTTAGTTTATTTCAATTCTTATTTCCTTAGTTTTCTTGTTAGTGTGAGGTGAGTGACACACCTTTTTGTGAGTGAGACACCACTGATGAAAGGCTAAGTTTTGAATAAATTTCTGTTTACTAATGTTCTTCCTTTTTGATAAAGTGTATATATCTTATATTTTCTCCAAGTATTTTATTGGTTTTTCAGCATTATGTGTGGTATTTTTGTGGTGTTTGTTCACATTTTTAATAGATTAAGGTAATACAAGTAGGAAGCATTTTCAGAATAAATTGAAGGAGTTTAACTAGAGTTATGTTAAAATTAGTTGAGCCAGATTTATGTTAAAACTCGCTACAGCGAGATTCAAATTAGTTGCAGTGAGTTGTGTATCACTGCTTCTTATTTATGCATATAAAGTCAAAAATTACACCATAAATAGCCCAAGAGACAAGAAATTTAGGCTTTTTTGGCCAAAAAAAGACCTAGAGAGCTAGGAAAGTGTCAGACTAGAAGGGAGATTGTAAGGGGAGAGATTAAAGATGGCTTTCAAAAGTGTTCATATTTGAAGAGCTAAGATTGAAGACAACTCTTGTAGGAGCCAAGATTGAAGACACCTTTGAGATTGATAACCTAGAGAGTTCCCCAAATTGCATATGACTCTTGAAGTTTTTTTTTTTTTAATCTTTTTCTATTCTTTTTCTTTATTTTGTGAAACAATGAACGCCATGTCTCGTATTTTATTGATTCTTGACATTATTATGCTAGGCTAAGAAATTATTTGATGATTTGACATAGCCTAGCCAAATGTTGTGTTTGGAATGCTTGTTTGATTTCAATTAAGTTTTTATTCAGTTTATTTATATTATTCTTTACTTAATGCTTCTGCTTCCTTGATAAGAGTTGATTGATTGTGAATTTGGGTTATTGCTCAGGAAAGGGGATTTCGAATTGAAACATGAATAATATAATCTAGGTTGGTCAATTGGTTGGAAAACGGTTGATTGCCTTTAAACATGTTACATGAAATTAACAAAGCTTAATGTGTTCTTGGTTTTTAATTCTAGATAGGAATATTAGAATTGGAATTGAGGAAAAGTTTGATTATGCTGGGGAGAGGTGATCAAATAAATTGGGATTATTAGATTATAAACTAAGAAAATTCTTTGGATAAAACTTGTATGAAAAATGTAGTGGAAGGCTAAGTGAAGTCAAATCTCTAGAATTCATTCACACTATTTAAATTCTCTTTGCAAATTATCATACGTTAGTTGTCTTCTTATTTGTTATTTTTATCATTTCTTAGTTTTATAGTCATAGTTTTTTGATTTTCAGATAAAATTAATATTGCTCAATTATAGCAATTAGTAGAATTCAATTACTTTTCTTGAGTACAAAAACCCTTACTCATTGTATACTCTTTAAAACTTGACAATTATGCACCTATGGATTATGTGAAAAATATTTAACACTTTTATTTTAATTCATTTTGTTATTCAATGTTTAGTATTTGATTAATTTCATCTCTTCTATTTAGTTTTTATAATAATTATTTCTGTATTAACAACAGTATTAATTATTATGTTCAGTGCATTAAATCAATATTGATAAGTGGTTTCTATTTAATTGTTTTTATGTGAGCATTCCTTACCGCATTTTGCCGTAAGGTATTTTGTTATTTTTGGATAACGCATGAAACTAATTGTGTTTGTCTTAATTGAGAAGAGATTATTTTGGTCAAATACCTTTTCTATTATTTATGTTTCAAATCTATATTTTCTAACTACATGTTTGGGATATGAAACTTGTAATTGAGTTATAATTATTCAAGTTTAAACAAAAACATTTAAAACTCTTCACCTGTCTTTTTTTATTTTATTTTATTTTTCCATTTATTTTATTATCAAAAATCCTAAAAATATTTGCCTTCTTATTTTATTCGTTTGCTTATCTCTCAACGTTTATTTTCTACTAATCTTTTTGTTGGTTCTCTTTTCTTATAAGATCGACCATCTATATTGTGCTACAACCAACCTCTTTATTGGTACACAATTTAGGAGTAATCAAATTTTAATGCCGTTATTAGGGAGGTACTACAAATATTGTCCTTGCAAACATGAATGGTAACATCGAAATCGAGCCACCAATCACGGGACTTTGTTGTAGTCATGTCGGTTTTAGTAATCATGCTAATTTCCATCTCTGAGATCATAAGACATATCTCTTCATAATTATTTTTAATAGTATTGGCCTTGTTGATGTTAATTTCTTCCTTTTTCATCTTCTGCCTATGTCATTTTTGCAATGGCCTGTCTTTCCACAAAAGAAGCAATTTCTAGAGAACTATTTCTGGCCATTACCAAACTTCTTGAACTTCTTGTCATTATTGACTTTGAAGTTCTTTTGAAACTCACTTACTTTGACAACACAAACTTTAGAAGAATTCATAATCTTTCCCTTAGGATTACAAGACCTAGTCTCCTCTGTGATCCTTAAGTGTTTTTGTAATTCCTTCAAAGTTATGTCATCTATCCTATGAAGGAGTTTCTTTTAATAACCATTCCAACTTTAGGGTAATTTAGAAATGATAGCCCTCACTTAACATGATTCAGAAATTTCTACTTTTAATTCACAAAGCTTATGCTTTGTTATGTTTATTTGAAAAATGAAAAATTTTTCACTTTTGGAAAGTGGACCTTTCTAAATTTTCGTACTTGAACATAAAAAACTTTTCAATTTTAGAAAATGAAAAATAAGTTTCTCTCTAGAAAATGGAAATCTTTTTACCCACTCAACAACTTTTCACTTTAAAAAAAAAAAAACCAAACTGCTTTTTATTTTCCAAAAGTAAAAATTTCTATTTTCTAAAAGTGGACACCCCATCTATACGAAAGCTTAGTAACAATGACTTGCAACTTATGTATTTGATCAACGACGGACTTGGAATCAACCATGACAAACTCAAGATCTTTCAAGCTGAGGAATTTGTCCGTACATTCTTTCTTAGTTCTATACTTATATTCAAGAGCATTCCATATTTCTACCGATACTCCATTGACTTGTAGAGATCATAAAACCCATTGGAGAGTGTGTTGAGCATGTGGCCTTGACACATCACTTCATCATCTTTACACTTCTTCCTTGCAGCCTTCACAACCGCAGTATTGCCCTCCTTTGGTTGCTGAAGCGACTGTAACTTTGGATCGAGAGCATAGGCAATCTTGAGTGTGGTAAGTAGGAAGAATAATTTTCTTTTCCAGCAGGTGAATTAGTACCATCAAGACGATCAAATTGGACATTTGGATTGAAGAAAGAGGTCATATTCTTTTTAACCTCCATTGCAGTCGAATAAAGCCTTAAAGATTGTTGTAGTAGTAGAGAGTAGAAAATAAATGGAGGAAAAGAAAACTAAAACAAAGATGGGTTTGAAGTATATTAAAATGCTTTCTTTTAAGGTTTTATTTGACCTCACTACAAAGTTTGCTAAAAAGTTTAATGGAAAATTACCCTTAAGAGACAACAAACCCTTGAACACAATATTTAGCAAATAATATTATATTCAAGAACAAAAGTACGAGATCTTTAGTGTTTTTGGAGGTTTTATAAAGACAGAGGTTCCATTTTTGTGAAATGATGCAACCATACCAAACCATGTAACTTTTCTCAAGTGATACCTCTTTATACATACGAACCTCTTTAATTATTAACATTATCATCACAACCGTTATGTTAGTTATTAATAAATATTCAGTTATATGTATGAAAACATACATTCAACAAACACACCGATTCAAAACAACTCAAAAAACACATTTTTGTCATATACTAGTATGAACAGATGCAAAACTACCCAAACTCAGTGCTAAGGTGATACGAGATAGTGTTGAAATGCTAGGCCTTTTCCTAATATAGCATTGAGGCACTTTGAGATAGCTCTTAGGCACTGAGCTCTCTGTCTTTTATTTTCCTAATTCATATTTCTAGTGCTTAGGTGGTTCGAGACAGTGTTGAGGCACCAGGCTTTTTGGTTTAATTTGTTTTAAAACATTATGGCACAATATACTGATGAATAATTACACTAAAATGTGTATTACCATGATCTTTATATGTCTTTTGATCTTATATCATATAAGAGACATATTACAATCTCTCTAGTAGCTTCAACATAAAAACAAATGACTTTTTCTTCCTTTAAAAAAAAAAAAAAAGGGAACACATACATACATTTCTCTCTTTTCAACACTAACTATGAAAGTATGAGATACATACGTATATACCCACTCGGTTATCAATGTCCTGCTCACTTATACACACACACACACATTTATATATATATATGTTTGTGTATAGGTTATATATGTCTCCATGTGGCTATCCACATCATAGATTGACAACAATTAGGTTAATTATCAATCAATACAAGTATTTTAAAAAAATAAAATAAAATGGCACGTTCTCTTTAGAAGGGGACCAAATTGCCTTCATGATTCCTGTAGCACGTACATATCCGAATTGTTTTGATGACTTGGATCACAAATGCAGCATCGTACGAAAATTTTCAATTTGAATAAGCTGAAAACTATAGAAAAAGACAAATATTTTTCATTGATGTTATTTTTATTATGAACCTAAAAGGAAGATGCACGACAAGTACAAGACGTATAACTCGATCGAAATTGATGAGCGAAGGGAAATTAATGGTGTCCTTTTTGGATCCAACTCATCTGTCCCTCGCACTAGCGGAGGCAATCATATATATTTTTATATACTGAAGTGATGTGATCTGGTATATATATTGCAAACGCATGCCATGCAAAAATGTGGTGAACTATGGATAAACGTATGTATGTATGTCTGTATATAATGTCTCATTGCATTAAAAATGATTGGTCCTGCAGCGCATAATTAAATGGTGTGTCTGGCTTGATATGCACAATATACAAGTGGCAAATGGTGATTGCCAGCTATGTATTGTGGAGTTTATTTCATGGAAATTTCGTTGCGGCAAATATATATATATAGAGGGAGAGAGAGAGAGAGAGAGAGAGAGAGAGATCAATAAAATCAAGGGTATAAACGTGCTTGCATCCTTCTGTTAGCTGGGGCGACTTAAAGTGATGTTAATTCTCCTCGTGCAGTCCATGTTCTGATATGCAAAATTTGAGCTCGATTTGACACAAGAACTTAAAATATCTAGCAATCAAACACCAACTCCCAAGATACACCTAATTATCTTAATCACATGCAATTATTCTTCATTACTGTACGACGAGTGAATATTAATAATAACCAATTGGTGCATTTTTTTTAATAATTAGATTTTTATAAATTTTGCTAAGTTTTCATAATTTAATATGATTTTAATGTGATTTGAATGTGAAACTAGATGCTATAACTTATTATATTATAATCTAATAAATAAAAAAGACTATAACTTATGAGAAGAGGTGCAGACACTTATACTACAAAAATTTGACAACTGTTTCCTAAATAATTGGAGATTTTCAAAAGCTGTCGTAGAATGGAAGCCCTTGATGGCGGTTTTCAAAAATCTTCAAAAACCGTCGTCCAAATGTCAATTTTGAAAAATAGTAAGAAAGAAAACGAATTTTTTTTTTCTAGTTTTCCTGCATTTTTCCACGTACAGACTTTGAAATATTCTCTACTCTTTCAATAACTTTGAACACTCCCTTTTCCCTCCTCTCTCCTCAATTTCTCTCCTCCAAATTCTCTATTTATCACTTCCATCTCTCTAATTTTTCACCTATCTCTAATTCCGTCTATTTTTACTCGCCTTGTGTTGATGGATAGCTGAAATCCCCAAATCTTGACTATCGTGACGTGGTCATATTTGCTAGCTAGGATATCAGTGTCCAAAAATCTAGGAACAGTGTTTTTAGATATTTGAATTTCAATAATTAGTCAAGATTATCTGATATATCTATAATAGAATCTACAATATTAAAGATTATCTCTACATTCAAATTCAAATACGAAATATTTATATTTAAATATTAAATAAGAGTTCTCTCTTAAAAATTTATAAATACATGAGAGTAGACCTCTAAAACCCAACTCACAATTAGGTCACTTGATTCTGAGAATATAATGAAGCCCCATGTACTAAAAAGAGGATGTAGGCTTCCCATCTCTGTGTTTTCTATTTATTGTACTTTACTTTTATTGTGTTTTGTATTATTTTGTGTCCGTAATAATTCTTAGAGATCTCTATCACCAAGGGATTTGTTAGGCAAATTATACCTATCAATACCCTATTTCTTTCACTCTCTCTCCCTCTCAACTCTACTATTGTTATTGTCAAAATTCCCATAACTATACCTACTGGCGTTGCCTTGATCCTATCAACTTATCCGCTTTCACCATTGAAATCTAAATACTTTTACATTTTTGTTATTGCCGTTATTGATTTTAGTAGATTTTTTTTTCACCTTTGTATTTAAGTTTTTATTTGGAATTATATATGAGCCTTGTTTTTAATTATTTTATGTTAGATAGATTTATCATGATTATGGTGAGGATGGTTTGTAGTATATTTTGTTTTAAAACGTTGTTATTTGTGCTGTGATGATTATGAATAACGTTTGAATAGATTGATGCTTGAGTAAGGAAATTATTTTCAAAAAAAATTTATTTTTCAAATTTTTTGACTACGCTTTTTAGGGAAAAACCTCATTAAAAATGGAAGATTTAACGAGAACATTGTTATATGGTTCTGGTTGTACTAAATACCATCCATTAATCGAAAGTTAGGCCCATAGTGTACAACTCATAGATAGGATTTATATTTTATTAATAACAGTGTTTAGCATTTGTAGTACTTCTAAAACTTATTGAATCCATAAACATTAGTGTTCTTAGTAACTTGACTCAAAATCTAAATCTGAATTATAATTTTAATAGCCTAAATATTTTAGAGATTAGCCATTATATTAAGTAATATTTTGTCTCTATATAAAATAAAAGTTTTTAAAGAAAGCCAACTCTTCACTTTCCTATTTCACCATTCCTAAACAAAATTTCAGAGATACAACAAATCTTGGTTTTTTTTTTCATGGTTCAAAGAAGTTTGAAATTTTGCCCTATTATTCGAGGTGAGATTTTATTTTATTTTATTTTCCTTCTCTTTCTTCCCTGTATAATTTTTTTCTTCTATTTCAATGTCTAATTTATGTATTCTAATTCCTTCATTTTCATAGTGGGTTTAGGAAATTTAATTGTATTATTTAATTTATGCATTTACTTCCTTTATTTTCATGTTGGGTTTAGGAAAGATACAATAGAAACGATCTAATATAAATTGTTATAAATATACGTAAAGATTTAAAACAATAAAATAGTTAAATCGAAAAAAAAAAGAGAAATAATTCTTGATAGTTTGATGCAATGAATGAATTAAATTTGAGGAAAAATAAAATAGAGAAATAATTGATTTTTCAAAAGAATGAAATGACTTCTTACTATTTTGCATATAAGAATTTTTTGTGAGGTCTTTGATAGAAAGGTGTTGACTAGTTTTGGGTCATTTGAATAGAATAGAAAGAAGGGGAAGGATTTTCGAATAGATAATACATTGACATTAGTCTTTTTTTTTTTTAATATATACATTCTACTTTAGAACTTCTTATTGTAAAAGTGTTACTTTTCATCATAATTTATTCTTTAATAAAATTTCAATAGTACAATAATCTTGATTAAAAAAATATTTTTGACCCCCTTAGATAAATCCTAGCACAGTCACTATCTCAAATCATATCAAATTGCCATAAATGCAGTAATGTATATTGCACTTATTAAGTTGTGCTATATATGCTCTTGCTCCTAATAGTTAGGGTTGAACATAAGTGGAAAACTGTCAGTTTTGGTTTAAAACCAAAGAGTTTGATTTTCGCTTTTCTATACTGAGCACCAAACTGTTACCCTCATTTTTGATTGGTTTTCCAGTGATCGGTTTCGGTTTCTGGCGGTCGGCTTTGGTCGGGTTGGAGGGGAGGGTTATTTGTTGTAACTTGGTTGCTTACAGGTGATAATCTAACCAGTTTTTTTAGATTTTTAATTGATTTTTGCACTGAGTTTTAATTAGTTGCTTACTGATTTTTAGTAGTTTTCTCTCTCACAAAAATTTATATTTGAACCTATTAATATTATCAAAATGGACAGTAACTTAGAGACAAAAAATTTAGATTTTTGATTGATTTTTGCATTGAGTTTTAATTGGTTGCTTATTGATTTTTAGTAGTTGTCTCTCTCACAAAAATTTGTATTTAAACCTATTAATATTATCTAGATGGATCCTAACTTAGAGACAAAAAATGGTGGTGATCATGATAGTGGTTGAAAATTCTAATGACTAATACCTGTCTCAAATTTTTGAGAAATTCAACTTCTACTCAATAGTCGGTGGAGAATGTAATTTGGGAATCTCGAATTTTGCTTCATTGAGAAAGAGAAAGTGAGAGTGAGATTCTGAGAGTGTAAGAGTATGACTTGGGAGTCTTGGTCTCTCGGAGTCATGGCAACCTAGCACACTAGTGGTGATTGGTGGTGGTTTGAGTTTCTGAGGTCTAAGATTGAGAAAGACAGCTTGAGGAGAAAAGAAGTGTGAACTCGAATTAGGGTTGTTGTGGGGGTGGGAGAAAAAGAATAGCATGTTGGACATGTAGAATATTTTTTTTATTTATTTTTTAGTTAAGTTCGGTTCGATTTCAGTTCGAAACTAAAGTGGCCATGCCAAAGCCCAAACTAACGATCTCAATATTCCAATCAAAAAATTAGATTTGACTGGTCGGTTTTACGTTCTCGATTGCATCGGTCTAATTTCGATTAGTGTCAATTTCTTAATTTTGAAGAACATCCCTACTGATAGTGGTAGTATTTTTTGTTCTTTTTTTTTTTTTTTCATAAGTAAGTTCTCCCATTCCCCTTTCACCCTAATCTAATGCAAACCTTTAAGTGGGGTTTTTCATAACTCAAACCTACAATCTCTAGATTGTAGGTGGAGGTTCTCACCACTCTAGCTAGCTACCCTCGCTTATCAAAAGTGTGGTAGTATTTAGCTTCGGTCATATGGATGCAAACTAGTTTTACGTACGTACATTATTTTTGGTACGAAGTGCTAAGGGTATTATGTTAACGTACTAACTAACGAACTAAGTTAATAATAATCGGCAGCTATGCGAATCAATAACATAGGCCTTTTTTACTAGAGCTTAAGAAGCATGGTAATATATTGGTGTGTGTGCGTTTTTTTTTCTTTCGTGCGTTAATCTTTTTTACTAATTATCCTAAGATTTATTTGTATGGATGCATTGAACTTTTTAAATTTGAAAATTTAGTTTCTATACTTTTTTTTCCTTAACAATCAATTCTTAAATTTATAACTTTTAACAATATATTCAGTATTTTTTGCTCAAATCTGTTACAATTAGGATGGTTTTGTGCACAAAACTTACATATAAGTATACAAATTTTTAATAATTTTTGATAATTTTTGCTTAATTTTTTTTTTAAAGCTTAGCTTTAAATACAAGTATAATTTTATTAAGTTAAAGATTTAAAAAAAATTATATTAGAAATAAGTAAAAAAGATCAATAATACTTTTTTTGGACTATAATATACAAGTTATATGTAAAGAAACTTCCAAATTTTAACGGATTTGAACAAAAAAAGATTAAATTATCAAAAGTTATAAGTTTAGGTAATTGATTGTTAAAAAAAATTAAAAAAATAGAATTTAAAGAATAAATTATTAAGTTCAAAAAATTCTAGATATATCCGTACAAATAAGTCATTACCTTATTAACAATCAGTTGGGCGGTTGGTTAATGGATAGAGCTTTTTGTGATCGATAAAGCGAGTAGCTTAAAGAATATTCCTTCCATGTGATAGCTTTAAAAAAGCATAACAAGTTTGTTGGGTTAATTAAAATTAGGTGTACGTGGAGCTAATTTGTATTTTTTTTTTTATAAGCGAGCTAATTTGTATTAATTAACTCCTAGTTAATAATGTCGAGTACCTTGCCATTGTTATTGCGATTAAGCATCATATTCCCGGTTTAATAAATGGGGTTACTTCGATCAAAGATGAGATGGTTAAGAAACGCCAACCTAATTGGAATATATATATATATATATACCAGTCCTTATCTCTAACGATTTCTTTTATAAAAAGGAAAAAGAAAAAAGGAAAAAAAACTCCATTATATATGGAGCTTGTAATAGGGAACTGAAAGGATATATCAATTGCAATCATCCAACAGCTTTTTTTTTTTTTTTTTTTTTCTGAAGGTTGTCATGTTTTTAAATGGCTGCCGAGTTAACATATAATAGAGCAAACATTAAGCTGAAAAGGTTTTCATTCTTATTTATTATTACAAAAATATATAACGCAATTTTTATGGTGGGATTAAAAAAAAACGTTATTAATGGAGTTCTATTTCCACATTGTATCATGCATTAAACCCTAAAAGGATTATCAAATAAATGCAAGTGGTTTTCAGTACATTTAATAGCAAGAGACAGCCCGTTTTGTCTTATGTGTACACGTTTGTACGAGCAACAAGATATACGACAACAGTCGTTATTAAAATAAATTTCAATGCGCGTCGATGCATGCAACATGATGTGATTGTCCATGTAATCTAACAATAATTATACATCTAAATTTTTAAATAATTTTTTTATAATTATTTTATATGTTTTTGATGACTACTAATTTTCTTTTTATTACTTGTTAATTAAAAATATTTATAAGAAAAACAGAACAAGAAAGAAATCATGTTCTATTCACACCCATAAAAATAACCAGTAAGTGATTCGCTTAATAGGCATTTGACCATTTTTAATACACTGCGAAATTGAAATTGTTATATCACTAGTAAATTTTAATACTTAGATCATACAAACCAATTCAATCATCTGTAGTCTATAATAACAACTCATCATCTTTCCAAAATGTTGGAGTCGAATGAATGCACACCAATGATCCAATTATAAGATGCTTGTTCCAGTAAGTGAAACCTTCAACACCATTAAAATTCCAATTATAAGATGCTTGTTCCAACAAGTGAAACCTTCAACACCATTAAAATTGTGCACCATCACCCACATTTCGAATGATAACGAGAACCATGACTTCTTAATAGAGATAATAAAGGCAACCGATTCATTCCACAATATAATCCTAAAAAATTTTCTGTTTGGCCTTGGATGTTTCTTCACTTTTCATGTAATTGTTATAATATTTGTTTTTTATTTTTAAATTATTTAAATATTAAAAATTTTTAAAGCATAACAATAGTAACAAATAATAGATATTAGCATTAAAAATTAAAACACAAAGTATGATAATTTTATTCTTTACACTTTTTTATAATAAATATAATATTGTCATAAAAAAAATACATAAAGATGATTTTTAGAAGTAAAGGAAGTTTTTTTTTTGTGTTTTTATATAATTATATAGCTAGAACATTATCATTATAATTTTAGAATTAAATATATATGTACCACCACTGGTCCTGTTATTATTTAGGTCTGACAAGTGACAATTTCGAGGATAGGTGAGTGCTATCTCCCATGAGCAGTGCCACAAAAGTCATAGAAGGAAACACATACAGATAAATATCATTAGATTTTTTCTTGCAAGTCACGTGCATGATAATGGTTTTAAAACAGGGCAGGTAATTTGTGTTAAGAGACCGTGTCCAAGCCGACAGGATTACAATATGATATAATTAAGATCAATACAAATATAAAATATTTAAAACATAACTTATAATATAATATAATATGTGAATACCATAATTAAACAGATTATGATAGGTTTAATACGAAAATAACCCGTTATAACCTAATTAACTACCAAAATTATTATAAAAAAAATTTTGTTGTAAAGCAGTTGTGGGTGGAAGAGATGGAGTTAGGATTAGTGTAAATTTTCAAAATTGAAATAAAATATGGAAGAATTTTAATTGACAAATATATAAAAAGAGTTTTTGAATTTAAAATTTAAAATTTTTTATATACAAGTTATAAATGATCATGTCATGTTAGCATGTTTATGACCTATATAATTAAGCGTGTTAAACAAAATAAGCTGGTTGGTATATTTTTAGCTGGTTTAATTTCATGTTATACACGTCAATTCAATTATTATCTAAATATTAAACCTGTAATCTTAACTTATTTAGTTCATGTTATTTTAAAATCATATCATCGGACTGTGTTTAAAATTAATAGCTTTATTTTAAAAGGCTTCAACGGCCAAATATATCAGTTTGCCGATGGAATTTTTAATTCTCACCTGGTGACCTTAGCTTCATCGGAGAAGTACTGTAATCTATCTAGCTAATTAAATTAGTTTTTATATATAGCTTTCTCTAACTATGTTTAAATTCTTTGAACTACTACAAAATTTCCGATTTGTGATATTAGCTAGGTATACATGGTACCTTTGGGTAATCGTTGATGGCTTGGACGTTCATGACCTACATAAATATATCACTATATATGTACTAATTATTGAAGAATCTCGTTAGTCTCGTATAAATTAATCCTTTACCGAAAATGGTCTCTTTATATTTTATTCTATACAAGATTTACATAACGGTAGAGACTTGACTTCTAACAAGCTAAAGGTATTTTGTTTAACTATATTTAAATCCGGTATAGATTATTGTCACCAAGACTAAACATAAATGCCAAAAGTGTATATACGTGTTCCAAGAGAAATATTTTTCTTTACATGGTAGATCATAATCAAATGTATGATGGACTTGATTCAAATTTGTCAACCATCCTTACCCATGTGTAAAATTAAATCAGTAGACCTTTCTTATCAAATAATAATAATAATAATAAAATTGAAGTGGTAGGGCCTACAATCAGCAGCAACTTCAAATTAGTAGAAATGAAAGACCTAGATAACAGAGATATACTTAGCTGAATTTAGGTCTGTTCGGGATGTCTAAAGATGGAATTTTGAAAATATTTTGATTGAAAACGAGATGAAGTTTTAGAAATGCACATTCAGTTAAAACAAAACCTGTTTGGAGGGAAAATGTGTAAAAATTAGTATGTTCCAAAAAAAAAAATCAATATAAATCTTATTTCGTTCTTCTAGAAATTTTATGTAATTTATAAAATATCACATTTGGACATGAATAACAAAATTATGAGCTTTTAAAGTTTAAGTTAACTATAGAAATTTGAAGATTTAATAGTAAAAAATAGTTTAGAGTTGAAGAAAAAGATTAAAAAAAAAATTGCAAATGCGGTACAGGTCATGCTCTCCTAAACAAGCCATTTAGTCTTATATAATATTTTACTTGAAAGTAAACATGTAAATTTCCCAAGACCACATAATTCAAAAATCAAGACATCACTAAATTAGAAATGAGCACATAAAGTAGACGATCATAGCTTTCATCGTGTCGATACATATGCTTATCAACATGTCAAAACAGATCCT
This sequence comes from Antiaris toxicaria, assembly GCA_035233585.1. NCBI lineage: Eukaryota > Viridiplantae > Streptophyta > Magnoliopsida > Rosales > Moraceae > Antiaris > Antiaris toxicaria. Next base: position 15,068,905 of record CP141161.1, read on the forward strand.
ATTATTAAAATTTATTAATGTATGACCAACAAATAAATATATATAGGTGTGATTTTAAAAATTACTCTAGTGGATATATTTTTTTAATTATGTAACATGGATCAGACGGTTGTAATCGTCCAAAAATATTTATTTATAAGATATATACTTATCATCATAAATTGGATGATAATCATTGAAAACTATATAGATATAAATTACCGTTGGAAACTCATCAGGTAGGCAGCTTCCTTTGCAATGAGCCAATTATTGTGGTTTGTATGTACTCTCGATATACGATATTCTTAATAATGGTGGTGTTGATTTCACAAAATTTAGCATGTGGAAGCATTTGATAGAGATGTATAGTTATGTATGATACCGAAATGAAACGAACAAATTTGGCTCCAGCAATTAATTTACTTTGCAAGTTGATGAAAATAAATACTATATATGTATATGCATTAATGTATATATGCACACACACATAAAATCATGGAATGAGTTACTTATTCTTAGCTTCTATCATCGAGCCACTGCTCTAATTCGTCAATTGAGAGAGAGAGAGAGAGAGGGAATCTTGTGATGACTTTTTTCTAGTTTAGATGGCCACATGATGAATTTAGTACCAAAAAAGTCAACATGTGAATCAAACTTTTTAGTATAAATAAGGGATTAACAAAGTGAATGGAACTTTTACAGCAATACTTAATTTCATATCCAACAGAAATGTTTTTAACATGCTTTTTTCTCATCCTATCGCGGAATAATAAAAAATTATATAGGCCTTTAGGTACTAAAATTAATCATGCTCATTGGATTAAGCTATCTAAATTACAGAATATTTATTTCTATCTAGCCGTAAGAGCTACGTTAGTGGTGGTACTATAATATTATTAAACAAATAGTATGAAACGTCAAATCCTAGTAGTTAATCATTGGTAATTTTTCTTAAACACTTTCCGCCCACTCTTTCCTTGTGCATTAATGATATATATATAAATATATATTATGTACCCGCACAAAAAATTGGTTTTTCATGCTTGGACGCACGCATTTTTGGTTGACGTAGTAGACCTGAATATTATAACACAAGTGTATATATATCACAAACAAATAATAAAATAATAAATAATTTATTATTCTCACAAAAATTAATGTTTATTAATTATTAAAATTATATAAACTTTAATCTTATTTGAATAAAACAAAAAAGAAGAAAATAACAAAATAAAATGAAAATAAACTATATCAAAATGAAAAAGAAGAAAAAGAAAAAAAAAATTAGATTTTGGTGTTTTAGTTTTTAGAATTTTATTTTTAGTTTAGTTTTAGGTCTTGCTTTCTACAAAATTAGGAGATTGTATCATGAAGCATCAAGAAGAAGAAGGAAAAAAAGACTTGGAGAAAATTTTGGAGGCTTGTAACACCTCTGAAAAGGGTTTTTCTTTTTATTTTCTTATCTTTTAATTTTTTTTAATTTAAGAATGTTTGAATATATATTTTGTAGATTTTTATTTTTATTTATTAAATAATTTTCTTTTATTGCAATTGAAACTCAGTACATAACTTAAATTTATTTATTTTTTCTCTTAATTTATATTAATTGATATTGAATTGTTCATTTTATTTTGTCCTTAATGCTTCTAGTTTAATGGCGGAAATAGCAGATTATTTGATGGTTTCCAAAAATTATTTGCAACGACATAGAAAAGGCATCGCAAAAAAAAAAATGTTTCATAATTTGTTCTAGAATAATCTTCAAATATTTGCACAGTACTATTATTGAATTGGGATCAAACGATGTTGTTTTTGTATTTATTTGTGACTGTCGCAAAAAAAATTGGGTATAGACCAGGACCACAAGCTTTTTTTCTCATTTTTGCTGATTTTCTTTTTTCTCACTTTTGGCCTCTTTCCCTATCTTCGACCTAACTTTAACCTCTTTCCCCCAAAACTAACCAAATTTCTCTCATTTCATTATAATCCCAAAATACACCTTCCAAACCCATTGAAAAAAAAAAAAACTAATTCCCCCAAAAAAAAAATCCAGCCCCATTTTTGCATTTTTTGCATTTCCTTCCTCTTTTGCTATTGGTTGTCCCTCCACAGCCATTCATCGACGTTTACCACTCTCTCCCTCTGTCGTCAATTCCGACCCCCTTCACTCGAGTTCACTGGGTTTGTTGGTTGACGTAATTGTGTTTTTCTATATATGGTGTTGATAATGTCGATGGGTTTAATTATGTTGTTGGTGAGGATTATATTTGTGATGGCAATTTTGTTGTAATGTTTGATCAAAAAATTTCTTGGCTTTCTTTATTGTTAAATTTGTGAAAATTGATTATTTAAATTGTTTTTGGAAATTAGTAAATTTGTATATGGAAATTGATTAATAAATTTGGTTAGATGGAAGGTTTAATAATTACAAAATTTTTTCTCAAAATAAAAATAATTAGTAAATTTAAAAATTGTTATTCAATTTTTTCTAAAATTATATATAATAAAACCACTTAATATGTTGACTGTATTATAGAATTTGTTTAATCTTGATTATAACTACGAGGATGATACCCTCCGTTCCGCAGTTGATAAAGATGCTTCTAAATGCTATAAGGACCAGAAGAGTGGCCTCCACAGCCACTTCAAAGAACTTGGCAGGGTAGCAAACGAAAAGCTAGTTAGAGCTAACCCTTTGTCTACCCTCAAAAATCACAATCATTGGGGTCCTTATTACGATAGGTTTATATTCGACAAATTTCAGGTAATTGTAGATTTACTAAGTTGGTGGTTGATTATATATAATCATTTCGACTCCCCTAGCTAGATCTGCAGCTCTAGAAATCTTTTTTTTTTTTAATCTTTTTGCCTCTTTCACCTAATTAACCTACTAAATTAAGGAAAACAATTAATTAGAGAGGAAAATTAATTTAAAATTCCAAGAACATAGCAAATTTAAATGTATGAATTGGTAAAATAACTCTATTTTGTAAAGTTATCATATACCTGATCATTGACAGTGTAATACCCTAATGGTTAATTTACTATAGTACTGTGGGTTTGTACTCAACAGTTCGAATGTTAAGTAGTTTTTTCGGGAGTCTTAAATGTAATTAAAGACGTGTTTTATGCCAGCCTAATATTTGATAAATAGTGTTTGGGATCAAATACTATGTACCATTGTCATTAGCATATTCGGTGAGATCGGGGGATGACACACTTATCGAGAGATAGGGCTTGCTTATAAATCATTTAACAAATATTCCTATATTAGCGTAAACTTGTCCCTTTACTAATACCCAAAGAGAGATGCTAACGTTGGTTATCTCTCTCATAGACTGTTCGTAAACTTAAGAATAGGGTTATTTTGGATCTTAACCACAAAAAATTCTATCATCTGAATAACCTCATGAAGTCATTGTTTAACATAAGAGAATTATATGATTCTCATATGTATGTTACGAGCACATTACATTTCTTATATATAGATCTTTATTAAGATCCAACGAATTGTTTGATTTTTTAACGATCAATCTTATGTATACCCCAAATTTAAGATTATTCATACTTTCTTAAATGAACTTTAATTTATTTTTAAAATTTTGAATCAATCTCGTTTAATACATTTTGTTAGAATTTCCTTTTATAGTATATGAAAAAAAGGGAACCTAATCTTATAATAAAAACCAACGAAACATGATCACATTTAACTATCTTCTTTTTCATTTGTTTTTACTGGAACTTACTAAGGCGTTAAGTGGAACTCATTATAAAAACTCTGCGGACAAAATGGAAATATTTAAGATTCAAGTGATGAAATGAGAATAATATATCTTGAAAAATATTAAAAACACCAATTTTATTTCCAATTTTTGAGTATATGTAGCATATAAATTATCATTTTTTATTAGTAAGTGTTTAAAATATTATCAAATTAATTGATTATATCTAACAATGAAAATATAATAAATGTATTAATTGGTACTCAAAAAGTTATGATTAAAAGTGTTCCTAGCGTTATTCATAAATTTTATATATTATTATTTTATCCTTTAGGACAAATTTCACTATAACATTCTTTCTCTCCAAATTTCGAACTATTTACAAATTTCCCCTCTCAGTTAAATATTTAATGGAAAAATATATATGGCACTTGTTGGCCGCATGAGTTAGGGAGTGTTCAGTATAAAATTATAAAGTTACCCTTATAGTTAGATCAAAATAATAAATATTTATATTGTCATTTTTCCCATATCACTCTTTTATGTTTAAGTTCATAATTTCACATTTAGGAAAAGTAGTGAGCATCATGTGTGCTGCCAACAAGTGGCATTTTGTAATTTCTCATTTAATATTGTTGTTTAGTGCATTTTTTCATCAAAAATTTAACTAAGGTGGAAAATTCACAAATGTTTCAAAATTTAAAAGAAAAAAGATAATAAATTAAAGTTTAGGAACATTTTGTGAAAAGATTTAAGAAGGAAAATGAAATTTGTCCTATCATTCATGCGATGTCTTATTAATATGTTTTTTTTTTTTTTCCAGATTTACTCCATATGATTGATATATTGATGCACATGCCAATTGCAATTGATGTTACATGTATTGAATGAGGCAATGAGGTAACAATGAAGTTAATTATTTAGTTGATGTGCATTGGAGCAGCATCTTGCCAAATAAGATATAACCTAAACATTTTATGAAAAAAATTTGTAAAAGAATTCGAGACAATCTCCGTGATGAAGCCTAGTTGTCATGAGTATTGTACGTATAGAATACTAGTTCTTTGTATTACCTTCAGAATTTTTCTTCTTCATATGATTACCATTGAAAAAGATGTCATACGGACTTTTTATGTCACGTAGAAGGCTTAAGCATTATAATTTTTCTTAAAGAAACCTTATTTAATTCAGATTTGCACTGCTGGTTTCTTTTCTTTTTTTTTTTTTTGGGACAAATTAGTATTTTTCTTTTCTTTTTTTTTTTTTTGGTGTCAAATATTGGACAAAATGGTGTTGCACTATATTAGACACAATCTCCAATTATGAGAATACATGTCCCAGAAATGTCCAAGAGGTTTCCAAGGAATTTATGTCTCCTATATAAGATCCCAAATGTTAAAACAGAAAAAAGGAAATATAATTTATAAAATTTTCCCGTCACATTGCCTAAAATGGTATTAGTAGCTCTTCTTCTTTGTAGAAATTATTTAATGTACAAAGTGTATGATATCATCGTATTTACGTGATACATCCGTTTAATGAATTATTAATATTTAAATAATTTATTAATATTAATTATATATTATATTCTTTATTATTTTTTTCTAATAAATTTCAATTTATTTAGATGATTAAGATAGTTAATATTAATATATTATCTAAATTGATTATTTATTAAACGAATATACTATATAACAATGATGACTTGATGTATCCAGTTTCCGAATAATTTTTCTTTCTTTGTTTGGTGGGTGAGCAGGCAAACATCGTGGTGCCATATCTGATGTGGACAAGTTGCCCATGTGTCCAAAAACTGATGATGCGTTGTACTCACACACACGATATATATATTTATTTATTTATCATATATATATATATATATGCATGTATTTATTATATATGCATGTACCATAACTACGGGACAAACTAATACTACTTGCCAAAAATTTTACAGCCTTAAAAAAAAAAGGGGTAAATATTTTCTGAATTATTCATTCGTGTGAGAATGTAATAATTTGCCGTTATAGTAAATAATTAAGCCCTGAATTTTGTGAACTTTTGGACACGGAGGCCCCTTGTGGTCCGTGGAATATAATGGATGGTTAAGTGGATTCTCATACGATCTAAATCCTGGTTAAATATATGTTAAACAAACAGTTTCTCGTACAAAACTACATTTGTATATATCAATAAATGCATGATATTTTTTTATGAATATATTAATATATGATTGAATTATTTGAAAGCTACAGCATGAATAATTTAAAATTTTAGACATTATTTTATTTTATATTTTGGGCTTTTTATGATAAGGCCTTACACTGATAACATATATTTACATTAAAATATCCAAGCAAGTTTCAAATTTAAAAGTAAAATTTTTTGGAAATGTCAAAATAAGAAAATATATTAAATAAACAATTTATGATATAGATATGATTGCTGAAAATAAAGCGCCATCAATAATTCAATTTTTTAGATCCTGCTCTTGAAATCTGCCTTTTTTTTTATAATTAGAATATCATTTATTTTTTCACTTTTTGGTGAATATTTTGTTCCGCCAAAACTACAGTAACATCAACGCGACTAGCAGCATCGTTTTTTATAATTATAACTTAACATAACTATCTCGTTGCTTTCAGATAAAGCAAATGTAACAGCGTTGTCTATAATATTTAAGAGAACCAAACAAAGGCCGGGGTCCTTAAACCAACAAAAGAAAAAGAAAAAGAATAAGAAAGGCTGCTGCATGCAGGATTACTTAAATTTTTTTTTTTTTTTAAATCCAAGATGGTTCTAAACTTTACTTTTTTTAAAAAAAATCAAATATAATAATATCTACACATCTTGTTTTTTTAGTTACTTTAAATTATTATTTTTTTGGAAAAAAAAAATAATAACAGAAAACCTACCATATACATATATAGTAGTCAATTAAATCTCCAGGCCTACGCTTAATGCATATGGTATCATTGCAATTGTCATTCGCTGATATCAAACAATTAGTGTCAACGAAACAATAAATTTAATTTAGTTGTACATGAATTTTTTTTTTTTATATATATACAATAGGAAATTTATAACTCTCACTTATTAAAGAAAAATAAAAATATTATCAAATTTTAAATTTGAGAGTTCATATTCAAACTTCTTCCATTTGATCCACTGAAGTAGCCATACAAGATTTGTAGTTCAATTGAATCACAAATTTGTTTGCCTTCTGATACAATAAGTATTTTGCAATATTAAATAATTGAGTCATAGTAATTTATATGTAATTAAATAATATTATTATTTATATGTATAATCTAATAATAATTATATATTTCATTATATAATAAGGTAATAGATTTCAAATACCTCCACTTCAATTAACAAAAAACGAAAAGCAAAAAAGCAAAATACGTTTCATTTGCAAAATCATGCCCTACTATTTATAAGTTGAAGTGATTGGCAGGGTACTCTATATACCTTCATTTCTTACGTTAATGAATACACTATGTTCATTGATATATATATATATACATATATATATATTATATAGAAATAGATTTCTATATTATATATATATATGCATATACCGAAAGTGAGAGTATGTTTATTTATTTGTAAATCGATTACTGGCTGTTTTATTTTATGTAAACAATGGTTGATCTAATTGACACATAGCAAGCGCCATTATTCCAAAGATTTGACGCTTACGCCAAAACTCACTAATCATGACGGAGGCACAGAGTTTTGTTTATTATTATTATCATTTTTAAGTCCAGTACCATAATCTTAATTTATTATCGTTGCACACTCCATTCAAAGACTGAATTAAGTCAATTATTTCCTTGTGCTTTAAGCTGAAGTTATTAGCATATGGAATTTGTAATATTCTGTCAAGTTTTGTAAGCAAGAATATATATATATATACGTTTATTTTGTTTTATTTTGACTTTTATAAGCTAAGCATATATATAAATATATATATATGCATATATAGTATGGCATTTAAGAAGCTGGACTCTTGCTGAACTCATCAGGACCACATCACGTACATGGCAAAAAAAATCTCTTTGTCCTAGCATTGGACAATCAGCAGAAGTAGATAGAAGAAAATTTATCATCCATATATACGTATATAACCACTGTCATATACATACATATATGTGTGTGTGTGTGTGTGTGTATTCAGAGCAAAATGTGTGCGTGTGCGTGTGTGTGTGTGTGAAACAGTGGTTAAAGTTGGAAAACTATGTGAGTTGGAGAAACAAATACACAAAGGCCAAAGGAAGTTCCAAATAATTGTACGGAAGGGAGGTTGTATTTGAGAGCGCCGATGCCACGAAATAATAATAAATTCTTATAAGAAATAATGGTGAACAATTATTTTGAATAATAATAAAATAACAATAATAATAATAAATAATAATAAAAGGAGAGAAAAGAAAAAGCAAAAAAAGAAAGAAAGATGGCATGATTGGCAGCTGATGTGTGGGGGTTTTACAAAAAGATTATACACGGTGTACGGAAAGAAAAAGAGAGAACAACAGATAAGAGGACTCATATGATTATAACATTATTATATTTATTTATTTTTCTGGCTTTACAAGTGTTGTATTGTTATACGTGGGCAAATTTTATTTTCTGAGCCTATTTTTAGTTGGATGACTCCGTCTAAACCTTTCCGAAATTTTTTTAAAAATATTTTTCTTGAAAATAAACCAATTTTATTTTTTATACCTCTAAATCTTTTTAAAAACTCAAAGTTTTAAAAAGTTTATAATTTTTTAAATTAAGTAAATATAAGATAATTTTATAACATAAAAGGTAAAATAAGATCCACATTATTATTTTTTTAATACATTTTAGAGGTTTACAATTTTTAACTATAAAAAATACATTTTCAATTAATTTTTAAAACTCAACTTAATTACAATTAAAATATCCCTAAAACTCAACTCAACCGGACACACCAAAGACACGGGAACTAAAGGCATTTACGGGCCTTGGTTCCATATAGAAAGAGGTGGACCCCACGGTGAATTACTGGGCCTCTCGCTTCCATTTCACGTGCTGGTTCAGCTCAATTGTGACGACCATGTTGGCTTATTTGGGCCCCATATTGTAACCCCACCAACACCCACCAACACTCAACCCCTCCTTCTCTCAACACACATATAACCTCCACCTTGCACTTCCCCACTTTTCCATGATTCATTCACAACACTCACTCATCTCTCTCTCCTCATTTCTTTAATGTTTTTGGCATGTTTCTCTTCATAAACTTAAACTTTTTCAAGTGAAAGAAAGAAAAGAAAAAAAATAAGAGAGACAAATATTTCTCTTCTCTCCCAAACACACAAATTAAGCCAAAAAAAAAAAAGATATATTACATATCTCTTCTAAACAGCACACAAAAATTGGGTGATATGGAGGACCTAATGATATCCCCATCGTCATCTTCTTCTCTTGTCTCTTTACCAACCGCCCATGAAGCAGCAGCAGCTGCCCCACCGACTCTCCAACAGAGGCTTCAGTTCATCGTCCAAAGCCAGCCGGACTGGTGGGCTTACGCCATTTTCTGGCAGACCTCGAACGACGAGAATGGCCGGCTCTTCTTGGCTTGGGGAGACGGCCATTTCCAAGGCCTCAAAGACACAATATCCCCCAGAAGCAGCAACAGCAACAGCAACAGCAACAATGGCAGTAGTCAGTACTCGACCATGTCCGCCGGGATACACGCCGAACGGAGGAAGATCCTCAAGGGAATCCAATCCCTCATCAGCGACAACGGCCTTCCCGACATAGACAACGTCATGACCATAAACGACGACATCACCGACGCCGAGTGGTTCTATGTCATGTCCCTCACTCGCTCGTTCCTCGCCGGCGACGGAGTGCCTGGCAAGGCCATCAGCACCGGCTCTCTGGTGTGGTTGACCGGCGTTCATGAGCTTCAGTTCTACAATTGCGAAAGAGCGAAAGAGGCCCATTTGCATGGGATTGAGACCTTGGTCTGCATCCCGACTTCTACCGGAGTTCTGGAATTGGGATCCTCCGATATCATAAGGGAGAACTGGGGTTTAGTCCAGCAGGTCAAGTCCTTATTCGGATCGGATTTCATATTGACTAATCAACAAACGAATCAAAGCGACACAGGACCGATACAATTTCTTAACAGAAACATATCCTTTGCGGACATTGGCATAATAGCCGGAGTCGAAGAGGAGGACAAGTATTCCCCAGACCAGATCAAGAAAAAGGAAACTCTTGATCTGATGACGATGAATAATAGGAAGAAGAAAGACGGCAACAATCCTTATATCGATTCCGAGCATTCCGACTCCGACTGCCCTCTAATCGCCGTCAATAACAACAGCAACAACAACAATATAGGTGAGGACAAACGGACCCCAAAGAAACGAGGCCGGAAGCCGGGGCTCGGCCGGGACACGCCGCTGAACCACGTGGAGGCGGAGCGGCAGCGGCGGGAGAAGCTGAACCATCGATTCTACGCGCTCCGTGCTGTGGTCCCGAACGTATCGAGGATGGACAAGGCATCGCTGTTATCCGACGCGGTCTCGTACATCAACGAGCTTAAAGCGAAAATCGAGGATCTAGAATCGCAACTGCAGCGGGATCAGGGAAACAAGAAAGTGAAACTGGAGATGGCCGACACCAGCCTGGACAACCAGAGCACGACCACGACCACGACCACAGTCACGACCATTTCTGTTGACCAAACTAGACCCAACAACAACAACAACAACAACAATAATTCTGTTGCCGGCGATGTTGGCCTCGACATCGAGGTCAAGATAGTCGGAACAGACGCAATGATTCGGGTACAATCGGAGAACGTGAACTACCCAGCGGCTAGGCTAATGGGGGCGTTACGTGATTTGGAGTTTCAAGTCCACCACGCGAGCGTCTCAAGCATCAATGGCCTCATGCTTCAGGACCTTGTCGTGAAGGTTCCAGAAGGAATCGTCAGGACCGAGGAGGGTCTCAAATCTGCTCTTCTCAGAACATTAGAGCAATAATTAAAGGACTTAATGACCATGAATTATTATTATTAAGTCACTGCTTGGTTTATAATTTTCTTCAATATTTTGTTTCATTTGTTTAAGCTTCTTGTTTATTATCTCGGTCCTGATCTTCTTCGTCTTTCTTTCTTTCTTTCTTTTTTTTTTTCCCCTCCCTTCATCATGATCCTTTTGTAAAATATGTCACTCTGGAGATTATGATACCATAAGAAGCTCTTCTTTTTCTTTTTCTTTTTCTTTTTATTTTTTGGTGAATAAGTAATAAGAATCACTTTCTTGTCCTTAAGCTGTGTTAAACCTTTTTTTATATTATTTTTTGGGCTAATAAAAAGCACCGCAGCTTTAATAATTAGTAATAATGGGATTACATTGTTCATTTCATAAGAATTTACGAAAGTACTTAAACTTAACCTAGTAGTTTTTGTTTTAATTATTAGCTTTGTTCCCCGTGCGTGGGCAATGAGAAGGCCTTAAAAGGAGAAGTGCACAAAAAAAATAAAAAAAGTGTCGTTTCGAATATAGTTTAATAAAGGATTGGTAAAAAATATATATTTTAATTTTATTTAAATATAATATAATTTTACACTAAATATAAATTTTATAACAGTGTTATAAAAATAATTACTATTTAATATATTTTTAAAATAATTATATTAATTTTTTAATTTTATTATTTATTTTTATTTTTTTCAATAATATCAATTTTTTAACTTTAAAATATTTTTAATTTAAACATATATTTTATTTAAATACAAAATAAATATTTTTGAATCAAATATAATATTTAAAAAATAAATTTTATTCAAATATAATAAAAATATAATATATTTACTAAATCCGTATAAACCGCAGAGTTTGAAACTCTAGTATCAAGTTAAAAAAAAAATGTTAATAGATATGTTTTTTCAAGTGAGTGGAAAATAATTTCATGCACGGTTGTACATACACGTTTGCGAGTGACGCAACCATTATTGAAAAATTATAATTGTATTTGAAAAAAAAAACTATAATTGTATTTGTATGAACATTAATTGGACGGAAAGTTTTTTTTTTTTTTTTTCCGTCCTGTTATATCAAAAGCATGATTGCAAATATTTACGATAACTTTAAAATTTTCACTAAAATTTTTGCATTGGAAAGGTGTTAAAATATCTTTTCAATATAATATATTTTTCGTTAAAACATCAAAAAAAAATATTATAAATACCAGAAAATATTGATAAAAAATATCAATATTGATGAAATGTAATATATTTTGTACAAAAAATTGATAAATTTTAAAGGAATATTAGAAATTTTGATAAAAAATATATATATAATTTTTGTTAGAAAATTTCATATTTTTTTTTAATTTGCTATCTTATATATATAGATATATATTTTAAGAATGTTATCTTCTAATTTACTTTATAAATAAAAAATTAAAAAAAGTAAAAATAGAACATAAAAACTCAATAACCTACTTTAATATTTATATATAGAATATATATCATAAAATTTTGTTTTAGTATTAAAATATATAAAATATAAGATATTACTCGTATAAAATTGATGTATTTTTTATCTTTTAACATTTGTATAATCTTAAAATATGATAAAGATATATTAAAATAATTTTTTAGAATTTTTCGTATTTTTTTTAAATAAAATTTTTATAAAAACTAAGCTACTGATATTTGATCAACGCCAATATTTTCATCCATGGCTAAAACTGACGTTCGTTATGTGGACGAAATGAAAGTGGAATAATAATATTGGTTTGCTGGGGACACTGGAATCTTTGGACCCCCACCACTACCAACCTAATCAAGCACTGGAAAAATATGCCTTAATTACGTGGATTTATCTTCTAGATGGAAACCTGTGATTATTTTACTTTTTTTTTTTAATTTAAAAAAGAAAAGTAAAAGAAAAAGACTATGACGTTCGTGATAAAGGTTAAAAATTACTTGGACCCAGATGACTCATGAAAAGCAATATCGAGTTTTCTATCCTAGGCTTCTACCCGGTTCTTTGCAGACAAATTTAGGACTACAAAGTTAGATAGATTTGCTACAAGCACAGATGACAAAGGACAGGACAATAATATAATTGCTATATGGATTTATATAGGTAGTGTTCAAGAAAAAGAGAATAATAAAATAGTAATTTAATGCGTTTCTTGAAGAATTATTTCTGTATATTTTGATTTTTTTTAATTTTTCACGTGATGGTACATGACTAAAGAATTTTTTAGCTGGGATTTTTTTTCTTTTTCTTTTTTTTTTATTTACTATGATATCAATGGTAACTCTTAATTTGATTGTTAAATTAATTTTTTTAATATTTTATCTATAATTAAAAACATTTTTATATGCTTGTGTTTGATTTGATGAGTCTTGAAAATTTTAATATGAATAGTCATAAAAACAAAAATTGTTACTAATAAGGTCAAATCTTCAAATTTATAAAAATTTATATAGCGTGCAATTCTATATATAAGAAATATAAGGATTATATTTGTAAAATTAGATGAATAATTAATATTAAAATAGAAGAGAAATCATAATATTAAATGAAAATGATCATAATAATTAAATTATTAAAATGTAACATGCAGAGCCTGAAATTTGAATTTTTGAGGAATTGTAACCTTGTCCAGCAATACATTCAAGGACTACTCTTTAGGGGAAAAAAAAAACTTAAGAACTAAAAAAAAAAAAAAAAGCTAATAATAAAAACAAAATGTAAAATAAAATTACAGACAAGTTCATGAACTGTGTACATAGACAAACAAAACAGTGTCAGAACTATTATAGAATCTGGCCTAACTTTTAAATGGGTCTGACGTTTTACAAGTTCGGTCCCCTTGGACAGTTAATAAGCAATCGTAGTATTTTTTATTGTCGTCTATGAGATGTATAGATATTGATTACTAGGAACCTTTATATAGATCCTCGTATTTTTATTATTGACATGAATTATTTTTTAATTGTTAATTTAAATTTTTAATGATTTGATTTGTAAGTGTTTAATTATATTAAGTATTATAGTGTGATATACAAATTATTAAAAATTAATCTAATAAATTAAAACAATAATGCTTATCTATATATGGTACAAAATAAAGTGTATCACGGTTGACACTCCCTTATAAGTATTATTATTTGGGATAGGATTTCCTATTGTAAACTAAAAGGTTCTGATATATTATATATAATCCTACAATCTTATTCATGTCATAGAAGCTTTGTCTAAACAGATGAAAGCTGCACCGGACTGGGGAAGGAAGATAAAGATGAGAAAGAGGCGCAGTTAATAGTACCAAACCCCTGATGATGATGAAAGAATCAACAAAAATAAAGAAAGGAGGTGAAACTAGAATGCTTCTTGATGAGTGCGAAAGTATGGTTCTTGTTTCATATCGGGTCATTCTCTATACTAGTGATACAGGAGAGATAATTATTGAATTAATTTATTTAACTACACAAAAAAATATGGATATTTAATTTTAAAATATATGGATATAAAGTCTCTGATTCTTGTTAAAATCAGTCTCTACTTTTTAAAACCAAATTTTACTAATAAGTAATAGTATCATTTATCATTTTTTTCATATATAAAAATTAGTTTATTCTTGAGAATTTCAGTCATTTTTTATTTATTTTATTTTATGTACTTTAATTTAAATTTTCATAAATTTTGTTAAGTTTTTTTTTTAATTTTCATTCTTTTTAATAGTATATTAAATAAGCTTAAAATTAAATATTTACAATGAGTCTACTTATAACATTTTATTTTAGAAATATTTAATTTTAGTACTTTGTTTTTCTGTAAAGTCAAAGAGAACATTACTATTTATGTCAGGAAACTGTAAAAACCAAGCTTATCACGCATTCTATCGCACTGGATCCTTCTTAATTTCATGCATTGGATTGTAACTAATATATTATTGTAGCAGCATTATAACAAGTGTACACCGATATTGTAACAAGCATGAGCCGACACTGTGACAAGCATACTGATACTGTAATAGCTGTAGCAAGTGTACACCTAATAGTGTTATTCTGTAGCAAGCATGTAATTGATCCTTTTATCACATAAGTACAAAATATATTCTTTTCTTTGTATTTTCTCTTCATATGTTCCCTTCTCATCAAACAAAATATAGTCATGAGATTTTAGCTTTTTTTTTTTTTTTTTGGTGATTTTTAACCACGAGATAATTAGTCAGACTTAAGTTTAGTCACCTGCCTTCAGCCACGACGCGCTGTTAATATGATTAAAACCCCGGTGATCAAAATCAGAATAACAAAAATACAAAAAAACAGATAACAGATAACAAAAACAAAAACTCAAGTTGGATACTATGTTGACGATAATTTCGTGACTAAAACTTGCATTAGCCATGAAAAAATATTATGACAAAATGATTCTGTTGTGATTAAAAATCATTTTTTTCTTTAGTTGTAAATGCATGCATTCACCTAGTACAAATTAAAACTTGAATAGCAAAAGAATTAACACGACGTATGGTGGCTTAGCTGTAAGGTATTATTTTAATTGGGTATGCTAAATAATTCTTTTGGAGGATTGTTTTAGTCAACTTATTTGATTTAGTTCGTCTAGAATCATATGATCATATTTCAATTTTAGTGTATAAATTAATGGGGTTTTTTCTTTTTTTTTATAATTTCATATTTGTATTATGTTTAAACGTAATATAATTTTCATACAAACATAAAAATTTTACATTCAAATGTAATATTTTTCAATAATATCTCAAATATATTTATTATTTTAAAATATTTTATAAATAAAATTTTTTCATTCACGTTATATTTTTTTTATCTTATTTTTTTTATATACTTCAACCTATCACATTAATATAATTTAAATACATATTATATTTAAATATAAAATAAATATATTTTATCTAAATATTAAAGTATAGAGATTGAGGGAGAGAGCGAGTTCGAAAGGAATGAGCCGTAGTACAGGGTGTCTGAAATGAGCTTTTTCAAATAAAGAAGGAGATTCGTTTCATACTTCCACGTAGGCCGTACCTTATGACTTAATTTATGGGTGCAATTAATCTAGCTACTGTGACTAAAAATCACGTGTATATATATATATATATATTGCATATCTTCATGTACGATTTTGGACAGACAGGATAAAAATCACACGAAAATGTTGAACGAGTAGTAAGCTTATCCGCCTCTTGATTTGACTGATAGTTTGGTGCTTCTTCATCTAATTTTTGAGAATCAGTTTCAGGATTTTCTTGAATTCTTCCACCTTTTTATTCCGTTTTCCTTTTTATATTAATTTCATGAGACATTTTAATCGCCTTTCCAAAATCGCCATAAGACTTTTTTTTTTTTTTTTGGTTAGAATCGGACTTTATTTATTTATCTCTCTTTATGTTAGAAAAACATTAACTTGATTTTTCACGCGTACATTTAAGTAGAACAGTAGAAGTACAGCTAAATTTGCGGACGGCTTCCAGCGCTCTACAATATCCAATTTTAAGAGGCGTTTGATATACGTATTGCATTTTAATTGTATTTGAATGAAATTTATTTTTTAAATATTGTATTTGGTTGAAAAATATTTATTTTGTATTTGAATGAAATATGTATTTGGATGAAAAGTATTTTAGAATTAAAAAGTTAATGTGATTGGTAAAAGTAGAGATAAATAGTGGAATTAAAAAGTTAATGTGATTGTTTTAAAAATATTTTAAATAGTAATTATTTTCGTAGCACTGTTATAAAATTTATATTTGATGTAAAATTGTATTGTATTTGAGTAAAATTAAAATTGAATACTTTCTCCAAATGTCCTCTTATTTTCAAGACAATTGTAGTGCTATACAATAAAATAATGAGAGACAGTAGCGGTTAGTAAGCATCATTTATTAATAAATCTCTAATTATTATTATTTTTTTAATAAGAATTAGAGTTTAACCCCTAAGCATTAAACTATGATCGCATTTTTTTAGATTAAATACGTCATCACTTGGGTCATGCTTTTATCCTATTATTATATGCATAGTATGTCCGTGTGAAGACAATTGGCTAGTAGATTGTTTGTTCTTTAGGAAAAAAATTTTAAAATTCAAAAGAAAATAGACTGTTTGTTTGGTGTTAGAAAAGAGATGGTATGGACAAAAGAGCTTCCTAAAATTACTTTTTTATTTTTTGTATTTAAAAGTTATTTTTTAAAGTGTTTGTATAATTTATAAAAAAAGCTTCTCGTCCTAGAAAGAGTTTGTTGATAAAGTTAGGAATAGTTTGAGGGTAATTTTTACCTTCTTTAAAATCATTTTTTTTCTAACATTTTATCACTTTTTACTACTTACATCTTTAAAATACTACAGTAAACTCTAAATTTTGAATGTCTATAATTTTGTATATACAAATCCAAATAAGATGATTTTTTTTAAATTACATAAAATTTCGAGAATAACAAAATAATTTTCATATTGATTTTTTTTAATTTTTAAAATTTTATATTTTTTTCATTCCAAACAGTTTTTTCTCCTAAATATATTTTTCAAAACAACTTTTTTTCTAACAAAAAAAAACATTTTCAAGTATCTCTCCCAAACTTTCCCTTAAAAAAATATGAATTTTGAAGAAAACTCTTTTAAGTAAACTTTAAATCTTATATCAAAATTTAAGTTAAACATTACAAATTTTATTTTAATATTTTTAATACTTATTAAAAAAAACTTAAAATTATGTTTTGATTTCAAAGCCTCTTTTAAAAGTATAATTTCAAAATACTTATTAAAATATTATATCTTTCGTTTCTTGTCTTCTGCCGACTAAAAACAAAAATAAAAACTCTCACACTATTTAATATAAAATTTTTTTTGGCAACCTCTTACGGTACCTATTCGCATCCGTTTATCTCTGTTTTTATTTTTTATTTTTGACAAATACTAACAATATATTAGAATTGTCGCACGTGTGGTAATTGGTATCCTTTTTTTTTTTTTTTTCATTGATCCAGGATAAGTAATTTTCTCCTCAAGAAATTGGACGGCTGGCTGATTCTACTCTATAATAATTTAATTATCGAGTGCATGTTTATTGCATGGGGGAATATGGCTAATAAATTATACCCTTCTCTTCCACCCTCTCTTCTTTTTTGAATGAATTTAATTTACTTTTGTTCTACGGATTCTATGATTGCGATTACGCGTATGCATTGACTTTGTTAGATTGCGATTACGTGTATACGTTGTCTATACCAGATTGCGGCTCTCCTTTAGACTACTGTGGACAATTGTAACGTGATTTTGATAGGAGGGCAACGTCAACTTTTTTTTTTTTTTTTTTTTATAATCGGAAGGTAACGTCTTGGACCACTAGAATATTGCAATTTTCTCAGCAACTTAGGAGGATGTAGAGCCATAGGAAATAAAGAAACATTTAATTAAAAGATATTAACTAAAAATAATCCTTTTAAAATCCTAGTTGACCCACAATACTTAGAGGTTATTTGATAAAAAAATTATATTTTAATTATATTTAAACATAATATAATTTTATATCAAACATAAATTTTACATTTAAACATAATTCTTTTCAACAGTGTCATGAAAACAATTATTATTTAAAAGTTTTTTAAAAGAATCACGTCAACTTTTCAACTCTACATTTATCTCTACTTTTATTAACCATATCAACTTTTTAACTATAAAATACTTTTTATCCAAACATACATTTCATTCAAATACAAAACAAATACTTTTCAATCAAATACAATATTCAAAAAATAAATTTCATTTAAATATAATCAAAATATAAAGCATATACCAAACGCCCCTTAATTAACTAACGAAAAATTTGTGGCCCTTTGTTTAGGACCTCCAAATTTGTCTGCTTTAAATTTTTCCCTTCAGACGCGTGTAAGAAATTATGTGTTTCAAATTAGGGAAAAAAAAATTCTAAAATCGGTGTCCTTTCAACAAAAGTTCCAAAATATATAAAAATCCAAAGTAAAAGTAGTTGGTTCCTTGGCCACAACACAAGAGACAAAATATTAGTGCCCCGCCTGGGTAAGGAGTCCTGATTTTTAGGATTTCTTTGCAAATTTTTGATGCATTCTGGATAATGGTTACTAAATATCTATTGCAAGACTGGATATCACACTGGAAATTCTTTTATGAAAATTGCTAGTTGTTGTTGATGGTGATAATCGTTAATCGTCTTTTTTATCACTCAAATTGTCGTGTATTAGTGTTTCCATAAAATAGACAAAATTATAAACTTGTAATTAGTTAAAAAAAGACTGGCAATTAATATTCATTGGGAAATATGGTCTTTTACTTATTCAAGTCTTAAGTAATTTAAGGCATGTGATGAAGTTATCTAAATAAGCTTAAGATTGATCATCGATGGTGTCTTTTCTAATAGAGTTTGGGTTTACTTTTGTAAATACAAAGTCAAGATAGACACAAGGTCGTAATAGTGTTAACATGAATCGAATATTTTAAAATTGAGATATATTACTTGTATAACAAAGACAAGGTTTAATGCATTTACACCTTTGTCTTGTGAATACTTTGCAATGTGGTCAATGATTAAAGGTTTAAATTAAAATTACTTTCTTATAGATATGTGTACATCGATGATTGATACATATACATCAAGATAAACCAAGAGGTAATAGTAATATACTAAGTTCCTTATTTGATTACAGAGCAAGTAGAATGTCATAACCATAAGATTGTTAATTTGATATTCGAGTATGCTCAACAAATCATCTTGGAGACTAACGAACAGATGTTGATTTGCAAAAAGTAATTCGAAAGCTTTATCAATGACATAAATAACTGCTCCACATTTGCCTATGGTTGCAACGATTAATAATGATAAAGGCATTCAGTTAGAAATTCATTATGTTTTGTGATAGCCACTTAAATTACTCTTTTCCTATACCAATTTTTGATATAGTGAATTTTTGTCCTCTACCCGTGGTTTTTTTTTTTCTCATTTAGGGTTTTTAAAGTAAATTTGTGTGTTTTTATTTTTGTTTTTCTATTGCCTATTCTCGTTAATTTTCATAACAATAATGTTAATATCTAAGCATAAGTTAGGACGACAATTCACATGGTTTTATTCAAATGTTTGCATTTAAATGTTTCTATCTCAAATATTTTCATTTGGATGCTTCCCCCCAATAGACCTCAGTTTTGCAAAATGAGGAGAATATTACTACTTTGGCTAATAAAGAAGTTGAAATATTATTTTTTAATTGATCTTGTCGACATTGAAGGGGTTCTAAGGGCTCAAGGTTTCAATTCATTCCTTATGAATTATATAGTGTTTTTTTATCTTTTTTCTTAACTTTTACTCTTAGTTTTTACTATTTTAAATAAGTTTCAATCCACCAAATAAATATTATAACCCTCCTTTTATACCACACTTAAATCTCAATAATGTCATTCTCAAATACACTAGATCATGAGAAAAACTTAATACTTATGCAATTGCTTAGAAAGAAATAAAAATTGTGGCTTGGGGAGAGTTTGGAGATAGATTAGTAGAGCTCAATCGTTTTTGAAAAGAGATGACCACAAAATGCCCGTATTTTTTAGGTTCAAAGGTAGATGCATTTTAAACTGCATAAATAAAAACAGGATTTTGTCTTCTGATTGTTCTAGTTTGTCGTCTTTTTATAGTTGTTCTTGATGTCTTTCTTTCTTATTTTGTTAGCCCTTATGACTGGTTTCCGGCGGCATCCCCATGATTCGTTGAGTAGAGGCTTGTGTCCTTTCTCAACTTTTTTATCCATAAACATTTTCAAATATTTTAATTCTGCTTTATAATGAAAGGAAATTTACAAGTCTGTCCCTACTTAATAAATAAAATATACAAGTCTGTGTCCCTTATTTTATAAAGAAAATTATAGTGGACAGGTTCCCACTCTCAATTACTGATATAAAAATATATATATATATAATTATGTCCGTGTCGACAAATCACAATCTTTATGTTTTACATACTGGCCCCACTGAAAAAAAATCATTGTCCCATCATAGTTGGTTTCTAAAATTGCTTTAATTATATATATATATTTTATCAATAAATTAGAGTAAGAGGTTTCTTTCTATTCATTGACATTTGAAAAAATAAAAGTTGTATTAAAACAATTAATGACTTGGAATTTTCGAAGTAAAGGAACGACAGTACATATTGTGGTTCCCCAAGTGATATAGAACCGACGACATGCTGCTTTCCACCACACCCCCACCAACCCCCCCACCCCTTATTTGTTTTTTACAAAGAGATCTACTCCTACCTTCTATTTACTTCCTTTTTTAACACCCACCAATAAAATTTTGAATTTTAACTATTACTTGTTGCAACTGATCTCTTGCTAATTCTAAAAAAATCCATCATTACTTGTTACAAATCTATTATTATTCAAAAAAAAAAATCCATACATATAAGTTGTAGTTTATCATTTTTCACCCACCAATCAAATACATAATCATTTTATTAATCGTTTTTTTGTCAGTTTTCCATCTTCTCACGTTTCTTTTTATTCACTCTCTTATTTATTTATTGTTAAGTTATTTTGAAATCTCCCGTATTTCGAGCATAGATCCCATGTAGGTAGCGTTTGGTATTGTTTTTGAAATGTGTTCTGTTTTCAAAAAAATTGAAAATGAGAATGTTTTGAAAACTGTGTTAAGATCATTTCTGAAACTGTGTTTGGTTATGTTTTCTGAGTGTATATTTTAAAAAACATAAAAATAAAACTTTGTTTGGTTATATTTTTTCAAAACCCATTTCATTTTCAAAAAACCCAAAAAACACTATTTTATGGAAATGAAAACAAAAAGTGAAAACAACTTTTTTTTTGTTTTCAAAAAACCCAAAAAAACAATATAGTTGAAAACGGTGTTTTCGAAACGGTTTTGAAAACGTTAAATAAACAAACGCTATTTTGAAACCGTTTTCATTTTCTCTGTTTTTGAAAATGGAAAATCATTCTCAAGAACAAAAACAAACGCCCCCGTAATTTCTTCTTGTTTGTCTGTGTGCTTGCTCTTTGTTTCGTGTGTGAGGCCTTGTGTTTTCTCGTGCTCTTGGCTGCTCCTACCATTTGTTTCTTGTGTTGTGTTGTCCTTTTTTTCTCCCTTTTAAATGAAGTATGTATCAAAAACAAAATGATTATTACTAAAAAATAAATGCACTATGGCAATAGAGCCATCCTCTGGGTGTTTTTTATTTTTTATTTTTTTGCCCTCAGTAAACACAGATAAATACGTACATATATTACTTATACAGATAAATCGATCACAATAACCTTCAAAAAGAGTATCAAAGTGGAGCTATAAGTAGACTCTTACTTAGTGAGTCCCACATTGACAAGAAATGAGGATATCAAGCGATTTATAAGTAACATAAGTTTTCTTTTAATAAATAATTGTCTAAAAATTGTATATTCTAAGTGTTTTTGGCTCTTTTTTTTTTTAATCATTTCACTATACTTTCAAACATATATATAAATGTTAATATGAATAACTCTAATCTCAATTTTTTACGCTCACTTTAAGTTGTTGAGTTGTTATTATTTTGTAGGTAATATAGATTATTATATCAATTAATAAGGAGAGATTATTTTTATGAAAAAAAGAGCCAACTTTAAATTATTACAATTATTCACATTATTATTTTTTGTCTGTTAGTACTGTCCCCATTAAAATTGGTATTCTTGCAATCTATCCTTTTTTTTTTTTTTTTTGAGGGAAGGTATCCTAGCAATCTAGTAATGTGATATATTAGGTAAAATTAAAAAAAAAAAGTTTCGATTTTATGAAAGCCGCAGTTAATTTGTATCTAATCATTACCAATTCTTTAGGGCAAAAAAAAAAAGTATTGCATAATAAAGTTTTCCCCACCACCCCCCCACCCCACCCCGCCCCACCCCCCCCCCCCCCCCCCCCCCCCCACCCCCCGCCCCCGCCGCCGCTGCAAACTAAAGTTAAATGTTCAATATATATGTTTTGTATTTAAAAGATGTTAGAACTCTTTGGTGGTGCCTGTGTAGAAGTAGAAGGTGGCGTCGTGGCCTCCTTTGGTTGGTACAGCTAATGTCTAGTTGGCATTGATGGATACTATTGTAGGTAGTATTGTGGTCAACTTCAGGAGGACTTCATCTTGCAAGTCATGAAGTTGGCCCCGGCTGGGATGAGCTTAACCCAGGTGACCCCAAGGAAGACGGTTTCAAGGGCGACAATTATTGCTATTTCTACCCGAAATTGATGAAAACTTTTCATAAATGAGGATTTTGAGATGAGAACATGGTTTTTATGGAAATGTGATTTCTTTTATGAATGTAGGCTTGGTGGAATAGTTGAGGTAGGACTTTACATTTGTAAAATGATTTGGGCCATTTAGTAAGGCTTGAGATATAAGATGTGCCGGGTTTACTTTGTACTGCAGGTGCACCTCTGCGAGTGGAGTCACCTATAGTAAAAAGGGTTTTCTCTCTTGGCAGAAAAAGATAGCTATTGGCGGTGATGAAGAGGTTGGGAAAGGACTGATGGAGATGTGTGTTTTTTTGGAGTGTAGAAGAGTGTGGTATTTGTAGGCCAATGGTGGACTTAATGGTAACTAAAAGTTCCATGGCTTAGTTTGAAGGTTTACCCCTTTGAAGCTCTTGTTAGGGCTTCTCCACCATGGTTTCACCTTGCTTCCCCAAAGGTGTGCACCAAAGGCTGGAAGAGCTCTCCCAGACCAGTTGAACTTGGTCAAAGAGGCTTGTCTTAGTAAGGGACACCTAGAGGAATAGCTGGCTACTTTGTTGCTTTAGGAGCCTCATTTTCAGGTGTTTATCAAGTTCGAAACATCTCCAATAGGCAAGTTTTTTTTTTTTGCCTAAATTGTGTATAGGTAATTCTTATAATAATAAGCCTTGAAACTCTAATACGTGGAGGAAAAATGGATATTGTAAGAATACTCTTTGGGCTCGTATTGGGCTTTAATAGGTTCATTAAATTGGGCAGAGGTCTATTTTTAGGCTTTTTTTCTTTTTATTGGGCTTTCACAACCTATATTATTTTCAGAGAGAAGAAGGAAAATATATCAAAATTAAAATTAAATAAAAATAAATAGTAAAAAAGTTTTAGATCTTTAATAAATATCATATTTTTGATAAATAATAATTTATCATAACTAAAATTTTAAAAATATCCTTTATGTGTATTCTTTAGTAAATCATTTTTTCCTTAGTAAATCATTTATTTACGTGTGTAAATCATTGATTTACTAATTCTCTATCCAGAATTTTCTCAGGAAACAAGCAGATAGTTTTAAAATTTTACTAGTAAATTATTGATTTACCAATTATCCACCCAAAATTTTCTCAAAAAACAAGCAGTAAACAGTAAAAGCAAATGTTCATGACATGATCATGGCATGATTTTTAGTTTTTCTTTCTATATGGTAGATTTCTAAGGCTTCTTTGATCTTATTGTGCTCTAGGAGATATTGTAGGAGATCTATTTGTGCTTGGATCTTTGATTGTGAATGATGACATAGAGAGAGAAATAAAATCTAAAAAGAAATATGGGTATTATTTTAAAATTACATTACTCTTAAATCAAAATTGTTATTTATTTTTTAAGTTAGGTAAATATGCTATTTACTTTTATTGACTAAAACAATTAGCCTATTTATTACAATTTTTCATCATAGAACCAAAGCCTCCCAAGTAGGCTAAGAATTTAATTCGAACAAATAAAATTGGCCCACTCACGTTTCTTAGCCTTCCAAACCACAGCTCACTCAAAGATCCCTAAAGTGTGGCTTAGGTCCATATGCTGCTTTTCAACCCACATCACTGGATGTGGGTCAAGCTTAAACCTTGTTAAATTTTGGACATCAACATTAAACTCCTTGGTTGTACGGGCCATGTAACTTAGTGAGATGGCTCAGAGAATCAATCCTTCTACTCTGAAATTTCTCAATGTCAAGCACATTAGGGGGTGTCTGGTGAAGGAGGCTGGAGACATTATTTTTGGGTTGGAAAAAAGTTGTTTTGGAAAATGTGTTTGGGAGAAAAAACTGTTTGAGGTAAAAAAAAATAAAAAATTTTAAAAATTTTTTTAGAAAAAAAAAATCAATATAGATATTGTCTCATTCTTCTTGAAATTCTATACAATTTAAAAAAAAAATCTCATTTGGACTTGTATACACAAAGTTATGAATTTTTAAAATTTGGAGTTTACTGTAGTGTTTTTGATATATAAATAGTGAAAAGTAGTGAAGTTTTGGAAAAAAGTTAAATTTTAGAGTCTGGAGGCATTGCCCCAAACGAGCCCTTAGTGTAAGATAAGATGAAAATGTAAGTGAATGATTTTACTGATAGCGGACTCTTTTGACAAGTGAGTCTAGCCGTAAAAGACTTCATCAGGAAAATGCATTGTCCATAGAAAACACCTTTAGTATTGAGGTCCCTTCCCTTGTCAAATAATCCATAGGTGAAACAGCTTTAATCAATGAAAGAAAGATCATCATAAAACTCTAATATTTGAACATCTTGATGATAATAATAATCATGAGGATAGTTCTAAAGACCTTTTGACTCTCTACACTCCTCACTAATCAAATTCTTTAATTAAAAAAAAATAAAACCTTCAAACAAAATGACATAAAAAGACAACAATTATACATGTAATTACATATATAAAAATTCTATCATAAAAAATGGAACTCCTTTATATTCCTTTTTTTTTTTTCCTTTCCACACACACCTATATATTAAATTCTCAAATGAATAACTTATAAATATTACTATTTTGAAACTTAGAACAAAATCCAAATTTTCACCATAATTTTTATTCTTCAATGAATAGTGTAAAAAATTTTGAGGTATATTATATGTTGCAATTGATTTTTTTTCATCGTATATTGTATTTCATTTTATGCTACTGTTGATTTTTTTTTTTTGGTTGTATGTTGTATTTCTCGTTGGATAGTATATGTTCATCTTATGTTACCCTTTTTTTTTCCCGGTTTTATGTTTTTTTATGTGGATTTTACATTCATATCTGTTAGCTTTTTTCCTCGGTTCTATGTTGTTTTTTTTTTTTTTTTGGTTGGGTTATAAACGCAAATATAGATATACAATTTCTTATTTTTGGACAATTTTTTTTTCAATTTGGTGTCCATAAAAAGAAAAAAAAAATTTTGTCCCACATTGTTAATTTTATTTTATAGTTAATTTAATATGAAAAAAAATTAATATGTAAATAATATGAAATGCAATTACACAATATGAAAAATAATTATATGTGGGCAATATTCGTGACATAGAGAAAAAATATGAAGTCAGTAAAAAGGAATAAAAAAAAGATAAAAAGGAATATATAAAAAAAAAATTTTATTAGAAATGGTATAATGGGTTGGAGATTAGTTTATTGTTTGATATGATATTTACATAGTGTGAAATTTAATGTTTTGGATTGTAAATGCCCTAAAACCAAAAATCCTTGTCTTGGTTTGAACTCTAAACTTGCCGTGGGTGTTTCTTATATACAGGCTCTCTCTCTCTCTCTCTCTCTCGTTTACCCTTTTTTGGCTGCTTTCGGGTCCTCCTCTTTTCACTTGCTATTACCTTCATGCTCCTTTCATCGTGGATTTCATACTCATGCAAATGTATAAGTATATGCATACATGTATCTCTATGTGTATAAAGTGGTGCCTAGACTTATCTTTTTCTTTTATGCAGTTTGCCCTTTTGCGTTCTTGCTATATACATGCTTTTCTTATGAAGACATGGAATTTAGAGATTACCTTTGTATCGCCAACTAGCTTCTGTAGATTGCGCCGGTTACAGTTGATTGTCGACAGCTTTGCCTTGTACTCAATTTAGTCTTTGCTCGTGCCGACACGTAGTTCTTTCGAGCTAAAATACGTTGGTTTTACTTTGTCGTTACAAAGAGCATCCTTGGCCATCTTAGACTTTACTGAAATTCAGTTGAGCCCTTAGGTTCGTCTTTATATTAAAAGCTTAGTTCTCTCTCTCTCTCTCTCTCAGCTCATTGTCGTCGTTGTTGAATATCCTTTCCTTTTGATGTGATGAAGTTACACGTGTTTGTGTCACACCGTTAATTCTGCCCTTATTGTGTTTGTTTACAGGACTTGTTGCCTCACATGGCTAGTGATCCTGTTTTGGAAGGAAATTCCCAGGCTCCAAAAGTTATGGATGCTTCTTATCCTAGTAGTGACAAAATTTACAAGTTTACACAAAGTTCAGAGCTGCTTCCTCCTCTCTATTCACCGCCTAGTTCGGCTCATGAGGGCTCCAATAAGGCTCTGCCCATCCGTCCGTACTGCTTCAACCAATTGTGCTTTAACAATGGTGATCTCGAGGCAGGTCATATAACGTTTGTCTGCCCCTCTAGTGACTCTTCGTTTCCGCCCCTAGAGAGTTCACTCCCACTTTGGTGGACGTTCTTTGGATTTTTCAACTTCGCATTGGTGGTGACTGTGAAATCTCATTCGCTGTTTTAGGAAACGAGGATGAGTTAGCGAAATATAAAAGCTTGGCCAGAGCATGGAAGTTGAGCAAAAAGGCCCCAATTGGTGCCTTGGTTTCCCGAACAAGTCCGGCTTCTTGGACACGCTTTTTCTATGGCCATGACAGCAGTGGTGAGTTCATTGCTGGAGCCGGTCATGATTGGGATTGCCGAATAGAAGCGATGTTAACGGTATTATTAAGCAGATTCGTATTTCCAGGCCTACCATGTGACACTATTTAAAGAAGCTTGTTTCCCATGGCCATTAGTTTTTAGCCAAGGGAAAGAGGCTTTCTTTGGCCTCATTGTTTCTCGGTCAGTTTCATAGCCATATGGATTTGTTAGCTGTGGACGAAACATATGGTGCCGACCACCTTTTTATAGAGAGCTATCTTTCCACGGGCTTTCTTCAAGTGTTCTTATGGCAGCATTTTAAAAACTATTTCCTGTACCAGCCATCCTTGACGTAGTGCATGAGTATTTATCCGAGTTTGACCTATCTGAAGTGGCCATCCTATTATGTTGCCGTTGGTAGTACAAGAAGCCTTCAGATTGTTTGAATGATCCAAATAGCTTTTCTTCACTTCCCTATGCAGACACTGACGAGCTATATTGTTCAACTCTCTTTCGGTGCCCGGATAGTGATGAAATTGTAGAGGTTCCTGTAGTAGATAAGGACGGTAAAGTCAATCCTCGCTTCTTGGATTTCTACTTCACAATCACACCATCTTGGCTTCCGTCATTTCCAGCTGGCGAGAAGGAAATGTTTTATCAGCCATTTAGAGTCTACTGTCAACCAGGCTATACGCAGACCGTGCCTTCATGATTGAGGATGGCCTTCAACGCTTGCGCTCATATCACTTGAAGTTGCCCCGAACACCATTATCACCAAAGCTGTGTAGAAAAATTCGTACACTTTTGGGACCATACTCTTGCTCATTTCCGTGGTTATAGAGATTTTCCCAAACAAACACCTAGATCTCTTCCTGCTGACTTTGTCCATGAGAGGCTTAAGAGTCCATTGCTAATTACATTTTGAATTCACACCTCCAGCCATATTACCTCAGCGAAGAAGCCGTTGTATTGCCAATTGTGCTTGTGCGACCCTTTATAAATCGAGTACCCTAGTCGCAATTCCAAAGTCAAAGTACACTGTTCCTAATGTTGTCTCAAAAGTCATTAATGAGCAGGATGATTGTTGTGTATTTTTCACAAAGTCCGCAAGTGCGTAATTATCAAGTTTTAAAGAACGTAAAATGAGTAAAGGTTGTCCTCCTCAAGTGAATTCTACTAATTATTATAATTGAGTAATATTAAATTTATTTAAAAAATCAAAGAATTATGACTATAAAACTAAGAAACAATAAGAAAACAATTAATGAATGACAATTTGCAACGAGAGTTAAAAAATACGAATGAATTCTAGATATTGGACTTCATTTAGCCTTCTATTGTGTTTTTCATGTAAGCTTGATTCAATGAATTTCTTTTAGCTTATAATTTAAAAATCTCAATTTATTTGATTACCTCTTCCTAATATAATCAAATTTATCCTTGATTTTTATATTAATATTCCTATCTAGAATTAAAAAAACCAAATAGATTATATTAATTATATTACCTCTTCCTAATATATTAATATTCCTATCTAGAATTAAAAAAACCAAGAACACATTAAGCTTTGTGATTTTTATGTAATAAATGCAAAGGCAATCATTGGTTTCCCAACTAATTGACCAACCTGGGTTATGTTATTCATGTTCTAATTCAAAATCCCCTCTCCCGAGTGATGATTCGAATTTATAATCAGTCAATTCTTAATCAAGGAATTAGATGCATTGAAAAAAGAATAATATAAATAAGTTGAATAGAAATTAATTAAAATCAAGCAAACAATCCAAATATAGTATCTGGCTAAGTTACATCAAATCCTAGGTAAATTCTTAGCTAGCATAATGTCAATAATAAACATAATACTAAACATGGCTTTTATTGTTTCAGAAATCAAAGAAAAAGAAGAGAAAGAGATGATGAAAACTCTTCAAGAGCCATCTTCAACCTCCACCCTTGTAATCTCCTTGCTAGGTTCACACTTTATGGGCTCTCTAGGTCTCTCTCTCCCAAAAAGACGTCCCCAATTTCTTGTCTCCCGGACTATGTATAGTGCAATTTCGACCTTATGCACGTAAAATAGGAAACAAAAACACAAAACTCACTGTATTGGATTTGAATCTCACTACAACGACTTTTAAGTTTAATCGCGCTGTAATTAAAGATCTCACTCCAGTGTTGAAATCCAAAGTTCAAAGCCTTGAAATTCACTGCATCAGATTTGAATCTTGGTGCAACAACTTTAAACATAAATTTCGCTGCAACGGATTTGAATCTCGTTGCAACGACTGTGAAAATAGCAAAATTCTTTCAATTTGTTTCGAAAATGCTTTTACGCACTTATATTGCTTGAATCTATCAAAAATGTGAATATACACTACAAAAATACCACACGTAATGCCAAAAAACCAATAAAATACTGAGAGAAAAATAAGATAAATGCACTTTATCAATGATGATGCTGCTTTTCTCTCCCAAGATGACAACAACACGGGCACTGCCATTTTTGGAGGACTCGCACATCAAGAAGAGCTCCAAGCCACCAAGGACCTCACCCTTTCTTCTATGTGAAGCCCGAACTTTCTTGATACTGGGGAAACCCATTAGAGGCATAGTGCAAAGCATAAGTGTCTCCACATAGCTCGTGAGCTATGCGGAGCCCAAACCACCTGATGCCAGGAAAAACCATTAGAAATATGATGCCATTCACAAGTGTCTTCACATAGCTTATGAGCTATGCACAGCCTAAACCATTTGATTCCGACGAAAACCATTAGGAGCATGATATGAAACACGAGTGTCTTCACATGGCTTATGAGCTATGCAAATCCTAAACCATTCAATTCCGTAGAAAACCATTATGAGTATGATATGAATCACACAAGTGTCTTCACATAGTTTATGAGTTACGCAAAGCCCAAACCATTTGATTCCAGAGAAAATCAATAGGTACCACACATATATTTTGCATTTTGGCCTGATCTTATTATCATTTTCTATATATGCTATTTGGGATTAGTCACTTGTTACTGCAGAAGGTTACTTCCCTTAATCATGAAACACTACCAGAAGCCCCTGATGCGTCTCATATCTTGGTCAGTTCCTTTCCGATGGCTCAAGATCCTATTTTGAATAATGTTACTAATGACAACTGGGAAATCACATCATCTTGATGACATCCAGGATGCAGCAACGGGTCTTCTCACTATTACTGGGTCGTCTCCCTCAGGTCCGGAAGTAAAAGGGACCCCTTTTTGATTCTCCTGATGCGGCCGCTAATGCTTTGATTTTGGCTTTTAATGATATGATACCCAGAAACGACGGTTCACAGGTTGCGAGAGTGTCTCAATCTGGCGAAACACCTGCGGATCCAATTGCTCTTGAAGACAGAGTCGCTAGCCACTCTTCTACATCACAGGCTCTAAACATTCATGCCTCCTTAGAGTCATCTGAAACGAGTGAATCTCACGATGGTGATGTAGAAGGCATGAATGACTCGAGGTTTCTCACTTTAAGGGTCGTGAGAGCATTCCGATTACTAGAGGCGGCATTTATTTATGCGGCCGACTTTGTACCACTAGATTGCTTGTTCGGGAATATTCGGTCTTGCATACTACCAGGTTTGGGTCTCGTTCTCCTCGGACTTCACCGTTCCTCAATCACCAACATCACAGAAGACATGTTGCTGTAGTGGAGGGACACTTGTCGGGATGCCCAATCACTTGGTTGCCAGGTCTCGTTTTAGCAGGTGCGTCTTAAGGAAATTTCATTGGCTCTGCTTAGAAGACGGTGCCAGCTTGACAAAAAGGCCATCCTCGATGCTTGTATTGCTGGGATGAAGAAAGCTTTAGAAGATCTTGAGAAACGACGAGCCGCTCTTTAAATTACAGAGTTTCCAGTAGAGCACTTGGCAAGCATCAACAAAGTGAACTCCTTCCACCGTCTTGATGAGAACTTGTTTGCACCAACAGGAATATGATCCTTTCCTCTTGTTCTTTTTCTTTCATGTAATTTTCTCTTTTTTTTTTTTTTTTTAAATTGCATTGGGCAGGCTATAAACCTTCGAACTTCGTCTTTTGTTGTACTACCGACATCACGTTTGTTTACCTCCAAATGTAACAGGGCAATTTATTTATGTGCTTCTTGGTACACTTATCCCGATGTTGATATGGTCTTGTCTCTATATGCTTGTTTCGAACTTATCAGCCTGTTAGTTGTATCGCTTGACTTCTCTAGCCATTGTCATCATTATCTCTCTTTTCTCTATTTCTGCCAGGAGCTCATTTTTACCTTTTTCTCTTTTGTTTGGGATTTTTTTTTTTTTTTTTAAAGAATGGGCTATGGAATGTGATGAGCATAATGCTTGAAAGTATATGAATTAGTAAAATTATTCAAGAATGCTCTATATTATCATTTATTTATTTTTTATTTGTTGTTGACATACATAAGCGTACATATGCATATACTTAAAAAAAAAAACCAATTTGTTACTGCTTATGCACCACTTTTATCATCCCATAGGTGTGTGTGTGTGTATATATATGCATGCACACATACATACACTCTTTTTTTTTATCCTCTTTTAAAAAAAAAAAAACATGGTATCCTTTATGTTAACTTGCAAAGCATAAATTATGTATATGTAGTTTAATTTGAAAATGCATATCATGATAACAAACAAATGTCTTTTTTTTTTTTTTTTTTTGTTGGTTCCTTCGAAATCATGAAAATAAGCGTTTGATCAAAATATTTTCATTCATATTTGATGGCTAAGCAAGACACTCCTTGTACGAATAGGATGCTGAAAACTGTCTCTTTACATGCCCATGATGATTTTTTCCTTTTTTCTTTTAAGATCCCAAAAGAAAGAAAAAGGTAAAAGGCGAGATTAGCTGTTCATGTGCTCCGAAACTTGGCACTTCTATTCCGTAAACCTTCAAAAGAGAATGGGGACATGGTTCTCTGCAGTAATAGCGTTTGAGCCATTTCCCATTGAGCGCTTCGATCCCTCTTCCTCCTGATGCGTTGATCAGCCCATAATAGTTGCTATCATGAGCTTCTTTTATAACAAACGCCCCTTCCCAAATGCGAGAGAACTTGGAAGGTTCCGATATTTGCATCTGTATATGATCAGCCGTTTTTAACACAAATCCCCTTGTTCTGAAGCTCCTTTGAACAACGGTCTTGCTATATACCTCTTCCATCCTATGTTGGTACATAGTAGCTTTTAGTCGAGCCTCATCTATTCTTTCATCGACGGCTTCCAAGTCAATCATCCTCATATAACTACAGACTCCATGCCCCATTCTAGATCATTGACCATAGCAACCCGAACCGAAGGCACTTCGACTTGCACTGGAGAAATGGCGTCTGCTCCACAGACAAGAAAGTAAGGCGAAAATCCAGTTGCGAACCCGGCTGAGGTTCTTTATGCCCACAACGCGTTGGGAAGATGTTGACTCCACCCCCGGATATTCGTACGCCATGTTGCTCAAGATCCGTATGAGGATCTTGTCGATAGCTTTTGCTTCCCCGTTTCCTTATGGATAATAAGGTGTAGCCTTCAATGCTTGATTTCGTATCTACGTAACGTTGCCGCGACATTGTTATTAACAAAAGGGGTTCTGCTGTTGCTCACGATTTTGTATGGTATGCCAAATCTACAAGCTAAATTCTCTCTAATGAAATTAGACACAGTAGCTCCGGTGGCCTGCCTTAGAGGCACGGCTTTGATCTACTTGGTAAAATATTCCATTGCCGTAAGAATCCAAATATAGCCCCCTGAGGCTGGATGTATTGGGCCGATTAGGTCAAATCCCCTAGTGTGAAATGGCCATGGAGTCCTCGTGTCTTGGAGCGACGTGTGTGGCTTGTGATGAAGGCTCCTATATATCTGGCATGTGTGACAGCTTCTTACAAAGACCGACGAATCCTTCCCCATAGCTGGCCAATAGTAGCCCATTCCCGAGAGCTATCGGTGGAGCCTTTTCTTTCCTTGATGCTCTCTACACTCTCCTCTGTGAACCTCTCTCAAAACCTTTTGTGCCTCCGTGGTGTCAAGAAATAGATGAATCTCAGATATCTTATGATTTGATAATCGATTAGAGCAGCTGATCAACACTAAATCTAGGGAAAACACGATCCCTAGTAATTCGACCACTATCATGGGATACATTCCATTGTAGAAGAATATCAGTTTTAAAAATTTATAATTCAAAATGTATTACTAAAAAATTTAAAAGTGGTGTAAGTTCAAATAAATAAATATATATATATTGATGGGGTAAAAAACACAGGTTACTTATTAAGGTTACTAATGCAAGAGTGTAAACTAATTTTATTATTAAGGTTACTTTATCTTATTTTAAATTCTATATTCTCATGTTGAAGTCCAATGGTTAAAAAGACTTAAAACCACCAGGTTAAATTAAAACCACCTATATACAATAAAACTTCTTATCAAAAATAAATATAAGAAGACCTTACCCGATTCCTATAATTTCAGAAATGGGATACATTCCATTATGTCCCTGAATTATAAGAGTCACTCCCTTCCCTTTATAAATATAAGAAGACCTCCTTTAGAAAGGAACACACACAATCTAGCTTACCAAAACTCAGTCAAAATTTCTACTGAAGCAAATTTATACTCTTGTAATCACCATTTTTTATTATAATAAAGAGCTCCAGGCATAAAAGATTTAACGCATTCTCATAAATCTTTATAAATTTTGCTATCCATTATTTTACGCTTTTTCTTTATCACTTTTGTTATTTATCACCTATGGTTGATTTGTTGTCATTACAATGTCCAAGGATTCAATAAACATGATTTATCGTTTGGAGTATGCTAATTTGTTTTGAACTTTTAACTGTAGATTTCTGCGTCTGCATTACCAAGATATTTCAAGATCAATACGGAGAAACATCAATTAAGGTGGAAATATCAAAAAGTTTCTGTATTCAATATTTTGTAACATAAATAATTAATTTTTGTCCTGTACTATGGCATTTTTTTTTTTAAGAATCTACGATTTTCAAAAAGAAATGAATAAAAATAACTTGTAGGCAAAACATTGGGAGAATTCAAGTGTCATATTCATGAAAATATAACGACAAAAGGTCAACAAATATATACATGGCATGTTTATAATTATATTTAATACTACTTAAACAACATGTTATGTCAGTAATATTACTTGGTATGTCAATTATGCTTGATGCTCATAAAACTTGCATTTGGTCTTATCGAAAGATTTTGAAATTTAATATATACGATCTTGTATTAATTTTGTGATATTATGAAATATACAAAAACATGTTCTCACGAAGGGATAGTGTCATCTTTATTGCTATTAGTAGTCTTTAAATATTTGAACATTTTACACAATGTAACAATTTCTTTAAAACTTTCCGTTATTATGCAGATATAGATGTGATTAACTCTGTTAAATTTTAGAAATCTTTTGTAAATTTTAGTATATCATGGATCAAAAATATCAAAAGACAAAAGTTCATAGACTAATTTATCAAAAAATTAAAGTTTAGGGATCAAAGTGATAAGATGTACGTAATTTAGGGACAAATTTCATGTTTTACTAGAAATACTACATGTCGTTTGTACTCGCTCCGATTCCGAGAAAACATTTAAACGGCAAACTTCGTGTCGTTTTTCACTTAAATTACGAATCAATTGGTCAAAAACACAGCCATAAAGCTCGTCGTTTTATGCAAAACTTGTTCAAATAGACAGCAACTCTTGTTCGTTTTATATCAGGAAACAAGTCCTATCATTGTACCAATATTTGTCAGATGATTCATTGAATTAATCCCAAAACTATAGACTATCGCAATTAAAAAATACTGTAGTCTTTATTTTTTTCCCCCTAAACCGGATCATAGACTAAAATACAAGAATAGTTGATTGACGATGTCGCGGAATGCCCAATCACCCAACAAATCTTACAAGGATAAAATTCCTAACAAACGATTATTATTGCTTATAGACGCCATGCAATTAGCAAAACACCAATTTCATAAAAAAACAAACGAAAGCATTCATCTCATCTGCAATTTTCCAAGCAATCAAACTCCTGATAACGTTTGATTACTGTCACTGATACAAGGACCCATCAACTACTAGTTGCAAAAAAGTCAACCCCTATTCTTAACCTTATATATTTTGTCCACCAAAGCAAATAAATTGTTGTTTTTTTTTTTTTAATTAATTTCATCTATAAAATGGAACAAGAATTTACATTAAAAAAATCAACCAAAAAAATAAAATCTCCCAAAATCCAAACACCTTCTAATAAAACTCAAACTCGGGATGTTTAAATTTACGACTCGTTGAATTATACCCATGTGGATTGAAAAATAAAAAAAATGGTAATTATTCCTGTGACCATAATTAGGATGAATTTATTACCCAATGTTGGCCATTGACCGTAATTTTAAGACCATGAAAACGGGCAAACAAAGTGACGGCCCGATAGACGCCTCTATCCGCGGCGGCGGTGAAGTAATCGTGGCCGAAGAGCACGCCGCCGGGTCTCAAGATCCGGTAGGCCCGGTTGATGTCGGACCATGCGGAGTTAAAGTCATGACCCGCGTCAATTTCAATCAAATCGCCAAAAATCCCCCACTCGCAAAACTTGTCCAAAACCGACCCGCTCGAAAACGGTACGGGCAGAACCGAGTCCGTAAAATTCAAGGACACCACGTTCTGCATGAACTGCTGGAGCAGCAAGACGTCGCCGTTTACCATCTTAATGTCGCTGAACTGGTCTCGGAACCCGGGCCAGCCCCGGAAGTCGTCGACGCAGAGGACCTGAGTCCGGAGACCTAGTTGGCGGGTCAAGTTGGCCATGTGGATCGCCGACGCGCCGAGGAAGGTCCCGACCTCGATGATCGTGCGTGGCCTGACGCGCCGTACGAGGTTGTCGAAAACGGCGCCGTACGAGCCCCACCCCTTGATGCGCTTCTCGCGCAGGAGGACCCGCACGTGCGGGGGAGGGAAGCCGTCGTACGGCGACGTGGAGTTGTAGACCCTGTCCAGGATGGTTTTCCGGACCAGCTCCTGCTCCACCGGCCTGCCCGCGCACCGGGTCGTGACCCGGAAGTGGTCCAGCTGGTTCGGCAAGCTTGTAATCTGCGATATAGGAGGAGAAATTGAAAGAGATAAAGAAGAAGAAGAAGAAGAAGAAGAAGTTGTTGAGGAAGAAGCTATGAGATAGCCCAGAGTGTAAGTGACTAAGAGTAAGATGAGAAAAGAAATAGGTCTCGCGAGTTTCATGGCTATGGCGGCTTTGGCTGGCTTGCCGGCCGCCCTTTCTTTTTTTTTTTTTTTTGCCCTCCCCTCTCCTAATTATTTATATCATGACAAAAAGGGGTTATTTTAAGGAACGTATTTTTGGTAAGAAAAAAAAGAGATGGTCGTAGAATAGGAAAGGTTAACATGGCTTCTTGTTCCGTCGGTGGTTGTATTTATCACCGTTCGATACTTGTAGAGAAAACGACATTAAACGTCAACGTGATGAATAATTTTGTTATTATTATTTTCATAAATCGTCCTTCAAGTATGCACTAATTTTCCCTTTGTACTACCTTGATTGTTCAAAAATGCCCCTGATACACATGAAAAAGATTGAAATGCCCCTTTCAATCTGCTTTCGTCTATTATGTTGACGTAATTACTGACGTGACCTTTTATTAAAATCAATAACACATTAGAAAATATGAAGCATAGAAAACCAATAAGTTCAATGTAATAAAAAAAAATTACAAAGATGTGTAAATTAAAACTATTATAACAATAGGAATCCAATCTTAACCCAAAATTAAAAAATTGATGGATTTCAAGATACATAAAACTTACTCTTTCTTTAAAACAAATCCATCCATTCTGGTAAGCTCTTAAGGTTATAATAGATGTCCATCTCTTAAAATATAATAACAAAAATGATATTTTAAACATGATAAAAAACTGCTTTCAGGCGAATTTGAAACTATGTCCTTACTATATCACCAAAACACCAAAACTCTATATCCGAAGACTCTTAAAAACTTTTCAAAAACAATAGTAAAAATATGAATTGGTATATTTAAACATGCTGTAGAGGCCTCCTTATATGAGCTATTGGAATAGTATGTTATAGACATGGAATAATGAGGTTTCAATTCGGGTTAATGAGGTTTCTATAATGGTATATTTTAAGCATGACCGAAAACCACTGTTAGCAAATTTGAAATTATGTCTTCCTTCTATTACCAAACACCAAAACTCTAAACCAAAAGAGCCTAAGAACTTTTTGAAAACAAAAGTGGAAATCTGAATTAGTGTATTTAAGTCTGCTATAGGGGCCTTCTTATACAAACTATTAGAATAGGATGTTACAAGTATAGAATAATGAGGTTTCAATTTGGTTTAATGAGATTTAAGCTTTCAATTCTTAGGTTACAACCATTCATTTGTCCATTGATCATATACATATCAATACTCATTAACATACACTAAGAATAAGAATATCAAAAAATGAAAATTGTTGATATTTTGAAAAGAATAAAAAATAAAATTCATATTTAACATGATAAAAATGCAAATAAAAAAATTACAAAACATAACCCGTGTTGAAAACGACTTCCGATAAATTTGAAACTATATTTTCTATCTATCACCAACTCTAAACCAAAAAATGCCTAAGAGCTTTTCGAAAACGAAAGTGAAAATCTAAATTAGCGTATCCAAGCATTTTATAGAGGCCTCTTTATATAGGCAATTGGAATGGTTTATTACAAGCATGGAATAATGAGGTTTCAATTTGATTTAATGAGATTTAAACCTTCAATTTTTATGTTATAACTATTTATTTGCTCATTAATCATATACATATTAATATTCATTTATATGTACTAAGACACAAGAATATCAACAAATGAAAACAGTTAACATTTTGAAAAGAATAAAATATAAAAGCCAGATTTAATATGTTGAGTGTATAATTATATAATTTCGATCTTCTTGCAATAAAATATGTAAATCAATAAAAATTCATCACTTTTATAAAGTAGGTCTCACTCAAATCTAAGTTTCAAAGTAGTTTTTCTAAATGGTTTAAATACCATTTTTTCTAACATAACATATATAGTAAAAAACAAAACATAATTTTACATACATATATATATTTTTCTCTCTCTCTCTCTCCTTCTCTGCTTTGTCCTGTAACCCATCTGTCAATCTCTCTCCTCCTCCATTGTTGCCATTGCTGAAGAATGTCAGGCCGTCGTTGTGGATTTCACTCATCTACTCAGATCTCTTTGTTGCAGTTTTGGATGTTAGAATGTTGCAAGCAGTATTAGCTCATCCTCAAATGAATGAACTATTTTGTGCATATCAAGAGGTAATTTGATTGGTTTTATAGAATTTGGGGGCAAAATAAAAAAGATTATGGTTCATGGGTATTTATGATTTTTCCTTCTTGGGAGGTGGAGGAGGTCCATTGGTGACTTGGTCAATGCAAATTGCAATGCCAGTGTCGTTGAATATGAACTAGTGTTTTTCTATTGTTTAGCGTTTTATTTCCCTTTTTCATTTCCCTCATTTATTGTCGCTGTTGCTATTTTCAATTATTATTGTTTTCTGAAAGCAGTCCCTAATAAGGTCTGTTTACCTTTCACAATCAAAGGATAAGCTCAATCTTATCTGATCGTTCCTTCTTATTTCTTTCTTTTCCTCGTGATGTACTGCAAAATATAATTTGACCATGTAACTTCTTACTTACGTCTCTTTTGATGTTTTTTTTTTAAAATAATTTTATACATCAATTAAAATATTATATTTGAATATTATAATTTACATGAAATAATATATTATCAAGAATAATAATAATAGATATTAATTTTTTTATTTTTTATTTATATGATATATAAATTATTATTCTTTTGTTATTGAAAAATCTTTAAAATTTAAAAATTATAATTTATTATTGTGTGAATTAATACTTAAAAATTAAAATTCATGTTCGTATTACTAGTATTATTTTATTAAGAAATACGATCGGAGGCATAATTTAGAAATTTGCAGACATATAAGCTAAAATTGCAAAGTTTATACGTTAGCACGCACTCATTTTATATTTGTTTGTATGAAACACGAGGCACAAATTATTATTACCTTATTTTTGTTCATTGTAAAAGCCAACCCATCGATGATTTCCAATTGACAAACAAAAATGGATAAGAAAAAAAATAACAAAAATTAATCATTTCAAGATAGGGGAAAGATGGGAACGTGAACAGAAAAGTCACAAATGAAAAGCGATTTCAATCATCATTTAAATGTACGTGAAAATTACTATTTGCCAAAATACATAATATTGCTACATCTTTCACCATAATTTTAAAATCAACGTCTCTTTCACACTCAAAATTTCTGAGGTCCTCGTTTTATTATGACCAAAGGTCTTTATCTCTTTAATATTCCAGGCTTCTCATATTTAAAAAAAAAAAAAAGGGATAGATAGAGTTATACACAAGCTTTTCGTTATGTTTATTTTTAATATTATATTTAGATTATATTTAAATATAATATAATTTTTATTTATATATAAAAATATTATATTTAAATATTAATTATATCATATTTTAAATATAATATAATTATTATTTATTATTTTAGTTATTTTATTTATTTTATTAATCACATTATATATTCTTTTCTTTTTATTTTTACTTATCACAACATATATTCATTATTTAAATATAATTCAAACACTTTTTATTCAAACATATATTATATTTAAATATAATATAAATATTTTTTTAATTATATTTAACATATACATAAATTATATTTAATATAAATAATTTTTTTAAAATATAAATTATATTTAATATATTATATTTAAATACAATTTTTTTACCGTCCAAAACGTTAAGAATCCTATTCGTTGAAAGTTTGGTCATCATCTACCAATGTCCTGGGACCACTTCTGTTTTTAAGGCAACCCGCCTATCAATTTCTAGCTGAATCTTTCCACGTCTCGTCAATTGTAACGAAGCTTAAAAGAACGCAAAAATAAAGATAAGAAAAATGCTCTACTTCGTTGTCTGAAGAGTTTGAAAGACGACAAAAGGTAAAAGACAAGACCATTCTCTAACGTTTGGGATTATCTCTCAATTTGTGCATTTCCTCAATCCATTTCATCGTTTTTTTTTTTTTTAATTCCTTTTTCTTTTCCCTATATTTTCTGCCAAAAATGTCTTTTATGGTTCATAAACTAACCAAGATTAGACATCAACCGACAGAGATATTGACTATACCATCCGGTTCGCCACTTTAAATCTCCGGACCTGATTCACACCAAACCTTCTGCAGAGAAAGGCTCAACCACAAAAATTTATTGCTGAGATGAGCAACTTTTGGAATGCTTACATGCATTTCATAACCTACCATTTGACGTACATGGAATTACAGACCACAAAGCTTTCACCTCGGCGGCGGGCTCTTCCCACGAGAACCAAAAACAGTCTCCTCTAACCCACTAGTCCATTTTTTGAAGACAGAATTCACCGCATGCCAAGCAACTTACAACACAACTTACCTACCTAATCTGTAAATACTAAAAAAAAAAAAAAAAGAGGGGGAGGGTGGGGTGGGGAGATCGCCATAGCATCAAAGTACAAAACACCTAATATCAACAGCCACGGACATCTTCCATATGGAATCACTTAACAAAGGCCATGTCACTTTCCCTCCTCTCCATCACCGGAGCCATGCCCTCCAGCCACGCTCCCTTGGCCATCACCACCTGCTGCTCCAGCCTCTGCATCTTGCTTGCTACCACCGCGTGCATCGTTTGGGCCAGTGGATGAAGTAGGACCAGCACCAATTGTAGTCTCAGCATGATGCAAGGGATGCATACCGTTGTTGGTCCCAGCAGGTCTCATAGCAATTTGCGCTTGGATGGCAGCTTGGTGCTGCTGATGTAGCTGCTGCTGTGGATCCTGCATCTGGTGTAGGTTGTTGAACTGCAACGGCATCTTTGGCGGGAAAAGGCCCGGTTGCTGCATCATAGCTGCTGCCTGAGGATGTTGTGCGAAATAACCTGCCTGTTGCATCGCAGGATGCGGGGCCATCTGCAAGTGTAAATGTGCAAAGGTAATCTGATGTACAACAAAGTAAATTAGAAAATTTACCATTCTTCCTTACTACCAACCTGGGGAGGCATTGTTGGTGCCTGTGGTTGGGCATCAGCAATGGCAGCTAGATACATCAGATTCTTTTGAAGTTGAGCCTGGTACCTAAATAAAAACAGTTTCATCTCCATAAATTATTATTATTATTTTTTATTTTTTTATTTTTTTGACAGGCAACACACACTAAACATAAAGAACATGTTAAAGCAAAGTTCCCAGCTTGTAGCCACCAGAAATTACATAAATGAACCAAAAGACCTTGTCCTAGAGGATTGACATGATTTATCTCTTACTTATAAAACCCAAGTTCCAAGTTCCAACATCCTTATTTTGCTATTTCAATTGCAAAACTTATGATGATTTTATGAACTTAAAAGCAACAAATGATATGAAGATCATGATTTACCATCGAAACTTGGCATTATTTAATATTTAGAGAAGACTACAGTACTTCTCGTGGACTTTTGGCCGCACCATATGCAGAGCCACCATTATTTATTAATGAATGAAATATCTTTAGATATCATATTTATGCAGATAGATGCATTAATATATCATCTCACTATACCATAAACAGATATACTAGTAAAACTTTGTATTGGAAACAATTAGACCAAATATTCCCAATTAAGAGATGCAAAATTTTGACACATTAAAAATGCATACGGGCACAGGGCATTGGGTAATATATAAGGAAGGCGCAGAAGTCACTCACTGAGCACATTCAGCAAGTTTTCCAAGGTTTTGATTGTCCAATATTGCCAGAATTAACTTTTTGTTCTCGTCAAGGTACTGCATCATGCCATAAAAAGAAAAAAGGATAAAGAATTTCAAATAGATATTCAAAAATTGCAAATATGCAAATTTAATGAATCACATGAGATGTAAAATAACCAGTTGACACTCAAGGCAGATGCACAGATACAGAACAACACTCAACGTCTAAGATGATATGAATATAAACTCAAGTTTTACAAGAAGATAAGAATCGTTTTTAAATAAAACGACACTTCAATTCATTGATCCATTCAACATTTTCTGCTTAAACTCTTTAAAATTTTACTTTCCACACAACCCACAACTACATAATCTGTAGTCCCTGCTTTTATTACGGAAAGGATACATCAAACATCAACAAACTTGTCTTTGAGACTCGGTAAAAGTTTCTCCAAGAAGAAACATGGAAAGAACATCTAAATAGAGAAACCAAAACAGAGGAAAGAAAAATAAGGATTTAAAGGGGCAAAATTTAACAAATGAGTGCATACCAAAAGAATTTATAATAAAAGATTGGGGACTTGGAGGGGGGGGGAAACCGTTTTTTTTTTTTTTTCCCTTTATAAGTGGGGGAGCACCCCAAAGGATATAATCCCGAAAATAAAATCATGTTCAAGTGCAAAGAAAGACCCCAAAAACCACTCAGATAACTTATGTTTAGCAAAGAGCAATTAGGAATCCAAAGACGGATCTTCATTAAGGTGTATAAAGTTAATCCTCGCAACATCAGGGCATCGAAACACCGATAAATGGAAAGCATATCCAGAGTCCAATATGTTGCATTTCTTTAGATTAACAGGTAATATTACGTATCATTAGTTTCTGACAGAAATGATTTAATAATCAATCCTAACCTATCAGATGACACAACCTTGCTCGAAATTAATTAAATAATATGCTTTGAATGGAAATGGTATCAAATCGATCTGGCATTTTTCCTT
The DNA here is from genome assembly GCA_035233585.1 of Antiaris toxicaria. NCBI lineage: Eukaryota > Viridiplantae > Streptophyta > Magnoliopsida > Rosales > Moraceae > Antiaris > Antiaris toxicaria. The sequence continues at coordinate 15,112,197 of CP141161.1, forward strand.
TTAATCAGTGATAATCTATTTTTTAATTTCTCAATTAATTCGTCCTTACACAACCTCATCCAAACAATAATCTCTCAGTCAAGACCCTACCCTTTTCTCACTTCCAAAAACCAAAAAAAAAAAAAAAAGGAGTAAATAATCTGTTTCTCGGTAAAACCATCTATAAAGAAAATTTTCCAACATAAACGGATTAGGTAAAAAAGAAAACCCAAATGAGCAAAAACTTGATACAATCAAAAAAGCTCCAAATCAATATAGTTCGAAAACAGAAAAACCCAAATACCCAAAAAGAGATTACCTTCTGAATCTGCTCCGTAGTGATGTTGGTGGGCGGAAATGAAGGCATCACGGGGATCATCGGCGCTGGCTGCTGCATCCTTTTTCTTTCTGAGCCTTTTTTTTTTTTTTTCTTTTCCTCTTTTGCTCTTTGTTTTGTCTTTTCTGGGGTTTTCAAAACCCAAACCCTAATTTACCCACCAGAGAAAAACAAAAAAAACGACACAAAAATTACCCAAAGCCTAAAGAAAAATAAAATAATAAAAATAAGGGATAAAGAGAGGAGAGAGAGAGAGAGAGAGAGAGAGGGTGAACCTGAGTTAAGATTGGAGAGAGGAGTGCGAAGTGGAAAAGACGATATTCAAAAGTAGTTTTTTAAGGAAACAGAGTTGATGATTTATATGTCAACGAGGTTTCTGGACTTTCTAAGACCAAAATGAAATAAAAATAAAAATAAAAATTACGTTTTAAATTCCCCCAATCAGGAAAGTAGAGTTTTCAAAAAATAGTATGTTTTTGTAATATTTATAATAAGTAATAAATTTGTCATATAAGCAAAAATTTTAAAAATTTAAATGATGTATTTAAAATATATAAATAAATGTTTTATTATTTTAAAAAAATGATTCTTTTCTTTGATAAAGACAAAAATAATCATTTATATTTTATATAAATACATTATTTATTTAATAAATTTAATGCAATAAATTATTTATTATAGATATGTTATTTGTTATAAATAATTTAAAAATTTATTATTGACTTTATTTATTTTCTAAAATCGTTAATTATTTTTTTTCTTTATCAGTTAATTAAAGTTTTTTTTCAATTAATTAAAGCTTTTTTTTTCTTTTTTAGCCAGTCTACTTGCATCAAGGTTCTTGTCAATATAAGTTCAAAAAAAAATCTCAATGCTAAATTTTTTTTGAATCAAATTAAAATGTTTATTGAAATATTAAATAGTTTTTTAGAATAATAAAATAAGTAGTTATACAGTTGATGTACAGACAATTAGATGGGATTTATAATTTAAAACTAGGATCTGAGCAAAAGAAGAATATTAAATAAATAATTTATGGTATTTAAATTTACTTCGAAGTAAAAAACGTTGCTTCACGCTTGTAAGCACACTTCTATTATTTAGCCAAAAAAATATAATTACAATTTACTCTATTAAAAATGAATAAGAGATGTCAAAATGGATTGAGCCTAATGAGTTAGTTCAAGTATAACATGCTAAAAAGCAGAGAAAATAATATGTGAAGTCATTGTTTTGAATTATTTACCTCCCGTTTGGTAACAGCATTGCATTTATATTACGTTTAAATACAATATAAATTTCACCTAAATATAAAAACATTCCATTTAAATACCAATCACATCATATTCTAAATTCAATATAATTACTATTAATTATTTTACTTTTTCTATTATATCTACTAATTACATCATATATTCTCTTTCTCTCTTCATTTCTTTCTATCTACTTTTATCCATCACATCACATATTAATTATTAAAATATAATTCAAATATTTTTCATTCAAACATACATTATATTCAAATGTAATGCAAATACTTTTTCTCCAAATATAAATTATATTTAATGTATTGTATTCAAACGTAATGTAAATACAATGTATTTATGAAACGAAATCTTGGACATTTTTGTTAATGTTGTAAAAAGTTTGTGGAATTTCATTGTATTAATGGCTTGTATTGATTCAAACTTAAGTCGTAGAGTATCGTATTGAGCAATAAGCATGTCTATTGGTTGTTGTTGTCGATGTAGCCGAACATAAAAGTATGATTCTCATAAATTGGATAAAGTGTAATTACATAGAAGGAATTAAAGTTGATTCTATTATTGAGCGTTGTAGGGAAATTAGCCCCACAGAAGGTAACTAGATAAGGAGAGGGGAAAAAATCTTTGACTTTAGCTAAAGCAGTACAATTATGCAACTTTGTGCTTCTCGTTTTAAATACATCGTGAGATAAATATTAATAGGAAAAAATAGATGTTAAAGTATATTGTATTAGAGCTGGCAGGAAATAAACATTTTTGGGCTACGTATATATATTTTGCTATTTTCTTTATCATGTCTTGCAATTTTACTTCATTGCAGCTACCTTTTTTCTGTGTTTTAATTTTCTCTACATGTTATGAACGTAAATAATATGCAGGGCTTGCATTTCCTTCTCTTTATTTCTATAATGGAGGAGTTAAGGAGTTCCTTGCTAAAATTAAGGAATATATTTTTCTCGTGAGGTTGGTTGTCAATCTTGTTATTTTCTTTTACTAGTCATGAAAATGAGAAGGTTGTGTTTCATGCAATGAAATAACCCTAAAGTTGTTGTGGACAAAATTACAGTTCTGATTTTTCTTCTTTTTTCTTGTTTTATATGTATTGTCGACTGATGTGTATGAATTTTTAGTTTGGAATTGATTCTGTTGTTCTAATCATTCTAAGTTTAATTTGGGATTTCTTTGTTAAAGATCCAACTGTTCATTACAAATTTGTGCCTTTGCTACTACTTGTGTGTGCATGTGTTGTGAATTTGTTTGTTCAAGAAAAAAAGTTGGTTTTTTTTTTTTTGTTTTTAAGTGGATTTTGAAAAAAAAAATCTAGTACAATAGTCAAATTATTCTATTAGAATATTCTTGTGAAAGTTGATATTGGAGTTTGAGATATTCAATCATTTATATTGAAAATTAAAAAAAAAGGTTCTAGTATAATACCTAAAATTTCTAGTAAAATATCTGAAATATTCTCATAGAATAACCAAAATATTTTATTAAAATAACAAAAATATTGTACTAAAATATTTCATGACCGATGCCAACAACCAGAGTTAAAGATATCTGACCATACATATTGAAAATTGAAAATTTTCTAGTAAAACATCCAAAATTCTCTAGTATTCTAAGATGATTGAAGTTAGCAATTAGAGTTGAAGACATCCAATTGTGCATATTGATAAATGAAAATTCTCTAATAAAATATCCAAAATATTCTATTAGAATACCTACAATATTCTACTAGAATATTTCAACGATTGACATTAGTGGTCGAAGTCAAAGACGTCAGACTATCCATATTAAAATCAGAAATATTCTAATAGAATACGTAAATATTCTACCAGAATAATCTGATGACAAAAATAGACTATTCATGTCGAAGATGTCCAACCATCCATGTGGAAGAGCATGAAATATTCTAGTAGAATTTCCGAGACATGGACGATTTTGTATTTTGTAGAATTATTTTAATTAATGTGAGCAGTTTGAGAAAAGCATATCATATTGACCTTTGACTAATACTTTTTGGTGGCAAAGAAGGAAAGTGTCTAAAGACCGTATCAAAAATGTCCAAAGACCTTAAAATAGTGGTCTTTGCATCATTCTCTTTAAACAGTATGCACAACAGGTTATGAAATAGGCTCAGTCCAACATATTATACATTATATTAAAAAAACTTATTTGGAATAAGAAAGAATAAAATCTTAAAATATATTAAAAATAATATCAATATGTATCTTGTTTTGTTATTATCAAAATTCTATGCATTTTATTTGAACTTGAAATAACTTTGTAGATGTTTAAAAATATAAATAATGAAAAGTAATTTTGAATTTAATAAATAATAATAATAAAGTTTTAGAAATCATATTTCTAAATATGCCCTCAAACTGGCCCTGAGTAGGTTATATTTGACATGATTTTTAAACACAAAGCACACTAAACACGGACAAATTAAGGGTCTAACATGAGTACTAGCATAGGCAAAACAAGCACCATGACAACGGACATGGACACGCCAATATTGCTCTTCCTTATCATATTTTTTATAAATTTCATATGAGGCTTATAGTGTAATTTTTTTTCCTCATTAAGATTTTATTTAATTTGAGTTTTTACTTGGTTAGATGTTTAATGTTGTAACTTATTTTTTATTGTATATTTCTTTTGTTTTTTAGGTTAAAAATATCGTTCTTTTTATCGCATTCACTAATAAATACATATTAAAACATGTTTAAGGATACGATGCATTTACAAAATATTTCGTAGGTTAGATTTGATGCTAACACTTATGTGTATATATGGTATGCTAGTTCTTTTTTATGATTCTTTATACTATTGGGACTAGTTTGGCAAATTAAAATGGATGGATTTGGATTAAAACTCTCAGATTCGAAACTTGAGTGTTTTTTTTTTAATACACGTGGGAGTGGATTAAGAGATTTTCATATCAACTTCTTCAAAAAAAAAAAGAAAAAAGAAAGGAAAAAACTTTTCAATGATTTATTTCTTTTGAAAAATGTACTTAAATTCGTTTAATTTTAATGATACATATGGTTATGCTTTTATTTTATTTTATTTACTTTTAAGAGAAATGAAAAAGAAAATTGTTGATATTGATGATTTTTTTGAGGATTATAGCGTACTACAAACACCAACGGAAAAAAAGCATTTAGGCCTGTTTTGTACAACAGATTGGGTAGGATATTTGAATTGGATTAAATTTGATAGGATAATGTAAAGTCTTATCTCATGTTTGGCACATCCACGACTGGACTAAATTAAATGAATTTATTAAAATATTTTTTAATTTACTAACATTACTTTTTGAACTTATTTACATACATTATTAAACTTACAAATTCCTTTACAAAATTTTAGAAAATCACAAAAAAAAAAATCCAACAATTAAAAGGGAAAAAAAAATGCAAATCCACATTGCATTGCAACGAATGATAGAGTTACCTCAGGAGGGGGTGGCGAGGCCTGGTTTTTACAACATTTGAATGAAGGAACCGCTATGGGAGGAAGTTTGCACCTTAGCGCTTAAAGGACCGAGCCGCCTAGATTTCATGTTGCCGCAAAGGAGGAGCCGCTTTGGGGGGGTGTGAGCGCTGGGTTTTGCGATGGTTGAAGGACGAAGTCGCTTGGGTTCCACACTGTAGCGAAGGACGGAGCCACCTCAGGAGGGGGTGAGGGTGATGCTGGTGTCTAGGTTTTGCATATTAGGGCGACTGAGTTTCAAGGGAGGAGAGGACGACGATGGAGGAACGGGCGATTTGGGGAGCGCCTGGTTGGTGGTTGTTCCAGCAAATACGGGCTGTGGCTGATGTCTAGCGGGTGGCTGCTCCGGCAAGCTCCAAGCCAAGGGTGGCGGTGGAAACTAGTAAGTGAAGAGGATGATTATTGTCATCCACCCCATGGGATTATGAATCCCATGGCTTTATGAGGGACAACTTATTCTATGAAAGGAGGATTATTTTAGGATTATTCAAAAACTTATCCTAGTCCCATTCCTAATCCTACATAACAAATGCTCCCTCAAAATTTAAACAACATGTCGTTTTTTTTTTTTAATCTAAAACAACATCAGAGCTTTTAGTAGTGGCGTGTCGGTTACGCTATACGACATCAAAGTTAAACAACACCAAATTGCAAAATAAAATCAGATATCTCTTTGACAAGCCAAAAAAAGAGGTCTAAACACAATATGAAATGATAACTTACATTTTTGAGCACGAATGATAAAAGAGATTCGGAGCAAAGTTATTGTTTTATTTTGCTAAAAAAAAAAGGAATTTACGAAACATAAGGGGCATTTTTTAATCTTTAGGAAATCATAACTGATATGCCAATGAGACCATGGCAATGAAATAAACGACACTGAATTGCCAAACGAAAACGACATTGAACTTTGGAATATTTACGGGGATAACACATCGTGTTTAGCTAAACTAACTAAAATAACGTGTTTATTCAGTAAAAAAAAAAAAAACTAAAATAACGTGTAACAATCCTTTTTCAAAAAATAAAAAAAAGAACCATATTCGACTTCTTTCACTCTCTTTCTTCTTTTTCTCTTTCTAACATGTGAGGGCTAAGGTTTCTCAATCATTTTCCTCTCTTGTAGCTGGACTTTGGTGGTAGCCTTTTGCCTACCTCTGATTACCTAATCCTAGGGATAGAAGTGGAAATCATATGATAAGGGTCTTGGCAAAGGCGAGTCTATAGGAGGAAGATGAGCATTGAGGGAAGGAGCACGACAAAAATAAGACAATTAGCATTGGTGCTTTATCATAATACACTAATGAGGTCCTACAACAATTTAATTTCGACAACCCAGTATTTTTGAATGATGTAGATTGTTTTATTGACAAAGACTCTTTCTGTGTGATTGGTTATTTGTTTTTTCAGGTTTAGATTTATATGTAATAATGACAATGTTTTGTCTTTTCTTATCCGGGTGTCTTATTTTTGTTTATTATTTCTAACAATAGAAGTGGTTTTCCTACCTTCCATGTTAGTTGTTTTTCTATTAGATTTAAGTCTCGATAATGTTTTGGTCCCATTAGAGTTGCTTCTATGCATAGGTTTAGTGGCCCTAGTGCTATTGAGTATTAGCCCTCGATTAATTGGAAAATTCTATCAATTGTTAGGGTTTTATTAAAAAGAGCCTTATATATACTCGATTTTAATATGTTGAGGTATATACCAATTTTTGAGCCTTATGCATACGTCTTTCCTTTTGAACTTCATTAGATTTTACTGATGGATTCGTTCGTATTGAAGGATTTTGTCTCATGTAATATAGAGTCATTTGTTATGTATAGTGTTTCTATTTGTCCTTATTAAGTTTAATGAAATTTTTCATTTCAAAAAAAAAAATCCTTTTCTGCCAGGAAAGAGACTCGAGATCCATTTGGAGGAAAAATGTGAAACATTTGAAACATTCGAACTAGAAACATTTAAGATGGAAAAATCTGAATAGAAAATTTTGAATGTAAATATTTAAACTGACATCCAAATTGACGTTTGGATGTTAACATATACATTTGAGTGGTTTTCAAACATTTTTTTAAAACACAATAAAATATATATCAGAATGGAGGTAAAATTTGATAGAGGACCTTTTGCCCTTTAAAAACAAAATATTTAGATGTTTCATTTCCAATTGTTTCTAGCAAACACATGTTTGAAATGACCATTTAAAAGGAATTATCCAAATGTTCTCAAATGATTACGCCAAACACGGGTTGTGAAATATAGATGACATCTACTTCATTTGTACCACATGAAAATTTGACAATGAAAGACATGTCCATTTTACTTATCAATGACGACTGGTATAATTTTAAAAAGAAACCTTTGAAAAATTATGTCATATGTTTGGATAACAAATTATAAGACTAGTAATCACTTTTTTACCTTTAAAATACAATAAATTATATATCGTTATTTTTTTAATAAACAAGTATTAACACTCGAGATATTACTTTGTTGTATTATACTCAAATGAGAATAAATTTTTAGACAACAAACGAAACGTCATTAGAATATGACCTATTATATCAGAAAACTTTGATTGTTTGATAGTTGAAGAAGTATTTGAAAGCAAGTCATAAGTACTATTCCTACTATTATTACACAGAAACAATACTTGAAAATACATACAAAGCTACAATTAATCCGCTTGGAAGTCATACAACATGGGAGATACAAGAAAATCTAAATGAAATAGAGATATTTGAACCGTTGGCAAACACAACTTCTAGAAGATGTAAAATGAATACCATTTGTAAGAGAGAGAATAAAATCAATCAAATATGACAGGTGTGGAAAATATGGCCACAGTAGACAGACATGCGAAATGAACAAACATCGTTAAGACCATTAGATAACTAATATAAATGTTTATTTATAATGTGAAAATACATAAATACACAAACTTTCACATCGAACGTAGTGTCATTTTTTAACTAACATGTTAATGATGATTAACGAAACGTAAACTAAACTTAGATGAAATAATTCATAGATTATTTTCCTCAACCGCTTAAGCTTTCTTATTTGGAATCTGAAATTTTAAAAAATGTAATGGGAAGTAAAAATCATTTCAAAATTTGTGAATGAATTAAAAAAAAAAAAACACCTTCTTTATCTATTTTAAGTTCTTATATTTACATAATACATATTCCACTTATATTTTTGAAAACCTAGTAGAACGTAATTTCAGAAATGATATCAATATTATTCTTAAAAGCAAAAAAAAATCTCATTTTTATTTAAAAAAACAGAGTATGCTTAGGATATTAACTTCAGTCCTAACTTCTGAAACAAACTTATATGATAATGAGTTATCATCTTTTCATTAATAGATACAATTAATTGATATAATAATATTTTAAACATTTATATTAAATATGATAATTCGTATTTTATATAAATTGATATTTTAAAAAGTTTGATATAATAGTTGGTATCCTTAGGATTTTTTATTTTTAAAAATGCTACATTAGATTTTAGGATATGTTTAGCAAGAAAGAGAGAAAATGGGAAAAAAAGAGTAGTACATCACCTAGGTAAGGGAAATAATAAAGGAAGGGGATGTCATTTCTCTTCTGATGTTTGATAGGCAGTCCCTTTAATAATCTTTCTAATCTAAGGCTCTGTTTGGCAAAAGAGAAAAGTGGAAGGAAGGAAAAGATAGAGGGATTTGTGAAAGGATAATGACAATTATGATTGTTTGGTACGAGGAAAGAGACGAAAGAAGGGATTAGAGGAGAGATTCCTAATTCCTTAGAAAAACATAATTTTAATATCTTCAAATTAAAAATATTTTTAAAGAGAATTAGTATACTTTATTAATTATGGACTAATATTATAATAATACCTTTATTAATAACATCGATTCTTTTCTTAGTTAAAAGAATAATAAAAAGATTACAACCAAATTTATAAAGAATAAAGTTACTATTTTATAAATAAAATATATTCGTTCCTTTCATTTGCATCTTTACACTAAATAAAAAAGATAATTTTTACTTTCTTTCCCTCATGCTATACCAAACATCACAAAAGAAAGGACCTCCCCTCCTTCCTTATCTCCCTCACCTAAGTAATGTACCACTCATTCCTTCTACTTTTCTTTTTTTCCTACCAAACATGGCTAAAAAGAGATCAAAAATTGAGGTTTTGAAGAATGTAGAGTTCTTTCTATTTTCCCTTCCTTTTTCTTTTCTCTCGTACAAAATAATTATGAATGTCAATGTTGGAATTTTTTAAACCATTTTGAGGAGTCATTTTAAGCCCAAATTTAAGTAGGACCCATTTTGAAAAAGTGACGAATTTTGATGGATTTATGTTCTCTGTTTCGAGGAAATCAAAATTATATATGTGTATCCTGAAAAATGATAATTGAGTGAATGAGAAATTAATTCTCAATGTGTACTTATTGAAAATTGGATTTTGTTGGAAAAGTTGCCATGAATGCAAAGTCTCACATTGCTTAGGTAATATGGTATTATAAAGTTTATATGTGATTGCACTTTTGGGCTTAGGTAAGATAGTGTACCTAAGAAACTCTCTTATGCTCAGGGGAGGAAGGGTGTAAATCACCAACCCGGTGGATGAGAGACCCAATATGTGTGCCTTATGTTGGTCCTTCGGGCTTGCCTTGCATGGACAGTGTTTTGCAAATTGTTTATTTGCATTTTTCCGACATAAACCTAATTATTTTTTATATCAAGTTCAGAATATGAATGGATTAATCTATTGATAATCCTAGGCATTAGTGCATATTTAATGGTGAATATGAATGGCTAAAGGCTTTAGTTCATGTTTAATGGAAGAATTTGGACATGATTTTGGACATGTTAATTCTGAAGATGAATAGTTAAGCATATTTCTCATTAATTCAGGTGTAATCCTCATTATTTTTGGTTTATAATACCTAATTCTAGGAGCCTATATATGGAGGCTTGCACAAGCAAGTTTACACACTCCAAATCACATATTCACTTGTAGTTTTCAATTCCTAAACAAAGGTTTTCTTTAGAGTTTTAGGTGTTTTTGGTGATAGAGAGAAGACACAGATTTAAGTTCACTAGAAGTAATATTTGATTGTACTTAGATTATCATTGTTGTCGTTGTATCTTGGGAAACAGATTTCATTAAATCCTTAAGCACTTACCGATAGGGACGAATATGTTTTAAGAAAAGTGTGAGCTTTACGTGTCTTGACATTTATTAAGGGGGCGTTTGGTAAATGTATTGCATTTTGATTGTATTTGAATGAAATTTGTTTTTTGAATGTTGTATTTGGTTGAAAAGTATTTGTTTTGTATTTGAATGAAATATGTGTTTGGATGAAAAGTATTTTAGAATTGAAAAGTTGATGTGATTGGTAAAAGTAGAGATAAATAGTAAAATTGAAAAGTTGATGTGATTGTTTTAAAAATATTTTGAATAGTAATTGTTTTCGTAGCACTGTTGTAAAATTTGCGTTTGGTGTAAAATTGTATTGTATTTGAGTAAAATTAAAATTGAATATTTTCTCCAAATACCCCCTAAGTTCTTCCAATTTAGGTTGAGGTTGAATTCTAGTTGTTATAATAGTTTTATTTTCATCTCTTTATAATATTTTATTTGTTTATATTCAACTTGTTCTTTTTTATGCTCCATATTTCTAATAATCTTAAAATAGATTTCCCACATAAAAGACAAATAGGTGGTTGGATTCAAGGAGAGATTTGCTTATGTTTATTTTTCTTGTTTCACAGCTTTAAATTTATATATAAACATATATATATTAGTATATATATATTTTGTATTATACTAAGAAAAGCGTTTAGTTATATATATATATATATCTCTTTGGTTCCTTTATGTTGGTCATCTTTTGTTTGCCACTAGAAACTTTTGTGACTCTAAAACATTTGTTTAATTTTTCTGAAGTGGTTAAGTATATAAATGTTGTTCTAACTATAAATATTTCAATAGGGAGCTTTTTTGTAACACCTGTGCCGTCATCCTGTGTTCAAGCCTTGATCTCGATGCAGCCTTTATTGGTTTCAATTCCTGTGAACCACAATATGAAACCTGAAAAATTCAGGGTCCGTTTGGATGAAGTGTTTGTTTTTGGAAAATGGAAAATTTTTAGATATGAAAAATAAAAAGTTGTTTTGAATTTTTTTTAAAAGTGAAAAGTTGTTTGGGTAGGTGAAAACTTTTTATTTCTAGAGAGTTCTTTTTTCATTTTTCAAAAATGAAAGATGTTGGATGTTCAGATACAGAAATTTAGGAAGGTTTATTTTTCTTGAAATGAAAAATTTTTCATTTTCCAAATTTGAAGGTGTCAAACAGACGGAGAGTCAATGGGCTGAATTTAAGACTTGGCAGTAAAAGATACTGTTTTATTTGACAATACTAAATTTTATGAGATTTTTAAAAGAAGATCCTCCTACTATGTGAGAAGATGAAATAGATGCTCAAAAGTTGCATGTTGTTAAAGCTTGCAAGCACTCTGACTTCTTGTTACGGAACTATATTTTAAACAGCCTGTATGATGCACTTTCTAATATATACAACACAAAGAAATCGATTAAGGAATTGTGGATGTCCTTAGACCACAAGTACAAGTCAGAAGATGCTAGTGTTAAAAAATGTTCATGGTTTAAAAGTACTTAAACTATGAGATGGTGAATTCCAAGATTGTGATCAATTAAGCTCAAGAACTTCAAATAATCGTTCATGAAATTTATGCTAAAAGAATAGTTATTAGTGAGTCGTTTTCGGTAGCTGCAGTTATAGATAAGTTACCCACTGTGTGGAAAGAATGTAAGTGCTATTTGAAGCACAAAAGAAAGGAAATGAGCGTTGAAGACCTCATTGTTAGACTTCACATTGAGAAAAACAATAATGGCTCAGACAAAAAGCTCTCCAACAATGCTGTTGCTAATTTTGTCAAGGCTAATGTAGTGAAGCATGATAAAAGCTCAAAGAATAAGAAGAATTATAACTTGGGTTCCAAGATGGGATCTAAAGATGGAGTTTCTAAGAAACATAAATCTTAAGAAAAATGTTTTAACGGTGACAAGGTAGGCCATAAGTTATCATATTGTAGATGCCAAAAAAAGGGCAAGGAAAAAAAGTTTGTAAACTAGTGAAGTTTTTGGATGGATTTAAGTAAGCACCAAAATAATGACACAAGAAATTTGATAGTGTCATGATGACAAATGATTTTAAAATCAATAAGTATGACAAGTGTGTTTATGTCAAGAATATAGAATATGAGTATGTCATTCTCTGTCTGTATGTAGATGACATACTAATCATAGATAGTAATGATCTAATTATTAAATCTACTGAAAACATATTGAACTTAAGATTTGACATGAAAGATATGAGAAAAGCTGATGTAAATTTAGGAATCAAAATCAAAAGTTAGTTTGATAATCTCATATTGAGTCAATTATATTATCTGAATAAGATACTTAATAAATTTAATAAAAATGATTCCGTATTGCTAGAATTGTGATTGATTTAAGTCAATATCTATGTAAGAATAAAGGAGGAAAGGAGGAAACACATTTGAAGTGAAATATATTAGAGTAACAGATATTTTAATATATATAATGAGTTATATGAGTCCTAAATATTATCTATATAATTAGAAGTTCAAGCAAATTCACAAATAATTTAAAGAGTGATCATTAGAAAGTGACTAGAGTACGTACGTATTTACGGTCTAATCGCGAATGTAGGCTGCACCATAAATGAAATTGAGCAAAATTGATCGACGACAAAGTTCCGCAGCGAGTCGGACACAAAATCGTCGGTCCTTACTAGCATGTAACCAAAACTAAAGTAAAGCAGAAGCAACTCCAAGAAGAACCACTTTCGAGACCTAAAGACGACGAATAACAGATCTCTTAGAAAAGCTGGCTTCCGATATCTGGAAACGCCTATTCCCGCGACGACCACGACCCAGAAGGCCAATCATCCCCCAAATCCAAATTCACCCCTTCCCATTTCAGATGGAGATCAACCTCTTCAGGCTCTGCTCCGGCCTCAAAGTCCTCGGCTACTCCATGATCCTCCTCGTCGCCGCCATCATCGCCCTCTCCTACTACTCCGTCGTCGTCCTCGTCTGCGGGCCCCAGCTCCTCCGTGGTGGCCTCCACTCCTTCTTCTCCTTCGCTCTTGTTATCGTCTTCCATGTTCTGGTGATTTTGGATCTGTTTTGTAACTTTGCACTTCAAATGTTTGATGAAATGTCTACACGAGTTTTTGGGCATTCTATTTGGTAGGCGAGTGTTGACTTGGGTTGTTTATTATGTCATTAGAACCCAGGGTAGCTAAAATGGGTTTCTCTTCATAATCCGAATGCTTTAGGAAAAATAGGTGCTTTCATTAAATTTGATTGGAGTATATTGTAGCTTGCTATTTTTTAATTAGCTCAAAGTGCTCTGTTGTAATGATGAGGTTTACTTGGAAGACATGTGAATATTGTTAGATGTTATTATAGTGATTAAATGTAAAATGAGCACCATCTCTCCTTGAGTTAGTTTTTGGGTTAAGTTCTATCCAAACTCATCTAACATGGTATCAAAACCACACTTTGCACGTGATGATGGGTAGGGACTCTGGCCCATTTGCATGACATGCTATGCGTGAGGGAGGGTATTAGAAGATGAATTCGTCACACAATGCCATATTTACTGCATTGTTGTGGTGGTTATATGTGAAATGAGCACTCTCTCTCCCCTTGAGCTAGCCTTTGAGGATGCGTTGTAGTCAAGCCTGTTTAACACATATGAATTGAGCCCTTCTTATGGCATACTAATGAGGGTTTCTATTTTGCAGCTGATATTGTTATTGTGGAGTTACTTTATGGTAGTCTTTAAAGACCCTGGTACTGTTCCTGAAAATTGGAAACCTGTTGAGGAAGAAGAAATTTTGCAGACTGGTACTTCTACTACATTTCCAGGTCAAATAGCACCAGAGGCTTTGTCTTCAACTCAGCCTTCGGATGGATTGGAAATAAGACAGCCAATAGGCTATTGTAGTCGATGCCAAAATGGAAAGCCACCGCGCTGTCACCACTGTTCTGTTTGTACGCAAACTTTTCTTTTTCATTTTTCACATGGCATGTTCGTAAGAAAAGTTATCGTCAATTTTCTCCGACATTTCTTTCATGCCTTTATAAATGCTTGTTTCAACCTGCACGTTGGGAATATGCTATTCATCCTATAAGATTTAACAACTAGCTGTAATTTTTAATTTTTAATTTTTTTAGGCCAAAGATGTGTGCTTAAGATGGATCACCATTGCGTTTGGGTGGTGAATTGTGTAGGAGCGCGCAACTATAAGTTTTTTCTTCTATTCCTGGTGAAGTTCTTTATTCCTTTTCAATCCATAAATAGTTGAGAAGACGGATTAAAAAGCAAAGTTTGTGTTAAGATTTTTTTCATTTACTGTCTTTAAGGAATTTTGGTATTTAGGCTGGGAAAACCCACGTCAATGGTTTGGAGGTTTTCAAATTTCATAACTCACGAGAATATGAAAACGCCAACCATCTAATTGCACAGAATGTTTGTATCTTGCTTCTTTCTATTTTTTCCTGACTGTTTTGTCCCACTCCTTATACTTTGTTCTTTTGTCTTAAAGTTTTATACATTCCTGGAGACGACAATGGATACTTTAGTTTTGCTGCCCCATTTCGTCAATTTCTTTGGTGAAGCCAAGAATCATTCCACTTCTCCTGGAAATCTTGCAATTGTTTTTATGGCTTTTGGTAAATAGTCCCCCTAGCTGGTGGTTTTACCGTCTCCTATTAGTTCAACTTTAACGTTTTTTAAAGTTACTGAAGGATTGTTTATATAATTGCAGTTCTTAATTTGGCCTTTGCTTTGAGTCTTCTTTGTTTCATAGTTATGCATGCGTCACTTCTTTCAAGCAACACCACATCCGTGGAGGTAATTTGTGCAAACCAGTACCTTTTTCTTTTCCTCTTTAATTGTTATTTCCAATTATGTCAATTTCTACTTGATGTTGGGAACTCCTTGCACTTCCTTTACTACTGCTATGACCTACCATATTTATATAATTAATAAAGTCCGCTATTGTTTACGCTAATTAATTATTTTGTTTTTCTTTTTCCCCCATCAAATGCATGTTGATTTGGTCATGGTGGCCTAAAAATGAATTGACCCGGCTCTACTAGTAATTCTACTATTATCTGATAAACATATAAAGTATGTGTTCCGTTTTTGATGGTTCTCGGCTTTTAATTATGATAAGCTTAGTAACTGTATGAAAAATTGCCTTAGGTTTATGAGAAGAAACGAGTAGTCAGATGGCAATACGATCTTGGAAGGAAAAGGAACTTTGAGCAGGTTTACTTACTAAAGCACTTTATTTAATGTTTTTTTGTACTGCAAGGCACGCGAAGGCCATTGTCATTTTTTTTTTTTGGGGGGAAATCTCAAATTTTTATACTCCCTTTGTCATACAATATGCTTTTGTTTCTTTTTTTTTTTTTTTTCCCCCTCCCTGTTTAATAGGTTTTTGGCACAAAGAAGACACTTTGGTTCTTCCCATTGTTCTCGAAAGATGATTTAGACGACATACCCGCACTTCATGGCTTAGACTTTCCAACACGTTCTGACGTTGAGGTTTGAGGCTTGCAAGCTTACAACTATATGTTCAACATTAATTAGTCTCACAAGGTGTGTTTCATCGTGTTCACAGATCTCTGGTTACAATATTAGTTTTGAGAGGTGTACATAAGATTTTAGGTCAATCTAATTTGTTACAAGTTTGGTTTAGTGGACTTATATTAACTGACCAGTTGTTTATACGCGCCACAAACTAGAAATTTAACATAATTATCATCTTTAACTTTTAAATGTGTCTTTTAAGTGATTACAGTTACATCTTTCCTCATAAGCCTTTTGAATAGAAGAACCAATTGTCTATCATGTTTTTTCTATTTGATGTTGTTACTTGTACTTCTATCTTTGTTATAACTTTTGAGAAACTTTTGAAGATCTCTTTCTAGTGATTCAATTATTATTATTATTTTTTTAGCATGCATTTGGTTGGTAGGCTTAAGTTGAAAAATTTAGGTTAGAGTTGAATTAGAGTTGAGTTGTGCTTTTGGTGTGCATTTGGCTTGTTGAAATTAAAAAGTGTAAAAACTTGAGATGTTTTCGAAAATATATATATTAACATGGATTTTATTTCGATTGTCGCAAAATTATATGTAATTTTTTTTATGTTGATTCATTTCATTTGAACTTATATATGTAAAATTATGGACTTTTAAAATTTGAGTTATTAAGTTATAATTGAACTAGTAAATAGTAAAATTAATTGACTTTTCAGAAAAGACAAAAAAAATAAATTGAGTTTTAAAGGTTTGGATGGTTTCACCAAACAAATGCTTAATCTTTAGAAAAAAAAAAAAAGTTTTTTTTTAATCTTTCCAACAAAAAATATAGTATATTTAATCTCTTGTTTCCCGTAAGCTTCTTTTTCTCTCACTGTGTTCGTAATTTATTAGACATCTTATTGCTTAAAATGTAATTAAGAAAACCCTAACACAGAATTCTTATTACGAATGATAACCATGCATATAATAGTGAGGTACATAGTCAGAGCATTTTAATGTAATGCTAGATTAATGTATTAATGGTAAATTTTAGTATTGGGATGAGAAAAGTACTCTCCAATGTAATGCTAGCTTTCATGTTAAATTTGTTATATGTTAGACTTTGTAATAAATTTATCACAAGATATAGCCAATAATAAATTTCATTGTTGATTTTTGTTGGTTGTTATCTTATGAAATTATTATAGTATCTTTATTTTTCATTTATTTTAATACTAAAAATTTGCTTTTACAATTTCCAAAGCATAATAATAATGATAGAATGTAGAAATAATATCAAAAATAACATAATACATTAAAGTATAATGTTATTTTTCATATTATATTATAACAAATATAACTTTAGCATGTACAAATGTATTGAAGATGGTCTAAATGGAAAAAAGAAAACTAATTGAACGAAATTAAGGACAAATAATTAAACATTGATATATTCTTTTGCTTTCAAACTATTTTCTTTACAGTTCATCAATAAAATATTGTATTGATTCCCCTAGATCTAACACATTAGAACATGATTCGGTTAAAAGCTTGTTAAGCTTATGAAAAGGCATAATTTAACCCCTTTGTAGCTTTGTACTTTTATTATATATATATATATATCCCAATATACTACGTGGCTTGGGGGCGTAGCAACAAAGCATGAAAGCAACTCTCTGCTTACTTTGTGTTCATGCGTTTGTATGTTAGAGAGAATGGTCGGATTCGGAATATATATATATATATATTGTGAATGACTACTCCGACTCCATTTGGGGCAGCACGTACTAGGGAAGGCAACATTCTCTCCTCTCATGACTAACCTCGATGATATCATCATGAGCATGCATGACTCCACCTAATATGTCATTATATTTTATGTTGTATCTAGTCATTTATAAAAGCTACTCAAGTTCACCCCTATTCTATTTCCAATCTTCTTTTTCTGAGTTTTTAAATCAATATAGGTAAGAAATCAGCAAAATGACTTAATTAGTAATAATATCCATACGAGATCTTTTTTTTCCCCCTTTCTTCGTCTAACAAAAATAATAACATTAGATAAGATACATTGCAGCCAATGAATAGTGATCAAGCTTAACAGCATGCATTGGGAAGGCAATCATCATCATAGTCAACGTACTTCAGCCTAGTAGCATGCATTGACCAATCAATCCCATTCATTTTTTGAGATTATTTTCATTGAATCTCTTAACATATTGTCATTCCCTTTATTATAAGAATTTCCATTAAAATAATTTAAAAAATAGAGAGGGAGAGAGAGAGAGGGAATGAATTCCCCTTTTAACTGCTTTGATTATTAGAATTTCTCTTAAAAACAAAAAGAACAATATCACATGATTATACTCAGCTCCCCGTTTTTATGAATGTTTTTAACATAAATTATAATAAAGGAAATTTAGCAGGATGAATTCAAAAATTCAAAGGGTAAGATTGAAGTGTTTTAAAGTTCAGTATGCAAAATGAAAGTGATTCTAAAATCAAAAGGTGCGAGTGAAAATAATCCTTTTTTAATTGCTGATACTCTAAATCACACAGACGATGATATTGTTTCCATGGGTCATGGTGGTCATCATAAAATTCTATAATAATAACCAAAAACATATTTGCATAAAAGGCCATCAAGCTTTTTAAGATCTCATCTTTCAGGATCAACATGAATGGAGTGATCTTGCAGCAGTGAAGGAACAGATTGAGTTTCCCTTGCAATCATCATCATGTCTTGGTCGTTGTTGTCCTTGCGAGTGCAGAAATCGGAGAACACTAGGGAGAACCAGATAACGACCGGAGTAACGAGAACAACCAAACTAAAAGGCACCATCCACAGTTGTCTATTGTCGGGTTGGTACTTATATCGCCACCAAGTTAGTGTCAAACCACCTGCCAAGCTCACCAAAAACAAGCCAAGCCAAGATATGCTTTTCTTCAGGGTCTTGTATTTGAATTCCTTGTGGTCACTTCCAATATCTGTCTTCTCCTTGTTTGTTCCCATCAAAATCAAACCCAAAACTGAATTCTAAGACTTTTCCCTGAAATCTATAGTTTGACAAGAAAAATTGTACTTCAAGAAAACAAAACCCCTCTTGTTTATGATCAGATGAAAATCAAGTACAAATAAAGAAAACATACCCGTCCAAAATAAACCCAAGCTGTCCTTTGTTGAAGAAGAAAGACATCAAAGACAGATCTGAAGATCTATATGGAGATAATGAGAATTAGTGAGAGAAGGGACAGGTAAACAAAATATAAGAAGGCAATGAGTATAAATGACAAGAGGGCAATTATGAGAGCTCCTTGAGAAGGGGATTTTAGACATTTCTGCCTTCTAGCAAGTCAGATAATAATACTCGTTATAATATATTAAGCTACAAAGCATACTTGCCTTTCTATCAAAGTTGTTTATTATAAAAGTCCTTAAATATAAAACAGAAAATAATTTGCGTCTCAGATTTTAACACTAGCCATTGGTGAAGCTATCTGGGGTAGATCATATTTGTTTTATAACAATTACTTGCATAGGTGCTTTATTATAAAATAATATTTATATATAGCCGATTGATTTGTTTATGGTCCATTAGACGACTTCTTGGTTTTTTTTTTTTAAATAAAACTCTTGAAATTGGGGATGTGGGTATTTGAATTTCATGTTTTTAATAAAGTTAAACACCAAAATTATTATTAGATTATGTTTACAATATTTTTTTATAAAATTTTTATATATACATATTATTGTATATTTAATGAAAATATATAATATATTATATAAGAAACTATATATGTACACATAAGCAATGTAACGTAGTTGTCTATGAAATTTGGACCGCGACTTTTTTGCCTTAATTAGGTTGGATATAAATAATTGACTTTTTTTTTCTCCCTCTAAAAAGTTGTGCTTTGCATCATTTGAAATGATGGCAGCCTTATCAAGGAAAGAACCTATATATATATATTTTTTTTCTAAAATTTTTTATTTTAAATTATATCTAAATATTTATATTATGTCATCTTATAAAATAAAAAATAGATAAAAAAATAAATATAATTTTTTTTATAAAATAATATAATTTAAGTGATTAGATATGATTTAGACGGAAAATACTAGATAAAGAACGTGAGTTCTGGGACGGCATCGTGTAATTGAAAACAACCTGAGCTACTCAAGTCTAGAGCCAAAGTATACAAATGATGCGAGCACACATTCCTGGGTCTGGGGTTCCACTTGCAGGACATATAATTAAAATTAGTACTTATAAGGAAGAAAGAATTGAAATTTTTATTAAAGATTAGAAAGATTTAAAATAGTAAAAATTAAGAATAAAAATAAAAAAAATAAAAAAATATTATAATAATTTATAAAAAATAAATATCAATGGGTTATATTGAAATTCACCCCTTACAAATATAAAAAAGAGTCTAAAATACCGTGAAGGGCAGAAGAACACCACCACCGAGGGCATTCATATTGAGCATTAAGGCAGTTGACAGCCACTTGAAAATCACTTTCAATGGCGAGATCTGTCCAATGCATCTGAGTAGCCTGCCATCTGTTGCTAATTGACTTTGGTAAGTATAGTAGTCTAGGTTTGCTATCTGGTGCAGGGTGATTGCCTCGGGGGGTGGGTTGGGGGGTGGTACTTCGTCTCTTGCTAGTACTAGTGGGATGATTTTCTAATGTATGGTTAATATATATAATCTTTCATCTTATATGTAATATGTCACCCGCCAGTAATTTTCCTTTTTTTTTTTTTTTTTTATCTTTCTATATCTGTAATAATTTGTTGGAAGATTGTCATTGTTATTATGTGTCTTCCGTTACATATATATATTCTTAAATTTGATATCAAATATAATTTACTATTATTATAAATATGAGTTTCAATTATTAAAAATATTAACTCAAGAAATATAAATATAAAGATGTTAAAAAATACCTTATGAGTGTGAAAATTCTTATATTTACATTTATTTATATATAAACTTATATTTTTAATAATTTTGATTTACATTTACCTCAATATATTAGATCACAATTGGCATAGTATTTGAAACTTTGTACATGTATATAAATATATATTCAGTTTTCTAGCTAATTAGTAAGAGCTGGGTTCCCTAAAAAAATGGGAAAGATAAATTGCAAGGCTTTCTCGCACACTATATGTGGAGGCTTCTAGTGCTAATTAAAATGGTAGGTTTCGTCTTGTGTGCAATTGGGTCTAGTCATATCTAACCGAGGATCATTTGTTCTATTAGCCACCCATTTTCATGTATACGTGTCCATGAACATATTTTCATGACAAAAATAAAAATCCAAAACACACCTCATGTTTAATAAAAAAATCACTTCTGTCTCTTCTTATCATGTCTGCACATATATCAAATATTGCAAGTATTATTTCAAAATACCATGTTTACCTTGGTTTTTTTTTTTTTTTGTTAATTGGTTCAAAACTAACAAGAAATATCCTTATTTTAGAGTGTTCTTCGAAAGACGTGTAAACAAGAAACAAAACATATATAGCCAAGTAAAACTAAAAAAGAATGGGGGGCATTAGTGAAAAAAAAAAAAAAAAAAGGTGGTCGACATCGGTGGATTTCAGCGTTAGAATTTTCCCGTAGAGAGTCCCTCTCTACCATCTACACTATATTTTGCGGTCGCCCGTAGCTTCTAAAGACTGGATATTCATAGCAAATGAAAAAAAAAATTTGGGGGTGTGGGGAGGTCTCGTCGAGTTAGACCTCCATACAATATCATTGCCGCAGTAGGGTTTAGGATGCTGATACTGGAGTTTTACAAATAGTCAACGTTAAATATCAATCTATATATATATATATATTGATTCACGCTATATATGGAGGCTTTGGTCTTGGGATGCAACCGGGTCTAAGTCACATCGAATCGAGATTACTTTGTTTTAACGACTTCATCATGAGCACATTTTCATATTCATTATAATATAAATGTTTAAAAAATAGTTAATTGGTGACGTATAATGCCTATAATTAAATCAATCAGATATATATATATATATTTATTTATGGATTCCATTAAATTAGGCCGGCCAAAAGTTTGGACACCACAACAGGCGCGACTCCCTCATAGAAAAAAAAAAAAAAGGTTACAAAATAAACCAAGGGCGTGTTGGGGGCATAAATGAAAAAAAAAAAAATCATGTTGAAGTCTACTCAAGGGACATATATGAGAAGACAAAATATGCTTAAATATTTATGTGGGACAGTTGGAACCAAAAAAATATATATATTTCAACGATGGTCCTTCTAAAAAGAAATGTAATAAAAGAATGAGAGGTATCATCTTAATGTCGAGTTATTTTCCGTAGGACCTCCCTACACTATCATCGCTGCAGTAGGGCCTAGGATGCGGATAGAGGAGTTTTAGAAATAGTAAACGTTAAAGATTAATATATATATATATATAGTTATTCATGCACTATATCTGGAGGCTTTGGTCTAGGGATGCAACCCGGTCTAGGTAAATATCATGAACACATTTTCATATTCAGTATAATATAAATGTTTAAAAAATAGTTAATTGGTGAGATATATATCATACCTATAATTAAATCAATCGGATATATATATATATTTATTTATTAAGAAACATGGATTCCATTAAACAAGGTCAGCCAAAAGTTTGGACACCACAACAGGGGCGTCTCCCGCGTAGAAAAAAGTTACAAAATGTTTTAGTGCTTACTTGTCTCCTAGACTGTGTAATGAAAACAACTTGATTCTTTTTTTAATATTTACTCGACTTAAAAATGTGAATCTTATCCATAATTCTTGAGAATGATATCTTTTACACAATCAAATAATATTAATATATGAAAATGTATTAAAAAGTATATAAGTAAATTTGACCGTTGTTATCTTTGACAAGAAATCAATACTAAATGAATACAAGCATTTCTTTTACCCATTTTGTACATTGTACGAAACCTACTAAATTATTATTATCTATTTTACAAGTAAACACATAATTAAGAGAGAAACATAATGACTACTTATATGTTCTTTCCCATTCATGCAAAGTAAACGTGTTCTAAGATTATCTCTAACGAAAATGTTAAATTAATATGCCAAAGTAAATTTTGGCATTTGGATGAAAAAAGGTACTCTCCAGTATATATCTATTTTTTATGTGAAATTTAACATATGCTGAATTTTATAACAAATTTGTTACAAGGTATAGCTAATATTAAATTTCATTTTTAATTCTTATTAGTTATTGCCACATGCAATTATTGCAATACTTTTATTCTTCATATTTACAACTACCAAAATATAATAATGATAATAAAAAGTAAAAATGATATTAGAAATACCTTGCAGCTTAATGTTATTTTTCACTTTATACTGTAACAAATGTAACATTAACAAATACAAATACATTGAGATGATAGGATAGTGAGTCGTCGAGCAAAGATCATGAAATGCACAATTATGTAATAAAACAAATAAAGTTAACTATAAAACTTATTTGTCAAAGAAGTAACTAAATCAAATAAAAGGAGGAGTAAGATGCCAGATGTAGCAGTTATTCCCATTAGAAAGAGCATCTCGTAGTCGCTCTCAACACAAACACAAGAGCGGCCACCTGTTGCTGTGATGGACAGCCATATATCAAGTGCTTTCCAAATGGCTTGTAACTCTGCCCAAGCCGATAATCTAACTACTTGACCCCCATGATCTCTAGCAATGGTTGTTGCGGCACCTTTTTAAGACCCCTCATCACATTTATCCTAATAATATCTTAAGAAGGTCTGGAGTCTGGAACAATGCAGAGAAGCTAGGAGGTGTTCTTCGTGGTGAAGCTGAATAGAATTTATGATATTTTGAATGTTAGACTGTATTTCTTGAGACAGTAAGTCCTTTCTAGATTTTGGAGTAGAGGAAACACTTAAAATTTGAGATTCGAATAATTCTTATTAACAAATAATAAGATACAATATTAGATAATAAATACAAGTATAGAGGACCAATAAAAGGAAACCAATTACATCTAATTGATAACTCTTTAATAAATCTAATTATTTAATCCATATCTAAATTAGAAAATAATCTTAAAAGATATTTGACATTTCAACACTTACTCTCAAGTTGATACATGGTGCCAAAAATGAAAAACTTTGAGATGTCCTGATTTAATATTGTAGTGGGGAGAATATCGGCCAATTTTAGGTTGAACAATAAAGCGGCAAGATTTTGCCTCGTAGAATTTAATATTTTTTCATTCAATTATTTTCCTTTCAAACGATCATACCTTTTTTCTCCCTTTATTTTTCCTTCTTTCTTTTTTTTTTTTCTTTTTGCGTTTCTTTTGCTTTTTTTCTTTTTTTTTTTTTTGAACAAAAAAGAATTTTCTTTTTTTTTTTTAAATATTTTTCTCCAGTTTTTTTTTTTTTTGAATTACACTTCCAATGAATAGGAAAACAAAAGGAAAAAACTTTAATATATATAAATTAAAGAGATAACACCCAAGCGCTTCATCTTGACTTTTGAGAGTTGCGTCCTTTGTCTAAACACAACAACGGCAATGATGACAAATGGAACTATGATGACGATGGCGAATACAACGGTAGTGTAGGTGGATTGATGACGCTCAGTGGTTCCTAGTGGCTTTGTTTTGATTTGGATGTTTCATGTTGAGTTTGATGAATTTATAGTTTGCTGATTTGGTTGGTAATTTGCCATTTGATATGTCGATTTGCTATTTGCGATTTGCTACATGTGATTTTCAATTTGCGAGGTGTGTTCAAAGGTTTTGATGATGGAAGGTTGGGTTTGATGGGTGTTTTGTTGTATTGTATTTTTGCTACTTACGGTGAATGAGGATTTTTTTAGCATTATGATACCAACTTGAAATTTGGGATTCAAATAATTCTCATTCAGAAATGAAAGGATATAATACTAGGCTAATAAGTACATGTAGAGAAGACCAATAAAAGGAAACTAAATAAAAGGAAACCATTTGTACCTAATTGACAACACTATAATAATTCTAATCATTTTGTTCACACCTAACTTAAGAAACAATTCCAAAAGATATTTGACATTCCAACAGAAACAGCACTAGCTACCAAAATTGAAAACTCCAATCTGGCTTGCATCCCACATCAATTAGGGTTAAGAAGATAAGGAGGAGGATCTAACAAGTGGGAAAGAAAATCCTTACCCGATTCAAATTGGACACCCTCCCGCCATCTAACCACCACTGGGGCAACTTGTCTTGGGATGGTTCTACTTCCTCGTGCATGAAGAACTACCAATTATCCATTTTTAAGACTTTTTAATGTAACCCCTTATATAAATAAAGGTTGTGATAAGCTCAACCATGCACTTCTGGCAAAAGAGCAGTGGATGAATATGTGAAGTATTGATTTTGGGGGTTGAAATTCAAGGATTCAACTTATATGTTTTTTTATTTTTATCTATATTCGTGTCACTTTATTAATATTATTACATGTTAATTAAAGTGTCAAATCAATCGAAAAATTTTGTCACGCTAATTTAAAAATGATATTAATTTATTAAAGTATAATTATATTATTGAATGAATATAAAAGGGAAATGAAAATGGTACATAAATGTTAAATCTGAAAGTTCAGAAAGCACGTTGATTTTCCATCCTTGCCAAACGCCTAGAAAGCATGTCACGAGTTGGAAGAGCATACCAGGCCATTGACCAAAGAAAAAGCTTTAGCCTGTGAGGCTTCTTATGGTTCCATAACGACTTTCAAACATGTTCCCTTATTGATTGATGTGAGCTCTCTTTTGGATGTCCAACAGGCAGATTTTACTGAAAATTCTTCCTTTTGAGAATCTCCCAAAAGGTGCTGGGAGACATTTCGTCTTAAAAATTGCCACAACAGCCTTGTTGTTCAAAAAGTGAATAAATCTTCCCTCTGTCCCAAGTCCAATGTCCTTCCCGAAAGAGATCAGTGATTAGTACATAAAGATGCACTTTCTTTTAATGATTATTATTGAATAATTGCTGTACTATTTGAACTTTAATTATACATTTTCATGTATAAACTTTAATTATTGAATAGGGCACTTTTTTTAATTAAAAATTATATATTTTCATGATTCTTATTCATAACATTTTAATTGAAAAATGTCTAATTTTAGGTTAATAATTTGTAGATTTGAAATGAGTGTAAAAATTGTGCATAAAGAGCCATGCAATTGAGCCCGAAACCCACACATTTGGATAACAAAAGCAACCACCAGCCGGAGCCAAATTAAGCCCAGCCCACAGCCAAATGATTCAAGCAAAGCTAGCCAGCTGTCAACCGCATGGGGCCCAGCCTGTCAACTCACTTTTCCAGTGTGTGTCTACGTGTGTGCTATTCAGCCGATCAGTGCACGTCAGAGCTCCAAGGGAACGCGGGTCCCACCTGTGTTAGCGCAGCAGCTTTCCACCAATCATACTCCTAGTTGTCTTCCACGTGCCAGAAGACACCTTTTATTTGCAGCACTACATTATAGTACCCGTGTATTAAATATAATCTATTATTAACCAAAAAAAAAAAAAAAGACACAGATTCAAATTTATATTTTATTCATAATAATGTTTAATATTGACAGTGTCATTAATCATATTTCTTTTACTTATCCAATTCAAACATGTTACGTGGTGAACTCGGCCCACTTCAGCTTGTAATCCAGCAACGCATGGCAATTGTGAGACGCCATTGTTTCTCTCTTCAAATTTCCACTTCATGTAGGATTTCTTCTTCATGACGTCCATTTGTGCTCTACTCAACCTCTACAACACAATAAATATAGGGCTTTGTTAGTTGTATTTTTCATTCAAAAAATTGTGAGAATTTTAATGCTTAATAAAATTTAATTTATTTTTTAGTTCTTATTTTCTTATTTTTTTAGTTGTATAAGATGAGTGATACATCTTTTTATGGGTGAGATACCTCCGACGGAAGACTAACATGGCGTTTGGGACACAAATTTTTTTGGCTTTGCATTTAAATGCAATACAATTTTCCTCCAAATACAAAAACATTTCATTCAAATACCAATCACATCACATTTTAAATCTAACACAATCACTATTTATTATTTCACTTTTTCTATTACTTTTATTAATTACATCACATATTCTCTCTCCCTCTTTTTTTTCTCTCTACTTTTACCCATCACATCACATATTTATTATTAAAATACAATTCAAATACTTTTCTCTCAAACACACATTGCATTCAAATGCAATGCTAATGCTTTTCCTCCAAATACAAATTGCATTCAATACATTACATTCAAACGCAATGCAAATGCAATGCGTTCACCAAACGAACCCTAAGTCTTGAGTGAATTTTATTTATTTACATTCTTTTTATTTCAATTCACTTTGTCATTCAATGTTTATAAATTTGATTCACTTTCTTCTCTTTTTCTTAGAATTATAATATTTATTTATATAATAACAACGGTTAGAGCTATAATATTTAGTGCATTAAATCACTCAAAACAAGTGGTTTTCTTTTAATTATTTTTATGTGAGCATCTCTTACAATATTATGTCACAGGGTATTTTGTCGTTTTGGATTATGCATAAGAACAATTGTGCTTTTTTTATTATGAAGAAATTAATTTAGTCAAATAATTACTCAATTATTGGAGTTTTCGAATTCATATCTTTGGATTTGTATGTTTGAGACGTGAAACTTGTAATTGAGTTATAGAGTTAAAATATTAAGTTTGAGCCAAAGTACTCAATATTCTTTGCCTTTCATATCTTTATTTCATTCTTGCATTTATTTATTCATTTTCTTATCACAAAAGTTCTCAAAAGCATTTGTTTTATTATTTGCATTGTTCGCTTATCTATCTAATATTCATCTTTATTAGATTTTTTTTGTTTGTTATTTTTCCATAGCCTTATAAGATCGATTGCCTTTATTGTGTTGCAACCGAATATATTATTCATACATAATTTGGGTGTAATCCAATCATTTACTAAGAGACTACTAGTATTTTGAGTAGTGCAATGTGGTATTTTGTGTAAGCACACAATATATTTGTATGGACAAGAAGAACATAATATTCGTACTAATAACCTTGCTAGAATGACCTACAACCTTGAAGTAAGGAGGATATTAGTGCGGTGTTCGTTAGTAACTCTCTGAATATTTAGCATGTGAGTAGGTTTAACTGACAAACAGAGAAGTTAAGTAAAGATAAGGAATTGTCCATACCTATGAAAGGTGAAACTCTCACCATTTATTGCACATAGTAGCTTTACGTGGTAATCGGATTCGACTCGGCAGGCAAGTATGACTAGATACCATGGTCATGAGAGATGTAATGTCAATAATGCCACGTGTCCTAACACCTAATAAAATAGTGGTGTTCTTGGAATCACAGGATGACTTCTTGTGGACATGCTCCTTAGGTGAAGATCGCTAATGTTGGTGAAGTTCAGAAAGGTTTCCTTGCTCGAAAAGTTTATAGACATGTACCAAGTAGAGTTTTTTCCTTCACTTAAAGACCTTGTTGCCCAATTTTCAAAGAAGACAAGAATTCGTATAGAGAAGTTGAAGAGGATGGAGACTGATCATTACCTACAAGCCAGGTCTTAAAACTATACCATTAAAGCCATGACAAGTACAGTGACAATAAAGAACACACAAGCCATGTACATGTGTGAAAGCTATCGTGAGAAGCTGAGTACAAGTAGGAGGACATTAGATTGGTTTTATGATGATTATTCAAATGAGGAAGAGACTCAAAAATTTGTCCATTGATGAAAAACCATAAGATAATGATTTCAAGTCTCCACCTTTTGGAATCCAAGTTGTGATGCCACAACTGCTTAAAGACGAATATGCCTATGACGATCCAACGTGGCTCACCTATCCTCCACCAACTCTAGCACCATTCATTCAAGCTCCCCAAGCCCATGTGCCAGAGTTGAGTCAAGTTAAGCGTACATGCCTCTTACTTGCATACCTCGCCAAACTTGAAGGCATCAATAACTATGACCCATTTGTCATGTTGTACTACATATACTATAGGCTAAAGCCACTTTTTGATAAGCTTCCTTGACTTGTACATAATTGAGAATATAGACGCAATTTATAGAGGAGAGTCTCCCATCAACCCAAGTTTATGCCACCATGCCCAGTACGTATTTTTATTCCCTTGTGCTTAATTTATTGAATGTTTGATTTTGAATTTAGCAGTAAGACACTTATTTATTGATTTAGTTGGGGTTTGAGCAATTCTTGTATGTTGGTTGTCACAACTTGTCTCCTATGAGTTGTGTTCCTTTGGCCATGTTTTTATTTACTTTTATTTAAGGTTGTTTGAATAAGTTGTAAGTTTTGTTAAGATGAAATGACTTGATATTGATGATGAGTATAGTCATTTGATGTTCTTAGATCTTTTGAAATGTGTATCATTGAGATTTATATATGCTTGACTTGCGTTGATTAAAGTTCAATATTGATTCTTTACTTTGGAGTATCATGAATCATGATCACTTGATCTTTTGAGTATTTAGAGAACATTTATATGTATCAGATAGACTTTGATATCTCATGAATACTAGAACCCATTTGAGTAAAATTTAAGGCGAAATTCTAGATTATGTGTTATTGAAGAGAAGATTTAGGCATTTTATTTTTTTGATCATTGGGGCCTTTAAAGCTAATCCTTGATAAATTCATCCTTTGTTAACCCTATTGAACCTTATTACCTATTTATTTCATCACCTACAAACGTACATCCAAACCACTAAATGTATTTCCACTTCATAAACTTATTACTAACAGGCGTGATTACATGAAACATTAAGAGTAAGGGCAAGTCTCGGTTATGTTTGGAAATAATTAGTATATATGTTTGCTTTGTTTTATTTTGTTTACAAGCTATTATTTCTTTGTTCTTTTTATTTAGATATCCAAAAAAAAAAAAAAAAGCTACACCCAAACTCTAAAAGAAGAGTACAAAAAGATAATAGTAATGAGTTTGGGGTGTAGCTTCAAAAAAAATATAATAATAATAAAAGATAAAAATAAAAAAGAAAAAAAAGAAAGACAATTAAGTGAGGAATTGAGTCATCACTTTCTATTTCTTTGCAATATTGGAGACAATGTTAATTTTGAGTTTGGGGATGTGGTTTATGCCTCTTTTCTTTTTGTTCTTTTAGTGTAAAAAAAAAAAAAAAGTGTATTTTAGTTTGTTATGTATTTGGGTTTGGTGCATAATTGAAAAATTAGACATAATTTATAGTAGAAATTGTGTTAAAATAATAAAAATAACGATAAGAAATAATAAAAATAGATTTTATCAAATTAAACTAAATTAGAACTTATTTAAATAATTTAGCTTAATTTACAAATTAAAATAAGTTAAATTAAATTAGATTTTAAAATCAAATAAACCATAAATTTATTATTTAACTATCTATTTGTAAATTTATTATTATTTCAAATGTTTTAAAATTGTGTTTTTTACTTGCCCAATTTCGTAGAAGTTTTATTCACTACAATTTCCTTAGAATAATAAGGTGAAAACAGTGGTGGTGTTTGGTAAAAATTATAGAAATGTTTTTTTTATAATAGGAATCATAGGGTACAAAAACATTTTTAAAATTACGTTTATTTATTTAAAATTTTCATAACCGTTTCAAAAATATTTCTAAGACCATATCCAACTCTTATTGGTCTTTTGAAGACAAAAAAAAAAAAAAAAAAAAACCGTTGTTTTTGCTTTTTGCATTTGCATTTTCTCCTCTCTCTCTCTCTCTCTGCCCGTGCACACTCCAGCAACATTACTGGCCAACCCACTTCCGGCGTCAATTACAGTTTCAACCCCCAGAAATTGCGAAGGCCTCCATCTCCGGCGACGACGCGACAAGTCTCCACCCCCTTTCTCTCTTCTTCTTCTTCTTCTTCTCTCTCTCTCTCTCTCTCCCCCTTTCTTCATGTCTATCTTTCTTCCCTTCAACAACTAACTCCTCTACCGCGAGCTTCGTTCTCTAGGTCAGTGGCTAGATCTGTAACTGCGAGATCTGATCTCCGGCCTCTGTTCGAGGATCTCCAACAAGGCAAAAAGGTGAAGAGGACGGAGGACTCTCGAGATCCTTGGACTGGGCTGTTGCTTGCGGTGGCGGAGATGACGACAGAGAACTCACTAAAACCTTGGATTGGGTTGTCGCTCGGAGTGGTGGAGGTGATCCCGAAGGCGATGGATCGGGTGGAGTTGGCTGACTGTCGGCGTCGGAGATAGAGATCGGGGGTGATGGTGATGATGGGAAGGCTGGAAGGAATCCCAGAGTTGGGGATTTTGTTTTTTTTAATTTATGAATAATAATTTTATTTTTTTAATATTTTTAAAATTTATTAAAAAAATATAACATCAAACGTAACTTCAAAAATAATCCTAATAAAATTCCAATGGATTCTTAATTTAATTTTCTTAAAAAACAAAATCATTTCAAAACAATACCAATGCATCCAAAACTTCTTCAGTGGCCCCATCGACTAGGACAAAGTAGCTGCACTTATAAAGAAATAAAGTAATTTTTTCCCCCAGATCTTAGCTAATTTTAACCCAAGATTAGTTTTTTTTTTTTTTTTTCAATAGCTCGTTTAAGATAGGTTAAATGAATTATTAGGATCCTATATAAATTTATGATTCTAATAAGTTCTAGATTAACCAAGTATATTAACTGAAAACTATATAGAAAAACTATCTTTTAAATCATAAATCTTTTCAATCTAGATGCAAAGAATCTTCAAAACGGCCACACTTCATCTCTTTTTGGGGGAAAAAAGGTGATAAAATCCAATAACTATCTATCATTTTACTTAATTTCCTTTTATCAGAAACAGAATGACATGCGTTATGAATCCCTTCTTAAAGATAACCAGACTTCATAATAACAAAAAGTATTATTTAGTATCTGCATTTAATCTTCCAAAAGTAAATACCCCATTTTTTTTTTATGTTCTTATTCTTAACAATTTACATTTGGATTTGAATTTTATGTCAAATCTTCTGTGCAACTACCTTTTCGTATAAAAATGAATCTACCTTTTAAAGATAATAAAAGCATGTTTTTTAAAAGATTATAAGCTTGTACCTAAAGTCATCAACTTTATATAATTTTTTGTCAACAATTAATTTTAACTACTTAAATAATTGCAACGTTTAAGGAATTATCAACATTTATTTATCGACTCTTTTACCTATTGTCTAACGACTAGTAAAGTCATAGTTTAAGTGGTCAAAATCTTCAACCAAAAAAAAAAAAAGGTCAACATCAATACTTATTTTAATTAGGAGAGAGTAATAATTTGATATGAACTAGAAATTTAAGGTATATACTCTTAAGAACACCTAAATAATGGTTTACACTTTTAATAATAAGTTTGAAATTTAGCATAAAAACTACTATTTAATAGTAATTTTACATTTAACTTATTATAAGATGAAAAATCCCCGTCTTAAAAAAAAAAAGGTATAACAATAATAAATAACTCATAATGTAATTATTGTATGATGAATAGATATATATCAAGAAGCAACAAATATCAAACTCAAAGTTTAACATGTGGTATATTTGGTGATAAATTTAACATCTAATATAACTTATCTCAAATCTAATGTTAAAGTATAACATTTCAGTAGCTAACAATTTTCTTACCAGAATATCAAATTTTGGCAGTGATATAAACTTTAATATTGTATTAAGGCTGCTATATAAGTGTAACGTATCATTCACTAGCCAATTATTTTTCATCTGAACGTTCTCTCCCACCCTTATCTCAATTTAAAAAGAAAAAAAAAATCTCCACCACTCATAGCATACATGGACAAAGTTTGCCATCGTTTCCCGTCAGTTTTAATTTACTCCTACCTGGCGGATAACTACACGTACATACATGTTTCCCAGCACAACTTGAG
Source organism: Antiaris toxicaria (assembly GCA_035233585.1). Taxonomy (NCBI): domain Eukaryota; kingdom Viridiplantae; phylum Streptophyta; class Magnoliopsida; order Rosales; family Moraceae; genus Antiaris; species Antiaris toxicaria. The sequence goes on from CP141161.1 coordinate 15,144,895, forward strand.
AGCTCCACTTCTTTTTTCTGCAAATATTAGGGATATATATATATTTCATTAGAAACCAAAAAAAAAAAAGGATGGATATATATATATGTATATACTGTATAATATATATTAGTGGGCGGCCTAGTCAAGTATTGAAACCATAGACATCAAATACGAACCGTGGAAACAAATGCACGCAAGGGAGATAAAAAGTTGGAATGAAAAAAGTTGGAATGAAAGAAAGGAATCGTGTCATCAATCGTGAAAATTGAAAGGCAAATAACATTTTGGACGTCCTCAATTATTGCGGCCCACCTCTGCCTTGGGCGACATCGGTGGGCCGTCTTTCCTCACTGATTACTAATCTAACCTTGTTTCGAGTTGTTAGTTTACACAATTGCCCTCATTTTGTTGCAAAATTTACGTACGTTTTAAATTTATTGACTTCATTGCCCTTTAAGGTGGAGCTCGTAAAAATGGATGGGTTCGTCTCGTGTGATATCAACAGTTTGTTAGATCGGTGGAAAAATGTGGTGATAAATATAATTTACTGGTAGAAATATATAATTTATCTGTAATATCATATTTGATTCTAATAAAAGATATAGAGACATTTAGTAAATGCATTGTATTTGAATATAATTCTTTTTTGAGTGTTGTATTTGATTGAAAAGTATTTTTTTTGTATTTAAATAAAATATGAATTTAGATGAAAAGTATTTTAGCATTGAAAAGTTGATATGATTTGTAAAAGTAGAGATAAATAGTTAGGGTTGAAAAGTTGATGTGATTGTTTTCAAAAAACTTTTGAATAATAATTGTTTTCGTAATACTGTTGAAAATGATTGTATTTGAATGTAAAACTTTGTGTTTAGTGTAAAATTGATTTTCATAGCGTCAAAACAGTTCTCCAAACACACCCATAGAGTTTGAGTATTTTTACCTAAAATAAAAGAAACAAATTTTTAGATCTCAATGTCATTTCAATTATCCCTTAATTTGACATAAATTATCCTCATTAATATTTACATTACGAGATATTATAAGTTGTAATTCTTCAAAAAAGAAAATAGAAAGCTCTCACAGAATTTATTTTGTAATCTTTTCTCTGATGTTAAAGAATTGTAAAGCATTAATCTTCTCACCTCTTTCCCATGTTACAGTTTCGAATCTTACCATACAGGTTTTAACGTAATTATTAACGAAATTTTTCTTACTAAATCAAATTCTAAATAAGTTAGACTAACTTCTTGCACAAAACACGCTATATTAAAAATCACAAAATTAGCAGTGCCAAAGCAAATTACTTAGGGAGCGTTTGGTAAACGCATTGCATTTTAATTGAATTTGAGTGAAATTTGTTTTTTGAATGCTGTATTTGATTGAAAAGTATTTGTTTTGTATTTGAATGAAATGTGTGTTTGAATGAAAAATATTTTAGAGTTGAAAAGTTGATGTGATTGGTAAAAATAGAAATAAATAATAGAGTTAAAAAGTTTATGTGATTGTTTTAAAAATATTTTAAATAGTAATTATTTTCATAACACTGTTATAAAATTTGTGTTTAATATAAAATTATATTATATTTGAGTAAAATTAAAATGTAATTTTTTGGGTCAAATGACGCCTTATTTCCGCTTGTGTTCTATAAGCAAATACACATTTATATTACAAGATGATTTTAAGATAACTTTTTAAAAATTTTTATTTAAAAATGATTTTGTTACAGCATTGAACAACCCCCTAAGAATCACCGCAACGTATATAAAAATAGTTTTTTATATAATTGACAAACTCGTCTAGTTCTCACAAATATATATATATATTTTTTAAGAATAAACAAAGGAGTAGTGGCTAAATATTCCTTTTACAAAAATTTTTTTAAATGAATTACCGAAATTTTATAAAAATTAACAAAAATAATCGTCATTTAAAAACGAATTAATAAAGAATGAATTGATGGGCAAAAAATATTAATATGTATTTTACACTAATTAACTATCATTAATTGACTGTCACTTTCTCAAATTAAAAAAATGTCATTTTCAAAAACAAAAACTGATTAATTACCCAATTTTTCTTTTAATAAATAAGAGGTTCATGGGTAAAAACGGCAATTGAGTATTTCACAGGGAAAAAGACAGGCGGCAGAGATGGATGTCGTTTTGATGAAGGGACAACAATAACATTAAAAAAAAAAAAAAAAGTGTGTTTGTTTGTTGTAGAATGCAGATAGGATCGAGTTTTGGGACCCGCACCATTCTCGGGCCCCACACGTCCTTTACACTGAAATCAGAAATCTGAAGTATCCATTACAAACCAAACCCATCATTCTCGTTCATGTTCTGCTATCTCCCTCTTAAATGCTCCTCTCTCCTTCTCTTTCTCTTTCTCTTTCTCCAACCAAATAAACACATAAAGGCGATATTCACATACACGTACAGAGAGAGAGAGAGAGAGAGAGAGAAAGAGAGAAGAGCTTGGTTTCGTTTACTAGTTAGAGAGAGAAAGAGAAAGAGAGAAATGAGCGAGAGGGCGAAGAGCAACACGCGCACGCGTGTGGGGAAGTACGAGCTGGGGAAGACCCTCGGCGAGGGAAGCTTCGGGAAGGTCAAGTTCGCCAAAAACGTCGACTCCAGCGATTACGTCGCCATCAAGATCCTCGACCGCGATCAGGTCCTCCGTCACAAAATGGTCGAACAGGTCCGTACTTCCATTCTATTTTTTTTCCCTCCTTTAATTAAATTTGTTATTATTAAAAAAAAAAATTCATGGTTGTGAATGAAGAAGCTCTCAATTATTGTAACCGACGTTTTGATGCGTTTACATTCAATCATTCGATGCCACGTCGGATATATGTTATTATACATATATATAAATATATATATTTGTATATTTTGCCTGGATAATGGAAAGGGATTAGAGAAGCTAATCAAATTTGTACTTTTCGTGTTTCAGTTTCTCTTTTCATTCACAACATTGTTTTGGGATATCCATGTGGGATTTCAGTAATCTCCGAGTGTTTTTGTGTTTGTGGCTTTTTTTTTTTTTTTTTAATATTGTATTTTTGTTGGGGGAAAATATTTTAGTATTATATTAAACATCTTACATTGGATCGTAAATTTACGTTATTATATTAATAAACTACGGAGAGCATGTCAACCTTCCAAGCAAAACAGAAAACTACCTGGGTTGTACGACTCGACATAGTTATTCAAACCTTTTTTTTTATTCTTTGTTTATCGTTTTAATCCGAGTTGTCTGTGGGACTAAAGAAATACCATTGTTTAAGGTTATTTTCACGAATGAACTCTAAATTATACTTATAGTCTAGAGTTGATTCATAATTTTTAATTTAACCCATCGGGCCACCTCGAACTTTTTTTATTGTTACTAGGATTCTTTTGTTTTTAGTACTTTTTTATTATTGTTAAGATTCCATTTATTTTTAGTATTACGTTCGTATTATATTTAAATGCAATATATTTTTAATTAAAATACAAAAGTATTACATTTAAATATCAATCACATTAATTTAAATATAACACAATCACTATTTCTTATTTTAATTTTTTTATTATTTTTATTAATTATATTATATACTCTATTTTTCTCTCCTTTTTTCTCTCTACTTTTACTCATTATATCACATATTTATTATTTGAATATAATTCAAATATTTTTCATCCAAACACACATTACATTCAAATGTAATGAAAATTAGGACTAACAATTTGGGTCACGACATAATAACACGACATGAAACCCGCAAAAAATTAAAGGGTTTGGGTTTTCTTTAAATGGGTTTGGGTCAAAAAGGGTCGAACACGTCAAACACGTCAAACACGATTGAATAAAAAATCGAACCTGCACGAACCTGCCAACTCACAATTGACATGAAATAACTCGTTTAATAAATGGATCCTATATGAGTTGACATAAAAATGATTCATAAATTACCCATTTATAATATTTAATATATTTATATTATTATATATATCATAATATTTTACTATTTTTAATTTTGAGTTTTCAAAATTCAAATATAAAATATATTTTTTTATTTTTTATATATATATTTTAAAATTTTTTAACATAGAAAAAAAAATCTAAATTTTATATTTTTTTTTAGTCTTTCATTGTTTTTGCAACTCTACTCACTTCACCTCATCGCCCTCCTCTTCTCTCACTCCATCGACTTTCGTGACAACACAACTAATAATCCTTAACTCTATCGCTGTCAACCCCCCTCCTGTCCCCTCATCCCGTCGCCTTCTCATCCCCCTCCCCTCCACACACTTCACCCCATCGCCCTCCCTTTCCCTTACTCCATTGACCTTCGCAACAATACGGTCAATCACCCCTCGCCCCCCCTCACCTTACCCCATCGCCCTCTCTTCCTCCTCATCACAATATTATATATTATTTTTTTACTTTTGTATATGATATAAAACAAGAGTTTTCGTAACTAATAAAGTACAAATAATATGAATTTTAAAACTTAACAAGTAAATTTCATTTGTGTTTCATAAAAGAAAAGATATGTTATCTAATAAACATGTTAAGGTATCGCAATCATATTAAATAAGTTATTATTTTATTTATATTTAATTTAAACAGATTAATTTGGGTTGACACGATTAACACGATTAATAAATGGGTTAGGTTTGGGTTTGAGATTTTGACATGAATATTAAATGAGTCGGGTTTGAGTTTAGTATAATGAGTCAACTAAGGAGTATAACATGACACGAATACGACAAGATAACACGAATTGCCAGCCCTAATGAAAATACTTTTTTTTTCAAATGCAAATTGCATTTAATGCATTGTATTTAAACACGATGCGTTTACCCAACGGAGCCCAAAACATTCTATTTGTCAGTATTCCATAAAAATAAATAAATAAATAAATAAATGGAAATTGAACATATTTAGATCACATAGTTTATTTAAGATTAAAATTGTAGCTTATATAATTTTGAGAGGAAAACTGTACCTTCGAAATAGGCCTATAATGCTATATATCTGTAATTAAAATAAAGTTTATGTTATATATCTTAAGTTAAAGAATAGTTCTTTTCTAAAATATCTTTGATTGAGGTATGATTTTCTTCCAAAATAAATATTCAATTACAACTTTGAATAAAGCTCATGTAATTAGAATGTATTTAATTTCTATCTAAACTTTTACAAAATATTGATATAGAGAGTTGGCGTAGCAGTAGGAAAAAATCAAAGGAATTAGAATCCAAAGTAATTTTGATGCGGCCATTTACAAAATTAATCCAAATTTTTAAGCGGAAAAAAGGAACAGTGTTACATTTTTTTTTCTCACTTAAATTGATGATTTGCTGTTGTTTGATACTTACTATTTGGCAGATTAAACGAGAGATATCGACGATGAAGCTGATCAAACACCCGAATGTTCTAAAACTTTTTGAGGTAACCTTATGCAGCCCCTTGGATTTTAATCTTTATTTGCTTGCTATCATATCAAAGCTTATGCAAATACTCAATATTCGCGAGTAGAGCTACAAGCCTCCACATTTTTTGTTCTGTGCTCATGCATAGGTTATGGCTAGCAAAACAAAAATTTACATCGTTCTCGAGTTTGTAGATGGCGGGGAGCTCTTTGACAAAATAGTAAGTTTTTATTTGGTATTCACAGTGTGTGTTTTAAGCTTCCCTTGATGCATTTCCATTATTAAGTCCTTTGATGTATGTAATTTATAATTGTGTAGGCCAAACATGGGAGGCTTAAAGAGGATGAGGCCAGAAGTTACTTCCAACAGCTAATTAACGCCGTCGATTACTGCCATAGCAGAGGCGTCTTTCATAGAGATTTGAAGGTCCAATAAAGTCCTTGGCTTTTTTCTAGTTTATAGATTCATTGGGATGATGATGTGTCATTAACAACGCCATATTATGCTTCATCTTTTGCAGCCTGAAAATCTTCTCCTAGACTCATATGGCATGCTCAAAGTTTCAGATTTTGGATTGAGTGCAATTTCACAGCAAGTCAAGGTGAGTGTAGAATAATTATTCAAAATTCATGAGTAGTAATCATTTTCAGTTAAATACTAATAGTTGTACTAGACTTGGACTCTATTTGGCATTGATTTTGCTTACGCATTTAGGCAGTAGAAGAAGAGAAGTATATGCTATGGCTTTTAGTGTTTGGAACTACAGTTTTTAAAGTGTTAAACATGAAAAAAAAAATGAAAATGAAATTTACCAGGAAGCAATGAAAATGTCGGATTGAAGTTTAAAATCTACCAAAGCTTGTGCACAACTTTAGTCTTCTTAGAAGAGCTTTTTTGAGGAAGTCACATTTTGTGACTTTGACTAAAAGCTCTTTTGTGGGGTCAATTACATTTTGAAAAAAGTTCAAAACTGCTTTTAGACTTCTAGAAAGCAGTGCGAAACAGGCTAAAACTCCCAAAATCTGGAATCACTCAACCGTTTATTCTGTTTGTCTGTGCGGTAAGGTTTGATATGTTTTGAAATTATATTGCTTATCCAGAGGAGTATAGAAGGTATATGGCATTATTCATAGAGATAACTTGTTAAAATTCTTGTCCTTGCAGGAGGATGGGCTGCTTCATACTGCCTGTGGGACCCCAAATTATGTTGCTCCTGAGGTATGTAGGACAAGTTCATCATTAAAGGTGGCTTTTTGTTGGCCTACAAAGTCTATGCATTTCTCACGTGTAGTAGTTTCGTGCCAGGTGCTTACTAGCAAAGGTTATGATGGCACATCATCGGACGTTTGGTCTTGTGGAGTGATTCTGTTTGTACTTATGGCTGGTTACTTGCCTTTTGATGAAGCAAATCTCATGGCTTTATATAAAAAAGTAAGTATTTTCAGAGATTTCTACTACTGTTAGTAGTAAGGGGATTGTTTTTGAATGCACTATAATGCATGTTACATTCAGATTTGCAAGGCTGAATTCGCATGTCCACCGTGGTTTTCAACCACTGCAAAAAAATTGATAAAGCGTATCCTTGATCCGAACCCCCTTACGGTGAGTTCCAAAACCCTTTTATGTTTTGAACTTGTTTCAATGTCATCTGTTTCATTAGATGTCCTCTAAGAAATTAGTAATTGGCTTAATGATTAGATGATAAGGGAAAATCTAATCTTGTAATGGTGAATGTAGTATTGTAGTGATTATTTTTGCTTTTGATTAATAAGTGCCTCTACGTGCAGCGAATATCAATTTCTGAAATCTTGGAAGATGAATGGTTCAAGAAAGGCTACCAGCCACCGCGATTTGAGAAGGAAGAGGATGTGAATCTTGATGATGTAGATGCTGTTTTTAATGACTCAAAGGTGAATACTTCGTATTTCATTTTTATTATTTCTCTTGATCAAGAAGTCAAGTGTTGTTTATACAGTGTTTATTGATTGTTGAGATGTGTAAAAATATGTAACGTATGTATACATTTATTATGTATGTATGTAGATGTAGGTATGTATGCTAGAATGCATGGTTATCAGGGCAATTTCCTTTGCAACTTATTTATTAATTTGCTAATTTTGCAGGATCGCTTGGTAACAGAACAGAAAGAGAAACCTGTATCAATGAATGCTTTTGAGCTTATTTCTAGGTCACAGAGTTTCAATCTTGAGAATCTGTTTGAGAAGCAGGCGGTATGTATCATAAGTTTTCTTCGGTTTCATGAAGTTCTTTAAATAACAGCTCACAAATTTTCCAATAATCATATAAAATGCATAAAACAACTGAAGAAGCTGTTTAATGATTAACTTAATGCAAGTTTCCATTCTAGTCATGGTGCATATTTACTGGCTAATCAAGTTTCTCCTCTGCCAATATCAAATTTTCTAACATAGGGACTTGTGAAGAGAGAAACCCGTTTTACTTCTCAGCGCCCTGCTAATGAAATTATGGACAAAATTGAAGCAGCTGCAAAGCCTTTGGGATTCAATGTTCGCAAGCAGAACTACAAGGTAATTCCCCCACTCTTCTTATTTCAGTTGTTTGTTTTCCGTGACTAGTCTTAAATGCGAGCTAATAAATTTTGTTTTGCCTTTTTCTAATCACACCTTCTATGCTCTATTTTTGTCCACAAATGGCTGCAGATGAAGTTGAAAGGCGATAAAACCGGAAGAAAAGGGCATCTGTCTGTAGCTACTGAGGTATGTGGACTCAATTATGCTTTGTAATAAATAAACTTCAGAGAGCTAAGTAACCTCAAATTATATCTGCTGTATCAATATGAATGGTGTAATTAGCAGTTGCTTTTCAACTTCAGGTATTCGAGGTGGCTCCCTCCTTGCACATGGTAGAGCTTCGAAAAACCGGTGGCGATACACTCGAGTTTCACAAGGTATGTAGTTACCATTTTGTTTTGAGTCTGTTTGTTAGATGGCAACAAAGAAAGTCTAGTTCACCACGCTCAACTAAATCATTAGTTGGGTTGGTAACAATAAACAAAATACACAAATGCAAAAACTGTCTCAAGTCTTTCCTTTGTTTTCTAACCAAACCAAAATGAAACATTTAAGTTGGCCACTTAATAGGACAAGTTTTAACATTTTATTGATATGTGGCATCTCACTTTTCTTGTCAAATTGCAGTTTTATAAGAGTTTCTCATCGGGTTTAAAGGATGTAATGTGGAAATCTGAAGAAAATTCAGAAGTGAGGTGATCTGTCTCTCTCTCTCTCTCTCTCTCTCTCTCTCTCTCTCTCACACACACACACACACACACGTAAATCACTTCGCATTTGATGGAAGTCACTACAGCTGTTTTTCAGCCATGGGATGTAATTAATCTGGATTGTTGAAAGTCAAGCTAGTTTTTGTCTGGTGGGACTTGACAATTAAAAATTTCAACGGTTTAGATTGATTTAACTATGCTAAAAAGCAAGATGCATAACACATCCTAAAATAATCGGTTGTGCCATAGTTCTGTTCACGATCAATTGACTTCGATTTTCGGTGCAGGTGATGGCGTGAACCATCCCTTTGGGGGTTCCCTTGCTACTTCATTGACTGTCATGGATGGAATTTTCTAGTATGCGCATGTAATTTACGCGCACCGTGCGTGACAAGTACAGCACCTTATGATGGGCAGTCAAAATCTTCTAAGATATGGAAGCTCCGAATCAAGTCAACTTGTGTAGTTAGACTGCAGTTGGACCATATGAAACTCTCATAATTGAAAGAGCATCTGGTTCTTTTCCCTCAAAACTTTTTTAAATAGGAACTGAATCCAATTATTTGTCCCTCAAAAAAAGGAAAAAGAGATCATAAGGGCACTGCAGGGATTTCATTATATTGGCTATGTGGTAAAAGAACATTCGTCCAAATTCTCTTGTTATTATTCCTTTTGGTTTCTACGAAGGCTTTCTAGTGAAATTTTGCTGGTTAAACGACTCATCTCAAACAAAATCTTGAATATGTGCTTTCCATTTTGTGAACTTTTGTGTTTCATGAGCATCCGAAATTTGCTAGGAAGTTGAGTTTGGGGAAAAACTGGATATGCTAAATAGCTAAATGCAAGTTTTGATCCAAACTCAAATGTTTGTGAGGGAGACCCTATGGAAAAAAAAGAGAATTGAATGATAATTTGAACTCACGAAACAAACTCTCAACCAAAATAAATAAATAAACAAATGAACTCATAAAACAATGATCACCTATTTTCTTTTAAAAGTCTTGCATAATGCATCCGAGAATCACGAGGAAATCATATATATATATATATATAAGTTTTCTATAATTGTAAAAATATTATTGCTTGTGAAAATAATACATATAGAGACACACACAAATGATTTGGTACTATTGTGTTTATGTCTAATTGAAACCCACCCCCCCCCCCCCCCCCCAACTAAAACTTCATCTTCACAAAACCGCACAATGCAGAGTACAAGTTAATCACAAACGACCAAAAACAGCCGTGTCCCTTACGAAACAACATTTATTTATAAAACCAGCATGAGCCATACGCCTCTAATAATTTGACTTGGAGGTAACCATAATTGTGAAATGTGAAACCATTTTGTGTTTAAACAACGCCTAATAGGACCACCATGATAATTCCTCACTTTATAATTGAATGGAGTAGTTTCTGGTTAGAAAGATGTAGTTGGGAATCCCACCTTCTTCTTCCCCATCTCTCTCTCTCTCACACCCTTTTACTTTTCTTCTTAATAATTAATTGAAAAATAATAAAAAAATAAAGTGATATCACGTACTTGGGAATTGTCCCATGAAAACTAGATTGGACGGTCTATGGCCTAAGGTGGATGATTAGACTGTCGTGCCCGGGTAGTACGGTACCATATTCCAATATAAAATGCTTAAAAACAAAGATTTTATTTTATTTTATTTTATTTTTTGCCTTTTCTTCCTTTAGTCACTCTTATTGAAAGTGAACCAGAGTTAAAAAATGCGTTAGTTTTTCTTATTATATTTAAATATAATATAATTTTTATTTAAATATTAATAATATTATAACTTAAATTTAATATAATTATTTTTTATAATTTTATTTTTTATTCTTTTATAAATCACATCATATATTTATTTATTTTTATAAATTACATCACATATAATATAATATAAATATTTTTTATTTAAATAAATATTATATTTGATAATCAAATATTTTTTTTTATCAAAATACATATTATATTTAAAATATTTAATATATTATATTTAAATATAATATAAATATAACGTATTATTCAAATCTTTCCTTAATTTTTGGATTGTTTGGTTTTGACTTATATACTAAACCGAACCAAACAGAACTATAATTCCAAACTGCAAGGCCACTAGTTTGAGATTGAAGATATATTGCAACCCTATTACTTGTTTAAACGTCATTCAAAAACGGATTGCTTAGTAGTTAATAGTTTAAAGCAAGAGGCCAGTTATTTTACGCTGCGTATTTGCTAGTGAAAAACATATATACATGCACACACAAACATGCATATACATATGTGCGTGTATCAGAGATGGATTTAACTTCTCGATATTGATTGGTGACACAATCGAGGAAATCAACTACTACTATCCTGAGTTTCTGGAGTTTCATAATTGATTAGAAATGACATGTACATGTAACTTACTAAAAAAAAAAAAAAGAAAGGGTATGCAACATCGTTATTACTCAAAATCTATCCTACATAAATTGACATGTATACGTAGATTCCTTTTTAAAAAATCAAAATTATAAGACTTGTTTGGTTTATAAATTAACTATGAAATAAAATAAAATTATTAGATTTAAATTGATTGACTTAATTATAATTTTTATTAAATTTTTAGAAAAAAAAAACTAAATCAAAAAATTTAGATTCAAATTAATCATTCAAACAAGACCTTATCTTTCTTAAATTAACAGGTGTATGTCGATTTCTTTTCTTATTTTTTTTTCCTTAAAGTTGAAAGAGAAATATTTTAATCTATGAGAATGGGATTTAAAATTTGGTATGGAACAGATAGAAGTGCTCCTCTTAATTTTTTTTTTCTTTTTTCCTTTTTAGTTTTGTGTAAATATACATTTTTCATTTGGTCGCCGACTCACTGAATGCATTTGTGTGTGAGTGTCATGAAAAAAGGACGTGAAAGACAGGCCAATAACAGTTACGTTTGCTAAAAAATAGAACAGTATTGATCCCTTTTCAGAGAAGACAATATTTGTTATAGCCTTTTTTATGATGATATTTCGTGTGGCTATTATTTCGCATCACGTAGATCGGTCCAATTGCAGTTGAAGGGTTAATATGTTGACCACAATTTGGTTTTCCACTCCATCAATCAATTTATTAACTCTTGGGACCTAGCAATTTTATGCGAGTACTACATGTAATTATCAGCCAATTAGTCCAAGTTGTATTTCCAAATGTAAAATGAAGTGCGTGAGCTTTAAATAAGCAACTAAAACTATATATATATATATAAAGGGTTTAATTTTAAGTGTAACTATCATATTGAAATATGCCCTAGAGTAGTATTCTTTTTTTTTTTTTTTGGTTCATCGAAAATTTGGATCAGTGTAGTTGAGTCTGCACGTTCCTACACTAGTATTACTATTAGAATTTACTAGTATTATTACAGGTGGGTCGCCTAACATTTAGGGATTTCAAAGTCATTAAGACTTGATTCAACTTGACACATCGTTAAGGAGGTATAATTACAACTTCATAATCGAAAATTGAAATTGATATATACATGACTTTGCAAGTTTTCTTATCAATTTTTTCTTATGATTATCCACTGTTAATTTAAAAAAAAAAAAATTTTGAAACTGAGCCTGAATTTCTCTTCCTATCTCCTGAACTTGTAAGTAATAGGATTTTGTTCTTGGAATGGATTAACTTCCCCCTTTCGCTCTCTAGGAATAGCTTTTGCTTGAAAATTCTGAGTGGATGTATTGAAATATTTTCTTTGGAGCTATCATGACTAATACGATAGAAACAAGTCTTGACGTGAACATGAAATGCATTTTTTGACCTTATTATATTTGGCTGTCGTAAGGATGACAATTTTACCTATTAACCCATTTACTTGCAATGACTTAATTTAAAACTCGTGATGGGAATTGAAATGGGAACGGATCTGATGGTCCTCTATTCTATTACCCTTCCTGTTTGATATAATACATTTTTAAAATATATTTATATATAGATTGTAGTAATTAATATATATTTAAATCTATAAAACAAAAATTTGTTTATTTTCGTATGAAAAATATACACGTACATATATATATATATATTACCTTTTGTATATTTTTAGATTATTTTTATACCATATATTTTTAAATGGATTAACGACAAAATCCTGAACCGTCCTACAAAACCAACCTCAAACCCACCAGAATCTGCTAACATAAATGAGTATACTAGATGGGGACCGGGGAGTTTTTTTTTTTTTTTTTTCTAGCCGGGTGGATTTTTCAACCCAACTCACCCCAATGCCACCTAGCCCCAAATCCCCTCTATATTTAAACCTCGTATTCATTCAAACTGTTCACTGTCTTTTTCTTCCTGATTACTACTTTAGCACTTGAATATTAGATTAAATGCGTCAAAATAAGCAAATGTATCATTAATTGACACTCCTTGGAGACACTTTATTGTTTAATATAAGTAAATCCAAGTCTAACAATCCTCAAATCATTAGTACATCCTCATCACCAAACTAAACTTCTTTTTTTTTCCTGACTTTTAATTGGAAGGGAAGAAAAAAGAGAAACTTTCATCTTCATTAGTTGGATAGAGTAAATTAAAAGACTAATGATTGCTTTAAGGCGTTAATAGACGGTCATTTATGAATGCCTTTGACAATACTAGTTGCTAGAATTTAGTACTAATTAAAATCTGTTTAGTGGAGATTAAATGGAAAATGCCATTGAACCAAACACTAAATAAACTAACTACTTCATTAAGAAATTGTCAGCAAAATTGCAATGCATGGAATTAAGGTTTCAATAAATTTTGTTACCTATATACGACATCCCAAGTTAGTTGAATTTACATGGTAGATGGCTAAAGCTTTATAGTTAAAGAGTCGTTTATGAAATTGAATAGCCGAATTGAGCAACTAGTTGGAATAAGTTAGTTTAGAACTTGGGAAACAAACAAGTCCTACAACACCCAACAAATGTCAAATATTGATTAATTATCTGATCCCGGCTAAAAAGTCTATGGATAAAAATAAAGTGAGTTTTCACCTTCTTTTTTTTTTTCCTTCCCCTGTTTAGAATTATGTTTGTTAACAAGCATTCACATGGATTGCAAAAATTTTTTTGTTTTTGGCAACGTGTTTTGTACAGTTTAGGGACACCATTCTTTGACTAGCTTGTCATTTATTGTTCCTTTCTGGCTAGACACCTGCACCCACCGGCCATTCGTGACATTTTCAATAAAACTCCTTCCCTTCTCCTCCCAATTTCCTGGCTCCACCAATTTGCTCTCCCCTTTTTTTTGGTTTTTTCAAAAAGCCAGTTAAATAATAGCTTTTGAAAACAATTATAAATAAGAGAATTATTTGATTGATATATACCAGATCAGCACCTTAATCATACTAACTAATTATGATTTGTCAAAATGTACTTCATCAAATCCCATCATACTTGCATATTGTTTGATTTTTTTTTTATATGATTGTTGTATGATTTTTTTTTTTTTTTGTTGAAAGGGAAATATGAATTCAAACTACAGAGCCATAAACATGACAAAACTCTACCATGTAATTCACCGTCAAATAATAAGAAAATACTGAATCAAAATTTATGATCATTTAAATAATCTATTGACTAAGCTTGCTTTTTTGAAAGAAATATATGTCACTTTATGCCAGTTTAGTCACTTACCCTCACACTCATCACCTGCATCATAACAAAACGTTTCCAAAACTAGAAGTTAGAAGTTTTGGGCTTGAAAATTGTGAGTCTTAAAAATAATTTGGTGATTATGATCTGTACCCACACCATTCCCAGGGTAGTTGAGCTATCTATCCTCCCGGGGAACTACCAAAAACATTAATTCCACAACTTTCAATTATATACCCCCAAACCCCCCCTTTTCTTCCCACTTGGAGAATACTGGATATAAACATATATATATATATATATTTATATATTTATATACTCTCCACCCCTTGTGGTCTTGGCCTCTCCATTCTTCATTTTTAACTTCAACGTCAACTTCAAATTTCTCTTTCCCTCTCTAAATTCAACCAACCATTTTTAGACGTGTAGGGCTTAGATTTCTCCCTCCCCCATTTGTTGGGTGTTTGTCGTTGAGCTTCTTATACAGTCTGGAAGGTTTGTATCTTTTTTTGGTTCACTTTTTATAAATCTCAACACCACCCCAAAAGACTAACGAATACAAGCGCACAAGACCTTCAAAAGGAGAAAAAGGTATGGATAGTGGTACCAGTAATAGTATAGACATGGATGACGAGAGGCTCACGGCGGAGATGGCCTTCAAAGACTCTTCTTCCGCCGTCATCCGCATCCGCCAACGGCTGCCGGACTTCCTCCAGTCAGTCAAGCTGAAATACGTCAAACTCGGCTACGGCTATTCATGCAATCCGGCTACTATCATCATGTGCTTGTTGTTCTTGCCCCTATTTTGCTCTTTAGTAGCTCAGCTAACCGGTCTAGAGCTAGACCGGGTTTCCGAGCTCTGGACCAATCAAGCGGTCCGGCTCGAGAGCATCGACGCGGCCACTAGAGTGTCCGGCTTCGCCCTCCTCCTCTTCCTCTTCGGCCTGTACTGGGCCAAGCGGTCCAGACCGGTCTACCTGGTCGACTTCGCTTGCTACAAACCGGAGGACGAGCGGAAAATGTCGGTCGAGTCGTTCCTAAAGATGTCCGAAGAGAGCGGTTCGTTCACGGAGGAGACTCTCCAGTTCCAGAGAAGAATCTCGACCCGGTCCGGTCTAGGCGACGAGACGTATTTCCCTCGAGGCATCACTTCCAGACCGCCACGGCTGAGCCTGGCCGAGGCCCGCTTCGAGGCCGAGTCGGTTATGTTCGGCGCGCTGGACGCGCTGTTCAAGAAAACAGGAGTCGAACCGCTGGAAATCGGAATCCTGATCGTGAACTGCAGCCTATTCGTCCCGACACCGTCGCTGGCCTCCATGATAGTCAACCACTACAAGCTCAGAACCGACATTAAAAGCTACAACCTCGGCGGAATGGGATGCAGCGCAGGGCTAATCTCAATCGACCTCGCCAAGGACCTCCTCAGAGCGAACCCCAACTCCTACGCCGTCGTCGTCAGCACTGAGAACATAACCCAGAATTGGTACTTCGGCAACGACCGGTCGATGCTCCTCTGCAACTGTATATTCCGGATGGGCGGCGCCGCCGTGCTCCTCTCGAACCGGTCACGTGACCGGTCGAGATCCAAGTACCGGCTCGTACACACAGTACGGACGCACAAGGGCGCCGACGACCGGAACTACAAGTGCGTGTTCCAGAGGGAGGACGAGAAGGGCTCGGTCGGGGTGTCGCTGGCTCGTGAGCTGATGGCGGTGGCCGGCGACGCGCTGAAGACGAACATAACAACCCTGGGCCCACTGGTTCTGCCTTTTTCGGAGCAGTTCCTGTTCTTCGTGACGCTGATACGGAGGAAGGTGTGCAACAACTCCAAGGTGAAGCCGTACATTCCCGACTTCAAGCTGGCGTTCGAGCACTTCTGCATCCACGCCGGAGGGAGGGCGGTGCTGGACGAGCTGCAGAAGAATCTTCAGCTCAGCGAGTGGCACATGGAGCCGTCGCGGATGACGCTGCACCGGTTCGGGAACACTTCGAGCAGCTCGCTGTGGTACGAGCTGTCCTACACGGAGGCGAAGGGCCGGGTCGGGAGGGGAGACCGGGTCTGGCAGATCGCTTTCGGGTCGGGTTTTAAGTGCAACAGCGCCGTGTGGAAGGCTCTCAGAGATCTCCCCGCTGCCGTGGGGGAGGAGGGGGAGTGCCTCGGCAACCCGTGGAATGACTGCATTGACAGGTACCCGGTTAAAGTGGCCACTGCCTAGTTACTTGGCGGGGAGTTTCCAGGTGGCGGAGTGTGACTGGTTGGAGATGTCCACGAGGGAAAAATGGTTTCTTGTCGGGACGTTGTTTTATAATTATAAAATAATTGAAATTTAATATATTAGATTTTTTTTTTTTGTGGACTTCTTCTTTTTCTGTGCTATCACTTTTTAGTCTGTCTGTGATGTAAGGACTGGACAGGAATCAATGCTCTCGTTTGTAACTGCGACAAATAGTAGGAATTTTCCCTGATTTTATGCAAAGAAGGATGCATGGAAGGGGCAAAAGAAAAAAAAAAAAAAAAGGGGTTGGGGGTGTACTTGTCACTTTTCTAAATTCGGAGGATTAAGTTGGGAAGAAAATTTTTAAATGGAGTTATATTCAAAAGTACGATTATGATCCTCATATTGATCTTTGATTTTTAATTTTCATACTATCTTGAATTTTTATGTTACTAATAGCCCATGAACATATAACCTGTCAAAAACTGTTGTCAAAGGGGACGTGAGATGAGAAAAATAAATTACGATAATATAATAGGGAAAATTTTCACTTTTCTTTATTAAGTTTTAAGCCTAATCACAAAATACTATTTGAACTTTAAAATATAGCATTCTTTTATTTTGAATTTTCAAAAGTTCATGAATTTCTCTTTCAGTTGAGTTTTTAACCCAAAAAAAAAAAAAAAAAAAAAACACTCGTCTTCATGAATTGGGGCTATTAAATGTGAAATTTTGAAGCAACACTAGTTAAAAGCACATGCAGTAACTACTATGCTTATTTTATGTGAAGTTGGCCATAAAAGAGAGATATGAGGGAAAAAAAATGACATTCTGTTCTAAATATTTATTCTTTTAATTTAATTATGGCAATAACTTTGTATTTTTTGCATTTAATGTTGCCAACTCATGCAACCATGTCACGTGCATTTTGCTATAAAAAATTAAATTAAGAAGGAGAAATTCGAAAACTTTTCAAAGTTCATACAAAAAGAATATGACAAAATAAAATTCAGGAGATATTTTTTGATAAGGTCTAAAAATTGAAGGGAAAAAGTAAAATATGTCCCGATAAGAATGAGAAAGAGAGCAGTACCAGGCCACGGACACCGCTGTCGAAGAAAGCACAGTAGCCGCCAAAAGAATATTACCAGCAATGGCCTGTCTAAAAACTTCGGTAGCGTTTGGTATTATTTTTGAAATCTGTTATGTTTTCAAATTCTCTGAATTTGAGATCGTTTTGAAAACAATTCTGAGAACGTTTCTGAAATTGTATTTTGTTTTATTTTCTGAGTGTATGTTTTGAGAAACAAAAAAGTGAAACTGTGTTTGGTTATATTTTTAAAAACCAGTCATTTTATAAGTATTCTATAAAAACATATTTATGTTTGATTTAAAAAAAATTTATTATGAATACCAAAAATTAAAAATTAATAAAATTTTTTAATTGAAAAATGAATTAAAAATTAATAATCATAATATTTAAGTAATTACTATATCAATTAAATCTTAATTAACCATAATAATAAAATCAGAGAAATGGAAGAAATGGGAAAAATGAAATCAGAGAAAACGACTTTTAATCGTTTTCAATTTTACATTGGGAGTAAAGGCGATTTTGGATTCGTTTTGAAATCTGTTTTCAAAAACAATACATACCAAACACAATTTCACACCGATTTTGAAATCGATTTCCTAGGAAATCGTGAAATCAGTTTTGAAAACAAAACCAAACACCCTCTTCAACTCCAAGAACATCTGCAATCATATCTTCAGTTTCCTGAGTGCAGATCAAGAAGCAAAAGAAAAAGATGAGTTGTTGTCTGCTGAAACTTGAGGAATGAAAAACAATTATCGTAGAATTATAGATTAGATTAGATAGACTAAAAAAGAGAAAGAGAGAAAAGAGACCATATTGAGATCGGTGTGGGTGGCAGCAACACGGTCATTGCAAGCAATACAATAGCAGAGAGCAGACAGCCTCTCTTCAATACTCTGAACTACGTACTACTCCATCTGGATCGACTGTTTCTTAGGTGCTGAAGCTCTGCTTTCACCATTTTTTTTTAAATTTTTTTTAACTATTTACAACAAAAACAACTCAGTCAATAAAAGCAGATTATGTAATATGTATAAAAAAATGAAAAAAAAAAAAAAAGGAGGGAAGAAAATGCAGGATCCTTGGCCGATGGCAGTGTGGGGCAAGAGAAGTTCGTTTTTGCTTCCCATAGCCTTCTTGATGCATCATTGCTATCAAATATTTCGTGTTGGTAATAAGGGTTTTGTCACCGAAAGTGAGATTATTTCGTATTGCTTTTTCATTAATTTTTTTTTAAATGATCCTAAAATAAATAATGAATTTAAAATCACCTTCTTTTGAGGTTATTTTGGCCAATTTTCTTATATATATATATATAAATTGGGTTATTTGTGTAACATCATAAGAGTTTAAGGTGGTGTAATGTCTAAGATAAAAAGTCGTGAATAAATATGGAATTTGGTAAATAATAAAAGTTAAAATGACCTTTTATTTCTTATTTTGACTAAATCACACGTCTGCGTGCTAATTTCAGACCAAAAAAATATTAACATGCTCACTCAAATTGATGGTTTGAATCAGTAGCAAAAATTGATAGTTTGAATAATTTAAATATATCATTTTTTTTTAAAACTCTGGAGCATTATTGTCCGTATGTCCAGTTTGGAGGATCACCAGATCCAAGTACAAAAAATAAGGATCCCTGAAAAAATTGTGTAAAAATAAAGATTCCTTTTTTTTTTTTCTCCCCTTTTTAGTGTTTCTCTATTTGATGAATTAAAATTCATTTAAAATAGCAAAAAAAAAAAAAAAAAAAAAGATAAAACAATATGACAATTCATGAACGTAGATTAGTCTATTTTCCTTTTAAAAATTTCATTAGTCCACTTTTGAGTATCAAATATCAATATTAAATTTTCATCGTACACTTGATTTATCAATAATCATTTCAAACATTTCAACGAGGAGGACTAAATAGTGGACGGAAATTGACTTCCCAGCCGCCACAGAGGAGAAGCAAGTGGAAAGTCCCCACTCCCGCCTTCTAGAGGAACCCGGGCTTCTAACTAATTTGTCAACATTTGTATTATTCTACGCGAGCGAATTCGTCGTAAAATAATGTACATGCTCGCAATTTAAAGATCCATTTTTTGACAAGTATGATATTCAATCGTGTTTGGATTGCTATTTTTTTGATACGATAAATAAATGAGTTGACATAAATATTATATAAAATGCAAATTATTGTCCTTAATTTGAAGTTACATCTTATTCATAATATAGTTAAATATTAAATTATTAGTAAATTATATCAATAATTATTTATAAAAATAAATATTAATTCAATTAAATACACTTGCACAGTTGCACTCTCTGTTGGTCCAACTTTATGCCACTTCGTGTAATCCCATACGCATTTGCAACAAGTCAGTGGATCATAAATGTAATTTGCTATAGAGTATTATCTATTTATGGATTTAACTTCTAAATTTGTCCTTTTCTGGAGCTGTCTACCATAGAGTGATGAGCATTGTCATTAACTATGCACAATTTACCTGTTAAATCCAATCAAAATTATATCGAATAAAAAAAATATATTAAGAGAAGGTCATTAACTATCAGTTTGTATTCAGGTCAATGATTAAGTTTTACGAGTCTTTGATTTGTTCGACTACTTGGCAAATCGATTGTTACATAAAAGCAATAAACAGTAAGTGAAATGTGAAAATTAAAATAGAGGTACATAGGTTTTTATAGAGATTTGCTTGTAACGACTAAGTTTAGTCCTCTGTAGGGTCTTTAGGGATTTCTACTATGATGATATGAAAATGTTATAATGAGCCGTTGTGAGCAAGACACGGCAGAGATTAGATGGAATCTGGAAATTTTGAAGAGATATTTGTTTAATTACTATAATTTGTTTCATTTTCTAGCTTCTTTTAACTTTTTTCTTTTACACTTGTCTTCTTTGATTAGGGATTTTACGTGCCTAACTGATTTGAATGTAAATCATGATCTTTCGTGATGAGAAAATTTAGAGAATATCCTCTTGAAGATCTGCTTCTTTATCTAATATTCTTACTGAGTCAATTGACTGCTAAGGTACTCGAATTTATCTCTCGTAGAGTCAATCTTATTTCTTAATGAACCGTTATCTTTTTGAAAGTCGAGTTTTTTTAATAGATCATCTTAATTTATTTTGTAGTATTTAAACAATAAAAAATAAGGAACAAAATTTAACCATAACAATTGTCAATTAAGAAAACATTACGCTACTTTTTAACAAATTGAAACAAAATCTTATAGATATTTTTTTTTTTTACTAAAGTTTTCATTCTTTTTACATGTTATGTAAATCATATAATGTGAAATATTCATTTCACACCAAACTAGACTTCGTACTGGCAAAAACACGGTGTACATTACATGACATTTATAAGCTGTACGGCGCAACTTGCAATGTTTTGCACATTATTTTGAAAAAAAAAAAAAAAAAAAAAAAACTATTATGCATGAAACGATTTCATTTTGATGGGTCGGCAACAAATATCCTTGAGTCTTTCGGTTGCAATTTGCAAATGCCTCGTACATACTGTATTCGTACATATAACTTGAGAATACATTCCAACTCAAACTTCAATGATCATACAAATTAGATATAAATTATCGTTGTATTATATTTGTAATCACGAAAGTGATATATATATATATAGTTATTTATTATAGAAAAACATTGCATTATGAGAATTTTTTGCATTAATGGACTGAAGTAGCCTTAGCAACAGAGGCTTCAAAGAACGGGACAGATAATTCATAAAAACAAGGGAGCAAATAAATTGTGGCTCACAAAATAGAACCGATTCAACCATATAACATTAATCCGCCAACTGTTAATTAATGACCTGCCCGCATTGATTATTGACTAATAATTGACATAATTAATATTAGTCATTCACTAGCTCATTTTCACATCAGCTTCCATAATCATTAAAAGGTTTATAATTTTTAATTTGCACGGGGTCTTGAACAATTAGAGCGCTGTCAATTTTGCATTTATTAAGATTTAATTAATGTTCCATCTGCTAACGTCTACTTGCCGCTTAATATTATTCAGTTTAAATTCTTTTTAATGACTAATAATATGGTGCCATTTTCAGTATTCTTTATATATTAAAATATAAATATCCCAATTTTCATTATTCTTTTTCTCAAACTGAATAATACACGTGCTGAGATTATAAATAGGAAGGCAAGCAGAAAGAACATTAAAAGTAAACAATAAAACAATATAAGGCAATGCACATACTTTGGCAGTTTGTTGTTAAGAAGATAGCGGGTAGGAGTTTATTTATTTATATTAATTATAGGTGAATTGATAACTATTGGCTAGTAGGAATTGTGAAGGCAACACAAAAACACACACACTTTTTTTTTTTTTTTTTTGTCTTATCAAGGTATTTTATTAATTTAGGGAAAGAAAAAAAGATAATTCCTTTAATGTCCCGTGAATTTTCCTTATCTTATATTTTTTTTTCCATTTTATTCTATTAAAACTAATGGTGCATTTGGTACCGTAACGAAAATTATACTGCGTTTAAATTTTTTTCCATTTTATTCTATTAAAACTAATGGTGTGTTTGGTATTGTAACGAAAATTGTATTGCGTTTAAACTCAAATGTAATAGTTTTACATTTAAATATAATCCTTTTCAACAGTATTACGAAAACAATTATTATTTTTTTATTTTTTAAAACAATCACATTATCTTTTTAATTCTAACTTTTTTATCTTTACTTTTATCAATCATATTAACTTTTTAACTTTAAAATATGATTTAAATGCTTTTCATACAAGCACACATTTCATTAAAATACAAAACAAATACATTTCAACCCAATATAACACTCAAAAAACGAATTGCATTTAAACGTAATACGTTTATCAAATGACCCATAAATTGTTTTGTATTTTTCTTTTAAACGGTACAAACTTTTAAACCGGTTGGAATTAACCCAGCCATACAAGTTGATTTTGGTAACAATGACATGCTTCCTTTGACGAGGTACTGAAGCGAGTTATGGAGTTGAAAAAGTCACAAGAGAAGACGAACTTGGTGTCACTGGTGTGTATGGAGTCACGTGCTTCATAAGCAAGTCCAAAAAGGCGTTGCAGAAATTTTGACGCAATGATCATAGACGGAACCAGAGTTTGAGCTCAACAAAGGCACAATTAAATATAAAATTTACAAAATAATAGTATGAAAATCAAATAAAATTTCTAACATTTTTTTTCAAAATTAAATTTTTATTGAATAAAAAAGATATTATAATTGTTCTCAATGAGTTCTCATTTTTTTAATATCTTTATGGGATAGTTTCATTGTTAATACTATCAAAAATATCTTTCTCAACATAGACAACTAAAATTTAGATATTAATTAATAGGAACTCAAGTAGTTTTTAAAAAACCTAAAATTTGATAACTACAAAAAAAAAAAAAAAAAATCTATATAAACATTTTTTTTTTATTTTCCTCAATCGGGGCATATGTCCCCACCAGGTTTCCCCTCCCTCCATGCATGGTAGCAATATCCCAACATGCGTAATGCAATGTAAAGGGGAAGCTCCTATTATCAGGGATTCAATTCCATATCCCTTTATTTTTTTCTTCTTCATAATCCTTCAATGATATCATAACATTTTAATTAAAAATATATAATTAATAATAATTTTATATTACATTTGTTAAAAATCATTGTAATTACATAAATATTATAATATTATTAGAGTAACATAAACAAATATAGAAATAAGAAGACATATGTACTAAATTCAATCACTAGAGTGTAGCCTAGTGCCTCCCAATTCTTTCGTGTCACGGTTTATTATTTTTATTTCCGGGGAGATAATGATGCAGAATTTTTTTTATTTTAACTTTATTTTATTTAATACGTTAATAGTTGAAGACTTACTTAATATACATTAGTAACGACGAAAATTATCAAAACTTTGACCGACCAAATGGTTATTTTTGTACTGTTGTTAAAAACATAAGGAAATTTTCCCAAATATTTAATAATAAAAAAGGAAGATGTGAGATTTTGGAAAATATAAAAATAAAGGGAGATATTTAGACAACTTTCATTTTACAGTTGTTAATTTCTCCTTTTTTTTTTGTTTATTCTTGAATTATGGGTTCAGCCTATCTAGTTCTCAAACTTTAAAACGTGGAAGAACCGGTTTTTGAATTATTAATTTGTCCCATAATAGTTTTATCTCCAAAATATATTGAAAAATGGAGTGTAATTACTAAGTGTTTTTTTTTTTTTGACTTGGAGGTTAGGGGATTTAAACTTTGAATTATTGACAGGTTATGCATGCAACTACATGACATAAGTGATTAAAGCATTTACAACTTTAAAAATTAAAATATAAAACGCAATAATGACAAAATTAATCCTAGCTAAGGTATTTACAGTCCATTTTTAGCCCTTTTTTTTTTTTGGAAGGGAAGGACTGTAATGAGATAAATTAGAAGTTGGAAAACTGATTCTGTGATTGTACTTATAATTGAAGGACTAAAATGGAATTAATCCTCTATAAAACATACAGGAAAATAGCTCGGAGTTTAGGCTTTAGGCATATTAGAAAAGAACAAAAATAAAAAAGGAAAACAGTATAATAAATGGAAAGAAAGAAAATAGAGACGTCTGAGTCAACAATTAGGCTCGTCTGTTAGACAAGAAAAGAAAGAAGAAGAAGAGGAGGGGAAAAAAAGCCAAAAATCATGCATAAAATGGCTTTTTGGAGATATCAGAAGTCATACCAAGAAAAGTTTGGAGATGGGTAGGTGTATGTTAGGTGTATGATTCAAATTAGTTTATAATAACTTTGTATTTGTGAGTTTGAGAATGTTTGAGTTTGGGAAAGTTAGAATTTTATGTCCCATTGAAAGTCAATAAATAAGTCTATTGGGTTAGAGCATTATCTTTTTTGGAGATAGCTTGATGAGAGAGAGCTAAAGGTATAAGGGGTTTTGGATAGGGAGAGATTGAGAGAGATTAATAAGTATGTAATTCTAAATTTTTTAATGATGAATTTTACTAGTTCTCGCATCGACGTAGGTAATTTTGTCAAATTATGTAAATTTTTATCTTCTTTTTGTTTTTGTTAATTCTATTTTTCTATTAGATTTTGAATATAGAGGTGTTTTTCCTAATAATGTACACAGAAACAAACAAGAGGAAGGTTTTGCTTTTTATTTTTATTTTTATTTTTATTTTTTGTTTTTGTTTTTGAAAATGCTTTTTCTAGTTTCTTGTTAGTTAATTGATGATCTGGCCCTGTTTGTTTCATGGTTTTGTCTATTTTGATCCAGTTTCTTTTCCAAAATAATATTTCGGTGCTCATAACATTCGTTTTGAGTCCATTTTGAAAATGAAAAAAGGCCTCACTTAAAGCAAAAATGTTTTCTGATCACCCACCCAATGCCACAAATGACATAATAAAAAATAAATTAAACAACAATAGTGACAACAATAGAAAATTTTGAATTTCCACGTTAGAAATTTAGATAGAAACTATTATTTTAATCATTAAACTGTTTTTTCTTTTATAACATAATTTATAACTACAAATAATTAAATATTAATTATAAATCAGATAATTAAAAATTAATTTAAAAATTAAAAATAGTTGTTAATAATAATTGTCGAAGTTATAATATAATTTATAACCTATAGATGATCTATATAAACAATTAATGGAGCATTTGGTATCATAATTATATTCGTATTACATTTAAATATAATATAATTTTCATCTAAACGTAAAAGTTTTATATTGAAATACAATACTTCTCAACAATGTTACGGAAACAATTATTATTCCTTTGTTTTTTTAAAATAATTATTTATTATGTTTTTAATTTTTTTATTCATATCATGTTCTTTCTCTCTCTAATTTTTTTTATTTATTTTTATTCATAACATCAACTTTTTAACTTTAAAATATAATTTAAATATTTTTTTATTTAAACACATATTTTATTTAAATACAAATCAAATATTTTTTATTCAAACATAAAATATATTCTTAAAATTATATTCAAAACGTAATACAAGCACAATGTAATGTATCGACGAAACGTCCATAAAAATCCGCTTATTCTAACTCAAATCCTAGCTTGGGTTTCCATTGGGTCGTTTGTCCATTAAAGCAGTACGTGAGTTGAATTTCCAATAGATAGTTTAGTTAACTGAAAATTAGAATTTTTAACTAAAAATTATATGTTAAATTCTCACCTCAAATTCAAAAAAAGAAATATATCTCAATGAGAAGATGGTACCACTTGTTCTGCATAATTTCTTGTGGATCAAAACCAAAACCCAAAATCCCTCCAAAAAGCACACCATGTGGGCTACGTTGTACGTGTCCCCACCAAGGCCACGCATCCCCGTCATCCCCAAACCAGCCCCTACGCCCCGCAGGCCTCTCTCCTCGGCCGTCTCCGCAGGCAAGTCTCGGCCACCACCAGCATCCAACGACGCCGGTGGCTTAGGCCGTACCACCGAGTCCAGCCCCAAACCCAGACAAGAAGTGGAACAAGAAGAAGAAGAGGAGAAGCGGATAAGCGGGTCGGATGTGCTTTGGGCTTTGCAGAAAGCAGCGGCCAAGAAGAACAAGAAGAAGAAGAAGAAGAGTAGTGTGGTGGGATTATCCTCTAAGGCGGCCAGTGGTGGAGAAGAGGCTGCAAGGGATTATTATGCTAATGTTCGTCCTTTAAGCGTGAAAAGCGATTGGAGTGGGAAGTTGGATGAGTTGGAGAATCGACTTCGGGATCTTTCTCGCACTAAATAATGGCTAGTATTGTATATTTGTGGATCACTTCATAGTAATACAAAATTTTACAATTTAATTGATGTTCCTTATTTGATTCAAGGCATTCTTGCTTCTGTTACTGTGTACAAGACACTATTTTTCTTTGGTTCTAATTGACGGTTCTGTAGACTATCGGCCTGTTTGACAAAGCTCTTAGAAGTAGTCTTAGGCTTTCTGGCTTTAAAATATGTCTTTGCAAGTGTTCGGATACCGTCCAAGAGAGCTTTTGGTCGAGTCTAAAATTTTGAAACTTTTATTGTTTGTTGGAAATTAAAAACAGTTTTGACTCATTTAACCCTTTTTAAAAATGTGATTTCAAATACTTATTTAATAGCCAGAGCTTGCCAAATAAATCTTATGTCTGATTTTTATGCTCGTGTATTAACATGACATGGGTCCATGCGAAATGTTCATATGTAAAGATGGTTAGTGCCTAATGTTAAAAAGAGTATTAAACTAGTTCCCAGTCTTACCAATATATAAATTTGAATAGGCAAACTGGCACATGCGAGTATCGACTAATAACTAGCTTCTTTAACTAGAATTGGTTCGATGGTTGCGCCCACAGTTAGTGATAATTCTAATTCTAAGCAAAACTCCTCAATCCACCCTACAAAGATATACAGTTCAAATTCTCTCACCTTCTCTAATTCGATACTCATAAATTAGAGCCAAAGCGCTTAAAGTCGCTTAGCTTTCTTCTACAGCAACAATTCTTTGCAACTTTAAGCGCTTTTTGTCTACCACTAGTTTGTATCTAGCTTCTTCGTATCTGTAACACCAGATGTGGGTTTGCACAAATGGTGCTCAACAGACATACATGACAATTTATAGCCTTTCATAGCTTCCAAAAGAAAAAAAGGGCAAAAAGAAGAGGACAGGTGTGCTGTAATTGCAATTGATCGAAAGGATGTGTCAATGTATAGCACAGAGAACACAGAGAACAAGAATCAATGCTTTTCTGCTGGGTGTCAATGAAACAAAAAGGGCAAAAAAAAAAAAAAAAAAAAAAAATTTGCTACCACAAAGCATTACAATCAGACAAGTTATACATTTAAAAAGATACCTCCTAGTAACTGTCAACCACCTCTAACAGTATTAAGAAATCAAGATTAACTTATGATATCTCGTTTTCCTACTCCTAACAGCATTTTATCATTTTTTTAGGAGGGAAAAAAAAAGAAAATAAAAAAAAGAAAAACCTCTCTCAACTCCACTTGGAAGAAGGGGAGAAAAGAAAAGGGAGAGGGGGATTTTTGTTGTTGTGTTTTAAGAGAATCCTCATCCAACCACAACATCTGCGTCACCAAAAAGATAAATAAATCCTCTTCCGGTGTTTGGGCTTATCACTAATAGGGTCTGTATCTCCGGCTACGATTGCCTTCATCACTGCCACTGCCTCCTCCTCGTCCTCCCTGTCCACTAGGACCATTGCTCCGATCAATTCTTCGTGGCCGAGGAGGGGGAATCTGTACCCCTGGCTGCTGACTGCACATTCATAACCACTGTGAGAAGTGTTCTAATTCTAAACGATGAAAAATGAAATGACAAAAACTGTGTCCAACAACTTACAGAACATAGCCAATTCGACCGTCTGGAAGAACCATTGGCACCATTTGCATTCCTGCTGGCATTGGCCCTCTACCATATATCATTGGCTGTTTATTACGCACGAGAATCCATGAGATGGCGAACAATTAAGGACCTAGTCAAAGACATAAAAGAGGTAAAAACACTATTACAGAAATTTTAAGATTACCTGCTGAAAACCCGCAGTGGGTACACCGTATCCAGACCCTAGGGTGCCATAAGGATTTCCAGTGAAACCACCATAGCCCGGATGGGGAAGATGGCTTGCATGAGGTAAAGTACCGTAAGGATAAGGTCCATCTGATTTTTTCTCCGTCTGTGGCTTTGCAAGGACAACTTCTAGAGCTTGGCCTGCAATTCATATCCCTTGAATACATCATTTGTCGAAACAAGAGACTCAACTTGCAAAAGGAATTTCAAAGTAGCGTCCAATAAATGTCTGTTCAGTCATTTTTTTCCCCTCTTGCTTAAGGAAATTTTATGGACCTTCAACAAAGTGTACCAGTGGGGCCAATAAATCTTTTATGTTTCAATTTTCCAGATCTGTATGATTTTTCACCATTGTATTAAATGTAAATAAAGAACAAGATTAGAAGAGCTATTATTTGATTACTGGGGAAAACATCCCTATAGGCTGCAGCTTATTTCACTTTAATGGTGTTGATCACCAGATACAAATCTAACCTTTTACCCCAAGGTCTATTTAAGTTCTTTAAATTGATGGCCCTAAACATCAGTTAATAAATAACCCTAAAAACAAAGTGTAGGGAAAGGTCCCAAATACCCTAGCGAATGAGTGAATAGAAAAATCAGGCAGGTTTTTACTGCCTGGCTTTAGTTTCAAACCCAACAGGTTGATCAAGATAATTACCGTCAATTTCATATTTTTCTATATCCTTGACAGCCTTCAGAGCACTTGACCTTTCAGCATAATGGACGAAGCCAAAATCTCTTTTGCCTTGCCCACTTTTGCCAGGTGGCATGACCACTTTTGTCACTTCCCCATGTCGCTGGAACAGTTCCTTCAGTTTTTCAGTGGTCGTATTCTCAGGTATGTTTTTCACATAAAGAGCCTTCACCTGATCATTCAAAAGCAAGTAGAAACATTTTTTATTATAAGGCTGACAGTTCAAATGTTAAGAAGCAAGGATTGTTTCTTCACCTAACCATTTTTTTTTATAAGGTCTGTTTCTTTTTTATTATTATTAATTTTTTATTTTAGGCTTGCCATTGAGGCTGGATTCTGAATTTCTCTATTTTGTTTCCTTTTGTTTCGTCTCTCTTTTTAAATAAATTTGAGTGGAGGCTTTTTAGTTCCTCTCCATTTATATAAAACATGCAAAGGAGCAAGGCCTGCAGGATTGCAGACTACGATACTCAACGCGTAACCAGTTGCATTGTCAAAGAGAATACTGCTTCCACTTCTGCAGAAATAACAACTACAAGAAATAGATTTCTCCTTCACATTTTTGCATAATGAGTCTATACTACAACATTTGCATGTTTAAAGAACCTTGGATTATCAAGATTCCTTGGAGAATATGAACGTATATAATACCAAGTGGAAGGCTTTAGATGATATTTATTGGAAACGTCTAGCAACTTTCAGAAACTTAAACAGCAGGACCCTCCGTCAAATATTGCATTTGCACAGACTCTTACAAGGTAGTCAAGTTTCATGCTTTGAATAAGTAACATTGAAACACAAGTCGATTTTCTCAAATCTTGAATCTATCAATTTTCTCACCTCTATAGTCTTTCAATCTTTGAAGACTCTAATCCATAGCCTACCCCTAAAACATAAATTCTTTCTGTACCAAACCACAATTTTAAATACAAATTTGACGCAAAAATCAAAGATCCTGGATCAAATTAAGGACTGGGCAGACCTGTACTACATTAGCAATTAGAACACTTTTTTTACAACGGATGCACCATGATTGTATAAAAGAAACCACAATTTTAAATACAAATTTGACGCTAAAATCAAAGATCCTGGATCAAATTAAGAACCAGGCAGACCTGTACTACATTAGCAATTAGAACACTTTTTTTACAACGGATGCACCATGATTGTATAAAAGAATGTTATCTTTTATTTCGTCCAACTATGTCCCATAAATAGTGTACAATCACCAAATCTCTAAACATGAGACTTCACACAGATGACTGATTGATCCAAAGAACGAGCATTCTAAAACCATTGTAAGGTATAAGTAACAAATATTCAGTTAGAACTTACCTGAGCTGCAGCTGTTTGATCGGGTGTGCTTTTTGGATCAGCCCAGGTAACAGTTGGGGTGTTTCCATCCAGCTTAAAATTGGAACTCGCCATTTTCTGTCTTGAATAATCAGCGCAGGCATTGTTGTAATACAGGACAAAAGCAAAACCACGGTTTCTGCTTGGATTTTGAGGATCCTATAATCAAATTGTTTTGAAAAAATAATAACATTATTATTTATTATAATCTGTTTCGCTAACTGTACCTTAAAAATTAATATTAAAAAAATAGAGAGAAGAATTATTCAAAGAGTCCACCTTTATAAGCTCAATGTTTTCAACTCCAGGACCAACCTCCTCAACAACTCTTCGAAATTCATCCTCTGTCCAATTCTTTGGAACATTACCAATAAACAATCTATGTTTGGTTTCAGAAAGTGAACATCTTAACGTTTTACCCTGCATAGATGAATACCTAAATGACCACCAAAATAAAAGAAATGGAAGTGGCAGTTCTAAAGCTTTAAGCATTTCGAAACATAGCCAAAGATTTTTCAATGACAAAGAAGTAAGCAGTTTCATGAATACCTTGAACTCTTTACCATGCACCTCTTCGATGGCTTGCTGTGCAACCTCTTTCGTTCTAAATGCTACGAAAGCATAACCCTTATTTTCACCAGTTTCCCTATCTTTCATTAACCTTACCTGCAATAATTAAAGATTTAAGTCCTTACTAAGTCCAACCACCATTATTACCGACCACAACGAAAATAGACAAGTCACAAACACATCACAATTCTGACCTCGAGAATTTCGCCTATACTATCACACAAATCCCTCAGATCTTCCTCCGTGGCATCACGAGGAAGCCCACCAATGAAAACTTCAGACCCATGGGGAGGAAGAGAAAGAAGTTGAGCACGCTTCTCTTTCTCTTCTTCATCAACTGGATCATTAGGTTTCTCTACATCTTCCACAGATTCAGGGTCAATGTGGCCTTTTTCCACATCGGATGAATGCTCTTTGCCACTAGCTCCAGTCCCAGAATCTTGTGCTTCTTCAACTTCGTCTTCCACATTTTCATCACCACCTCCATCGGTTCCATCATCATCTAACTGCTCTTCCACTTCATCATCCATCTCTTCCATGTAATTTTCATCATCAAAGTCCACCCGCCCCTCAACTTCCGAACCCTCCGCCATGCCAATTTCACGCCCCAACTTTTATCATCCAATAACTCACTTGGATTTTGACCTAAATCACCTGCAAATATTACACGGGAATCATGTCCCGCCGCAAAAGAATTTCCATACAACACATACATACACACACAGAAACCACCCAATGACGAACATAAACTTAAGCTTAGATGGACTTCCATAGTGAAAACAAAGATTTGGACATCGATTTATCCACTCATTCTGATTAACCTCTTTTTTTGTTTTGTTTTTTTTTTTTTTTTTTTGTTTTTTGTTTTTTGTTTTTCCTTTTTTTGTTTTTCTAAAGGCTTCAAGGCAACAAAAATCGAAAGCTAGTTTAATAATAAGTTCAGAAAAACCATCCGAGGTTCATTTCCTATTTCTCTTTATATATGAGTGTCATTGAGCAAACATTAAACAAACCATTTGTGCAGTTAAGGACGCCCATATCTCCAAAAAGAAAAGTCAAATAGAGAAAAAAAAAAAAAAAGGAACGATCTTCGGCACTTCTCATATCCATTCTCAAACATAAATTTAGACAAATTCACTCTCATATCAACCCAAAAAAAAGGTACTTTACAAAGAAAAACCCATAACGATTACAATAATTTTCCTAGACAAAGATCAAAAGAAACCCTCGAGAGGGACCCCAATGAGAAATGAAAAATCTAAACAATTTTTCTATCATAAACCTCAAAACCCAAATGGAAAATACAATTAATCAACAAACGGAGATGAAAGAACCGAAGAATTTGCACCAGTGAGCAAATGTAACAAAAACCCAGAAAGGAATCGCGAGAAACAGGCTCGAAAAAGAAGGGATTTTTTTTTCTCTTTTGAGGATTCCAACCGAGTGGAAAGCTGAGCACAGGAAAAGAATCAAAAACCAGATGGGGCTAAACGATTTCTGTTGCCCGCGAAAGAGGAGGAACAAGAGAAGGAGTGAGACGTTTTGTACATACCAGTGGGTGCCCAAAAAAAAAACGACGATGGGTCCGAGCCTGAAGCAGGATTTGGATTTGGATTTGGATGTGTGTGTTGCCGGGGAGAGAAGAAGCAAAAATGATAGAAAAAATGATGTTTATTTGGGTGAAGATGAGATGAGAACGCGTACTCTCGCCAGTAGTAAGGAGGGAGGGAGGGATGGAGGGAGGGCTTTGCTGCTTCTTCTTGTTGTTGCTTCGTTTTGGGATTCCAACGAGTCGACACAATTTTTGGGGTTTCTCTCTCTTCTCTCTCTCTCTCTCTCTCAGCCCGTAATTGGTAAAGAAAAAGGCAAGGATATCACACCCCAAAAAATTTATTAAAAAAATTAGTTGAATTACAAAAATTTACATGATAATTATGGTAGAAATGGATGTGTTTTTATTAACTTCGAATCATACGTGGCCGAAAACACACACGTTCCGAACATGTAAAATAATATATTATCTTGCGAAGCATTTAAATAATGATTATATTTTTATTATACTTAAATATATACATCAAATATAATATATATTTAGATACAAAATATTTATATTATATTTAAATATATTATTTATTTAAATAAAAATTATTTAAATTATATTATATATGATATGATAGATAAAAATAAAATAAAAAAGAAAGAAAATATATAATGTGATTGGTAAAAATAGTAAAAAAAATAATAAATAATGATTGTATTGAGTTTAAAATATGATATGATTGATATTTAAATAAAATATTTTTATATTTAGATAAAAATTATATTATATTTAAACGCAATGTAAATAATAAATGCAATGTAGATACTAAACTCACTATGATAAAAGAAAAATTTTTAAGAGAAAATTAAAAAGGAAGAAAATCATAAGATGAAAAAAAATAAGAAAAAGAAAAATAAAAAAGCCTAAAACACTTAAGAGAAAAACTTGAAACTCATTTACAAAACTCTCAAAAAAATCTTCTTTATTTAGGTAAAAAAAAACCATGAAAAAATTCGCTTAGAAAACCAAAAAAAAATATTTGCAATTTTATTATTGTTCTGTTGGAATTATTTTGATTAGTTTTTAATTTAAAATATTGTAGATTATTTTTTTAGAATATTGTTTTGCAAGTCCTCTAAGCACTTGTTTGGCTATTTTTAAATATGAAGTTTTAAAAGTAAGAAAAAGTAAAATGTAGATTTAAAAATTTTAAATTAAAACACTGCTAGACACGATGCTCCAAACAATCTTAAATTTCATACAATATTATATTTTGGTTTTCACTTTTTTTCCATGACTAAAATGTCCATAGACTTTCAAAAATGACGCAAAATGAATCTTTCTGCGGATAGATTTTGAAAATTACAAAGAAAAGATGACGTATATGGTTTATGGATCTGAATATCAAAGATATTTTAGTAAAATAATTAATGTTTAATGTTTATTCAAATAAATATTAAAATTGAAATTCAAGTTTAGGAAAAAAATAAAAAAGAAAATGAACGTAAAATAACACAAAAGGCAAACAGCCAAACATTGTAGTCTCCCCCTCTCTGTTAGTGATTGAAATCAATAATTTCACCTATATTTTCCATGCAAATTTCTATAATTTGAAATTATAAATACGAAAATAAGGATGTAATATATTTTTTGATCAATGTCTAAAATATTCTATGAAAATTTGATAAATAACAATTTGTTATGGATATATCGATTCCTGTAATAAATATAATGTTAAATTACAAATCATCAAGAAAATTGCTACAAAATTTCACACAATTACTCAATATCTTTAAATTTATTTTTTAGTAAAGTAAAATTCATTTAATTTTTTTTCTTTTTTGCTAGCCTCATACTATGCTATACATGAAGAGTTAATGGGCGAAAATTGAAAAACATATACATAACATGTCAAAAATTATGTAATAAACTATTTTAACTTCCAATATTATTTAAGGAGAAGGGGCAAATAGGTTAATATTAAACTTTAGTAAAAATAAATAACAAAAAATTTTTAAATTTTTGGTAAATAACATATTTTTGGTATGATATGATTTACTACAATCTAAAATTCTAAAAATACCCTTTATATGTAAATTTTAATAAATTTATTTAGTAAATTATATTTTTCACTTGATAAATCATTTATTTACTAATTTGGATTATTCATTTATTTTGATAAATTATTCGTAAATCTTTAATTTATTAGGTGTAATTAGTTGTAAATTCTTAATTTACTCCGATAAATCATTAATTTACATTTTACTAATTTGTGTAAATTTTTTACTTTAGTAAATCGTTGATAGACTTTGATAGAGAAGTATGGCGACAATCGATGAAGAGAGGTGGCGATGGCGGTGGCGGGGGGAAGGAAAAGAATCGAAGAACCATGAACCATATCGACCTATCCGTCCATAATCCCCACAAACAAGACCTATCCGTCCATAATCCCCACAAACAAGACCTATCCGTCCACAATCCCCACAAACAAGATTGGAGAATTGTCGATGAGATTTATCCACAACCCCTCCACCTAGATCTGTTGGGAATTTGAGAAGACTCACTACTATCGCCGGATCAGCCTTACTGTCACATAGTTGAGAAGAATCGCCACCATTGCCAAATCAAAACTCTGCTAGATCTGATCACAGCATCTCCTTTGTGAATTCAGAGACAATCATGATCTCATAATTTTCTGACAAAGGTCTATTCATGGACTGATCTACCAAAGATTGCAATAGTTCAGTGAGGATGGATCCTAGACCAGCAGTCTTGATTGCAACAGCTATGACTCATGATTTGGCAATTGTGAAGATGCTCGCGAACTTCAATGGCAATGCCAGTAGACTCTTGATAAGCCAATGTCACGACCATCATGCAAGCTTTAACTAGAAAAAATAGCAATGGTGTCGGAACAACAATGAAGACATACAAAAAAAAAACCCTAAAAAACCCAAAGATTTAGAGAGAAAGAGTGTTGTGATCTCTTCGATGTTGAGGTCCCTAATCCCATCGCCATCACTAGCATCATCGAGAGTCGATTACTCTCATAATCTCATTGACATTGAGATCGAGTCTCTTCGTGAGGCTCCGTTTAGTTGGCCGGTTATGATAGTAGTTCTGCACAGAAGAGAGAGAGAGAGAGAGGAGTGAGTGAGTGAGGGTTAGGGAATTATGTGAGAAGGTGGGAACATTATCTGTACTAAAATTAAATTATACTATAAATTTTTAATGATTTCAAATTCTGTTATTTACTTTCAAACCATAGAAAAAATAACATATTTACTACAATTTCCCTATTATTTAAACCAACAAGGTATTTCAATACCTTTTAACCTCCTAAAAACTACTTTTGGTTTTGAAAGTTTTTTCATCATGCATAAGTCCATAATATACCTATGTTAAGCTTACTTTAAATTATTTTGCTTCATTTGTAAACGTATAAATTATTTATCATAGATAGGTTATTTGCCACAATTATTTTATTTACATTATATTTTAAAGATAATTTTATCTTGAATGTGTTTCGTAAATTAACTACTTACCATCACCCAAAAAGCTTTATGATATTTATTTTTATTATTGTAAGTATTTAGCTTATTTTTCTTCTTCTTTAATATTTAATGGCTCTTAACAAGAACGTCACAAATTTATGCATTGGTTTGAGTTATGCCATAGTAAAAAAGATATTTAAAAAAATATTAAACCATATCATTGCACTATTTTTTGCAAAGTACAAAACATACCCTAAGTTAACGGTTTGTAACTGTTGGGATCGGACTTTGTCCCCTTAAGTTGCATATAGAACTGTCATATGTTATTGAATAGAGAACAATATCGCATGTAAGCTAGCTAGCATATTGTTCATCAATTGATGCTTCCAAAAAGCCAATGTTCATGGACCTCTTGTTCATCAACTATCGATTATTGCTTTATCGAGTTACACCACCATTTGATAGTCACTAATCTTGCAAGCCTAGAGGCATTATTGCCCATCTTTTTGACAATCGATTGTTTGATCATCTGGGGATCAATACGATTGGCATTAGATCCTTTTGGCTTATAATTCTTATGTTGTGCATTGGCGTTCGACAAGGAGATATGCCTTCTATAGTTCTTAGGAGACCACATTCCTAGGAATTCGATCTCTATCCTAGATCATGCTCATGTCGGACTCCACATCTTAACAACTACAAAAGTGGGCTCATAACCCATTAAGTCCTTGAATTTCATTGCCTACTACCAATTATCCTTCCCCTATAAGTAAAAATTGGTTTTATGTGGTAAATATAGATTTACTAATAAATTGAAATCTAGAAAATATGGTAAATAAAAGATTTATCGATAAATACCTAACTTAATTGGTAAATATCTGTTTATTATTATATATAGAAAAATACATTCAAGATATAGTATTACTAGTAAATTTATCCAACTAAATGCGTGATTTAGTTGAGAAAATTTTATATTAAAAAATGTTACTCTACAAAACAAAATTAAAATTGAAATGAAAATCAGTGACATTAAGAAGGGAGGTAATTTGATAAGTGAGTCCCATTTTTATTTTCATTTTGAAATGAAAAATGAAATTTCAACTTGAAATATGGTTATCAAATATAATTTTTAATCTGAAATAAAAACAAAATGACTTGAACTCACAAAACAAACATGCCTTTGATTAGTCTAATTGCTAATGAAGGGTCCCTTTAGATCACAAATCTTTTTTCAGTTAATATATATATATAAGGGGAAATCTGTGCTAGGTACTTTAAAATAGTATTCGTCAATAGATATTCTTTTTTTTATATCTATTTAGATTTTTTTTTTAAAACGGTTGAGATATTACTTGTCAATAGAAATTATGATATCTTAACTTATAAGATCATAAACTAATAAATTAAAAAAATTCAAGGAAAAAAAAAAAAAACTCCCAGCCTTCCATTGACGCCCTCCCTTTTCTTGCACTGACTTTTTACCGGATCGACCCTCTTGGTGCCACCACCTGACAAGATCAAACAACTCGGCGGTCGGCTTTATTCATTTGCATTGTTGCTACTGGAGACGATGAAGATCTCATCGATGTTTTGTGAACAAAGAAGATAAAGGCGGCACAACGCTGACTACTTCACGTGACTGGTGCGGCGTCAGGTGTATGGATAATAAAGTAAAGCTTCAAAATCATTTGAAATAGATGGTAAGTTGGGTTCGATGGATTGGGGAGGTGGTGGAGGTCCATGGGGGTGGTGTAGATCACCGGTAAGGTTACGGGGTGTGGGTTTGATAAAGGTCGACGGGAGGGGGTGGGGTGGTTACTGATCTCAGATGAGGTTAGGGGTGGTGGTTTGGTAGAGGTTGACCGAGGAAGGTAAGGTTGCTGATCGCAAGTAGAGGTTTTTTTTTTTTTAGGATTTATTTATTTATTTTCTTAGTTCATTATCTCATGCACTAAGATGTATCGTAATTATCTTACACAAGCAACATCTTAACTATTAAATTATACCTAGATAGTTAAAAAAATTACATATTGATAGGTATTATTTTAGATTTTCTATCATAGATTCTCTTTAAAAAATATATATATAAAATAAAATCGTTGAAAGTCTTGTAATTGTTGAGGGCTAGAGTCCTGATCAGTTCAATCTGAGCTGGACGCCTGGAGTCCTGATCAGTACTAGTCACTGGGTAAGCTCTAAAAGATAACTCCTGTTATAATGTGTTGTAAGTGCAATTTTTAGAGTACTACAAATTTTAAGAAGTTAATACGGCAGGGAAAGAAAACACCCAATTATAGTGAATAATTGGAATAATAATAGAAAGGTAATCCTTAAATTGTAGTCCAAATTTTATTTTTGAACGAGGAGTTTAAAACATTCAAGTATGAGTTTGCCAAGTTGCCTAAAATTAGTCTTTTTATCGATTTGACTATTAAATCCTCGACAGAAAAACACATAATTGTTTTCTAACACGTAAATTACAAATTTAACCTCCACTAAGTATATAGATCCTCACATCTTTTTCTTTTAAGATTTTAATGGTTCGTAGAATAACTACTTGAGATAACTTGGTTTGAGTACCGTTCGGCAGAGTTTTTACATTTTATTTTAATCAATAGAAGAACAAAAGTAAAAGCTATGACTTCTTAAAATGGTATAAAACTTTTGAGAACTTTTGAGATCAAAATGATATTTGAGTAATAAAAATATTAAAATTAAGTTTATAAAATTTAATTTAAATTTTGATGTAAGTTTTAAAATTTATTCAAAAAAGCTTTTATCAAACATTTTTTGACTTTAGCAAGAAGCATTTTTAGAGATTAAAAACTCTTTTGACGGATCAGATAAACACTTTCATAAGCTACTTTTGGACCTTTAAAGCTAAAAATAGTTTCTAGAAAACTCTGCCTAACAAGTCTTATATCTATGTGGTATTGTTTCTTAAAAATAAATAAGTAAAACATGCGCACATTTTATATTTCTAAGTCAAGATAAGATTACACAAAAATTACATATGGTTCATTATTGTATAGCGGTTAATATTATTATGATTCCTTAGTTAATTATAGGTTACACAGGACTTATTTGGTAGAGCTTTTTTAAAATTGGTTTTGCCTTCCTTCCCAAGTATAAAAGTTACTCCTAAAAATGTTTGAATAATCTATCAAAAGAGCTTACAGTTTTCAGACCAACTTTACTATTTTGATAAAAGTTCTTTTGAATAGATTTTAAATCATAAAACAAAATTGTTAGACATTATATATAAAGTTCATTTTAATATTTTTATTACCTATTAAAAGACTTTAAAATTATTTTGATGATGAACACTTATTGAAAAATCATAGATTTGTCTACAAACAAAAATTCTATCAAAAGACCCATAATCTCTGCTGATCGTTTGGAGAGGAGTTCTTCACAATTTGCTTTTCAAGTAAAAGTTTTTCCCAAAAATTTTAGCCTTTTTTCACAAAAATTTTAGCATACTTTCATTTAACTTTTTCGCACATTTTCATTAAATAATTTAGGTTAGTAGTTCACCAAAAATTTTCCTCTATATATATAATTTCTTTAACTAATGATATGCTTTTGATTTTTGAATTTAAAAGCTAAACTAATTGTTTGGAATCTATATATCTATATGTAATTCACTTTAGCACAGCTCAGGAGATAGACAATAACATAAATTCCTAAATGTAAATGTAAATGTAAATTAATGAACTGTTGTGCTAATTCCAAAGAACATCATCATAAAATTTTAAAAATTGTTGGACAACGAAAAAAGAAAAAATATGTTAAAAACCGTAGTGAACCGATGCTACACAAACAAGATTTTGATGTGATACAATTAACAGTCATACTCTTTTTACTGTAAGAAAAAGAATAATTACAATCCATTCACAACCAACGTGGGACTTTCAAAAAATATTATCTAAACCAATAACAAATTAGGGATTGTGCAAATTAAATTCGTCATTGGCTAGGCACGAAGTTTGAAACATGTTTAAAATAAGGGATTTCGGCCATGTATAAATTAACTTCTTAGGATTCAATCCAAGGACCAATACAAGATACAATGAATTTGTTGTCTTTAAGCGTGCGTATTATTTTCCAATTCAGCAAGGCGCATGGTTTGGAGAATTTTCTTCTAAAACTCCTCCTCGTCTTGAAGAATTGGTGATTCTTTGACCAGGGAGAAGGTAGCTCGTCTTCTTCAGTCCCTAATGTTGGTTCAGATCTGGCTATGGTGGTCAAATTAATGCTCCAACTTGACATCTGAATCCTGACTGTATCTCTTTGATGTGCTTTGATCAGCTTCGGACTATGATCAAGAGAAATTAATGAGGTTGTCAGCTCTATATGCCTTGATTTTTGGCATGCTATATATAGACAGATATGTATTGGCGAAATTGTCTAGAAAAAAGATGAAGATTGGCTTTCGTTCGGAGACATTTCTTGCTTCATAGTGTATTTCAGTTCCCCACAGGGTTGCTCCTCTTTTCGAGCAGTTTGAAGAGGAATTTTTTGTTAAAGACTAGTTTGCAATGCACATGTGTTAAGCTTAACCAATTTTATTATAATCCTGTTTAAAAAAAAAAAAAAAACTTCGATCAAATAAACTGTTTTGATTAATCGAGATGTAAGTCTGTAACCATCTATTGACACTAATAATTTATTTGAAATAAATGTGATTTTCACTACAAATAGGAACAAAATTATATTTTTAAGGATTATTTTATAAATAACCTCTCAGTTATAAATCTCTATTCAAATTGATCCCTATTTATTTTAAACCAACTATTGTGTCCCCAATATATAGAAAATTATTCAAAATATTCTTTTATGTATATTTGTTTATGATTTTAACGGAAGTTTGAATTTTATGAAATAGTCTATAAACTATAGGCTTCTATTCAAGTTGACCTTTACTTATTTGAAATCATTCAAAATGTCTCCCAGTATATAGAAAATTGTTCAAAATGCTATTTCATTTTCTAATTTAATAAAAGGGTTATTTTAAACAAATTTATATATATTGAAGGGCACAATGACTTGTTTCAAAAAAAATATGGACCAACTTGAATGGAGGTTTATAACTAAGGGGTTTTTTATGGAAATAATTCTATATTTAAAAATAATTATTTCATTGGGTAATTACATATAAAAAAAATATGGACCAACTTGAATGGAGATTTATAACTAAGGGGTTTTTTATGGAAATAATTCTATATTTAAAAATAATTATTTCATTGGGTAATTACATATAAAAAAACATACAAAGGTCATATTTTTACAAGATAATAAGATAAATACTTAATTAAGAACATATTTAAATAATATTTTAGTAAAGAAAAATTAGAAAAAAAAAAGAAATAATTTAATAGATCATATTTGAAATATATAAAATATTAGGGGCGAAAGCAACAAAAAAGAAAGTAGAAAAAAAAAAAATCATAGAAACAACAAAAAGGGACTAAAGAAGCAAAAAGGTAAAGAAGGAAGGACTAAAGAAAAAAAGGTTAAAACAAAAGGAAAAAAAATAAAGAAAAGGAAAGGGAGAGTATCAACACACTCATTTCAATCAAAACGTACGTTGTAGTCGAAGTCTATAGGAACAGGCAGCATTGCCTCTTCTATATATAGAAAGATGATTGGGGTATTGCGAGATATTTGTCATCTTACTTCCCACATGTAATCTCATAAACAATACCTGCCTTTGCTTGCTTGTGTTGGGTAAGGGTTGGAGCTTCATGGTAGGCTACTATGATCTTCGCCGTGGTGTTATGATTTTCTTTCCGTGAGCTAGGTGGTCATGATTCCAAAATCATTATTTTATGAAGAACTTGTTGCAATTTATTATTATTTTTTATTATTTTCGTAGGGTCGTCTGACGTGAATCTATTAATTTTTATATAGAATTTAACAAGGACTTTTATAATATGTCTTGAAACTGCATGGCCAGAGCTACATTCAATCGTCGGTGTTGTATTTTCTTTTTCTCTATAAAATTTTTCTCTCTTTCTACCTTGTGCTTGTGTTGTTGTACTTTATATGCTTAAAAAAGTATCCAATTTTGGTCTAACTTGAACAAATCCTCTGAGGATTCATCCCTTTTTTTCTTTCCTATGAAAAGACAATAAAAATTATTATAACTAAATTAATCAATTTTTAACTTAAAAATTTCATTTCATTCTAAACTTCAATTCATAAACCAGAAAAATATTAGTTAGAC
Organism: Antiaris toxicaria; assembly: GCA_035233585.1. Classification (NCBI taxonomy): domain Eukaryota; kingdom Viridiplantae; phylum Streptophyta; class Magnoliopsida; order Rosales; family Moraceae; genus Antiaris; species Antiaris toxicaria. The sequence goes on from CP141161.1 coordinate 15,187,008, forward strand.
AAAGGAAAACTTTTTGTTTTCTTTTATAGGAAAAAAATTACGAGCAGAGGCTAAAATTTAGATCGTGCAGGTTGTTTTTTCATACGGAAATGATTTGGAGCACCCTGGAACTCAGCTCCACATCTCGCGGAGATGAGACCCCATATAGTGTGGGGACTGTCTCTGTGAGATGGAGGCCCTGGCTCCATGGAGCCACCAATGCTAGTTTTTTTTTCATGAGTGTATTTAAGTGAAGATGGGATGTTTAGATACTATGTGTAATTAGGCAGAAGTTACATAAACCGTATAAATACGGCAATTCTGGCATGTAAAACAGGCAAACGAAAAAAAGAAAAAAAAAAAAAAAGGAAAAAGCGCCAAATGAGCGTATCTAGACCCTGACTTTGTTTTTTATTTTGCTCCAATAAATAAATGGAATCAGTAATGATGGAGGCAAACATATATATATATATGTATGTTTTTTTATAGGAGTATGACATAAATCAAAAGTTTGGAACAAAATTACAACGACGAGATCTTTGATCAATGTTGTCCGTTTGTATCTTCCTTTTTGTTTTTTGTTTTTAAATAAATTAAAGTTGTAATAGAGTTTAATATAACTTTAAAGTTTACAGTTCATGCAAATTTTGAAATTCGCAACAAAGTTGATTTTTATTTAAGATATTAAAATTGAAATATGAGTACTTTAATTAAAAGTTAAGGTGAAATGCGTAAATGTAATTATTAAAAAGAATTTTAGGGTAGATATATAAGGGACTAAGTTGTAAAATAATATCTTATAGGGGGAAAAAAAATCTACGCAAGTTTACTTCAATTTCAAACTCAAGAGGTAAAGCGGAAATTTTAAAAAAATTCAGGGGTGGGCCTTGCCTTCCTCCGCCTCTGAATGGAAGCAATATTATCGGGATCTTGGACAAGAGAACTGTATAAATATAAAATTAAGGAGAACGGAATGAAATCGAAAATGGATACAGATTGGAGAGGATCAAGAAAATTCTATGATCTGTTATAATCTAAAAATACTTATTAGTGTTAAACAATATAGCATTTTGTTTAATTTCCTAAAAAAAAATATTATTTTCTAAATGCTGGCAAATAAATTGCAACTAAAGCATTTTTTAAATGCAGGCAAATTAGCTGTAACTGAAAGAGAAATTTCTAAGAGAAAATGTAAAAATACGAAATTCTAGTTAACTTAATGACAGTGCATCTTGTACAGCTTAAATGATCTATCTTATCTTCTTCCAAATCTTTCAGATATGTGCTGATTTAGAAAAGGTATTCCCTAGCATATTTTTATTAGATTTAGTTTACTTTTACAAGTTTCTGGGACCGAAAGATGGTTATATGATTCCCTTCGGGGAAATCTGATAAAATCTGCAATTTTTTTTAGTATTTCCTTATCAAACAAGGTATATTGATCCTCTCCACCCCATAATGTTTTCCTCTCTCTCTCTCTCTCTCCCTCCCCCCTCTCTCTATTCGTTGTAAATCCCTTGTAGAAGCCGTGAACAAAGAAAGTTGCGCAGGGAAGATACATTTCAAGCGATTATGCAAGTACATAAGATGAAATTTCAACAAAAGCTATAAAAATTAATAAAAAATACATAACATATTACGTTAATTAATTTTTATGGTTCAACATTTAAAACAAGAAAAATACTAAAAATACTAAATCTAATCTTAACTTTTGAGTACTAATCTTATGATATATGAGTTGTTATTCTTTTATTGATAAATATTATTTAAAACATTGCTATATCAATTAATTACATCTACTAATAAAAATACGACATATGAATTGGTATTCAAAAAGTTGATATTGGGATTGGTATCTTAGCATTACTCTTTAAGCAATGTCCACTAGTTTGTCTTCCTTGGAGGACCCCAAAACAGAATCAATGGCATCAATTCTAAATGCGCTGTTATCTTTCGAACGGGTGCAAACCCTTGCTTCCTTGTAAATTCTTCCTTCCCTACAGAAGTAGCCCTTGCTAGGGGCACAGTGAATGTCCTCCGAACATATGCATAGCCCTTCGAGCGCACAACCTTCCTTCACTATCTCCAAACCATCCTCGAGTCCAAAAACTTGGTCAGTCCAATCGCTCGAAAAGAGCCCCTTTGGATCGTAAACCTCTTTTACCCTCAAAAACTCTGTGGCATTCTTGAACTTGTTGATGGCTCCTTTAAACGCTATGTTCCTATTCTTTCCCCAGTGGGGCAATCCTCCGTATTTGAATACAGCCATTTGCTCTATTTCTTCAAGTATGTCTTCGTAAAGCCTTGGATTCAATGGATCTTTGCTTCTATAGTACGTGATATCGAAATCTATGGCGTCCTCTTGCTTTCCTAGATAAGCGCTGGAGGCCGTAACATAGCGCATGAGAATACCGTTGTAGAGCTCTAGGCCACACAAGGCCGATGGTTCCAACTTGACTAGCTTTTGCACATCTTCAATGAAGCTCTTTACGACGGACAAGGCGATGCTGACGGTGGTTTGGTGAAAGAACAAGCCATCGACTCTGGGTTCCCATGGACAAATTGAGGCTTGATCAGTGCTATCTAAGCAAGTCCCAGACGCTTGGAGTCGGTTTTGATATCCAATTACTGGGTAGCCCCAAAAGATAACTCCTGTTTTAATATAATATTCAAGCAATTTAGTGTATTTATTATAAATTTTAAGAAGTTAAGACGGTAGAGAAAACACCTAATTAACATTGAATAATTGGAATGAAAATAGAAGGATAATCCTTCATGAATAATTGGCCAAATTTCATTATGGTCAATGATTTTTAAGACGTTCAAGCACATATTTATCAAATTGCTAAAATCAGTCTTTCTATCAATTTGATCGTTGAATTCTCGACCCCAAAAAAAAAAATGAACAGTTTCCTTCTTAACCGATAATCTTTCCCTAGTGCGTGAAGTTACAAAATTAGCCTCCACATACATGATTGTCACATGCTTTTTCTATTAAGATTTAAATTGTCATATAGATAGAAAGACTACGATATTTGAGATAAGTTGATATAGTGGTCTGTAAGTTAGGGAAAAAATTTATCCCATAATGTAAATTTAAATGGTCCACAAAATTTAAGGAATCTGTATGACTTAGAAATAAATAAGGGATTTGTGGGTAAATCATCCATTTTTAAGAAGTTTTATAATACATAACCAAAGTTTTGTAAAATTAAAAACATAACCTTGTTTTCTTTAAAAAAATTGGACAATGAGTGATTAACCGATTAATACTATCAATTAAGTGATTCACAATGATTAAATATGGTTTGACCAATGTTGATATGTATTGTTCATTTGATTGATTGTTGTTAATCATTGATTGATTATAAAGAATTTATTTAAATAAGTGTTTAAAAACTATCTATTTAATTAATTTTTTCAATAAATAATGTTTTTTTAATCCGTACCAGAGGATTTCCAAACGCAAATTAACAAATGGTAATTTGGTAGATACCCACCGTTGTCAGTCAGACCGTAAGCCAACTTGGAAAGAGTAAAAGTGGAAACCCTTCCATCTAAGCATTTGCCATTATCATCACCGAAGAATTCTTCCATCTCCTCTGTTATCGTCAACACACAGAAAATGCCAAATTAATGGCTAGTCAAAAATCAGGTCGATATAACAACTGCTTCTTCTTATTCAAAAAATGAAAAAGAAGGTTTCTTCATAATATTGTTAGCTACATAAACCTCTAACTCTGATAGTTTCAACTGCAAATGAGGCAGTGGAGCGGAATGCAATAGCATCGTATAAGCCATCGCCGGCGGTGTCGGATGAGACACGGTCATCGACACGATAGACGACTTTTTGCTGACTTGGGAACCAAGTGATATCTGCAAACTCATGTTGTCTACCAAAAGTGGACGCTTGATCTCCCAGGTCAGAATCGTTCTTGGTCAAGTATGTTATGGATCTCTTGAACATAGGCTGGAGTTTAAAAGTCACCTGCAAAGTTGGGAGGTAACAAACAATTATCATATATTGGTTTTTCAAGAATTCACTGAATTTATAACCGTAAACATAATTTAGTAATTACACACCTATTTTATTTAAAGAAAGTTATAGAGTTTGAATATCCTCGTTTTCAAATTAAATAAAAATTCCCGAATTTGCTTTACAAAAATGACTGAATTATTAATCTCAGCCAATATAGATGGCTATATATAGACTTCATTCCGTCTGTTCAAAATCTCATTTGATCTCAATTGTCCAACCTTGGATTAGTAAAGTTGGAGAATACAATTTTCAAAAATGAGGAATTTTCACATAAAATTATAACAGTTTGTCTTACACAGTGATTTTAGTTTTGGGCAACTTTTTATTAAATCGGAAAATTTATTAGCAAGTTGTAACTTCAAAAAATTTTCTTGAAGACTCTATTAGGCCTTGAGGAATAAGAAACACAGAAAGTTAAGGTGGTGTTTGGTATGGATTTTGAAATGTTTTCTGTTTTCAAAAAAATTGAAAATGAGAATGTTTTGAATACTGTGTTGAGATCGTTTCTGAAATTGTGTTTGGTTATGTTTTCTTGGTGTATATTCTGAAAAACATAAAAATAAAATTTTGTTTGGTTATATATTTTGAAAACTTATTTTATAAGTGAGTATCTTATAAATACATATTTATTTTTAATTTTAAAAAAATAATAAAAAATAAATTATTAGTCATAATTAAAAAAAAAAAACTTTGGTAGTAGGTTTTGTAATGAGCGATAGTGGTGGAAGAGATTGGTTGTCTGAGCTTTAGCTGGCGGTGATGGCTAGATTTAGATCATAAGTAGATAGTCATCGTCGTAAGGGGACCGTCGTCATCATCACTAGTCCATGGTCATCAACCTTTATCGGAGATGGATGCCATCGTTAGACATGATCATCACTGACACTGTACAGACAGAAAGAGAAAGAGAGAGAGAGAGAGAGAGAATGGAGGGAGAAAACGAAAATGAAAAGTGAAAACAACTTTTTTTTGTTTTCAAAAAACCCAAAAAAATAACATAGTTGAAAACGATATTTTAGAAATCATTTTGAAAACGTTGAATAAACAAACGCTATTTTGGAGCCATTTTCATTTTCTGTGTTTTTAAAAATAGAAAATCATTCTCGAGAATAAAAACAAACCCCACCTAAGTTTTCATAGAAAAATGGTAGTATTGGCAAGTTGTAACTTATTATAATGTCAATAAGAGTTGTAAAAACATAATTATAAGATAAGTAGTGACAAATTTTAAATTATAAAGAAGTAAATAATAAAATATTGTCTCTTCATAAAACAATGGTTTTTCTATTAACTACTTAATAAAAAAAAATGTTAAATGGCACCCGTGGTCTTAAATACCACCATCTAATTGAAAATAAGGTTCACGATAGGATCTACATTTTATTAATGATGATGTTCAGTACTGGTGGTGTCTCTTAACATTAGTTCTTCTTAACTATTGGTTAGCATTTTTCTTAAAAAAAAAAAGAACATAATAATTTATAACACAACATTAGTTCCCCTTCCAAAAACTTCTCATAGTTTTCAATAACCTCAGAACTTTACTCTTATTGTGATTGCAAGAATAAATAGGTGAGTTTGAATCTTTCCATCTCCAAATTAAAAAAATTAAAATAAAAAATAAAAACTTGATTCTTATTTTACCTGCGAAATAACTCCAAGAACTCCAAGCGAAACCTTGGCCGCGTTAAGGTCTTGATCACCATCAACAAGCCTCCTAATTTTGACAAATCCATCTGTGGCCTCTCCGGGGCTGACAATAGTGAGTCCGACGACATAGTCCGGAACAGAACTTCCCTTGCCCCACAACGTGCTGCCATGAGCGCCAGTCCCCAGCAGCCCTCCCACGGTCAAGCCCCACCAGTAGGGCGTGTAGGGCAGGGCCAGACCGGCCTTCGCGGCCTCATCTATGAGCTCCCTTAGAGAAACCCCACTCTGTACCGTCATCGTCATTGCCTCAAAGTCGATCCTCAACACACGGTTCAACAGCTTGGTACTTATCAGCAGGCCGTCCCTGCCACCGGGGCAGACAAGCTTGGGTATACTGTGGGAGAAGCCTGTCGCTGTCTTCATTTTCAGTCCGCTGCGGGTGGCGTTGGCAACGACAGCAACGAGCTCTTCCTCCGTGGCGGGGTATGCCACGGCACCTGCTCGGCAGACCGAGCGGTCGGGGAAGGCGCCGTAGGTGTTGGTGATGGTGCAGTTTCTGTTGTTGGCCGAGGAGCACGTGATGGGCTCCTCGGGGGCACAACGAACTGCCAAGACTAACAACAGGAATAAACAAACATTGGACAGGAGTTGGCGAGAAAACATGCCCCTTTTAGCGGCCAACAAAGACATATATTTTTGGTTCATTTTTTATATGTTGATTGTTGGATATTGTGTGATAACGAAGCATGTAAAATGTGTATTGCTTTTTGTTAATAAGAATGTCTATCTTACATAAACGGTATATATACTCATATAACAGGAATAAATTAATAAAACCTGCCTAAATATTCTCATATCTATCTTCTTTAATCACGACCTGTCCCAGAGTCAGCATTTTCAAACACGTGCTTCCCCTTCCGCCCCGGCGCCCCCCGCGCCCCCACACCCCCCCCTCCCTTAATTGACACCTTTTGCTAATTTATTTTTAATTTTTACGGGACTAATATGAACATGGGAATTCCCTGTTATCAAGATGAATGTAAAATGGGGTAAAGGTTGGTGTTGAAAATAAAATGTAATGGGTTACTAATTAAGTGATTTCTTAGAACTTATTTTGTGATTAGTTTGTAATTAGTTAGAGATTTGTTAGTCTATAAGTAAAGCTCTTATACGTGTAGCTCTGTGATTATTCACCAGACTTGTACATAAAGACATACTAGGGGTGTTTGATTTATTTTTGAGAATGTATTTTTATTTTCAAAAACATAAAAAATGAAAATGTCCCAAAATAGCATTTGTTTTTTTCAGTATTTTCAAAACCATTTTAAAAATATTATTTTCAATTATGTTTTTTTTGTTTTTTAAAAACAAAAAAAGGTTGCTTTCATTTTTTTTGTTTTCATTTTCTCCCTCCCTCTCCTCTCTCTTGACCTGGTAGATGGCTCCCATACGACGACAACTACTGACTCGCAATGATGACCACCACAATAGCATCTATCTCTGACAAAAGGACAATGATTATGGACTAGTGATGATGATGACAGCCCCCTTACCAAGACGACCACGGACTGATGACCTAGGCGATGAAGACCATTAGCCGACGCTAGGGTTTTGTGTCTTTGGGGTTGTTGTCGTAGTCATATCTGCTTTAGAATGACGCTATCGTTACTGCCACTCCAGGCTGTTACCATCGTTACCATTTAAGGTTCAAACTACCAATGTTTTCCATCATTATTCTTCATTGCAAAACCCACTACCAAAGGTTTTTTTTTATAATAATTATGACTAATAATTTATTTTTTTTATTTTCAATAAATTCACTCAAAAAATAATACTAAACACAATTTCAAAATTATCTCAACACAATTCTCAAAATATTTTTATTTTCAACTTTTTAGATTATAAATTTTTTTTAAAATAATACCAAACACTACTAGGTTAGTTGAATTCATTTTTCTTCCACAAGAATTCTGTGTATTTCTAAATTATCGTCTTCCTATCTTTCTTTACAGGGACTATATAGGACAAAAACCCTAAATGAAAGCAATGCACTTTTACGTTAACTCGTTCAATTCATTGTTAGTGTCACACTTTTTTTTTTTTAATCTTGCCTTGAATTTTTATTTCAGTTTGAATTATTCTGTTACCCAGCTACCCTTTTGTTCAAAAAAAAAAAAAATCATCCTTGCTATAAATTAGTCTTAACACGTAAGGCTGATCTGTACTCCTATGTTAATTCATTATTATTTTGAGGCAATGGCAGTTGCTAGAATATTTTTTTGAATTAAAAAAGTTTGGACCGAAATTACAATTGTAATATTTACCATCGTTTTTCGATTCTTAACTTTGATATTTTTTTCCTCTCCAAAATAAACTAGCAGTAGAGTTGAATTTAGTTTTGAAGTTTAGAATTTAAAAAATTTTGAATTTATACAATAAGTTGATTTTGATTTATATGAGATATAAATTTTAAATGTTAGTACTTCAAAACAAAAAATTTGGAGGAAATTTAAAGTTTTCTTAAAAAAAAAAAAAAGCAAATATAGTAACTAAAAGATATGGGTGGTAAATAAGAAATAAAATCATAAAATCTTTTACATCACAGGAGAAGAATTAAAAAGAATCCTTAATTTTAATGGCTAAAAAATAATTTCTTAAAAATTCAAAGGTCCCCACCTCCCTGCCCTTTTTTGTGGTAGTTTTTTTTCTTTTCTTTCTTGTGGATTGTTAAGAAAAATGTTTAAGGATATCATTATTAATGTTAAATATCATTATTAATAAAAGATAAATTATAGTTTTATTAGTGGATAAGCCACTTTGGTTCTCTTTGATATAGTTCGATTGTTAAATAACATAAACACGTATTAAACCAGAGACTAAAATCTCATGACGAAGTTTGGTGGCTGACTGCGTCAAAGTTTCTGGTCTACCTTGTTTACAGAAATACGTAACATATAAACAAAGGAACACGATAAACGGTGATGACCAGCAATTGGTCCTGTAATTATAATTTACAGTCAACACAAGAAAACATGAAAAACGTGATTTATGGCAACCATTACTAATAATATAACTGTGCATGTTGACCTAATTTTGAGCTCCCCATTATTGAACAACAGGAGTAGATTAATATATACTAATTTAATTTGAGGGCATGATGAAGGGTTTTGGTTGTCATTTTTGGGTTGTGCACCTTAATTACCTTTTTGTTTTGCTTTGCTTTTCTAATATTATTATTATTATTATTATTATTATTATTATTAAACATCCAAAACACAATAGATATATATGCCTCAACCAAAAAAAAAAAAACACACACAGACACACACATCTAATCATTTTGCATTCTAAAAAAAAAAATATTTATACGAATTATTATATATGATATCGATGATATCTTTATGAGAAAGATTAATTCTTTATATCTTACAATTCCTTATTTTCATAAATATAAAAGCTAGTATTTAAAAATATATAAACAAACACTAAACTAGTCATCTCTTGTTTATGAGAAAGATGATTTCTTTAATGTTAAAAGTACAAAATTCCAAAACCTTAAATATTGTAAAAAAAAAAAAAAACACTAATATTGCTTATGGTTGTTCGTTGTAATCCTCCGTCGACTTTATCGCTGGCAACTTCCATCGATGAAGCTCCTCTCTCAATTGGCTATCGACAAACCATCTTTATCATAAATCAAATAAACAAAGCAAAATTTTCCTTTTAATAAGAAATATGATTATAAAAAAAAAACAATCAAATATACATCTATTTATTGTATCATCATTTATTAAAAAAAGTCAAAATTTCTTTTTAAATAAAAGCTGATTATTAATCTAATCATTTTAATAAAACATTTTTTATTCTAAATTTACTAGTTTCCTTTTTAATAAGTTCTTTATTTTTTTAATTATCATTTTTTTATGAATAGTAATGTTATCATTATAAGTACTATTTTAGATATTAATGTAAATAAAAGAAACAATGGACATATTTTAATTCAACACCTCCAAAATGGATATTTATGTAAGTATCCTTATTTTCTTTTAAATGAGGTCTGCTACTTAAACATAATGGGTGGGTTTTATAACTTCTATCATGGACTGATATGATTGTGGGGACTGAGCAAAATGAGCTTTATAACTTCTATTTGGCTGATGTATTTATGGGGGGCTAAAAGAATGATTTTTAATCTTGTAAGGGCTTTTGTATATATCAGTATAGATCCATACCTATGTATATCCGGTGTTCAAAATAAAACAAAAAAGTGAGTGGGGATTTATATTTTAAAATCTCAACATGGATAATAAAGAAAGATATTCTTTTCAAAATCTCGTTAAATATCCATAATGTCCAAAATCATCTGCAATAACAATGAGTATTCTTGAATATCCAGTAAATATTTGGATATGTCCGTATTTTGTCCTAAAACCTTCAGAATTTTTTTGCTACATATTTTTCCTTTTGTTTTGTTTTGTTTTTTTGTTTTTATAATAAAACGCAACAACATTCTTCAACCCATAAAAAAAAATCATAACTTTTAAGATTATTATTTGTATTTTTAAATAATTATGTTACTTTGTAAATGTTCCGACCAATATTAGAACATATCTAATGCTTTTCAAACAGCTAGACACTCCTTTTGATATTAAGACACTTGAAGTTTGTATTTACTATATTGTTTGGCACTTAATTTCTATGTGGTGTATTATATATTATTATATTATGTTTATAATGAATATGTAATATCAAATTGAAATTATGATCAATATAAAATTATGATGATTTCCTATTACACTAGGCGACAAAACTCTCATATTCCATCATAAAATATACCATGTTTATTGCGAAATTAGTTTAGAATATATATTTTTTTTTTTACATTTTGTAAAGTTTCAGTTAAAGTTATAACTTTTTCCAAGTATCATTTTTTTTCTGAGATATCCATTGATATCAATATTTACATTGCCATTATCTGTAAATCAAAACCTCGGCAACTCCATTAAGATCAATATTTTCTTTTTTGGAGAATAAGGCCCTCGTTTCCATCAATATCTTTGGTAGAGAAATTAGCATATGATTAATTTATAAAAAGAATTAGTACTACTAAAGACAGAAAATGTTGTCAAATAGGCCGGCGAAGAAAGAATAGTCTAACCTGAGTGTGGGGAGAAAACTGACCATTGATAATCTTATCCAAAAATAAGTTTCCAAATAACAAGCTGGTTAAGAAAACTTTTGTTCTCTCTCTCTCTCTCTCTCTCTCTGAGAATGACTTGTTCTTTCATATTAAAGAAACCATTTTATTTAACAAATTGTCATTTATATTTGTAGCATACGGACGAAGTGATCATTATGAATATGTGATTCAAATTTTGATTAAAGGGATTCAAATTTTTGACTATTCACAAATTTTGAATGGAAATGGTCAGTAATTATATGTTTATTTGTTTTGGTTACAATTAACTCTTTTATTGTTCACATAATAGGCATTGCATTGCGGCTCAAAAGTCTTAAGAGATACGTGTCAGGATTTCTAGGTGTTTTAGGTTTAATTTTTCTACTGTTATGGTTTGTTATGTTAATTCCATACGTAAACATCTTTCTAAACTATTAAATTTCAAGTTGATTATGTTGTGTGCAATTTTATATGGTTTTAATATTTTAAGAATTGACAGTAACTCGATCTCTGTTTTTCGCAATCTTTATCATTTTTCCTCTGACTGGTATTGAGATTCATTTGTAAAAATCACAAAGATTTTAACAGAAAAGAAGGGTACATTTGTAATGGCCAAAAAGCTTTGATCACCAAAACAAAATTTGTTACCTATTGGCTCGAAGCAAAACAATATTTGTTACTTTATTCTTCCTTTTTCTAGTGTGGAAACTGATTTTGGAAAACAATCATTATGGTGAAGTCACATCTTGTGCACCTTTCATTAGAGTGGATAGTATGCTTATGAAAATTGTCTAATTAAGTCCATTATTCTGCTGCTAGTTTGCTACTGCAGTTAAGTGGTTGTAATGATCTGCAAAAATCATAAGATTTAAATTCAGAAATCTGTTTCTCAGTAGTAACACAAGACAAGTGTTCAAATTTTGTGGTAAAAAATTGGTGATGCATGTTCATGGGTTGTCATATGTCCGTACGCTTGTTTTAGAATACATGGCGGGGTTCCTCATATGGTGTTAAATTTTAATTTTTTACGCTTACTTTCTTGTTCTAAACTAAATCCCCATGCCGTTCTTCAATTTGTTCTCCTCTTTTCAACTTTAGCTTTCTTCCTTTCGTTTTTTCATGAACCATTTTTTTTTTACCTTGTTTTATTAGAATGCATTTGTCCTTCAAAATGTAACAACTCGCCTACAAGGGCAGTTATTTAACCACTTAAGCTTTAATTTTAATTCTTATTTATGTATGATACTTAAAATTGGGTACTAAAATTTTAGAATAAATTTTTTTTTATAACTTACCACAAAAGCTTCTTCTTAACATTTACAAAAATACTTATCATATGTATATAAAAGTAATTTCTCATGGAGTCTTATATACTAGAAACTTACTACCATATACTTAATTATATGCTTAACAACATATTTATAACTTTTAAAGAAAATCCACATAGTAATACCCCACATCGCCTTCGCTTGCTCAACATCCTCGTCCACAATTGCTTACAAGCATTTTGCTGCAGGTTTCTCACCTATTATATGAATATAACTAACGAGTTTTCATTTAGTAAGTATAAACATAGATATCGCAATACACATAACATTTACAACATAGATAGATGCATGATCTAAAAATGCTTCATTATGGAATTTAAATGTGATCCAATTATTTTCAATTATGGATATCTTATTTTTTATTAAGTACTTATCTGCCTTCTTGTCTTACTTCTTGGTTGGCCCCTATGTGTATGTTTTAGGTGCATGCAATCAATGAGAGGTTAGGGTTCACGAGATCTCTAACAATGCTGTGATCATAAACTAGACTTACTCTAGATTGAACAGAAGTTAACTGATTTCTTCCCTTATGAAAGGTTATAACGATACCTCATCATCTGTCTCTCGTGAAAGATTGGGACAACATCTTAGTTATCTTGAATTAGTTTTATCCTTCATTTAACTAAATTTGAGTATGTCTAACTCTAACATAATTGTCTTGTTCAAAGACTAGGTCCAAGGCTTAGTTCCTTAATTATGAACTTTTTGATCATGATGCAATTACATGGTATAAAACATAAATCATAGCTCAAATGGCAAGCATAGCATTCATGTAAGCTTGGGTTAACTGTGTCATGTACTTAATTGTGGCATACTTGTGATTAGTAGCATGATCATAACTGCAACATATCATGGCATAGCAAATACGTAAAAATTCCACCACATAACAAAGCTGATCCTAGCATAATAAAACTAGTGTGGTAATTATGAATAGTTCCTACAAAGAAGTTCTCAAGAAAAGCTACAAGGGTCACATCGCCCTAACTTAAGATCAAGTCTTCTTAGACAGAATGATTTTAGACTATCTAAAAAGTTTCCAAGAAAGATTGGAGGGGTTAGAAAGGTCACACTTAAAAACCAGTCTACTTCGAATAATCTTAAGGTATACATATCCATGTAACAATACACAAGCCCATCATAAGAGGTATTAAAACATATACTAAACATATTTAACACATTTCCTATCATGTGCCTAATATATAGTTTGAAAATATTAATATCTTCATACTGTAAGCAGATTTGCACTTACTTTCGTTGTAGCAACCTCAATTCCAACTTACGCCACAATCTAAGTTATATTGCCTAAATGCATATCCTATATCGAGTATTAATTCTATATATTCATTGAATAGAAATTCTCTTCATTCCTTCGTATTAAAAGATATTTAAGATTAAATCTTCATAAGTTATGGTCATGAGGTTATGGTATATATTTAAAACTTAATTCATTATATATTTATTGCTATTTTTATTATTCTAAGCCAAATTGAATTTAAATCTAGAATTTCAAATCCATTTTGCTAACTTTTGACAAAATCATTACTTTGATACTAAAAGTAAAAAGTTTATGTTTGGAAAAATATACTATACTTACCATATAAAAATCTTCAAGTTTGGATTTTGAAAATTTCTCTCTTTCTCCTTTTTTTTTTTTTTTGCTTTGGGCACTGTAGCACTGGGGCTCAAGGTCTACTTGAGCTGCAACGCTCTTGGCCAATGTTGAGGCACCTTGGCCCCTGAGTTGGCCTAGCCAAGGCCGTGGCCAGAAACTATAGTGCCCTGGATCAGGGGTTGCAATGACTAGTAAGGCTGGGGCACTCTTTCTTTTTCTTCTTGAAAATTTATAACTTTAATACCATTTAGAATTTGACAAAACTTCCTTCATGAAAAATGTTCATTTTCATGTTATCTATATTTCTCATGTAACAAAGTCTAATTTTGTCCATAAAAGCAACATTTTCTCAAAAATTCATAATTCATTAATTTTTGAGATTTTCTACGAAATCATTGATTTTCATCGGTCCAAAACCATTATTTCTTTCTTGTAAATTCTTAAAACACATATATACACCATAATTCATCCTCTAATTTTTCTTGATGGTTTTCTAACTTATGGAAATCCATTTAAAATTCTATCATCTAACAACAAGGGTCAAAACTCAAGATAATAAACTAAACTTTTACTATTTAAATATTGAATTTCTTGCACATGATCTACAAACATAAATATAACTCTAACATTGTCAAATCATCATTCTTATATATATTCTAACAATCTAGCATTATTAACTTAGCTTAGAAAATGTTTTAGAAAACTATGAACATAATAATGAATATGAAGAAAATTGACGAGAGGTTCGGTTGGAAAATTACCCTAACAGTTCGATCTTCCACCAGAATATAGAACTAAAACTTCCTTGGAGAGAACTTCTTGAAGAACAACTTTTATTAAGGAAAACTTGAAGAATTTCTTGATTCTAGAAAGTTAAGAGAAATGTTTAGGAAGTGTGAAAATGGGAAAGAAAACGTTGGAAAACAAGAGAAAGTTTTTTAAGGGACCTTAAAACTAAACTAGAGAGAACTATAAGAGAACTAGAGAGCTTTTGAGGTGGTGTGGAAAATGATGGAGAATGAGATCCTATTTATAGACTTGAGGAGGGTTACCTTTCTAATTAATTTTATTGTTGTCTAAAACACTTAATCACACTTAACCCGTTCTTAACATAATTTAAGCCTAAGCTCTCTTAGGTCATATCCTATGTTTTTATCTCATCTTGTGTCATCATTCCATGCTAAAATCAATGGAAAAATCAACTAACTTTGGTAATGTCATCTTGGTGTATGGAAGAAGGTAATCCAAAATCCTTGGCTAAATTTCACCCATTGGTCCATGTACTTCAAAATTCCTAGCTATTGGATCAAAATTGCCTATTTTTATTAAATGCTTTATTCTGATGGAAAATCTTACTAGCTTTACTCTTGTCATTTAGTATTTGGTTAGAAGGTAATCCAAAGTTTTTAGCGTAATCCCTAGCCATTGATCTTTATACTTGGAAATCCCTAACCATTAGATCAAAATTTTCTACCTAAATATTATCTTTAACAAATAAATTTTGATAAGCTAACTGGTCATAACAATATTTCTTTCCAACTAGTACCAACACAATTTCCAATGTGTTATACTGCTAATAAGTAAGCGGTATTAACTTATACTGCATTTAAAACTTAATCTACAAGTTTTCATATTGAAAAAATAACTTAATAAAAATCTTATCTATAGCTTCTTCTTATGGAAAAAGTACTTCAGTAAAGATCTTAGTTGTAACAAAAATTTAATCTCAAATTTTCTAAACTACAAAAAGGTAATCTAATTTCTATTTGAAAAAGGTAGACACTCTAAATTTTGATTTGTTTAGACATTTAATATCTTCTTTTTGTATTGCAATTTAATAAGTAGAAAAATCCTATTTGAGAGAACCATAAAACTGCTAAATCCCATACTATTAATGTTGTTGGAATACTGTATTAGTAATTTGATAACTTTTATACACTTTTATCAATTGGTCACATTTTATTAGTCACTCTTTTAAATAGTTAGGAGGCATTTGGTAAACATATTGTATTTTGATTGCATTTGAATGAAATTTGTTTTTTGAATGTTGTATTTGGTTGAAAAGTATTTGTTTTGTATTTGAATGAAATGTGTGTTTAGATGAACGGTATTTTAGAGTTTAAAAGTTGATGTGATTGGTAAAAGTAGAGATAAATAGTGGAGATGAAAAGTTGATGTAATTGTTTTAAAAAACTTTTGAATAGTAATTGTTTTCGTAGCATTGTTGAAAAATTTGTGCTTGGTGTAAAATTGTATTGTATTTGAATAAAATTAAAATGTAATTTTTTTTGCCAAACGACACCTTAGTCACCATATGCTAAATGACAAATAATTGTCACATCATTAAACTTTATACTTTATGTTATAAAATTGCTTCGTCTCACTTTTTATAATTTTAGCAATTTTATATTATGTGACATTTAATGTCAGACCATAATATTTATTTCTAATCTTGATAAAGTGTATATGTATTTTTTTAATTTTTATTTTTTTTAAAGGGCACAAGAGGGAATTTCTTGTTGATACATAGCTAGCTTTTAAATTGACGAGAATTGAGTTAGATAACAAGTATTTTTTGAATACTTTAGTATGCATTTGGTGCAACAATTCAATTTAATTACAATTGTACTTTTATAGTTTTGATTACAATTTTATAACTCAAACTTTAAAAATCATTAACTTTATATATGTAGAGTCTAAATGAGTTGATTTCTATTAATTACAAAAAAATTTAAGGATGAATAAAACATGTCCCGTATTAATATATATATTTTCCTAACACATTTTGATTTTTTACACATTTTAACTCTAGTTTTTCAAACTCATATACTAAACGCAAATAATTTAACTTAAATTCAACTAAAAAAACTCAATTTAAACTAATGCGAATGCATGCTTATTTAAAAATGGTCAATGGCTATCAAAATATTAATTGATTGAAAAAAACACATATTTATATTATTGACTGATGGACTATTTAAAAAGCAGTTAATTTCCTAATTTAGCAAAACTTTAATATTTATTTAGAAATATACTTTAAAATAGCCATATACCCACATATACCTTCAAAATTAGAATTCAAACGTTTTAAAGGCAGTGGAGAATCATTAGAATCAATTAATCAAAAATAAAAAGAATCAAATCAGATCGACCTTTTTCGTTAAAATTCATAAACTAAAAATTAAATTAAATAAATAAAGTAAAAAGAATCTAATAAAATTGATAATAAAACGGTTTAGCATATCTACAGTGAGAAAAATAATTTCCCTAGTAAAAAGTTACAGGTAAATTCAGATTATAAACAACAATTCTGGTAACTGTCCATAAACTTTATCAACTATTAACTTAAGTTTCAAATAGGAAAAAATCATAACTAAATGAATTTAAATTTATATACAGAGTACAAACAACAATTCTGGTAACTGTCTATAAACTTTATCAACTATCAGCTCAAATTTCAAATAGGAAAAAATCATAACTAAACAAATTTAAATACCCAAATTCAGCCACAATCTTTGGTCGGGAATTATATATATATATATATATATATATCCAAAGAGAAAGGGAAACTTCCCAAGATCTTTGACATAAAATTTGAATATTTTAAATTGGTATTTTTCCTACTTTAATTTTATTCCAAATAAAATCCAATCTATTTGACTATGGATCAAATACCATTATGGGCGATCTAAAGTAGTCAATTATCAACTTCAATTTTAAAATAGAATAAGTCATGAAAATTCAAATATTTAATCCCACAAAATCAGTCAAATTCACTGATCGGAAATCATAAATAATGAGTAAAAGGGAAACTTACAAATATCTTTGCCAGCAAATTTCAGTCTCTTCTCAGTCTCAAATATGGGATTGTTTCTTGATTTTTAAAGTTTTACTTATATAACTATTATAAAAATTGATGAACTTCAACGAATTAAACTTTGTGACATGGCTAGATATCTCCTATATACACACGCTTGTGTACAGAATCTAAATTCATGTCCGCCGTTTTCCGACTATCTGTGATCGAAAGATTTCTTCGGCTCGCAGATTTTTTGACTTTTTGCAGTTGAGATGTAGTCCGGGAAATTAACGTGTCTACAACTCGTTCACCGGGCCATTAGTCGCGATCCCCAGGGCTCTCAAGGTCGGAGTTTCCTTGTCTGCATTGGTTTTCGACTCTAACGGCTGCAACGACAGATCAATTCGATGCAATTTTTGCCCAACGAACAGATTTAGGGTCGTGCTAATCCAGTTGTTTGGATTTCATAATCTGCTGCGGGTGTCATGAATTTGGAGCAGCCTCGTCCTGGTCTGAGCCGAAGAAGCTCATTGAAAGAATATGGTCCAATGAATACGTGATCATCCTCCTCAATGGCATGATCGAATATGCCACAAAGAACGGCAGTGATCCGGCTGCTGTCGACACAAAAGCTTAGCGTGATTCTGTCAAGGAGTCATTGCCCTTTGAGTCATCTACTGCACAGTTGTGTGGTAAAGTCAGTAAATTGACGAAAAAGTACAAGGAACTATGCAAAGCGTCCAAAAGATTTGGGGAGGTGGTGGTCGTTGCAGTAGTGGGTACTCTTCTTTCCATAAAAGCGGATCTTTGTTCTCTGTCTATGTTTTTTAGGGAAAGTTCTTGGCTGTTGGAGATTGATGATCGACTTGTTCTCATTTCCGACTCCAAAAAAGCAGAGTTGGCCCCTAAGTGGAGAAGTGTACAGATAGATGAACTGAAGTTGTTTCTAAAAAAGAATGAGTTGACAGCAGAACAAGTCAAGTTGATCCATGATAAACTTTCTAAGTAGTCTCGTAGTAGACGTATTGATCAGTCGCAACTCGTGAGGGTGTTTTTGGCTTATCAACTACTTCAAAAAAAAAAAAAAAGAAAGAAAGAAAGAAAGAAAGAAAGAAAAATTATGAACCGTTGGTATTAAAAAACCAAAACAAAACAGAACAAAGTAGTTGATAAGCCAAAAACACTCTCATGATCAGCAACTAATCAAATACGACTTAACTTGAGTTCATCACGACCCAATTTAACTAGTTCCGCTATCAACTCATTCTTTTTTAGAAACAAATTCAGTTCATCAACAAGTGAACTTCTCCACGTAGAGGCCAACCCTGCTTTTTTGGAGTCAGGAACGAGAACAAGTTGATCAGCAATCTCCAGCATTCGAGAATCTTCCCTCAAAAGCGTAAGCAAGAACAAAGATCCGCTCCATGAAAAGAAGAGTACCCGCTACTGCAACGTGACCAACGTCGTTCAAGTACTTGAGCTCGGGCTCGGGCTCGGGCTCGGGCTTTTGGGTCATGACCACATTTACATCCTGGATTTTGGTGCATAGTGCAAAGTTGGGCATAGAGAAGACACGCCACAAGTTATTTCTGTTTGCTTTGCATTCGGAAAATAGAGAATGGATTTTCTTATAATACGACCTTGATGTTTACCAATATGAGATCGGCAACAAGCATGAAAAAATTTGGAAGTTTTCATTCCCAGATTATAAGGAGTTATTTGAAGCACCAATGACTTTCTCTCCGCGTCTATCCTCTTGTGTGTCCTTGTTTGGGCCCTACACAAATTCCAAACCCATTTAGGTCTTCGAGGATAAGTTTGCAATGTTACTCCTCTCTTCTCTACTCATACCCCACCCCCCCACAACACAAATTTTTTATAAGGAGATTATCTTTTTTTAGTTTTTACTGACAACAAAACTTTTATCTACAGTTTATTTATTTATTTATTTTTTGTATGTTAGTTATAGTTAGTTGTTTTTCTAGTCTTTGATCGTTGCATGCATTTGGGAAGTTTCTTAAGTGCATGTTTCGAACAGCTTTCAGAAAACTGCCTTTGGTTTCTTAGGTTTAAAAGCTGTTTGGATGATCTGTTAAAAGTATTTTGAGATATTAGAAAAATTTATAATAAAGTAAAAAAACTGTAAATCCGATAAAAGCCCTTCTGAATATACTTTTAAAATTGTAACAAAGTTTAGGTTAGATATTCCAAATTTTGTGTAATATTTTTACTCTTTATTAGAAAATTTGAAAAGCATTTTGACCTCATAAACTCTATGATTCCAAACACTTACCGAAAAGTCACCATTTACACTTCCCTTCTTCTACTAGCTAGAGAAAAAGGCAGATGCTTTGCCAAACAAATCCGAACTCTGACTGAAGTCTGTTTCTATCCTTCAAAAGGACAATATGATGTTTATTTTATATTTATTTATTGTTATAAAGGAAAATAATGTTATTAACGCAAGTGTATATGCTTAGAACTTGGACCAAACAAGAATTTGGCACTGATAAAGTGACATCTACGTATTTTTGTCTCTTGTGGAAACCAATGAGGCTAAACATTTTTTTTCTCTTTTTTTACCCCCTCCTTCCCCTTCTCCATCTTTACTATTTTGTATTAATTTTTAGCTGAATAAAAGAAATAACATAGCATAAACTGAGATAAAAGGAAATGAGTACGTAAAATGTTCATTAGAATTAATGTCGTCTACTATTACCCAAATTGGCGCATACTCTTGCATCCTTATAAATTCTCCCTGGCCTGCAGAAGTAACCCTTGCTAGGAGCACAGTGAATGTCTTCAGTACATATGCACAGCCCTTCCAATGCACAACCCTCCTTCACTATAGCCAACCCGCCTTTAAGCCCCAAAACTTGGTCACTCCAGTCACTAGAGAAAAGCCCAAATGGATCATAAACCTCTTTAACCCTCAAAAACTCTTTCGTATGCTTGTACTTTTGGATTGCTCCTTCAAATGCAACGTTCCTATTCTTCCCCCAATGTGGCAACGCTCCGTATTTGAATATAGCAAGTTGCTCTATTTCTTCAAGAATGTCTTCGTAAAGCCTTGGATTCAAAGGGTCTTTGCTCCGATAATAGGTTATATCGAAGTCTATCGCATCTTCTTGACTGCCAAGGTATGCGCTGGAGGCAGTGATGTAGCGCATGAGAATGCCGTTGTAGAGTTCTAAGCCACAGAATGCCTTGGCTGCCGACTTGACCAGCTTCTGCACATCCTCGATGAAGCTCTTCGCGAGGGACAAGCTGATGCTGAATGTGGTTTGGTGAAAGAACTCGCCTTTGACTCTTGAGTCCCACGGGCAGGCTGTGATTCTCGAGTCTTTTAGACTATCTAAGCAGGTTCCGGATGATTGGAGACGATGTTGGTAACCAATCACGGGGTACCCCGTAAAGATAACTCCTGTTTTTACCAATGCTTGCAGAATTGATCAAATATGATTTAGAGAAAATTAGTGTGTTCTTTTAACTCCGTTTGGTTGGACATTCAAACTAAAATATTATGATTCATTTTTGTCTTTTTTTGTTTCTTAAAAAATTAATAAAAATTTTAACTAGTTTTTAAAAAATAAAATAATTTCAATCTAAATATTTCAACTCATACCAACCAATCAAACCCAAGATTGTAAAATATTTTACAAGAAAGAATAATATAAAGCTTGTAGTATTGCACGTTTTTAAAAATTGAATTATGTTAAATTTAGTGTAGCTACGTGCCACCACACAAATTTTGACTTTGGGACACAAGCTTTTTGTAAATGAAGTTAAAAATCATGTTAATAATTATGCTTCTCTTCTTAAAATCTATCTTATATTTTATTATTTTGTGTCGGAAAATTTTTCCTACTCCATCGCCACCGACTAAAATTACATCAAAATCAATTTGGTAAAATCTCAATATTGTCCATTACAGTTCTTCTAGAGTCTTTTTTTTTTTTTTTTTTTTTGGTGCCAAGAAATATTTGTATTAGGTACCTACCGTTGTTTTTTAATCCGTAAGCGCTTCTGGAGAGAGCGGAAGTGATTAACTTTGCACCTGTGCATTTTCCTTCTGCATCACCGGTGGATTCTTGATTGTCCTCTGTTATGGGCAACAAATTATGTAAAACATACGCCATGCTTTTCATGATTTTGTTAACATAATAAAAACATGGGCATGATCGGCTGCTAATTATATCGTTAGCTACTTAATTACCCGTGGTTCTGATAATTTCAAGCACCAAACAGGGCGTGGAGCGGAATGGAATGAAGTCATACAAGCCGTCCCCGGAGGTGTTGGTGGAGACGCGGTCGTCGACTCGATAGATCGCCTTTTGCTGACTTGGGTACCAAGTTATGTCTGCAAACTCGTGTTCTCGACCAAATCTTGTGACTTGATCTCCCAAGTCGGAATCATTCTTTGTTAAGTAAGTTATAGATCTCTTGAATATAGGCTGGAGTTTCAATGTCACCTACAAAGTCGAGTGCTAATGAGTAAATAATGTCATTTTGGCTTTCCATATCTGTTTGGCACTAGGAATTTATTTTGCGTCTTATTACATTTCCATCAATGATGATAGCTTATAATTTAGTTATTATAATTGTATTATTATATGTTGTGAGCCCCTTTCAAATTATAAATCAGTCCTGTAGATCCAATAAATGGAGTTTGAAATTTTCTGTTTCTTTACTATTATGCTAGGATAAATTGGTGTTCATAAAAGAACAAGGAAAAATGCTAGAATCTTATGGCTAAAATTTTTAATGGAACTGAGCCTCCTATAAGTTCACTATGGTTTAGTAAATGAGGATAACCTGGTTGTTCTTTCTAATCTATTAATGCCGCGTTATTTTTTTCAGCCAAAAAATAAATGTTGTATTTTTTTTTTCCAAATAGTAAATGCCATTCCACGTTGGATGAAATTTTTAGACTAAACGTACTTTTGTGCCATTGACTTTTTCCTAATTGATTGGAATAGGGATATATAAAAAATGTTTTTGAGATTTCAGATATGTTAAACACTATAATAATTAGTACTGAGTTAATTTTATCTATGAACCCATATTACAAAAAATGTTTTTGAGATGTCATAGATGTTAAACATCATCATAATTAGTATAGAGTTGGTTTTTTCTATGAATCAATATTACAGTGAGAGAAAGAGAGTGGGACACCAAACACAATATAAAATATAAAAGATATGTACACAAAATATTATTTTGTTCGCTATGTAGTGCTCAAGTCAAATCACAAACAATTAAGAACAAAAATTTATAGCGTTTGTTTGAATGTTGATAATTCTCTCATACGTAGTGGATCCATTGCAATCATAAACGATGAGAACGTAACTATCAGTTTTTTCCAGGAAAAAAAAAAAAAAGAAAAAAAAATCTGTTTTTTAAGGCAAAAATTAGTTTCATTTTGAATTCCTGTCCTTTCTATTTTGGTTAATAATGTTTTGCATGTTCCCTTTCTTTTAATGCAAACTTCATATGTTCTTTTGATAGTACCATATATACTACATCATAATTGCATTTTTGTTTTCATTGAAAACTAGTGGTGGCCCAAATATAAATTAACTATGACATTTACGACACATTAGATATTTACTTCTCCCATGTTTTGCTTAAAGCAAAGTGTGTGCGTGTGTGTGTATAGATAATTATGGTTTTTTGTTTAGCGAACTTCACTCTTAATCATAACCAGCAAGAAGATTTCGATAAACCACGGGCTAGAGGGAGGTGCATATTATATTTTTAAAATTTCCCTTTTTTTTTTTTCTGGTTTCCCTAAACTTTGAAAATTCCAATTACTTTTTTCCTTATAACAAAATATCTTACGACTTTATTCCCTGCTTGAGCTCCAAAAATTCTTTTAGTTACTATATTTATATAATTTTTTCAAAAAGCTTCAATTTCACCATATAAAATTTACTTTTTAATGTTCATATTTAAAATTTAATATCTCAAATAAATATACAACTTTAAAATAAATTAACGCAAAACTTTAATCTAAAGTTAAACTATTATTAAGTTTAGTTTATTAGGAAAAGATAAAAAAAAGGTGCAAATATATAAATGATAGTAAATTATTTTTTATTTGTAGTTTTAATTCAAGTTTTTGGTTTGATTCACATTCCATTTGAAAAAGCAAAAAAAAAAAAAAATTTCTGATAAACCAAGGATAATGGGATTCAAGCTTTATAATTGTAGTTATAATTCAAGCTTTAGAAAAAAAAAATTTTTTTTCTCGCTAAATACTGTGATAAACCAAGGAATATTGGATCCATACCTGAGAAATAACCCCAAGAACTCCAAGCGAAACTTTGGCTGCGTTTAGCTCTTGGTCACCTTCATTAAGCCTCCTAACTTTGACAAATCCATCTTCAGCCCCACCTGGACCAACAATGGTAAGTCCATCGACATAGTCATGAACAGAACTTCCCTTGCCCCACAATGTACTGCCATGAGCACCCGTGCCCAAAAGCCCTCCGACGGTCAATCCCCACCAATACGGCGCGTAGGGCAACGCCAGACCAGCCTTTGCAGCCTCACTTATAAGCTCCCTAAGCGTCACGCCGCTCTCGACTGTCATCGTCATCGCCTTAGCATTGACGTTCAGCACACGGTTCAACAGCTTGGTGCTTATGAGAAGGCCAACTTCGCCGCCGGGACAAGCCAGCTTCGGAATGCTGTGAGAGAAACGCGTCGCCGCCTTCATTTTCAATCCGCTTCTGGTTGCATTGGCAACGACGGCGATTAGCTCTTTCTCCGTGGCGGGGTATGCCGCTGCGCCTGCTCGGCAGATGCTCCGGTCGGGGAAGACGCCGTAGGAGTTGGTGATGGTGCAGTTTGTGTTGTTGGGTGAGGAACACTTGATGGGTTCTTCAGGAGGAGTGCAACAAGCAGCTAAGAAGAAGAGAAAGAGAATATTTGATCTAAGGATTTGCCTCAATAATACCCTTGTAGAAAATAAGATAGGCATATCTTGGTCCATTGTACTTGTAGCATGTAAATTTTGCACATCTACATATATACATATATATACTTGTAGATGAGTAGCTTGATTTTTTTTTTTTTGGAAGGTACGTGGATTGAAATTTAAATACTCTAGTTAATTATAGGAATTAATAAAAAATATTACCCATTTAAAGAATTGTCGTTGAAGTCAATTTGATTTAAGGGACCAAAAAATTACTCATTTCATATAACTGCGCCTACTTTTTTGGTCCTCTTTAGATAGACATAAAAGTCGCGTTTACCAAATTGCAAAGAAATGTAATGAGAAAAGTAATAGATCAATTTGAAAGAAAAAATAAAGAAATAAGAAGATTTATAGATTAAATGTCTATTTATTTATGGGAGAAGGAGGGAAATAGGTCAAAATTAAAATTGAATAAAAATAAATAGTAGAAAAGTTTTGGACTTTTAATAAATAGTATATTTTTGGTAAATAATGATTTATCATAACTAAAATTCCAAAAATACCCCTTATGTGTAAATCTTGGTAAATTTATTTGGAAATCATTTTTTACTTAATAAATTATTTATTTACGTGTGTAAATCATTGATTTACCAATTCTCCACCCAGAATTTTCTCAGGAAACAAGCAGATAGTTTTAAAATTTTACTGGTAAATCATTTATTTACATGTGTAAATCATTGATTTACCAATTCTCCATCCAAAATTTTCTCAAGAAACAAGCAGATAATTCCTCAGAAAAAACAAAAACGAGAAGTTTAGCCCCCAACAAAAGTTTGCAGAAGAAAAAGAAAGGGAAAGGGAAAGAGAGAGAAATAAAATCTAGAAAGAAATATGAGTATAATTATAAAATTACATGGCTCTTAAATCAAAATTACTATTTATTTTCTAAGTTAAGTAAATATACTATTTACTTCTATTGACTTAAACAATTGGCCTATTTATTACAATTTCCCTTTATTTATTCGATGATTACATGAAAAACAAAAACTATTCAATTTTTGTTTTAATGTGTAAATTTAAGCATGTAAATTTTATCAATAATAATTATTAAATATTTCCATTACACAATCAAACAATCATTAACATATAGGAATTAATTTGACATTCATTCTCTTTGATAATGAATCAGATTAGCATTCCATTTTCTTTATATTATATGAGGCTTACCAAATTCTCTCATTATTCATTTTATAAACAAACACATTAACCAGAAAAAAAAAAAAAAAAAAACTACTCATTTTCTCTTATCCTTTTTCAAAGTGATTGCCCCTGAATATTTTACAAAGATTATAATGTGGACCATTCTGTGGGGTGAGGCTAAAAGATTGTGCTTGGGGGTTAATATTATGTTACTCGTATATGTGATTAGACTGAACTGGCCGACCATTTTATTGAGTCTTTGCGCTCTAGCGTTTTTAAGTTTCTTAACTTTTTTTTTTCCTTGTTCCTTTTTTTTTTTTGGGAAAAAAATTTGCTTTTGCTTGAAATCATGTTGTTTTGTTTTCTTTACAAACACTGGACATAATTTCAAGATCATCTTCGTCCCCTTCTCCACTTGTCCCAAGAGACTGTGGTGAACGTGTGCTTTCTTCCCTTTAATTTCAAGTCTCATTCATGTTTTTTTTTTTTTTTTGGTGGGTGAGTGTTAAGGGTTTAGAGTGGACTCTATCTTCTAAGACACAGACTCACAATAATAGTACATTATCAGGGATTAAGTGCGTACCAAATGTTTGAAATCTACGCATTTATAATTAGTTTTTAAATTAATGGAGTGCTACTCGTGCCACATGATCAAAAGGACTTCATCATTAGACTAGCTAAAAGTGGACACTGTACTCTTCTCATTAACTCGTTTTTCAATGTCGGTAACACTACTGATCATTATATACTTGATACGTATCTTGTGAAATTAATTATATTATATATCCATATATATATATATATATACACATATATGCTTCCACAAAACCACTGGCATGGTGTGGAGTTATTTGAAAATTAATGATGTTAGTGATCATGTTAAACTAATTAATTAATTTATGATCTTATTCATTAACTTATCTGGTGCGCTCGGAATAGTGTTGGTTTCATTTTTTAGAAGCCACGTCATTAGAGAAAAATTATACGCGTAATAAACAAAATTGGTAGATCATGATTTGTTGTTTGCAACATTTGAAGCTTTAGATAAATTTCTAGCAACTGTTAAAATGCCATTTAATTTTGGTTAAAGATGCCCAATTTTTTTTTAAAGGAAATTAATGTATTTTCAGTTTTTGGTGAACCAAAATTTACTGTCATTAGGAAGCAAAACAATTTACTTATGAGTCATTTGTCCTTTTTTTTTTTTTGGGGATATTTGGGGCTAAAGATAAACTCTATAAGTTCATATCCTTTTTTCTTTCTTTCTTTCTTGTTAGATTGAAGACTTTTTTTTTTTTTTTGAGGTAAAGCTTTGAATTTCATTAATAGGCCTGACTGGCCTAAACAGCAAGATAAACAAATCTACGACAAAAGTCCATGAAACTACAATCCATCCATCAATAAGCTAAAGACTGAAATAACTAATTAATGAGCAACAGAGTTTGCTCCTCTAGGTACGTAAGAGCAGGATTGAAATACCCATCACTTTAGAGACTTTAGGTTACGTTTGGTATTGATTTTAAAATATTTTTTATTTTTAAAAAAATTAAAAATAAAAATGTTTTAAAAATTGTATTGAGATCATTTCTAAAATTGTGTTTGGTTATGTTTTCTGAGTGTATATTCTGAAAAACATAAATATAAAACTTTGTTTGATTATATATTTTGAAAACTCATTTTATATGTGAGTATCTTATAAAACATATCTATTTTTAATTTTAAAAAAATAACAAAAAAATAAATTATTAATCATAATAATAAAAAAAACTTTAATGGTAGGTTTGTAATGAGAGATAGGGTAGAAAACATTGGTGATCTGAGCTCTAGGTGATGGTGATGGCGAGATTTAGATCATGATTTAATAGTCATCGTCGCAAGGGGGTTGTCATCATCATTGCTAGTCCATGGTCGTCATCTTTCGTTAGAGATGAATGCCATTGTTGGATATGATCATCACTAACGCTACACATGCAGAAAGAGAGAAAAAAGAGAGAGAGAGGAGATGAAGGGAGAAAACAAAAAAAAAAATGAAAATAACTTTTTTTCGTTTTAAAAAAATCCAAAAAAACAATATAGTTGAAAACGATGATGCTTTTGAAATAGTTTTGAAAACGTTAAATAAACAAATACTGTTTTGAAACTATTTTATTTTCTGTATTTTTAAAAATAGAAAATTATTCTTGAAAACAAAAACAAACGCCTCCTTAAATTCTTTATTTCTATTAGGCTTTTCTAATTAAAAGCGATATTCTTAATTAGATTTTTAAATTTTAGGGTGGTTTTGTGTAATTTGCTATGCGTGTATTCAAATAAGTGAAGGTTAACAATGAAAAAAAACAATTAAAAATTAAAAGTTAAGGAGAGGCTTGATCCCCCTTAAGCCTTCTCCGTCTCTGACTGCATCTGCAACCATTAATTAGTCATTTTTCATTAGCTCCCATCCCAATCTCCCTTCCTATATCGAAAAGTTTTAAAGATAAATTGATACAGGGTTATTAAAAAAAAAAATTAGAGTATAATCGTATTCCATATGTTAACTCAATATTGACTCCAAACTTGTGTTGCAGACCATTTCTACCAATAAATTCAAATAAAAAACGCAAGAGATAAAACATACACTAAATTCCAACAAAGAGAAATGAAAAAGGCATACCAAAACATACAACTTTTTCAATTACATCACTATAATCATGTAAAAATTCTGATCTATCAAGACCAATTGACCTATAACAAAAAGGTTGCCCCCAACACCATGTATAGCCAATGTAGTGGATTGAACCCATAATCAATATGAGAACTTAGAGAGATCACATTATTTATTACAAAATAAAAATAAAAATATGATAATAATATGCAACACCTACAACAAAAATAGCATTATCTTTATTTTAAAAAAAAAAACTATCACAAAAATAAGAGAAAAAAACATGACCACATGGACAATGACTCCACCAATAAGTAAGCCAATTAATAACTGAAAATAAAAGGTCTACTTTCTTCCTTTTTTTTTTTTTCCTTCAATTTTTTTTCTCTCTTCTTAAGCTTAAAAAAAAGGTGTATCTATTTTCATATCTCAACTTATAATTGAAACGGGACAATTGAGTGTTAGTCGAGTGGTAAAGTACTTCCACCCATACTTTAAGATTGTGGATTTAAGTCATTTGTACACGTTTCCCGAATTGTGATGGTTTTCCCTCTCCCGTATATTTTAAAAAAATTATAGTTGAAATGGAAAGTTAAACTAATCGGTTTAATATAACAGATGTAATCGTGGAGTCTCATAGAGAAGTCAACATTTTCTTTATAATAGTTACCAGTTAAAGCTGGATCAATTGTTGACAATATAAGAAGTAAATAACAATTTTCTTATTAAAGTAAGGAATAGTGTTAAGAACACTAATTATAGTACCAACATTTTAAGTATTAATTAATCGGATTCAAATATTCTGTTAAAAAATTAATGTCTTAAATAATATTTAATCAATAGTATTATTATATTATTTTAAAAATTCTGAAATGCTTTATAACTAATATTTAATATTTAAGATCTAACCTTTATCAATGATTTATCATAATACGATTGGTTAGATATGATTTGATATATTAAAATTGGGCAGAGGATTTTAGTTTTTAATTCACATGTCATATTTTTAGCCAAAAAATCATATATTAAATTTTTATTAATAAATATAATCAATTTGATGTAATAATATTTTAAACACTTATCAATAAAGAATGACAATTCTAGTTCTCAAAGATTAAAATTAAAGTTGATGTCTCTTCCATTTTTCAAAAGTAAATAATAGGTTTAAAAAAATTGAACTAAATAATAATAAATAATAAATTTACTAAGTGAATATAAAAATTTCTATGTAAATAATCTATTTATTAAAAGTAAATTTGTTATATATTTATATAGTAAATTAGGTATTTACCAAATAAAATTTTTTACCTATTTTAATTATTCTATTAAAAACCTATTTATTTCAATTATATACTAAAAACTAGTATTTACTATGATTTCCATACGATAATCTTTATCTTTAGCGTGTGTGTATAAAGCGAGTAGCTCTTTTCATCTTAGCCTCCCCACGTCCTAATGCCCCCCACGTGTCAATTGAAAATATATATATTTTTAAAATTTTAAGTTTCTATATACATATATATATATATATATATAAAACGAATAGCTCTTTTCGTCTTAGCCTCCATGCTTGCCTCCTGGTGTTCCCAATGCCCCCCCACATAGCATGTAAAAATATTAGTTTATTTTAAAATTTTTAGTAAATTTTTGTAGTTTTTGTTATTTTTTCTAAATTTTTTGATTAACTTTTCCAAGGATTTGTATATGCGCAGTGGCGGGATTCCTATGGTGGTGGGCTTGCAAACTTCTGGTAAGGACGATGGTGGCATGATGGGAGGCTTGATCACACCGCGCGTCTCTTGAATCTAATTATTCTAATTGGTAGTTCTTTCCTCGGTCATCTCGCTACTGAAGGTTTTGTCAGTAATGCTTTGTATCTTTCTTTTGTTTTTCTCTGTGTTGCAGTTTGTTATAACAGTAGTTTTTTCCTTGATTTGGTGGTGTTTTTATCTTGCTAGATTGTATTTTGAGTCTGCTAGTTCTGTTTCTTAATTATGTTTAGTATTATATTGGTGCTACGGGTCTCTTAATCTTAATTGATTGAATTTCTTCATCAATTTGCAAAGGTGCTGTTAAAAATAGAGAGTAATGTTTGTATTCAATTGTTGGTCGACTCGTTTGAGTATCTATTTGGGAGACTTGACATATGTCCATTCTAATTGAGCATTTTATTTGAGTTTATTGATGGAATTAATTTTCTGTTGGGTCATATGATTTGCTTATAGTTCAAGGGCATATGATTCATTTAACATTTATATTTTAATGATTTAAAATATATTTCTCATTTACAAACCCAAAAAAAAAAAAAAAAGCAATAATTCTCAAAACAAACTAAATATTCACCCTCTCAGGTTTTAACTACATAAGCTATTACTCCATACATAACTAAATCATCAATGAACTATAAAGCCCTTACCCCCATTTCATAATTCTCTAACCCACCAAGTCACATTAAAAGCCAACCTCCAATATTGATCTCATCAATTAAGCGCTTTCAAGTCCTTAGTGGGAAATACAAAACAGATGGGTGAGCTCAAGTTCCAATAAGTAATCAATAAACTTTATTAGTTGTTTATGTTGAGTTAATCTTAAATCGATCGTGAAAGGAGTCAGTGGAGAGTTTATAAGTGTGAGGGAAAATCTCACCACTTAAGTTAGCTTTTGGAGTTAAGAAGGCCCAATGCCACCCAACACTGGTATCCGAGCTAAGTTAACCAACAAGTCTCAACCCAATCTAGGAGAAACTAGTTAATGATTATCTGACTCAAATCTGATGTGTAATGAGGGAGATTGTTGAAATAATCCTACATCGGTTGTGAAAAAGACGGGTGGATAGTCAATAAGCGTACAGAAAAGTCTCACCTCTTGAACTAATTTTTGGGAGAATACCACCCAACAGCTTCTAGTATGTTTAAGAGAGTGAATGTTTTCTTATTTTAAAGAGAGAGAGAGAGAGGGGGGGGTGAAAGAGAATTTAAATGCAATAGTCTGACATCAATATTTAATAAAGAGTTAAATGCAAATAAATTCATGATCAAATGTCAATTTTAGAAACACCTCTCATTAGTAATAAAATAAAGATAATAGCTCAAAAAATAATTAAACATAATTTCATTTAAATCCCAATATTAAAAAAAATCTTTAAAACCAATAAAAAATTTTAAAAACAGATTTCTCAATATTCAAAACTTATATGGTCACACTTAACCGTAGTGGACTAAATCTATTTATATATATATATTTATTTATTGAAAACTCCTCCACATATATGTAATACCCCAGTTAATTCTTGTGGTAAACATTAGTATATATTGTTACAGACTCGCAATTAACCCATGTGATTGTGGTTTAGTTGCCACATTTAATCTACATCCTGTGACACTCAATGACATAATTAACCTTCTATGGTTTAGGTCCAATGGCATAGTTGAGAAGTGAGATCCAGATACCACGTTACAATTAATCTTTTGCGGTACGTGATACAATTAACCTTCATCATCTTAAGATAATGTACCGTTTGACCCTTGTGATCTAGAATATTTTATCACATAATCAACACAAAATTCATAACAACTTACAATAAAGTTTGGAAAACAATTTCTTTATTGTGATTAAAAATAATAATAATAAGCCAGATCTATTTTTTAAATGCAATTTTAAATATCCATTCATACACAATATTAGGCAAAAAATTTATCATATACAATATTTTTCATTTTAGAAATGTGAAAAAAAAACACCAAACGACCAAATGTAATAGAAAAAATTAATGTTAGAATCAAAATCGCCGAAATTCAATTACCAATTATAAAATCAAAGAGAAAGACATTTTCTTGGAAGACACTTTGTAGAAATCTTCTAAAACCAAGCAAATATTTACTATCCTTTCTTTTCTTTTCTTTTTTTTTTTTGAAAAACAGGAAATTCATTAAAGGCGATAAATGCCACAATACAATACAAATAATCTTGTAATATAAAAATCTTGACTCTCAAATGAAACAAAATTCACCTTCAAATGACGTTCAAAGGGAAAACAAATGCCCGAGATCCCGATAACAGGAATGTGTTTCAGGGTAGCATTCAAATGGTTCTTTTCAAATAACCCTTACAATCGATGAAAACCAATCAATTGAGCACTATAAATTCGAAGGCTAAGGTCACCACATACTCTGTATTGAAACAAATCAAATGGAACTAAAACAAACCTATACACATCATTCAAACACACATATGATGGTGTCATAGACCAAATACACACTAAGAGAGGGTCGGGTGGGAAAACTATCACCCTTATTACACATATAAACGATAAAAATACAAATACAAAAGAAAAAACACCATGGATCCAATCGGAAAGCTAATCCCCACAATGCTAGAAAGACGAACAGCAACGGCGAAACAATGCCAAGATAGATTGCTCAAATGGTGGTAGATCTTCAGAAACGGCGCTGATGCTACAACATGCTTGCCACCATCCAACAATCCAACACCCATGTTTAATAAGTCCTGTGACAAATGAGTCCAAATCTGAGGACATTAGATGACACCTCTCTCTCCCTACACGGCTCCAAACCAACCTCCAACCAGCCCTTCAATGGCACGGGCTTAGCACCGGAGACCCCGATGGTCTCCCCTTAAGCTTTGGAGGCTAGTAGCCCTGTGAGATGCCAGACCACCGGTCCTAGATCTCAAGCACATAAGGAACCGTCAGAACCTCTCTACTTTCCCTCTCAAACCCTCGGAATCATTTAACTTATTTACTATCCTATTTTATTCTTTTTGTAGACTACTGCCATTGTTATATGATGGCAACTTTACAGTTTACTGTTGTCAAATGTCTTTTAGGCAAAATATTACAGTTGTAATTGGAACTGTAAATAGGTGGAAATAAATTAGAATTAACAAAAATTGTAATTAGAAACGGACTTGTTAGCAATAAAAACATAAATGCATTATTATGTATAAATCTGGAGATTTGAAAACGGAAATGTAGAACATCAATTACCACTGAAGTCCATGTATTATTTGGTTTCTTAAAACAAATTCACCCCTTCGTCATTGGTGCTCGAGATTTGAACAAATGTATATCTCCTAAGATACAATGGTTGCAAGTAATAAATGTGCACCACAAACCTACTTTCAACGAATTGAAACCGTGTTCAAACTTAATCACACTAAAACACTGAAGCATTCTGGAGAAAAGAAAATTCTAAAAAGCTTCATATTTTTGTTATGTTTGGAAGAGCAGAAGAGGACCCCTTTTTATGGGACTCCAAGGAAGCATTGGTAATAACTCAAGATTGAAATTGCAAAACGGCAAACCAAGCTTGTGCGAAGCCAGCAATCATATGTGACGTTGGTGCCCACATGGGAGCACGCTAGTCCTTTGGTTTGCCGGTTTGGTATTTGCATCCCTTTAGGCCATCTCCAATTACACCCTAAGTTGGTGTAAAATGCCAAATGGTGTCAGTTCCTTCCTCCAACTAGCGCCAATTTTAACAATATTTTGGAGAAAGTGAACAGTGTAGAGCTATTCCTAGCACGACACTGCGGGGATAGTGCTGTCGTGCTATCAATTTTTTTATTTTTTCAAAAGCAGGTTTTTTTTATATATTTTGCTGCACTTTATCTTGTTTTTATAATTAGGAAAATCTACCACATATATATTATAAATCTTATTTTTGCCCTAAATGTATGTTATTTTAAATTTTTTTTATTTTTTTATTTTGGGATGTTTTTATTGATCTATAATAAATCTTCAATTTTAATATGATTAATGTTAAGATTCAATAAAATATATTAGAATAAATATGATACAAAATAATTAGATAAACCACTACAATTCTTAAATATAGAATTCAAAAGTTTAAACATATAAACAAAAAGCATACATATTCTGAAAACAAATAAAATTTTAATACTTTTACACTAAGAAAATAATAGTACTTTTAATAAAAATTACAACTAAAATTAATACAACTAAGCTAGTAGTTTGGTAGATTAGTTTCAAATTCTCTAATATCTTTGAAATAATGACTAATAGGGTCATAAGTATTTTCAGATCTTTAGAGCTGTTCTTTTTTATCTCTTTTTTGTGAAATCCTAGCCCATTTGCACATAGCACTCATGTACACTTGGATCAGTGTTAGAATTCACATTCATAAATATGTATTTATCTTCTTCTTTCAATTCCTTTAAAACTAGTTCTTTTACCTCATTTTGAACTCTCAGTACTTGTGGCTCTAAATTTTGTCATTGATCTGAGCTACTTTTTTGTAAAATTGGTGAAGTCATCAATTTTCTTTTATAATTGTTTCGACAATGGTAGAAAAGCTCTCATCTGCCTTTTTTTTTTTTAATTTTGTATTATTCACCCTAATGGGTTATTCAGATGAACTGCCCCTATATTGTCATAATTTAAGTTCAAAGAAAAAGATGACATTCCAGGAGCTGTCGAATTGCGAAACTCTAGAACTGTAGTGTCTAACTATAAAGAACTGAAGTTATCAATTTGCCTCTTAAATGAGAGTAAGGAGGTGTTGGCATGGTTGCTAAATTTTTTTATAGGCAAGACATGTGTTGGAAATGCCCTAAGAGAAAGACATTTAGGATGTATTTCATTTATTTTAAACTAATTAATAATATATATATATATGGTTTTTCATTATATGTTTGCTATACTATACTCATCCTTATTTACACGTAAAAATAAATATAAGTAAATATATCTTATTGACTATATGGTGTTTAAACTGTTAAAAGATTGCATATAATGGATTTTTTATGCGAGAAAATAACGTTCTAAAGTAAATAGTTTAAATTTATAGTATGTAATCTATGGGGTTAAAGTGAGCATCTAACTCATATGAAGACTATTATATTGTCTAAATCCAACTGAAGAGATGGTTTGTCTTGACTGTTAGGAGCAAGTCGACTTCTAAGTAAAGACAGATATGTGGTGGTGATATATTGGACTTGGACCAAAGTGTTATTAATTGTTGTAGTCAGCTTGAATAAATTAATTCACTTTTGATTTTTATTATCTAATAACCTTAATCTTAACTAAACAAATGACTTATGTACTTTCATGTTCCAAACGCTAAAGTATCTCCAAGTAGCAACCTATCAGACTGGTTCTTTAAGTATATGACTTATGTTCGATATGAGATTTGCTTATAGATATGAAATCGTAGCTCTCATAAAAAGTAAAGGTTATCCTTTTAATAGCATTATACAGGATGTGAAAATGAATAAATCCTTGGGTCATTTATCAAGTTGATAAATGATTTATTATTTACATGTGATGAATAATCATTTTTCTATTGAATGTATAATTAATCTTTAAAATAGCGAAATTAAAAAATTGAACGGACTTTGGTTTTACATTAATCATAGATATCATATGAGGGTGTTTTATATATGACAAGATCATTGGACTGTGAGCACACTGACTTGAATAATACGATATATAATTGGGAGTGTAGTTTTAGGTTTGTAGTAATATGACTTTAAAATTAATAATTATGTAATTAATTTATTTGGTATAGAATAATTAATTACATAGATTATTGAATCACATATTATATATATTCAATTGATCCTTTACTAGTTCAATATAATTCCTTAACAGATAACAATCAATCGGATTGTTTATTATGACTTTAATTCTTAGACTTAGTAAAGAAAAAATTCGGGATTACATTTGTCTTGGGTATAGACATTTTTTTATATCAAGGGTTAAATGAGAATTTTGTTTCATATAATTAATTTGATTAATATTTAGTTTGAATAAATATTTATTTGAAAGATATGATTTGTAATTTAAATTAATTGTATTTATCTTTTGTGATAAATATGAGATTAATATAAATTAAAAGATATAATTAAATTAATTATTTGAATAATTAATTTAAATATTTAAATAATCTTATTTAAATAAATATTTTAAATTAAATATGATAATTATCTTATTTGAATTTGAATTGAAACAAATCTTATCCTAGTCTACTAAAGGTAGGTGTTTTTCTTAAGGATAATGTAAGGAAAAAAAAATTTCTCTTTATTAATTTTATTATGATTATTATTACATAATTATTTATTCAAATAAAGTTTGTATGATTTTATTTTGAATTTAAATTGGATTTATGGAACAATATCCATTCAAATAAAATCATAAGATAAATAGAGTTTAAAATTTGAATCATATATGGATCTCCATTATCCCATTGTTAGGTGTTTTTTTGGTGTCTCTGGGGAATATAAAAAAAAAACGCATATTATGGATAAAGAAGGGAATTTTTTTTTTAAATGTCTCATTCAAATTTGAATTCCATTTAGTCTATTCATTATAAATAGGACCTAAGGGCTCCCTTTTTTTTTTTTAGATCACAAACTCTAAGGTGAATGACTATATTACTATTTTCCCATTATAGTAATAATAAATTGCAAGAGTTTTGGGTGATTAAAAGGAGAAAGTCGCGTACGAATATCGATTAAAGGACCAAGTGCCTTTACACTCTGTCATTTGAAAATTAGAGAATAGTAAAAAAGGTTAGTTGGTTGAAACTTTCTCGATCACCTTCCTTGGCATTCCTGTCATCCTCTTTAAGGTATATAGATTGTTGAATAATTTATTGTATATGACAACATGAGTTACTACGATCCAATAAAAATTTTTAAAATTCCTTCGTGTAAAATACCTTATTTATCCTATGACATGATCAAATTTGAATTCTTTTGGAGTAAATCTTATCCTGTCTAAATAATGCCCTTACTTGGTCATATTGCAAGTAAATATAAGGTTATTTGCAAAAAAAGTATTGTATGCCTAAATTGATTCAAACAAATAATTACAATATCTTGTTCTAAATTACCACTTAGACTCATGTGCTTAATTTGCCAATGCGTCCCTAGAACTTGGCTATATGTTGGAGGATAAGTTGCATTCACGACTACAAGGACTTTTTAGACTAGCTCTAAGTTACAACTGCTGTCACTGTGTTGTTGTACTTTTACTCTACCTAATATCACAATTGATCTCTAAATTGGTTTATCCTTGTTATCGGGCCGTATGAAATATCAAGAATGTATATCTTGTTTATGATCCCGTTCATGTTGATGAAGCTATGGAGTTTTTCATAAAATGGTTAATTAGAAAATAGAGAAAGGGAATGGATGTTAGAAGAAAAATGGGTTTGAGAAGATTGGATTAAGACTTCAGAGGTGTTTAATGATTATTTTTCTCCAAACCCACGAAATAATGAAGAAATGTTTCACCGACTATACTAAATGTCTAAAAGTTTATTCATCCATGTCATTAATGCTATGAATGGTCATGACAAGTACTTTCTGCAATGAAGAGATGGACTTGGTATCCTAGGATTGTCTACTTTACAAAAAATAACTGTTGTGTTCTAGATGTTAACATATGGAGTACTGACGGATGCTACTGATGAGTACTATAAAATAAGAGAGTCAACAACAATTGAAAGCTTGCAGAGATTTTGTCAAGCTATTATAGAGCTTTTTGGATAGCGATATCTCAAGTCGCCTACCACTAATGACATTGCCAGATTACTCCATATCAAAAAATGTTGTGGTTTTCCAGAACTGTTGGGTAGTTTAGATTATACGCGCTGGAGGTGGCAAAAATATCCAACAACATAGGCAAGACAATACTCAGGTCTTAATGGAAAACCCATTATTATTCTTGAAGTTGTCGCTGACTATGATCTTTTAATATGGCATGCATATTTCTATATGTAGGGCTCTAATAATGACATGAATGTGTTAGAGGCATCCCATCTTTTTTCTAACCTTGCTCAAGGTATTGCTCCTCCCACTTAGTATGTTATTAAGGGAAAAGAGTTTACCATGGTTATTACTTGGTTGATATTATAAACCTAAAATGGTCTACCCTTGTGCAAACTATTCACGTTCCACGGGGTCCAAATAAGTAATATTTTGCAAAAAAACAAGAAACATGTAGAAAAGACATGAAACATGCCTTTGGAGTTCTCCAAACATAGTTTGTCACTATAACAAGGTCAACATGATTTTTGGAAAAAAGATATTTTACATGATATAATAACAATGTGTATTATTATGCACAATATGATAATGAAGGATAAGCTTGATATTGATGCACCAATTCAACAAGCGATGGAAACACCAATCCCATAAGCTCAGATATTGGTAGATGAAAATATCTATTTTCATCATTTTCTTGCTTAGCATAGACGAATCCAGGATAAAAAAATCTCACATTGAACTCAAAAATGCATTAATTGAACATTTGAGGGATAAGCATCAATATGTATTTGTATTTTTATATGTATATTTATGTTTTAAATTAAATGTTGGGCTTGTTGTGGGAGGTGGATTCCAGTCTACCCCATGAGTTGTAACAAGTTTTTTTTTTTTTGTTGTCTTTTTCCCAAACCTTTATTACTAATTTTATTATTTTAATCATCACTAGCCTCTTAAACAAATGTTCTAGTCATCCTTTATATAATCCTGCAATATTTTTCTCTTATTTGATTTAATGCAATGTAATTTTTATTTAATATAATATTTAGAAAGTATAAGATTTTAGTTATTTAAGTATAATTTATTAAGTTATTATAATATAACTGAGCATTAATTATTAAAAATATGTTTAAAGACTCATATGTTACAAAAAAGATATAAAAACAATAATTGGTGAAATATATTAATCCTATAGAATTAACAAAGAAATAAATGGAGAATATTCCCTTTATAATATTTTTTTAGTAACTTTTGAACTTGATGGAGTGAAAAACAATAAATAAAGTTAGAGTTGTATGATTTTATCGAATAACTATAAAATAGATTAATGGTTTTGACATAGCCTTACGTGCAAAAGAGGGAGCCTTTGCTTACATGCTTCCCACATACTAAATGGGCAATCTTATACAAGCACTAACTTATCTTCTTTCTTTTTCCCAAGTGGAACAAGAGTTTTTGAAGTTATTTATCCAACTCATGGAGTACACTTTTAAGTTAATTTATCATTTCATGCGTCATATTAAGCATATACAAGTATATCATTTAGAATTCCTCATTAAGCAGAACACACAGATCCACTACGCGCGTCACTAGCATATAGTTGATCTCATTCAAGGTTTGTGCCCAAAAGGATATGTGATGTCGTATCCAGAAGCAGGTGTCATTTGGAAATTTTTTCAAAAGTTGTTGAGAATAAAACCAAAATTTAAAATGTTTGGTAAACTATAGATAAAGTTTTATAGATATGTAAATGAATAAAGTAGACCTACTTTACTTTTATTTAAAAAAATATTTTAATACACATATTTTTAGTTTCAGTTTTTATTTCTTTTTTTTTTTAATTGAATCTTATTCCAATCGACCAAACAAGTTTGCTCCTACAAAAACACTCATAAACTTAGGCAAACTATCTAGCCAATATTCATAATATTTTCCATCAATATTCGTCAAAACAAAAATTATATCCTGGTATCTGGACTAACACATTTACGATTTACTGATTTTATCTTTAGAATTTATATATAATTAGAAACATTTAAGTAAAATCCAGTATAGTGCATTTATTATAGAATTTGCAATTTCTGAATAATTGGATTTTTTTGTTTGTTATAATTATAGAAACAAATGAAATAGGAATATTGATAATTATGGTTTACTAAAATTGTTTAGTAAATTTAAATAGCGACATCAGAAGCAAGTGCATGCAAAAGTAATCCTTGGCATACTTATTAAATTCTCCAAATCGACAGCCATTTTAGAGTTTACTTGACAAAAGCAAGTTTACCAAGCACCTAACATGTTATTAGTGGATTCTTTAAAGATCTAAAAGCAATAACAAACGAGCCCGTCCTACCATAAGCATTCACAAGTAAATCCAATAACGTTTGGGACAGTGGGGGAAAACGTTAAACTTTGACTAATTAAGCCTATATTTGGCAAATTAGTTCAAGTTGAAAAACTTAATTTAATTTTTGTCCTCTTCTAAAATGTCAACTCAATTTTATTATTCATAATTCAAATTATAATTTGAAAAGTCAAATTTGAAAGCCTATAACTTTATATATACAAGTTTAAATTAGATAATTTTCTTTTAAATTATATAGAATTTCAAGACGAACAAAAAAATATCCATATTAATAATCTTACTAAAAATATTTTAATTTTTTACATTTTTAACTTCACTAAGCTAAATACATATCAAACACGTGACTCAACTCCAACTAAAGTTTCTCAACTCAAGCTTTTACTGCTCCCTGCCCACCAAAGCATATTGGTGGGCGGGTTGATGTCATGGACCCATTGATGGTTGGGGGGAGATTCGGGTGCGGGGCAATTTGCGGGTGCGAGGTGGTAGCACCAACCAAATGCATACTAAGTGTGTGTTTGGTCCACACATTTAGAGTATATTGCATTTAAATGCAATGTAATTTTCCCCTAAATGCAAAAGCATTTCATTCAAATGTCAATCAAATCACATTTTAAATTCAATACAATCACTATTTATTATTTCACTTTTTTTATTACTTTTATTAATTATATCATATATTCTCTTTCTCTCTCTTTTTTTCCTCTATACTTTTACCTATCACATCACATATTTATTATTAAAATACAATTTAAATACTTTTCATCCAAACACACATTGCATTCAAATGCAATGCTAATACTTTTTCTCCAAATACAAATTACATTCAATTCATTATATTTAAACGCAATGCAAATGTAATGCATTCACCAAACGAACCATAAGTATCTAAAGTCTACCACAGTTTTTTTGTTTTTGATAATAAAAAAAAAAATTAGGAAAGGGGATTGTATGAGCTTATCCTTTTTAGACGTTTATCAAATGTGTTGTCTTAGATGCTAGCATGAATGTTCGTTAAATGTTCTAACAATTAGTTTTTTCTCTTGAATGAGGTGTTCATCACCTTAACTACACCGAATGCACTAACTGGCA
Organism: Antiaris toxicaria; assembly: GCA_035233585.1. NCBI lineage: Eukaryota > Viridiplantae > Streptophyta > Magnoliopsida > Rosales > Moraceae > Antiaris > Antiaris toxicaria. Next base: position 15,228,348 of record CP141161.1, read on the forward strand.
GAATATATAGGGCGTGACCTCAACCATGCTAAATCGAGTCTTGATAATCTTGATGTAAGGCCATTATAGCCGAAATCATCCACACTCAGAATTAATAGCAAAATTCATTAGTAATGATGAAGCATAAATGATGATTAAAAATGTGGAAAGCATAAAACTCCTTCAATAGGAGATATTCACAACTTTAACACAGAGAGAGAGAGAGAGAGAGAGAGAGTGCCGTTCATAGTAGTCATGTTTTTATTAAATAAATGTTTTGGTGAAGGTGGAGATAACTAGGTGGCCGGAGTTGCTATTCACTTTTCAAATTATTTCCTTTTAAGGCAAGAAAGATCAATTGAACCTTGCATAGCATGTGGTTTGATTTCGTTCGTCTTCAGGTTTGGGTGCAACAGCTCAAAGATTGGACTTTAATGTACTCTCATCTTCAGCTCAAATACAAATCTAATATTCACTGCTCAAAAGGAGCCAGACTAGTTGCAAATGCACTAGTCTGTTAGTACAACCGAAACTAGCTAGTACGACTTTATTCTTTGCACTCCAAAAAATTACCACGAAATTAGCTTAAGAATTAATCCGGCCCTTGATATTTAAATTGTCTAGAAAGCGTGCTTTAATCCTTGAACTTAATTTCTAGTAGGAATGGTCCACAAACTTTTAAGAATTCATTCAATTTTCGTTAGTGCTAATCCTTTTTCCGGTTTTTTTTTTTTTTTTTTCATAACATAAATTTACGTTTATTAGAAGTATACTACTCAATCCTAGTCGCGATTAATTAAGGGATAGGTTTTCCCGAATAACTTAGCCCAGTAAGAATTCATAATGTTTACATTTTTCCTAATAATAATAATAATAATAATAATAATAAGACGTGCTTGTCACATGCTCTTTTGTTTTGAGATGAAAATGCCCTTTTTCTCAACGGTTCTCTCTCTCCCTACATTTTTTTTTTTGGCCCTCCACCTTTTTTCATTTCATTAATAAAAAAAAAAATGCTTGTCTCTAATAGTTCAACGCCAGATAAGTAATCTTGTTTAAGGTGCTAAAATCGGTGAGGTGGGAATGGGATGCAAGTGGAGGGCACTTGCACCACCAAGGGTCCCAAACTCCAACACGAAAACTCTACTGTTAACTTTACAAGTGTAAGTTTAATTATTTTCCTTTGGATGGAAACTGGAAACACTGAGTGCTCTGTTTGTTGCCCTTCAGGCACTCCATGGCTTTGATAGCCACACTTAAGAAGAGAGAGAGAGAGAGAGAGAGAGAGAGAGAGAACTAGTCATGACTCATAATAATGGACAGAGAGGTCCAGAAGCAGATGTCCACTTTTAGTGCCATTACTAAAATGACTGTACTAAGGTGGCCCTATCACTATGAATTTCTGTGAAAATATGACTCTTGGGGAGTCAAGCCATGGCCCAAGAGACCCTTGTCAGGTCTTTATGTTATCACCATCAATCACTGCACAAAACTTAAATAAAATAAATTGTATACATAAGCAACAAATAATCATAAAATGCTCTTCCAAGAGAAAACAAGAAATTGGTACAAGTAAACAAGTGTGAAATGAATTTCTCAAAAGCTTTCCCAAAAGCAAAATCCATTCACTCCTGTCTGGGGTCAGAGATCTGCTTCTTTCTACACATCTAAATCACAGTCTCAAACTAAAAGTGCAAAAACAAATTGGAATCTTAACAAAGTCATATACGTAAGTAAAAATAAATAAGTCTGCCCACACTATTTAATCACCTAAGCCACCTTCTGAGATCACTGGCTGAAGAGGGTGAAATCTCACCACCTCCAAGGCTCTCAGTGCAACAAGAGGAATAGTTAGACTGTTGCTCAAGCCCGCCAAAACGAGAACCACTCACGCTCTTGAAGCTAGGACTCCTCAAGCTGTTGCTATGCCCATAGCCATAATAAGGCTCAGGTGGTGCCGGGAAGGAAAGCCGCTTCTTTGCCGACCCGACTCCTCGTTCTCTCTCCGGCGTCGACGGCCGCTGGCGCGGCGCGCTCTGGGACCGAACCCTGGCCTTGGCCGACTCCGTCGCCGCCATGTAATTCGGCAATGTGAAATTACTGCTCATTGTGGCGGTTGTCCCAACTCTGCCATGTTGATGACTCAAACTGCCAGTGTAGTAGTAGTTGGATCTTAGGCTTGGTGTTTGAGAGGTCTGCTGTGAGGTTGATCTGTTGTCTTCTCTACCGCAGCGAGGGCTCGCCGACCGGACCTGAATTGGCCTGGTTTTGGAGGGAGAAGGTGTGGCTGGTGAATGCTGGTGGTGGTGGTGGTTATGTTGAGACCTGTGTAGAGGTGAACTGGGTCTTTGTTGTTGTTGTTGTTGTTGTAGTTGTTGTTGTTGGTGCAAGTGGTAATTGGGATTTGATCTTCTCAAATTGGGTGCTAAGTATGAGTATGGTTGTGAGGTATCCATTTCAACCGTTTTAATGGGGTCTCTATGGTCAGTTGAGGCTCTTCCTCTCGTCTCCCATGGCTTCGCAGCCATCCATCGGTCAAGCCACTTCGGTCTTTCTTCAAGCTCCTCTTCGTTTCCCATCGAAGGGCTCCTTCCGCTTCTCCATATCTTTTTGTCGATTTGGAGAACAATAGTTCTAGTGATTTGGAATTAAAAAAAAAAAAACAGAGGAAACCAAAACAGAGGGGTTTCTAGTAATAATAGTATTTATTATTAGACAAACCTGTTGAGAGAAGGCCTGGGACAAGTTCTTCTCACGCTTCATCGCAGCCTCTCTTCTATGTTGCAACATGGCTTTTACTTCCTCAACCGTGTGAGGCCTGTCGTCCCAATCGTCAGCTATACTACTTCCCTCTCTCGACTGTTATAAATAAACAATAGAAATATCAAGAAAATGACCACATTTGAATTTGAACACAGAGGTATAGAGTTTAAATCTCCATCCTAAATTCAAAAAAAAAAAAAAAAAAAAAACTGCCCATTATCTTCTAGGATAATTTTTTAAACCCACCGTGGACTTTCTGTCCGAAATGTCCTGAAGGTACCGGGAATCCCAAACGCCATTGGTGTCGCTAAATGTCGACTTTCTGCCACCATCATGCGAGAGCCTCATGCGCTGATCCAGAACCCGTGCCTGAACCCGGACCAAAGCCTGCATGCATCTGAGAGTCATTTTAGCCTGCTTTCTCACATTGTGACCCCGAACCAGTGCCTGCAACTTCACCAGACCTTTAAGCGCGCGAAGGGCCCTCCTCGCCTTTTTATTTTTTATTTTACACAAAACGAGAAACCCAAAATCAATACTCAAAAAACTCAGCTCCTTGTTACATAAACATGAGATCTGTTGTTGGGACTACTCACCAAGTAGCCTCTAAAAGCGGTTTGAATGACAATAGCTGCAGAGTGTAGCTCTCTGGCGTAATGGGAAGGCCTAGTTAGGCGAGCCACCTCCGCCGCCGCCTGAGCCGTAGCCATTGCAGCCTCGGCGGTGGCCACGGCCACGGCCAGCGCGTGCTTTTGCTCTGCACTAACGGAAGTCGATGAAAGCGACATTGAAACAGCTCCATTTGGTTGTTGTTTTTGTTGATCTGGGGTTTGACTTTGCTGCGAGTTTGTAACTATTGTTTCTTGTAGATTCGTCTGCTTCCTGAAAATCCAGCGCCGTTTCTCTCTTTTCTGCTTATAAAAGGGAAAGAAAAAGGAAGAACAGAAAACTAAGACCAAGATAACCAAAAGAGATAAAGAAACCAAGATTTGTAATGATCACAGAAACAGAAGCAGAAACAGAAACAGAAACAGACCTTTTCTAAGTCGTCGTCTTTAGTAGGAGATCTGAAAGCCCTTTTCACAGCGGTCAACCATGAGGTGCCTCCCTTCTTCCCCATCAGAAAATGAGGTAAATAAAACCAAGCTGCATTTACAGCGCTCTTTGAAAAAGATGATCAACACGAGAAATTAACCAGAAAACTGCGTGAGAGAGTCTTTTTGTTAAGAGAGATTATTATGATGATGATGATGATGGGGGTGATGAGAGTTTGTAATTGTAGGGCAGTGATCAGCTCTTGAACTCAGTAAAAGAGAGAGATATATTAAATGCAAGTGTATGTGAGAGAGAGAGAGGGAGAGAGAGTGACGTATAACTGTGGAGCTGGCGGTAAGCTAATTAGATTCAATCAAAGCATCCATAAAAATTCCCTCTTCAAGAGGGATAATTTTGAAGGGCTAGAGTTGGATGCTTGCATTTGTGTGAAATGGAAAACAGTAAATGATGGTGTCAGAAAGTACATCTGAATAACTCTTCTTGGTAGAACGTAACGATTAAAATTTCAAGAATTACAGTTCTAATTGGTTGATTAAGACCGTGAATGCATTATAAATTTCAGAAATGACTTGAATTCTAGATTAAATTAAGTGTTTGATTCACAAATTTGAGCTTAGATTTTAAATTTGAGTTAAATGTGATTTGGGAAAAAAATTTAAGTTTGAACTTATATTGGAATATATATATAATTATTTATAAGTAAAATGAAGTAAATTTTTATATTTAGGAGTAATGAAAGGTTATTAATTTTTTTTTGTTTTGCATGCACTTTTTTTTTTTTTTGGGCAAGGTAAACAGTAAATGAGAGTTTTGTTCACTGTGTAATTTTTGAGTTAAGTAACTCGACTCCAAATTATGTGCCAAATACAAATTCTAGCTCAAACCCCAAAAAATGAGTTTGAGTCCTTCCTAAGATTTATGAATAACTATGATAAGGAAAGTTAAATTTTATATTTATTAATAGTTATAGAAATTTGTATTTATTTATTATTATTTTTATTTTAAAAGATTTGATTAAATCATAACCTTATTATTAGAATTTAGATATATTGTATCGAGATACTAATTATGTTCTCTCAATTTATATGCATAGAATTTATTTTTTTGCTGCAAATGTAGCCTGTGAATTTTTCTTTTTTCCCTAATTAGTTAACATAAACACAAACAAATTTTTTTTTTTTTGGTGCTATGTTCTCTCTTTTGTTTCATTATTTTCTTATTTAACTTCTTTAATTTAAATTAAAACCTACGTGTGATACAAAATCATTCTTATCCATATATCATATAGCTAACAAATTTTTCCTTAACTATTAAAATAGTTGATGATAAAAAAGGGACAATTTCTCTTATAGGAATCTCTTTATATATAATTGAAGAATATATATGAGAGTCCACGAAGGGAGACAGGGTGTGTGGTGGGGTTTTAGTGATATCGAGGCTTGAAAGCCACAAGAGAGATAGCACGTTGAGGAGCCAACAACCAAAAGTGCTTTGATAGAGGCAAAAGCTGTTTTCTTCTCTATAACAATTCCTTTTTTTTTTTTTTAAATATGTATATAGATATATTAAAAAGTCCCTTTTTCCCCCCTCTAAATAAATAAGGATATATTTATATTTAGGAAAAAAAAAAGAATCAGCTTGGAATGCACCACTCATGCTGTCACGTGGTTGAAGCTGCAGAAATGGGATATTATCATGTGGGTGATGGGCCACAGTGGACCTCCCCAGACGTCAAAATCAAGTGCCTTTCCACAATTGCGTCCTTGGCGTCCATTGTGGAGACCTCATTGAGTCAAATGTGATTGTGTTTTGTGAACACTGCATAGCGTTTTTTATCAACTCTGATGCGGTACGGTGTAGGGACTGTAAGGTGGGTATCCCTCTCTCTGAATTTTGTTTTGGCCTCGTTGTAGTATTACAACAAACATGTTGCAATCACTCTTATGAGAGGATTGAGGAAGACCCAGTCAAACACTTGCCTCACTGGAATCCTTTGGCTTTGCTCTTATTATATACATACACACATATATATGTGTTGTATATATGTATATATGTATATACACACACATTGGTGATCTCATTTGAAAAGCCCAAGGAGACCAATCCTTAAGAGAACCTCTTGGCAGTGTCCTATTGTATACACTTGTATTTTTAATAAGGGAGGGGTCAGAAATCCCCAGGAAATATAGTCAGGGTATGGGGGTGAAGAATAGTTTTTGCGCGCATCTCTGACAAGAAGATTGTTCTCTCGAGAAAATATGTACATATAACTTGTATCCATGTAATTAGTTAATATAAAAAACAAATGTGGTTCTAAATTTACGTTGTATTCTATTTCTTTTTTAACGTAACCCTCGACCTAACAGTCAAAACTCTAAGCTCAAGATCCAACCTATGCTTCAGCAATTTTTTTTTTTTAAATAAAGAAGAGACTGAGAGACATCACGATTGTCAAATGGCAATTAGTCTCTGATTGTTTTTAGCATTGCATTTACATTATGTTTAAATGTAATATAATTATCATCTAAATACAAAAATATTATATTCAAATATCAATCATAACACATTTTTAATCCAATACAATCATTGTTCATTATTTTACTTTTTTTATTAATCATATCACATTCTCTCTTTCTCTCTTTTTTTTTCTCTCTATTTCTATTCATCACATTACATATTCATTATTTAAATACAATTGAAATACTTTTAATCCAAACATATATTATATTTAAATGTAATATATATTTTTTTTTTAAATATAAATTATATTCAATACATTATATTTAAATATAATATAGAAAAAGTAAACATAACCTAAAACCAGTGAATTGAATCCACACGTTTGTGAAGAACAATTGAACCTCAATGAATCAAGGAAGGTGTGGAGTTGGTAGTCCAGTCCTGTCCCAGTTTGTGTTGGCGAGAATTACCTCTCTCTCAGTCTCTCTCTCTCTCTCTCTCTCGAATGCTGCACAATTTGACTGATTTGGCAATAGTAAATAGTAATAATTGAGATTATAATTGCGTTTGATTTTAGATGGAATTGAACTTTTTAAATTTGGTTTTACTTTTTAAAAATTAATTATAATTTTTATTAATTTTTTATAAAAAAAATGAGTTAGAAAAGTTTAGCTCTAATTTATGAACTAAAATAGTTATAATATCTATTTAGATTAAATACTCATTTCTTAAATAAAAAAATTTATTATTTAACATGAGAAAAATAATCTATTTTGTGAATGATATGGTGGTGTTTAGATATGTTAAAAAAAAAAAAAGATCATTCTTAAAAACGAAAAGAGTAAAAATTTGTTTGAAAAGTCATCTCTTTTTCAAGAAGAGGAGAAATGATGCGTGAGAGACTATCCTTTTTATCGCTTGTGCTTGCTTTTCACTCTCAATGCAATGGTCTCTCTCTTCTATAAATTGCAGAACGATCTGCAGGGCTTGGGGGGACATATACTAACTTGGCCATATGGGAAAGTGATGGTGTTAGTGGGGGCTCCGGAGATGCCTTGTTGCTTGTGTGGTTAGCGTTAGTAGGGGCTCCAGAGTTGCCTTCTTGCTTGTGTAGTTGGCCTTGCATGCTTAGTGCGGAAGTAGATTTTTAATTTTGATTTTCTTCACTGACAATCACTTCTTTTTACTCAATTTTTACTCAAATCTTATGTGGATTTTTTATTCCACATATTTCTCACACCATTTTAACATCAATTTCTCCTTCTCTTACTATTTCTCCTTATAGTCATTGTTTATAGAGAAAATTGATAAAATAGCCCTCCAAATCCTCAAAACAAATGCACACGCTCTTTTCTTTCCCCTATGAAACTGAGTTTTTTTTTTTTTTTTGGTGGCTATTTGATTTTTTTGTATTTTGTAATTTTATTTATGAGTTTTTTTTGTAATTTTTTGGATTTTTTATGTAATATTTTTGTAAAGATTGTGTATTTTTTTTATATGGATTTCCACAATTAATTTTGTAGATTACAGTAGCTCTTTATGGAATTGTAAAAAAATATTTTGGTAGATTTAAAAATAATAATAATCTACCAGATTACTCTCCGGTAAGCACAGTAGGAGACAGTCAAGTTTTTTTTTTTTTAATTATTGGAAAAAAATAATATAGTAAACTATCAAAAAGTAATTTACCAGAATACTTTCCAGCAACTAAGGACTGGAAATGGTCAATATTGGTTTTAACGTTATCTACTAGATCACCTGACAAAAAATAAAACTATTTTTAGTATTGTAATGATTGAGAGATATGTTTCTTTAGAATCAATCCTAAAAATCACTCTTGTTTATATTTCTCACCCTTTTTGTAATATCTTTATTTTTTTGATAGTTTCAACTCCAATTAACTCCATATATATTCGGTATTTGTAAGTTGCATTTAGCTACTTTCGTTTTTTATTTAATGGGTTAGTCATTCACATATTCTAACTGGATGATCATATTCTATGTAGCTTAAACAATAATCTCGGTCATTAATATAATGACAATAGTTTTTGGTGTTATGGTTGGGTTTTATAAGAATTAAGGTATTGTTCTTGTATATATATATATAATGGTACTGTCATTTTCATAGATTAGAGATAAAAGAATTCTAAAAACTTGACGGCCGTGTGGCTTAGCTAATTTAATACAGACTCACGAATAGACAAGTTTTTTTTTTTTTTTTAAGAAATAGGTTAATTGCATTTTTATAAAAGTAAAAAGAACATATTTTGTTGAAGTAAATTACATATTTACTAATAAATAAAATAAGTAAATATGTTATTTAATATATATACACACTAAAAATATTAGGAACATGATCAATTTTAATCTCAACACTTATATATATTTTATATATCAATATATATATAATATGTGAGTTATATATTTTTTTAGCATAAATTAATCCATGGATGCATGATCGCACGTACGTACTCTTCAACACTATTTTTTGCTAATTTTGTAGTAAATGGGAATAAAATTTTATTTCTGGTGAAGAAACAGTAGTTTCAAGATACATTAGCCTAATTTATACTCTAATATGTATATCAATGCTAATGCTATATATGTTACCAAAAAAATGTGAAAAATAATATCATGTTTATATCATAAATTATATTTAAATTATATTTGAATGTTCATTCAGACCGAAAACTTTTGCATTAAATATAGAATTTGAATTGTGTATTCAAATAAGATAAGTGATTGAATAGGCATTATTAAAGGTAATATTTGAATAGTGTATAATTAGAAAAATGAGTATAATATTGTTTTATGAAAAAAATGAAAATTTAAATTAAATTGTTCTAAAACAGTGAGACATTAAAATAGTTTCACAATATAGTACAACTATCATACTTGAATACAATAATAGCTATTTCAATAACTTATTCGAGTAGGGCATAACATTGTCATAAATTTTACTCAAATGCATAATTCTATTTCTAATGTTTTTTCATTTTATTTTGTGTCACCAGTATTAAGTTTTGAAACTCGTAAAAGTAAAATTTTAGTACTTAAATAATTAATAATGAATATATTTTAATGATTAGAGGAAAAAGAAGATACCAAATATTAAATTTGACATTAAATACAATCAAGTTTATTATATAATAAATTTAATATAAAAGAAAAACAACGGAACTGTTTGGGGCACTATTAGGAAAGGTATTTTGTCCTCTCTATTCTTACGGTATGTTTGGAGTCAATATGGTAACGTTTGGTATTGTTTTTGAAATCTGTTATGTTTTCAAATTCTTTGAATTTGAGATCATTTTGAAAACAATTCTGAAAACATTTCTGAAATTGTATTTGGTTTTATTTTCTGAGTGTATGTTTTGAGAAACAAAAAAGTGAAACTGTGTTTGGTTATATTTTTGAAAACCAGTCATTTTATAAGTATTCTATAAAAACATATTTATGTTTGATTTAAAAAAAATTTGTTATGAATACCAAAAATTAAAAATTAATAAAATTTTTTAATTGAAAAATGAATTAAAAATTAATAACCATAATATTTAAGTAATTACTATATCAATTAAATCTTAATTAACTATAATAATTAAATTAGAGAAATGGGAAAAATGAAATCAGAGAAAACGACTTTTAGTCGTTTTCAATTTTATGTTGAGAGCAAAGGAGATTTTAGATTCGTTTTGAAATCTGTTTTCAAAAATAATACAAACCAAATACAATTTCACACCGATTTTGAAATCGATTTCCTAGGGAATCGTGAAATCTGTTTTGGAAACAAAACCAAACACGCACTAAGGTGGCGTTTGGTATTGTTTTTGAAATGTTTTCTGTTTTCAAAAAAATTAAAAATGAGAATGTTTTGAAAACTGTGTTAAGATTATTTCTGAAACTGTGTTTGGTTATGTTTTCTGAGTGTATATTTTGAAAAACATAAAAATGAAACTTTGTTTGGTTATATTTTTTCAAAACCCATTTCATTTTCAAAAAACCTAAAAAACACAATATTTTTTAAAAATGAAAACAAAAAGTGAAAACAACTTTTTTTCGTTTTCAAAAAACCCAAAAAAACAACATAGTTGAAAACGGTGTTTTCGAAACGGTTTTGAAAACGTTAAATAAACAAACACTATTTTGAAACCGTTTTCATTTTTTGTGTTTTTGAAAATGGAAAATCATTTTCAAGACCAAAAACAAACGCCCCCTAAGTTTTTTGTTTTTCAAAATGAAAAAAAAAAAAAAATCCAACTAAGTTGTTGTCAATCACTAACAAAAAAATAAAATAAAATGAGGACCAATAGAAACGGCATGTCATCTTAACTTCAATTTTTCTATCGTTTGTCATTTCCAATACGACAGGTAGGTTTTATGAGAGATGTTGTACAGCCTTTACTTTTAAAAAGACTTGTCGTTTTCTTTTAAAAACATCTTTTAGCGTAGACGACATGTGGTTTACACGATAGGCTAAAACGACATGTCATTGAATTTTAGTGCGTGTTTGGTTTTGTTTTCAAAACAGATTTCACGATTCCCTAGGAAATCGATTTCAAAATCGGTGTGAAATTGTGTTTGGTTTGTATTATTTTTGAAAACAGATTTCAAAACGAATCTAAAATCTCCTTTGCTCCCAACGTAAAATTGAAAACGACTAAAAGTCGTTTTCTCTGATTTCATTTTTCCTATTTCTCCCATTTCTCTGATTTAATTATTATGGTTAATTAAGATTTAATTGATATAGTAATTACTTAAATATTATGGTTATTAATTTTTAATTCATTTTTCAATTAAAAATTTTTATTAATTTTTAATTTTTGGTATTCATAACAAATTTTTTTTAAATCAAACATAAATATGTTTTTATAGAATACTTATAAAATGACTGGTTTTTAAAAATATAACCAAACACAGTTTCACTTTTTTGTTTCTCAAAACATACACTCAGAAAATAAAACCAAATACAATTTCAGAAATGTTTTCAGAATTGTTTTCAAAATGATCTCAAATTCAGAGAATTTAAAAATATAACAGATTTTAAAAACAATACCAAACGTTACCTTAGGTTTTTTTTAATAAATCTTTTCCCCTCGAAAATAGGATATCTTCAGTTTTAAGAATTATTATTATTTTTTAATTTGGCAGTAAAATCGCCCACGTTGAAAACGGTCTTCCAAAATTGAATGGAAAATCACATGTACCTCACATTAAATATCATTTTTAATCTAGTTTTTTTTTTTAATATGAAAAAGTCTTATATATACAAACTTGTTAAAATTTTACTTTAGTTAACTTTTTTTTCTTCTTCTTCTTCTTTTTTTTTTTTAGGTGCGTTTTGAGAACTTTTTTTACGTTACAAAAATCAATTTTATACCAAATGTAAAGTTTTATATTTAACAACAATAATTTTTAACAGTATTACGAAAATAATTACTATTTAAAAGTTTTTTTAAAACAATCACATAAATTTTTCAACTCTAATTATTTATCTCTATTTTTATCAATCACATCAACTTTTCAACTCTAAAATATTTTTTATCCAAACACACATTTTATTCAGATACAAAACAAAAACTTTTCAATTAAATACAATACTCAAAAAAGAATTATATTCAAATATAATTAAAATGTAATACGTCCACCAAACGCCTTCTTAATTTAAGGATGATTTTGAATTTTTTAATTTTCAAATAATATTAAACGTAAAATTATCGTTAAATTATATTTATAATAATAAACATAACTTTTTTTTAACTCATAAAATAATTAGTTAATTTTTATATAACTTTATATAAATCATATGTAAAATGTTATGTTTAAAAACTTTTATTATAAATTACGATTATTAATTAAAAATATTACACATTAATTTAATATTACCTAATATCAATCAAAATATTACATTATCATATTTATAATATCGGGTCGGAAAACCTATCCAGCCGTTGGATCAGAGATCTTACCCAATTTTAAATTGCACGTGTTGCATACACATTGGAAATAAAAAAAAAAAAAAAGATCATGCTAATTTCACTACTTTTTTGCCATCCCTTGCACGTTTTCTTAAACGCACAAATTATTCGTAGTTTCCTTATTATTATTATTATTATTATTTTTGCCCTTTTCAAGTTTGAGTGGCAGAAAAGGCGAGAGAAAAGAAGAGAAAATAATATCTCGGGAAGTGAGAAAAGTAGGAAATATTGGGAAAAGACGAAGACGATGAAGATGAAGGCGAAGGAGAAGAAGAAGAAGAATGAGAGGAAGCAGAAGATCGTCAATAAAGAGAGAGAAGCGGAGGACTGGTGCTTCCTCTGCAAAGATGGTGGCCAATTGATGCTTTGTGACTTTGGGTCTCTCTCCCTCTCTCTCTCTCTCTCTTCCTATTTTCTGACCACCATTGCCTGGTTTCGCCGCTTCTACTCCCCTTTTGTTGCTTGGGAAACAAGAAAGATCATCCTTTTTAATCTGCATTATTTGAAAAAGGATGACTGAACACAAAGTTGTTGTTTTGCTGTCTTTTTTTTTTTTTTTGGTGTTGGAAAACGCAATGGAAAAAAAAAAAAACCCACTTGCCCACAAATGCGTTTGCAATCTCCCAAGTGTTTTTTTTTTTTTTGTCTCGTCTGATCTTATTTTTTATAATCTGTCTGTTTCTGTTTCTGTTCCTGTTCCAGTTTCTGTTTTACTTTATTTACTTATTTTTTTTTAAATATAAAGTGGAAATAAAAATTAGCAAACAACTTTTTATTGCGCAATTCAATCCAAGCTGTTGGCCTTTATGGAAAAGATTATGAATTGTTTGTGATAAAGATCATAGTTTGGTAAAACTAGATTATGCCCATTTTACCTTTTTTTTTTTTTTGAAAAACTAGATTAATAATTTTTCTTCCCTTCCATATCATTGCTGTATTTAGGGATTGTCTAAAGGTCTATCATCCTGACTGTGTGGGAAAAGATGATTCTTTTTCGGAAACTGGAGAGTTCTGGACCTGTGGTAAGTCATGTAAATTCATCACATAAATATTTGTTATGCACGTTTAACATGCCATGTTCATATACTACATAACATTAGCATGTTGGTGTAGTGAATTAACGGATTTTTTGTTTGATAACCATTATTAGATTAAGCAGATTTAGGAATTACTATAGTTTGCTCCAGAGTAATGAACTGGATTTGTCCATTTTATAATTGTCCTTTTTAATTATGTGAACCAAAGGTGAAAACTTAATTGGGATACCATCATGAGAAATGATCAATTTTTTTTGCAATCTCAGATCGGCATTGTTGCGTAAAGTGTCAGAAAGTCCCAAAATTTCATTGTCTTTGCTGTCCAAATTCTGTTTGTGAAAAGTGCTTCAGCTTTTCTGGATTTGTACGCATTAAGAGTGATCATGGTCTATGCGACGAGTGTTTGGAGCTTGTTCTACTTGGGGAGGAAAGCGAGGCTTATGACGCCAATGGGGTATGCATAATCATGTTATAATTCTTGTAATAAATGTATCGTTACTTGTGGTTAATTATGTTTGCTACTTGGATTAAATGTTAATATTCGAACTGTTCCATTTCGGTTAGCAGTTTACTTAAAAATAATTATTACGAAATCTGGTCTAAATGAATTATTCATATGCTATGGGGATTATTTTTGAAGTTGGTATCGTTCATGCTATGTATGGTAACTTGTGTTAGACATATAAGATAAAAAAGTATTCTTCAATTATACATGGTCGCTTTTGCCTCAGATTTATGTGCGTGTGTCATGTTGGAGCATAATTTTTTCTTCTTCTTGAGGTTGAAAAACGAGCATAGGTATGTTTCTATGATTGTTTCTTTAGCTTTACAGTTTTCATTTTCAGGAAAGGATAGATTTTGAAGACAGAGATACATATGAGGGCCTATTCAAAGAATACTGGGAAATAGTTAAGGAGGAAGAAGGGTTGACAATGGATGATGTCTATTCCGCGAATGACCACTTAAAGAAGAATAAGAATAAAAAACGCGGATCAGGTAAAATTGGAAAGCGTGAAAAAGAAGATAAGTTTATGGTTGACTCTGATAGAGAAGAAACAAAACCATGCCAGCCATTAGGCAAAAGGAAGAGATCCAAGAGACAAGAGTTTATTGGATGGGGGTCAAAACCCCTTATTGAGTTCCTTAAGTCCATTGGTAAGGACACAACTGAAAAATTATCCCATTACGAAGTGGATTCTGTCATAAAAAACTACATTCATGAAAAAAACCTCGTCAATCGAGAGAGGAGATACAAGGTTAATTGTGACGAAAGGCTCTATTCTGTTTTCAGAAAGAGGTCACTGGCAAAAAGCAGAATATTTTATCTTTTGGAGGCCCATTTTGTTGAGAACTTGGAGGAATCAGATGAAGATGTAGATGATAGTGATGGTGGGCAAGTACCTTGTCCAAACAAAGATGAAAATGTTGGTGTAGCATGTAAGAAGAAGACAACTTTAAGGTTGGATATGGAAAATCAGGAAAAGGAAGTTAAAACTATCGTCAAGCAAAGCTCGTTTGCGTCTATAGTTGCTGACAATATCAAACTCGTCTATCTAAGAAGAAGCTTAGTGGAGGAATTATTTAAGCAGCCTGAAAACTTTGAAGGGAAAGTAGTTGGAAGTTTCATTAGAGTCAAGACAGATCCCAAAGATTATCTGCAAATGAATTCTCACCAGCTTTTGCCGGTAACAGGTGGTTGCTACCAAGCTATCTGATCTTGAGACTATGTTGATAATTTTCGGACTTGTTTGATCTACAATCTCTATACCAACTAATACTGTACATGTATTTCCCCTTACTAGTTTTGGTAGGGCAATTTTGGATTAAAAACTTATCTTCCTTTGCTTTTGTTGTTTGCATTTATCCTTTTTAGGTGTAGAAAGATCTTCAACTGGTGAAATCCTCCTGAGAGTTTCTTTGATGCCACGAGTTCTCTACATACATATGCTTTCAGACTCCGACTTTACCGAGGTTAAAAAGGCCATTTCTTCCCTGTTTTGAACTATATTAGAAAAAATGATTAACTTTTAACTCGGCTGATTCCTTTTAGTATTTTCGCATGATTGATGAACCAAATAGTTCCATCTATTTTATCTCCCGACCAAGGGTGACAAAAACGTAAAATTTTACAACCTTCCTAGCTCATCTAGTATGTTTCTGAGGAATTTCAGTCACAATACATTAACCTGTCACTTCTTTTTCCTCATTTTCTGGGTGTGGTAACCTTGTAATGGCTCGTTATATTTTCTTATTCTCTCCAATTATGTTGGAAATAAGGGAGTAGCATGGGTTTCATATGTACCGTTGCATTTTTTAAAACTATATGGTCTGCATTATGGCAGGAAGAATGTCAGGATTTGCGGGAAAAGATAGAAAGTGGCGTGCTAAATAAACTTCCAATTGTAAGTTACGTTACACGAACTGTCTAGCCCTTTCTAAGGCAGAAAATTTCGAAGTACTCGATCATGGACTAACAATTTATAATACTTTTGAGTATGTTCTATATATTCGACTGATAATTTGTTTTTGGCTTTTCTTTCCTCTTAGTCAAGCAATCTGTGTATGAATTTACAACGATAAACAGAAAGACACATTATTTTTAAGGTAAAGCAATGTCTAATTTTTTTGCAGGTTGAGCTCGAGAAGAAAGCTAGAACTCTGCATGAAGATATAATTAAGCACGTACGTTTTTCTAATCTCAGTACCAGTTTTGGAAGTCTCACAAGATGAAATTATCTGAACTACATCTTTTAATGTATGTCCCCATAACTGCTTCATATTTTGATTTTTTCTATAACAAGTTTTTGTCTCTTCTTCCCCCTTTGGCATTGTATGCGCGGTAAATTACTTGGCAGTGGATCAAGAGAGAAGTGGTCCTCTTACAGAATCGCATCGATTGTGCGAACGAGAAGGGACGGAGAAGAGAATATCCTTTTAAAATTCTAGCATTACGGATTTAGCATTTTAGATCAATAACACTTACAGATGCCAAGTTGTCACTCAAGTTCTTGAATTAGTAGTCTAAAAATAGTAACTAGAACTACGATCTTTGTTCTGTTCGTGTATTTTAAGGTGCTCATTGGTTCTTAATGAGCAAAGGCGAACCTTAACCTTTTCTGTTGTGCACATTGTCTCATTATGTACACCAAAGAGAACTACTCAAGAAACCATCTGAGCAGGAAAGATTGCTGAAACAGGTGCCTTGTGTCATCCCTGAAGTTACAGAGCTCAAATCCGCTGCTACTGCAGACCTTGAAATTGATTAGTCACGAGTCGAAATCAATGTCCTTTTTGATCTTGGCCTTGGACCATACTAGAGTAATGTTTTTGGCTAGCCTGTAGAAAGCTTTTCTCCTAGCTTACTGGAACTGAAATGTTCTAACATGGGCTGAGTCTCCATTAGTAGGTGCCCTTTATTTTTAATAAATTTTTTGGGTATGTGGAGCTCCCAATTTTGAGATTGTGTATCTGTTTGGGAGTTACTACTTCGCTTATGTTTTATAGCAATCTTACCTCTTTTCTTCTCAGAATATGACTGTAGCTGGTTAAATGATGGGGTGACTAACAATGCATCACAAGCCTAGGATAAGATCTGAAAATATTGGCCCATGTAGTAAATAGCATTTTTGAGAAATAAAAAATAAATAAATAACAAGAATTTAAATTATTTGAAGGAAATAGTAGAAAATAGCAAAATTTACATAAAGATTATAAGATTAGCAAAGCTTTTCAATTTAACAAAATAGTCTATCCCTTTCATTTTTTTATTTTTTATTTTTTTTGGAATGAGCTTCTTTTATCATCATTATTATTATTTTTTAACTTGGGGGTTGGATATTGGCTATTTTTCTGATTTGTTCCTTTATTCGTTTTCATCTTTTTTTAAGCAATTAAATTCGTATCAATATTGACATGGATGTTTTGTGTATATTTGAATTTGAAT
This sequence comes from Antiaris toxicaria, assembly GCA_035233585.1. Taxonomy (NCBI): domain Eukaryota; kingdom Viridiplantae; phylum Streptophyta; class Magnoliopsida; order Rosales; family Moraceae; genus Antiaris; species Antiaris toxicaria. The sequence continues at coordinate 15,245,561 of CP141161.1, forward strand.
TAAATTACAACAATGTTTATCCTTTATTTCAACTAATCTCCTCAGTGACCCAATTAACGGCATAGCTTGCATAATGATATTATCATAAATTTTAATAATTACGTTAATATTTTCATAATGATGTGCTTGATGATTATGATATAACGTAATTTGTTTTCTTAAGCTTCTACCAACAAAGACAAAAGAAAATTCACAAATGATCGATGGTTATATTATTGTGATGATGAGTAGTGTTATATACATAAATTTTAATATCAATTTTTAAATATTGACTCAAATGAGTATGAGTTATTATCTATTTATGGATAGATCCAATCTTTTTATTTTAGGTGCATTTGGAACTCCAAATCCAGTCTTTATTTTTTAAATTGGTTTCTAAAAGTTCCTAGTCAAATTAGCTACAACATAGCACTATCATGTAATTCAAATTTGAAAAGTATGTCACTTTCTTATTAGTTGAAATATACTTAAATATATATATATATGTTTTGCTAAATGCTCATAATAATGAGAAAAACAAAACAACATTTATATTACTTAACAAATCCTTAACACAATTTAGGTTTTTATATGATTCACAAAGCATAGTTCATTTTTAATTCATGCTTCAGAAAAACACTCATTTCCTACCAAAACTTCAAAAGTCCAACTCCAATCTATTGTACCGAAACGGGCATTTAATCTTTATGTCATTTATTTATAAGACTTTCAATAAAAAAGTTACTACTTACACGTTATATAGGTCAATATTATAGGTGTCTTTAGGTTATTCTATAATGATTTTGTTATTGTAGTGTGTGTTTTTTTAAATTTAAATTGTTGCGATGGAATTTAGCACTATTGATGCTCATGGTGAACTTTTCGGAAAAGGGGGGCTTTTATGTTTTATTCAATGGTTACCTAATTTCTTAATTATTACTTTAAAATTACAATAATGTTGTTGTCTGATTACTCGAATTTTTACTTTATTTTAAAAAAGTAGTTCTTTTTGCCGAGAAATTTTGAAAAAGTAGTTTACTCAGTTATCATTATACCTATCATTTATTATAGTTTTAATTTTTGTTTTACTAAATTTCAAAATGAGTACTGACAACACAAAATGAATATATAGCGGTTGTAGCTATTTCTCTTATTTTTAAATTAAAAAAAATCCTAACAATTTGGTATATGTTTTCCTGAGACCATTTTCAATATATTTATGTATATCAATGTTATATTTGTTATAAAATAATATAAAAAATAGTATTATTTTATTTTATACTTTAATGTATTTTTGATGTGATTTTTAAGTTTTGTCATTATTATTGTGTTTTGAAAATTATAAAAGTAAACTTTTAATATATACATAAATAAAAAGTAAAAATATTATAATAATTATATGAGATAACAACCAATAAAAATTAAAAGTGAAATTTGCTAGTATTATATCTTATAGTAAATTTGTTACAAAGTTTAGTATATGATAAATTTAATATGAAAGATAGCATTACATTGAAAAGTACTATGTTCATCCAAATGCCAAAATTTCCTATTGGCATATTAATTTAAAATTGTATTAGAGATGCTCTAATCAAGAAAAAAAAAATCGTTTGGAAAATGATCAACTCAAAACTCAAGTTGATTATTAGGATTTAGGTGTGTTCCATTGCATATTTTCTCATTCGGTTCTCTAGATATGTATAACGAAATTTGTGCCAGATTTTCGAGTGCAAAATCTTTCAATTCAATTTCAAAAAAAAAAAAAAAAATCAGTTAATTCAAACTGGTCAAACGAAAACATTGAACATGTATTTTTGCAAAATGGAGCTGACTCGAGATCAGCTCTATTTGTCCGACTAATTTTGGCTATCTTCTTTCTCCATCTCTTCTTATCTTCATCTCAAATTTTAACGATTATTCTCATAATAGAAATAGGCCTTAATTAAGGGATTTCTCATTTTGATAGTATTTTTCTATTTTCGTTGTTGTATTTTATAGTTTTAGTATTTTTTTGTTAATAAATATTTGTCCACTTAGATGTCTTCACTTAAATATTTTATAGTGATTAATATGGTTCACTTAAATTTTAAAATTGATTGCTTGTAGTTTATATTTAGATTTATTGTTTTTGTTTCTTGTAGATCTCATATATGAGAGATTCAAAGTGGGCAAAGATTGATGAATCAATAGGAAGTGTGCAGACCGAAGACAAATGACATTTTAAAAGTGTTCGAAGATTTATATCGAGTGTAGTAGTTCAGCATTATCTCCTTTGTGGAGTTTCGTGCACATCAATTTGAAAAGAGTGTATAAAAAACATCCTCTAGTTTGTTTTTTTTTTTTTTTTTTTTTTTAAAACAGAAACAATGGTTTAGCTATTAATATAATATTGACCATATCTACACTTTCACAATAATTTTTGTAGTATGTAATCTATATAAAATATGTAAAGATTATTTTTATAAAAGTAGATGCATTTAAAAAAGAAATCATAATATCAAATAAAATAAACATAATAATTGAACTATAAAATGTAATATAGATGGTTTAAAATGTGAATGTTAGTATTATGATAATGTAATTGTAACATTTCTTTCAGTTAAATTAATATTTAATTAATTCATAATCTATAAAAAAAAGATGAGTATGATACATCCTTAGTGTGTGTGTATATATATATATATATATGTATCTTTTCTTTTACGTAACACTTTTTTTTTTCACACTCTTAGCATTCGTTGCGGTCTCCATTGCGTTTATACTATATGTGAAGTTAATTTGTTCCATTCCGTTGTCTGCTTGTTCTTCTGAGCAAAAATAATCCTTTTCTCTTTCTAAACTGGAAACGAACGATTTGAAGTTTTTGTTAAAGTAACAAATGATACATGCATGTCTATATATATATATCCCTCTATATTGGTACATATACAGACAAAAACACGTCCATATATATAACATATATGTGATAGGAATATTCCTCTTCATATAAATTTGTCGTTACACATGCAGAAATCTGTGTATGTATGTGCCTGTGAGACAAAATCTCTGTCAGGAATCAGTCAGATGCATGCAGTAGCCACACACCTGCATGAATACGTAACCTTTTGACTTAGTCACCCATTTGAGCTAAACAACCCAAAAAAAAAAAAAAGAGAAGCAAACAAAACAAACAATTCGTTTTTTATACATGCAAAGTATTAAAAACAATGGAGGCTCTAATTTTTAAAGCTGATCAGAAGGCTCAAATTTTTGAGGCTCTAATTTGCAGAATGTTTGCAAATATAAAAATAATAAGATGAATCAGTGTCGGTTCTGAAGATACAGAGGCTACGTACAAATTTGGCTACTTCTTTCTTTTTGTGTGGATGTTGACAGCATAAAAAAATTGTTAAGTAAAGATCTTTAGATGCTGATAGGAAAATGATTGGAGCACTATCGAAACTAAGAAGTATCACAAAATTGCATACCTTTTATTAATGTCTAATAATGAGTATCTCTAATTCTAAAATATATTGTGATATTGTGTTTATAACTTGTATTTATTAAAATCAAAAAATACTTTCAAAGTTTTCGAATTTGAAACTCCTACCTAAATCATCTTCTTCCCCGTTTAGTCCTAGCAAATTCTAACATTTCTCTTCCTTAACATTCACTTGACATGACTTATCGTTGTAATTATGTGAACTTGTCTAAGTCTACATGTGCATGTAGGTATTACATATCGATCGTTGTTTGTTTTAAAGCAAATTGTTATCCAATTTTTCCACTTTAGCTTATTAAGTGATTATTAAGAAATTATGCATGACAGTACAATTTATATTTATGGTAAGAATTTAGTATTATTTATTTGCTTTGCTAATAATAATAGATTGGTCTATTATCAAAAGAATAGATATATTTAGTCTTTTATTCTTTTTCTTGTGAGGCTAGATAGACTGCTCTTTATTAGTTCATTTAAAGAAATTGTGTTTTCTCTACAATTATAATAATATAAAAATCTAACCTCTTTTTTTCTCCTTTTTTTTTTTTGCAATTTTGTATCGAGTAATTCTCACAATACAAATATCCATATTCAAAAAGAAAAAGAAGATGAAGGAGAAGAAGAAGACGACTAATACGTTGAGGTTATTATTCCGACAGCTTTTTGGGACACTATAATTTTGCGTTGGATCCCCACTGAAACCACAATGAAAAGGCCTTGTTAATGCAAAGGATTATATATTTTTAAGTGACCGATGAAGAATACAACTAGCTAATAGAGAATCGTTTTGTTTCACTTTTAACGATCCCGATATTAATGCGTTATTAAATAGTCCTCTAAAGAACTTGAAAAGAGAATCTCTAACTGATCAACAAACGGGGTATAAGATTGTAGGGCAAAGTATGTCTCCTCTTTTACACAAACCCTCATGTTTCTTGTTGTATAATTCAAAATTTGAGCAAAAATTACACATTGTCCAAATCCAAGGGGCAATATTAAAAAAAAAAAACAAAGGAATTAATCTCTCTTTCCCCACACCTTTTAATGAAATCAAAAATCCTTTGGGATTTGATTCCCTGGCCTTGTTTGTCAAAAAGGGGATATGATCACCTAGCTTCTTCTAAATTAAAGCTGACTGGACCCTTAAAATAATAGTAAAATAATAATAAAAAATAATAAAAAATTTACCTGCAAATAAAATTTCTTATATGTGCTTTCTATTTCAATCTAGACGTAACACCTTGCCTGCATTGCCCTTGTCCTTACCCCACTCTCACCTACCATGATTACCTCACTAATTCAATATAAGCCTAGCTAGCTAGCTAGCTCCAATTAATTCTCATTTTTGTTTTACACATTAATTTAATTTTTCATAAGTTATTATTCTAACACCCTTATGATTATTTTGGGAAAAGAATCATGACCGCTTACTTACTGGTCCTCGGTCGACAACACAAAGTCAAGTACCTGGCCAACAACCATTTTATGCCTGGAGAGCATATACATGATGGCAATATATACACACTGCATTGCTATATCTATATCTATATATATGTGTGCGGGTGTGTGTGTGGTTACTTTGTCGGCGAATCCCTAAACGCGTTTCGGCTTCATCTTAGTTGTGGGTTGTGATGTAACAGGGGTCTTAATTCTCCTTTTATCTCCTTAGCTTGAAATAAACAGATCGATAATAATCATCATTTGAAAGAAGACTATTTACTTGAAACAACTAACTCCTCTAATTAATTTCAGTGTAAAAAAAGTTGCTGTCTCTTTCCAATATTTCTTCTATATTTATAGTCACTATCGTCTAAGAATATTAGTACTACTACTCCAACCTCTATATATTCTTTTTCTTGGTCACGAGCATCTGATCATGTATACTTGTGTACATATAAACTTAGCTCCTTATTCTAAAAGGGTCACTTTCACAATCTTCCAAAGTTTTCAGGAAAACTTTTATAAATTTTACGAATCAAAGCGATGGTTGGCGTGCGTATATATGGATAAAACGTCATTCATAAATAGGTCTATATGATCTAATATATGGTACAGCTTTTTTCAAAAAACAGCTCATGAGACCATGGACCAAATTTACTAAGATCTTATCATTTAGAGAGAATATTAATGTTTAATAGTATTGTTGATCTACCTTCTAACAACTTAAGCTATTAAGATGAATTAATAAACTATAATGGTATCAGTTTTGGATTTCAATATTAATAATCACAATTTTGCTACTTTTTATGTTGTAGGATCTCCTTCGGTAGGCTCATGTTGGGCATATATATTTGTCTAGACTCACAAGTGAAGAGAAAGTGTTGGCAGAAATATGTAAATGGCAGTTTTACAATAAATAACATATTTTAAAAGGATTTGAAGTAAATACGTACTAGCAAATAAAACTTTATATACTACTATTTACAATTTATTTCAAATATTTTAAAATTATGCTTTTTTTTTTTTTTTTTTTACTTTCTTTAGATTCGTAAAAATGTACTATTTACTACAATTTTTATAGGAGTATTATCTTATTATTAGTTCATCTCATAATATATATATATATATATAACGGCTAAGCTTATAAGTCAAAGAAGGAAACATAGATGTATTATATAAGATACTACAAAAAAGACTCCTTATAATTCGTTCTTTAGTTTTATGTCTATTCAATATTTAATTATCTTTTTTATCCAATTCCAAACGTTTAACGCAATCTTGTTTTTATTTGGGGGCCCAAAAAGATGGAATCTCTTACAGTGTGTTAGCTGTAACAAGTTGGAATAAAGTTACACTCTGGTAGAAGGGAGAATCTCAAAAGAGTTTCGAGAATTGACGTAAAATAATTTTTATTGACTTCCAATAGAGATTTTTACCTAACTTTTTTTTTTCTTATTATTTTGTAATCTTAAGTTTCATTAAAAAAAAAATAAAGAGGAGTGAACATTAAAGAGTTGATTAATTCATTAGAACTATCAAGTTGATTTGGTAGGACACAGGACTCCACTCGACCGGTGCATGAATATTCAACAATGGGCTGAGACTATACTAAGAAGTAGCAGTTAGAAAGTAAGCCAATACGATGAAAAGGGCAAAAAAGGAAAAATGCAAAATTTCAACTCTGATAGTCTCTTAGGTATGTCTCAAGTATATGCGGGTATTGGGAAAGTGCAAAAGAAATTATTTGAAGTCACGTCACATCCTTTAAAATTCCCAAATTCTTCTTTTTCGATATTCTAACATCTTATTATCTAATGATTTTTAATTAACAGAATATTCGAATTTTATATTTATAATAATTAAATATAAAATTATTATTAAATTAATATTACAATTATTATTATTTAATAATTTCGTCTCATCAAACTGAGGAATAGTTTCTTTCTTTCTTTCTATTTTTTTAAATGAATCGAGGAATAAACTTCAAAAATCCTCTTTGTACCTTTTTTATTTACAGAAATTAAGATGAACACTTTTGAGTTTAATTTACTTATATATTTTAATATAAATCCAAAAATCGAAAAAAGTTCAGGTAATTAACACATTCATTTTTATTAAATTGTGTCCAAAACTAGAAAATCTCAGGGGATTAATTAGCAAAATACCCATATCCAAACACCTTGAAAGGGGGACTAAATGTTAAATGGTATCTTAGTAGGGGTGTTTGTATAATCTTTCAACATTTGACAATTTTAAACCAAATCAATGCCGAGGATTTTAGGGGAAAAACTATAAATTCAAACAAGTTTATCTTAATGTTTTGAAACAGGAAGTATTGTCATGAGTTTAAAAAATCAAAAAACAAACGGGTGGATTCAAAATTATCACTTAAAATAACACCTTTTCCTCACCCAAAAAAGAAAAAAAGAGAGAGAGAGATGAAGAAAATTCCAACAATAAGCTTCCTTTACTTTATATACATTTATATATTTTTTCATAGGATCATTCCCTTAACCAATGTTTATTATTTATGTCATAAAAATGCTATAAATACCAATTTTAATCCTAATTTTTGAGTACCAATATAAGATTTACAAAACTAATTGGGTGAATATAGTTTCCAAAATTAAGCCACAGCTATGTAATATCACAGGGACTGAGAAGTTACACCTGAAATTTTATTGTTTCAAATAACATTAATGATTTATTTTTCTTTTTTAATGATAACTACGTATGCATGCAAAACTAGCTACTGTGTGCTTGCTAACTGCATGCATATTATATATTTATACATATATAAACATATATTTGTTCTTAATCTATAGTCTAAAACTATATATAAAAGTATCAATAGAAGATTTCATCCTTACCTCACTAATCATCACGTGACGGTCAAATCACAATCACGTAACAGCTAATGTGATTGCCCAGTGGTGCCACGTAACCTTTTTTTTTCTTTTCATATACATGCTTATTTATTTATTCTCCATGCGTATGAAGCTTGTGTTACTTGATTATTTAATCAAAATCTAAATTGACTAAGATTAATGGTTCCAACACACAAAAATCAACTTATTTTTGCTTTTTTAGAAAATCAATAAAAATTTTAGTTAGTTTTTAAAAAATCAAACAATTTCAATTAATACATCAAATACATGCTAATATTGTCGTTATTTATAAAAATCATTTTATAAAGGCCTCTAAAATGATTTTTATCTATATAAAGGCCTCTATCCAAGAGTTGGTAATTTTTTTTTCCTACAAAAGGTCATCTTAATTGTATTTTGGAAATCAACATGATAATAAAAGAATCTCGACAAACTGCAAGTGCTGTAAAATATGTTTGTTTTCAAAGATTATACCCCCTTTTTTCTTTTATTTTTAATTTTTAATTTTTACTTTGAAAAATTACTTTGTGTGTGTCTATATCCCATGAACAAGCTGCCACTAATTACTCGACGTAAATTTTTCCCTTTTTCAAAGTCAACCTAAACTTTTTATTTTCTGTAAACTATAACTAATTGATATTTCTAAACAAATTTAATTATGCATGTTGCTATTAAATACTCATTTTCTTGAATTAAAACTTTATTTCTTTTTGTTGTTATTATTTTTCTTTGAAAGAGGAGACTTCTGTGTATAAAAAACGTTTCCTATTCCCATCAGAAAGCTGCCGTTAATCTTGCCCACTCAAAAGTCAAAGCTATCTTTATTTACGAAAGTCAAACTGATATTTCTCCTATAAAATAATTTATTTATTTATTTTCTTTTATATTTAGCTTATTTACAGTAAATCATCTCTTAAAAAGTTCAAAATTAAAAAACAAAATTGAGAACATTATAACCGTACAATTCCAAAATTATTATTATTGATAGGAATTAATTATTAACAGTTGGATTAAATTTTAATTTTATGATCAATAAGGTTATACATTAAAAAATTACAATATGTAATACTGAACTATTTACAGTCATAGATGTTGTTCTAATGATTAAAACATCAATTCTTACTGATAGTGAAGAATAGAAAGTTTTATAAATTCTTTTTTTCACTTAGAGAAGTCTTATATTTATATCTTTTTTCTTTATGTGATGAATACTATTACTTCGTCTGGAAATTATGTATCTTATACCCACCGTAAAGCTGTTAGTCAGGGCACATTTTTCTCTTTCTCAAAGTCAATCCAGTCTTTGTCCTAACAAAATTGCACCATTTAATTTATTTTCCCTTTTACTCTACTTACCGCACTCAATTTTCTCTTAATATTTCTCCTTACAACTCTCAGCCAAAAGCAATCCTGACGGGTTCGAAAGTTACGAACAAAATTGCTAAAATTACGAGTTAGAATCCATCACATGTTTTAACTCTCTCTCTCTCTTTCTCTCTAATTGTTGTGGTTCCTCAATGGAATTTTCTGTAATAAGGAATATTGTTCATTCTTCTGGTAATAAATATGCCTACAAATAGAAGAAGGCTGTAAATATTTCCAAGTGTCTTTTACAAATATTTTCCAGTGTCTTTTAAAACACTTTTTGTTTTTGTTCTTAAAAAAAAAAAATAGACCTAGTTAATTGATAGTCTTATTTTTAAAATAGGGATATTCAAACTTTACATCTCTTATGATGAGGTCTTTTGTAAAATTATCATTAGATTATAACTTTAAATTTTTATTTTTACTTATATATTGCTTAAACCTTAGGTTTCAAAGTTCCAAAACGTTGAAAAATATTGATCAGCCACAGCATATATAGGGCCTAAAATCTCGGTACCTGTTAAGTTGTTTGGGTGTTGCCTTTAGCTGGAGTCAGTCTCTCATGAATCTTTATCCTTTCGATTCGATTCTAATTAGTAATTTTATTCACATGTCATCTGCAGCCATCACCACACTGTCCCATAAAGTTAAAATATGATGGGTCGATTCATTTCATATCCAAATTCCCTTTCCCCGAAACAATAAAATAACTGAAAATATTATTAATTGTGATTTTTCCAAAGATAATTAGATATGGTTTCTCGAAACATTAATATTGTTTATTCTTACACATTGATGCAATTTATTTTTGTTATTATTTTTGGGAACAATGTGGTACTACGGAAAGTTGACCATGCATTGTTTTTGTAACACAAATACTGTTTTGATTTACAATTCGATCGCATAATTTAAAATTTCTTTCTACTGCGTTCATTTTTACAATAATTTAAATTTTTTGTTTAAATCTATGATACAATTAAAGTATTGGATCTTTTATCATTCAAAAAAAAAAAAAAGATTTAGCTTTGCTTTTTTTTTTTTTTTTCAAAAGCTAGTACTATGGATACTTGTTTTATCTTTTGTTTCAAAAGAAGAAACAAGCTGTACTGGATGTTGTTACTATCGTTTTGGGAATTCATAAGGCGTTTTTTCCTCTACAATTTTTCAAAGATTTTAACCTTACAAAGATATCAATGAGCCTTTGGAATAAATCATTAAAATTAGCCTCCTTTAACGAAGAGTGAAATCGGAAAATCTATTTGTACAGAATTTTAATATTATTACTCTTATATATATTTTATTCTATTTTTTTTGTTTGGATTTGAAAAAGAGAGATTTGAACTCTTCAACAGCCTCAACATATAATCATCTTTTGTATTATTAAAAAGAAGTATTATAAAAAACCAAAATAAAGTGACAAGCAGACGCAGACATAATAATAATAATAATAATGATAATAATAATAATTAAAAAAAATAGCTGGAGACAAGTTTCAAAGAGTCAAAGTTGAAATTCTCATCCTGAAAATAGGCCCCAAATATCTTTTCAGCCAAAATCCAATGGAAAAAAAGACCAAAAGGTAAAAAGAGTATATATTTTCTTGGAGAAATCAACTAGTTACAAATCTGTAGTAGAGAGACTTGCCATATCCCTGTGAACTGCCATAGAGCAAAACTTTGGATTATTAAAACACCAAGAAGCATTTAAAGTTTGACGGAATAGGAAGCAAGTTTTTCAGCTACATAATTTCCTTCTCCGAAGATATGTATGAGAAACCCAATAGGAAATTTTCCCTAAATGTTTCATGAACCGATCCTATCTTTTGCATAAAACCTCCGAAGCACATTCTCGCTGCAACAGTGAAGGAGATCAACAACATATGGCATCACATCCAAAACGAAAGAAATTCTAATTTTATTGAGTAGCAAAATCAATTGCCATAATACTCCAAGAAGTTAACCCAAAAAAACGTACGTGGAGAATACCTAGAGGTCTAGCAAAGCATCCTTTACATAGAAACCCTTCTAAGTTCTGAAAATTCCATCACATATGGCCCTTCCTGGGGTACGATTTGTTGTTTCACAAGCGTTAGCCTTAATCCAATCCGATAAAAAGTTTTGTCACTATATTTCAATGATATGGGGAGCTATTTTGTTTGGAAGATCGAACTTCAAAATAAATGAATTATTTAAAGTGCCTGGATCCTTTGTATCAGCTATATGAATACAGTTCCAAAGCAAGGTCAAAGCAAGATGGATCATGAAATTTCTATCCTTACAAGCACTGAATTCCTGATATTCCAAACAATCTACAGAACCAAGATGACAGTAGAATCCTCAAATTATACTGCTCACTCATGCGGAGTTTCAAAGTCGAATCAAGAAGGAAGTTTAAGATTGCCCGGTTTTTAACTAGACGAACCTGAAAGATATACTCTCCAATCAGGTCCAATTATGTTTTACAAAATTGCAATGAATAAAGAGGTGCTCAATTTTTTCTCCTGCCGCCAATCATAAACGACAACAAGGTGGAAGCCTTTGGATTTTATAAATTTTCAGAAAGTTAGGGTTCTTATTTTGAATTACTTAACGAAAGCAGATTAGTTAAAAATAAGGTTTAAGACTATTCTAATTTTAAGATAAAATAACTATACATGATCATATAAATAATAATAATAATTAATCTAGTTTAACAGTAGCAACCTCTTAAAGCAAAGTTGTCTTAATTTGTTTATTTTTCTATGGTCATCTTGCATGCAGAAACACGAAAGAAAAAAAAAAATTAGGTCCAGAACTTCATAACTATTGGAGAAAAAAAAACCTATATATTTATATATTTTTCCACAAAAAAGGGTGTAAAAAAAGATGCATTAAAAAAAGGAGTTGGTAAAGGTAGTCTTTGGCTGTAATAAGGCGAATAAAATACGGGAGAAAAATGGATCCCGTTAATTATGGCATTAAAATAATGATTATATGGTTTTTGTTAATTCTATCGATTGTACTTTATATATATATATATATAAGCATTTTCTCGATTTTACTTGTATCACGACCGTGTCCACTGATTTCTAACTTTTTCCACTGCGTGCACAACCTTAATTTACAAATGTATCTATGACTATAACCGTAAGGATATATTATTACCGAGAAGAAAAATACTTAATCAAAGAGAGCCTTTAGTTAAGATATAATTAGTACACAAAAGAATTATGACCCCGTTGAATAAAGGTCCTGAAAACTTTTCGTTAATATTCAATTTTTTTAAATATATATGTAAAAGAAACTATTATGTAACAAAAAATTGTGTTAGAAATCTAACTTTTGTGTTCAAACTCTTTATTCAGATAAATCCTTGTTTTATTATATGGTGTTAGTAATTTCCTACTCAACTCCGCATATGAAGTTTGAATTTTCTCTATCTCTCTTTAAAAAAAAACTTAAAAGTTAGGACATTTTTTTAGTGAAGCTGAATGTAGAATTATTTATAAATTATATTTGTTATCACAGTTTGAATTTTAATTTAAATTCATAAAATAATTAAAAAAAAATTAAAGTCGTGGATTCTTTTAGTTCTTTACACACAAGTAAGACTCAAGCAACAAAAAAAAAAAAAAAAACACGCACACACACACACACAAAAGATAGACAAAATATTAAAATTGCCACGTAAGTATACATATGTACGCTATTGCAGATTTGCAGTTTGTGAACGTATACAGTTCAAAAATATACATATATGTATATATGTTACCTTATATATACACATTTTTTGTTCCCTTCTAAACACACGAACTATTCCGAATGTGAACAAGATTCTCGATCACAGGTCGTAAATAAGTACATATGCGTCTACGGATTGTCAGAAGTAGCAGTCGACTGTCCACTCATCAGCCAGGTCAACTATAGTGTCACCCGCCCGCCCCCCCCACCACCACCACCCCAACCCAAACCCACCCCCCCACCACACACCACACCCCCCCCCCCCCCCCCCCCCCCCCCCCCACCCCCCCATTTTCCCCCGGGCCCGTCTGACCAGACAAAGTTGCAAAGATTGCGTTTCTCTTTGATACTCGTTTGACTTGTATTTTATATTTTCAGGTGGTCATACTCATAAATGCAACTTAATTACAATTATAAGCTCTCTACCTAGATATTTAGACAGTGCATATATATGTGGACCAGGGCAAGAGCCATATTTAGGAGACACGGACAGTAATACATATTCTTAAACAAACCGACAAGCCACGTGACTGAAAGATATTATTGATTATTGTTCATGATCGATTTGGTCGTCTTATAAGACTATCAAAAAGGAGAGAAAAAAATTACAAAAAAAAAAAGAAAAGAAAAGAAAGGTGTAAAATTATAGCTGCAGTTAGAAAAGGAGATATTATTATGAGCCATAATTAAAATTTACCAAGGCCTTCTAGATATAGCAAATTCAACAAACTAATGGTAGACATAGTGATTAAGCAAAGAAAATTTTGAAAAAATGAAATTTGGTTGACAATGCCACCCCATCCGAAACTCCTTGTTTTTATTTATTTATTTATCTAACATGTAAAAATGCAATAAACATTATTACATCGTTACACATGATGTTTATTTATATTCCTCTCTGACCTTGATTAACAAACTACAGACATGATAAGTTTTTTTTTTTTTTTTGAAATATTTGTGTGGTTGTTCTGTTATAACGAAGCATTTGGCACGTGGCATATCGGGTCCGACGACGACGACCTGGCAAAAGTGCTCCACAGCTCCATCTCGTTGCTGTACCTGTAGTCTTGGGTGGCATGGTAAGGCTTCATGTTGGATGAAGATAATGATGATCGGAGGGCTGTGGACATCCTTGTATGATCATCATGATTATTGCTGATGCAGTAATCCATGGCGGGTTGAGTAGAGATAGTATTAGTAATAGTAGTAGAGAAGTTGACTAGTTGTCTTGAAGCCTGAGCGGAGCTTAGGCCATTCAACTGGGAAGCCACAAGGCGATCAAGAGTGGCCCAGTTGGTGATCATCTCCGTCTGATTATGATCATGATCATAGCGATGAGAAAACCCAAAGTTAGTGGGATCCGTGCCCAAGGGTAGTTGGTAACAGTTTTGGCTGCTTGTGGAGTTTGGGCTCTCGAGGCTGGGAAGCTTCAGGAATCTTTCATTGCTGTAGTCGCTATTAACATGAGTACCGTTCATGTTCATGCTCATGCCCGTACTACCACCTCTAAATGACGGAAGAATTCTTGTGTTGTGGTGATTGTTATTATTATTGTTGTTCTCTTCCTCCTTGCAATTATTAGTACTGGCCTTTCGCCCCACGTACTGAAATATTTGCTCCAGAGCTCCTTCTTCTTCGTTCATCGCAGAATCGAACATCATCAGCTGGTTGTTGTCGCTTCTTGTGTCCGTACTAACCGTGACAGATGACATCACAGGGCTGTCTAGGGTTTTGTGATGGTTTTTCTTCTTGAAGATTCTGCAAACCACCCATCCTTCTTCTTGTGCCATCTCCACCATAACCGCCGAAGACTATATCCACAGATCATATATATATATATTATATTATATGCATGTCATGAATGTATTGATCTCTGTTGTAGTTAAGAACATGAAGAAAGGGCTTTCTTACATTGGTGTCAAGAGTGTTGTCGTCGAGTCTGTACTCGTGCATAATCCAGTCGGACTTCTGTCCATGGGGAGCCCGGCCTTTGTAGAAGACGAGAGTCTTTCTCATACCAATCCTTTTGCAGCTGCTGTATATTACCTTGTCACGCCCTGTGGCCTTCCAGAACCCGGCAGCTGTGGCGCGGTTGGTGCGCGTTCCGGTTGGGTATTTCTTATCCTTGTGGCTGAAGAAGTACCAATCGTTTTGTGGGGTGGTTCCGATTCTACACTTCTCTAAAGCAACCAAACAAAATAATAATTAAAAAAAATCCATATTATCACGAACATCAAATGGGTTAATGTATTGCAGCTTCAAATGATATGTGAAAAAGCCAACCAAAAAAAATAAAGTCCTTACCTTGGATATCCCATGGTTCAAGCTTGTTAAGATCGACATCGCGAATGACATCGAGATCGATCCTTAGATTCGAGACCTTCTTCTTCAAGTAGTACTGAAGAAGCTCCTCTTCGGTTGGATGGAATCGGAAGCCGGGAGGGACTTGAGATTGGCCGTTCACAGATATGCTCATGTTGTTTTCGGGCATCAATTTGATGATTATAGACTATACTGCTAGTAGGAAAATTTTTTTGTCTCGAAAGAAAATTAATAGCTGGGCTGGTTACAAAAAGTTTGTGATGATCAATTCCCAGGAGGATCCAAAGAAAGTAATAAGATGATGTGCAAATATGACCATTAGAAAAGTACAAGAGATAGATGATAAGAGAGAAAGGAAAGTGAGAAATAGAAACCAGGTTCGGTGATGTATATCAAAAATAAGTATGTGAGTTTGGGACATATATATACACACACACATATATGAGTTGCGGACCATAAAATGCCAAAATACATGAAATAATAAGGCTGATCAGAAGGGACATAAATTATATGAAAAAAAAAAAAAATGGAATGTGGGGTTCGTTTGAGAAGAGCCACCTACCTGCAGAGAAAGAGAAAGAAGGGTTGATTGGTGTCATTGGTAAATGGTATGTCGTGGGGTCAATAGATGTGGCTCTATCAATAAAGGGTCTAAAAAGGGACGTTTGTGGGCAACTAAAGAGAAGTGTAAGAGCGCAGGCTAACATCCATAACTAAGACCGTCGACCTTAAAATCTAATATATATATATATATATATCTCCCCGTAAAAAGCACAACTTAAGTCTTAATTAATTAACAAATATCGTGGACCAACTCTCTCTCTCTCTCTCTCTCACCGCTTCTGCAACCACCGCAACAAAAGTTTGAAAAAAGAAAATTGTAAAAGAAAAACGTATATATGGTGGGGCAGGAATAATATAATTTGCTTTGCTGTGGCCTTTAGATGATGAGATTTTAAAGACAAAAAAAAAAAAAATGTGTTGTGTATATAGGGGAGTGACATTGGGCTTTTTACACTTTTGATTATTGCTTTATGGCTTACTGGCGACGCCCATTTGCAATCATACCTTTTTAGACTTCCTTGTTCTCTTGAGAGCCAAAAAATTAATTAAAAAATAAAGAAGCAAAGGAAAAAAAAAATAGAAAGACTTCTTGTTTTCCCTCTCTCTCTCTCTCTCTCTCTCAACATAATAAACATAAAAGTGTTGCATCTTTTTTCGTTTTGTTTCTTTCTTTTCCTTTTCTAAGCAGATTACTTTCGAGTGGTCCAATATTTATTTTGAGTTTATGATTACAACAAGTTCTGAAAATCTTCCCTCCTCTGTATATGTACTCTTTTTTTTTTTCCTCATCTTTTTAGTAAAATTATTACCTTCCTTGAGGGTTTTTTTTTTGAAAGGCTTATTCACATTATTACATGTTATATAACAAGTTTTTATTTGTTTATAAAATTAATATTATTATAAAAAAAAAAAACTTTTTTTTTCGAGAATGAACTACCGCTAGGCGCCGTCTTTGTAGCAGTGTGTGACTGTGCATACGCGGATAACCACAACATATGCTACTCGCTTGCTCACTGACCTGTATATATGTACTACTCTTACAGCTA
The DNA here is from genome assembly GCA_035233585.1 of Antiaris toxicaria. NCBI lineage: Eukaryota > Viridiplantae > Streptophyta > Magnoliopsida > Rosales > Moraceae > Antiaris > Antiaris toxicaria. The sequence goes on from CP141161.1 coordinate 15,262,365, forward strand.
GCTAGATGTATAACAATAGATATAGACCAATTTCTTTTTTTGATGTGTAGAGATATATAGTAATTGGCTGATGAAGAATTGCATCACTGACGTATGTCAATTCATTATATACCTATATTTCTAAATAAATGACTGGAGGTAATGATTAATTTCTAAGGATGTAATCTAGATGTTTTGATATATCTACTAATTATCATCAAAAAATTTTTTATTTGTGTACATAAAAAGATAATTAATATCTAAAAAGCTATAATATGAATATATATGATATGTTTTAATAAATGACGAGATAAGATTGAGTAGTGTCTAAAAGTTATAATGATACACATATGCATAAAAGCTCCTTCAACATGTCTAAAAGCTAGAAAACTGTAAACAAGTAGAAGTAAGTTCACCACAACTTGCCACGTACCTATTATACCCTTTCTTTCCCCTTTCAGAGTATATCTGGAAACTAAAACTAATTATTTTTTCAAAGTAAAAAGAAATGGATAGCAGTAGTACTATTTATCAAATCATCCAATCTATATGTAATAACAATTATTTTAGAGTTTTTAGAAGTATAATTAAACGTATTGTATATTAAGATAAAATTTCAATTCTTTTATAAATTTCATTTTAATTTTTATTGATGCCGATATTTGTGTAACTTGGAGAAATATAATATTTCTGTGCTGAAATTTTCACCGATATAAATTGACATTTTGATCAAGTCATCCTTGACCAGGGCATTCGAAATGGTAAATTTTATTTTTATGAGGCAGGTATATATTCTTAACAAGCATTTACAGCTTTAAGGCATCTCCTTGCATCTTGGTGATGACAATATTTATTAATCTTTATATGGCACGAATAAATAGCTCTCTGTTCGAAGGATTTGTATAGAAATCATGTCATTCATTGTTAGTAATCGAAACACCAGATCTTTTTTTTTTTTTTTATTTCCCTGAAAACATAGCAGGCTGAAAATCCCACGTAAAGACAAAATTTTAATTAATTAACAAATATGCAAATATTCTCTGATATTTTAGTTAATTAACAAAAATATCAGAGAATATTTGCATATTTCTGTGTGTAAGTGTGTGTCAGTACAGGACACAGTTTTTCAGTAAACATTGAGGGAACAAATACATATATGTAGTATATAGTGACAACTGACAAGTGTATATAATCAAGTCAAAACAAAAGAAAAAGAAAAAAAGGACATTTTCGAACTCCAATTCATCCTAATGGAGTCTTTGCTGACGCATACAAAAACCAATCAATGTGAAGATTATTTTCATTAATAAATTATTGACTCCATTGTAAGATATAAATCACGTTATACAATTAATTAGGTTGTGGCCCTACCACTTGAGATTATTATTCATTGTATACATTATTATTATTATTATTATTATTTGAGAAAATTCATTGTATACATTATTAATAATTTATCTGCAATCATCAATGAATCTAGGAATGTATACATAATTATTTGAACCTAAAGGGTATGGATTATGTTTGTTGGCATGGAAGGGGAAATTATTCTTTTTCATATCATTGGAAATAGTGGGACGTGCTGGAATGTTCTTATATATAATTCTTTAAGCAAATTTCAACTTGAATTTTATAGTTTACTCTAAATGAACTGGGGTAATTAACATGTTACCTACGATTTTTTTTTTTAAGTGGCTCTAGCTAGTCTGCTCATCCTACACCGTCTCTTAATATTGTATCATTTACATAACCAATCAATGATAAAATTACATTTTAGTACCAATAAACTTACATTAAAAACAAATGATAATCATCCTGTGTATAAATTAGATTCAACTCTTGTGTACGTTACATATCCATACTCCTTTTATGATTAATTATGTAAAAATATAATAATACATCAATCAAAAATGTTAAATATCATATTATATAGGTTTGCTTCTGAAATTGCCTAAATATAAAGAAGGGAGTTCAGAAAGTTGAAGTTAAGCAATCATATAATAAAGGAAAGATGGTTAAGAGGCGATTGTAAGTGTAGTTTAACAGTAATTAATATTTAAATCTATTATCAGGTTTAAAGTTTGAAATTTTTACATCTAAATTAAAAAAAAAAGGGGGGATGGGTGAAAAACTGAAAAGATGATTTTAAGGAGTGTTTCGGAAATCACTGCTCTATATATACATATATATATATATGTATATTTACGTCTTAAATATTTTGAATGAAGGATGGTGGTGGTTTTTAGAAGGCGTATAGAAAGAGTAGATCGGCGTATGAAGAGAAATACATCAATTTTTAACTTTTTTTAAATGATTTTTCTACTCGTGTTATAAGAATGAGACCACATAATTACCCTTTACCAAAAAAAAAAAAGTTAGAAATTAATACTCCTTTAAATTTATATATAACTAGGTCATAAAGATTAACGACTATTAATCAAAGGATAAGATTGAATTTTGGAAGATACGGATATAATCCATATAAGTATATATATATATATTTATATATATAATATATAGGGCGATAAAGGAGAAATTTGATTACACACGCACAATAAAAGTGTGACTCTTTTAAAGAAAATAGTGGGGACATATGCTTTGCATGTACAGTATATATGATGTCATCAATAATAAAATAGATTTTTTTTTTAAAACTTAGCAATGATGTAGATTTCAAGATGATAAAATTTTACTTTAATATTTGTAAAAAAAAAAATTCCGTAAGAACAAAAAAAAGTTAAATATAGAAGATAAAATCCGTGACTTTTAATGAAAGACGTCTTTAGTTGCATCATCAACAATATGATCTTTTAATTGTTGAAAGCTGCATCACAAAAGGAGTGTCTATTGATACTACTCTTGTCTACTTTTTTCACTTCCATTCTTAAAATATCTACTAATTTAAAACTTAAATGTCAATTATTACTTATTACATCTTTCTTGTTATTCTAAAAAAATCTCTATAATTAAATTCTTTTTTTAATCCTCAAAATGCCTATCAATATTCTTTTTTTAAAAAAAAAAAAAAAAGCCTACCAATCAGTCCTTTTTTCTTCTTCTTCTTTTTTTCTTGACAAATGCAATGATTCTTCTTTTCAAAGATATACATATTCTACTGGAAATAAGATTTAGTCAAATTTTATTATTTAAATGCATCCTTTTTAACAAATAATGCTTTTAATAAAAATGAAAACCTTTGTTTTTGTTCTGAAAGATGAAAAAAATTGATTTATCTTCAAAAGATAAAAATAAAAACTTGATATCTACTATCATGAAAAGTTATCAAAGAACTTTATTCTATCTTAAAAAAAATTATTATGTTAGTCTTATTAAATCTTATCTAAGATAAGGATATCTAAAGAAATAGAATGATTGGATTTCTTTAAAAAAAAAAAAAAAGAAGTCAAAAATAAGAAAAACAATAAAAAAAATAAAAAAAGATTGTATAAAAAATAGAGAGGTTATTTATCGGCTGGTGGGCCAAAAAAAAGATAAAAATTAAAATTTAATATTTGTAAGGACTTTTTTGGAATAATGAAAATGAACGTAATAAGGAATAATTGATATTTCAAATTTAATTAATGGGTAGCTTATAATAGAGGTGCAAAAAGTAGATAAAGGGGTGTCAATAGACGCCCATATCACAAAATTGTTAAGAAAATTAATGAAATTTATTTATATCATTTTTGCGTGAATTGTAATAATAAAGTTTAAATAGGAACATAATTAAAAATGATAATAACTTAAAGAGAGACAAATTAGAATAAAAATTATTTCAAATACATATTTAAAATATGATTTAGGGAAAAAAGAAAAGAAAATAAAAAAAGTAAGAAAACAAAAGAAAAATACAACAAATATTTGGACAATAAATAAAATGAATTTAACTGTTAACTTTCAAAAAGTAATAATTCCGAAAATAAAAAGTTATCAGTAGGAACATAGTTTAAAAAATAATTTTAATGGGAAAATTTAGAATAAAAAAGAATTTCAAATATATATGCTTAAAAATATGATTTTTTGGGAACAAGTAAAATCAAATATTCAAAAATAAGCAAAAAAATGGTTTAAAAAAAAAGAATAAACAAAGTAAGAGAGTAAAAAGTAAAAGATTGAAAAAAAATAAATACAAGAGGCGCACTAAGAATTAAAAAAAAAAAAAGTGCTATTGTCAAGGCATTCAAAACAAACACTTTCTTTCTTTCTTTTTTTTTTTTTTTAATTTAAGACTTAGGGATTTAAACTCTATATTTTATAATAAAGTCAGATGTTAAATTACTATTAAATTATATTTGTAATCATAAAATACACTCTTTCTATATAATTAGGACAATATAGAAATTTTTTAAAATATATATATTTATAGACTTACAAATTGGCCTTAAGAAGGTCAGCAATTGTGGGAAGAAATGTTTTACTTAAGGAATATTTAAAAAAAGGTGGATATCGTAGTTTAAATTATATATTTAATTGGGGTCAAAAAGGTAAATAACTACTAAGTAGAGTAGAGTTTAAACTTAAAAATGTATAGGTTCAATCTCTCATTACGTGTGTGTATATATATATATATATTCACACACATTTATGTATATAAACTAGATAGAGGAGAATTTTGATTTACACGTGGCCACAACATAAGTGACTTTTTCCAGACAAAAAATACAAATTATGTAGTAATATATATATATATATATATATGCGCGCGCGCACAAATTGGCCTTTCAATAAGGTCAGCAGTAGTGGGAAGAAATGTTTTTAGTTAAGGAATTTTTCCAGAGGTCTTATTACTAATCATATTTTAGGTCCTCCAAGTTCCGGGACTCTAATGAATATCATTATGTTGGCTGAAAATTGACGGAGCAACAACTTACTTTAGTTACTAACCGGCATTTGAATTGATATCCATATTCATATTTTTCTTCTTTCATAATTTTCCTCTGTGCACCAATATTTTGTAAACATACACGCACATATACAAACAACACCATTTGTCGTGGTTGTTGTTGGAGAAGGTGATCGTTAAAGTATACGTGTCTTAAAAAAAAAAAAAAGAAAGAAAAAAGAACCTTCTCATTCATATGTTTTCCGAACTAATTTTATTCCCATATTATTTAACTAATTATAAACATTATTCAACAGGATCTTATCTACAGTTGCTGTTAAAAAACGAATTTAGGCTCACATTCAAACAACTTCTTGAACTTTAATCTTTTATAAAAAGGTTAATAAAGGATTCTTAGGGACAATTATGCTGCTCGTCAATGATCATAGATATACATGGTAATATAATAATATATATCATTCATTACCCGAGTTATCTGTATTATATTTATTGAAATATTCTATAATAAAATATGAAAAAAAATTCATTTATAAGGTACAGGTCCAAACTGTTGGATCTTATTATTATGTTAGAGTATTAATAGCATAACAATTTGAATAAATTTAAAATATCTAACATTTTAAAAAAGTACGTATTCGTACTCGAACAGAGAGTTCTCCCTACTATATATATGGCAATAATAACAAAACAAAAAACAAAATTCATTGAAGTTTGCATGGGAAGCAAACGTAGGTGGTCATTTCTATGGTTGGCTAGGACTTAATGTTCTAGTAGTAGTGGTAGCGGTGAAACGTCAACATTTATAAGTTATATATGGAGCATTAGAACTTATGAGAAAAGACAAATATTGTGGTATAGAGATAATTTGAGAGTGCAATCTTTTTAACCTTTTGCTTCATTTTCTTAGGACACTAATTAATATCATTTGATCTTTTCATTACATTTCTTAAGGTTATTTTTTTTCCTAAATTCTTTTCTTTTCTTTCTTTTTTTTTTTTTTTTTGTAAATTTGAGTGGAATAGTTAAGTGCCAATTTAATGGGAATATAATAGTTTCGGATGTCAAATGTGACCATTGATTCATTAGAAAGAAACATGTCACCAAATTATATATGTAAAATTAAATTTTTTGCATGTATATTGATATATTTATATATTTTGGCCATGTAAATTAATATATTGACTCAAGTCAATAATATTCCATTTCACCAATTGCATTGCATGCGTTGAAATGTTCAAGATGCATAACCCTTTGCAAATTTTACGTCATTATAACTTAATTTCTAACATGTACAAGGAATCTTGATTATATATATTCAACCAAAATTTTCAAAAAGTTGTTTTCGGCAATCAAACCTAAAACGAAAATGTATACATTCCCCTTACTAGAAGGTCACACGAGCTAGGAAAAACTATCGTATTTGTTGATAGGGTAAAAAAGGATTAGAGATTCCAACCTAATTGGTTCATAAAATCCAAGTATTATTAGTGGTGATTACTTTATTAACATTCTTTTTCACCATGAGACAGTATTTCACGCACAATCTTGCACGTTAATTGGCTAAAAAACCAGTATATGGAAATAATTTATTTTGATAAAAATAGTATTTGTCAATTGGTTCAACAAAATTGAGGCTGCGTTCCAGTTTCATGTTTTCTTATTGACCTACCTAACCTTTTCTATTTTTCTTTTTCAAATAAATATACTTGCCTAACCTAAGTTTGAATGCAGTAAATAAACTTTGTACATTTTCTTTGATTTTTATTTTTATTATTTGATTTTTTTAATCCCAATAATAACATTTGGGTTGGCTTGGCCCAGTAGGGACAACGTGATGTCGGTCAATGGTCCACTCAATAGAGGGCCTTTTTTTCCCCAAAGTTCTTGATACTCCCTAACTAAACTGGCAGCTAGCTTACGTGCATATTACTGTCACAGAGTAATAATAAGACAATTAACTGATAAAGTTTTATATGATGTGAGTTTAATCATACGTTTCTCATTGATCTACGTACAAATTGGAAAGATTAAGACATCCTACTTAAAAAGATAAATTGCAATTGCATAATTATACCTTCTAGCTTTAATCATTTCTCAATTCAATCATTTATCAATTCACCTTTATATTGTTTCCAAAAATTATTAAAGCATCTTTTGAATGTGAAAAAATTATTTTATATTATCTTTCATGTACCTTGTAGATGAAAAAATGACCCCCAAAAAAAAAAAAATCTCAATCTGATATGAAAAATGACCGTCGACTACCGTCTCTCTCTCTCTCTTTTAATTTTTGTCATAGTGACTTGAAAAAATGATAAACAAACGCTATATCGGTTTGATGCATATTATATTGTCTTGCATCTTATATTTGCATAATTGTGTATCTGAATGTGTGTGTACATATATATATATATAAAGGGGGTGTTTGGGGCAAGTTTTGCCTTATCCAACATTAATTTTTTTTCCAATACTTTCAATACTTTTTACTATTTATATTTTCAAAACGCTATAGTAAATTTCAAACTTTAAAAGTCCATACCTTTGTGTATACAAGTCCAAATGAGATTTTTTTTTAAAATTGTATAAAATTTCTAGAGAAAAAAATAATATTTTAAACTTTAAAAGTCCATACTTTTGTGTATATAAGTCCAAATGAGATTTTTTTTTTCAAATTGTATAAAATTTCTAGAGAAAAAAAAATATCTATATTGATTTTTTTTCTAAAATTTTTTTTAAAATTTTATATTTTTTCACTCTAAATAATTTTTTCTTCTAAATATATTTTCCAAAACCAACTTTTTTCCAACCCAAAAACAATAACAATGTCTCCAAGCATTCCCGTCAAACAGTTTATAATATTTGCTTTGAATGATCTCGCCTGTTTTATTGGTCGATCGATGTATCTCATTTCTTTCTAAAATATTTTATATATAAATACACAATATGTTAAAATTCAGAACGCCACAAGTGGAGTGGTTCGTGAAAAATGTTTATCGTATTCAAATATTCTTCACATGATTATCAGTTCTTATTGAAAATAATTACTTGTCTGCCGCTATTGAGAACAGCTTTTGTTGAAAATTTTTTTCACGAGGTTTACGTGTTCAATATTTCATTGGTTGTATATACGTAAAGATTAGGAGTACATAGTCAAGATTCTTGGACAACACACGATATGACAGCTTATAATTATAAGTAAATTTAGTCAAGATATACATAAGTATATGCATACGTATTAGTTAGACAACATGCACCTCGAGCAAGTAAGATAGACAAAAAAAAAAAAAAGGAAAACATAGCGAGAGTTGGAGTCGATGCATGACATTATAGAAAGGAAATGACATTATAGAAGTGTCAATCGGTCTTTTAGTGTAGTGTGTGTGTGTATATATATATATATGTATGTATGTATATCATTATATACATATTCGATTCGCTTGTCTGCTTTTCATAACGTATGGAACCAAGCTGCTTTATTATAAATAGATCGTCGTCGCATGTATGTCTATTCCATCATGACCAAATCCAGCTTGTATAGATTCACGTACAAAACAAACAAAACAAAAGAGGGAAATAAAGAGGAAATAAAAGAAAATTTGAAGAAACACGTACGTACATACTTTCATTGTTTTCCTTTATTATATCTTTTTTTTTTTTGATTTGAATTCATATGAAACCAAATGTTATAGTAAGTAACATATAAATTGTTTCATATCACAGGTATGTAGTACTGGTCCTACTGGATGGATTCGATTTCAATATCCTTCTTTCATGTCTTATTGATAATAACATGTCATGCTGATTAAAGATGTTATACCGATGAAAATGTTCACCACGCATCAAATAAAATACCATCATATTAGTCGATGTGGCATAATATATAATTAAAAACACGAAAAGCGGAATACACGCAACTAGTACTACTATCTTGACATTAACTACTTAGTACTCTTTTCTCAAAACAAAAAAAAAAAAGCTTAGTACTCAATAGATTCTTTAAATAAATTTAGAAAATCTAGAGGAAGAGATCAATCAACAATAATATAATATAATTTATAAAGCTATACATTACACGTAAGGATAATGACTTATAGTTCGCGTCCGATTCCTTAAATATTATCATGCACCCGGAGAAGTTATTGACTAAGTGTGGCATATTATTTTTGGAAACTAGATAAAGGGACAAAATTAGTTAAGTTGTTAATTTTCACTTGTTGTTTTGTTTATTCGTCAAAGTTTGTGGGAATATTATGGTAGACGATGATAGAAAATATGGAATATAAAAACAAATAAGTTTAATTTAATCAACTGAACTAAAGTGTTACAAAGAGATGAAAAATAAAATTAAAAAAATAACTAGAATTCAACCTTAATCCAAATTAGAAGAACTTAATAGATGTTAACGCACATGAAATTTATGCTATCCTTAAAACAAATTCGTGTACTTTGATAAGTACTCGAGGATTTAATAAATATTTGTCTTCTAGGATATAATAATAATAATAGCACTCTAAGCATAATTGAATACCTTCTTTAGTGAACTTGAAATCGAGCCTTCTTTCCATCATGAAAACACCTAGAAAAATACTCTAAAACACGCTTAAAACACTATGAAAGTAATAGAAAAGAAATTTTGAATTGTTATGTTTAAGAATAGTATGGCCTCCTTGTATTGGTTGTTAATGAAGAATGTTACAAATCAAAAATAATGAGAATTAAAATTTAGTTTAATGACATTAAAGCCCTAAGTTACAACCATTCATTTACCCATTAATCACATGAATATTAATACTCATTAACATGCATTAAAACACTAGAATAGCTTATGCAAGGGTAAGTCTAACGGACTGACATTACAACTATTCATTTGCCCATTAATTACATGTATATCAATACTAATTAGAACAGCCTGCACAAGGGCAAACCTAATGGACCGATATACATGTCACCCACATCACGCGGGTGTACATATTGGACCTCTAATCTACCAAGTTCATAATTTGGACTCCTCCTATGCGTGAGAAAGTCTCTTTCATACATCATCTTAACTAAGTTAAAAAGTGTAATCACTTATAAACACCATGTTTCCAAGATGCCTAACTAATGTGGGATTTCATATTTTAACAATTTTTCCAATAACATCAAAATTCCAATGGGTATGCTTTAAACATCAATTTCTTATTCATCCAATTACCATTTTGAGTATATAAATATATGATTTCGATCTCCTGACAACGGAGAGTGCAAATCCATCAATACTTGTTACTTTTACAAAATGAGTCTCACTCAAATTTGAATATCAAAATAACTCTCCAAAATGGTTTGCAAAGCATTTTTTTTTTTTTCCAACAGAGGATTTACAAATAGCGTACTCACGTGGCAAGCAGTTCATCCATATGCATAAGTACCTGTGATCGCTTTCAATAATATATTGATATATAGGAGTTAATAACTCTTCTTTTTCGATTGAAGAGTTACTAACTTTTCATACACGTAAAAACATGACATGCAAATGTTAAAAATAATAACTCATGGGGTTATCTTTATGGTGCTACTTGGTGGATTTAAAGCCCGAGTTTCTGTGTGCATGTATAGTTTTTACGCCTACCTGTGGCATTATTTTCCTTATAGTACCTGCATGCGTTTTCATTTTCTATTCATTTATTCATTTGCTTTATCAATCTAGTTTATTCTAACTTATAAGTTAAGATAAGTTGTTCAAATAAATTTTAGTTTAGTTTAATTTGATAGAGTCCACTTTCACTATTTTTTATTTTTACTTTTACTATTTTAGCACAACTTCCAATATAAATTATCTTTACTTTCATAATCTCTAGTATAAGTCAAGTTAAACTAAGTTGTAATGAAATATTCGATTTAGTTTAACTTTCAATCTAAATTAAGTTAGATTGACGAACCAAACATACACTTATTGTATGAATTTTCTTTTACTTAAAATACATCCAAGTTGAGGATTTAGTACGAGATAAGTGATTGAGAGGATGCCAACTTATAATTGGGATAATGTTCTAAATGTATCACCTTCATGCTAATAGCTCTTTCTCATAATTTATTTCAAATAATGTATATACATGTAAAGAAGAACAATATGCACAGATTTATTATTTGTACATATCTAGGATGATGAAGTTAGAAAATTATTTTTAACAGTGTGAATCCTAAAAAAATTTTGAACTTTTAATTCAAAAATGTTTTACTATTTTTTTATGTATTTGTATATTTCTTTATTTTTTTGTCAAAATGCAATAAATTTTTTTAAAAAATATCAATATCTATAATGTTGAAAATTGCTTAAGACCTTTAGGTGTCGTGGGCGTGGCACCGCAGGCTTTAGGTGGAATGGCGCTTTAGGGGCAGGCAGAATAATGCAGGTTTTTTCATGCCTTGCGTAAAAATTGTATATATTTATTATACTTGTAGAATTTAAAAAATTATAAATTATATAGAAGAAAAGTTTACTTTTATTTTATTGATATTTTAATTTTAAAAAATGGAAGTGAAAGCTATTGCTGAATTAAAAAACAAATAAACTTATAGTTGTGACCCTTATTAGGTTATCTTGTATTATGGTTAAACCATCGATCTACTTACCGAAATTAAAAAAAAAAAACAAAACAAAACAAAATGTTTAAGTACATTACAGTGGATGGACTTAAGTCACCACGAACATGTTTAAACTTTTTGTTTGAGGACGGATTTTAATCTTCGCTTGTTGTGACTGCAATTAACTTTTCTCATTAAAAAAGGAAAAAAAAAAAAAAAAAGGAAGAAGAAGAAGAAAGAAATTAAAACGACATGTTCGTCTTTTTGCTCGGTAAATGACGTAAGCTTGCTATTAGTTAAATAATGATTCGTATCGACGCATCACTAGCTAGATAAGATTCTACGTAATGTAAGATCTATAAATAATAAAATAATACATTAATAAATAAATAAAGGGAAGAAAATTTGCTTCCCGGCTTTGAGTTTGAACCAAAAAAATCAACCGAAGTTTGGTGTAAAGTATCGCTCTAGAAAAACCTCTCAATATATATGTATATATAAAATAACAATATCGATTTGGCCATAAAAAAAAAACATTCAACCGGTTCATTTGCCCTCACGGGTCCAATTTATTTTGTCATTATTTTGGCCTCTTTTTTTTGTTTATTTGTGCTGAACATCCTGTTTTGGAAATGACCAACCTAACAACTCCCCTTAATTTATTCATCCTCTCATATGTTGCTCGTACACTTGGATCTCACTCTAAGAAATACTTTCTTTCCTAATTTTACACTATGTGAAACACACACACACACACACAGATATATATATATATACATATTGCTCTGTATACATATATATGATCATAGAGTTGGAGGACCTTGCATATGGATGTCACTCAATATGAACAAGGCTGCTAAATGTTTCTTTGTCGATTTCTTCCTCGCCTAATTTTTTCTTGACTAATTGGGTATTTTTCTTGAATTATATGGATTGACAATGCCACTACACCTAAATCTATTCGGTATATAAATCTTTAAGTTAACTTACATATACATATATACTTGTATATATGTGTTTATATATTTCAATTAATCATGATTAAGTACACGTACCAATAATTAATTCTCTGTATAATCAATCAATTAAGTATAGTTATAACAAGGGAAATTATATCATATAGTATATTTAAAATGTACTAATTAAAATTATTATAGCATATTTATAAAATGATATAAAATTATAGCATTTTTTTATTTCATTTTTCTTTTATTCCAATTTTCCCCTTTTCCTTTAACATACACCTTTCCTTTCTCTCATTTTTCTCTCTCTCTCCTCTGTCTGTCTCTCTTTCTCACTCCTTGTTGACCAAAAAGAACTGCACCGACAATGGGAACCAGAACCCAGACAGCACCGTGAAGATCCTATCCACCTTAAGATCTGATTTGTTGCAATCCGTCCACGCTGATCTCTTTCTTGCGACAAGATTGCTATCTCAAGCAACTCATAAATTCTATGGGTTTGTTGTTTATTTTCGCAGGTGCACTCACAATCTACCTCGGTTCCAACATGGAGTTGTTATCTTCACCAGCAGCAGTAGTTTAGTGACAACTAGGGTTATGAGGCTTGGCAATTAGGTTTATTTATTGAGACTAATTTGAAATTACATGTTTTTAGGGAATTTGTTCAGTTTTTGCAATTGATTTGGGATTTTGGGAAGTTATTTTATAATATTAATTAATTTTGGAATTTGATAAATACAAACATTTGATATTTTTGTCTTTTTGGGTTGAATTGTAATACATGCATTATGTGGAAAATACAGATAATGTTTGGTAAATGTGTGTGTATTTACAAATTTTCTAATTTTTTGAGGTTGAATTGTAAATGTAGGTAATATATAGTAAATACAAATAATGTTAAATAAGTACATGTATTTACTATTAAATAATAATATTTTACAAGTAAATAATGCATATATTAATAAGTTATGAATTTACTAGTAATAAATACATATATTTTACTAGTAAAATAAATTTTTTTTGTTTTCAAAAAACCCAAGAAAATGACATAGTTGAAAAAAGTGTTTTTGAAATGGTTTTAAAAATGTTGAATAAGAAAACGTTGAATATTTACTAGTAAAACAAATTTTTTTTGTTTTCAAAAAACCCAAGAAAATAACATAGTTAAAAAAGGTGTTTTCGAAATGATTTTGAAAACGTTGAATAAGCAAACGCTATTTTGGGACTGTTTTCATTTTATGTATTTTTGAAAATAAAAAATCATTCTCAAAAATAAAACCAAACGCCCCCGCGGTATTTCCATTGAAATTCAAATATTTGTTGGTATTTTTTTGTTGTTCCCTTGTGATTTAAGGCCTGTTGATTTTCGACGGCTATAATAGTGAATTTGCTTACCGATCTACTCCACGGCCAACTACGGACTACTTGGGGCCTTGTTTTTCCTTTTTTGCTATGAATGGAAATATATGAATCTAGTCTGTTCGCATAATTTCTTGGGAATCTAGTATTTTTTTCTCATATTTTCATGAAAATCCATTATTTCCTAATTTTTCAAAAATAAAAAATTATGTTATTATTTTATAAACCATGCCTAATTTATGAGAAAAAAAATTGGGAAATCAATTATTTCCAAATAAAAAAAATTAGTAAATAAATGTATTTTCAAAATAATATGCAAATTATATAAATTATTAATTTATCAAATAAATCAATTATTTACCACAAATACTAAGATTTTTCTTAGTATTTACCTGTATTTACATTGTTTTAAAAACCATCAACTTATCAAATAAATCAAATATATTGATAGATAAAGAAATCTAATGATTTACTCGTAAAATTTAAATCATTTACTAGAATTTATTAGTGAATCATTGAATTTACAGTATAAATCAAATATTTACTTTATTTACCTACAAAGCTCCATAAAAAAACTTACTTTTATAATATAGTAATTAAAAAGCTCCAAATCAGCCCTAGCACCCAAAAATCCCGAGCCCTAACCAAAAAACTCAATCAGGCCCGACACCTAATAAAATTCAAACACCTTAAACCATTTCCCAAATACCATTGAACCACCCGTCATCGCCAACTGTCGAAGCCCAAAGGTCATCTTCACCATCGCAGTGGAAGTCGTTCCTTATCGCTTACGAAACTCCAACGAGGTCATGAAATTATGATCATAGTCACGAGGACACTACTGGAGATCACAGAATTTTAGACATTGCTAAGTCACAAAAATAACAAAGCCAGATTACAGTTGTCTCACCATGTAGTCGCAATCTCATCATGGCAATCCTGATCCAGCCGTTCAACCAGGAGAGAAAGGGAGAAAAACAGAGGGGGAGAGAGGAAAGAGATTAGGGGTATTTTTGAGATTTTGTGTTGTTATTTTACTCTAAATATAGTATTGAGTAATAATATTTTAAATTATGCTATAATTTTAAAACGTTATGTTGTAATATGTTATTTTATCTCTTTTTCTTTATAATAATATGACTCAGCAAAATATCCACGTAAGATAGTTTGTCGAAGCTACTCTCTCCTTGTACTTTTTCCCAATGTTTTGATAGAGTTTACTAATTCTAAGGGAACTTGATATATAATCTAAAAATCAAGATCTGATACGACATTATGGCAAAAGGCAAAAAATTAGGTGCTTTTAGCAAAAGCTAACTTTGGAGAGTTTAGGAAGAGTTTTGGAGACATGTTTTAGAGGCTGGAGAAAAGTAAGTTTTAAAAATGTGTTTAAAAAAAAAAACTATTTGGAGTTAAAAATTGTAAAATCTTAAAAATTTATTAAAAAAAATTATTAATATGAATCTTTTTTCGTTCCTTTTAAAATTTTATGTAATTAAAAAAAATCTCGTTTGGACTTGTATATATAAAGGTATAGACTTTTATAGTTTGAGTTTATTGTAAAATTTTGAATATATAAATAATAAAAAGTAATAATAAAATGAAAAAAAACTACTAAATATGTATCCAAAAATATTTCTAAACACTCCTAAACGAATCCTAAGACTAAATGAAAATATATAGTAGTATCCCCTGTTGGCCTTTTGTATATATGTATTATTATTATTATTATTATTATTATTATTATTATAATCTTCTTAGTTGTCATTATCATCTACACCCCTCAGCTTTATAATCCTTTTTATTTCTAATTATAAATTTTAAAAACTCCCATTACTTTGATTTTTGAATTATAACAGAAATTATAACAAAAAATATAATAATGAGATTAATTACTTTCTTTTTCTGTCTATTTTAAATATAAATTCTAATATTAGTATCCCCATTGGCTTTTTGTATATATGTGTTATTATTATTATTATTATTATTATTATAATCTTCTTACTTGTCATTATCACCTATACTCATCAACTTTATAATCCTTTTTATTTCTAATTATAAATTTTAAAGACTCCCATTACTTTGATTTTTGAATTATAACAGAAATTATAACAAAAAAAATAATAATGAGATTAATTACTTTCTTTTTCTGTCTATTTTAAATATAAGAATATAAATTCTAATAGAAGGAGTTAAGTGGGATTAGTTCAAAATTGATGAAAGAAAGTAAAAGTTTTTAATATTTAGGGTTTAAACTTTTCAAAATATAGATTATTATTATCATTATTATTATTATTATTATTATTATTATTATTATTATTATTATTATTATTATTATTATTATTATTATTATTATTATCTACCTGTGTTTTGTTTTTGTTTCTTGATTATCGCGTGGGAGTTATTGTCATCTAAACTTTTGGGAATATAGATTATTGTTTTTGTTTGTTTATTGGAAGATAAAATTCAAAAAGATACGAAATCAAGGGACACAAAACAAATTATGTAAGTCCAGCTGGATGTATATCGATTTGTTTTAAAATTTTGTTTGCTGAAATTAATTAACTTTTATATCGTCGTGAATAGCATTTCACTATTGCGTAACGAAAATTAAAATATAAAAAAGGACATAAATATGCTTGAGATGTGATGTTGTTATTTTTGTACTCAAAATCTGTTTGGCATTTAGCTGGTTGTTTTAATGCAATTTAAAAGACAGCTGAACAACTAGAGATTATTTTCAAAAAATCAAAATAATAAAATCAACAACAACAACAATTACTTGAAACGTGAAAAACAGACGGACAAGTCTTTCCACGTCTGGTAGATTTGGTTCCCTCTGAAATGTACAGAAAATAGGCTCTTATTGTTACTATTATTATTATTATTATTATTTTGTAAAATATAGGCACTTTACGGGGAGAAAAACAACTAAGTAGGTTGAAGTAAAAAACAAAAAATAGGTAGATAAAGAGAGACAAAAATGAAGTAGCTAAAATATCAGTTAAAAAAGAAAAAAAAGCCCAATTAGTTTGAAGCAACAAAAAAAAAAGGTTGAAGTAAACTAAAAATTTACCTTTGCAAAATACTACAGTTTATTATCTTTAAAGTAATACATGAAATATTGTTTGTAGAAATATATTAATAAATAATAATAAATATCTATATCAAATAATGTGAAAAATAGAAAATTTTTTTAAAAAAATAAATACTAAAATATTAACTTATCTCATACTTATATGATTAAATAAAAACTAAACTTTAACAAATAATATTAATAATAAAAATCAATTAGGAATCCTATACTTCAAAAATCTTGTAACGGTAATAACGGAAAAATATAATCTTAAAAATGAACTTTAACAATTCTATGAATATTCTAAGTAAACGTTAAAATAATAGAACTTATAAATTTAAATCATAAACTTAAAATTTTTAAAAATAAACATAAATCCTTTTATAGAGGAACGTTCCAATGATCTACTTCTCCATCATGCACGCTCCCACTCCAAGCCTCCTCCAAATCTAAGCTTTAATTTTGCTTTATCTGCAATATGCGAGGAACTAGATTAGGCAAATGCCTAGTAGGAACATCTATTACCTCACAAAATATTACAAAACATCATTTATTTAATACACTTATATAAAAAATTGCTCAAATCCTAAAGTTAAAACAAATACCATACATATTATAAACACTTAAACATAAAATGTATTCATGTTGATTAATCTTGTCTACAATGTTGGGTTCTAGGCAATGTATCCATGCACACTATCATGGTGAAAGTGAGATTACAAATTCCAAACCCACCAAGGCAAATAATGAAACTGTTACTATTATAACACCTAAGGGGGCGTTTGGTAAACGCATTGCATTTTGATTCTATTTGAACGAAATTTGTTTTTTAAATGTTGTATTTGGTTGAAAAGTATTTGTTTTGTATTTGAATAAAATGTGTGTTTGGACGAAAAATATTTTAGAGTTGAAAAGTTGATATGATTGGTAAAAGTAGAGATAAATAGTGGAGTTGAAAAGTTGATGTGATTGTTTTAAAAATATTTTAAATAGTAATTGTTTTCGTAGCACTGTTGCAAAATTTATGTTTAGTGTAAAATTATATTGTATTTGAGCAAAATTAAAATGAAATTTTTTCTCCAAACGCCCCCTAAAAATTTCATAGCAATTAAATATAGGTAAAAGAGTTAAATATATATAGAGTATAGCCTAGAATTATAGTATAAATATTAAATTAAGTATTCTTGCAGAAGTCGACATTAAGAACGTTGATACGCTTAAGGAGTTCAGTGTTAAAAGGTTTAGTGTTAAGAGTTTTATATAAAAAATATAGTTTTATATTCAACCATAATTTTAATTAGGAAAACACTTAAATTAGACAAAAAGTTCATCAAACTTATAGATCTTTTTGTAATTTTTCTAACGCTTTTTGAATCATCCAATTCTAATGTTAGAGTAAAAAGTTATAATCAAAATACTATGAGAGGTCAGGCAGCTTTTTAATATTTTTTACCAAAAAAAAAAAAAAGAAGAAGGTAGACTGTGGACATTGCAGCACCCAACCTCTTGCAGCATGCAGTTGCAAAAAAAAAAAAAAAAAGGTTGAAACTAGTGAGTTTTCTAAATCTATTTTGACCCCTAAATTACCATCTAACTTTTAATCATAAAACTTAAAGTTTAGGATTTAATTATTTAAGTTTAAAATCCATCAGTTATACGCATTTTCTTAGAATTTTGCTCATTCTCTCCCAAACCTCTTTCTACTTTCTTTCCCTTAAAAGATTGATTTCCTTCAAAATTTCACCACCAAAATATTGGTTTGGGGATTATGCATTTTAGGGTTTCGTCAAAACTATGAGATTGATAAATTATTAATTTGAATGGTGAAATTGATGATGCAGAATGGGATATTAAGGGGTTAGAGGATAAGATTTTAAATTGTTTATGTTAATTTTATGAAATTGGAATTGTAAAGTTTATGGAAAATTAGAAAATTAGGGCTTTTATGATTTTTGGGATTTTTAGGATTTTTCTTAATAACTGAATATTAGTGATATGGCTTTTGTAACATAGATTTTATTAAGAGCAAGTATATCAAGGTTTTGAAGTATCAAATCATCAAAATAACAATAATAGTAAGTGCTTCTAGTGAGGTAAGTATATCTCTTACCTGCAACATGTTTGTTCAAAATTAGAAAAGGGATTTTGAGATGTATCTATTTTAGATTAGATTTTTATAAGCATGATATGTGCTTAGTATTTTATAGTGTGAATAGATAGCATTTTTTTTTATATGTGTGCTATGATATTAACCCTTAGATTTCATGTTTATGATTAGATATTTCAGTTCAGATTGTTAGATACATGTTAGTTACATATTTCAGTTATGTTAAATCAAATATTTTATGCTATATACATAGGTTCAATCAAAATTTATTTTAGGATTTTATATCTCCCAACTTCAGTTTCAGTTTCAGTTTTGTTAGTAAAACTTTTTTGATTACATATGTATAAACAAATTCAATTACAAGATGGTAATTAGGTAATGTGTACAAGGGATCAATCTTCCCATAGTGACTCTGTTGGGTTTGGAGGTCGCTCATTTACTCCTGGTGAAGTTACGTGTATCGATTTGGTATGTTGCCTAATGACCCTTTCAATAAAAAAAAAAAATGGGAATATGAGAAGTGAAGCATAATTGGTTATGCTTTTAATTGATGTTTTTTTTATGTGTTTTCCATGGTAGACTTGTTCTATCAAATTAGTATATTTATACCTATAAGTTTTAAAGCATTTTGTGAGATAGGCGATGTACTTACTAAGCATTTACTTGTTAGTTTAATTTCGCATGTTGCAAGTAAGAACAAAGGCATAGTTATTGCCTTAATAAAGGAAGTTCGGTATGGATATGAATGTTTTGACGGACACAAATTATTGAAAAATCTTGAAAGAGCTCTATTAGTTTTAAATGTTTAAGTTTCATTAAGTTGTTTTTAAGAAATTTAATTTCAATATTTCGTATTCTAGTTTTAGTTTCTGTTTAGTTTATTTATTTTACAAAACATAATTTATGTGATTATAGATTTTATATGAGAACGCCATTATTTAATTAAAAGCATCATTTAGTTTTCCTTATAAAAAATTTTGCATTATTATATATAGTATTTTGTTTTAAGAAATTTGTGTTTAAATTAAGAGTTTAGCGAGTAACATTATACCATCTTAAAAGGAGGTATTACGACCACAACTGTTACCACAAGAGTGAATGAATCCTGAATACACACCTTTTAATTATCTTATTACTTCCATCATTTTGCTTAACATGAGCTTTCATATTCATAAATCATAATCTTTTAAAATTAGAACATAATTCTTATAAACAATATCATATCAAAACCTTCGTAAAGAAATACATACATTGTCAAAAGATGAGATACGTTTATGATCAAATAAAACAATAACTTTCATTAAACTATCATTGAAAACCCTTTTGTAAAATAATGACAAAATAACATAATCTTTTGATATTCTACACCAATTATGAAATTTATTAATTTTAAACAAACGTGTTATAGTAAGAGATGTATTTACCTCGCTTGAAAAACTTACTAAAATAGCTAATTAGGTGACACAGCACCTCAAAACCTTAATACACTCGCTTTTCGGTGAATTTATGTCATAAAACCATAGAATTAAAATTCCATAACTAATAAAATCATGAAAATCTCAAAAACCCAAATATTCAATTCTCCATAAACTATGGAATTCAAATTTCATAAATCCAATCCATATACATCCTCAATTCCAGCATCAACTCTTAAATCATTAGTCTCTGTCATCAATTTCATCATTGAATAATATAATTTATTCATTCTATCTAAATTAATCAAGGCCTTAATTTCAATTTTCAAAAAAATCAAGAAAACCATACATACTTATATATATATATATATATAAATCTAACCCTCGTAACCCTAAAATTCACCATTAAATCTTTTAACTCATCATCCTAGAACATTGATTTCATTATCTAATTCAACAATTAATCAATCTCTCAAATTCACCAAAACCCTAAAATCCCTTAAATCAACATAAGAAAATAAAATTACCTTAAACCTCCAATAAAATCAAATTTGAAAGCTCTTTGAGAGAAGCAAATCTTTGGTGGTGGAATTCACACTAAATCAATGCCTTAAGGAAGAAGAAGGAAGAAAATGGTTTGACAGAATGAGAAAGTGGCTTTTGAGATTATACGTTTAATAAAATTTAACTGAGGGATTTAAATTTTAATAATTAATCCCTAAATATCCAAGAGCTAGGATTGAAAATTGAATGATGATCCAAGGGTTAAAAATAGATTTAGAAAACCTAATAACTAAGCCACTTTTAAATTTCTTTTTTTTTTTTAATTAAGGGTTGTCCAATCCCTTCGTAGTATTTTAGCAGTAACTTTTTACTCCAATATCGGAATTAAACAATTTAAAAAGTGTTAGAAAGCTAACAAAAAGATTTATAATTTTGTCTAAAAATAACATTTTCCTAATCAAAATTACAATTGATCATAAAATCACATTTTTTGTACAAGATTCTTAATATTTAACCTTTTAAACATGAGTTTTTTAATTGCATCAAAGTCCTTAGTATTATCACCTATAATAACACTTAATCTAATATTTATATTATGATTTTGTCTATAATAAATAATTGAATCTCTTACCTATATTAAATTGTTATGAAATTATCGGATTTATAAAAAATAAAATAAAATAAAAAAGTGGTTGTTGAAAGTTAAACAAAACAACAAAGAAAGTTAAGTAAAAACAAAAAAAAAATAGATTGAATATATTCTTCTTATCACAGATGTTATATATTGTAAACTTGAGTATGCATGATTTGTAAAGCAAAATAGATCATCAAAAACTCTGCCACACTTTCAAATTCCTTTTTCTTCTTTTTCTTTTTAACAACCATTTTTCTTCCATCATTTTATATTTTGTAATTCATGTTACATGATTCTAAAGACTGCACATAATTGAGAAAATATATACATACATATATGGCTGAAAAGCACATAAACTGAGACAATACACGTATATGACTATAAAAATTACGCTTCACGAATTTGTAAAACTGTAAAATTAATGTATGAGCTAATCCCAAAATAAATAAATAAATAAAGGAAGAAGATTGAGCTGTCAAAATAAACTAAAACACATGGATTGATCCAAACCATTATATTCAAGTAAGTGGCAAATTATTTAATTTTAAGCCATAGGATGGATTCAAAACTTATATATTTATTATATATTCGCTTCATCCTTGTATACGAATTTGTTTCACTCTTTCTTTTCTTTTTTTTTTTTTTTGCTAAAAAAAAACCATATGGGAGTTTTTGATATGGAGTGATATAGATTCCATTAGGTTTGCATGTTGAAATTTATGTCATTTGAATTTTTAAGTCTTAACTGGTTTGACACTCCATTTCAAATTAATTTTTCAATTTTTTCTAATAAAAAATTAAATTTATTACTTCATTTATAAGTTTAAATTTATAATCCAAACCAAGTTTTAAGTTTTAACTACTCCGCTGTTTCGTGTATTAGCTCTATAAGGTCATTCTACACGAACAACGGAATAGCGTATATACATAGCAATGAATTGGATCGTAAGCACAGCTGGGTGCATGGAAAATATGTTCAAAGAATCGGTTGTAATTATTCATCATTTGAAATGGCTGCTTTATGATCAATTGATGGGGTCCAGATATCTGACCCTTTGTCTTTTATTTTTTAAATATCGCTTACAATTGTTGTCCTCTTCACGAAAACGGAATATCCTTCCTAACTTTTCGGACACATTTAGCTCCCACAGCCGTATTTATATTAACTATTTTCCTATTCATAGATTATTATTATTTTATTTAGAGATATAATTAATTGATGTAATAATAATTTAAATATTTATTATGAAAAAAGAAATTCATATATTATATAAATTAATATTTAAAAATTAAGATTAGAATTAGTATTTCTAATATTTTTCTTTTCTAATACTTGTTGAGAACACACTCCACTCCAGGTGTATGAAATTATATATTGTCTTAATAATTTAAGAATTTAAAAAGAAAATAAAAAAGCATAAAACAATAACCAAAAGAAAAAAAAAGAATGAAACTTTCTTGCGAAACTTAAAAAAAAAAAAAAAACTCGAAACTCCTTATTGGAACTCTAAAAAACCCTTGGGAGAAATCCTTTTTAATCAGTTAAAAAAACTAAGACTAATCCCTTTATAAAACTCTAAAAAAATCCCAAAAAAATTTTTTTTTCACTTTTATTATTTAATAAATTAGATAATGTTTATACATGTCACTAATCTGCCATGGAACATATGTTGAATTTATGTACTTTTTTTTGTTTGAAGGGTTTTACATTATATGGAGATCACATTAAAAATATAAATACTAACGGGTTCTAATATAAATCTAACAATTTAAAATCATATATGCGTTACTCTAGTATTCTAATTCTTTTTTAACACATGTAAGAGGCCAATATTTTTAGCAAGTTTCGATAAGAAATCAAAATATTCCACTTTGTTCCACAAACTCTTAAAAAAGATAATGTAATATATATTTTTAACAACTTATATTCATTTGTTTATTTTGCTTTTTTGACTTAATGATGTTTATATTACAATGGTTATTAATATTGCTAGTCCTTAATCTATTAACGTTAAGATATTTTAATTTCCAACTTATAATTATAAAAAACTACCTTCTAAATTTTAGTTTGTTAGCAATTTTAGTCCTTAAACACCATAATTGACGTTGAAGGATCTATGAATTTAACATAAAAAATATCCAATTAATTGATAATTACCACAAAAATTCCCTAAAATATTAAGTGTAAAATATTCCCTAAATAAAAAGTGTAAAATATTCTCTTCGTTATTATTAAAACCATTCAAAACTATAACATTTTAAAATTAATATAATTAGTTCTATAAAATTATCAATTATCATTTGATTTAGAGGTCATTGTCTTTATTAGATTGCAAAACCTTCATTATTTTAGTAATTTAGTATATAAGGTCAATTATTATAACTAAAATAAATTAATAAAGTTTAAAAAATAATTGAATATCAAAAGTTTAAAAAATTATATGCTCAAAGTTCGAGGACTAGAAGCACTGACAACCCTCATATTAAAAGAAAGACATTGGAAACCCAAGTGAATGTGTGTCTGAGTGTGTGAGTATATAATTCATGTTCAAATTCTGAACTTGTTTATTTTTTAATAGTCCTGAATAAAATCTTTTTAGGAAAAAGAAAGACATTGCACGGTGCAATATATATTTGCCCTTTTCTCATTCTTCATTTACTGACTTATTTTTCTGTTGTTTCGATATTTATTTGTATCACATTGATATAAAAACTAATTGTAAACTTTCCAGTAAAGAGATAGATTTGTTGTTAAAAAAAATTAAAGACATAGATTTGAATTCCAAATTTGAAATGTGGCCGGTAGTCCTCTAAATTTGATGTCTGGGTTTGTAACTTGTCCGCAGCCAATTGTCGGATTCGGATTTGTTAAACCGGCCCATCCCTCTTAGTCCTCTGGCAAAGAAAAATAAAGTTTGTGAATTATTTTAGCAAAAAATTAAGGTTTAAGTTTATATAAACATTGTCTCCTATCTGACACTTTTATTGAACAATAATTCTAATTTTTTATACATTAATGTAACAATAAATTGATTTCAATGTAATATTTTTCAATGAAATTTGTAATTATACTAATAGTTCAAATAATATAATCTTACTAACCCTCTGTCTGTTTGACACCTTCAATTTTGGAAAATGAAAAATTTTTCATTTGAAGAAAAATGAACATTCTTAAATTTCCGTATCTGAACATCCAACATTTTTCATTTTTGAAAAAAATGAAAAAAGAACTCTCTAGAAACAAAAAGTTTTCACCCACCCAAACAACTTTTCAATTTTAAAAAAAATTCCAAACAACTTTTTATTTTTCATATCTAAAAATTTTCCATTTTTCAAAAATAAACACTTCATCCAAACGGATTAAAAGTTTTATGTATCAATTCCTATAGATTCAAAATAAAATGTTATAGCTAATTCAGCTGTTGAACTTGAGATATATGTACGAATTTAAATATATGTATGTGACTGAATATAAATATAAATATATGTATGTGTTTTTTACATATATGAGGACAGAGAGATAAAAGTTTTGGTCTGTGACTGAAAACCGATCCCAGCCAGCCAGCCAGCCAGCCAACATGCATCTAATAAAGAGATTAGTATTTATGGCATTCAAAGCGCAATTGTGTAAATATATCTACTATGTAAAAGCTTTTTGGTAAATCTACCATGTAAAAGCTTAATTATTTATTAATCCCCATGTTGCTCAACTAGGACAAACATGAGACATTTTTAAGTGCGAATTATGTCTAATCATTTTTTTCCCCCAGTGGTAGCGCTCATGGAACAATTAGTACCAATTTTTCATTTTTTGTCTATGTCAGGGAAAGAAGCAAATCATTAATCGTAAATGAGTATTAATAATTAGGTAATGAATGTAGAAAGCTATATGACCACGAATATAAGTATAAATATGCATAAAGAGACATTAGTCTTTTGGTCACCTATTTTTAGTTGGACCCCATTAAATTTGCCTTTCGAGATTCGATTCACAGGCCTCATTGTTTACAAAAAGAATTAAACAAAGCTAAAAAACCAAAACAATAAGTTTATTTAAAAAAAAAAAAAAAGGTGTCAATTTGTGTAAACAAAATTATATGACCCAACCTCACCTCATTCTACGCGATTAACGCACTAATTCAATTTTCCAGTCGTCCCAATAACTCTTCTGTAATCCACATATATATAATTAATTTTGAAGATTTTGTAAGGCATAGTTAAATTCGTTAATCATATGGATTAATAACAAGTTAAAGATAATATAATGGTTATTCTTCTGAAAATAATGGAGTAACTATATATATATATTTAAATTAGAAAAAAAAAATGATTCTGAAGTGGGAAATATAATTGTATAGAAAAGGTGATTGATTTGCCAAAAAGAAGAAAGATGTAAAAGTTGATTGCAAATATATATAATATTTATTGTTTGCGACGTGTATACTATGATTTCCATATGCTTTCACAAGGCAAGTGGTTGTTTTTCCGGAATGTGTTGGTGAGTGATATAGATCTTGTCAAAGCATAATTTGGCTCCACCCTTGTTTTATGGACATTGACAAAGCAGATTATCATGTTTGTCAATTACAAAGATGAATCATATGCCATATTATGTATATATTGTCATATGATTAAAACAAAGGCATATAAGTACATATTTTATTAACTGTTTTATTACGTTACAAGCCCCGATAAAGTTGTCACATATGAAAAATTGACTAGCTAGTCATTGATATATAATTTCGAGTTCATCAATAACCAGTTTTTCTTTATGGTAAATTGTTTTTCACTTTCTAGATCATATTTTAAAAATAATTTATATAAAAAGAAATGATATTTATTTAATATAATACTAAAAAAATTTAAATTTTTTGACATTTCATCTTTTTAATATTAACGTTATACATACGCATCTTACGGTAGTAGACAAATTAAGTGTATATATATATTTATTTATTTATCGTAAAGAGGTTTACACATAAAAAATTAGTGGTACCACCATTAACCTCAAAAATCAAGATGACCAGTCCACTAACCAAGAAGAGGAGCTATTTATTGGACCCTCTAATTGCTTTCATTTTCGATGACAAACAGAATCTCTGTTTGTAGTTGAAATGGCAAAAACTTAGTAAGTACTAGCTTTGAATGCCAAAGGAGAATCTTCAACAGCTTCTTCTGGGCTTTGGGACTTGACTCTATAAAGTGTAATATTCCTTGATCACTCAACAATGGAATAAAATATCTTTTCGTGAAAAACAAAAAACGACAAGAAAAGAGTGTGAAAAAAATAAAAAAAGAGAAAATTTTAATTAAAGAAAGAAACGAAAGTACCGGAAAAAAGAAGAGTATTGCGGATCGAGCTTGCCGGAAGTCATGGAGAATATTATAGGTACAGTCGTATGGAATATATGTTGGGACACACTTGCAATTTGATTGTTTCTGCTTTACGTTGAACAAAACCTCTCGCTTATCCAAAAAAAAAATGATTTTTTATTTTTATTTTAGGTGGAAAAAAAAATAAAAGAATGAATTATTGTTGCATGGAATCTTTGCTTGCTTTGGATATAGAGGTCCAGTCAGAATGCATGGGAGAGTTTAATATTTTATATATGTTTCTTTAATCGTAAATGTATGAAAAGGATGGATATCTTACCCAAATCATATCTTGGATTCCTAACCTTTTTGAAAACTTATGTTGTATAAAAATAGATCAAAACATTGATTCAGTAATCCGTCCATAAATATATATTACCTATATATTGATATGTTTATATTTGTATTGTATATACACAAAATAGATCAAAACAATGAGTGAGCAATCCGTCCATGAATATACATTACATCGATATTGATATGTCTATCTTTGTATTATTTAAACATAAAATCTTAATTTTTATCTATTTACACGGTTGCGAGCATAATCGAGCTAGCAACAGTTTGTTCACACAAAGAGGAAAAGCTACTCCTGTCTTATTAGGCCCTATTATACTATATGCTCACCCCAAAAAAAAAAAAAAAAAAAAAAGAGGGTGGGACATTTGTTTGCCATATTTAATTTTATGTTCACACTAGATTACGTACGGTAGGCCAACGAAATATCATACTAAGTCCAGAATTTGAGGCAAGTGCCATGATGTTTAGCCTATGTTTGATACATAAGTTTGAAATGTTGTTTTTAAAATGATTTTGAAAATATTCTTATTCAACATAAATTTTTTACTATTATAAATTCATATCACGTTCATTTTTTTAATCCCAAATTCAATCCAAAGAGTTTCTCAATTTGAATTAAAATATTTTTTAAAAACAGCTTTTCAAACTTATATACACTAATCACAAGTGTAGTCCCAATCTAATACCAACTAGAGTGTAGGGGGTTTGCTTTTATGAACTTGGGAGAATTTGTGGAGGAATCACATACATACACGACTAATTCATTCCACTCTAAGTAATTTTAATAGAAAATTGTAAAAAACAACCCTCTCAAATAGACTCGTTTATGCTTTTCGACACTTTTAATGCTTGTTTGGATTTTTAACTCTTCATGTTTATCTAACTATTGGTCAAAAAATTGAATCTATTATAACTGAGATAGTAATCTCAACATATCATTTTGAGGGATAATCTTACAAATCATCCCAATTTAAAAGCATCTCTAAGTTTAATCTCTTATGTTACGTACGTGGAAGATTTGGTAGTTTTTGCCGTGTGGATATTAGGCTCAGTGTTCCAACCCATGTAGCCCAAGTTGGTTGAACTTGGATTTAGGGAACCTCGGCTTGAGTTTTATTTTTTTCCGTTGCTACTGTTGACCTGAGCCTCGTTAATTAATGATGATCGGAGTCACTTAGCGGATGACCACTGGCCATCTACTGGAGCCGGTCGCCACAGCTAACATGTGATGATACGTCATGAATATTGCTAATCGACTAACTTATTCGTAGATGATTGCTATTCACCCACCAATGTCTGTCGCCAGATTTTAATACTCACCCAAATCGGACTAGTCATTTGGTGTAACCGTCAATGGCTGTCATTGGTTGCAAGATCTCTGCCTCCAGTGAAATTTATTTATTTTTATCTCGTCATTCAAAACTTTACATTTTTCTCATTTTGTCTCCACTAAAAATTTATTATCTCAAGTAGTTCTCATTTCTTGACTCCAATTTTGCATGTTGTTTGGAGATATAGAGAAAGTGAATCATCTTAGTTGTTGTCGGGAATGATAAGGTTTTTGTAATACTTGCTTAGCAAGTAACCTTGGAAAAAATAAGAGATTTTGAGGTACGAGACCTTTGAGGCATTTACGTAATTTATAATCCGTAGATAAATAAAGTCTTTATTAAATGGTTTATAAAACGATTGACTTGAGTTCTTCTTAGCTTCAATCTCGAAGTTGTGGAGGGTTGACTTTGACTTGTTAAGATTGAGGTATAACATAAATGAATCTAAAGTAATATAGAATGACAATAAATTAGTGCTTATGACGTTTGTGTAACTAAGAACGGTAAATTATCCAACCCTCTTTATGACTTTCCTTCTTTTCAACAACTTCTTCCCATGTTGAAATTGCAAATATAATCACAATTTTTAAGTTTATCTCTCTAGAGTTGCTCTTTGTCCCTCGTCAAATTGTTTAATTTTACTATGTTTTGTTTATTTTTTAATTTTTTGAGTTGTTGTCGTTTCTCGTTCATTCACCCGATGTCGTTCATTCCAATGTGGTTTTCTTGATGAAAATGAAATCATCATTAATTCATTTGAAGCCCTATTTTGAAAGTGTCTCCCGCATTTATTACAAGAGTTGAAAGTTTTTAGATGAATATTTTGTCGTTCAAACAACTCAACTAACATGTCCAACAAATGTCGTTTTGTTATATCGTTTTTTAAACGATGTCGTTTTCTATTTTAGGGTCTATCTTGCATAGTTTTATCTTCAACTTTTACACGGTTAAAGAGAAGCAAACGCTATAATTTTTGAGTAAATGTAGTAAAAGAGAAGTAAAAGATATGATTTTTGAATAAATGTTTGTAACTATACTATGAGCGCAATGAATCAAAATTGATTTTTAATTTTCCAGTGAGTATGAAAATGGCAGAGTAAAGTTTATGATGTCTTACGGACCTAACAAGTATCAAAGATTAATAGAAGAGTTTTTTTTTTTTTTTTTGGGAAAAGTTATATTTTGAACTCGTTTGATAGAATTTATTTTTTACACTTTAATCAATAGAAGAAAAGAAGTAAACGTCACATATTTTCAGTAAATATTTAGAATAAATCTATTAAAAGAGCTTGAGAGATCATAATTTTAAAATTTTCTAATAAAAGTGCTTAATACATCCTGATTTTAACTATACTTTAAAAGAGCTCAATGAATCAAAATTGATTTTTTATTTGATCAGAAGTAATGAAAATGTTAAGAGTAAATTTTATGATGTCTTATGAATCTCTGTGACAAGATTCAAAGATTAATAGAAGTGTTTCTTTTTTTTTTTTTTTTTGAAAAGTCATATTTTGAACTCGTTTGATAGAATTTACTATTTATAATTTTAATTAGTAGAAAAAAAAAAGAAGTAAAAGTTATGTATTTTCAGTAAATATTTAAAATCAATCTTTTAAAAGAGCTCTGCAGATCATGCTTTTAAAATTTTCTAATAAGAAATTAAAAATTTTATAATTTTTTAGCAAAACAATTTTATAAATTTTATAATTAATTAGCTTAAAATCTTACTAAAATTTTTATATAAGTTTTAAAGGATATTTAAAATAGTTTTTTTTATATAATAAAAATCACGTTTTGTAACTTTAACTAGAAACTGATCTTTTGTAGAGTTAAAAGCTAATTCTATATATCATTCAAGTACTTCTAATAGGCATCTTTTGGAAAACCTTGTTAAACAGACTCATAATCATCTAAACAATTTTTGAAAGTAGCTTGTTTGGATAAAAAATGCCAAGAAGCAACGAAAAATAGGTACTTACTTCGTTTTGACGTTGTTATCGTCTTTATGATGATGTCGTATTATGGTTAGTTATGCGCTTTAGAGTGCCTGTTGGTTAGAAATTCATGTCGTTTACTGGGCTATAACGTTGTATAGGTTTCAGTTCATGTCGTTTCTCCGGCAAAGCTTCTTAAGTACATGTCGTTGCTTCACTTAATAGTGTTTTCCGGCCAACGTTCTTTTTGAGGTTATATTCATTCTTTAAGTGTCAACACTTCTTCATTTTGTCGTTTTTTTTCCCGAAATTTTCTTTTGAATGTCATTGGCGCTTTTGAATTTTGATGTCGTTTTTAGATATATTGAACTTTTTCCGAGTCTGTGCGTTTTTTAGGTTGTATTGTTTGCAAGGTTATTTTCGTCTTGATGTTGTTTTTGAGGTTTTTGTGTTCTTTTATGTTTTTTCTTCCTCGACGAAGTGTCATGTTTATTTATTCTGGTTATCACATTGATGTTGTTTTTTATATTACCGTCTTTTTTTTTTTATTTTTGTCGTTTATCCACTTTCTACATTGTTATTGTTTTAGGGAGATTTGTATAAATATACTGATGTAAATAAGAGGATAAATAAATTAATTTGTTAATTATTGCTCAATTCCTGGAGAATCATTTTAAAATGCATTGATTCACAACGAATACAAAAATTGAAAGATGGAAAAAAAAAATGAAAACTGCTAAAAAAAATGAAAAAAAAAAAGGGCCCTCTTGAATGCGTAAAATGATGGAATTCCAAAAGGAATCATAAGTCATGGCAACCCAATGAATCTTGTTTGTTGGCTTGTTACCATCCAATCTAATTACATCGTCACAAGACCAAATGAAAATAGAAAAAATAACTTATTCAATTTTAGAATTATCCCAATGCGCCCTTTTGCACTCCGTATGCCCTGTATTTTAGATAAATTAGAAAATATATCTTTTATTTTTAACATAATCAAATATATAGGACATTTTAAGCATATCAATTATTTTGGATTTTCTACATTTATTTTATATTTTTTTTCCTTTTCTTTTAAGGTATTTTTATCATTGTACTACTTTAAAATTAAACGTTGACATCTTTATGGTGATAATTTGTTCATACATATTTACAATGGTGTACTTTTTGAACTTGAGTTAAAAGACCACATTTGCATAATGATGTTGTATTGAGACTTTAGCGCCCGCCAATTTTTGTTGTTTCTTTTAGTTGTTGTTCTACTTGGTGTCGTCTATTGTTATTGGGACAATTACTTTGTCAATATTATATTCTGATTTCATCTCTGAATTTTGGTTTTGGTTTTCGATTTACTGTCGCTTTTAACAAATTGTAAATTTTTCTTGTGACAGCGTCTTATGATAAAATAAAATTTACACAAAAATTTTTATTGGTTGTCACACATTTTATTCAATAGTAAACATTTTGACCGTATTTGACACTACAACTCTCATAAGGAAAATTACAAAATTTAAATTTTGTAGCCAATAACAAGAATGAGAAGCAAAAATTAATATGAAAATAACAGTAACAATAATTTATTGTGTTCAGATTATGATCTGGTTAAACTATAAAATGCGAGGTTAGAAAACCTTGTTAGAAGAGCAAGGTTCATCAACATTAATAAATTAGTTATTAGTAACATTTTAATGCTGGATTCAAGTTTCATTTTGAGTCATGTCTTCTTTTATAAGATCTACTAAGATATAAGTTAAGGGAAAGCATCTATATGACAAAAAATTAAAAATTATCGTATTATAATACAAAAATTTGATATTAGATCAATATGACATAAATTAAATTCTAATAAAAATAAAGTTTATTTCATGTTCATCAAGATGTAGAAATATGTGTCATGTTAATTAATAAATATATATATATAAAAGTGATTATTAGCATAATTTTCTCAACCATATATATTTGTGTCCATCCACTAAGGTACCACTACATGAAAGAATCTTATCCTCGTCCATGAACAATAAATCGTAGCATGGATTGAATCGTTGAATAAGAAAATTTTAGTGCTATCATATAGTTTTGTGTTGATTAAGTTCTCGAGATTGAGATAAGTGAACTGAAATTGTTGACATATAATATATTTTGAATTAAAAGCATTTAGGTCCAATTTAAAATATTTTCTTTTAATAATTGATCTCACCTCGTAAATTGGATTTGTCCTTTATAAAAGTTGCTTAGAAAATAATTTTGGCTCCCTTTTCATCTCACGGGGCAGAGTCTAGTGTGTCTGATGGTCTTTTACTCCCCTGTCGCTATGTCTGATTTCGAATTTGCAATTGCGGCCTTTGTTATTGGAGGCGAAATTTCACTCCAGTCCATTTTGTATATAATACACAAAAATTTAGGAAGAGAAATTCCACTTTTCCGATATTTGCAAAGCATGTATGGATGACACTACTGGTGATAGCGTGGTGGAAAAAAAAATATATATTTTGAGGTTTTACTTTTATCATATCAAAATTTCGAAGGACAAGTATAACGTGAAGTTTGTTCGCTTGTATATTAATATGCGTTTCGTAAACTCGTTGCGTTTTAATTATGTTTGAATGTAATTCGTTTTTTGAGTATTATATTTGATTCAAAAGTATTTATTTTGTATTTGAATAAAATGTATGTTTGGATGAAAAATATTTTAGAGTTGAAAAGTTGATATGATTGTTAAAAATATAGATAAAAAGTTAAAGTTGAAAATTTGATGTGATTGTTTTAAAAAACTTTTAAATAGCAATTATTTTTACAACACTATTAAAAAAATTATATTTAAATATAAAATTTTACATTTAATATAAAATTACATTATATTTAAATATAATAATATTAAAAGATATTTGCGAAACGTCTCCTAAAACTAAATTAAAAGGAGTGAAAACACCGTTAATTGTTTTTAGCATTTATTTTTTTTTAATTGCACAGATAATTTAAATATGTCTCAGCCACTGAAGCACTTTTTGGTGACTTTGCACCAACAAAGGCTACAGACACAGGGGACAGAGAAGTAGACAAATACTGCAGCATTACTAAGGACAACAGGGCATAAATTCCCAAGAAGTTTTTGCCTAGCTATAATTAATTGATCAAAATATTCTAGTAATTTCTAGCGGTAGTGTTTGAACAATCAAAATTTTGCTAATTTACGATAATGACCACTGATTATGACTTGCAAATTAAGATTGTCCCATTCAACGAGTGTGCTGTCTCAATCACTGGATGTACTCTTAAATAACGAGGCCTTGATTTTATGTAAATACCAGTATTTACTTAAAAAGAAACTGATAATAAAGATATTATTTACGTTGACCATCATAATTAATAAAAAGTAAGTTATATTTGTAAATCCTAAATTTTGAGGTTCAATCTCTAATAGTTAATGTGTGGTATCGGCGTGTCTTTTTATTGTTTTGTTTACTTGTGAAGTCTAGTTATTGTCTTAACGTATATCTAAATCGACCTAACTTGCGATAAGGTTGTCACAAGGGTTGGAGATTTCATGCACGCTTGTGCATTTCTGTGTACGAATTTTTCTTTATGGATGGAGACGTCGTCTTCAGAGTTAATAAGCGATGAGATGTTAAAGAACAAAATACAGAGAAACTGAGAGGTGTGCTAAAATACTGCATAGTCTTATAAATATTGCGGTGTTTTCCCGCTTTAGAGTTGCGTTTTTGCGTCTGTTTAGTGTTTTTTTTTTTTTTTTTCCTGTGATTTTATTATGGTTCAACATCCAATCATTTACATCAATGTCTATTGATGACGTGGCTCAATGTTGTACAGTACGCTGACAAACCTACCATTGCAAGATCCAATAATGCACAGTGACAGAATTTTTATTCACGGGGATGATTTCACAATCACCCTAGCTAATTATCAAGACTTAAGCATCCATATTTACCCTTACATAAGGTAAGGAAATACCATTGGCTGGATTTAGAGATGCCAAAATAAACTGAATTTAGTATGCTGACACGAGTATGGTATAGTAAAAATGAGCACAACACGACGACATGATAAAATTAATGCATGGATTCAACCTAGTATGTTTCATTAAATGGATCATGCTTGATACAATTTTTGGATAATAAGCAAGTCAAGGGCACAAGTACATTAAAGGTATAATACAAGTGCAAACATTGACACAATAAAGGACACGACAATGGCACAACAAACATTAAATTTTGAATTTTTTTTAACAATTATTATATAAGAATAATGGTTTTTTTTTTATTTTCTTATAAAGATTTCATCTATTTTGAATTTTTACTTAATAAGATTTTAAATGTTATAGTTTCTTTTTAATAATATGCCTTATTTTTATTAAAATTCAATATTTTATATTGTATTCAAAATTATTTTTTCTTATTTAATTAAAATTTTTATTGTTCGGCACGATTAAGGAATGGTCACGTTAAGAGTATAGTATGTTTATAAATGGGTTATGAGTTGGGTTTGATACTATAAATAAAAAAATGGTATGACACGACATGTTTATTAAATGGGCCGGCATAAATATGGCATAAAGCACTAATAGGCTCAAGATAAATGGACCAGATCGGGCCGAGCATCTCTAGTTAGATTTAAGACAATCTCCATAGACTTGAAGACAATTACAAGAGAGACTAATAGGAAGCTTTTACTCTGCCTAAAAGAGAGAAAAAATAAGTAGTCATTTGTCTTTACTTATAAAATGAGAAATAAGAGTTTAGTGGATCTTCCACAAAATAGGACATAAGCAAAGAGAATATCAATTCTTGTATCATCCAATTATATTTGGAATTAAATCCGATTTATGGCACTGATTTATTGTTAAGCTGAGATATACTAAATTTACGTATATGTTCTTTATAAGTTTTCATATGTAAATGATTATTTAAGTATAAATGGACATCTTAATAATAAATTGATAAGATTAACATTAGTAAGTTTGATAAACATTAAAAAGAGGATGAGATTGCTTCCTACGGAATCTAATAGGCAAGTAAATAATAGAATGAGAATCAATCATCCTCCTGTTTATCATTTTACTTTCGTTTCCGATTTCATTAGTTTTCCCATAACATAACTTTATAGTTTGGTAAACGTACCGTTAGAGTAAAATTTGCTTTGACATATGATCTTAGCGTGCGTATATCTCCATTTCTTTTTGTTGGATTTTTAGGTCGCCCATAATGATGCATGACTCATAGTCAAACAGTTGGATTTTATTTGGAATCATATAGGGAAAACGGAAAATATCAATTTGGAATATTCCCTTTATAATGGTTGATTAAGTTAATCGGAGTCTTTTATCTACCAATTAATGAGGGTGATGATCCTTTTACATATATTGCACTTGTGTAAATACACTCTTCCTTTTTAAGAGTGATTATGTATATCTAGATAGGTAAGACAAATTGGAGTCTGATATAATATAATATGCAAATAAGAAAGATTTTCTACCCTCTCCCTCTCTCCTAGTCTCCATAGAGTTCTTGAGTCGTGTATATTTGTGATTGTTCAGGTTATGATCATGTTTAGGAGAATCATGCTTTGGAGGACAAAATACATGTTCCTAAATATAAAGTATAATGAGTTTATACTTGACGAATCATAAAAAGTTTAGATCATGAATCGGATTTAGAACCGACAAATGAAGCTTCCTTACATGTGTAAGGTGTTTTTCCCTTCACTTTTTGTAGTCTTTCAGATCCTCATTATTTGTGTTTGGCCTAAATTTATCGGATTTTGATGAAGAAAAGTGTGAGTTACATCTTAGGAAAGACAAATGAGCCTTTGTTTAGCGGGGAGGAAAAAAAAGTCTGAAACACAATCTAATAATATGTTTGGTGTAACAACTCAAACTCAAAAAATTCCACTTATTTTTATTTATTTTTTGTTTTTTGTTTTTTCACCCTAAAAAAAATCAACTAATTTCTAAGAAAAACAAATAACTTTAATCTAAAATTTTCAACCCCATTCCGCCAACTAAATGTTTGCTAAATATATTGCCGCCCATGACTTCCTTTTACCATGTCTTATATGTAGATTTAACTCTTCCACTAGACTAGTGTGGGGTCGTCACTATTCTTGTAAAACAAAACACAATTATAAAAGTTCAACATATTCACATGCATGGCACTTCACAACCATACATACTAAAATATATAACGGATACAAAAATACAAGTACCAAAATAAAGAAATAAATAAAACTAGTGAAAACGAAATTTAAAAAAAAAAACCCTAAAAAAAAAAAATACTACCTCTAGCTAGCAATGTTGTTCAAACATCCAATGACAATCATAATCCCTTCCAACTGCTGGACACACTCCAGTGATCAGAACTCGCCACCGAGGAGGCCCCGCCACCGCCGCCGCTGCAGCTACCGCACTTCGCCACCGTCCTAACGCTCTCGATCAGGGCCTCCGTCCGAGCCTCCTGGGACAAAATCTCCGACAGCTGCTCGGGGCTAATGACAAGCTTCACCTTCCACACCCCACCACTATTGTACCTCGGGAACACCTCGTGGTGATGGTGGTCGGGCCGCCTACCTTTCGCCGCGTTGTGGCCCTCGCACGACATGCGGTAGGGCGTGACGACGACGTCGTTGCCGCCGTTGGCCGCCGTCGTCGTGGTGGTCTTGTAGGGGTTGAGAGGGAGGAGGTAGTAGAGTTCACCGGGGTGAAGCTCGTCGCTGTGGAGGAGCGGCTGAGAGAAGAGATCGCGGCGGCGGAAGATGGCGTGGCCGGGGAACTCGTTAGTTATGGAGTTGACGGTGATGGGGGCGTAGAGCTCCATGATTCCGCCGCTTGATGTCACGACTTTGACCACCTCTAGTTCCGATATCTCTCCAAACCCCTTGAAAACGCAATTTCCCATGATCTGCAACAATTGTTGTTGTTTGTGTGAGAGAGATTTGTATAGAAGGTTTTTATATGTATATATATTATATATATATATAAGAGATTTGTAAAGAAGTTCTAGATGATGATGCAATAATATAAACTAGGGAGTTTCTTGAGGGGTTCGTAGTTGCTCCATAAAAAGTTTGGTTTTGTGCAGCCGACACAAAGATCCTTTTCTTTCCCAATCCAAAATCCTTGCGTATGGCGTTTTATAAAGGAGAGGACACCACTTTTGCTTCATTGAATAGAAACTTGGAGAATCGGTCAAATTGGTAACGTTGAGACATGTAATCTGTAAACTTCAACGGTTTAGATCATGTGGTCTTGCCCCACTTAAGATTTTTATTAAAATATATATATATAATATTTGTTCTTATAATTGAGAAATTCTCGTTTCTCTAAGCGTTTTCTTCCAACTAAAATCATGTATAACATATTTACTTATTATGAATAAAGAAAAGATCATATAGGAGAAGTATTTTGTTTTTCTAATTAGTTTATATTTCAACTTACAAAATTACAAACGAAGTTAGAGAAGAGAAAAACCATGATTCCCTTGGGTTTTTTTTTTTAATTTGTAGAAATAATTATTTATCTATTTTTGTATTCCTATCTTGTTTACAAAGTTTCTATATCCAATTTTATTTCAATACGAACTGGTAACTGACGGACTGAGAAATTGAAATTTGACCTCTTGATCGAAATGGACAATTTGGTGGGGTCCAATGTGTTTCTCACGTGTGATACAGATCAAGTTAACGTTGACATGGACTAATAATAACGGATTTGTACATTTGAAAATTACCCAAAAAACCATTTTTTCTATCCTATAAATTAATATAATATAAATTTCTTTTTTTAACAAACATAATAAAAAATTTGTATTTTTATTATATTAATTTAATATCAAATTTTTATACCACCTTAATATTAATATGACAGTCTTTATATCATAAAAATACATAATTAAAGACTAACTAAAAGGACGGGTTGAGCAAATTTGTACATGGGTTGGTCAACGTTTTAGAGAAAAAGACTATAGTCATTGGTGGATAATCATCATGAGTTTTGCCCGGAAGAATTGATGGTCAAGGCTAACCACTGTATATATATGTGTGTATACTTTTAGCTTTGCTTTCCAAACTGTGGATCCCATGTGTCGGCAGTGTCATTTAGCATTAACAATGACATATACTTTACAAAATATATATTGTTAATTGTTCCCAACCCAAGATTGATGTCGTTTTTTGATCATGAGCATACTTTTCCTAATTAATCTTTGTCTTATTTCTCACGGGGAAAAAAGAAAATACCCCCTCGTTTTGGCCCCTGGAGACGGTATTTTCATATTGATATAGCTTTTAAGCCATAGCCGGTGGGGGAAAAAGACCAAAAGATTCTGATTACAATCTGAATGGAAAAGACAGCCTACCAATAGATGTTTATACAAGTCCTTTTCCGATATGGAACCCGATTCTTACCCAAGTCTGGATTAGGTGCTGGCATCTCTCTTTTTCAGAAAAATTATGATTCAAGTTATGCTTTGTTCGGATTGAATCCGAACTATTACATAACAGAAGTCTAAATCGGTTGTCCCTTTAGCTGTTTTATTAGTTATCTTATAAATGAACATTCGTAACATCAACTGAATCAATTGAATGTATGGTTTAACTTATTTTAACCCAAAAACAAAGTTGCTAACGTCTGTCAAGCACTAGTTCGTCTTCTAAAAATAAAAAAAAGAGGACATTAGACTTAGATTCACATAACAGTTATTATTATACTTAAATATCACAGGTGTTTAATTGGCTAATTATTAGAATAAATTCATTTAAATGTTTATTATTTCATAACAATGCAATTCGAATTAAAATTTAAATTTTCACTATTTAAAAATTCGAATCACATTCATTTTTTTACCTTTACATTATTCAAATATTATTTTTAACAAAAACTATCTAAATGCATTTAATTTGACTACACCATTCAAATTCTATATTTAAATGCAAACATTCAATTTAAATAAATATTTAAGTATAATTTATGATTAAAATGAACCATCAGCTTCTTCTTCTTTTTTTTTTAATTCTATTTTTTATGAATTAAAAAATAAAATAAAATAATTAAATAAAAAAGAGCACACAAAATTTATAATCTTTAATACGATAAATATATTCTTTTTTAACCGTTACAATAATTCACTGTAATAACTCATTATAATTGATGAATAAAACAATTACTAAAGAAAATTTCACACCTCTCAAATTAGTTTTTTGTGTTTACTTAACCTATCAAAAAACAACGCTTTAACTATACAAACTATAATAATTAAAGTGCGGGCTATACATCTTTATATTAGGACAATAATTAAACTCCCTAACTTAATAATATTCTTTTAACAAATTTTAAGCGAAATATTGACCAGTATGATGAAGCTACAACAAGGAATAATATATATACGGAAAGCATATCTTTGCCAAACAACATGAATGTATATAATATTATTACTTGCCTAGTGCACTATGCCGGCCTATGTTCACAACTTTCTCAAGGCCTAAAAGCTTTCGGTGACACTCAATTACGTTTTGAAAATTCCTTTGGTGTGTGTATTGAGGGCACATATATGTCCTTTAAGAAGAAAACACATTTTAGTTACAACGGTTAATTTGAGCATGTTTTGGCCTAGCTATAGTAAGTATGCCCCAGGAAAATGTGGGGACAATTACACACCATATATACATATATATATATATATGTATGTATAAACGACAAAAAGAGAAAACGCCATATGAACTGCATTATGAAGTGGGCAAAATTGGAGACATTGGTTCCAACAAGGAAAACGGTGATTTTCGAGCTGAACAGTGCCATAACACATCCATGATTGTGCCTGTTTTAGGCTGTAAAGACACTGATATGTGCTAGCAAAAAGCTTTAACTTTTTACTTTACTAGCCGAGATGACCATCAATATTGTTATTTGCTTGCTGCGACTTGACATTGCCAAGCACATTTGAGCCTTTTGACTCGCCCACATTTTGTATAGTCATCATTATTGAGTCACTTTGATATTTACCCCCTTTACCATTTCAAAAAGGAAAGGCTTGTTAGAATTAGGGGGTGTTTTGAGAAAAAATTCCATTTTCATTTTATTCAAATACAATATAATTTTACACTAAATATAAATTTTACAACAGTACTATAAAAATAATTACTATTCAAAACATTTTTAAAACAATCACATTAACTTTTCAATTCCACTGTTTATCTCTACTTTTATCAATCACATCAACTTTTTAATTCTAAAATACTTTTCATCCAAACACACATTTCATTCAAATATAAAACAAATACTTTTCAACTAAATACAACATTCAAAAAATAAATTTCATTTAAATACAATCAAAATGTAATGCGTTTACCAAACGCTCCCTTAGTTTTAAAAAAAATCTGCAAAGTATAAGTACGGCAGTTTGGCATTTTGTTTTTGTTGTGTCAAAAAATAAAAATAAAGATAAAACAAAGAGAGGGATAAATATTGGTATTATTTTGTTCCTCATCTTTTTCATTTATTGTTGAAATTTTAAGACTCAGTACGGACTATTGTGGATAAATTTAACACTGCACAACATATCAACAAAACACCAACTTAAAAATAAAACAATAGAGCATTAAATGTGTATATCAATTTGACCTTGAGGACTAAGCCAGGGACGGCTTTAGGGGATGCAAGTAGGGGCTGTAACCCCCATTAAAATTTTTTTCTTTTTAATTTTACCCAAAAAATTTTAAATTTTTTCTATTTTGTCCCCATTGAAAACTAAAAATCTTTATATAAAGTCAATTGAAAATTTAAAATTTTCATATAACCCCATTAAAATTTTATCCTTTGATTTAATTTTCTGTGTTGACATCATTTATTTTATGCTTTCACTAAAATTTTTGTCCCACTGGGCTAAGCTAGTATGATGTTTTCAAATTTGAAAAGAAAGGCCTGAGATTGTAGAATAATGGGCTAATCACCTTTTTGTCTTGTGCCTGTGCTTCGATAACGGCATGGTTCAAATGATTAAGGAAATCGTGGTGGCGTAAACAAACTTTTGAAATTTGTTTTAATTTTGAAATGATTTTCCAGTTAACACGGGATATGAAGTTCAATCATCTTTCTATGGTCATGATATAGTACTATTATTCCAACTATCTGGCATTTCTTGATCTCCTGTTTAGTGACAATATTGCATTCATATTGTATTCAAATACAATATAACTTTTATCCACATACAAAAATATTTCATTCAAATATCAATCACATCATATTTTAAATCAAATACAATTATTGTTTATTATTTCACTTTTTTTTATTACTTTTACTAATTACACTACATATTCTCTTTCTCTTTCTTTTTTCTTTACACTTATACTCATCGCATCACATATTCATTATGAAAACATAATTCAAATACTTTTCATCTAAACACACATTACATTTTAATATAATGCAAATACTTTTCATCCAAACACACATTACATTCAAATATAATGCAAATACTTTTTCTTAAAATACAAATTACATTCAATGTATTGCATCCAAATGTAATACAAACGTAATACGTTTACCAAACGGAGCCTAAGTTATTAAAAATGTTCATAGGTAAGCGTTAAAAATAGATGAATAAGACATCTTACCTGCACTATAAATAATAATTGTTTTTTACCTATTAGATTAATTTTTAATGATCTGATTTACAAGTTTTCATTTTAAAAATTTATACACATGATGCAAAATTACTCCAATCATACGTTAAATCATTGAATTTAACTATTAAAACAACAAGTTATACCCATAGTGCTAATTAGGAACACGCACCATAAAAGCTCCGCAAAAGTAGTTTGCCGTTACATTTTCTCTTATACTCACATAATCTGTTTGACTAATACTTGAACATTAGATTAATTGATCTCAAATTTATGATGATGCAGGACGTATTGTCCTTCTTGATCTGTCAAAAATGAAATTGAAAGAAGGAAAAGAAATGACAAAAAAAAAAGGAGATATGTCTATGTGCAATGTACCATGACAACATGAGCCAACATGCGTAGCTTAAGTACGCAACAGGTATTCACCTTATTCACACGCATACACATACATGTCAACCATTTTACGTCATTCTTGTTGGCAGGATGTGAATTGTGTTAGGCTTACTGAGTTTCATGGTTTCAAACGAAACCAACAAAATAATCACACGATATCACTCAATTAAAAATCTATACCATATTTATTTTTCTAATAATATTCAAATATTACCTTTGACAAAATAACCTAAACATATATTCAATTTAAATATACAATTCTAATATTACATTTGGAGTTATACATACAGTTAATTTAATTTGATGGTGATATTCTAAAAAATTCAAACATAATCTATGATTCAAACGGCATGAGCTTGGGCAGAATTGAAATCCGACATACACATACGGCTTGTGTGCCTCTGTCACCCTTTGACAAATGAAAAAGGCCTTTTTTATTAAAATAGAAAATTAAGGACTAATCCTCTTACTATTATATATAAATAAAGGCTAAACACTCAAGATGATCGATTTTAATTTCTCTATTTTTCGATGCAGAAGCTTTCTTCTTCACACACACACACTGAGATATTTATATATATAAATATATATATATATTTTTGTCTTTTGCTCTTACTTTATGTTATAAGTCACTTGACGGCATTCTACGAGTGAGGCAATATTTGAATCTTGGGGTTCAAAATTAATTCAGATTATATTTAACTTGCATCAAGCTAGCTTAAACATGTATAAATACAGTCCGTTAACATCTAGAATTACGGATATTGGGGATTTTGTTCTTTGAAGGTATGTTTCACGACTTTAATGTCCCTTGTGTCATTGAAATTATTTCCCCATGTGTCATTGATATGGTTTGCTGTTTTTCTCTGATGGCAGAGGGATAATAATTTCAATATATAAATATGATATCATTTCCAGCAAGCATAGTAGTCTAATATTATAACTTAAAAATTAATCAATAACATGTGTTACATTAAAATTATTAACGTGTAACATTTTTATTGATCCGTCTGCCTTGCCTTGTGTCCGACGAGGAAGCGGCGACAAGTAAAGCTGCGATTTTCATAATGTTATATACGTTATAGAGAATTCGTGTGCGTGTGTGTGTGTATGTATGTCAAATAAAACAAGCAAGAAAATCATGTTTTTGAGAAGAAATATTGTTGGGTCAAGATTCAGTTTACATCATTTGTTGGCAAGATGTGATTTTTTTTTTTTTTTTGGTTTATGAGTTTCATGGTTTCAAACGAAACAAACGAAACCAACAAAATGTTGTCATCACGCAATTACGCTTTTATTGAGATTTGCAGAGTTCAGAACCTACACACACATGGTTTGTATAATACTTCTGCCGATCAAGTTTGAAAAGATAAAAATCCTATTTGAAAAACAATAAAGGACTAATCCTATAACTAATATAAATAAGGGCAAAGCACTCCAATAATGATCAATTTTAATTTCTTTTTTGCTTGATGTGGCAGCTTTATTACTTCGTGTCTCATTAATAAAATAATAAAATAAATAAATTTTTTAAAAAATAATTAAATATATTATAGTACAAAATCAAGCGCTAGAACCTTCTATTTTCTCTCAAAACGTATGTGGTATGTGCAATGTGCAATGTGCAATGTGCAAGAGAGAGGTCAAAAACATGGTGCCCGTGGCACTTCCTACGAAGTCTTCTAGAACCCAATATCGAGATTCTCGATCTGTTAATTAATTAGCGTGCACATATATAATATCTTTTGCTGTCAATTATTTTGTGCCAGTCGCACGACGGTACTCTATGTGTGGGCCTATTCACAATGATCACAACAGTTAACTATCAATTCACAACTTCGCATGCATCTCAGCCATATATAGCTCTAGCAGTTTTAATGGTTAATCAAAGTTTTACATCAAGTTGGTTTAGTTCAATTTGTTGCTGTTTTTTTTAATCTTTTCCTAAAAAAATAAACAAAAATTATAAATAATTTTTGTTTATTTTCAACTAATTTTTTTAAGCTAAATTAAACTAAACCGTTATTTGAAACAAGTTATTTTTATTTTAATCATATGATATATAAATCAAATAGTTATTATAAATTGGATAATTTATGAAAAACAT
The DNA here is from genome assembly GCA_035233585.1 of Antiaris toxicaria. Taxonomy (NCBI): domain Eukaryota; kingdom Viridiplantae; phylum Streptophyta; class Magnoliopsida; order Rosales; family Moraceae; genus Antiaris; species Antiaris toxicaria. The sequence continues at coordinate 15,306,877 of CP141161.1, forward strand.
TTAAAACAATTAGTGAGATATATGCTTATCTCAATGGTTTAAATAAGATCACCCTTATTTTATTAAAAAAATAATTTTTTAATTATTAATCATTAAAAGTTGGCTTATTTGTATGGATGTCTCTAAAATTTTTGAATTTTGTAATTTAGTTTTTAATTATTTTTCTTGATAATTAATTGTTAGCTTTTTTTTGTAATCATTAGTTTTTTTTCTTAAATCAATTAAAATTAGAATGGCTTTTTACACAAAAGTTACATGTTATAGTCCAAGAGAACATTGCTACCATTTTTGCTTAATTTTAATACAAATTTCTTTTAAATTTTAGGTTTAAATTTGAGTATAATTGAATTAGGTTATAGATTTTAAAGAATTATATTGAAAAGTAAAAATATTAATAATGGTCTTCTTAGACTATACAAGTTATGTGTAAAGAATCATTCAAATTTAAATAGATCATCAGACAAAAAAAAAAGTCTAAATTGCTAAAAATTATAAGTTTAGGAATTGATTGCAAAAAAAAAAAAAAAAAGAAGTTTAGAGACTAAATTATCAAACTTAAAAAATTTTAGGGAGGCAACTGTAAAAAAAAAAAAAAATTTAAAAGCTCATCTATTGATTGTTGTTGTAGATAAATATGGTGATTTTTGTTGCTTCAAGGCATGCTTCACAACATTAATGTGCCTAGCTATGCGTATGTGGGGTCCAAGTTCAGCGTGACGAAACTCTTTTGCTATGTGATAAGGTTGTTGTATGAAATTCTTTTCCCTAGGGGTGATCAATATATACATATATATAGAGAGAGAGAGTGTGTGTGAGTAAATGACACTAGATATTTGGTTCAACTTACGTAAAATCTTGTTTTCGGACATTAACTATTCAATAATTTTAGCATATATATTTATATATATATTATACGCAAAAAAAAAAAGTTTTTGCTTTATGAAAATACAAATTGCACAATAACAGAGTCAAGTAAAGCAACAATCAAACGGGACCGGAATGAATTCCAAGTTGGGCTGCTGATTATGATCATTATCAGGATATTAATATGAAAATAATCAAACATTTTAGTCAACTTTGGTGCCCGGTATTTTCTTATTTACATTTCACGTCAACTTCTAATGGCCTATACGATGCATTTGTTTCTTGTGAGATCATGAGAGATAATTTGCGTATTTAATGGCGTGAGTGCTTGTCTTTTATTTTTTATTTTTTCCCTCTTTCTTTCTTTCTATTTTCTTTACAAAAATTGAACACTCTAGAGATAACATCACAAGCACATCACATATAAATTAGCAAATATATCTATATCTATATATATATATATATCTATGTATATATATCTCTCAATGTCGCACCCAAATAGACTATATCTATATCAACAGGGAAAGATAATAATATGGGGAATTGGTTTGGGAAAATCATCTTGGACGACGCCGGAGTTCATCCTCTCGACGAAAACGACGACGACATTAAGGCGACAACAATTACAACAAGAAGCACTATTTGTACTAATTGTGTGAGAATTAAGGTGCGTATGACTGCAAAGCAACTTAAGGATCTGGCTGCTCAGGTGGATATGAGTAAGGACACTAGTAATTCGGAGCTTGGTCGATTGATCCTCCAACAATGTCTTGAAGGTAAGCTGATTAGTGCTTCTTCTCCGGTTATCGATGCCGGTCTTGGCTGCGGCCGGTTATTGAAAATTCCGAGAGGCCGAATCATTTTAAGTAGCATTCACGAGGACTAAATTAGTACTAGACTGATCTTCATGGGTCTTTATTTATTATCAGTACATTGAGTATTTTCATTTTCTTGGCACGCACGTACTATTGCAAATTTGCAATATTTATGTAGAATGAGGAAACGTACTGTATTATGGTTTAGACGGATATGTATAGATATATAATGGTTTTTGTGTTCTCTCTTTATTTGGATTAATAATAATAAGTTCAATCTGGACAAGATTCCCTTCAGTTTGGCGGTTGATTTGATTTGAGTTGTGACTTGAGCAGTTCTATATTGATTTGTGTATCATATTTGGTTTTTGCTCGGTAGTTTGTGACTTGATTGTGCTTTTAGTCTCCAAGCAAGAGCCAGATTGTAATATTTATTGAAAGTTAATTGATAGTAGAAGTTCCCACGGTGAAAAGCTAAAAGCAAATGAAGTGAAGTGATTTTATATTGACAGATTTATAATATGATGATATGTTGAAAAATTTATATTGAAAGAAGTTTCATTAAACTTAATAGGAGATATAAAAAAACCAAACATAACAAATGACCTAATATTAAATGAAATAAAATCCTTTAATAAGAACAGATCCATCAGTAAAATATGATAATGTTCAAAGAAAAATAGATATGTTTAGGGTCCAAAATGGGTATATTCTATGGCTGAAATTGAGCACTTGTAAAGTTCTTTTTAAAAAACCCAACTCCAATAATTGATGGAATTTCCTAATCAATCAAAAGTCAAGACTCAATAACACTAAGGTCACTACTAACTCTTCATAGGAGCAACGGTAGTTGGACCAAAACATCATCAAGACTCAAATCTGGTAGAAAAATAACTAACACGGATAGGGATGGCAATTTTACTTGTTAACCTATTTACTCGTAATGACCCAACTTAAATGAAATGAGAAAAACCCAATTCAAATGGGGTGGATTATAAACAAGGCAAATTTCCAAAACCTGTGATGAGTTTAGGGTAGCAACAAGTCCAGTGGTTCCCGACCCTGTTACCCACCCCGTTTAGGTATAATGCATTTTTCAAATATATTTATATACATATTGTAATAAATAATATGTATTTTAATCCATAAAATAATTTGTCTCTCTTCATATGAAAAAAATACACATATTTATATATTCCTTTTTATATAATTTTTTAATGTTTTTTGTTTTTTAGATTATTTTGTGTTATATATTTCTAAACGAGTAAATAAGAAAATCCTAAACCTGCCCTGCCCGCTAATATAAATGAGTATACAGGGTGGGAAGGAGGAGTATTTGTTGGTGAGAAACCCACCCCACTCTGAACCCACTCCGTTGTAATCCCTAAACATAGAAGGTTAAGAAACTACTTCCGTTTTTAGAAATAATAAACAAAAATAAAACACCCACTAAAAGAAGGTGAAAACATTGTCATTATTATATACAAACCTAAACAAGACAAAACAAAAAATCAATCACACAAAATGAGTCTTAATAGATAAAACAATCTACAACATTCAAAGAAACTAAGTTGCCAAAGTCAAGTAGCTATAGGAACTTCTTGACACGTGATAATAATATACCACTGTCAATTATCTCATTTCTACCTTGTTTCTTCCCACCAACGTCCATCCTTTTCCCATGCACTCGCATCTGCCAAGTCCCTCACCATATGATTCTCACCTCCATCCCTATGACTAAGAAAATAGAGACACGCCAAAGATCACCATTGTAAGCTAGCCTCAAGAAAGAAAAACGATTGAAAAACCCAAACCCTCATCTATTAGAGAGAGAGAATGGAAACGTTTGGAGGACTGGATATTATTATAATGTAATATTACTAGTGTAGCTGAGTTATGCGCTACCAATACACATTCATGAGCAAGCATGTTACATAGTAGCAAGCTTGCGCAAAATATTTATTGGTGATCCAGGAGCGTCCATGACATTTGCAAACCACCAAACTTTTTATTTTTCTCCCTCTTAAAAAAATTTAAAATGGTATTATTAATGCCTTCTTGTTCCCATCTCGATAGTTAGGAACTAAAAAAGTTTTCATGATTATATGTTTTAGATTTTAGATTTCAGATTCAAAATCTGATGGATTTTCTTTTAAACTATAATATCCACGAACCTCGTTTCATCTACCTTCATATAAGAAGAACCCAAAAAAAAAAAAAAAATTCATGATCATGGCTTTTCGTCCAAAATGAGCATTTTGATTGAAACAGCTCGTTTTGGCCCTCTTCTTTTTCTTTCTTTTTTTTTTTTTCCTTTTTTTTCATCCAAAAGTTTTATAATTTTTTTCATTTTGGTCTCAATATTTTTTCTTTCCTCCCAAAATTTATATTTTTTTTAAACTTTCATTAAATGTTTTTTTTTCTCCGCTTTGTCCCTACTAAAATAAGATTTCTTAAATACATGCTCGTTTAAATATTTTTTCTTGCAATTTGTTAAATATTATTTTCTCAAATTTGGTATTCTTATATACTTTCTATTTAAACATCTTTTTCCTTTTTAAATGTATACTTAAGTATCTGATTTTTACCTGTAAATGTTTTTCTTATTAAATATAGTCTACTTATCTAACCAGTGTTTCAATTTTCACCAAAATATTCAATTAGATTAAAATGTATATCTTGATTTATCTATTTTTTGTAATCCAACAAACTCAATAACACGTGCATGGCACATGAATTATCAATGCTTTTTTCTTTAATTTATTTATTAATGTTATTTTCTCAAAAATGTCCTATCTTCAAACATCTTTATCCTTTGCAGATACAATACTTAAGTAATTTTGTATCTAATTTTTCCTTATTGAAAATATGTTATTTGGAATGAAGCATGCAAGAGACTCACGCACATTAGTTTAACTTGTGTGTGTGTGTATATATATATATATTTATATTGGCATCTCCTTTTGTTACTTATATGTATGATAGCAAGCTTAGGCAAAAATATTGGTTATTAAGGAGTTGACATAGTAATTTGGTACAAGATGAGTGTTAATAATTACAGATTTTTATTCTAGATGCTATATTTAATTTATCTTTTGACAAGCATCACTTTAAATTTAAAAAAAAAAAAAAAAAAAACCACCCACACTTGCGCCTAAAACAAATTACACACTTCATTTTTGAGACTAACGAAAATTTGGAATGCAAGACTCCATCTATAAAAATATCAAATTGCTAAAACAGTGTTACCAAAAAATAATTGAAAAATATAGATAACATAAATAAAATTTGGGATAGTCAAATCAGATGAGATGTTAAATTCTAAACACAAACCCAATATCTATTAACTATATAGAGAAGTGGTGATGAGTAGAACTTTTTTAACTTAATTTAGATCTAATGGTTTATAAAACATTCACTTAGAATGTCAACGTTTTCGCACCTCGTACATCAATATATAGAAATATGATATTTTTTCTCTTTATATTGGAAAAACATAATTTTAATCTTTTCAAATATATTTGCTTAGTATTCACTTCCTAAACAGATTAACCTATTTACTTTTACTTTGTGTAGTTTTTTTAGTTCTTATACCTTTCTATTCAGTTTAAATATTTATTTGTAGTTTTTTATTATAGCACATTAATTATTAAGACAAGGATATATAATCACGTAATTATTATTGTTTTTAAATTTTATTTTGACTCGCTGAGATTTTAAACTTTTTGTAATTGATTGAAAAAAATAATAATTTTATTCATATTGTAATTTTTTTAATTCATGACAATTGTGAAAATATGTATACTAGTTTATTTTAGGTAATCTAATTTTATTATCTGAATTTTATACGAAACAATTGTGCACAAAGTTTTTTGTTTATATTTGAGCAATATATTCTATCACTTCATGACATTACAAAAATATTTATAACATTTCTCAATATTTATTTCAAATAGAACTATAAAATAACTGACTATTTGTTACAGTAAACTGATAAACTGAGCAAATTAAAAAACTTAAACATTTTTTGATATAGTTCTCTAATATTATTTTCTTGGATACAATCTTAATAAGTACTTTTTCCGCTAATTGTTAAATTAAAATAGTTTATCTCAAATTTATCAAAAGTATTTTTTTTATAGCTTATAATAATATTATAATATATCCTCTAAAATGGCAGAGTTGAAGTGCTTTCTTACATATTTGAGGTTTAGAGTAGTGATTACACTTTCATTTTATTATCATGAATACTTCAACTTGTTAATCTTTGTACTATGTGATATTACATATCTATATGTATAATATATAAATAAGTAAATATGTATTATTTTCTTCAATTTTTTTGTCTTTTTTTTTTTTTTTTTTGTTTTGGTGGGGGGTGGGGGTGTAGGAGGGAGGGGAGGGAATATAATATAAACTTGTTGATTTTACTCCACCATCGAATTTAATATTTAAATTTCAAAATTTTCAGACAAATTTATACTTTGATTTTTTAAAATTTAAAATATTATAGAGAAAAAAATAAATTAAGTATATCTAGATCTTTATATTTGAACCTCCAAATATTAATATATTTTAGATATTTTTATAAAAGAAAATATTCACACGGAACAAATCTTAGGCACGTTCTCCCAAACTAGAATATAAAGAATAATAAAAAAAAAAACATAATTCAAATATCTATATTTTTATTCATTAATGAACCCAAGATATATAATTCATCATAAAACACAATCATTTATTTCATTACGCAGATCGGATAGGACCATGAGGGATTTTTTTAATATAAAAGTATTAGATTCAATTTTCATCAATTTTATTTATTTGTCAAACCCACAATTTTAATTTTAATTTTTTTATACTGTTTTATTTTATAATAATTTAAATTTTCTATTCAAATCTATAAAATTTGAACACAAAGTTAATATTTTAGAGTCTATCAGAATTTCTGTGTCCATTTTTTTAATAATTTATCTATGCCCCTTCAAATATTGCCAAGAAAGTGCTTCACAACTCAGGGATGAAGTCATTTTTCTCCTTCCTCCCTCAAACAAAAGTGAAATCCAAAATATCCCTTAATTTTAACTGAATCCGATGTTTACCCTTGGATTCTTTGTGGTTCAAAAAGTACCCCCTCTCAACTTTTAACCTGCTCAAATGATACTGATGATGATTTGTGGTCAAAACCAACACGGTGAAAAGAAAAATATGCTCATAAGTCAAATGTCGCCTTCGATTATCTGAGATGGGGTCTCGTTAAAACCACATCCAAATAAACGGGCTTGAGATTTTACTGTTCTTTATACAACGTCCAAATTTTTTTGCCCCTCTTGATACTGTGCGGAAGATTTTGCCTTTGCCAAGTGCCCATGTATTTCAGTGTTTGTGCAGCAAATGAACGCTTTTGCCCTTGCTTTTCCAATCCTAATACCGATCCCTTTTTTCTTTCCCTTCTTTGTTTCTTCCGCTGATCTCTCTCTCTCTCTCCTCTTTGACTCTTCTACTTTTCTCCAAACCCTAGACTTTGATCTGGGCTCTTTTTGTCTTGCCATTTAATTTTTCTATTGTCTTTTGTTTTCTTTGTTTTGATTTTTCCTCATCCGTCTTCGTTTTATTGTTCATTTTATCTTGGTTTTGTTTTCCTCTTTTTTCTGTAAATCCTAGATTTTCAATCTATGATTTTCCACCGCTTTTCATTTCTTTTTTGCCTTTTTCCTAAGCCCTATAATTTAAGCTTGGTTTGTTTTCATTTCATGTTCTTCATGTATTTCTTCTTTTTCCCGCGGGTGCTTTTGGTTCTTCCAAATCTTTGACGAGACGGAAAATGAAAATACACAATGAAGAAAAAATGGACGACATAAAGGGTAAATTTTTTAAATAATTTGTCTAATGAATTTATATTTCAATTTTTTTTCTAATCTATTTCATTAATATTTCTTACTTCTTATCATTATTTAATTATTACAATTATTATAGCTATTAGTATATGCTATAGTATAGGAGCATAATTCTGTCACTTTTCTCCCTTTTTTATTTCATTCCTTTCTTAGGGGTGGATAATTCTGCTTTTCTAATAATTGTTTTTCATTGTTTTACCAATATTATTATTATTATGTGTTAAATAACTGATAAACATGATTTGATAGCTTTTATTATTGCTGTAAATATTTGAAATTTATGCTACTTTTCATCTTCATAGCAATTTTTACTCCAAGATTGTATTAACCATATTTCTGCCCTCATATATATTCGAAAACTCTACCTCTTATATAGTATTATCTTTTTTCTGCTTTCGTTGTTAGCTTTTCCTAGCTCACTTTCTGCTTTCTTTCCTGCACAAGATTATGATAGGTTACGTCATGATTTTTCTGAACATATGTTGTTACGAGTAGACCAAAAAAAATCTGAGCTTGTTATGATGATCTATATTTAGGTGTAAAATAATATTATACCAAAGTGATTGTTTAGTTTGGTTTTTTTTAGCTCAAGACAATGCTATTGTTTCCGTGCGTTAGATAACTATTAAATATAGTTTGGTAGTCTTTATTGTTGCTGTAAACGTTTAAGACTTATCTTTACCTTTGTTGTTACTTTTTTCTTTCTTTCTTTTTTGTTCCCCTTTCATATAAACATTTTCTAAAAATTTGTTGCTTAAATTCCCAAACATTGTACTTGGTAGCTAAAGATGATGTCAAATTATGTTTAAGTTATTCTTGACATGTGTTGTTATAAATAAAAAAGATTTGAGCTTGCTGAGATAATTCTTATTCATGTACATAATATAGATACCTCGTTTATTGTTTAGTTTAGTATATGTTGCGAAACATATTAAAAACGTCAACTTTTTCCCCCATTAATTGTATTTATCCTTCACTACAGCTATTGTTTACTCTCTCCTGTTTTGTCTTCCTCCAATTTCGTATAATCTTAACTACCATATTATTTTATTTCCTTTTAAGTTTATCAAGGTTTGCCTAGCATTAGACAAAAAAAAAAAAAAAAAATCTAAACTTGCTATGATGATGTCTATTTAAGTGTATAATAATGCATATACCAAACTGATTGTTTGGAATGGTATATGTTGCTGAACACAATGTTACTGTTACCATGTGTTAGATAACTGTTAGTTATAGTTTGGCTGTCTGTATTGTTGTTGTAAATATTTGGAACTTATCTTTACCTTTATTGCTAGTTTTTTCTTTCTTTTCTTTTTCGTTTCCTGCAAATATTTTTTAAAAAATTGTTGCTTAAACTCTCAAACATTGTACTTAGTAGCTAAAGATAATGTTAAATTGCATTTCGGTTATTCTTAACATGTATTGTTAGGAATAAAAATGATTTGAGCTTGCTATGATGATTCTTATTCATCTACATTATCGAGATACCTCATTAATCGTTTAGTTTAGTCTATGTTACATAACATACTAAAAACATCAACTTTTTTTTTTTTCCATCGATTGTATTCTTCCTTCACTAAAGCTACTGTTTCTTCTCTTCTGTTTTGCCTTCCTCCAATTTCTTATAACCTTAACTATCATATTATTGTATTCTCTTTTTGAGTTTATCAGGGTTTGACTTCTACTTCCATTTTTTGTTTTCCCCCACAAATATTATTCAAAATGTTTTTGCATATATCCCTAAACATTTTATTTGGCAGTAATAGGCAATGTTGAACTATGTTTTAGTTATTTTTAACCAAATTTGTTATGATGATCTCTATATATGTGCATAATGCATTTATCAAACCGATTATTTCGTTTGGTATGTGTTGCTGAAAATACAAGAGTACCGTGTACTTTTTCAAAACATTGTATTTTACTGAGGTCAATTTTTTTAATGATTTATGTATTTCTTTGTATTTCAATATCTTTTTCTTACAATATTTATTATTAATTTTCCTTTTTTTTCCTTCTGATTTTTAAATTATGTTTGCTGATTTTATTTTCATTTATTTTATTATAGTGTCAAGATATGAGAAATCACTTCGAAGTTTTGTATATAGATATTTTTATCATTTCAAGTTATTGTAATTTTAATTGTATAAGTTCATTTTTACACTACATTATTTTTTAGTGTAATCAAACATTTGTATATCATATACATTTACAGCAAAAAATACTACTGATGCTGAAAATTAATAATTAAATATTTGTAATTCCTTCTATCGAAGTAGACTAAAGATAATATAAATATTAATCATTTAATTATTAAATTAATCAACGCAGTTTTTCAACCTAACAATATATATAAATATAAAAAATACAGCTACTTTACAGACTATTATTTCATTACTAATTAAACATTTACGTTTTCTTCTGACTATACAAAATAAATGTAAAATGAATTGATAATTCATAAATAACAAAAGTTGAATTTCCTATTAAGCATATAGTCTAGGAAAGATCAAAGAAATAATTATAATTATATTATCTATATTTATTGTCTGTGTTTAACGTTTTTATTCACACCGCGCAGCGCATGGACAGCAAACTAGTGTTACACTAAACTTGAATATCAAAAACACTGCGTTTTAGAGTGATAATATCATTGCCTACTATGTCAATCGATTGCATTTACGAATTAAAAAATTTCAACTCATCGACATATAAATTAGTATTTAAAAATTAACATTAAAGTGTCACTGTTCTTTTCATTGTCAACAAAGAGGAAACGGCGTTGTTTCTGGGCGGATTTCTTCTGTTCTGTGATGCATTCATCAGCTAATCACGACAGAGCTTCTCGGCATGAACAGGTATTGCTGTTTTTAACGGGTTGTCTGGGTCTATGGTGATCAAAGTTTTATTTTTTTATAAAAATATCAGTCTTAGGATGTGTTGTATTTGAGGAAAAAATGTTGCTTTTTCAGTACGAATGTTTGGGAATGTTTGGCCTTTGCTCAGATTTGGGGCTTTTTTTCTTTTAACCTTATATATTTGGTGTAATTGTTATTATTATTATTATTATTATTTGTTTTGGTGATTTTAATGGTACGTGTGGGCTATGTGCTTATGATTGATTAATTGAATATTATTGATTTGTGTTGCTTTGTTAGCTTCATTCGATGGAGTCGTGACCTCCATTGATAGTTTATTTGAAGAAATCGATCCTCTCAAAATATCAAAATATCAAAAATAATACATCTGGGCACTTTTCTATTACTCACACATCCTCAATTACAATTTAAGCCATTACCACATCGTGCACTCACAAGTCACACCCATACATCAAACATAGCAGCCCACCTCAATTCCACTTTGAGATATAGGACTGAAAATATAGAAACAAACTAACAACTAATTTGACTATTCAAACACATAAAATTTAGATATTGTAAATGAAATAAAATAAAATCTTATGTCTCATTTAAAACAATAGTTTAATTAAGTTTAATTTAAAAAAGTTAATTGACTTTTTAAAAATTAATTATAATTTTTGTCTAATTCTAATAGTTTAATTAAACTATTTAGGAATCATAACATGTTATGTGTGTGTGTGTGGTTATTTACGTGTGTGTGTGTTTTATTTTTTTAAATTATGCGAGATATGCTCTGATTTTTCTTTTTTCTTTTCTTATTTTTTGAGTTTTGGGGTGAAAAATTTGAACCATTTACCTTATGATGGGGACAAGTGTAAATTTATTATTAAATTATACTTGTAATCACTTTTTTTTTAATGACTCTAGCATATTATTATTATTATTCAAAATAGTTATATTCAAAATATACAAAATATCTATCATTATTGAAGAGAACGAAACAAATAGCAGTTCTCAAAAATATAATTGAGATAAATAATGGATTTTTAGAATATTTATAGTAAACAGCATATTTATCATGTGCATAATTTATTTACATCAGATTTATCAGATAAATATATTTATATACTAACTAAATAATGTATCCACATGTTATCAATTAAATAATTTATTTATATCTTGTAAATAAATCACTTATCTAATAAATTTTATATTTATCTAATAACTCTATTATTTATTATAAATATTTTTAAAATCTATTATTTATTTTAATTATATTAAGAGAATTGTAATTTATTATAATTTTCATTGTCGTCGTCATTATTATTTTAAGTATATTCTGATAATAATTTTATTTCTAACTTATAATAGGGTCCTTTCGCTGTAATTTTTGGAAAAGAAAAGAAAAGAAAAAAGATGTGCTCTAACAGATATGTTAAACTAAACTCTTCTCTACCCAGTTTGCAAATAAATAAATAAATAAATAAATCTCGTCTCTACCCAGCGGTGCCTCCTCGATTCTTCTCCACAATATAAAGCAAGGGATTCTCTGTAAGCCACACTAGTTCGGAGACAACAATGTTTCAAGAGCTCAGAGGCATGGTTTTACTATACAATTATATATATATATTTTGACATTTATATATATTACTTTTCTTATTTTTCACTTTTTTTTCTTCAGAGAAATGAAAATATTTGTAAGATACAATCAATTGGGAAAAACTGATTCATACACGAGACATCTATTTTTGTTTAAAAAGTAAGTTAAGCTAAACCATAATGAAAAATAGCTAAAGACATGACTAGTCGGAAAGTTTGGACAATGAACGAAAGTCAAAATAATTTATTATAATCATGAAGAATATATATATATATATTCACTGCAACACCTAGAAAGTAAGTATACGAAAACTAATTAAGAAAATATAAATCTAAGTTTGGGACTTATTTTAAAATAAAAGCCATCGAATTGCCTCTCGTTCATCAATGTAAAAGTAACGCTATAATTAAGGGAAAAAAAAAGTGAAATAGAAACAAAACGTGTGATTAAATTTCTCGTTTTGAGAGAGTTAATTTAGGGATTCATGGAAGACTATACTACGACCAAGTTTCAATGCTTGAAAAAAGTGCAATTGAATTTTTCTGATCTTCCATGTCTAAAATGAATTGCTAAAAAACATGTTACATATTTCATATTATGGCAATACTTATAATATTTTTATTGTTGCAATTCTATGAGATTTTGTGGCTTTACTCTTCAACATCTTTTATTTATATTTATTGTATATTATATCTATATCTATAACTCTTACATGTTGGAGAGTAACCTTTTTTCATTACACAAGAATTTGGTCAAATTATTTTGTCTTTTTGTACTTTTTTTAAACTTTATATTTTTCTTTATTACCCTTTAAATCTTGTAATTTTAAATATATGCTTCAACAAATTTTTTTTCTTTTGTTTTGTCTATAACTTATGTATAAAGGAGAGTACCTTTTATCACTAATCAAAATTAGGTCAAATTATTTTTTCTTTTTGTGCTCTTTTTTTTTAACTTTTTATATAATTAGGTCAAATTATTTTGTGTTTTTGTGCTCTTTTTTGTTACACTTAAAATCTTGCAATTTTAATGTGTGCTTCGACCAAATTTCTTTTTCTTTTAATTTGTCTATATTTATAGCATTTTTTCTTTTAAAACTAATCTTTTTTTTTTCTGGCATGTTGATGCTGGCAAGACCAAGATGTTGGATTGGATCCGTGGCACCGGTGTTCAGGAAGACGAGGCTGGAGGGATTACTCAACAAGTTGGCGCAAAGTTTTTTCCTGCTGAGAACACAAGCGAAAGAGCAAATGAGATTAGTGTTGATATTGCTAAGTTGAAGGTGCCGGTTCAGTTGGTCATTGATACTCCTGGACATGAAGCGTTTACTAGCATGAGATCACGCGGTTCGAGTTTATGTGACATTGCAGTTCTGGTTGTTGAATTTACTGCATGGCTTAGAGCGCCAAACCATAGAATCTTTCAATCTTCTGAAAACGAGGAATACAGATTTCATAGTTGCATTGAATAAGGTGAGCAATTATAACCAAACATGCTTACCCCCTTTCAAATTGTTTGTGTTCATGACATCTATATAAATATCAAACTTTCAAATTGACAGACTTTATGGGTGGAAGACCTGCCGCAATACTCGATTTAAGGAGGAACTTGAGCAGCAAACTAAGGATGTTAAAAATGAGTTTTACATGAGGCTTAACCAGGTTATCACTCAGTTCAAGGAGCAGGGGTTACATACCGACCTGTACTAGGAAGGAAACATGAGGGAGAGACATAACATTGTACCTACAAGTGCCATTACGTACGATTCGTGGAGCTCTACACTACGATCTTATTATCTTCTTATCATAAAATGTATTTTGAGGCTGGCTAGTGACCTGATTATTTTTGTGTTTGTGGCCATCTCAGTGGTGAAGGAATTCCGGAATTATTATGGCTATTACTTTAATGGAGTCAAAAAACTATGGTTAAAAAACTTACATGCAGTGACCAAGTGCAGGTTTGCTTTCTTTGCACTTACTTTCTATAACTTAATTTATCATCAGTATGTTGAAAATAGCAGTATCTGATTTGGAAGCTCGTTTTGTTCCGCAGTGTCATTTATTGGAGGTCAAGGCTGTCGGAGGTCAAGGTAAAACTATTGACGTTGTCTTGGTTAATGAAGTGCTTCATCAAGGAGATCAAATGGTTCTTTGTGGAAATGAGGAAAAAGCACACACCAAACCTCTTTCCAAATACAATCTGGTGTTCTTTCTAATGTTTTAAGTTCAGTAAGTTTGGTTCCCCAAAAGAAACAGTTTCTGATACATGTTTTTCGTTTTGAAGGAACCAATTGTTACTACTACCTGATCCTTATTAACACCCCACCCAAGGAAAGAACTCCGAGTTAAGGCAATTTGAATCTCTTTTCCCATTTTTTCCTCTTACTTTCAACCAGGTCCCGCTGCATCTGCTCCTTAATCTCATAAGTAAAACATCATGATTGAAAACACTCCAGTTAATTTGTACCGATATAACTCGGAGCAAATTTGTCACTTCTCCTCATTGTTGTTGGGGGCGCTTGGACAAAGTAATGAATCATATTACAATTATGATTCTTTTGTTGTCTGATGTCAGGGAACTTACTTGCTTCGCAAGGAAACCAAAGCTGCTCGGTTTGTCCAAATCATGGCACAGGAGATTAGTCCACATTGAATTTGAAGCGAATCTCGATTTTCTGTATTTTGAATTTCCTTTCAGTATCATACTGATTAAAAAGGAAAAAAATATATATTTTTTTTTACCTCACCCTGATTTTAGATTATCTGGACTTTTGCTATGTATCGAATATATCACTCAGGGCCTTGATCAGGCTGTTGCCGGCACCAGTTTGTATGTGGTGCGGTCACAGGATGACTAGGAAGGTATCAAGGAAGCAGCAATGCAAAATGAGAAGTCGGCAACGAGCAGGATTGACAAGAGTTGTGACGGAGTTTGTGTACAAGCATTTACTCGAGGCTCCTTGGAAGCGTTGCTAGATTTTTTGAGGACCCCAGAAGCCAACATTCCCGTTCGTAATGCAGGCATAGACCCTGTGCCTAAAAAGGATGTGGTCGTGGCTAGTTTGATGTTGGAAAAGAAAAAGTAGTTTGCCGCAATTTTGGCTTTCAACGTCAAGGTTAAACGGGAGGCTCAGGAACTTGCAGATGTGCTGGGAGCAAAGATTTTCAGAGCTGATGTTATATATCATTTATCTAATATGTTCAAGGCCAGCACTGACAATCTAAGAGGGGACAAGGAGGAAGCAGCTAATGAAGCGGTTTTCCCATGTGTTCTTAAGATTCTAGCTGATAGCATCTTCAATCAGAAGAATCCAATAATCTTGGTAGTTGATGTTCATGCAGGCATTATTAAGGTACTGCTACTTACATGTCATATATATATATATTATATTGTATAAAGATTGTAAACCAGAAATTATAATTCATTTAAACACCTTTATGAAACTGTTTTGAAGTACTATTTAAAAACTTTTTACAATGTTTTTTCTTGTAAAAATTTGAAATTTGAATTCACTGTTGAAATTTACTTTTCAAATCTACAATCAAAATGGAAGCTGACTCTTTGCTTTGCTGTGCAGGTGGGAACTCCAATTTGTGTTCCTCAAAAGGGCTTCGTTGCCATTGGTCGCATTGCTTCAATTGAAAATAGTGAGGGAAAATCTGTTGATTTACCCAAGAAAGGGCAACAAGTAACCATTAAGGTTAAAAAAAAATGAAGCTTTTTTTTTTATAATATTTGTTTTGTTAAATACATGATATAGACCTAATACTTGCCACATTGCCTTTTCTTTTGCAGATAGTTGAAACCACTCCTGGAGAGCAGAAGAAAATCTATGGCAGACATTTTAAGCATGATGATGAACTTGTCAGCCATATTTCAAGAAGGTAAATTGACATGCTTAAATCTTATTTCTTGTTAAGTTTATAATTGCCCAATTCTCCTTTTCATTTTTTTTTTTTTTTGTTTTTTGTTTTTGCCCCCCTCAAATGATTCCTTTATGGGATAATGGCAAATATTTTGGTTTGGTAGCCTTGGCTGCAATTTTTTTTTTTTTTTTTTAATAGAGATCTATCACGGGAGGAATGGGACTTGGTCAAGGGATTGAAAAAGATTTTCAAGATAATACGAGGGATTTTAGCTGAAGATGGAAAAGAATATAATTGTATGGTAACACTAACACCAGATAATTTTGCCATCAACATTATATTGAAAATAGAACATTGCTTTTATAAGTTGCCTCCTTTCTTTTTGTTGTCTTTTTTTTTTTTTTTTTAATTTTACTTGGCGTTAGCTGACAGCATTTCTTCCTACAAACGAGTGGATTCAGCCATGTTGAAAATTACTAGTCTGAGAGAAACACCTGATAGAAATATTTAAAATGTAAACATTTTGAAAATTAATCCTTTAATATTATCAAAAAATATCTATTTGGCCTAAATGTTGGTCCCTAATAATTAAATAAATTATAAATGACTACGATTTGTAATATTTTATATTATTTTAAATGTTGTTTCTCAATGTTCATTTAAAATATTAGAAAATTGAAATAGTTGAAATTTTGTGAACAGTTAAAACAAACGGAGTTTAAGTTCTTCCATGTTAAAGATTAACCATAATTAGCTCAGGTGATTGGGATGAAGTAACTGGGATTGACATAGCAGCTTAATTTTAGCCATTGGGATAAACATTATGAATTGTTGAATTTTTTTCTCGGTATCTAGTTGACAACAATTTTTCAAGCGTTAATCCTTTTATTTTTTAGAAAATTGTTAATAAATGTCTGAAGTTTTGGAAAATGGTTGTTGTTTATTAAAAAAAAAAACTAATCAATAATTAATTAATATAAATATGTATTTTCACTAACTAATTGACAATGATTAATCAATTCAATAACCAATAGTTGGTTTCTTAAATAAATAAATTCAACTGCTTTTTAAATAAGCTTTCAAAAATTGCCTATTTATATAATTTTTCTTAATTTTTTATGTGTGCTATTAAAAAAATTTATTTCAATGATATTATTAATATTTAACATTTTCTTTTATATCATCGTGACATTAGATTTTTCTAGTAATTATAGTAATTATCAACATTCATGATAATATTTTATATTCATATTTATGGTAATCAGAAAAGTCAGCCACTTGTGAAATACCTTGTATCATTGAATAATGAAATAGTAATAATAATAATAATATGAAAAAATAGTAATACCTATATTGTTGAGATAATTTCTTTCCAACAAAAAAGTATTGAGATTTGGGCACCATAATTATGGGATATACCTTTTGAAGTTTTCACGATAAGATTCTTGGTCAAGTTGATCTTTTCTCCTTTCGTTATCATGTAAAAAAAGCAAGCATGCCATAATAGGAATTCTGGTTTGCCGCGTATTAGAAGCTGACCACCATGATGGAGCTCGTTGGAGGAAAACACACACTGCAAATGTCTCATAATTGTGGAAAAGGCACAAAGGGAGATGAGAACGCTGAATAATAGTGGCACAAAACTGCACAAGCCTGAATTTAAGGACTGTGATGTAAAAAACTAAAAATTGAGTGGTAGTATTGCAAGTCCAAAGAACCAACGAATACCTAAGTTATATATATATATATAGTTTTATATCTGTACTTGATTTTTAATTTTACATATCATAAAATTTGAAATTTTTATTACAATACAAAAAATCCTATATAAATATTTTGTTAAAAATTAAACAGAAATTAATCGTATTTAGATTACGTTAATTTTAATTAAGACATAATTCGTAATTAAATTTTTTTAGGAAAATTATATCTTCAACTGACCCCTGGGTTATATACACAGTCTCGTATTTGTACTTGATTTTTATGGGATGTATGTTTACAGTTTTGCATTTATATTGTGTTTAAATGCAATGTTATTTTCATTCAAACATAAAAATTTTATATTCAAATACAATATTTTTTTTAACAGTACCTGAAATGTATTTACTATTCCAGAATGTTTTGAAAATAAAATTTTTTTCCATTCACATCATATTCTTTCTCTATCTCATTTTTCCTATCTATTTTTACCAATAACATTAATTTTTTAACTGTAAAATATAATTCAAATACTTTTCATCTAAATACACATTACATTCAAATGCAAAACAAATACTTTTCATCTAAATACAATACGAATACAAATATAATACGCTTACTAAATATCCCATTAATTTTACATGTTACATAACTTGAACATTTTTATTATCATACAAACAACCTCTATATCAGCATTACGTTAAAAACTAAACAAAAATTTATTGTATTCAGATAACGTGAATTTTAATCAATGCATAATTCGTAATTAAATTTTTTTAGAAAAATTATATTTTTAAAATATCTTTGATGATATTATATATTTTTGATAAAATCATGATTAACTTTAGGAGGGGAACTATATAACTTCAAAAAATATATAATGGAGGTTTGATTTTTCTCCAAAAATATTTAGTTACAACTTTATCTATAAATAATCTCATGTGATTAGAATATATTCAATATCTATCTAATTTTTTTATATAAATATATACAGAAGAATCATTTATTTATTAGTATAAAAGTTCACTTTTGTGTTAGGTGTTAAATTAAAAATTAGAGGTTAACATATTTTATGATGGATAGTTCGAAGATATATTTTTAAAAATAATCATATATATAAATACATATCACAAAAGATAAAGGGTACTGTATATGTATCATCCATGTTCTTGTCTGTTTTGACGATCATCACTGCTACAAATTAAAATTATTTCCAAGCCAAGTTGATCACATGTCGAGCCAATTACTCTAGTACAAACTTAGGGACCAGAAATGCATAAGCTATGTTATTGGAGAACGTAAACAAAAACTAAAAAGGGAGTATTTTTATCATCCTATAAGAATTAGACGTTTTACTAAAAACAAAAAAATGGAGAGGAAACAATCTAACAGTCACATGCAAGAATCACAATGGTTCACACTCAATTTAATAGCTAATAACTGTCAATCACGGCAAGATTTTTCTATGATGTAAAAAGAAATTGACAAGAGTGAGCGTCCACATGTATGTTGAAGAAACATCATATACATGTATGTTAACTCATAAAAAGGTTTGCATAACGTATTATATTTATATTTTATTGAATATAATACATTAAATACAATATTTGTTTGGATAAAAAGTATTTACATTGTATTTAAATATAATTTTTATTTAAATAAAAAGAATGTGAATTATATTGTATCTGATGTGATTGATAAAAGTAGAGAAAAAAAAAAGGAAGGAAGAAAGAAAGAGAGTATATGATGTAATTGATAAATGTTGTAAAAAAAGTAAAATAATAAATAATGATTGTATTAAATTTAAAATATAATATGATTAGTATTTGAATACAATACTTTTATATTTAGATAAAAATTACATTATGTTTAAACCAATATTAATTTAATATGATAAACAAATAAGATATTAAATCTTATTAATTGTGATGAACGACATCATTGACTGTGAGCATGATTTTATAAAGTAAAATACTATCTAAGGGAGCATTTGTGAACCAACTCCAATCAGAATTTTGGATTTTTTTTTAAAGGCATTTGGCTTCACTGCTTAATTTTAAATCCATATTTCTTTTTTTCATTTTCAAACAACTCAAACCTTAAAAATCTCTTACCTTTTATTTCAAATCGAAATGAAATAATTCTTTTGTCTAAATATTCATAAAGACGAGACAAATAAAACAAAACAAAACTCATATTGTTATTTTTTTCAAATACATTTTATATTTTTACACAATTTATATATTGATTTTGATTTTAATCAAACACATATTTTAGAACATTCACTCATTTTCAATTAAAAATTTTAAATAAATCCAACTCCAATTGTGTTCCATGTGAACCCTAAGTTTTCACCACCGATGCCACCTTTGATTTGTCAACGTACCATAAAGATCAGAGGAAGATCCAACGGTCTAGAATTGGTGATGAGTTACGTGATCTATAAGGGAGAGTGAATGGTGAGAGAGGTGGCTTGAAAAAAAAAAAAAAAGGAGGAAGGAGTAGAGATGTTTGTGGGATTGATAATGGAAAAGCACTGGCAAGAGGCATGTGCTTGGTTTCTGACGAATGGGTGCTGCTTGCCTGCCTGGTTTTGCAGCCTTCATGTGGATGGTACGACATACTCCACATTTTCTCATGCTCCTTCCTTTTCCTTTTCTTGGATTCTCTCTCTCTCTCTCCCTCTCCCCTCTCGGCTTGGCTAATTGTTTGTCTTCTCCTCAAGCTACACTCCTTGACGACTTTCGTTTTTCCCCTCCCTTTGACTCGACTTTTCATGTGTGCCCATGTGAGTGAAGATCTCAACGATAAACATGGTGTGGCTGTTATCTTTTGCTAAAAACACACAAAAGCCAAATAGTAATTTGAATTGGAGGACAATTAAAGCCGGAGATTTGTGGTTTAAAATTGAGTTGAGTTTTGAAAATATACGACCAAATTGTTAAAACTTTAAATTTGTTTGAAAAAGAAACAATGATATAAAATTTGTTTTTTTCCCTTAAAATTTCTATACAATTTATTTTAAAAAAAATCTCAATTTGACTTGAATATTAACTTTAAAGTTTAAGTTGTGTGAAAATGGAAAAGAAAAATTTAGAAAATTAAATAGTGAAATTGATTTCCTTTTTAAGCAAAAAGATAAAAAAAATTGGACAAGTGTTTTGAGACACTATTTTTTCTCTCACACAAAATATTAACTTTATTATTCAAATTTATTTTTAAAATTAATGATCCAAACAGGACTTACTAAAAGTTAACTTAGCTAATCAAGTCCTGCAAATATATGTCGCTCACATGATGATAAAAATATATGTGTATATATATATTTCAATGAAACTAAATCATTGCTTAAGTTTGACAAACACAAACTTAATTATACATGTTACTTTATGACATATTGTAGGGCATATGTTATAAAAAAATTATCTTAAATTAAAAGTTCGTATAGAGGATGGATTGTAATCAATATTGTATGAATTAAACTTATTAGAATAGTAAAAGTCAAGGAAAATGACAAAAAAAACTGTAACAACCCATAGAAAATAGATTGAAACTCGTCTTCCAAATGAGCTTTAATCATGAGACTCAACAATATTCAGATAATTTTAGTTATGATTTATTTGCTTAGCTTTGTGGTGTTACATTTTATTGATCTTTTATAGGTATTTTTTTAATCAACAAATCTCCTAAACTTTTTATTTTTATTTTTTAAATATTACATCCCTCCTTTATAAGTAATCTATTACTATTTTTTTTATGTTGGTCGAGGATTGATTCTAGGACTTACGGCTCCTAAATTCCAGTCCTAGCCTCCCTTATAAATTGGGCTAGTCCCGTGGCTTAAGGGGGAGTTTGGGGGAGGTTTTGGAGATGTGGTTTTGGGGTTTGGAAAAAAGTTAGTTTTGGATAATATATTTGGGAGAAAAAACTGTTTATGGTGAAAAATTAAAAATTTTAAAAATTTTTTTTAAAAAAAAAAATAATATGGATCTTGTTTTGTTCCTTTCGAAATTCTATACAATTTAAAAAAAAACCATCTCATTTGGACTTGTATACAAAAAGTTATGAATTTTTAAAGTTTGGAGTTTACTGTAATATTTTGGAGATGTAAATAGTAAAAAGTAAGAAAGTTTTGGAAAAAAATGAAAAATTGAGGGCTGGAGACAGCCCCCAAATGACCCTTAAGTTCCTCAAACTTGAGAGCAAGCTTTTCAAGGATGTTTTTCGAGATGTACAATATTGGGAGGTTTTTTTTTTTTTTTTTTTAGCTATTTTTATGATTTGTATTTGTCTCTTAGTCAACTCATCTCACCTTTATCAACAAGGTTAGCACCAATTGACAGATACGTTAATATTTAATTTTATATGATGATACTATTATTATTTTTTATCTATTATAAAAAAAAAAAGACTTTAGACACATAGTCTTACTCAAATTGTATTTTATTAAGAGCTTTATATTTGATTTGTATATACTAATTGAAGAGGACGCACAAGGTAAGCAAAAGAAAAAATCTACATAATGAATATTGGAAGTGTCACGTTATGTCTTGTAAGTGCAGACAAAAGCATTGTAGAAGTGTCGTTCAGGATCAATTACAAAGTACTTAAGCAAAGTAGTGATTGATTGAATATTCTGGTTAATGGGAGAGAACAAAGCTTAAAAGTCTCCTTTGCATGTTAACTCAAGCACATAAGGTTGCTTTACTCAGGCCAAAGCATAAATTATACGCATGAGAAGTCTACGTCCACAAAGGCACTCTGATCCAATTAGTCTTTTAAATAACTTGTCCCTCCTAATTTATTAAAAAAAAAAAAATAGAAAAACCATCTTAATTGTTCCTCCGAAAGGCACACTCTAAAAGGCACACGCAGAGTACGAAAATGGGCCGACAAAGACGATATATAACAACTGTTATTGCCTACAATTACCAATTAATTAATTGCATTCTTTTGGTGGACTTTGAAGTTTGACCTTGTGTTATGTGTTGCAAAATGTTCTGTTCTTTTTTTTTTTTTTAATATATTTCTATTATAATATCTCAAATTGGTAGTATTTTTATTCAATAATTACATAAAAATGATAGAGAAACTAATTATAAAGACCTTTTTGAGCACTTATTTAAAAAATGACCCCTTTTTTTAGAAAAAAATACTTGACGGTCATTATAAAGTTAATCAAATGGATATGTTAATAACTGACTGGTCATTGTTAACAACAATTTTTTCAATTTAAAAAAAATTTGAAACATTTATTAAAAAAATGTTATAAAAAATCATTTTCTTGCATAACTCATAAAAATTACGAAGAAGCGACAGTTTTTAAATTTATAGATGTGGCAGTAAAAATTATTTTTTCATTTGGATAAAAAGTATTTACATTATATTTGAATATAATGTGTGTTTGGATAAAAAATATTTGAATTGTATTTAAATAGTAAATATGTGATGAGACAGGGAAAAGTAGAGAGAAAAAAGAGAAAGAAAAGGATAATATATAATGTGATTAGTAAAAATAATAAAAGAGTCAAATAATAAATAATAATTATATTAGATTTAAAATATAATATGATTAGTATTTAAATGTAATATTTTTATATTTAGATAAAAATATATTATATTCGAATATAATATGAACGTAATATAATGAGGCCCCGTTTGGGGCACATAGCTGGATATATTTTTTTTATTAGAAAAAAGTTATTTTAGAAAATATGTTAAGGAGAAAAAACTATTTGTGGTGAAAAAAAATTTTAACAATTCTTTTAGAAAAAAATATAAATATAGATATTATTTTGTCCATCTCAAAATTCTATGCAATTTAAAAAAATTATCTTATTTAGACTTGTATATATAAAATTATAAACTTTTAAAAATTAAAATTTACTTTAATATTTTAAAAATATAAATAATAAAAAATAGTAATATATTAAAAAAAAGTGTAAAACTCTAAAGCAAAACCCCAAACACCCCTGAATAAATAAGATATAACAATAACCATATAAAAAAAAATCCTAAATAAACAGAATTAGTTGTCCTTTTCAACTCTTTTAAAGGCAGTGTCCCTTTGGTGGTCATTGTGTTTTGTAGTAGCGGTCTTCCCAGCCCATCCAAAACCAGCTTATAATAGTCAACAAGAAGCCGACAAAACATTTAAAACAAAAAAATAAAAACAGAAACAGAGAAAAATGCGGGTAAAAATAAAATTAAATCTTTAAAAGCACACTAATTAATTAATTTACTAAAATAAAATGAAAGAATTAAAAAGGAAAATAAGAGAGGGACATGGAAAAAAATAAAAAGAAAAAGACAGGTTTGACCGTTCTCTTCGTGAGTCCATAACGGTTGTGTGGTAGCGACAGTAATGATTCGGTTTCAGAGTTTATTTATTTATTTATTGTTATTAAATCTGTCTTTAGTTTTTGATTTAATATATATGGTGGAGATCTAATTAACCCCATTAATCCCGTTTTTCTCTCTCTAATCTCAATTATCCCATTTGACCATCATAGACGCCGCTTCCAGCGCTCGTCACTAATCTACTACTCCTTTCAACTATCAATCTTTTTATTATTCGATTGCTTAAACAAAATTCTACAGCATGATTTAGATCATATGTCTATGATTATATTTCTATCCTTTTAATAATAATATAATATGTGTATAATTAACTTAATTTTTTAATTAATTTAATAGGAATTAATTTAATTTTTCTTTTTTCTTTTCTGTTTCTTTCTTTTTTTTTTGTGAGAATTTTGATATTCAAAAATATGATTCACTTGGCATTATATAGAGTTTATATGGGATGGATTTCAATCACCTTAATGATTATTACAGTATTTTTATTATCTTTTTTCTTTAATTTTCACTATGTTGATCTTTTTCAACCTTTGGAGAAAAGTTTTAGTCGTCCCCGTACGCGTCCATAGTTGTGATATTTTTCATCGATCTCCAACTCACGATGCATTTATTCCATTTTCTTTCATTTTAAAGATCCCTTCAAAGTGGTTATAAACTGTTCAAGAGCTATGAATGTTGTTGCAAGAAGCAACTGCATACGTATTGTTCAAAGCTTCCTTTAAATCTCTTTTATGGATAAATACTCTATTTTCAGCTAGCCACCTCAGATACATTTATATATACTAATGCTATATATATTACAAAATAATATAAAAAAAATTATTTTACTTTATACTTTAATATATTATACAATTATTACTTTTGCAATCATTATCATATTTTGAAAGTTATAAAATTGAACTTTTAACTATTAAATAAATAAAAAATAAAAATATTATAATAATTATATAAAATATCAATTAATAACAATCAAAAGTGAAATTTAAAATTGACAATACTTTGTAGTAAATTTGCTACAAAATTTAATTTATAATAAATTTAATATAAAAGATAACATTATATTAAAAAGCATGTTTTTTTCATCTAAAACTATTAACATGTCCATTTAATACTGTATTAAACATACTCTTACACATACGTGATCTTCACCAAATGTTCATTGAAAATAATATACTATAGGCTATGAAAAATGTGTATCCTATTGGCAGGAAATAATTCAAACCTCGTATATACTCTGTTGAATTGTTATATATTTTTTTATTTGATTTGTTTTGACCACTCGCAACTATATTCTCTCATTAGTCGGTCGGTAAGATATTTTTTCGTAACTTATTATAGAATTATCCGAACGTAATGACAAGTCTTGAAGAGTAGCAACGCCCTTTATTGTGACACGAGCCTGTGTCCAATATGCACAGCTTGAGATTCAACTACTAACGTGATGTCCACAGTACCATCCTATGGTGACTAAATACTTATTATTGTTCCAACTGCTTGGTGTATTGAAATGAAAATGTTAGGCGGTACCATTGAAAATAAAAACAAATGCCTCGTTTGAAATAATGATTTAGTTTAATCTAATTTAAATTTAAAAATCTTAATCTAATTTTAATTAATAATAATTTTTATTGATTTCTTAAAAAAAAGTAAAAAAATTACAAACTAACCTTATATGTTAAACATGGGAAAAACAAAAACAAAAATTCAGCCCATGCAAGGAAGGGCAGTTTTTGGTTTTTCACAAGTAAGCTTAATTAAAAAGAAAAAAGAAATAAAACAAAACAAAGAGGAGGCCGTAATAGTGTCCCAATTTATTATTATTCACTAGTCACCAAAAAATGTTTTAAAGAGGATTTAGATGGTTGTGCCAGAAAAACTCTGGCCCACGAAACGTAACCGCCCAAAATTTCTGTATTTTCCTCACAGCTACAAAAAAAGAAAAAAAAACAACAGGGAGAGTTTTGAAGAGAGAGAGAGAGAGAGTCCCAAGGTCTGATCTCAGAGTCCCACCAAATGCCATAACAGGGCAAGCAATATCAAAATAGAAGAACTAGAGAGAGAGAGAGAGAGAGAGAGAGAGAACAAATATTGGAAGGTTGAATACAGCGAAGCAGATATGTTTATGCAGACCCACCCTCCACGACATGTATATTATTGTTATTGTTATTATTATTATTATTATGGTTGTATATAATATTTTTATATATTATATGTGTATATAACTGTATAGCAGAGGAGCCAGAGAGAAAGTGCTGATACAGCAACGAAAAAATAAAAAGTTGGTCTCTCTCTTTGATCTTTGAAATTTCATTGGCCTACTATTGTCGTCGTGGGTGCCCACTAGCAGCTTTTTTGTCTTCACCCTTTTCCTCTTCTCTCCTTTTCTTTTATCATATTATTGTCTCTGGTTTTTGCTCTTCCTTTTTTGCACAATATATTTTTATCTTCTCCCTTGTGTGTGTATATATATATATCTATATATGTAATATAATATTTTCCTAAAGGGTGGTTTTCTTTTCTCTCTCTCTTCTTTTTTTTAAATCTTTCTCTCTCTCTCTCTCTCTAAATTCTCTTTCCGCCCTTAACAGTAATGATTTTCTCGTTACGGGTATCGTTGTTGAGGAATCTGAGGAGTTGTTGTATGCTGTTGTTGTTGCTCTGCTTGTGAAAAAGTGGCAGTTATATCCTTTCAAAAAACACGAACAACAACAACTTGTGGAGAGAAGAGAGAGAGAGAGAGAGAGAGAGAGAGGAGGAACAACAACAACAAAAACAAAAACAACAACAAACAGAAGCACAACCACACGAGTGTTTTTTTTTTCTTTCTTTTTCCCTTCTCTTCCCATTCATTGATGTGATCTTTGCACAAGCGAATCCTCTCTTTCTGGCTTTTTATTAACCAGAAAATTTTTTCCTTTTTCTTTCTTTATTTGGGTTATTGGGTGGTTCTTTTCCTCTCTTGTTTTATTCTGGGTAATTTCATTTTTATTTTTATTGTTAATATTGTTTCTTTAATTTCAAGTCATCATGTCTCAACCAAGGCAATTTCAGATGGTGGGTGTTAACAATCCTGGTCAATACAATGACACAACTTTTACCAAAATCTTTGTTGGAGGGTTGGCTTGGGAGACTCAAAGGGATACCATGAGAAGGTACTTTGAGCAGTTTGGAGAGATCCTTGAAGCTGTTGTTATTACAGATAAGAACACTGGAAGATCCAAGGGTTATGGCTTTGTAAGCCCATCTTTTCCAACTTCTTTTTTTTCATTTTCTTTCATTGCACAATCTTATTTTTTATATCCTTGTGTTTGTTTTTCTTTTCTTTTTTTGGACCTGATTTCTGATCAAGAAAGTTGGGTCCTATTTTGTCTATTGTTTTCTCAGGTCACATTTAAGGATCCAGAGGCAGCCATAAGAGCATGTCAAAACCCATCTCCAGTTATTGATGGAAGGAGAGCTAATTGCAACCTTGCCTCTCTTGGTGCACACAAGCCACGCCCACCGACTCCTCAACATGGTCTGCCTCTGTCTCTCTCTCTCTCTCTCTCTCTCTCTCTCTCTCTCTTTTGCATGCACAATGTTGGACTCCTTTTATTCTGACATTTAATTTTTTTTTCAATTATATTTTAATTTTGTTTATCACTAAACTAAGAATGTGGATCTAGGCTTTAGAGGGGGTTTGGAAATAACGTGTTACAGATTTTGAACTTTGCCTCATGTAGGTCCTCCAGGAAGGTTTAGACCAGCGCCTGGGTTGATGGCTCCACCAGCTTATCATGGCTCCACATCAACATACTTTCATCAACCTACTGCTCAATACCCATTTCCTTATTCAGCTTACGGGTAAAGCCCAAATTGATCTCATATGAATAAAACATAGCCAGAAAATTTAGTCTCTCTCTCTCTCTCTCTCTGTGTGTCGCGTTTTTGTTTGTTTGTTTTTTGTCCTCTTTTCCCTTAACGTTATTTTGTATTACTTTTTGAATTTCCTTTTTCTTCTTGGTGGACAATCAGCAGTTACACTGGATACTCACAAGACTCCCTATATGCCATGGTAATAACTTATGCAGTAAAAAATGTTCATATTATAAATTTAATTGAATTCTTTTAAGCTTTAGCCTAGTTTTTGTTTTTTTTTTTTTTGGGATTGAAATGGCAGAACTATTACGGTGTCTATGGTGGTCAACAATTCTCACCTTACTTAACCACTGCTGGGGGAGCAGGGCCAACGGGCATTTTCCACAATTTCTATCCGTTATATGCTCAATATGCGCAGAGCAGCCAAGCTCACGGTTTCAACGTTCACTATCCTCAATTGGTACAATACCCTTATTTGCCTCACCATTACAGCTCTACAGGAATCCTCTCTCTTCCTTCTTCAACGCCCTTGACCACGACGACGACCACGACCACGACCACGACCACGGCCACGGCCACGGCCACTACTAATCCAGGTGAAAATTCCGAAAGATTGTGCAAAAATTGTGCATCATTTTTTTGTATTCACCAATAATAGGAGTAATAACTCATTTCACAATCTTGATTAGAGAATTCACTTGCAAAAGTGCAAACAGGTGCAACGGCAACAACAGCAGCGATGACCGGAGCAGGAACAGCTGCTTCACAAGCCTCTGGGACGGTGTCTGAACAGAATTCATCAACTTGAAAGCTTAGGCTGAACAAAGAGGAAAACAAATGTCTTCTACAAGGCTAACATGGAAAGAGGATCAAAGCATCAAAGCGCAAAAACAGAAGAAAAGTGGAATAACAAAGACGCACAAAGGTGCATATCAAGAGAAGGCAAATATCAAGAGAAGGCAGTCCGAGTCGGATATGGGATTACTTTTTCATTCATGGAACAAGCATTTGGGGATGACATTAAAAAGCCTTGCTTCACTAACCCCATCATCTCCATTTTCACACATGTCTAGGGAGTTTTATTTTATTTTATTTTATTTTTGTTAAATAGTTGTTAGGATTAGGAGGATAAAAATTATATTCATTTAAGCATTGGCATAAGGTGGAAGCTGAATATTGGCTTTGGATTCTACCTTGCATACTGACTTCTTCATATGATTATTATTATTATTATTATGTCTTGGAAGCATAAAGCATCCGAGGACACACACCCCTTTTGTTTATATGTTGGCTAGAATTCTGGTTCAAAAGATTGGTTTTGTATCTTTGAACCCACAGCACTTCTTGTTGGTCAACAAGAAGTGAAAAACAAAGTGGCAGGCTCAGGGACAGCTTGGCCAGTAACTTGTAATTTTTTTCGTTTGTTCACCATTCAAGATTGATACTTTTTTTTTTTTTTTTTAAGATAGGAATGATGCAGCAGTAGGAACATTAACATTTTCAGAAGACTTGACATGTTTATATATTTATTTGTATTTGTTTATTTTTTTATTACTATTCTTTGAATAATGTGCTTGGAATCCAAGGGGAGGATCTCTTGGGAAAAAGGAGAGTCAAAGTGAATAATGCTTGCTTTTATGCATCAAAGTTGGGCATGCGGGTCTTGAATCATTTGCTTTAGATTCTTGGAAATTTTTCTGTCATAGAAGTGGATTAGTTTTGTTTTTGGTTTTTATGTTTTTTTTCTTTCTTTTTGACAGAGTAGCACTATACTATAGGAAAAGAAGGATCCAATAAACTATATGCATGGTATTGTGCAGTGCATCAAAAAGTCACCAACAGTTTGCTTGAAATAAACGGCTATAATAAGAGAAATCATGTGACACGTTTTTGATAAGAACAAAGGACAATAATGTTGTTAAGCACTATCAATAATAAAAGATGAAAATGATATAAGACTCATGAATTCGATCTTATTCTATTTATAGTGGTTAACACCGATAAGTATCCTAAATATTTTTTCTTTAGGATTTGCTCTGTTTTCAAAGATATTGTCTATGTTCCAGACTGGTCATGTATTTTAATTTCCCTTGAATTATGATGCCATAAAATTATATCTATTGTGCCTCTTGTATTAATGATTTTTGTTTGAAGATGGTCCTTTTGTTGTAAGTCCGTCCAAAGAATATGGAAAAAAGCACAGCTAACTATGGGAATTTTTGGATCATTCCTAAAACAACTGTCAAAATGACTTTTTCATTGTGACTCAAAATGCCCGTGTATTTATTATTTCTGCCTTTTTTTTTTGGGAGAAAAACGTCAAAGAATATTTGTATGCAAGCGGAAATGTTAATGTTATTCCTATGGACCACTCTCCAAATAGGACCATGGGTTAATTTCAATAAATGAACCTTTAAAAATTTAATTTTCGTATCTGGCATCATTTTTCAATACTTTTACGTCGAACATTATCAAATCAGATATTGTGAATCTCCTAAAACTCTACCCCAAATTCTCTTGATTAAATTTCTTTGATAGCATTTCAGAAAAATTTTTGTTTCAAATCTAGCAACACTTTTCATTTTTAAACTCATTGCTTGTAAACAATAACCCAATAATGTGTTGCTAATAATTACATAGAATTATCCGTGGTAATTATACTCATTTCGTTTATCTTTTAATATCTTATTTTGTTTATCTTTTAATCTTTATTTTGATTTTATTTTGTAATAAGATTTAATGATTTATTTCTCCTTTTTCTTCTCTTTAATCTATAAAAAAAAAAAATAGGTTTTGTGATCCATTTTGGTTGTCTAAATTAATAAATAACTGAAAAATTTTATTATTTAGCAAAATGATCATTGTTCATTTTTGCAAGTCTAGTCAATTAGTGATTGATTAAGAAAATTAATAATTTATATTATAGACAATCAATTATTGGCTATTTAAAAAAAATTTAACCATTTTAATTTTTAAAAACTCGGGTCATTTATTAAAAAACTTATTAAAAAAGCCTTTTTAACTATAAATCTCTTAGTCTATTTTATAACTTGAATATTAGTTTCTCATTGGATAAAATTCCTAAATTATATTTGTTTTCTAATTTTACAATTAGGGAATAATTAAGCATTAGGTAAATAGTTGGGTACTCATACAATATGAAGAAAGACAACCACTGTCCATAGACTTTTTCCGATTATATTTGAACTTGTTCCTATACTTGTTGTAATCTCATGATAATTAGATGATAAGCACGTCTATAACATTATTGGTAAATATCTATGGGTTAGAGTTCTCTTTCATCACATTAAATTAGTAATAGTTCCTAAATCAGACTTGACTATTCCTAAACTGTAAATTATATAAAGTACATCTAATTTAGAACTCTATGAAATGAGAAGCTAGAATTCAAGATACAAATTAAATTAACTAGAAATAGATCTCATATAATTCAAAAGATAAACATGTCCTAAATGAAAGTCTAGAGCGAAAGTCCTGAGAGAGAAACTCAGTAGGGCTGGTGGTTAGTGCGTTGCCAAACCATTGACCTCGAAATTCCAACTTGAGATGCGTTACCTCCATATCTATCTCATGGAGGGGTTTGTGTAATTGGAAAAGAAGAGATCTAGCCAAATCTGTTTCTGCAACTCGAGATCTTTGGGAGCTCCAACAACTGGTTTTGTGTGAGGATGTTCCACTAGTCAAAAAGGAATGTAGGAGATGTGCTATAGAAAGGGCAGTCGTGGAGCTTTTGGTCGATGGTGCATAGTCCAATGGTGGCCAGGGGTGCACTCAATTACCAATTGTCCAGTAGTCTCTCCTTGGAGGTCGCTGGGGCACAAATTCGGCCTTGACTCTTAACTCTTCGGCGAGGGGCCTCACTAAAATGCTAGTCTATATGGTGGGGTTGCCTTTGTTTTTGTGTTTTTGTTTATTTTGTTTTCGTGGTGTGATTGTAATAAGGGTAATGGTCTCCCCACCCGACCATAGTTTGATGTGTTTTTCTTGCTTTTTACTATTTATAATTATCAGATTTATGTGTGTTCACTGCAGGTATCTGTTAAAACTATGGATGTTAGGTCGTGGGAAAAGGTTGTCAAAGGATTGTTCAAAGTCGTGGAAGGAGCATTAAACATCGTTAGCCATTCCTAAACCAGGGCGTGTTAGCCGTAGGAACCCAATGAAACCGTGGTTATTGGGTCATAGGGGGTTGGTTTTCATGAAGGTAGTAAGAGCGGTGATCTCCCTACTCAACTCGTTTATATTTTGTTGGACGGAAGCCATTGTTGGCTAGATTTTGTTTGATGGGCAAAGCTTACTCTCGCCCATCCTTTAACAGAAGATTTGCTCCATGTTTGAAATAGGAGGTTGCCTCGATAGTCCCCGAGTGGGTTTATTTCCTATGTGCTATCTCAAAACCCACCTGTTCTTCTAGTCGTTTAGCAGTTTTTGGTCGACTTGTTCAACTTTGGCTTTCAGTGTGTTTGTTTGGTTTAATTTTTTATATGGATTTCGACTATCGTTTACAATTCTAGCCCTTTAGGAATGCTTTATTAATGATATGTCTTATCTTTGGAAATAAAAAATAAAAATAAAAAGACAAATGAAATGAGTATAGCTATCAAAATTATTTTTTGAATGCAATCATAA
Source organism: Antiaris toxicaria (assembly GCA_035233585.1). Taxonomy (NCBI): domain Eukaryota; kingdom Viridiplantae; phylum Streptophyta; class Magnoliopsida; order Rosales; family Moraceae; genus Antiaris; species Antiaris toxicaria. The sequence continues at coordinate 15,339,343 of CP141161.1, forward strand.
TTATTTAAATAATATTATAAGAAACACATTGTGATTATCATAATCATAACTACTAATAGTATTTAACATAAATTTGGTATTGAACATGTATAGGACCCATAAATTTGATGTGGCGATGATAGAAATAAAAGAATTAGGAAATGATGCCAGATATACAATTAAAATTTTCAAAAATGCTATTATTAAAATTAAATTTTAACTTCAAATCATCGTTACTTTTTTATACTTTCATTTCTAGCATTGCCAATTAAATTTTGTGGGTCTTAAGTATTATCAAAATGCACTCAATAAAAGCCCACACCAAATTCCCTACCTTTAATAGCAATTCTGAAAAAAATAAAATAAAATAAAATAAAATCTAGCACCACTTTTCAATAATTTCTTCGAAATACTAGGTCCTATATAGTTAAATTATAGAAAAATATCCTTAAGTTTTCAAACTCAAAACCCATTGTTAGTAATGATAACAATTATCAACTGTAATTGTTGTTATCAATCCTATAGTAATCATCATAATTACCATTCATAATTAATCGATAGTAATATAATTATGACTGATATATTATGATGCGTTTCTAATTGAATAAGAATAATTATGTTAGATGTATTTTTTTTCTTTTAATCTTTATATTAGGTTTGTTTATTTATAACCATATCTATTTTTTCTTGTTTTTTTTTAATTTATTTATTTGGTAACTTGAATGTTAACTTTTGGTTGGGTAAAGTCCACAACTATATTTGCTTTCTAAAATTTATAGTTAGGAAGTAACCAAGCGTTAAGTTATTAGTTTAGTCCTTATATATAGCGAAAAAAGAGAACCATTATCTAGATTTTTACTAAAATGTTATATTAGATGTAATGTGCTAAAAATTTAAAATTATCATGTGATTACAATAATCATAATCACAAAATATCTAATACAACGTTATTTATAAAAATCTATACTGAGGGTTGTTTTTCATCACATTATTTGAAGATTACACTAATAATTAGGACTTTGTTATTCCTAAATGGCAAATATTTCAGAAAGCACATATAAATTTATGATCTTTATTCCATGAGAAGCTAGCATTCAATTGCTACAAAACAAAATTTAAAAAGTAACAAACGGATTTTTTTTAAATTTTTATTAGCACTAAAAAAAAAAAACGAAAATTTGAGGATTCAAACCTTAAATTATACACTCACATATCTAGCCACTTGAACTAGCTCAAAAAAAAAAAAAAAGAATAGTAAAAGACAAAGAAAGGAATATTACCATGACTTTTTTTATATAATTACTAGAAAACACATTATTATTTAGTGATAACTATAATTACTAATAGTAAGTATCAGAATTATTAGATGAGTTCGTTAAAAAATGAGAATTACTATATTGTCATAACGATAATTACCATTGGTAAGTATTATCATTGCTAGCAATGAGTTTGGAGTGAAAACACTAGGGAATTTTCTAGAATATTACAATGTGAGACTCACAAAATCTATGTGGTATTGCTCTAGATTTGAATACAAATATTCTAAAAGTGTCATTATTGAAAATAAAAAGAAGGAATTTCGGTGAACGTACTAAGGATATAATATACATGTGTAGGACCCAAAATCAGATGTGACACTATTACAAATGAAAGTAAAAAATGATGCTAAATTTGAAATTAAAATTTTCAAAATGCTATTTTTAAAAACTAACCCTTTTTAAAATTAGTGCCTCTTCATTTATAGTAAGATTGGACTGTACTAAACTCACAACAATATCTGAGTTTGCAATATTCCTACATAAAAAATTAAAAATCTTGCACATGACGAATTGATCCAACAAAACATTTTCCCTTTTTCTCTGTCTTTAAATTGTAGATACAGTTATTCAAATGCTAAACTATAGCTGTAACCATACTATATTCATCATTTTAGATTTAAATCAAATTTAGTTTTTTTGATTTTTTTTGGTGAATTTAAAAAAAAAATCAAATGGACCTTTGTGTGGGCACATTACGTGGGGAGAAAGAAGTAAATAATAAATTTCAAAAAATAATTAGAGATAAATAATAGATTTCTAAAATATTTATATTGAATAATATATTTATGATGTAAATATTTTTTTTATGTTATGTATATTAAATAAATGATACATTTACGTATTAAATAAGCGATTGATTTATTTACATCTTTACCTAATAATATTCTATTTAATATTGTAAATATATCAATTATCTCATAAACTTTTTATTTATCTAATAAATATATTATTTATTATAAATTATTTTAAAAACATGTCGTTTATTTAAATTATTTTCTGGAAAACTGCTAGTATAATATCCCATTTGTTGGGGAGTTTGTTTCTATGGCCCAATTCTTAAGAAATGAAAAGCCCGTTCAAATAGATGCACCAGGGAAATGAAAAGCCCAGTTTGGGTCCGCCTTTTACCAATTGAAAAACCTGCAAACCCTAGAAAATGCAAGCAGTTTGTTCCTCTTGAAGACGAGAAAAGACGCAGAGGCGGAGCCAGTCGGCGGCCACAAACACAGATCCAAAGAGTCTCCTTTCCCTCAGGTCAGTCTCGCCTTTGGAGCCTAAATCTTTGTCTTCTTTACCTTCCGCGAAAATGGCGGATTTTCATTTCTCTCTGAACCAAAACTCGGGTTTTGTTTTGTTTCTGATACTTTCGGTGTTGCAGAAAGAGAAGAACAATTATGTCGGTCTCAGAGCTTGGTTGCACCTACGCCTGCTTGATCCTCTACGACGATAACATCCCTATCACGGTATCATTTCCCTCCATCCTCTTTTTCTTCGTTAATTTGTTCTTTTTGTGCTTGTATTTGCTCGCGTGTATATATATATGTGACTGTTATTGGGGGTCTGTTTGGCTGCCTAGAAAGTGGAGGAAATCGTAATAGGAAATCATGTTTCTTTTAGTTCTTTTGTAGAAATTTTCATTTTTTGACGAAGAATTTACGACTTTCAACTGTAGCTGTAGAAGCCTGAAATGAATCTATATTGGTTGCTTTCAATTAGTTTTAGTTCCTTTTTTGGTAATTTTAATTTTTTTTGAGGTTGAAATTGAATTCAAGACGTGAGTGAAATACGTTTTATGAATTTGGAAGGTTTTTATTTTTATATTTATTTTTTGAATTTGTAATGTGTTTTTCTTTTCTCTATTTAATTTCAACAGGCTGATAAAATTTCAACCTTGGTGAAAGCGGCCAATGTGAATGTCGAATCCTACTGGCCTGGCTTGTTTGCTAAGCTTGCGGAGAAGCGCAACATTGAAGACCTTATATTGAACTGTGGTGCCAGCGGTGGTGGTGCTCCAGTCGCCGCGGCTCCTGTTGATGCTGCTGGCGGTGGTGGTGCCGCTGCTCCTCCTCCCGAGGAGAAGAAGGTACCTACGAATTTTCATAATTTTAACTGGATATGTTTGTTCGTTATTGTGGTTGGTGTTTAGGTTGTGAGTTATGTGATTTGTAACATCGATTTTTGTTGCTGCTATGGACAATTTTACAGGAAGAACCGAAGGAAGAGAGTGATGAAGACATGGGTTTCAGTCTGTTCGATTAGGAGCTCCTTTCAGCGTGATGCAGTCCTATCCCGTTATTCTGTGCAATTTTACTATTAATCTTTATGTTTTAGGGTTTTGTGTTTTTGTTCTTAACAAATTATATGTATTCGTGAATGACCAAGTTTGATCAGGGGGTATTCGTAATTTGGACATCGTAGTTTTTGAAGATTTTGTCATCGATTCCTCTTCTTGATATAAACAAGCACTTTTGGAGTATATATTTGCCTGATCTATAGAATTTTGCTCAATGGCTTAAGATTTCTTGTCTCTAGGTGCTGTGAATCATGCATGTTGTAATGGTTTTAGAACAGATATTGCTCTATGCATGTTCCAGTGTGCCTTGGCCTTGTTTCAGAGGATGATGGCACGGCAGCGATGCGATGGCTAGGTTGATAAGAGTTTGAAAGGCATTGGCATTTTTTGCTTAGGTTCAAAATTACTTTGTAATTGCATTTGTCTTGGTGATAAAAATGGGTCAGAAACTTTTAAGCAAAGCCATGCAATTGAAAATGCTCGGTGGTAATGGCCTCTGGTCAGCCATATTTTTGTTACAAGTCTTGTGGTACAGCAGCAAGGGAATTGCTTTGAACAATTTTTAGTTTTTTGAGACAACAATTAAATAAGGCTATAGTCATTTGGTGTGGAGGATCTTTCGTGTTAGTTCTCGAACTGCATTAGTGAACCTTGCATGGTTTCCTCTCATGGGGTTGCGACGTTTTCCTTTGCGAGTGGAGCAATTTCCTCGCCATCTATGCCAGCTTTGCTGCCATCAACTCCCAAACTCAGCAGCACCTCCTCCCACATCTTTGCAGGACCCTGTACCATGAGATATATCATCACAAGGAATTTTCTTTTGTACTTTCAGGGTTATGTTGACTTTAAATCACTTTGTTTACCATCCATGAGAGGTCTTGAGCCATGCAATTCTTGATCATCTCGGCCAAAGCTAAAGTTCCATATGTTGCGAGCGCTCTTTTGACGCCTTTAGCCACTGAGAGAATGTCTGTTGGATCGACAGCATCGCACTGCCAGATTTTTACGTGTTAGAACTTGCCCTAAATTATGGAAATCCCTTGTAGTTTTAATCGCTAATTCACAAGGAAATACGTTTACTTCTACGCTGAAGGCTCCCATATGAAATCCTGTGAAACCTTCTTTGACAGTATCGACCAGTCCACCCGTTGAGGCAACAATCGGCACCTGCACTAGTATAGAGTTCTTAAAGGTTAACACTAGCTGATGACTTTCAAAGTAAAATTTTCATAAAAAACGTCTTACGCATCCATAACGCATGGCATGCAGCTGAATGAGACCACAAGGCTCAAATCTGCTTGGAATCAATATGAAATCGGCTCCGGCGGTAATCATATGTGCCAGAGGGACATTGAATTTCACTACTCCTCGGGCCTTATTAGGGTATAATGTCTCCAACTGTTGAAGCTGCTTCTCCATTGGCTTTTTTCCAGTCCCCTGGTATTATTATGATCGTAGCAAGATAAAAATTGGATACATTTTCAGTCACCAAAAGAGCGTATGTGAGACTCTTGGAAGGAAGAAGTCGAAGAAGAAGGACCATAACTTGATGCTTACCAAAACAATGATCTGAACATTCTCTTCGATGAAGTGGGGAATGGCTGCTATAATAATGTCTGAACCTTTCTGCTCTTCAAGCCTACCGATGAAGCCTATGACCGGGATGTTTCGATCCACTGGCAAACCTACTTCTGCTTGGAGGGCTTCTTTCAATAGAGCCTTTGCAGACATCACCTGATCGTATCAAAAGTCAAAGATCTTAATAAAACGTAGTAAAGAAAAACACTAGTGCTGCTAAGTTATAGAATCAAGTCATTTTTTGTTACAAGGATCTTACAGTTGTAGCATCGTATTTGATAGCTATGTACTTGTCAGTTAATGGATTCCACTCCTGGACATCCATGCCATTCACAATCCCGGTGATTCCAGTTTTTTGGAGGACACCATCCAATTCCACTCCTTTCGCGGTGCTGGAAACGAGTTCCTGGGCATAGTATGGGCTAACAGTCAAGACCCTATCTGATTCCAAGATTCCAGCTTTCATCCAATTAATTTTCCTTCCCTTCACCGGTTTCTCATAGCTGCAGATTTTCAATAAGTTATATTAACACTCCGAGCAAACGATGCCATGCCTTATCGAATCTACGATAATCATTCATACCCGTCAATGAAATCAAAAGAACTTATAAAATCATCTGGGAGATTGAGGAGTGCGAAGTCTGCGAATGCAAATCTACCCTGGTAAGCAATGTTGTGTATGCAAAAAGCCACCTGATAAAAAGCATGGAATTTCATTTATGGGAAGTATTGTACAGAAAAAGAGATAAGTAGCAAAGAGAACAAGTTCACATACTCTAGCATTCTTGTATAAGCCTCTGGCTTTATACATGGATTTCAGATAGCATGGTAGCAGGCTACTGTGCCAGTCATTAGCAATAAAAACAACATCTTCACCTGATACACAAAATCACAATATTAATACCCTAAGGTACACTGATAATGGAAAGTACTAAAATTTCTGAATTCCGAGAATCAAATAAGAGTACCATATGGCCCGGAATAGTATTTGCTGCTGGTGAAATTCAGAATCCTTGGTGCTTCTAGAGCTGCCTAAACCATGGAAAAGTTGATTCTCTTGTTAATCTAGCTTGTAATACTTCATAAGGTTTGCTACATAATGGGAATGTCACCTGGCATAATAGGCTAAATCGAAGTTGGTTGTCTTGGTAATCTTCTCCGGTAATAGGACCGTAAATTTTGGATCCAGTTTTCCCCCAAACCTTATTCATTTCATCATATGACATATCAGCCTTGAGTTGTCTCTTTCCTTCAACCAAATCAATTTCTTCTAAAGAGAAGAATGGTTCGCAGAAAGACCAACCTTTTCGAGGAACATCGGGTGATCTACAAACACGCGATCAACTCCTCGTTTGTAGCAGTGGAAGAATCCAACCTTCTCGGTTCTTTCTCCGACTTTAACCTACAGAGAAAAAAAAATATATATATATATATAATCAGTAAAACAAGACTGAGTTTGTGTGCTGAATAAAACATACACATACCTCAATTGTTACTTCTGTATCCCACGCATCCTTGTACTGATCATAACGCGGCGAGATTGTCATTACGCGGTGCCCGTTAGCCTAGAAAACAAAAAAAATAAAAAAATAAAAAAATAAAAAAAACCAACTTCACCATGTATTATGCCATGTACATGGGGAAGAGTAAATTATCTCAAAAGTTTACAGCCATCGCCGGTGGAAGGCCTCCGAGGACATCTCCAAGTCCACCAGTTTTGCTCCAAGGACCTACTTCCGTTCCCACAAATACTAAAACCATACCACTGCCACAAACAACAAGGCCCGAAGGCCTTCCATTTTCGCTTTCATATCTCTTTCTTTGCCTGGCAGCGAGTCTTGACTTGGTGTTCATCTTCAGCTGATCGTCCACTTTGCCCAACGCCCTCAACCCGTTATGAGTCCCGTTCTGCTTCATTAACCGAGCTTTGGACAAATTCGTTTTCGAAACTGATCCGGAGTATGCTCCATACTCGACATGAAAACTTCTTGATGCAAAACTAGAAGCAGTAAGAGCCGCCATTGGAGCAATATCTAGTTCCGGAAAGAAAGGAAAAATGACCCAAGTACACTAGCAAATGTGACGTTCACCAACGGCCAGAGCTAGAAGGGGCTCTCAGAAGCTGAAATGGACCAAAGAATTGCACTTTATTATAATTTTGAATTGTTGTTATTTTTATTGCTTTTGGAGGAGACCTCCTCGGGTTTTGTTTGTGGCTCACAAATTATATGTAAAGATTAGACTCATGGGAGTGAGAATATATAGAATATGCTCCTCCAAGGAATTTTCTCAACTCTACGGACAGCATCCCAAACGACAGAACGACCTTAGTATACATTTGCTCCGCTGTGCTAAAACATTCCAAAGCTTATGTTATGTGTGTGTATGTGTGTGTGTGCGTGTGTTTTTTTTTTAAATAAAAATAAAAATGGTATTTAATTTAACAAAATAAACGTTACAATTATAGATCTTAAAGGCATGCTACAATTTACTTATTGAGTTGAAAGAAAAAACTGTTGTATACTACAATGTGAGTTGAAAGTATTACTAACCAACGAGTGCTCCTTTCAAAAAAAAAAAAAAAGTGACAACTTATTAATATAATGTTAACTTCATAGCTTGTTTAATACTCCCTTTGAAGATTTTTTTTAATTTCTCATTACATTTAATCTCACAAAAATTTAAATTTATTTTTAAAATTTTTGATTTAAATGGGTCTTCACAAAATACACACTACTTAAATTTGACATAATTGTTGTAATTTAAAATTTATCATATAAAAAAAAATAAAAGTGCATTTAGCGTTACGTTAAATTGTGTTTGCACAATATAATTTTCATTTGAATATAAAATTCTTACATTTAAATATGAATCATATTATAATTTAAATCTAATATAATCATTATTTATTATCTTATATTTTTTATTATTTTTATTAATCACATCATATATAATATAATTTAAATATTTTTTATTTAAATAAATATTATATTTAAATATAATATTAATATTTTTTACCTTAATATAGATTGTATTTAATTAGAATGAAAACGTTTTCCAAACACTTAAAAAAAAAAAAAGTACTTTGCGGTGCTCTTAGAAAAAAAAAAAAAAAATCACTGAACCAGCACAAGTAAATAAATTGGGTGGGAAAAAAAAAAAAAAAAAAAAAGAAGGACCCATTGTACTACGTTTAACTGTTGATTGATCGGTCCGCCGCCTTTTCTCTTACGCCTGAACCTCCGTGAGACCGTCCATGGAGTTCAAACCGAAGCCCAAGACGATAGCATCCCATTACGATAATCAGGTCCCGACATGACCACCAATCCTCCCATGGAGCTCGACCTCAACTCCTTCCTCGACTCTCCACTCTCCAGCGACGACGATGACAACGAAAACGGCGGCGGCGACAATATCTCCTCAATTCCTCACCGCACGATCGACGACATCCTCAACGACTCCGATTCCTCGGCCTCATCCTCTCCCCCTCCCTCCCCGCCGCGCCGATCCTCCGTTTCGGTCTCCGACTGCCATAAAGCAGTTAAATTGGATGAACGGCTGGTCGGATCGAGGATCGGTTCGTTTGCGCGGTTCAAGCCGACCAGCGAATCGTCGTCGTCGCCGGAGGATTTGCTTCGTAGGGCTTCGAAACCCTTGCCGTCGCTCTTTGGCGGCATCCGTTCCAATGTGAAGCCCGGGGCGGCGCTCGCCGCGGCCGCGGCGGCTTCCAGGTCCTTGCCGACGCCTCACGCCGCCGCGATCAAGTCAAGGAGGAGTCTTGGGAGTAGCGAGGGTTTGAGGCAATTCGGTGATGACTCCGAGGCTATTTCCGATAAATTGCGATCCAATTCGAATGGTGATCTGAGGGTTATTAGTTCGGAAATTGGTCAGTCGAATACAAAATTAGTGGGAGATAGTAATGGCAATGAGAAAACCGATGATTTGCCCACAGCGGCGGTCGACATTGGCGGTGAGATTTCGAGACGAAGTACGGTTTCTGAGAGTTCTGTTGAGGGAGATGAAGTTCTTCACGGTAAAGAAGTGGAACACAAGGCCGAAGATAATGAATCAAGTTTTGATGTTGAACCTCAGATTGATTCTACTTCAGTGAATAGTGGAAAGGAAGTTGATTTTCACGAGAATTCTGCTATTTCGTTTCGGGCCGATGTTGAAAGTAGAAATGTGGATTCTTTGTCTAACTCTACTGATGAAAGTGGTCGTAAATCGGATGAAAGTTCAAAATTTTCGGATATTAATGATGATAATGGAAATGCTTGTTCTTCATCTTTGGCTACTGCAGATAACAATGGTGAAACCGAAGAGGACTTGGCAACTGCGGTATTGGAAACAGAAGATTCATTAGAAAAAGTACCTTCTTCGAAAGATAATAACGAGGATCTTACTGTTGAGGATGCTGTTTCGACGAGTGATATTAACGAGCTTGTGAAGGAAAGAATTGGGCAGTTGGAGAGTAGGAGAATTAGCAGAAGAGAAGAAAAGAAATCACAGTGTCGCTTGAAGCCACTTGAATTAGCCGAAGAATTCGAGAAGAAACAAGCTTCAACGGGTTTACACTGGGAAGAGGGTGCTGCTGCGCAACCAATGAGGCTAGAGGGTGTTCGGAGGGGGTCCACAACGTTGGGATACTTTGATGTTGATGCTAACAATTTCATTACACGGACTATTTCATCTCCGGCATTCAGGCGAGACTATGGTTCACCACAAACCTTGGCAGTTCATGCTAATTATATTGCCATAGGAATGGGCAGAGGGGTTATTGTTGTAGTTCCCAGTAAATATTCTGCTCATAATGCTGACGAAATGGATGCCAAGGTTACACTTGCTTATTTCTCATATATATATTTTTATATTTTTTTTGGCTTCTTTGATTGTTTTCGCTATCTGTTTCTTGCTCTAGTGGAACTTTCAATAGATATTGCGATGTAATTTTAGGGTGCAGTTGAAATAAATTTGTGGAAGAATGACATCGTGTATGTGAGGTTAGACAAAATAATGAGTTGTCAGTAACTGGTGATAGATTTGGACGATTGAACTATGTCACTGGATTGCGTTCTTTCTAATTTCATAGTGTCTAGTACTTGATTTTTCACGCTCTCTCCAATATATAAGTAGTTTCAAACATGCTTTGACATCTCTGCATGACTGACAAAGTGATTCTCTTTCATAGTTGGTTTTGAAAATGGCTTTCGTTTTACAAAACCATGAAACAACAATGTTTTTAACTATTTCTTGCAAGTGGTAAACTAATTTTCTTGCTTGTGTATATCGATAGCAGTGACCGAGTTGTTTTATTATATTGCTTATATTGAGGTTCAATTTGCATAATATGACCTATCATTATTCTATTAAGCTGTTAAGCAGCAATTTGATGTTTTTTTCCTGAAATTACTTATTTTACTATATATGGCAGATGGTAATGCTAGGGCTCCAAGGGGACCGTTCTTACTCTTCTGTAACTTCTATATGCTTCAATCAGCAAGGGGACTTCCTCCTAGCTGGTTATGGTGATGGCCATGTTACAGTATGGGATGTGCAGAGGGCATCAGCCGCTAAAGTTCTTACTGGAGAGCATACTGCACCAGTTGTGCATGCATTATTTTTAGGGCAGGATTCTCAGGTTACACGTCAATTTAAGGCAGTTACTGGTGATAGTAAGGGTCTAGTTCAGTTACATGCTTTGTCAGTGGTTCCTTTGCTTAATAGATTCTCCATCAAAACACAGGTAGGAGTTTTTACAGTATCAAGAAAGCAATTTATGGCTGCATCTTTCTACTTTTAAATTGACTGCTAAAACTTGATGTAGATTTACAAAAATTTAAATCCCATCAACTTAATCTTATGTATATTGATTGAGATAGTGTCTTCTTGATGGACAAAGAACGGGCACAGTGCTATCTGCTTCACCTCTCCTATTTGATGAACTTTTTGGAGGTGCTTCACCATCTGCTCAAGGAAATACAATGGGCTCAGCCAGCAGCATCGGCAGTATGATGGGGGGTGTGGTCGGGGGAGATGCGGGTTGGAAACTCTTTAATGAAGGCTCTTCGTTGGTTGAAGAAGGTGTGGTCATATTTGTCACTCATCAAACAGCTCTGGTGGTATGTAGCTCTATGATGGTGAAAGGAATTACAATTGCCTTTTATTTGGTGAATTGATATTTTTGCATCTTTGTGGATAATGCTGGTTCTGATTATATCAGTGCTGCATGTTTGTTGTAGGTGAGACTTAGTCCCACTTTGGAAGTCTATGCACAACTCTCTAGGCCAGATGGAGCTAGGGAGGGTTCCATGCCATACACTGCCTGGAAATGCACCACACAATCACATAATTTGTCTACTGGTAAGGAATCACTTGGTTTGTACGATTTTTATGTTGACAGCTGTTGATATAAGTATTTATTGCAGAAAATACGCCCACTGAAGCTTCAGAAAAAGTATCACTGCTGGCAGTTGCTTGGGATCGGAAAGTTCAGGTAGCAAAGTTGATCAAATCAGAGTTAAATATATATGGCAGATGGTCTCTTGACAGTGCAGCTATAGGTGTGGCTTGGTTGGACGATCAGGTATGCATGTTAGCTGGCTTTATCATTTGACCTTTTTCATGCAGAGATTCCATCAATAATACATTTATAATTTTTTATTTTAATTCCCCTGAAAAGCTTTCGGTATTGCAGGGTTGATTTTTTTTTTTAAAAATTAATTTGAAGTTCTCTGTAAGCCATTAGAGTTCCATTCAGAACTACGAGGATAATTGAGGGTTTTATGCCTATCCAGATGCTGGTGATTCCGACTGTTACAGGACAACTTTATTTGTTTGCAAAGGATGGAGCTGTGATTCATCAAACAAGTTTTGCTGTAGATGGTTCTCCTGGGGATGATCTTGTTTCTTATCACACTTGTTTCAATAACACCTTTGGAAATCCTGAAAAGGCTTATCACAATTGCATAGCGGTTAGGGGAGCTTCTATCTATATTCTTGGACCAGCACATCTTATTGTCTCCCGTCTTCTCCCTTGGAAAGAACGGATTGAGGTTTTACGTAAAGCAGGCGATTGGATGGGTGCCTTGAACATGGCAATAACAATTTATGATGGTCAAGCACATGGTGTTGTTGACCTTCCCAGGACCTTGGATGCTGTACAGGAGGCCATTATGCCCTACCTTGTAGAGTTGCTCCTCTCTTATGTAGAAGAAGTATTTTCCTATATTTCGGTGGCATTCTGCAACCAACTTGAAAAAATTGAGCAACTGGATCATCCAAACAGTAAAAGCAGTTCTGTCCACCATGAAATAAAAGAGCAATATACTCGCGTTGGTGGAGTTGCAGTTGAGTTCTGTGTACATATCAAGAGAGCTGACATCCTTTTTGATGAAATATTCTCCAAGTTTCTATCTGTCCGACAGAAAGGTATTTTTTAGAATGCTTTCTTAAAACTCTACCTTGTGTAAGGTTAAAATTTAGATTTCTGAAGACTTGTAAATATCGTTACGCAAAAGGGGAAATCATTAGACCTTGCAGAGGTAACTCTGTTTGACAATTAGACCAGATATGTTTTTGCAAAGCAGCTTAGCTTGTCTCACAGCACATTGTCTTATACTTAAAACATTTCCGTGATATACTCCCTGTTTGATTCATGTTGTGTCTTAAATTTGCTCTGGAGGAAAATATGGATTCTGTTTACTGATCCGTACAGTATTTTGAGGATATTCTTCCATAAAAACATTATGAAAACGTTATTTAAATCTATTAGAACTCGATTTTACAGCTTCCTTTTAGTATTCGACAGTTTTAGTGCTTCACTACTCTCCATTTGGTTGGAGTAGGGTAAGGGAGATAACTCGCACATATGGTTTCCCGTTTGCCAATTTGCAGCTGCAAACTGATTTCTTATCTCACCACATGCATTGTTACCTTTTATGCTACTACATGCTGTAATTTCTCCTTCTTAGTTGCCATTTGATGATGTTCTCAAACTGATTTTTCCTCTCATTATTTTCTTAGACACATTTCTAGAGCTGCTGGAACCATATATATTACGGGATATGCTTGGTTCTCTACCTCCAGAGGTATTGCCTGATGCTCAAGTAATGGTCTGTATTACAAGAAATTTCTATATAACATTTTTTTTTTCCGTTCTAAGATTATGCAAGCACTTGTGGAGCATTATAGCGGCAAAGGGTGGTTACAGCGAGTTGAACAATGTGTCCTTCACATGGATATTTCTTCCTTGGATTTCAACCAGGTCTATACCCTTCAGATCTTTGCTAAAATTTGCTAAAAGGGAACTGTAAGTTTTTCCTGTTATAATTTCTCACTTAAACTGAGGACCATTATTTCTACTTTCTTTTTGTAGGTTGTAAGGTTATGTCAGGAGCATGGATTATATGGTGCCCTGGTTTATCTCTTTAACAAGGGGTTGAATGATTTCAGGGCACCTTTAGAGGAACTCCTGGCAGTCTTCCGCAATAGTCAAAGAGAGGCTGCTTCTGCCCTTGGGTACGGTCCCTTGTTTCTCTTGAAGTCTAAGCTAAAATTTTCTGTTTTTTGGTTATCTTTTCTTATATCATGTCTTACATAGTAAATTTATTAACTAAAACATCTGACCAAAATTGAAAATATGACTGGCATTTCTCGTATTCCAGTTATTCTTGCTGGTAGTGTAACAAACGGAATTTTAGTCTGATTGTTATGGTTTTTTTTGTTGTCTATTGTTTCTGTTAACAGATATAGGATTCTCGTGTATTTGAAGTACTGCTTTTCAGGCCTTGCTTTTCCACCAGGTATGGACCTTGAAGTCTTTCTACTTGTGTAAAAAACCTCAAACAAATATCTTTATCTTTATTTCCATGGAGTTCAACTTAAATGAATCACCGTGATGAACCGGAGAAAGACAACCATTTGCTAGTTTCATGCAACTGATTGAGAAAAAATTGGAAAAATTATTTCTATATGCAGGACATGGTAAACTTCCTCCTTCACGCCTGCCATCTCTCAGACAAGAACTTCTTCAATTTTTATTGGAGGACTCTGATACTCTTAATTCAAGAGTAGGTTCAAGCTTATCATTCAGCGGAGCACCTCTAAACCTGTATGCACTCTTAGAACTAGATACTGAAGCTACTCTAGATGTGCTGAGATGCGCTTTTGTAGAAGATGAAATTCCACAGCCTGAGTTTTTGTCTCACAATTCAGTTGATGCCAGTATGGAGGTGAAGAAAGAGAACCTCTCATTTGCTGAAAGTCAGAAATTATTGGTTCAGAATACCATAGATGCTCTTGTCTGTATGCTTGATAAAAACATTTCAGACACAGATAGATCTTCTTGTGGTGATGACAGGGGTTCAATCGAAGATTGGCCATCTAAGAAAGAGAGAGGATACTTATTTGAGTTTATTGCACGTTATGTTGCATGTAGAAGAGCTAATGTATCAAAAAGAGTCCTCAGTCAGATTTTGGAGTATCTGACATCGGAGGATTATCCATCAAGTGCTTCTGAGCATAGCGAAATCTCAAAAGGGAGAGAGAAGCAGGTCCTTGCTCTTTTGAAGGCAGTGCCTGACACTGACTGGGATGCTTCTTATGTTTTACAACTATGTGAGAAATCACATTTTTACCAGGTACACAATTTCTCATCTCAAAGACTTCTTTCTAGGATTTTGTATTTATAGTTCAAGATTAGTCCACTCACACAGATTAATATTGTTAATTTAGGTTTGTGCTCTAATTCATACAATGAGACATCAGTATCTTGCTGCTTTGGATAGCTACATGAAAGATGTAGATGAACCCGTTCATGCTTTCTCCTTTATTAACAGAGTGTTATTAGAGCTGAGTGACAATGACCGTGTTGCTTTCCGATCAGCAGTTACTGACCGTATTCCTGAGCTGGTTAACTTAAATAGGTAATGCTCAAGTTATCTTGGATCTTCCTTATTTCTCAATTTGGGATTCTTTAAGTTATTTCTTGTCGTGGATTTCCCTTTACGTCCAAAAACTGACTTGTTTCTGATCCTTTCTAGAGAGGGCACTTTCATCTTGGTCGTTGACCATTTCAACGATGAGCTTCCAATTATACTATCTGAACTTCGCACTCATCCAAACAGCCTTTTCCTTTATTTAAAAACAGCAGTAGAGGTTCACTTATCTGGTAGTCTCAACTTCGATTATTTAAGAAAGGATGATATGAAGGATAAATCTGAAGGACTTGAGGCCTACTTGGAAAGAATCTCTGATTTCCCAAAGTTTTTGCGTAATAATCCTGTAAATGTGACAGATGATATGATTGAACTTTATCTTGAGGTGAGCACTTCTACGAGATATAAAGATTGCAGCAAATTTATGAATGCTAGCCTATTTATTTGTTTATATTTTAATATATATTTTTTAGTTCATTTCGTTTTTAATGTTACTTAATGAACTTGTGTTTGTTTAGTTGGTCATATATCATATTTTTTAATATTGACATTCAATGGCTTATGTCATTAGCCATACATAAAAATAAAATCCTTCTTCCCTGGCTAGTTAAACGGTCATATTCTCTATAAATTTGGGTAGACTATTTCAGCCTTTTAATTTCAAAACCGGAGTGCAACTACGGCATGTTGAACAGACGATATTTTGTGTTACGTGCAGTTGTTTTATGGGCCTTATTGTTCTCTTGCTGTCTACTGAAAACAGTTTGTGAATTGCAGAACCTCATTTCTAAAAGCTCTTGTCCCTTTTGGTTTTTGAAATACTGCAGCTACTGTGCCAGTATGAACCTGGTTCAGTTCTCAAATTCCTGGAGGCTTTTGATAGCTACCGTGTGGAACATTGTTTACGCTTATGCCAGGAACATGGGATCATAGATGCTGCATCATTCTTATTGGAAAGGGTTGGTGATGTTGGCAGTGCTCTTTTACTTACGCTTTCTAGCCTCAACGACAAGTTTGTCAAGCTTGGTGATGCTTTAGGAAGTAGGGCTGCTGGCATTGGGCATTTTAGCACTGTTAAAAATCTGGATGAGGTCTGATATTACTTTCTCGGATAAGAACGTACTATATTGTTTCTCTATATGTGGTTATGCATTTTGCATGTTTAGAATGCCAGTTAATATTATTTGAATCACTCTCACAGGTGATTGAAATAGAAAGTATATTGCACGCCTGTATTGGATTGTGCCAACGGAACACCCCTCGTTTGAATCCTGAAGAATCAGAGATACTGTGGTTCAGATTGCTGGACTCGTATGTTCGCCACAAATTTTCCATTTTCTTTCTTGTTCACCAAATTGTCTGTTTTACCTTTTGTGTTGGTGTGTTTTCCTCGTGTTGCTTGTATGTGTGGCTAGAGATTACAGATGCGAGTTTATGCCGCTTAGGTATCATCTCACCACAGTATATGACCTCTACATAATCATGCTAAAAACATTGAGAAGATGCATACTACTTGCTTATATATATTGATTTTCCAGTCAATCAACCACCATTGTTTTAGTCTGTCAATATTTGCTTTTTGTCTCTGGAATTGGCCAAAATCTGCGCAAGTATATAATTTTTTGTTTCTAGGTTAACCATTGTTGAACTTTAACGCAGGTTTTGTGAGCCTTTGATGGGTTCATTTGATGATGGGAGAGACTCCGAAGTAGGAAATCTCAATGGAACCTTGGCTGAGACATTGGGTCAACAAGATGATGACGAGGCATCCATAATTAAGTGGAGGATTTCAAGATCCCATAAGGGTTGTCATATCTTGAGGAAACTGTTCTCTCAGTTCATCAAGGAGATTGTTGAGGGAATGATTGGATATGTTCGCCTTCCAACCATCATGTCCAAACTCCTTTCTGATAATGGTAACCAGGAGTTTGGTGACTTCAAAATCACAGTACTTGGTATGCTTGGAACATATGGCTTTGAAAGAAGAATCTTGGTATACTAATCTTTTGCCATATTTATACTTGTTAGTTAGTTCTGTCTTAATGATGACTACTTATCTGGAATCTCCAACTTTATTGCTGGCTTCATGTAATGAGTTTCTATGGAATTCGTATTCTTTTCTGCCTCCAAGACTCTCATTCTATTGTGGCTTATTTGACTGATATGGTATGCAGGATACTGCTAAATCCTTGATAGAAGACGACACATTCTATACAATGAGCTTGCTCAAGAAAGGAGCATCTCATGGTTATGCTCCTCGTAGTAAATTTTGTTGTATATGTAATGGTCTCCTTGCAAAGAACTTTTCTAGCTCGAGCATTCGAGTTTTCAGTTGCGGTCATGCAACTCATCTTCACTGTGAGGTTTTGGAGAATGGCGCATCGAGTGTTAGCTCCTCATCATCTGGATGCCCCGTTTGTATGCCTAGTAAGAAATCACAGAGGTCTAAAAGCAAATCAATCCTTGCGGAGAACAGTCTGGTAAAGAAGTTTCCATCAAAATCCCAACAAACTCATGGGACAACTGTTTTCCCGCATGACACTGACGCCTCGGACCATGCCTATGGGCTTCAGCAAGTTTCACGAGTAAGAAGCAACCTTTAGCTTGTTACTTTGATTATTATGTTTCCAAATATTTGTATTAACCAAATTTTTAATATTGGATTGCTGCAGTTTGAGATGCTGAACATGTTGCAGAAAGAACAAAGATTTGTCCAGGTGGAACACATGCCTCAATTGAGGCTTGCCCCGCCCGCTGTTTATCACGAAAAGGTAAGGAGCGGGACTGATCTTGTAGCAGGAGAAAGTAGTAGTATTATGGCAAGAACAGAGAAGCAGAGTAGAAACAAGCAACTCAAGGACCTAAAAGTGAAAGGATCGTCTCTTCGATTTCCTTTGAAATCGAATATATTTGGTGAGTTTTTTTTTTTTTGCCTTCGCTTGTTTCTATTAATTTTCACTTAAAACTAACAGGTGTGATGCTTTCAAAAATTGACGCTTTGGTTTAGGCAAGGAGAAGATCAGCAATAGGTGATGCCATTTTCATGTACAAAATACAGAGATACAAACGTTACTCAATTCGGTTGTCGTTCTTGATGCGTAGCAGCGGAGGATTAATTTACAGAAGGCTTTTTTTCTTTTCTTTTCTTTTCTTCTCTTTGGACCATCCATCTTTCTCTCTCTCTTTCTCTCTCTCTCTCAATAATTAAGTTGTAGTCTTGTAGATATATCTGCAGCAAGTTTATACTTTTTTTTTTTTTCGTTTCTTTTTTTTTTTTTGGTCGATCGTTGTACATGATCAAATAGAAATTTTGGTTGAAATTATGAATAAAAGAACAATTTTCAATGAAGAAATATGCGATTCGAGTAAAAGCTGGTATACTGTGCGACTCTTTCATTTTTTCGATAATGATATTCCGTGATTACAAAGAGATTTATAACCGGCTTTACTCATTTTCATTCATTCACCGTCATTGTCAATTATATAAAAATGTCCATGAATCCCTTTTTTTTTTTGTTTAAATTATTATTTTTTAATTAAATAAAATACCAAACTCTTTTACTGGTCTAGAGAGGAGCTGAAATTGCAAAAGATTAATTTTTCAAATTTTAAATAAAAAATAAAAGAGATAAAAAGCGGTCAAAATATTATAAAATTTGTTTAATTGTAATTTTATATCTAATTATATCTAAAGATATTACATTTTAAGTAAAAAAAAAAAAAAAAAAGAAGCTTTAAACATTATCGTAGATAGTAATTTACTAGTATCGACGATCAGTGCCGATAGCATTCTAAGCATTTTTTTCTTACGCCTACATAACGTTTACGAGTTTTAGTTACGACGACAGACGACAATATCTCACCTGAGTTCAACTGAAATGATAAATAAATAAATAAATAAATAACCTGGCGTTAATATTATACTTGGAACGCGCTTATATAGAAGTAGATAGATTTCCCAAAGCCTTGCTCTCCTCACGCCGCCACTGCCAGCGACACCCAACACAACGCTTCTTCTATTTCCTTTAATGAAGCTCCAATTCCTTTGCTTCGATTTTTTTTTTTGGTTCATTTAATCTCATCGGAATTCAAGGTATTTCTGTAACCGTCTTTTTTCTTCCTCATTTCTTCTTTTTAAGGCTTCAAATTTCATTTAGTTGATTTCAATTCTTTCAAGCTTTGGTCATAAAATAGGAACTTCCATTAAATTTGGGTTTGCTTTGTTTTTGTGATTTTGTAGTTTTGGTTTGTGTATATATTGTCGTAGTAAACTACTATCTTCTGGAAATTATTCACCTATGTTTACACATGTCGTAGAGGGTTAGTTTCATTTCTACCGTTGCATGTATGAATGCATGTTCCTTTGAGCGATGAGATGTTGACAAAATTTTCGGCACTATCTGTAATTTGCATCTGGTATTGCAGAAAGTGAGGAACATCGATTTCGATCGGAGAACTTGCATTTTGATCCTGCATTATGAAAGTTAACTTCTCACATTTTGTGTCTCGGCTCAGTTTCTTGTGGGAATGGTTCAGTTTGGGGTCAAGGTGTGAGCTTGTGTAGCCAGTTTAGTTTGTTCTTTGAAACGCCATGACTGTAAGATGGCCGAGGATTTTAACGCCCACACACCTCTCTCAGATTATAAGAAAGCAGAAAAACCCGTTAACAGCTCTACAATTCTTCAATGAAGGTAAATCTATGTACCCAAGTTACCGCCATAATGGTCCAGTATACGCCACCATGATTGGTATCCTTGGAAAATCCGGAAGAATAGCTGAGATGAAGGAGGTGATTGGGCAGATGAAAAATGACTCTTGTGAGTGCAAAGATTCGGTTTTTGTAGCCGCAATCAAGACCTATGCTCGAGCTGGATTGCCGGATGAAGCATTCAAATTGTTTAATAAAATTCCACAGTTCAATTGTGTGAATTGGACGGAGTCTTTCAATACTATCTTGCAGATAATGGTCAATGAGTCTAGGTTTGAAGATGCTCAACGACTTTTCTTGGAGAATTTTTCTCGATGGGAGGTGAGCTCTCGCATTCGGGCCATGAATCTTTTCATGCGTACTTTGTGTGAAAAGGGTCGTTCAGAGGTCGCCTTGCAGATTTTCCAAGAGATGGATTATCAGGGAATTTACCCTGATAGGGAAAGTTATCGGATTCTGATGATAGGGTTGTGTCAAGATGGGAAGCTCGATGAAGGAACTCATTTGTTGTACTCGATGTTTTGGAGGATTTCTCAGAAGGGCAGTGGCGAGGATGTTGTGATCTATAGAACATTGTTAGATGCTTTATGTGATAATGGGAAGGTTGAAGAAGCAGTGGAGATTCTTGGGAAGATATTAAGGAAAGGGCTTAAGGCTCCTAAGCGATGTCATATCCGTATCGATCTCAATCAGTGCAGCAATGTTGAAGACGTGGAAAGCATAAAGCAACGGATTAATGAAGCTCTAATAAAAGGTGGGATTCCCAGTTTGGCTAGCTATAGTGCCATGGCAATTGATCTATACAATGAAAATAAGATTGCTGCTGGTGATAAAGTTCTCAAGGAAATGCGAGATAGAGACTTTAGTCCAACGCATTCAGTTTACGGAGCGAAGTTGGCTGCATTGTGCAGAAAAGGAGAAGTTGATGACGCAGTGAAGGTTATTGAAGTGGAGATGGTGGAGGCGAACTGTGTCCCAACTGTTAAACTGTATAATATTGTGGTGAGAGGCCTATGTGATGGAGGCAAATCAACATGTGCAGTTGGGTACTTAAAGAAGATGGCTAAGCAAGTGGGTTGCATTGCTGATGAGGAAACTTACGGTGTTTTAGTTGATGGGCTATGTCGTGAGGGAACATTTCTTCAAGCAAGTAGAGTTTTGGAGGAGATGCTGGCCAAGTCGTATTGGCCTTGTGTCGAGACCTACAATGTACTTATCAAAGGTCTTTGTTCTGTGGGGAAGCAATTTGAAGCTGTGATGTGGCTGGAGGAGATGATTAGCCAGGATAAGTTACCAGAACGTTCTGTGTGGAACTCTTTGGTGGCAAGTGTGTGTCACAACATGGCTAATTTTGAGGTATGCTACGAGGCCACTAATCAGCTTGGGAGCTCTTAAATTATGTGTTGTAGAAGAGTAGCCATCAAAGAAAGAAATGGGATACTCCATCTTGTTTGTTGCACATTATGTTGAATGTGGAAGAGCTAATTTTTCAAAAAGAGTCCTTGGCCAGGCTTTTGTGTATTTTGCATCAGACGATTTTCTATTGAGGGCTTCTGAAAATCGCAGAAAGAAGAGAGAAGCAGGAACATTTAATGCCTAAAATTAATTTGGATGCTTATATGTTACAGCTATGTGAGAAATTACGTTTCCACAAATAACATTTACTCTTCAGATGTCGTCTCAAAGACTTGTTTCTAGGATTACGGACTTGTAGCTCTAGATAAGTCAACTCACTATTGGTTTTATTGTCAATATAGCGTTGTGGCATAATACACAAAGCATCAGTTTCTTGATATGTTTTGGAGAATGGTGCATCACATCGAGTTTTGGCTCCTCATCTTCTGGAACCTCTGTATGCCAAACTCAAATCACAGAGGTCTTATAAATAAAATCAATCATTGTGGATAACGGTCTAGTAAAGAAGTTTCCATCAAGATCCCAACAAACTCATGGAACAACTGTTTCCCACATGAGACTACTGCCTCGGACTATGAATATGGGCCTCAGTGAGTAATAATCAACCTTGAGCTTATTACCATTAGTATTTTCTTTTCAAACTTTGTTATTGATCAAATCTGCAATAATTGATGCTGCGGTTTCAGATGTCGAACATGTTGCAGAAGGAACAAAGCTTTGTCCTGGTGGAACACATGCCTCTGTTGAAGCTTGCCCTGCCATCTGTTTTTATCATGAAAAAGGTAATGAGAGGAGCTGAACTTCTAAGAGGAGAAAATAGTAATAATGTGACAAGGGCAGAGAAACAAACTAGAGACAAGCAACTCAAGGACCTGAAAGTAAAGCTATCATCTCATCAACTTCCTTCGGATGTAAGAGTTCAGATCTGTTATCCTATTATCTTGTCTCGATGGCTGTCTCTCAATAGTATTTTAACATCTTATTAATTTGCTTAAGAATTTTAGTATTTAACATTTATTTTAACATCTTATTAATTTGTTTAAGAATTTTAGTATTTAATATTTTTTATGTTATTAAATTCTAAATTTAAATGATTTGATATTATATTATTGGGAAAATAATCAATGAGACAGAAAATCCGGGATAGTAAATTTTGGTTCTGGATGCAAATAAGTTTGGTAAAATTCTTTTTTCTTTTGTTTCATTTATTTTTGTTAATTTTAACTTAAGCACACTAGCATTTGCAATATCTTCCAATCGTGACACATTGGGTCAGTGGGTGTAGGCAACGGGAAGATTGACAAGAGGGAATGCCATTTTCATGTACAAAATACGGGAAAACTCGTTTCGAAAATATACAGAAAGACTAACAATACTTGATTCGACTTAAGTTGTTGCAATATCTACAACTGTTGCTTACTTTTTTTTTTGTATAATTTTTTTTTAAGTTGTCTGTCTGGTAATTTTGGGGGAGATTATGAAGAAAAACCAATCATTCCATGAACAAAAATGTGAACGAGTGAAATTTGAAATTTTGTGTGATGCAATGAAAGAAAAAAAAATTTTTTTTAATGCTTAACGTTGCGAACTCTTAAAAACTTTACAAAGACTTTATCATTCTTTCCCTATTTCGTTTATTAAAAGCGAAAATAGAAGAACAGCAAATTGTACCTGGCTTCATTGTACCCACTTCTCACGACACGTATTTGTCAAAACAACATTTTCACAAAGTGAAATTGGCAGACTGAAATTAGCGTTTGCTGTTGAAGCTTTGGACCTGGGGCGGGCGGTGCGGACCTTGTTGGAAGGCTTGGTGAGATTATTGTCGGGCTTTGTTCACTCCTTGGTGGTTCCCGGGACTGCCTAAGGCTGAGGAGGCTGGGGGAGCAAGATGGGCACCACTCGATTCCTTCTATATATGTGTGTATGTAGATGGCCGTAGTCTACTATACGCCAACGGACTGAAACGTTTTGGAATATTGGCCATAGGCCTGTCAGATGTTGCATAATGAGGTGAGAAAATTTTTTTGTTGTTAAAAAAAAAAAAATGTTTCGTTGCAAGAATTCCAAACGATTGGTATGACTACTGTAATATTGTGCTCATTGAATGAATTTTTAAAAATTGTGAATGCTAGCCATAAAATTTTGTTTTGGGATCTCATTGGTATGTGGGGTGACATTTTCAGAGGATAAAGAGGGCACAGACGAAAGAGAAGGACAAGAAAGAAGGTGTTTTGTGTTGTTACATAAACACGAGTAGAATGCATATGGTCATGATTGAGATCGACAGATCGCAAATATTTATTTCGGATATTTATGGGAAAGATTTGTCGTACACATTTGCTTCTTTATTTCCTCGTTTTGTTTGTTTTTTTTGTTTGTTTGTGTTTTATTTATTTATTTATTTATTTATTTATTTATTTATGGTGAAATCAAATGGTTGAATTGGAAGATTATTACAAAGCACAGAGCCTAACAAAATGGAAATGGTTTCAAATCGCACCAGTGATGTGGTCATTTGCTTACAAGTACCCACTTCTTTGGGAATTCGAAAACATGTTGAGTTTGAGTTGGTGCAAGAATTGGAGTGTTGCGTTAAGGACTCCTCGATGCACCTCGCTAATTGTTTGAAACACAATTTTTTGGATTATATATTCACGTGTTGTTCAGATGCTCTGTTTTTTCTTTTTTTTTTTTTTGAAATACTTATGTTATCTTTTTTGAGAACGTAATAACATAACGTAATCTTACATGGTCTCAATATGAGAGGAAATTGCAAAGGATTAATGATAAAAAAAAAATCATGTAAAATTTAGCAGATAAATTAAAATTTAGGAGTCAATTCATTATAATCATGAATAATTTGTCCCGTAACTATCTATTAAACAACGACCAAATAAGTTAGAAAAGATAATCAGCAAATATAAATAAAAAAAAAAGGATAAATGTTGAAGGATAAACGTAGAATAAAAAAAGATGAAATTTAAAATTTGTTCAAAGTTGTTAAATAAGGTTATTTCTAGATATTTTTAAAAAGATATTCAAAAGTGGTTATTTTATGCAAACAAAAAAAAATCGAGGATGAAATCATAATTTTATAAAAAAAAAAAAATTAGGGACCAAACTAGGCTTTATTTGAAACTCTAATTGTAAAGATATTGTACTTTTTTTTTTTTTTTAATTTTAAGGTGAAGATATTTGAACCATTCATCTTATGATGTAATAAAATGTAGAAATACTACTAGACTATATTTATAATCACAAATAAATTGCACTTATATAGATGGATTTTTGTCTTTTATGAAAATGTTAACAAAAATTACAACTAGTTTTTAAAAAGTTAACCCAACTCTAACATAAAAATTTCAACTTCAAATCAAAATTTACTATTCCATAATTTTCAAACAAAACATAGCTATTTATCAAAAATAAAATAAAAATAAAGAGCAATTTCACAATGTGGTATTTTACTCCATTGATAGGGTAAACATTATTGACCATTAGATAAATTGATGATTGAGATTAAAAGAACATACAAAATGACCACGAAAAAAATTACACTTGATAATTTGAAAACATTTGAAAAAAAAATTAGAAAAAAAAAAAAAAACTCTAGTGGCCTCCCCTCAATCGGTAACCTCCATCATCGACAAGCCCTCCAACTTCAACCCCCACCACCTTAGCCCTTCCCTTCCCTTCCCTAGTGCTTCGACGATGAACCCAAGAGGGTTACGAAGAGCTTTGTAGTCCAAGACCAACACACCTTGGCAAACCAAAAAAACTCGTGAGGCAATGGGAGGGATGAGTAACAACAAATCCATCATTGGTGATGGAGATCTAAGCTCACAATGTTGTGGATTAATGAGGTTGCAAGTATTATCGACAACTCGAAGTAGGTCGCTGTAGACTTTGAATGGATCTCATGCCACCGGAGTTGTCGATCCCTAATCGCCACACTAACCATACACCCCTACTCACGGAGAGTTTCCCTTACTTGCAAGGTTTCCTCTAATTGCCGAAGAGCTCAATAAATCCCATTCGTCGGAGTT
This sequence comes from Antiaris toxicaria, assembly GCA_035233585.1. NCBI lineage: Eukaryota > Viridiplantae > Streptophyta > Magnoliopsida > Rosales > Moraceae > Antiaris > Antiaris toxicaria. The sequence continues at coordinate 15,364,620 of CP141161.1, forward strand.
TCCCTCTTCACTAGAATTCTCAACAAACAGTTTTTTTTTTAAATTTAATTTTGATAGGGAAGTTTTATTTTGTGGGGGAGGTTTATTTTAACTTGGTGTTCTTTGAGTCTTTTCAACCTTTGGATTTAAATTTAAGCATGCGTTTGGTTAATGTATTTTTTTGGCATTGCATTTAAATGCAATGCAATTTTTCCTCAAATATAAAAGCATTTCATTCAAATACCAATCACATCACATTTTAAATCAAACACAATCACTATTTATTATTTCACTTTTTTTATTGCTTTTATTAATTACATCATATATTCTCTCTCTCCCTTTTTTTTCTCTCTACTTTTATCTATCACATCACATATTCATTATTAAAATACAATTCAAATACTTTTCACCCAAATACACATTGTATTCAAATACAATGTTAATGTTTTTCCTCCAAATACAAATTACATTCAATACATTGCATTCAAACGTAATATAAATGTAATACGTTCACCAAACATACATTACATTTAAACGTAATATAAATGCAATACGTTCACCAAACGAGACCGAAGATTAAAAAATTTTTGCTCAATCTAAGGGCTAAAGTAGGCATACCCATTGTGGAAGTCGCAAAAATAAAAATAAAAATAAAAGTAGGCATACCCATTGTGGAAGTCGCAAAAATAAAAATAAAAATAAAAATAAAAGTTTGAGATTTGAATTACAAAGGTGGTGTTTGGTATTATTTTTGAAATGTTTTCTGTTTTCAAAAAAATTGAAAATGAGAATATTTTGAAAACTGTGTTAAGATCATTTCTGAAACTGTGTTTGGTTATGTTTTCTGAGTGTATATTTTGAAAAACATAAAAATAAAACTTTATTTGGTTATATTTTTTCAAAACCCATTTCATTTTCAAAAAATATTGTATTTTTTGGATTTTTTAAAAATGAAAACAAAAAAATGAAAACAACTTTTTTTCGTTTTCAAAAATCTCAAGAAAACAACATAATTAAAAACGGTGTTTTCAAAATAATTTTAAAAACGTCAGAAAAAAAAACATCATTTTGAAAACGTTTTCATTTTCGGTGTTTTTGAAAATGAAAAATCGTTCACAACAACAAAAACAAACGCCTCGAAAATATTTCAGGTAAGATTGTGTAATTACTCAAAGCTTATTCCCCTCGTCTTCCTCTCCCTCCCAAACCCACGCCATTTTCGATCTCTTCCTTCTGTTTTGACGCAGAATTCCCCAAGTGGATCGCCATTTCCTCCGGCAGTGCAACCTTTAACCGCCGGATCACAGCAATGGGGCCCACCACCCCAAACGGATCGATCTCCGCTGCCGTCGTCGTTGACGCCGACCACCACCGCCAGCACCAGGACATCCTATCACCATCGTCGTCGTCGTCGACGATCCGATTTGGAACGGAAGAAGCTCTCGAGCAAGTCCGAACCCTAACCGACGTCGGAGCCATGACGAGGCTGCTCCATGAGTGCATAGCCTACCAGAGAGCCCTAGATCTGGAGCTCGACCACCTCCTCTCCCAGCGCTCCGACCTTGACAAGCAGCTCCTCGGCCTCCAGCGCTCCGCCGATGTTCTCGACATCGTCAAGGCCGAATCCGACCACATGCTCTCCAACATCAGCTCCACGGCCGACCTCGCCGACCACGTCAGCGGCAAGGTCCGCGAGCTCGACTTCGCCCAGTCGCGCGTCAGGTCCACGCTCCAGCGCCTGGACGCTATCGTCGAGAGGGGAAACTGCATCGACGGCGTCAAGAAGGCACTCGAGAGCGAGGACTATGAGGCGGCGGCGAACTTCGTCCAGACGTTCCTCCAGATCGACGAGAAGTACAAGGATTCCGGCTCCGATCAGATGGAGCAGCTCAACGAGTCGAAGAAGAAGCTCGAAGCGATCGTCAAGAAGCGCCTTACGGCGGCCGTGGATCAGAGAGATCATCCGACGATTCTGAGGTTCGTCCGGTTGTACACGCCGCTGGGTTTGGCGGTCGAGGGCTTGCAGGTTTACGTAGGGTATTTGAGGAAGGTGATCGGGATGAGATCTCGGCTCGAGTACGAGAATCTGGTGGAACTGATAGAGCAGAATACTCAATCGCAGGTAAATTTCGTTGGTTGCTTGACGAATCTATTCAAAGACATCGTCTTGGCAATCGAAGAGAATGATCAGATCCTGCGGGGTCTTTGCGGCGAGGACGGCATTGTTTACGCCATTTTTGAACTTCAAGAGGAGTGTGATTCGCGAGGTTCTTTGATCTTGAAGAAGTACATGGAATACAGGAAATTGCCGAAGCTTTCATCTGAGATCAATGCACAGAACAAGAATTTGCTCACTGTTGGGGTGGTCTCCGAGGGACCTGACCCTAGAGAGGTTGAATTGTACTTGGAAGAAATTCTTTCTTTGATGCAATTGGGAGAGGACTACACAGAATTCATGCTTTCGAAGATCAAGGGATTCACTTCGGTGGATCCAGAGTTGGTGCCGCGGTCCACCAAGGTGTTCAGAAATGGAAGCTTCAGCAAAGTTGCTCAGGACATTACCGGGTTTTACGTCATTCTGGAGGGATTTTACATGGTGGAAAGCGTGAGGAAGGCCATTAATATCGACGAGCATGTGCCTGATAGTCTCACGACTTCGATGGTAGATGACGTGTTCTATGTTCTGCAGAGTTGCTGTCGTAGGGCGATTTCGACTTCGAATATCAGCTCAGTGATTGCTGTTCTTAGTGGTGCGAGTAGCTTGTTGAGCAATGAGTACCATGAGGCTCTGCAACAGAAGATGAGAGAGCCCAATCTTGGTGCAAAGCTGTTCATGGGTGGTGTTGGGGTACAGAAAACCGGAACTGAGATCGCAACAGCTTTGAATAACGTGGATGTGAGTAGCGAATATGTCCTGAAACTGAAACACGAGATTGAAGAGCAATGTGTAGAGGTAAGTGATAGTTCTTTTCACATATGGCTCGTATTTCGACTTGCATTCGTTCTAAGTCTCAAGTCCAAAATCTATGTTTGTATGAGATTTTCAGAGGTTTAGTTGCTAGTAGCTTACTCTCAATTGGAAATGAAGTTTAAAATATTGTGGAAAACGAAAATAAGTTCAGAACTTGATTTGAGAGATACATGCAAACTTATCCGCAGAAATGAATTCTAAAATACAAGGTAAGGAATGGCTTTTTTTGAAATATTTTAGTATAATGGTACTTGAGATCGGACATTTCATCTTAAGGTGGTCAATTTCCTACAATGTAGATCTAGTAATTAACATTTGTGTCACTGAGTGTTCCTATTTATATGTGTATCATTTTGTTCATACTGCATTCAAATCTGCTTTTGTAAGATTTTCTCATCCAAGTCCCAGAAAGTTGCATAATTACCAAAAGAACATTATGAATGTGGCAGCCATTGTTTGTAGTTTATACTTTATATTTCTGTTAATGCATTCTAGTAATCGTTTTTATGTTACCATAGTTAGCAACAACATTTGTGTTTCATTCATCATAAATGGTTTGTACTGAGAAGATTCATCTTTTGAAAACAAAACCAGTCCCTTTTAAAATGTTTAAATGGAACTTTAATAACCTATAGTATGTATTATAGATGCTAGAAAAAGACACTTATTCTACATTTTTTTTTATCCCAAATTCTTGGAAAAGTACCTTAAAAGTTTCTCCTGGAGTTCTTGTCTCTAATGTTTTAGGTTGATATTACTAAGTAACATGCTCAAATATCTCTTTTTCAGGTATTTCCTGCACCAGCAGATAGAGAAAGAGTGAAATCTTGTTTGTCTGAGATGGGGGACATGAGCAACACGTTCAAGCAAGCTTTGTCGGCTGGCATGGAGCAACTTGTGGCAACAGTAACACCGCGAATTCGGCCATTGCTGGACAGTGTAGCAACCATAAGTTACGAGCTGTCGGAGGCTGAATATGCAGATAATGAGGTTAATGATCCATGGGTCCAGAGGCTCCTCCATGCCGTTGAAACAAACATAGCGTGGCTCCAGCCTTTAATGACTGCAAACAATTATGACTCCTTCGTACATTTAGTCATCGACTTCATTGTCAAGAGGCTTGAAGTGATCATGATGCAGAAGAGATTCAGCCAGCTTGGAGGCCTGCAACTCGATAGAGATGCAAGGGCATTGGTAAGCCACTTCTCTGCCATGACCCAAAGGACTGTACGAGATAAGTTTGCTCGTCTTACTCAAATGGCCACAATCCTCAACTTGGAGAAGGTCTCGGAGATTCTCGATTTCTGGGGCGAGAACTCCGGACCTATGACCTGGAGACTAACCCCGGCTGAAGTTAGGCGAGTCCTCGGTCTGAGAGTTGATTTTAAACCTGAAGCAATTGCGGCTCTTAAACTGTAAATGAGTCCTATGGTTATTCTTTTGTTTTTTTCTTACATACGTAGCTTTATTCTTGTTGCTACGGATAGGTTTTTTGCCTAAAGGTTTAAATAATTTCAGTTTCTTCTTGTTACATCCAATGAAGCGTGTAGCGATTTTTTTTTTACCTGAAACGATGTGCAGGAGCACTTTCATCGTGGGACAAAGGGAGACTTTTGAATTTTAGCTTAAAAATTTGACTTTTTTAAATTTAAATAACTACACTTTTTAAATTTAACAATTTAATCCTTAAATTTTCTCTCTTAATTGACACTATCCATCTTTTTTGCTTACACCATTAAAATTGAGTAGGTTTTTTTTTTTTTAAATAATAGCTTGACAGATTTTTAAATGTTTAAATAAGTGATTGTTTAGTGATTGTCTAGTCCTTAAATTTTTTTTGGATAAAAAATTCCTCAAACTCTTATTAAAAAAAAAAGCAATAATAGAACAATTTTTATGATATGTTTGGACGGAAAGTATGTTTTTAGAAATGAAAAATTTTTAGACATAAAAAATAAAAAGTTATTTAGATTTTTTAATAAAAGTGAAAAGTTGTCTGGGTAAAAATTTTTTTACTAAAAATAACTATTTTTTCATTTTTAAAATTAAAAAATTTTGAGTGTTCAAGAAAATTTAGGAAACCATTTTTTAAAAATGAAAAATTTTTTATTTTCTAAAAATGAAATTCTCATACAAACATAATATTAGGTTATTAATGATGATATAAAATCTAAAATACCTCTACTTAAATCAAATATATTTAAAAAAATAAATAAAAATCAAAAGGCAGAAAATACTAATAATGCCGTCTCCATCATCTTCTCTCTCAATAAATTTCAATTCACTTCAAAAAATTAGGGGGAGTTTGGGATACTAAAAAAGAAATCTTCAAAATACTTTTTTTAATACTTTATCATTTTTTATTATTTATATTTTTAAAATATTACAGTAAACTCTAAATTTTAAAATTTTTAACTTTATATATACAAATCCAAATGAGATGATTTTTTTTTAAATTACATAGAATTTTGAGAGAAATAAAACAATATCTATATTGATATTTTTTTAAATTACATATAAATCCAAATGAGATAATTTTTTTAAATAACATAGAATTTTAAAAGAAATAAAATAATATCTATATTAATATTTTTTTCTAAAATTTTTTTTAATTTTTTCATCTCAAATAAATTTTTTATCCAAATATATTTTTCAAAATAACTTTTTTTCTAATCACTCTAAAAAAAAAAAAACTCCAAAACCTCCTCCTTATTTTAATACTTTTTATCATTTTTTAATTTATTTTTAAATTTTACTATCATCTAATAAGTCATATTTTATAATTCCAATCTATTTCATATCCCTCTTTACCCTTCTCTCTCTCTCTCTCTCTCTCTCTCTCTCTCTCATATCTCTCCCTCCATCCCCCGATCTCCCTCTATCTGAGATCGCCATGAACAGGTCCTTCTCTTTCCTTTCTCCCTTCGCAGTGGCCGCCGAAGAAGTGCAGATTCGCGTATCTCACGGGCTCCGTCGTGTAGATCTGCCATGGAGGTGACGGAGTCGCTCGCCGGCGCCGACTTCGTGGTGGTGGATTGCAAGCCAAAGGACTTCGCTAGGATCCTGATGTTGGCTGTAGCGACCAGATCCGAATCCGTAGGAGCCTATGCCACGGAGATTAGATCCGCCTAGAACCAGATTCGCCAAGAGCGGAGTTTTTGAAATGTACTCGTCATCTTTCGGTTCTTCATCGAAAGCTTCTTCGTCGCTTCTCTCTCTCTCCCACTCTGCAGTACACCACGCGCCACCTCCTAACCCCTTGCAGTCCGCCACGCGCCGCCCCTTGTTGGAAACCAGATCACGCCTTCCCCTCACAAAAAAAATGGCAGTTTTCCACAGAATTCAAACCAGAAGAACCACCCAAAACCGGCTTTCGATTCAACTTCTCCGATGCCGAGAACGGAGCCCAAAAACGTCGCGATTTTCTGCGATTTGGACAACACTCTTCCCTGTTGGGGACTCCATTGCCGATTCCGCCATGGCCGGTTCGGCTACCTCCCAATTCTTGTCCAATACTCCGCCGCCCCAACAAGGGAACTTCATCGCACACGGAGAGAGAGAGAGAGCAACCCAGTAAACAATAGGGAGAGAGAGCAACACGCAAACTTTTTTTTTTTCTTTTATTTTTTTTTTTTACTTAAATCTTTAATTTAATTATAATTTTATCATAATATATCATGCTCTTTTACTAAATTACCCTTCAATTGAAGGCATGTGCAAATCACATGAGGGTAAAATCGTGTCTTTTTAGGCTGTTGTTAAGGTTTGTTTCTTCATTTGCATCTTTTTTAAGAATTTGAAGATCTTTAAAATAATAAATAAATAAAGTTTAGGGATAAAATTAAGATGGTGCATGGGCGGGCTTTATGGGTAATGAATGGATGGATGACAGGCGGTTCGAAAAACAAAAAATTTTTAAGCGGCGATTGTGGGGATGCCGGAGACAAAATTTTTAGGTTGGAAAAAAGTTGTTTTGAAAAATATGTTTGGGGAAAAAATTGTTTAGAATGAAAAAAAAAAATCAAAATTTTAAAAATAACAATATGGATATTATTTTGAAAATATTTTGAAAATTTAAAAAAAATATTAATATGGATATTATTTTATTCTTTTTGAAATTCTATGTAATTTAAAAAAAAATCATCTTATTTGGATTTATATATACAAAGTTATGGATTTTTAAAGTTTTTAATGTATTATAACATTTTGAAGATATAAATAATGAAAAGTGATAAAATATTGAAAAAAAATTAATTTTGGAGATATCAGAACTAAACCCGAAACGAAACCTTAAAAATCCCAGCCCGACGTCGCCTAATATTAAAGTAGGTTAGGTTGGGAGGAAGATGGTTTGGTATATATAAAAGAGAATTTTAAGTCAATATTTTTATCTTTTATTTTTTATTTGAATTTTTTTTAATTGTGTCATTCCTTTGGAGCATAGATAAAATTCTAATATATATAGATATTGATATATATTATAGTACATTATATATACGGTTGAAAGCATTTTATCTTATATTTTAACTTCTTTTTATGTTCTTAGAATTTATATAAATTTTTTTTAAATAACATAAAATAATTTGATTACAAATTCACGGGTGTTTATTTAAAGTTTATCCTTTTACAAAGCATAATGTCGTTAAACTAAATAGTAAAAGCCATAAAATAAATAATTCACTTTCTTCCAGATAAAAAATTATCAAATAACAAAGGCTAGTTTAAAAAAAAAAAAGCCCATGTCTTTAAGATACTTGGTTTTCTCTTTCTTTGGGTTGTTGTTGATGTTGGTATGCAGGCGCTTGAGAGCTCTAGAGGTTAAGAACTGAGAGTTATAAGTGAGATTGAGAAAGACAAAGAGAGAGAAAGAGTTGAAAAGTGGATACTTAATTAAACATATTTGAGTATGAGTAATAAAAAGATATTGGCGGGTAAGCAGGTAATCAAATTTTCAAAACCATCCCTGCCAGTTAACAAGGTGGGCGATTTAAAACCCCGCCTAAAAAATAGCGGATAATGATATGCTCCCATTTTAATGAGCGGGGTGGTGATGGTGCAATAGGTTTAGATGGTTTGGTGGGTTTCATGCATAGCTCTTAAATCAGACAATCACCTATTTAAAAGTTCAAAAATCTGCTGAACTATTAACTTTTTTTTTAATATATGATAACTTAAGAATAGATGGCTGGTTATTATTATTAAATTTCTAGTAAATTCATTTGAATACTTGAATTTAATTTAATTATATTAAAATTTGAACCCAAATTTTTAAGAGGAATTCTTGTTGAAATTAAGTAAAAACAGCTAATAATGCCTTTATTTAGACTGTTATGAGTAAGTCATTTGAAAAAAAAAAATCATCTAAAATTTAGTGTACATGAACAATGGAATGATAGTATCAAAAATTGTAAGATAAGGGAAGTTAAACTAGATCATTGGTCGGACCAACAAAGGGTGAGCGAGTTGTGTTAGATTTATGATCGATGAATCAAATGACTGATTGCCAAAACAAAAGTTTACGGACAACATTGTTAATTTCAAGAAATTCGGGGATGTCTTAATAAAATAGCCTAAATATTTTACCCTTTGCTTCCAGTTTCATGGTTTTATTATTATTATTATTATTATTATTATTATTATATGCTTCCCGTATAGTTAATGAAGAAGTCAAAGCGTTGTCATTTTTCTCTCTAAAGTCTGTAACATACCACTCATTTCACATGGTGCGAATGTGACAGAAAACTTTCATTATTAAGATTGATGTAATGAGCCTTTAATATGGTTGGAGGTTTATTTATGTCTCTTGATTGTTGCTTTTATGTTTCTGTTGCCTATGAAAGATATTGAAAATAACGTCACCAGTAGCTTAAGTGTTTCTTGTTGTTGGGTTTTTTTTTTTTTTAATTATATATTTTTAAATAGCTTAAGTGTTTCTTGTGAAGCATTAAACAACGTTATATTGCATCCAAATACAGGGCTGCTGATAGTCCCTTTGGAAGGTAACTTTAGCACAAATTCGAAAAGCACAGAGCATACCAGTGAAGTAAAAGATTTAACCAGATTGGAATGCAATATTTGTCATCCTAAACTTATCCTAGACTCTACTTTAGTTTGCATCAACAACTAGAAGTAAAAGCCGAATCCAACATTCATCTAAGGAGACCGTCGTATTTAAGCATCATGTATGAAAATGATGGAAAAAACAAACAAAATCCATCGGAAACAAAAGTTGGACAAGTCATAGTAAACGAATTTTTTCCCCCTTAATCATAAGTTTTCAAATGAAACAATGATATTGAAAGATAAGGATGGCCAAAATTGAAACTAAAGAAGCCACTTTGACAACATATACCCTGCTTACAATAGAAGAGCTAATACAACTTCGAGTGATGGGAAACTACTAAGGAAAACCATGCATCCAAGAACTACAAATCAACATTATCAAGAGACGTCCAATTTTTAGAAACTAGACTTGAGCAGTGCCTTCAGTAAATTTGGGGTCCTTGCATCTGTACTGCCCATCAGGCCCGATTCCAAAACCTTTCGGATCTGCAAACACATTCTCCAGTAGCTGGCTGCGAGGCGGATGAGGGCTTGCATCTGCAAACTCAACGGCATCCTCAACCAACTCATCTATTTTCTTCTCTATGGCCTTCAATTCTTGTTCACTGGCTAATTTGTTCTCGAGTAAGTATTTCTTCAAAGCTGTAATAGGATCTCTGGCGGCATAACGTGCCTTCTCAGCTGCAAAACACAACCAAAAATGGTGGTTAACTATAGAAACTTGTAGGCTCACACAATTCAACTACTTGGGGGCAGAAGATATGTTACGAGGAAACGAAAACCTCATAGGTCGCTAAAACTGATAATTAAGTGCCAAATCCATTAAATTGTATCAGATTATCAGGCATACTTCTTTCCTTGTCATACCTTTTTCAGATATGTTATACCTACACGGCCAAGAAGTAAATAGGTTTTTTTTTTTTTTCCCTCCCAACAGCTAACTAGACCATAGTCCGATACATTTGGGTGCGACTAGACAATTATTGCAAACCCAAGAGTCTAATAACAGAACACTCAAGTAAGAAACAGAATATACAGTGCATGAATCCGCAATAAGCATAAACATGTGGTGGCAATAAAAAATTAACAACGAGCAAATTATGAACATCCAAAAGAAGGAAAGAGAGTAATTCAAATACTGACCAGGGTCACGAAGCTCATCTGGATCAGCCAATGAGTGTCCTCTGAATCTGTAGGTCTCACATTCAACCAAAGTCGGCCCGTCTCCTCTCCTGGCCCTTGCAATTGCCTCCTTAGCGACCTCTCTGACCTTCAAAACATCCATCCCGTCAACATGCACACCTGGCATACCAAACGCAGGTCCCTTCTTCCAGATTTCTGGATCAGAAGTAGCCCTCAAATGGGACATCCCAATAGCCCACAAATTGTTCTCCACAACGAACACGATGGGCAACTTCCACAATGCTGCCATGTTCAAGCACTCGAAGAACTGGCCATTGTTACAAGTCCCATCTCCGAAAAATGCCAAAGTCACTTCATCAGCACCGGCCTCTTTCAACACCTCCCGCCTGTATTTGGCCGAGAATGCAGCACCAGTAGCCACCGGTATTCCTTCACCAATGAAAGCAAATCCACCGAGCAAATTGTGATCTTTCGAGAACATGTGCATAGAACCACCTTGGCCTCGGCAACATCCGGTGGTCCTCCCAAAGAGCTCGCTCATCACAGCACGAGCAGGGACACCCTTACTCAGCGCGTGTACGTGATCTCGATAAGTGCTCACCACACAATCTTCCCTCTTCAGAAGCTTAATGAACCCAGCTGACACAGCTTCTTGGCCATTGTAGAGATGAACAAAACCAAACATTTTTCCTCTGTAATACATCTGAGCACACATATCCTCGAAAGCTCTACCCAAATACATGTCTTCAAATATCTCCAATCCTTCCTCTTTCGTGATCAGCTGAATCCATAAAATTTATAAAAAAAAAAAATCAAAATCAACTAATCTTAGACTCTGTTTGTTTCACGAGAAATTCTCGCATGGAAAAGTTGTGAAACAAAAACAATGGCTTTAAGACAATTTTATCCAAGGTTAATATAATATTACAACAAAATATTCCCAAATTCACCATCAAGAACTGAAATTTGAATCTTCTGATTTGTTTAATTGAGGTCCAAAATTAAGAATCAAAACAAATCCAGCTGATCCAAACTAAGATTGAAACTCACAAATCTCAATAACCAAAAACGCGAAACCCAAAATCACAAGTAACACAGAAAAATCACAGCCAAAGAACGGCACAAAATAGTTATGTACCAGGTTGGTAGAAGCCTGACGTTTCTTCTCCTTGACGACGTCGGAGACAGCGACGACGGTGGCGGCGGCGGAGGATCGGCGGTGAAGAGCGGCGGAAGAGATGGGTTTGAGGCGGAGCTTGAAGGTGGATCCGAGAAAAGAGGAGGTCCGGAAGAGAGATGGGGCGTCATTGGATTGGGGCGTGGCGGCGAAGTTGGCGGAGGAGAGGGGAGAGACGAGCTTGACGACGGACGAAGACATTGTCGTTGTGGTGGTGGATTCAGAGCTTGCTTGGGGGGGGGTGTTTGGGAGGCGAGAAAATGAAACGGGGAAAGAGGGAGGGAGTATTAAGAAGAAGGGAAGAGAGGAAGTGAGGAGGCGGAGGAAACGAGGGAAAGCAGTTTGGAAATCCCCGCCTGACAAAAGGAAAGCCACCCAAATCCAACTAATTCCTACTGCTATTTTAGAATCCTATTTTCTTTTTTTTTAATTTCCCTCAATATTATTGATTTCTCTTTCTTTCTTTCTTTCTTTCTTTTTTCCTTTTTTTAAAATTATTTTCCAACTTACATTACTAGTGTATATGGCCTTGTGATTTCAGATTTCTACTAGAAAGAAAAGAATAATTAAACCAACAAATAAATAAAATTATATGTAAAGATGATTGTTAATGTGAGTTTTTGATTTTCTTTCTTTCTTGTGGACAGTTGGTCGTTTCTTGCTCATTTATTATGAGTTCTTCTTTTCTTTCTTTTTTGGTGTAATTATTTTATTATTTTTGAAGTGAACAGGACGTAAGAATAATAATAATCGAGTAGCAACTTGCAACTAACAACTGTACAAATCACAATTTGGGCATCGTTTTTTTTTTTTTTTGGTTTATTTTATTTTATTTTTTAACGAAATGTGGTCTTTGTTACCCATAGATCTAGGAGAAGAAAACAATAGAACTTTCACGCGTGTCAAGTTGTCTGTGTATCGTTTCTTGTGGGAAAAAGGAGGTTTTTTTGGGGGATCAGGGCACGGTGCATGAACTCGACAATATCTCCTCCTCCTCTTCTTCTTCTTCTTCTTCTTGGAAATTAAACATGTGTGTGTGTGTGAATATGCATAAAAGAAGAATTTTTGGATGCATGTGTGGTTAGCATCAGGTCAATATAATGTGATGGGCGTGACATGTGGAGAGGATGAGTTTCCAACGCGCTAATGGATCAGAACAAAACTCCAAAAAGTTATCGTCAAGTAATATTGTACAATATAAATAAGAAATTCAAAATCGAAAGACATCACGAGGGTCCATAGCTCAGTGGTAGAGCATTTGACTGCAGATCAAGAGGTCACCGGTTCGAACCCGGTTGGGCCCTCTCAACATCTCTTTTTCTCACAAATCATCGAGGCGATATTTTAAAGAAGTTAAATTTAAAACTTTTATGAAGACGTAAAAATTTCAAAAATCCGTAAGCCAAATTTTGGCTGTAAGCCTCTATCTCTCATTTCTTTGAGAATTTATCACCATCCACATTTTTATTTTCATTGCATAGATCAATTGCCATGGCACCATAACTAGCCAAATTAAAAATCCCACCTTTGATTAGAGTTTCATTACTCAATCGCTTGGTGCTCTTCATAACTTTTGCTCTCCATAACTTTAACATTGTTGCATTGATTGAGATCAATATGGATATAATGTTGTTTGGGAACCTTAAATCCCTTTCTTAATATTTTCTCGAGAATCTCCACTACTTATTCACCCTTCCCTTTTATTCTTTTTTTTTTTTCCTCACAAAGCATTAACTTTTTTTCCCCCATTTTTTTATAGGCATTAAAAAAATTACATTAAAACTTTCATGAAGTCATAAAAATTTCAAAAATTTTGCTCGAATCACATTTCTTTTTATCTTGGCTTGCCATCTCCTCTAGTCACATCACAAATTCATATTTCTTCCCCGTAGAGCAAAGATCCTTGATAAGTCCATTGTAGATCTCAACACAAAACGAACAAGACTTGACCAACATAATCTCCAAAACTCTACTTGCATCAAGAAATTTGCCATCACGAATAGCCACCATAAGTTAGTATGCTGACTTGATTAGCCATTTTCTTTAAGTACCCAACTACATATGTCAATTAGCCTCCATCACAAAGTCCTCACACCTCAACATTATACAGTTCAGTAGTTGGGACACAATTTTCCTACACCATCTACACTTCAATAATCTGTACTGTTCCGCTACTTCTCTTTTACTGCATGATGCAGTCAACTTTGCTCCATAAACCGAATGTATTGGCTTAAAGCCTTTATCTCTCTTTTACTTGAGAACTTTATCACCATCAACAGTCTTATTTTCATTGCATAGATCAATTGCCATGGCACTATGAATAGCTAAACTAGTAATCCTACCTTTGATCAAAGCTTCATTACTCAGTCGCTTAGTGCTCTTCACAACTTGAACATTGTTGCACTGATTGAAATCAATATGGATATGACATCGCTTGGGAGCCTTAAGGCCCTTCATTAATATCTTCTTGAAAAATCTCCACTACTTCTTTAACCTTCCTTTTCAATCTCTTTTTTTCTCACAAAGCATTAACTTTCTTTTTATTTTTTCCCTTTTTTATAGGTATTTAAAAAAAATACATTAAAACTTTCATGAAGTAGTAAAAATTTCAAAAATTTTGCTTGAATCACATTTCTTTTTATCTTGGCTTAATATCTCCTCCAGTCACATCACATATTTATATTTCTTCCCCACCCTTGATAAGTCCATTGTAGGTCTTGACACAAGGTGAACAAGACTTGACCAATATCTTGTCCAAAACTCTACTTGCTTCAAGAAATTTGCTCTCATGATATAGCCACTATAAGTTAGTATGCTAACTTTCTTAGCCATCTTCTTTAAGTACCCAACTGCACATGTCGATTAGCCTCCATCACAAAGTCCTTGCGCCGCAACATTATATAGTTCAGCAGTTGGACATAGTTTTCCGACACCATCTACACTTCAATAACCTACACTGCATCATTTACTTCTCCTTTCCTACATAATGCAGCCAACTTTGCTCCATAAACCAAATGTATTGGCTTAAAGCCTCTATCTCTCTTTTCCTTGAGAATTTTATCACCATCAACAGTCTTACTTTCATTGCATAGATCAATTGTCATGGCCCTATAACTAGCCAAACTAGGAATCCCACCTTTGATCAAAGCTTCATTACTTAAGGGGGAGTTTGGGGGAGGTTTTGGAGATGTGGTTTTGGGGTTTGGAAAAAAGTTGGTTTTGGAGAATATGTTTGGGAGAAAAAACTGTTTAGGGTGAAAAATTAAAAATTTTAAAAATTTTTTTAGAAAAAAAATATTAATATGGATCTTGTTTTGTTCCTCTCGAAATTCTATGCAATTTAAAAAAAAATCATCTCATTTGGACTTGTATACAAAAAGTTATAAATTTTTAAAGTTTGGAGTTTACTGTAGCATTTTAGAGATGTAAATAGTAAAAAGTAAGAAAGTTTTGGAAAAAAGTGAGCCCCCCAAACGACCCCTTAGTCGCTTAGTGCTCTCCATGACTTCAACGTTTCTAACTGATTGAGATCAATACGAATATGACATCAATTAGGAGCCTTAAGGCCCTTCCTTAATATCTTCCCGAGAATCTCTACTGCTTCTTCCACCTTTCTATCATCACATAAAGTCTTAACGAAATATATAATAATGCTACATTTTTTTTCCTTATTAATCATCTCAACAAAAGATATAATTTGTAGGAATACAAAAAAATCTAAAACAATACAATACCATTTCAATCAAATAAATTTTCTAAATAAAACATAAATAGCTAATTAATTATCATGTCAGTTTATTAATGAAAAACTAAGAAAGGAAACCAATCCTTTAAATCTAAAAATAATCACTGGATTTCAACATGTCCCCTCAAATTGGTGCAAATCTTCTGAATCCATAAATAATCTTCAAATTTCAACATGAAGCATATCTAACAAAGTTCTATAGATTTTAACATCCTCATCACAGCCCTTATCAAAAATCGTTCAAAACATTGAGTACAACAAATTAGTCCCTTCACTGAGCTTCCCATCTTAACACAACCCTCTCATTAGAACCTCTATCACATAAATGAAATGCAGTTTAATTAGTTTAGATTTAGTAAGTGTAAATATGTAATTTTCATAGATAATAGGGCATGAGTTTAAGTTTAAAAAAATTACATATACTTTTCTTTTACTTAAACATAAGTGAATTTAAGATTTTATTTTTAGTTTGTTTTTGTCTCTACTCCTAAATTTTAAGATCACTTCTACTTTAAAATTTAAACTTTTTAAACTTTTACTTTGCCTCTTGAACTTTGAATTTAGCCCATATTACACCTTCTATCATCAATTTTTAATAGATGAAAAAATAAGGGATTTAGCATATGTTTGATTCACTAATTGGAAATGTAAATAGTAAAACTAAGTAGTCAGAAGAAAACAAAAATTGAATTAAGAGTTTTTTCAACTCAAATTGGTATACCAAGACAATAATTTAGGCTTTGTTTGGTAAACGCATTACATTTGCATTGCATTCAAACGTAATGTATCAAATACAATTTACATTTGGAAAAAAAATATTTGCATTATATTTAAAAAAGTATTTGAATTATATTTGTATTGCATTCAAACGCAATACATTAAATACAATTTACATTTAGAGAAAAAATATTTGCATTACATTTAAATGTAATGTATGTTTGGGTGAAAAATATTTGAATTTTATTTTAATAATGAATATGTGATATGATAAGTAAAAGTAAAAAGAAAAAAGAGAGAGAAAGAGAATATGTGATATAATTAATAAAAGTAATAGAAAAAATAAAATAATAAATAGTAATTGTATTGTATTCAAAATATGATGTGATTGGTATTTGAATGGAATGCTTTTGAATTTGTATAAAAATTACATATAATGCTGTAAACAAACGAGGGTTAGTCTTACTAAGCTTGTTTGGTAAGAATTTTTGCTAAAAACAAACAGAATAAGTCTATATAAGAGCACTTAACTCTTTTTTTTTTTTCCATAGTTTTTAATTAAAATTTTTGACAGAATGAGTAAATTGAGATTAAATTCAAAATTCAAGAGATAGTGAAATTAAAAAAAAATAATATTAAAGAAACCAACTCTAATTTTAACTTTTTGAGTATCAACTCATTTATCATATTTTTATTGATATAAGCAATCAATTGATGTGATAATATTTTACATATATTTTAATAAAAAAATAATTTACATATTAATATAAATTAATATTTAAAATTTGATATTAAAATTGATATTTTTAATGTATTTTTTTAATTCGAAAGATAAAAGGATAGAAATGTATGAGAATTGTCTTAAAAAAAAAAAAAAAATCTTAATAAAAAGAACCCAATAACCTAATGTGGGCTTATGGAGCTTACACCCTGCGCTGTCATGGTGCTCAGTCGACTGTTGTAATCGAAAAACCTTATCCACTCCATCCAAAGAAGAACTGAAGGCTTTTACTGGCTCTCCGCTCACTCTGGTCCGGTCTCTAAGAAACCCATTCGGGCCGGCCTAGCCCGAGACATGGCGGCCACTTGCTTGAGCACAAGACCGTCTTCGTCCTCCTCCTTCATTCGCACCCTTCCCAGAGCTTCGCCACCTTCCTCAAAACCACTTGTTTCATGGCTGTACCAATCCTCCTTTTCTACGCCAATCCGGCTTCGCCGCCACGAACGCACGGCTCCTACGCTGGCAATTTTGGATGGAGAAGCGGCGCTGGCTGAGGAGGAAGAGGACGAGGAAGATCTCGAAGACTACGAATACGAGTTCTACGACCGCGCAGACGACGTCGTTTCGGAGCGAGAGACGAAGAGACCGCCGAGACCGTGCGAGCTCTACGTCTGTAATCTTCCCCGGAGCTACGACATCCCGGAACTCGCTCAGATGTTTAAGCCTTTTGGCACTGTTTTCTCTATTGAGGTCATCTTTATAGATACACTCGTATATATATATATATATTCATTCATTTATTTATTTATTTAAAACGAAATGGTGGTCAGGAGAAAGAAATTGGGTGAGGTGTGGATTTTAGGAGAGTGAGAATGTTGATTTGGATTCGAAATGAGATGAATTTTTTGGATATGAAATGGTGCATCAAACTAACCAAAATGCAAATTATACACTTATTATTCAAAAAAACTCACCAAAATGGAGATTATGCTTATGAATTTTGATTTTTTTTTTTTTTGGGATTAATTGGGCTTTCAGATTTCTAGGAATCCAGAGACGGGGATAAGCCGAGGAAGTGGGTATGTCACGCTTGATTCAGTCCAAGCAGCAAAAGCAGCCATTATAGAACTTGATGGTTCTGTAAGTGTGAAAACTTAACTACTATTTAGCTAAGAAACACTAGTTTTTCTCTTTTCTTTGATAATAAAGATGAAGTTGATAAATTGCGATCCTTAAACAATCAAGGATGTTGGTGGGAGAGAATTGCGGGTCAAATATTCGGTTCACATGAACCCGAAAAGGCGGACTAATTTGGAGGCAATAGCTTCAACTCCGGTGAAGACTTTGATATACGAAAGCCCGCACAAGCTCTATGTTGGCAACCTTGCTTGGTCTGTCCAACCTGAAGAGTTGAGAGACCGGTTTAGTAGATTCGGGAATGTGACCAGTGCCAGAGTTTTGCATGACCGGAAAGCTGGCAAAAATAGAGCTTATGGCTTTCTCTCTTTTGCTTCGGCTACTGATCGTGACGCGGCAAAGGCTCTGCATGGAAAGGCAAGTGCCACCTACTTCTCAAGTTTGGAAGAAATTCTAATCATGTTTTGTTAACAATTGGATGCAACCATAACGATTCAAATCAACGGACAATTGTAGTTAATAGCGGCATGAATAGAGTGTCAGTGCTGTAAAAAATTCCCAAGTACTCTAAGAAATCTCCCTTTTGTTTTGTCTTTCCAATTGCAGGAGTTTCATGGTCGGATATTGGTAGTACGAGATGGTACGGAAAGAGAATGAACCTCCAATCAAGTTCTAGGTTGTCCCTGAAATGTTGTTACTCGTTGTGGAACCAGAGACATGGGCATAATGGGCAATATTGTGATTTGCACTTAGCCTACTGAATAATGATGTAGCTTACGGTTATATATCTACTAGTGAACTATATTCATGACTGGTGAGCTGCGTTCTGTTGTAATTCTGCTGGCATTTGGATCCGTATGTTGCTATGTTTACCATTATGTGGGGGAAGAATTGAGACAATAGCTAATTGCGATGTCAACATTTTTTTTTTCAAATTGTTATTTCATATTTGCATAGACGTGAACCTGACCATCTATTGTTGTTTTCCCTTTGAGGGCCGACGCATCGTTTGATGTTTTGATTGAGAATCATTTTTATTTTCAATTGATTTGACTTATTTTTCATTTTCTTTTTCTTTTTTAATGAATCAAAATTTCAACCAAGAACGTCGTACGAATGCTTTGTTGAACACTATTATGCACAAAAAGATGAGAAGTAGGAGTGTTCACGATTTGGATCATACAGTTTAGGGACCCTTTATCATTCAGTCTGTAATTTTTTTAATTGAAACTATCCTCTAATTCTTTATTAATCTGATAATCTGATAATCTGAAACTATCCTCTAATTCTAAATCTAAAATAAACATGCTATAACGTAAAATAGTTCAATAGAAACAAACATAACATAATTAAATAGAACACAATTTATTATAGCACATGGTAAAATTCAAGTCTTTGATAATAAATCAAATTGCAGCATTGCACTCATGGACGCAAAGAAAATTAAAAGATTTCCCCTTCACTATTTAAAGGCCCTAGGCATTATTACAAATAAATTTCAATTGAACTTGAAATAAAGTGTTCCTTATTTATCAACATAACTTAAAAGCAATTCAATGTCCAAGAAATGCTCTACTTATTTGCTGAAAGTAAAATGCAACAAACAAGTTACTAAGCATTATAGGGCCGCACAAAACCCGTACCGTAGCACCCACACACCACCCTGCTCCGCCCCACCCTGCTCGTCCTTGGCAGCTCCACATCAACAACCCACCAAATGGCAGGTTGAAGCAGCCTGCCTGCCAATATGGTCTTCAACCTGCCTGCCAATATGGTGTAATGGGCGAGCAGCAGATTAGGAATTTCTACGACTGGTTCAACCTGATCCGACCCACCATTTTTCCCCCCCTCCCCTCCTTTCCTGCTGCAATATGTAAGTAAGTTTTAATGCTTTCAGCATAATTAGAGAAAATAAAAAGAAACCAAGCAAGTAGGATGAAGCATTATGTACCGAGCATAAAAATTAAAATTTCTTTCAAGCATTCCTATATGGATTCCGAACTCAAGAATCAAGATTCAAGAAGAAGCAGTAGAAGTCCCGGCCTTCAAGAAGAACATAGAGATCTAAAAAAGATTCTCCCCATGGATGTTTTGTCGTATATTCTTCTTCATCTATTAAAAAAAAAAGGTACATATTTTGGCTTAAGAAGTTAACAAGATACATGTTTGACTTTTGAACTTGGATGTTTGAACGCCTCCTTTCCATGAAACACTAAAGAATGCTCTGCTTCATATGTCAAGGACCAAACTGACGGCTGTTTCTACCTAGTTTACAACTTTACAGGAACCAGTTAGAAGTATTTACATGAAATGACCATTTTGAAACACCCCTTTAAAGAATAAACACTTTTTTAATTTATTTATATATTTAAAATCCCATATTTTTTTCATTTCATGTTAATCCTTCTTTGTTTCACTTTTTTTTTTTGGTATTTTATATGTAAAAATAATCCTTCTTATATTATATAATTGCTTTCCAAAATGAATTTGAAATTTAATTATATCAATTATCTTATCATTTTTTTCTTTTATTAGAAAATATGCTTTTTTATCCTCTTAATTTTCGGAATGCTATGGAATGTGTACTTTTCATTAAAAAAAAAAATAATTATCTCCACGATTGAATCCTACTTCAACATTTGTTAACTTTTTTTTTTTTTTTTGTGTGTTCTTTTAAATGAAATAAATCAACTTCCTTATTTCATGTAGTTCTTTTTTTTTTTTTAACCGAATCTTAAAATTTTTTTTTCTATTTCACCTATTTTTTGGGAAGAACATTTTCACTTTCTTAATTTTCTTATTTAGATTTTTTAATTTTGATTGTTTATTAGCATAAGGATCACTTTTCATATAAACTTTCAGCATCTTTAGTCTTATTAACATGGTCTCGGTTTTTATGACAATAACACTTTTAAAATTGTTTTTCATGTTTTTACAGTTAAAGGATTTCAACATTAACGATGACTTCATCCAAACCAAATTAAATTCATATTCACATGAGATCGACAATAAATCAAAGACAAAATTAAAATAAATACACGAAAAATTTGAATCACTATCATTTTGAACTTGTATGATACACGATCATTAAATATAAGTTTATAATATATTAATCTCGCCAATATGATATAACCATGAATATATAAAATACACAATTATACAATCAACAAAACTTATTAAAGTGGAAGTTAATCTTCACAAGATATTTACTTCATCAATATGATATTTTCAACAAAATATAATTTTACAGTACATTGACCTCATCAACAGTGTATCTTCAATAAGTTGTACTTTAAAGTGGAAGTTAATATTCTTGTTAGTTCATTGCTCACTTAGCTTCAAAAGTTGTTCCATAATTATATGATTCAATGGTATGAAAAAAAAAAAATCAAAAGGACCGAGTCAATATCAAACCTATAAACATTAATATTGGCAATTATGAAAAAGAATGAACCATGAACCTTTTAATTGGCAATATGTCAAAGGACCAACCATAACTTTATTAAAATTAAAAAAAATATAAATCATGGTCACTTTATGAACTCCAAAGCCTTATCATCAATTTAATCATGAAATGACAAATCTTTTATAAACGTTATCAAACACCAAGTCTATAATTAACATATATTGTCAATATATACTGTAACGACCAAGTCTCTACAAAAAAAAAAAAAAAAAAATTCTGCTAATCTATTGAATCGAAACCAATGAACAATTACAATCAAATTTTTGGTTAGAAACATATATCATTAGTCAATATGAAAATGACACAATCAATTTGTAGATGTTAAAAACCTAGACCCATGTAATTATCAAATGACCAAATCCATACTTCATTATCGCACCTAGTCTATATTTCTAAAGCAGTTGCATAATTGATGTCAGATTCTAACAAAACTTAACAAACCATAACAATATCTTTAAAAAAGGACCAAAAGCTTTAAAAAAAAGAACAAACAATCTAAAAATAACAAGCTATATACATCTAAAATTTGGAAACTCGATCCATATGAAAATGTTGAAAACATAAATACCTGTTCAATCCCGTTATCACTAGAGGAAGATGTTTTGTTGGATGTTGAATCGATTCATGCAAATCGCCGTGGTGCGGGGGAAGCCAACCCAATTACGATGGATTTTTTGACCTTTTTTAAAATCTCTTTTGCAGTGTTTTTCAACCCATGATTACAGACGACGGTTTATCAATGTTGGAGAAAGACGACGAATGGCAGTTGAATCGAGGAAGATGAACTCTGATAAATTGTGTAGAAATTGACAAGAATGGAGAGAAAAACTGACAATCGATTTATATTTTGGAAAGGAAAAGGGTAATTTGAAATTCCCTCAAATTTAGAAAATTTCCATTGCCATGAACCATGTCCAAAATCAGGGAACTAATTAGATATTTATTTTCCCTTCTTTTTTAAGTAAAGGCCTTTTTTGTTAAAATAAACGTATACAGTTGTACATTTTGTTTATTTTTGTAAATATGTTGATATGTAGATATATTTTAAGAGCAGGATCCTGGATCAGCCACACTTACAGTCCAAGAATTACAGGGTTTTGATAATTGAATACGATGGTACATGATTTTGGGCTTTTAGAAATGATGAAGGGAGACAAGGCCCAATGGAGTTCTGTACATTTTTTCTCTGCTTTTGTCAATAAAGCCCACTGGCCCAATACAACCCAACGCAGCTGCAGTGCACGCCTACCGACCCCCCACCGCCTGGGAACCGCCTGCCTATGCTTGGACAGGTTGCGGTTCTCATTCCCACAAACCCAACCCTGGAAAACCCGACCCGAAACTGCTGACCCGCCTGTATGTTCACCTCTATTAAGCAAAGACATGTACTGGTGTGTATAGTTCTATTTTGGGATAAATAACAAGACATATTGAATTATACTAGGTTTGTAATAAATACTAAAAAAGTAGTATTATTCATGCCATACAAAATTTATACATGCATATTCAGTTTAGATTCGTAGATTTCATAGATTGATAAATTCTCAATCACCAATATGTAATTTAATATGTCATTAATAAATTAAGAAGATTTCAATTATTAATTATTAATAATTCAAAATCATTCCAATCTAGTTTAATCTAATAGATTGAATTTGACTGATGAATTCATAAATTTAAAGAACATCCTAACATGAATTACAGATAAATAGTTACGGATAAATGATATTTAATATCTTAAATCAACAAAGATTCGAATAGGATTCAATAGAGTTAAAATTGTAAATAAACAAAATACACGCGTTAGCCTCTCAAAATTATGGGAATCTTTGTAAAACGGAGATGACCAACTCAAAACGATAAGAATTTATGTACTTCAAAGATAACTAACTATAATGGTTGAATTCATTTCCAACATAAATTGACCCCTTTCTTTGTATTTTAAAAAATTTAGACTATGTTTAGAGCATACAGTCTAATCAAAATTTTTTAAGATTGCTTTGTCTTTTTCTCTGAAAGTAAATTAATTTTATTATTCACATTTTTTAATTTTTCTTAAAAACTTAAACTTTAAAAATTCATAATTTTTATTTTAAATTAAACTAAGATATTTTTTCTTTATAAAATTGTATAAAATAATCAAAAAAAAATATAAGATTAATAGAATCATTTTATTATTATCTTTTATTATATTTAAAGTTTTTATATTTTTAATTTCAAACAATTTATTTTCAACTAATCGCATAACTCCAAACATTCCCTCGTTTTTAATCAAAATATTTTCAAAACTTTAATTGGAGTATATGCTCCAAATGCCGCCTTAATTACTTTAGAGGTATTTTATAATTAGTTTTATAAAAACATGTGGTGTTTTGAACATTTTTTATCTCTTAAATATATATAAAAGAGTGAATAATCTTTTTTATCTCTCCACTTAATAATCATATCATCAATTATATAACAATCCAATCAATAATATATTACCTTTTTTTTCTTTACTTCATTTTATTTTTTTATTTCTTCGCACATGTTATATAACTATCACAACAAAATGATGCAAGCATTACTTTCTGGGAAACAAGTGAGATTTTTAGGAATTTTATCCAATAAATTTTCCCCAAAAAAAAAAGAAATAAAAAAAAAAAAAGCTTATCCATTCCATAAAGGCTACACAATGCGTGGACAAAAGTTGAAGGCTCCACTGGCTCGCTTGCTCCCTCTGGTTTTCTGAAGAAGCCAACCGGGTCGGGTATAGCCCGAAAATATGGCGGCCACTTGCTTAAGCATAAGACCTTCTTCGTCTTCTTTCTTCGTCGCCACGCACAACAACCACCCCAGAGCTTCACAACGACTCCTTTCATGGCCGTCCCTCAACTCCTTTTCTCACCATTTTCGAACCGTTTTCTCTATTGAGGTATATCTTATTATAATATTGGTATGTTTTCATTCATCCATTCATCTGTTTGTTTCTAATTCAATGCTGAATCTTTGGAAATGATATCCTTTTGAATTTTGAACTTTTTGTTTTCTTTTTGTTTTTTGGGACAACCCAAATTCAGCAAACAAAGCCATCCATTCATGGAACCAAAACCATGGCGGCGGGTATACTCGGACTCGGGGCAGGTTTGGCACTGACCCTTGTGGGACCGGCTTCAGCCGCCGAATTGCCGATTCTGGGTTCTCTGCAACTCAGTGAGCCCTCCAACGCGCTCTCCCTTCCCACATGGGCCATACATGTTTCCAGTGTGGTTGAATGGTAAGCAATGCAATTTTCTGTATATATATTTTTTTAAATTGGAATTCGGGGCGAGAGGATTCCATTTCTATATATCATGATAGATTTACGTATGAAATTATCGCCAGACTATTATAAGATAAACTTACATGTAAAATTATTATCAGAGTATTTTCAGTAGGGTTTTCTCAAAATAGATTTACGAGAATTCGCAGCAAGAAAAAGGGTTTATGAGAATTTTTTTTTTAATTAATTTTAGAAAATTTTTATTTGAAGGATTACAGCGATGGCTTTGGTGTGGCAATATGGGGAGAAACCTGGGAATGAGTCATGGAAGGGGCTTTCTTGGGGCATGGTGAGTTTTTCTTGTCTCTAGTGTTTTTTTTTTTTTTTTTTTCCCAAAGCTTTACCATATTTCTACACGATTATTTATGCTTGAGTAAGTGATTAATGTGCCAGGAAATTTCCTATTCGTAATAAATATGAAAAGTTGTTTCACAATTTTTTATTATATTTTAAATAGAGTTTTTGAATTTGTTTCGTTATTGCTATTTGCCCTTTCCTCTCTCAAGTACTGACGGTGGCTAAAATGGTTTAGGTGCCCCTGCTAGGTGGAGCATTTTGTGCATGTACATGGCATTTCTTTTATAACTCGGAGTCTCTCGAGGTAAGATTAAGAAAGCTCACTTTTCCTTACACATGTATATATATATATATGTTGCATTTAAGTTCAATCATATTTTAATATCTATCTGGTTATGATTCTTGGGATGAATAGAATCGTGGTTGAAAAGTGTTATTCTATATCTTCTTTACCCCAAGTAAGAAACGTCTGCAAACTTTTGAAAGGAGAACCATATAAGAATGACAATATGAATGAAAAATTTTTCTTATGATAGTAAACCTGCTGATCTGTTTTGTAACTGTTAATTAAATGATGAATTGGTGA
Organism: Antiaris toxicaria; assembly: GCA_035233585.1. Lineage (NCBI taxonomy): Eukaryota > Viridiplantae > Streptophyta > Magnoliopsida > Rosales > Moraceae > Antiaris > Antiaris toxicaria. Next base: position 15,389,923 of record CP141161.1, read on the forward strand.
TGTTGTTGAATTGTAGGTCCTGGTTGCTCTCCAAGCAGCGTTAACGACTATAGGCAACGCCACCATGTGCTACGCTGCATTCCGTATATGCAAAGCATCGGAAGAGAGATCCAAGAATAATCTATGAGGTTCCTGCATTTGTATATCTACCAAATGACAAATATTTGAATGAGCGAGCATCCATCTTTCACTGCTTTCTTTCTGTTGGATTGGTAAATAGCTCCTTGACGAAGAACGCCGGTTCACAACACTAATTGGGTTCAGCAATAATGATTCTGCCTGTGTCTTTCGAGCCCAAAGGACAAATCAGTAAGCTTCATCACAAGGTTGTGAACACTGAACAGACTGGTGCGTTGAGATAGAGAGGAGAGTTTTCATGATCACCTTTTGAAGGACATGCCCTTCTTTTCATTTTGCTATATGTGACATGTTGGAAGAACTTGTCTAGCCTCGTAACAGCACATTTTGTAGGATTTTTTTTCTCCAATTTCTTAGACACGTTTTAATTTTTGATTTTCGATTTTCCTTCTAATTTAAGTAACTTTCCAAGCAAGAAGATTGTTCTGAAACTCTCGTTGGATTAACATGTAACATGTAGCTTGTATGTATTTCATGAAATTTACCGTGCCCCATAAGTGAACTGACCATTGTTGTTTATGCAATTTCCTTGGCCATGTTTATTATTATTGATTTTTATTAGCGTAGATTTGTAAATGTCAACAAAATGTGTCTACAACTTTGTCAACTTAAAAAAAAATAAATCCAGAACTTGTGGGGAGTTTGGTCAAACCAGTCAAGCAGATGCCCGGAAAATCTAGAACTTCTTATTGGCATGGTTCTTTCCTATTTTCATCAGGGAGTCCTCCAAACAAGGACGTGGTCTGTGTATTCTTGTATCTCGCTTTGCTTGATTCGTCCTCAAAACCCCTATCAGAATTTCGTCCAATCTCTCGATCTCATTCTCTTCACATATCCTATGAAGAATTGTGATCCAAGTATCTGCATGAGGAGCTTCCCCATGCTTTAGACTCTCCGCTAGAACCCCGCAAGCTTCCTCATCCCTACCAACATTACAGAAACCTTTAACTAAAGCATGAACAACCGAGAAATGAGGAGAAAACCCCTTAGACAACATTTCCTCCATATATCTTTTTGCCTCATTAAGACTTCCTTGGTGACACAATCCACTAACCAAAGTTCGGTATGACACCACGTTCGGTAAGCACCCATTTTCCGCCATATCCTCAAGAACCTTGCAACCATCCAAGGCACGCCCTTCCCTACAAAATCCCACTATGACTGTATTATAATGAACAATATCAGGATTACACCCTTTAACCTTCATCCTACATAGAAGCTTGTAAGCCTCTCGCAGCTGCTTCTTTCTACACAAACTATTCAACAATGTCGTATAGCTCAAGGTACCCGGAGTAAAGCCTTTGTTCAGCATATCCTCCAAAAGGCCAACGGCCGTGTTAACCTGACCTCTCCTACACAAGCCCTGCATCAAAATACGATACGACTCGTCGTTAGGAACAAGGTCTCTCTCAAACATTTTATTGAACAGTAGGTACGCAATACTTAGATCGCCATTTAAACAGAAGGCCCTCATCAAAATATTGTAGGATTCAGTGTTGGGCAACACTCCATGCTTGTGGGCAGTCTTGAAAAGGTCAAAAGCTGGTCGGACATGGCTCCGGTGAGAAACCAGAATCTCGAGAATCCGGTTCAAGTGTTTCGGCAGAGGCTTAAAACCAAACTCGATCATCGTATAGAACGTCCGATGGACATTATCGGGCAAACCGGCCTCGCCATAGATCCGTATAAGGTACGAGAAGAGTGTTGGGGTAAGTGGGTAACCGTCGATTTTGAGGCGGACGAGGAGTTTGTCGATGTGGGAGAAGTGTCTGGAGCGGCCGAGCTTGAGAATGAGGACGAGGAAGGAAGAGTAAGAGTGGCGGAAGTTGGGCTGACGAGAGGCGTAGTCGAAGATGTCTTTAGCGAGGAGAGGGTCTGGTTGGGACGCGATGAGTTTTTGGACTCTTGCAGGTGAAACGAAATCGTGGTGATTATAGCGCGGCTGCGGCTGCGGCTGCTTCTGGTTTGGGTGTGGTTGGGACTGCGAGGAGTAGAGAGAGAATAATGGGATTCTTGGGGGAAGAAAGATGAGAGAGCGGTTGATGATTGTTGCTGCAGATTTGGGTGATCTGATTCGAAGCATTTTGCTTTGTTTTTTTGTTTCTGCTTCTTGGTCGATGGTAGGTAATTTGAAGACTAGTCAATGATGGAATTGCATTTCATAGCGGGGAGATTACCTATGTGGTGTTTGTAAAAAATATATATATATATTTTAATTTTATTTAAATGTAATATAATTTTACATCAAATATAAATTTTATATTTAAATATAATTTTTTTTAATAGTGTTATGAAAATAATTATTATTCAAAAGTTTTTTAAAATAATCACGTCAACTTTTTAACTCTACTATTTATCTTTACTTTTTCAATTATATCAATTTTTCAACTCTAAAATACTTTTCATCCAAATACACATTTCATTCAAATACAAAACAAATACTTTCCAACCAAATACAACATTTAAAAAATAAATTTTATTCAAATACAATCAAAATATAATATATTTACCAAATGCCCCTTAGTAAACACAGACGTCATATTTATATACTACACCGTCTAATGAATGTATGTAAGTTTAATAAATTACTATATCTAGTTTATTGAATAATTTTTTTTTTTTATAAAAGACGTAATCTAACAATGCTACAAATTAAAAACAAAAACCCAGTTATTTGTGATTGCCTTGTCACTAATCACAAGACATTACAATATTAGGTCAACTAATCCTGATGAGACAATCCTTCTTATTGTTGTTATTATGATTTTTTTTTTTTTTCATCATTTGAGCTTAGAGATGGGAGAGGTTGGAAATCTACACATCAACATTGAAGATTGTAAGGGTCACCATAGGGTTAATTTTGGAACCTATAGAGGGAGAATATAAGATTGTGCTTGGTTTGTTGAAATTTTTGGATAAGTGGATTTAATCTATTTGAAAAAAAAAAAAAAAGATTTAGGTTTATTTAATCCACTCTCGACCGGTCTATTAGAGTAGTTGGGACAACAGGAGCTCCTACTATCTCTAGAAGATGCGGGTATCAGTTATGTCCCTAGAAGTAATAGTTAATCAATGGGATTTCAAAGAAGCCTAACCTGCAGGAGTTCCGATGGAGGTCCCTTCATCGAGCTAGAGCAACTTCAATAGCTTTGGTTGTGAAATCTCTTGCTTCTCTTAGGCATTTAGTATAGTTTAAAAGACAAAAAAAAAAAAAGAAGTAGAACACATTTAAAAAACCAAGATTCAAATAGGTAAATTAGATGATACATTATTTAGGGAGAACATATGAAAAATAGTTTTTTAGATGGTTGAAAAAAATGGCCAAGTGAAAACAACGTATTAGATAAAAGTTAATTTAGCATGCAATTAGAGAAAAGAATTACGAGGGCAACGTTTTAAGTTTTTTTGCACCAACGTGCCTAAACTTGTCGTTTAGTAGTAATTTACACTCTCAGTTCACATGATCACTAGGTAACCCTCTCATAAAGGTTACCCTCATTGCCTAGAATGCAAATGGTGTAATTTACACGCTAATGGTGTAATTTTCTCTCATAAAGGTTACCCTCGTTGCCTAGAATGCAAATGGTGTAATTTACACGCTAATGGTGTAATTTTCTCTCATAAAGGTTACCCTCATTGCCTAGAATGCAAGTTAGGTTTCATTTGCATTTTTTTTCTTCTTGCAAATTACCCTGAAGAAATGGAGAATGAAAACCCAGTGCTATAGTGGAATGCAACCTAGGCGATTCCCTTTGTGGAGATATCAGAATCTGGATAGGCAATTCACCACTTGCGGGAATAATAGAGTAAGCATTTTTGGTTTGTTGTTTGCAGATTTTTGGTGAAGAGTGAAAAAATTAAGGTTAGGATTTTGAAGAACTTTAAGGAATTTTGAAATTAGGGTTCTTAAGAATCTTTGGAGAGGAGGTAATATATTTACATTTTTTTTTATGATTTTATGGGTTTTACATTCCTAATTTCGAGAAGAAAATTGAACTCTTTAATCTTGGTTTGGGATTTTTATATGTTTTTATAATTTAGACCTTTGGTATATAATTTTATGGCTATTTAACATTGTTGCAGAATAATATTAGAGACAAAAAAAAAAAAAAGGGACCAAAAAAATTTTTCAGAATGGTTTTGTTCTCTTGCAAGCTAAAAAGAACAAAAGTGTTGGAAGGAGAAATAGAGAAGTTAGAGGTAGTGAAAGAATGGTGTGTCTACATTTTTTTTTTTTTCTCCATTCTGATTACCATCTGAATATGCTTATCGGTGGAAGGATACAACTCTCAAGTTCTTGTATTCTTTTATTTTTATTCCTTTTATGTCTTCAATAATCTCATGATTTATAAAAAAATAAATATTTAATTATAACATTACATCATATATAATTAAAAAATAAAGTTAATTACACCCCTATCATAATATTTTTAAAATAATATGAATATGGACACAAATGAACTAAATCTATTGGGTGAATGCAACAAGAGGGAGCTTTATAAGAGAAAATAATGCCCTTTGCCCATTAGTTTACTCACATACACGTCAAGTGCTCATCTTTATTACCCAATTGATGCCCTTTTATAATTTGGTGTGGATTACAACAAATTTTTTAAATTGTGGTGTAAATCTTCAAAAATAAAAGTTGAGAATTAACTTGTTATTAGATGACAAGTTTAGAGTACACGAGCATTAAAAAAAAACCTTAAAAATATTATTTATGAAGACTATTGAAAAAAATATTTAAGTAGCGATGCATTTGAAAAAAAAAAAATCAATTAGTGGAAATTGAGAAAATTAATAATAATTTTTGAAAATATAAGATATCAAAGATAAACGAAAAAGAACTAAGAAGTAGTACATATTTTTAAAAGAAAATGTTTTAGTTAATACATCATATAGAAAAGAAAAACATATTTCTTTAAAAAAAATGAAAGATGAAAAACATATAAAGTATTTCTTTTGATATAAGGAATGGTGTCGGTTGTTTTGGAATAAAGCGCGAAGCACGAATGACAATTGCTGGTGGAGCGTGACTTTCACATGAAGCTGCGTCCCTTACCTTGGGCTTTGCTATGCTCTCTCAGTGCTGCTCTGGTAACTCTTCTCTTTTTCAGCTTCTATGGGATTCAATTTTTCGGTTGGAGCAGACAACATCTCTTTGGGTTTTTTGCTTTTCTAGTGCTTTGATGTGATAAGGGTAGTGATTTTCCTAATGATCCCTAGTTTATGTTTTTGTTCTGTGTTGGACATTATTGATCAATCTATAATTGCTATTTAGCTGGGTGTTGATTTGTGGGTAAATACTATTTTCGTTCCATTTTTGGTAGGAGTTTTACTATGGGTGTAGGATACAGGGTTGCTCCGATGCCTCTTGAGTAGGCTTATCGCTTGCACGAGGTTCCTTTGGTGTTATGTGAATTTGGATCCCACATGTTTCCCCAACCATTTAGTGGCTTTCTGATTAACTTTAACTAATACTAGTTCTGTGGGTTGTATCCCTCCTTTTATGGGTTTTGTCCCTCTTTTTATTGTCTTTGCCTGATAGTGACTTTAATAATTTTTTTCTAAAAAAAAAAATACTTTATTGTTCTTATTTTTTGTCTTTGTTTTTAACCTAGAACCATCACAAGTTTAAGGTGACATTAAGGGGTGTTTGTTTTTGTTTTTAAGAATGATTTTCATTTTCAAAAATACAAAAAATGAAAATGGTTTCAAAATAATATTTGTTTATACAACGTTTTCAAAACCATTTCGAAAATACCGTTTTCAATTATGTTTTTTTTTCAAATTTTTTGAAAATAAAAAAAAGTTATTTTCACTTTTTTGTTTTTATTTTCTTCCACATTCTCTTCTCTCTCTCTCTCTCTCTTTGTGAATGCGCAGCCATCTAAGACTCAGACCATCAATATCTTTAATCCATACCCTTCATTGCAAAACCCACCGTCAATGGGGTTTTTTTTAATTATGATTAATAAATTATTTTTTTGTTATTTTTTTAATTAAACATAAAAATGTTTTTATAAAATACTCATTTATAAAATGGGTTTTCAAAAATATAATAAAACAAAGATTCATTTTTATGTTTATCAAAATATACACTCAAAAAATATAATCAAACACAGTTTAAAAAATAATCTCAATACAATTTTCAAAACATTCTCATTTTTATTTTTTTTTAAAATAGAAAATATTTGAAAAATAATACCAAACATCATTTAAGTTTTGGTATAAAAAAATATTCTAAGTTAGATTTTTTAAATTTCTAACAGGCATGTTATATTAGTGCCCAAAATGCGGTGCACATACGTCAATTTTAAATATGTAAATATTTTTTCTTCCTGCCAACTTGGGCGTTTTATGTGGAAATGGGACGTGTATGTAAAGATATTTTAAGGTGCGAAAGGCTACTATCGTCTCTTGTCCAATTTTGGGAAATTCAGGAAAAAATGGAAATCTCACCTCCAGCACTTCAAAAAGGAAGATATTTCCTTTAAAAAGAATATTAGTAATGAAAAAAAAAAAAATGCTTGGAGTTGAAATAAAGAAAAGTTGGTGGGGAGTGGGAATTGGGTTGCCCAATACAATGCAAAACAGCACGTGTCCCCACTCATTCGCGGGGAATTAGACCATCCAATACTCCTTAGCCACTAACATGGAAAGAGAAAAACAACAAAGAATAGAACATTATCAGTTGTGGACGTATTACAATGATACAAAGTAAATATTCCTAAACAAAAATATATATTTAAAAAAAGTTCATCAACCATTGAAAAAAAAAAAGTAATCATCGTAATTACATATATAACTTAATAATAATTTTATATTTAATTTTATTTAAATATATAAAGTTTAAATTCTCACTTTCAAATTAAAAAAAAAAAAAAAAGAGAGCAGTCACTCGTTGACATTAAAAATCATTAACTTCAAAACTTTAATAAACCATTTTTAAAACAAAACGATACTTAGAATGTCTTGGGATGCAAAAGTGTGGTTTTGCAACTAAAATTAAGTAAAGGTATACTTAATTATCAAAGATTAAAAACTAGACTTGTCTCTTTGAAGTAAAAAAGAAAATAAATAAACAAATAAACAAAAGGAGAAGGAAAAAAAAAAAAAAAAACTAGACTTGTTGTAAGCTTAAACTTATCTTTAATAGTTAATCTTGTCGACAATCTTTATTTTCAACTTGATTTAATATGTTTTATAGGAACGAAGCCGCATGATATTAAACAAACACATCTGTGGTGGAAATGATCCAATTGCTATAGTTCTCTTTTTCTATCTATGAAGCATATTAAGCTGGATCATAAACAGCTAAAAATAGCTTGAATTAATGATTAATCAACCAGTGCGGAGAAAGAAGAAACAAAAGAACATCAAAGGTAAGAGTCTCGAAGAAGAGATCGTCCTCAATCAATCTCTGGGAGGCAATATACACACACACACACACATGTGTGTATGTGTGTGTCTAATTATGTTTGGAGTTCTCACACCAACTGAAATTTTTCATAAGTTTTTTTTTTTTTTTTATCTTTTTCATCAAAAATAAATAAATTTTACTACTTATATCTCTAAATCACTCTAAAAAACTCAAATTTTTAAAATACATAACTTTTTTATTTCAAATCAAAATAAAATAATTTGTTTAAAAATTAAATAAAATAACAAGAGTGTTGAAATAAGATTTAAAATGCATTTCAAGTTTTTATATTTTTGAACTCTAAATGGTTCATTTTCAACAAAACGCACAATTCTAAACATTCACTTTTTTTCAATCAAAACATTTTCAAAACTTCAACTCAAGTGTTCACACTAAACAAGGGTTAAAATGAAAATAAAAATAAATAAAGGATGATGACTTATCTTAGATTGAAAGCTGCAAAATTATATCGAGCCAATTCTTATATGTATTATATTTAAATATAATATATGAAATATAATATGCGTTTAGATATCCTCTTTATATGCTATATTCAAATATAATATGTTTTTGTATTATTTACAATTGAATAATTACTCTTATGTATATTTGTGAGATAAAGAATATGTGATGTGAAAGAAAATTGGTTAATAAAATTTTAAGTTGATTTATTGTTTAAAGCATGCATTTGATGTATTGGTTTGAACTGAAAAATTTATGCTTGAGTTGAGTTGAATTATTTGCGTTTATTGCGTGTGTTTGAACTTCTAGAGTAAAAAAAAGTATAAAAACTTGAAATGTGTTAAAAATATATTAATATAAGACTTGTTTTATTTGTTCTGAGATTCTATACAATTTGAAAAAAATCCCATTTAGACTTGTATATGTAAATTATAAATTTTTAAAGTTTTATAAAGTTGTATTTGAAAGTGTAAATAATAAATAGATTGTAAAAATATAATTGCATTTGAATTAAACTATCTCACAAAACACATGGTAAGATATATATATATATATATTAAAATGGAATATATAAGATAACCAAACATATATTATATTGCATTATGATACATTTTCAATAAAAGTGTTTTTCAAATAAACTATGAGATTTATGCAGTGTGCATTCTATTTATTTATTTATTTTAGTATTCATAAGCAAGTATATGCACATCTCATGTGATAGATCAATCACAAAGACTTCAAGAGAAGAAACCAATAGACCTATAAGTGAATTCCATAAAATTACGACTTCCAAATAATTACTGATTAAAAAATAATTCATTAACACTTATAAGTCACTTGAATTCCTCACTATTTGCTAATATAGGACTTGCCATTATAACTACCAGTTTTTTTGATATTCACAAATAAATGCACATACATTCTATGTGATAGATCAATCACACATTTTATTTAAGGTTTATTTAGATCACGAGTTTAAGTTAGAAAATTTGGGTTAAATTTAAAATGAGTTGAATCATAAAATATACCTTGTGTTTGATACTTAAGTTTAAGTTAGAGAATTTTATTCTAAACTAAAAGTGTTTCGATAATAAAAGTTGAGTTTGGACCTATATCAAAAATTATACTTTTTTTTTATTTTTTTCATATGGCTAATACAATTTTTTTATATGAAATAATACTTATTAACAGTGTTTTTGAATATAAAATATTATATATAAATTATAAATTAAAAAGTTTATAAAAAATTAATAAACTAAATATATATGATTAAGTTTAAATTTAATTTTGTAGATTTAAACCTAATCTTATTTGGGTTTAGACATTCTATTTATTTATTTATTGGCTAATTCGTAGATATTTTGCAAAAATTTGTGTCCGATCAAGTTGGATGGACAAAAATTTTTTATTAGATAGTTTAAAAAAAAAAAAAAGTGGCCGATGTTAAGGGCCACAAAAAAAAAAAAAAAAGGAAGATTCGGAAGAATTGCCCACGTGTGATGCTCCCAACCACGGGAAACAAAATCGGTGTGCTGTCACGTGGTGCCGACGTGGCATCCAATCTCGGCAAAAATATCCCAAACAGTCCAGACCTTCCTCCTCAAAGTGGGTCCCTCAACAACCGCGGACGATCACCACCCACCACTCCATCTCCCAAAACTCCTCATCATCATCATCATCAAATCAAATCAGATCAAATCATCAAATTAAAAACAAAAAAAATCTTAACGACATTGGCTCACAGCTCGCCACGTATTACACTCGCCCAATCACGCAACACCTTTTGATCTACCACAAAGTCTCCCTCCCCCCAACCCCAGATATTTTCTCGCCATTTTTCTCGAGAAAAAGAAAGAAAAAACAAAATTTCGAATTCTCCTTTTATGTGTTGGTTCTGAGTTCGGTTTGTTAACGAATCTCAACCTTAAAGATTTCAGACCTCTTTTTTTTTTAGTTCCTTCCTTCAATTTTCCGAATTAAGTAAGAAAGAAAACGGCGATGAGGTAACGATTTCGGTATTTCTCCTTCTCTCTTTTTCCATTTCCTTTAATCGCTGTCATTTTTGGTGGGAATTCTGAGGAGAGTTTTTGTTTTTGTTTTTTGAGTAGGGTGTTTGAGAATGGGTGAAGAAAAAGCAACGGCCGTTGTGAGTAGCTCGGAGGAGGTGGTGATTATGGACGCAGAAAAAACAGAGAAACGACGTCGTAATGATAGGAAGAGAAACGGAGAAGAGAGAGAAGACGAGAAGGAGTTTTTTGTTCCGAAAATTGTTCTTAGGGTTTTGTTGGTTGAAGACGACGATTCTACTCGTCAGATCGTCGCTGCTCTTCTCCGGAAATGCGGTTACACAGGTCTATAACTCTTTACTTTCATCAACTTTTTTTTTGTCGTTTTTCCTTTTCCTTTATTTTCTATTTTTATATTTATATACGGAGTTTGTCAAAGTGACGATCTTAACAATTGAAATTAGTTCCCTCAAAATTATATAAGGAATTTGTCATCTTGCTAATAAAAATTTTTGGAAGACTGTTTAACAAATATAATGCTCTATTCTTTAGGTTATTTGAGTTTCTGGATTGGATTTTTTTTTTAATAACATAAATGGGTTTGAAAAGTTCTAATATCTTTTCTTTTTTTGAGTAATTTTATGTCTATAGACTTTAACGTGAGTGGTTTTTCTTGCCTGTTTATTTGAACTGGTAGAGGATGGAAAATGGTGGACATGTTAATATTTTTAGGATATCTGTGTAATTGTCTCACCCGGGTTTTATTTTTCTGTCAATCGAAAAAATAAAAATAAAAATAAAAATAGAGTAGAAAAAAAAAAAAAAAACCTCTAATCCTCTGCATTCAGATAGTAATCATCTTTTATTTGATGTTGTTTTGCAAAAACATGATCTTTTCTTACGAGGTTATATTTGATTTCGAAATCTTTTGTACTTGATACAATGTTAGTGCACATTGAAAATATTCTACATTGTGAAGATCATTGGCTTTCTCTTGATAAATGACCGTTTTGAAATGAAATGTTAATCTTTGTTTGCTCCAACCAGTTTCTGCTGTAGCCGATGGATTAAAGGCGTGGGAGACTTTAAAGGACAAGGCTCGGAACATAGACCTTATTTTGACTGAAGTGGAGTTGCCGCTGATATCTGGATTTGCTCTTCTTTCTTTGGTTATGGAACATGAAGTTTGCAAAAATATACCTGTCATAAGTATATAGCCCCCCCTAGCCTCCCCTTCTTCCGTGATGTTGAGGGATTTTAATATAGATATGATGCTAAACAAGAGAGGTTTGATTTTTTGACAGTGATGTCCTCTCAAGATTCAGTTAGCATGGTTTTCAAATGCATGTTAAAAGGAGCAGCTGACTATCTAATAAAGCCTCTCAGGACAAATGAGCTAAGGAACCTATGGCAGCATGCATGGAGAAGGCACACTGTATGAATTTTTTGTTTCTTTTATTTCGTCATGTACAATTTCCAGATTTGTTCGTTTTTCAAGTTTCAACTTTTCTTTTCTTTGATAAAAAAATGTTATATATTTCCTTCTCTGTGGGTCTTGTTTTGTCAGTTGCTTCACAAGCAAGTTCAATCAACTGCTCCACCACAGAAAGCGGAACCTGCTTATGAAAAGAATGCGGCAAGCAATCCTTCTTGTGATTATGAGGCTTTGTCACAGAACACTAAGGAATGCAGTGAGAAAGGGAGCGTTGCCCATGTAAGTATATTTGGTATTTGTCACCTTATCGTCCTTTCATAAGATAGAAGACTTGATCGCTGTTCAAATCACTTAAACACAATTGTTGTGCTAGATCACTTTTTCTGAATTAATGTTGAGCATGTTCAGTTTCCCCTAATGTTTACACAGCAACTGCATGTTTTGCTGCCTGTCGTGCAGAGCTCCTGTACCACGCCTTACTTGGAAGCTGAGAGTGAGCAAGTCCAAAACATGCTGGACACGTCACAGATAAAGTGTGGAAGTGCTTCTAATTCAAGTAAAAGCAATGTGGAGAGGCATGGAGATTGTGCTAAATTGAATGAAGAATTGGTTATAGGTGCCAGTGAGACAGGAGGTACGCCATGTATTCTTATTTCCCTCTCTCAATTTATTTGGACTTTTCTTTTCTTAGAATCTAATTAGCTATTTGTTGCAGGAAATTCAAACCTATTCAAACCAGAGGTTGTATCCTGCAACAGAGCTTTTAAGTCGACTGTTTTGAGTTTAAAGGAAGATCACCTTCGTATTAAGAGACTGAAGCAAGATGAAAGTGTCCAAATGGAAAGTTTTGAAGCTAATAATGCCGATGTTACTACTGAAAGTCAGAGCTGCTGTGATGAACTGGTTAATCCACCTTCGGGAGCTATTGACTTGATCGGCACTTTTGACGTTCGTCCAAGGTGTACTAGTGGTCCCTCCATTGTCGACGTTGATGGTGCAAACAACTCTGTACATGCTCCGCAACTGGAACTTTCTCTAAGGAGAATTTGTCCAAAGGGCTCAAATGGCCAAGATACTGGTGAAAGGCCTAAATTGAACCATTCTAATGCGTCTGCATTTTCATGGTGAGCTCTCTGTCAGCTCTGTCACCTAAAAATAAGATATTATTTACTTTCTCAATCTATCATTATGTTTAGGCAAATGCTTTATTCATCATTTGCCATGGACGAATTTCAAAATTTAACCTATAAAATATTTCCTGCGTTAAAGAACCAAAAGAGAAAAAGAGAAAAAGTGTTGTTCCATGCGGAATGGCTGATCATCATTTAAAATTCCTATCTTGTAGGTACAATAACAGTACTACATTACAAACCCTTTTTGCCTCACTTCCTAGTGGACGTACTGAATCGGAGGATGGTCCAAAGAAATCCGAAGAACCGTTGTTCAATCAATCCTCTGACAATTTCACCAGTTCTTCTCAACAGCATGATCCAACAACGAGCAACTCTTGTGAAAATGCTTTGGTTGCAGGCCAATCCGGCCACACTGAGGTATCCTGCCTTAGCTCCCAGCTTGGACTGATTCCAATAACAGGTGTAAATCTTGACAATAAGTGTTCTGGATATGGTCAATTTCTCCCATCCTTGTTCTATGTGCAATCAAGTTTGTCCCCTCTGTGGAGTCCTGCTTCTGAAAGCCAACGAGAAAAGTCTCCCTTTGCTGCAAATAATGCTTCGGATCATTCTGATATTCACTACTCTGAAGAAGCTAGTAATAAGTCTATTGGCCAAACCAATCAGTTACAGAACAATTTGGAACTTGAGGAGGATCTGAAACCTAGCGCTCTTGCTGCTGATCTGAGCAATGGTGTTGCGGATCATGTTAATGGCTATACAGGTGGCAGAAGCGACGAAAGTGCTATTTCTGTTGAGGTAGATGAGAGGGATGGTCCAGCTTTGCAGAGTCTGAACGACAATTGTCATCTTGTTCAGGAGAGACTCAGAGGGATGGATTCTGTCCGCGTCAGCCAGAGGGAAGCTGCTCTAGCCAAGTTCCGAATGAAACGAAAAGATCGTTGCTTCGAGAAAAAGGTATCACCAATGCTTGTATTATCATTATTATTATCGTAATCATCATCATTTTCAATGTTCTTATTGCCAGTTTATTATTCATTTGTAGTTAAGCATTACTATTATCCGTGTCTGTGGAATGGCTGTTCTCATGACTTTCGATCCTCTGGCACGTCCCATTACCGAATTATCACACACTAAAACATGTGCAAAGTGTCTTTCTGAATCTTAAATATGCCGGCTCATGCTTTATACAGGTCCGCTACCAAAGCAGGAAAAGACTGGCGGAACAAAGGCCGCGAGTAAAAGGACAGTTCGTGCGTCAAGTGCAAACCGACCACCCTCCGATTGCTAACGGTTCGTGAAAATCGTTACTTCCTCTTTGCTGTAGGACATAACAGCCTGTGTTCTAAAGGCTTTTGGTAACTAAGAATAGGACGGTAGAGTGACTCAATTACTGCTGAAGATGGTTTCAGACCTTTGCCTAAATGAATCGGAACTATTTTTTTATTATCTTTTTCGGGTTTGGAAATGTAGTGCTGTAATTAGTTGTAGTAATTGTTTTGAGTAAAATCATAAGTTAAATATGTTTTCGTGGCACAGTATATAACCCAATGTAAGCTATTAGGTTACTGCTTTGATTGTAAGATGAATATATGTCTTTCTACGCTTCAAATTTGTGGATAAGAGAGCCTAATGATATCTTAGTAGCATGGCAAGATCTACCGTCACAATGTTGCTCGATTACTCTGTTAAAAAAAATAGTAAGGACCCCAAAAATATAAATAAATAAAATAGAAACACGGCTTATCGGGGTAACGTTTAGTTTTAGGAATTAGGTTTTGGATGACAGTGTTTGAACACTTACACTTGTCAACAATTTTTTTTTTTTTTTAAATGTGTTTGAGCACATTAAAATGTTAATGTATTGATGATTAATATTAATATGATGTAATCAATTAATGATTGAGTATAGTCAATTAATTATGAACAATTAATTTATTGATTAAATATATATTAATATTAGTAAATCATTATTAATCATCAACTAATCATTATCAATATTTAAAAGACGGTTATTTTCCTATTTTAATAAAAAATTTAGACATTTCTTAAAAAATGCTTTAAAAAAATATCACATCTTGACATATCCCTAAAACATACATAAATGTTGCTACTTGGTTTTGTAATTACGATTGTTATTTTCGAGTAGTTACTAAAAACGGAACAAAATCATGATTGTATTAGACAAATAGCTTTATTTGTTTAACAATATCTTCCATATAAAATAGTACCTTTTATACTTATTTTTTAAGGAATTTCGGTAGAAAGAATCTTTTTTTATTTTTTATTTTTGTTAAAAGGAGAGTCTTTTTTCAGTAGTGATAAGAACGGTTGTTTTTTATTATTAAATTAAATTTTCAATCATCTCATTTTATGAGTGACTATCAAATTTACAGTGTGTAGTATAGAACTATATGCACTTATTAATCAAACTGGCTAATACAACAATTAATATGTGTATATAGGTAGATAGAAAAAGAAAAATTCTTACTGTATAAAGTCTAATATTTTTTACAATATCTTTTAGATAAATTTGTATAATGTATCATATACTTAAAATGTGTCATATTGATATACCATTTATTTTTTTACCTTATCAAGCATTTACCATAATAGTTAACATGTGTTATAATAAATTCGTATCTTTTAACAATAAATAATCAATTTTTACCAGTTTAATAACAAAATGATCCTAAAAAAAAAAAGAAAGATAACTAAAAAAACATTTTAAAAAACTTTTAGGGTGTTTGGTACTATAATTATATTCGTATTGCGTTTAAACACAATGCGATTTTCACCGAAATATAAAAGTTTTGCGTTTAAATACAATACTTTTTAACAGTACTACGAAAATAATTATTATTTTTTTATTTTTTGAAAATAATTATTTATTAGGTTTTTAATTTTTTTGTTCACATTATACTCTTTCTTTCTTTAACTTTTTTTTTTCTACTTTTATCCATCATATCAACTTGTCAATTTTAAAATACAATTCAAATACTTTTTATCTAAATACATATTTCATTTAAATACAAATCAAATACTTTTTATCTAAATACAAAATACATTCCTAAAATTGTATTGAAACACAATGCGAACGTAATACGTTTACCAAACGCCCCGTTTATTTTCTTTTCTTTTTTTTTTCTTTCAATGATTTTTTTGATATTTCGATTGTTAAAATTAAGTCTTGATCAATTTGAAATATAAATTTAATACTAGACTAACCCCCGGTTTGGTAACAATATTGTATTCGCATTGCGTTGCATTCAAATACAATGTAATTTTCACCCAAATATAAAAGTATTTTGTTCAAACATCAATCATATCATATTTTAAATATAATACAATCACTATTCATTATTTTACTTTTTTTATTACTTTTACTAATCACATCACATATTCTCTTTTTCTTTCTTTTTTTTTTCTGTACTTTTATCCATCACATCACATATTCATTATTTAAATACAATTCAAATACTTTTCACCCAAACACACAATGTATTCAAATACAATATTATTACTTTTCCTCTAAATGTAAATTGCATTTAATACATTGCATTCAAATATAATGCATTTACCAAACGGAGTCGATGCATGTTTATTTTATATTTAAAATATGTATTATTTATAATCTTATTTAATAAGGTCTATAGTAGCCAGTATGTATACTGAATAATTATGAAAAAAAAAGGTAAATATAAACTTCCCTAGCTTTTATTCATTCAAAAAGAAAAAAGTATAAAGAGTAATTTAAAATGAATGTTAAATCCTTTAAAAAAATGAATGTTAAATACAACAAATTTTAGTGATCTCCGGAAACAGCAACAAATGAATTGCACGTTATTTTATTTTATTTTTTGAATTTGGGATGAGAATTTAAATTTTATATTTTTAATTGAAATATAAAAATAAATAAATGCGTTGTTAAAAGTATCGGCTATATTATATTTTACTAAGGCGCTTTTATGATAGGATTTTATATTGTGTACTATTAATAAGAATTATTTTTTCATTCATCTAGCTGCTTTTATAATAGGATTTTATATTATGTATAATTAATAAGAATCGGTTTTTAATTTATCGGATTAATTTAATCCAATGAATTATTTTTTAAATAATTGTTTTTAAATTGTCTAGTATATTGTCTGTCTTAAATAGTTAATTATAATACAAGACACATAATTACTATAACTATAAATGGCTCATAAAAAATGTAATCTGAGATATTATCAAAAATATTCCACCATAAGAATTTTCTAAGGATGAAGTAAATAATTATTCCTTAAAATAGAATAATCAATCTATCAATCTAGGTATCTATTTAAATGATTAGTTTAGTTTAAATTTATATTGAAAATTATTTTAAAATAATAAAAATTATTAATAAAAAATTATTAAAGTGAAATTTCTTAAATTAAATTCAAGTTTTTACTAAATGTATAATTAATTTTATTTACACTAGATTCAAGAAAATAAAAAAGAAAATAGATTCAACTAAATTGTGCTATGAAACGAATGCCAAACTTAAACCTGTGGAAAAGCTAGAATGAAACGGTCCAAAGAGAGGAGGCGAAAAATAAAGTCGTTCTTGTTCTTCGCAGACGGAAATAAAGGTCTCAGCAAATGCATGCGAAGTGCAACGCGTGCTTTGTCTTTTTCTTATGACACGTGCGATCCAACGAGGCATGACCCCACAAAAGTGTCTGAGACGCTGAAACGTGTAAGGGCTAAAACAGAGACACTTGCTTTTATTGTCGGTTTTAACTTGTAGTTAGGTGCTAATGGAAACCTCATTCTAAACCAGAACTTTTAATTTTATTTTCTTAAAATCAATAAAGATTTTAATTAATTTTTAAAAAATCAATTAATTTTAATTTAAAAATTCTATTTTAAATCAGTAATCTAAATATACCTAAGTTTATTTAGATAATTAATTGGAGTTAGATTTTTAGATTTTTGACTTGAGAAATGGGTCTGTTTGAAATTTTGGAGCAAAAGGTTTATATGAAATTTGTCAAAATAAGAGTTTTAATAATTAAGTAATGTTTGAGATAGATTGTTGAATCTCAATCTTATTTAGAATATCATTTTAAACTAAAAACTTTTCAACTTATTTTTTATTTTTTAAAAAATTAATATAAATTTTAACTAATTTTTAAAAAGTCAAACAACTAATCTATTTTAATTCTAATCGGTGAATCAAATATAAAAAGTTTAATTCAAACTAGTGAATTAACTGCAAGCTCAATTTTGATATTATCTAATGAATTTTATTGTCTTCTTTGTCCGTTATAATTATAAAAAAAATGATTTTATCACTTTTTAAATGATTATGAAAGGGTTGAAGTTATTGCTGAATTGGATACCAAATAGAGTCCAAACTATTGAGTGAAGTGGAGCCTTCAGAAAAGCAAACAAAAAGAGAAAATTGCGTTTGTTAAAGACTTCAGATATGTAATGCGTCCTACTTGGAAAAGGCACTTCCTGTGTGACCATTGGTTTGAGAACTTTGGAAGTCATTTTAAGGAATGCTTAACCCCAAAGCAATAAGATAATCGACTGCACTGATCAAAAGTAGAATTCAAGTAGCCAAGAAAGCCAATCTTCATTATCGTAGACCAAAAATAACACTTCAATCGAGTCGATCGTTTCTTTTAATGTCCTCTTCTTTATTCTATTCAATTTTGTGTGTACCCTATACAATAACAAGTTGAAAAAAAGAAATGAAACCACATGTTTATTTTACCGGAGAAAGGAATGCATAAAAAACTATCAAATCGTCTTAATTTGTTATTTTTATGTCACGTTATTAATATATTTGAAAGAAAAAAATACCTATGTCAATATATATATATAATATATATATATGACCGTTGGTTATTATACATTCAATACACATAAGATATACAGTCAATACATGCATTTAGATCAGTAAAACTGCATAATTTGAATGAAAAAGACCATAAACCTAAAATACTATCATCCCAAACAAATTACCATAAACACAAACACTACCAAATATGTTTTCATTAAATGCAAAAAATTTACCACCAACACAAACAAAACAAAAGCAAAAATGCTTTCATCAGCCAAGATTAATTACCATCAACACAAACAAAAGAAAATCATACTTTCACCAATGACAAACAAACAAATTACCATCATCCCGAAATAAAACCAAACATATATGTCCAAATGAACATGAAAAAAATAAATTAAAAAAAATAGACTTAGAAACAAATTCCAGTTTGCAAAATGTAAACTTTTTTATTTATGTCGTTAACAACAGCTCTAAAGTTTGAGGAAACTAGTTTCGGAACTTCTTTCCATCTTCAACCTTTTTTTTCCTTTATCTTCAGCCTTTTATTCCCTTTATCTTCATCCACCTTCTTATTCTTCTAGGCATTTTTCTTCTAAAACCAAACATATCCATTCAAATGAACATGAAAAAAATAAAAATAAAAAAAATAAGGCACATAAACAAATCCCAGTTTTTGAAATGTGATTTTTTATTTTTTACTTTTAACAGTGGGTTCAGAGTTTAGGAGAACTGGTTTTGGAACTTCCTTCTTCTTCCTTCCGTTTTCAACTTTTTTCCCCTTTATCTTCACCTACCCTCCTCTTCTTCTAGGTATTTTTCTTCTCAGGCGGTGGATTCTTCTAAGTTGGTGCCATGGGAGTTGCCTTTTAAGGAGACACCATCGGTCATACAAACTTCCTTTGCAGGGTACTAGATTTATTAGGCTTGGGGGGGTTTTTTTTTAGTGGATTTTGAGATATGCTCTCAGGGTTTTGGTGTTTGCTCTACATGTTGTCTTTTCTCATCGCCATTGTTCTTTGCTTTATAAAAATCCAAACGACAGTTTCGGACAATTACGATGGTTTTTGAATGGTTTTGACGGTATCGGGCGATGTCGATTTTCTCTCCTTTGCTTTGATCGATCGTCTCTACTTTTCTCTCTATGTTACAGACTCAAAAGTAGGTTTGAAATTCAAAATAAAATAGTGGGCTTAAGGTTTTTTTTTTTTTTTTTTTTTTCACGCGAATGTTTAGGAAGTAAGATAATGGATAATTTTGGTAATTTTACTCACTAAAAAACATCTGGGCCCCACAATTTAGAAAAACTGGTGGCGTGACAGTATCTTATGAGAAAGCATTATTGATATTAAATATTTATAAAACTTATCTTGTGTTAATTATGATATTTAATGTTACTTATGCTCGAAAGTTTTTTTTTTTTTGGTATGTTTTTTTTGTCGTAGAAGAAAACGCTACTTTCGCATTAAGGCAAAGACAAGTAAGCCTCCTTTTCCTTACTTTTTTGTTCCACACATTTGTCCCATAGATTCCTCTTCTACCTCTCAACTTTTTCCTCACTCGTAATCTCCACTCACCACCACCCCCTACTTTCCTCTCTTTTCCACTCTTACCTTTATTCCTTTTTCCTCTCACACACACACACACGCACACACACACACATATAATATATAAATATATATATCTTCTTTCGAGGGCAGAGGATCAACAACACTCAACCCGCCACCACCTCTGCAAAATGACCAAAGGCGACGAACCGCTGTCGCCAGGAGGCGCCCGCCGCGCAGTCTGTACTTGCCTGGCCGTCTTCCTCCTCCTCGCCGGCGTCACCGCCCTAGTCCTCTGGCTCGTCTACCGCCCCCACAAGCCGCGATTCGCCGTCGTCGGCGCGGCCGTGTACAACTTCAACGTCTCGCCGTCGCTGCCTCCGCAAGTCTCCACTACTCTGCAGTTCACCGTGGTGACTCGCAACCCAAACCGGCGGGTCACCATCTACTACGACCGGCTCGCCGCGTTCGTGGTGTACCGGAACCAGGCGATAACGCCGCAGGTGACGCTGCCGCCCCTGGTCCACGGGCGGCGGACCACGGTGGCGATGTCGCCGGTGCTCGGAGGGGGGCAGCCGGTGCCTGTGTCGATGGAAGCGGTGAACGGGCTGGCGGTGGACGAGGCGTACGGGGTGGTGGGGCTGAGGCTGGTGCTGGTGGGGAGACTGAGGTGGAAGGCTGCGGTGGTGAAGACGGCGCATTACGGGGTTTATGTCAAGTGTGATGTTACGGTGGGTTTAAAGAAAGGTGTTGTCGGTCAAGTCCCGTTGCTCGGATCTCCTACCTGTGACGTTGATATTTGAGGTTCTGTTAATTAGGTGCGACTACTACAAGGTTTTTTTTGGTTGGTTTATTAGTTTTATGTTCATTTGTTTTGGTTATATATTTGTATGTATGTATGTTGTGCTGCTTGATGTTTAATATGTAAATGTGATGATCAAGTGGTAGATAGTATTTTTAGTAAATTTAGAGTTTTGATTTGAGAATCTGAGATAAATTATTGTGCAAGTTCAAGGGCACTGATGAACAAAGATAACATGAAGAGACTTTTGTTTTTTGGTTTTTGTTATTTGAATTTCGAGTTGGAAGATTTAAAGATTTAAACTCTTAGTCTTTTAAAGATATAAAGCTACCACCTCCTTCTTCTTTTATGATCAGAACTGCCAAAATTTTTCCTGGTTTTGGAAAATTTTTATTTTGGTGGTTTCTGGACTTATTTATGTTGGGATAAACTTTGATTAGTTGACACCGGGCACCAAAAGTTGAGATAGAGGAGACGCATGGCCTTTGCATGCGGCCAATAAGAGACTGTTTCTATCCTTTAGAAGATTTTTTCTTTTTTCCTTTGGGCAATATTTTTAGTCCACTTGGTTTTGCAGTAGTACTACCTTTTAAGCATTCCTTCACCTATTTTATTTGATTTAGAGTAGAGATTAAAGGTCTATTGGATTTTACGATATAGTTTGATTTAATTTATCAAATTAATTTTAATTTAATTTAATTAAGTTTAACTTCATATGATTTACTTTTATTATTTATTATCTTTACTTTTACTCTCTCAGTGTAATTTTTAATACAAGTTATTTCTATTTTCATAATTTTTAATACAAATTAAGTTAAATTAAAATGAAACGAAATGACTAACTTAATTTAACTTGTAAGTTAAATCAAGTTAAAACATTAAACTAAACAAGTGTTAAGTTAAGTTAGCTATTTGATTCTCATTTAATTTAATTTGATATGGTCCACTTTAATAACTTTTTATCTCTTTTCTTATTATTTCAGTTTAATTTTTAATATAAATTTAAGTTAAACTAAATTAGAACAAAATGATTAATTTAAGTGATAAATCAAATGAACGCAATTAGTGCTCGACAAACCATGTCCTCAAAATGAGCAACTTTATAAGACTGTTCTGATTTTTATAATCAGTATAACCTAAGCCAGGTCATAAGTGTTTTTTTTTTTTTTTCAAGGAAATAATCAGTAGGACAGAATAGTTAGTATGACGATGATATGATCAAGCCAGAATTTTTAATTAGGGAGTCAAACAATTATGTAAAGGGTAATTAGGAGGCTATTATGATCAAGTTTTTATTTTGTTACTGTATGAAATTTTATTCAAATCTATCGGTGGTCACTAAAATATAATTAATAAACAGGTGGTCAATGGTCATTACAGTAATATTTTGACACTGGGCTATTGGAAATTAATCATACGCCGCTAATTACCTGGATTAATTGATGTAAACGTTTGTGATTATATCCACGGCGATATCAACGTGCATGATCGCAGAGTGATGGCGATGAAGTCTGAGTTTATATCCAGTGACGACGGAGTTAGACATATATTTTAAAAGGGTGGTATAGTAAATTTTTTAAAGAAAAAAATAAATAACATTAAAGTAGAAAAATTAAATGTTAAAATTTCAGTAAGTACTGTCAAGAAATTTTAATTTTTAATGGGATAAAATTAAAAACCACAAAACTTTTGGAATATAATTAATTTTTGTAAAGTGAATGTGAAAATTTGTAATTTTTAATAAGGTATAAATTGAAAAACTATAAAATTTTTAAAGTAAAAAAAAAAAAAAAAAAATTTCATGCTTGTCTCCGCCATTAGTTTTGCTTGGTTGGAGGGATGGAATGGAGAAAAGCCGGAGAATAATTAGAGGATAAAGAATGTAAAGGGACGAAAAGTAATTATTAGAATCTTCCTCGTTGTTTTGAAAAAAAAAAGACAAAGTTAAAATGGCGGACCACACGTATTTGTCTATTTTCTATTTATAAAATTTGTTAGCAAATAATTTTTATGAGAAATTAAAAAAAAAGGATGCCATTTAGTTTATTTGGAGGGAGACTTAGCCCACGTTTGGGCAACATATTTTTTTTATATTACATTTAAATACAATACAATTTTTCTCTCAATACAAAAACATTTTATTCAAATACCAATCACATCACATTTTAAATCCAGCACAATCACTATTTATTATTTCATTTTTTTATTATTATTTTTAATTACATCATATATTCTCTCTCTCTTTTTTCTCTTTATTTTTACCCATCACATCACATATTTATTATTAAAATACAATTCAAATACTTTTCACCCAAACACACATTACATTCAAATGCAATGCTAATGCTTTTCCTCCAAATACAAATTGTATTCAATGCATTGCATTTAAACGCAATGCAAATGCAATGTGTTCACCAAACAAACACTTACTCTCTCCACCCTTCTTTCTTTTCCGTCCTTTCCAATCGAATAATAAATTAAGCTAGTATTTAATGTATCAATTAGTGCTGAAAAAATTCAACCCCTTTAAAATGTTAATTTAATTTTACTATTTATTATTTAACAACTTAAAAACTTGAACTCAAAGTTTATAACTTTATATATATATGATTATTTTTTATAATTACACAGAATTATAAGATGAATGAAATAAGATTCACATTTTTTTAACACATTTCAAATTTTTATATTTTTTAACTCTAATTCACTATAATAAACAGGGTTTTTTTTTTTTTTGCAAAACCAAAAATTGCCACAAAAAATGGAGAATAGTTGCAAATATATTTTTTATGTCGACGCTAATAACTGGCTGCAAGTAAATTTTTTGTGACAACAACACGTTGTTACAATTATAATAGTGACGATAGTTATTGTAACTATGTCGTTGGGAGATCGGTTAGACTAAATAGTATCCATTTATTATGACAACAAATTCAAAAAATATAGTTGTAAATATGTGTAATGTTGATGATGTGGCACCAAATATTTGTGACGATATTTTTGAAAAGTCATCACTAATATACATGATTTTTATTGTTATTTGTGTCGTCACAAAAATATTTTCTATTTTTTAAATATTTTTTAATAATTTATTATTATTTATTAATAGATTTTAATGTTATATATTTAAATTCAAAATTATGTATAAATGTGTGAACTATAATAATGAAAATAAATTATAATATTAAAAAAGAAAAATGAAAATAAAATATTTATTTAATAAAAAAATGAAACCCAATAAACTAAGTATAATGTACAAAAGTATAAAAAAATCTACATAAATAATAATCTAATTTATTTCCCTAAATTGATAGTAGCATTACTAACATCGTCATCGTAGTCAGTAATATCTAGAGGAGACGGAGAACCTGAAGGGACATATGGTTCGGTCGAGTAATATGCAAGAATTGGATATTGGGAAGCATCGGGGCCATCAACTCCTGCATTATTTTCTGGCTCCATATAACTATAGGTTTTGTTCGTATTGTCTTTGTAAATATTGTTCTACGTGTGAGTCCACACGAGCCAAAAATCTTTCGTTTAATTGTAAACCAGAAGATGAAGAAGCACTAGAGAGAATCCTGCATGGGATTGTAAGGCTTACTATAATCTTATGACCTCTGCATGTATGTAATACATGCTTTATAATTTCCTTATCATTTATGGATGGTTGTGCTGATGAACCAGGAGTGGACTGTGTCCTTTGGTTTTCTTTCTCTACCTCCATCACATGTAACATAGTAAAAAGTAAATACATATTTTAATTTTACTAATACATTTTTTTGGGAAAATAATTTAGTAATTTTTAAACATTCCAGCTAACCAAATTTAATAATCAATTTCCATACACAAATTTTCCAATATTAATTTTCCAAAAACAATTTATCCAACCAATTTCCATAATTTAACAATAACAAACAAGTCTACTAAATAATTTTTCAACCAAACACTGGAACAAAATCACCATCACAGACTTATCTATCACTATCAAAATATTCAAACTCATCAAAATTATCAAGATCATATGCAAAAATATACAATTACATTAAGCAACAAAAAAAACGACCTACAAAATCCTAACCCACAAATAACAGGGGTCGGATATCAGTGGTGACTAGAGGTCAAGGATGACCTGCGGAGGTGACGAAGGTAGGAATTCTACAAAAATGGCCGATTTTGGGATGGAATTTTTTGAGATTTGGGGTTTTTTAAGATTTGAATCAATTGGGAAGAATTTTGGTTGCTTTTGGAAGAGAAACACCATAGTTTGGTCGGAGAAAGGGAGATAGGTTGAGAGAGGAAGAAAAGTTTAGAAAACCATAGAAAAATAAGGAAGAAGGCTCAGGCTTTTGGTTTATAGCCTTTTTTTTTTTTAAAGAGTCATCACAAATAAACATAAAAATGACATCATTCAACTAATCTTATTAATATATTATGTGAATATTTGAAGAATATTCTGAAACAAATTTTGAAACCTTTTGTGCGACAACCTTTTTTCAATGTTGTCACAAATAATTTTGTGAAAAATGCCAATTAATCCATCATTATTTGGTCAAAATTATAATTTTAAATTTATTTGTGACAACATATTATCTCAATTAATACCATAATAAATGATGTCAAATAGTTGATGCCAGCTGTAATCGATTGGTATTTGTTATGACATATTATCGCCAATAACCTCAAAAAATCTGCCATTATTTCGTTAAATGCAATGACATGTCATTATAATTAATAACATAATAAATGGTATCGAATAATTTATGCGAACTGTAATCAATCCATATTTGCGACGGCTATCATTGCAAATAACTGTAAATAATCTGTTATTTTTTTATCAAAATTTAAATTTTAAATTTATATTTACGACGACATGTCGTCACAATTAATAAAATAATAAATGGTATTAAATATTTGTTGTCAGCTGTTATTGCAAATAACTACAAATTAGCGCGAATTATCTTCTAGCCATGTTATTTTTGGTGACAAACAATATTTGTGCAACATGTCATCATAAAAATATATGAACAAGTTTAGTATGTAATTGTAATGACATGTCGTCACAAATAATTATATTCATGCAATGACACATCCAAATTTAAAAAACATGTCGTCGCAACTAAATAAGTATTAGCAACGACAATAATTATCGCTAATAATGTTGTCGCTAAAAACCCATTTTGTAGTTATGATTAGCCAAGCACACAACTCAATCAGTTAAACACATAATTCAAATTCAACTTAACTCAAATAATTAAAAAAAAAAACTCCAATTGGTGAATTAAGCATATGCTAAATCTTTCCTTCCACTTCTCTCCCTTCATCATTTTCCTTTCCTTTGGATTTATATCATATGTCTTCTTATTTGTATCATCATTCTTGTCTTTTTAATAATAACGTGACATGTGTATAATTAATTTAATTTTTTAATTAATGCAATATAATATTGTAATAAAAATAATTTTTTTAATATGTCATGGTATTATTGAGAGGCATAAACGAGACATAAATAAGAGGATACATAAGTTGAATTCTTTTCTTTTTACCTGTCCAATTGACGTGTTGTGGCACACAAAATTGAAGAAAGAATAATAATAAAAATAAAAATGCAACAAATACGTCATATTTTATATTTGTTCGCACGGAGGTGTAATATCCAAATGGTGCCTCATATTTTGACTTTTTATGCTGCACTTGGAAAGCAAGCCAATAAATATTATATAACTAAATTTGAGGTATCGTTTGAGTTGATTATCTAACCAATTTAAGCGTGTTTTCTCATAAGATATAAGAAATGAGCTTTGGTTTCTGCCACAAGCATAAAAACAAGGGAAGAATCTCACTAATGGGCATCGCATTTCTCTCATGCAATCAGTGCAGGGATTCTTTAATATCTACTGGATGTATGGTAAGGAATCAGATTCATTTCTCAAAGTATAGATAAGAAATCAGCCCATGCGAGAATTTGCCTTTTGGCAATAGAAATTCAATTTAATTTTGGGAAATCAAGAATCGTGTAAATTATCGGTTTTAAGAACCTAAACAAAAAGCTTAAAGGCAAAGTTTTGGGTCCAATTGCATGTAAATGAAAAGGTGGGGCTACAAATATTTTCTTAGTGAAGGCTACGCAAAAAAGAGTGAGAAAAAAGAAAAGGGATCGAGGAGAGAGAATTGCTTTTTGTACAACAACTTTTTTCATAAAGATTCTTAAGGGGACGTTTGGTAAACGCATTATATTTTGATTGTATTTGAATGAAATTTGTTTTTTGAATGTTGTATTTGGTTGAAAAGTATTTGTTTTGTATTTGAATGAAATGTGTGTTTGGATGAAAAGTATTTTAGAGTTGAAAAGTTGATGTGATTGGTAAAAGTAGAGATAAATAGTGGAGTTAAAAAGTTGATGTGATTGTTTTAAAAATGTTTTAAATAGTAATTGTTTTCGTAGCACTGTTGTAAAATTTGTGTTTGGTGTAAAATTGTATTGTATTTGAATGAAGTTAAAATGAAATATTGCACCAAATGTGCCCTAAATTTAGTTTGAAGAAAAAATTTCATTTTAATTTTACTCAAATACAATACAATTTTACACTAAAAACAAATTTTATAACAGTACTACGAAAATAATTATTATTTAAAATATTTTTAAAACAATCACATCAACTTTTCAACTCCACTATTTATCTTTATTTTTACCAATCACACCAATTTTTTAACTCTAAAATACTTTTCATCCAAACACACATTTCATTCAAATACAAAACAAATACTTTTCAACCAAATACAACATTCAAAAAACAAATTTCATTCAAATACAATCAAAATACAATGCATTTACCAAACGCCACCTTATCCTCTCTGAGTTAGGGGCAAACTCCTTGTATGTTTAGTTTGAGAATATATATGTATACACACGTGGGTTCCGTTCTTATAATATGTATTTATAGATTTCACAATTAATTGTGACAGTGATGTTAATTAATGATGAAAAAAATAGTTATGCAAACAAGGTATTATTATTAAATATCATATCATTATGTTTGCATAACACTCGTATTTAATAAAAGATTAATATTTAAGTATTTTATCCATGTTATTTAGTTTTCCCTTTTTTAATAAGTATTACGTTAATTATTATATCAAAATCATCATAAATATGTTATCTAAATATTTTATAATAATCAATTAATTCTGAATAAGATTTCACCTTTTATTTTCAAAAATTGATTTTACATATTTAAGTTTCTTTAAAATCGAAACAGCCTTTGCAATTTCGTAAAACTAAAAAATTAAAAAAAGACAACCTTGAGATGTTTTTTATTTTTTTATTTTTTCCGGTTTATTGTTTTCGGTTATGTATGTGAAACCACCTTAAACGATTAGTAATTTTCAAACCAAAAATATCGCTGCTTTGAATGAGGAAAATTCCTTGTATTAACAAACTTTTTTTTTTTGGGGAACTCATATGAATAAACTAAAAATCAAAAAATAGAAAAAAAAAATATGGATTTTTTATATGATCAAACATATAAATATAAATATAGTTGAGTTATAAATATATTTCATAATAATTATGGTTGATTTATAAATATATATAAGTATATACATAGATCTGTATATCAATGACTGAAATTTTTTTTCCTTCCTATTTCTTGATTTTAGTTTACTTAAATGATGAAGTTTTCTTATTCTAGGCACCGAACACTGTAGTTTTCCTTTATATTATGATTTGTTTTAAAAGAAAATCACAATGCGTTTCTATCCTAAATAATTATTAAAAATGAAATGTGAAATTTATTTAAAGTTAATTGATTGTTATAAAGTATTTAGGTGAGATATTTATAATAATTTTAATATAATAATTAAGATAATACTTACTAAAAAAGAGAAACCTAATATAAAAAGATGATATAAATAAATTATCTGAATATCAAATTTTTATTGAATAGGTATATAACATAAACATAATAATATGGTACACTCGGTTTATCAAATAATTAACTAACAAAATCTTATTAAGTATTTTTATTTATACTTGGTGAGTTATAATCTCATTCACATTTATCAAAATTTTATAGATTCAAAAGCCACTTCTTTGCTATTTTGTACAAACACCCTCTATACTTATTAAATTTGACAATTCAACTCTTAAATTTTTGTTCCTTAGCAATTGACCATATAAGTTTTGACGATTCAGTCCTTTTTGTTCACATATGTTAAAATTTTCACTTCTCTTTTTTTTTTTTTTTTGCACGTGATAGTCTAAGAAGGACATTATTAGTTATTTTTACTTAGTTTGATTACAATTTTTTTTTAGTATCAATACAAATTATTTTTAAAGTTTAGCTTTAAGTTTGAGTTATATAGTTGAATTCGGTTTAAGATTTCAAATGAGATATCTCTTTTGCAAAAAAGAAGTGAATTAGGATCAAATTTGAATTATAATTGAATTTGATACAAATGACGAAATCTTATGTAAGAAATCCAGTGCATTTACAAAAGAAATTTTATTGCTAAGTACATAAAACTACATAACAAAGTGGGAAAAAAAAAATCAATATTAAACCCCACTCAAAATAAAGGAAATAATAATGAAAAATAAAACAATAAAACTGACTCTAAAACTATGGCACCCAAAGCAAGAAAAAAGTGAACACAACAGAATCACGAATAACTAATCTCCCTAAAACGCCAACATTAAAAATAGCGACATAAAAGTTTGTCCCGAAAGAACCAGCAACTTCAGGCTGAATCTTCAAGCATGGTTATGGCCTATGCGCCTGGGCTTCTTTGAAACCACATCAAGGGTGGCTTGGCTAAAATAATGTAATGAGATTTGTAATGGGATTGGAAACAAAAATAAAATAATAAGGAGGATTATTCCTGCACAGGAAATTGTTGTAAATAACATTCTAAAGAAACTAAGGAGACATTTGACAAATGTTTTTTAGTATCATTATATTTAAACACAAATACAATTTTACACCAAAAGCGAAGTTTTATATTCAAATACAATCTTTTTCAATAATGTTACGAAAATAATTACTATTCAAAAACTTTTTAAAACAATAACATCAACTTTTTAACTCTAACGTTTTATCTCTATTCTTACCAATCACATTAACTTTTCAACTCTAAAATACTTTTTATCCAGGCATATATTTCATTCAAATACAAAATAAATACTTTTCAACCAAACACAATACTCAAAAAACGAATTGTATTCAAACCCAATTAAAACGTAATGCGTTTATCAAACAACCCATAAATAGCAAATTTATAATGTCTAAAGTAAGCAAGAGGAAATAAAAAATTTACTAAATAATTAATATATTTATTAAAAATAAGAAAATCATTTACATAGAAAAATTGCTATTTATTGTTATTATTCTAAATATTTTTAAAATATTCTATTTATTTTAATTATTTACTGTACTTTTTTTCCCTTAATTCACTTTTTTACTGTTTGCTTATTATATGATATAACGAGAAATAATCTAATTTCTTTTTTTTTTTTGCTTATAAACTTAGTAATTTTGATCTTATCAATATAATTACTAGAATATTCATTTATATATTAATCCAAAATTTATTGCTACATAAGAATTTATTAAGAGTATAAGTAAAATTAGCATTCATTCACTTTGTAGTCAATCAATACCAATTATGTAAGCTTTGACGTTCCCTTTTCTAATGGAGTATTTATGTGGATGATTAAAATAGAGTCATGGTTATAACAAATGTCCAAAAATAAACTTATTTGTAAAATTAAATGAATAACAAACTTGAACTTATTGCGTTGACAGAAATATTCCCTTTTCTAATGGACTATTTATGTAGATAACTAAAATAGAGTCATGGCTTGTCCAAAAACAAAATTATTTGTAAAATTAAATAAAAAACAAACTTGAACTTATTGCATTGACATCAATACATTTATATATAATTCAAGAAATAAGAAATTGGATTCCCTTCTAAAAAAAAAATATGCACATTAGTTTGTGTTTAATATTTGAAACTAGAAATTCCAAAAATCCAAATAACATTCCCCAATTTTTAGGTGTTTGATTTTTTAAAAAAAAAAAAAAAATGCTAAAATCCCTATTTCAAGTTAATAGCACTAAATTGATCATTTTATGACTGTATATAATAATCTATATGATTCGTTAGCATGTGCTTCACTAGCCAATCACCGTGCTAGTTTTGCGCAACATTCACGTGTGAGCCACAAACATGCCACGTGGCTATCCGTGCTAGTTTTGCGCAACATTCACGTGTGAACCACAAACATGCCACGTGGCTATCCGTGCTAGTTTTGCGCAACATTCACGTGTGAACCACAAACATGCCACGTGGCTAACCGTGTAGAGCGGCCTCTCTCTCCGAATTCTCTGCTTACAGCTTTTAAATATAAATAAAGAATTGAGAAACAATGTTAAAATGCTTCACTAAAAATATTTGGCACACTTACTCCGTTTGATAAGAATGTTAGGTTAGATTCAAATGAAATATAATTTTTATTTAAATATAAAAATATATCATTTAAATATCAATTATATTACATTTTAAATTTAATATAATCATTATTTATTTTTTTATTTTTTTTATTACTTTTTATTAATCAATCATGTATTCTCTTTCTTTCTCTCTTTTTTCTCCTTACTTTTACCCATCACATCATATATTCATTATTAAATACAATTCAAATAATTTTCACCCATACAAATTTGTATTCAAATGTAATGCAAATACTTTTCTTCTAAATACAAATTATATTCAATACATTGCATTCAAACCCAATACATATGCAATGCGTGTATCAAATGAAGCCTTAAGTTCAAAAGAATTGAGAATGGGTCTATTTACAATGGGCCAAAAACCTATCCTCTTACTTTCCACGGAAGTAGGATTAGCCTAATGGAACAAACATTCTATTAGATATGAACAATGCCTTAAAATGCACTCACATACATCAAACTTGATCTCCATTACTAATTCCTCCGTCATGATATGATCTATCAATCTTCTGAATAAGCAAATTCATTAATCAATAATACACAATAATTTCCTAGACACATCCTCTTAATAGGACAGTCCGGACATATCATTAAATAAGCCATTCACTACTTATCTTAATCAAGAACTAACTTTACGTCTAATTAAATTGATACCAAACTCTAACTAAATGTCCACCTCCTCAATATTTGATTGCTTTGCCAACTTGTGTAACAAATCATTATATGCATCAGGATCAATTTAGGTGCAAATTTGGTTTTTTCTTTTTCTTTCGTTCCATTTTGTAAATTAAGATCCTGTTCGTTTCAGCAGTATAATTTGTGAAAATGATAATAAATTATGGTAGATATGCATTTTAGAAGTTTATGAGATCAGTTTTGCTAGTTCAAGGCCATTTCAGCATATAGATTAACATTTACACGAACTTCTCATAAATATGAACTCTGAAATTTGCAAAACTTTGCCTAGTTTTTGGTTTTGTCCTTTATGATATCAACTTTTAACCATTGCCAACGGGCAGGAGAACATAAAATGGGCAAAAGAAAAGGAAAAAAAAAAAAAAAACCCCACAAACTGCTCGTTCCTTTCGAAAAGAGAACAAAGGTTCAACTTGTGGTAATGAATAAATTCCTCATATGTAACATATTTATGCATTGCTGAGAAATGTGTTATCAATTAACAATTAGTAAGGCCGCAAATATGACACTAATCGTAAAAAGAACTCGTTATGTCCATTGATTTTCTTCTTTGAAATTAACGTTTACGTCACGCTTTAATTGTCCATACATATTTGTCACCTTCATTTGGAATTTTTGGCCCATTTCTTTTCAATTCTTTCTTTTTCTTGTGAAGCGTTGGGTAATGACACAGATCGTAAGACTTCACAAATAGACCCTACTTATATGTATATTCTATTTGAGAATGAAGTCATTTGACAGCTCTACATCAACAACCGTGCAAGGTCTGACCAAGTTTTTAGAGTTTTGGGTCGGAGGGCTGATTATCTAATAAAACTACTAAAGGCATCTCAACTGACCCATGTGAAGACTATCAAATACCCTAATCTCTCTCTCTCTCTCTCCCCCCCTCCAAAACACCACAAAATAGCAGAATTACTGGTCATAAAACAAATATAGAGATCACCACAAAATAGCAGAATTACTGATGGGAAAACAAAATTGGAGATCAGCGTATTAGACACAGAATAAGTTCTCCTCGGACCCATCAGTACTGAAGGTATGATCCGGACATGTAAATTTCTTTGTTGTCTGTCACTTTAATCATTGACCCTGTCTTGTACCAAGAATGAAGATCTTTTTCATAAAATCTCATAAAGTTTTTCTAAAATTTGGCCGATGTTTTATCTCTCTCTCTCTCTTTTTTCCTATTACCTTTTAATTCTCAAGTTTCTAAGGTTAGATCTCTTTTTGTCCATGCTGTTGTCTAAACTCCTAGTGTTATGCCTTCACTTATTATGTTCTATGTGTTATGTATATGTAAAACATTGCAGATGGAAGTAGAAACTTCTCCACATGGGCAGATTATTGAGATAAGAGGCGATGGCTCTTATGGAGAAGGGACTAGTGGAGGGACTCTAAAAATTTGTGGAGAAGTTCCCTGTGGACTGTCAGACGCTGGATCCAGCTCCAAAGATGCGAAAGAGCGATCGGTTTCGATGCGCAAGCTCTTAATCGCCGTGGCGCTTTGCCTTGTGTTTATGAGTGTCGAAGTGGTTGGTGGCATCAAGGCCAACAGTTTAGCAATCTTAACAGATGCGGCCCATTTGCTATCGGATGTCGCAGCTTTTGCCATCTCGCTGTTTTCCTTGTGGGCCGCTAGCTGGGACGCCACTCCTCGCCAGTCCTACGGGTTCTTTAGGGTTGAAATTCTCGGCGCACTCATCTCGATGCAGCTCATATGGCTGCTTGCCGGGATATTGGTTTATGAAGCCATTTTCAGACTCATTTACAAGACGGGTGAGGTGAATGGTTTTTTAATGTTCATTGTGGCTACATTTGGACTGGTTGTTAATGTCCTTATGGCGCTATTGCTCGGCCATGATCGTGGCCACGGACGCGATGAACATGATGATGGTGTTGGTCATAGTCATGGACTGACAGTCTCTTCTCATTATCATCATCATCATCATCAACACGATCACTCAAAAGACGAGCATGATCATGCTCATGAAGGTCATTCAGACCATGATCATTGTGAAGAAGATCATGTTGAGCCATTGTTGGACAAACCCGAAAGTCGACATAAGCCTAATAAGCGGAGGAACATAAATGTCCACGCAGCTTATCTCCATGTGCTAGGGGATTCGATTCAGAGCATCGGGGTGATGATCGGCGGGGGAATCATATGGTATAAGCCCCAGTGGAAGATAGTTGATTTGATCTGCACACTTGTTTTTTCGGTCACTGTTTTGGGGACAACAATCAAAATGCTGAGAAGCATACTCGAAGTCCTGATGGAGAGCACGCCTAGGGAGATTGACGCCACGAAACTCGAGCGAGGGCTGTTGGAGATGGAACAAGTTGTGGCCGTTCATGAGCTGCACATATGGGCCATAACAGTGGGGAAGATCCTTCTTGCTTGCCATGTCAAGATCAGACCAGAAGCTAATGCAGACATGGTGCTGAACAACGTCATAGATCATATCAGAAGGGAGTATAACATCACTCATGTCACTATCCAAATTGAGCGTTAGAGGGCTCTCTACCGAGAGTTCTAGGTGTCACAATATGTTGTATCATATTTTAGTCCAATTCTGGGCAAAATCATGTGGTTAAATCTCTTAGGGGACGTTTGGTAAATGCATTGTATTTTGATTATATTTGAATAAAATTTTTTTTTTGAATGTTGTATTTGATTGAAAAATATTTGTTTTGTATTTGAACGAAATGTATGTTTGGATGAAAAGTATTTTAGAGTTGAAAAATTAATGTAAATGGTAAAAGTAGAGATAAATAGTGGAAATAAAAAGTTGATGTGATTGTTTTAAAAAACTTTTAAATAATAATTGTTTTTGTAGCGCTGTTGAAAAAAATTATATTTGAATGTAAAACTTTACATTTAGTGTAAAATTACATTACATTTGAATATAATTAAAATTTAATTGTTTATGTCAAACGCCCCTTGTTAAGGGAATGTATATATATATATATATATATGTGAGGCCAAGTACTTGATAAGTTGAATATAAAAGTAATCTATAGCAACAGGGTTCTGGACCTTGTAGAACTATAATTTGTACTTCATTCTTCGACTTTTTTCATTATCAAGAGAGGAAGAATCACCTAATTTAAAAATATAAAAAAACTACTAAACTAGTTTGGATGCCAGATCGCATCAAAATCATAACAAAGTATGCAAATATGATGGATTATTATGGAAATCCACCGACTTAAAAATTCACAGTATCAGCAAGACAATTTTTCGTCCCTTCCCACTTATTATTGGTATCAAATCGCAGAAAAATGGACAAACCAGAATTCAAATTGGACTGTTGAATCCTGAAGAAGCACTTGATTTAGAAGGGGCTTCACCATTTTTTTTTTTTTTTTTTTGTGGATATGATATTCTCCTATATTGATACCTAATTCAAGAGCAAACATTTCAGATTTCAAACTCAAAACCTAAAACACGCCGAGCTAGTGTATATAGTTGGCCTAAAGATACTAACTCCGAATTCCAAGATGGGCCAAAGGAAGGCCTAGTCCTGCAACAGTTACAAAACAAGGCGTGGACGCCTGCTTGGTCTGGACCAAACATTTATAGAAGAGAAAAATATCTTCACTATTAGCCTCTCCATGTGGAGCTCTCTTGTCAATGCAATATGTATATAGTACAGACTCTCACCAACACCAAGTGGGCTGGCATACGCACGCTTTATATGCAGTAAATATAACAGCATGTGGGTGTGGGGTTCCATTTTGTGGTGGTACGTGACAGTGAGAGAATCTAACCTAATTTCCGAAAGATAAAAAACTTGATAAAACTGAAAGTGGTTGGGATTTTCTTCCCTTTTTGTCAATGCTTCTCTCAAGTCTCAATATCCTTAAGTGGCCCTGAGGTCATCTCCAACCCACGCCTAAAATGGCATGGGAAAGGGGGAATGGTGTTGGGTTGGTTCTCCAACACCAAATCATACATTTGTATTTGGTGTTTTGAACAGTGGAACATCAAAATTTGGTGTTTCACTGTTTATTCACATCATTTTTGGTTTTTTTTTTTAGTTTTTATTTTTTTTAATTATAAAAAAACCTTAAAATATTATTTGTTTTTAATTTTTATCCTAATTTTAATTTTTGGACAAATTATTTTTTTCATTTTTGGTGATCATAAAAAGAAAAAAATTTCTTTACATTGTTGATTTTGTTTAATTAAATGAATATCAATATTTTTTTTCCACTTTTGCATTTAGGTTTAGTTATTAATGTAATATTTAGTTTTTAAATGTAATTTTGATTTTAATTAATAATTTGTTAAGTCTAATATATCCGTCTTTTTAGTTAATAAAATGTAATTTATTAATTTATTATTTTCTATGACATTGTTAAATTATAAAATATATTTTATTGGATGAATATGTACAAATTAATTGTATGTGAGCAATAGTCATAAAATAGGGAAAAAGTATGGTGTTAACAAAAAAGAATATAAAAAGAAAGGTAAAAGGGAATATTGTGGAATTTTCTTTTTGGTGTTATAAATGGTATAATAAATTGGAGAAAAGTTTACTGTTTGATATGATATTTACACTATTTTAGTGTAAATTTTGGTGTTTTAGGTTAAAGATGCCCTGAAAACGGTGAAAAAGTTTTCTTAATTCCTTGCAGTTAACCATCTTAGTACTGTAATTGCTGCAACGAAAGGCATTAGTAGTCATAATTAATGTTCGAGATTAGACAAATCCTTGTCTTGCTTGTTATAACTTCCAAAACCTTGTTTTACACTTTGCTATATATGTATGTATGTATGTATGTATAACTATCTGGAAACAGTTTTCATATAACTTAGCTAGCCGTGTTACATGTTGCAGGATATGATACCAATGAGGATTAAGAGCATTTGCCACGTTTAAGACTAGGCTTTACATTTGGCGTATACATTACTCACCTGGACATTGTCGTTTTTGTTTTGTCTTGTTTTCGTTTTCGTTTTTTTTTTTTTTTTTTTTTTTTAGATTTATTTTTCAATCTGAAGCTAAACGGCAGCCATATGGAGACAGTTTTGTCACTGCATTACAAAACTGCAGGCAGAAGCTCAGTTTGACTTTTCCTCTCACCTTGTCATACGTTTCGGAATCGAACTGTTATATAATTTTATGCTCATTACTTCAATTTGGCTTCTGTAATAATAACTATTTTGTTAATTTAATTTCATTACGAAGAAATTAAGGTTATTATTGTCAATATCGTCTGAACAAGATCTATGTGTTCAAGTTCCAACATAAAAAATTAAAAAAACAAAAAAACAAAAGCAAAAACAAAAAAAACTAAACATTTATATAGAAATAGATAGTTTTGGCACTACATACTCGCATAATAGATTAATTAATTAATGACAAAACTACTAGATATAAAATTTTAGGCAACGGCTTATGACCTGTCCTAGTAATGCGTAAAAATAAAGGATATAATATGTTAAGCTGTGAAGTTTATAAATCTATCATTTTAAAACAACATGCATATCAATCTTAAAAGTAAGGTCGCTATGAGAGTGAAAAGGGAGGGGAGAAGCTTTCCAAAGATCTGTGACATTGATAGTTATTTTATTAAAGGTATGTAAGACACTTGCAATTTTAATTATCGTAATTTTGGTTTACAAGTAAGAACGTTTTCATTAAGGTTAATTATAAACGAGTTTTAAAAAAATAGAGAGTTTTAGAGTGTAAGTTTCTCTTATAAACTTTTTTATATCATATTAAATTATTATTACTATGATTGAAACATCATTTAGACTCATATTAAAGTGAATCTTTATAAACTTTACGTGTTTTAACTGTTTATACTATTTGGCAATTTCTATTTTTTGCTATCGAAGATGATATAGAATTAGTGTGGTTAATTCTTAACATAATATTTTGTTTGTAATGCATGATAACAATAACTTTTTTATTTTTTTTATAAATTCATGAGTAAAGTATTATTATATAAATATATATAACACTCTTTATATTTTATATTACACCATATATAGCGTCGGTCTTTAGCAAGATTTTTATGGCATCCAGGAATCTATCTTTCTTATACGGTTTATATAGTTTGCCATCTTAGTTTGATGGATTTCTTGTAGTCGAGCTAAAAGAAAATCATCAACAGAAAAATGCATAAAAATTATTACCACCTTTACGTGTACAACAACTGACATCAAGTTTTGGGGTCTACCAAATTCAGTTTCCAGAGTGTTTAGTCACAAGCTAAAAAAAGTGACATTGCTGGTTTCAACTTTCAACCTCTCTCTCTCTCTCTCTGGGTTTACCTGTTTTCAGTTTTCTAATCACAAACTAGAAACCAAAGTGGGATGTGGGGGCAGTTTCGTCATCCAATTCAGTCTGTGAAAGTCACCTTATTGTATATATTTTGGGTTGGTGAAGTGAATCAAAACTACGCATATGAAAGCAACCTAAAGTACATTAACATATGTGGCAGTTTGATTAAATGAACAAGGAAAGGAAATATATATATATATAGAGAGAGAGAGAGAGAGAGAGAGAGAGAGAGAGAGCAGAAGAAGAAGAAAGAAAGCATTAAAGAAATGGGCCAAAACTCATCGAGTTGGAACTTCACGATGGCAATATTGTAAGATAAGGATAAGGTTTCTCAAAAGCCTCCTCTCGGCTAAAATGAGATGGATTGGTTTCTAACTATTCCCAATGAGGTTCTACCACGTATAGTATACGGCAATATAAATCTCAACCACAGCCATTTTCTCTGGATATGGCTCAAAGAGAGAAGAGACCTTACTGTCCTGTGCTGTCTTTTTAATCTTCTTATGTGGACTCTAACAATGCACATTTGGAAGCACTCTTGGTCTTGAAATTTTTTAACTTTTAATGTTTGTATGGTTGTATCTTTTGATAATTAACTTTGTCTATCTTTAGGAAACTAAAAAATGATATGGTTTTAATTACCTATCTAAGAATGTAACTACGTACCACACATATATATATATATATAGAACTGCCAAATAATTTTGTCACACAATGTTACATTCTGCTCGTATTAGTCAGCTAGAAGGCTATTAAGTATTATACTAATCCTTACTTAAACCTATTAAAAGAATGTTCGTTTTATGGCTCTCTTTTTTTTATTTTTTATGGGGTTCGATAATTGATGTTTATATTTAGGGCTCTGTATTGGTAATTTAGTTTATTTGTTTGATGAGTGTGAAATTATTGATTGGAGAAGACACAGATTCTCTTTCCATTCTACATGTGAAACCTTATAGATTATAAGAGTTCGAGCTCTTGATAGATGGTGGAGACATTACCGATTTCCTCTTTGTTAAGAATTATATGTTCTATATTACACAGTATTTAGTTATTATGGCAAATGATTAACTGGCATACCAATTTTACCATTAGGAATATTTCTTGTGTAATAATTTGATGCAAGAAAGCTAAATTTAATTTTGGCTTATGTTTTTGGTAAAAAAAAAAAAGTTACTTTTTGTAAAAATATAGTTTTAGTTTTTATAATTATAATTATTTCCTGAATTTATTTGTTGTTTCTCAGTTTTTGTTTAGGACAATGAGGCCTATAAATATGTCTGTACCATCATATTTAAGGAAGGTTGAATTTTTCCAAGTGACATTATAGTGTTTACTCTTCTTATGTTCTGAATTTTGGTATTAGGTGTGAATCAATGGATTTTGAAGCCATTTCCATAGCATTATGTGTGAACTAACATATTAATAAATTCCAGTATTCTAAGTAAATCAACTGATTTTTAGAAGAAAACAAACAAGCATAGGAACGTAAAATTTATAGAGATTTATTTTAATGTAAGATTATGTCCTCTTTCAGCTATTTAAATATTTTATTATAATGATCACCAAGAAGTGTCACAATAAAAACCACAATACTCCTTTAAGCCTTTTATGTTTTTCTCTAATCTCTCTTTGATGATCCCTAATAATCGCATCCCCTCTGAGGAAACTAGGCCAACCAAAATTACAAGTGCGAAATTCCCAAATTATCTTAATGAAACCACTCTTAATGAAATTTAATTAGGTTTCAAGGGTTTCACCCTTGACTTCAAAGAGGGAGACTTCCCACCCCCTTCCAATCTCCACGAAAATTTTACCATGAAAGTCAATATGTCTGTGTATTATCTCTGCGTTATAACATTAATTGAACTCCATACCTTAATATTACTTTCATTTAAAAAAATGAAAAAATAAAGAAACTAATCCTTACTTAAAAAGTACTAATCTATACATCAAAGAGTTTAAAATGTAAAATCGTCGGCTAACTAGTTTATTTCTAATACGATTATTTTTCATTGGAAAGCTCTTCCAAATAAGGAAACGAATATAATTACGGTTGTTGTTATACAAAATTTATATGACACTCCAAAAGTTTTCAAGTAAAATATCATTGGGACGTGAGCTATATGACATGTAGGCTAAAGGAATGCCACAGGATTTCTTAAAGATAATCGAGGCCGATGTTGGATAAGATGCTTGGCGCAAGTTTCATCAAACCTTTTTTGGTTCTTGGTGTTCACACAAAGGATCCAATTATTGGGTTGTGTTTGTCTTCAATATATATACATATAATATATATAAATATATGTTTGACACATATAATCATCTGCATGCAGTTTTCCGATGTGAATTAGCAGCACAAAACCGTTTTGCGACTTAATAATAAAACCAAGGGCTGATGAATACAGAAAGAAGTCAGCTAGGCACATGTTAGATGCTTAACCAGAAAAACAAGTTTGAGCAATGAAAGAGAAATGAGATAGAAAATCGCCTTATAAGACAGAATACATGCTTATTAAGC
Organism: Antiaris toxicaria; assembly: GCA_035233585.1. Lineage (NCBI taxonomy): Eukaryota > Viridiplantae > Streptophyta > Magnoliopsida > Rosales > Moraceae > Antiaris > Antiaris toxicaria. Next base: position 15,430,723 of record CP141161.1, read on the forward strand.
AGGTGATAGTACGAATGGTCTGATAGTAACCCCCAAGAAAATGATAAATGGGTTTTTGGCCGTCTATTAATTAAGTTTGTCACTGTTGAAAGCCGAGAGAGAGAGAGAGAGAGAGACTGAGCATGTGTGTATATTTCCAGCTCAGTGCCTTGATAATCGGGTTTCTTGAAAAGGATCATATTCTCCGATAAGTTCTCTTAAATTTATAAGAAAAAAAAAGTTATAATAATTAGGCTATTATCTTCACAGAAAGATGAAAGAAAACGCAAATTATTTGGCTCGTAAAAAAGAAAAAGAAAAGAGATCTGACTAGATTTTATAGGAAAGATCCGGTATGTGCTTATGATAGAATTACAAAAAGAATCTGACTTGATTTTATTAGAAAAATAAATTCAATTTCATGTAAATTATCATGAATCCAGCGCTACTGAACATGTTACTTTGGCAAGACATGTAATTATAAGATATTTTGTCATTGATTGGGTTATTTTCTAGATATGAAGGCATAAATACAAACATATTAGTATTTAGGAGATAATAGGCTTCAGAACACCATGACTGATCAATCATTACATACCAAAAAGAAGGAATTAAAGGCAATAATGGGGCAGGATGTGTAGCTTTCTACTATGCTGAATAAAGGCACAAGAGCCTTTTTCTAATGGAGCAAGCCTAGCTACTTGCAGCCACGGCTGTTTAGATATGGTCCTTTTTTAAACCATCATCATGTGAGACTTCGTGAAAATGTTTCCTTGTGGGGGAGAGCTACATTTTACATTTTTTTAATAGACTCTAAAATTGTATATAAAACAATGGTAGAAATTTAATTGCAAATTATATACTCTGTGTCTAGGATTCAGTCCCATCATGTACTCCCAGTGGAGACAAAATTTCTTTCCCGACATAATTAATGCAAACATGCCCACAGCTAGTGGGGTAGGGCCCAACAAAAATTTGTTAATTACATTTTTTTTTTCCTTCTCTTTTTAAAGGATAAAAGCCAATTACTAGGAGAATAAAATGAAGAAGAAAAAACATATCCTCATAATCATCCTTGTCGAAATGCTAGATACTCAACCCTATCAAGTTATTTTATTATTATTACTATTATTATTATTATTGCCCTACAACATAACGAAATCCTTTTAAATAAAAGTTCACTTTTTAATTAAAAAAACTAAGCTTTCATTTAATTGGTTAGTTTAAGTTGAAATATTTATATTCAAGTTGTTTAATTTTTTAAAAATTAATTGAAAATTTTATTAATTAAAAAAAGACAATAATTAGTTTAAATAGCTTCTTAAAAGTAATTATGCAGGGGATAATGGCAAGTACTTCCTAAATGTTTAAGGGATGTATTTTTTTAAATGTTCAAGTTATTCTTTTTTTTTTTTTTAAACATAAAGGAGATTTGAATTCTTTACATTTTAATAAAGTGAAGTATGGTATGATTATTAAATTATATTTGTAACTATATTAAGCTATGCCCTAGCTGGACTTCAACTTATATGTATATATATTTATTTATGAAACAAAATTTACACATACTTCTGTTGAAAGGAAAATAGGAATTAGTGGGTGCTAATTTACTCTAGTTCATGTTAATTAATTACGTGAAAATAAGATTGTTTCTGGAAAGGAAAATAAGAATTATTTTTGTGCTATATAAAAGAAATTGCATGTTTAACAACTTTGTTTTTTTTTTTTTTATTTAACTTTGAGTAATGAACGTGAATTCTACACCTTCTAGTGAGTCAGATATATAATTAATATTAAATTATACTTATCACTACTTTAACAAATTTTTGTTATTATAAGAAAAAATAAAACTTTGCAAATGAAAAATAAAATTTGATTACTCTAAATATTGAGAAAATTGAAGACTTTTTTTTGGGAGAAAACAATCATTTTTTTTTAAGGATAATTAGGCTAAGCGGTCCATTTTAGTCATCTAATATAATAAATAGCCAAAGTTTTTTTTATTTAGCAAAATAGCCTATTTTTTAAAGTTTGGTCCTTTTATTTAACAAAATGGTTATTTGTCATTTTTTTTAAGTTTAGTTAATCAATGATTGACTATTGAACAATCAATAATTTATATGATAGTTAATCATTAATTGATCATTTTAAAAAATTGATTAATCATTTTAAGAAAAACAGTCTTTTAACTAATTTTAAAATGTAGTTTATTTATTAAAAAGCTTGTTTAAAAAAGGCTATATAGCTATTAATCTCTTTTTTAATCAAGGATACTTATGTCTTATTGCTTAATTAATTTTGGTTAACTATAATATTGGGGTAGATTTTGTTAAAATATTAAACAAAAAGTGATGAAAATGAAAATGACTTTTATCTCATTTCTTACATAAGCTGGCATGTGTGCGTGGACCTTTATTTAAAAAAAAAAAAGAAATTAAAAATATACTTTAATTTATAATGAATTGTTGCTACGTCAGCACAAAATGAAAGTACTTTGAGATAATTTAGAGGGCTCTTTTTTTTTTTTTTTTTTTTTAAAGATCAAATATTTTTGCGCTCCGTTTGAAACACGAGTTCAAACAATACTTTTTGGATTTATTCTTGCTTGTTTTTCCCTAAAAAAAAAAATCAATAATTAGATTTTAAAAAATCAAATAATTTTAATTTAAATATTTCAACTCAAATCAATTAATAAAATACAAAGTTTAGGAAGTATTTGAGAGCGGTTTTGGAAATCTCCCTTCCTAAACCTTATTTTATCGTTTCTCTAACTTGCAATTACATTTTATTATTTATATATTTAAATATTTATGATAAACTCATATTATAGGCATCTATGACTTTATTTTTTCAAATTCAAATGAAAATCATTTTTTAAAAAATTATATTGAACTTCAAGATGAAAGAAAAAAGACTTATAATGATAATTTTTTTAGAGCATATTTTAAGATTTTATATGCTTTTACTCTAAATAAATTTTTCCCTAAAAATATGTTTTCAAAACTCAAATTTTAAAAGTACCATGTGAAAACATCTCAAAACGACCCTTAATTTCAATTCAATACAAGTGAAACGATATAAAATATTATGTACTTAACCCACTGTGAAATTTTCAATTAAAAAAAAAGTGAAATGGATTACACTATACATCAATCTGTCTTAAGTTTTCTCATTTTAGACTTCGTTTGGTAAATATATTTCGTTTGTATTGTATTTAAATATAATATATTAAATGTAATTTACATTTAGAGGAAAAATATTTGTATTACATTTGAATATAATGTGTGTTTAAATAAAAAGTATTTGAATTATATTTAAATAATGATTATATAACGTGATGGGTAGAAATAAAGAGGAAAGAGAGAGAAAGAAAAAGAATATATGATATGATTAAGGGGGCATTTGGAGAAAATTTTCAATTTTAATTTTACTCAAATACAATACAATTTTATACTAAACGCAAATTTTGCAACAGTGCTACGAAAACAATTACTATTCAAAATATTTTTAAAACAATCACATCAACTTTTCAATTCCACTATTTATCTCTACTTTTACTAATCACATCAATTTTTCAATTCTAAAATATTTTTTATCCAAACACACATTTTATTCAAATATAAAACAAATACTTTTCAACCAAATACAACATTCAAAAAACAAATTTCATTCAAATACAATCAAAATGCAATGCGTTTACCAAATACCCCCTAATAAAAATAATAAAATAATAAATAATAATTGTATTGAATTTAAAATGTGATACAATTGGTATTTATATATAATATTTTATATTTAGATAAAAGTTATATTATATTTAAATGTAATTTTAATATAGTGTTAAAAATAAACGATATTTTATTTTATTTAAAAAAAAGAGTAAAAAAAAATGAGCATTAAGTTTTCTTCATATCTCTAGTTCATGACATGACTAACTGATAAAGTTCAGTTAAGAAACCCACCTTCGTTTCTCAAAAAATTAAAACAAAAAAAAAAGCCTTTCTTCGTTATTGTATATATATCAGCACTTCCGTTGAATAAAATTTGAAACTTTACTAAATACTAGGTACTTATTAGTTAAATCCTGGCACACCCTTGTGCAGTGAAATTCAGACAGAGAGCTTCGAGTTTGAAGAGAAAAATGCACACATTCACATTTGTGTAAAACCTAAACAAGAAAAAAATGGTTTGTGGGTTGAAGATTTGGAAAAATTGGGTAGACCCGTTTAATCAGACTAATCTGACACGATTCATGGGAGGACTTTCCAAAGCTTTTTCCCTTTCTTTTCTGTACAATCAGAAAGAGAGAGAGAGAGAGTCCCCACAACCCTCTGTCCCCGCTGCCGGACAAAACTGCCACCGCCAATAATGCTTGGGTCCTTGTAAACCAGACAACTCTCTCTCTCTCCCTCTCTCCCCCGTGTAGACTTCTCACCAAATTCTCTCTCTTTCTGAGTTCTTAAAGTCTGTCTGGTTTAGTAATATTTCTTCTTAACTCAAAAAGTTTTTCAGGTGACAAATTTCCACCCTCCATTTCTTACCACATCCCTTTTGTAACTCTCTCTCTCTCTCTCTCTCTCTCTCTCTCTCTATCTCTATCTATCCATTTTTTTTTTAATATTCAGCATAGTACTGTTTGTTTAACCTCCATTTCCATTTCGACCCCTCTTGACCCTTCTCTCTCTCTCTCTCTCTCTCTCTCTCTCTCTTATTTTCTTCTTCGCGAGTTCTTCAAGGAATAGGCACAGCATTTATTATATTCCTATTTAAGGCCATCAATATCCATCAGAAAACACACACAAAGGAATATTATAATGAGAGGTTGGACATGGATGTGGATATGGGGTCTCCTCTCTCTGCTTCTCTAGGGGGTCTTACATTTATTGCCCACTATTTTTCTGTTATCATCACGATGGAATGTTGGTAATCGATAGGAGCGAGAAAGAGATATAGAATATATATATATATAGAGAGAGAGAGAGAGAGAGAATTTAATTCGGGCACTGCTTTAACAACTTCTCCACTCTCAGCTTTGTAAATGGAGAGGCTCCAAGGACCCATAAACCCCTGTGTATGTTGTTGTTTGTTCACTTACTTTCCTCAGTTTGTACATTTTTGTTTTTCCCATTTCTTGAAAGCCCATTTCCTTGTATTAAGAAATAGGCTGCTTTTACTGCCCTCTTTATATTTAATGCAATGTGTGTTGCGGTGGTTGTGATTATTATTATTATTATTATTATTTACTTGAAACACCAACACCTGCAAACGCTACATCTTTCTCTTTAAACATTCCATTCTCATTCCATATTTACGTTTTCTTTCTGTTTCAAACTGAGCTTCACTCCCCGTTTACCCACCCTATTCATGTCGCCTCTTCATCATTACTTCCTTTTCCACAAAAGAAACAACGGACAGGGTTTCAAACCCAGCAAAGAAATTCCTCATTTTTCCCTTACTTCTTTGTACCCACTTTCTTTTTTCCTTTATTTTTATGGTTTATTTTTCTTTTTGGTTTTTTCTCAGTTATTTGGTGAGCATTTGGATGTAGATTGCCTAGACCAAGGACTAACCAGCACGGGAAGCTTTAGATTCGAGGAGGACTTGGTGGATAACAGAATTCCATTCCTTCAAATGCTGCAAAGCGTGGAAACATCTTCACCATCTATTCTGCCTTTAAAAGAGCCAAGCTTTCAGACACTGCTGAGGCTTCAACACCTGAAGAAACACCAGCCATGGGAAGAAGGGCTTATAACCGGCTACAACATGGGCAATATTTCGGAAATGGAGACCCAAAATCAGTCTCTAGATCAGTTTGATCAGAGCTGCGTCACACATGACATTGTCGTCGAGTTGCACGATTCATCACCGATTAAATCAGAAGCCAAAAACGGCCAGTTTCTTCAATTCCCACTTTCAACTTCAGAATGCAACCAAGAAGAACAGCCCAGCTCCGTGGGGAATTGTTGCAACGAATTAGGAACTACTGACTCTAAACCCATCTGGGTTCAGCCACAAACCACGTCAAAACAGACCCAGAACTCCAAACCCATTCCCGTGACTAGAGAGAGACGAAAGCGCAAGAGAACAAGGCCGGCGAAGAACAAGGAAGAGGTTGAAACCCAACGCATGACCCACATTGCCGTTGAGCGCAACCGGAGACGCCAAATGAACGACCATCTCAACGTCCTCCGGTCTCTCATGCCCACCTCTTACATTCACAGGGTAATTACTTTGGTAATTATCTTCAATTTATTTTAGTGTTCAGTTTCTGATTTGAACATGTTTAGAAATATTCGTCGCGTTCTAAAGTTCTCTCCCTCTCAAAAGGGTGACCAAGCGTCCATAGTGGGTGGTGCGATAGACTTTGTGAAGGAATTAGAGCAGCTTCTTCAGTCTCTTAAAGTGCACAAGAGAATGAGAAAAGCGGAAGACAACAACCCGGTTAGTTCGTCCTCTTCATCCTCCTCTTCAGCCGCCGCTGCAACAATGCCACCTTCCAATGGCATGTTCATGTCTCTCTCCCAATACAGAATTGGGAGTACTGAGGATGGCATTAACAACAATAACAACAACAAAAGCAACCTTAACAACAACCTCGGAGAGGAAGTGAGGCCTGAGAACAAGTCCAAAGCGGCGGAGATAGGGGTAACGGTTATACAAACGCATGTGAACTTGAAGATCCAGTGTCCAAGAAGGCCTGGCCAGTTGTTGAAAGCCATTGTTGCGCTTGAGAATCTCAGGCTTTCCATTTTGCACCTCAACATCACCTCCTCACAGGCCACGGTTCTCTACTCCTTCAATCTCAAGGTAATTTGTCGCTAAATATTTGTTTTTTCCTTTGTATTTCTTTGCATTGGACTTCAGCCAACTTTTAGCATCTCTAGTTAGAATTTGATTTTTCATTTGGTTATTATATATTACGTTTCTTTTTGAGACTATCATTTCTTGGGGTTTGTGTAATGCTAGTATGTTTGTATATTATTATTATTATCATCGTCATCATTATTATTATTTGTTGTGGTGAAATTGTGTTTGAATATGTGGTGGTGCAGATAGAGGATGGATGTAATTTAGGAACAGCAGATGAGATTGCTGAAGCGGTGCGTCAGATATTCAGATTCATAGATGGCAGCTAATGAATCTGATGAATAGCCATAGAGGTTGTGTTTGTAGGAGATTTTAGGTAAAAGGGAATGGAAATTGTGATGCCTTGTACGAACATATAAGATGGAAATTAGCATTACAATCTATTCTCCATATGATCTTGAAGGTGCAGTTTAATTAACAGTACTAGAGATTGGTAGATGATGTTTGTTTTCTGCATAAATTGGGAGAAAAAAGAAAAGCCTTGAAAATGATCTCTCTCTCTCTCTCTCTGTAATCATTTTCTTGACAAACTTTTTTAGCCTTTTTATTTCTTTCTTCTTTTGGTACACTTTTATCACTAAACAGCTATTTAACTTTTTTTAGAAACTCTATTTTAAAAGTTAACGATAATACAAGTCCGATGAATCCTAGGAGTTCATTTAAATCTCGGGTTTAATTTCAAAAAATTCAGTTTGAATTGAATTTTATGTTTGATTTATTATTTTAAACTTTTTAGTTCATAATTTGTATAGAGTTTGAGTTAAAGAAATATTTGGAAAACGTTTTTTAGTACTACGAATATCAATTTTACACCAAATATAAAGTTTTACATTCAAATACAATTATTTCCAATAGTGTTATTAAAATAATTACTATTTAAAAGTTTTTTAAAACAATCACATCAACTTTTCAACACTAACTATTTATCTCTATTTTAACTAATCATATCAACTTTTCAACTCTAAAATATTTTTTATCCAAACACACATTTTATTCAAATACAAAACAAATATTTTTTAACCAAATACAACACTAAAAAAAAATTATATTCAAATCACAATTAAAACGTAATGTATTTACCAAACGTCCTCTAAAAATATTATTCACAAATCTTTCATAAAAAATTTATGCTAACCACAAAAAAATAAAAATAAAAAAACATAATTTTTAATATAAATTCAAATTCAATTTTTATCATCTAAATATTTTTAATTTAATGTTTATTTTATGATTTAATTTATTTTAAATTTAATTCAAATTTTTTTTTATCTTCAATTCGTGATCTAAATGCTAAGTGTAAAAAATTTATCCTAGTAAAATAGTTGTTTCTTTAATAGTGGGAGCGTAAAAAGAGAAAGTGATGGATGATTTTTTTTTTTTCATAAATTGGCCAAAAAAAACAATAAAATAAGAAAATACAAAAAAGCCTTGATAATTATCTCTTTTTCTAATTTTCTTAGCAAGCTTTAAGCTTTTTCTACGTATATTTTTAACGGTTAAATCTATAATTTCATATTTTATCAATTCTACATTTATTTTTATTTTATATTATATTATTTCTTATAATTTAATATTAATTATTCATTTAATTTTATAAAAATATATTTTATATTCACATATAAAATTATATTTATGTAAAATTATAACCACATCCTAGTAATATCTTTCATTTTATACTAAATAATGTTTTAACTACTAAATTATTCTTTATAGTAAATACATATTAAAAATATGTAGTGTTTGGCTCAATTATTCTAGTTATAAATTAAACTCAAAAAAATTTACCTGCTTTAATATTACAAGTTAAAATTCTTTTTTTCTTTTGATTTGATTTGATTTGATTTTAATTTTAATTTTTAATTTTTTTTTTTAGATGGTGGGTTTAGGGGTCCAACATGCCTGGCTGAGTTAGTCTGTTATTTGGGGGGGTCAAGTTGAATATCAGATACCCATTATTACGTATTGCCAGGGATGTGCTTCTCTTTCCACCTTTGACTTTTGGCAAAGCCAAATTTCCGTATATACTAAAAACGATGTTTCATTGCTGTAGATGCTTTATGCATGTCCTTCCGACTGCACTTTTCTCCCCGTTCCCTCCCTGCGCCAATTTTTTTAATGTGTACTGTTTCGATATGCCACTTTCATTTAGGTGCACTCCTCTAGCATATCTACTCCTTTTCTTGGACCCCAAACAAAATCATATATATAAACATCGTTTGTGAACATTAAAATTGAAATGGCCTATGGTCACATGCTTGATTTTACGCACGTACAAAGTTGTAACAAGTCAGCTATATATATATATATACCTATATGGAACTGCTTTTTTTGGCAATCAAATTTACAGTATCAACACTATTTTTTTGGGTCTAAATGTTAAATATATTTACACGGAGACCTTAGGACTTTGTAAAATCTCTGAAAACTTCGGGTGGTTTCCTTTTAACTTGTCTTTCTTCACCAGTTCTTGTCTTTGGACGCAAGCGCTTTTGTACGTTTAGTTTTGCTTGGTAATAGGACACGATAGATAGAGGAGGGTAGGCTACAGGAACTCGAAATGTGAACATAAGTTGGCATTTTCTGAATCTTAACTTTGGCGCCCTTCCTACAACAAAAAAGTTGGCGTGAATATTCATTTTTTACAGTTTCACCAAACTTTAAAAAAAATCAAAAAACGAGAATTATTTAGCAGGGTATTTTTTATTATCGTATGTTGCGTCAAATTTAACGTGTAGAAATTGTATTAATGATGGAGTGCTTAAATCAGAAACATGTATATTGCAAGAAATTTTTCTTACCATATATTAGTTCAGATGTAATGTTTAGAAACATGTATTAATAATAGGATGTTCAGGTCAAAAACATATATTTTGTCGGGAATTTTTCCTACCATATGTTAGATAAAAATATAATGATTAGAAACATGTATTAATAATAATAGGGGAGTCCTGATAGAAACCTCAAATAGTGTATATTTTAGGTTTTTTTAAAACCTTTCAGATAATTTAAAGGCTGATATTTACTTGTTATAATGCACCCTACCTCATGAAATCATAGACTAATAAATTAAAAAAAATCAAGAAACAAAAATTAAAAAAAAAAAATCAAACTTATCCAAACACCACTAGCCTATTTCACTGGTGTCACCCCCACCTATGATCAACCATCTCCCCCCTTCCTTCAATTGGTAGCAAGACCTCTCTCACCTTCAATCGGTGAAGGTTGGCTTAAGGTTAGAGTTATCTATGGTTTGGTGGAGGATGGTAGTCATAGGGGTGGGGGGTTCGATGGCCTCAGGTCATCGAGGGGAGGGGAGATTAGAGAGAAGATCGTCCATGGGGGGAATGGGGGTCGTGATTGGGGAAGAGGGCCGTGGGGTTGGTTCAACAATTGCAAGTTAAGGGAAGTATGGACCGTTCGATTATATTTGAAAGATTTAAAAAAGAATATCTAACATAGATACTGTTTTTGAGTATCTATAGGAGCCTCACCCAATAATAATATTGGAGTGTCTATTCTATTTGCTTCAAAAACTATTTTGTTCTCCTAAATACAACAACAACCCACCTTGTCATATGAAGAAGCCACCTTGTTATGTGACTAATAGTTAAAGAGCCTTTTCAGCAAAAATAAAAAAATAAAATAAATAATAATAATAATAATAATAAAATAAAAATAAAACCCATGTGTGTGGGTATGTATAGTTTTAATCATGTATATAGTTTTGATTTAAGCATACATATATATATGTGTGTGGGTATATATAGCAAATCCCTAATAAGGTGTGACTTTTGACACTGTAGTCTCTTCTCACGCAAATGAATGGCTTAAAAACAGATTTTTATGGTCACAACTGATGAGGAAGAAAAGTAACCAAAAAAAAAAAATTTGAAGGAAAGTGGCATTATAGAAGACTGTAGGTAAAATAATGTGGTAGAGAATGGACAAATCTTAAAAAAAAAAAAAAGAAGCAGCTTAAAAAGTTTGCATAGAGATTAGACGTAGCAGAGAGAGAGAGAGAGAGAGAGAGAGATGGCGCTTCTGAGACAGCAGCAAAGCAAAGCACATATCCCTATGGCAAAGCCAATGTCGTAGTCGTTTTGGGTCTTCGCGTTTTGTTTTTCACAGCTTTTTGGCAAAGGGAAAAGAGGTCAGTCTCAAATATATCATACATATATGTTGTGTATATTTTCTAGCATCATATTCATATGGGGGTTTTAGGCTCTACTGCTCCATGATTGCTTTCATTCTTCCTATCACCGCAGAAATCAGATGGCCTTTCTCTGTCACCCCACCACACCTCATATTCATCGTCTCTCTCTCACTTGCCCTTTTCTCTCAAAAGTCAATGTCCAAACAACTGTTCTTGCCTCAAACCTCTCATAATAAACTTTACCTATGTATTTGAATTCATCGGGAAGAAGAGAGCAAATCAACAAGTTCTCTATTTTCTTTGGTAATAAAAAAAATCTTACCATTAGTTTTGTGCAAAAATTGATATGATACCGATGTGTAAATATGAAAACCACTATATATATATACATATGTTGATTAATATATCTTGATGGTTTCTCATGGAATATTCTATATTTTAATCATATACAGCTTTCTTAGTTAGTGAATTTTTATTTTTATTTTTTTATAAGCTCTGAAAGATCTCAATTTAGAAATACTGCTGTAAATATAAATTTATAATAAGATTTGGTTTCTTTTTCTTTTTCTTTTTTTACAGGTATAAAAAAAAAATATAACGCCGTCAGCTCATTATTTAGGTATGGCCAGACTTGGTTATAGACGACCAAAAAGCAAAGCACGCATATCACTTTAATCGAAGGTTCCTTCTATGATTTTCCTTTTTGGGCTTCCTTTCAGCTCCATCCTCAGCTTTTCTTCTGCAATTCCCTCATGTCTGAGGACTGACGATCCACATGAACCTTTTTAATTCTTTGTTCACTTTATATTTTCTTTATTACCAAAATTTGAGCTTTATGATAAGGTTTTCTGTTTTACACTATTGGTGTGTATTATGTTTTTAATTATTAAATTAATTTTTTAATACTATGATTGATGAATGTTCACTATAAGTATTTATAATATATGACAAAAAAACTATTAAAGTTATAATTCAAACCGTTAAAAAATAATCTAATAATTAAAATAACAACTTTTAATAATAATATAAAATAAGCTCTATTATCATAAAAAGAAGTCTTTTGTGACAGGAGAGGAGCTTATAAAATAAATACGCTATTAAAATCATATCAAACAAAAAATATATATATTAACACAAATGGTTAAAAAAATAATTTACTAACCACCTTTTTTTAGGTCTGCTAAAAAAAAAAAAGAGATAATACAAACCTTGTCATATCCCATAAATTAAGCTGTAAAACTTTAACTTCTATAATTACAAATATAATTTAATAATAATTTTATTCTTAACTTAATTTATTTTTAAATTTAAATCTTTTTATCTCAAATTCAAAAAAATAAAAAATTTTGACTTTCTTATTTTATCTCAAAATAAAAAATAAAAATGTTGTAACTAACATGCATTCTTTTAGCTAACAAATACAAAACAGATATAATCCAAAATATTTGCTAAGGCCTTTATTTATTTATTTATTTATTTTTGCTGGAATATTTGACAGGGCTTTTCACATCGGTAATGTGTAATCATTTTTTGAATTTGATGGACAGAAATTTACCACTAAAATTCTCAATTTCCAAAGTAACAAAATGTAAGGCGTGTAATTCAGGCAGTTGTACAGCTACTAGTAGTAATTAGTGAATAGTACGACTACAGTTCTAACACTTCAGATTCCAAAGGGAACCTCTCAGTCTAAGATCTGACTTTCCTTTACCCCCTCCAAGATGCAAATCAAACAAAAACAAGACTAAAAACAGAAAAAATCATAATCCCTAAATTTTTTATCGCTGATAGTGAAGTCACAGAAAAAATCATAATGTAATAGCTAAGTGACCAAAATTTTTGGTAAGAAAAACTTACGTTTAAGAAAGACTATTTTTTTTTTACCGCTGATAGTGAAGTCTCATTTAGCTATTAAATTATTATTTTTTTAAATTATACAACTTATGAATAAGGGTTCGTTTGGTGAACGCATTGTATTTGTATTGCGTTTTAATATAATACATTGAATACAATTTGTATTTGGAGGAAAAGTATTAGCATTGCATTTGAATGCAATGTGTGTTTGGGGGAAAAGTATTTGAATTATATTTTAATAATAAATATATGATGTGATGGGTAAAAGTAGAGAGAAAAAAAGGAGGGAGAGAGAATATATGATGTAATTAATAAAAGTAATAGAAAAAATAAAATAATAAATAGTGATTGTGTTAGATTTAAAATGTGATGTGATTAGTATTGGAGGTATATGATTAGTATATGATGTGATTAGAATATTAGTATGTGATGTGATTAGTATATGATTAGTATTTGTATTGCGTTTTAATATAATGCATTGAATACAATTTGTATTTGGAGGAAAAGTATTAGCATTGCATTTGAATGCAATGTGTGTTTGGGGGAAAAGTATTTGAATTATATTTTAATAATAAATATATGATGTGATTGGTAAAAGTAGAGAGAAAAAAAGGAGGGAGAGAGAATATATGATGTAATTAATAAAAGTAATAGAAAAAATAAAATAATAAATAGTGATTGTGTTAGATTTAAAATGTGATGTGATTAGTATTTGAATGAAATGCTTTTGTATTTGAGAGAAAATTGCATTGCATTTAAATGCAATGCTAAAAAAAAGCTTTTACCAAACATCTACTAAAGGACCGATTGGAGAGCTTTTGAAAACCATATTTTCATTTTCTTTTGTCTTTTTCTCCAAAAATAAACTAATATCATTATTTATATTTCCAAATCTTTTTACAATGTAAAGTTTTAAAAGTTTATAATTTTGTTATTTTAAATCGAAATAAGATGATTTTTTAAAATTATATAAAATCTTACGATAAACAAAATAAAATCTATATTATTATTTTTTTATTTTCGAATACATTTTAAGTTTTTTTTGTAATATATTTTTTAACTTTAAACAGTTTTTTTCTACCAAACGTATATTTTCAATACTCAACTAAACCCGAATTCGAAACTCCAATGCAATTGTCGCCCAAACAGATCCTTTAGCTAATTTTTAAACTATATAACTTATGAATAAGAGTATCTAACCATTATAATATAATCGAACGAAATTCCCACATATTATACAGGCTGACATCTACTTTTTCATAAAGAAAAGTGTCAAATGTATTATTCTATTCTACCTGGTTTAGCCGAGTGGGTCTGGTGGGTGTGGATGGCGTGGGGTCGGAAACACAGTGGCTCAGAGATTCCCAGACGGTGGACTTCAGAGCAGCCCAGATGATCTTGACAGGAAAATTAAAAAAAAAGAAAAAAAGAAAAGAAGTCAGAGATCTCCTTGGACAGACGGACACTGGTGTGTGTGTGTGTATAAAGAACGCCTTCTTTTTTTTTTTTTTTGGTGGTGGTGGTCCAACGACACTCAGATATAGTGGACCCCTTTTCTTCTAAGTCCCTCTCAATCTCACCGTACATTATATATTAGGGTTAGTTTTGGAGGGATTTTGAAGATTTTTTTTTAGTTGTAAAACAATTGTTTTAAAAAATATATTTGAAAAAAAAGCTGTTTAGAGTGAAAAAATAAAAAAATTAAAAATTTTTAGAAAAAAATTAATATAAATATTGTTTTATTCGTTTCGATATAATTTAAAAAAAATCATCTTATCTGGATTTGTATATACAAAGTTATGAATTTTTAAAATTTAGAGTTTATTATAATATTTTAAAAATGTAAATAATGAAAAATGATGAAGCGTTGGAAAAAATAGATTTTGAATTTTTTTTTTTTGGTGTCCGAAACACATCCTTAATCTGATCAGGGACTTGGAAAAAAATCCCAACACCTAAAATCAGCGAGGCTCCACTTTTGGCTTGCGTTCGGATGGATAATCTATACACAGAAATGAAAAATACATATATTTTTAAAAATAATTTTTTTAATAAAAATGAAAAAGTATTTACATAAAAAAAGTATTTTCATTTTCAAAAAGAAAATATATTCAAAAATAAAAATTTTTTATGCTCATATACAAAAATTTATAAAGTTCATTTTTAAAAATATATATATTTTTTATTTTCTAAAACAGAATAACCAAACAGAATTGCCCTATAACATTAGCACTTGCTTGCTCACATTTTTCTAATTTGGTTTTCCATTTTTCTCTAGTCTCTCTAAATCAAATTGTGAGAATTAGAACCTGTTTGGGAACCAATTTATGGTCTTCAAAATAACTTTTTTAATATTTTTAAATCCCATCATTATTTTTTATTATTAACATATTTAAAATATTACAGTAAATTATAAATTTTAAAAGTCTATAACTTTGTCAAATAAGATAATTTTTTTAAATTATATAAAATTTCAAGAAAAAAGAAATAAAATTCATATTAATAATTTTTTTCTAAATAAATTTTTAAGTCTTTATATTTTTTTACTCTAAACAATTTTTTTTTTATAAACACATTTTCTAAACCTACTGGCTCCGGCTCTTAATTTACAAACAAGTATAATACTGCATTGAATGGTCTTGTAATAGCCCGAGATCAAAGACAAAATCTACCTTTACTTGTAAAATCTGGCTTTCATAAATAACATATTAAATATGTTTGAATAGAATTTATTATCAAAAGCAGTTATAAAAGGAGATGATATCCAATTTTACAAATAAAACACCATTAGAGTTCAACAAAAAAAAAAAAAAAATCTACTTCCAAAAGAAATCATCGTTAACTAATCTGTAACCACTCGGTCTAATCTAGTATTTAAAAAGATTTTATTAGATGCTTACTTCGTAGAGCTTCAACATTTATATCATGTTTAATTTGATTATTTATTTTTTAATTCCCTAATATTGAAAAAATTCAAAGTTGTTTATACATATATATATATTGCAAATTTGTTTGGTCAATTACGCTTTTGCAGACGCTGAGCGTGTGCCATTTAGTGTACAGTGAACGCATACACACATTGTACTTGATTTGCTCTCTGAGATCAGGGTGCTGGAGATGCTAATTGTGTCCAAAAGTCTGTCATGTGACACAAATGAACCGTTAAGTAATGTACGAAAATGTGGATTAACTTCTTTCTTTCTTTGTGATTTGGCAGTAAATTATATTGAATTATGGTGCTTTCACTAATTAAGAGAGAGAAAGAGAGAGAGAGAGAAGATAATAAAAAGAGGTATATTGATGTTAGCTTTCGGCGTTTCACTTGTCCCCATGCATACTCTTCTCGTATGGTCACTACGTGAAAGTGAAACGAAGGGCCCTTTCCTTAAACTCCTATTTTAAACTTCATTTTCAGAGACATGGCAATCTCCACCCCCCCCAACATTGAAAAAGTACTGTATTTAGTCTATTCTAATCCAATCAACCACAACCAGAACTTTTGCAGTGTAAATGGGGAAGTGGAGAAAAAATATAACTTGAAAAAACACGTTTTCAGGAATTTGTTTTTCAATTGATATATTTGTGTCAAAAAATGTCTATTATGCAATATATTTTTTTTTTAAATTTCAATGTGATCTTAATGAGATTCAACAAGTAACGAGGTATTTGGAGTAATAACACCAAACCAAACCAAAACTCAACTCACTTTTTCTTTCTTGAAAAATCAATAAAAGTTTTAATTAGATTAAAAAAATTAAACAATTTAAACATAAAAAAAATTCAATTTTAATATCTGCATCAAACACATGCTAAATTATGAATGTGAATACTAAAGTAAAAAAGTTGGTTTTTTTTTTTTGGTGATATTCCACGTGGTTTGACCTTTGAGGCAAGTGAAGGGTAAAAGGGTGTGTAATATGGGACTGAGCTAGATTCCTGCTAAAGATTTTCGTTTCATTTATTTACTTACTCATGTTGCAGTAGAGAAAAGGAACCTGGGCAAATCTTGGGATCGTTTAAAAAAGAAAGGAGAATATGGAACATGCAAGTGAATAATAATGAACAAGAACACTAATGTGGGTGAAATTAGGAAACAAGACAAATTCACCTGTAGTGTGGGGACATGCAGCCTTTCTCCATCATACGTCTGGGAGTTGGGGTTGGGGGACTGCTACAATCTGTTTTTAGCTTTTTAAATTTCGATCCTAATAAAACGTTTCTTTCACTATGGTTGTCCCTCCTCTTCTTCTTTTTCCCTCAATTATTCTTTGCGAAAATTTTTCCTTTTGTTATCTCTTTAACCTTTTCACCATTGTTTCAAATAACGTCATTGTCTTCTTCCATTCGGTTTTGCGTATTGGGATTCATGCGATTTGAACCTTTTGGTTTAAACTGAATTTTTTTTTTCTTTTTACTGCAGTAGATGAGTTCGAATCGTTAAAAATACCAAAATTTGCTATTTGAACTGGATTTTAACATGAAATACAATTTTTTTTTAAATTATTTTTTCCAACTATGAGTTTGAAAACCAAATCAATTGACACAAGTAACTAGAGTATTAAAAATAATTGTCCTTATGCTAAGCTTGTATATATATGAAGTGTATGTAGCTACAAGAAACAACGTATCACTTGTAGAAGGGAGATGAGTTATATGTCATGTCACCCCTATAACCTATTCAAGTGACAATTTAAAGATGTCTGACCTTAAAAATCTTTGTGAAAATCATGGTACAATTTAATTTAAATTTCAATTATTACATAACTTAATAATAATTAAAAAAAAGGATCTCTACCGTAAACAAATTTGACAATTTTTAGTGGCAAAAAATTTAATGGCTCAGAAGATGATTTATTTATCACTGAACGGTTAAAATTAGACTACATGATACGATACATAGGTTCTTCCTAGACAATGCTGAACCGAATGTGACAAATGGTATATTGTTCATACAAAAGAGTGTAGATTCTGGTGATAATTTGACTCCATGAATGAAAATCTGCCATTGATGTAGCTGTGTGAGTGATGGTGCAGTCAAGGGCACATACATTTTTAGAGGCGAAGCCCTTGAAAAGAAGTCTTACTGGGTGGGAAGCAGTGGGCCTCTACTTTGGACTTGTACTGGCCCATCTATTAGTAAGAAAGCTGGAAGAGCTGTCCTTGGCATAACAAGGTCAACCCCATCTTGCAGAAGTACGACAACTTGATGCCTAACCCAATGATGGTTATTGGGCCCAAAGCTTTGGATAGAGGCCCATCTTATCTCCAGGAGTAAAAAGAAGTAAGAAAAATGTTAGGTCCTCCAACCGAACTTTTGAATATCAGTGCATCCCTGACTCCATTCCTTGTTTAATGTCCTTCTCATTAGTTATTACTTTTATATTTAAGACATTATACATGATTTTGAATCAATACCTATGATTTTAACTATTAAATTTTAATATATTTGATAGGTAAAGATTAAATTTTATAGTTTTGATTTAACGTAAACTTAAAAGCCTTATATAGATATGTTTTTATTTTTATTTTTTATTTTTACATGATAAAAATAGATAATCGGATAAACGGGACACTACATGAGTACCTTGAACCCATGATGGGAAAAACCCCCAATTTCTTGGCCAACTCAAACAGGTTACAAAGTAAGTAGGGGGTATTTTTATTTGCAAGGTACATTGACAAAAAGACTATCTCATCCTGAACTCGTCCCATTACCATTTGATAAAGTTTTTTGCAATTAACCTTTTAGGATGGATAAACTTTTGGCATGTAATCTCAAGACCCGATAAATGATCTTAGAGACAGATTTCAAATATAGTCATGTATACATAAAAAATGAAGGTTGTTCAGCTCCTAGAGATATTACAATGGACAAAAATTCAGTGATGTTCTTGAGATGGAAATTCCATAGTAATATAGTACACAGGCATGGTAGAGATCTTGAAAGCATGAGAACGATGAACAGTTAGATTATCTTTTGGAAATAAAAGGGATGTGATAACTACGGGCTTTGTTACATGGGGGATTGTTGGGAGTGCGTGAGTAAATGTTAACATTGGGCAGACATGAAATTGAGAATGGATTAAAAGGATACATGCTATTATTTCTAATTATTTAATCTTTTGAGATGAAACTCCAAAGCCAACAAGATAAGATGTTGTAAAATTGGAAATAGGAAATGTGTAATGTAGTTTATAAATTGGGTGGCCACTATCTCCATATTATAGATCATGCCCCAAGTAATTTTTTGTGTGTGTGTGTGTGTGCGCGTTTTTTTTTTTTTTCCCTCAATCTAGCCACATTATCATCTTTGGCGTCCTAAAGTAAAATGTACATTTAAAGTCTGTCCCCACTATCGTTCTCCTCTGAGTGAAGGCAAGAGAGGCAGAGTAGATATTTGGCCATTATGAGGAAGATAACATACCCAAGTGTTTTTAGCACAAAAATGGTCCAAACTAGAACCTTCCATCCAATCACAAACCATAAAATTCCTATCCAACGGCCATGTCATCACACTATCCTGATGAAAGTAAAATGAGTGGCTGTGCACCTCCAAACTTGGAAGAACAAGCATTACAATATTGCAAGATTATCATATTCCTCCAAAAAAAAAAAAGGGGGCCAGAAAGTTAAAAAAAGAAACAAAAAGGGGGGGAAAACCACAGAAATATATTAAAAACTTTATCTCAGCATAATTCAATTCCCATCTTGGTGGCCTTAGAATCTCTCCCAGAAAACAGCTAAAGAAAAAGGCAGAAAAATAAGAGTCTCGTAGAGATTCAGTGACATGGCTTCCACATCCTCTTCTGCTCTCACTATCTCCTCCTCATCCAGCCTTGTTGACGCCAAGGCTATCCGCCAGTCGGCCGGAGCATCGTCGCAATGCGTGTCACTTCCGACACTTCCTCCGCTACCTGTGCAGTCCCAGAAGCGTCCATGGAAGAGCACTACCTACTGTGAGAGCCATGCTTAGATATAGCACAATCACCTTCGTTGTCCTGGTAAATTCAGATGATAATGCTGACTCTGTTTGTTGATGATGTCTCGGTTTTAGGCCGCAAGATTGCTCGCAATGTCATCGCCATGGCCACCGGAGAAGCGCCTGCAGAAGTCACAACAGTTGAGACGCCAGAGATTGTCAAGACTATCCAAGAAGCCGTATGTCTTCTTTTATTATTATTGTTATTTTCCAAACCAAGAAAAGTTATTTTTTTGGAGTAAATACGAAAATTTTCAGTTGTTATAACAACAATATCACTTGGTTTGGCTGGTCAGTGGGACAAAGTTGAAGACAAGTATGCAGTGAGTTCACTTGCCGTGGCCGGTGTCGTTGCACTTTGGGGCTCCACCGGGCTGATCTCGGTATCGATCAACTCCTAATTACTTAACATTCAATTTCAGCTAGTTTTAGTGTCTTTTACATATATATATATATATAAATTATCATCTTTTATTTTTTAACAGGCAATTGACAGGCTTCCTTTAATTCCCGGCGTCCTTGAGCTTGTGGGGATTGGATATTCTGGGGTAAGTGGGATCATGTCCTCCTGTTCTTTGATCATGTGTTAACACTTGAAAGAAAATTGGTATTTTTCTATTTTCTAGACCTAATATTTCTTGTCCATTTTGCAGTGGTTTGCATACAAGAATCTGGTTTTCAAGCCAGACAGGTAACAATTGTTTTTGGTTGTTTTCATGTTTCAACCAAAAAATAAATTAAAATAGAAAAAACCACAATTCATATGGTAACACAAGTTTAATTACACATGGTGGTCAATGAAATTTCAGGGAAGTCTTCATACAGAAAATAAAAGACACATACGAGGAAATTATTGGGAGCAGCTAGAGGAACCTTTTGAACAGAAAATGCTGCGAGATGTCTGGAAAAATTTCCGGTTTTTGAAGCAAAATAATCTCAGAGCATTGTGCATAAATATGTGACTATATCCTTTTGTTTTGTTCCTTATCATCAGCTTTCTGACCAGAGTAAGTCCATGTAATTTACTTTTCTCTTTGCGAGATACTTGTAACTATTTATGGTCTCTTATTTCCCTTCAAGTTCCATGTAATTGGATTATTTGCTTTTGTTATGTACTTGGGATGAAAAAGGCCGTCAAGTATTTGGTAAATAATCAGCAGATTTCGATATTTGTGTAAGAACTAGTCCACTTAAGAAAATCACTCCATGACCCAAAATTTACAGACAACATTACAACATTCAAATCTAAAGCCGCTATAGGTTGTTTCCTCGCGTTCTCTGGAAGTAATTTTTTTATTTTCTGAGTTCAAAAACTGGTTGTCTAAATGTCGTATGATATGTCATAACGACTTTAGTTCGCTAGAAAAATTGACACTTCATAAACAATGCTTTTTAGTAGACTTTTAAACTTGTATCAACTTCATTTTAACAATTTTATTGCTCATAATAGAATTTAAAAATCAGCTACAGTTCTTTTTCTAAAAATTAAAGAAAAAGTTCTACCAATATCTTTTTAACTGTTTTTCAATAGCTTAAAGTAATATTCACTAGTTCAATCATTAAACATTCACTAGAGAAGAAAAAACTATTAGTCGTCCCCGTTTGTAACACTTTCAAACATGTCTCTTCCTGCATGTCCAACATCTATTACGTGAAAAACTCCTCTTTTAAGCCTGCAATCAAACAGTATTATGGTTGGGTTGATTTTAGATGAACACAAATGCACAATTATATATAGTCAACAAGTAATAAAATGAAGAATTAAGTATCAATCTCATAGATATTTTTTTAATTTAAAGTTAAGTATCAAAATTGTTAACTATGGAGATTATTTGAATAACCTATTAAAAACAGAACAAGCAAAACAATAATTAAAATAGAGAAACAAACTAGATTGAAAAACACACAGGAATAAAATGACGTGACACAAACAAGGTTCTAGAGACCCAATTTCACCTAACTAATCCGCTAAACCATCCAATCCATATCCGCTAAACTATCCAATCCATATCTAATTTAGCTGCCTAATTAAGGGATAACTAAGATTCCTCTAATCTATCTACAGGAACCTCCTGGCAATAGAGTAGAAATATGCTTTAGTAATAGATACATTATATTCCTATGAGTACCAAATAGCAAGGATTCCTTAAATATTAGGTTCTCTCATGACTACACAAATCTAGCAAGTATATTTCTATCTCACTAATAATTATGTCTCTTTATATACTTCACGTCATACATAAATCCTTTCTCCAAGTTCATTATGGCTTTCTGAACTACTAAATTTTGATAAACACCCATAGAGCAATCAACTTAACATAATGAAACAATCAAAAATTAAATTAAAAATAGGATAAGGAAAGTTTCATGGTTAAGCTCAATTCCAACCTAAAATCAACATAAAAATAGACATATATTAAAATAAAAAAGAAATAAAAATAAACATAAGCAAATATATACAAATCAAGGGTTTAAACATTCTAAAATCACAAAAAATCAAGATTTGAAAATAGGAAAAAAAAAAAAAAACACACACACACATTTGAAAGTGTCACAAGCCTTCAAACTCCTCTTCCAAATCTCCTCTGTCCTTCTCATTTTGATCTCCAAATCTCCTTTGTGGAAAATAAAAACTAGACCTGAACAAAACTAAAATGTTTAAAGTAAAATCCGATGCTAATATATTCTATTTTGCTTTTCTCTTTCCTCCTCTCTCTCTTTTCTTTCTCTACCCTTGCTGCCGCTCACCGTTTCTACCAACTCTCAACGACTCAACCCTCGCCTCTCACACATCTCTCCTCCAGCCCCACACCCCCACCCCACGACCCCCTTTATTTTTTTTTCTCCCCCACGGCAACAGGAGCGCACATTCATTCTGTTTTCATTCTTCTCAAGCGACATGCGGTACATGGGTTGGTTGCGGAGGAGGGGTGAACGCGCAGCAGATTCGGGTTTGGCAAGGGACGCAGGCGCATGGGCATTTCGGTGCGTGCAAAGAAGCAGATTTGGCAATCCCATTTGGTTTGGCTGACGCTGCCTGCCGCTGACGTGCCACCGTCTGGGCGTGTGCCACACGCGTGATCAGGGCTTTCCACTAGCTAATCCAACGATGCTGATGGTGGCGAATTGGGCGTGGCATTTAGCTGAGTCTGGTGTGAATTTAAATTCTATATCATTTTAAGGCCTTTTTAATAAGGATTTTACCCTTAACTTTAGTCCGTAAGGCACTTTTCGCCAGTTTCACCTAATTTACTCACACAATTAAGGAAAAATAATAATTTAGAGGAGATAGTTAAATAAAAATCGAATTGACGTAGCTAACTCAAATGCATAGAAATGATAAAATAATTCTAATTTATAGAGTTATTATATTACTTATCCAATCGTATGTTTGTAAGAAATTTGACAATGACGGGCATTAAAATCTATTACTTTGTTTATTTATCGTATTATATGTGTATTGCGTTATGCAATATGATTTTCATATAATCATAAAAATATTATATTCAAATATTAATCATATTATATTTTAAATTCAATACAATCATTATTAATTATTTTACTAATCATATTATGTACTTTCTTTCTTTCTTCTTTTTTCCTCTTTACACTTACTCATCACATCACATATTCATTACTTAAATACAATTCAAATAAATACTTTTCATCCAAACACACATTGCATTCAAATGTAATGCAAATACTTTTTATTCAAATACAAATTGCATTTAATGTATTGCATTCAAATGTAATGTAAACGCAATACATTTACTAAATATCTCCTAAGTATATATGAGCTATATCTTCTAGATTTCGTGCTTTCGCTTTTAAAAATTTACTAAGATATACTATGAATTTGAATTTTTGTTTATGATTTTGATGTTTTCAAATGGTATAAATAGGTTTTGATATTTATTTCTTTGTTCTTTAATTTTTTTGGGTCCAAAATTTTGCTGAGGGATGAAATTTGAACTTCCCAAATTTAAAGGATATATTAGCGTGTGTACTTTAGAAACTTGCAATTGCAGTACCAGTTAGAAGTATTGAGATAAAGTAAGCTTAAACCACAGCGGTGTAAGAAGGGGCGTGTTATACGTAGTGGAGGCAAGTAAAAATTAATACCCTTACTATATTTTGGGTACTTGGAGGTGATTAACGGTCGTTCAAAGACCACCACCAGCATTTACTAGTTGCTTAAGGTGTTCAAAACCTTTAAAAAACTTCAGGGATATTCTTAAGACCATTGCTGTGTTGAAAAACTTATTTAATCTGCCTGGATATCCTCGTTCAATTCCTCCTTCAAGAACTATATTTTTAAGTTGGGGACTATAATTTAATTAGCACTGTTGAATTACACAAAGCTAGTATTTTTAATGCTAAAAAAACTTGTAGTGAGTGCATATGAAACTTTCTAGAGCATTTGATTGATGTCATTGTTTTTTTTTTTTTTAAATGTTAGAAACAGGACCAGTGATGTCCTCATGCTCGCCTTAAATGCACTGACTAAATGTCATATGAGAATGTTGACTAGGACTTCAATAGGATGGTTAAGGACCCTGATTATGGACCTTAAACAACAAGTCGGTTCATTGAGGCAATCGACAGTAAATCATTGCCCAAGAGCAGACTTTTTACATGCAGCGTTCCTTAGTTTTAGGGTATGATTGAACTGAAGACTCTAATTTTGGTCATTTGACTGACGTTAGTGGTTGCTGAAAGATGGAGAAGAGATGATAGTAAACCATGTAATGAAAATGGTCTCATTCTTTGATACTAGAAATATTATTGCTAACTGTTGGTTTTTACTCAGCGTATTCTTTTCCAACTTGAACTAGGGAAGAATTTATACAACAGTATAATAATAACAAATCTACATCACTCGTTTAGAACGATTGAAAACGATGTTTCATTTCCACGTTCAACTATCCATTTTTTTTTCCCTTAATTTGGAAGTGGGAGGTGGATTCCACGTCTTGTAGTGAAATTAGGTACGTAGTGACTTTTAAATTATGTTTGCAGCCATACTATTTTTATTTAGACTTTGTTTAGAACACCATTCCAAATAAATTATTATAACTTATTTTTATTTTTTTTTAAAAAGTTAATAAAAATTTTAATTAGTTTTTGAAAGGTTAAACAACTCTTATCCAAAGTACTCGTTTCCAACCGGTGCACCAAACACAAGAAGGTAAACAAAAATGGATCTCAGGATGACACTCCTACCTGCAGACAAGGATTGAAAATTTCTACTAAAATTTTTACAAAAGTTGATGTATTTTGTAATTATTGATAACAAAACAGGAGCATGCCACTCAAGCTTATACTTTCAACATTGTTTAATGTATTTTTGAATACCTTTGAACCTTCTATTTTACAATTTTTTAAAGTTTCATTTAAAAACTCAGTATTCTAGGATAAATTTCTACATATTACGTTAATTTCCATTAATATTGATATTTTTATTGATATTTTCATTAAATCTAGGTATCAATATTTCATTAATATTGACATTTTCATCCTTACCTGCTCATACGGGCATGACAGGGACCGATGCACCCCTATCTTTGATTTGATTATATATGCTTTTTTTTTTTTGTGCACAAGGCTTTGTTTTGAAGACTAGTTTTTTTTTTTTAGTTCTTGAATTGTATTTTTATAGTTTAGTTTTGCGTCTTCCCAGTTTCAATTTATTTTTTATACTTTGGTTTATTATTTGGTTTTGTGAATTATATTTGATCAGTCGATACGTTGTCCAATTTTACATTTAGTTTAATCGAGAGGATTTTTTTTAAATGATTTAATGCTATGGTGTCAATTTATTGAAATTCCCAATGGAGAAATTGGTAGTCTGAAGATAACTTATTTGGTGGGATTCCTCAACCCTATACTCCTTAACATAGGAGGTTTCGAGAGTTTGGCATGGGGCCAAAAAAAAAGGACAGGATATATGAGGGTGGGGGAGGCTTATCTACCCTAATTCGTGCTATTGCCAGTCTTAAAACAAAGAAATTGCTAATGGTACTAAGAACTAGCGTGTTCATATCTTGTCCAGTCTTGAATCCTTTAAAATTTTTTTTAAAGGAATATGTATAAGATAAATATATCCCAAGGAGGTAAAAAATAACAGCAAAAATACGTATTTGACAAAGGACAATCAATGTTCATATATAGACGATGGCAATGTTGTATATCCAAAGACAAGTGGGTTTTTGCTGATAACTTCAAATGTTTAATTGAAAGCGTGACATATCTTAACTATATTTAGTTGAAAAAGAACAGTCAATGTTTATAAAAATAAATTTCAATTTTTCTTCTTGAACTTTAGTGCTCTTGTAATTTTGCTCTCCAAATTTTGAAAATTGGTAAAAAATAGTCCCTAACTATGAAATATTAATATCTTTACTCCTTTAGTCAATTAAATAGATGAAATATTTTCTTGAACTTAAGATTCTTGTAATTTTACTCCCCAAACTTTAAAAACTAATGTTATGCTCCTCAAACTTTAAATTGATAACAAGAAATGTCATTCAAACTATAAACTATTAGGAAAAAGCACACATTTTTTTTAATATTTTGGTCATATAAAACCTAAAAAAACTTTATTTTTACCTTTAAACTTTAGTACATTTGAAAATTAACTTTCGAAATCTAAAAATTAACTAAATGTTGACTAGCTTCATTGACGAAATGGACATGCATACTATAAAAAACAAAAAACAATCACACACACTTTGGTACGTAACAGCTAGATTTTTTTCCCTCACTTCTCACATCCCCCGATTTCTCTCTCCAATTTCTCTCTCTACGCTATTTCCTCCCTCCCCTGGTTTCTCTTCTTTGTGTTCGCAACAATTGCAACAGACTTGGTTAAAGAGGCCATAAATCACGAGGTCTGAGGTAATAGACTTGGTTATGATAATTTTTGTTTTGTTTTAGATTTAAGTAGTTTTTGTTTGCATTGTCATGGGTATCATTTGAAATTACTTCTTCTTCACGTTGTGTGGTAGGAATGAAAGCATATTGAAAGAGGGTTTCGAATCTTATCATACTATTTACCCCAAAAGATGATTGGGTTGAGCTGAATTTATATCAACCATATATAGTAATGTCTAAGTAATTGTTGATATTACTATTGGTAATTACTATTATGACTAGATTATAAACACCATTAAAGATAAGTATTTGTTATTAATTTGTGATATGTATAGTTGGTGATCATTATAACGACGTTGTGGTAACTATTATAATTACTAGGAATAAGTTTTAAGGATTTCTGTAGACTTTGTGTTGTTTACTATTGGTAATAGAAGAATAATAGCCTGATAGTAAGCATAATAATTACTTGGAATTATTTCTATGTTGACTAATGTATCACTATTTAAAATTGTTTAGGAATGACTGGGTTTAATATCTTCATCAGGTATGATGGACATTAGGACCATGCTTGGGATTCTGGCTCAAGAAAAGAGTTTAGTCTGAAGATACATTGTAAAAATAATTGGATTGAATACATGTTATGGAACTATTTGTATTGTAATTACCACCTATACAGATCGTGAACATGTATGTATGTTGTGGTAATTGTGATAGTGACCACAAGTAAATGTTGTAATGACCATAAACATGACCAGGTTTTTTTATAACTAGGGGATAAATTAGTTGGAGGTAATTGTAAAATTATTTGAAGTCAATTGTTCATGACAAGGCGATAAATTAATCATTTACAAGACTAAACATGAATATGTAAAAATGTAAAATAATCAACATATTGCAATAATTATTGAATACAACCCATAATATCAAGAAATCTTTGCTATTCAATACATGAATATGACATGTCTAAACTTTAATACCTAAAATACTTATATCAAATGGTTTAACTATTACAGTCAACATAAATTGCAAAATATTATCTTTGCGGATATCCTATGAATCATTTACATCAATAAAATGAAAATGAAATGATCATTAATAGTTCATATATATCCAAATAAGAATAAAAAGCCACCAAAATTCCAATCTATCCCAACTGTTTTCCTTTTCAATATCACTTTCAACATTCTTTGGTTCTTTCTACAGAGTATGGCATCATATGTGGCAAGTCAAGTACTATTGAAAAAGAGGCATGTGTCCTTGTATAGCCCAATGGTCCAATCTTTTGCCTTCGGCCAAGCAATGTACACTAACAATGGTGAAAATGCCGCACTCCCCCCTACATTTTACTGTACCTAAGTTACTATATGATGTCTTTTATAGCAGTGGTCTTGCTGTATTTAAATCTATATATCCTTTTTAAAGTCTAACTGTAGTTAATCACTATGGTGTTATAATAATGACCTCAAGTAAATACTATCATGACCACTTATTTATTGTAGGTTCCAAAAAGAATCCAAAATTTAAAGGAAAAAAAAAACATGATTGGAATCCAAAAAATTCCTAGGTCAACTTGTTACAAAAGACAAAAATTACTTTACTAAAAAAAATAGAAATGAGTAGAAATGGAAAAATCCCCTTTTTAAAAACTTAAACGATGCAATTTGTTTGAAATACTATGTATATCATGGTAAAGCAATGAGTTTTGCTCATTGGCTTGTTTTTACCCCAAAAAACACTATTTTTTTTCATTCAAATCTGACAATGTCGATAGACCTTATAAAAAACCAAACAATTACCTCATGTGACAAGAAAAGTACTAATTGTAAAGAGATACACGTCTTTGAATCATCAAGTAACACAATCTCTTGCATCAATTGCCATAGTTGCTCCTACATTATGCCATAATTAAATCAAATTAGATAGTTAATTATTCAACATAGAAATGATCAATGGTCATTTCAGAAATTGCTATATTGAAAACAAGGATAACTCAGCCTATTATATATTTAGTCAATATGAATTACTAAACACCTAATGGTATTAACTTAATATAGTCATACATTATAGTCACTACATAAATTACCAATAGCTAAACAAGTGTATTTAAATAAGAACAAAGGCAACTCAACACTAAAAAATATATAGTCAAAAAATGAATTACTAAACGCCTAATGGTATTAACTTAATATAGTCATACATTACAGTCACTACATAAATTACCAATAGCCAAACAAGTGTATTTAAATAAGAACAAAGACAACTCAACACTAGAAAATATACAGTCAAAATAAAAATGACCTCTAGTCATTATAAAAATTACTCATATCTGAATAGAAGTAACTTAACATTAGAAAACACATTCATTATATAGATAACATACAATTAATATAAAAATGACATTTGATCATTATAGAAATTACTTATATCTAAGGACATTATGACACCGTATAACACAAAGTCAATACATATGTAGAAATAATCTCTAGTCATTATAGAAATTACTTATATGAGAATAAAGATAACTCAACTCCAATTAATAGAAAAGTTGATATGACACCGCATTAAAGATTAAATAAATGTTTTAAAACATAAAGTTTAGGTGTAAAAAAAAATTAATGGCGAGACCTTGGCTAGTTGGGAAAAGACGAATTTGGTCTGGGCAGATGATGAAGGCAGTGGTATTGGGGAGATCTGGTAAGGCCTAGCTCAGGCTGGGTAGTGGCAGTGAGGAGAGCTTCAGATCTACTAGTACTCAGGCATATGATTTGGCTTTTATAGCATGTCTAGTTGAGTTGGTTTGTCTTGGCCTGTTGTGTTGGTTGGAAATGATATCATAGAGGTAAAGAATATGAATGTGAACGAACAAATAATGATAAATCAAATTGAGCAGTTGATGAGATTAAAAGTAAATAAGAAATTTTCAAATAAAAAAAATGTGGTTGGTTTCCAAAACCTAGGGATTGGTCTGGAGATTCTAATAGATGAGTTAAGGTATTTTGTGAAAGGAAGTAAAGATATTGTTCATGAAAATAATTTGAAGCACTAACAGACTCTATTGATTGGAAAACAAAGTGACTTAAGTGAAGTTGAATTATTGGATAACAAAGAAGAACATGCAAACTTTCAAGAAATTGGTATAAAGAAACTCTATAAGTGCGAGTCAAAATATTTCATGTTTGGATGATGTTCTGATTAGTGGAAATCCCAATCCTAGAGAGAATGACGAGGACAAACGTTCCTTGTTGAATACTGAAGTTATGGAACTGAACTCTGATTCTGTTGCTGATTCAATTAACTTTTGTTAGAGAAAATGGTTAAAGCTAGATTAGCTAGATCATTAGCTTGTTAATAGCTTGTTAATCAGTTAGATAGTTTGTTAATCTGTTAGATATTTTGTTAATCTGTTAGATATTTTGTTAATTTTATGTACACGAGTAAATAACTTATAAGTTGTAGATAGAAGTTAGTTAGATCTATAATAGATCTATTTTATACTTGTATAGAACACTTATTCAAGCTAATGAAAGTGTAATTAGAAATTCCAGAAAGTCTTTCAGTTTCTTTGCATGGTATCAAAGCTATCGTCGGCGTCGAAAAAGTCACTGAAGTCTGCCATGGTTGTGATCCTTCTTCTTCTTTCTCTTGTTTCATTCCAGTCATGTTTTCTCATCCAATTTCTTTAAAATTGGATAATCACAATAATCTGATTTGGAGAAAACAAATTCTTTCAAAAATTAGGGTTTTTCATCTTCAACACTTTTTCTATGGCTAATAAATTCCCCCAGATTGTATTTAGAGTCCAGGAGACAAAGTTCTTGGTCGAATCAACTCAAAATTTCTTAATTAGGAATAGCATGATCAGCTCATCTTTTCTTGGCTGCTTGCTTCAATGTCTGAACGTATTCAGTCTTTTGTTGTTAATTGTAACTCTTCTTTCTAGATCTGGCTAATCTTGAGGTTTATTTTGCTAAGCAAGTTTATGCAAAAGTGAAGCTGGATAAAGATCAATTACCAAACACCCGAAATGGATCTTTGTCTATCAAAGGCTATCTAATGAAAGTCAAATATATTGTTAATTTGTTAGCACTTGTTGGTCATCAAATCTCTGCTCGAGATCATGTTGATGCCATTCTTGATGTCTTGTCTTCTAAATATGAGATTGTAACTTTGATAAATACAAGAACTAAATGATGATTCTATTGATGAGATTGAATCCTTGCTTCTTGCTCAAGAAGCTTGGGTAGAGAAAAATATGAAAACAATTGAACCATAGGTTACTTCAATGGAGAATATTGCATTTGATCCTAATTCTTACCAGAATAAGAGAGATTTTGGAAACAATTAGTCCCAATTCCTATCTTGTGGTGGTAGTTCTTTTTCTCCCCATTTTAGAAAATTTTTCCTTAATTTCACCTCTTTATACTTCTCTTCTTTTTCCCGTGGTTGTTTTTCTGATAAAAAGTGTGGAGGTGGTTGCTTTCATGGAGGTTTTGGTCAAGGAAACTGGCAAGGCAAGAAGTGGCAAGGTGATGGAAATGGCAAGCCTTTGTGCCAACTTTGTAACAAATTTGGCCATGAGGCCATGGTGTGCTACCATAGGTTTGACCATTCCTTTAAGGGTCTTTCTCAACTCCAAAGGAATTTCCATCAGTTCTACTCAGATTTTGGTTTCTTAGGAGAAGATTTTCAATATGATCTGGAAGAATTTTCTCAACAAGCTTGTTTGGCTGCTATGCTTGTTATACCAAAGTCAATTCATGATTCATAGTGGTTTCAAGACTCTAGAGCTACTAATCATCTCACAACTGACGCAGGGAATTTGATGACCAGGTGAGAATACTTTGGACCAGAGTAGGTTCACATGGGAATTGGTAAGGGTTTACTCATCAAAAATATTAGTCACTCAGTTTTCCACTCACCCTTTGTCAAATCTAAATTTCTGGCTCATAATCATCTCTTACATGTCCCTGATATTACCAAAAATTTATTGTCAGTCTCTAAATTTGGTTATGATAACAATTTGTATTTTGAGATTCACCCTAAATGTTGTTTTGTCAAGGATTAGCAAACCAATCAAATTTGTCTGGAAGGGACAATTAAAGGGGGTCATTATGTGTTTAATCATTCTAAGATCAGGTTGTCAAGTACAAGTCTATACCAGTTGCTCTCATCACTTTTGTACATAAGAATGAATTTGAACCTTGTACTACTTTTTAATGTTAGAAGTCAAATATAAGATATTCTTTGTATTCATTGTCGCAAAATAGATTGGGTCATCTATCAGAAAAAGTTGTCACGACTGTACTCAAGAATTGTAATGTTGACAAATCAATAAAAGTCCATTTTCAGTTTATAAAGCTTGTTGTTTGGGAAAAATTCCTAAACAACCCTTTCCACTTTTAACCACCACTTACACTGAACCATTGCAACTTGTTCACTCAGACCTTTAGGCCCTTCTCTCACACCTTCTGTTAATGGCTATCATTATTACATTCATTTGATTGACTTTTACTCACGATTCGCTTGAATATACGTACTCAGAAACAAATATGATGCTTTTAAGGTTTTACTCAATTTAAAATCCCTTGCTGAACTTCAATTAGGTTACAAACTCAAAGCTATTTAAACTCAATGTGGGGGTGGGGTTTGTTTAGGGGAATTTTTTGCCTTTACTAATTTATTAGTCACCGATGGAATATACCACGTAAATTCATGTCCTCACACACATGACGAAAATGTGGTGGTAAAAAGAAAACACAAATATATAATAGAAAATGGTCTCACTCGCTTAGCTCAATCATCAATGCCCTTTAAATTCTGGGACGAAGCTTTTAGAGCATTTGTATTTCTCATAAACTGATTACCTACTCTTCTCCTTCATACCAAAACCTTTCTAGAAGTCCTATTCAAAACCAAACCATCCTATTTATAACTTAAAGTCTTTGGCTGTGCTTGCTATTCAAACATAAGACCATATAACAACAATAAGCTTCAATTCAGATCCAAAACTTGCACTTTTATAGGTCATAGCTTAAGTCACAAAGGTTATAAGTACTTAGATGAAAATGGAATATCAATAGATTGATAATCTCCTAGAGTAAGTTTTATTGTAGAAACATTGTGATTTCCTTCCTTTAAGCCACAGTTTATACGGAGTTTTTGAGACTGAGTTTTCATATTGCTTGCTTGATTTCTTTTCTTTTTTCCTTATTGGGATGAACTCATATTGCTTGGATCTCATGGATAGCAAGCATAGTGGAGTAGAAAAGGTTGCACTACAAGAAAAACCTGAAGCAAACCAAGCTCCTATTCCAAGCAGAAAAACCATTCGTCGAGAAACTTTTCTGATCAAAGCTTTTGTTAACTTTCTTTAAATTTACAATTTTTTGTGAGTTGAAATTTATGCAGAAGTAATGAGTATTCAAAGTTTTTTGAAAAATTTCCAAGCTTATACTGATGGCGTTAGAATGTTAAAATAAATTTAGGAATGGTGATTTGACAATACGATTGAGTTTATGCTATGAATAAGTAGAAAGTTTAAAATTTGAAAAGTAAAATTTTGGAAATTAGAATGGGTTTCTATGAAATAGAAAATAATTAACAAAGTTTAAAGAGTCATGAGACATAAGTTATGCTGTATATTTAATTTTTAAGATTTTATAAATGTAAAATCATAATTTTAGTAAGGTATTATCAACTATCTAGTAAAAATGGTTGGAAACTAACGGATTATGAATTTTTAAGAAAAAGTAGTTTTTATAGATAAAATTAGACTTTGCTATAAAAATGACAAGTTTAGATAACATGTAAATTAACATTTCTTGTAAAGAAATGTTAGTCAAAATCTTTATGATTTGAAAGATATGATTTTTCTAAATAAAGTGTTAAAAAGGAGAATTTTGAAAAAAAAAAAAAAAACCCTCCATAGAACCCAGTAAGGTTGGTCGCTAGAGCACCAAACTCTTGAGCTGCAGCATCAGACCATGGCCATGCTTGAGCCAAGGCGCGGGGATGCAGCACCCACCCACAAAAAAAAAAAAAAGGACAAAAAAAATGATTTTAAAGATTTAAAATGGTTTTTGAAGGAGTTATAAATTCTAAGTTTGATGGTTTTTAGAAGTATTCTCTATTTTAAAAGACATAGAATATCAAATTGTAGAGTGTCAAAATAGTTATTTCGATACAAAATTAGAAAAAATGATGTAAGATTTTTTGACCTGATTTTTAAGGAAAATATTCTTCAAGTTTAAGAAAAAATGGATTAAAATTTTTAGATCTAATTTTCTTTTAAGTTTCAAATTTCAGCACAACTTTATCTTGATTTTCCTTTTATAAAAAGGGATTTAGAAAAAAAAAAATCCAAGGAATAATAAATTAATTAGTTTTAAGATAATATTTTAAATGTTTGAAAAATATGGATTTTTATGAGTATCAAAATTATAATTTTGATACAAAGTTAAATTAAATTAAATTATCTATAAAGAATTTTATAGATTTATTCAAAATACACCATAATCTTATAACCACAACTAGTAAGAAGTTATTTTAGATCAAGTTCTTATTTCTTTTGTGTTAAAAGGAATTTAGATATAATTATATGTAATATGAGTATTAAATTAATATTCGTTATGAACTTATTTTTAGGGAGTAAGATTTAGACTATAGATCAGCTGAGTAAGTGGAAAAGTTGTGTGCAAGATAAGTATAAACCTTATTTACAGTATGAAAATAGTATTATTTCCAAATTATGCATTAGGCATATGTCATGCTGGGTATGTTTTGTATATGTATATGTATATGATTACTATACCATGTTACGTCACAATCACATATACACTATAGTTATGCACATAGTATGCCACACATGACATTTTTCCTTGTTTTATGATTTGTTATTTATGTCATGCTAATTGTCTCATGACTTAAAAAGTCATAATTGAAGAACTCAAGTCTTAGTCCTAGCATTCAAATAAGACGATTATGCTAAAGTATTAAACATACTCAAATTTAGTTAAGTAAAGGCTAAGACTAATTTGAGACAAGTAAGGTATTGTACTAACCTTCCATGAGGGAAGCATCATGTAAGACTAATATAACCTTATATGGGGAAAGAAATTGGTTAACTTATATTCAATTTGGAGCAAGTTCAATTTATGATCTCTGTGTTATTAGGGACTTTGCGAGCTCTAACCTCCCTTTGATTATGCGTACCCGGTACATACACATAAGGCCCCATAGACAAGCAAGATAAGTAAAGAGATATAAGTTCATAATAGAAAATAAAACAATCATAATTGAACTACATCTTAATTCCATAATGAAATATAATCAAATCATGCATCATATATATTGTTCATGTGTACAGACACTACAAGATATACACTTATACTTGTTGAGCAAAAGTTCATTAGTTATATTCATACTATAGGAAATCAACCTATAGCATAATGCTTGGAGGGCAATTTCGGATGAAAATATAAGCAAGTGATGGCGGTGTGGGATACCACTACACAAACTATTTTTGCAAAACTATTTTGAAGTATGATTAATATATTTTAAGATTAGTTATATATATGTGTATACATATATGTCTTCTAACATAAATGTAAGTTTTAAAAAAATTATGATCCTAAGTATGTTTATTTATGATAAAATAGTAATGTATGATGCAAATTTTAAGTTAAAAAAAATTATAAGTTTAAATTCTTGTAAGTTAAGATTAAGTATTAAGTTAAGTAATAGCATATATAGAAGGGTCATTACATTTTCCTAGCATTCTTGTGAATCAACATGTTAACTAATTTATCTGTTTATTTTATTGTCGTGTTTATTCTAACTTACGCTTACACTACATCATAAAGAATCAGAAAATGTTGAAAGGATTTGGAGGACCACAATTGGAATGGTTTGGAACTATTATGGCATTACTTTTATCTATTTTGTTTTTGTTTTTTTGGTATATATCAACTATTATGAGTGATGGCCTTATTTATTGTATCTAACTGAAAAGACAATGTTTTGTAAGTTATTATATTTATGGTGTTGTAATGACCTATTATTTTAATATCATAAAATAATCTAAAAAA
This sequence comes from Antiaris toxicaria, assembly GCA_035233585.1. Classification (NCBI taxonomy): domain Eukaryota; kingdom Viridiplantae; phylum Streptophyta; class Magnoliopsida; order Rosales; family Moraceae; genus Antiaris; species Antiaris toxicaria. The sequence goes on from CP141161.1 coordinate 15,466,517, forward strand.
TTGTAACATGTAGTAAGTAAATGGATGTGAGAGTATTTACTTGAAATCATTATTATAATTACCATAGCATGTAACTATAGTAAGACTTTAAGGAGAATTCATAAATTTACTTGCAACAAGATCAATTCCAGAAAAAGACATTAGATAGTAACTTAGATATTAGAAAAGTTGTGTCTAATAAAAGAAAAAAAGGTTTTTGAAAATTGTTACTCAAATGAATGGTAATTGTTAAAATTATTCGGGGTCTTAATTAAAATTACCCATCAATATATTCATAAATAATAATTATAAGAAAAAAATACTAATATTAAAAACAAAGTAATTATTAAAAAAAAAGCCATAACACACCTAAAAAATTGTCAATTTGAAACAGAGTCATAAAATACCAACAAATGTCAATCCTATAAAAACCTAGTATTGAAAAGTACTAAGATAATAATAATAATGAAACAGATACAAACCATACAATAAGGAATATAAAAAAGAGTGTTTAAAGTCTTAATAGATACAAAACAACAACAATAACAATAACGATGATGATAAGACAATAGAAATTTGTTGAGTATGTGAATGTCCTTCAATTTGAGGTAGAAGAAAATGTCATTGTCACATGGATCTTGACAGAAGCCATCCTAGTTTCAACAATGTATCTCAAGATATATCTTTTTTTATATCTAAAACCTAAGCACATTTCTTAAGAACTCCAAGATACCAATATAACATGTGGTAATGGGTACCATTACTTTCTTTATTTTACAACCAATTCCAAGCATGGTCCTAATATCCATTATACTTGACAAAGACATTCAATCAAACCATTTCGGAACAATTTTACATAATTCCTTGTTAGTTAAAAAAAAAAAAATCCTAGTAAGTATAACGTTTACTAGTAATTACAATCAGTCCACATTAAAATGACTCTAACTAGTTATAATGGTGACAACAAGCAGTAAGAAACCATTTTCTGTGATACTGTTTGCTATATGGTTGTTATAGTATTTATTAACAATCAATATAATAATTACCCCGTCTTTAATATCCATCAAAATAAGTTCTTTGAGTAACATTATTATCCCTGGAATATCTTAAATTGACAAAGTATATTGTGAATTCATGCCATATTTAACTTAACCTATACATTTTTTTGGAGTAAAAATGATAACATTCCCTTTCATTGCTACCACACAAACTCACAAAGAAGGAAAATATGAAACTTATGAAAATGCAAGCAAAAATCCCTAGAATAACAATCGGAGCAACACAAAATTAAAAAAAAAAAAATCAAAACCAAGTCTCTTATCTCAAATCTGGTATACTATCCAATTTACTACTACCATTCAACCGTCTTCAACACTTATTGATGTTATGAGTGATGAAGACGAAGAGAAGAGGAGTGAAGCTTCATAGAGAGAGAGAGAAGGGAGACATTTGTATTTTGTAGAGAGAGAAACGGAGAAAAGGAGCTGAGGGGTTTTTTTTTTTTTTTTGTTGTTGTTGTTGAGTGAGGGAATGAATGTGAATGGGTGGGAGAGAGAATGAGAAAAAACAAGTTGAAATTTTGCTACCTATATTATATTACCTCAAGGGCAGATTGGGTATTTTACTTTTATTTCAAAAATAGCAAATGACATGACAATGCTACATGAGAAAGTACAAAAAAGTGATGCTAAAATTAATAATATTTTTATTGAGGAGTGTTATTTTTGTAATTTAAAAAAAAATTGTGAAATGTCTAGTGTTTAGTTAAGCTACATTTTTTTTTCCTGATTTAAACGACGGCTAAAAAATGTATATTAAAACTATGTCAGTTTTATTAAACGACTATCTATTTTCTCATATAGGTTATTTTTTTTCTTTTTTAAGTATGATAAAAAATAACAATATAGATCTTAGATGATAAAAAATAACAATATATATCTTATTTGATAATTATTATCATTCTATGTAATTAAAAAAAAAACTCATTTTGAGTAGATTTTTAAACTTTGAGTTCTTAAAAGATATTTATCAAAGTAGGTTAAAAGTAACAGCAAAATTTAATTGATAAAGAAAAGTCAAATGTTCAATGATAGCCATTTCAAAAAACAAAAATAAAAAATAAAAAAAGTTCATTTATAGCAATATCGTATATCCAACGATAAGTAGTTGATAAAGAACAGCAATATTTATCGAAGTAGTACTTTTATTTTATTTGGTCGAGGAAACAAGTAGTTTTATTTTAATAACTTCAATCGAAAGTATAATATATCGTGTTCTTACTCAAAAAGAGTAAGGATATTAAAATCAAAGGCATAAGTGACATGTCGTTTTACTTATAGAACTCCATAATCCAATGGTTACAAACACAACACACAAATCTAATGCCAGTAAATCCTGCGTCAGTTGCTAAGGCCAAGAACTCCTGTTGGCTCCTTTCCCTTCCCCCTCGATTTTGAGTCATCAAACCCACGTCAAAAGCGAAAGTGCTCTTTGCTGCAAAACTATTCTCTGGCATTACGGGAAGAATTGCCTCCACAACTATAACATTTCCATTGTCTGGAATAGCTTTGAAACAATTCTTCAATATCTTTAAGCACTGTTCATCATTCCAATCGTGAAGCACACACTGCAAAATCATCATTTACAGCATCATTGTTCACAATATATACTTATATAAAAAATAAAATAAAATAAAATCAAAGTCATACTCAACCTGACTATGGTTGGGTTGGTTCCCTTACAAAGGTGGAACCTACTTGTCTGGGATCCTACCCAACTCTATTGAGTAATGATATAAGTGGTTGCAGACATACTAATATCATATCTCAGTCCATTTTAAAGGTGTAAAATTCAAAACCTCCAACCTCAATTAAAAAAAAAATTGTAACAATGTATTAGTTGATATTTTGATGTAATAACCAGATTATTAATAAAGAATTTTTATAAATTAATAATATAATTTATCAACATATTCATGTAGTGAATTTTAGCTTACATTTATAACCTAAAGTCAAGCAATGAACTGTCACAATTTTTTCATGATGTGACAATTTAATTTCAAGTCACGTAAATTAATGGTCATAATTTTTTTGAAATATTGTGACTAAATGATATAATTCATGATAAGATCAAATATATGTTCTCATAATGTGACAATTTAAAAAACGTTACAATAATTGTATTAAAAATAATAATAAAATGACTACATGATATAAGTTATAATTAATAGGATTAAGTAAGTTGAAGTATGTTTAGTAACGCCTCATAAGTCAGGTCACTATACTTAAAGTATCAGAATCCACCTTCATAAAAATGGCGTCCCCATGTGGAACACCTTCAAACATGTCACCGCCAACATGTTCAACACCTGCAACATCAATAATAAGACTTGAGAAATGTATAGGTTGTGAGCTGGCAATACTGTGACATACATATGTATATATAAATATAATAATTAGTAGAAAAATGAAAATTATAATACCATACCTGGATAAGAAGGGGCATTTTTTAGTACGTGAGGCAAGTCAAAATTAATGCCCTTAATATGTGGGTATTTGGAAGTGATATTATTAAGGGTCACTCCCAGACCACCACCAACATCAACTAGTTGCTTAAGGTGGTTAAAACCTTTGTAATGTTTAAGGATGTTCTTGATAACAATAATAGTTTGGCTGTACATTGCTGTGTTGAAAACATGATTGAACTTCTGGTCAGAACGTGAATACACGAAGGCATTCATTCCATGGGCCTTTTCGAATGCAACCCCTCCTTCAAGAACTGTAGCTTTCAGATGGGGCCTGTAATTAATTGAAAATCAGTTTCAGATTATGCAAAGTGCAATGCTTAACTAACCCTCCATTCAAATCATAGGTTTGAAAAGTAAATTTTAATTTTTGTAAGAGAAAATATTGTAGAAAACTTTTTAAATAGCATATATAAACAGTTTCAAAACGACTATCCAAACTGGCATAAGAGGTTAAATAGCACGTAAACCAGGACCTGCATTTTATTCAAAGGAAAGCTAAACTACATACCAGCTATCCAAGAAGACTTTGTCCTGTCCCAAAGCTATTAAGCCTCCCAATGAAACACCATCTTCATTAGTGACAAAGTACTTGGACAAAGGACAAAGTCCGTAGAGCCTGCGTACATTAGCCCCATTATCATCAGTAACCACAGAGCAACTAAGCACGGAGTGGCTAGCTAGAAGCCTGAGAATACGATCCACCATGATTGGTGCATCAGGGTTGTTGGTGGACATCTGTGCTACAATTTCCGCCGAAGAGAGCCTAGCTCCTTCGCCGGCTTTTGCAATGATGTCAAAAACTCCGAGCTCAATCGCAGTGTGTAAGCTCATGGGCATCACAGTGGACATCACTAGCTGCATGGCATGGGAGAATTCTTCCTCTTCTTCTTTCCTGACATGGTCAAGGACATTTGGGGTACCATTTCTAAGTTCCAATGAGGAAGCCATATTGCTGGAAGGTTTGCAAGGGAAATAACTGATTTCGGGTATGCTGCTACTTCGAATAATGGATTGATTTATATAGACAAACTAAATGATGGATTAATGTTATATGCTTACCTATTGATCAAACAAAATAAAATTTCCACAAGAAAACAATTAGATATAAATATTTTCAAATATGTCATAATGGTCTGCATGATGTTTATATTGTCAAATAAGCATTTTTTTTCTTTGAATGGGCCTCCACAATTGTTGAACGGGCAACTCTATGAAAGATCTATAAATTCAACGGTACCATATGTTAGTCAAGCTGCTAGCTTGTTCCTAAAAACCGTAAGTTAATGTTTAGTCAACGACCTTTTTTTTGGGTGACTGATGACAAGGTAGAAGTTGAATGATTAAAGATATCCTAATAATTAGTTTAATTTTTTTTATTTTGAATTTAGGGATAGAGGGATTTCAACTGTACATAGTCAGGTGTGATAGTAGCCTGCAGCCACAGTTTAATACTTTTTATCACTCATCCTTTGTCAAACTTCTCAGTCAATTTTATTAAAAATAAAATAACATAAAATAAAAAATGAGTCTTTCTTTTTTAATTTTTAATTTGAAGGTGATGGATTTGAATTATATATTTTAAAGTAGAGTTAAATGTAAAATTAGCACTAGACTATGTTTAGAACCATAATAAATAATGAATATAAACAAAAGATTAGAGGAAAAGTAATGAACACATGCAGCTGCCAAAAATATCTGGTTTGCACACAAGCAAGAGAGAACAAAAAAAAAAAAAAATCCACCAAAAAAGAATAAACAAACTAAGAAATCATCTAGTAAATCAGAAAAATAGACTGTCGGGTATTTTATTTTTTCAATAAGAAATTAAAAAAAAAGTCTCGTTAAAGCCCTATGTCAAGAAAACTAAATGAGAATAAGTTGAAAGAGGGAATAAGAATATATATATGTGCAACTCAACCTTTATAGAGAGACAAATTTGTAATGTGAAAGCCCTCCCAAATCCCAACCCGCTAGTTGGGAGCAAAAATCGGGAGTAGACCAACAATAAAAGAGTAAAAAATGTCTCCTCGGACGAAAGTCGTCCTTGCGCTTCTGCACCCTCTCTAGACAATTGTCATTGATGTGCTAATGCACTCTCTGTTGATATATTTTCTAAAAAGCAAAATTAAAAAAAAAAAAAACTCTTCTTCTTATCATCCATAGGACCATATCGAATCCTTCTATTATGGTTAAAGAATTGGATCTCCCACCAATGCTCCATCTTGCAGGATTATATTAGACCAATTTGACGTTTATGTTCAACTTGGGCTATTTGTTAGTATTAGGAAATTCACTTGATTTTGTATATTCAATTTTGTGCTTGAGAGATAATATTGGGCATCGTAGGATACTACCTCCACAATAGCTCCGGCCTATATGGCATTGATTTTATTTGTTGATGGGAACCATTTTTAGGCAATTAAATGAATTGAGTTTTATCAACCCGCACAAGCTGTTGAGTTTTATTCTTTAGGAGGCTATTACGCTTTTTTTTAAATATTTTTTTTACAGTTCATTTATACTCTTATTTCTTTTCTCACCAGGATACCATATGAGTTTCTTTTCAATTATATTTTAAATTGAAACAATAGAATGCAAATAAAAATGGTCTCATAATTTTGCTTCTTTTTTATTTTCCTAGTTCTTTAATTTTCAATTAAAATATATAAATGGGCTATACCCTTGGTTCTGGTGGTAGACAAGCGGAAGGTACCCAGGCCGCTCTAAAATATTCATTTATAGATATATAGTTGGATTTTTTTTTTGAATAATACCTCAAAAAAAATATATCTATGGAATATTTTTACACTTATAATGACTTCACGATTTTTATGCTATTATAATGTCAAATAAAAACTGGTTTCATAGTCAAAATCTTATGCATGTGCAATAAAAGAGCTATTTCCATAATTTCTAATTTTTTTTGTTTTTTATTTTTTTGGCTAGTTCCAATAATGGTACGGTGGGTATACACTGCAGTGGTTTTCTTCCCGTCAAAATAAGCGGGAACTTTTTTTTGTCCTCAAGATGATGCGTGGATTGATTTTCTCAAATTCATTTATATGCCAAAAAAGTGGGTCTCATTAATAACAAAATGAACGTCAATAGACTGGAGCTATAGCGGAGATGGTATCTTAGCATGCCTAGTACTATAATCCCTTGTGTTTATATGGAGCGATAATTTATAGTGTTCATTACTAAATCATCTCTTTTTCCCGAGTCAGTGGTCATTCGTGGGCTGTTCACCGAGTTCATCGACTTTGCTCAATTCAGTTCAATCCACAAGATTGAATTCGATTAAGAGATTGACAGATAGTTACAAATTGAGATTTTTCAAATCTGAAGGTTACGAATTGATTTACTGATTGAAAAATTCTTAAACTGTGTAATCTATAAATTCGAATCATGTATAAATATATGCGTATATATATAGATATGGATATATTTTTGTGTAAATAAATTATGTATGTATATATTAAAATATGATTTCACTAACTTGAGTATGTGCTTGAATCTTGCTTCAGTAGTTCTATTATCTATAAAGTAGAGTTGATTACTTTGAATATGTAGACGTCGAATTACTTAAAGTAGTGTTGATTAAGTTGATGTATGAAAACATTTTATTTTGAGTTTTATCGATTTTTTTTGTTGTAATGTATTATTATGTTACGATTTGTATTATTATGCTATAATTTTAGTAAAAGTCTATATTAATTGTTTTGTAACTAAATATATCAAAATATAAAAACCAAAGTAAAATTTAATAAGAGTTATACGATAATTTTTAATTTTTAACAAGGACAAAATAGAAATAACTTAGAGCTATGTGACAATTTTTTATTTTTAGTGGGGATAAAATAGCAAAATCATAATTTTTAGGGTTAAATTAAAAGGAAAAAATTTTTCCTAGCTAACGAAATAGAAATACTCGCCTAAGCTAAAGCTGCCCCAACCTTAGCGTCAAATATACTTCCTTGCATGAATAAATACGTACATATTGACTTCTTTAGCGTTTATCATATAGTTTGGCAAAGTTAGAGGACGAGCTAACAGCGACACATACCTCCTTGCGTGATTTAAAAATCAGACATTTTAACTAAAGGATCAGTTTCATTAGATTTTGTCGTTGAATTGAAAAGTCAGAAGAATACGAAAGATAACTACGTCCTTGCTTGAATATTATAAAAATCAAACAATATTGAAAAGGAGTTTCTTGGATCTATATTGTAGAATTTAGCTGAGTTAGAAGAATATATGCCTTAAATAAATAATGCATCAATGGAGATAGATTTAAGAAAGACAAACGAACTTTGTCAATGGTGATTTTGTAAGAAGCGGCAATTAGTGTGAAGAATAAGCAAAATAATTGCTAGTTCTTAAATCGATTGTAATTTAATAAAAGAGTTAAAACACTCCAGCACTTATAGCACGCGAACTGAATTTTAAGGGAGTTTTGTGTGTGTGTGTGTGTGTGTGTGTGTGTGTGTGGGTGTGTGGGGTTGGTGGGGATGGGGGATGGTTTGGTGGCAGGCAACTAAATGAGGTTGAATTGAATTATGTTGTATTGACAAAATCAGAGCGTGCCTTTTGCGTCAAGCTTGTAGTAAAATGACCTCTTTGACCGTGGAAAAATCATTTCAAATCATAAAATTTGATAAATTAAATGAATGGCAAATGTTGACTTGCTTCATTGATCACTATCATGTTTAGGGTGTGTACTTTCTTTTTTTTTTTTTAAGTCGAGTTTTCTTAATCAACACTTAATTTCAACTCAAAAATATCAAAAATATACTTTAAAGTAATTTAAGCAGGCACATTTAAGAATTAGGTTCAAAAAAAAAGTTCAGGAAAAACTAACAGAAGGACTAACAAGAATAAAAAAGGACCAAACGAAAAGGATTAAAACGAAAACAAAAGACCAATGTAGAAAAAGGACCAAGATGGAAAAATAAATTAAGACAAAAAATGAAAAATACAGAAAGAAACATGAAAGGAAGACCAAATAAATAAAAGGACAAATGAAAAAAAAAATCAATACTAAAAAAAATGTACTAAAATGAAAAAAAAAAGGCCAAAAGAAAAAAAAGAAAACCAAGGGACTAAAAAAAATAAAACAGTTTTTCGACGTGTACTTTCTCACTATTTGGGTATTTGGCATTGATGCCTCTAAATTTGTTGTCTTTCAATAGCTTGCTTTTCAAACTTTTAACTTTGACAATTTATCTTAAAACTTGTTAAATTGGTATTCTGTACTTCTTTTAGTTAATTACGTTAAACTGAAGATAAGATACATGTTTCGTCAACTTAGTGAAGGAGAGAGGCTTTGGCTTTGTTCTGAAAAGTGATCAAGTTGGAGGACATATGGCCCAAGCAAGTTGATTGGCAAATTGTTGTAGCTTGTTCTGCTAAGAATGACCGAGTAATTGCAGTAATAAGAAGTTTTTTTTAGGGAATAAGTAACAAATTATTTAGAGGTTGGATGAGTAGATGACAATGTAACGTGACTCTAAGCAAGAAATTATGATTTAACGTTGGATAAGTCTTTTAATAATGTTGTAACATAATCTATTAAACATGTAATTATGATTTAATGTGAGAAATAAATCTCAGGTTCTAGTAAATGAGCAAGAAATTAGACTCTAAGCATTGATCGGTGTAGTGGTTCATAAAATTTAAAATGGAAATCGGGAAAATGTTACCTGATGTGAAGTTAGAAATCCATTGGCCTAATGTATGCGCAGAACGATGCCTGCACTGAGGTGATTGGAGAGGCTTGCAATAGAAGAGGTGGAGATGTCACTGACCTACAATTGGAGACTAACAAGCGATCTATCGGTAGCTGATATAGGAGGAATCATAAGAGGAACCCTTGACGGGAAAGGAGTCATGAGACCACGTAGCAGCGAAAGATAAGAGTTGATCGACTTTCGGGGCCACCGGTAACAAATCCAGTTGTTGACCTAGGGACAACCCAAAATTTGGACCAATTCACCCCCTAAAGTGGTGACCTTCGGGATCATATTAGATCTAGGATGCTTATACGTATGAACCCCTTGTTTTCGCCTTCACCTTGGACCTTGGATCAAAGTTAACCAAAATCATCTTGGAGCATTTAAAGCAATTAGAAACTCTAATGAATGAGAAGTCTAAAGAAGATGAGAAAATCAGTCATTCATTCACCCTTGAGGTGATAGCGGTACCCCTGACTGAGAAGTTTAAATTGCCAAAGATCTCTATATATGATCACGACACCACGAATCCTAATGATCACTTGATGATGTATGATTCACACATTAGTCTTTACGGTATTCTTGGTGAAATAGCATGTAGAGCATTTGATTCAACCTTAGCAGACTTCGCCAAAGAGTGGTTCATGAAGCTGAATCCAAACTCAATGTCAAGCTGGTTAGAATTGAAGAAAGCATTTCAGGCACAATATATGGAGGAGAAGAAGACAAGCCCAAAGGAATGGCTTATGTCCTTGTACCAAGACCCAAACAAGACACTAAAGGATTGGTTGGCTAGATACAAAAAAAAAAAGGTAGCTTACATAGGAATTTCTCCATTGGGTAACAAAATTCATCAATGTAGAAGAAGCCTAGATTCTGTGAAGCCAAATGCCATGCTCAGTCATTGCCAGTAATGACAACAACAGCAATGAATCATCTGAAAAGAAGAAGCGACTAGCCGACGACAACCGTGATTTGTCTAACAATATAAGACATCACGATATTGATGACCATTGCCCATAAGCCTTTAACAGGTTTGATACCTATACTGAAGTGAATTACGACGTTGAGGATATCTACTTCAGGATATGAGACAAAGATCTCTTACGACACTTTCCTCCAATGCAGAAGGATCTCGTTAAAAGAAATTAATCAAAATATTGCAACTTCTAAGAATTATCCCAAATATTCATGTCAATGAACAATTCCCTCTTAAGAGAAGAACAAGAAGATGGGTGCCAAAAACTATCCAACACTGAGCCTCCGAAAACTTCACCAGTTGAGCAACTTTGCTCTCCTCCTCTATCAGAGCCTTCGTAATAGCCTCCAAGTCATATTTCTAGACTAAAAAACCACTTAAATCCTAGCTATTAGATTCAGAAGATGTACATCCAACAAGTTGAAGCTACATGGTAAGTTAATGACTAGGGCACAAAAATGGAAGTTCAGAAAATCAATTAATAGTTGGGATTCAAAAATCTGAAACGACATGATTGTTCCAAAATCTGAAGAACATGTCAGTTACAAGGCAATCATGACATTATCGTCAAACTTAAACAACAAAATGGGACACTAATCTAGGTAGCTAATAGGCAGAAGCCAAAGCACTTCAAGGTACTGCGCTTAAGGCAATCTAAACTGGGGGGTAATTGTTGATAGGTAATCTAGATCCCTAGATTTTAGCGATCGTAACGTGACCATACTTGCTAGTTAGAACACCAATGCCCAATAATCTAGGATTATGTTTTTCAGATATTTAAATTTCAGATAATCAGTTAAGATTATTCAGTATTTACAACGGAATCTACAATATTGAAAACTATCTTTACATTCAAGTTTAAATATAAAATTTTTGTATTTAAATATTAAATAAACATTATTTCTTAGGAACCTATAAATATATGAAAATATATCTCCAGAAACCTAACTCACAATTTAATATATTACACCATTTGTAATTTTGAAAATATAATGAAACCTCAAACACCGAAAAGAGGACATAGCATTCTTATTCATGACAAACCTCTATAAATCATCGTATTCTCTATATTCTATACTTTAATTGCATTTTGTTGTTTTGCATTCGTAATAGTTCTCTAGCATCCAAAGCATGGGTCACTGAATATGCCAAAGCTAATTCCAATCTCCACTGCATTTGATGCCAATTCTATGTTAAAAAAAAATATAAAAAGAAAACAGAGACTTTACGGGTTTATTTGCAGATGGGCAGTGTATTTGGTGTTTCCATAACCAAGTAGAAGTTGCTATGCAACTCTTGGAATCCTGTTGATTTTCGGCACCAATCTCCTAATTTTTTTTTATTTCTTTATTGTTTGAAGAGTTTTAACTCATCACCATGGACTCTGTCTATTTCAAAAAAATGGAGGAAAGAATGGAAAAAGGCTCAAAAAAGTCGAAGGATACTGGGCTTAAAAAAAAAAAGACGAACTATATTTAAATCATTTTACACAAAGATAAGTTAAAAAAAAAAGGGGAACACACAAAAATCGAAGAGATACGGACATTAACTTGTTTTAATATTAAGGTTCCATTTACTAAACGCATTGCAATCAGTAAACGAATAGTGTTTGCATTATGATTAAATACAATGCATTAAATGTAATTTGTATTCGGAAGAAAAGTATTTATATTACATTTGAATGCAATGTGTAATTAAATGAAAAGTATTTAAATTTATTCAAATAATAAGTATGTGATGTGATGAATAAAAATAAAAAGAAAAAAAAAGAGAAAAAGAAAGTATGTGATGTGATTAACAAAAATAATAGAAAAAATAAAATAATAAATAGTGATTGTATTGGATTTAAAATGTGATATAATTGACATTTGAATATAATATTTTTACGTTTAAATGAAAAATTGCACTGGAAATAATAAATGGAGGCTAAGATCTATTAAACTTATTTAACATGATATGACATGTTTTAAGTAGTTGGATAGAAGTGAGAGACAATTTTTTGGACAAAGGGTTCCAATTCGATTAGATTAAGGGATAATTGTCGTTTAGGTAATTCACTTTATACAAACATGAAAATTTTGATCGCCTGACCACTGCACCAGTTGCCTTTCCTTCAAATGCCCCTTGATACATAGTCGTCCATCCAAATTAATATCAACAACCAATAGTCACTGTAAATCGGCCGCTGTACGCCCTTCTACTGCATCGAATTGCAGACTCCACAGCTTGCTCCCCAAAATTCACCGCGGGGGGGGGGGGGGGGGGGGGTGGGTGTTGGAAGTCAATCATATTACTATTTAAATTCATATTTAGAGTATCAAAGTTTAAATAGGAAGAAAGAAGAATCTAAAGCCGAATAATTTTTTAGTTAAAATTTTAGTTTAATTCGTGTCCCCTTGAAAAAAAAATATCTGGTTCCCCCACTGGTCATGGAAGGGTTGACACTCCGTCAACAATACTTTTTTAACATAAATAAGTTGTGTGTATCTAATCTAAGATTAATGATTAAAAAAAAAAAAAAACCTTCAGATGGTGAGCTGCAACGAGTACAACCAACCACACAATATGATTGAGAATTACCTTTCTATTTTCCTTTTACTTTTTAAAGGATTTTAAAAAAAATTATCCTTTTGCTTTTACAGAATTGCCCTCATTTTTTAGATTATGTGTGTGACACGCCATTTTTTATCTAAAATTTAACTGAGAGACTATATTTGATAACTTCTCAAATTTAAAAGGAACAGATGCTACAATTTAAAACTTAAAGGGCAAATCGTTACGATATCTAAAGTTTGAGGGAAAATTATATAATTTGCACAAAACATAAAATTTCTGAAAAACCTGCATTGATCAAGGAAAATGACACCTTAGAATTGTTCAAAATTCAAACTGAAAAATTCTTTTATTGTACTTTATTTTCAATTCCTCCAATATCCATTGCGAGTTGCGACTGGGTTACTCCTAGCCTGGTACAATAACAGCAATCACTTATCTACCAGACCCAAAAAAAAAAAAAAAATTTGACAGAAGGAATTGAGATAATTGCTTCACTATGGAAAGCTAATAATTAGCCAAGTTATATTCCTTGAAAATTGAAGGATAAGCTACGTATCATCTATATGTCCCGAAACAAATAGCGGACCATTTTCTATTAAAAAAAAAAAAGCTCTCACATACACATGTTGGTTGTGTAGGCAAAGGAAATAATATTAGCTTATTTATGTTTTTTTTACCATGTATTTTGCTTTTATTCAGAAAGTATAACTTAAGTTTTGGTCTTTTGCATTTTTATACTATCATATTACGTTTAATATACAAATTTATACCATTTATTGTTCAACACTTAATTTAGACCTTAAAATGCCAAAATTATGGTTAAAAAAAAAAAAAAACTAAGACCAAGCATGATTTGCATTTTTATACGTTGTATTTTGATTTTATTGAATCAATATATGATGTCTTCTTATGTTCTACATTTTTATATTATTCATTTACAAAATAATTCTAATATTTTAATTTTAACATCTAAAATACCCTTAAAATTTTAAAAGATAGTTGAAGAGATTTTAATTTCAATTACAAGCAAAATAAATTGGATAAGGCAAGGCCAGTAATGCATGGTAGCGGAGTGGGAAAGGACTGGGTGGTTATGAGGTGGGGTTGAGAAATTTGAATTTTTTATCGAGAAAATTAAAGGTTTTATTGTATTTTAATTTTTTAAGGGTATTTTGGGTATTTTTAGGTCAAAATTTATAAGCCGTTAATCATGAAAATTTTTTTTTGACTAATATATTATATGTAATATAATGATTTTATAATTCATGACTTTGAACTCAAGGTATAATTCTCTAAATAATAGTAAAATACATGATATAAAAAATTAAGTAATCCAAACATCAGTTTTTATTTTACAGGTATTTTGAGTAATTTTAGGTCAAAATTGACTATTCACCCAGGAAGGTATAGAGTCGTACATTATATGTAATTGAAAGTACAAATATATGAATGTTCAAAATATAGGATATAAATTCTAAATAAAGGCAAATTTCAACCAATGCATGGGAGTAGTTGTCCTACTCTGCTTTAGTATTATTTTCAAGTCCTATAGTTTGCTTTCTAGCTTATATAATAAATGACCAATATACATGTCGTTTGATTGGGATTTGTTTTGTGTTGTCGTTTGGGGCTTACGTGGCACTTCGTTTAAGAGCTTTTTGCTCAAGTTATCTTTTACATTTCGTTTGGTATTGTGGGGATGTTTTAGATCGAACTACTGCAATTTCCTTGGTTTAGCTTTGCTCTTGAATGAGAAATTTTCTTTCGGAGATTTGGTTCAAAGAAACCAATCTCTATCTTCAAACTCTAGAGACTTCCTTTGTCAAGTGGTATAAAAGACACGGATCCTTCCCGTGGTTGTGATGGCCAGCTACGGCGGAATTAAACAGGGGTCAAAAAAAAAAAAGGGTGAAGTTAAAAAACACACCAACTATCTAAGAAGACCTTGTCTTGAATCAGCTCCAAGAGGGGTCCCAATGAAATACCATCTTCGTTAATAACAAAATACTTGGACACAGGGCCAACTGTACAAACTTTGAAAATTAGACTCATTGTTACCGTTACTGATCACAGATCAACTGAGCACAGAGTGGCAAGCCAACATCCGGAGAATGCGGTCAACCATAATGGGCGCATCCGGATTGTTGTTGGCGGACATCTGCGCCGTTATCGCCACTGGTGAAAGCCTAGCGCCTTCGCCTGCTTTCGCTATGGTGTCGAAAATTCCGAGCTCAATTGCACATTGTAGAGACATGGAAAACACAGAGGACGTCACTAGCTGCGTGGCGTGGGATAAGCTTTCTTCTTCTTCTTCTTCTTTTCTGCAGTCATCGTCAAGTACTTTTTGATGGTTTCTCAGTTCCAATGGGAATGCCATTACTTGTGTTTCTGTTTTGAGTTAGTGCTATATAATCAGGTAAATGATTTATTTCTGTTTCTGTTTTTCTATGGCCACTAAAGGATAACGCTAAGACTAATCATTGGCCCCGGTTAAAGCAGCTTTTGATCGTTAAAATTTAAAGAAAAAAGCAAAAAAAAAAAAAAAATTACAGTTTCAAGTAGGGAGGAAAAATATAGTGGCTGCTCATATACATCCAGTTCTACGTACTAATTGCAAAGTCTTACAAACAGTTCTTTTGGCATCCTATTCCATTAGGGATGCCATTTACCTGATTACTTTGTCAATAACATGTTTTTAAAATATTTAAAATTTACTAGATAGATGATGATGTATCTACAAGAATAAAAAATAATTTATTTATTAAAAACATAATTAAGAAGCATACCTTTTTTAGCACATCATACCTAATAAATGGTACAATGTTTCTTCTAGTGACTTGTAACTCTATAGAAGAAACAACTATGTCGAATTGGTTTCTTATGTTGTTTATTTATTTATTTTTTATTTTTTGCGATGCCATGTTCTGCAACTTCCTTATTCTTCTTTCTCTTTTTGTCTTTCTTCTTGTCCTTTAGGGTGGTGCTAAGTGAACACTCTCTGTCTTTTCTTATCTATCCTCTTCCTGAACACAATAAGAGATAAGCTCATTGAAAGACCATGAGTTCTTTTGACAGTTATAGCTTATCTTGAACTAACTGAACTATGCTAAAAGGGATATCAGAACCAAATGCACTAACAAGTCTTCAGACAAATCCAACTTGAGTGCCTTTAAGGTGAGATATTTCCATAATGTACTCCCTGGTATTTCCTTTACCTTTGTACCTCATAGAGATAAGGTTTACTAAGATTGTACTAGTTTCAACCTTTTCATTCTTAACAAACATTTTCTGAAGTTCCTCAAGAAAAGTCTTAGCTGTATTCAACTTATCAGACATAATGCCCCTAATAGCTTCCAGAATGGCACGTTTAATAACCAAAAGACTTATGCGATTAGATTTCTCTCGCTTTTTCATCTCCCTCTTTTTATTTGAGGTACTCTTATCAATGAGATCAATGGGTTCAGCAACCCTTAATGCAAGGTCTAGGTCCATGACTCCGAGAGTGATCAAAACACTCTTTTACTATGTTTTAAAGTTAGTGCCATTCAACATAGGAATGGAGTTGAGGCTAGCAATGATATTAGCAGTAGAAGCATAAATTGAATAAAGAACAAAACAAACAAAACAAACAGACTCACATAAATACTAAAGGATGCAAATAATACTTTTAAATAAAGGTAGGGCCAACACATTATACGGAGCACAATATTAATATTTAGTCTTTGAATAGAAATATTAACTTGTAAGTGGTACTCTTAGTGTAGTAATCAAATACTGACAATAAATCTTATCAACTAATAAGCCTTTCTTTGAACCAACTTATTGTTTATATGGAACACATTATAATTGTCACATATTTATTACCACAAGTGTATTTGAATTTCTGGCCAAATAATAAACTTCCTTTAAGCTAGTTATTATCCGCATGAAATCCAAATACACAATCATATTAACATTTCAAATTAATTAATCTACATAAAAGAGGTTACTTTGGTCACTTTTTGCTTCAATTAATTAATTTAAAACATCTGACACCCAAAGAAAAATACCAAAATTTGAATTTAAATTGCAACTAATTACTCAAAAATACATAATTGCATCACTGCCTTTGGACCAAAAAAAAATATTACACTAAGCCGCTATCCTTGTTCCATACGAGGCCATATGGAATTTCAAATTTCAAAATTTGTGGTCAAAAATTCGTATTCCAAAACCTAATACATGAATTTTAATATTAAAATTCTTCCTTAATGTTCTTAATCTTTAAACATGTATAAACAAACCCTAATCTAACACAATAACATGATGAATACACATCAATTTTATACCAAAACAACCAAATATCTAGAAAATTATGCAATTTCATAACTTTCTATAAATGAATGCTAATATTCATACCAAAACCTTAATTCACAAAACAATAAAACCAATATGTGAGTTTAAAAGCATGTTTTCTCAAAATCCTTTGAAAACTTTAACTGGATTCATTAAAATCAAAGCTTGAAAACGATTTGAATCTAGAATGGATGGAACAATCAAAAGAACAACCAAAATTGTTTTCGAATTTAACAACACCATACCCAGAATTATTAAATCTGAAAACACATACAAATCATCATGTAATCGAATAAAATTCCAATTCTCAATGATTCAACATGAATCAGATCTGATACCACTTGTAGAGATTGCCTTCAATGGTGAAAACCATCACTAAATATCTCAGATCATTCATATTGAATCACTAAAAATCTAATACTAGATGCGGAAACATACCTGAATCACCTATGATGAAAGTGAATCTAAGTCTTGCGATTGGTCTTTCAAATCTTCATGTTGTCTCTTAAGTTTTTCTAGGAGTCTCTTAATTCTCACTGATAATAGAATGTCAGAGTGAATTGATCTTCCAAATCTTCACATTATCTCTTAAGTTTCTCTAGAAGCCTTTTAATTCTCTCTGATGATAGGACGTCAAAGTGAATGAAACGTACGCCTGATTTAGGAACCATAATCATATATAAGTTAAGTACCCGTTAACTTTCTTTATTTCTATTTTGGTCCATTATAAAATTAAAAATAATAGATTAGTCTCTACACATAAGACTCCACACTTTAATTAAATGCCTTTAGACCCAAATTACTTAAATCTTATTTGATCACTTAAATTGGACTCAGCCTTAATATGATAACCTTTAGTATATGATCATTAACATATTGTGCATGCATTGGATTAAAATTTAACAATACATGCTAAATTAAAATCTAATATTTTTATCCTTATGATTAGATACCTTTTTATGTTTTGACAATTTGATGTTATTTTTATTTTTATAAATGACAACTTAGAATGTTTGTGAAATATATCAAATTCTTTTAGTACTGTTAAGTTAAAATCATTCAAACCGATTATCTATATATAATATGGTTTAATTTGGCCTTTCTAAATATTATCAAATCGTCAAAACCGTCTAAAGAACAAAAAAATTTATCATTTCGTTAGTGGTTTATGCAAAAAAATAAAAAAATGGTCAAACTAACCACAAATACAACTATATCTATGTCTCCACTTATATTTTGAAAATTAAATTCCTTTAACTGTATAAATTTTTCAAAATCTTTAGTTATAACTCCACTTTATGATAAAAATTATAATTCTAATATTACAAAAGAATTACTATATCTAACTATATTTTTTAAATGAAAAATTAGGTTTAAGTTCATCTCTTGAAAAAATTTTCTAGCTCTGATTCAGATAGTCATTATTTGATTTTCAATTTAAAAAAAAAATCCAAAACTAAATTCCAATTAAGTTCACAACGATTTTTGTAAATTCAAAACCAAATCACAAGTCTAACCATTTCGTCCATTTACATCCTAAGCTTAGCTTGTTCCATATGTAACTGATCAGTAAAATGTCGCGTAACATATTACGATATTTTAAGAAAAATGCTGCAAATTTTGTGTCTTTATAAGCACTTTTTTGTTGTGGTTTTGTGTCATTATAAACCCTGACAAAAATATCTGCTGAAGGCATTATAAGTGGACTCTACGCCTTAAAGAAGATGTCACCGTAACTGCATTGAATCTGTTAACAGAAAGAACACATGAGAGCATGGTCCCAAACACTTATACTGTGTATTAGCCTGGAACGAAATTAACCCTTATATTTAAGATCCTCACATTAAAGATCACCATATACTCCGAACTTTTAACCAAAGACCCACCGCGGTCGCTCAGCCACCATACTCGGCAACAAAACCTGACACTTATGAGAACTTAAACTTTATGAATACCCGGATTTATCCAGAGAAACGACACCCAAGGTTTTGTGCAAAATTCAAACAAAGAATATATTTTACTAAGCTTTCACAACATACTAATTTCATACATATTAATTTTTAGTAAATATTTCATTATCAATCTCTCTAGCTATTAACCAGGAAAAAAAAAATTGCATCAGTTATGCAGCTCGAGCAGGAAATATTTCCTGGAAAGCTAATAATTTGCCAAGCAATTTTATTCCTTGAAAATTGAAGGATAAACTATATACATACATACATATATATGGATCATTTCTCTTATCCCCGAAAACAAATGGCTATAGTTTTTTTTTTCCCCCTTTTCAATGGAGAAAAAAATAAAAATAAAAATAAAGAAACAACAACAACAACATTGTTGTTTGGACTTTAGACAAAGGAAATACATTAGAAAAGCCAACACATCAACCACAAATCGATCAAATGACGTGATTTTTTAGACCAACCACAATCAATATGCTCTTGTACATCGGATTCCATTAAGACACAAATTTAAACAACAAACAACATGTCGATTTATTTAAGAGAACTCCATAACTCACGAGTTACAAATAAAATTTAGACCGTAAATGACATGTAATTTTACTTAAAGAGCTCCATAACCCACAAGTTACAAACACAACACTCAAATCGGATGCCACTAAATCCTGCGCCAATTGCCAAGCCTTGGAACTCATCTTGAGTTCGCTCCTTCCCTCCTGGATTCTGAGTCATCATAAAGACATCACCTTGAAAAGCACTCTTCACAACATTACTAGTCTCTGGCTTCACTGGAAGAACTGCGTCCACAACTATAACCTTCCCATTATCTGGAATAGCTTTGTAACAATTTTTCAATAACTTCAAGCAGTATTCATCACTCCAATCATGAAGTATCCACTGTAAAATTGCATTGCTAATCTACATTATCCACGAAAGAGTGTTGTTTAGGGAAAAAAAAAATTTGCATAGTTTCAGAACTCGCCTTCATAAAAATAGCATCCCCACACGGAACACTTTCAAACATATCTCCGGCTACATGTTCAACACCTGCAACATTAATTTACTTCTTCATTTACTCTGCACATTCTAGTTAGCAATTTATCATCACAACAAATAATATATATATATATACCTCGATAAGAAGGAGCATGTTCTATAACATGAGGCAAGTCAAAGTTAATTCCCTTAATATGAGGGTATTTCGAAGTTATCAAATTAAGGGTCACTCCAACGCCACCTCCAACATCAACTAGTTGCTCAAGGTTTCCAAAGCCTTTGTAAAACTTGAGGATGTTCTTGATAAGAATAGCAGAATGGTTGAACATTGCCACATTGAATAGCTTATTGAATCTTGAGTCCAAGCGTGGATACTCAAAGGCATGTGTTCCATGTGCCCTGTTAAATGCAATTCCTCCCTCAAGAATTGCCTCTTTCAATTCATACCTATAATAGAAGGCCAGGGACATCAATAGGATAATTCTTCTTCTCAAAACTTTAATGGGTACTAATGTTTGTCCTAAAAGAAGACAAGAGGGAGTTGGTTTTAGATCTGCTGTCTGATATACACATGTCAAGCACTGGTTGTTGAGATATTAAATGCATAATTACTATTTTACCCTATATTCTAATGCAATCTCAGAAATAACATTGGAAAATAAATAAATAAACTAATATAGAAAGATTTTATTTGTTAACGGAACATAGATTGAAGAGAACAGATGTTATATTTTAAAACTCTAGAGGTAAAGTTTTACAAGGCCTATAATTCATGTGGGGAAATTTTGTAATTAGCTTCCTTGTCATGTGCAAGTCACATGAGTTTTTTTGCCCAAAAAAAAAAAAAAAACAAACTGTAGCGGGCATAATTGTTACGATTTTAAAGTTGAGGGGAACCATGTTATATTTTAAAATTTGAGGGCATGTATAATGTCATAAGAACCATATTTCGGAGTGAATATTTATAAATAATCCTAATTTTTTACTATTGGTATAAGAACTACTACTAAATTAATTTTTCAAAGGTCTTTTATCAATTATTGAAATAGTTTAATATACTGTTTCTATCAATAATGAAAACTAATAGTTTCTACCGTACAAATTTCTTTAAAAAAAAAAAGGAAAACATAATGCAAATCTTTTCATGAAAGAGAATAATTAAACCATACAGACCAGCTCTCTATGAAGACTTTGTCTTGTAACAACGAAACCAAGGGGCAGAATGAAACACCGTCTGCATTAGTGACAAAATACTTGGACACAGGACCAAGACTGTAAAGCCTCTGGAAATTATTAGTCCCACTATCACCATCACTTTTTACCACCGAACATCTCAGCAAAGAATGGCTAGCAAGGAGCCTGAGGAGGCGGTCCAGCATAACGGGCGCTTCCGGGTTGTTAGTGGGCAACTGGGCAGCAATCTCTGCTGCCGATAGCTTGGCGCCACGCCCCGCTTTCGCCATGATGTCGAAAACTCCGAGCTCAGCCACGGTCTTCAACGACATGATCGTCGCAGTGGAGCGTGTCAGCTGTATCGCACAAGAAAAGCTCTCTTGTGGATCTTCTTCTTCTTCTTCTTCTTCTTTTCGAAGATTATCATTGAGGACGTTTTGAGATACGTTTTTGTTTATGTTGTTGTTGTTGATTTCAAGTTCCAAAGAGGACGACATGGAATTTTGGTTGAGAACAGTATGAGTTTGGTGAGTGTAAATATTTTTGGGTGTTGTAGCTATGTAAAGAATTGGTTGATTTATGAAATTGGTGTTGGAATGTGAGGCTAGTATCCATCTGAGGCCACATGGGATTAACGGTGTGGGGAAGCAGACAAGTAAATATTGCTTTCGGCAATTATAGCGTCATTTATTTGCACCTTTCTTGTCTCGCTAATTGACAACCTTCTTTATTTTATTTCTTTTTAAAAAGCTGTCTCTATATTTCTTTTTTTTTTTTTTGTTTTTTGCAAAACTTATTTTAGAACTTTACTTTTACTCCATTGTTACCGTTCAGTTGTTAGATTTTTTTAAAAAGCAAAACTTATAATACAAGTATACTTTTATTCCAATGATAAATATTATTGATTTAGTTGTTTGATTATTACTGTAATTATTATTATTATTTTCACAGAATTTATAATAGAGTTATACTACTTCATTGATAGATATTGTTGCTTTATTTGTTTAATTAATTTGTATTTTTTAATAATTTGATATATGAATATTTATATTAAAAATTTATTACACTATTTTTAATTATAGATTAGATCAATTGAAGGCTAAAATAGTATCTATCGAAGAGGGGGAAAAAAAAAAACTATTCCCGTCAAAAGTTCTTAAAAAAAAAAAAACAAAAACAACGAACTCTCTTTTCTCCTAAGTCCATAAACTCATCACTGCTTTATGCGTTCAAATGTTTTAAACAATAGGAAACTCCTCTTTCCTCTTGAATGTTTTGATGTTTGGTAAGCGAATTACGTTTGTACTGCATTTGAATATAATGCATTAAATGTAATTTACATTTAGAGGAATAGTATTTACATTGTATTTAAATATAATATGCTTTTGGATGAAAAATATTTAAATTGTATTATATATAACGTAATTATTAAAAGTAAAGAAAAAAAAGAGAGAAAAAGAGAGTATGTAATATGATTAATAAAAGTAGTATAAAAGTGAAATGGTTAATAATAATTGTATTACATTTAAATTTTGTGTGTTGTTTATAATGAAATACTTTAGTATTTTAATGAAAATTACATTACATTAAAAGATAATATAATAAACAAACATAGGTTAAATTCATAACATTGCAAATAGTTATAGCTAAAAAAAAATTCAACATTTTCTTATTTGTCATGTTGCCAGACTTGATTCTCGTTGAAAACTTAAGGATAAATTACAAATTTTCTCCGTAAAATTTGTGCCTTGTGATGATTTGCCTCTCAAATTTTAAATTTTAACATATATTGTTCTTAAATTTTGAAAATTTATCAAATTTAGTCCAACAATTAAAATTTAGAGAGAAAATAACAGGTGTCAAGAAATAGGATGATGAAGTTAACGAAATCACTTATATCCCAAATTAATAAAATTTGAAGGCGCGGTTTTCTTTAAAAATAATAATAATAAAAAGTTTAGAGAACACTGACTAATGAGTTTTAAATACTCTTTCAAAAGCAAAAGAAAAATGGTGTGTTAACAACAGAAAATTATATATTAACAGAAAAAAAAAAAAAAAAAACTTGCATCTTTCTTTGTCTCTAATCTCTCCGGGTATCTTGATCGTCGGTCATGCCGCATTGGAGGAGGAGGAGGAGTTAGCAAATGTGGAGGGATGGTGGTGCAGAGGAGATTTGCAAATGTGAATGGTGTGACGGCGGTGGACTTCATCACTGGGTCGTCTGCTATCGCCGTGGAGATCTGGGGATCTTGTGGTCGCGACTGGATTGCCGACACCATCAATGGCGAGGCCACATTGGGCCCTTGGAATGCACTCCTTTGTTTTTTGACCCCAAACACATTAACTTTTTCAATTAAGTCCCTAATTTGCACCTCTTAAAATTTTAAATTAAATTACAAAATTTGCCTATATATATATTTTAAATTCAATTATGTCCCAATATTTGATTTATAAATTAAATTCATATTTTAAGCTTCTTAAAGTTGCTTATTATAGATTACCTGGTTTAAATAAGAAAAAAAAAAAGAAGAATCTAAAGTCAAACAATTTTTTAATTTGAATTTTAGTTTAATTCATGTCCATCTGAAAAAAAGTTGTCTAGTTCCGCCCCTAATGACCACGGAAGAGTTGAAACTCTATGAACTGTACTTATTTAACATAAATAAGTTAATCACTGAGTGTAACTAACCTAAGATTAATGATTTCAAAAGAAAAAAAGAAAAAGAAAAACTTCAGACTGGTGAGCTGCAATGAATACAACCAACCACACTCTATGACTGAGAATTACCTTTCTATTTTCCTTTTATTTTTTAATTGATTCTAAAAAAATTCTATTTTTGCTTTTACATAATTGCCCTCATTTTTTAGAACATGTGCCGACACATGTCATTTTCTATCTAAAATTTAATTGAGGGACTAAATTTGATAACTTTTCAATTTTAAGAGAAATAGATAATTTAAAATTTAAGGGACAAATCATTAGGTACCCAAAGTTTGAGGGAAATAATATTGACTAATATATTATGTGTAATATAATAATCTAAAATGCATGACTTTAAATTTAGGGTATAATTCTCTTAAAAAGTAATAAAAGTAAAAAGATAAATAATCCAGACATCAAATTTTATTTTATGTGTATTTTGGGTAATTTTAAATCAAAATTGAGAATTCACCTGAAAAAGGTATATAGTTGTACAGTATATGTAATCTAAAAATATAACTTAACCCATACATTTTTTTGGAGTAAAAGCGATAACATTCCCTTTCATTGCTACCACACAAACTCACAAAGAAGGAAAAGATGAAACTTATGAAAATGCAAACAAAAATCCCTAGAATAACAATCGGAACAACACGAAATTTAAAAAAAAAAAAAAATCAAAACCAAGTCTCCTATCTCAAATCTGGTGTACTATCCAATTTACTACTACTATTCAACCGTCTTCAACACTTCTTGATGTTATGAGCGATGAAGACAAAGAGAAGAGGAGTGAAGCTTCATAGAGAGAGAAAGAGGGGAGACATTTGTATTTTGCAGAGAGAGAAACGGAGAGGAGCTGAGGGTTTTTTTTTTTTTTTTCTTGTTGAGTGAGGGAATGAATTTGAATGGGTGGGAGAGAGAATGAGAAAAAACAAGCTGGAATTTTTTTACCTATATTATATTACCTCAAGGGCAGATTGGGTATTTTACTTTTATTTCAAAAGTAGCAAATGACATGACAATGCTACATGAGAAAATACAAAAAAGTGATGCTAAAATTAATAATATTTTTATTGAGGAGTGTTATTTTTGTAATTTAAAAAAAATTGTGAAGTGTTTAGTGTTTAGTTAAGCTACATTTTTTTTCCAACTTAAACAACGGTTAAAAGATGTATATTAAATTTATATCAGTTTTATTAAACGACTATCTATTTTCTCGTATAGGTTAAATTTTTTTTTCTTTTTTAAGTATGATAAAAAGTAACAATATAGATCTTATTTGGTAATTATTATCGTTCTATGTAATTAAAAAAAACTCATTTTGAGTATATTTGTAAACTTTTAGTTCTTAAAAGATATTTGTCAAAGTACGTTAAAAGTAACAGCAAAATTTAATTGATAAAGAACAGTCAAATGTTCAATGATAGCCATTTCAAAAAACAAAAATAAAAAATAAAAAAAGTCCATTTATAGCAATATCGTATATCTAACGATAAGTAGTTGATAAAGAACAGTAATATTTATCGAAGTAGTACTTTTATTTTATTTGGTCGAGGAAACAAGTAGTTTTATTTTAATAACTTCAATCGAAAGTATAATATATCGTGTTCTTGCTCAAAAAGAGTAAGGATATTAAAATCTACGGCATAAGTAACATGTTGTTTTACTTATAGAACTCCATAATCCAATGGTTACAAACACAACACACAAATCTAATGCCAGTAAATCCCGCGCCAGTTGCTAAGGCCAAGAACTCTTGTTGGGTCCTTTCCCTTCCCCCTCGATTTTGAGTCATCATACCGACGTCTAAAGCAAAAGTGCTCTTTGCTACAAAACTATTCTCTGGCATTACGGGAAGAATTGCCTCCACAACTATAACATTTCCATTATCTGGAATAGCTTTGAAACAATTCTTCAATATCTTTAAGCATTGTTCATCATTCCAATCGTGAAGCACCCACTACAAAATCATCATTTACAGCATCATTGTTCACAATATATACTTATATAAAAAGATAAAATAAATTAAAATTAAAGTCATACTCAACTTGACTACAGTTGGGTTGGGTTCCCTTACAAAGTTAGAACCCATTTGTCTGGGATCCCATCCAAGTCTATTGAGTAATGATATAAGTGGTTGTAAATATACTAATATCATACCTCAGTCCATTTTAAAAGTGAAAAATTCAAAACCCCCACCCTCAAGTTTAAAAAAAAATGTAAAAATGTATTAGTTGATGGTTTAATGTAATAACCAGATTTTTAATAAGGAATTTTTATAAATTAATAATATAATTTATCAATATATTCATGTAGTAAATTTTAGCTTACATTTATATCCTAAAGTCAAGCAATGAACTGTCACAATTTTTTCATGATGTGACAATTTAATTTCATGTCACGTAAATTAATGGTCATAATTTTTTTGAAATATTGTGACTAATTGATATAAATCATGATAAGATCAAATGTATGTTCTCATAATGTGACAATTTAATAAACGTCACAATAATTTTATTAAAAATAATAATAAAGTGACTAAATGATATAAGTTATAATTAATAGGATTAAGTAAGTTGAAGTATGTTTAGTAACGCCTCATAAGTCAGGTCACTATACTTAAAGTACCAAAATTCAATGCCCTTAATATGTGGGTATTTGGAAGTGATGTTATTGAGGGTCACTCCCAGGCCACCACCAACATCAACTAGTTGCTTAAGGTGGTTAAAACCTCTGTAATTTTTAAGGATGTTCTTGATAACAATAATAGTTTGGCTGTACATTGCTGTGTTGAAAACATGATTGAACTTCTGGTCAGAACGTGAATACACGAAGGCATTCATTCCATGGGCCTTTTCGAATGCAACCCCTCCTTCAAGAACTGTAGCTTTCAGATGGGGCCTGTAATTAATTGAAAATCAGTTTCAGATTATGCAAAGTGCAATGCTTAACTAACCCTCCATTCAAATCATAGGTTTGAAAAGTAAATTTTAATTTTTGTAAGAGAAAATGTTGTAGAAAACTTTTTAAATAGCATACATAAACAGTTTCAAAACGACAATCCAAACCGGCATAAGAGGTTAAATAACAGGTAAACCAGGACTCGCATTTTATACAAAGGAAAGCTAAACTGCATACCAGCTATCCAAGAAGACTTTGTGCTGTCCCAAAGCTATTAAGCCTCCCAATGAAACACCATCTTCATTAGTGACAAAGTACTTGGACAAAGGACAAAGTCCGTAGAGCCTGCGTACATTAGCCCCATTATCATCAGTAACCACAGAGCAACTAAGCACGGAGTGGCTAGCTAGAAGCCTGAGAATACGATCCACCATGGTGGATGCATCAGGGTTGTTGGTGGACATCTGTGCTACAATTTCCGCCGAAGAAAGCCTAGCTCCTTCGCCGGCTTTTGCAATGATGTCAAAAACTCCGAGCTCAATCGCAGTCTGTAAGCTCATGGACATCACGGTGGACATCACAAGCTGCATGGCGTGGGAGAATTCTTCCTCTTCTTCTTTCCTGACATGGTCAAGGACATTTGGGGTACCATTTCTAAGTTCCAATGAGGAAGCCATATTGTTGGAAGGTTTGCAAGGGAAATAACTGATTTCGGGTATGCTGCTACTTCGAATAATGGATTGATTTATATAGACAAACTAAATGATGGATTAATGTTATATGCTTACCTATTGATCAAACAAAATTAAATTTCCACAAGAAAACAATTAGATATAAATATTTTCAAATATGTCATAGTGGTCTGCATGATGGTTATATTGTCAAATAAGCATATTTTTTCTTTGAATGGGCCTCCACAATTGTTGAACGGGCAACTCTATGGAAGATCTATAAATTCAACGGTACCATATGGTAGTCAAGTTGCTAGCTTGTTCCTAAAAACCTTAAGTTAATGTTTAGTCAACGACCTTTTTTTTGGATGACTGATGACAAGGTAGAAGTTGAATGATTAAAGATATCCTAATAATTAGTTTAATTTTTTTTATTTTGAATTTAGGGATAGAGGGATTTCAACTGTACATCTTTAGGTATAGTCAAGTGTAGTATTAGCCTATAGCCACAGTTTAATACTTTTTATCACTCATCCTTTGTCAAACTTCTCATTCAATTTTATTAAAAATAAAATAAGATAAAATAAAAAATGAATCTTTTTTTTAATTTTTAATTTGAAGGTGATAGATTTGAACTGTATATTTTAAAATAGAGTTAAATATAAAATTATCACTAGACTATGTTTAGAACCATAATAAATAATAAATATAAACAAAAGATTAGAGGAAAAATAATGAACAATGCAGCTGCCAAAAATATCTGGTTTGCACACAAGCAAGAGAGAACAAAAAAAAATCCACCAAAAAAAGAATAAACAAACTAAGAAATCATCAAGTAAATCAGAAAAATAGACTGTTGGGTATTTTATTTTTTCAATAAGAAAATAAAAAAAAAAAGTCTCGTTAAAGCCCTATTTCAAGAAAACTCAATGAGAATAAGTTGAAAGAGGGAATAAGACTATATATATGTACAACTCAACCTTTATAGAGAGACAAATTTGTAATGTGAAAGCCCTCCCAAATCCCAACCGCCTAGTTGGGAGCAAAAATCTGGAGTAGACCAACAATAAAAGAGTAAAAAATGTCTACTCGGACGAAAGTCGTCCTTGCGCTTCTGCACCCTCTCTAGACAATTGCCATTGATGTGCTAATGCACTCTCTGTTGATATATTTTCTAAAAAGCAAAATTAAAAAAAAAAAAAAAACTCTTCTTATCATCCATAGGACCATATCGAATCCTTCTATTATGGTTAAAGAATTGGATCTCCCACCAATGCTCCATCTTGCAGGATTATATTAGACCAATTTGACGTTTATGTTCAACTTGGGCTATTTGTTAGTATTAGGAAATTCACTTGATT
Source organism: Antiaris toxicaria (assembly GCA_035233585.1). NCBI lineage: Eukaryota > Viridiplantae > Streptophyta > Magnoliopsida > Rosales > Moraceae > Antiaris > Antiaris toxicaria. The sequence continues at coordinate 15,495,388 of CP141161.1, forward strand.
TTGTATATTCAATTTTGTGCTTGAGAGATAATATTGGGCATCGTAGGATACTACCTCCACAATAGCTCCGGCCTATATGGCATTGATTTTATTTGTTGATGGGAACCATTTTTAGGCAATTAAATGAATTGAGTTTTATCAACCCGCACAAGCTGTTGAGTTTTATTCTTTAGGAGGCTATTACGCTTTTTTTTAAATATTTTTTTTACAGTTCATTTATACTCTTATTTCTTTTCTCACCAGGATACCATATGAGTTTCTTTTCAATTATATTTTAAATTGAAACAATAGAATGCAAATAAAAATGGTCTCATAATTTTTCTTCTTTTTTATTTTCCTAATTCTTTAATTTTCAATTAAAATATATAAATGGGCTATACCCTTGGTTCTGGTGGTAGACAAGCGGAAGGTACCCAGGCCGCTCTAAAATATTCATTTATAGATATATAGTTGGATTTTTTTTTTGAATAATACCTCAAAAAAAATATATCTATGGAATATTTTTACATTTATAATGACTTCACGATTTTTATGCTATTATAATGTCAAATAAAAACTGGTTTCATAGTCAAAATCTTATGCATGTGCAATAAAAGAGCTATTTCCATAATTTCTAATTTTTTTGTTTTTTATTTTTTTGGCAAGTTCCAATAATGGTACGGTGGGTATACCCTGCAGTGGTTTTCTTCCCGTCAAAATAAGCGGGAATTTTTTTTGTCCTCAAGATGATGCGTGGATTGATTTACTCAAATTCATTTATATGCCAAAAAATTGGGTCTCATTAATAACAAAATGAACGTCAATAGACTGGAGCTATAGCGGAGATGGTATCTTAGAATGCCTAGTACTATAATCCCTTGTGTTTATATGGAGCGATAATTTATAGTGTTCATTACTAAATCATCTCTTTTTCCCGAGTCAGTGGTCATTCGTGGGCTGTTCACCGAATTCATCAACTTTGCTCAATTCAGTTCAATCCACAAGATTGAATTGGATTAACAGATCGACAGATTAGTTACAAATTGAGATTTTTCAAATCTGAAGGTTACGAATTGATTTACTGATCGAAAAATTCTTAAACTGTGTAATCTATGAATTCAAATCATGTATAAATATATGTGTATATATATAGATATGGATATATTTTTGTGTAAATAAATTATGTATATATATATATTAAAATATGATTTCATTAACTTGAGTATGTGCCTGAATCTTGCTTCAGTAGTTCTATTATCTATAAAGTAGTATTGATTACTTTGAATATGTAGACGTCGAATTACTTAAAGTAGTGTTGATTAAGTTGATGTATGAGAACATTTTATTTTGAGTTTTATCGATTTTTTTTGTTGTAATGTATTATTATGTTAGGATTTGTATTATTATGCTATAATTTTAGTAAAAGTCTATATTAATTGTTTTGTAACTAAAAATATCAAAATATAAAAACCAAAGTAAAATTTAATAAGAGTTATACGATAATTTTTAATTTTTAACAAGGACAAAATAGAAATAACTTAGAGCTATGTGACAATTTTTTATTTTTAGTGGGGATAAAATAGCAAAATCATAATTTTTAGGGTTAAATTTAAAGGAAAAAATTTTTCCTAGCTAACGAAATAGAAATACTCGCCTAAGCTAAAGCTGCCCCAACCTTAGCGTCAAGTATACTTCCTTGCATGAATAAATACGTACATATTGACTTCTTTAGCGTTTATCATATAGTTTGGCAAAGTTAGAGGACGAGCTAACAGCGACACATACCTCCTTGCGTGATTTAAAAATCAGACATTTTAACTAAAGGATCAGTTTCATTAGATTTTGTCGTTGAATTGAAAAGTCAGAAGAATACGAAAGATAACTACGTCCTTGCTTGAATATTATAAAAATCAAACAATATTGAAAAGGAGTTTCTTGGATCTATATTGTAGAAATTAGCTGAGTTAGAAGAGTATATGCATTAAATAAATAATGCATCAATGGAGATAGATTTAAGAAAGACAACGAACTTTGTCAATGGTGATTTTGTAAGAAGCGAAAATTAGTGTGAAGATTAAATAGATTGTAATTTAATAAAAGAGTTAAAACACTCCAGCACTTATAGCACGCGAACTGAATTTTAAGGGAGTATTGTGTGTGTGTGTGTGTGGGTGTGGGTGTGTGGGGAGGGTGGGGATGGGGGATGGTTTGGTGGCAGGCAACTGAATGAGGTTGAATTGAATTATGTTGTATTGACAAAATCAGAACGTGCCTTTTGCGTCAAGCTTGTAGTAAATGATCTCTTTGACCGTGGAAAAATCATTTCAAATCATAAAATTTGATAAATTAAATGAATGGCAAATGTTGACTTGCTTCATTGATCACTATCATGTTTAGGGTGTGTACTTTCTTTTTTTTTTTTTTTTTAAGTCGAGTTTTCTTAATCAACACTTAATTTCAACTCAAAAATATCAAAAATATACTTTAAAGTAATTTTAGGAGGCACATTTAAGAATTAGGTTTAAAAAAAAAAGTTCAGGAAAAACTAACAGAAGGACTAACAAGAATAAAAAAGGACCAAACGAAAAGGATTAAAACGAAAACAAAAGACCAATGTAGAAAAAGGACCAAGATGGAAAAATAAATTAAGACAAAAAATTAAAAATACAGAAAGAAACATGAAAGGAAGAGACCAAATAAATAAAAGAACGAATGAAAAAAAAAATCAATACTAAAAAAAATGTACTAAAATGAAAAAAAAAATGGCCAAAAGAAAAAAAAGAAAGCCAAGGTACTAAAAAAAATAAAACAGTTTTTCGACGTATACTTTCCCATTATTAGGGTATTTGGCAATGATGCCTCTAAATTTGTTACCTTTTAACAGCTTGGTTTTCAAATTTTAATTTTGACAATTTATCTTAAAACTTGTTAAATTGGTATTCTGTATTTCTTTTAGTTAATTACGTTAAACTGAAGATAAGATACATGTTTCGTCAACTTAGTGAAGGAGAGAGGCTTTGGCTTTGTTCTGAAAAGTGATCAAGTTGGAGGACATATGGCCCAAGCAGGTTGATAGGCAACTTGTTGTAGCTTGTTCTGCTAAGAATGACTGAGTAATTGCAGTAATAAGAAGTCTTTTATAGGGAATAAGTAACAAATTATTTAAAGGTTGGATGAGTAAATGACAATGTAACGTGACTGTATAATGTTGTAACATAATCTATTAAAAATGTAATTATGATTTAACGTGAGAAATAAATCTCAGTTTCTAGTAAATGAGTAAGAAATTAGACTCTAAGCATTGATCGGTGTAGTGGTTCATAAAATTTGAAATGAAAATCGGGAAAATGTTACCTGATGTGAAGTTAGAAATCCATTGGCCTAATGTATGCCCAGAACGATGCCTGCATTGAGGTGATTGGAAAGGCCTACAATAGAAGAGGTGGAAATGTCACTGACTTGTGAGTGGAGACTAACAAGCGATCCATCGGTAGCTGACATAGGATGAATCATAAGAGGAGCCTCGATAGGAAAGGAGTCAGACCATGTAGCAGTGAAAGACAAGAGTTGATTGACCTTCGAGGTCGCTGGTAACAAATCTAGTTGTTGACCTAGGGGAAACCAAAAATTTGGACCAATTCACCTACTAAAGTGGTGACCTTCGGGACCACATTAGATCTAGGATGCTTATATGTATGAACCCCTTGTTTTCAACTTCACCTTGGACCTTGGATCAAAAGTAACCGAAATCATCTTGGAGCATTTGAAGCAATTAGAAACTCTAATGAATGAGAAGTCTAAAGAAGATGAGAAAATTAGCCATTTGTTCAACCTTGAGGTGATAGCAGTACCCCTACTTGAGAAGTTTAAATTGCCAAAGATCCCCATATATGATCACGACACCATGAATCTTAATGATTACTTGATGATGTATGATTCACACATCAGTCTTTATGGTATTCTTGGTGAAATAGCATGCAAAGCATTTTATTCAACCTTAGTAGACTCTGCCAAAGAGTAGTTCGTAAAGCTAAAACCAAACTCAATGTCAAGCTGGTTAGAATTGAAGAAAGCATTCTGAACACAATATATTGAAGAGAAGAAGCTTTCAAGCCCAAAGGAGTGGCTTATGTCCTTGTACCAAGACCTAAACAAGACACTAAAGGATTGGTTGATTAGATACAAAAAAGAAGTAGCTTGTATAGGAATTTGCTCAGAAGAGGCATGCTTACTGGGGGCAATTAGTAGCATGAGCACTGGTATCCCTTTTAGAGGCAATCTAGATGCAAAGCCAATAAAGGGTAAGAAGGAATTCCTCCATTGGGCAACAAAATTCATCAATGTAGAAGAAGCCTAGATTCTATGAAGCCAAATGCCATCCTTAGTCATTGCCAGTAATGACAACAACAGCAATGAATCATCTGAAAAGAAGAAGCAGCTAGCCGACAGCAACCCCGATTTGTCTAACAATATAATATATCACAGTATTGATGACCACTACCTACAAGCCTTTAACAGGTTTGATACCTATACTAAAGTGAATTACAACATTGAGGATATCTATTACAGGATATGAGACAAAGATCTCTTACGACACTTTCCTCCAATGCAGAAGGATTTCGCTAAAAGAAATCAATCAAAATATTGCAACTTCTAAGAAGTTGGCCACCTCACCTTAGAATATAATGAGTTAAAGAATGAAATTGAGGACTTAATCAGGCGCGTTCCCTTAAAGAATTCAAAAAGGACTCAAGATGGGGTGATCAATACAATGGCTGTAGTAGACAGGAATACTAAACACCTCAAGTTCTATTATCAATAACCTTTGCTATTAGGAACCCTTTTTTCTTCATTATGATATTCTGTTATCATGTTTCTTTTATTTTGTGTTCAGCATACCATCATCATTAACAAAAGTTCAACTTATTAATTCATTCAATTTCTTTATTTGTGTTTCATGTCTTTTAGGCGATAATTACGTTTTCAACATATTAGTGAACTACAAACTCTATTAAGTGCAAAGAAAGCTGCAGTCAAGCTCAACTACTAAGCCTTCAAACAATTCCCTTTTAAGGGGAGAACAAGAAGGAGGGTGTCGAAAAGCCACCTATATACCATGCAATTATGATTACGACTACCACCAATAATAGAAGGGCTGTGTCGACTGTCAGAAGTCCGTAAATAATTCCTAAGAGAAGAACAAGAGGATAGGTGCTGAGAAGTATCCCAAGATTAAAGAAGCTCTATCAATGTACTTCAAACAATTCCTAAGGGAAGAACGAGAGGACGGATGTGAAGGAGTACCCCAACATTGAAGAAATTCTACTAAAGGTTATTCAAACAATTTCTAATGGAAGAATGAGAGGACGAGTATCAAGAATTACCCCAAATATTCTTGTCAATGAACAATTCCCTTTTAAGAGAAGGACGAGAAGATGGGTGTCGAAAACTATCTAACACTGAGCCTCCGAAAACTTCACCAGTTGAGCAACTTTGCTCTCCTCCTCTATCAGAGCCTTCGCAACAACCTCCAAGTCATATTTATAGACTTAAAAACCACTCAAATCCTAGCCATCAGATTTAGAAGACACACATCCAATGAGTTGAAGCTATGTGGTAAGTTAATGACTAGGGAAAAAAAATGGAAGTTCAGAAAATCAATTGATAGTTAGGATTCAAAAATCTAAAATGACGTGATTGTTCCAAAATCTGAGGAATATGTTAGTTGCAAGGCAATCATGACATTATCGTCAAACTCAAACAACAAAATGGGACACTAGTCTAGGTGGCTAACAACCAGAAGCCAAAGCACTTCAAGATACTGCGCTTGAAGCAATCCAGATTGGGGGCAATTATTGATGGGTAGTCGAGATCCCTAAATCTTAGCCATCGTAACGTGACTATATTTGTTAGCTAGAACACCAATGCCCAATAATCTAGGATTATTTTTTTTCAGATATTTAAAATTCAGATAACTAGTCAAAATTATCCAATATTTACAATAGAATCTATAATATTGAAAACTATATTTATATTCAAGTTTAAATATAAAATATTTGTATTTAAATATTAAATAAGTATTATTGTTTAGGAGCCTATAAATATATGAAAATAAATCTCCGGAAACCTAACTCACAATTTGATACATTACATCATTTGTAATTTTGAAAATATAGTGAAACCCAAAGTACCGAAGAGAGGACATAGCATTCTTATTCATGGCAAATCTCTATAAATCTTTGTGTTCTCTATATTCTATACTTTAATTGCATTTTGTTGTCTTGCATTCGTTATGGTTCTCTAGCATCCAGAGCATGGGTCAGTGAATATGCCCAAGCTAATTCCAATCTCCACTGCAATAGATGCCAATTCTATGTTAAAAAAAAATATAATAATAAAACAGAGACTTTACGGGTTTATTTGCAGATGGGCAGTGTATTTGGTGTTTCCATAACCAGGTAGAAGTTGCTATGCAACTCTTGGAATCCTGTTGATTTTCGGCAACAATCTCCTAATTGTTTTTAATTTCTTTATTGTTTAAAGAGTTTTAACTCATCACCATGGACTCTGTCTCCTATTTTCAAAAAAAATGGAGGAAAGAATGGAAAAAGGCTCTAAAGTCGAAGGATACTGGGCTTAAAAAAAAAAAGACGAATGATATTTAAATCATTTTACACAAAGATAAGTTTAAAAAAAAAAAAGAGAACACACAAAAATCGAAGAGAAATGGACATTAACTTGTTTTAATACTAAGATTTCGTTTAGTAAATATATTACATTCAGTAAACACATTATGTTTGCATTGCGATTGAATGCAATGTATTAAATGTAACTTGTATTTAGAAGAAAAGTATTTGCATCGTATTTGAATGCAATATATAATTGGATGATAAATATTTGAATTTATTCAAATAATAAGTATGTGATGTGATGAATAAAAATAGATAGGAAAAAAAGAGAGGGAAAGAGAGTATGTGATGTGATTAATAAAAATAATAGAAAAAGTAAAATAATAAATAGTGATTGTGTTAAATATAAAACGTGACGTGATTGGTATTTGAATACAATATTTTTGCGTTTAGATAAAAATTGTATTGCATTTAAATAAAATGCGAATGCAATGCTGGAAATAAATGATGGCTAAGATCAATTAAATTTATTTAATATGATATGACATGTCTTAAGTAGTTGGGTAGAAGTGAGAGATAATTTTTTGAACAAAGGGTTCCAATTCGATTAGATTAAGGCATAATTGTCGTTTAGGTAATTCACTTTATACAAACATGAAAATTTTGATCGCCTAACCACTTCACCAGTTGCCTTTCCTTCAAATGCCCCTTGATTCATAGTCGTCCATCCAAATTAATATCAACGACCAATAGTCACTGTGAATCGGCCGCTGAACGCCCTTCGACGGCATCGAATTGCAGACGCCACAGCTTGCTCCCCAAAATTCGAGGAGGGGGGGGGGGGGGGGGGGAGGGGAATAAAAAGTGGCCGCTCCTATATATCTACTACTATATAACATTGCCTTAAACACGTAAAAACAAGATGTACTTTCTCTTGTATCGACCACTTACGTCTCGACCACTAATTAAAGAAAAAATATCTCAACATTAAAAATATAGATCAATAATAGAGACCACATCTCCATTATGTCGAAGAAAATCATGCAACTACTTGTACAACTCCATAACGCAAAAGTTAAACACAAAATAACCAAAATTGATGCCACTATATCCAGCACCATTTGCCAAGGCTAGGAACTCTTCCCTGCTTCTCTCTTTTCCCCCTTGATTTTGGGTCATCACAAGCACATCAATTTGGGAGGTGCTTTTCACAGCAGTTCAAGTCTCTCTCTTGACTGGAAAGATAGCCTCAACAACTATAACTTTTCCGTTGTTTTGGAATAGCTTTGAAACAATTCTTGAATAGTTTTAAGTAATGTCCGTCACTCTAATCATGAAGTATCCATTGAAAATCGTCCATTTTAGTTAGTACATAACAGAAATTAAAAGAATTTAAATATGCAAGTATATACAAGTATATGCTTGAAACGGGCAAAATTTCATAAATACCTTCACAAAAATAGCATCTCCAGTCGGAACCTCTTCAAACATATCTCCCCCCACATGTTCAACACCTACAACATTATTCACAAACACATCTCACTTTAATATGAAAAAATGTCAGTTAGTGATGCATCATAATGGTATGGCATTAAATGAAATTGAGATTGATCCATTTGTTTCATATGTGTGTAAACAGAAATAAAATTTTTGTACGAGAAAATACTTAAAAAAACTTAAAAAGGGTTTGAATTGTATTCAAACTTGTGAAACAACCAGACGCTAAAAAGCATATAATCATACCTGGGTAAGAAGGGGCATGTTCTATAACACGAGGCAAGTCGAAGTTAATCCCCTTAATATGTGGGTGCTTTGAAGTGATTAGTTTAAGGGTCACCCCAAGACCACCACCAAGATCTACTAGTTAAGGTGGTTAAAACCTTTGTAATATTTGAGGATGTTCTTGACAACAATAGTAGTTACATCATTTATCTAGTAAATTTTAAATATTTTAAAAACATGTTATTGATCAAGTAATCAGGTAAATGGAATCCCCAATGGAATTGGATGCCAAATAGAACTGTTTGTAAGACTTTGTAATTAGCACGTAGAATCAGACATATATGAGCAGCCACCATTTTTTTCCTCCCTACTTGAAACTGTTTTTTTTTTTTTTTTTTTTTGGCCTTTGGATTTTAATGATCAAAAGCTGCTTTAACCAGGGCCAATGATTAGTCTTAGCTTTATCATTTAGTGGCCATGGAAAAACAGAAACAGAAATAAATCATTTACCTGATTATACACCTGATCCCGAAAGCTCCAACTCAAAACAGAAATACAAGTAATGGCATTCCCATTGGAACTGGAAAACCATCAAACCTTGACAATGACTGCAGAAAAGAAGAAGAAGAAGAAGAAAGCTTATCCTACGCCATGCAGCTAGTGATGTCCTCTGTGTTGTCCAACAACAGCAATAACTTTGTTGTTGGACTTTAGACAAAGGACATAAAATTAGACAAGCCAACACGTCAACCAGTAGACAGAAACACATTGCAAATTGATCAAATGGCGTGATTTTTAGACAAACCATAATCAATATGTTCTTGTACGTCGGATTCCATTAACACACAAAATTAAACAACTAACAACATGTCGTTTTACTTAATATAACCCCGTAACTCACGAATTACAAATAAAATTTAGGCCGTAAATGACATGTCATTTTACTTAAAGAACTCCATAACCCACAAGTCACAAACACAACACTCAAATTAGATGCCCACTAAATCCTGCACCAATTGCCAAGCCTTGGAACTCTTGTTGAGTTCGCTCTTTCCCTCCTGGATTCTGAGTCATCATTAAAACATCACACTGAAAAGCGCTCTTCACAACATAACCGGTCTTTGGCTTCACTGAAAGAACTGCGTTCACAACTATAACCTTCCCATTATCTGGAACAGCTTTGTAACAATTTTTCAATAACTTCAAGCAGTATTCGTCACTCCAATCATGAAGTATCCACCGTAAAATTTCCATTGTTAATCTACATTATCTAATCCTTACAATGCAGAGTGCGTCAGCCAGATTGTAATATTTGTTTAATGTTGAAAAATCTAATAATATTGTCCATTTCGGTCATGTTTTGCAGGTTTTAAATCTAGGACGTTTATGGTAAAATGTACGATCCAATAGTTATATTTAAGTGTCGGTTATATGAAAGATGTGAGTATTAGAATCACATTGCTTTAAAATAAGTGCTTCTGTTGAAACACAAAAAAAAAAAAAAAAAAAAAAAAATGAAAAGAAACACACTGATTCAAAAACGACATGACTCTTGAAACACACATTTCCATAAAAGCTGGTATTCATTGATGAACATGCACGTCTTGTATTAATGAATATATACGAATTGAGTATTAAAAAAAAAAATCCATGGCATTCAAATTAATCGTCAATTTCAATCGATATTCTAGAAATATGTAAGATTGTTACTTATTAAATTAGTGGATTTGCGGTATTTTGAAAGAAATTTTCTGTCTAATCTCTTTATCAAACTTTAGGCAAACATAAATAACACCGTAAGAGAAGCAGTCACTTGTGCCAAAAACATATTTTGTTTTTCTGCCTGAACTTTTTTTTTATGCATTTTGTGTTTTTCACATTTTTCTTTAACAAAATTTGCTGCCAAGAAAGAGTGTTGTTTAGGAAAAAAAATTCCATAGTTTCAGAACTCGCCTTCATAAAAATAGCATCTACGGTCGGAAACACACATGTCAAGCACTGGTTGTTGAGATATTAAATACATAATTACTATCTCACCCTATATTGTAATGTAATCTAGGAAATAACATTGAAAAAATAAATAAATAAACTACTACGTAAAGACTTTATTTGTTAACTAAACATAGAATGAAGAGAACGGATATTACGTTGTAAAATTCAGGAGACAGTTTTACAAGGCCTATAATTCAAATGGGGAAATTTTGTAATCAACTTCCTTGTCATGTGCAAGTCACATGAGTTTTTTCGTCATAAAACTAACGGTAACGGGCATAATTGTTATGATTTCAAAGTTAAGGGGAATCGATGTTACATTTTGAAATTCGAAGGCATGTAAAGTGTTATTTCGGAGTGAATATTTATAACTAATCCCAATTTTTTACTATTGATATAAGAACTACTACTTTAACTGTTAAATTAATTTTTCAAAGATCTTTTATCAATTATTGAAATGGTTTAAAAGACGGTTTTTATCAATAATGAAAACTAATAGTTTCTACTATACAAATTCCTTTAAAAAAAAAAAAGGAAAACGTAATAAAAATTTTTTCATGAAAGAAATTGATCAGACAAAACAAACCAGCTTTCCATGAAGACTTTGTCTTGTAACAACGACACCATGGGGCAGAATGAAAGGCCATCTTCATTAGTGACAAAGTACCTGGACAGAGGACCAAGACTGTAAAGCCTCTGGAAATTATTTGTTCCACTATTACCATCACTTTTTTACCACAGAACATCTCAGCAAAGAATGGCTAGCGAGGAGACTGGGGAGGCGGTCCAGCATAACCGGCGCTTCCGGGTTGTTGGTGTGCAACTGGGCGGCAATCTCCGCTGCCGATAGCTTGGCGCCACGCCTGGGTTTCGCTATGATGTCGAAAACTCCGAGCTCAACCGTGATCTTCAACGACATGACCGTCACGGTGGAGCACATCAGCTGTGTTACATAAGAGAAGCTTTCTTGAGGATCTTCGTATTTTTCTTCTTCTTCTTTTCTAAGACTATCATCGAAGATGTCTTGAGATACGTTTGTGTTGATGTTGTTGTTGATTTCCAGCTCCAAAGAGGACGACATGGAATTTTGGTAGAGATCAGTATAAGTTTTGTGGGTGTCAATTTTTTTCGGTGTTGTGGCTATGTGAAGAATTGGTTGACTAATGGAATTTGTGGCTAGTTATTCATCTAAGGCCATACATGAGTAACTAGCTTTTTTAAAAAAAAAAGGTGGTGTGGGGGTGTGGGGTTGGGCAGACAAGTGTGTGAACGAAGATTTGATTATTGCTTTCAGTAAATTATAGCTTCATTTATTTCCACCTTTCTGCTCACCCTGATCAACAACCTTCTTTATTTTATTTCCTTTAAAAAAGCTGTCTTTATTTCCCCTTCATTTTTTGCAAAACTTATTATAGAACTTTACTTTCACTCCATAGATGCTGTTCACTTGTTAGATTTTTTTTTTTTTTTTTCATAAGGCTAAATTCATAATAGAATAATATTTTTATTCCATTAATAAATATTATCTTTTAACTGTTAGATTATTATTATAATTCTTTTTTTTTTTAACAGAACTTATAATAAAACTATATTTTTAGTCTATCACTGGATATTTTTGTTTTATTTGTTCAATTAATCTACATTTCTCAATAATTTGACATATAAATATTTATATTAAAAATTTATACATAATTTTCAATTATAGATCAGATCAAATTGACAGCAAAAATAATATCTACAGACAAGGCAAAAAAACTATTCCCGTCAAAAGTTCTTAAAAAAATAATAATAATAACTTTCTTTTCTCTTGAATTCATAAACTCACCATTGCCTTATGCGTTCAAACGTTTTAAACAGTAGGAGACACTTCTTTCCTTTTGAATGTATTAAATTCATAACATATCGAATAGTTATAGCTAATAAAATTTCAACATTTTCTAATTTGTCATGTTCCTGGACTTGATTCTTGTTAAAAACTTGAGGATAAATTACATATTTTCTCAGTGAAATTTGGGTCCTGTAACGATTTGCCTTCCAAATTTGAAATTGTAACATATATTCTCCTTAAATTTTAAAAAGTTATCAAATTTAATCCCTCAATTCAAATTTAGATAGAAAATAATAGATGTCAAAAAAAATGGGATGATAAATTTAAATAAATTAAATTAAATTAAATTAAATAACAAGTCTACCATTGATATCCTAAATTAATAAAATTTAAAGGCACAGGTTTCTTTAAAAAAAATAATAAAAAATTTAAAGCACACTGTCTGAATGGTTCACGAGTCGAGTCTGGAATGGAATGAAATTTTGAGTCGAAACTGATTAATTTAATTATAATTTTTATTAACTTTTTAGGAAAAAAAAACAAAACTGAAACCAAAATTTTGGGTCCGAATCAATAAAACAAACGGGGTCTGATTGATGAGTTTAAAATACTCGTTCAACAGCAAAAGAAAAACAGTGTGTTAATTACCCCCAAAAAAAAAAAACTTACATCTTTCTTTGTCTCTAATTCTCTGGTTTTCTTGATCGTTGGTCATGCCGCATTGGAGGGGGGGAAGTTAGCAAATGTGGAGGGGCGGTGGAGCAGAGGAGATTTGCAAATGTGAATGGTGTGACAGCGGTGGACTTCATCGCTGGCTCATCTGCCATCGCCACGGAGATCTGGGGATCTTGTGGTCGCGAATGGATTGCCATCACCATCCATGGCGGAGCCACATTGGGCCCATGGAATGGACTCCTTTGTTTTTTGACCCCAAATACATTAACTTTTTCAATTAAGTCCCTAATTTGCTCTTCTTTAAATTTTATGATTACAAAATTTGCTTAGATTTTTTTTTTAAATTTAATTATATCCCAAGATTTGATTTATAAATATACATTATTTTATACTTGAAACCTCAAATAAATAAAAAGTCAATTATATTACTATTTAAATTCATATTTTAGATTATCAAAGTTTAAATAGGAAGAAAGAAGAATCTAAAGCCGAATAATATTTTAGATTAAATTTTAGTTTAATTCATGTCCCCTTGAAAAAAAATATCTGGTTCCGCCACTGGTCATGGAAGAGTTGAAACTCCGTCAACAATACTTTTTTAACATAAATAAGTTTATCACTGTGTGTATCAACCTAAGATTAATGATTAAAAAAAAAAAACTTCAGATGGTGAGCTGCAACGAATACAACCAACCACACAATATGATTGAGAATTACCTTTCTATTTTCCTTTTATTTTTTAAAGGATTTTAAAAAAAAATTATCCTTTTGCTTTTACAGAATTGCCCTCATTTTTTAGATTATGTGCATGACATGCCATTTTCCATCTAAAATTTAACCGAGAGACCAAATTTGATAACGTTTCAAATTTAAAAGGAACAGATGCTACAATTTAAAATTTAAGGGGCAAATCGTTACAATATCCAAAGTTTAAGGGAAAATTATATAATTTGCACAAAACATGAACTTTCTGAAAAACCTGCATTGATCAAGGAAAATGACACCCTAGAATTGTTCAAAATTCAAACTGAAAAATTCTTTTATTGTACTTTATTATCAATTCCTGCAATATCCATTGCGAGTTGCAACTGGGTTAGAACTTCTAGCCTGGTACAATAACAGCAATCACTTATCTACCGGACCCAAAAAAAAAAATGACAGTAGGAATTGAGATAATTGCTTCACTATGGAAAGCTAATAATTAGCCAAGTTATTTTCCTTGAAAATTGAAGGATAAGCTATGTATCATCTATACGTCCCGAAACAAAGAGCGGACCATTTTCTATTAAAAAAAAAAAAAAAGCTCTCATATACACATCTTAGTTGTGTAGGCAAAGGAAATAATATTAGGTTATTTACGTTTTTTACCCTGTATTTTGCTTTTATTCAGAAAGTATATCCTAAGTTTTGATCTTTTGCATTTTTATACCATCATATTACATTTAATATACAAATTTATACAATTTATTGTTCAATACTTAGGGTTCGTTTGGTGAACGCATTGTATTTGCATTGCGTTTGAATGCAATGTATTAAATGCAATTTGTATTTGGAGAAAAAGCATTAGTATTGCTGTTAGTAATTTAGACCTTAAAATGCCAAAATTACAGTTAAAAAAAAAACCTAAGACCAAGCATGATTTGCATTTTTATACATTGTATTTTGATTTTATTGAATCAATATATCATATCTTCTAATGTTCTGCATTTTTATATTATTCATTTACAAAAATTTTAACATCTAAAATACCCTTTGAAATTTTAAAAAATAGTTGAAGAGATTTTAATTTCAATTACAAGCAAAATAAATTGGATAAGGCAAGGCCAGTAATGCATGGTAGTGGAGTGGGAAAGGATTGGGTGGTTACGAGGTAGGGTTGACAAATCTGAATTTTTTATCGAGAAAATCAAAGGTTTTATTGTATTTTAAATTTTCTTTTTAAGGGTATTTTGGGCATTTTTAGGTCAAAATTTATAAGATGTTAATCCTGAAAAAAAAAAAGACTAATGTATTATATGTAATATAATGATTTTATAATTCATGATTTTGAATGTAAGGTATAATTCTCTAAATAATAGTAAAATACATGATATAAAATATTAAGTAATCCAAACATCAGTTTTTATTTTACAGGTATTTTGAGTAATTTTAGGTCAAAATTGAGTATTCACCCAGAAAAGGTATAGAGTCATACATTATATGTAATTGAAAGTACAAAAATATGAAGGTTCAAAATATAGGATATACATTCTAAATAAAGGGAAATTTCAACCAATGCGTGGGAGTAGTCGTCCTACTCAGCTTTAGTATTATTTTCAAGTCCTATTGTTTGCTTTCTAGCTTATATAATAAATGACCAATATACATGTCGTTTGATTGGGATTTGTTTTGTGTTGTCGTTTGGAGCTTACGTGGCACTTCGTTTAAGAGCTTTTTATTCAAGTTATCTTTTATATTTTGTTTGGTATTGTGGGGATGTTTTAGATCGGACTACTGCAATTTCCTTGGTTTAGCTTTGCTCTTGAATGAGAAATTTTCTTTCGGAGATTTGGTTCAAAGAAACCAATCTCTATCTTCAAACTCTAGAGATTTCCTACGTCAAGTGGTATAAAAGACACGGATCCTTCCCGTGGGTGTGATGGCCAGGCACGGCGGAATTAAACAGGGGTCAAAAAAAAAAAAATGGTGAAGTTAAAAAACACACCAACTATCTAAGAAGATCTTGTCTTGAATCAGCGCCATGAGGGGTCCCAATGAAATACCATCTTCGTTAATAACAAAATACTTGGACACAGGGCTGACTGTACAGCCTTTGAAAATTAGACTCATTGTTAGACTCAGGTCACTGATCACAGAGCAACTGAGCACAGAGTGGCAAGCCAACATCCGGAGAATGCGGTCAAGCATAATGGGCGCATCCGGATTGTTGTTGGTGGACATCTGCGCCGTTATCTCCACTGGTGAAAGCTTAGCGCCTTCGCCGGCCTTCGCTATGGTGTCGAAATTTCCGAGCTCAATTGCACATTGTAGAGACATGGACAACACGGAGGACATCACTAGCTGCGTGGCGTGGGATAAGCTTTCTTCTTCTTCTTCTTCTTCTTCTTCTTCTTCTTTTCTGCAGTCATCGTCAAGGACTTTTTGATGGTTTCTCAATTCCAATGGGAATGCCATTACTTGTGTTTCTGTTTTGAGTTGGTGCTTTTGGGATCAAGTATGTAATCAGGTTAATGATTTATTTCTGTTTCTGTTTTTCTATGGCCGCTAAAGGATAACGCTAAGACTAATCATTGGCCCTGGTTAACGCAGCTTTTGATCGTTAAAATTTAAAGACCAAAGCAAAAAGAAAAAAACAGTTTCAAGTAGGGAGGAAAAATATAGTGGCTGCCCATATACATCCAATTCTACGTACTAATTGCAAAGTCTTACAAACAGTTCTTTTGGCGTCCTATTCCATTAGGGATGCCATTTACCTGATTACTTTGTCAATAACATGTTTTTAAAATATTTAAAATCTACTAGATAGACGATGATGTATCTACAAGAATAAAAATAATTTATTTATTAAAAAAATAATTAAGAAGCATAACTTTCTTAGCATATCATGCGTGATAGCTAGTACAATGTTTCTTCTAATGACCTATAGCCCTACAAAAGAAACAACTATCTTGAATTGGTTTCTTATGTTGTTTTTTTTTTTTTTTTTTGTTTTATGTGGTGCCATATTCCGCAACTTCCTTATTCTTCTTTCTCTTTTTGTCTTTCTTCTTGTCCTTTGGAGTGGTGCTAAGTGAACACTCTCAGTCTTCTCTTACTTCAATCTATCCTCTTCCTGAACACAATATGAGATAAGCTCATTGAAAGACCATGAGTTCTTTTGACAGTTATAGCTCACCTTGAACTAACTGAACTGTGCCAGAAGGGATATCAGAACCAAATACACTAACAAGTCTTTAGACAAATCCAACTTGGGTGCCTTTAGTTTTAAAGTTAGGTGAGATATGTCCATAATGTACTTCCTGGTATTTCCTTTACCTTTGCACCTCATAGAGATAAGGTTTCCTAAGATTGTACTAGTTTCGGCCTTTTCATTCTTAACAAACATCTTCTCAAGTTCCTCAAGAAAAGCCTTAGCTGTATTCACCTTATCAGATATAATGCTCCTTATAGCTTCCAGAATGGCACGCTTAATAACCAAAAGACTTATGCAATTAGATTTTTCCTGCTTTTTCATCTCCCTCTTTTCATCTGAGGTACTCTTATCAATGAGATCAATGGATTTAGCAACCCTTAATGCAAGGTCCAGGTCCATGACTCTGAGAGTGATCAAAATACTCTCTTACCATGCCTTAAAGTTAGTGCCATTCAACATAGGAATAGAGTTGAGGCTAACAATGATATTAGTAGCAGAAGCAGAAACTGAATAAAGAACAAAACAAACAAAACAATGGACTCATATAAATACTAAAGGATGCAAATAATAATTTTAAATAAAGGTAAGGCCAACACATTATACTGAGCACAATATTAATATTTAGTCTTTGAATAGAAATATTAACTTATAAGTGGTACTCTTAGTGTAGTAATCAAATATTGACAATAAATCCTACCAAACAATAAGTCTTTCTTTAGACTGACTTATTGTTTACATGGAACACATTATAATTGTCACATATTTATTACCACAAGTGTATTTGAATTTCTGGCCAAATAATAACCTTCCTTTAAGTCGGTTATTATCCACATAAAATCCAAATACACAATTATGTTAACATTTCAAATTAATTAATCTACACAAAAGAGGTTACTTTGGTCACTTTTTGCTTCAATTTATTAATTTAAAACATCAGACATCCAAAGAAAAATACCAAAATTTGAATTTAAATTGCAACTTAATTACTCAAAAATACATAACTGCATCATTACCTTTTGACCAAAAAAAATATTACACTAAGCCGGTGTCCCTGTTCCGTACGAGGCTGTATGGAATTTCAAATTTCAAAATTTATGGTCAAAAATTCGCATTCCAAAACCTAATATACAAATTTTAATCTTAAAATTTTTCCTTAATATTCTTAATCTTTAAACATGCATAAACAAACCCTAATCTAACACAAAAACATGATGAATACACATCAATTTTATACCAAAACAACCAAATATCAAGAAAATTATGCGATTTCATAACTTTCTGTAAATGAATGCTAATATTCATACCAAAACCTTAATTCACAAAACAATAAAACCAATAGATGAATTTAAAAGCATGTTTTCTCAAAATCCTTTGAAAACTTTAATCGGATTCATTAAAATCAAAACATGAAAACGATTTGAATCTATAATAGACGAAGAACAATCAAAAGAACAATCAAAATTGTTTTCAAATTTAACAACACCGTATCCAGAATTATTAAATTTGAAAACACATACAAATCATCATGTAATCGAATGAAATTCCAATTCTCAATGATTCAAGATGAATCCACTCTGATACCACTTGTAGAGATTGCCTTCAATGGTGAAAACCATTTCCAAATATCTCAAATCATTCATATTGAATCACAAAAATCAAATACTAGATGTGAAAACATACCTGAATCACCCATGATAGAAGTGAATCCAAGTCTTGCGATTGGTCTTTCAAATCTTCATGTTGTCTTTTAAGTTTCTCTAGAAGTTTCTTAAATCTCTCTGATAATAGAATGTCAAGTCTTGCGATTAGTTTTTCAAATCTTCACATTGTCTTTTAAGTTTCTCTAGAAGTCTCTTAATTCTCTCTGATAATAGGATGTCAGAGTGAATTGATCTTATTAATCTTCACATTGTCTCTTAAGTTTCTCTAAGAGTTTCTTAATTCTTTCTGATGATAAGATGTCAGAGTGAATGAAACGTATGTCTGATTTAGGAACCATAACCATATATAAGTTAAGTACCCATTAACTTCCTTTATTTCTATTTTGGTCCATTATAAAATTAAAAATAATATATTAGTCTCCGCACATAAGACCCCACACTTTAATTAAATACCTTAAGACCAAAATTACTTAGACCTTATTTAATCACTTAAATTGGGTTCAGCCTTAATATGATAACCTTTAGTATATGATCATTAACATATTGTCCATGCATTGGATTAAAATTCAACAATACATGCTAAATTAAAATCTAATATTTTTATCTTTATGATTAGATACCTTTTTATGTTTTGACAATTTGATGTTATTTTTATTTTTATAAATGACAACTTAGAATGTTTGTGAAATATATCAAATTCTTTTAGTACTGTTAAGTTAAAACCATTCAAACCGATTATCTATATATAATTTGCTTTAATTTGGCCTTTCTAAATAATCTCAAATCGTCAAAACCGTTTAAAGAACAAAAAAAATTTATCATTTAGTCAGTGGTTTATGCAAAAAAATAAAAAAATGGTCAAACTAACCACAAACACAACTATATCTATGTCTCCACTTATATTTTAAAAATTAAATTCCTTTAACTGTATAAATTTTTCTAAATCTTTAGTTATAACTCCACTTTATGATAAAAATTATAATTCTAATATTACAAAACAATTACTATATCTAACTATATTTTTTAAAATGAAAAATTATGTTTAAGTTCATCTCTTCTATCGAAAAAATTTTCTAGCTCTGATTCATATAGTCATTATTGATTTTCAATTTAAACAAAAAAAAAAATCCAAAACTGAATTATAACTAAGTTCACAACGAATTTTGAAAATTCAAAACCAAATCACAAGTCTAACCATTTCGTCCATTTACATCCTAACCTTAACTTGTTCCATATGTAACTGATCAGTAAAATGTCGCGTAAGATATTACGATATTTTAAGAAAAATGCTGTAAATTTTGTGTCTTTATAAGCACTTTTTTTTTTTGGGGTTTTGGGTCATTATAAACCCTGAAAAAAATATTTGCTGAAGGTGTCACCGTAACTGCATTGAATCTGTTAACAGAAAGAACACATGAGAGCATGGTCCCAAACACTTATATTATGTATTAGCCTGGAACGAAATTAACCCTTATATTTAAGATCCCCACATTAAAAATCACCATATACTCCGAACTTTTAACCAAAGACCCACCGCGGTCGCTCAGCCACCATACTCGGCAACAAAACCTGATACTTATGAGAACTTAAACTTTATGAATACCCGGATTTATCGAGAGAAACGACACCCAAGGTTTCGTGCAAAATTCAAACAAAGAATATATTTTACTAAGCTTTCACAGCATACTAATTTCATATGAACTAATTTTTAGTAAATATTTCATCATCAATCTTTCTAGCTATTAACCAGGAAAAAAAAAATTGCATCAGTAAAGCAGCTCGATCAGGAAATATTTCCTGGAAAGCTAATAATTTGCCAAGCAATTTTATTCCTTGAAATTGAAGGATAAACTATATACATATATATATATGTATCATCTCTCTTATCCCCGAAAACAAAGGGCCATAGTTTTTTATTTAGACAGCAACAACAGCAACAACATTGTTGTTTGGAATTTAGACAAAGGAAATAAATTAGACAAGCCAACACGTCAACCAATAGAAATAGAAAAACATTACAAATCGATCAAATGACGTGATTTTTTAGACAAACCACAATCAATATGTTCTTGTACATCGGATTCCATTAAGACACAAATTTAAACAACAAACAACATGTCGATTTACTTAGAGAGCTCCATAACCCACAAGTTACAAACACAACACTCAAATCGGATGCCACTAAATCCTGCGCCAATTGCCAAGCCTTGGAACTCATGTTGAGTTCGCTCCTTCCCTCCTGGATTCTGAGTCATCATAAAGACATCACCTTGAAAAGTGCTCTTCACAACATAACTAGTCTCTGGCTACACTGGAAGAACTGTGTCCACAACTATAGCCTTGTAACAATTTTTGAATAACTTCAAGCAGTATTCATCACTCCAATCATGAAGTATATACTGTAAAATTTGCATTGTTAATCTACATTATCCACGAAAGAGTGCTGTTTAGGGGGAAAAAAAATTGCATAGTTGCAGAACTCGCCTTCGTAAAAATAGCATCCCCTCACGGAACACTTTCAAACATATCTCCGGCTACATGTTCAACACCTGCAACATTAATTAACTTCTTCATTTAATCTGCACATTCTAGTAAGCAATTTATCATCACAACAAATAATATATATATATATAGATATATATACCTCGATAAGAAGGAGCATGTTCTATAACATGAGGCAAGTCAAAGTTAATTCCCTTAATATGAGGGTATTTCGAAGTTATCAAATTAAGGGTCACTCCAACGCCACCTCCAACATCAACTAGTTGCTCAAGGTTTCCAAAGCCTTTGTAAAACTTGAGGATGTTCTTGATAAGAATAGCAGAATGGTTGAACATTGCACATTGAATAGCTTATTGAATCTTGAGTCCAAGCGTGGATACTCAAAGGCATGTGTTCCATGGGCCCTGTTAAATGCAATTCCTCCTTCAAGAATTGCCTCTTTCAATTCATACCTATAATAGAAGGCCAGGGACATCAATAGGACAACTCTTCTTCTCAAAACTTTAATGGGTACTAATGCTTGTCCTAAAAGAAGACAAGGGGGTTTGTTTTAGATCTACTGTCTGATATACACATGTCAAGCACTGGTTGTTGAGATATTAAATACATAATTACTATTTTACCCTATATTCTAAAGCAATATAAGAAATAACATTGGAAAACAAATAAATAAACTAATATAGAAAGATTTATTTGTTAACGGAACATAGATTGAAGAGAACGGATGTTATATTTTAAAATTCTAGAGGTAAAATTTTGCAAGGCCTATAATTTATGTGGGGAAATTTTGTAATTAACTTCCTTGTCATTTGCAAGTCACATGAGTTTTTTTGTCAAAATAACTAGCTGTAGCGGGCATAATTGTTAAGATTTTAAAGTTGAGGGGAACTGATGTTATATTTTAAAATTTGAGGGCATGTATACTGTTATAAGAACCATATTTCGGAATGAATATTTATAAATAATCCTAATTTTTTACTCTTGGTATAAGAACTACTACTAAATTAATTTTTCAAAGGTCTTTTGTCAATTATTGAAATAGTTTAATAAACTGTTTCTATCAATAATGAAAACTAATAGTTTCTACCATACAAATTCCTTTTAAAAAAATGGAAAACATAATGCAAATCTTTTCATGAAAGAAAATAATTAAACAGTACAAACCAGCTCTTTATGAAGACTTTGTCTTATAACAACGAAACCAAGGGGCAGAATGAAACACCGTCTGCATTAGTGACAAAATACTTGGACACAGGACCAAGACTGTAAAGCCTCTGGAAATTATTAGTCCCACTATCACCATCACTTTTTACCACAGAACATCTCAACAAAGAATGGCTAGCAAGGAGCTTGAGGAGGCGGTCCAGCATAACGGATGCTTCCAGGTTGTTAGTGGGCAACTGGGCAGCAATCTCTACTGCCGATAGCTTGGCACCATGCCCCGCTTTAGCCATGATGTCGAAAACTCCGAGCTCAGCCACGGTCTTCAACGACATGATCGTCGCGGTGGAGCGTGTCAGCTGTATCGCACAAGAAAAGCTCTCTTGAGGATCTTCTTCTTCTTCTTCTTTTTGAAGATTATCATTGAGGACGTCTTAAGATACGTTTTTGTTTATGTTGTTGTTGATTTCAAGTTCCAAAGAGGACTACATGGAATTTTGGTAGAGATCAGTATGAGTTCTTTGACAATCGGAACATCTTCCCATTGTAATTTCTTCTCTTCTGCTGTATCTATCACATAAGCTAAATATCCAGTACAACCATTGGCTATTAGCTTCTTGGCTTTCAATGAACTGATCATCATCTTGCTTGACCTTCTTGAGGAATCGACATATTCAAAACTTTCTTCATCTTCTGGCTTAAACACTATTCTTTTGTTTCTGTAATCTATCGTGGCTTGGTATATTCCTAAGAAATCCATTCCCAAGATTATATCGTAGTCTACTATCTTCATCATGATCAATTCTGTATAAAGCTCCCTATTTGCCACGATTACTGGCACATGAGGTAACCAGCACTCAGATAATATGATTTCTCCTGAATGGAGAGTAGTTCTAAAAGTTCTTCCCATGTGATCTCTAGGGTATTCTAAGTTATTAGGAAATGCATATGATATGAAAGAATGAGTGGCCCCAGAGTCAAAAAGAATTGGTTAGCGACAGAAATCTGACCTGTCACCACGTTGGACGTCCCTGTTTCTGCCTCTTCTCTAGTATAGGCCATTACCCTAGTATCTACCCAAGGAGCTCTTTTATGTCTTTCTTGCACTGCTAAAGGCACTTCTAAAAGGCTTTCATAACTTAATCTAAGTGCATGAACCTATGACTGCTGTAGATGTGAAAAATTTGCTCATGACACAAATTGGCGATTCATGAGACAATTCTTGATGAAATGGCCCTCTTTTCCGCACTGAAAACATGCGGTTGTACCAGCTCTACACTGACCCAAATGTTTCTTTCCACAAGTAGGACAGGTGGGGTTACTTGGTACAATAGTGAGGTTAGTCCTCCGTGATTGACTTCTATTGTCTTGACCTTGAGTTCCCTAGAAATTGCCCTTTCTCTTTTGTTGGGAATGAGGGCCTAGATTACTAGACTGATCTGGTCTTGTACTCTGATTGCCTTTACCGTGTTGTCCAGGTTGAGAGGCCTTGGTCAATATTCTTTCTTTCTTCTTAGCTTTCCAGACCTTTTCCCTTTCTTCTTTCTGTCGGACAAGATGGTACTCTGCCCTCAAAGTACGACTAACGCAATCAGCTACTGAGATTGGCGGGATTGGGCCAATGTCAATTAAGGCTGAAATCTCTGGCCTGAACATGCTTATTATCTTCTGCATCTTCTCCCTTTCCGTTGGCACTACATATAGACATAGGCGGGAGAGCTGATTAAATCTCTTGCAAACCTCACTAACGGACATGTCACCCTGTTGTAACTCTGAAAACTCTTTTTGTTGTGGTTGGAGTGATACTGGATCGTAGTATTTCTGATTGAACTCCTCTAAGAATTCTACTCATGACATAGTGGTCACGTCCCTCCTTATACGGACTGTGTCCCACCAAAATCTTGCGTCCTTCCTAAGAATAAAGGATGCACACAAGACTTTCTCTTTCTCAGTTAGTCTCATGAAATCCATAATCATCTAGATCGAAGAAAGCCAATCTTTTGCTTCCAGGGGATTGGTTGAACCCTCAAATTCTGGAGGCTTCATTTTCTGAAATCTCTCGTATAATGGCTCTTGGTTCACCCTTTCTGATGGTTTCTGAATTACTACTGGTATAACTAGTGGCATTACTTGTTCTGCCTCAACTGCTTGTTCTACAGGAGTCCCCACTGATCCCTACCCCTGTTCTATCTGTTCTAACCTCTGTCTTAATTCTGTGTTTTTTTTCATCTGATTCTCTAGAAGAGCTTGCAATTCTTCTATTCTCTGAGACAGAGTTGGGCGTCCCCTTCTCCGTCTTTGGCCTTGGCCTTGGTTTTCCATCGTGCTACTTTATATCCTAAAATCACACGATGAATTTACATTAGATCCTCTATAAGAGGATTCACATCATTTCTTGCATTAATATATCATCACATACTTACTACAAAGTATGGGTCTCTTCAGACCTTTACTTTCATACATAACTAGCTACTTATCTTAACATAAACTTAACTTACTTGGATCGGTGAACAGGACATGCACGGAGTCAGGTGGGATATGGTCTACCAACTTCTTTGATATCAACTGTGGCAATAGTTGGTACTCTAAACTGGGTCCATTTTAAACTTGGGCTCTGATACCAACTGTGGCTGCCCACTCTTGCTGTAGAGGTTATACAGTGCTATTACAGTCAACTCTGTAGTTAACCACAATAGTATGTAGGCCTCTAGGGTCGCCGGCATCATGCTTAACTTGAAAACTACTTGTAAGTTTTGCGGAATAAATTTTTTTTTTCTTAATACATAACAACTTGCAAACATATACATGTCTTATTCGAGAATGTGATAAAGAAATCATGTTAACAAAATAACATATGCATGGATCATGATTCCCCTATCACATAATCTTGGTTTAAAATCATATTCTTAAAATCACATGTTTAAATTTTTAAAACTGTATAACGGAAAACTCATGGTAGGACCATCATCTCTCGCCCAGTCCCCTTGACATGTACATACCCTGCCCAGCGTCCACCGTGTACTACTGGTGAACAGGTTGCAACATGTGAACAAACTAGTAAGTTATGGACTCAGTAAGTTTAAACATAAAAACATGAAATCATAACATGTAATGCTGTGCTCATGTATGAAACTTGACTCTGAGAAAGATTTATGGATGCATGTTAAGTCTTAGGACATTATCTGAAATTAGGTTCTAGTTTTGGGCCCCTGATCGGTCGTACCGTAAGGCACATATGACTGAGAGTGGTACTTTAGTGCTAACCTCTGCAGCCTGAACTGAAACTGAACATGAAAACCTTTCTGTGGGTCGAGAGGCCGGTACGCCAATAACTGGTTTAATTACCATCTTTTCTGAAGTTCCAACTGGGTAGCATACTGATTGCCCCACAGTAGGAACCTATTACATGTTTTACTTGGGTTGTGAGTTTTATTAACCTCACTATAGTGTCTTGTGCACCTACATGTTTTCGTGTACTTGGTACTTGTCTATCATGTGTATATGAATTATCTACTTGAAACATGAATTTCTACATGCATGACATGAATTTGACATGTGTATCGTGATACAGATGATCAATGTCTGACATACACGTCAAACAACATACATAACATCATAAAACATAACATGATTGTCCACATTGCAGCCAAGACAATGCTTGAACTTACGGAAAATCTGCTAACGTGAGCCTCTGCTGATCTGGGACTGCTGTCTCGGGGTGTCTAGCTTGAACTCCTATAAAAGAAATAATCGTTGATTATTTCCAACATTTATCTTATACTTGAAACATGGCAAAATATGAAAATCATATTTCCAGACTCTTTTTTTTTTTTAAGCTTTGAACAAGTCCTCCTACACGGACGTGTTCGTGGCCATATACTCCTCAGGACTTACGTGCATAACTGTATAATTCATGCAACATGACAGTGTAACTCATGCATGCTTACACGGGTGGATACACGGCCGTGTTTCCCTGCTGTCTAACATGGTCTGTTACACGCCCTTCTCACGACCATGTGCCATTTTACACGGCTCGATACACGGCCATGTACCTCTTGTGTCTCAAATTCTCTCGAAACACGGTCGTGCATATGGGCATGTTCGAGACCATGTTTTGAACATGCCCTTATACACGCCCGTGTGCACTCCCGTGTTCATCCCGAAATCTTAATTGTGAGTCTGAAATTCTCATTTTTGTTTTTCTAAGGCTTTCATAGCCTTTATTTTACTTCTTGCACTCAAAATCAATCTTTATAAGACCGTTTCAAGATATAAACTGCTCTACTATCATAAATTCATGGTTCATAAGCAAAATTTCACATTTTGCTTCCACCACATCTCTTGACTTAACCCTTAAAAATCAAAACTTTCTTGAAGAAAACTCATTGAAACTTGGTTTTCTAAACCATCAACTCACGAATTCGTGTTTAAAAAAAACTGGACTTGAACTATGTTTCGATTTAACCAAAAATCTCAACATGCAAAACTCACATTCTCTTTTTTTTTTTTCCTCAAATAACCCAGATTTTTCACCCAAAAACGTGAGAGAAAAAGGAGTTACCTTACTTGAAACTTGAGGACGTCTTGCTGTGGAATCTTGGGCTGAAAACTTGAATGATTTCCTTGCTTGAAGAGAGAATCCGAGCTGTTGAAAGGATTTTCCTCTTCTGCTTTCTCTCTTTCCCTGTCTCTCTGTCTCTTTCTTTCTCTTTCTTTCTTTCTCTCTCGACACTTTCACTTCTTTGCAGCTAAGGAAGTGAATTAATTCACTTGGCTGCTAAATGAAGCCCCTTCTCACATGCTCACCATCATCTGTCTCATTCTTTCTTTAATTTCTTTTACTTCTTGTAAAGTAATTGGCAATTGTTTGGCTAATCTTGGCCATTGATCAAGGTAGCTTACATGTGAGCCCTTGATCTCTTAACATGTATTTTCTATATACTTTTCTAATAAATTTAAAACATCATATTTTGAATTAATGTTTAGCTTTTACACTATGTTTATTAATTCATTGTCAAATTTTGACTAAACTCAGTAAATCAAAATTTTCATCTACTCTATATTCTGTAACATATCTCATCATGAATATATATGCATTTACATATCTTGTATAAAATTTTTCCGAGAGCGATAAATTTCTCGGTTATCACAGTTATTTTTGTAATTTAAAAAAATTGTGAAGTGTTTAGTGTTTAGTTAAGCTACATTTTTTTTTTCCAACTTAAACGACAGTTAAAAGATGTATATTAAAACTATGTCAGTTTTATTAAACGACTATCTATTTTCCCATATAGGTTATTTTTTTTCTTTTTTAAGTATGATAAAAAATAATAATATAGATCTTATTTGGTAATTATTATCATTCTATGTAATTTAAAAAAAAAAAACTCATTTTGAGGAGATTTTTAAACTTTGAGTTCTTAATAGATATTTATCAAAATAGGTTAAAAGTAACAGCAAAATTTAATTGATAAAGAACAGTCAAATGTTCAATGATAGCCATTTCAAAAAACAAAAACAAAAAATAAAAAAGTTCATTTATAGCAATATCATATATCCAATGATAAGTAGTTGATAAAGAATAACAATATTTATCGAAGTAGTACTTTTATTTTATTTGGTCGAGGAAACAAGTAGTTTTATTTTAATAACTTCAATCGAAAGTATAATATATCGTGTTCTTACTTAAAAAGAGTAAGGATATTAAAATCTACGGTATAAGTGACATGTCGTTTTACTTATAGAACTCCATAATCCAATGGTTACAAACACAACACACAAATCTAATGCCAGTAAATCCCGCGCCAGTTGCTAAGGCCAAGAACTCTTGTTGGCTCCTTTCCCTTCCCCCTCGATTTTGAGTCATCATACCCACGTCAAAAGCGAAAGTGCTCTTTGCTGCAAAACTATTCTCTGGCATTACGGGAAGAATTGCCTCCACAACTATAACATTTCCATTGTCTGGAATAGCTTTGAAACAATTCTTCAATATCTTTAAGCATTGTTCATCATTCCAATCGTGAAGCACACACTACAAAATCATCATTTACAGCATCATTGTTCACAATATATACTTATATAAAAAAATAAAATTAATTAAAATTTAAGTCATACTCAACTCGATTACGGTTAGGTTGGGTTCCCTTACAAAGGTGGAACCCATTTGTCTGGGATCCCATCGAACTCTATTGAGTAATGATATAAGTGGTTGCAGATATACTAATATCATATCTCAGTCCATTTTAAAACTGAAAAATTTAAAACCCCCAACCTTAAGTTAAAAAAAAATGTAAAAATATATTAGTTAATGGTTTAATGTAATGACCAGATTTTTAGTAAAGAATTTTTATAAATTAATAATATAATTTATCAATATATTCATGTAGTAAATTTTAGCTTACATTTATATCCTAAAGTCAAGCAATGAACTGTCACAATTTTTTCATGACGTGACAATTTAATTTCATGTCACGTAAATTAATGATCATAATTTTTTTGAAATATTGTGACTAATTGATATAAATCATGATAAGATCAAATACATGTTCTCATAATGTGACAATTTAATAAACGTCACAATAATTTTATTAAAAATAATAATAAAGTGACTAAATGATATAAGTTATAATTAATAGGATTAAGTAAGTTGAAGTATGTTTAGTAACGCCTCATAAGTCAGGTCACTATACTTAAAGTACCAAAATTCACCTTCATAAAAATGGCGTCCCCATGTGGAACACTTTCAAACATGTCACCGCCAACATGTTCAACACCTGCAACATCAATAATAAGACTTGAGAAATGTACAGGTTGTGAGCTGGTAATACTGTGACATACAGATGTATATATATATATATATAATAATTAGTGGAAAAATGAAAATTATAATACCATACCTGGATAAGAAGGGGCATTTTTTACTACGTGAGGCAAGTCAAAATTAATGCCCTTAATATGTGGGTATTTGGAAGTGATGTTATTGAGGGTCACTCCCAGGCCACCACCAACATCAACTAGTTGCTTAAGGTGGTTAAAACCTCTGTAATTTTTAAGAATGTTCTTGATAACAATAATAGTTTGGCTGTACATTGCTGTGTTGAAAACATGATTGAACTTCTGGTCAGAACGTGAATACACGAAGGCATTCATTCCATGGGCCTTTTCGAATGCAACCCCTCCTTCAAGAACTGTAGCTTTCAGATGGGGCCTGTAATTAATTGAAAATCAGTTTCAGATTATGCAAAGTGCAATGCTTAACTAACCCTCCATTCAAATCATAGGTTTGGAAAGTAAATTTTAATTTTTGTAAGAGAAAATGTTGTAGAAAACTTTTTAAATAGCATACATAAACAGTTTCAAAACGACAATCCAAACCGACATAAGAGGTTAAGTAACAGGTAAACCAGGACTCGCATTTTATACAAAGGAAAGCTAAACTGCATACCAGCTATCCAAGAAGACTTTGTGCTGTCCCAAAGCTATTAAGCCTCCCAATGAAACACCATCTTCATTAGTGACAAAGTACTTGGACAAAGGACAAAGTCCGTAGAGCCTGCGTACATTAGCCCCATTATCATCAGTAACCACAGAGCAACTAAGCACGGAGTGGCTAGCTAGAAGCCTGAGAATACGATCCACCATGGTGGATGCATCAGGGTTGTTGGTGGACATCTGTGCTACAATTTCCGCCGAAGAAAGCCTAGCTCCTTCGCCGGCTTTTGCAATGATGTCAAAAACACCGAGCTCAATCGCAGTCTGTAAGCTCATGGACATCACAGTGGACATCACTAGCTGCATGGCGTGGGAGAATTCTTCCTCTTCTTCTTTCCTGACATGGTCAAGGACATTTGGGGTGCCATTTCTAAGTTCCAATGAGGAAGCCATATTGCTGGAAGGTTTGCAAGGGAAATAACTGATTTCGGGTATGCTGCTACTTCAATAATGGATTGATTTATATAGACAAACTAAATGATGGATTGATGTTATATGCTTACCTATTGATCAAACAAAATAAAATTTCCACAAGAAAACAATTAGATATAAATATTTTCAAATATGTCATACTGGTCTGCATGATGGTTATATTGTCAAATAAGCATTTTTTTTCTTTGAATGGGCTCCACAATTGTTGAAAGGGCAACTCTATGAAAGATCTATAAATTCAACGGTACCATATGTTAGTCAAGCTGCTAGCTTGTTCCTAAAAACCTTAAGTTAATGTTTAGTCAACGACCTTTTTTTTGGGTGACAGATGACAAGGTAGAAGTTGAATAATTAAAGATATCCTAATAATTAGTTTAATTTTTTTTATTTTGAATTTATGGACAGAGGGATTTCAACTATACATCTTTAGGTATAGTCAGGTGTGATATTAGCCTGCAGCCACAGTTTAATACTTTTTATCACTCATCCTTTGTCAAACTTCTCATTCAATTTTATTAAAAATAAAATAACATAAAATAAAAAATGAATCTTTTTTTTTAATTTTTAATTTGAAGGTGATGGATTTGAACTATATATTTCAAAGTAGAGTTAAATATAAAATTATTAGTAGACTATGTTTAGAACCATAATAAATAATGAATATAAACAAAAGATTAGAGGAAAAATAATGAACACATGCAGCTGCCAAAAATATCTGGTTTGCACACAAGCAAGAGAGAAAAAAAAATCCACCAAAAAAAGAATAAACAAACTAAGAAATCATCAAGTAAATCAGAAAAATAGACTGTTGGGTATTTTATTTTTTCAATAAGAAATTTAAAAAAAAAAGTCTTGTTAAAGCCCTATTTCAAGAAAACTAAATGAGAATAAGTTGAAAGAGG
Source organism: Antiaris toxicaria (assembly GCA_035233585.1). Taxonomy (NCBI): domain Eukaryota; kingdom Viridiplantae; phylum Streptophyta; class Magnoliopsida; order Rosales; family Moraceae; genus Antiaris; species Antiaris toxicaria. The sequence continues at coordinate 15,526,275 of CP141161.1, forward strand.
GAATAAGAATATATATATATATATATGTAAAACTCAACCTTTATAGAGAGACAAATTTGTAATGTGAAAGCCCTCCCAAATCCCAACCCGCTAGTTGGGAGCAAAAATCGGGAGTAGACCAATAACAAAAGAGTAAAAAATGTCTCCTCGGACGAAAGTCGTTCTTGCGCTTCTGCACCCTCTCTAGACAATTGCCATTGATGTGTTAATGCACTCTCTGTTGATATATAATTGCCATCCATGCACCTTATGCTCTCTCCCTATGCCCGACACCCTTAATGAATTCCGTTCCTACTCCTTTATTTTATATTTTCTAAAAAGCAAAATTAAAAAAAAAAACTCTTCTTCTTATCATCCATAGGACCATATCGAATCCTTCTATTATAGTTAAAGAATTGGATCTCCCACCAATGCTCCATCTTGCAGGATTATATTATAGCAATTTGACGTTTATGTTCAGCTGTATTTATTTTTAGTGTTGGAAATCTCTTTAACTTGGGCTATTTGTTAGTATTAGGAAATTCACTTGATTTTGTATATTACATTCTGTGCTTGAGAGATGATATTGGCCATCCTAGGATACTACCTCCACAATAGCTCCGGCCTATATGGCATTGATTTTATTTGTTGATGGGAACCGTTTTTAGGCAATTAAATGAATCGAGTTTTATCAACCCGCACAAGCTTTTGAGTTTTATTCTTTAGAAGGCTATTAAGCTTTTTTTTAATATTTTTTTTACAGTTCATTTATGGTCCGTTTAGTGAACGTATTGTATTTGTGTTGCATTTGAATGCAATACATTAAATATAATTTGTATTTGGAGGAAAAGTATTAGCATTGCATTAATGTGTATTTGGGTGAAAAGTATTTAAATTGTATTTTAATAATAAATATGTGATATAATAGGTAAAAGTAGAGAGAAGAAAAAGAAGAGAGAAAGAGAATATATAATATAATTAATAAAAGTAATAGAAAAAGTAAAATAATAAATAGTGATTGTATTATGTTTAAAATGTGATGTGATTGATATTTGAATGAAATACTTTTATATTTGAATGAAAATCACATTATATCTAAATACAATGCAATTTGAATGCATGTACCGAACGCGCACTCATACTCTTATTTATTTCTTTTCACACCAGGATACCATGTGAGCTTCTTTTCAATTATTTTTTAAATTGAAACAATAGAATGGAAATAAAAATGGTCTCATAATTTTTCTTCTTGTTTGTTTTCCTAGTTCTTTAATTTTCAATTAAATATATAAATGGACTTTACCCTTGGTTTTCGTGGTAGACAAGCGGAAGGTACCCAGACCGCTCTAAAAAATTCATTTATAGATATATAGTTGGATTTTTTTTTTGAATAATACCTCAAAAAAAATATATCTATGGAATATTTTTACATTTATAATGACTTCACAATTTTTATCCTATTATAATGTCAAATAAAAACTGGTTTCATAGTCAAAATCTTGAGCATGCGCAATAAAAAAGCTATTTCCATAATTTCTAATTTTTTTTTTGTTTTTTTGGCAAGTTCCAATAATGATATGGTGGGTATACGTTGCAGTGGTTTTCTTCCCGTCAAAATAAGCGGGAATATTTTTTTTGTCCTCAAGATGATGCGTGGATTGATTTACTCAAATTCATTTATACGCCAAAAAAGTGGGTCCCATTAATAACAAAACGAACTGAATTTTAAGGGAGTTTTGTGTGTGTGTGGGTGGGTGTGTAGGGAGGGTGGGGATGGGGGATGGTTTGGTGGCAGGCAACTAAATGAGGTTGAATTGAATAATGTTGTATTGACAAAATCAGAGCGTGCCTTTTGCGTCAAGCTTGTAGGAAAAGGACGTCTTTGACCGAGGAAAAATCATTTCAAATCATAAAATTTGATAAATTAAATGAATGGCAAATGTTGACTTGCTTCATTGATCACTATCATGTTTTGGGTGTGTACTTTCTTTCAATTTTTTTTTAGTCGAGTTTTCTTAATCAACACTTAATTTCAACCCAAAAATATCAAAAATATACTCTAAAGTAATTTAAGGAGGCACATTTAAGAATTAGGTTTTAAAAAAAAAGTTCAGGAAAAACTAACTGAAGGACTAACAAGAATAAAAAAAAGGACCAAACGAAAAGGATTAAAACGAAAACAAAAGACCAATGTAGAAAAAGGACCAAGATGGAAAAATAAATTTAGACAAAAAATTAAAAATACAGAAAGAAACATGAAAGGAAGACCAAATAAATAAAAGGACAAATGAAAAAAAAAATCAATACTAAAAAAAAGTACTAAAATGAAAAAAAAAAAGGCCAAAAGAAAAAAAGGAAAACCAAGGAACTAAAAAAAAATAAAACAGTTTTTCGACGTGTACTTTCTCATAATTTGGGTATTTGGCATTGATGCCTCTAAATTTGTTTTCTTTCAATAGTTTGCTTTTCAGACTTTTAACTTTGACAATTTATCTTAAAACTTGTTAAATTGGTATTCTGTACTTCTTTTAGTTAATTACGTTAAACTGACGATAAGATACATGTTTCGTCAACTTAGTCAAGGAGAGAGACTTTGGCTTTGTTCTGAAAAGTGATCAAGTTGGAGTACATATGGCCCAAGCAGGTTGATAGGCAACTTGTTGTAGCTTGTTCTGCTAAGAATGACGGAGTAATTGCAGTAATAAGAAGTCTTTTATAGGGAATAAGTAACAAGTTATTAGAAGGTTGGATGAGTAGATGACAATGTAACGTGACTGTATAATGTTGTAACATAATCTATTAAAAATGTAATTAGGATTTAACGTTAGAAATAAATCTCAGTTTCTAGTAAATGAGTAAGAAATTAGACTCTAAGCATTGATCGGTGTAGTGGTTCATAAAATTTGAAATGGAAGTCGGGAAAATGTTACCTGATGTGAAGTTAGAAATCCATTGGCCTAATGTATGCCCAAAACAATGCCTGCACTGAGGTGATTGGAGAGGCCTGCAATGGATGAGGTGGAGATGTCATTAACCTGTGAGTGAAGACTAACAATCAATCCATCGGTAGCTGACATAGGAGGAATCATAAAAAGAACCCTCGACAGGAAAAGAGTCAGACCACGTAGCAGAGAAAGATAAGAGTTGATCTGTGGTGGTCCGCCCTACTGTAGAGGCTCTACATGGCTATTACAGCCAACTCTGTAGTTAACCGCAATAGTCTGCAGGCCTCTAGGGTCGCCGGCAATCATGCTGAACTGAAAACTTGCTTGCTAATTTTGCGGAATAAATTTTTTTTTTCTTTAAATTCATAAACTGCTCGAGAATGTGATAAGGAAATCATGTTAACAAAATAACATGCACGTGATCATGATTCCCTTATCACATAATCTTAACTTGAAACTTGTTCTTTTTGAAATTACATTTCAAAGCTATACAGCGGAAGAATTAAAAGTGACCACAATCCCTCGCCCAATCCTCCCCGGCATGCATCTACCCTGTTCGTCATCCACCGTCTACTACTGGTGAACAAGTCTCTTACATGCAACATGTGAACAAACTGATGAGCTATGGGCTCAGTAAGTTCAAACATAAAAACATAAACATGACATGCTGTACTACTGTGCTCATGCATGAAACTGGACTCTGTAAACATGCTCTTGGCTGAGAGGTTAGTCTTAGGACATTATCTGATATTTTAGTTCTGGTTTTGGGCCCCTGATTGGTCGTACCGACATGTTAGCGCAACTGAGAGCGGTACTTTAGTGCTGACCTCCTCAGTCTTAACTGATGCTAAACATAAAAACCTCCCCGTGGGTCGAGAGGCCGATACGCCAATAACTGGTTTAATTATCATCTTGCTGGTGTTCCAACTGGATAGCATACTGATTGCTCCCGCAGTCGGAACCTGTTACATGATTCATTGGGGTGTGAATTTTATTAACACACTAGGGTACCTTGTGCACCGACCTGTTTTCGTGTTCTGGTTACCTGACTGACATGTGTACTGGAACATGCAACTCTACATGCATGACATTAACTGACCTGTGCTGACATGAGACTGACATGAATATCGTGATGTGGACAATCAATGTCTAACAAACACGTCATACAATATATATAACATCATAATTTAACAAGCTTGTCCACGTTACAGTCAGGACAATGCTTAAACTTACAGAAAGTCGGCTAGCGTGAGCCTCTGCTGCTCTAGGACTGCTGATTCGGGGTCTCTGGCTCGAACTCCTATAAAAGGAATAATCACTGATTATTTCTAATATTCACTTATACTGGAAATATGGCAAAACATGAAAATTTTCATTTCCAGACTCTTTTTTTTTACTCTTTTTCTTCGGACACGCCCTCCTACACGGGTGTGTCTCTGGCCGTGTACCTCTCTGGACTTATATGCCTGGCTGTGTACTTCGTGGAACATGGCCGTGTATACTTACACGGGTGGATACACGTCCGTGTTTCTGGTCGTGTTTTCCTGCTGTCTAACATGGTCTGCTACACGCTCTTCCCTTGGCCGTGCGTCCCTTGACACGGCCCGTACACGGCCGCATTCTTAGCCGTGTACCTCTCAGGTCTGAAATTTCTTGCAACACGGTCGTGCATATGGGCATGTTCGGGGCCGTGTACTGAACATGCCCTTGTACACGCCCGTGTTCATACCAGAATCAAGATTCTGGGTCCGAACTGCTCTGCTCTGATTTTCTAAGGCTTTTATGGCCTTTGTTCTACTTCTTACACTTAAAATCGATCTCTATAAGATCGTTTCAAGGTATCTACTACATTTCTACTATTACAAATCTGTGATTTCATAAGCAAAAATTCCACATTTTGCTCATTTACACCTCTTAACTCAACTTTTGAAAAATCTGCACTTTTGTGAAGAAATTTCACTGAACTTAGTTTTCTAAACCATCAACTCATGGATTCGTGTTTGAAAACATCTAGACTCGAATCATGTTTCAATTTTAACTGAAAACCTCAATATGATTCACTCACATTTCCTTTTTCCTCTCAAAACCCCAGATTTTCCCCCAAGAAAACATGAGAAAATGAGGGTTTACCTTGCTTAAATCTTGAGAGCTTCTTGCTGCTGATTCGTGGCTGAATCTCGAACAATCTACTGCTGGAACAGGAGAAAAATCTGAACTTTTTGGATTTCCCTTTCTTCTCTTTTTTCCTTTCTCAGTTTCTTTCTCTCCTTCCCTTTCTTTCTTTCTTTCTTTCTTTCTGCCGGCTGCTTCTCTTTCCAGCTAAGGGGATTAATTTGCCCCCTTTAGCTCACGTGCCTCTCCCTCTCTTACTTGCTTTCTCTTTTTTTTTTTTTTTTTTTTGAAAGTGCAAGGGCTTGTTTGGCTACTTCTAGCCATTGATCAATGTGGCTCACTTGTGTGTCATTAATCTCTTAATATGTGTTTTCCACATACTTTTCTATTAAATTTTAAAACGTCATAATTTGAATTAATGCTTAGCTTTTAACTATTTTCATTAATTCATTGTCAAATTTTGATTAAAACTCAATTAATCAAAATTTTTCTCTGCTCTTTATTCTGTAACATGTCTCACTATAAATGTACATTTATTTACATATTTTGTACAAAATTTTCCGAGAGTATAGATTTCTCGGTTATCACATGATCGACCTTCGAGGCCACCAGTAACAAATCTAGTTATTGAACTAGGAACAACCCAAAATTTGAACCAATTCTACCTCTAAATTGGTGACCTTTGGGATCATATTAGATCTAGGATGCTTATGCGTATGAACCCCTTGTTTTCACCTTCACCTTGGACCTTGGATCAAAGGTAACCGAAATCATCTTGGAGCATTTAAAGCAATTAGAAACTCTAATGAATAAGAAGTCTAAAGAAGAGGAGAAAATTAGCCATTCGTTCACCCTTGAGGTGATAGTGGTACCTATGCCTGAGAAGTTTAAATTGCCAAAGATCCCTATATATGATCACGATACCACGAATCCTAATGATCGCTTGATGATATATGACTCACACATCAGTCTTTATGGTATTCTTGGTGAAATAGCATGCAAAGCATTTGATTCAACCTTAGTAGACTCCGCCAAAGAGTAATTCATAAAGCTGAAACCAAACTCAATGTCAAGCTGGTTAGAATTGAAGAAAGCATTCTAAGCACAATATATTGAGAAGAAGTAGCTTTCAAGCCCAAAGGAGTGGCTTATGTCCTTGTACCAAGACCCAAACAAGACACTAAAGGATTGGTTGGCTAGATACAACAAACAGGTAGCTTGTATAGGAATTTGCTCAGAAGAGGCATGCTTACTGGGGGCAATTAGTAGCATGAGCACTAGTATCCCTTTTAGAGGCAACCTAAATGCAAAGTCGACAAAGAGTTGGAAGGAATTCCTCCATTGAGTAACAAAATTTATCAATTTAGAAGAAGCCTAGATTTTATGAAGCCAAATGTCATGCTCAATCATTGCTAGTAATGACAACAGCAGCAATGAATCATCTGAAAAGAAGAAGTGACTAACCGACAGCAACTGCAATTTGTCTAATAATATAAGACATCACGGTATTGATGACCACTGCCCACAAGCCTTTAACAGGTTTGATACCTCGACATCAAGGGTATCTACTATAGGATATGAGACAAAGATCTCTTACGACACTTTCCTCTATTGCAAAAGGATCTCGCTAAAAGAAAATAATCAAAATATTGCAACTTCTAAGAAGAAGTTGTCCACCTCACCTCGGAATGTAATGACTTAAAGAATGAAATCGAGGACCTAATCAGGCGCGGTTCCCTTAAAGAATTCAAAAAGGACTCAAGACAGGGTGATCAATACAATGGCCGCAACAGAGAGGAATACTAAACACTTCAAGTTCTATTATCGATAACCTTTGCTGTAAGGATGCCTTTTTTCTTCATTATGATATTCTGTTATCATGTTTCTTTTATTTTGTGTTCACATACCATCATCATTAATAAAAGTTCAATTTATTAATTCATTTAATTTCTTTATTTGTGTTTCATGTCTTTTAGGTGGTAATTACGTTTTCAACATACCAGTGAACTACAAACTCTACTAAGTGCAAAGAAAGCTGCAGTCAAGCTTAACTACTAAGCCTTCGAACAATTCCCTTTTAAGGGGAGAACAGGAAGGCGGGTGCCGAAAAGCCACCTATATACCATGCAATTATGATTATGACTACAGCCAATAACAGAGTGGCTGTGTTGACTATAAGAAGTCCTTAAATAATTCCTAAGAGAAGAACGAGAGGGCAGGTGCCGAGAAGTATCCCAAAATTGAAGAAGCTCTATCAAATTACTTCAAACAATTCCTAAGGGAAGAACGAGAGGACAGATGTGAAGGAGTACCCCAACATTGAAGAAATTATACTAAAGGTTACTCAAACAATTTCTAATGGAAGAATGAAAGGACGAGTATCAAGAATTACCCTAAATATTCATGTCAATGAACAATTCCCTCTTAAGAGAAGAATGAGAAGATGAGTGCCGAAAACCACCTAACACTGAGCCTCCGAAAACTTCACTAGTTGAGCAACTTTGCTCTTTTCCTCTATCAGAGCCTTCACGATAGCCTCCAAGTCATATTTATAGATTAAAAAATCACTCAAATCCTAGCCATCAGATTCAGAAGACGCATATCAGTTGAAGCTGTGTGGTAAGTTAATAACTAGGGCAAAAAAATGGAAGTTCAGAAAATCAATTGATAGTTAGGATTCAACAACTAAAACGACATGATTTTTCCAAAATCTGAGGAACATGTCAGTTGCAAGGCAATCATGACATTATCATCAAACTCAAACAACAAAATGGGACACTAGTCTAGGTAGCTAATGACTGGAAGCCAAAGCACTTCAAGGTACTGCGCTTAAAGCAATCCAGACTGAGGGGCAATTGTTGATGGGTAGTCGAGATCCCTAGATCTTAGCCATCGTAACGTGATCATATTTGCTAGTTAGAACACCAATGCCCAATAATCTAGGATTATGATTTTTAGATATTTAAATTTCAGATAATCAGTCAAGATTATCCAGTATTTACAACAAAATCTACAATATTGAAAACTATCTTTACATTCAAGTTTAAATATAAAATATTTGTATTTAAATATTAAATAAGTATTATTTCTTAGGAACCTATAAATATATAAGAATAGATCTCCGGAAACCTAACTCACAATTTGATAAATTATACCATTTGTAATTTTAAAAATATAGTGAAACCTCAAACACCGAAGTGAAGATATAGCATTCTTATTCATGGCAAACCTCTATAAATCTTTGTATTCTCTATATTCTATACTTTAATTGCATTTTGTTGTCTTGCATTCATGATAGTTCTCTAACATCCAAAGCATGGGTCACTAAATATGCCAAAGCTAATTCCAATCTCCACTGCATTTGGTGCCAATTCTATGTTAAAAAAAATATAAAAATAAAACAGAGACTTTACGGGTTTATTTGCAGACGGGCAGTGTATTTGGTGTTTCCATAACCAAGTAGAAGTTGCTATGCAACTCTTGGAATCCTGTTGATTTTCGGCACCAATCTCCTAATTTTTTTTAATTTCTTTATTGTTTAAAGAGTTTTAACTCTGTCTCCTATTTTCAAAAAAATGGAGGAAAGAATGGAAAAAGGCTCAAAAGTCGAAGGATACTGGGCTTAAAAAAAAAAAAAAGACGAACGATATTTAAATCATTTTACACAAAGATAAGTTAAAAAAAAAAAAAAGAAAGGGAACACACAAAAATCGAAGAGAAATGGACATTAACTTGTTTTAATACTAGGTTTCCTTTAGTAAACACATTGCATTCAATAAACGTATTGTGTTTACATTGCGATTAAATACAATGCATTAAATGTAATTTGTGCTTGGAATAAAAGTATTTGCATTACATTTGAATGCAATGTGTAATTAGATGAAAAGTATTTGAATTTATTCAAATAATAAGTATGTGATGTGATGAATAAAAATAAAGAGAAAAAAAGAGTATGTGACGTGATTAATAAAAATAATAAAAAAAGTAAAATAATGAATAGTGATTGTATTGGATTTAAAATATGATGTGATTGGTATTTGAATACAATATTTTTATGTTTAAATGAAAATTGCATTTCATTCTGGAAATAAATGGAGGCTAAGATCAATTAAACTCATTTAATATGATATGATATGTTTAAAGTGGTTGGATAGAAGTGAGAGATAATTTTTTGGACAAAGGGTTCCAATTCGATTGGATTAAAGGATAATTGTCGTTTAGGTAATTCACTTTATACAAACATGAAAATTTTGATCGCCTAACCACTGCACCAGTTGCCTTTCCTTCAAATGCCCCTTGATTCATCGTCGTCCATCCAAATTAATATCAACAACCAATAGTCACTGTAAATCGGCCGCTGTACGCCCTTCTACCGCATCGAATTGCAGACTCCACAGCTTGCTCCCCAAAATTCAAGTGGGGAAAAAAAAAAAAGTGGCTGCTCCTATATATCTACTACTACATAACATTGCCTTAAACAAGTAAAAACAAGATGTACTTTCTCTTGTATTGACAACTTACATCTCGACCACTAATTAAAGAAAAAATATCTCAACATTAAAAGTATAGATCAATAAAACAGACCACATCTCCATTATGTCGAAGAAAATCATGCAACTGCTTGTACAACTCCATAACGCAAAAGTTAAACACAGAACAACCAAAATTGATGCCACTATATCCTGCACCATTTGCCAAGGCTAGGAAATCTTCCCTGCTCCTCTCTTTTCCTCCTTGATTTTGGGTCATCACAAGCACATCAATTTGGGAGGTGCTTTTCACAGCAGTTCAAGTCTCTGTCTTGACTGGAAAGATTGCCTCAACAACTAGAACTTTTCCGTTGTTTTGGAATAGCTTTGAAACAATTCTTCAATAGTTTTAAGTAGTGAACGTCACTCTAATCATGAAGTATCCATTGAAAATCGTCCATTTTAGTTAGTACATAACAGAAATTAAAAGAATTTAAATATGCAATTATATACAAGTATATGCTTGAAAAGGGCAAAATTTCATAAATACCTTCACAAAAATAGCATCTCCAGTCGAAACCTCTTCAAACATATCTCCCCCCACATGTTCAACACCAGCAACATTATTCACAAACACATCTCACTTTAATATGAAAAAATGTCAGTTAGCGATGGATCATAATGGTGTGGCATTAAACGAAATTGAGATCGATGACCCATTTGTTTCATATGTGTGTAAACAGAATTAAAATTTTTGCAAGAGAAAAAACTTAAAAAGGGTTTGAATTGTATTCAAACTTATGAAAAAACCAGACGCTAAAAAGCATATAATCATAGCTGGGTAAGAAGGGGCATGTTCTATAACACGAGGCAAGTCGAAGTTAATTCCCTTAATATGTGGATGTTTTGAAGTGATTAGTTTAAGGGTCACCCCAAGACCACCATCAAGATCTACTAGTCAAGGTGGTTAAAACCTTTGTAATATTTGAGGATGTTCTTGACAACAATAGTGGCTACATCATTTATCTAGTAAATTTTAAATATTTTGAAAACATGTTATTGATCAAGCAATCAGGTAAATGGAAGCCCCAGTGGAATTGGATGCCAAATTGAACTGTTTGTAAGACTTTGTAATTACTACGTAGAATTAGACGTATATGAGCAGCCACTATTTTTTTCCTCCCTACTTGAAACTTTTTTTTTTTTTTTTGGTCTTTGTATTTTAATGATCAAAAGCTGCTTTAACCAGGGCCAATGATTAGTCTTAGCTTTATCATTTAGTGGCCATGGAAAAACAGAAACAGAAATAAATCATTTACCTGATTATATATTTGATCCCGAAAGCACCAACTCAAAACAGAAATACAAGTAATGGCATTCCCATTGGAACTGGAAAACCATCAAAACCTTGACGATGACTGCAGAAAAGAAGAAGAAGAAGAAGAAAGCTTATCCTACGCCATGCAGCTAGTGATGTCCTCTGTGTTGTCCAACAACAACAATAACGTTGTTGTTGGACTTTAGACAAAGTACATAAAATTAGACAAGCAAACACGTCAACCGGTAGAGAGAAAAACATTGCAAATTGATCAAATGGCGTGATTTTTTAGACAAACCATAATCAATATGTTCTTGTACGTCGGATTCCATTAACACACAAAATTAAACAATAAACAACATGTCGTTTTACTTAATATAACTCCGTAACTCACGAGTTACAAATAAAATTTAGGCCGTAAATGACATGTCATTTTACTTAAAGAACTCCAAAACCCACAAGTCACAAACACAACACTCAAATTAGATGCCACTTAATCCTGCACCAATTGCCAAGCCTTGGAACTCTTGTTGAGTTCGCTCTTTCCCTCCTGGATTCTGAGTCATCATTAAAACATCACATTGAAAAGCGCCCTTCACAACATAACTGGTCTCTGGCTTCACTGAAGGAACTGCGTTCACAACTATAACCTTCCCATTATCTGGGATAGCTTTGTAACAATTTTTCAATAACTTCAAGCAGTATTCATCACTCCAATCATGAAGTATCCACCGTAAAATTTGCATTGTTAATCTACATTATCTAATCCTTACAATGCAGAGTGCGTCAGCCAGATTGTAATATTTGTTTAATGTTGAAAAATCTAATAATATTGTCCATTTCGGTCATGTTTTGCAGGTTTTAAATCTAGGACGTTTATGGTAAAATGTACGATCCAATAGTTATATTTAAGTGTCGGTTGCATGAAAGATGTGAGTATTAGAATCACATTGCTTTAAAATAAGTGCTTCTGTTGAAACACAAAAAAAAAAAAAAAAAATGAAAAGAAACACGCTGATTCAAAAACGACATGACTCTTGAAAAACACATTTCCATAAAAGCTGGTATTCATTGATGAACATGCACGTCTTGTATTAATGAATATATACGAATTGAGTATTTAAAAAAAAAAAATCCATGGCATTCAAATTAATCGTCAATTTCAGTCGATATTCTAGAAATATGTAAGATTGGTACTTATTAAATTAGTGGATTTGCGGTATTTTGAAAGAAATTTTCTGTCTAATCTCTTTATCAAACTTTAGGCAAACATAAATAACACCGTAAGAGAAGCAGTCACTTGTGCCAAAAACATATTTTGTTTTTCTGCCTGAACTTTTTATTATGCATTTTGTGTTTTTCACATTTTTCTTTAACAAAATTTGCTGCCAAGAAAGAGTGTTGTTTAGGAAAAAAAATTCCATAGTTTCAGAACTCGCCTTCATAAAAATAGCATCTACGGTCGGAGACACAAATGTCAAGCACTGGTTGTTGAGATATTAAATACATAATTACTATTTTACCCTATATCATAATGCAATCTAGGAAATAACATTGGAAAAAAATAAATAAATAAACTAATACGTAAAGACTTTATTTGTTAACGGAACATAGAACGAAGAGAACGGATATTACGTTGTAAAATTCAGGAGACAGTTTTACAAGGCCTATCATTCAGATGGGGAAATTTTGTAATCAACTTCCTTGTCATGTGCAAGTCACATGAGTTTTTTCGTCATAAAACTAACGGTAACGGGCATAATTGTTATGATTTCAAAGTTAAGGGGAATCGATGTTACATTTTGAAATTCGAAGGCATGTAAAGTGTTATTTCGGAGTGAATATTTATAACTAATCCCAATTTTTTACTATTGATATAAGAACTACTACTTTAACTGTTAAATTAATTTTTCAAAGATCTTTTATCAATTATTGAAATGGTTTAAAAGACGGTTTTTATCAATAATGAAAACTAATAGTTTCTACTATACAAATTCCTTAAAAAAAAAAAAAGGAAAACGTAATAAAAATTTTTTCATGAAAGAAATTGATCAGACAAAACAAACCAGCTTTCCATGAAGACTTTGTCTTGTAACAACGACACCATGGGGCAGAATGAAACGCCATCTTCATTAGTGACAAAGTACCTGGACAGAGGACCAAGACTGTAAAGCCTCTGTAAATTATTTGTTCCACTATTACCATCACTTTTTTACCACAGAACATCTCAGCAAAGAATGGCTAGCGAGGAGACTGGGGAGGCGGTCCAGCATAACGGGCGCTTCCGGGTTGTTGGTGTGCAACTGGGCGGCAATCTCCGCTGCCGATAGCTTGGCGCCACGCCTGGGTTTCGCTATGATGTCGAAAACTCCGAGCTCAACCGTGATCTTCAACGACATGACCGTCACGGTGGAGCACATCAGCTGTGTTACATAAGAGAAGCTTTCTTGAGGATCTTCGTATTTTTCTTCTTCTTCTTTTCTAAGACTATCATCGAAGATGTCTTGAGATACGTTTGTGTTGATGTTGTTGTTGATTTCCAGCTCCAAAGAGGACGACATGGAATTTTGGTAGAGATCAGTATAAGTTTTGTGGGTGTCAATTTTTTTCGGTGTTGTGGCTATGTGAAGAATTGGTTGACGAATGGAATTTGTGGCTAGTTATTCATCTAAGGCCATACATGAGTAACTAGCTTTTTTTTAAAAAAAAGGTGGTGTGGGGGTGTGGGGTTGGGCAGACAAGTGTGTGAACGAAGATTTGATTATTGCTTTCAGTAAATTATAGCTTCATTTATTTCCACCTTCCTGCTCACCCTGATCAACAACCTTCTTTATTTTATTTCCTTTAAAAAAGCTGTCTTTATTTCCCCTTCATTTTTGGCAAAACTTATTATAGAACTTTACTTTCACTCCATAGATGCTGTTCAATTGTTAGATTTTTTTTTTTTCATAAGGCTAAATTTATAATAGAATAATATTTTTATTCCATTAATAAATATTATTTTTTAACTGTTAGATTATTATTATAATTCTTTTTTTTTTTTTACAGAACTTATAATAAAACTATACTTTTAGTCTATCACTGGATATTTTTGTTTTATTTGTTCAATTAATCTACATTTCTCAATAATTTGACATATAAATATTTATATTAAAAATTTATACATAATTTTCAATTATAGATCAGATCAAATTGACAGCAAAAATAATATCTACAGACAAGGCAAAAAAACTATTCCCATCAAAAGTTCTTAAAAAAATAATAATAATAACTTTCTTTTCTCTTGAATTCATAAACTCACCATTGCTTTGTGCGTTCAAACGTTTTAAACAGTAGGAGACACTTCTTTCCTTTTGAATGTATTAAATTCATAACATATAGAATAGTTATAGCTAATAAAATCTCAACATTTTCTAATTTGTCATGTTCCTGGACTTGATTCTTGTTAAGAACTTAAGGATAAATTACATATTTTCTCTGTGAAATTTGGGTCCTGTAACGATTTGCCTTCCAAATTTGAAATTGTAACATATATTCTCCTTAAATTTTAAAAAGTTATCAAATTTAATCCCTCAATTAAAATTTAGATAGAAAATAATAGATGTCAAAAAAAATGGGATGATAAATTTAAATAAATTAAATTAAATAACAAGTCTACCATTGATATCCTAAATTAATAAAATTTAAAGGCACAGGTTTCTTTAAAAAAATAATAAAAAATTTAAAGCACACTGCCTGAATGGTTCACTAGTCGAGTCTGGAATGGAATGAAATTTTGAGTCGAAACTGATTAATTTAATTATAATTTTTATTAACTTTTTAGAAAAAAAAAACTGAAACCAAAATTTTGGGTCCGAATCAATGAAATAAACGGGGATTGATTAATGAGTTTAAAATACTCGTTCAACAGCAAAAGAAAAATAGTGTGTTAATTACCCAAAAAAAAAAAAAACCTTGCATCTTTCTTTGTCTCTAATTCTCTGGTTATCTTGATCGTTGGTCATGCCGCATTGGAGGGGAAGAAGTTAGCAAATGTGGAGGGGCGGTGGAGCAGAGGAGATTTGCAAATGTGATTGGTGTGACAGCGGTGGACTTCATCGCTGGGTCATCTGCTATCGCCGCGGAGATCTGAGGATCTTGTGGTCGCGAATGGATTGCCGTCACCATCCATGCCGGAGCCACATTGGGCCCATGGAATGGACTCCTTTGTTTTTTGAACCCAAATACATTAACTTTTTCAATTAAGTCCCTAATTTGCCCTTCTTTAAATTTTATGATTACAAAATTTGCTTAGATTTTTTTTTTAAATTTAATTATATCCCAAGATTTGATTTATAAATATACATTATTTTATACTTAAAACCTATATTACTATTTAAATTCATATTTTAGATTATCAAAGTTTAAATAGGAAGAAAGAAGAATCCAAAGCCGAATAATATTTTAGATTAAATTTTAGTTTAATTCATGTCCCCTTGAAAAAAAAATATCTGGTTCCGCCACTGGTCATGGAAGGGTTGAAACTCCGTCAACAATACTTTTTTAACATAAATAAGTTTATCACTTTGTGTATCTAACCTAGGATTAATGATTAAAAAAAAAAAAAACTTCAGATGGTGGGCTGCAACGAATACAACCAACCACACAATATAATTGAGAATTACCTTTCTATTTTCCTTTTATTTTTTAAAGGATTTAAAAAAAATTATCCTTTTGCTTTTACAGTATTGCCCTCATTTTTTAGATTATGTGCATGACACCCCATTTTCTGTAACACCCCCCGCCTCGCGCTGGAAACGCCACTTGAAAACTCTACTACTTTACTTCTTCTTTTTCAAAACATATCATAATAGATTGCGGAATTTTTTTTTTTTTTAAACTATCGATATACATAGTACTACAACTTCCCAAAACTAAATTATTATAGTTGGAAACTATTTCATATTACTTGCATATAATAATATCATACTATATTAGAAATAGTTAAAGTCAAACATAGCAGTGTACTTTATACAATATCATACAATTGTACTTTTCTTTTTCCTTTTCTTTCTTCTTGCGGAATTAGCCTGGCAGGTCCATAACCTTTTATCATGACACTGGCATTTCGTTCCTGCAGTCCAATCCATACACTATGGCTCAGGTTACAGGTTGTTTACCTCGATTACCTGAACACAAACAAACTGGTAAGCTACATGCCCAGTAAGTTCACACATAACATTTAAAACATAAAATATCACAATGCAACTCAACAAATATGCATGGAGTTCATTATGCTCAATTTACATTTACGTTGTTCATTTACTATGTCTATGGGCCCGTTTTGGTCGTACCTTGTGCGCGCTGTAAGAGAGGCCTGGGAGCGACCCTGACTCTCCCTCATCTATGGTATGTCTTTTGTTTCGACATAAGGTAACCTCCCCTCACGAGAGGCCGGTACGCCAAAACATTAGGTTTTTCATTACCCTATTGTTTACTGTGCGATACTACTTACTATGACATCTTAACTGTTCCAGTGTATATATTCATAATTAATGTACTCAATGTTATGCCTATTCAATCCAAAAATACTGTTTAAAACACATCATCCATGCACTTAAACATTGGGGCGTGATTGGAACTGGAAATGAGGCACAAAACTTTAATTATATATTTTTGGAACAGTTGGAGCGCTTGGCACTCATCCCCGAGCGCCTGGCCCTTCATCTTATTTTTCTGCAAAACTTTTGACGGAAACTTCAGCGCTTCGGCGCTCCCCTTGTAGCGCTTGGCGTTTTTGAAATCGGTGCAAGCGCCTGGCGCTCATACCCTAGTGCCTAGCACTTCAGACAACTTTACACTAGCGCCTGGCACTCATACCCTAACGCCTGGCGCTCCTGCTGATTTTTACACTAGTGCCTGGCACTCATACCCTTGAGCCCGGCACTCCTACTGGATCTTTACCCTAGCGCCTGGCGCTTATACCCTAGAGCCTGGCGCTTCTATCAATTTTTACACTAGCGCCTGGCGCTTATACCCTAGAGTCTGGTGCTTTCACTAATTTTTACACTAGCGCCTGGCGCTCATACCCTAGAGCCTGGCACTCTTACTGAATTTTTAACACCAAATTTTGGCCGAGAGCTCAGCGTCGGGGCGCTCTTTGGCCAGCGCTTAGCGCTTGGCTCCGGCTAAAATAGGTTTTTGAACACATTTTGACACCAAAGCCATTTCTCACACATACAATCAACCCTAAAACATGATTAAAGCATTCTAGGGTCAAAATCCATAAAACATAATCATATACACATAACACATCAATGCACACTCGTGTACTCGCTAATTTAGGCGTTTTAACGAGTTGACAACAACATACAACTTTTCTAGCCAAAGAATTTAGGCTATACATAAATTGAAATTCAAAAATAACATAGGGTTCTAGTTGTTCATGTCCAGACATTTAAATGCCAGAACTTACAAGAAATCTGCTAATGTTTCCTTTCCTTGGTTTCCAGTCGTTGCCCTATAATAAAACAGTTCAGCATTCAGTGAAATGTTTATAGGTCAACACTAGAACATTTAAACATTTCTTCTATACATTGTCATCCTTAAACCCTTAGCCTTGATTATAAGTCCGAAAATTTCGACATTATAACGGCTTAAATTCTTATTTTCCCACTGTGTCAAAACAGCTTAAATCGCGTTATTGAACACAGTTTTCATTATAAACCTGCTCAAAATCCCAGTACATAACAATTTTCATATACAAGGTATAGCAATATTTCCAAAATTAGGGTTTTACTCACAACCCTAAATTTCTTCTTTGTCTTTCTTCTTTTCAACACTCATATACAACATCAATTCCTTTACTAATTCACAATACATGTTCATCACTATTCCATAAGGGTTTTCAGCCCTTCCTTTCACGTCAAATTTCTCTCCCCATGCAACACCTGTATTTTCAAAAACTAACCCCACAAACACTTCAAAAACAAGCTTAAAACATGTTTTTTCCACATGAATTTCATCAAAACCCTCAAAACCATTCTAAACCCATTTTGTTCCACTATTCCCATAAACACAAAAACACTTAAAAACAAGCATTAAAACAGAATTTTGAAAAACTTACTTGAGCTTTAAGGTGAAGACTCCTCAAGTTGGAGTTTTCTCACACTTTTTCTTCAAATTTTGCAACTTTTGAAATTTTGGAAGTTTTTGTGAGTGTGGGAACGTGGGAGAAGAAGAAGAACAGGAAAATGGTGATTTTTCTACTGTGGGGAACGTGGAAAATCAGAGCAAAAGTTTATACAAATCCTTAGGGGCCTTTTTGTAATTTTTGAAAATTTTGGGGTCAAAATGAAAATTTCTTGGGGTATTTTTGCAAAATTTTTAAAACTTTTTCAGCTGAAACACAGCTGTTTCTCCCCCTCTCTTCCACGTGCATGAGCAGCTAAGCATTGCATTTAATGCAAAATTTCTTTCTTAATTGGATTTTGAAAGATTATAAAAATTCCTTATTTTTGGTAACCTTTGGATCAAAAAGGTATCTTTGATCTCATCTATTGATTCTTATATTGATAAGAAAATATTATTTGTTGATAAAGTATAGGTTTTTCTTTAATTACAGTATAATTTTCATCTATCGAAATTTTGACCGAAAAGCTATACTGGTCAAATTTCGCAGTTTACCTTTCAAAATGCTATTAGAGCCTTTCGATGCATTTATATCATTTAAAACACTCCATAAACCCTAGATATTTTATTATTTTCCATCTGAGGTCTATGTTTACCACATTTTAAGTCTCAGTAGAATTCTGTTTTTCGATACCGAAAATGCACTATTTGAGGCGTTTCGATTCGAAAATCATTACATCTATAGCCATAAAGCATTTATCAACTCTAATAAATCATCATTAGAGTAAAATTTATATATTTTCGTCACACTAATATATATAAATTTTCACTATACAATGATCCCGAGAACGGTTAGAAAATCTCGGTTGTTACATTTTCCATCTAAAATTTAACTGAGAGACTAAATTTGATAACGTTTCAAATTTAAAAGGAACAGATGCTACAATTTAAAATTTAAGGGGCAAATCATTACAATATCCAAAGTTTAGGGGAAAATTATATAATTTGCACAAAACATGAACTTTCTGAAAAACCTGCATTGATCAAGGAAAATGACACCCTAGAATTGTTCAAAATTCAAACTGAAAAATTCTTTTATTGTACTTTATTTTCAATTCCTCCAATATCCATTGCGAGTTGCGGCTGGGTTAGAACTTCTAGCCTGGAAAGCTAATAATTAGCCAAGTTATTTTCCTTGAAAATTGAAGGATAAGCTATGTATCATCTATATGTCCCGAAACAAAGGGCGAACCATTTTCTATTAAAAAAAATAAAAGCTCTCACATACACATCTTAGTTGTGTAGGCAAAGGAAATAATATTAGGTTATTTATGTTTTTTTACCCTGTATTTTTCTTTTATTCAGAAAGTATATCCTAAGTTTTAATCTTTTGCATTTTTATACCGTGATATTACGTTTAATATACAAATTTATACCATTTATTGTTCAATACTTAATTTAGACCTTAAAATGCCAAAATTACAATTAAAAAAAAAAACCTAAGACTAAGCATGATTTGCATTTTTATGCATTGTATTTTGATTTTATTGAATCAATATATCATGTCTTCTAATGTTCTACATTTTTATATTATTCATTTACAAAATAATACTAATATTTTAATTTTAACATCTAAAATACCCTTGAAATTTTAAAAAATAGTTGAAGAGATTTTAATTTCAATTACAAGCAAAATAAATTGGATAAGGCAAGGCCAGTAATGCGTGGTAGCGGAGTGGGAAAGGACTGGGTGGTTATGAGGTAGGGTTAAGAAATCTGAATTTTTTATCGAGAAAATCAAAGGTTTTATCGTATTTTAAATTTTCTTTTTAAGGGTATTTTTGTGATAACCGAGAAATCTACGTTCTCGGAAATATTTGTACAAATATATAAATAAATGTACATTTACAGTGAGACATGTTACAGAATGAAAAGCAGAGGAAAATTTTGATTAACTGAGTTTTAATCAAAATTTGACAATGAATTAATGAAAATAGTTAAAAGCTAAGCATTAATTCAATTTATGATGTTTAAATTAATAGAAAAGTATGTAGAAAGCACATATTAAGAGATCAATGGCACACAAGTGAGCCACATTGATCAATGGACAAAAAACTAGCCAAACAAGGCCTAACCTTTAAAAAAAAAAGAAAAAGAAGAGAAAGAAAGTGAGAGTGAGGGAGTAAGGCACGTGAGCTAAAGGGGAGGGAATTAATTCCCTTAGCTGCACAGCAGCCGGCAGAAAGAAAGAAAGAAAGAGAAAAAGAAAGAAAGAAAGGGAACGAGAGAAAGGGAAACCGAGAAAAGAGAGAGAAGAAAAGGAAATCCAAAGCAAGTTCGGATTTCTTGTTCCAACAGCAGATCGATCGAGTTCCGGTCACGAATCAGTAGCAAGAAAAGCTCAAGATTAAAGCAAGGTAAACCCTAGTTTCTCACGTTTTTCCTTGGGGAAAATTTGGGGTTTTGAGAGGAAAAAAAAGAGAATGTGAGTGAATCATGTGAGGTTTTCGGTTAAAATCGAAACATGATTCGAGTCTAGATATTTTCAAACAAGAATCCATGAACAGATGGTTTAGAAAACCGAGTTTAGTGAATATTCTTCACAAAAATGCAGATTTTTCAAAAGTTGAGTCAAGAGTTGTAAATGAGCAAAATGTGGGATTTTTGCTTATGAAATCATGGATTTGTGATAGTAGGAATGTAGTAGATACCTTGAAACGATCTTATGAAGATCGATTTCAAGTGTAAGAAGTAGAACAAAGGCATAAAAGCCTTAGAAAATCAGAGCAGAGCAGTTCGGACCCAGAATCTTGATTCTGGTATGAACACGGGAGTGTACAAGGGCGTGTTCAGTACACGGCCCCGAACATGCCCATATGCACGACCGTGTTGCAAGAAAAATCAGACCCGAGAGGTACACGGCCGTGTATCGGGCCGTGTCAAGGGGCACATGGTCAAGAGGGAGGCGTGTAGTAGGCCATGTTAGGCAGTAAGAAAACACGGCCAGTAATACGGCCGTGTAAGTAACCGTGTAAGAGACCAGAGGAGTACACGGCCAGTAACACGGCCGTGTATCCACCCGTGTAAGCATACACGGCCATGTTCCATGAATTACACGGCCAGGCTTAAAAGTCCAGAAAGGTACACGGGCAGAGACAAGCCCATGTAGGAGGGCGTGTTCGAAGTCAGAGAGTAAAAAAAAAAAAAAAAAAGTCTGGAAAGGAAACTTTTCATGTTTTGCCATATTTCCAGTATAAAATAAATATGGTAAATAATCAGTGATTGTTCCTTTTATAGGAGTTCAAGCCAGAGACCCCAAATCAGCAGTTCCAGAGCAGCAGAAGCTTACACTAGAGGATTATCTGTAAGTTCAAGCATTGTCCTGACTGCAACGTGGACAAGCTTGTTAGTTATGATGTTATGTATGTTGTATGACGTGTATGTTAGACATTGATTGTCTGCATCACGATGTTTATGTCAGTGCATGTCAGTCTCATGTCAGCACAAGTCAGTTCATGTCATACATATAGAGTTGCATGTTTTAGTACACAGACCAGACAGTACCAAAACAAGAAAACAGTTAGGTGCACAAGGCACCCTAGTGTGTTAATTAATTCACACCCTAGTAATTTGATTAACAGGTTCCGACTGTGGGGGCAAGCAGTATACTACCCAGTTGGAACACCAGCAAGATGGTAAATAAACCAGATATTGGCGTATCGGCCTCTCGACCCACGGGGAGGTTTGCATGTTTAGCATCAGTTAAGACTGAGGAGGTCAGCACTAAAGTACCGCTCCCAGTTGCGCTAACATATCGGTACATCCAATCAGGGGCCCAAAACTAGAACTAAAATATCAGATAATGTCCTAATACTAAACCTCTCAGCCAGAAGCATGTTCACAGAGTCCAGTATCATGCATGAGCACAGCAGTACAGCATGTCAGTTTTATGTTTTTATGTTTGAACTTACTGAGCTTATAGCTCATTAGTTTGTTCACATGTTGCAGGTAAGAGACCTGTTCACCAGTAGTATATGGTGGACGACGAACAGGGAAGTTGCATGCCGGGCAGGATTGGGCGAGGGATATTGGTCACCATTTAATCTTTCGCTGTATAGATTTTGAATGTAATTTCAAAGAGACAAGTTTTCAAGTCAAGAGTATGTGATAGGGGAATCATAATCAGGCACATGTTATTTTGTTAACATGATTTCCTTATCACATTCTCAAACAGTTTATGAATTTAAAGAAAAAAAAAATTTATTCCGCAAAATTAGCAAGCAATTTACAGTTCAGCATGATTGCCGGCGACCCTAGAGGCCTGCAGACTATTGCGATTAACTACAGAGTTGACTATAATAGCACTGTAGAGCCTCTACAGCAGGGCGGGCCGCCACAATTTTGGGCATTTTTAGGTCAAAATTTATAAGTTGTTAATCCTGAAAAAAAAATTTTGACTAATATATTATATGTAATATAATGATTTTATAATTCATGACTTTGAATGTAAGGTATAATTCTCTAAATAATAGTAAAATACATGATATAAAAAATTAAGTAATCCAAACATCAGTTTTTATTTTACAGGTATTTTGAGTAATTTTAGGTCAAAATTGAGTATTCACCCAAAAAGGTATAGAGTCGTACATTATATGTAATTGAAGTACAAAAATATGAAGGTTCAGAATATAGGATATACATTCTAAATAAAGGCAACCAATGCATGGGAGTAGTTGTCCTACTCTGCTTTAGTATTATTTTCAAGTCCTATAGTTTGCTTTCTTGCTTATATAATAAATGACCAATATACATGTCGTTTGATTGGGATTTGTTTTGTGTTGTCGTTTGGAACTTGCGTGGCACTTCGTTTAAGAGCTTTTGCTAAAGTTATCTTTTATATTTCGTTTGGTATTGTGGGGATGCTTTAGATCGGACTACTGCAATTTCCTTGGTTTAGCTTTGCTCTTGAATGAGAAATTTTCTTTCTGAGATTTGGTTCAAAGAAACCAATCTCTATCTTCAAACTCTAGAGACTTCCTACGTCAAGTGGTATAAAAGACACGGATCCCTCCCGTGGGTGTGATGGCCAGCCACGGCGGAATTAAACGGGGGTGAAAAAAAAAAAAAGGTGAAGTTAAAAAAACACACCAACTATCTAAGAAGATCTTGTCTTGAATCAGCGCCATGTGGGGTCCCAATGAAATACCATCTTCGTTAATAACAAAATACTTGGACACAGGACTGACTGTACAGCCTTTGAAAATTAGACTCATTGTTACCGTGACTGATCACAGAGCAACTGAGCACAGAATGGCAAGCCAACATCCGGAGAATGCGGTCAAGCATAATGGGCGCATCCGGATTGTTGTTGGCGGACATCTGCGCCGTTATCGCCACTGGTGAAAGCTTAGCGCCTTCGCCAGCTTTCGCTACGGTGTCAAAAATTCCGAGCTCAATTGCACATTGTAGAGACATGGACAACACAGAGGACATCACTAGCTGCGTGGCGTGGGATAAGCTTTCTTCTTCTTCTTCTTCTTCTTCTTCTTTTCTGCAGTCATCGTCAAGGGCTTTTTGACGGTTTCTCAATTCCAACGGGAATGCCATTACTTGTGTTTCTGTTTTGAGTTGGTGCTTTTGGGATCAAGTATATAATCAGGTAAATGATTTATTTCTGTTTCTGTTTTTCTATGGCCACTAAAGGATAACGCTAAGACTAATCATTGGCCCTGGTTAAAGCAGCTTTTGATCGTTAAAATTTAAAGACCAAAGCAAAAAAAAAAAAAAAATACAGTTTCAAGTAGGGAGGAAAAATATAGTGGCTGCTCATATACATCCAGTTCTACGTACTAATTGCAAAGTCTTACAAACAGTTCTTTTGGCGTCCTATTCCATTAAGGATGCCATTTACCTGATTACTTTGTCAATAACATGTTTTTAAAATATTTAAAATCTACTAGATAGATGATGATGTATCTACAAGAATTAAAAATAATTTATTTATTAAAAACATAATTAAGAAGCATAACTTTCTTAGCACATCATGCGTGATAGTTAGTACAATGTTTCTTCTAATGACCTGTAACTCTACAGAAAAAACAACTATCTTGAATTGGTTTCTTATGTTGTTTTTTTTTTTTTTTTTAATGTGGTGCCATATTCCGCAACTTCCTTATTCTTCTTTCTCTTTTTGTCTTTCTTCTTGTCCTTTGGAGTGGTGCTAAGTGAACACTCTCTGTCTTCTTACTTTAATCTATCATCTTCCTGAACACAATATGAGATAAGCTCATTAAAAGACCATGAGTTCTTTTGATAGTTATAGCTCACCTTGAACTAACTAAACTGTACCAGAAGGGATATCAAAATCAAATGCACTAACAAGTCTTCAGACAAATCCAACTTGAGTGCCTTTAGTTTTAAAGTAAGGTAAGATATTTCCATAATATACTTCCTAGTATTTCTTTTACCTTTGCACCTCATAGAGATAAGGTTTCCTAAGATTATACTAGTTTCGGCCTTTTCATTCTTAACAAACATCTTCTCAAGTTCCTCAAGAAAAGCCTTAGCTATATTCACCTTATCAGACATAATGCCCCTAATAGCTTCCAGAATGGCACGCTTAATAACTAAAAGACTTATGCAATTAGATTTTTCCAACTTTTTAATCTCCCTCTTTTCATTTGAGGTACTCTTATCAATGAGATCAATGGGTTTAGCAACCCTTAATGTAAGGTCTAGGTCCATGACTCCAAGAGTGATCAAAACACTCTCTTACCATGTCTTAAAGTTAGTGCCATTCAACATAGCAATGGCGTTGAGGCTAGCAATGAAATTAGCAGCAGAAGCAGAAACTGAATAAAGAATAAAACAAACAAACTCACATAAATACTAAAGGATGCAAATAATAATTTTAAATAAAGGTAAAGCCAACACATAATACCGAGCACAATATTAATATTTAGTCTTTGAACAAAAATATTAACTTGTAAGTGGTACTCTTAGTGTAGTAATCAAATACCAATAATAAATCCTACCAAACAATAAGTCTTTCTTTGGATGACTTATTGTTTACATAGAACACATTATAATTGTCACATATTTATTACCACAAGTGTATTTGAATTTCTGACCAAATAATAACCTTCCTTTAAGTCGGTTATTATCCGCATCAAATCCAAATATGCAATCATGTTAACATTTCAAATTAATTAATCTACACAAAAGAGGTTACTTTGATCACTTTTTGCTTCAATTAATTAATTTAAAACATCAGACATCTAAAGAAAAACACCAAAATTTGAATTTAAATTGCAACTTAATTACTCAAAAATACATAATTGCATCATTGCCTTTTGACCAAAAAAAATATTACACTAAGCCGCTGTCCCTGTTCTGTACGAGACTGTATGGAATTTCAAATTTCAAAATTTGTGATCAAAAATTTGCATTTCAAAACCTAATATATGAATTTTAACCTTAATTTTTTTCCTTAATATTCTTAATCTTTACACATGCATAAACAAACCCTAATCTAACACAAAAACATGATGAATACACATCAATTTTATACCAAAACAACCAAATATCTAGAAAATTATGTGATTTCATAACTTTCTATAGACAAATGCTAATATTCATACCAAAACCTTAATTCACAAAACAATAAAACCAATATATGAATTTAAAAGCATGTTTTCTCAAAATCCTTTGAAAACTTCAATCGGATTCATTAAAATCAAAACATGAAAACGATTTGAATCTATAATAGACGAAGAACAATCAAAAGAACAACCAAAATTGTTTTCGAATTTAACAACACCATACCTAGAATTATTAAATCTGAAAACACATACAAATCATCATGTAATTGAATGAAATTCCAATTCTCAATGATTCAACATGAATCCGCTCTGATACTAGTTGAAAAGATTGCCTTCAATGGTGAAAACCATCCCCAAATATCTCAAATCATTCATATTGAATCACCAAAAATCTAATACTAGATGTGGAAACATACTTCAATCACCTATGATAGAAGTAAATCCAGGGCTTGCGATTGGTCTTTCAAATCTTCACGTTGTCTTTTAAGTTTCTCTAGAAGTCTCTTAATTCTCTCTGATAATAAGATGTCAGGTCTTGCGATTGGTCTTTCAAATCTTCACGTCGTCTTTTAAGTTTTTCAAGAAGCCTCTTAATTTTCTCTGATAATAGGATGTCAGCATGAATTGATCTTCTAAATCTTCACGTTGTCTCTTAAGTTTCTTTAGGAGTCTCTTAATTCTCTCTGATGATAGGATGTCAAAGTAAATGAAATGTACGTCTGATTTAGGAATCATAACCATATATAAGTTAAGTATCCGTTAACTTCCTTTATTTCTATTTTCGTCCATTATAAAATTAAAAATAATATATTGGTCTCTTTACATAAGACCCCACATTTTAATTAAATACCATAAGACCCAAATTACTTAGACCTTATTTGATCACTTAAATTGGGCTCAACCTTAATATGATAACGTTTAGTATATGATCATTAACATATTATCCATGCATTGGATTAAAATTTAACAATACATGCTAAATTAAAATCTAATATTTTTATCTTTATGATTAGATACCTTTTTACGTTTTGACAATTTGATGTTATTTTTATTTTTATAAATGACAACTTAGAATGTTTGTGAAATATATCAAATTCTTTTAGTACTGTTAAGTTAAAACCATTCAAACCGATTATCTATATATAATTTGGTTAATTTGGCCTTTCTAAATAATATCAAATCGTCAAAACCGTCTAAAGAACAAAAAAATTTATCATTTAGTTAGTGGTTTATGCAAAAAAATAAAAAAAAAATGGTCAAACTAACCACAAACACAACTATACATATGTCTCCACTTATATTTTGAAAATTAAATTCCTTTAACTGTAAAAATTTTTCAAAATCTTTAGTTATAACTCCACTTTATGATAAAAATTATAATTCTAATATTACAAAACAATTACTATATCTAACTATATTTTTTAAAATGAAAAATTAGGTTTAAGTTCATCTCTTCTATCGAAAAAATTTTCTAGCTCTGATTCAGATAGTCATTATTGATTTTCAATTTAAACAAAAAAAAAATCCAAAACTGAATTCTAACTAAGTTCACAACGAATTTTGAAAATTCAAAACCAAATCACAACTTGTTCCATTTACAATTAAAGGAATTTAACCATTTCGTCCATTTACAATCTTAACTTGTTCCATATGTAACTGATCAGTAAAATGTCGCGTAAGATATTACGATAGTTTAAGAAAAGTGCTGTAAATTTTGTGTCTTTATAAGCACTTTTTTTTTTGGGGTTTTGCGTCATTATAAACCCTGACAAAAATATTTGCTGAAGGCATTATAAGTGGACTCTACGCCTTAAAGAAGATATCAGCGTAAATGCATTGAATCTGTTAACAGAAAGAACACATGAGAGCATGGTCCCAAACACTTATATTATGTATTAGCCTGGAACGAAATTAACCCTTATATTTAAGATCCCCACATTAAAAATCACCATATACTCCGAACTTTTAACCAAAGACCCACCGCGGTCGCTCAGCCACCATACTCGGCAACAAAACCTGATACTTATGAGAACTTAAACTTTATGAATACCCGGATTTATCGAGAGAAACGACACCCAAGGTTTCGTGCAAAATTCAAACAAAGAATATATTTTACTAAGCTTTCACAGCATACTAATTTCATATGAACTAATTTTTAGTAAATATTTCATCATCAATCTTTCTAGCTATTAACCAGGAAAAAAAAAATTGCATCAGTAAAGCAGCTCGATCAGGAAATATTTCCTGGAAAGCTAATAATTTGCCAAGCAATTTTATTCCTTGAAATTGAAGGATAAACTATATACATATATATATATGTATCATCTCTCTTATCCCCGAAAACAAAGGGCCATAGTTTTTTATTTCCCCCCTTTCAATGGAGAAAAAAATAAAAAATAAAAAATAAAAAATAAACAACAGCAACAACATCGTTGTTTGGAATTTAGACAAAGGAAATAAATTAGACAAGCCAACACGTCAACCAATAGAAATAGAAAAACATTACAAATCGATCAAATGACGTGATTTTTTAGACAAACCACAATCAATATGTCCTTGTACATCGGATTCCATTAAGACACAAATTTAAACAACAAACAACATGTCGATTTACTTAAGAGAACTCCAGAACTCACGAGTTACAAATAAAATTTAGAACATAAATGACATGTAATTTTACTTAAAGAACTCCATAACCCACAAGTTACAAACACAACACTCAAATCGGATGCCACTAAATCCTGCGCCAATTGCCAAGCCTTGGAACTCATCTTGAGTTCGCTCCTTCCCTCCTGGATTCTGAGTCATCATAAAGACATCACCTTGAAAAGCGCTCTTCACAACGTAACTAGTCTCTGGCTTCACTGGAAGAACTGTGTCCACAACTATAACCTTCCCATTATCTGGAATAGCTTTATAACAATTTTTCAATAACTTCAAGCAGTATTCATCACTCCAATCATGAAGTATCCACTGTAAAATTGCATTGCTAATCTACATTATCCACGAAAGAGTGTTGTTTAGGGAAAAAAAAAATTTGCATAGTTTCAGAACTCGCCTTCATAAAAATAGCATCCCCACACGGAACACTTTCAAACATATCTCCGGCTACATGTTCAACACCTGCAACATTAATTTACTTCTTCATTTACTCTGCACATTCTAGTTAGCAATTTATCATCACAACAAATAATATATATATATATATACCTCGATAAGAAGGAGCATGTTCTATAACATGAGGCAAGTCAAAGTTAATTCCCTTAATATGAGGGTATTTCGAAGTTATCAAATTAAGGGTCACTCCAACGCCACCTCCAACATCAACTAGTTGCTCAAGGTTTCCAAAGCCTTTGTAAAACTTGAGGATGTTCTTCATAAGAATAGCAGAATGGTTGAACATTGCCACATTGAATAGCTTATTGAATCTTGAGTCCAAGCGTGGATACTCAAAGGCATGTGTTCCATGTGCCCTGTTAAATGCAATTCCTCCCTCAAGAATTGCCTCTTTCAATTCATACCTATAATAGAAGGCCAGGGACATCAATAGGATAATTCTTCTTCTCAAAACTTTAATGGGTACTAATGTTTGTCCTAAAAGGAGACAAGAGGGAGTTGGTTTTAGATCTACTGTCTGATATACACATGTCAAGCACTGGTTGTTGAGATATTAAATACATAATTACTATTTTACCCTATATTCTAATGCAATCTCAGAAATAACATTGGAAAATAAATAAATAAACTAATATAGAAAGATTTTATTGTTAACAGAACATAGATTGAAGAGAACAGATGTTATATTTTAAAACTCTAGAGGTAAGTTTTACAAGGCCTGTAATTCATGTGGGGAAATTTTGTAATTAACTTCCTTGTCATATGCAAGTCACATGTGTTTTTTTGCCAAAAAAAAACTAACTATAGCGGGCATAATTGTTACTATTTTAAAGTGTAGGGGAACGATGATAATGTCATAAGAACCATATTTCGGAGTGAATATTTATAAACAATCCTAATTTTTTACTATTGGTATAAGAACTACTACTAAATTAATTTTTCAAAGGTATTTTATCGATTATTGAAATAGTTTAATGTACTGTTTCTATCAATAATGAAAACTAATAGTTTCTACCATACAAATTCCTTTTAAAAAAATGGAAAACATAATGCAAATCTTTTCATGAAAGAAAATAATTAAACCATACAGACCAGCTCTCTATGAAGACTTTGTCTTGTAACAACGAAACCAAGGGGCAGAATGAAACACCGTCTGCATTAGTGACAAAATACTTGGACACAGGACCAAGACTGTAAAGCCTCTGGAAATTATTAGTCCCACTATCACCATCACTTTTTACCACCGAACATCTCAGCAAAGAATGGCTAGCAAGGAGCCTGAGGAGGCGGTCCAGCATAACGGGCGCTTCCGGGTTGTTAGTGGGCAACTGGGCAGCAATCTCTGCTGCCGATAGCTTGGCGCCACGCCCCGCTTTCGCCATGATGTCGAAAACTCCGAGCTCAGCCACGGTCTTCAACGACATGATCGTCGCAGTGGAGCTTGTCAGCTGTATCGCACAAGAAAAGCTCTCTTGTGGATCTTCTTCTTCTTCTTCTTCTTTTCGAAGATTATCATTGAGGACGTTTTGAGATACGTTTTTGTTTATGTTGTTGTTGTTGTCGTCGTTGATTTCAAGTTCCAAAGAGGACGACATGGAATTTTGGTTGAGATCAGTATGAGTTTGGTGAGTGTAAATATTTTTGGGTGTTGTAGCTATGTAAAGAATTGGTTGATTTATGGAATTGGTGTTGGAATGTGAGGCTAGTATCCATCTGAGGCCACATGGGAGTAACGGTGTGGGGAAGCAGACAAGTAAATATTGCTTTCGGCAATTATAGCGTCATTTATTTGCACCTTTCTTGTCTCTCAAATTAACAACCCTCTTTATTTTATTTCTTTTTAAAAAGCTGTCTCTATATTTCTTTTTTTTTTTTTTTTTTGTTTTTTGCAAAACTTATTTTAGAACTTTACTTTTACTCCATTGTTACTGTTCAGTTGTTAGATTTTTTTTTTTTAAGGCAAAACTTATAACACAAGTATACTTTTATTCCAATGATAAATATTATTGATTTAGTTGTTTGATTATTATTGTAATTATTATTATTATTTTCACAGAATTTATGATAGAGTTATACTACTTCGTTGATAGATATTGTTGCTTTATTTGTTTAATTAATTTGTATTATTCAATAATTTGATATATGAATATTTATATTAAAAATTTATTACACTATTTTTAATTTATAGATTAGATCAATTGAAGGCTAAAATAGTATCTATCGAAGAGGGGGGGAAAAAAAAAACTATTCCCATCAAAAGTTCTTAAAAAAAAAAAAACAACAAACAACAACCAACTCTCTTTTCTCCTAAGTTCATAAACTCACCACTGCTTTATGCGTTCAAATGTTTTAAACAATAGGAAACACCTATTTCCTCTTGAATGTTTGTAAGCGAATTATGTTTGTATTGCATTTGAATGTAATATATTGAATGCAATTTACATTTAAATGAATAGTATTTACATTGTATTTAAATATAATATGTGTTTGGATGAAAAATATTTAAATTATATTACATGTGATATAATTATTAAAAGTAAAGAAAAAAAAAGAAAGAAAGAGAGTACGTGATGTGATTAATAAAAATAGTATAATATTGTGAAGTGATTTGCATTTAATGAAAAATTTTTTAATGTTTGAATGAAAATTACATTACGTTAAAAGGCAATATAATAAACAAACATAGGTTAAATTCATAACATAGCAAATAGTTATAGCTAATAAAAATTCAACATTTTCATATTTGTCATGTTGCCAGACTTGATTCTCGTTAAAAACTTAAGGATAAATTACATATTTTCTCCGTAAAATTTGTGCCTTGTGATGATTTGCCTCTCAACTTTTAAATTTTAGCATATATTGTTCTTAAATTTTGAAAATTTATCAAATTTAGTCCATCAATTAAAATTTGGACAGAAAATAACAGGTGTCAAGAAATGGGATGATGAAGTTAAAGAAAATAAATTCAATGACAAATCTATCATTTATATCCCAAATTAATAAAAATTTGAAGGCACGGTTTTCTTTAAAAAAAATAATAATAATAAAAAGTTTAGAGAACATTGACCAATGAGTTTAAAATACTCTTTCAAAAGCAAAGGAAAAATGGTGTGTTAACAACATAAAATTATATATTAACAGAGAAGAAAAAACTTGCATCTTTCTTTGTCTCTGATCTCTCTGGGTATCTTGATCGTCGGTCATGCCGCATTGGAGGAGGAGGAGTTAGCAAATGTGGATGGATGATGGTGCAGAGGAGATTTGCAAATGTGAATGGTGTGACGGCGGTGGACTTAATCGGTGGGTCGTCTGCTATCGCTGTGGAGATCTGGGGATCTTGTGGTCGCGGCTGGATTGCCGACACCATCAATGGCGGAGCCACATTGGGCCCTTGGAACGGACTCCTTTGTTTTTTGACCCCAAACACATTAACTTTTTCAATTAAGTCCCTAATTTGCACCTCTTAAAATTTTAAATTAAATAAAAAATTTGCTGATATTTTTTTTTAAATTCAATTATGTCCCGAGATTTGGTTTATAAATTAAATTCATATTTTAAGCTTCTTAAAGTTGCTTATTAAGAATCTAAAGTCGAACAATATATTAATTTGAATTTTAGTTTAATGCAATCTGAAAAAAGTTGTCTGGTTCCGCCCCTGATGACCATGGAAGAGTTGAAACTCCATGAGCAGTACTTTTTTAACATAAATAAGTTAATCACTAAGTGTAACTAACCTAAGATTAATGATTTAAAAAGAAAAAATGAAAAAGAAAAACTTCAGGCTGGTGAGCTGCAATGAATACAACCAACCACACTTTATGACTGAGAATTACCTTTCTATTTTCCTTTTATTTTGTAATGGATTCTAAAAAAATTCTATTTTTGCTTTTACATAATTTCTCTCATTTTTTAGAACATGTGCCCACACATTTCATTTTCCATCTAAAATTTAATTGAGGGACTAAATTTGATAACTTTTCAATTTTAAGAGAAACAGATATTACAAATTAAAATTTAAGGGACAAATCATTAGGTACCCAAAGTTTGAGGGAAATAATATTGACTAATATATTATGTGTAATATAATACTCTAAAATGCATGACTTTAAATTTAGGGTATAATTCTCTTAAAAAGTAATAAAAGTAAAAAGGATAAATAATCCAGACATCAAATTTTATTTTATGTGTATTTTGGGTAATTTTAAATGAAAATTGAGAATTCACCTTTGTACATTATATGTAATCTAAAAATATAAAACTATAAAATAAAATAAAATAAAAGTTCAAAAATGTAGGATATAAAGACATAATTGCAGGGGAATAGTTGTCCTACTCTGTTTTAGTATTATTTACAAGTCTTATTGTCGTTTTCTAACTTAAATAATAAATGACCACTACACATGTCGTTTAGTTTAGTTGGGATTTGTTTTGTGTTATCGTTTGGAGCTTGAGTGGCACTTCGTTTTAGAGCTTTCGCTCAAGTTTTCCTTGGTATTTCGTTTGGCACAGAGGAGATGTTTTAGATCGGAATATTATAATTTTCTTACTTGAGCTTTACTCCTGAATGAGAAATTTTTTCTCTGAGATTTGGTTCGAAGAAATCAGTCTCTGCTTTCCTCAAACTCTTAGAGACTAACAAGGTATATAATATAAATAACCCGATAATATTACACAAGCTAGCATGTCAACCAGTAACGTAGACATAGAAAAAATGTTGCAAATTGATTAAACGAAGTGGTTTTTTAGAAAACCGACCAGAAACAATATGTTACCGTGCATTAGACTCCGATGAGACGTAAAATTCAAACCACGACCGACATGTCATTTTTACTTAAAGAACTCCATAACCCACAAATTACAAACGCAACACTCAAATCGGATGCCACTAAATCCTGCACCAATTGCCAAGTCTTGGAACTCTCGTTGAGTTCGATCCTTCCCTCCTAGATTTTGAGCCATCATCAAGACATCACCTTGGAAAGCGCTCTTCGTAACATAACCAGTCTCTGGCTTAACTGGAAGTATTGCCTCCACAACTATAGCCTTCACATTTTTCGGAATAGTTTTGTAACAATTTTTCAATAGTTTCAAGCAGTACTCATCACTCTAATCATGAAGTATCCACTGAAAAATGTGCATAAATCGTTAATCTACTATAATATATTATCCTTGTAAAAACCAAGGTTACAAAATATTTTAAGAGAGAATTTAATATTTAAAAAATTTGCTATATAACCAAAATAACTAATGAAAGGCTATTATTTCAAATAGATGTGTCGGTTGCAAAACGCTGATTCAAAATGACATGACCACTAGAACTCTGTTTTCAGAATGAAGGTTCTTTGGTGAAAAAGAACAATTTCGAAACAATTTCCGCCTTTGCTGTTTCCATATTTTTCGTCAACTAATTGTGCATGTAAACAAAAAATGCCCTTATGCCAAAAAAATAATAATAATTTCAGAACCCACCTTCATAAAAATAGCATCCCCACTTGGAACACTTTCAAACATATCTCCAGCTACATGTTCAACACCTGTATCATTAATTAAACATTCATTTATTCTGCACATTATAATTAGTAACTTGTAATATCACACTAACATATAATTAGTAATTTACATTATAATTAATTAAACGATATATATATATATCTACCTGTATAAGAAGGAGCATGTTCTAGAACATGAGGCAAGTCAATGTTAATGCCTTTAATATGAGGGTATTTTGAAGTGATAAAATTAAGGGTCAGTCCAAGGCCACCCCCAACATCAACTAGTTGCTTAAGGTTTCCAAAGCGTTTGTAGACCTCAAGGATGTTCTTAATAAGTATAGCGGACTGGTTGAACATTGCCACATTGAAAAGCTTATTGAATCTTGAGTCCAAGCGTGGATACTCAAAAGCATATGTTCCATGTGACCTGTTAAATGCAATTCCTCCTTCAAGAATTGCATCTTTCAATTCATACGTGTAATAGAAGGCCAGGGACATCAATAGGATAATATCCTCCTTTCAAAATTTTAAATTATTTGTTTTCGAATCCACAATAGAAACTTTTTTTTTTTTTTGTCTAGATAAGAATTGCTATTTTAATCTTTTGCTTAGTCTGACCTATAATCGAGAACTTAAAACACAATTTCTACCAATACGTGAAAAAAAACAGTTTCTACCTTAAAAATTCTAATAAAAAAAAATGGAGAACGTAAAGAACATGTTTTTTCATTTAAGAAATTGATTAAACAAAACAAACCAGCTTTCCATGAAGACTTTGTCTTGTAACAACAACACCATGGAGCAGAATGAAACGCCATCTTCATTAGTGACAAAGTATTTGGACAGAGGACCAAGACTGTAAAGCCTCTGGAAATTATAAGTCCCACTATTACCATCACTTTTTACCACAGAACATCTCAGCAAAGAATGGCTAGCAAGGAGCCTGAGCAGGCTGTCCAGAATAACGGGCGCTTCCGGGTGGGCGGCAATCTCTGCTGCCGATGGCTTGGCGCCACGCCCGGCTTTCGCTATGATGTCGAAGACTACGAGCTCAACCGTGGTCTTCAACGACATGAGCGTCACGGTGGAGCAAATCAGCTGTGTCACATAAGAGATGCTTTCTTGAGGATCTTCTTCTTCTTCATCAAGGAGTGTTTGGGATATGGTGTTGTTGATTTCCTGTTCCTGAGAGGACGACATGGTTGGAATTTGGTGGAGATCAGATCAGTATGAGTTCTGTGGTGTTAATTTTATGGTGCTGTGGCTATGTGAAGAATTGATTGATCATCTGAGGCCGCACCTTGCAGTGTGTTTGTGTGTAAACGCGCACAAAAAAAATAGAGAAGCGGCAGACAAGTGTGTGAATGAAAATATGAATATTGCTTTCAGCACTTATTATAGCTTCATTTAGTGGCATCCTTAAGCTCTCCCATATCAATAACCCTCTCTCCCTCTCTCTTTTTCTTTTATGGGGGCAAAACTTATTATAGGAACTTTAAACCTTAAAAAAAAAGGGTATGTAGGAATTTTGTATTTTTATCTCATAAATAAGTATTTTTTTTAATTCATCAAATTAATTTTTTAATGGACTAATTTGTAAATGTTCATGATAAAAATGTATGGCATGACATGCTTAATTATTTTCAATTCTAAATCAAAATAATGAAAAGTTGATCAAATGATTAAAGCAATAATACCATGGATCTTACAATAAGTTTTTCCCTTTTTTTAGTTTTAACAATGATCTTTATTTTATCATAAGTTGTAAATTTGCCATTGCTTTAATTTTGCGTTCAAGTGTTTTAAGCTGTAGAAAACATTTAAATTAAAAAAATAATATGGTCGATAGGATTTAATCTAGTGGCAGCAACATGTCAAGCCCAAAAGAAAGGAAACATGTTTTTTTAATTATTATTTTTAACTAAGACAAACAGCAAATAATATAGCACATCATATAGTCATACTTAACAAAAATTCAAAATTTGTAATTTATCATGTTACCAATATTTAGCTCCACTATTTATTTCAGGATCACTATGCTAACACACGCAAAATTTCTTATTCTTAGGGCTTGAAACCAAATCGCCTTGATAATTTTCCAACGAGTTGGCATAACATTTCGTAAAGCTTTCAATCTTTTTGTTAGGGAAGAGAAATTATATATATATATACACACACACGTGTGTGTATTATCTAACTAATACACAGCTAGTGAGAATAAGTTTCTTTGGAGTTTTTATGGAGTTTATAAGTAAGAAAATTTCGTCCAAATATTTTAACTTGATTAAAATTTATCTAAAAAAAAAATTTTTTTTTTTAAGTTTCATTCAGTAGTTTTGAGATTTTTTTTAAAATTTTGCAAGAGGATTTTAGTTTTTTTTAATTATTTTGTTTTGTTATTTTGTATTTTTGTAGTTTTTATTTTCTTTTTAATCGATATTTTCTGTTTAATTTAAAAAAAAAAAAAGTCTAGGACAGGACTTGTGCATCGGATATCATGATTAAAGACCATGACACCACAACGCTTATTAAGTGCTGTAGAATTTATTCTTTCCATTGCCGTATCACTGTCCTCGTGCACTATTTATGTCATGTCTTTAAGGTCACATTTATACTGATTCTGGAACGTTTTGGAAAGAAATTTTACAGATTTTAATAAAGTTGTTTTAGAAAAGATTTGTAGAATAGTGCTTGTTTTACACAAAATAAAAATAAAAAAAATAGTTTAATTTTTTGTTAAAAAATTTAAAAATAAAAATAAAGTTATTTTTTATTTTCATTTTATTTTTTAAAGTTTATACATTTGATAAATATTTTCAGAATTATACTCAAACACAAATTTTTTTTTTACTCAAAACAATTTTTTTAGAAACACAATAAATATAATTTTAAAAAATACACTAATGACATTTTTAAAACATCTCATTTTTATTTTATATCCAAAATAAAATCATTTTCGAAATGCTGCCAAGTAGATTCAAAAGTTTTTAATTTCATTTATCAATTCCTTAAAGAAGCTTTTCTGTTTTTAAAAATAATTAATCCAAAAGAATTTTAAAAACACCACTAATTATAAACAAGGACAAACCTTCGTACCAACCTCCCTTTTTACCTCCAATAACCACTACCATAGTCATCTAATTTAATGCAGGTATAAGGACGGGTAACCCCATTGAGGGTGCTATACTTATACTCTATTTATTTATCCAAGAATTAAAAAAAAAACTCAAAACTAATTTTATTAAATTTTTCATAAAATTTAGCAATATAATTACAAATATAACTAAAAATGAAATTGAAATCATAAAAATAAATCCAAACTCCAAAACTCTATGAATTAAATTCATATAGCATATTAAAACATTTTAAAAACTAAAATTTCAAGTTTATATAATTTATATTTTTATAAAGATGAATATAAATGGGGCAGGTGCAAGTATGGGACAGCTTCTCCCTATTCCCATCCTACATCTGAATGGGAGGTTAATCTTAATCCTCACATTCACCCTAAGCCCTTATATTATCCCCATGCCCATCCCTAATGGAACAGCTTGAGACCTATAGGCACCAGCACCCATAGGTAAAATTAGAAATTTTGCACGTATATTCTGGGTGGTGAGAGTATAAATAAGGCATTAAAATTAAAACATAGCTCAATTTTGATGTCAAATCCAAATTTTTTATGTTTTCTCTTCCCCACTCAATTAGGGTTCCTTTTGTAGTTTGTTTATCTTTTGATTTCTAAAATTCTATGATCAGAGTTTTTAGATTCTTTTTGTTTTTGTTATGGTTTCTTTTTTTATAATTTTTTTTAATCTTTTCCCTCTAAATCAGAGTATGATATGTTATTAATATTCAAAATTTAGGCATTTGTTGGATGTAATAAATAATATGATTGCCTCTTTATTTGAGTTTTGATTTGACAAACTTTTAAATAGAATTTAAAAATAGGATATTCTGAGTAAATGATCTTTTTAAGTACTTTTTTAATAAATGTTGCAAAATTTTGCTAAATTAGGAACATGATTTTTTTAACAGTCAATCATGACCACTTAGTACATAGTCAATCACTCAAATGATGTGTTTTTACAGATGATTAATTATTATTTGTCACAAATTGGAACCGAGTTTGGTGTTGCAAACGGGTTTAATTAAAGTAAATGTGTGGTCACTCACAACTTTATGACAGTTTTAAAAATCATGTTGATGTCAAAAACCTAACTCAACACTAGATGGAATCACCTGACATG
Source organism: Antiaris toxicaria (assembly GCA_035233585.1). NCBI lineage: Eukaryota > Viridiplantae > Streptophyta > Magnoliopsida > Rosales > Moraceae > Antiaris > Antiaris toxicaria. The sequence continues at coordinate 15,564,668 of CP141161.1, forward strand.
ATAAGCCATACACCATTGTACTCCACCTAATTGCTTGCAAAGTAGAGAAGAAAACTTCAAAGTGAGGGGGACATTGGGTATCTGCCAAAAGCACTCTAATGCTTAAGTCAATAGTCGATAAGCAGAGAGGCAAGGTTTGAGTAAGGAATGTAATCCATACTTAAAGGAATAAGACAATCTTCTATTTATAGATGTTTCCCATCAGTTTAGGTCCTCCTAAGTGGTCCCAATGGGCTAACCTAATGTCAGGTGTACTAACATTGGTTGCCCATTGGACTACTGCCACGTCTCCCACGACCTCTGTAATGACAATTGGTACAAGTAGTGGTACGTATACCCGCGTCAAGTAGTGATGGGTGACAAGAAGTATGTAAGCATCCACACCTAGTTATAATGGCATTGTATGTTGACAAAGTAGAGTGGTGAAACAAGGTCACTTGGATCAATTAATGGTAACTGCAAGTAAGCAAGGGAGAGGACTAAGGTGAATCACTGCTTGACATTATCTTCTTGTTCAGAAGAGTTAGGGGGCAGGGCTCCTTAGGCAACCTTGAAAGCTAGCGATCGGTCAATTGTAGTCTGGGGTGCTTGGATATAATCCAAAATCAAACAGTTAATCACAGTCATTCATCGTCCATAGTGGTTGGAATTGGTTGACCATGCTCTTAGGTAGCTTATCTGGGACCAACCATGGTCGTATAGGCCCTTTGGAATGTCCTCCAGTGCCAAAAATGGCCTTTGAGCAATCTTAACAACAAAAGCCAACCAAGAAGACTAGGCAGTGCTCTCTATGATTGGCATATGTTGGGAACACCATTAAGAAATCGATTTAAAGAAAAAGGCATATTATTTACAAAAGTATCCATAAACTTTAGAAAAATGTTGATTTAACAATTTGCTATCAAATGTGCTATTCTTTTAGGGCTTGTATGAGGGGTGGATTCCAATACACCCCTCATGGGTTACAACAGTGTCTTTTTTTTGTATTTTCCCTTACTTTTACTTTCAACTTTTACTATTTTAAGTCTCTCCAACCTTCAAATAAAGGTTTTAGTCTCCCCCCAATACAAGCCCTAAAGTTTTTTTTTCTTTTGCATGCTCTCTTAGTCTACCAAATTCTAGTTATTAAAAATCGTCAAGTTGCTTTCAATTATTATAGTGGAAATTCCATAGTATGCAAAATATTCATGAAGACAAATTTAGTGAAAATATACCTCCGGTATCATCAAGGTTCATCAAACCCAACATATAAGATATAAACCACAAGAAAGTAAAAATAAAAAACATACATTAAACATAGTCTAAAGATAGTTTAGTTATACATGCCTCAGAATGATAAACAAGCTAAAAATAAAAATATAGGTAGATCACCATTGAATTGCAATAGCCTTAGAGCAAAACATCTAATCAACACTATTCTTAGCACTTCCAAGGAGGGGGAAAAACACTAAAACGAGAGCCACTAACTCCGTATGATATTATGACTTATTTAAAATAAGCATTAAAGTAATTGCAAAAAGGGGGAAATGGTGACAGTATAGAGAACATCCCATAAAAGAATTTAAAGCAATGATGCAGATGATTGAAATTAAAATAATATATACTAACAGTTGCACCACCAGTGTTAATGCTACCTAAGTGAACCGATCAGTAATGGGATACCATATAAGTATCTAACACGATAATTAGGGCATAAATTTCAACCACCAGTATCTAACTAGATAATGTTTTCAATCTCACTTAAATCACTTGGTCATAATCTTCTATTTCAAATCATCTAACTTGAGTCTTTCAAAATGATGTAATTACATTTTTATATATATCATTTTGATCGTAAGGCATTTGTGTGCATGTGTGTGTGTACGCATCCGTGCACACTCTTTATTTAACACACTTTTGTAAAACTATTTTATTTCAAAAAAAATGATTTTAAAAAAACGCATATAAAAGTGACAGTCATTTAGTAAAACAGAGAATAGCATATTCCTACTTCTATTGGCAAATATATCTACTGATAATTTCATGCAAACTAAGGTTCCTCACTCCGATCATTAAATCCTTAAATCAAACAACACTAATGATATGATTATCCATCACAACACAAGTTTCAATTAAATTTAACATTAGGTCTAGTTAGTGTGCATCTGCTATCTAGATTAAAATAATATTTCTTGTTAAATGTTCCAAAATATTTATCTCATATCGTAGTTTTTTACAAATTCTTATTTTAGGTTAAACAACGTTACAAAGGTTTTAGAATATTAAAACAACAAAAAGGGAGTCAAAACATGAAACTAGCAGACAATCTGCCTTTGCTTGGTTAACCAGTTCGATAGGTCTTGGACCATCTGGTCAATCGGATAAGGTCTCTGGTTGACCAGACCATTGTAGAACTATAAGTTCCCGACTCTGGCCTAACCTGTAAATTCAACATTTTCCAATACTAGTAGCTTCTAGAAATTCAAAACTGTAAATAAACAATTCCCAAAGCTTAAATAACAAGATTGAAACTTAAAAACATGGAAATCTTACACTTAAAAATCAAATTTCATCAATATTTCAATATTTTCAAAAACGTTACCTTAGAAACAATTTAGATTTGAAGTGTTTTGAAACAAAAAATGAATTTAAAATGGTTTAGAAATGATTTCATCCTTGACGGATTGAAATCATAGTGTCAATTTTACAGTTTCACAAATGCCTTTTGAAAGAAAGAGAGAGAAAGATTCAGCGAGAGATACGAGAGTGCTAGAGGGAGGCCGTTAACGTGGAGGAACGAGATGAAGAATGAGGGATCGAGGAAACAAGAAAGAAAATTAAAAAATGACGCGGGGACTAAGCTTTTATAAATGAAGAAACCTAAGGGAGGGGGTTTTCGGCCACTAGTCATTTAGAAATATGTGATTCAGAGTTTTAAGAAAAGTACAACAGAAAACGGACGGCTGGATGGCAGTGTTTTGGTAAACCGGAACCGTTGTCAGGTTGACCAAAAGGGGCAAAATGATAATTTTTGAAAAGTTCAAGGATAAAAATGTAATTTCACAAAACATATTCAGATTTAAGTTTAAAAATTTTAAACACATTCTAATTATTTATAAACACATTTCAGCAAGCTAATTAATAGTGATTCAATTAATTCTATCAAGCGTTACATTATTTTAATTATGATCAGTCATTTTTCTAAATTAAAAAAAAAATCTGGTATTTTTCTAAGTAAATGTCCAAAAACAGTCTACCTATCTTTTTTCATTGTACAAATTTTTTTAATAAGAGGACGAGTTACAAGTTTTTAGGAACTATATTAGAAAAAGAAATTTAAAAAAAAAAAATCAAGAGACATGCCTCTGGGCCTTTATAACCGACTCCGTCGGTGCTCTAAAAAAAATAAAAAATAAAAAAAATCCCACCTCTGGTGCCATTAGAGTTGCCCTGGTACACACTTTTAAACTACATTGTATTTAAATATAATGTAATTTTCTCCCAAATATAAAAGCATTTTATTCAAATATCAATTACATCACATTTTAAATCCAATACAATCACTATTTATTATTTTACTTTTTCTATTATTTTTATTAATTACATCATATATTCTCTTTCTCTCTCTTTTTTTCCTCTCTATTTTTATCTATCACATCACATATTTATTATTAAAATACAATTTAAATACTTTTCATCCAAATATACATTGCATTCAAATGCAATGTTAATACTTTTCCTTCTTCAAATACAAATTGCATTTAAACGCAATGCAAATGTAATGCATTTACCAAACGGAACATAAAATCCTCAAAAAGTTCATCTCCTATGTATAAGCCTCTTTTGTTGGTTTGTCTTGAGTTTCTACTGAAAGCTGTAGCTTTAGAACACAGAGGAAACAATAAGCATGTGAACATAAAATTCGAAACTTGAGCGTGAACATATGTAGTATTTTCACGCACGTCCTTAGTTTTGCCTTGGTATGCTTTTATTGAAACAGCAAAATACATATTTCATGATTATTAAGCAAACCACCCCCAATCGGTCTGGAGAGGCTTACTTGTCTTATAGTTTAGGTGCTTTATCCGTTTTTGGTTTTATTGCTTGTTGCTTTGTCTGGTTCAATAATACTGCTTATCCGAGTGAGTTTTACGGGCCCACTGGGCCAGAAGCTTCTCAAGCTCAAGCATTTACTTTCTAGTAAGAGATCTAGGCATCTACTTCAAGAACTCTATAACCCAAAAATTGCAGCCACAACGTTCAAACTTGACGCCCTTAAACCCGGCAGCAGTCCCCAAGGCCAGGAAATCTTGTTGGCTCCGCTCCTTCCCCCCGGGGTTTTTGGTCATCATAATCACATCAGTTTGTGAGGTGCTCTTTACAGCTGCCGTGGTCTCCAGCATATCCGGAAGAATCTCCTCCACAACAATCACCTTTCCATTTTCTGGAATGGTGTCATAACATTTCCTTAATATCTTCAAGCATGGCTCGTCACTCCAATCATGAAGTATCGACTACAAAATTTTATCCCAGTAATCCATGTAAGTAACTGCATAACATATCAACATCACAAACAATATAATTTCAAAAGTCACCTTCAACAGAATTGCGTCCCCAGCTGGAACCTTTTCAAACATATCTCCACCCACATGTTCAACTCCTGCAACATATTAAAAGACGAAAACGTGATGATAATTTTTGAATAGTGCAGAACATCTAATTGGTTCTCATGGTTCTCATACTGTCATATATGCATGTTATATTACCATCAATATGCAAATATTGAGTCGTTTTTATGATAACAAAATTAAATGAATCTTTTACTTATCATATTATATAGCATTAAAAATAAATAAATAACATGAGATAGATATTTATCATTGTTCTTAAAGAGAAAAAGGATTAAAGTCGCGCTATACCTGGATAAGAAGGGGCGTGTTTTATAACTTGAGGCAAGTCAAAATTAATACCCCTAATATGTGGGTATTTGGAGATGATTAGGTTAAGGGTCACTCCGAGACTACCACCAACATCAACGAGATTTGTGAGTTCCTCAAATCCCTTGTAGGACTCGAGAATCTTCTTAACAACGATAGTGGTTACATTGTACATGGCTGTGTTGTAAACCTGATTAAACCTAGGATCCAACTCTGTATACTTGAAGGCATTCATTCCATGTGCCCTGTTAAATGGAAGCCCTCCTTCAAGAATTGCACCTTTCATTTCGGACCTGTCATTTGCATACATCATCTTAATATAATGCTAATCAACCTGGGTATAAGGGTTTTTTTCCAAGAAAAAATAAGAAATGTCATTGGTGTCATCACATCATGCATCTCGTTATTTTAGGAATCCTGATGCTCATCTAAAAAACAAAAAGGACTTAATCTAATTTCACTAATTTTCATTCAGGTTTAAAGTTATGGTGGATTTTATAATGCTTATTATCATTTTTTTTTTTACAATTGAAGTAAATAATATGTTAACAATATTTGGAGCAAATAGAAGTAAATAACAAATTAATTATAGAGTAAACTGATTATTTACCGTATTTACCTAATAAATCTGTTGATTACGGCAAATACTATACCTTGTAAAATCCTGTTGTTTATAATAAAAATGTTATTTACTGCAATTCTTTTTTTTTTTTTTTTTTTGTGGGAGGGACCAAGTCCAAAACAGAGTAGTGCAAGCAGACTTCATTCTATAGAAGATAAAATTATCATAATATGCTAAGTTGGTTTGTTATGTACTCAAAATGACAAAATGTCTTTTAAGAAAACGGGTGGATACGCTTTTAAAAGAGAGAAAAAAAAAACGTGAGGAGAAAATAAAAAAGAAACCATCACCAAATAAGCAAAAATTACTAGAATTAGCAGAAACAACACATACCAGCTATCCAAGATAACTTTGTCTTGAATCAAGGCCATAAAAGGGCCAAGCGAAACACCGTCCTCGTTAGTCACAAAGTACTTGGACACAGGACCAAGGCCGTACAGCCTCATGAAAGAGCCACTTTCGTCATCAGCCACTACGGAGCAATTCAGCACAGAATGGCTGGCCAGCAGCCGGAGGATGCGGTCCACCATCATCGCCGCATCGGGATTGCAGGTCGGCATCTGTGCTACAATCTCCGCCGCCGAGAGCTCAGCTCGGTCGCCCGCCTTTGCTATGATCGCGAAGACACCAAGCTCAACCGCGGCGTGCAATGACATTGGCAGCACCGAGGAGAACACCAGCTGAACCGCGTAGCAGAAGTTTTCACGGTCCTCGTCTTCTTCTTGATTCGCTATTTTGCCATGAACAGGTTTTGGATATTGCTTGTCTAGTTCCAAAGATATTGGCGCCATGAAGCTACTTTGATTTTTTTATCAACTACGCCTCTCTCTCTCTCTCTCACCAGGAATACGAATGTACTCATGAACTTGACTTATATATAGTGATCATGAAGCTATGATTAAGGGATGTGAGTGTAGCAATATATACATAAATGTTTTTACACGGTACTGTCACTCATCCAATGTAACTTTATATTTATAAATTCATAACAAGTTGTTAATTTGCATGCATATAATATCTTATTTAGAATCTTTACACATCGTATAATTTAAATATTAATGTAAAAAATAGATATAACCGATAAATCTTACATTTAAATCAGTTAATTGATATAATATAACACAAAATATATTATAAGTGGCCTATGAGAGAGTGACATATAGAAGCTATATAATATATATATATAGGAACTTGTGCAAACAGCTCCTTTAGTCCGCGTGTTATGTCAAGGAATTTTTTTCTCTATAATTTTGATTTTTATTCTAAAATCACTTTTTATTTGATATTATAAAAAAATAAAAATTTTAAAATCATTTCAAATAGTAAAATATTGAAAACATGTATTTTTTTTAAGCATTCTTAAAAAACTAATATATATATATCATTAGTAGAAAAAGAATATTAGATATCACTAATATATATACTGTAACATTAAAGGCTGGTTCTTTTAAACCGACATTAGAGACTAGTCCTTTTAACATCCGGTACTAGGGGTGAACAAAAAACTCAATTATCAGAAAAATCCACCCAATCTACCCAACCCGATCTTAATTAAGTGGGTTAATTTGCTATATTTATTTGATTGGGTGGGTAAAAAATATTATCAACCCACCCAATCTTTTTTGGGTGGGTTAAAAAAATTCTAAAAACCCACCAAACCCACCCAATATTCACCTATATATATTTTTTTTTCTTTTTTACTAAATGATATTCACCTCTAAATGTTTTTTAAATTATTTGAATATATAGAATACATTACTTGATATTCACTATAGATGTAATTTTTGATAATTCTATGAAAAATATCGTTAATTACTTTAATATCCTTTTTTTTGTGATTCTTATAACTTATATTTATTTTATATTCGATTATTAATGAGATTATATCAATTTTTTTGTGCAGAGTCTATGATAAAATTTATTTGAAAATTATCATGAATTTAATTTTTTTCCCCCTTAAATTTCATTTGTTGTTGAATTTTTAATATCATTTATTAATATTTTTTAATAAAATGCATAACCTACAAAACCTACTCAACCTACCTAATCTTAATGGGTAGGTTGATTTTTTATATTGGGTTGATTGGATGGATAAAAAATATTTTTAATCCACTCAATTTTCATTGACCAACATTAAACGCTTTTAATGTCATTTTTTAACCAACATTAAATGACTAATTTGTAGTAGTGTTTGTATATATATTTGTGTGTGTGTGTGTGTGTGAAAACAAGTAGAGGGAGGAATGGGAATTTGGATGTCTTTTATAAGGAAAAAAAAATGCCACACAAGAAAGAGTCGTGCTTCATGCGAGGCTGTTTTTCACCAACAAACTTGTCAAGAATAATTTTTCTATAAAAATTATAAATTGGCTAATTTGGAAAAAAAAAATAATATTTAAAATTATTTGCAACTTCTGCAGCATGTGAGCAGCATATTTTAAGGTTTAATATTGCCAACAACTAAACTTTCTATATTTTGAATTAGTTATTGGTTATGTATTTGAAAATCCTATCAATCAATAGGAAATTAGGCACGCCTCATGCCTTTTAGGCAACAGCCAAATTAAGAAAGCGCGACCCATGCACAAAATTTTTAAGAATTTCTCCGCATATATTTGATAAAATTTTTAATTAGCTAAGTAGGATTAGATAATACACACACGTACACATGTACATGCGCAAAACGTTAAAATTTTGTATATTTTAAACCGAATATATCAAAAGGGGAATATGAAAAACTTGGGTATATGTGCAGACCGTGAATTAAATTAGTACAACTTGGTCAATGAAGTTTGATATTTTAAAAATTGAAATGGACGTAGTGATCAGTAGTGACCATCTGGACTGCTTTGTTGCGATATTTCTCAGTATGCAAAACCGTAAGTGTACGGTATTAAATTTTAATAGTATAATGATGAGAAGGGTTATTAAATTTATAGATAAAAATATTTAGATCCTATTAATTATTATAATATGAGAGATATCAACTTTATTTAGAAATTAATTAAATTGAATTATAAGTTAAATAAACAAAATAAAAAGAAACAATTAACAAAATAAAACAACGAATGACAATTTACAAAAGAACTAATATAATTAAATACTAGAGATTTGATTTCATCTAACCTTCAACTATGCTTTTTATGTCAAACACCAATTTATTTTTCTAGTTTATAAACCAAGAATCTTAATGTATTTAATTCCCTCTTCCGAGCGCTAAATCATATATATTCCTAATTCCCAATTTCCACATTCCTGCACCAAAATTAAGAAATAAAAATCTCTTAAGAACTTGATTTTCTTAACTGGTTTTCAAGGCAATTAACCGTTTCCTAACCAATTAATTAACCTAGGTTGTTCTATCCATGTTCCAATTCAATATTTCCCCTCCTCGGCACTAAATATCAAATTTAATATCATTTAAAAGTTGATCAAAAATTCAGAAGCATTAAAAACGGAATAGAACAAATAAACTGAATGGAATAATTAAATAAATGAAATTGGAATTCAAAATATAGTATCTGACTTGGCTACATCAAATCCCTAACTAACAATTTAGCCAAGCATGTTTAATATAGAAACAAACATGGTGTTTATCATATCAACAATAAAGAGTAAGAAAGGAATTAAGAGATGAAAACTCTTGAGAAACCGTCTTCAATCTCCAAATCCACCTCTTCTAGGCTAGAATGGCCTCCAAGCTCTCTAGGGTTCTTCCCTCTGCCAAAAGTTTCCTCTTAGATCGAAACTTGGCTATTTATATGAGAAGCACCGACCTAAAAAGTCTTAAAACACGGGACATAAAAATCGCAACTCGCTGCAGCAGAAAGGGATCTCGCTGCGATGAGTTTCAGGCTTCAAAACTCGTCGAAACTTTACGTGAAACTCGCTGCAGCCAAATTGATTCTAACTGTAGCCAAATTGATTCTAGCTGCAGCCAAATCCGCCTCCTCTTGGTTAGAATGGCCTCTAAGCTCTCGAGGGTTCGTCCCTCTACCAAAAGTCTCCTCTTAGGTCGAAACTTGGCTATTTATATGAGAAGTACCGACCTAAAAAGTCTTAAAACACGAGACATAAAAATTACAACTCGCTGCAGCAGAAAAGGATCTCGCTGCGATGAGTTTCGGGCTTCAAAATTCGTCCAAACTTTACGTAAAACTCGCTGCGGCCAAATTGATTCTAGCTGCAGCCAAAATGGAACTTGTTGCAACTTGATCTTTTAGCTTTAGAAACACTCCCCAAATGCTTGAATCACCTACCTATTCAATTGTGAACAAAATACACCAAAATACTAAACATAAACTCAAAAAAACTAACAAATTACTAATGAGAAATATATAATAAATGTGCCTTATCACTGCTACTATATGATTTTGAAGGAAAACAAGTCGTCAAATGCATAATTATTGATGCTTTGCCACATAAAACTACAAAAAGAAAACATATTAAGTTTTCAGGTTCCATCTTAAAAAAATTAATTAGGGATGTTAATTCACGGCTTTTAAACTCATTATTAATTCTTATATCCTTAATATGGGATTTTTATTTTAGATGGTCTGCTCGTTAATCAATGTCTATGTCGTATTAAAAATTCGAGTTGATATGAAATTTTCATTTCGATATTTCAATTTTCACTATGTTTTTTATCCCCCATGATCTCTTCATTCTTTCCATTTTTTGCAGAGGTTCATCTAATATGTACCAATGATTAAATGTAAAATCTAGCTTTCATACCTTATATTGGGTTCTCATATTCCCTTTTAACATATGAAACTATTTTGACTAGTTTAAATTACCTCCTTCAAGCCTATTCTCAATTTCAGGTTAGTCAATATACAACTTTTGTTCGCATAAACTTGCAACAAAAAAGTTGTTGAAATTTTAACACTAATTGAATCAAAAGCAATAACTGTCTTTCTTAGCAGAAAGAAAAAGTACAATTATTCCAATAACAAAACTCAATATGCAATAAGAACACCGAATTAGGAATGACCAGAACAACCACATTTGAGTTCTGCATTAAGAGAAATGCTATTGCTTTTATTATTTCTTATATTACTAGTATAAAAAGCTCCCCAAGGGGATCCAAATTGTGGTCAAGGAAGAGATGTTTTGAACATGTCCAAACAGGTCTGGCTCTGAAGGCCCCGATTCCAGAACTTTTCATAGTACTCGCCATAAGTAAAGGTCCTGTAGCGAGCTGGTTCTTGATCACAGTCGATGAGTTTCTGGGCTGGCCCGATTTTTGCATCATATGATGGGCAATAGAATGTTGGGATGGAGATCCTCTCCTTGTCCGAGTTCACCACGGCCCGGTGGAGCACACTCTTGTAACGATCATTGCTGAGGACCTGAATACACACACACACACACACAACTGAAATTAGTTAGTAATATATCTGTGTGTGTGAATATATATATAGATGTTTATAGGTATATATACAGCGAATGTTAGGAGTCAGGAGGATACTAGTACAACTATTAAATAACAGAACCTACCGAATGACTATCTATCAAACAGTGCTCTCAACCGTGTAGCATGGGATTAACATGTCTACCTAGCTTGCAGCGTTTATCTGTATCTTGTAGCGGAGTCAAAATTTATTTTTTTTTTTTTGAGCGTGAATTAAACTTTTAGCTTAAATTAATTACAATGTAAAAATAATTTATCATCATTTATATATTTGTATCTTTTTTTTTAAATAAACTAAGTTTGTAATTGAGTTTAATTTAATTTTAAAGTTTAGAGTCCGAAAATTTGTGAATTTATATAGTAACACATTTGACTTTTATTTATCTAAGATACTAAATTTTCTGAAATGAGTATTTAAAAATCAAAACTTAGGATGAATTGAAATTTGTTCAAAAAAATATTATATAAATGAGTAATTAAAAAATTTCAAGGAGCAAACAAAGGATAAAATTGTAATACACATATTATTGGGAGAAAATTATAAAGAACAAGTAAAATTACTTTAAAATTAAAAAAGTTCAATTAGAAATTTTCAAAAATTCATGGGCATGCCCCGGGCGAAGCCTCCTTCTACCCCTGACTTTGTCTAGTGTAGCTTAACAGTAACTACACTTCTAACTATGTAAAATTCAAACCCCCATCTATAATTAAAAAATAAAAATTATAATAAATTTTACTTTGCAAACTTCACGAGAAAAAATTTATATGAAATTCTGGACATAATATATAATTAATTAAATATGTAACATTGACAATTATATCTAAGCAAAATCCAAAAGCAGAGATCAATTTAACTCTTTTGCATTTTTTTTTTTTTTTGGTTAACTGGGATTCTACACTATACCCTACGAGATATTGCTTTTGGTTTTTTTTTTTTTTTGGTTGGGTCAAAACCTGAATCGTTTTATGATAATAGAAAAGTAAAAAAAGTACGGCAACAGATTGCCCCCGTAGCTGACTGGAAAAATGGATTGTTGGATTTCCAGAAAGAAGTAGAAAATAATCAATCAGATCTTGATTGTTGAAGTTGGAACCTAATCTAGACTTTACTTAACGGTCCGCTGCTTCATCCTATAAAAATAAAAAATAAAAAATAAAAAAGTGATCTATGATCAGGGATTGGAGAAAAATATTTTACAATTTTTTTTGTATCATTGGTTAAAAAAAAAAACTATATCGACCAATGTAATGATGAGAATTCAATTTTTACTTAATGAAATATTTTTTTGTTCATATAAATTCAAAATTAATAACTTACTTATCACATCAATTTGAAAAATGATAGATTAATAAAAACTCTTATCATTATTAATTGACCTGCATTATGTAAACACACGAATAATGTTCATCAGTACTATATGTTTGATTTAACGAATGTGCTTCCCATTTATCTGAATTACACACACACACATATATATATACATCATTTTAAATTTACATACTTGCCATTTACCTAGTATTCTTTATTTATTTTTATCCTTAAAAGATCACTTGGCAAGCACTCAATAAATTAATTATGGTTACACTTGTAATTCATTTATATAAACTACCTATGCAGAGTATTTTAGTTTTCAAATTCCCCTTTTTTTTTTCTCCATTTTCTTGAAAAGAAGAGGGGGAAAAAAAGCAATACATAATCTCCACTCTTTCAAAACAAGGATGACAGTAGCATTATTAAATAAAAAAAATGATCATGAAATACACAATTTTAAAATTGTAAGGTCATGACAACGACACTGAAAAGGAGTGCCATGGACTCGAGGCATAAGTAGTTACTTAACTTCTAACAAAAAAAAAATTTTTTTAAAGAAAATTCGAACAAAAATATACATATGTATAAATATTGAAAAGTATCACAAATATATTATAATCTCAATTTTTTATCAACTTGCATTGTAATGGCATTATTTTTTTCATTATTAGATATAATCTTTTGTTATTAATCATTTATAATTTTTCAAACATCTACTGTTAAAGAATAACAAATCATATTAGTTGTTTTTTTTTTTTAACTTAAAAAGCTACTAAAAATTATCAAAATCTGTTCACCATTTAATGCAAAATGCAACTCATCCAGTACAAAAACGCATCATATTAAATATTTATTACCGCCTGGCTATTATTCCTTTTCCTTTTCTTTTCCTTTTCCGTTATACTACTTATCAATAAATATCCATTGGTAAAGTGTGCTGAACAAGCTGACAAAACGCAAAATATGGTAGTTCGCATATTCTCTCTTTACAAAAAGAAACAAAAACAATTAGTCAACTAGATATCCTCTTCCATTTCTTTTATGGTAAGAACTTCAATATATGACATATTATTCACCTGAAATTCTACCTGGTTAAGAGTGTAATGTATAATGGTAAATTTTATACTTGATTTTAATATCATAAATTGTAGAATTCAAAACCTTTATACTTGATTTTAATATCATAAATTGTAGAATTCAAAACCTTCATACTTAAATTCAAAAATAAAAAATAATAATAAAGTTTTGATTGTTTGCTCAGTTTCTTCTATCATATTTTGTTTCTTCTGTTATGTATTTGTTTTTTTCCTACATTTTATATACCTTTTTCTATCATTTCTTTATGTTTCTATTTATTTAATAATGTTATAAGATAGGGAAGAGATGACAATGATTAAGAGTGTTGAGTCATCTATGGAATTTAGGGAAGGGTAATGTTCCCTAAATTTATGACTCAAATAAAATAAAATATAAAATATAAATAACTAAAAATTAGAAGAAAAAAAATGATAACTTAAACATAGGTGACGCCTATGCTATTCAATATTCAAACCCAAACAAAGAAAGAAAGGAAAAAAAAAAAAACCTCCTGACCTGTATTTGATCACCCATATTGACAATGAACGAATTGGGAGTGGGGTTGACGGCCACCCATTTTCCATCCCTGAGCACCTGCAATCCCGGTACATCATCCTGAAGCAGCACCGTGACGGCATTCGGGTCGGCATGACCCGGCAACCCGTAGGTCAGCTCTGGTTGAGGACACTTGGGGTAGTAGTTGACCGCCATGTGCTGTCCCTGCTTCCCCAGAGCCCTCTCCAAGTACTCCCTCTCAAGCCCTAGGCTCTCCGACATCGCCGCCAGAATCCTCAGCACCAGGCCTCTCACGCCGCGGCAGTACTCGGCAACGTAGGGTTTGAACGACGGCGGGTTTGAGGGCCATTCGGCGACGTAGTCCTCCAGGGGGTGGCAGTGGAGGCGGAGGTAGTCTCTCCAGCTTGACACCTTCTCGGTTTTGACGTTGAAGCTGGTGGAGAGCCTCGTCGTCTTGAAGGGGTCGTCGGAGTAGCTCTTCGCCCTTTCAGTTTCCGGCAAGTGGAAGAACTCCCTTGCCACTCCTAACATGTTGTTGACGACAGCTTCTTCTATCCCATGATTTTTTACCTAAACGATGATCAAATAATTACATGTGCAATGTTTAGAAAGAGGAAAAAAAATTTTCTAATATAAACAAACCAAACTATATTGTTAGAAGAAACGGAATAATATGATATATAAAATCTAAGTGGTTTAAGAGATCGACATTGATATTCTGATCGTTTTATAATAAAAAATTCCAATTTAAGAGAAATTAAGTTGAATTTCAAATTTATAGAATTAGTCTTTTAATCTGTGATTACAATGCATCGGTCACAAACGTATGATTTCTTTCATTTAGGAGGGGGAAAAAAAAAAGACGTATAACTTTCTTCAAGACTGATATAACGTTATACGCTAAACGTTATACTGCGGACTTATACGATCACTAGATTAAAGACCTTTTATATACATATATATATATATATTACCGACAGCGTATGTTTCTGAACACCATTTCATTCAGTTAATTAATTACCTAATAAAAATCGCATCTTCCAAAAAATCGCATTTCATTAATGCATTTAAGTTTAGTGTCGAGTGCATGTCTAAACTTTATATCATAACATAGTGAAACAATGATATATACACAAATACTTTCAAATCTAGGAAAATCTGGTCTTCATTTTTTTTTTCCCCCGTAAGGAAGAAAATCTGGCAATTTATTGTCATTCAATGAATATTATCAGAGAAACATTTTACAGAAAATGACACAGAATTCCTACGTCACTCTGTCGACACATACCTGAAAGAAACCGTAGTTCTGACAAGCAAGGCCGATCTGATTGATCACATCAAAGCGATCAGGACCATCGAGGCCTTGGAGGTCGATGAAAGGAATGGAATCACCGTCGAAAGATTCGACCTCATCGAGATTCGGACGATCGTTTTCCGGTCGGATATAGTTCGACGGAATACGGCTTTCACCACAAGCAAGATCGGCTAGTAATCGCTTTGTTGCGGCCATTGCAATCTCTCTCTCTCTCTCTATATATATATATATGTATATATTGTTATATGGCACTTTGTTGAGGGAGAGAGAACTCCATTTATAAGGGCAGTAAACTTCCTTCTGTAACACATATTGACCAAAATGAAAGCTAAAATATTCACCTTTCTTAAATGAATCACCGAAGAATTAATTGCCCGACTGCTTTCATTAACTTTTCAAAACATTCTTCACGTTATTTTCACAGGGTTGTTTTCCGAAACGATTCTGAATAGTGATTGTTTTGCTGCAAATCAGAAAATAGAAGTGAAAACAAACAATCGATTATATTTTGTTAAAAAAAGAGAAAAATATAAAATTAATTTTTCATTTTTGTTTTTATTTTTATGATTTATATACTTACTAATTAATAAATATTTTCAGAAACAAATTAAAATATAATTTTACTTTCTCTTGTATGCAAACTAACATCTTTAGATACAAAATCAAACACAAATAAAAACAAATATATCTCAGCATCATTAAAAAAAAAAAAAAAACTTATTTTTATTTTATATTTTAAACAAAATCATTATTAAAATGCTGATACAATCATCCATACAAAGAAAACACGCAATAAATGCAAAAATAGGAGCTTTTTTCCTCCAGGTGACACCAGATCATGATGCTGCTGCGTCTGCGTTGCCATACGTGAGCAAGCTTAGCTAATTTTTACAATTCTTCTCAAACGTGGCGTTTTTCATGAGCTCTAGTCTTAACACGTGACGCAAGGAGAAACGAATATTTCGTAATTGATAATTATGTACGAATCCTAAAGTTTTCTTTTTCGCAGGGTATTAAGATTTTTTTTTTATTCTAATGTTTAAAACTTGGATCTTGAGATCACAATAACTTGTTAGATCTAATTGTAAAACGACCTGTTACCCCATAGTATTAACGTGTAATTAAATTATTGGGAAAACCACAAACATACCTACTTCGACATTGTGTTCATCTTTATTCATATATAGTCATCTATTAAGTGTAATATAATATATCCTAACAATATATTTCTTATTTTATATTATTAGATAAAAATTATTGCTTTAGTTTTCGATTCAAGGCCTGTTTAGTTCATATATTCACTTGTAAAATGAAAATTTTATTTTTGTTTGAAATGAAAAAAGTCATTTCATCTTGGTTTTAAAATATTGTTTGGACGTATAAAAAAATTTTCCCACTTAAAAAGCAAAAAGAGTTTGAAATTTGTTTGGATATTAACTTGAAAGTCTCATTTTCAAGATAAGAAGAAATAGTTTTTAGAATAGCTCTTTATGATAAGGTTCCAAAAACATACAAAAAAAAAGATTTTAAAATGATTCTAAAAAGGTACTGTACATAACAAGTTAACAAATGAGATGATCATCGGTTTTTAAGATAAGACGAATGATAGAAAAAGCTAGGTCAAACACTCTCTTACTAATTTTTTTTCTTTTTCACCCATTTTGAAACGAAATACTTAAACCAGACAGACGCGTAATTTTTCAACAGTTTTTACGCAACGTGATACAAATTTTTAACGTTGACTTTTGAATCATAAAGCTTCCATCATATAAACAATTTGTATTTTGAGAATCTACATTGTTCAACTGGCTAGCTAAGTGATGAAAAATCCATGAGTGAGTGATTGTACACAACACATGCCCAATACTCTGACAAATATCGAACATTTGTCGGTAGGAACAATATTCAGTTTGAGTTTTTTAATACCCTTTTGTTGCAGGAACATTATAAGGACTTTTCTTCCAGCACACAACAATTAAGTTCAAACTTTCAAAATTATTATTTACCATCGTTGACATTAATTTATGATATTCTAAACTAATTAATCTAGAAGTTCCGTAGAAAGGAAAATTTTAAAAATAAATTAAAGCAACAACAATTTAGATAAGTGGTTCTTATTTGTCAAACAAACTAGATCGACTTAATAATAAAGAAATAAGTAATTTTACTAAAAAAAATTAACTGATAAGTTCATACTACTTATGAACACTTTGAGAGGAATTAACTCCTAACAATAACTTCTGTACTCAACCTTGACGGCAAGTTTAAAAAAAAAAAAAACTTGGTGTGATTTTATTCATTTTTAAAAAAAAAAGTTTTTTATTATTTCCAATACAAAATGTGTTAAAAAATTATCTAAAAACAAATAACTTATAGTATTTAGTGTTACTACATTTTATCGAACAAATTATTCCCTTGCAGCAACTCATTTGATAAGAATACATGTCCAAAGTCTCGCACAACACCAATTTTATAAGGGAAAAAAAATGCCAGCCTCTGATTTTTTTTTTTTTTTCCATCTTCTAGAAACAAATTTCTTACGTCGTAATCCAGCCAGTCCATATGCTTCAAAATTAGGATGTATGATGATCACAGACAACGCGGTAATATTGTCAAAATTAACAACCCAGGGAGTGGAATTTTTTTTTTTTTTTTTTCCCTCTCTGGAGGAGAATGTTTTTATAGCATCGAGCTATGGCCAACACATCGGTAATGCATATATGCTTAGTGGTTGCACAGTCGATATTCAGCAGTACCACAAAAATATCACATTACGAAAAGATACCAGAAGCAATATTAAAAAATATCACAAGTATTGAGAGCTATCCATTTATAAAAGGCAGTCTTGTGATGTCAGATTCATAAATAGAGTTTATTTTTTATTGATTAATCTCTTAGTTTTAGCTAGTGTTTATTATTAAAATATTTATTATTAAAATACAATTCAAATATTTTTCCCTCAAACACACATTGCATTCAAATGCAATGCTAATGCTTTTCCTTCAAATACAAATTGCATTCAATACATTGCATTCAAACGCAATGTAAATGCAATGCATTCATTTTTTTTATTTTTTTATTTTTCTCCCTATACGGTAGTACTCTCGAGCATATTTGATATAACAGTGACCAGGCCCACAAAAAGATGGCTCTCGCAGATACTACTCTTACCAAATTGGCATCACCATTCTGGACAAACTTCGGTAGTTGACTCTTTTCTTGTGCTTCGTTAAAGCTTACGCGGAAAATGCTTTCTCATGAAATTAGCTTTATTACATTCATAAGAGAGTGACCTCATCAGAGCTTCGTCACCGTATAAACATATTTTAGCGTTCACTTCACTCACCATTTGAGCGGGCGCTAATTAGGTGCAAATGAGGAGATTGTTCAATTCTGTCTCAATACTTGTTATCTTTTGAACATTCAAAAGAATATTTACTCATTTTCTTTGCTCTTATTCCCGAATAAAGACAAGATTTATTTGTGCCAACTTTTTTCTTTTTTGGCTTTGGGTGGCCAATAGGTTTTATAAAAAGTTCATGGTTGAGTTTGAAATGAAATTGAATTTTTAAATTAAAACTGATTAATTTAATTTTGATTTTTGTTGACTTCTGAGACAGAGACAAAATTGAGATGAAAAAACTTGAGATTGGACTCATAGTCTACTTATAGCCATGATTAGTCTCATATAGCCAACTTTGGGTGAGGAGTAGATGAGAATGAGCACCTTCATTTGTTACATTGAAAAAAAAAAAAAAAACTCTCAGACTTGAGTTTGAGTAAGCATGGGAATTTCAGTACATAAGCATGTTTAATCAAGCTGAATCTTTTTAGAAATTCAAAATCCACTGTCCCATGAGTAAAGTCTTGCTTTCACCTCTGTTGCTCGTCGGTCTGGCCTCTCGACTGGCATTGCTGAATTAGATGCAGTTAATATTATTAATGTAATGAGTAATTGACAAAACTTATGTCTAACATATATGCTAGATCATGCCCTTATTGATATTATGATTCGTATGTACGAGCTATTAGAATAACTGTTATTGTATTTAAATGTAATATATGTTTGGTTGGCCACTATTAGAGTGAAACTATTTAAATGTTTTCCCGTTGCATAATGATTTAATTTAAATTTAAATCTAAATTTTTTTATTTTTTAAAAATATACTATTTATTTTTCTATTTTTACACTATTTTGACGTCATCTTTAACAAAAACTATTCAAACTTGAAAGCAAACATTTAATTTAAATGAATATTCGAATACAATCTGTGATTTTTAGACGGACTATCAAAGAGTATCATAGGTGATCATGTCTCTCGTCAAGGGAATTGAAGAATTTGCCCATCTCTTTGAACTTCGACCTGTTTGGAGTTTATTTTACACCTCTATTTTGTTTCAGTGATAAAGCCTTACTTTGGGCAAATTTTACCAAAGCCTTCTAAAAAGAAGGGCAGCCGAAGGCCCAATCCAAGTACAATGTCAAGCCCAATCCAAGGACAAATCTGGCCGAGCCAATCTGGCATCCAGAGTTTGTCTAGTTATCAGGGCACGTGGCATGTTTAAATGGAATTAAGGAGGTGTTTGGGGTGAATGTTTAGAGACATTATTTTTAAATTAAAAAAAATTTATTTTAAAAAATGTGTTTGGAAGAAAAATTGTTTGGGATAAAAAAATAAAAATTTAAAAAAAAAATCAATATGAATATTATTCCGTTTCTCTCCAAATTTTATGTAATTTATAAAAAAATTATTTCATTTGAACTTATATACATAAAATTATAAATTTTTAAAATTTGAAATTTATTATAATGTTTTAGAAATGTAAATAATAAAAAATGGTAAAATTTTGAAGAAAAAATAATTTTGGATGTCCAAAAAAAAGTGTTGGAAACATGTACTAAAAAACTTATGGCTATTATTCCGAAATCCTGAACCAGGAACTTGATCAAACGTGCATCAGAATCGGACAAGCGATAGCGTCACTCTCATGCGACTTCCCAGGATGGCCGTTGATTTCCGCTGACGGCTGATATAGATGATGACAAACTCATAAATAATAATGAGGAGTTGTCAAAGATGACAATATTCTGAGCAGGAATGGGCCCTCGAGGACTTCGATGGATGAAGTGTATGTAATTGTCAAAGAGATGAAGGCTTTTCTCTGAATTAAAAATAGAATGGGAATTGAAATAAGCACTCTTCATTCTAATATACATATGTCACGTATATTTATGTTATTTATGTATGTATGTAATCATATATGTATGTGTTTGTGTAATTTTTTTAACTTAATTATATTATTGTAGTGAAAAAGAGGGTTTTTTTTTAAGGATATGAAAATATCAATTATTTTTGCTAATCCTTTTTTATTTTAATTTTGAGATAAAAGATTCAAATTCTACATTTTTAAGTGGAGTCAAATGTGATAGATTATGTTTGTAACCATGTAATCTTAATTGACTAATACTAATTAATTTATATTATTTATTATTTTAGTTTTCGGACATTAATATTTTTTAAAAGATATTTTTGTGGCTTTATTACAAAGATTTGGTTTGGATTTGTTTAGAATTTAATTTGTTTTATGAAAGCTTTGATTTTAGTCTAAATTCAAAATAAATTTCTACTGTATTTTTTTTTTTTGGGTTAAGGAATGGAAAGAGTACGAGAACACCTCAAATAAAAAATCCCCACCTTGGCTATGTTTCCGTTTAAGCAGGTGTAAGATAGGAATAAGGATGGTTTTGAAGATAAGAAATAAAGATGAAAAAGCAATTGTCAAACAACGGTGTCCCGTCCCGCTCTATTACTATTCTTAAGAACATTATAATTATTATTATTATTAGAAATAATTGTTTTAATTGTTGGATTAAATTAAGAAAATAGTTTATGAATAAAAGTAGTTTTACGTTATTTGTTATTATTTTTTAACATATATACTCATAAATTAGAGAATTGAAAAGGCTAATTTTATAATCAAATCTGTTAATTCTATTGATAATTTAAAATTGCAGTTCCTTATCCTATATATATTCCTTATAATATAATACTCACGAAATGAAAATTTTTGTTTTTTATAAATATATTTTTTTATCTATTTCTACACAAATAATTATTTTTTTAATGATTGATAGAATAGTATGCTACTTTTGTGATATATGGACTAGGATTCTAAATTATTAATATGAATAAAAGTAATAAGAGATAATGAACTTGTAAGCTCTTATCCAAACTTCTTCTTTCACCTTATTTGAACTTTTATTGATAAATACAAATGAGTATTATTATAACGTACCGGTGGTGTTAAGTACCATCAGCTAATAGAAGATGGATCATGTAGTGTGACATTCATAAGTGAAACTTACCTTTTATTAAACGCATTGCATTTTGATTGTATTTGAATGAAATTTGTTTTTTGAATATTGTATTTGGTTGAAAAGTATTTGTTTTGTATTTGAATGAAATGTGTGTTTGGATGAAAAGTATTTTAGAATTGAAAAGTTGATGTGATTGGTAAAAATAGAGATAAATAGTGGAATTGAAAAGTTGATGTGATTGTTTTAAAAATATTTTAAATAGTAATTATTTTCGTAGCACTGTTGTAAAATTTGTGTTTGGTGTAAAATTATATTGTATTTGAGTAAAATTAAAATTCAATACTTTCTCCAAATACACCCTAATAATGGTGCTTAACACCAGCAGCATCCTTAAGAATTTTTCAAGCACACACTATTTGAACTTAGCCCCAACAAGATCTGATAACCCTAAAAAATAGAGTTAATTTATCATTTTTTCATGCATAAAAATTAACTTATTCTTATGAATTTTAATTATTATTTATTTGTTTTGATTTATTTTGTTTTATATACTTTAATTTAAATATTTTATAAAATTTATGAAGTCTTTATTTAATTTTACTTTATTTTATCTTATTTTTTTCTAATAGTATATTAAATAAATTTAAAATATAATATTTCTAATAAGTTTAATTATAACATTTTATTTTAAAAATATCGAATTTTAGCATTTGTTTTTCAACAATGTTAAATTGAGAAAATGGGTCTCGCCAGGTATTATTATTCATGTCAGAAGACTATGAAAACCAAATGTAGACTGTAGCTACTGTAGCAAAGCATGCACCGATTACTGTAACTGCTGTAGTAAGTTTGAAAAGTTTGTGTTGTATGTGCACCGACTACTGTAGCAAGTTTGAAAAGTTTGTTTAAAGGTTAGGTGAAATAGTGTAAAATTATACTTATGAAAGGGGATTTTGAGGGAGGCTTTAAGAGATTATATATATACTATTTCTCTCTCATTTTTCTCTTACTTTTATTCTCATATTTTCTCTTTAGAATTTTGTGAAAATGCTTTGTAAGTTAGGTTAGAATTCTTTGGTAAAACTAAAGATGATCCTATATATGTAATGAGCTTGTTTGAGTTTTAATTCTCTAATAATTTATAAGTTTTATACATTTGAGTAAATAATTTTCTTTCATCTTATCTATTCCTCATATCAATATATTTTGTTATCAACTTTTATATAAATTTAGTTAAGGTCTTTTTATGTGATTGTCATATGATATAATATATTGATATATATTATTTTATAAGTAGTCTTTTACTGTAATATCATCAAAGGTATATTGTCGCTTTTAGAATTCTTATAAGATAATTTTTCCTAACTTTTAACGTGAGAGTTTTATTCATTTGAATACATTTTAATTTACAAATTCTTCAATCTTATCTTCTGATTGATTGTTTGGGATGTTAAACTTTCAATTGAGTTAATTTATGAATCAAAATCTAAATAGGTGAATGAAGCATATATGTGATTCTTAATGTCTTACCATTTTTAATTGTTGAGTTTTTTGTATATCAAATTGTCAAACTCTATTATATTTTCTAGTTTTACAATAAATCACAAAAACAGTTTTTTATTTTCTTTTATTTGTTTGATTGTTTATTTTTATAACACTTTTTACTAATCTTCTTTGTCTGTTTTTATCATCTCCTCATGAGATTAATCGTCTTTATTGTGCTACAATTGACTGTTTTATTTTGTCATAATTTGGACATAATCAGGATCGTATCCACTTATTAAAATGACACATTCTTAATTAATTGTGTGATTTTTGTTTTTGGTTTTTGTTTTATTTATTTTTTTAAGTAATAATATATTATTTGAGTCCTTTTAATTTTTATTATAGGATTCTAATGGTTCGTTTAGATACACTATTGTATTTACATTATATTGAAATATCAAATAGTAAATGCAACTGACATTTGAATGTTCTAAATTTATATTGTATTTAAACACGATGTGTTTTTAGATTATTATTGAGAAAAAGAATACATGATGTAATTGATAAAAATAGATAAAAAAATAAATGATAAACAGTAATTATATTATATTTAAAATTTAAAATATAAGTGTTTGAATGCAAAGCTTCATAATCGAAACAAAAATTGTATTGCATTTCAATACAATGCTAATTTAATAGTGTTTCCAAACACTGCCTAAAATTAATTTTAAAGACATGAAATATCCTTTTCAACATGGTTGCAAATATAATCTGATTGTAATTTTATATTTGACTTTACTTATAAATGCAAAATTTAAATCTCCAAGTCTAAATTTTTTTTAAGTTCTTTTCAACAAATCAATTTTAAAAAGCAATAAAGATATTCATTAACAATAGTCCTTTATTATCAGTAAAAATTGAAAATCATTTCTTTTTTTAACATTGATTATGCAAAAGTGAAAATCTTTTAACTTCCCAGAGCTTGACGAAAATGATTGAATTGTACGTAAATTATTTTTTAAATTTTTACTAAGACAACTTTTAAAAAATTTTTTATCAAACAATCGATCATAAAATTATCCAGTAAAAAATAAATTTGGGTGGGACATTCATGAGAGTGGGGTGAGTTTATGGATAAAGATGGGGTGATTTTTTTGCTCTAACTGGCCGTGAAATCATATATTAATATTTAACAAAATTATATGATACACGATTCTAAAGAATCTAACGATCCCAAATTATATGATATATGATTATAAAAGAATTTAATTACATAATTTTCCTCGTCAATCCTTTCCACAAAGTAATGCTTTTTTCTTTCTAATAAAAAACTATGAGTTCTTAGAACTTAGGGCTCATATGATTGTTATTATAGACTGCTTTTGGATTCTTGAAAAATCTATAAAAGATATTAAGGGTGTTTGATAAATCTTACCTATAGGGAAGGGTGTGCGCATGGGCTGATGTGGTGGATAGCCATTGGGGGTTAGGCAGGTTGGATCCAAAAGAAAAGTTTAAAAATCTCAATTTGATGCGTTTGGTTGTAACATTATATTTACATTACAATGTAATATATTTTCATATAAATACAAAAATAAATGTCAATTATATCACAATTTAAATTCAATACAATTACTATTTATTTTTTATTTTTTCTATTACTTTTATCAATTACATCACGTACTTAATATTTAAATAAAATTAAAATACATTTTATCTAAACATATATTTTATTTAAATGGAATATAAATATCTTTCTTCTATTTAATATATTGTATCTAAACACAATTATATACAATACTAATATAATGTTTAATCCAAACACATTATTGAGACCGCTTTACAACAATCCCACATATGCAACTAATTAGGAGTAGTAAGAATGACTTTAGACCCCTACAGCAATTATAAAACAAGTACAAATTTTATAACTACTTTAATAGTTGTATAAATTATAATTTGTTTCACAGAGTACGGTACATGTTATGGAAAAAAAATTTATCAAGATATATGGTGTGTTTGGCATAGTTACGAAAACACATTGCATTTAAATGCAATGTAATTTTCATCCAAATGTAAAAGTTTTATATTTAAATATAATTTTTTTCAACAGTACTATGAAACCAATTACTATTTTTTTATTTTTTAAAACAATTACATCAATTTTTTAACTCTAACTTTTTTATCTCTACTTTTATCAATCACATCAACTTTTTAATTCTAAAATACAATTCAAATATTTTTCATCTAAACATATATATCATTCAAATACAAAACAAATACTTTTCAACCAAATATAATATTCAAAAAATGAATTGTATTCAAACGCAATTGAAACGTAATATGTTTACTAAACGATCCAATAATTTATTCGTACGGTTGATTACGGGCACAACGTGAGTTGCTACCATTTTTTTTTTTCCAAAAAATGTCACCAGTTGCTACATCACTTCCCTGTAAGCTAGAGCAGGGGAACCCAATATAGATTTAAACGACATTAGTCCAAGATACATCCAATTATATCGATCAATACATATCTTTTAAACTTGGGAACCATTTAACCTGTTTGATCTTCTTCTTGGATTACTATTTCAAAACATTTATGTGACCTTGCTTGTCCTCTTTTCAGTATTCTGGTTAAAAATCAATTAAAAAAAAACTACACAACACTTAAAGCCAAAAAGATTATGTTACTGATATTCTGAAAGCAATCTTAAAAATTGCATCCCAGATTCATAAATTTTTTATCCCAACTTTTTCTTTCGAAGGGCATTGAACTAGTTGAGAAACAGTGTCAGGAGAGCCTAAGTATTAGGGTAAGCACCGTTTGCCATTCATTCTATTAATGGTTTTATAAGGATATAGAAGGCATTTTTTTCTTCTTTACTAAGTGGTTTAAGAATGATGAGAATATGAGAGTTGGAGATTTAGACAAGAAAGCAATTGTTTTTAATATATATATATATATATATAAAAGTTTGGTAGGCAGGCTCAACCGGCCGCTAGGCTAAACAAGTTCTAAAAACTGCTTCATTGTAAAAAGTATGTCAAAGATTATTTTGCAAGCTACTTCCGTTATTGTTGCATAACTTTATTCTTAAAAATAAACGTAATTTTAACCTATCATATTAGCTATCTCTGTAGTTATCTCTATAACAAGTAGAAAATTTTTTTTTTTTATGTTTGTTTAAAGTCATCTTTCAAACTTTATTTTTGAGCACTTTCAAAAAAAAAAAAACACTATTTTTGATATTATGATAATAAAATTCTTAAAATAATTATAACAATAAATATGTTACTAATTTATGATTTGACTATATATATTAAGGGGTCGTTTGGGGGCTGACAACCCCCAATTTTTCACTTTTTTCTAAAATTTTCTTACTTTTTACTATTTATATCTCCAAAACGCTACAGTAAACTCGAAATTTTAAAAATTCATAACTTTTTGTATACAAGTCCAAATGAGATGATTTTTTTTTAAATTGTATAGAATTTCGAGAGGAACAAAACAAGATCCATATTGATATTTTTTTTCTAAAAAATTTTTTAAAATTTTTAATTTTTCACCCTAAACAATTTTTTCTCCCAAACATATTCTCCAAAACCAACTTTTTTCCAAACCCCAAAACCACATCTCCAAAACCTCCCCCAAACTCCCCCTAAAGAATTTGTAACTATAATTTTTTAGAAGGAATGAATGTGTAACTGACATTATAGTTGTTTTTTTTTTTTTGTGCTTTTAGAGACAATGTATATTAAAAACCATACTATAAATATGAATAATATGTGTATTAGAATGTTTTATTGAATAAAAAATAAAGTATATTTATTTTAGATATTATAAATCTCTACAGTAATTTCATTCATAATCTATCTATAGCACAAATAAAAGTAAGAATAAGCATTTTTGGAGTTTCCTTCTGTTTTTTTTTTGCAGGTTAAGTTTTGCATAAGATTTCTTTGGAGTTTATTTTGAGGTTTCGTGTTGTAAAGGAGTTTTAATCTTAAAAAAGAAAAAAAAATTTTAATAATAAAGATAATAAGGGGATGTTTGGAGGAGATGCTTGGAGATATTATTTTTGGGTTAGAAAAAAGTTATTTTGGAAAATGTGTTTGAGAGAAAAAACTGTTTGAAATGAAAAAATAAAAAATTTTAAAATTTTTTTTAGAAAAAATATATCAATATAGATATTGTTTCGTTTTTCTCGAAATTCTATGCAATTTAAAAAAAATATCTCATTTGGACTTGTATACACAAAGTTATAAATTTTTAAAGTTTAGAGTTTACTGTAGCGTTTTGGAGATATAAATAGTGAAAAATGGTAAAATTTTTATAAAAAGTTGGTTTTAGATATCTCTAAAATATTAACCAAACACCTCCTAAGCTTCTTTAGAGTTTCGTGAGGGAATTTTGTCCTTATTTTTTAACATAAATAAAAAGGATTTTGTCTAATGATTTTTTTTTTGGAGTTTAGTAAAGAAGTTATGAGTTTCTTTTTTTTTTTTTTTTAGTTCCGAAAATAGAGTTTTGATCTCTTCTATTTTTATAATATAATAATATATTAATTAATATGAGCACAGGGTGGGCTTCAAAAAATTAATCAAATATTTAAAATTTCACTTTTGATATTCACAACTTTGAAGAAAAGAAAAAAAAAATTGCCAAACGCCTACTTGTTTATGGCTTAATTTTGAATTCACAACACAATTATAACGACCATTTTCACATTAGAGCAATACTAAAATTCTTTGAAAAAAAAAAAAACATTAAACTAGTCCTTAATTAATAAAAAAATTTAATAAACATCTATCTATTTATAGACGCACAGATAAAATCACACAAAGTTATGAAAAATGCTTAAGAATATCACGTATATTAATTATTATCTTTAATAAAAAATTGATCTTATTTATATTTTAATACTTCACACCGATATCACATAAGCACGCTATGAAACCTCCACCTATGGAATTCACGAGAGCTGAGAGCTCCACGTGGAGCTTAGCTTTTTGTTTACAAGTTGCTCGTCTCCAGTGGGGCATCCGTACGCACGTGACCTCCACACCACCGCCACGTCATCAGTGGACCCCACGGAGGTGGCTGGGATGCGCTTTTACGGACGTATCCCTGAGGCTCGTTGGAGTTTGTGGATGAGAATGGACGACCGAAGACACTAACCAAGACATGAAAAAAAAAAAAAATGAAAAAGACCCAAAATGAAAGGAAAGAAAAAGAAATAATTAAAAAACGGAAAAGAAGTAGGCAAAAAGCGAAAGGGTGCGCTGATGGTGTAATCAGCCACTAAATTTCCGCCACTTGGCACCATCCGAGAGCCCCCTCCGCCCCCCGTTCGGTCTCCCGATGTATGAGAGCCTCAAATAAAACCCACCCCTAATTTAATTTCAACTTTAATTTTAATTTTACCAAAAAAAATAAATCCACAAGAAATTATAGTGGCTGAGATTGATCGCTCGCAGAAAATACCCGCTTTTTGGCTTCTGCTCTCTCTAGTTTGTTTTTCCTTCTTTCTTTCTTTCTTCTTCTTGTTCTTGTTCAGCTTTCGTTTCTTCTGTTTTCCTCTCTCTTTCTCTCTCTCTCGGCTGCGATTTTCGATTTGAGTAAGTTCGGATTTTGTTGCTTCATTGCCGGAAACTATGGCTTCTCCGGCGGATGTCCGCTGAGGCTGGCGTTCATGCGTGATCGAGCATCAAGCGGTTCTCTCAGCAGCGTTCATGTCTTCACCGGGAGGTGCGTTTGTTTAAGTTTTGGTTTTTGCATTTTTTAGGGCTTCTGTTTGGTATGCCGAGAAAAAAGGAAATGAATTTTATTGGAATTGGATGATTCGACAAAGCCTTGATCAAGTGCGATTTTTCACTGAGCTAGGCAGGTTTTTGGAAATGAAAATCAAGTGATTGTTTATTGAGATTTCTTACTTTTCTCAGCAACCAAACAGAGGGATAAATCGTGAAACAAAGCACGGTTATTGATGCATTGTTAAGAGGTGGATATAGATATGGCTGGTTCATTACTGATTCAAGTTTTCTTTCTCTTTTTTGTTGTTTTTTGTTTTTTGTTTTTTTCTCTCTTATTTTCCGATTCTTGAAAGGTTTTGGCGTCTTCGGGTTCGTTTTGGTGAGGACTCTGAATAAAGGAATTTTCTTTTACTTCTTTCGGAGAAGTGTCTCTCTGCCTCTCCGTTGCGGTGGACTCTGAAAATTTTGTTATAAATATTATTGTTAATTTACTTATTCTGGTGAATTTCTGATTGATTTTGATAAAGTTCGAAAGTAGCTTGTCAGCTGAATTGAAAATTTTTGGAATGCTTAATTACTGCTGAAATAATATACGGAGACGGATCACTACCGATTGCTGTTACTTGTTTTCTTTGCAGTAGCATTTCCTTATCAGGTCCTGTTGACAGCTACTACCACCACGGCTTTACCTCTTTTAGCTTTTGATGCTGTCCGAAATCATGGGAAGTTCTCATTTTATCCGTTGCTCGTCAGGGAGGATTTGAAGCAGCGGCAGCTGCCTAGGTCCAATAATGGACACATACTCCTCCGGAGAAGATTTTCTCATTAAGGTGATAACTTTGGACTAACTTCTGTTGAGATGACATAATGAACTAATGGCTTTGGTTTCTAAGTGACAAATGTTGAATTTGATATTGTAACGGGTGTGAAAGTTGGACTTATAAAAGATTTTGTAATGGTAGACAAGAAAGCCATATACCATTACAAAGCAACGAGAGCGATGGACGGAAGAGGAGCACAATAGGTTCCTTGAGGCCTTGAAGCTCTATGGGAGAGCATGGCAGCGAATTGAAGGTTAAAATTTGGAAGAACTTTTTACTTGTTTTTTGGTATTTTTCACTTACTTTACTTGTGATTCCAAAGCTGTACGTAGTATTTTTTGCATATTGTGGTACATGTATATTGTAGTTACTATTTCAACAGAAGTGGAAAAAATATATTATATTCCTGCAGAGTTTCTATTGCTTAATCACCCGGTATCTACTATTAGTAACTATGTAAATGCCATTTTTTTCTTAATTGAGTTTCTACTTGTGGTGTGCAGAACATATAGGAACAAAGACTGCTGTGCAAATCAGAAGTCATGCGCAGAAATTCTTTTCAAAGGTCAATTTGTACCTTCTTACCTTATGCTTCCATGAGATATGTTTCTTGCTTTTTTAAACGCTTGGTAATCAATCCTGTGATCTGCAATCCCACCTCCGTTTGAAATACTGTCTCTTACATTTTCTTGTGTGGCTTTTGCAGTTGTACAACAACTACTGTTTTTTAATTTGTAAACCATGAATATGTAAACCAATAACTGTTTTTCAATTTGAAAGCAGTGCTTTATTTAGCATCAGGAGCACTGCCAAACAACACTTGTATTTGATGTAAGCATGATTCCGCTTGTCTGCATCTCTTTGTCTATAAGATAGTCCTACAACTGTTAATTGTGCAGCTGGCAGGACGTTGTAGATTTAATTCATATAAAGTATGTTTAGCAATGAAGGGGAGATGAGGTTTGAGTGTGTGTTTATGTCAAGAAGGTTAACTAGAACATAAAAATTAGCAAGCATTATTAACTGCCAAGCACGCATCAAAAAATTAATTTCATTTTTTTTAGGTAATAGGAGTTTATCTGTTACACTGAAAATATATTGCCATCCGAGTTTGGAAGATACAATCTGATTTGATATGAAATGGAGGAGGCATAGGTGACGTTAGACTTATGTCAGGATTTTGTTTCGGAAATATACTAGTAATATGAACTTACGAGCTTGAAGATTATTAGGCTTACATAAATATGAGATAACTCCATGACATACAATTTAAGAGGGAAAACTTGAACACATTAAACTTGGAGCTGTAACTTAGGTTTACTAAGGCGTTTTTGATGAATTAGTGCCAAATGAAGGTAGACTCTAAAGAAGTTATTTGGATGATTGGACCATGCAATGTTCCGTACAACCTTGTCAAAGCTATATTAACAAAGTTCTTGCTTTTCTCACCTTGCATTAGTTCGTGTACTCAAAATTTATAGAAGCACTGATTCCCTTTGTAGTGTTTATTTGCCTATTGGATGGTGTAAAGGGAAACAATCTCATTTGTTTTCTTGTGTTTACCAACCTTAGTAATATTAATTTTATTAATGAAATTACTAAAATATCCTTTTATACAATCTAAAAATCATTAGCAAATGGAAACTTATTGAGGGCACATAAGTAAATTTGGTACTTATTAGCACATGGAAACTTATTAAGGGTATATAATTAAATTTGGTTCATATTTCCCTTGTCAACGAATAATACCAAGGGAATGCAAGGATTGATATTCCTCTTTTTCATTCCTTATATTGTGTGGGGCCTACTAAATTCTCATTTTCTATTTTAGAAGTAAACACATGATTAGTGGGAAAACGGAATCACTACTTACTTTTCCTTTTCCTTTGATGCAAAGTAAACATGCCCAAAGTGTGCACTCTTATAAATTGTAAAGGAATGATGGAAATGAATTCTGAGTTTAGCCTTCGGTCCAATTTCTTTGACTAAAAGATAGATTCTTGAACAGGTTGCTATTTTATATGGATAGATTTGTTCTATACGATCCTTTTGTCTTCACCAAGTAGGCTTAGCTCCACACAATATTTAGGAACGGTTTTGTTGAATTTCGTTTCATCTTTCATTAATGATTTTCCCATCTGTAGCTCAATCGGGGGGGCTGGTTTGGCCAAGCACACAATATTTAGGAACGGTTTTGTTGAATTTCGTTTCATCTTTCATTAATGATTTTCCCATCTCTAGCTCAATCGGGGGGGCTGGTTTGGCTAAGCAAGTGCTTGGCCAAACCAGCCCCCCTTTTTTATTTAGGAGTACGAAAATGCTACTATAGTTTGGACATATGATAATTCAATTTAGCAAACAGAGAAAATATACTGTTTCCCATAAAACAATGATATATTTATATGTAAAGCCCTAATCGCCAGTTAAGCATTTATCTGTTATGATCTTTTAGGCTCTGAAGGTGCTTCATATCCTCCATGTTAATACCTGTTAATTTACCAATCCATTTCAAAAACTTAAACTGTTAGGATATGAGTTAATAATAGTTTTATATTTCAACAATAGTATAGAATAAGATAGGTGGACAAAAGACTTGTAAGACATTTCTATGATTTTGCTATCTGCTGGCAATTCCTTTAGTTTAAAATGCTTGATAATTTAGAAATATACTTGCTGGTGAACCAATATGAAGTAGCATTTATATATGCTATGCAGGAGAGAAGAATATTGAATGGACGCATTTGTGAGAAAGTAGAGATGATTGTTCCACGTAAAGTTTATCACTAAAGATGTTAGTTAGCTTGATGAAGTATCTGTATTTCCAGGAAAGACTGCCAGCCTTAGGATGTGAAGTGCGACTGCTTATTGTGTAGGACTGGTGGAATAATGAATCCTTGATGTTAAGTCTAGGAAGACAATTTCCGACATTTCATTTAAATGGGACATTAATTAGTCTTTTCTTGTGGGGAAGCAGGTGAAGGCGTTGCAAACAAATTATCCCCAGAATTTTTAGTCAATGCATGCAGTTATAGTGGATTCGTCCTTCGTTTGGTAGAAGTACTAAATATCAATTCCTGTTTTCATGATCCTTTTGTTTGGGAAACTAGATCAGTTACAATGCTGTAGGTTTATTGTCATTGAAAAATTGTAACTTCCCCTGAATTTTCACTCTTTATCTAAAATAGTTATGCAGTGCAACATCTCTTCTACAGAATTTGGGGAAAGATTCCTGAAAGTATGGATATTTTATGATAAGTAATTTGGGGATATTTCGTGCCATATTTCAGTCGTAAGTAATTTTTAAGAACATTTTTTTCCTTCATATCATATGTTTCTCCAAGGTGTGTTCTTTCAGTGAGAAAGCTTATTTTTATAACTGACACTTTATCACTTCCTCTTTGGTTTATTAACAATTTATTTCCAAGCTTTGAAGCAATTTTCTTTATGTTTGTAGAAATGTCTGTTCGTGTAGCTAGAGGACTGATATTTCTAACTAGATTGATGTTTTCATCCTTGAATAGTCTACTATTTGTGCTACTTTAGGTATTACTAAACATTGTAAATTCAACTTTTAAAATTGGTAACCTAAAAATATGCTAACGTAAGGTCTATTGCCATTGCTCCTAGCTATCAATTAGATCTTTAAAGCTGATTGCAGCATTAGCTTCTAGGCTAAGCTGTTAGGAAATAAGAACATTAAAGAAACAAGCAAGAAAACAAAAGAACTTGTGTATATCATTTACCTCGGAAAAGCATGCTATTTTAGATCAAAAGTGCCGTTTTTGCTCTAATTCTGCAAATTCAAAATCCACGTGGTATTTGTCTAAAAAATTAAAAGAAAAAAACTGTGTGCACTTTTTTGTAAAGATTAGTTTCGATATTTTTGGAAGAATTCCTTTATCCTGTTCCAGAAGGAGATGTTCTAATGGATTTATAAGGTAGAGAATACATGCTCTCCACTTTTGAGATTCTTGGGGTTGTTTCTAGAATAATTCCTATCTTACTCCATTTTGTGAAGATAGTAGAGTCTCATAGATGTTTTTATGAACTCGCCTCTTTCTTTTTCTCAACTTTTTTAATTGTGGGTGTGATGGGAGGAAAAAGTAACGGAAAAATATAACGAGCCTTAAGTCTGCAATGATATCTTATGCCTTGCTGATTATATACCTTTGAACTCGTTGATTTATAGAATATCTTAACATGAATTTGTGCATAAATTCAGGGAAAAAGCTTCCACACATCCTTGGAAATTGCAAACATAATATTTTGTTGGCTTTCCATAGAGAGCCACCACCTCATTCCCACCTGGGCTGTAGAATAATTTTAAGATTGTCATATATTGTACTGAATTCAAATTAAATTTTCTGTTTCTGAACTCCATGCTGCGACTGAGACTGCTTACTTTAGCTCATGTATAATTGTGACTGCTGATATATATTTTTCCATTGCAGTTGGAGAAGGAGGCTATCGTTAAAGGTGTTCCAGTAGGGCAAGCAATTGACATAGATATTCCACCTCCACGCCCTAAACGGAAACCAAGCAATCCTTATCCTCGAAAGACTAGTGGAGGTACTTCCACATCGCAAGTGGGATCAAAGGATGGGAAATATTTGTCATCAGAGTCTTCTCATCACCGTAAGCAAGTACTGGACTTGGAGAAAGAACCACTTTTCGAGGTTATTGCTTCTCTCTCCATCTTTTGAAGCCATGTTCATGTTGTCTCGGTTTTTTTTTTTTTTTTCTTTTTTTCCTAATAAATCTTTTGGGACTTTCTTTTTTCTTCTTGTCAGAAACCTGGTGGAGAAGGAAACCATACTAATACAAAAGAAAATCAAGATGACAATTGCTCCGAAGTTGTTACCCAGCCTCAAGAAACTCACTATTTTGCTGCTTTCAAAAGATCCACGCCCAAGCCACCTGTGGGACTCAGAAATGCTTGCACTTTTAAGGAGTTTGTGCCTTCAAAGAAAAAGGAAAATCATGATGACCCAAATGGCTGTTATGTCAGTGTTGAACTTAACGGAAATCAAAATGTGGAGAAAGCTGATGCCAAAGAGATGACGGTGCTAGATAATGACACAAGCAAAGAAAACGCTAGTGCTTCACACGAGAAGTTGGTTCAAGGTGAGAAGATGGATGACATAAATTGTGGAGTTCCTGCTGAGGAGATGCAAGCTAGTCAGAACTACCCGAGACATGTGCCTGTGCATGTTCTTGATGGGAGCATTGGAACTTGTACTCAAACTCCTTCCTTGGATATGCCATTCAAAGATCCCATTTTTCATCCAGTGGGAGAGGCTCATGGCCATCATAGCCTCTTTGCAAATTCAG
The DNA here is from genome assembly GCA_035233585.1 of Antiaris toxicaria. NCBI lineage: Eukaryota > Viridiplantae > Streptophyta > Magnoliopsida > Rosales > Moraceae > Antiaris > Antiaris toxicaria. Next base: position 15,599,552 of record CP141161.1, read on the forward strand.
CTGCGTCTACTACCACTGAACAACAGAATAATGCATCAAGATCGTCAGCTCATCAATCATTTCCAGCTTTTCATCCAGCCTTTACCCCAATTCACCACAATCAAGACGACTACCAGTCATTTCTTCACATGTCCTCTACATTTTCCAGTCTTATTGTGTCTACACTGCTTCAAAACCCAGCAGCCCATGCTGCAGCGAGCTTTGCAGCTACATTTTGGCCCCATTCCAATGTTGAAGCTTCAGCAGATTCTCCTGCATGCAACCAAGGTCGATTTTCATCCAGGCCAATGAACTCTCCTCCAAGTATGGCAGCAATAGCTGCTGCTACTGCGGCGGCTGCAACAGCATGGTGGGCATCCCATGGACTGCTTCCTTTATGTGCTCCACTTCATACTGCATTTCCCTGCACTCCTGCATCTACCTGCACTCCTGCATCCATTAATGGAGTTCGGTCAATGGATACTGATCAAGTACCAGCAGCCAACACAGAACGAGGAGAGAATTCTCTCTATCCTCCCTTGCAGGATCGGGTGGACCCAGGATATTCAGAAGCTTTGCAAGCTCAACATTCAGCTTCAAAATCTCCTCCTGCGTCATCGTCAGACTCTGAGGAAAGTGGTGGTGCAAAGCCTAATTCTAATTCAAAACCTGCTGATCATGAAAATGCTGCCGCAACAACTGAGCTACATGATTCAAACCAGGAAAAGGGCAGAAAACGGGTCGACCGTTCATCATGTGGTTCTAATACAGCTTCTAGCAGCGAAGTAGAGACAGATGCCTTGGAGAAGCATGTGAAAGAAATGGAGGAATCACAAGAACCAGATGCCAACAATCCAATTGGCGAGACAAGTAACCGTCGCAGTAGAAGCAACAGCAACATCAGTGACTCTTGGAAGGAGGTCTCTGAAGAGGTATGCAGAATTTTATTTGTTTATGTTCTTTTACGAATTTGATACTATAGTTTATTGCCTAAACTATGGTGTCACTTTGTCAGGGGCGATTGGCATTTCAAGCACTATTCTCTAGACAGGTACTGCCCCAAAGCTTTTCACCTCCACATGATGATGACAAGAATCAGAAGAATCATAATGGTTGCGCGGATGATAAACAAAAGGAAGGAGAGAATAATGGAGGTTCATCATTATTGGACCTCAATGTCAAGACTTGGAATTCCTGTCCTATCCACCAAGAAGCGGAGAAGAATGAATCGCCAAGAGGTGACAACAACTTAGATGAGGGGCTGCTGACAATAGGGCTCGGGTACGGAAAGCTCAAGGCTCGTCGAACAGGATTCAAACCTTACAAAAGGTGCTCAGTCGAGGCCAAAGAAAGCAGGGTGGGAAACACCGGCAGCCAAGGTGAAGACAAAGGAATTAAGAGGTTACGCTTGGAAGGGGAAGTTCGACTTAATACTTGATTTTGCATGCAATCAAAGGAAACCTTTTGTCATTTGCATGCAATTTTCTAAATTTTCCCCTTTGTCTATTACTATCCTTCTATGTCTCCATTTAGCATACCGAAGCTCACGGAACTTATCGTGTAGGTGTGTGTACCATATTATTTTTATCGACACTGCTCATCACTATCTGAACCTGTGCAACTACTCTTAAAAGGACTCCCTTGACAGACTCTTAGACAAGAAAGTATTTAATGTGTTTTGATCTCCCTAATCCCTACTTTACTTTCCTTAAAAGTAATGCCTTCTATTTATTTCTTTTTTGCTGCTGTGAGAGCCAAGGCCTCTTTTGTTGCTTGACAAAAAATGAGGAACTACTTGTAGCTTGATAAGACAGATGTTTTGATGACAGACTTACTTGCATTTTTATGAGAAGATTGACGACTTGGTTTCACATTTTACGCTTATATTTAAGTTTTAATTGATTGACACGATTCTCTTCTTGTTTGGCGTCCCTGTTGGTCATCTGTCATATCTGGTGGTTTTTAGTGGAGTTTGTCTGCATTTTCAAATCTGTTGGTTCTTTCACCGGAGTACACTGTACACGTTGGGTTAAAGAAAAATGACTAGAATCAACTGAGGCATTTTTTCTTTCAGAACCGATGCAAGTTTAATATTTGTACATAAATTTGGAGGAGATAAGATGGGATTTATTTTCAATACTTTGTACACGGAATTGACGAAAATAATCAAGTAAACGACTTGAGAAATAACACTTGTCAGCGACTAACAGGAAACCAGACCTCGTTTCAAATTCTCCCCAAGTCTTTGTATTGTCGGGGAGGGAGAAGAAAATTCTGTTTAGCTCTCCAACCAGTTATCTAAACGAGTGATTCTCTCAACGGAATTTTGGTCATCTTGGGGGCAAAACCATCAATCCAAAAATCTATCCCACAGAGGCTCTTAGCCAAAGACCCCTCTCCTGCTGAGACCATACAACAGGCCAGAATTCAAACCAAAGACAAATTCGAGGTCAAGGTCGAAATTTTCAAAGTCTTGTCTAGCCTCGATTCAAAAGGAGATTCGCTGGGACGGAGAACCCCGGCCCTCAAAAAAAAATTCACACACCTCCACAGAAGAGGAGTCCTTGGATAAACTAAGCTGAAATATATACGTAAGATAATTATGGTAGCCAGCTGTACAAGTAAAAGTTTCTATTCATATATACAGTTATGTTGAAACAAAAGAATAGGAAGTTCATTTACACAAACGCAAGAATAGTTACTCGTACCATATTGCCAACAATGTTAGCATATGTTTACCTATATATTAGACACCGGTTATAAAAGTCCTCTAAATTTTTCATCAATCAACAATAGGTATATTATCCATGTCACAGACTTAAAAACTGCCTGCTGCATCCAACACCAATTTACGTGCACGATGCCAGTTATCCGCCATGACAAAAAGATTGATCTCCAAGAATAGCTGTACAAAAACAGTAGTGTATTTACTTACTTCGAAGGAGAGTCAAGGAACTGTTTCAGAGAAGGCCGTGACTTTAAGAAGTTAGAATGACGTGAATGCAATTTCATGATGTAGTGTTGGATTCGCTTCTTGTTTTCAGGAGTCAACAAAAATGGAGGGTTTAGAGAAAGCGTTGCCGCTTCTCCTGCAATAAATGAAAGCAGAAGCAGTGCTTTTGAATACGATTCTGCTGCAGTACTGTTGTTCTCCACAAACTCGACCACCTAAAACAAAGGCAAAGGTCATTCCGTCACCAAAAAAACAAAAAAGGGAGAGAGAATGATTACAAGGGAATTGCAGAAGCAGACTTACAGCGCCACTGGTCCCATAAGTCAGAGCTTCTTGGAATATAATTTCCATTGCATCTGGCATCTCAGCAGTAACTGCAATAATCAGTTGAGTAAATTCAAACCCCAGTGCTGGTAGTGGAAGATTTAGGACAGAATGAAATGAAGAAATTCAAAGGGGGGCTAACCGTCCATATTACGGATTTGATGGGATAACTTCTCAGCGCGATTAAAAGCATCGAGAAATGATTTTTCAGCCCACGCAGAAACACATGAAGGACTGCTAAAATCAGTATTCTCTTCTGTATCTGCTGATAAAACTGCGCCTCCCTGAGCAACTCTGGGGTCGTTGGCAGAACTGCTTCCAGGCTCTTCATTCTCAGTGGTGGAACCCAGCCAAGTGCTGCAAATTTGAAGAGCTTTTTTCCATATAGCCAAAATAACCAGTTCAACTGAAAAGGACTCCAGATAGAGTCCTGCATTAAACTGCAAGTAAACCAACCGCAACTTTTGAATTTTGATAAACACAAAATAAATTAAAAACATTATTCAAAAAGCTCAAATAGATTAGTCAATTCTGCAAGTTATTTAAAAGATTAAATATCAAGAAAAGGGTGAAAATTCATGGTTTCCTTGAGAAATGAAAGGTTACATCAATATAAATAGGACACAAGGATACATGTTCTCATCCAAAAAAGAAACAACACAAATGGAACATGCCAACATGTTAACCCATACAATTATGAAATAAAAATAATCTCTTGTAAATAGAATATTATCTCAATTACAGATCAGGCATTACGACGAGATACAAAAGAAATGAGTACATTTAGTTAAAATAAGGTAACATACCTTTTCTAGGGACAGTTCTGCAAGAACCTGAACATACTGATGCAACAAGTGAATCCTAGTAGAAGGATGCAATATTGATAAGCTTTGTACTTCCGGTAGTATGGTTGAAGCACTTGATGTTGGCAATGCATCTGCCTTATGCCTATGCAAGCTCTCTGCACCACCAACAGAACTTGAAACCAGCTCCTCTGATTGCATAACTGGTCTACCCTGCCCATCCTGCTCCGAAGTATAGAAGGGTGCTCCAACTTTGTGATCAAATTGCAGTGATGGTTCACGATAAGAATAGATAGCTTCCAATGAAGCAAAAGGAGCATCAACAAGGACATAATCTTTCACGATCAACTCCATCGAGTCAGAGACTGGACATATAACCACAAAAACCAAGGATTTCAACAAAGCACAAGCTTTACTATAAAAGTTCCAAACAAAACAAAACGAAACAAAGTAAAAGAAAACAAAAAAACAACCTTGATGCTGATGTGATGAACTTGGCTCTTGATCAGTAGATTTTCTTGGCTCATCACTTGCAATGCTTGGAGAAGGTAATCTTGATGTCTTATCAGAGGCAAAAGATTTCAAGTGCTCAACAATTGGCTCCATTGGAAGCAGCAAAGAAGACTGCATAACATCAGGCATCGGCCTACAAGTATAGAAAGAGAAGCTATTCTAAGTCGATCATTGACGTTGGAAACCAACTAACAAATACCATAGTTACCCAACAAAAACAAAACTTAAATACAAAACTAGAGCCCAAAAAAAAATCAAAGAGGAAATTACCTTGCCTCCGTAAGGAACTTGTGACTAAAAAACTCCTTGAAGGTTAGCCGCTCAACTGCAAAATGAAGATAAATAATCATTATCCACTATTTTTTTTAACCATTATTCATGCAAGGAAAATATGAAATTTTTATGGCACTAATTGTTAAATATTTAAACAAGATTAAGTTCTGTTGTAACACGATCCTGCTAGAACAAGTACCTGGGTTTTGACGTAAAAGGCATCTGCATAGATCTACACAATCTGGACTCAATTCTTCAAGTGCACCATCAGGAAACTGCAGCTCTGTAGATGTTAAGATATTCTGGAAAAGCTGCATATAACAATAAATTAGAAAGGCACCAAGTAGTACATAAATGAATAACTTTCTTATCCCTAGCCCTTTGCAGCATTATATGTGTGGCAACGGTCAAGAATTTACATAATTCCTAGGTTATGAAATATATTGATTTCCCTACAAACCTGAAATTGACTATTGCCATCAAAAGGGGGCCTCCCGGTTACCAACTGAAATAGAATTGCCCCAACACTCCATAAGTCAGCCTGCAAACAAAATTATGGAAAGGTCAGTATAATAACAGAAGGGTAGACCAAAGTTGAGACAACAAGTTGCACTTTTATGTTGCATCACCTTTGCATCGTATTTTTTGTTTTGGATAATCTCTGGAGCCATGTATAATGGTGAACCGCACAGTGTGTCGGCCAAACCTTGAGGCGTCAAGGATCTGGACATTAAGGACATCAATGAAACGACCAAGGAAAAATGACAATCTTTAAATAATTAGCAAATATAATTTCTAGGTAAAAGTGTTAATGACAATCATTGTGCCAAATAAAGCTGTGGGAGACTTCTAGAAAAATGGGTTCTTCTGAAGATAAGTATGAGAAATCTGACAGCTATAGGATAAGTTGGATGGTACGTCATAAATATGTTACCTTGCAAAACCAAAATCGCCTATTTTCAGTAGTGGAAAAGTTTCATTACTTGACAAGAGCAAGTTCTGCAAGTTTGAGCCAAAAACAACAACGAAATCACTAAAAACAAAATTCACAAATCTCAAATCAGGATATACTAGTCGACCATAATCAGAAGTCAAACACTCAACTTCATATCAAAACATGCAAAAAAAAAAGAGCACGAAAATCCCAGAACTTCAAAAGAAGTAAGTGATCTGTATACCATTTAAATCTTTTACGAGAACATACGATTGATCATAAACTAAAAACCTTAACTTTGGATAGTTCAAGACACATAAAGAATGGAATCTCACTAAACTGTTTTTGCCTTTTGATAAGGTCACAAAACTATTTGAGTTTGGCGTTTCAGAAAGAAAACAAAAATACCTGTGGCTTTAAATCTCTGTGAATGAGGTTCTTTTTTTGAAGCACTAACAATCCTGCAGCTGAATAAGGCAATCCAAATTGCACACACGCACACACACACACACACAAAAATCCATTATTAATTGGTCGCCACATGCACCGTACCAAAACAAGGAAAAAACTAAAAACAGCAAACAAGTTCAATAACAAAGATACTAAGAAGATTCAACATAACAGAATATACCCACTAGTCTATATAATCATTAATTGCGTCAAAAATAGCCAAAAGTTTATTCCTTTCCCAAACCACCCAAAAAAAAAAAAAAAATCACTTCCATCAAACTTGAAAACCCAAAATTTCAAAGAATCAAAATTTTTTTTTTTCCAAAAACAGTAATAAAGACAAAAAAAAATCCAAAACTAGATCATCGGTACTACCCAATTGCCTCATGAAGTGCCTTGCAACAGCTTCAGAAACTCTCCCATGGCGATGAATATAAGCGGCGAGGTCTCCACCTTCACAGTACTCCAAAACAAGGTAAATCTTATCCTCCGTCTACAAAACCAAAACCCCAGAGGACCCTACATTAAAATCTCCGAACACCCAAAAAAAAAAAGTAAAAAGGAAACAAAAGAAATCTTTTTTGTTTTTTTTTTGTTTTTGATGGATAAACCTCGATGGCGTTCAAGAGGCGAATGATGTTAGGATGATCAATGGTACTGAGAATGGAAATCTCCTTGAGCAAGCTCTCGCTGATTTTGGGGCTGAGCTGCTTCTTCTCAATCTCCTTCACGGCGACTTCGAGCCCCGATTGCCGGTGCCTCGACCTCCACACCACGGCGAACGACCCCGACCCAATTCTCGGCCCCAGAATGTACTCCCCCACGAGCCGGGACTGGTTGGCCCCACCCAGATCCATTTATTGCTTCACCCAGAACGAACCTAGACAGAAACGTGGTCCGATTGTCTTTTTTTTGTTATGCAAATGAACAAATGATCTAGTGGCTGTTGAAGGTGAACGGCGAAGGCGAGTCTGGCTCCGGTGGTGGCGATGGCGCTTGGCTTTGGCTGAAGTTGTTGTTGTTGTTGTTGTTGTTGGTCACGGCGGAGGAGGAGGTGGTGGGGGAAGGAGATAATAATGGAGGAAGAATCATGGTGAGTGGAAAGAAAAAAAGTTGGGGGGTAGAAGTTGGGAGTCAGCCTCTCGCTTTGCTTTTAGTGTGGAAACGACGCTGATTGTGTTGCGAAAGTTATATGATTTTGCAGAGATATAGAGAGAGAGAGAGAGAGAGAGAGTCCTTTTTTCCCTTTTTTTTTTGGGATTTTGGATTTTTTGAATTCTGAAATATAATGGGTGGACTTTGAAAGGCAAATTTGTTGTTACAAGTATTTCACTAATTTCTTGTTTCAAAATTTTACTTTACAAAATTACTTTTAAATTTTTTTCTCTGAAAAAGGGGGAGGAAGTCTACCATGTAGTTTTACGGATATATGTTTTTATTAAGAAGAGGTTTTTTTTTATCTCTTTTTTTTTTGTAATAAAAAAAAGAGGTTTTATTCTTTATTTTTATCTTTATTAGTTGTAAATACGCTCCTGCCCAATCAATTTGTTAATTGAAAATTAATTAAGAAGTATTATGAGGAAAAAAAAAAAAGTTGAAAGAGCGTTAAGGATAAAGAAATATAGGATTGTATTTAAAAATCAATTTTACGTTAGAGGATAAAAGAAAAAGTGAAAAAGTGGTAATAAAAATTGGGGAGAAGTTAGCAGACAAAAAATTCATTGGGATTTATAACTAACCTTTTTTTTTATAAGTATTTAAAAATTAGTTAAAAGTAGTTTATTTTAAATAACTAATTAATTTTTTTAAATAATTATTTAATTTGATTAATTAGTGATTAATCATAATATAAACTAGTGATTTTCTTAATCAATCACTAATTAATCAAATATGAAAAATAATAAACAGTCATTTTGTTAAATAAAAAATATTTAGTTACCTGTTAGATTAAATGATCAAAATGGATTATCTAACTTGATTTTTCAAATTAATTAAGCATTATTATAAAAAAGTAAAAATTGAAAGAGTAACAAAAATACTTTAGCATGGATATGTTTGAAAAAATTTATTTCGAAAGTGGTAAAAAATAAAATGCAAAGTTAAAAAACCGATAAAAGAAAGCAAACAAAAAATAGTCTATTGTGTGGATGAAAATAAAGAATAATAATATTATTTTAAAAAAGTAAAAAGAAAAAAATTATAAAACACTATATAAATAGAGTTGGAGTGGGCATGAAGATAAAAAAGCATGGATATACTTAAAATAATTTTTTAAATAAAGTAAAAAGAAATAGCTATAGTAAAAGAAAAAAAAGGGAAAAAGAAAGCAAATTACCTAAAAGCCAAAACATGTCTAAACATGAGAAACCTTTGTTTTTTTTATATATATGTTAAGAGTTAAGATAAGATTATATTAAAATTAAGATAAAAAAAATTTTAGAGTGACAACAAAACTAAAAAGGTTTGATTCAATTATACTTAAAGGACTATTACATTTATACATGAATCACCATAGATTCAATGTTACATAGTATATTTGATCCAATAAGACCTTTTACAATGAGATTTTTAAGTATCAAATTTGGACATATCCTAAAATTAGAAAAGTCAAAGATATGTTAATCATTGCACCAAATTATTGATTTTTCATTTAACACTTTAAATGAGAGGATTTGAACCCTATATATCCACCTTTTATGATGGAGTAAGATGTGTAATTAACTTTATATTAGATGTATTATTATTATTGGATTAGATTTGCAATCATTGTATAAGAGATTTTAAGATTATAAATATTTTAATAAATTATATAAATTTATAAGAAAATACATGATAATAAAACCTTAAAGGCTTTTGTATCTCCCACTAATAGTATATATTAACGGTCTATATATTTAATATGAAAGAGGATGTTTTAAAATACAAGTCAAGATGGATCTTATATTTAATTTTTTTTATTTTAGGTGAAATATTAGAACTCTATATCTTATAATAAAATCAAATGTGAAATTATCATTATATAATACTTATAACCATTGGTGTAGTTTTCTTATATTGTGGCAAGAAATTATTTGATTAAACAAGAAATTATTGATTATATGTTCATAAGCAAATTAAATTAGAAGTGTGTACATTGGATCTACGATGATAAATTAAATAAATTCATGCTTTTACTAGGTTGAGTAAGTACAGTGAATCTTTGTTACTTAAATAAGTAATTAAATTGCCAGTTTGATTAAATAAGAAAATTAAGAAAATAAGGGATATTTCGATAAATTAATAAATTATAAATTAATCATTAAGTTAATAATTTATTAATTGTTCATTAATTAATATTTCGCTTAATTAATAGACTTCTTTGGTTACAAGATTATTAATTTATATTGATTCCATTATATATATATATAAATCAAGATGAGAAAATAACCAAACCAATCACTTGTTTTTAAATATGACACAAATTTTATTCTCCACGTACAAACATATTTTTTTATAAAGGTTGCATTGATTATTTTTTATATTTTATATTTAAGTTTTCTTTTTTACTCCCAGTGTTGTGGTTTTATATTTTATCAGTTTTTTTTTTTTTTTGGTTATAATCTCTCTCGTCCGTTCACTCTCGCTTTACTTTCACCGTCGCCAGGTTGCCGGAGGAGTGCAGATATCGCCGGGGGTTGGCCACGGTCGCCGACTTCAGGTCCTTTTTCCTCCCTCTTCGTGGTCGTCGTCGTCGGAGTGCAGATTCGCGAATCTCGCGCGATCCGACTGGGAGATCTACCGGTCGTTTCTCGCTCTTCGTTTTCTCCGCTCGTGGCGCCGGTCGCGGACGAGTTCTCTCTCTCGGCGTCGTAGTGTTGGCGACTAAGCGATCTGCGAGACTGGCGAAGTCCGCCGCCGGCCGCGCGTTCTCGACGCTCTCTCTCCCCTCCGTATCCAGCCTCTCCATCTTTGCCAGCGGCGACTCCAGCCACCGGGGAGAGAAAAGATGAGCTTACTCTTCTGTTTTCTTTTTTCTTTATTTAATTCTATGAATTCAGAAAAAGAAATAAATTGTGAGATTGAGTTTGTTGTGCAGAGAATTTTGATGGAATTTTAATCTGAATATGTCTCTGCAATGCCAGCGAACTCAACTCTACAGGTGGCGAGTAGTGCTTACTGGCGGTGTTCATCAACTTCTCCCAAGTGTCCAACGTCATGGACCGGTTGGTGTGTGTGTGTTCAATTTGCTAGAAGATAAGTTAGCTGTTGGTTATAAGAAATGGGATGGAGAATACGCATGCAGGGGAAAAAAGAGGAAAGTGGTAGCAACAAAAAAGTGGAAGTGTAATTTTCTTGCTTTGTGTGTGTTTAATTTGTTGCAGTGGAAGTTTGTATGTAATTTCTTGTTTTGTGTGTGTGTGTGTGTGTGTGTCATGCATGTTTTACTAGTTCTGGGCTATTAATTTTCATTTTGTTTCATGTTTTATAAGATTTTGGCTCATGACCTGTCAAAACATGTTGACTAATATCAGTAATTTGTCTCCCAATTGCTATATTCAATATCAGCTGCATCGAATGCCTTTTTCTGGGGTAGTATCTCAATGATAAGTCTGTCGCTGCTTTACGTAAAATTATTTTTTGTTTAATGTTTCCTTCTAGTTTTTATTATTATTTGGGAATTAGAAGTTGATTTTCTTTGAAATCTAAATTTGTTCACATATAAGAAGATTAAAATGCTTATGCCTATGGATGCAGAGTCTCGCAACTTATTAATTAGATGGAGAAAGGTTCAAATTATCGAGTCTTTTTAGTTTGATCTGATCTTTGGTGTGTGTGGAGCTTTATGTTCATACGGTAAATAAGTTAGTATTGTCTTATGACAACGATGATGAAAGGTGCTGCAAAATTCCTCGTCTGAAGTTCAAACCATTTGACGAATATCAAGAGTTTGGTATTTAATGTCGAATCTTAAACCATTGGTGTTTTGATGTTTTAGTTTTGTATTGAGAGATTTTGTTGTCGTTATTTTATTTATTTATTTATTTATTTTTCGAATTGTTTCAATGGCTTTTTGGTTGGTGATAACTCTATGAATCATAACTGTTTTTGAGACTAAAAGTGTGCTTTGCCCAATGAATTTTTAGTGATTCATTAGTTTTCTATAGCATTTTTAGTGTCATATGCAAAATTTTGTTTTAGAATGTTGAATTTAGATTTTCAAGTAAGTTTCTAATGTTTTAAAGTATTTTGCAGATTTGAAACGTTGAAGGCTTTTACGAATGAAAAGTCATGCTTTGTGTAAGAAGGAAACGCAGGATTGGAGCAAAATGGTAAGGATGCTTGATATCAGGTGATGCTGCAGCATTACTGGAGCAACTAGGCAGAGTTTGGTAAATCAGGTTGACAAGTTAAAATACAGCTGGCAGTACATTTAGTTACTGACCTGGGTAGAAAGGACAAGCATGTGAGCTGTCTCACACTAAAGACACCAAGCAAAGTCTCAGCCCTTGGATTTGAGACACCTATGCATTATTTTTTTACCCTAGCATATAACAGAAAACTTTGGCCTTTTTAGAAAAAAGGGGTGACGGCAAAGGAAGAAATCACACATGGCCAACTAGAAAAAGGAAAGAAAAAGAAGAACCTAAAGAGGAAAGGCAGCGTACAATGGTTGGAAGTAGATTTCGACAACTTCCAAAAGGAGAAGCTGGAAATTTCACAGCCAAACACCGTGTGCTTCATTTATTTTGTCAATTTCTCTTCCTATTTTTGGTTGTATTTCTTATTTTCTATCATTAAACAATGTTTTCTGGTTTTATGCTGTTTGAACAATCAACCATGAACTAAATTTCTTTTAGACTGGGATAATAGATTACCTAAACCTGTGACTAAAAGTTTGTATACTGAGCTTGCTAATTCAATGTCATTCAGTTTATTCAACATTGTTTTTCTTGTTTATTTATGTTCTTTGACTGGCCATCTTAAATATAATACTGTGATTTTAAGTGGTTGTGAAACTGATTAGAGTTAGACTTATGTTAAATAATGTCTTTGGTTGGTTTTGTGAATTAAACTAGCTAAGTTTGCAAGTTAAGCAGGAATGTACACTTGCCTTACATAACCCATTTGGAACCTAAGTTTAATCTGATCTTGTATTTTATTTTTGCATAGGAATATGTTAAAAATGAAGTAAGGTGGTAGTCGCATAAGTAATTCGAAATAATCTTGTAAATTTTTTGAGTTTTGATTAATTGAACAGCATTGCTGTAGCATTATTATAGCATAAATAGCCAGGTTGCAAGGGAGGGAAAATTGAATTTCAGAGATGAAACTAGAGTAAATAACAATCAGAGATGAAATAATTGAGATTCAATTTCCCTTCCCCTGTAACCTAGCTATGTATGCTGTAACAATGTTACAGCAATGTTGTTCAGTTAACTTAGAACTCAAAAATTCACAAGATTTTTCCGAATTACTTATGTTACTACCTCCTTGCTTAATTTTTAATGTATTCTTATACAAAAATAAAATACGAGGTCAGATAAAGCTCAGGTTCTAAATGGGTTATGTGAAGTAAGTATACATTCCTGCTTAACTTGTAAACTTAGCTAGTTTGATTCACAAAACCAACAAAACACACATGATTCAACACAAGTCTAACTCTAATCAGTTTCCCAACTAATTAAAACCACAGTATTATGCTCAAGATGGCCAGCTAAAGAATATAAATAAATACGAAAAACAATGTTGAATAAATTGAATGACATTGAATTAGCAAGCTTAGCAGACAAACTTTTAGTCACAGGTTTAGGTACTCTATCATCCCAGTCTAAAAGAAATTTAGTTCATGGCTGATTGTTCAAACAGCATAAAACCAGAAAACATTATTCAATGAGAGAGAGTAAGAAATACAACCAAAAATAGGAAGAGAAATTGACGAAATAAATGAAGCATACGGTGTTTGGCGATGAAATTTCTAGCTTCTCCTTCCGGAAGTTGCCGAAATCTGCCTCCAACCACTGTATGTTGCCTTTTCTCTTTAGGTTCTTATTTTTCTTTCCTTTTTCTGGTTGGCCGTTTGTGATTTCTTCTTCTGTCATCACCCCCTTTTTCCAAAAAGGCCAAAGTTTTCTTTTATATGCTATGGTAAAGAAATAATGCATAGATGTCTCAAATCCAAGGGCTGAGATTTTGCTTGGTGTCTTTAGTGTGAGACAGCTTACATGCTTGTCCTTTTCTGTCCAGATCGATAATTAAATGTACTACCAGCTGTGTTTTGACTAGTCAATCTGGTTTACCAAACTCTACCCAGTTGCTCCAGTAATACTGCAACATCACCTAAAATCAAGCACCCTTGTCATTTTGCTCCAATCATGCATATCCTTCTTACCTAAAGCATAACTTTTGATTCTTTAAAGCCTTTAACATTTCAAATCTACAAAATATTAAAAACTTACTTGAAAATCTAAATTCAATATTCTAAAATAAAATTTTGCATATGACACTAGAAATGCTATAGAAAACTAATAAATCACTAAAAATTAATTGGACAAAACACATTTTTAGTCTTAAAAACAACTATGATAACTCTGTTTGAAACAAAGTTATCAATTGTTGTGAGTCTTTTGCTATTAGTTTTTTTTTTTTTTTTTTGCTGATTTGAATGGTTATGTTCTATCATTTGGTTCCTTTTTGAAATTACTTTTGTAGAGTATGATAGGGATTAATAGAATAAAATTATTATTGCAATATATTTAAATCTTATAAAATATTTAGTGATTAATTAGTTAGAATTCTGGGGGTTTTTTTTTTTTGAAATTTCTCTTGTGGAGTATAATTGAGATTTTAGTAGAATAAGTTAATTACTTTTATAGAGTAAAATTTAAATTTTGATAGAATACTGTAGAGGTTCTGGTAGAATAAAGTTATTACTCTTGTAGAGTATAGTATTCTTGTAGAGTAAGGTATTCTTGCTTTATTCTTGCATAGTATTGTAATTACTCATGTAGAATTCCTGCTTTACTCTTACTAAGTATTGTTACTACTCTTGCAAAATTCGTGCTTTACCCTTGCAGAGTATTGTTATTACTCTTGCAAAATTCTTACTTTATTCTAGTAGAGTATTGTTATTACTTTTGCAAAATTCGTGTTTTACTCTTGTAGAATTCTAGATTTTCTTTTTGAAATTACTCTTGTAATGTATAGTTATTACTCTTGTAAAATAATAGAGAGTAATTGATATTACTCCTGTAGAACCTGAGTAGTAGAAGCCATCGTATTAAAACAATCATAGAAGAAATTTCTAAAAAAATTTGTCACAATAACCTGATTCATGATAGAAAGTTCCAAAAAGAACCTATTACAATATTCTAAAAGCTTGTTTGGTAGTGGTTTTGGAGACCTTTTTTTGTTTTGTTAGAAAAAAATTGTTTTGAAAAATATGTTTAGTAAAAAAAACTGTTTGTCATGAAAAAATATAAAATTTTAAAAAAAATTTTGGAAAAAAATATTAATATGTATATTGTTTCGTTTTTCTAAAAATTTATTGTAATTTAAAAAAAATTATCTCATTTAAACTTGTATACATAAAGCTATAGACTTTTAAAATTTAAAATTTACTATAGTGTTTTAAAGATATAAATAGTGAAAAGTGATGGTGAGGTAAAAAAAATTGTTTTAAAATTTTTTTTAGCCTCCAAACACTCCCTAATATTATATTGTAACTTGATATTCACATAAGAACCTATTACAATAAGCGCAATATTATACTGTAACTTGATATTCACAGAAGAACCTATTACAATATGCACAATAACTTGATATTCATAGAAGAAAGTTCCAAAGTTACTATAATAAAAGCCTGTGGCAATTCAAATTCAAACATTGAACAAATTTTTTTATAATCTGGAGTTTGGTAAGGAGACTTCATCACGTTTTCATCTTTTTCTTTTGTGTCCCTATGTTGTTTTTACATGTAATGTCCGTATGATCAATAACGTCCACATTTTATTGTTTTCCTCTTTTCTCCTGCAAAGGGTATCCTCTTGGCTTTTGGTCTTCTAAAAAATTTGTCATTAGCCAGCAAATTAACCAAAGCACGCACCTTGTTTGTCTTAACACACAAATTAACCAAAATTTGTCATTATTCAAAACACAAAACACACACGCACAGATAAACACTTTCTTGTTCTTCTTGCTGAAGAGCAAATTAACCACACACAAAGCAAGAAATTACACTTTCACAGTAGCAAATTAAACACACAAGCACAAAGCAAGAAATTAAACACGCACACACACACAAAGAGCAGCAAATTAATCGCGCACGCGACAAACAACGGTCTTCCTACTGAGCAACAAATTAACCACACACACAACACATACACACTCGGAGACAAATTATAGTCTTCCTAGCAGCTTCAATTTCAGCGCGAGCAAAAGCTCTTTCCTCGTCAACAAGTTTCCTAGCATCTTCTGAAGCCTACAAATCAATAAGAATTACTCATTTTGAGAAATACTCTAAGAAATAAGTAGATAAGAGCTCCTATTCATTACCAACTTCAGCTTCCAAGGGCAAAGGAAACAGAAAAAAAGAAAGAAAGAAATAAATGGACAATAATAGGCATTTTCAACAAGCAATAACTAAAAACAGAAATTTAGTTGCTATGAGAGTCTACATAATTGCTAAAATCTTGTGTTAAAAGTTTTTATTTCCGAACATCCACTTCCTAACTGAAAAAACAAACTATTTTTATATAAGCAATTCTTCAATCTCTAAGTAGTTTATCTATTTGACACTGGACATAGGATAATTTCCACGAATATTGAACCATAAAACTAATAAATTCTCATCTTAGAAGATTTAAGAATGAGAATAATTGGAATATATAAGTTGTAACCAGAATTTTCCAGTCCATACTATGACCAAAAAACTCAGCAGTCAAATTTTTGTAAACAAACTCAGTTTACCAGCTTAAGAAAATTAACCACGCACACAATACATACACATTCGGGGACAAACGATAGTCTTCCTAGCAGCAAGTTAACCACACATATATACAAATATAAACAACCACAAACCCACACACACACACACACACACACACACATATTAACTGAGCTCCAAACTCAAAACTGAAATAGAAACACTTATTTTGAGGCTAAATTATTTAAATTCATGAAGAAATTTGATAAATAGATTGGAATTAATGATGAGAGAAAGGATCTGATTGGAGTTGGATATAGAGTCGATAATGACCACAAAGACAAAATTGTTTGGGGAGTGGGAAAAATGGTCGGTTGGATTTTCTTGAGCTGAGAACGAGGATTGGTGACCTCTATCTCCAATGACGCCCATGAAGACGAAGTTGTTTGGGGAGAAAGAAAATCAGTGAGGAGGATTTTCTCGAGTTGAAAACATAGGGGGGGAGAGAGAGAGAGAGAGAATTGTTTGGGAATAGAAAAAATCAGTGGAGGAGAGGGAATTTTCTCATATGAGAAAGAAAGTTTATCCAGATTTAAGTAATTTGAAAATATTTTAGTGCAATGAGTGTTTAACGGTAATTTCATTTTAATTTTTAAATTTTTTTTAAAATATGGTGTTTAGTTTGTATCACATTAGTGAAGTCATTATATTTTATTTCATATTAGTGAAGAGGTGCTCAAGTTTGGGTCATTTTGGTATTTTCCCCACTAAAGATTTCGCCATCTACTTTAAACAAAAATTATTCATATTATGATTACAGATATAGTCTAATAATAATACCATCTCTAATTCTATCCAAAACTACGTAGTTTAAATCTCCAACCCTCAAACTCTAAAAATAGTCATAGTAATAGCCATATTACCTAAAAATAATAGCTATGTAGATTAAAAAAAAAAGAGCCATATTTTAAGCTTCTATACTTTTATGTCCTGTTGAACCACATCTAAATTGTGATTCGTTTAAAAAAAATTTTGTTTGAATTGTGATTTCAAAACTTAAAAAAAAAAAAAAGAAATTCAATTTTAGATTAAAAAAGAAAGGAAAGAAAGTTGGGATTATATTATTTATGCTGTAGTCATCTTAAACATTGTCGTTTGTATGTCCTCATCCGTTTCATTAATCATTGTCGTTTTAATGTTCTATATCTTTATCATTTTTTAGGGGATTTTCAATTCACGTTTTTTGAATGTCAGGTTTAAAGGAGTAGAAACCACAAACAGCGCAAAGAGAGATGGATGGCGACGGGGTGGTTTATGGATGGTGTGTAGAGGGTTGAGTTGTGTTTTACTCAATGAGCTTTGTTGATAATAGAATAGAAAAAAAAAATGAAAATACAAATGAATAGCAATCGGACTAGGACGCAGAAGGCAGAATTGTGGGGACAGCCGATGGAAGGCGGTGGAGTTTTCAGTGTATTGGGAAGATAAGTTCGTTTGAACCTCGTGGAAAAGTGAAAAGTTTATGCTATTCTTTGGTAATTTTAATAGTAGTAGTTGAGGTATATTGTGGTTTAGGGAGCGTTTGGTAAATATATTGTATTTTGATTGTATTTGAATGAAATTTATTTTTTGAATGTTGTATTTGGTTGAAAAGTATTTGTTTTGTATTTGAATGAAATGTGTGTTTGAATAAAAAATATTTTAGAGTTGAAAAGTTGATGTGATTGGTAAAAGTAGAGATAAATAGTGAAGATGAAAAGTTGATGTGATTGTTTTAAAAAACTTTTGAATAGTAATTGTTTTCATAGCATTGTTGAAAATTTTGTATTTGATGTAAAATTGTATTATATTTGAATGAAATTAAAATGGAAGTTTTTGCCTGTTGATGGACCCACCAAGAACGGACAAAATGGGTTGGTGCTGTGTGCAGGTATGGCGTGGGTTTTGTGCTAATTTTAGCTCCGACTTTCGCCCCATATTAGATATTTGTTACAATTTTTTTCTTCAATTTGTCTACCATGAATTTTTTTCTTAATTATATGTCATATTATTTCTAAACTTCTAGCTTGTGAGTGTACTCATATTTTATAATCTTTTTTATATTTTGATTATTTCCTTATTTGAACTTTTAAATATGCTCATATTTTAAATTTAAAATCCAGGTAATACAATAACTGATTATATTATTATTTAATTTAAAATGTGAATTTAACTTTATTATAAGTTTGGTTTATTTGGAAGAATAAAAGAAAGATACAAATACATAGAAAAATATACAAGTGTAAAAAAATAGTTGTACCATTAATTTATTGTGCAATATCATGGACTTTCACGCTTGTTAACAAAATTTATGACTCAATCACTAGATAATCTCGCACTCTCTCCATCTTTTGAATAGTACATTTTTGCTCAAATGACTTAAAAATGAATGATTCATTTGCACCACCATCCTCGTTCGACATTGTGTCTAAGAGAGAGCACCAAAGCCGAAAGATCAAACAGTCTTAGAAGGGGAAGATCATGAAGAACTTGGAATAGGCAGGGCAGTGCGTGTCACCACTTGCAAAGCTACCACGGGGAAATTTGAAGCCTTTCATTTTCTAAGGAAAAAATCATTTCATAAATCGCAAAATATTCAAATTTACTTTATGGGTTTAGTTGAAATATTACTTGTGTCACTTTTATTTATTCAAATACCTAAACTATTCTCTATATTTGTAAAATTAACAGTAAAACACTTCTTAAATAGATTAAATTTTTTAAAAATATGACTATCATTTCTGATCTATGTCAAATAATATCTTAAATGTGACTTAACTAAAAACTAAATAAAATTTTTAAAATGATCAAAGAAAAAATTCAATAAAAAATTCAATTACTTGAGAATTTTTTGGATTTTTAGATTTATTTACTTAATCATTGCAGGGTTTTTATGCTGATTTGACAAACATATGAGATGTTCAGTGCATCCACTAAAAAAAGAAAAAAAGGGAAGAAGAAGAGGAGGAGGAAGAAGTAGGGTTGGCAATTCGTGTTATCGTGTCGTGTTCGTGTCGTGTTTATTAAATATTCGTGTCAAAATCTCTAACCCAAACCCAACCCATTTAATATTCGTGTCAAAATATCAAACCCAAACCCAACCCATTTATTAATCGTGTTAATTGTGTTGACCCAAATTAACCCGTTTAAATTAAATTAAATAAAATAATGATGACAAGGTCAGAGACGACCCGTCATGTTATCGCGAGGGAAAGGGAGGGCGATTGGGTGGGATGAGCAAAGTTACAAAAGCAATGAAAGACTTAAAAAAAAAGAAAGTAAAATCTAGATTTTCATCTAGATTTTCTTTTTTATGTTAAAATTTTTTTAAAATATATATATAATAAAAGATATATATTATATCTGAATTTTGAATTTTGAAAACTCAAAATTAAAAATAGTAAAACATTATAATATATATAATAATATAAATATATTAAAGATTGTAAATAGGTAATTTATGAGTTATATTCATGTCAATCCATATATAATTAATTTGTTAAATGGGTTATTTCATGTCAATTGCGGGTTGACGGGTTCGTGCGGGTTTGACCCTTTATTTAATCGTGTCTAACGGGTTCGACCCTTTTTGACCCAAACCCATTTGAGGAAAACCCAAACCCTCTAACTTCGTGCGGGTTTCGTATCATGTTATCGTGTCGTGACCTAAATTGCCAGCCCTAGGAAGAAGTAGTGTTTTGTGCACTTATATAGTAAAGAGGAAACAGTGATATTTAAGCTAAACACAAGGGAGGTGTTTTAGGTATTTTCCTTATTGTTTATTATTGTTATTTAAAAAATGTTTGCAATTTGTAATTACAAATATAGTCTAATATTAATTTTATATTTTATTACAATGTGTAGATTCCAAAACCCCCTGTCCTAATATATCGCTTGAATCACACGTCCAACTCTAATACAATGTTATACTCACATGGTTTCTCTATATATTGTATTTGAACACACTTTAATTTGAACAGTATTCATCCAATCTCTTTTTCCATCAAAATTTACCAGTTACATAATACACTCTCTCTTCCTAACCAATATATATTATTATTTAAATGTAAACAATTCAAACTAGGGTTGTATATCGGTCAGTGACAATTCATCAGTTTGGTGATCGTCATCGGTTTCCGAAGAATGACAAACCATTACAGACCGATATGAGTTGTTTCACCCACAAACCACTGGCCGAAAATGCTCAGTTTTATCAGTTTGTGCGTCTTGGTTCCATGATAAGAAGTAAGGTTGCACAACCCGCCCTGCACCGCTCCGTCCAAACCCGCCTGCCCTTAATGGGTCCACATCGGCAACCTGCCCCACACCACCCGCCCACTGCCTGTGAATCGCCTGCACTATGCTTGGGTAGGTTGCGATATTAAATCCAACATTGAAAAAACCTGATTTGCCCTATCCATTAACCACCAACTTTCCTGCATATTCATCCACACCAAGAAGAAAGAAAGTAGCGCGAGTTTGATAATGGTGCAATTTTTCAAAAAGGTGGTTGGTGGCTAGAAGAAGAAGAAAAGCCATAGTTAGGGTTTATTTGATTGACATTAAACGGCAAATAAAAAATTTGTAAGGTAAAGTGAAAACAAAGTTCCACTTGTTGTACGTTAATGGAATGGCACCGATCCACTTGTGCAAGTAATATGTTGAACCCAAAAAGAAAAAAAAAAGAGGGAGCAAAAAGATGGTCTTCCACTTTAGGTTTCATTAGGCTTGGGCTTAGGATTAACTTGTTTAAACCTCCTAACCTGAAGATTGAAGTGAAGAACAGAAGAAGAAGAGGATTTCGGTGAAGAATAGAAAAAGAAGAGGCAGAGAGGATACTTGCATCGGAGAAGAAGAAGAATAAGACATAAAAAGAATAGATCTTAGTCGGTTTCGGTTGGTGAAGGTTCTGAAAGTCAAAACCGTTATCGACCATGACACTCATTCAGTGGTTCGGTTTAATTGATCGATGGCATCGACGATTGCCGTCATCAAAAAATTTTTTTTGACAGTTTTTGCCAGTGCCATTCGATTTATTCTAAATAGTCTTAATTTAAAAACACATTCTATTTAAATACAATTGTTAAAGGACATCCTAACTCATATTGGAGTAGGTCCATTACACTGAAATACAATTTCAGGTGAATACGTGATCCAAACTAGAAAAAGAAAAAAATATTGCCCTTTTTCATCTACCGTTGTCGTTACCTTGAGAGGTTTGTTTCCTTAATTTGTTGTCATTTATTAATGCATAGTTGCTTTATATGCCATTGTCCTTCTAATGGTACCCAAGCCGCTTACTCGAGCCATAATCGTTTTTTCAGATATTGTCGTTTTTAATACTCTTTCCATTAATGGTACCATCATTTGTAATTTCTTTTATAGTTTGCTACCCCTTTTTATTCATTAATTTACTGCTATCTCTAAAATTGTTGTCGTTTTCAAGCTATAATAAATTTCTTTGCCGTCATTTCTAAAGTTCGTGTCAATTTGTAACGTCATCAATATATGCATCTGTCACTCACGATTTTATTTATTTATTTATGGCCGTTTTACAACTATTATCGTTTTCAAAAGCTTGTGGTCTATTTATAGGGAAAATATGTTTTGGTTTCCAAATTCTATTAAATTAGTAGATTGATCTAAAGTTTGAATTATGGTATCAAGAATCATCTAATTTACCAAAAAAAAAAAAAAGTTCTTTTATAGCATCAAGAATAGTTTGATTAAGGTATATTAAGGGCCTGTTTGGATCCAATGCTTGAAGACATTTTTTATTGAGTTAGAAAAAAGTTATTTTGGAAAATATGTTTGGGGGGAAAAAATTGTTTAAGATGAAAAAATATAAAATTTTAAAATTTTTTTAAAATTAATATGGATATTGTTTTGTTCATCTCAAAATTTTATGTAATTTAAAAAATATATCTTATTTGGACTTATATTCACAAAGTTATAAACTTTTAAAGTTTGAAGTATATTACAGCATTTTAGAAATGTAAATAATAAAAATGATGATGTGTTAGAAAAAATACGTTTTGAAGACATCATTTTAACCCCCTCAAACGGGCCCTAAATAGAAAACCAATTAGGGTGCACATATAATAGGAGGAAAAAATACAAGAAAACCAATTAGGGTGCACATATAATAGGAGGAAAAAATACAAAAAAAGAAAACACCCTAGTCATGCCTTACCATCTATAATGTGACATTTATCCCTTTTTCCTAGCAATTCCTTCCATCCCCATTGAATGCCCCTGCTTTTTCCTAGCAATTCCTTCTATTCTTCCTAGTACCAGTGTCTTCCATTCTCAACCAGTTTGAACATTCATAGCAAATATATTACATTCATAGCAAATATATATATATATGTATACTTTGAACATTTCTTTATGAAAAATGATTCATATCAGAAAACAAAAGCTATATAATGTATCGCAAAAATAAAAAGTAACTTATTAAGAGGTAAAAAAAAAAGGAAAACAGACAGAGTCATTCTAATTTGACAGAATATAAAGATTTGGACACTTGATGACTCATGATATTCGCAATGAAACTTTTCATAATGTATAGTATTGCTCTTTTATTTGTTTAATTGATAACCCAAAAAAATCACCTAAAAGAAAATATTAAAGTTTCCAGAGATAAGCCTCTAGTTCAGCGTCTCCTTTTTAATTATCAAAATTGACTCTGTCCCCTTTCCAAGAAAAAAAACCTTTTCTTGAGTCTCTCCTCCGACTGAGAGTGATTAGCCGGCATTAAGAATCTAGCATGAGCACGCATCAAGAAAAGGAATAATCAGCGTGGGACCCTATATTCACTATGCTATGTGCGCAACTAGTATATTTCAAACATTCTAATAGACATTCCTCTTTCCTAGCCAAAAAGATTAGAATTAAAAAAAAAAAAAAAAGGGCAATGGTAGGAAATAGCATTCTTAATGAAAAAAAAAATTTGAAGTAAATAGTAACATTTTACCTTAAAAAAAAAAAAGATGAACATGCACTTGTGGAATAAGTAAGTAAAGCAAAACAAAACAAAAACAAACAAATAAGTAAATAAATAAATCAACAGCCAAAAATAAATTAAAAATACCATGTGGCGACTTGCAGGTAGAACAAAAGACATTGTAAAAAGTGCCTTTTCTATAAATATAGCAATGTTTGAAATATTTAAAGCAAGTAACAAATTTGTTACGTAAATATAATTTTTTAAAATAAATAACAAATTTACTAGATTAATAATATATTTACAATAAGTATCTACTTAATAAAATTGTTATTTACTGTTATTTATTTTAAATATTTTTAAAATCTATAATTTACTTCAATTATTTATGTAAAAATACTTCTTTGAAAAAAAAAAAAAAAACAACAACAACAATATTTTAATAGAAATTCGTTGTCGTGACTACCTAATAATTAGATTTTTGGTAAATGGCTAACTAAATAGATTGCAACTTTTTAGTAACAGACGCATGTCAATTGCTAAAAGTTGCAATCGCATAATAGGTTATGATCCAAAATTCCAAACTCATATAAAGAAAACACTACAGTACAGTGACATAAAAAAAAAAAAAAAGAAAAATACAATATAGGAAAATTTTGGGTTAAACCGACGTTTGCAATCACTAATAAAAAAAATTTTTTTGGCTTGAAGTTAGATCTTAAACTAGTTAAAATATATTATTTCGGCCCTTAGGTGCTTTGTTGCCAATTGACCGCTTGATTAAAGTTGTTTGGCATTTAAAAAGAAAAATTAATGATGAATTTTAAAACTCTTTAGTGTCAGTTTAATTGTCTAATTTAATTTTAATTTAGTTTAAAATAAACTAAGTATAGCATTTAGATCAAATTTAAATTTAATTTAAATTTAATTTAATAGATCTTATTTTAATAATTTTTTATCTTTTCTTTCATTATTTTAACATACTTTTTAATATAAATTTAATTTAAATTTTTACATATCAAATATTCAATTTTAACTCTAATTAATTTATTTTAAATTAAATCTAAACTAAATTTGATAATGCAAATGAAGGCTATTAAGGGGGCGTTTGGTAAACACATTGTATTTTGATTGTATTTGAATGAAATTTGTTTTTTTGAATGTTGTATTTGGTTGAAAAGTATTTGTTTTGTATTTGAATGAAATGTATGTTTGGATGAAAAGTATTTTAGAGTTGAAATGTTGATGTGATTGGTAAAAGTAGAGATAAATAGTGGAGTTGAAAAGTTGATGTGATTATTTTAAAAATATTTTAAATAGTAATTATTTACATAGCACTGTTATAAAATTTGTGTTTGGTGTAAAATTGTATTGTATTTGAGTAAAATTAAAATGAAAATTTGTTCCCAAACATCACCTAAGATAATCATATCTCCTTTGCATGATAGTATAAGTACAGAAATATTCGATCACATGCAAAATGCTACTTATTTTCTCTGCCTTTTGAAACTTACCCTCGTTTGAAGATAGTATTGTATTCATATTTCATTCAAATATAATGTAATTATTACTTAAATATAAAATTATTTCATTCAAATACCAATCATATCACAATTTAAATCTAATACAATTATTATTCATTATTTTCCTATTACTTTGACTAATCACATCACATATTCACTTTCTCTTTCCTTTTTTTCTATCTATTTTAACCCATCATATCACATATTCATTATTAAAATACAATTCAAATACTTTTTAACGAAATACAAATTAATTCAAATGTAATATAAATACTTTTCTTCTAAATATAAATTGCATTCAATGTATTGCTTTCAAACGCAATGCAAATACAATGCATGTGCCAAACGGAGCCTTGGTGAAAATGAGAATTTTTTACACCTTGATTATATGATTCTCTTTTTCTCTCTACTTTTATGTATCACATTACATATTTATTATTAAAATATAATTCAAATACTTTTTAACCAAATACACATTGCATTCAAATATAATACAAATACTTTTCCTCTAAATTTAATTTATATTTAATGTATTATATTTAAATATAATGTAAATATAATACATGTACCAATCAGAGCCTTAGTGAAAATAAGAATTTTTTACACCTTGATTATGTGATTGTTTTCGCCAGAGTTCAAGTTGTTGTCTTTTACGACCTCCATATATTCAAAAATCTATTATCAAATTTTGAGAATATAAATGAAACTACTAAGAAATTTAAATAAATAGAGATTGATAGCGTGAAAAATCCTCACAAGAAAGAATAAAAGAATACTAGCTTAGAATTAGATGCTTTTGCAGTAAATTTTTTTTTTTTAGTTAAACAGCTTATTTGGCCCTAATATTTTTATAATATTACAATTTGATTTTTTTTTACTTTAAAAAATCCCTAAACTCTTTAAACAGTTATTGAAAATTGGATGGAATAAATCCATATGACACTTGTAAATTGAATTTTATACATTTTTTAATTATTATTTCATAGTTATGTGTGATTAATGTGATAATTTTTTAATAAATTTATTTTTTTAGATAAAAATGATTAAATTACACTTTTTTAAAGAATTTGAAGATCTTTTAGTTATAAAAATATTGAAGATAAAATCGTAATTTTATTTAAAAATTGAGGACTAAACTAGCAATTTACTTTTTTTCTTTTTGCCTGTTTATGCTTTTGTAATAACTTATTTGTTTTGCTTGGCCTCTAACTTATATTTATTGTTTTTTGTTTTATTTAATCTTTTTTTAACATGAATCTACGACAAACAGATTTTTGTTTTATTTAAACTTTTATTTGTTACTTTCTATTGAATGTTTTTAATTTCAATTTTTTTACCATGCTTCCAGGAGGAATACTTGAACTATTATTGTTGTTGCTTCTAGGACACCATAATGAAAAGAGGTAGGTGGGCAGAGTTTTTTTGTTTTTTTGTTTTTTTGTTTTTGGTTTTTGTTTTTTTCGTTTTTTTGTTCTTGTTTTTATTTTTATTTTTATTTTTGTTTTTTGTTTTTTTTCGCGCTGGATAAATTAAACATTCTTTCTTGACTTGACAACAACATTGAAGTTGGGCAGGGTTATTTTATTTATAACTCAGTTAATAGGAAGGAAAAATAGAAATAAAAACACGTTCAACCTCACTATATATAAATACTTTCCCAAACTCACATGATAAAAACTTACCCAAAACATAATTTGAGTCAAAATATGTAACAAGATTTAGGAAATAAATGACATGCCCCTTTTTTTGGAAGTTTTTCAGAAAAAGAAAACAAATTCTGTTATTTTTGTGTTTTTTTTATGAATAAAAACTACGATTATTATGTAATAAACCTTATCATGAAATAAATTATAATTTAACAATAATTTTATACTTGACTCCACAATTCAAAGTTAAATTCCTCGCACCCTAAAATCTAAAAATGTAATGAATCTCACCGGCCAATTATTTCGAAAATTTCCACAAGCGGTTTATCTTTAAATATTTGCTTGGTTTATAATGAATAGATGAAATTTCTTCCCATGAAAATATGTTAAAAGCAAAAATCATTTACGTTGAAAAATCCACATATTCACTAATGTTTTTCCCGCTTTTGAAACGACGAAAAAGGTAAATCATAAACGATAGTTCATTTAAAAGTAAACAACAATTGACATTTATAAAAAATGACGAGACACTTTTTGAAAAAAGGCCATGAACTTTGCTTTCTGTTTTCAACAAACGACAACAAATTCCGTGATTCACAAAACATGTTTCCGGTGAAGAACTTGCAAATTCTGCGAAGACAAAAACATATTTCTCCTAATATTTTCTTTTTACCTAATTTGAGTTAACTAACCGAAAAAAAAATAAAATTACAAACCACGACAAAGTCTTCACTACAATTTACAAATTACACGTTTCTAAACGACATATCGTTTTTAAAACTAAACGACAAAAAATTCTGCTCGGAAAACTATATATCTTTTCCTCATTTTACGCATTATCATATGCCATTTAATTGTAAACAACATTTTTTTAAATAATAGTAAACTACAAAAAAAAAAAAAAATCCTAGAAGATTAAGAAAGCGTTTAATTCCTAGCAAAAATAAAAATAAAAATAAAAACTTTTAATCAACTTGCGAGTGCAACTAGCACTACTATTTCAACTTCAATAAATCGAACTCCTATGAAAATGTGCAAGATGCTCTTTGGCCATTATTCGGTCCCAAGTCCCCTCTTCCCTCGATTTGGCTTTGTATTTATATATTTTATAATTATTTAGTTTTTTTATTTTTATTTTTATAATTTCATATAATTTATATAATCAGTTGCTTTAGTTTGGAAGGTTACTCCGTCTCCATGCACATAGCTCCACGTGGGAAATTGCACCCGTAATGGGTACTCTATTCTTTTACTCTTCCCAAACTACCCCTTCTTAATTATGTCTAAGCCTATAAGATCGTGCCACGTAAGCCAGGCAAAGTTGGGCATCTCACCACTAAAAGGGTCACCAACATTACCGAGAAGGGATTACCCGAGAACATTGTTTCATAATGTTTTTTCCTTTTCATTGGGAATGATAATAACTTACCGAAAGTGATGCTTTAGGAACAACTTTTTTTGGGCCAAATGGCACTCAAAGGTACCCTCAACCAACACCCACCTGGGCGTGATGGCATTGGGACTTGAGGAACTACTACTTAGATTATCTCAAACTCATATGTTAACATTAAAATTATATTTTATCACAATAAAATTATGAATGTATAACATGTTTGATATTTTGTTTCGTTTTATATTTCAATTATATTCAAATCTTATATTATATCTTTATTTTAAATCCTAAGATTTTAAATAATCTAAAAATAACAGTATTATAATGATTAATCAACATATCAACTAATAATGATTATATGTGATATTAATTAATATCAAATTTGACACTAAATATAGCATATATGCTAAGGGACCGTTTGGTGAACGCATTACATTTACATTACGTTTGAATGCATTGAATGCAATTTGTGTTTGAAGGAAAAATATTAGCATTACATTTGAATGTAATGTGTGTTTAGGTGAAAAGTATTTAAATTGTATTTTAATAATAAATATGTGATGTGATAGGTAAAAGTAGAGAGAAAAAAAAAAGAGAGAGAAAAAGAATATATGATGTGATTAATAAAAGTAATTGAAAAAATGAAATAATAAATAATAATTGTATTGGATTTAAAATGTGATGTGATTGGTATTTGAATGGAATGTTTTTGTATTTAAATGAAAATTACATTACATTTAAATACAATAAAAATTAAATGTATTTACCAATCACATGGTAAATTTGGTATAAAAAAATAAGCACTATATTAAAGAAACCTAAATATCAAAATAAACATCAATATTGGATTAATTAATATTTTGTATTAGAGATAACACTCTTACCTTGCATGGTAATAAACTGTAAAGCAGCGGATAAGCTACTTCAAGGTATAAAAAAAAATGTCCCGTTCCAATGGTAGATAGATCTAACATTCCGTAACTCTCAAACTATATATACATAAATTTATATGATGTTTACTTTCTTCAACGTAATGCCTTGTTTTACCAAATCTCGAAGGCCATGCAAATTTCCCAATATATTATTATTATTATTTTGTGAAAATATTACTAATACTATTATTAATATTTATCCTTACTAAAAGCCAGTGAAGTGAATATAGAAATGCTCACACACATCGGCCACGCTCAACAAGTGCACACCATCCTATATGCATTTTATATGGTACGAAATGTAGCCCATTCCACAGACCAATCGTCTCTAACTTTCTCCAACTTCAATGCCCTCCAATCACACCTCCCTGATCCTGCCACGTCATCTTCAGGGCAAGTCTGATTGTGGGTCCCCATGACGTGGCAGAATACAGGCTCAAGTCCTTGCTTCTCATGCGTGTGATCTTTATTACTTAATTATTACCTCTCTCATTGTTCAAACTCCAGTTAATTAGCATATAAGCAATTGACATAAAAAGAAAAGACAATTTTATATGGTAGTCGCACTTCCCTCGTAGGATCATTTTTTGTGGTGGTCACATTTTTAAATAAAACACAACGCTTACAAAGTAAATATAACAATATTTTTCAAGAAACTCTATTAGGTGCACAATTTGATTTAAATCGTACAACTTAAAAGTATTCTTTATAGTCATAAGATTTAAATTAGATATGACGCTAAAAAAATATAAATATAATACTACTTTTTAAGAAACTCTATCATGTATTTTGATTTAAATCATCTATAGGTCATATACATATATATATGTAATTCATGTTATATTCTATATATGAGTAGAGGAGGTTATGTACTGCAATTTTTATCTCCTCTACCTCTCAGTTTCCGGAAAATAATTTTCGGCAGTAGTAGTCAATCAACCTTTTTTTACTGGCAATGTTCCGTCTTCTACTGACTTGCTTTATTCTGCTTAGAGTGATTTCCTATTTCCCAATATCCAACTCTCTCCATGAACAACAACTACTAGTACAACCCCTTGTGGCTCCAAATCAGTGTAATGAAAAATGTGGTGAACTCAAAATCCCATTTCCATTTCACTTGAACTCCTCTTGCGGCTCGATTTCCGACGCCTTTCGCCTCTCTTGCTTGAACTCCACTGCCCTTTATCTCAACATTGGTTCTGAGAAGTACAGAGTGCTTGAATTCTACTCCGATGGTTTGCTTGTCGACTTCCCGGGTTCGTCTTCATGTCGCCAGTACAATGACCTGAATTCCTTTGGCTTTGAGGGGAATGACCACTTTGGAGTGTCTGATGACAATGTGATTGGCCTGTATGACTGTGAGGATTCTTCTCTGTGCAAAACGGAGTGCGAAGCGGCTGACTTGCCTGGCTGTGATGGCAGCGGGAGTAGCTCCCCTGCTTGCTGTTATCCCTTGTCTGATCACAGCGTGTGGCGTTTCGGAGACAAGTTTTCGGTGTTCTCCAAGTTTGGCTGCAGGGGGTTCTCCAGTTGGGTTGTGCTAAGGACTACAAACTCGGGGAAGCGCGGGGTTAAGCTCGAATGGGCTGTTCCCAGGAATTCATCCAAGAGTATTTGTGCTGCCAATGCTTACATTGCTAATGCCACTGCAATCAGACAAGCGGTGAGGTGCCTGTGTCAAGAGGGGTTTGTTGGTGATGGATTTGCAAATGGCAATGGATGCATAAAATGTAAGTAGTTTTCACGCCCTTTTTATTTTTCATTTTTATAAAGTTCAAGTTTTGTCCACTTAATTGTTTGACAAAATCAACATAAGCATGTCCTCATATGTGTAGTGTGGTTAAGAATATGCTTTTTCTAAGTTTGACAATAAGATTTTTGCCACAAATTGTGCTGCAAAGTGCTTGCATAAGATTTTTAAGTCCATAAGTTTCATTTTTTCCTAATAATACACACACACACACACACACACACACACACACATATATAAACATTTTCTCTTCCAAAATATGGACATCGGTGTTTTTGCTTTTCATATTCTTTGCATTCTTGGAAATGTTAAATATTACACTGGTATTTAAAATTTTCTTTTAAATATGTTTCTGACAGCCTGCTACAAGGACGGTAGAGAACTATACAGAAATGACTGCGACAACAAGAAACATAGTGACAAGAAACTTGTAATCATAGGCGGTAAGTAGCATAAAAAAAAACATCAATCTACATTGTCTCTTAGAATATCCGAGGATAAATCTGTCATGACATCCTTGATCTACAGGAGTTCTTTCTTCGGCTTTCATCGTTGCCTCTTTCATTGCGCTCTTTTACCTACTGAAACGGCCAATCAAGCCTGGCGAATTCAATGCTGAGCGGGCTAATTTTCACAGGGACATATCGTTTAGGAAAGCTTGTAGGACTCGGCTGTTCACATACCATGAGCTAGGGGAGGCGACAAAAGGATTTGAAGAGGGCCAAAAACTTGTACAAGGCACCAACGGTGCACTGTATGCCGGGGTTCTTCAAGATGGATTGCACATTGCCGTCCACAAGATACAATGTGAGGATGAAAGAGACTTGATTCAAGTCCTGTCCCAAATTGACATCTTATCGTCTGTTTTACACCGGAATTTGGCCCGACTTCTTGGATGCTGCATTGACGTGGCCTACATGCCACTAATAGTCTATGAATATCCCGAAAATGGTACGTTGGAAGAGCATTTGCACCAAAGAAGAGAACCGAAAACGGGTCTTGACTGGAACAAAAGGTTGAACATTGTTGCTGAAACAGCAAATGTTTTATCCTTCCTGCACTATGAAATCTCTCCTCCCATATTCCACTGTGATCTCAAATCTGGTTCAATCTTTTTGGATGAAAACTTCTCGGTCAAGATTGCAGGGTTTGGAATGCTAATCCCAAGCCCCTGGGATTCGCAAAAGAACCACGAAAGCACTCGTTTTCAGAAGAATGATGTTTGCGACATGGGAGTTGTGCTTCTTGAGATCATTGCAGGCTCAAACAGATTGGACTTGCCAACACTAGCCTTGCAGAAAATAAGGAGTGGGAAGCTAGAGGAGATAGTGGATCCACTTCTGTATTATCACGAGCAACCGAGTTTTCGGCGAGAGCAGATGGAGATTGTTGCAGACCTTGCCATGAGATGCCTGTTGTTTGGTGGGGATGGAAAGCTTGGAATGGCTGATGTTGCCAGAGAATTGGTACAGATCACAAAAGACAGTGTGGAAGGAGTTAGTAAGAGAGGACCTGCTTTGGAGGAAACATTCTCAAACTCAAGCCTACTCCAGATGATATCAATGTCTCCTGATTCAATACACCTGCCTTGAATTTTTTTTTTCCTTTTTTTGTGCCAGATAATATTTGTCAGTAAGGCAAAATTCCCACTTTCCATTTCACTTGGCCTAAATTTCCAGTAAGTTTGGTTGACGCACTGCTTTTGTTTAATGTATATGATCAACTCAATACAAAATTGAAGTCGTTTTCCAAGGAACAAAAATTATTGTACTTGTATGTTATAAGAGACCACTACATTGGTCACTCTATTTTTGCGTTTGTCAACTTTATAGAAAAAGAAAATTGTTCAGCTTATCTTTTTTGTGGCCGACTGTATTGCAATGTAATTGTTGGGTGGAATTACACCTTCTCTATCTCAAAAACTAGTTTAAAAGTAGAGAGAGACTCCTTGTTATAGAGTGATCACACTCTTTTTATAACTAGTATGTAATTAACTCATGAAATTATCTCAATAATCTCTCTCATCCTACAACAGGCTTTTAGTCGGATAATCATTAGCCCATTTCTCTTATCTC
Source organism: Antiaris toxicaria (assembly GCA_035233585.1). Taxonomy (NCBI): domain Eukaryota; kingdom Viridiplantae; phylum Streptophyta; class Magnoliopsida; order Rosales; family Moraceae; genus Antiaris; species Antiaris toxicaria. Next base: position 15,631,986 of record CP141161.1, read on the forward strand.
CCCCATCCTATACCACCGGGCGTTGGGTCGGATAATTATTGACTCATTTCTCCTAGATTGCACTCAAACTTATTGGCTAACTTGACTCTAATACTAATGTTAGGAGATATTAAGTCTTCTCAATGCTAAAAGCTATTTTAAGAGATGAAACTTTTTTTCATACTTATAAACTAATCACCTGGATTTTTTTTACGATCAATGTGAGATTACCTTAATAATAATTTTGGGTAATTTAGTCTGCTTATCATGGAACCTTTTTAGGTCTACATTATGTGCATTCCTATATCCGTTTTGGACATTGCAGTTATGATTTTTTTTTTTCTATGGCAAAACAAATGTGCAATTTTGAGAGAGCATGTGCACGTGGTGGGAACCTGCCACAGCTAATTAAAAAAAAAAAAAAAAAACTCTTGGTTGATATAAGATATGCAAGCAAAACAAATCTTCTCCTAAATCACGAGTTCATATTGAAGATTAGACTATATTCGTTGAATTTTATCTAGTCATGATGCCACACACAAATGCCCTGTCCTTTTAGACTTTTACTTGGTGGACCTTGACCTTTATTTAGTAATGATTTTCTCTTTTATCTATTTATGGAGTGTTTGGTGAAACAATTTCATTTTAATTATATTCAAACGCAATATAATTTTACACTAAATATAAAATTTTACATTTAAATACAATTCTTTTCAACAGTTCTACAATTACTATTCAAAAGTTTTTTAAAACAATCATATCAATTTTTCAACTCCACTATTTATCTCTATTTTTACCAATCACATCAACTTTTTAATTCTAAAATATTTTTCATCTAAACACATATTTTATTCAAATACAAAACAAATACTTTTCAACTAAATATAACATTCAAAAAACAAATTACATATAAATACAATCAAAATACAATGCGTTTACCAAACGCTCCACTTATTCATTTTTCAATAACAACTATGTTGGATGTTCAAACTCACTGGAAGCCAGAGTTTAGTTTCAGGCTTTCAGCCATTTCTTGAAAATTTTAAAAGAGATATTTATATAAATGTCCATTTTGAAAGTGTTGAATTAAAATATATCCATTTTTTTATTTATAGTCATATCTAATATAAAACTTACAATGACAACATTACTTTTCATAAAGAAATGATAATAAAAAAAATTAAGAGATTATAAATAAAAAAAACCAATAAATTTGGAATAAAAAATGATTTATTAAAATGATTAGATTCATAATCAGTTTTTGTTTAAAAAGAGATTTTGATTTTTTTAATAAATAATAATATAATAAATAGATACGTATTTAATTGATTTTTTTATAATCAGATTTCTTATTAAAAAGAATTTTTCACTTTACTTCTTTGATTTATAGTAAAGAAGGATCATTGATGGTCAAATGAAAGAAGAAATTTGTTGATAGAAGTTGCAGGTGGCAAAGTTAACGAAGGATTTTGATAGAGAACCATAAGCAATGTCATTTTTTTACATTATTTAAGATTTTAGAATTTTGTATTTTTAACGTTAAAGAAACCATCTTCTCATAAATAAGAGGTGTCTAGTTTTGTATTTGTTTATATTTTTTTTAAACACTAATTTTTATATTTATGAAAATAAGGAGTTGTAAGACTTAAAAAATTAGTCTTTCTAAAAAAGATGTCATCGACTAATATATAGTAATCATATAAATAATATATATTTTTTAAAGAATGTAAAACAATTAGACGTGGTTTTTTTTTTCTTTGTTGAGGCATATGTATCCATTATGTTTTGGATTTTTAGTGGTTAACATAATTAATAAGGTTTTTTCATAACAAAATCGTTGGTTTTTTATAAAAATGTTGGGTTGATATTTTAAGTAAATGAATTTTATTGATATATGATTTTAAGTAGTTAACATAAATAATAAATTTTTTTCAAAAAGAATACATTTTTTTATTGAAAAACTTAAATGCTTAATGTTAGTATAATTTTTTTTTCATTTTAATTTTTTAATCACTCTTTATTGTAAATAATAGTTATAGTGTATTTATTTTTTGGTTTGAATTATTATCTTTACAATAAATATTTGATATTTATCATAATTATTTTTTCTATTATATTCTTAATTTTAAGTGATTGACATAATTAATAAGGTTTTTTTATAACGACTTCGTTGATTTTTTTAAATTAAAAAGTGTTGGTCAATATTTTAAATAAATAAATTTTTTTGATATATAATTTGAAGTAATCGACATAAATAACGTATTTTTTTATAAAAAATTATTTTTTATAGAAAAACTTAAATGCTTTATATCAGTATAATTTTTTTGTTTTATTTTTTTAAATTAATTTTTATTGTAAATAATAATTGTATTTATTGATTTTCATAAGTATGATGTAAATAAACATATTTCATTTTATTAAACAAAATGATGAGTTGTTATAAAAAAATTATTATAATAATGAAAAACATAAAAAAAAAAAGAAAATCTCAATAAATAAAAAATAATGTCAATTTTAATATAAAGGTAAATTAGATATTATACATACATATTCTTTTAAAAATAAACATTATGTAATAAAATAAAAAAATAAATATATTTTGATACGATATATATAAAAAAAAAAAAAAAAGGTGAACTTTTTGCATGGTTATTGGATAGGAAGGAACTGAAAAGTACAGCCCATTATTGGCCCAGGCAACCACAAAGTGAAATTACGCATGTTCTGATGTTCATGCGTGTGAAATTAAAAAAATAGCAAACTTTCAAAAATATTTTAGAAATCACATAATCTATGATAGAGTTATTATAATGATATTTTGTTATCATAATTTCAGTTATAATTTTGTTTATGTTTTAAAAATATCATTATAACTTTGTTATTTTAAGCTTCTTATTGTGTTATTAAGGAGTTGTTTAGATAAGATGTTCAAAGTCTAAAAAAGAAAAAAATATATATACAAAAAAAAAAATGTTTGTTTCAAGTCTTTTTATTATTTTTCTCTTTTTAAAAAGAAAAAGAAATATTTTTTCTATATATGTTTTCAATGGTATTTTTAAAAATAAAAGAAAAGGAATTTTTTCTAATTATCTTACAATATATATTTTTCAATATTATTTTTTCCCATTCTAAATAACCATTTTGTTTCTAAAAAGAAAAATTCTTATGTATTTAAACACTGTCTTATTTTTAAAAAATAAAAAGATTTTCATATTTAAAATAAAAAAAATTTCATTTCTATAAATAGGCAGAGAGTAAGTCTCGTGGACATTTTATCATAAAATTTCTATCTTAACAGAAACAATACACTTATTGATGATAGTGACAAAATAACAAAAAAAATGAGAGCACTAAAAGAATGTTTGGGCAACGTTTTGGAGGCCAAAATTTTTACCTTTTTTCCAAAACTTTATCACTTTTTACTATTTATATCTCCAAAACGCTACAGTACATTTAAAATTTTAAAAATCCATAACTTTGTGTATACAAGTCCAAATGAGATGATTTTTTTTTTAAATTGCATAGAATTTCGAGAGGAACAAAACAAGATCCATATTGATATTTTTTTTCTAAAAATATTTTTAAAATTTTTAATTTTTTCACCCCAAACAGTTTTTTCCCCCAAACACATTCCCCAAAACCAACTTTTTTCCAAACCCCAAAACCACATCTCCAAAACCTCCCCCAAACTCCCCCTAAAAGAATGTTTTAGGCAAAAAAGAAAGAAAGAAAGAAAGAAAGAAAGAGAAGCTCTATAGCGCTCTCTTTTAAGGTTCGATTATTCGTGACCGATCCACTTCCCATCCTACTTACGATTTTGATGGATGAAAAAAAGGCGACCGTGAATGGGGCATAAGAACACATGGATCCCCATTTATCATAGAATAAAAAGGCAAAAAGAAAAAAGAATCAATATCCTTTTTTTTTGTGTGTAGATTTTCTGAAAAAAAAAAAAAAAAGAATTAGATTCAAACATCGCAATCAAGAAGAGTGGGTCCCAACGTGAAGGCCATGAACAGAAATGAACCACGCATGATATCTACGAGGTGGGACCCCAGATGAGGTGGGACCACATTTTAGGAGACAGAGCTTCAGTGATTGCATTACGAACGTGTTTTTAAGTAAAAAAAAAATTCTTTAATATAAAAAATAATCTAAAAATTTAAAATGTTTTTAAAAACTATATAACATGAATTTTATTTTATTTATTTTATCATTATAAGTATTTTAATAAAAAGATCATCTTATTATTTATTTAAAATAAAAAATTATAAATTTTTAAAATTTAAAATTTTTTTAATTTTTAAAGAAATAAAAAATTACAGGAGTTAGAACCTTATACTCATACATCAAACTATTTAAACTTAAAAAAATCTTTTTTTAATAAAAATTAAAAATAAAAAATTTAAATTTTATATTTTATATTTTTAGGTAAATTTAAATATTATATTATTACTAAATAAAAGGAAAAGAAAACAAACTATAATGCCATGAAATTTAGGTTGGATAATAAAATACTGTCCGAAAAAGTTGTCCGTGCGACCCTAAGAAGTCAATAGAAAATGACGACGTTTGAGGGTGAGCGGGACAAGTGGGCACGACAGCTTTGTTTTCTCCGAAAGGGCCATGACGACATGCCTTAAAAAAAAAATGCTCAACAATCTCCCGCATCACCTTCTTCCCTGAACTCTTGTTTTTGTCCTATAAAAGTGCGATTTTAAGCATAGACTTTAGCATCCCATCTCTATTATTCTCTCTCCTTTTCGGTCACCTTTTTCTTCTATCCATTTTTAAGGTACGTTTGCTTTGCTCGGATCTTGTTTTTGTTGGATGAATAACATTAAAGATTTCTCATTTTTTTTTTTATAATGTTTGTTTAGATCGTGTTTTTGCGGTTTTTTAGATGCAAATCTTGTGGATTAAGGTGCTGTTTTTCTGGGCTTTTGGGATTAGTTAAAAAGTCCCGGTTGGATCATCTGGGGTATCTGATTTTTGATTGAGAAGCCATTTCTTAGCAGACCCTTTTTCGAGATGAATATGGAATATTGAATTTGATAATCGTTGCGTGAAAGTTTGAGCTTTGAATGGAGTTACCAAACTTTTTAAAGGGTTAAAAGAAAGGAAAATAAATAATGTAAAAGGAAGTTTCGATCGAAAGAAGTGGATATCTGTTGTTTAGGTCACACTGAAAGTAATTTCTTAATGTTGTCACAGGCATTTCCTAACGGTAATTGCACGCCTGAATCTACTTATTATGTGCTCTGGTTTCACAAGACCAAAAATTTCATAGTATGTATTGGGTTCATTTTTTCAACCAACTAATGATTCACCTGAAATCTTCCCAAAAAAAAAAAAAAAATCTGATTTACATCTCCTGAACATGATCTGGTTTTTTGGTAATCCTAGAACCTGGCTTGTTTTTTATCTAGCGTTGTTGAATTTGATAATCTTAATTAGGCGAACCATTTTGGTTATTTGAATCTTGCTTTAACTGAGAAAAAGAATTCTGATCTGTTTTCTTCACAGCACATTTTGTATGTTTTTGTCCTGTATTTGATACTGTTCTGTGGCTGCTGCATAGAGATGAGTTCCGAAGAAGCCAATCAGGAAGGGCAACAGGCGGTGCAACTGCCCTCGCGCCAAGTTCCTCGTTTGAATGAGAGGATTCTTTCATCTTTGTCCAGACGATCAGTTGCTGCTCATCCTTGGCATGATCTCGAGATTGGTATATGATGCTCTCCATTTCCAATGTCGCATGCATATGCTCTTTCTGAAACTTGAAGACAAAGAACTAATGATGTTGCAACTTTTTTTTTTTTTTTTCCCCTGCAGGACCTTCAGCTCCAAAGATTTTTAACTGTGTATGCACTCTCTCCAACTTAAACAAGCAAATAAATTTGCATACTCTAGAACCAAAATTTGCCCATTTAGGAACACACAAATTGATGTCTTCATTTCAGTAACTTATATTTATCCTGTGTTAGTTCTAAAGTGAGGTATCTATTTCTTTTTCTCTCACAATGAAGAATGCCAAGAAAACATCAGAACTAACACATGTTTATGAGCAATATGAAACTAGAAAGAAACCACATACAAATAACTTGCAGAAGTATTCCAGCTCAATGTTTTGTGTTCCACCAAACCAAATCAAGAACATTTCCTGCCGCTATGGAAATTTTTTTTTTTTTTTCCAGTTCTGCTCTGTTCTCCCATTGGTCGTCTTGGCACCAATATTCAGAATCCAAGTAGACTTGACCAGAAATTTTGAATTTAGCAGTAAAATACCAATGTTTGATGTACATTTTTATTGCAATGGTACAGGTGGTTGAAATAACCAAGGGAAGTAAGGTCAAATATGAGCTCGATAAGAAAACAGGACTGATTAAGGTATTAAAAAATTGCGGTTAGTGTTGGATTTTAGTGCATACCCTTTAAAGCATATATTTGACTCTTATTTTACTGCAAAATATTTCTACTCACTCACTCAGACAAAAGGCCTGCTGTCTTCTTCATATTTAGATAGAAGGTGTGGGTGTTAAGCTGTACTTCATCCGGTAGAATCTTGGCGTTTAAATTTTCTGTCTTTTAGCTTTGATTAAACATCTATTATCTACGTGAATATTAATCTTTTTGTGGCAATAAAATCTCAGGTTGATCGAATTTTGTATTCATCAGTAGTCTATCCTCATAATTATGGTTTCATTCCTCGCACATTGTGTGAAGACAACGATCCTCTGGATGTTTTGATCCTCATGCAGGTTAGTTATCGTTACAAAATTCTCATACATCTCTGATATTTTACCAATTTCTTCAATCACTGAATCTTCAAACAATGGGTAAATAATTTACTATATAAGGTTTTTAGCTTCCAATACTGGTGTCAAATTTCTAAGCAATGCTATTTAGTTCCACTATTTTTGGACAACACAGCTTTATAACAAAGACATGTCTTTTTCCAGAATATGTATATGCAACTGTGCATCACATTATGTTATCCTACAGGTCCAATTACTGCATTTTAAAGTTGACAATGAGCGTCAATAAAATACTTACCGAATTTCATGCTTTGAGTAGGAACCAGTTCTTCCTGGTTGTTTTCTGCGAGCCAAGGCCATAGGACTGATGCCCATGATTGACCAGGTAACTTTTTTTTTTTTTTTTCCCAAAGATCAAATGACAAATTGAACTTTGTCATCTTATTGCAATTGTTCTTTCAGGGAGAAAAAGATGATAAGATCATTGCTGTCTGCGCTGATGATCCCGAGTACAAGCACTACAATGACATCAAAGAGCTTCCTCCTCATCGCCTTTCGGAGATCCGCCGCTTCTTTGAAGACTGTATCCTTCTGAATTCACATTACAAAACTCCAATCCAACTATACATTCATAAAACTTATATGTGATTTATTTACATTCTAAAGCATTGTGACTGCTTAACGTCTTGCTTAGATAAGAAAAATGAAAACAAAGAGGTTGCAGTTAACGACTTTTTACCATCGTCGACTGCCATTGAAGCCATCCAGTACTCGATGTAAGTCAATTATAAGCAAAGGAAAAATATGCAGAAAAAACAAGAACTTGTCAACAAGAATATTGTATCCGACAAGTAATATATTATAGCCTGTTTGGATCACCATTTTGAGACTATTTTTCAGCATTATTTAAAAAGATTTGTACGGTGTATTATCTCATAATAAAATTTTTTAACCTATGATCCAATCAGGGGACTAAGAATCTTTATTGATTATTTTGAGTTAATTTGTTGCAGGGACCTTTATGCCGAATACATTCTGCATACACTAAGGCGGTAGACGCAACTCCCAACTTCTGTTGGATCTGAATAAGTCGTTTTATCAACGATGTGGAAGATGTTATGGTGAAAAACTTTTTCGAGTTTTGATTTCATTTTGGCAATTGGGATAGTGGGGAATCCTTTTTTTGCTTTTATCAAACAAAGAAGAAAGAGTTTGCCAGTGAAGGTATCTTTTATCGTATTGCCTAGAGATTGGAATTTTGCTTTGAGCAATTCACAATCCTTGAACTATTTATTATTTATAAGAAAATTCTCTACTGAATATCCCCTTGCTCTCGTTTCAATTTCAACTAGTTATCTATTTATTTATCACTAGTTTCAGATTCCAGAGACTCTGTGGGTTACAATTTAAGAAATATTTTAAACAAATAATTTCATTTCTTTCTTCAATTATTATTTTATTATCATTTTTTTTTTTTGGATTTTAGATTAAGTATCAAACTCTATATTTTATAATAAAGTCATATATAAAATTATCATCAGACTATATACACAATTATTTTTCTCCCTTTCATTATTGAATTTTCAAGAGGAATTATTATTGAATTTTCAAGAGGAATTAAAATTTCTATGAGAGTCGTGCTTATTTACTTCTCAACATAAAGATAAATTATTTAAAAGCTTTTTTTTAATGAATATAATATAGGTCAAGGTAATTAAATTATTTACCAACAAATAATATAAGTCAGAGTAACAAAATTATTTACCTGCTATTTTCTCTAAATATTTTTAGTTTATTACTTCCTTTATTATTTACTTTAGTTTCGTAAGAAATTTTTTTTTTTTAAACATAAGGATACGATTTCGAACACTGCTGTGTCCGGAACCACGTTTAAAAAGATAATAATAACAATAATATAATTTCCAAGGAACGAACTAGGCATGGAATCACGGGCTGTTAAAAAGAACATGGCATTGCTGTGCTGGTAAGGGGAGAAAGCTAGATACAAATAATGCCTCAATAGAGTTCTAGCCAAAATAAATAAATAAATAAAGAGGAAAAATGATTGAGATCATTGTACGGAGCATAAATAATATTAAGGGAAAGGGAAAGGTTCCAGGAGGTTTGGGAGATTTTTTTTTTGTTTTTTTGATTGAAAAAAATTTGTTTTAAAATATATGTTTAAAGAAAAAAATTATTTAGTGTAAAAAATAAAAAAAATTAAATTTTTTAAAAAATAAATAAATATAGATATTATTTTATCCTCTTTGAAATTTTATACAATTAAAAAAATAATCATCTTACTTGTATATACAAAATTATGAAATTTTAAAATTTACAAGTTACTATAAGCTTTTAGAGATATAAATAATAAAAAGCGATTTAAAAATATAAACATTAAAATATGATGAAATAATGAAAAAAATGTATTTTGGATATATATATTTTTTTTTTGGTGTCCCAACTCCCCTTAAGAATGTTGAGCTAAACAAGCTTCACACAGGAACCTGTTCTTAAGAGCTTGGATACAACTACAATGCTTCTTACCCCCAAAAAAAAAAAAAAAAAAAAAAAAACAAGATACAACTATAATGCAATACAACGGGACAATAGTTGGTTAAAATTCCAAACATACGACTTTTGATTCTTTATCGGTTTTAAAGAAGGCCATTTTCACTGCATTATCATGTCAAAATGGCAATGGTGACACATCCGAGTCTAAAAGTAGGGACGTGAACACCAGAACTCGTCGTTTCCATCACGAGTACAACTTATTCAAAAGGTCCAAGAGAAGCACAGCCGCAGAGTCCTTGGCCTTCTTGACGCTTGGCATGGGTTCTCCCACGCATTCATCGGTCCACCCCTTGTCTGTTGTATTCACGCGAACGGCAAAGGTAAACCTTTTTGCATGTGCAGGGCCACCTTCGTTCACACACCTAAGATGAAATTACAAACTCTGTGAGTACAAACCAGTCATGAATAACATTGGCCAGAATATGAGATATGTTAAACAGTTTTCTCACCTGTAGAATGGCATGGGCCAATTTCTACGCAAGCATATATCATTTAAGGTTTGCCGCGTAAATGTTTGGGGCCCGTTCTTCTTCTTCTTCCCATTCTCCTCATCTTCTTTCTCCTTTGCTTCAGCTGTTTCCTTCTCTTTTAAAGCGGCAAGAGCATTCCTGGCAGCCAGTTTCTGTGCCATTTTCTTTTGTGGATTCTGAGCGATGCCCACTTGGACACCATCAATGAGGACTTCGACGGTGGCTACATTGCCATTTCGAGTGGCTTTGTATTCCAAACCTTCTGCTTGTTGCTGGCATCTTTCTTGAAGTTCACGCACGGGGTGCATTGGGAGTGTCTCTGGAGTAACCATTGGATGCAATAGAGGTTCAAACACCTAATAAAATAGAGGTTGCGACGTCAGAAATAAATTCAATAATTAAATTCTCCTATCATGAACCTAAGCAAAATTTGGGAAGTCGTTAAAGGGGAAAAGTGGGTTTTTGAGAAAACTGACCTTCCATACTGCTGCAGTATCACGTCTGCTATCAAGAAAAATAGCACCAGCAATAGACTCAACAATATCACCAAGAACTTTTGGAGCTTTGCAGTCTCCCAAACCAAAGGAGTTGAAACCTGGCTTTGACAATTCAGATTGAACTTCCTTGACAAAATCCCGAATCTGTGAACAGTTCAAAAGTTAGTCAGACTGCTAATTTAACATATTAACGACAGGCCACCACTAGCCACCTTTCCCGTATAAAAAATTTAGTTAGTGACGGAAAAAATAGAAAAACCTGCTTTTCCAGGGCACTTGAACCATGGCGAAGGTGCAAATGGAGATTATGTCTTACGGCTACACGAGCAAAATTTTCATTATTTACAGCAGCAGCTCGCAGGTCAGTCAATCTACCTGGTGGCAGATTCGTGTATGAGAAGAACAAATGCTTGGTGATGAGATGATCTAGGACTGCATCACCAACAAATTCCAAGCGCTGATAGCAGGATACTCCGGAAGATGGTCGGGAAGCATGAGTAATGGCTTCTACCAATAGAACCCGGTCTTTAAATCTAATATTCAAAGCCCCCTCTAAGGCATCAAAGTCGACACTCCTAAGAACGCTATCTGGAACATTTGATGGCCTTCTTGCGCACTCTGTCTCATCGGGATCAAACTCTACCTCAATCCCAATCCATTTCATTAGGTGGTTAGCAGCGTTCTTCCCACCTTCTACATAATAGACCCCAATGAGAGCTTCAACAACGTCTGCAAGAGTCTTGCTAGACAGAACTCTGTAAGAACTGGAGTCGCTCTCAAGCTCACCATCTTCCATTTCATCATCTTCATATCCATCACAAGGTTGATCCTTTTCCTGTTGATTCTCACTAACTGATCTTCCCTGATCAAATAAGGATGAATCTCCATCTTTGGTATCCTCATCAAAGACAGGCAACACACCAGGAGCAGCCCATCGGGATGGGGCAAAACTATCTGCTTGGATATACGATTGAAGTCCTTTGCTAAGCGCATACTGATATAAAATCATGTTACTCACCATTTGCTGTCTCATCCTAGTAAGCTGACCCTCGTGTTTTTGGGGATATTTAAGAAAAAGAAATCTACTAACAACCCATTTCAGGTAAGCATCACCAAGAAGCTCCGCTCTTTCATAACAAAATGTCTCCTGACAGGAAGCAGCCGTCAAGGCTTCCAAAATCTATAGATAAAAGGGACGTCATCAGTCAAAGAGATGATTGATATATGATTAAAAGTAAATTTTCACTCAATAAAGCACCTTTGAAACAGGGACAGGATGATTTATAATATGCTTAAGCTGAATTGCAAGAAGCATGCTTTCAACTCTCCTCATTATGGAGGGTAGTCTCTGAGCTCCACGAACAAGTGAACCAGACAGCGGGTGCACTAAACACAGCTCGGGAGGGAGAAAAACAAAGTATGTTTTGTCTACACTCTCATCAGAGTCACCTGGACAAACAAAATTGCTCCATTTGCTCAACAAATCAGAAGAACATGAAGCAAACTCGGTTAAAACACAGAAATGACAAGCAAAAGCATACCTTCAGCATGTTCAAATCGAGGAGACAGAAGGTTTTTACAATAGGAGACACCACGTCCTCTTATAAGAGGTTGTTGTTTATACATCAACTCAACTCCATACCTATATAAAAGAGGACCCAATAGCCAAATGCACCCCTTTTGCTGTGCAAGAAGAAAGAAAGAGCTTATCAAATCTGCAAGGATTGCAACTATTGGCACTAGAAATGCCATGCATTTCACTTGACAATAGCAGAGATTTAAAGTATTTCCTTAACAGACTAAGATAAACCTTTCTTTTCTTCAGGCACAACATCTAGGTGCCCTGTGGCTACCCAGCCCCATAGGTTAGTATCACAAAATTTCTAGGCACGGAAAAGTGGGGAATACAATTTTTAAGGTAAAAAAAAAAAAAAAAAGACCAAATTTATCGAAGAGGTATACATACTTTTGTTTGTAATAATCAGCATATGAGCTGTACTCCAGCGGGCCAAGATAGCCTTCTTTCCTCGGGAAAGAGTTCTCTGCGGTCATACCATAGCATATTGAATCCACATAAAACCTCTTCCCAGAGTGAGCAGCTGTTACGATTCTCCCTACCAAGTCTTCTGCACTGGTAGAAGTATCAGCCATTACAAGTTTGCCTTGGGGAAAATCTACATGCTTCTGCGCTTCAAGTGCACCCCGACTGGGAACTAATCCAGATGCTTTCACAACATCGAATTGTGCAACAGCTCCTCTAATACCATAAGTGGGATGGGACTTCTGCCCAAAAGCCATGCCATGACGCAATTTCCCAAACCCGTACTCCCTTCTATCTCCACCTAATGTACGCTCATTTGTGCCAAGGTAAACATCTGGTCGAGCTCTTTGAAGGGGATTACACCAAGCATCGGTACCAATTATTTTCTCAACCAGATCCCAGTCAATTTCTTTAAAAGGATCTACAGACTTATCGCTAACCACAGGGACAAACAAATATGCCTTTGCAGGATCCCAAGGAGTGGTGGAAGGTTCAACATCCACATCCAGCACAATGCTCATCAATCTTACATGAAAACTCTTAAGGGATGCCAACTGTAAAGTATGGTAAATTTATTCAAGCATCAATAGCTGAAAATCTATGCTGTAAAATTTATTAAACGAACCAGGTTATCAAATATTTAACCTGACTTTGCGTGATATCTATTGAACCCCTGAAGACAAGCGATGCCTTAGTAGTCATGGTTCGAGCGATAAATAGATCCATCGACATCGATAACACCTATTACCATTTAGCAGAAAACTACAGTTAAAAGGTAAAAATTAATAATACCACACCAAATATGGAAATAAAAACAAGATCCATACCTCTGCATCCAGCTCATTGCCAAAAAGCACTGCAAAATCTGAAACCCGAGTCAAGAACGGATCTTTTGAAGAGCCTACGTTTACACATTTCACATCATACATAAATAAACGCAATTTGGAGTTGTTGCAAACATCCCTTCCACATAAGATCCATTCTCCCTGAAACAAAAAAGAAAGTAATGTTCAATTTCAAGTTCTAGCTCTTGTTGAACTACAAACTTACAAGTAGCCAATCTAGAGCATAAAACATGCAGGATAAAGATACCTTCAGAACATCAGCTACTCCTTCAGGATAAAACTCTCTATGCCTAGCAGTCCCAGAAAGTGGATCATCTTCATGATTCTGGTCAGTCTTTTCTCTTTCTTCTCCACTTCCCTTGTCTGGCAAAAGCATGTCAGTAAATGCTCCCATCTCGTGCAGCTTCTTGCAAGCAGCCAAACAAACAGCCTGCAGATCCACAAAGAAAAACAAAAATGAAAACCCTTAAATGCTTCAGGATGAAATATTAGCATGTTTATGATAAAATGGAACATGCCTGTTGTGCAAGGCGCATTGAACTGCATACAGGACCCTCAAGTGTCTCAAATGGGGCATTACAAGGAAGTTGAAGCTTGCATGAATATTCAGTGGGACCTCCTGGCTTCTCATGCCTAACCATAACAAACTCGGGACGAAGTATTGAATACCTGGACAATGTATATGACAGCAACTGAAACTTTAAACCAAGATTCTTTAGCAAGAATTCATATAAAACAAAACAAAACAAAAAAAGACTGGTAAGAAGCACCTGTCACTGGGCAGCTGAGAGCAGTAAAAATGGATGAGTCCAACAGCAGAATTTAAGCTCACAACAGCACCTGTTGACTCCACCTGGTACATAGTACCCGGTGTTGTATCAATTGAAATTAGCCTTGAAGTATCCTTTAGATGACTCAGGTCAGTTCTCTCAATAGCTTCTTTCCGTAAGGTTTCCTCACTATTCCTGGCATTCCTCAAGAATGCTTCATGTGATAGATTACCCCTAAATAGAATTAAAGAAAAGTACTCAGCTCCCAAACATAAATACAAATGGATCAAGTTGAAAAGTTAAACTAACAAATAATGAACAAGACCAAGCACCAAGTACTATTTGAAATGGAAAGTTAAAGATACAGTTTTGTTCTACAATTTTATTTGAAATTATGTATCTGATGAATCTATGTACCTCTCAACCATCAAGATATAGTCAGATCCCGGCTTTCTAGCACGACCCCTAGACTGAATATAAGCGAGTACAGTTTTTGCAAGATCAAAGCGAATAACTACATTACATTGTCGAATATCAAGACCTTCCTCAGCAACACTAGTAGCAACTAACAATGTAACCTGCAAAACAAGTGCACGAAAATTTCAGATAAATAAGCATCTAAAAAATTATGTTTTCCATCTATTTATCAGGTCATGAAGGACAGTATTTGAACATACACGACCATCCCGGAATTTGGCTATTGTGTCCTGCATTTGGCAAGTTCGCATTTCCTGACTATTGTTGTGACCAATCAAGCTAGCACACCTAACGAAGCCTAGAGATGGAAGTTCAGCGAAGACCTGCAAGCTTGACAGAACATGAGGAAATACAATAAAGAACCGAGAAGAGAAAACTCAATCAGAAGAACACAGTATGTGTTTAACATATGGAACCTTTGGAAGAACCAATGCAGACACAACACGCTCCACAAATATGATTGCTCGGAAATCTTCTGTATGCTGATATGTAAGAAGGATTTTAACTAGTGATTGCACTTTTGGTGTCACTTTTCCATCTGCTACGGCAGCTCCTATAATCACATCCACATGCTCACCACCCGAGACCACTAGACAATACAAGTAGAGCAATAAACAAAGAATCCCAATCAATTGCAAATCCAATCACATTAATGGCTGATAAACTAAATTATTGAAGAGAGAGGAAAGAAAAGAGTTTGGTGCAATTACTAAGTTTACTTTGCCCCATAGTACAAATTGCAATTACCGGGTGATCTTACACCCATTTTTTATTTTTATTTTTTATTTTTTATAAAGGAAGCAACACCACTCAGTCAATGAAATAATGATATATACTTATATAGAACATAAAAGAGAAAGAACACACTTATGCACACTAACAGTAAAGATATAATTTCCGTTTCTGTGCTTGCAGTGGCCAACATCCTTTATGTTTTGTTTTTATTTAAAAAAATTAAAAAAAAAAACACCAGAGAGCAGTTCGTTTCATATAAGCTGTTCCCAAAGGTCTACAAACAAACTTACCATGACTGTCAGGAAGCTCACCCTCCTCAATCTCATTAGGGTCAGTGCCATCATGAGGAACTTCACTCTCTAAATCTGAGAGTTTCTCCTTCTCAGACACAGCTCCTTCTGACAAATGGCATTGTAAAAGAGAGACAACCTTGCTCAGGTAGGACTCTTGAAACTTAACATCAAGCTGGTAGTTAGCCCTCTCGTCATTCTGTAAAGCTGCCAGGAAAGATTGTGCAACCTGTGGAATAAATGAACCGTATAATTATCCGACTAAAAATAAAATAGTTGACAAAGACATGTACGGTTAACAACTATGTGTTAAAAAAAAGCGAATGCTAACCTTGTAAGCACACCACTGACCCAGTTCACCAAGTGCATAATTTACAGCCCTCAACTTTTGAATTAAATTAACAGCCCCATCACTTTCTGTTCTTTCCGAAACACCATAAACTTGACGCAGTTCTTCCTTGGCTCCAGCATCTCTAGCTCCCATAAATTGCCATTTACTTCTTCTGGAACTTGATTTTGAAGCTTCTTCAACTTCTAATTCTATTTGCTTTATTTGCTCGTGAAGGGACCATAAGGTGGCTGCTTTGTCATACTCCACCACCCGCTCAGAGGGCATCGGGACATATTTTTCTAGCTCTTTTCGATCTTTAATGGTACAAACTGTGGAATCTAGTTTACTTTCAAGATTACGAATCTTGATTGCACAATCTACCTGGCTGGAGACACCTGAATAGAACATCAATCACAGATTGTATCAACATATTGAAATAGCAGCATTGCAAGGAAAAATTAAGGTTGAAAAGAAATTAAAATATAAACCTTTTAAATTAACAGGAGAAGCTGTCATTCCAAATACAGATGGCCTCTTCTCCTTAGGTGTTGTATGATAGAACTCAGACATCACCAAAGAATATGGATGTTTCTTAACGGCATGATGGCACTCGTCCAAAATCAAAAGATTAATTGCTTCCATTTTTATTATGCTGTGTCTCAGAATGTTCAAGAGAATTTGGGCGGTCATTACTAGAACCTGCAGAGTAGAATATAAAACAACTGAAGCAACAAGCAGTTAAGAGAATCAATACTACGAGTGGAGTCCAATTACAAGATCAAGAAGGTGACTGGAATCTAACATAACATAACGACAAGCTCAAAGTAAAGACATTCTACGCTGGCATGATCCACATGAATCAAAAAACGAGACTTGCAAATAATAGACTAGTCAGAAGCCTGCATGATCATTTATTAAGATACGGTTCATCCTTATTCCACTTTACAAGCCACGCCCATTAACAGAATGAAGGAGCATGAATGGTTTTCTTTTAATTCATAACAAAGTTACTGCTGACAAGATACCCCTTTCTTCCTTCCCTACCTCAGAAACGGTTACCATTGCTTCAAATCAAAGAGAGTGATTATCACACCCTTTTGAGTAAATGAAGATCCTAATTTCTATGTAGTATCAAATTGTCATCGTTGATTCTCGTGCACCACTCTGTGCACACATAAATGATCATCATAATTACCAACCTCACCTCTACAGCACGACTTATACAGAAAATCCCCACAAGCTCAAAATATGAATGACAAGGATCCTCAGTGGAGGGGGGGACAAAAAGAAAAGAACCTAGCAAGTAAAATCCAGCTAAAACTTTGGATTTTATAGCCATAGTAAAGCAACGCAAATCAACCTAGGAAAATCAAGCTAGGAAAGTTATGATCGGAAGTAAGTTTGTCATCACAACATAGCATGTTTTACCCCCAAAGCGAAACTTTAAAGACTACCTGTTTTGTTTCAAACTCTCGCTGCCATCTTCGAGCATCCCAGAAATCCTGACCCATTTCACCACAGTAATGGCCAACTTGGTAACCGGTTCTCTCACGAATAGCTTCAGCTTGCTGAGGAGATTACACAGACACCACATTAAGCTTTGAATAACATTTAACGAGAGCAAACACCGCAAAATCAACAAGAACTAAAGCAATACCTGATAAACAAGCGGAACTTTAGGAACTAGAAACACAGCAAGCATTTTCTTGTTCTGCTTTTGCAACTCATTACTAAGGCTTTTGATAAGAAGAACAGCTATCAGCGTCTTCCCCGCCCCTGTCTCGAGGAAAGCAATAGTGTTTTTCTTCTTAGCCTGATCAAGAACATCCAATTGGTATTTCCGCGCTTGTTCCTCAGGTATTTTCTCTTTAATCTCTTCCGACTTATTCTCTTCTTTCTCATTACATTCCTGGTCTTTGTCATTGGCCGCCTTGGCCTCTCTGTTGCGGTCGGCTTCATAGGAGCCAATGCGAAAAACCATCTCATTGGAACCTGATTTATCCCTCTCCCAATAGCCCTTTGACTCCCTATCTCTCAAGTCTCTATCTCTACCGTCCCTCCTATTGTTACTGTAATGCTCTTTCCTCCTAACGCAATCTCTATCTCTCCGATCAATCTCGTCCCAATCGCGCGCCCTCTTCCTGCCACCACACCTCTCTCTCTCCCTCTCCCTCTCCCTCCCGTGATACTGCCCCCTGCCCGGTCCATACCTCTCAGTCTTGCCATTGACATTGCCAAACCGAGCTCTCTTGCCGCACCTGTCGTCGCCGTTCTCATGCTTCCGAATTCCGTTTTCACCGTTCTCGCGGCACCACGGGGCGGGACTCTGCTCCCCCCCACAGCCATTAGACAGCTTGCTGGCCTGTCGAACTTCGCCATTTTGGAGACCATTCTCGTAGTGGTAGGCTCCGTTAGGCTGGGCGGCAATCGAACAAGAATCCACCCGCATAATCGCCGTTAACGTCGTATCCGCCGCCGACGACACCCCGTTCTGAAAGAAACAGCTTTCTCCGAGGCCGCCGCCGCCGTTGTTGCCGCCGAACTCCGGGAGGCCCTCGCCGTTCTTGAAGCTGTCGAAAATGTGGTCGATTCCGCCGAAGAAATCGCCAACGAGGCCGTCCTCTTCCTGGTTGGAGCAGCTGCTCCCATGGCGGTCGCCGGGCAGAACCGAAGCATCGCCGAAATCCACCAATTCGCCGATAAGGTCACACGACATGTCCTCGCAGGCGTCCAGCCAATACGACGGCCGGACCTCCTCCATCGCCGGCGCTCGGACCAACAAAGGGTTCGCCGAAACCCTAGATTCCCCGTCCATGATGTTGATTTCACTACTATCACCAAATAACATGTATATAATATATATATATATATATGTATGTATATATCTATAAATAAAACAAGAATCTTTAGAAAAGATCAAGTTCAGATACAAAACCAGAAATGAGAAAAGGTGGCTGAGAGAGGAGAATTGAGGAATGAAAAACAGAATTCCCTAACCCCAGAATTAGATTTCGATTTCGTTTACAGTGATTTGTGTGGCTCTGAGATAAAGATTCCACGGTCAAAAAATTAGGAGTTTTTTTTTTTTTTTTTAAGCTTTGTTTAATTATTGATGTTATTCTTTTTCTTCATGTTGGACCGGGATCTCCCTCTCTCAGACTCACCCACACAGCAAAGACAAGCGTCTTTCTCACTTGCTTCACGCTTTGTTCCTTATTTTTTGCTTTTGTATAGTTTCCCGGTAGCAGCTCTTTTTTTTTTTTTTTTTTCCCTTTTTAATTATTTTTTTTTATAAAACAACAAATCCTATTTTTCTTTTTTCCTTTTTTCTCGTTAAAAACTTTATGAAGCTAAAAAAAAACAAGGGCTAAGTTGTCCGACACTCCATTTTTGCCCGACAACAACGGCAAGTTTTTTTGGGGCTACATGATGCGACAATGGACGGCGACGATGTTAGTGAGAAAGAGGGAGAATGTGGACTAAAGAAAACCTCCGGAGGGTAAGGATAGAAAAATTGATATTTTTATCGATAATTTTACATAAATCTTCGTATTTTGTAAATATCCATATAGATATAAGGGTATAATACTTTTTTTTTACAAAATATTTATGAAATTTTAATAGAAATTTCCATAAATATCAATTTCCGTGAAAATTATAGCGTAAATTAACAAAATATTATTGAAATTTCTAGAAATTTATACAGAGATATATCCGTAACAAATTACTGCTTGGTTTTTTTTTTTTTTAACTTTAGTACACTTCCATTTAACACGTTATTTTAAAATTAATTTTTCAAACCTTTTACCTATAAATTTTTTTATCATAAAATTTTAAAATTATTATTTAAATATATATTCAAAATTTGAACTCCTAATTCAATCAAAGTCTAAAGATAATTATTATTTGTTTTAATAATTTTATATACTATCAGTCCTCTATATTTACTTTAAAACCAACATTATTTCTTTTTATCTTTTACTTTTCAATTTTATATTTTTCCTATATACATGGCATTTCTAAATGTATATAAAAAACTATACAAACTTCACCTCTTTGTATGTTTATTGTTTATATCAAGAAGGAATTATAAATACTTTTGAACTCTTAGAAACTCCTTTTGATGTTGATATTTTCTCATATATATGGATCTTTAGATACAAAGTACTTTTATTACGTTGAAGTTCAATTATTTTACTTAATTTATCAACTCATACGTATCATTATTGTTCTATAATCACTTCTTATGAACTACTTAATATTTTTATAGAGAAATTCGACTAATTTATATATTATTAACTACTTTACAGGTTTCTTAACGTTTCATTTAGAAATTTAATGTTTTAGAATTATTTTTCATATTTACATCAATCTTCATCGATATCGATATTTTTGTAAAATCTAAATACCGATATTTTTACAAATATCAATATTTTCTTCCTTGCCAAGGAGAGAGAGTTACTGATGATGAGGTGGATTAAGCCTGCCATTGAGCTCCGCCGTCCGTTGTCGAGCTCTGCAACGGAGATCTTGCTGTTGCTGTTCATGTCGAACTGGTTGAACACCTTCTTCACCTCGTTTGAATTCTATAGGTAGAGTGATGGAAAATCTAATGCAGTTTGGTTGTTCATCGTTGATGGTTCTTTCTCTATCAAGTTGTACCGTTCTCGTTCGTAGGTTGTTTGTCGGACTATCCAACCACCGCACCAAAGAGCCAAGATATGTGCTATATTACAATTACAATAGATACAACATATAGTGAAATGTAATAAAAATTGTAAATTTATATTTATAAATGGTAAATTTTTATAATTTTTTCCTTATTTTTTAAAATAAGAGTGATAGTTTTTAATAATTCAATTAAACTTGCAAATAAATCAATAAATAAAAAACTGAATTTTTTTTTTCTAAACCTTTACAATAGGAAAATGAAGAACCAAGATCGAGTATAAAAATATTACTTTAGTGGTAAGATCCAATTCTAGAATGTGAACTTTTCATTTAAGTTAAAATTAAATCAAATCATCACATTTTATTTACTTTCTAATTTCTATATTAAAATCTCTAAATAAAATCTTTTAATTTTTTTATTTGTATAATAATAACTTACATAGGCTCTTGCAATTTCATCGAAGACTAATGTATTGAAGCCATAAAAAAAGCAATTATTTTTTAATTTAAAAAAAGTTAAATTTGCTTTTTTTTTTTTTACATTAATAACTTATACAGGCTACTGCAATATCAATATATTGAAGCCATAAAAGTAATTAATTTTTTATTTTTTTTAAATAAAGAAAAGGTTAATTTTGCTTTTGATAATACTTTATTATTATTTTTTTTTTTGGTATACAAATATCCTATGTACACCTATGATATATTAACCCTAAAATCTAGGCTAGCCCCAATGACTTATTGTTATTATTATTATTTTTCCTGAACTTGGCATCATATCTTATATTAGATTCTGCATTCAATTCAATTCAATCAAGCAGAAATGTTAGCGGTGGCAAAATATGGGATTTGATTGGGTGGGGGGAAAATGGACGTGGGGGGAGTTTTGGATCTTCCCAAGACACGTCACGCGTGTGGCAAAGAAGTTTGGTTTATATATATATATATATATACACACACACACATATATTTGTTTTCTTTTTTTTTTTGAAAGTGGCGGTTTCAGTTGGGTCATTGTCTTACTTTTGCAGACCAAAACAGTGGCAGGTACTACAACACCAATAGCAACTGCAACACCACATTTTTGCCTTTGACCGACTCCCACCACTAGTTACCTCTTAGTGGAGCTCGGAATATACTTCCATACTTTCCTTCTTTTTCTTCGTGTTTCTTTTTTAATGGTGTTGAGTTTATAATTGATACTAAAAACACTTTCAAATTTCAAATCAACAAATTTCTGACCAATCTTTTCTCTTTATTTGTTGACCTAAGGAGTATATTTATGCATGTAATTTGTTTTTTAGTCCATGAATTATGTAGTTACATTGTTTTGATTCCTGAATTTTTAACGTTGGTAAATTACTCTTTAAATTTTTATTCATAGCTGTTTTGGTACCTGATATTAAAATTAATGAAAGATTTTTGAAATTTAATTATATATGTAATCAAGTGTCAATTCTATGTCAATATTAAATTTTACCGAAATAATTACAATAAGTGAAAATGTCTTACTAAGACATTTTACACAATGTAATAAATTATTTATAATTTTTAATTATTATGGATAGGAATGTGATTATCTCAATAAAATTTTAGAAATTGTTCATCAATTTTAGTATTAGGGGATAAAACTACCAAAAATAAAAATTCATAGATTATTTTACTAAAATTAAAAGTTTAAAAATCAAAGTAACATAATGTTAATAATTCAGGGACTAAATGGGAAAATTACCCTATTTATGCCCACCTTTTTCCTTTTTATATCTATTTTTTAAATAAAAAATAAAAAGGAACTTACACTATAAGACTTTCAATATTGTACTATTGGCATGAACTACTTTTTGAATAATTAAATAAAGTTCTTAAAGGTCCACTTTATGATTCTTAATTTTAAATTTTACAATATGTGATAAAAAAAATACTACAATCATAAAACAGACCCCTAAATAATTCAACAATTAAAATGGTAGCTTTGATTAATAATGTAAAATAAGAGATGTTGCAATAAATATTTCTATATGAATATGGAGATTTCTATGATATAATCTTATAAAGTGCACTATTAATAAAAAATGTTATGCATACTTTTTTAAATATGATTTTGATCAAATTGAAAGTAAAAAATGTGCACTATAGACATAAGACCTTATCGTAAAAAACAAATACAAAATAAAACAAAAATTGAAATAAATAGTTATCTTTATGAAACTAAAATACATAAATAGTAAAATTTTAAAATATTAAAAGTAAATAACGATAAAGTCTATAAATTATTTATATTTTTTAAAACTTGCTATTTATTTCAAATTAATTGTTATAAAAATGCTATTTACTCTTTTCTCCCCAAATAAAACCATCAAATATGCTGCAAGGGTGAGCTTGAAAGTAGTCAAACTTGAAATACAAGAATGGACCGTTCGATTAGATTATATTCTTTTGTCATGAGAATCATGTATATATTATTCTCGATGGGAAGGATAAAACGAAAAGTAAATTATTCCTATAAATTATTCATCAAAAAATTATTCCTATAAATGGATGTGGACATTTACTTTTATAATATTAAAACTTTTCGTTGTAAAAACATATATATATATCTTTGTTGCTATGCAAAGAGAAAATTACTCAAGTCGAAGGCACTTTTTCTATTTTTTTTTTTCCTTAAGAGTTTTATGCATATGCTTTGTTTGAGCTTTTTCCACCAAGAAGACTAACACACACTTTTTAATCTATATAAAAGTCTTCCCATCTTTTCCGTGAAGTCCAATACAGGACACATAAAATTGTTAGCAAGTAAAACTACGAGATAGCTTGAAAGCAAATAATTCTTTGGAGTTTGGATTGACACTTTCATCCCAAGCATGCTACTAAAAAGGAGAAGACACGACTCTGAAAAAAGAGACCATTTTCTTCCGAGACTTTCGTTGAATAGCCCAATGAGCCCAACAAAATGGTAGTCGGCCCGATTTTTCCCTTGTTGGACACAAATTCGGCTCAGTTCGTATAGCAAGATTTTAAAATATTTAAAATAATTAGTAAATTTACTGGAAAATAACATATTTCCAAATCGTAAATAAATCATTTAATACTTTTATTATCTACTAGCTGTTAACTCTAAATATTTAAAATCAGCTATCTATTTCAATTATTTAGAGAACTACTATTTACTTCTTAAAAAAAATTATCAGGAATCACAAAATTGTATTCAAGATTTGATGCCTGAGGGTGGTAGTAATAACAATAGTAACGATGATAAAAATGACAAATCCAATGGAATAAAAGGGAAAATAAAGTTAATGCATTTGTTCAGTTATGCTCCGTTTGTGGATGAGAGGTTTGTTTTTGAAAAATGAAAAATTTTTAAATATGAAAAATAAAAGTTGTTTGGAATTTTTTGTAAAAGTGAAAAGTTGTTTGAGTGGGTGAATTTTTTTTTTTTCTAGAGAGCTCTTTTTTCATTTTCTAAAAATGAAAATTTTTGATATTCAGATATAAAAATTTAAAAAGATCCATTTTCTTAGAATGAAAAATTATTCATTTTCTAAATTTGAAGTGGTCAAACATACGTAACATTAGAATTTTATGAATACTAATAATGCACCATGAAATATAACATGTTTACTTTTAGGGTAAATTGCTCCATGGGTCCCTCAGCTATTAGGGTTTGTAACATTTTGATCCATATTATTTAAATTGGCTCTTTCTTTTTATAATTGGGCTTCTTTCCATTTGATTACCCCGATCAAGCACAAAACTAAATAAGCGAGTTAAGATGACATACTCTCTAGTCCAATCCTTAACAAACCATCCTAGGCATCACCATACTGCCTAGAAATTTCAGTCCACACTATAATTATATGAGATGATTTATTGATTTGTTAATTTTATAGCACTAAAAAAATCCTTATGAATCACAAAAATTGATAGTATTTTCTTTTATATTACTATTATGTTGATAGTAAGTATAAATAGTCAGTGTAATTCCCACAAATAATTATAATGCACTGGCAATGATTATAATTAGTAGACTACTCATATATTGACACAAAATAAAATATCAAAATTAATTCCATATTTAATTAAAAAATATGACTCATTATAATATGCTTTAGAGAATTAGTAGAAAGCTTTAGAGAAATATATGATTAAACAAAGAAAGAAAATAAGTATTTCTATGATTTACAGTAATTTAATAAAAAAAATGCAATTTAATATAGAGAAAATTTATTAATTAAAAGCGGTAAGACATTAAGAATCCCTTATATGTTTTGTTCTCTTATTTAGATTTTGATACATAAATTGACTCAATTGAAAGTTTCGCATCCTAAACAATCAATCGAAAAATAAGATTTAAAGAACTTGTGAATAAAATTTATTGGAATAAATAAAATCATCACGTTAAGAACTAGGAAAAATTATTTTATAAGAAAACTAAAGACGACAATATGCCTCCGGCAATGTTGTAGTAAAAGACTACTTATAAAATAATATCTATCAATATATTATACTATACAACAATCACATAAAAAAAGCTTGACTAAATTCATATAAAAGTTGACAATAAAATATATTGATATGATAAATTGATAAGATAGAAGAAAATTATTTACTTAGTTATATAAAACTTACAAACCTTTACATAATCAAAATTCAAATAAGTTAGCTATATATATAGAATCATTTCTAGTCTCACATAAGAACTCTAGCTTTAGTGATATAAGAAGCCAATTTTTATATATGAAAAAGTGATATAATAACTTTATTTTAAAGAGTTATTAAGACTCAAACAAACTCATTGATTGCATGAAAAGTCAATAGAAAAGGAACCAAAATAGCGTATAGAGTATGTAATTTACGCAAAGAAACTATATTAGATGATGGTTTACCTATATCAAAACTAATGCTAAAACTTGGCTTTGACACAAATTTAATAATTACATTGGAGATCCTCTAAAAATAATATATTATTCAGTAGTATATAACTGGATTTTTGACATTTTTCTAATACAATATATCCTCAATTTTGGGAACAAACTTACACTTGAAAGACTTTCTTTTGAATTTTTTCGATAAGATAGCATTTCTAATGATTAATTTGAGTCCAAACCCACTTTTATTGCCTAACCTTCTTGGTTTAAGATTACTTATCCAAATGTAACCAGTTGAAACATTTTCCACTAGATAATTACTTATCCTTTTCGTGTACCCCTTATCTGGTTAACTTTCCCAATATTTAGACTAAGTGTTTGGTTAGAAGGAGAGAAAGAGGGAAGGACTGGGTGGAGGGATAGAAGGAAATACCTAATTACTTGGTAATTTGAAGGGAAGGGAGAAAGGAGAAGAGATTAAGGGATGATCTCTTTTAAGGGTCCACATATTTTGTTCTCCTCAATCCACTAAATGGAATCCTTTCATCATTGGAAGGAGAGATTTATCCATTTGAACTTAAAAATAGTGTTCAAAATAGTAAATTAGATAAATAACTAATAACTATCTATTCAATATTTTGATGTCTCTCCTTAAACTAAACAGCATGATAGATTACTATAATCATCTTCAATTTTCATACTCATCATTCTTTTAAATCTATCTATCCATCCAACTCCCCATCAATCATGCTAGATATACACTTGATGTCTTGTATGGTAGGGTGGAAAAATGGAGGAGGATTAAGAATGAGAGGGCTCGTAATGGATTTTAATACTTCAGTGGTTTGGTAAGGAGAATAAATAAGGAACATAAAACAAGTATAGATTCATAGTCCTCTATGGGATACAAGTTAATCTGATCCCTTTAAAATGTGGAGGATTGTAGGAGGAAAATCCTACAAAACTTTTAAAGTGTGTTTGGGTATTTTATATATTAAAATTCAGATACAACTACTTTTAAATTTTAAATTTAATATAATTATTACTAATTTTTTTCTATATACTTTTACTAATAACATCACAACTCTCTCTCACATTAACTACTCAAAAACACATTTTATTTTATTAATGCAATGTAAGAATAAAACATCTAAAAGTATATTGTATTGTATTTGAATAATATTATTAATGAATGGCTTATCCAAACAATCCATTAGTAACAACAAAAAAGTTTTCCCACTCTGATCTCCTTGACCCTCGTTGCATTGCATTGAAAAATGACATTCTCAATGAATTGTTTATTAAAAAAAAAACCATTAGTGACCAAAAAAAAAAAATACCACCACTACTTACCGAAGTTTTTTTTTTGTTAGTCTTTTATTTTTAACATAATATAATTTAGCAGTTGATTTCTTGTCAAAAATTGAGAAATTAAATATGACTGGTAGTTGAATGTATCAAATAAATTAGTCGCATGTAATGATTAACTGCAATAAACGAATCTCTCAAATTTATATTTTTCTTTAATTTTGTTTTATTTAATGTTGTTAAATGGGTTTGGGTACGGCTCATGTTCAAAAACTAACTCAAATAAAGAGGATGTCTAAATTATAAATAAACATCATAACAGTCTAATAATTTAAGGACGTGAGACGAATTCACAATCTAACCTTTCATTACACTTAACATGCCAGATTACTAGATTGGAAGCCCAAACCTATCACCACTTTAAATGTTTAACTCGATATGTCAAATGAGTTTAGATAGAATTTATTCCAAAACACTAATTAAATGAAAGATATTGTCCGATAATTCACATATAAACATCATAACAACTGTAATAATTTAATAATTTACCAATATTGTGCGACAAATTTACAATCTAGTATTTAAAATATTTCAATTAAAAACGTAATTAATGTATCCTTTTCGTTTATCTTCTTTGTTTTCAAACAGTTGCTTAAAACGGATAATATGTACATATGAAAAATTGATCCTAGACCTCGTAGCTTGACATATGTTCGAGCCATATATGTGTATATATAGCTAGGCAAGAGGTTGTGCCGGCCACGAAGCTATAGATTTGAGGGTTATAGGACACATTTAAAAGTAAGTGAGCTATTTTAAATAAGGTTGTGCCAAACGCTACAACACATTTGACAATTTTCTTGCTTGATAACAGTTCAAGAACTTATCAATGATTTTCAGGACAATTGCAACACAAAACTTTGATACTCAGATATTAGTTGAAGATATGTGTGTTTGTAAATTTCTGTCAAAGTTGCATTGAAATATATGGATGCAAGAGCATATTTTTATTTAATAATTTTATGTGGGAATGAGTGAATAATAAGTAGGTGTTAACTTAGTTAAATTATGTTTTGTTCATTTAGATATTAATTATCTCTCTCATCATTTATACACATAAAAAAGGATGTAAGCATTATAAAGAAAATATTTCTCCTCTTTCTAGACTAAAATTATAATGAATAATTTTATGCAACACTAATAATGTTAAGTGCCATAATAAAAATTACATCAAACGCTATGTTACTTAACTTCATTTATGTTGGTAGTTAATACCGATAATATCCTGAACATTTTCAAAAAACAATCGATCAAAAACAAGTTGTATAATGATTAATTGTACTATAAATTTATCGCACGATTTTTTTTTGGGAAAAAATTTATCATACGATGTTTTGCATATGGCGTGTGTGCTGTACAATATGCAGAGTATATATTCCAAAAATAATCATCAAAGTTTCGATTTAGAAAGTTCCAATACATATAAGAAGAGTTCTGAGTCGAATATAAAGTTTTCAAACTTTTTTTTTATAAAATAATTGAAGTGGGTAAAAGGAGAGTGAATAAATGAAGTCAATAAGTGGAAGTTTTGGCAAATCATTGCTGCTCTGACATCGACATATTGAAATAGAAACATAATAGAAGGTGAGCGATGAAAAAATTCCTAAACTTTTCTTTTTAATTTTGTTTTTACGGACAGAGTTTAATTTCTAGTTGAAAAGGAACTTGAAGTTCTTAAAAGATAGACTTTAAAGTTGGAACAAAAATCACTTCTATGATCTGTATTCCGTTGATGTGGACACAATCGATCACATGACATGTCAACACTATAAATATCAAAGTCCTCTTTCTCTTCTTTCTCCCTTTCTATATATATATATATGTATGTATATAAATGCATATCACCAACCTTTTACTGTAAGAATTGATAGCCCCCACAAACGACACAAGTCTCCACAAATTAAACCCACTTTTGGGGGTTTGCATGTGGATCACGCTCTCAATTATAGATGTGGCCACATAGACACGGCCGTAATCAATAATTTCTAAATACATCGGGTGGTCGGCGGTCCATATATATATATATATAAATATTTTTGGTGCCAACCTCCGTTTGGGACATATTCAACTTTGGACTTTTCTGTGTGTATACATGTAATGATACATATAAATGGGCAAATAATAGAAATATTGAAAGATTAATGACTGCCAAAACAAATAATAATTACGGTTAGGAAAAAGTTGTTATATTATATTATATATAAAGTGCTTACATCCTTAACACTTTTTCCTCACGGTGCAACTAGGAAATTAGCATATATGCATGCACCTTTCTTTTCTTCATCCGAAAAGGAAAAACAAAAAAATCAGAAGATATATAATATTGTGTCTCATCCACATTATTTTTTATACAACCACAACTAATATTTAATTTGTAACTCAACTTAATTAATCATTTATGATGCTTAATCTTATACGAATTGTCTCTTCTTTATCTAAAACTATTGTAGTAAATAATATTTTTTACAAAACTAAAGAAAGTAAAAAATAAGATTTTAAAATATTTGAAGCAAACAATAATAAATGACAAATTTATTCTATAAAGGAAAATCATACTATATAGCATATTTTATAGACACTCATCAAATATATAACATATTTTAAAAGTTAGTAAAATTCTAATATATTTTATTTATTCTTTTAAAAATAATTTTTTGTTTTCAAATCTACTCATATTTTCCTCTCCCATTCTCTCCCTCTTTCCTTTTTGTCTCTCACCTCTACCTTCTCTCTCTCTCTCTCTCTCTCTCTCTCTCTCATGCTCGTCGGCCATGAAGAAGACGATGGTGATTTCCTCTCTCTTGCCATCGCCCCGCCATCTTCAACGCATCGTCTCCATCATCATTTTGTCATCAATGGTGAGATGAAATCTCCGATTGCGAACAAATCTTAGATCTCTGGTTGCTAAAGGCTAAAGATCCAACCTCACCGTGCATCTCACCATCCGACATCAGCCGTACCATCATGAATCTGTGGCCTCGAAGACCACCAGTCCGCCATGAGCGTGAATCTACTTCTCCGACAATTATTCTGCCAGAGGCAGCGTGGTTATTAGGATTTGATTTGGGGATTTTTTTTTTAATTTTTCTTTGTAATTCCAATTAGTTTTTTTTTTGTACTGTGAATTGAAATTTTCAATCGTGATTTGATCTTTTCACTGCTGTCGTGATGTCTACTGACACAATATCATTGGGAACGGGAAGGAGGGAGGTAGAGAGAGAAAGATACATAGGAGAGAGAAAAATGGGGTAAAGGAGAGAGAGGGATGAGAGAGAAAAAAAAGAATAAATTTAGTATTTTAATATATAATTAATTTAAATTATGTTATTTAATTATATTAGTTTCAAGCATGTTATTATTTTAAAACATCATAATCAAATATGACATTTGGTTAATTTACCCTTTGAGTAAATTTATTTACTCTAACTTCTTTTTTAACCTGCTATTTATTATAATGATTTATTGTCTCCTAGAAAATAAAGTTTGATGTTAATGGAAATCATTATAAATTAATTAAGTTTACGACAATCTATTTTGGTTATGATAATATATTTTTGTTTTGCTAGTGCATCCTTGATGACCAAAATCTAGTAAAAATAAAAAAATATATCACAGATTGTGATGCAGGATGTGTAAAACATGCATAAAGATATATATATATATTTGCCGATGTTCCACAATTATACTGTACATGCCATTTGTTTTTTTGGACCATCACGATGTTACATAATAGTATTCCTCTCGATCATTTCATGTTGCACTATCAGCATAAAACTTAGGTGTTAATAAAATAAGATTTAGAGGAAGTAGCTAGGCTACCTAGCTAGAGAACACCGTCATGTGTTTACGCGACTAGAAATAAGTAAGAATCATTAGTTCAACCTTAACTACACTGTGTAAGTCATGCTTTCCGTATCTATGTGGGAATTGCGCAAAGTAGGACTATTCCTACCTACACATTTAATAAATTCACCGCTAAGACTTCATTGGTTACTCATTTTGTTATTCAATTTATTAGTTAATTACTTATTTTTATTAGGATTTTTTATAGAGAAAATTGTGAAAATCGCCTCCCAAATAGACGTATATGTTTATTATTATTTTTTTTTTTGGCAATCTTAATGTTTGGATTTTTAATTCTCCATACTTATTTAATAGGAGGTTAAAAATATTGATGTTACTATAACTAGAGTAATAATCCAAGGATGTGGATTCTTGAGGGGTAATTCTACAAATTGGCACACTCTCAATGTTTGACAACTTGGACCTAAAAATTTTAAAATTTTAATGCATTGGTCTCTGAATTTAAAAATCCATTATCCGATGGCAAACAAACATCAATAATTAATGTACAAAATGCACCCAACATTCTTATTTGATTAACAAATTGGATCTTGAACTTATTACTTTGATATTTAATTAATCTAATTACCAGCATTACTGAAATTGCCCCTGAATTATTTCAACCGTTTGGTTGAAATAATCCAATTCATTAATTCTCTTTTCACTTTAAATGCAATGGTTTAAATTATTCATATGAATTTTGTCTTCTCTTACACCTCATATTTTATTTCTGACAATTCATATGTGGTCAAGTTAATTGGAAATCTCTTCTTTTAATCAGATTACTTCAACTTGTCATTTGTAATCTTCAACTCCTATTCAACTAATAATCCAACCATAAATTTCAAGTGAAAGGAGAAGGAAAAAGAAAAAAGAAAAAAGGGGTAGATAGTAAGAGTCACTAACCTTTTATGTATTTCGTTTTTAGGTCTTTCGCCTTATTTTTCTTGCCTTTAAATGAAACAAAACCTCTCTCAGCAAAAATAATGTATAAAATAAAAAGCAAAACCTTACTTTTCATAAAAACCCAATCAATAAAATTATCTATTGAATAAAATCACATACACATGTGTAATAGAAAATATGATTCCAAATAATCTAATTTTTATTATTATTTTTCCCTCTGGTATAAGAATTCAATTATGAACAACTTCTATCACAATCCCAAATACTAAAATTTTCGACGGACTATAATTAGACTACTTATTATAGATTAAAAACATAGATTAAAAATCAATATAAATAAAATATAAAAAACCAGCATACATTTTATTTTGTAACTATTCAAATGAAAAAAAAATTATTTCAAGAGTAATTTAAAAAAATGTAAAAATCATTTATCCAATGTGTGTACGCATACATATATGTATGTATATATATATATAATACAACACTAGTACTTGTGCTATCCCAGTTAAAACCACACAAGCATGTCAGTTTATCACACAGGTTTTGAACAATTGGTGAGCACGTACTAATTAGATCTAACTTAATTTAATTTAACTTATAAGTTAAACTAATTTATCTAAATTAATTCTAAATATAAACTAATTTATCTAAATTAATTCTAGTTTAGTTTGATAGGACTTATATTTACTATTTCTTATATCTATTTTTTACTATCTAAATTGTTTACAGTTTTGAGTTTATGTTTAAATATAATACAATTTTCATCTAAATGCAAAAGTTTTAAGTTCAAATATAATATATTTCAATAGTATCTCAAATACATTTACTATATTGAAAATAAATTTTTTTCCTATTTATATCATATTCTTTCTCCATCTCATTTTTTATATCTACTTTTACCAATCACATCAATTTTTCAATTCTAAAATATATTTCAAACTTTTCATCCAAGCACATGTTACATTCAAATGCAAAGTAAATATTTTTCATCAAAATACAAAATGCACTCAATGCATTGCGTGTTTGACACAAAACGAATGCATTCAAATATATTTCATCACATTAACTTTTACTAATCACATCAACTTTTTAACTCTAAAATATATTTCAAACTTTTTATCTAAACACACATTGTATTCAAATGCAAAGTAAATACTTTTCATTCAAATATAAAATGCATTCAATGCATTGCATTTAAACACAATACGAATGTAATACATTTACCAAATGCTCCATAGGTTATCTTTACTTTCATAATCTCTAATACAAGTCAAGTTAAACTAAATTGAAATAAAATATTTAATATAAATTAATTTCAAAACTTAGATTAAGTTAAATTAGTAAATTGTTTTAGCTGTACAGTTTTAGAAACTCGAAAGGCCGAAAAAGCCATTAAAGGGGCTTTTTCATGGATTAACAAGATATATTGGATCTGGTTAATATACTATGCAA
Organism: Antiaris toxicaria; assembly: GCA_035233585.1. Taxonomy (NCBI): domain Eukaryota; kingdom Viridiplantae; phylum Streptophyta; class Magnoliopsida; order Rosales; family Moraceae; genus Antiaris; species Antiaris toxicaria. The sequence goes on from CP141161.1 coordinate 15,664,861, forward strand.
CGTTGGTTAAAAGAAAGAAGCAAAAAATTAAAAAAAAAAAAGTGTCAAAATTTTCTTTTGATATTTTTAATTGCGGAAACTTTTTTAGTGACTTGTTAAAATTTTTAGTGACACAAAAAAATATGACTAAAAGCATATAATTAGTCAAATGTTGTAACTAAAGTCACATGTAAGTACACAAAAGTACTGTTGTGATTAAAGTGTTGCAAGATGCTGTGATTAAAATTTCTTTTTTTTTTTTTTTGTAGTGATTGGATTTTTAATAATGAAAATAAAATGATTTCATTCTCTAAGCAAAATTGAATCATGCCCTCACTACAAAAACCTTGATCTTTATTCACAACCTTTTATTCACAACAAAATTATTATGTGATCACTATTCCTACAATTCGTAACAACTTGTAACTATTAATGTTTTAGTTACAGTGACAATTTTATTACTAAATATTTATAATTTATTAATAAAATACTTTTAAAGTAACAGTATTTTATTTTTTCTCATGAATTTTAAATTGTTGACACCACTATTGATGCCACCCTGGTTATAGGAGCCCAATCTTGGCCCTTACTCTATAGGAAAAGTAGAAAACATATATGCAGTGAAATTTTAAAATTTTTTTAAAAAATTGTACTAATTTGTGTTGTCATATATAATAAGTTATTTAATAATTTAAATACCTTATAAGGAAAATATTAAGAATGCAAGAGGATGTGATTAAAAAAGCTTTAACTAACTAGTCTTCTTTATTATTTTTCAATTCTCAAACGGTGAAGTGTGTGAACACTTGGTTTCTCAATCGATATTCTAGTAGATTGTCTCCTTTCAACCATCCAGAACTTTAGGAATTTAATATTATGAGTGAGAGTTATAATAGTAAATTTGCTCATCTGAGAGTCTGTAGTCTAAGCAAAATAGGAGTCTCAAGAGTCCTATTTATAGTTAATACATTTGGTAGATTTTAAATTTGAATAGGATATTTGAAAAAAATTTTCTCTCTCTTTCCTTTTATTTAGCATTTTTTCTTCCTTGGGAGTGCCCAAAAAAAAGGCCTATTTTAAGCATAGGAGATCTAAAATTTGATTTAAATTTTAATACCCTTTTTTCTTGTGATTTTATTTGCATGGATAATGTTCTATAAATCCAATTTAAATTTAAAATAAATTATGACAATTTTATTTGAATTAAATAATTATGTAATAATTATCCAAATAAAATTAAAAAAAGAGAAAATCTTTTCCTTACCTTATCATCAAAGAATGCACCTACCATAAGCACATAAGAACAAGATTTTATTTTAATTCAAATTTAAATACGATAATCTCTATATTAAATTTAAAACATTATATTTAAATAAGATTATCTAGATACTTAAATTAATTATTTAAATAATTAATTTATCCATGTCTTTTAAAATTTAAATCAATCTCATATTTATCTCAAAATATAAATATAATCAATTTAAATTTCAAATTCTATCTTCCAAATAAATATTTATATAAATTAAATATTTATCCTATTAATTAAATGAAACAAAATTCCCATTCTATCCTCGGTGGGAAAAATGCTTACATCTACTAAGAGGTGATTTGGATTTTTATGTTCACTATGTTCAAGAATTAAAGCCATAAAGGATAACCTAATTAATTACAATATGTTAAGAAATTATATAAAGTTAGTAAATAAACCGATTAAACGTATATAATATAGGCTTCAATAATTAATATAATTAATTATTCTATACCAAATAAATCAATTATATAATAATTAGTTTCAAAATTACACAATTATAAACCTGAAACTATACTTCTAATTATATAATGTATTACATAAGCTAGTGATTAGACGTAGTCAAATGACATGTTTATATATGCAACACCCTCATATGATATTTATAACTAACTTAAAGTCAAAGTCTATTTAATCTTTTAATCGCGTTATTTTAAAGATCCATTATATATCTAATAAGAAAATAATTATTTACTATATGTGAATAATAAATCATTTGCTAAGTAAACGATCCAATGTCTTATCCATTTTCACATCCTATATAATGTTGTGAAGAGTATAACTTTTACTATTTATTACAATAATGATTCTATATCTATAAGTAAACTCTTCATCAAATATAACAAATCAGTCTAGTAGCTTATTATTTCAAGACGACTTAACTTTTAAAACATCAAAGTACATAAATTATATACATAAAGTCATTTACGTACTCAGGATTAAGGTTATTGCATAATAAACATTAAAAGTGAATTAAACTACTCAAGTGGACTACATAAATTAATTACATTTTGGTTCAAGTCTAATATGTTACCACCATTAGGCAATATTGCTATATTTTTACTCAGGAGTTGACTTACTCTAGATGGTCAAAACAAACTATCTTCCTGATTGGCTTTAGACAACATAATGGTTTTAATATGAGTTAGATGCTTACTTTAATTGCAAAGACTACAAATTATAGATTTAGACTTCTTACTTTAGAATATTATTATTTTTCATACAAAGGATCATTACATGCAATATTCTAATAGTTTAACATCAAGTAGTTAATTAGTCATATTTGCTTATATTTACTTTAACACGTAAATAAGATAAAAATATATAACAATAATGTAATGAATAACATCTAATATATTATTAATTAATTTAAAAATAAATGAAATATGTAAAAATGTCTTTCCTTCGTAGGACATTTCTCTTATGCTCAATGGCTGAAAAGCCACTGTGAGGCTACGAAATTGCCCTCTTTTAGCAGCGACAGCCACCGAAGCTGCTCTGCCTCCCAATGTTGGAGCGTTGCACCTACCGCCCATGCAGGTTTGGCTTTCTGGTGACATTTTTCTAGATTAATTTGTGTTCACTTTTTTTTTTTTTTTTTTTTGTAGATGCTAAGCATTTGGTAGTTTAGGATTTGTATTGGTTATGTATGCTGTTTATGTTTCTGATTGGAATCAAAATGTGTTTCAGAACGGTTAAATATGTTGAGGATGATAAAGGGGAGGTTTAGAAGTTACAAATTTTGGGGAAAAGGAATAAACTTTTGCTTTTGTCCTTAGGCGCTCCTTACTGTTTGGAGCAAAGTTTAAATAATGCATTGAGAAATGTGGGTATCTTGTTTTTCCTTGGCAGCTTACCTACAGAATCAGAAACTAAAGATGATAGGATGCTCCTATATTTCTGGACCAACAACTATGCCTACGCACCTGCTCACCTAAGATTTCTTCATATTGACTCCTCTTATGTACACACACACAAACATTATTAACTTTAGTCACCAAATTACAGCTAAGAATAGCCTCATTTTTCTTCAGAAATTGCCTTTTCATTAATTTGGTAAGCGTTTAACCTTCTTAATGAATGTCTTAACATTTTGGTTTTGACAAATCTCAAATTTCCCATGTTTCTTGCCATTTGGAACCATCGGTTGAAGTCCGGTTTTCTTCAATACTTGTTTGGAAGCAACCGCCCTTCTTTCTTTGGGTTTTGCTCATTTGCAATGCAATTATTTACTGAAGTATTTCTTTATTTTACCGTTTCCTTGATTTTTTTTTTTAAATTACTGGAAACTAGTCTTACTTCCAAAAATATAATTTTGGATATCCTAAGAAAATTTCTGTAAGCGTTTTCGTAGAGGATTTGAGATTTCCATTTTTCCATTTTCCGAGATAATGATTTTCAGTGAGCATGATTGGATGTTCATGTTTCCTTAACCCAGCTCATTACAGTTGATGAAAAATAAAAATAAATAAAAAAAGGCTGTCATTTACAATGCAAGCCGAAAATAATGTCAAAGACCATGGTAATACTCTGCTTCAATTCAAATCGTTGCCACGGGGAGGTATTTTTATAGCAATGATAAGTTCTCTTGTTTTTGTTTCTATTTTGAGCATTAATTATGCTTTCAGCGCTAGAAAAAAGGACACAAGAGTCTGGATGAGATGGGCACAAAATATGTTTTGGTTGTTACGACACTTATCAGGTGATTACTTATTTTCTAGACAAATTTTATGTGCTTTTACCTTGTTTTTTATGAACTACTTAATTAAATCCTTTTGTAAGAGTAGGGATTCGGGATCGTCATAGAATCATAGGTTCACGTTGGTTCTTGGGTTTTTATTTCTGATGTAATTGCTTAGAATTTCTTGGTTTTGGTGCTTTGTGAGAATTAAAAATTGATTCTTTTGTGGATTTATGTTCTTTGTAAGTCATTCAGTTGTAAATTTCTACCACGTGTCTGTTTATTTTATCATATGATACAAGAAAAATTTTGTACTCCTTCTATTTATACTTTTTTTGAAAACTTGCTACAAATGTGTCTAAAAAGGATCTATAAATTGTTAGAATTCAATCAAATATCATGGCGAATTTATGTAAAATTGCTGCAGAACATATAGAATCTAATTCACATTTACATGGTTGTTATCATTGACATTTTAGCCTTTTTTTAGTTTTAGGGTACAAATTATGCCCCAAATGTAGCAGTATTTACTTGTTCTCATACTAAAACACTAGTGATTAGTTCTTTATTAATTTAGTTTTGTACATATGAAGGATTACATAATAAAAATTCACAATAAGAAAATGAATTTCCTATTTACTGATTTGTAATCGTGTTATGAAAATTTTATGCGGTAAATTAATTTTTTATTTACAAAGAGAGTGGTTGTTAAAAAAAACTAACTACAAAAAATTGTTGTAACTAAAAACTTTTAGTACTAGTTGCCATAAATTGTTGTCACTAAATGATTTTTAGTTACAATATAACTTAGTCACAATAAATTTTGTGACTAAAAATTTTTTGTCACTAAAATACTTTTTGTCACAACAAATTGTGTGACTAAAAGAGTTTTAACCATAATAAATTTTGTGGCCAAAATTTGTTTTGACTAAAAGACTTTTAATTACAACAAATTTTGTGATTAAAAGACTTTTAGTCATAATAAAATTTGACATGTGATTTTTGTACATGTATGCTAACAAGATGTAATAACAAAAGGTCGTTATGACTAAAAGAATTTTTAGTCACAACTCAATTTTTATTATGATTAAAACTTTTAGTTATGGACTTTTTAATGGCAAGTGTAATCACAAAATTTTATTATAAGTCATATAACAAAATGAATTTTAAATTATAATTTTTTTGTTACGACTAAAAATCTTTTTTTTTTTTTTTGAAATGCCTTTTTATTCCAATGATGAGCTTTAAAATTTCTGCTTTAAACAAAGGGAATATTGGAGACAGGGATGCCACTTATCCCTTTAATTATGGAAAGAAGATTTATAGGAAAAATTAATTAATTAGTACAATTACAATGAGAAGTGTCCTTAGCTAGATAGCTCTACTTCAAAATTTGATCAGATTAGTAACTTTAGCTAGATTACAAATGTCATTTTTTTTTCCCGGAAAAGATAAGAAATGTCATTTTTAGTACCATGTACAGACTGCAAAGTTGAATAGAACTATCAAGAAGTGCGATCTTGTACCAAACCGGCCAGTCAATTCACAGCGATATTTGAAATCAACAACAAATAGTCAATTTACATTAATAGAATTTGTACTGCAAATTTTAAGTTAATGTAATGCACAGTATTGTAGCTCAGCACTAACGACCTCTCAACTTCACAATTAATGTTCTTTAACGTTTTCTAAACTTTAGATATCAGACTCGAACTCTATTCCTGAAAGATAAATTGAAAAATTACTATTAATTTATATCTACATTCATAATGTTGTTTATTTATTGCTTCAAGGAGAAAAGAACTTCCTTAATTTAGAACCGAACATTTTGAATGTCCATGTACATTTACCTATAGTTCTTGATGAATTAATTTCACTATTGATCGAGTTACAATGTTCACTGTGCATGATTGTACGTGTGTGTGGATAGACACATGACCAATTACTAAAATTTATATGTTTGATTCAAAAGTTAAATTTAAAGTGAAATAATATTTTGTTATTAAAATGAGTTGACCTATTATTAAAAAAAAATTTGAATTTAAAACTTTGAATCTGAATTAAACAGTAATTCATTACTTTGAAAAAACATTTTAGTTTGCTTTTTTTTTTCTATTTTGGCTAATGATATAATCTTTTATATATATAGTTGAAACCTGATATAAGAGAGCTAAAAAGAAATACAAATTATATGCTAGGCTTGAAGGACCTAGAGATTAATTGTCGGAACATGTTGCTTTGCTTTGTTTCAACGCGGATGATCAGAATAACTGTACATATGTGTGTGTATGTATATATATATATACATATATATATATAAAGTCAAGTGCGAATAAAGAAACTAAAGGCATGGCCTTATTCGGGATTACAGGTTGGCGGATACCGCAATAATAACTTTGCTCAAATAATGATGCAGTGAAAAAAGGTACAGGAAAAAGGAGATGAAAAATAAAAGCTATATAGTGGTATAATATCATGCTACATATTATGCCCACGAAAAACATGGCTGCTTAAATAAGGAAGAGAGAGAAAGAGGTCGAGAAATACAGATCTAGAGAGAGAGAGAAAGAAAGAGAATCTCTATCTAGTTATGTAGCTACAAGTCTATCATGACCTAGCTAGGGACCTAATTGTGTTATGAAGAAGGAAAGCGATTTAACAAGCGAGCTGAGCTGAGAGAGAGAGGCTCAACGGTTTTCTGATCATCAGCTAGTGTAGGCAACAGAGTTGATCATCATAGACTAAAATATTAGCGTGGGATAACTTTGTGCAGTTAAAAGGAACAGCAAAATAAAAAGAAAGTCATGAAGAGAGAAAAAAAAAAAAAGAAGTAGAAAGTGAAATTAAGGATATGTTTGTTGGCTCTGATGAACAGTATTATGCTGCTTCTGCTTACTCATGATCTCTGAAGCTAGCTGCCATGGTGGGGTGCCAGGGTCGTCAGCTATATTGCCGCCTCCCACTGTATATATATATATATATGCGCGCGCGCACAACATATTGCCTTATTTTATACAATATGAAATAGGAATTATTTGGGTAGTCTCGCCCTAGCTCTATTCATTTTTAACTAGTACACTCCCAGTCCCATCTCAGCCATTTTGGTTGATTTATGCCTTGTGTTGTGTCCCCCCTTGGCTTACACATGGCCCCACTTCCCACCCACATGTTGTAATATTTTATCCTCCACTTTTGTGATCATAAGTTGTGGAGAATTCATATATATATATATATGTATATTTATGTAAATGTAGGATTTACTTCTATAGATTATAATAATATTTTTTTCTTTTTTTTTTCTTAATTTATACTATTTCAATTTTTTCTAACTTCTCCAATGAAGATTCTCATCCTTCTTCGGTACAAACTTGTAGTGTTGTATGTATCATTAATTGGTAGTGATAGCATAGCAATGGTAAATGCTTTTTCAGTTTTTTTTAGTATTGGAGCTTGAATTCTCATATTCTTATATATTATATGTTGAGATCCAATATTAAAAGTGATATTCTAAATGAGAATTAGGAGTTTGTAATGGAATTTATTATTCTAAGCTTAGCGTGATGGAAATATGAATCAAGTCTTTGTAATGTTACACCTATGGTTTTATTAGATTTCAAAATCAATGTTGGACGGGAAATATGAGAAAATCACTGATAACTTTTTCTATTAGAAATAAAAAATGTAGTACATGTATTAGGCCAAGTGAGAGGCATGCATGCAGTTTCTACTTTGCTCCCTAAGCTATACTACTATCATAATCGTCATAGTGTAGATGCCACTAGTACTTGATGTAGACTCATCGACATGGTGCTTCTGTGGTTACAAATTCAAATAGCTAGCGGAATCATAAATGAAAGAAAATTTATGTTTAATCACGCAACGTTATATCTATATATATATGTGTGTGTGTGTGTGATAGATATGTTTTGGCACATTAGTATCAGGTCCACTTATATATCTATGTACTAGTACTATGGCATGGCATGCGTTTCTCCCTAAACACCACACAGTTCATATATACTGGCTACCAAGTACTATAACTGTCAGTATATCTATTCATACATGATACAGGTATAATTCTACAATAAAGCTTCATTTGTATTGGTAAGACATATTTCTAATTATTCAATCTAGTTAAAATCAGATCAAAATGAAAAAAAATATATATATATAGATATATAATGAATAGTTTCTAACGCAGAATCAATGGTTGAAAAATAAAACCTTATTGATACTTCATTTTTTCAATAACAGGTGTACATTCAACAAGTCAAGTAAACTCTTAAAACTCGAATGGCGTTAACGCCTCCTATATATGTACGAATCCACAACTAGCTCCAGGTTCTTATCTGCAATGAAACAAAGAGGCTAGTTCATGTAACCTCACCTTGATTTCTATTTTTTTTTTCAATTTCTTTAATGAGACACCTTTTCTTTTGGTAATTATTACCAATATAATTCTCTTTAATATATAATTCTGGACCTAATAAAAGCATTCCAATCCCTGCCCCCACATGATCAACTACTACTTTTGTCTAATTATCAAGAATTAGCTTAATTAAGGCAGGCATCACATGACTTTCTTTTCATTAAAAAAATGGCATGCCTTTACTTTACACGTTAAATAGAGGATTAGGCATACTTTGGACTTTACTAGTGAAATATAAGCACCACAAAAAATAATTATGGATATAGGAAATTACAGGCTGAGATTTTTATGTTAGGACATGAACAAATATATTATTGATATGGGACTCTTCTTCAATTGTTTATTTTATTATTTTAATATGATTTCGATCAATCTTAATTGTAAAAAAAATATACAAGCATGACGTAGAAAGACTCAAATTAACCGGGATAAAAAGAATAAAGAAAAAAAAAAAGGAAAGAAATTGGTAGTACATGGAACAGATAGGGGGAAGTGGCTGGAAAATATGATGATGAGGAGAAGCATTTTATGGACATGGTATGGCCAGAAAGATGGAGACAATAGTCCATCACAGGAATTATGATGAAACAACAAAGGAAACCGCCAACTCATGGGACCGAAATTGTGTATACTTCTGTTGAGAGTCTGGTTTGGTTGGTTCTTCACTACGCATCTATGCTGATCTCTAGGTCGTTGTGGTCCTAAACCCTAGTCCGTAGGCCAGCTCCCAGCCTACACACACACACACACACACACACACACACACATATACCAAAGTATATATATGTACATACATACATATGTATTTACACGCTACTACCATTAGTTAGAGAAGAAAATACTAATGCCCGTTGACAATTATACAACAGCAAACATAAATATATATAATCTTGAATATGAGTTTAATTAACGTAGGAGAGATTTATGCATGGGATTAATGGCATGAATATGTGCTCTCGCATCTGAATAAACGGGACTGAGAGATTGAGAGATGTCCCCAAATAGAGATTTATTACTAATTTGTACCTTAACGAATCATGGGCACTCCGGTTCCCATTCTGAACCGTATGTTAATGATCATCGGACTTTATGATCATATACACTAGGAATACGACTTTGTCTGTTGATGTATGTACACACACACACACAAGCATTACATACACACACACACACACACACACACACACACACACATATCTACGCATGTATAATATAGAATCTAGCATTACATTTATGTATGTTATAAAATATAAAGCAACATTCCTTATATACACACACATGCATTACATATATATATATACACACATATATCTGCGTATGTATAATATAGAATCTAGCATTACACATATGTATGTTATAAAATATAAAGCTATATTCCTTATATATATATATGATCTTGAGTTTGTTTTCTTCACAAGGAATTGGTGGGATTTGTCTTCCTATATATAATGGTAAAACTTCTTGTGGATAAATAATGTTGTTTTAACTGTTAGAGTGAGTGATTGTCTATTTCAAAAATTTACATTATGAAACGTCGAATTACTTTTAATTATATATTGGACCTGTACAAAATTAATCCAGTAACTAAAATAATAATATTTATTTATAGATCAAAAATATAATTTATATCTTAAATTTTTAATAAATCAATATCTACATATAGCTGCGAGAAAAAAAAAAAAAAAGGTTCTATAGTGTTCAGTGAACAGATATTGACGCGTCGTGTAAGCACCATTGCAAATAAAAACTTAGAAAAGAGAAAAATCAACTAAGTGTTATATTACTAACATGATATAAACGAATCTACCTTTTTTTCTTCCTTATTATTTTTCCTGAATAAAAACCTATAGAATTGCTTCCTAAATACCTAACTTCAAACCTTATCCACACATTGCATTCTTCGGTAGATGTTAGTTTCAAACTTGCTTAGATAGCCTAAAATGTAAATATTAAGTAAAAGACTTTTTCTCTTGCTGATGCAGAAAATTACCAACACCTATATTAATGATACATCAATATATATATGCGTTATGAAACTTAAATTTATTGTTACCTTCTTGTTTCCTAAGATCATTTGGATATATATATATATACACACTCCATTACAATGTTGGAAGTTGAATTTGTCTTTTATTATCAAATTATTAGATTGTTGTAGTGTCTTTAATTTGGATTAGAATATATTTCACTTTAAGTTAGCTTTTTTTGACATGAGTTATACCCAAACCCATTTATATGATATTATAGTCAAATTTTACATGCGATAATGATAGATTTGGACCCAACCCATCTACATGACACTACGCCTGAGGGATGGTGTTATCAATTTAATTTTTTCAAAAGTTTTTTTTTCTTTTTTTCTTTTTGAGTCTTTAGGCTTTGAATGTCATATTTATTAACCCATTTCCATGAGCCACTACACGTGAGGGATAGTGTTAAATATTTAATTTTTTCCAAAAATTTTTTTAGTCTTTAATCTTTGAGTGTCATATTTATTGTTCAATAACTCCCTTATTTTTTCAACTTGACTATGTTTTAACACTTTAATGCGAGTGCCACAAAAGTAAATCCGTCAAGATAATAGGGGTTCAGATCTACTATCCCATTATCCCATCTCGATGTTATCTCTTGAATAGTATTTTGATATCTTATAAGTTTGTTTAAAAATTTTTAGAATTCAGCATTTTTATGTAATTAAATTCTTAAGTTTAGATGATTTAGCATAATACTATTGGGAATAGCCAATAAAACATAAAATCCAAGATAATAGATCTTGCACCATAATAGGGACGTGTAAAATGTAATAACAAGGATAATGTTTACAATAACAGTTTTTTTTCTTTTTACTACCTATGGTAACTGCAGCTTTTTGGATTATTTGTCATTGTCTATATGAAAAAGTAATAGTACAAAAACTAACCTGTTTATAGGTTATATTGTTATTATACTATAATTCAGGATGCGTTACTCGCTTGTGAGAAGATCCTATTCCTTATCTCTTAACGGAGTGGGGTGATCAAGAGGAGTGAGCTTCATCCTAAAGCTTTGAAGGAGTAGCTAAAATATTGCCTCACGGAAGAGGAGTAAATAGTGCTAATGGGAAAGGATATATTTATAGTCTCTTCTGACTCTCTATTCAAAGTGTTATTACTTTATCGCTCTACATTATGGATGTGGCAAAGTGATAGCTCAACAAACTCCCAAGAATCATGGGAGTTGATTATAAGAATTTAGCTATAATATTTGAAATTCAAGCTTAAGAGATCATAGATTATTCTCTACAAAATCTCGAAACAATTTGAATTAAGGACTAGAAATATTTACTAGATTTTATTTATTTATTTGAATTGATTTTATTTATCAAAAGTAACCCATATGTAAAGATTAATCTCCCCTTTACAACCCTAATTTTTGTATACCAAAGCTAAGAGCTCTTAATTGTTATTTTTTTTAAAATAGTGGAATCCTAACATGAACAAAGGAGCTAGTCAAAGAGATTCGGTAAATCACTATAAATTTTTTTGTATTTTCTACTTTCAGCAAATTTATTTTTACTATTTATCATAAGATGGTGGTGAAAATAATTATGAATTGAAGGATTTTCACCATCAATATTTATCATTGAAAAATTAATTTAATATCTAAAATCAATTTAAAAAAAAAGGACAATTTCTATTCTCTGTGGTATTGCTAACGAAATTACATTAGGAAGGATTAAAACTTTAAAGAATAGGACGAGGTGGCAAGGGGATGACGTGACAATGACCATGACAATATGGTGAAGGGTACGTACAACATGACAGTCGCAATTCCCAAAGATCTGCCTGTGCAGTGTGTGCATCTACTGATGGGATAAATCGCAGATAAGTTATGGGAAAACACTACCCCTCCTAGACCCCAAGGGGAAAAAAAAAAAAAGAGAGAGAGAGAGAGATTTTCTAAGGATTACCTGGGCCGCATTTTTTTTTTTTTTTCCCTTCTTCTACTTCTTAGCTTGCCGTCCTTATATGTTAATGAAAAGGAAAAAGGAAACCAAAAAAAAAAAAAAAAGGTGTAGTTATTTTCATTCTTTTTTCTCCTTGCCTTACCTAATTTTTACTTAAACCAAACATTCACATAGCTCGAAAGGGAGCTAGATAGACGTGGGAGCTTGATATAATTATGCCATCTGGCATTTCCGAAAGATACACAATCTTATCTAGAACGTCAATTAGTGATATTTGATCATTGCTCTTTTGTTAAGGAAAATTCTATGATAAGGTATCATTATATTTGTGTTAGGTTTGGTTAATTTTATATTTATTTATTCATATGATCACATCTTAACACTTAGATTTATCGATAGGGATATCATGAATTGTATAAAGCTCTTTTTTTTTTCCCTTTAAAATTGGTAATCTCATTAAAACCCTATAAGGAACTCTACAATGTACACAAACTTCTTGCTTGGAAGTGTTGCACCAATACCCCTCATTTTCTGAAGTTGGGGAGATTAAAAAATTAGTTGGACCCAAAAAAAAAAAAAGCTTATAGATGTACATGTATAGACTTTAATTTCCCACGTAAGACCAATCAATGCCAAATTACTATTGTTACAAGGACCACTAGTACTCGATTTGCGATTTGGCATAAATTGGTCTACAACTAAGAGATTAGCAATGATAAAAATTGGTAACTTGCCCTCATAGTCCAAATATTTAACCTTCCCAAAAGAGTAATTTCTTCATCTATATGAGGGTCAATTCAGAATTAGGAGAAAGAGAGAGATAAGGAAAATAGAGAGAGAGAGAGGGTGAAAGCGAACTATGCTAAGAGGGATCAAGTTTTGGCCCTTTTTGGGGCATATGTCACATTATTTGGTTAAGTGGGGATTTATCTCTTTATATTTTATATTTTATTTTCTTTTAGACGAATCAGAAATAATATGAGGCGCCTACAACTACACAAGTCGGTGTTTGTGTGTGTGCGCTCGAACGAGGAGGTGGGTGCCTTTTTCCCACTGGCAGGACCAGCAATATCATCAATGACCCAAAAGTCAAAAAACTCCCAACCTAACTAGCTGTGCCCCCTCCCTACTCCAAATGGCCTATATATACACACATAACTACAATTATTTATATCTATAATGTAATAATAATAATAGTTTTAATTGTATTAAGGTAATTGTTGTAAACAAAAACAAGAATAAAAACAAATTATCGATTTGACTTGATGGTGGGGGTGCTTTTGTTTTGAGTAATGAGTAAGGAGGGGTTTCATAATCAAATTACTTAAGGCTAATTATTTTGGGTTTTGATGTAAGGAAATAAATATATCAAAATTAAGCATATGTTTAATTCATCCAAAGAAAACAATTTGATTTGAATTAAGTGGAATTTGAGTTTTGCATGCGTTTGACTTAATAGAATTAAAACGTATAAAATCTTAAAATAGTTTAGATAAAATATCAATGTATACTTTATTTTACTCGTCTTGAAATTTTATATAATTTAAAATAAAAATAATTTTATTTAGATTCATATATATAAAATTAAAAACTTTTAAAATAATTTTTAATTTACAGTTAAATTATAAATAATAAAACTAAATTGAACTTCCAAAAATTACAAAATCTTGTTGAGTTTTCTCAACTCAAACATTTATTAAAAAAAATTCATTAAGAAAAAGTATATATATATAAATATATATTTGTGTGTGTGCATATATATATATATATAATATGAAAAGGACGAGCTCACATGATCAAAACCACATCGTGTTCATGGGCCCCTACGTATAAACTTCCCTCTCCTTTCTCTCTCACACACCCTCAAAACAGCAGTCTTTTACTTTTTTTTTTTTTTTTTTTGAGATGAAGGGGAAAAAAATGTATTGGGGAGGAAGGAAGAAAAATGCCGCTTCCCTTCTACAGTTGTGAAATTAAGAAGCTTCCAAGACAGTCCATTAGTAAAGTTGAGAGTGGGTTTTTTTTTTTTTTTTTTTTTCGTGTTTAGATACCACACATAAGTCTTTTCCATCTTTTTTAGTTTTATTTTTTCCTCTTTTGTTTTCCATATCTCTGAGATTGTTATTCTTTCTTTGGGAATATTATGCTATATTGCTTTGGGGTCAGTATTATCAACAGTTTCAACAAGTTGGAAATACACTTGGTTGATGTCTACCTCATGAATATCGTCCATACAACCTTATAATTTTCTTACTTAGGGTTTGAGAATTCCTTTAGTGTGGTCAAAGAAGAAGGCACCGACCCAGCTTCACTTTTATTTTCTAGTACTCCCACTACTCAGAAAGAGAAAGACAGAGAGAGAGAGAGAGAGAGTTGAAAGAGAAATCCAGCTTTCTCCAATCTTATCTGGTTCTCAGAGATCTGAAAAAAAATCTTCATCTTTCAACCCAAAAATCAATTCCTCATCTTATTTCAGCGTCTTTCATATAGGCCAGGTTCTTGAGATTTTGACCATTTTTCCCAGATGCAGTGACTATAGTTGAGAGAGTTCTTTTCAGGAGCCTTAAAAATTGGAGGTATATATAAATTTATATATATATATCTATAAGAAAATATATTTGGGTCAACTATGGAGTTCGTGCAAGAGGATCAAAAAGATGATCAGCACTCGGATGATAGAGAAGAAGGAGGTCATCATGAGGATCAAGAAGAAGAAGAAGAGGACGAGGTAAGAAATATCTCCATTCAACTTCCTTTGTCGTTTTGCGCTTCATCTTCTGGCTACTACAACAACAGCAGCAGCAGCAGCAGCAGCAGCATCATCAGAGGCAACAATAATCCTCAGCTGACGGATTACTTGTCGCTGAAAAGTAGTACCACGGCCGGTCACAGCGACGAGATGGGAAGTACTGGCAACGAGGTTAATGATCACGGGGTTTGGTTATGCGGCGGCGGCGGAGGAAGCGGCGGCGGTCGTGGTGGCGGCGGAGTGGGAGTGGGAGCGGAGAGGGAGCACATGTTCGACAAGGTGGTGACGCCGAGCGACGTGGGGAAGCTGAACCGGCTGGTGATTCCGAAGCAGCACGCGGAGAGGCACTTCCCGCTGGACTCGGCGGCGAACGAGAAGGGGCTGCTGCTAAACTTCGAGGACCGAAACGGCAAGTCGTGGCGGTTCAGGTACTCCTACTGGAACAGCAGCCAGAGCTACGTCATGACCAAGGGGTGGAGCCGTTTCGTTAAGGAGAAGAAGCTCGATGCCGGCGACATTGTCTCGTTCGAGCGCGGAGTCGGAGAGTCCGGTAAGGGCCGCTTGTTCATAGACTGGAGACGACGCCCTTATCATCACTATCATCATCATCATCATCAGACACCGCTGTTCCCAATTGATCCACATAACTACAATCATCATCATCATCATCAATTACAGCATCATCCGTTGCCTTATCCCCAGTCGGTTCGATGGGGCGGTGGCGGAGGAGAGGGAGGACTAATCTACTCGCTGCCCTCGTCAGGTTCAGTGCCGATGCCGCCACCGCCGCAGCGGCACCACGAGAATTTGCAGTACAATTACGACGTTCAGTATCCTTATCATCATCATCCTCATCCTCGGCATCATCATCATAACCACTATGATCAACATCACCCCCAACCGCAAATTAGCAGCAATCATGATTACAACATGAATTACCAGGTTGGACTATCGGGAAACATCTCTCCAACTGCGGCGGCAGCAGCTGCGGCCGGCCGTAGCCACCACCACAACCACGGGAAAAACATCGCGGTGACGCCGTCAAAACGCCTTAGGCTGTTCGGTGTGAACATGGAGTACTGTCCCCAAGAAGAAGAGTCGGAAGATGTGACAATGGCTTCACTACTCGGCACTAGTACTACTCATGATCATCATCATGATCTAATTCCATCCCCTTCGGTTCCATATCCTCATCACCAAGTAAGGTTACCAAATAACATTCCCTCTCCATTGCCAATAACAAATATTAATCCATCAGAGTTTTCACACAAGGGAAAATCTGCTTCATTATCTTTTGATTTGAACCCTTAATTTATGAATTTGTGATATCACAAAATGAACTCATGTGGGAGAGTAAACTTGAGTTTTTCTGGGATTTCATTTTGTGTTATATCATGATTCAACAAATTAAGAGTACCCAAAGCTTCATTAAATATTTTACCACTCCACAAATTGCAATGGAAACTGGATTATTTTAGCAAGGTTGAAGATACAAAAGTGTTTTTGCCTTGTTTTCAAGTTCGGGGAATTAAGTGTAAGAAACTACATCTAATGTGAGGATGGAGGTTCAAAAACATTAAATTTATAAATGTCCAATTAGATTATCATATATTTTCAGTTTGTGTATAATACAACATCAATTAAAAAATGAAGATATATATCATCTTTGTTTTCATTTCATCTATTCATCTATACACAGACACACATATGCTCATCCTTAATTACTACCAATTGCCTCTTGCGTTTTCAATTTGATCTTGTGAATGAATTGTTCATTTCTCTTTGTTCATTGACCGATGTAGACATATAAACCTCTTTATGTATATAAATCTCTTGATGATCCATGACCAGATTTTTTAATAGTTGTGTGCGTGTGTGTGTGTGTAGTATTTCTATATATAGCTCAATTAGGCTAGCTAGGTAGCTTTGGTGAACAGTTCAAAAGTCATGTTATGTTTGTTTTCTTTTTCACTGCTCTTTGCAATAACCTTTAATGTGTTTTAGTGTAATTGCTGCTATATATAGCTGCTGCTTATTGGTTAGGCACGCTATGCAGTAATGCTCAGAAATTTTATCAGTACACTGCGCTGCAAAAGATTGTATATGTACCTTTGTGCCTAACTTTAATTAGATCTCTAGTGTATTTATGAAGTGGTTTTACCTTGTTTTATTTTTTAACCTCAGTAATTCATGTTCTCATCTTTACATTATATAAATATATATATATATATACACACACACAGCAGCCAGCTGCTTCCACTTATCTGGATTAATTGCACAGTTAAGTATCATAATTAATGTTTATTAAAGCAGCATAATGGTCCCAGAATGAGTGAGTCTCGTGATTGAAATTGACATTTCTGATTAGTGTCGAGTAGACCAGTAGTTCAATGCTTTGGTTAATATTTGCCAATAAAGCACCCCTTCTATTAATCTGATTATTGGTTATGCTTAAATGATCATTAAAATACATACGATAATCTGTTTTATATTAAAAGAGAAAGGATTTTAAGATATATAAATTGATGAATTTAATATTTGGTTGGGTTTATATACCTTCTCTGTAGGATTGTTAATTTATTGTTTTGCTTTTTTGTTTGATTTGCCTTTGAGGTGGGATTCTAAATTTCTTTATTTTTCTTTTTCTTTTCTATCATTTTATAAAATCTGAGTGGAGATTTTGCCTCCTCTCCATTTGAGGGGGGGGAAAACAAAAAAGATAATCTGTTTTGTGTCAATGATATTGTCTAATCATATTAGTTTGCACTCTCTAATTTCTGCTCATGTTCTATGTTCTCATCTAGTGATATTCTATTACCCATGACCTTGTAGTACTACTGATTTGGATGTGTCCACATGAAGCTCTTATGTGTATGCCATTATATTTACAAAAGAATACCATAGTGCTTGGGAATTTAATAATATATATGTACAGATGTATAAAGTATCAATGTTATTAGGTGACTTAAATGCATATCATTTTCATTCTTTATACTCCAACACTTACAAAAGGATGTAATTGGGAGATCTTCTTATGTACGCACGGGATTCTCTCTTTAGTACTAACGAAGGTAAATAATAATAATAATAAAAATAACAAAAGTATACTTATCCTTCCATGGTTACCAAGATTTGGATTTTTCATGCACCTTTCAATGAAAACTGCACATATAACGTCTCCTTTTGAACAACTTTATTTTGGTTTAGTTGGAAAAAGTTAATTGACTTTTCAAAAATTATTTATAATTTTTATTTACTTTTCATTAAAAAACAAAAAATAAAATACAAGAGTTAAAAACTAAACTAAACATATATAACAAACACGCCATAAATGTGACTTAAATTAGTTTCCTTGAAATTAAGAAGTCTTGTTTAGCTAGGTACTAGCTTTTGGTGTTTTTTATGAGGGGAGAAGGGATGTAAATAGAAGCATGATTTTAGAAATCTGAAATTTAACAACTAGATCATCATCATCAGTGCATGGGAATCCCAAATCTATCATGCTTTGATTTAAAAGTTTCACTATTCATGACAACATTAACACATGATGGTACAGTAAAATAATCTTAATAAAATAGGTAACAGCAATAAGAAACAAATTACTACATAGTTAGCATATATATATATATGTGTGTGTGTGTGTATAGAGTTTCTATATGGAAAGCATTTCTTGATTGTAGTGAGCTTTTGGTTATTAATAAGGACAATGATCTATATTTTTTCTGGGCTTTTGTTCTAGGAAATATTTTAGAAGTAACAATCAAACGATTGTTATCTAACCAAATTCTTGTTTTCAAGTTGATTATCTGAAGAAAATGTACGCTAACTATATGCCAGAAAAAAAAAAGTCCATATTATAAGATGAAAATGTACACTAACTTTTAATCAGATAGGTGCAATTATTTACTTCACATGTAAGATCCCTCGTTGCGGTCACCTGTAGGGTTCTTTGAACCTAGATTGAACCAGGACCCTTGCGCCCCGGCCACAAAAAGTCCTTATTTTCATTAAAATTAAAGTTTAAGTTCATCAGGAGACTATGCTATAACTGAAATCAAGAAAAATGCATATACTTCTATATTTATAATCAAGTTATAACAAAATTTTTTTTTTATTCAACCCATGTATATGAACTAGTCATTAAAAGAATTGTGTTAAAACTGTTATTCTGCAGGAATTCACTGGATGCATATAATTCAAAAGAAAATCCTACCTGTGCATATACATATAAAAAAAAAATTGTTGTCCATATATATATATATATATATAGGCATATGGGTTCAAAATATTGAATATATCCTCCATTTGACTTCTCTCTGAATTGCCTGCGGAAACGGTTAGGCTGTACATCAAAGCCTTTCAATTAGTTGGTGTGTACGTGACGAGACAGAGTTGTTCCAGTACTATAACAAAGGGGAAAAAATTTAATTAAGCTTCAACAGTACTTTTCTTTTTCCTGAATACACATTAACTCGCCAATTCTTTGTCGTTTGAGAAACACCATCTTCTGAAATATATATACAACAATTTGATGAAAGGTCAATTCCATTACTGAAGCACCCATGGCTCTACCTGTTCTAGATTTCTTCCATGCAATATGCACATATATATATATAATGACCTGTCCATACATGCATACACACATACACATTTTTTTAATATATATATATATATATATACACGTAGTAATTAATCATTATGTGTTTGTTTTTATGTAAGTGTGCGAACTAAGTAGTTTCTTCTACGACAAGTGTCTTCACTATTCAAGGTCTTACCGTTAGTGTTATTCAGTGCACTGCAATCGACGACTTATTCAGTTTTCACAACAGTATGATGAAAGTTTACAATAGAATTATCCATTCTCTGCTGTTATATCTTGTCAAATCTGAATACTTACAAAGCAAACTAGCTCCAGGTCAACAGCTAATTTCTTGTGCGTTTTCCCAAAAGAAATAAAAGTTAATAATATATACATATATACTCACATACACAGTTATAAATACTGTGATTGTTATCCTTTGATCGATCTCTGACTTGATCATCAGATAGGAAAAAGAAAAAGAAAACTAACTATTTCATAATTAATCTCACTCCAATTCAACATGTTATGTTGGGGCATATACCTAACGAAAACAATAAGATTTTCCTCTCACGAGTTAGTGCACCAGCTTGTAGGATTATTATTAGTATTATTTTACTGAATTTTGATCAAGTTAATTATTATACTACATACTGAGAATCTAGGTAGCTTCATCTTTCATGAAAAGAAAAGAAAGAAAGAAACGAAAAAGAATGAATAGCTTCTGGTACCCTCTGATCATACTCATGTGCTTATCATCATCAGACAAACACCGGAACACATGCTAAAGGCTTCTTTTAATCTCTAGCTAGGCCTTTTTTGTTTTGTTTTTTGTTTTTTTTTTGTCCTTCTAGCTCTATTATTTCCTTTTACGGTCTATGCATAGCTAGAAATGTGGATAATATTTGCAATTTGGAGTATACTATGGTTATCGTGTGTTTTTTTTTTTTTTTAATATATTGTGCTACATAATTGGCTGTAGAAAGTAATTATCTGATCAGTCCCCTTAATCGGCCACTGTTTTGGTGAACGGAATTAGGTTACGATTGACACAACGTAAAGTAAACATGTTTATTAAATCTAAAAGAATATTACGAGAAAGGTAATGAGGTTAGAAACAAAATTAAAGGAATATGAATGAGAATCATTAATTTTCTTTCTAATATTTACTTGCCTATAGATGGTGTAATGAGAAACAATCCAATTCTAATTTAGTGTTTACTAAATTTAGGAATGTTAACCTTATCAATATAATTACTAAAATAAACTTTTACATAATCAAATAGTCATTGACACATGGGAATTTGTTAAGAGTACATAGATAAATTTGGCATCCATTTCCTTGACAATGAATTAATACCAAAGGGATTTAAGTATTGATATACTCTTTTCTTATTTCTTGTATTTGTGTGGGGCCATTAGATTTTCATTACACATTTTATAGGTAAACACACCATTAAATATGACAGATAATAAGTACATTGTCACCTCCTTTCAAGTAAAGGAAATGCGTTCTTATAGACATGTTTACAAGAAGTACCTCTTTGATATAATAAACAACCGCCCGTTTACTTCATAACCAAAGTGAAAGGGGAAATATGGAGTGTGATCCTTAGCTATCGCTTCTATTTATGTACTTAGAATAAAATCCCCTGATATTGATTTCAAGATGAACATATCGAATTTGCTTAAAACCATCCTTAACAAGTTTACAGGATATAAATCAGTATTTATTTAATTGTAAGGACATTTTTGAAATTACATTTAAAAGAAGTCAGTAATATGAAATTATAAGAGCATTTTATTAAATGAATAAGATTTTTATTTTTAAGTTATGTGCGCTAAAAGGAAAATTGGATTGTTTTCCTCTCTACTCCTTAGTAAGTAAACACTAAAAATGAAAAATCGATGATTCACGTTCTTATATCCTTTTACTTTTAATTTTAATCCCGTAAAATTATTTTATGGATAAGGAAAAATGAAATGGAAGTAGAGAACAAAGAGCAGGTGTAATTAATATAAAGGCTGCATTACATATAATATCATATGCAACGATACAATAATATCGAACCCCATGAAATATATATATGTTTATGTGAAGCATCAGTTTTTTGTACACACACACACACACACACTTATATATATATATGTATATATTATTTATATGTGTAAAAATGCACCATGTTATTTGTACAACTCTGTAAATGATAAATATTCAAAGGAAAATGGGGTGTTCAGCTTTTTTTTCCCCCCCTTCAAGGACTATTAATAGGAAGATCACACTACATAGAACAGATAGAAAGGGATCATTCATAGCATTCACAAGATTCCTAAGTAATTCAGTGCTTTTTTTTTTTTTTTTTGGAACTGAAATTCGCAGCTTGAATACTTAGGTAGCTACAAGAGACCCTAACCTATAAGTAGATAATAGTGATTAGAGATCATAGGATACACCTTTTACAGACCAAAAAAGATGGTCACATGCCAGAGATATACAAATCTCGATCTTTTCTTTTCATGCTTATTATCTAGTCAATTTGAATTTGAACAGGATTATACTGCTATAAAAGTTGTAGCGTTAAGTAAGTACTTGGATTTTACACATTAAGAGTACATTTTAAGCAAAGACCTAAGAAACTTACAACGCAGATCACCTTCTTTCGTCAATGACAATTTGTCGGAGATTTCCAAAAATAATAAAATAAACACAAGCATAATGCATGTTAGAGAAAGATCAGAGATCAGTTCATATATATTATATATTACATATTACATATAGAGAAAAGGAAAAGGCTCTGTTGTTGTGCTCAGAACTGGCTTGGGCGGTCATGCCGGGATTGAAAATAGAGGCTAGAGATGAAGATACATGTATATAACGAATTTGTAGAAAAAAGAGTTTAATTCAAGACAAAGGAGAACAATAAAAAGGGTAAATTTCAATTTTAGCATCTCTGAAAATTTTAATTTTAATTTTAGCATTTTTTTTGGACTTTCATATATATAGTGTTTTCATGTCAGCTCTAGTTTTTTATGTGAGTGTAATTTATCTAAAATACTCTTGTTGATAATCTTATATGAACACAAAATTTCACTCCAAAATTTTCACTCAAAACTCTCCCTCCTACCCATTTTCTCTCCTATTATAAAAGGTAGGTCTAAACAGTATATAAAAAAAAAAAAAAAAAAAACCCAAACTCCCTCCTTACTTTAAAACACGGTTTCTCTCTCCTTTCTCCCATAGAAAACTTCACTTTCTTCTTGGTCTAACATTCAATCCATGAAGAAGTTTAAAGACGGTTGAAGAACAACACGTCCAGAGAAAAAATTTATACCAAATCTGAGATAAGAGACTTTGTTGTTATCTTTTTTTTTTTTTTTGGTCAATTTAAGTGGGTTTTTTTGCTTATATTGTTCGTGTATCATCTTTTCCTTCTTCTTCATTGTGGATGGTAGTAATAAAAGCATAATGTTATTGGGCTAAGCTGAATATGTCAGGTGTGACAATATCTTTTGCTAATTTGAAGTGTTCTAGGTAAAGAACCTTTCTTACTATAATAACGTATTTAGACATATTTTAATTTTGAGTTATTTTTGATAATACTGATGATAATTACTAATGACCGTGTAGTAAACAGTATGAGAGGTGGTGATTTTTGAGTAATTTGTGATATTACTGATTATAATTACTATAATGACCATATATATATTAAACACTAAGAGATAGTAATGTTGTTTAGTAATTTGTGATATGATTTATTGTAACTATAATGACTTTATAGTAAATATCATAATTACTACAAGTCCATGTTAATTTGACTAACAAATTAATCATTGTACGAAATTGTCCAGGAATAGTTAGAGTGCCTATCTTTGTTAAGTATAATAGACAATGAGACTATGTTTGGAGATACATAGGTGGTAAAAATTAAGGAAATAACAGTACCCACAACGATATCTTTTGTTGGTCCCCTAGAGTTGTTGAGAATACGCTTGGGTTTCAAGCGCAAGAAAAAACTTTAATTGTGAGACACACTATTGAAACTAGGATGGTTTATATCAAGATCTAGCATGACAATGATATCTTCTTCTAACTCTAATTGAAGAAGAAAGATGTTCACATGCTCAACAAATTTCCTAGATGATAATTAGTGTTTTGCTTCCATTAAGATTTTGAATACTCGTTTTTATATTACCAATTGTATGGTTTGGTATGACTCTTTTTCTTTGTACTTTTCAATACAAGGTTTTATTAAATTGGCATTTATACGTGTGTTATGACTCTTTTTTGGATTGATAATTTGTAGGTGTGTCATGAGTCAATTTTTTTAATAATTACTTGGTTTTTAAGATTCATATTTTTTTCATTATCATTTTTAGTTATGAATACATTAACGGGTTATTGTAATAATGACCGTGAGAGGACCACTTACTTTTTTTCCTTTTGAATTTGATAATGACCACTTACTTAAGGTAACAGTTATTAAGAACTTTTTTTTATGATATCTAAATTATTATTTGATATATTTTTAATTGAACTAATCTTGTTGCAATTAAATTTACAGCTTCTCCTTAGAGTCTAACTACGGTTACATGGTTATGGTAAATCTAATAATGACCATGAGTAAATATTATCATGATCACTTGCTTCCTAGAGGTCACAATTATTCAAATCATCTTATGATATTAAACAGATAGGTCATTACAACTTTATAACTATGACATAAATAAATAATAATGAATATTATATGAATATGACATGTTCAGACATGAATATCACATTAAACATGTGTGTGTATCATGTTCTAATAGCTACACTAATACTACAAGTTACAAAGCATTGTCCTTTGAGTCAAATACAACTAACAAGGTTATTGCTCTTAGTAGTTGATATATGCGCAAAAAAAAAAAAAAAAAAGATAAAAAGCCATTCATTACAGTTCCACATCATCCCAGTTAGGGTACTTGACATTCTTGGATTCTTTCCAAATAGCATGATACAATATGTGACAAGCCAAATAAACACACAGTAAAGTGCCATGCATCCCTGAACAGTCCAGTTACCCAATCTCTTGCCTTCAACCAAATAATGAGCATCGATGATAGTAAAGACACCACAGTCGTCTTTACATTGTACCATATTGCCATACTCAAATCCAATAATCCATATCAAAATTACCAAGAGTCAATGCTAATGACTAACAATATAGGGGCAAGATTACATAAGTTAATATAGAAATTAAACACGCATTCCCTTGACGAGTTACATCCATGATCATACATCTATAATGACTAACAATATTGATGCAAAATTACACAAGCTGCTACTTCAATCAGTTAAGTTGCCCTTTCAAAAGATATGTCCGTAGTTTGGTAAAGATGTATATCCAAGGTCAAAAAAGTATTAACCTTCCCATTGGTGATTTCCTTGTCAAGTAGTCCCCGCACAAATCCAACCTAAAACACATGAATTTAATCATATATAAATTCAATAAATATAACCATGATAGGACAATAATTCAACATATTTATACAATTAGTCAACATATTTATACAATTAGTCAACATAAAAATGACTAATGGTCATTACGTAGAAATTACTACATGTCAAACTAGGATAACTCAACCTATATATATAGTCAATATAGAAATGACTACTGATCATTATAAAAATTACTAAGTACCAAACAGTGGTAACTTAACATAATCATATATTATAATCAATATAGTTATGGCCATTGGTAATTACATAAATTGCTAATAGCTAAATAGGTGTGTTCAAACAAAAATAGATCCTATTATCAATCCAATTTTCGTTACTGCAAACAATATAACTACTCATTTCCACAAGTTTAGTTAATAATATTTTTTAGTTTGCACATGATAGACCACATAAATATCACAGGTGAGAGATTAAGAGCTCATATGAGAGATGGATTGGAATCTATTTAATAGAATTATGATAAATTAGAATAATAGCAGCTGATAATAAAAATTAAGAGAAAAAAAAAAACAAAAGGATATTATAACGATCCATAAAAAATGGATTGAAACCATCTCTCAAACAAATCTGAATAGGCCTAAATGATATTTACAAATTGGAGGAGAGGAACAAAACTTAACATTTCACCGTACCCATATCTCTTAACATTTTTCATTTACAAAAGTAGATAAAGTTGCACCATAATAGCAACAATTCCATGGGTACACCACTGCCACTAATATTATACACATAAAACAAACCATAGTTATGCAGAGGGAGCACTGAAGCTTGTATTTTTCTGATATTGGTTCTTCTAATTCTAACCCTCGAAAACTAAATTAACAATACTCAAAACCCAAACGCCCAAAACCATACAAAACATTTTCGATTAAAATCTACCTTCTCCATCATCACTCTTCTTCAATTAAAAGGCAATCACAGACCCAATAACGAACTGAATGAGATATCAAAAATCTAAAAAGGCCCATAACTGATACCACTAAAAAGAAAAACAAACAAACAAATAAACAAAGGAAAAAACAAGAACAATAAACTTCCATGAATGCGGAAGAATTTTTTTTTTTTAAATTATGTTCTTCCAAATTTGTTTGAGAGTATTCTTTAAAAATAATTTCTGCAATCAGTTCTTTCAACAAAAAAAATCTGCTATCAGTTGAAGAAGAAGAAGAAGGGAGTTTCATAAATGAGAACTGGAGTTTCAGAAATGAGGATGGGTTTTTTGACAGTTTAATGGAGCTTTTTGACGTTTTTAATGGAGAATCCCTCACACTCTCTCTCCTTTCTAACTTTCTCTCCCCCACTCTATCTCCTCTCTGAAAATTTGAATCGATCATTTTAGGTTTCGGGGGATCCGGTTTCAAGCGTAAGGGTATCTTCGGTAATCAAGACCCAACATCAATCGGCGGGGCCCACTTTTAAGGAACCTTATGACATAACGGTGCTAGTTACGAAAGTCTCAAAAAGCATGGTTAAATTTAAATTATTTTGTTAGAGGTGTTATTTTTGAAATTAAACCAAAGAAAAATTAGAGAATTGTTTATGATATGAAAAATGGTGTGGTTTTGAACATACACTTTAGATGCCATTTGTTTTTAGTATTGTATTCATATTTATTCAAATGTCATGTAATTTTCACCTAAACGTAAAATTATTGCATTCAAATGCTAATTAAATCACATTTTAATTCCAATACAATCACAATTCATTACTTTATTTTTTCTATTATTTTTATTAATGACATCACATATTTTCTTTCTCTCACTCTTTTTTCTCTCTACTTTTACCTATCACATCACATATTTATAATTTAAATATAATTTAAATATTTTTCATCCAAATACACATTGCACTTAAATACAATACAAATGTTTTTTCATCAAATATAAATTACATTCAATATATTACATTCAAATGCAATGTAAACGCAATACGTTCACTAAAAGGAACCTTAATTGAAGTTTTTAAGTTTTTTTTTATACATTTTTTATAAAAAAAAAAAAAATCCATTAAGGGTGTACCTTAGGTAGGTTAGGTGGGTTTTCAGTATTTTTCAATTCATCCAGTGAAGATTAGGTAAATTGGTTAGAAATTTTTTTCACTTACCTAATCAACTCAACATACAAAATCAACCCACCCAAATAAAGTTTGGGTGGGTTCGATGAATTCAGCGAGTTAGTCGGGTTCAAGAGAGGAAATGTATTGGCAATGATAATTTCCATTTTCTCACAGAAACATTGTTGAAGATAAGAAATGCAGATATCTTATATATCTACTTTCAAGCCTATATGCAATGATAACTTTCTTTTGTCCAAGAAATGAGAAACTTTATTTAAAAGAGGAAAAAGGAGTACATAAATTAGGGATGACGAATGACCAATGGACTAAACAAATGAAAAGCAATTTCATGTACATTTTTAGAAAACATCAAAAAAAGGTAGAGTTGGCAAAATTGACAAAACTATCTTCTGCAACCTCTTCCTCTCTAATTTGTCAATAAACAATAGTTTTTTTAAAATAGGCACAAAAGTAGTAGTTAAAAGAGGTTCTGTCAAAAATTCATTCTGACATTATATACCAACCAGAAATTTTCATGTCTTGTCGACTATTGGATCATACATAGGCACAATCTAATGGCAGCAAGATAGCAATATTTTGAACAAATAATTACTTGGAGAACAAATCAGGAAAAATGAGGAAATTGTTCCTCTGCTTCCTCAACTCTATGTAAACGAAAGAAAGTGCTAAATAAAAGCTAAAGAAGAAAAGATGATGGTGAAGTTGTTAGGCGGGGGCTATGGGCAATGGCCAACGGAGATCTCCTTGTTCTAATATGAAGGGAGGACTGGAGAAGGCTGGAGGCAGCAGCTAGGGCAGGGCTGGGCTAGCTAAAGATCTGTTCTCATTAATCTAATATAATATATTTTATAATTATATAAAAAATAAAAAATATATTTTATGTTTAAAATTAATTGGGTGGGTTGGGTTCTAAAATCTCAATCCAAACCCACCCGATTAAATTTCAGGTTAGGTAGGTCAACCTAAATTTTTTTTTAAAGGTCTAATGTGAACCCGACTAGTCGGGTGTTTGCCAGATGGGTTGGGTAGGTTATCTGGGTGGTCAGATTTTGTATTCACCCCTAAATTTCATTGTTTATATATTTAAATCTTTATTTTTCATTTTCAAAAAATTCAAATTTTAAAGTCTATAACTTTTTTATTTTAAATCGAAATAAGATTATTATTTTTTTAGTCAAGAATGGAGGGATTCAAACTCTTTATCTTTTGATGAAGTCAAATGTGAAATTATTATTATGTTATCTCTATAATCCATATATATTTTATAAATTTCATAGAATGACGAGAGTAATGAAACAAAATCTATAATATTTTTTTTTGAATACATTTCAAGTATTTATATTTTCTAACTATCATAGTTCATTTTCAACTAAATGCATAACTCTAAACATAAATTCATTTCACTCAAAATATTTCCAAAACTCTAATTGGAGTATATGCTCTAAATGCCCCCTAATGTTAATTTGAACTGTTAAACTTTTGTTTATTAACATTAAATGTGCAATATTAAGGTCGTTTTAATAAACAGAATTATAAACATAGTCTTTTATTTATCCCTATCTTTAGATTTTACATGTAACACTATTTTAAAACTTTATACTATTACGTAAATTGTATTTCTGTTTGTAATCCTAACTTAAAAAAATGGATAGATATTAAATATATTCTAATTACATGAGTTTTAATTAGGCACAACATTGTAACTGAACATTTTTTAAAAGTACTATACCTTCAAAATATCTATCTGAAACTATAAATCTTTAATGTATGTATAGTGTACTTAAAAAATATCTTTAGTAAAGATGCAGTTTCCCTCCAAATTAAAACTATTTAATTATAATATTAACTTTAACTGAAACTTATATGATCAGAATATGTGTTTATTATCTATCTAATTTTTGATAGACTACTAAGGACCTATTAACAATAGAGAAGTTCATGAAAACATAATGTGAAAAACTAAAAGTTAGAATAATACGAGACATGGTATGTAACCATAGAATTATTATATTTTATTTATTTTAATATGATTTTAATGTATTTGTTTATGTGTAGAAACAACCTACATTAAGGACCTATTAAAAGAGAAATTACACTGCATTATATGTTTATGAAAGTGAAGTATGACAATTTTTTAAATATTTTAAGAGTGATAAAATTAAATTGTAAATATAAGTGATAAAATTAAATTGTAAGTATAAATGATTTTTAGTTTTTATATTACACTATTATGAAGTAATAAATATAATTAATTTTGAATATTTGTAAGGTATTTTAATTTTTTATCATTTTCTATTAGAACTACTAGAATCATTAAAGAGAAAATGACATGGGACATTATGATTGTGTATCATTTAGGGTCGGTTTGAATGTCCTTTTGAGCCATTTTTTATGAGTTGGAAAAGAATTATTTTGAAAAATATGTTTGGCAAAAAAATTGTTTTGAGTGAAAATAATGTAAAATTTTAAAAATTAAAAAAAAAATAATATGAATATTATTTTGTTACTCTCAAAATTCTATATAATTTAAAAAAAAATCATCTCATTTATAATATATTAATAATCAAAATATTATTTTTAAAATTTAAAAAATGTAAAAAAAAAAGTAAAACAATTAATTAAAAAAAGAAGATTAAACTCATTTTCTTCCTTTTCGGCTAGATTAACCACCGGAAAGGAAGTCTCACGGTCAGTGGAGGATTTTTGACGCTGGGGCTCATCAAACCTAAGCCTGGTAAGGCCAATCTCCAACATTAGGAGAACATAAAACCCGCCACCCAACCTCAGATCACGGCTGCTCTGGAGAGGAGATCCTTTATTGCCACAGTGAATATAACTGAGATCAAATCGTGATGCTCGCAAAGGCCAAGCTTAGATTACAGAGACTGAGCTTGGATTCGCAACGGATGGCTCACAATCGAAACATATTGGCAGTGGTTGCTAAGAGTTGAATATATTGAAGAAAGATGAGAGATATCATAGGGGGGGGGGAGAGGAGAGAGAGAGAGAGAGATGAAGAGAAAAGTACGAATGAGATTTTTGATTTGAGATATTTTTATCAATGTATAATAAAGTTAAAAGAAGTAAAATGAAAAAAATTTAAAAAAGGCAAAGATTTCAACTAACATTAGTGGGGTAAAAATTTGAAGTAGATACATTAAAAGGGGCTATTTCTAAGGTATTTTTAATGAGAACTGTATAAAAATATCACAAAATCATATCTTGGATTAATTTTTATTATAGAGGAAAAAACTCTTGTAAAAAATGTCATAGGTAAATATCTTATTTATTTATTATTCTGTTGGCAAATCTTTCATTTATCAAATATAAATCTTTAATTTACCAAAATCACGTGATGGTAAATGAACATTTACTATTTATTTGGGGGAGGGGGAGAGAGAGAGAGAGAGAGAAAATGAAGAGAAAAGTACAAATGAGATTTTTGATCTGAGGTATTTTTATCAATGATAATAAAGTAAAAAAAAGTAAAATGAAAAAAATTTTAAAAAGGCAAAGATTTCAACTAACATTAGTGGGGTAAAAATTTGAAGTAGATACATTAAAAGGGACTATTTCTAAGGTATCTTTAATGAGAACTTTATAAAAATATCACAAAATCATATCTTGGATTGATTTTTATTATAGAGGAAAAAACTCTTGTAAAAAATGCCATCGATAAATATCTTATTTATTAATAAAAAATATTTATTTATTATTTTGTTGGCAAAACTTTCATTTATCAAATATAAATATTTAATTTACCAAAATCACGTGATGATAAATGAACATTTATTATTGATTTCAACTCTTTCTCTCTCTTCCCTAATAACCCTCTCTCGCTTCTCCCCCTAACCCATGCTTGTCGCTGGTCATTCCTAGCTAGAAATGCCACCATCATTGCCGATTAACCTCCAACCCTCTTTTTCTAAATCTCTCTTCTCACATTTTGATCTAGTATCTTTTTGTCCTTATGCCACTACAACCGTCGGAGATCTATTCTTTTTCACGTCTAATTAAAGCCGGTGCCACATCGAGAGCTTGCGCCTCTCCATTGATCTTTTCGACTGATCTACACCACCGCCTTGTGTTTGAGCTTTCAATCATTGATCAGTGTAGTTTGGCTTCGAGCCCTCAGCCTTAATTGGATCTACACTGGTTATTGGGTCCTGCGAGCTACTCCACAACCGACGATGATTGAAAATGAGGAAGCTACAGTTATCGACACTGTGATGCAGCAAACCTAGGGTCACTATAGCTCTGATCGCGAGGCAAGGTGGCAACTTCGATTATCTCGACAGCAGCTTTTTTTCGATGAGGAAGCGTTGTGGATAAGGGAGCCGTAGGTATTATTGCAGGCCAATCTATTAGGGAACCCTAATACTTAACTAATATTAAGAACTTTTCATATTAATGGAGTGTTCACCAAAGGTACTACAAAATATGTATGAGCCCCCTTTAAAAAAATAAAATTCAATGAAAATTTGGTTCACCCTACAGGTACACATCACGAACATCTCGCTTTTCTATGTTTTATAGACTTGTATGTAACTATATAAAGAGAGAGGCCACGATCATTTATGAAAGAGAGAAAAGGTATGAAAGATAGAAAAGATGATAAAAAAATTTTTTAATTTGCCAAATGTAAATCAAATTTATGAAATTTTCTGTAAAAATTTTTAAGTTATGGTAAATATCAATCCACACTTAAAATTTGTGGCATGAGGCCTAATTTTCCCTTCAATTTATGACTTATTTGTGTAGATATCCCCTGAATCATTGAATTTGATAATTCAATCTCTAAACTTTTTTTCTTGACAATCAACCTTACAAACTTATTATTTTTGGTAATTCAGTCATTTTGGCTCAAATTTTTTAAAATTTGGATAATTTTTTATATATAGCTTGCATATTATAGTCTAAGAAGAGCACTGTTGATCATTTTTGCTTATTTTCAATATAATTTCTTTTGAAATCTTTAATTTAATTAAATTATATTCAAATTTAAACCTAAACTTTAAAAGAAATTTGTATTCAAATTAATAAAAAATGATCAACAATATCCCTCTTAAACAATAACATGTAAGTTTTGTGTAAAAAATTGTTCTAATTCTAATTGATTTAAGTAAAAGGGAGTGAATTATCAAAAAATTAAAAGTTCAAAGAGTTAATTATCAAGAAAAAAAATTTATGAACTAAATTAGTAAATTCAAAAAGTTCAAGGAGCTTCCATACAAATAAGTCTCAATTTACTGCTTGTCTTGGGACCCAACAAATTACAAAGGGATAATTAGAATACATGGCACAAAATCCATACCATCATGCGAATTTGGTAAATGAAAAAAAATGAAAGATTAATGTTTGGTAAATAAAATATTTACGTTTGCTAAATGATATATTTATTAAATAGAATGGTAAGTGAATATTTTTAATTAGTAAATATTTTATTTATCAATGATATTTTTTATAAAAATTTTTGTTTATGTGACAAAAATCAATTTACAGTACGATTTTGTGACTTTTTTTTTTTTTTTTTTTGAAGTTCCCGATCACAAATGATCGCCCATTAAGAATCGCCCAATTCTAAGGAAACAGGCCCTTCAGAGCACAAGAATGGCCCGACAATTTTTGGCCCAAGACCAATGGGTAAGAACATAAATCACTATTTGATTCCTTATTTCCCTCTCCACAGCCCATACACGGACAGTGCCTTCTTCTTCTTCTTATCTTATTTAAAAAAAAAAAAAAAAAAGACTGTGAACAGTCCTAACTTCGAACTGATTTCCAATCCTTTCGTGTTTTCCTCCGACTTGTCCATTCGAAAATCCCTCCTCCGGTTTTCCACCGTACCAAACTAAGAGACAAAAAAGCATTCCTCGCCGGCGACAGAGAGGAATTCAGAATCTCCGGAGTCCGGCCACCGCCGATCACGTCGTTGTGACCAGCCATTAGCCCAAAAAAAACGACAATATAATCACAAAAAACGACGAATCCGGCGAAGAGAAGGACAGGAAGATGAAGTACCGATGTGTGGAGTGCGGCCATGGGATGAAGACGCTCTTCGTTCAATACTCTCCGGGCAACATCCGTCTCATGAAGTGCGTAAGTATACTCAATAAAATCCATCCAAAGTCTAAATCCCTTTTTTCAATTTTCGTTTTGTTGTTTTAATCCAAGAAAATTTCTTATCATTATTTTTTTTTTTCAGGAGAATTGTAAAGCGGTGGCGGATGAGTATATCGAATGCGAAATTATGGTATTTTCACTTTTTTTTTGGCTAATCAAATACAAAAGCTGGAAACTTTTGAAATTAATTTATTTTATTAAATTGTGAGCAGATTATTGTTATCGATTTGATTCTACACAAGCCGAGAGCGTATAGACATTTGCTTTATAACGCGCTGGATTCTCAGAGTTTGAATTTTCAAGTACTGTTTTTGCTCCTCCCCCACCCTTCTTTTTTTTTTTTTTTGGTTCCTTTTTTCATTAGCTTGCTTTGCTCCTTTGTCCTTGTCTG
This sequence comes from Antiaris toxicaria, assembly GCA_035233585.1. Classification (NCBI taxonomy): domain Eukaryota; kingdom Viridiplantae; phylum Streptophyta; class Magnoliopsida; order Rosales; family Moraceae; genus Antiaris; species Antiaris toxicaria. Next base: position 15,698,622 of record CP141161.1, read on the forward strand.
ACTTTGTGACGATTTTGCAGAGTTTGCTCTGGAAATTAAGTTTTGGATTTCTTCTTTTGGATGCTTGTATCCTTTCCAGTTTCCACTTCCCAATCTAATTAAATATATGATCTTTTTCATTCTTTTGAAAAAAAAAAAAAAGACTACTAATAGAATACAGTTTTGAACCAACAAATCTTCGTCAAATTCTGTTGAAATTTCATACTTTGTTGGTTGATATATTTCTGACGTTGTCTGATGATTCAAAACTGTGTTCTACTGATAGGGTGTTTTTATTTTTTTTATTTTTTTTATTTTTGGGTACCTCCCTTTTATGCAAACTGCATAATGTGGGTACGCAGATGAGTAAGTGCCTTAACAATCTCAAAGATAGGAGTTTAATTATCTGTAGAAGCAAAAAAGAATGGGGTCTGTCCACCAGCATTGCTTCTTTCATTTGGACATGTCAAAAGGTTGGCAATGGAATACCTATTTGGTCAACATCTGAATTGGGTTTTCATCTGTTTATGTTTAACAATAACCAAAGTTGGATTTTTTTTATTACTTTTCTGGCGCAGGTTTTGATGGATGTAGTTCTTGGTAACTTCGTGTTTCTCGCTACTTTTTTACTTGCCATGAGAATTTTATTGAAGACATCCATTGTATCCCTCAGGTAAACATTTGGGGTTGGTTTATACTTAATTCTACTGATGTGTTTTCAATAGGAATTGTAATTATGAATGTGAATAGAATTCTAAATGCATAGTAGGACACTAACTAAGATCCCTTAGTTGGAGAAGGCTTCTTTCTAATGCGCGTGCTGCATATACTCATGGCATGTATTGGCGTATGTGATTTGGTTTATCTTTGAACAGGTACAGAGACGTTTTACTTGCAATCCTCATTTCAAGCTACTTCAAGATGTGCCTTGTTGCTATGATGGTATGGTATTGGAAGCACACAGATCTGAGTTTGTTGTTTTCTGTATCTCCTGATTCTCATCCTCAGTTTGTTGTTTTCCTTGTCTTTTCCAGGTCTGGGAATTTCCCTCCTCCGTGGTTTTCATCATTGATTTGTATGTTTTCTCCTCCAACATCGTTGCACTCAAAGGTAAGCTGACAATGCTGCTACACCCGGTTTTTTCCGTTTTTGCTATTTTGTCCCTCCCATACTATCTGTTTCTTCACAGATTCCTGGAGGGATTTCCACAGCTTTTCAGTCGTTGAATTTCTCGTATATTATGTCAGTCTTTGAATTTGACCGGCGGTTTTCTGCTTTCTTATCTTTTACGAACCAGTGATCACTGAGTCAGCTATGGGTAGATGTGTATTGGCCTGCTTCAGTGCGCATTTGATGAAGTTTTTGGTCACACAGGCGCTGGAATTGGGAACTTTATAGTACCTTGACGGTTTTTATATAACCATTATGGATCCTTCTCTGCATTGAAATGCAGTGTGGTTTATTTTACATCTTCTATTCGGTTTGTTACACAAAAAAGGCGGCGGCTGTGAGAGTAAAATGGTCTTAAGTGTGCGTGGCAATCCATTAATGTTAGTGATTTTTTCCTTGAGAGGACATTTTTGCTAGTGTATTGAAATATAATTATGATTTAAAGCATAAGTCTTCCTCTTTATTATGAGTGTCTACTTCGTAACTTCACAACACAATAAGTAGGAAAAGTTGATTATGTACATATCTTTTATGTTTTATCATAAATTGATTCATTAAGCACACAACCGTAGTTATAACCGATAACCGTTAAGATGTCCAACCCCACAGCTTCATGTACCTCTCCAAAATGAGTGACAGAAAGTCCTTTACACTTCCCTAACATTTGAGGGACGTTTGGTAAACGCATTGCATTTTGATTGTATTTGAATGAAATTTGTTTTTTAAATGTTGTATTTGGTTGAAAAGTATTTGTTTTGTATTTGAATGAAATGTGTGTTTGGATGAAAAATATTTTAGAGTTGAAAAGTTGATGTGATTGGTAAAAGTAGAGATAAATAGTAAAATTAAAAAAGTTGATGTGATTGTTTTAAAAATATTTTGAATAGTAATTGTTTTCGTAGCATTATTGTAAAATTTGTGTTTGATGTAAAATTATATTGTATTTGAGTAAAGTTAAAATGAAATATTTTTGCCAATGCACCTTTAGTCAAGGCAGTATAATTTCTTTCCATATTTGGGGATTTTTGGTCGAATGAGAAGCGTGATAGGGGTTACCGACTGGTTGAACAAGGTTATTTACTGAAAGCTGACTAACATAAGCACTTAGGGGTGGTGGCGCAGTTGGCTAGCGCGTAGGTCTCATAGCTTTTCAAGTGAGTTATCCTGAGGTCGAGAGTTCGAGCCTCTCTCACCCCACATCTTTTTTTCCTTCTTTTATTTGTTCTCATGTGTCTAGGGATGACATTCTAAAAGGTATAATATCTAAAATGGACTCTTTAGCCAAAAAAAGAACATGGACTAATTAAAAACAAAACACGTTTGGAAAAAAAAAAAAAAAAAAATCTCATATTAGTGAAGTTAATTTATCCAGTAAACAGTTTAGATTCAAGAAAAACTCAACTTAACATCACGTACATTAAAACTCCATACACACACACACACATATGCATATTAAAACTCCATAGCTGAAGCCGCAATCATCAGCACTAACATATACATTATACGACACATATTCAACAACTGTCTTTTATGAAATGCCATCCCTATTCTGAAGTAAGAGCAGAACTACGTTATACTGCAAGGAAAAGAACTCTTTTATGCTGAGTTTTCAGCACCAGCTTCCATACAACAGCAATTCCCGAACAAAAATAACAAACAAAATCACGCCCACAACTGCATTAAAGCAGTATTCTGACGGCGGTCTCAAATCACAACTCGAAAAAGAGGATGTTTCCTCGAAAGTGAAGAGAGTCTTCCATTTGCTCACAGGCGACTTGCAACTCTCCGTCTCCAAGTGCTTCTCCACATTGCTGCTTTGGACCGTTTTTTTACCTTTTTCAGAGTGATCTTTGGTAGACTTTTCCTTTTGGGACGTGTCAACAGCAGTGCTTTTGTGTTTTGCAGCTTCTCTGGCCTGATTATAGAAAAATAACATCAGATTTGAAAATTACCAAGATAGATTAGAAGAGTAGAATCCTTGTATATCAATTTTGCTACAAGATAAAAACATCTTTAGGTTGTTTTGTCCTCGGTAAAGTTAAAGTTTTACAACTTGATTTTCTTACTTTGTTGTTTTGTTCTGCTGTTGGTGAAACTTTCTTCTGCACCTGGACCTTTCTGAGATGACCTGCCCGAGTAACAACAGCATATTTAGGACGGTCCTCTTCCTGTTTGACAAATTTGCGACAATTGATCTCTCCCACATATTCAGTTAAGTCGTCAGAGGAATCATCCTCTCTGGAGAACTGGTTATGAACTGGAATAATCGTTTCTAGTCTGGAATGTTCGCCTGCCGAAGCTTTTAGAGTTTCACTTGGTGTTTTCATTACTCTCATTCGTCGGATCCTCTTTGAGCCGTCAGGTGAACCAAACATGCTTGAAGCCACCAGAGGCTGAAAATACTGCAATACAGTTAATGAGCAAAAATTACAAGCTTCCTCATGCTTTTCCAATAAAAAAGATGTCAAACATAACAAAGTTTCTAAGTCATTGCAGAATTGTAGAAACTTCACTATGAGAGCTCTTAGAGCTTCGATTTTGGATTGATTGTTTCTGTGGATAACATCTGAATGGATAGTAGCTTTTGAGAAAACAGGCTTGGTATGCACTGGCTACCGAGGTGTGGAAAAATACAAATGGCTTATTCGCACTGTTAATTCCCAAGACATAAGCATTGTGCTACTTTGGTCCCTAAGGTTTTTTACTTTGGCAAATTACTCCATCAACTTTTGTTTATTTCTGGCAATTTTGGTCTTGAACCAACAATTGACAATGAATTTCTATAACCAAACAAAGACAGTCATGTGTTCGTCACGTGATAACTTGAAATCTTGTTGAAATAGTAGTATTTCTTAATTGTTGTTAAATGTCCTTCAAAGCTATTACATTTTGTGCAATATAATTATTTCCACAAAATTTTTGGTATTATGCAATAGGGATGTGATTACGTTTATTATATTTCAGAAATCCTTGGTCAAAAAAAAAATCAAAGTTGAAGGAGTTATATGCCAAAATAAAAATTCAGGTACTAAAGTGACACAATGCTCATAGTACAGTGACTAACAGTGCTAATAAACTAAAATTAACATAATGAGATAGAATATATGAAAAGCCCCAGCATAATCCTTGCAGTGACGTGAGCGAGAGCCACATTGTTACAAGACTCCTGATATGCGAGCCACACTCGGAGCATATCAGCAGAAGACTTGAAAGAATATGTCTCTCGCTCACATTATTACAAGGGTTACGATGGTATCTTCTATAGATTTAATCCTTTTACCCGTCTAGCTCCTTCTGTGTCTGTGTCACTGCTAACGGGACCATCCCTGAAATACACCCCCTCTGATTGCGAGTAGGAAATCCTGGAAATGTTGTTTCCAGTCTCCTCATAGAAGTCCTCATCCGGATTTGCAATAAGCCTCGCCACAAGCTCTTCATCATCAGTCTGCATAGACTGCAGATAGTCGTGGTCACCATCAAAGCCATTTGGCAACCACAAATTGATTTCCCGCCTGTTGCCGTACCCATCTGGTGAGCGCTGAGTGCGCGAGACAGATTCTGGATTCACTTCTGGATGATCATATATCTAAAAAGAGTGAAACACAAAAGAGAATTTATGCATATTTTTACTTCCCATGGATTCATTGGAAGAACTCGATCGTTTAAGTGTAGAAAAGACCCTGCTTATTCTTACCTCTTGAATTTCAAATGGTGTTATTTGATTTTCATAATCAGAAATGATATCTCCACTTGGTTGACCTTCATCGCCGTTTGGAGTATCTGCCTTGTCATCTGACTTTTTCTTTAACCGGCAAATGACATAGGCCCTCTGCATAATTTGCAATGTCAATCATAAAAAATTATTGCAATAGCCTACAGTCGGTCATCTAATATAAAAATCAGAGCCCAAACATCAAAATAATCAGAGCCTATACATCAGTGTGTTTTATCGAAATCGCCGAATCGGGGTCATTCTGAACGGATTCTTGGATGTCGGGACACACAAGTAAGGTTAAAACCTAATAGTCAATTGAATTATATGCAGACGGGACATTATCAAAACTATGAACAACAATAATGCAGGACAGTTCCAAAAGTAACTCCATGCCCACAAAGATTTGGCAAATAATGAAACCTACTTAATTGAGCGCAATCAAAATTGTACCAAATGTGGTTCTCTCTCCAATTAATGTGAAAAATTCAATTGAAGTCCTACCACAACAGATTGGCATTAAATATAACACAACTCATGACTTTGCACCAACTTTGACAAGGAAAAAAAATATATATATATATATAAATATGAAATGTGTCCGAAACACCAAACAACATAGGATTGAGATAAGAAACCTGGGCATTATCAGATTCGACATGGTACTCTTGCATGACCCAGTTGGTCCTTTTGCCAGGAGTAGGACCTTTATAGAACACCAAAGTCTTCTTCTTTCCAATGAAACCTTTGCCGTCTTTACTCTTGATTTTCCGGTCCTGGCCGGTGATCTTCCAGTAGCCGGTCCCGGTCGTCCTCTTGGCCCGTGCACTGCTCGGATACTTGTTTTCCCGGCGACAGAAGAACCACCACATCTTATCACCCGACTGGACTTTCGATTTTGCTGAATTATAAAAGCAACCCCCACAAATCCACAACAAACATGAAACATATGTATACCTATATATATATATATATATAAACATAAACGTAAGATGGTGTTTAAAAGGCATTACTTACAAGGCAAATCCCAAGGCTCCGACTTGCAAAAATCGACCTCGGCTATGATGTGATTGACTTGAGAATCGTTTCCAGTAATCTTTAGCTTCAAGAAGTGATTAATGAGCTCTTCATCCGTGGGGTGGAATCTGAACCCAACTGGCAGGTTTGATGGCAATGCAAAAGCACTCATTTTTTCTTCTTCTATCAACTTTTGCCTTTTTTTCTTTCTAATGTTGTCGTATTTGCGATTTATCAGAAACAATAAAAGGATTGAGGAACTGAAACAAATATGATATCTGGGTACTAAAAATTCATGATGTTGGAACAGAGTTCAAATACAAAATGGTCGCTTTCTCTCTCCTTTCTCTCTCTCTTTCTCTCCCTTGTTTGTATGTTTGTTTTTTTCACAGGTGCACAAGCGAGCAGAGATGAGTAAGAATGGGAGTGGGAGTGGGAGTGGGAGTGGGAGTGGGAGATTAATCTGTTGACGGTGGAAATTATGAGGGAGAGAGAGAGAGAGAGAAGTTTCCTCGTTCCTGCTTAGCGCGATCGTACAGATTGACCTGACTTTGATCACAGACACAGGAAGTCTTTCGCTTAGCCAAGAAGCTCCCCTCTTCTGCTCACCCAGTTCTGACACGTGGCACGCTGATCCACGTTGGAGTAGTGGGTGGAGCCCACCGCCTCCAGCCGTAGACTGAATTTAGTGAACGGACTAAAACGCGCAAGAAAAAGGGCACTGTTTTTGTACTTTTTTGTGGTTTGTACGTATATTTCTTCTAGTAAGACTTTTCTGTCGTCGTCCAGACACCAAAGAATGGGGACTGTCACTGTATAAATTACTTTTTTTTTAATTAACAATAGAAATTATATATATAGCTTTCGTTACAGCATAGTCTAATTTTATATTCGATTTTATTAAAAAATAAAAAATAATAAAGAGTTTGTATCTATCATCTTAAATTTAAAAAAACAAAGAAATATTTATAGTTATTTTGTCTGTTGAATGAAGTTTTTAATTGTGTAAAATATGAGTTTTTATGTAAAGAATTTGTCAAAACAAGACACAACACTATTTTCATTCAACGTAAACTTTCATAAAATAAATCGTTAAAAAATAATTTAATAGTTAAAAAGTGTAGTTCTTAATGAAGTGAAAAATAGTGGTTCTTATTATAAAAAAAAAATGTTTTCTAGGAGAATTCATATAATACTATAAAAATTTTATTGCAAGTTCAACCGTTAGATGTGTATCAATATTTGTTAGTTTTACACACACACATATATATATATTTATATATGTATTTTAGGTTGATGTTATTAAATATAAATTCAAACATACTTTACAGAGATACTATAAAGTGACCATTGTATGGGGAGGGTCACCTCTTTGCCCTATGTTCATAATGTTCCATTTGGATTATAGATTATATTTAAATGTTCATTCAAATAGATTGTTTGTATTTAAATATAAAATTTGAAATATATGTTAAAATTAGATTTATGATTAGATAGTTTTTGGTAAGAGTAATATTTAGATAATATAAAGATAGAAAAATCAATGTGGCGTGAATTTTTAAAAAGTAAAAATTTTAGATTGAAATTTCAGTTAAATTAAATTGTTGTTAAATAGTGAAAATATTTTAATTCATATCGTCATAAGTCGAATACATATATTGTATTAAACTTAAATAATAATTATTGATTTGGTTTTTGAAAAAATTTTATTTGTGAGTCTATTGAATTTCGGTGGTTTTAATTTCGGTTTTTGCAATATTTTATTACTATTATTATTTTTCAAAAAAAAGCCAAGTTTGATATGTTATTATTGATGTTGTTTTCTTGTTTGTTGAACTGTGATAATTAATCAGTGAACTAATTAAAATATTTAAAATTCATACGAAATTACTCATTAATGGATGATAAACCACTTGACACACGTTTGGAGAAGAGATATACATTTAGGGGGCATTTGGACAAAATTTTTCATTTTAATTTTACTCAAATACAATACAATTTTACACCAAACACAAATTTTGCAACAGTGTTACGAAAACAATTACTATTCAAAATATTTTTAAAACAATCACATCAACTTTTCAATTTCACTATTTGTCTCTACTTTTACCAATCATATCAACTTTTCAACTCTAAAATACTTTTCATCCAAACACACATTTCATTTAAATACAAAACAAATACTTTTCAACTAAATACAACATTCAAAAAACAAATTTCATTCAAATACAATCAAAATGCAATACGTTTACCAAACGTCCCCTTAGACATTTAAATGGAAATATGTTAGATGGAAATGTTGGAAATGTGAACATTTTAATTGTTATTTAAATAGACGTTTGGATATTGACATTTAGATATGAATATTTAGATTTATGTTTGAATAATTAGTAATGAATTTGAGTTGTTAGAGTTATGAAGTGTAAAGACTTAAAATGTATTAAAAAAAGTTAATATATAGTTTGTTTCGTTTGTCTTAAAATTTTATATAAGTTAAAAAAATCATTATATTTGAATTTATATATACAAAATTATCAACTTTTAAAATTTGAATTATAAAATTGTAATAGAAACTGTGAATAGATGAAGTTGATTTTTAGGCAAAAAAAAAAAAAAAACAAAACAAAAAATTAGGTTATTTAAATGGAACATTTTAACTGGAAAAAACAAATCCATATATATGTAAATTGGCCATATAAATTGAATAATTCACATTTCTAAAAATATCCAAAAATATCCAAACAAACAGGAGCTTATTTACAAATGTAAATATGTGATTTACCAAAAATGTCCGCCGAATAGTCAATTAAAAAATGGACTTATAGTCTTTAAAAATAGGGACATTAAGATAAAGTGCCAAGATCCTTTAATAAAAATTAGAAGTAGTGTGAAGATCTTCCTTTTTTTTTTTGGGCTGTTGAAAGCTGAAGGCTAGGACATTTTTGCTTAATTTTGAAAAAAAAAAATCAAAAAAAGAAAAAGGAAAAAATTCTGTCTCCACTCCCAGTGGATAAGGTACTCCTCAGCCAAATATTGAAGAAGCGAAAAGTTTGTCAAATTCAAAAACCAATGATTTTCATGCTTGAAAATGTTGAACTAGACATAGTTAGATAAATCAACGGTTTATGTTATTCACCAAAATCAACCAATATTTACAACATCAATCATTGATTTATCAAATATATATTTACTTAATATTTATAAATGACCTGAAGAAAAAAAACAAAAAAACAAAAACAAAAACTTAGAATAAAAATTGCAATATATCTTAAATTAAGATGATATCAATTTACATAGACTGAAACGGTACAAGTAACATAATACAGGTTTACTAATAGTAGTATAATTCTACAAGGACCGTTTTGACATGACCATAACAGAGTGCTTCTATACATATATATATATATATATACACACACACACACACATACAAAGTATAGCAAGTTCATCACAACATACAAGCTATTGTATGGTGGTGCGGAATGCCAAAGAAGAGTGCCATTACACATGAAATACAAAACAAAACAGAAACAGAACCAGATACAGAACAGACATAGGAACTCCATATTTCTGCTGGAGTTCAAGCACCAGCTTCCATACGGCAAACATCGGCTCCAGAACAAAAGCAGCGAACATGTAATTCCAGGATTTTATTGAAAAGGCCGAACTCAACTACGACCGCTTTCGACAACTGTTATTACTACGGATTTGGGGTAAAATGGATTTCGAGAAAATCTAATATTGTTGGCCGGGAAGGCTGTTATTTCGGAAGATGGGAATTTTGAGATTGGCTGCACGTCTATTTGCCAGGATGGGCTCATGATACTAGAGCGTTTCAGGATGCAATAGAAATTTTGCTGCTAAAACACATTATCAAGGCTGTCATACGGCATATTCTGCTAATATCGGGTAGAGGTGAATATCGGTAGCTATGGAAAGGTTTTATAGAATTGCACAAGCTTTGGTCCAAAGCTTTCAGTGCTTTTCCGGGTGCTAAAACGACTCTTCAACTCTTGATACTGAGCTTTAAGGGGTGACTTTGGCACCTACATTTGCTAGACCAAGATGTTGGCGTCACATTTGGTTGGTAACTGATTTGGTTTCGTGGTTTCTTTGCATAAGAAAGTTCATGTGGTGGAGATAGGCTGGAAAACTTTTGGATAGGTCTCAAAGGTTTTCTTGGTGGAATACGAGGTATAGAGTGAAAAGCTTATGGCCTTTTTTCTTTGTTTTTTTTTTTTTTTTTTAATTGCTAAAACACTCAATGGCTGGTTTGATTCTTGGTTTTGTTGGACAAAGATTGTATTCTCTGAAGGGTAGGAACTTTGTAGTTGGTATGTTTTGGCTGGCTAGGAAATACTAAAGGTTGACACGTTTAGGAAAGTCTATATGAAGGAAGGAAAAAATCTATAGGAGAATATCAAACAAACCCTCGTAATAATGTAACAGACACATTATTACAAAGATATTCTCCTATAGTGATTCATTAGCTATTGGAGTGATTCTCCGAGACTAATGAACGAAATCTTTTAAACCGTCCATCGACTCCTTCAACACCGATGTCAAAACTAGAAGACAACCTTTTCAAGGAGGTCAACTCGATGGAATCATTGGAAAGATTGTTTGTCGTTTCACCATTGCAGTTTTCATGCGGATAGACTATAAGCTGATCCGCAAACTCTGCAGCTTCTTGATCGTCAGCTCCACATGATGCTTGCATCTTGTTCTGGATATCATTGAAGCTGTTTGAGAAACCAGAAGTTTTATCCTTCTCTGTGAAGTGGCAATCTGGTGACAGAAATGGATGCGAAATCGATACTGCATTCACTTCAGTGTGACCAAGTACCTGTAATTAAGAAGCATAAACAAGATTTAGGCTTGCATTCTCATAGTTTGTAGGAATAACTTGATAATGAAAAAGGTAAAAAGGATAATGCTCATTCTTACCTCCACAAAAGATGTAATGTTGCCGCTTGGTTCACCTACGTAACAGCCTGGAGTTTCAACCTTCTCACCAGTTTTGTTCTTGACGCTGCTAATTGCATAGGGCTCCTGCATAGTTTGAACACATACAAGATATAATTACATGTGTAGAATGTTGCAATGCCAATTTACAACTCCGACAAATATCTACATGTATCAGTCAGCTGAGAAAAAACGAAACATGTGTAGAATGTTGCAATGCAAATTTACAACTCTGATAATTATCTAAATGTATCAGTCAACTGAGAAAAAACAAAAAAGTAACGGGGCTTGTATAATCTAACCCTCCGTCTGTTTTACACCTTCAAATTTGAAAAATGAAAAATTTTTCATTTCAAGAAAAATGAACCTTCCTAAATTTCCGTATCTGAACTTCTAATATTTTTCATCTTTGAAAAATGAAAAAAGAACTCTCTAGAAACAAAAAATTTTCACCCACCCAAACAACTTTTCACTTTTAAAAAAAATTCCTTACAACTTTTTATTTTTCATATCTAAAAATTTTTCATTTTCCAAAAACAAACACCCCATCCAAACGAACCTTTTGTTCTCATCACAGAAATAAAAGAAAATGCATTTCCTTTCAGGGACGAAAAAAGGAATTGGGATTCTTGTGCATGTACTTTGTAATCTTGGAAAGAAAAGGCTGGAATCTATATATCATATAGAAAACTTGCAGTGAAAGACTCAAGGAAAATTAAGAATAAGTTGCAGTTTATAGATGTCTAACTTTAATTTAAGGCCTTACTTAGTAGGAGAAAAGAGTACGGAGGGATAACAGGGTGGAAGGATTTCAGAAATCCTGGTTGTTTGGTGGTGGGATTAGAGGAAGGAATGAATTTGGTGAGATATTAAGGTAGCATTTGGTATTAGTTTTGAAATGTTTTTTGTTTTCAAAAAAATTGAAAATGAGAATGTTTTGAAAACTGTATTAAGATCATTTCTGGAATTGTGTTTGATTATGTTTTTTGGGTGTATATTCTGAAAAACATAAAAATGAAATTTTTTTTGGTTATATATTTTGAAAACTCATTTTATAAGTGAGTATCTTATAAAAACATATTTATTTTTAATTTTAAAAAAAATAATAAAAAATAAATTATTAGTCATAATTAAAAAAAAAAAAAATTTGGTGGTAGGTTTTGCAATGAGCAATAGGGGTGGAAAAGATTGGTGGTCTAAGCTCTAAGTGACGGTGATGATTAAATTTAGGTCATGAGTCGATAGTTATCGTTGCGAGGGGCTGTCGTCATCGTCACTAGCCTATGGTCATCAGCCTTTGTCGGAGATGGTGCTATCGTTGGACATGATCATCACTGACGCTGCACAGTCAAAAAGAAAAAGAGAGAGAGAAAGGAGATGGAGAGTGAAAATAAAAATAAAAAGTGAAAACAACTTTTTTTCGTTTTCAAAAAACTCAAAAAAATAACATAGTTGAAAATGATGTTTTCGAAATAGTTTTGAAAACGTTGAATAAACGAATGCTATTTTGAGACCGTTTTCATTTTCTGTGTTTTTAAAAATGAAAAATCATTTTCGAAAACAAAAACAAACGGCCCCTAAATCATCCACAACACCGAAATTCTGCTCGCCTAGGTTGTGTACCTATCGCTCATTGTTTTCTCACCCTCCTGCTCCACAAGGCCTCAAGTATTGATTGCCAAAGCCTGATAGGGTGGGCTGCAAATCTAAAGGGGGGATATGGAAAAAAAAGTTAGGCTTGTGCTTGCTACTGCCCGGACAATGATCTGCAGCTACTAAAATGAACATGGAACCACAAAAATACACATATGACACTGTTTATACATGGTATATTGGTGCGATGATAGAAACATATGCGTAATGGAAAATGTACCAATTCAAAATTCAGATGAAGTTTAAGGAAAAGTGTAAAAGTAAGAAAATGGACAAAAAACCAACCTACCTACAATAAGCAACAGAAATAACAGTTAAGAAGTAACAATAAACCTTGTGCGAAAGGGAATTCTTTGGTTCCGGATGGTACTCATGCATGCCCGAGATGACCTGTTGACCATCACTGGGGCCATCAAAGAAGATTAATCTAATATCCTCCTTGGTGAGGCCGCAATCTAGTGAGAGAGGCGAATCTGCATTCTCTTCTGCGTGACCATGTACCTAATGTCAAGAAATATAAACAAGTAGATGTTTAGGTCTGCATAAACTTCTCATGATTTGTAGGAATAACTTGATCATGCAAACGTAGAAAAACATTCTTACCTCTGGGGTTACAGTATCAAATGTGATGTCGCCACTTGGTTTGCCCATGTCACCACCCATCTCATCAATTTTGTTCTCCAATTTACCATTAACATAGGGCCCCTGCATCAATGGAACGCATACAAGATAAAATTTCATGTGTAGAACACTACATAATCTAATGGGTCGTTTGATAAACGTATTGCATTCGTATTGCATTTGAACGCAATGCATTAAATGCATTTTGTATTTAGATGAAAAGTATTTGTTTTATATTCGAACACAATGTGTGTTCGGATGAAAATTATTTGAATTGTATTTTAAAGTTGAAAAGTTGATGTGATTAGTAAAAGTAGACAGAAAAAGTGAGATAGAGAGAGAATATGATGTGAATGCAAACAAAAATTCAAAATACTTTGGAATAGTAAATGTATTTGAGGTAATGTTAAAAAGCATTATATTTGAACGTAAAATTTTTGAGTTTGTATAAAAATTATATAGCGTTTAAACGCAATGCGAACGCAATACTATAAACAAATGACCCGCAAATTTTCTGTCCTCATCACAGAAATAGAAGGCAGTGTGCACTTTCTTTCAGGGATGAAAAATGAATTTGGATTCTTGTGCATGTACTTTGTGATCTTGGAAAGAGAAGAAAGGCCGGAATCTATAAATCATATGGAAAAATTTGTACCGAAAGACCATACTATAGCTATGAAATAAGTTGCAGTTTATGGATGTCCAACTTTTATTTAAGGCCTTGTCTATGAGTGATGTATTGGGGCGATGAAATTAATTTAAAAAAAAAAAAAGATGCATATTAGAAATATACCAATTCAAAATTATGATGAAGTATGATGAAAAGTGTAAAAGCAAGAAAATGGACTCACAACTATCTACCTATAATAAGCAACAGCAAAACCTATTAAGAATTAAAAATAACCTGGTGTGGAAAGGAATCCTCTGGTTTCGGACGGTTCTCGTGTATGCCTGAGTTGATCTGTTGATCATCACTGAGACAGTTTGAGAATATTAACATTGTATCCTCCAAAGTGAGGTAGCAACGTGGTGAGAGATGTGACTGCACGGGCGGATCCGCATTCTCTTCTCCATGACTGTGTACCTGGAATTGCGTAACACAATCAAGTCGATGTTTCAATTTGCATAAACTTCACATGATTTATGCTAACAACTTGATGCTGAAATCTAGGAAAGATGATATGCTCATTCTTACTCCTGAAATTGCAGCAGGTGTCATTGGATTTTCGATTTCAGATGCAGTATCGCCACCATTTGGTTCGCCCTTGTCACAGCCTGGAGCACCAGCCTTCTCATCGGTTCGTTTCTCCAAGCGGCAAATAACATAGGGCCTCTGCATAATTGAAACAAACACAAGGTATAATTTCATGAAAATCAATGTACAATTCTATTACAACAGATGAACGGAAGTGATGATGACAAATAAATTATTAAAAAAAAAAACACCACCACCAGCCAAATACAACATATACCGTTAAGAATTAGTGTAATAAAATCCCAAAACAAAATAAAGAATCACGAAACACACAAATTTTAATATAGGTTTTCCTCAATGTGAGACAACTTCTTGTTTAAGCCAATGCATTAATTCACTAAGATGATCGAAAAGTTTACAAGAAAAAACACACCCTCGAAATTCTCTATATTTTTCTCCGACCTCTCTAATAATAAATCAAATGATTGTGACCTTACCACGAAAGTCGATCCGCATAAGACATTTCTGCATAGGACATTAATTAGACTCCGCAACCTTTAACAACTTTAATATAAGAAAACATAAATAGCAAAAGCGTAAAAGCGTAAAAGCAACGGAATGGACTAAAAACTAACATACCCGATACTCATAATCAGAAATAGAAAGGCAGTTATTTAGGAGTAAAGTATAAACCTGGGGATTGTGTACTAGGGGATGATACTCGTGGAGAACCCAATTGGTCCCACGGCTAGGAGCGGAACTCGGGTGGAACACCAGGATCTTCTTCTTCCCAATGCATTCTTCGTTGTCTCGTGTCTTGATCTCTCGTTCTTTTCCGGTTATCTTCCAGTATCCCGACTTTGTCGCCCTTTTGGTCCTTTTACCGGTTTTTTGGCGACAGAAGAACCACCAAATCTGATCATCCGACTTGATCCTCGATTTAGCTAAATTCAAACAAACCAACAACAAAAGATATTTATGTATATGTAAACACAAAGAGAGAGAGAGAGAGAGAGATAAGAAACAAAATAAAAAGATTTAGACATTATGTACCAGGTAACTCCCAAGGGTCAAAGTTGCAGAAATCAACCTCGGCGATGTCGGGATCGACCTCTGAGTCTTTTCCGATCATCTTAAGCCTCAGGAAGTGACAGAAAATCTCTTCTTCTGTGGGTTGGAATCTAAACCCAACACGCAAATGTTTACTCAGACTCATCCTCCTTCTCTGTTCTACCAATATTTAACTTTTTTTTTTTTCCAAACTTTTTCTGGGTTTTATGATCTGAAGTCAGGAAAGGAAAATGGAGGAACAAAACGGGTTGTTTTGGGTGTTAAAGATTCATGATGGAGAAGGCAAACAGAGACTGAAGCTGAAGCAGAAACAGAGTAAGAAAAGTAAACGGTTTCTCTCTCTCTCTAGATTAGCATGCTTTTTCATTCAGGAGAGAGAGGAGTGGAACTCTCACTCTCTCTCGAGTGTTTTAAGGAAGACAAAAGGGCTTCCTCAAAACTGTTCCTTACTGGCTGACCTGTTTTAATACTAAAGTCAAGTGGAGGAATTAATCTGCTTCCACAACACGTTGTCTACGTGTCAGTCACTGCAGCAGTGCCCAGTGGCTTCAAGGTGCCACGTCGGATGACTGGTGACCACCTCATCAAAGCCCTGTTTGGAGCGCGGGAATCTGCTCTTGATACTCTGAGGATAATAATAAAAATATATAATACTATCATCTATTTTACGGGGTGTTTGATGGGACGTTTGGTAAATACATTGTATTTTGATTGTATTTGAATGAAATTTATTTTTTGAATGTTGTATTTGGTTGAAAAGTATTTGTTTTGTATTTGAATATAATGTGTGTTTGGATGAAAAGTATTTTTAGAGTTGAAAAGTTAATGTGATTGGTAAAAATAGAGATAAATAGTGGAGTTGAAAAGTTGATGTGATTGTTTTAAAAATATTTTGAATAGTAATTGTTTTCGTAACACTGTTGTAAAATTTGTGATTGATGTAAACTTATATTGCATTTAAGTAAAATTAAAATGTAATTTTTTTATCAAACGACACCTAATTGTATTCGTATTATGTTTAAATACAATGTAATTTTTATCCAAACATAAGTCTTTTACGTTTAAATACAATATTTTTTAACAGTACTGCAAAAACAATTACTATTTTTTTATTTTTTAAAAATAATTATTTATTAAATTTTTATTTTTTTATTCACATCATATTCTTTCTTTCTTTAACATTTTTTAATCTACTTTTACCCATCATATTAACTTTTTAATTTTAAAATATGATTTAAATACTTTTCATGTAAACACACATATTTCATTCTATTAGTTTTTACTATGTTGAGGTAGCATAGGTTATTATTCAATTAGTTAATATGTAATTTATCAATTGTAACAAACTCTTAACTACCTGTGATTATATGAAGTAGGATTTTCGTATCATCTTCGTTGATTGAATGAGAAAGATTCATTTCTTCAACTCATTTTCTCTTCCTCTTCCTTCGTCTTTCGTCTTTAGTTCTTAAGAATTGATTTTATCTATAAATCTTATATTATAAGATTAATTTTTTATATTAATAAATAATATTTAATATTATTAACATATTATAACAATGTTCAAATAAAAATATGACATTAAAAAAAGAGGAATTTTAAATATTTAACCACTGGATTTTACAATTATTGACGTTGAAAAATATATATGACGAACGATATATAATTTTTCTCAATCACATATAAGATTATTGCAAAAACTAATTTAACAACTTAAAAAACATTAGTGTGGAAAAAAAAAAAAAAGAGTGTTGCTGCTGTAGAAATTTTTTGAAAAGAAAGGAGAAAATTGGTCCCCTTCTTTTTGGGTTTGTTTCGTAAAAAAATTTACGGTAGAATTTTTTTTTATTTTTTATTTTTTGAAAAACTCTTTTAACTCATTGTTAATTTTTTACCATTTTGGTTTACCTATAATAACGCTTAGAGTCAGTTTGAACTAAGTTTTAAAGATGTTTTTTTATTGAAACAAAATAGTTTTAAAAAATGTGTTTAGAGAAAAAAAATTATTTGAAGTAAAAAAAGTATAAAATATTAAAAATTTATTTAAAAAAAATTATCATTGTAAATCTTATTTTGTTTCTCTTAAGTTACATAATTTTTAAAAAAATATATATTTTATTTGGACTTATATAGATAAAGATATAGACTCTTAAAATGTAAAATTTACTGTAATATTTCGACAATGTAAATAGTAAAAAAAATGGTGAGATAAAAAAAATTACCCAAAAAGGTGTTTTGAAGACAAAATTTTTGTTGCTCCAAATGGGCTTATAAAGGCCGTTTGATTGGTTATTTTGAATTGAAGAATTTGAGTTTTTTTTATTGGAGCTGAGTAGAGTTTTTGAATTGTGCGTTTGGTTGAAAATAAATTGTTTTGAGTAAAAAGTAAAAAAACTTGAAATGTGTTTTGTTAATTATATTAGTATTGACATCTTATAACAACACTCTAATTTAAGTCTGTAATGTAATTTAAATTTGGATAAAATTAAGAAATTGTGTGGATTAAATCAAAATAGGTTTTCAGAAGTTAAAAAAGATTCAAATAGATAAATTCAAAAATCAATTAGAGTTCGAATAAAAGTAAAATCCTATTTAGATATTAAATGATATTAGTTAGAATGATAAATATGCGAAAGAGTGATCTCAAAAAGATATGAAGTACTAAATTTTTTCTAGTTTAATTAAATGATATTAATTTCGAGTAAAACTAAGTAGGATTTTGGAGTAGGATTTTAATGTTAAGTTTAATTTCGAGTAAAACTAAATGATACTAAAAAGAGTTTTACTTGATAATATGGAAGAGTATATTTTGTCTTAGATATCCGATATTTCATGTATATAAATGATCCTAATGGTATCGTTCTATTATTTAAGCATATCAATTCATTTATTTCCCTCCTGCTTTTTATTGCAATGTGATTTTAATTTGATGAAACGTTTAAACATATACACCATCTTTTATCATAGGAAACTCAAAGCATAATAAAAAAATATATCTTCAAATATCATATTATGTTTTGGGGTATTTTAAAGACATATTTTAGATTTTTTTTCTTCATAATCACTTTTTATTATTTATATTTTAAAACATTATATTAAACTCAAATTTAAAAAACCTATAACTTTATATATACAAATCCAAATGAGATTTTTTTTAATTACATAAGATTTCAAGAAAAACAAAATAAAAACTATACTAATAATTTTTTTCTAAATAAATTTTTAAAATTTTATATATATTTTTACTTTAAATAATTTTTTTTCAAGTATATTTTTAAAATTCATTTTTTTCAATTTCTAAAATGTATCTTCAGAGACCCCAAACTACCTTTACAAAACGATATAGAATTATATAATCTCTTATTCCCCTAATAATAATAATCCATCAAACATCATCTGAGGAAGAAAAAATGGATGACGAGGGCCCCATCTTTAGTCCCTCTCCGTCGTGACTATTGAGCAATATTTTAGAGAATTCTGAAGTTTATTTTTCCTTTTATTATTATTTTTTTGGGCTGAAATTAATATCTCTTTGTTTTTGCTTGAAAAAGAATTTGGCAACAAAAGTTCGATCGACTCCCACACTATCTCAAGTTTTGTTTTATTCATTCCAATCCGTTTAACTAAAATGTCATATTCTTGCTTTGGCCTTTTCAATTTTTTCTTTTGTCATACTTACCACTAATCCGTGCTTCCTCCTAGAAAAAATTCACTATTATCCACTTTTGTTGCTTGAAATTTCAAAAGGTGTAACGACATTCTTTTAGACAGTTAAATAATATAATTTTCTATTTTTTAAAGAGCATTTTTCTGAATATTTTTAAAGTGATATATAAATATATATAAATTTTAATATAATACAATCAACAATTTATAGACATAACTTCTTGTTATATACAGAATATGGAACAATTGATAATTGGTTAGATCAATAAACTTGAATAAAAACACCCAAAAATACCAAAAAAGATACACCAAATGTCTGAGTGCGCTCAAGAATATATAACAAATCTTCACAGTTGATGGAAATATATGATTAACTTATGAAGAGGAAACCAAAGCACTTAAGTCACATAGAAAATTACAAACAAACAAATTTTACGGTTAAAAAATAAAATCAATTACAAAACATAGTAATCACCTAACTAATTATGACAAGAACCACCTTTATCACGAATGAAAATTGGCAAAATTTGCAAGGAGAGGGAAGCCCCTCGTCACCAGTGAAAGAAAACAATCGAAACGGTATGCCGTTTGCAAACACGAGCCGGCGGCAATGGGGAGGGTCAACACATGCATGACGAGACGACTCACCTCCTTCTGCAGACCAAAACCTTCAAAGAATATGTCGAGGTGATAATTGACACCCCTGAAAATGCCTCACTTTCTAGGGCAATAAACATACATACAAGTATGGACTAATAATTTCGCATAACCGCACAAGCATAATTACAAAGATTTCACTGCTTTTTTGGGTTTAAAAACGACTCTTTGAACTCTTGATGCTAAGCTTTAAGGGGTGATTTTGGCAGCCAATTGTTTAGAGAGGTCAGCATCGATTTTTTATAATCAATGTTTTATTGGCTAAATAACAGTTTATTTTTTTCTTTTTGCCACCTAATTTAACATCTCATTATTCTAGTATTCCTTTAATAATAATGATGTCACAAGCATGAACCTTTAAAACCATTTTTTAATTGAGATTTTTGTTAGTTCTAATGTAAAAATTGTTTATTTTTGTATTATTCAACCTTTATTATATTCTAAAATTTAGAAAACAAATAATAAGTAACAATACAAATATCCATTATTTTTTGCTGACATTCTGCCGATGTCGATATTTTCTCCACATTTTCTTTAAACCTCGGGAACAAATACTGTTTTCATCCTTGTTTGAAACTGCTTTAATAACTGGCTGCTACGTACTTTTCACCAAGCAACCATTTCATAAAACCAAGCAACTAACAAAACTATTAGCTAAAGGCACTCATCCAGTAAAATATCACAGTTCAAAACAAACTTCACTCATCATCACATATATCAAAACTCCACAGATAGACAGCAACCACCACCACTACAAAGTATACATTAAACAGTGCTCTTAACAAAATATAGGGAGTTATATATACAAATTAAAAAGTTCAGGTACCAAAATGACATAACGCTTATAGTTCAGCACTGTTGCTAATAACCCAAAACAAAAGGTGATTATATATTTAGAAAATGCCAGCTTAATCCTTATAATGATGTGAGTGAGAGCCACATTGTTACAAGACTCCTTCTGATGTGCTCCTACAGCCACTATAGAGCACATAAGTAGGAGACTTGAAAGAATATGCCTCTCAGTCACAGCACTGCAAGGATTAAGATGGTATGTTCCATCCACAGTCCCCTTTATTGGTTCATTCGCTAAGGGAGTGATTCTCCAGGAGCTAATAAACGGGATCGTTTAACTCGTCCATCAACTCCTTCAACTCCTTCAACGTCTGTGTCAACACTAGCTGGACCATCCTGAAAATCCAACCTTTTCAATGACTTCCGCTGGATGTCGATATCAGAAAGATTGTTTGCTGTTTCCTTACTGTAATTTTCATACGGATCAACAAGCCAGTCCGAAATGTCTGCGAAGGACTCTTCTGGTTCATCAGCTCCACATGAAACTTGCATATTGTTGTGGCCATCATTGAAGCTGTTCGAGAGGACCAAACTATTATCCTCTGTGGAGTAGCAATCTGATGAGAGAAGTGGTCGAGAGAGCAATCCTGAACTCACTTGTACCTGGAATAAAGAAACATAAACAAGTAGATATTTAGGTTTGCATAAACTTCTCATGATTAGTATAAATAAATTGATCATGAACGTAGAAAAGAGAATGCCCATTCTTACCTCAGGTATAACAGGAGGAGCCACTTGATTTTCAATATCAAACGTGATATTGCTGCTTGGTTTGCTAATGCCACAGCCAGGAATACCAGCCAGTCCATCGGTTTTGTTCTTCAAGCTGCTAGTAACATAGGGCCCCTGCATAATTCAAACACGTACAAGATAAAATTTCATTTGTAGAATATTGCAATGTCAAACTCACAATTCCTGGCAATAGCCAATTGTGCCATTCAACTGTTAATAAAGAAAATAGGGATCCTAACGGAAAACTTCTTTTCCTCGTAAGAGAAATAAAAGAGACTGCATCTTCTTTCAGGAGTTTTCCTCGTAAGAGAAATAAAAGAGACTGCATCTTCTTTCAGGACAAAAAATGATTCGTGATTCTTGTGCATGTACTTGATGAACTTGGATAGAGATGAAAGGCTTGAATCTATAAATTATGTAGAAAAGTTTGTAGTGAAAAACTAAACTAAAGTTACGAGGAAAGTTGCAGTCTATGGATGCCCAACTTTAATTTAATGCCTTGTTTACAAGTGATGTGTCGGTGTGACGGAAAAAAAAAAAAAAAAAGGATGCACAACAGAAATGTACCATTTCAAAATTCAGACGAAGCATAATGAAGAGTGTAAAAGCAAGAAAATGGACTAAAACCCAAGCTACCTATAATAAACAACAGCAATACCAATTAAGAAGTAACAATATACCTGGTGAGCGAGGGAAGTCCCAGGTTCAGGATGGTTCTCTTCCATGTCCTGGTTGATCGTTTGATTATAATCGAAGAGGTCCGAGAGGAACAATATATCATCATCAGTGAAAAGCCCACCTGAAGAAAGAGGAGGTTGCGAGAGCAGATCAGCATTCACCTCCGCATGACCAGGTTCCTGGAATCACGAAACGTAATCAAGTTGATGTTTGGACTATCATTAACTTCCTAGAAATAACTTGATGGTGAAAATGTAGATAGAAAAAGATCATACGCTCATTCTTACTTCTGAAATTGCTGCAGCAGCTACTGGAATTTCAGTGGCACGTATGATGTTGGCAGCGCCACTTGGTTCACCCTCGTCACAGCTTGGAGTCCCAGCCATCTTACCACTTTTGTTCTCAAAGTGTCTAATAACATTGGGCCCCTACATAATTTGAACAAACAGAGGCAAAATTTCATGTGTTGAATTTTGCAATGTAAAACTTACAATTCCAACCCTGCCATCAGCTGACAAAGAAGGAAAAAGGCGGGAATCAGGTACATTATTCAGAAAATTTGCAGTGAAAAAGTAAACCAAAATTATGAATAAAGTTGCAGTTTATGGATGCCAAACGTTGATTTACGGCATTGTTTGGTAGGGGAAAAAGGTGGATAGAGGGATAACAGTGGAAGGATTTCTTAACTTCTGGTTATTTGGTAGAGGGATTAGAGGAGGCAATGAATAAGGTGGGCTACATTTCAATGAATAACAAACAAAGTAAAAAACTCATGAATTGTGCTAATGATTGTTCTGAAAACGATCTGAAGCTACTAAAATGAACATAAAACCACAAAATTCGTATGCGACACTGGTTATAAGTGATTTATTGGTGTGATTGAGAATGTATATATATATATATATATATGCATGATAGAAAATGTATCAATTCAAAATTCGAACCAATTATGTTGCAAAGTGTAAAAGCAAGAAAATGGACTAAAAAACCAAGCTACCTATAATAAACAACAGCAATACTAATTAAGAAGTAACAATATACCTGGTGAGCGAGGGAATTCCCAGGTTCAGGATGGTTCTCTTCCATGTCCCGGTTGATCGTTTGATTATAATCGAAGAGGTCCGAGAGGAACAATATACCGTCATCATTGAAGAGCCCACCTGAAGAAAGAGGAGGTTGCGAGAGCAGATCAGCATTCACCTCCGCATGACCAGGTTCCTGGAATCACGAAACGTAATCAAGTTGATGTTTGGATTTTCATTAACTTCCTAGAAATAACTTGATGGTGAAAATGTTGATAGAAAAAGATCATACGCTCATTCTTACTTCTGAAATTGCAGTAGCTGCTGCTTGATTTTCAATATCAGAGATATTGCCGCTGCTGCCGCTTGATTCACCTTCATCACAGCCCGGAGTAGCATCCTCCTTACCAGTTTTCTTCTCCAAGCGGCAAATAACATAGGGCCTCTAAATGATTTGAACAAACACAAGGTATAATTTCATGTGCAGTATTTTGCAATGTCAAACTTACACTTCCTGGCAATAGCCAACTGTATAAGTTATATTGCAAATTTTAGTAAATATACACATACACATACACAAATACACACACACACACACACACACACACACACATATAAACAGTATAAACCTGGGGACTGTATGATAGGGGATGGTACTCGTGGATGACCCAGTTGGTCCCACGTTTAGGAGCGGAACTCAGGTGGAACACGAGGATCCTCTTCTTCCCAATGCATTTTTTGGTGTCTCGAGCTTTGATCTTGCGTACTTTTCCGGTTATCTTCCAGTATCCCGACTTTGTCGCCCTTTTGGTCCTTTTACCGGTTTTTTGGCGACAGAAGAACCACCAAATCTGATCATCCGACTTGATCCTCGATTTAGCTAAATTCAAACAAACCAACAACAAAAGATAGACATGTTTATGTATATGTAAACACAGAGAGAGAGAGAGATAAGAAACGAAATAAAAGATTTGGACATTATGTACCAGGTAACTCCCAAGGGTCAAAGTCGCAGAAATCAACCTCGGCGATGTCGGGATCGACCTCGGAGTCTTTTCCGAGCATCTTAAGCCTCAGGAAGTGACAGAAAATCTCTTCTTCTGTGGGTTGGAATCTAAACCCGACACGCAAATGTTTACTCAGACTCATCCTCCTCTCTTCTGCCAATATTTACCTTTTTTTTTTTTCCAAACTTTTTCTGGGTTTTATGATCTGAAGTCAGGAAAGGAAAATGAAGGAACAAAACGGGTGTTGTTTTTGGTGTTAAAGATTCATGATGGAGAAGGCAAACAGAGATTGAAGCAGAAACAGAGTAAGAAAAGTAAACGGTTTCTCTCTCTCTCTAGATTAGCATGCTTTTTCATTCAGGAAAGAGTGGAGTGAAACTCTCACTCTCTCAAGAGTGTTTTAAGGAAGACAAAAGGGCTTACTCAAAACTGTTCCTCACTGGTTGACCTGTTTTAATACTAAGTCAAGTGGAGGAATTTTAATCTGCTTCCAGAACACGTTGTCTACGTGTCAGTCACTGCAACAGTGGCCAGTGGCTTCAGGTTGCCACGTCTGATGAGTGGTGACCACCTCATCAAAGCCCTGTTTGGAACACGGGAATCTGCTCTTGATACTTTGACGATAATAATAAAAATATATAATACTATCATATATTTTACGGGATGTTTGATATAATGATTTTTATTTAAACGTAAAAATTTTATGTATAAGTATAACACTTTTTACGTGCAAATACAATATTTTTATGTGTATTTTATGTGTAAATACAACACTTTTTAATTGTATTACAAAAATAATTACTATTTTTTTATTTTTTGAAAACAATTATTTATTAGGTTTTTAATTTTTTTATTCACATCATACTCTTTTTCTCTCTATTTTTTTATCTACTTTTACCTATCACATCAATTTTTCAATTTTAAAATATAATTTAAATATTTTTTATCTGAACATATATTTTATTCAAATACAAATTAAATATTTTTTATTCAAATATAAAATACATTCCTAAAATTGTATTTAAAAGTAACGTGAACGCAATAAGTTTAATAAAGGCTTAGATTTTGTAATTAGTTTTGACTATGTTGAGCTAGCATAGGTTATTATTCAATTAGTTAATATGTAATTTATCAATTGTAACGAACTCTTAACTACCTGTTATTATATAAAGCAGGATTCGTATTGTCTTCGTTGATTGAATGAGAAAGATTCATCTCTTCAACTCATTTCTCTTCCTCTTCCTTTGTCTTTAGTTCTTAAGAATTGATTTTATCTATAAATCTTATATTATAAGATTAATTTTTTATATTAATAAATAATGTTTAATATTATTAACCTATCATAACAATGTTCGGATAAAAATATGACAGAAAAAAAAGAGGAATTTTAAAAGTGGATAATGCATTTTCTTAACTGTCCAATAAATATTTAACTATTGAATTTTACAATTATTTACGTTGAAAAATATATATGACGAAAGATATATAATTTTTCTCGATCAAATATAAGATTATTGTAAAAACTAATTTAACAACTAAAAAAACATTAGTGTGAAAAAAAAAAAAAAAAGTGTTGCTGCTGTAGAAATTTTTTGAAAAGAAAGGAGAAAGTTGGTCCCCTTGTTTTTGTGTTTGTTTTGTAAAAAAATTTACAGTCGATTTTTTTTTTTTTTTTGAAAAACTCTTTTAACTCATTAGTAATTTTTTACCGGTTTGGTTTACACATAATAACACTTAGGCCCGGTTTCGACTATTTTAAAGATGTTTTTTTCATTGAAAAAAAAAGTTTTAAAAAATGTGTTTAGAGTAAAAAAAGTATTTGAAGTGAAAAAATATAAAATATTTAAAATTTATTCAAAAAAATTATCATTGCAAATCATTTTTTATTTCTCTCAAGCCTTTATGTAATTTTTTAAAAAATATATATTTTATTTAAATTTTTATAAGTAAAGTTCTAGATTTTTAAAGTATGAAATTTATTGTAACGTTCGGATGATGTAAATAGTAAAGAGTAATAATATGATAGAAAAAAATTACCCAAAAAAGTGTTTTGAAGACAATTTTTGTTGCTCTAAATGGGCTCACAGAGGCCGTTTGATTGGTTAATTTGAATTGAAGAATTTGAGTTATTTTTATTAGAGCTTAGTAAAGTTTTTGAATTGTGCATTTGGTTGAAAATAAATTGTTTTAAGCAAAAAGTAGAAAAACTTAAAATGTGTTTTGTTAATTATATTAGTATTGGCATCTTATAACAAGACCCTAATCTAAGTCTGTAATGTAATTTAAGTTTGGATAGAATTAGGAAATCATGTGGATTAAATTAAAATAAGTTTTCAGAAACTAAAATAGATTCAAATAGAAAAAATTCAAAAATCAATTAGAGTTTGAATAAAAACAAAATCCTACTTAGATTATGATCGACAAAAGTACCGATATAGTTTTGAGATAAACATAAAATTAATATTTTTATTAGATTATGTTTCTTATTGAAATAAAATTATATACACTATATAAAGGAATAAGGACTCAACATTATAGGTATGTTTTGCATATTATAAATTTTGTGATTTTAATAAGAAAAGCCAGCCCTGAACCTTGAGTGGTTAAATCTAGTTTTTGAGTTTCATGTACTTTTCAAAAAAAAATATCTAGTATTTGAGTTTTTGTTTGTGAGTTTTTTTTGGAGAATAAGGTTTTTAACAAAACGACTAGCGATAAAAAGAAAAATGAATCTTTATATTACAAAAAATCTAGTACTTTGTACCTTTTTGAGAGTTAGTGGATTATTTAATATCTAGGCATAGCTCAAAGAAATAGATGGAACCGAACCTCGTAAAAATTAGTTGTGTCTTTTATTTATTTAAGCTCTTAGAAGTTTAATTAAATTAACATTTAATTATCTTATAAGTAAACTTGATAAATATGTGAAAAAGTGATCTTATAAGTAAAAAATTCAATATAGATCTTGTTTCGTTCTGTTTAAAATTCTATGTAATTAAAAAAATATATCTTATTTTAATTTGAAATAACAAGTTTATTACTTATAAAATTTGAGTTAAGTTAAAATTGTGCATGAGAATAGTAAAATTAAGTTTACTTTAGAAAAAAGAAAAAAAAAAAAAGACTTGAATGATTAGAACAAACCAACTAAACACTTTCTTTATATTATATGATGTAAATTTTTAATGTAGGCATTTATAAATTATTCTATTTAGAAATTAATCGAATGTTTAAAAGAGTTTTACTTGGTAATATGGAAGAGTATATTCTGTCATAGATATCTGATATTTCATGTATATAAATGATCCTAATGGTGTGGTTCTATTATTTAAGCATATCAATTCATTTATTTCCCTCCTGCTTTTTATTACAATGTGACTTTAATATGATGAAACGTTTAAACATATACACCATCTTTTATCATAGGAAACTCAAAACATAGTAAAAAAATATATCTTCAAATATCATATTATGTTTAGGGGTATTTTAAAAACATATTTTAGATTTTTTTTATTTTTTTCTTCGTAATCATTTTTTATTATTTATATTTTAAAAATTTATATTAAACTAAAATTTTAAAAATCTATAATTTTATATATACAAATCCAAATGAGATTTTTTAATTATATAAGACTTCAAGCAAAACAAAATAAAATTTATATTAATAATTTTTTTCTAAATAAATTCTTAAGATTTTATATTTTTTTTTACTTTAAGTAAGTTTTTTTTTCAAATTTATTTTAAAATTTTTTTTTCAATTTCTAAAATATATCTTCAGAGGCCCCAAACTACCTTTACAAAACGATATAGAATTATTAACAATTATAAACCTTTTATTCCCCTAATAATAATAATCCATCAAACATCACCTGAGGAAGAAAATATGGACGGCGAGAGCCCCATCTTTAGTCCCCCTCCGTCGTGACTTTTGAGCAACATTTCAGAGAATTCTGAAGTTTATCTTTCCCTTTTTTTTTTTTGGGGGTGAAATTAATATCTCTTTGTTTTTGCTTGAAAAAGAAAGCACTGTTTGGAATATTCCTGAAGGCCAAAAATGCTCTGAATTTGGCGACCAAAGTTCGATCGACTCCCACACTATCTCAAGTTTTGTTTTATTCATTCCAATCCGTTTAACTAAAATGTCATATTCTTACTTTGGCCTTTGCAATTTTTTCCTCTGTCATGCTTCCCACTAATCTGTGCTTCCTCCTAAAGAAAAAATTCACTTTTATCCACTTTTGTTGCTTGAATTTCAAAAGGTGTAACGACATTTCTTTTAGACAGTTTAAATAATATAATTGTGAATTTTTTAAGGAGCTTTTTTCTGAATATTTTTAAAGTGATATATAAATATATATATAAATTTTAATATAATACAATCAACAATTCATATACATAACTTCTTGTTATATACAGAATATGGAACAATTGATAATTGGTTAGATCAATAAACTAAAATAAAAATACCGAAAAATACCAAAAAAGATACACGAAATGTCTGAGTACACACAAGAATATATAACAAATCTTCACAGTTGGTGGAAATACATGATTAACTAATGAAGAGGAAACCAAAGCACTTAAGTCACACAGAAAATTACAAATAAATAAATTTTACGATTAAAAAATAAAAACAATTACTAAACAAACAAAGTAATCACCCAACTAATCATGACAAGAACCACCTTTATCATGAATGAAAAATGGCAAAATTTGCAAGAAGAGGGAAGCCCCTCACCACCAATGAAAGAAAACAGTTGAAACGGTATGCCGTTTGCAAACACCTGCCGAGGACAATGGAGAGGGTCAACACATGCATGATGAGACGATTTGCCTCCCTCTGCAGACCAAAACCTTAAAAGAATATATCGAGGTGATAGTTGACACCCCTGAAAATGCCTCACTTTCTAAGGCAATAAACATACAAGTATGGGCTAATAATTTTGCAGAAATGCACAAGCATAATTACAAAGATTTCACTGCTTTTTCGGGTTTAAAAACGACTCTTTGAACTCTTGATGCCAAGCTTTAGGGGTGATTTTGGCAGCCAATGTTTAGAGAGGTCGGCATCGATTTCTTATAATCAATGTTTTATTGGCTAAATAACAGGTTTTTTTTTCCACCTAATTTAACATCTCATTATTCTAGTATTCCTTTAATAATAATGATGTCATAAGCATGAACCTTTCAAACTTTTTTTTAATTGAGATTTTTGTTAGTTCTAATGTAAAAATTGTTTATTTTTGTATTATTCAACCTTTATTACATTCTAAAATTTAGCAAACAAATAATAAGTAACAATACAAATATCCATTATTTTTTGTTGACATTCTGCCGATGTCGATATTTTCTCCACATTTTCTTTAAACCTCGGGAACAAATACTGTTTTCATCCTTGTTTGAAACTGCTTTAATAACTGGCTGCTACGTACTTTTTACCAAGCAACCATTTCATTAAAACAAGCAACTAACAAAACCATTAGCCCGTATAAGGCACTCATCCAGTAAAATATCACAGCTCAAAACAAACTTCACTCATCATCACATATATCAAAACTCCACAGATAGACAGCAACCACCACCACTACAAAGTATACATTAAACAGTGCTCTTAACAAAATATAGGGAGTTATATATACAAATTAAAAAGTTCAGGTACCAAAATGACATAACGCTTATAGTTCAGCACTGTTGCTAATAACCCAAAACAAAAGGTGATTATATATTTAGAAAATGCCAGCTTAATCCTTATAATGATGTGAGTGAGAGCCACATTGTTACAAGACTCCTTCTGATGTGCTCCTACAGCCACTATAGAGCACATAAGTAGGAGACTTGAAAGAATATGCCTCTCAGTCACAGCACTGCAAGGATTAAGATGGTATTTTCCATCCACAGTCTCCTTTAGTGGTTCAGTAGCCAAGGGAGTGATTCTCCAGGAGCTAATGAACGGGATCGTTTAAATCGTCCATTAACTCCTTCAACGTCTGTGTCAACACTAGCTGGACTGTCCTGAAAATCCAACCTTTTCAATGACTTCCGCTGGATGTCGATATCAGAAAGATTGTGTGCTGTTTCCTTACTGTTATTTTCATACGGATCAACAAGCCAGTCCGAAATGTCTGCGAATGACTCTTCTGGTTCATCAGCTCCACATGAAACTTGCATCTTGTTGTGGCCATCATTGAAGCTGTTCGAGAGGACCAAACTATTATGCTCTGTGGAGTAGCAATCTGATGAGAGAAGTGGTTGAGAGAGCAATCCTGAACTCACTTGTACCTGGATTTAAGAAACATAAACAAGTAGACATTTAGGTTTGCATAAACTTCTCATGATTAGTATAAATAAATTGATCATGAACGTAGAAAAGAGAATGCCCATTCTTACCTCAGGTATAACAGGAGGAGCCACTTGATTTTCAATATCAAACGTGATATTGCTGCTTGGTTTGCTAATAACACAGCCAGGAATACCAGCCATTCCATCGGTTTTGTTCTCCAAGCTGCTAGTAACATAGGGCCCCTGCATAATTCAAACACGTACAAGATAAAATTTCATTTGTAGAATGTTGCAATGTCAAACTCACAATTCCTGGCAATAGCCAGTTGTGCCATTCAACTGTTAATAAAGAAAATAGGGATCCTAACGGAAAACCTCCTGTCCTCGTAACAGAAATTAAAGAGACTGCATCTTCTTTCGGGACAAAAAATGATTCGTGATTCTTGTGCATGTACTTTAGTGAACTTGGATAGAGAAAAAAGGCTTGACGCTATAAATTATGTAGAAAAGTTTGTAGTGAAAAACTAAACTAAAGTTACGAGGAAAGTTCCAGTCTATGGATGCCCAACTTTAATTTAATGCCTTGTTTACAAGTGATGTGTTGGTGCAGCCGGAAAAAAAAAAAGGATGCACAACAGAAATGTACCATTTCAAAATTCAGAAGAAGTATGATGAAGTGTGTAAAAGCAAGAAAATGGACTAAAAACCAAGCCACCTATAATAAACAACAGCTATACCAATTAAGAAGTAAGAATATACCTGGTGAGGGAGGGAATTCCCAGGTTCAGGATGGTTCTCTTCCATGTCCCGGTTGATCGTTTGATTATAATCAAAGAGGTCCGAGAGGAACAATATATCGTCATCAGTGAAGAGCCCACCTGAAGAAAGAGGAGGTTGCAAGAGCAGATCAGCATTCACCTCCACATGACCAGGTTCCTGGAATCACGAAACGTAATCAAGTTGATGTTTGGATTTTCGTTAACTTCCTAGAAATAACTTGATGGTGAAAATGTAGATAGAAAAAGATCATACGCTCGTTCTTACTTCTGAAATTGCTGCAGAAGCCACTGGAATTTCGGTGGCATGTACGATGTTGGCAGCGCCACTTGGTTCACCCTCATCACAGCTTGGAGTCCTGGCCATCTTATCACTTTTGTTCTCCAAGTGGCTAATAACATCGGGCCCCTGCATAATTTGAACGAATAGAAGGTAAAATTTCATGTGTTGAATGTTGCAATGTAAAACTTACAATTCCAACCCTGCCATCAGCTGACAAAGAAGGAAAAAGGCCGGAATCAGGTACATTATTCATAAAATTTGCAGTGAAAAAGTAAACCAAAATTATGAATAAAGTTGCAGTTTATGGATGCCAAACGTTGATTTGCGGCATTGTTTGGTAGGGGAAAAAGGTTGATAGAGGGATAACCGTGGAAGGATTTCCAAACTTCTGGTTATTTGGTAGAGGGATTAGAGGAGGCAATGAATAAGGTGGGCTACATTTCAATGAATAATAAACAAAGTAAAAAACTCACGAATTGTGCTAATGATTGTTCTGAAAACGATCTGAAGCTACTAAAATGAACATAAAACCACAAAATTCGAATGCGACACTGGTTATAAGTGATTTATTGGTGTGATTGAGAATATATATATATATATGCATGATAGAAAATGTATCAATTCAAAATTCGAACAAATTATGTTGCAAAGTGTAAAAACAAGAAAATGGACTAAAAACCAAGCTACCTATAATAAACAACATCAATACCGATTAAGAAGTAACAATATACCAGGTCAGCAACGGAATTCCCAGGCTCAGGATGGTTCTCTTCCATGTCGCAGTTGATCGTTTGATTACCATCCAAGAGGTCCGAGAGGAACAAGATATTATCATCGGTGAAGCGCCAACCTGGTGAAAGAGGAGGTTGCGAGAGCAGATCAGCATTCACCTCCGCATGACCAGGTTCCTGGAATTACGAAACGTAATCAAGTTGATGTTTGGATTTTCATTAACTTCCTAGAAATAACTTGATGGTGAAAATGTAGATAGAAAAAAATCATACGCTCATTCTTACTTCTGAAATTGCAGTAGCTGCGGCTTGATTTTCAATATCAGAGATATTGCCACTGCTGCCGCTTGGTTCACCTTCATCACAGTCTGGAGTAGCATCCTCCTTACCAGTTTTCTTCTCCAAGCGGCAAATAACATAGGGCCTCTAAATGATTTGAACAAACACAAGGTATAATTTCATGTGCAGTATTTTGCAATGTCAAACTTACACTTCCTGGCAATAGCCAACTGTATAAGTTATATTGCAAATTTTAGTAAATATACACATATACAAAAACACACACACACATATAAACAGTATAAACCTGGGGATTGTATAATAGGGGATGGTACTCATGGATGACCCAATTGGTCCCACGTTTAGGAGCGGAACTCAGGTGGAACACGAGGATCTTCTTCTTCCCAATGCATTCTTTGGTGTCTCGAGCTTTGATCTCGCGTCCTTCTCCGGTAATCTTCCAGTATCCCGACTTTGTCGTCCTTTTGGTCCTTTTCCCAATTTCTTGGCGACAAAAGAACCACCAAATCTGATCATCCGACTTGATTCTCGATTTACCTAAATTTAAACAAACCAACAACAAAAGGATATTCATATTTATGTATATGTAAACAGAGAGAGAGAAAAGAAACAAAAAAAGATTAGACAATATGTACCAGGTAAATCCCAAGGGTCTGACTCGCAGAAATCGACCTCAGCGATCAAGCCATCGACCTCGGAGTCCATTCCGATCGTCTTAAGCCACAGGAAGTGACGGAAAATCTCTTTTTCTGTGGGTTGGAATCTAACCCCGACAGGCAAATGTTTACTCAGACTCATCGTCCTTTTTTTTTTCCTTAAGTCAGGAAAGGAAAATGGAGGAACGAATTTTGGGGTGCTGAAGATTCACGATGAAGAAGAAACAGAGCAAGTAAAGTAAGATCTCAAGAAATTTGGTTTTTCTGGTTTCTCTCTCTCTAAGCTTTTTGTTTAGTCCAGTACGAGGAGAGAGAAGCAAGAGCTCATCAGTCATCAAATGCTCACATTGCAAAAAATAAAGCAAAAGTTTTCGTGAACGAGGGTGTTTGATAATTGCTTGCCTTATATTTAAAATATAATTTTTATTTAAATATAAAAATATTATATTTAAATATTAATTATATTATAATTACGTATTACATTAATATTATATTTAAATATAATATAATTTTTTATTTAAATATAATCATGTTATATTTTAAATTTAATATAATTATTATTTTTATTAATTATATCACATATTTTCTTTTTTTCGATTTTTAATTATTATATCACATATTTATTATTAAAATACAATTTAAGGGGGCATTTGGAGAGATATTCAATTTTAATTTTATTCAAATACAATATAATTTTACACCAAATACAAATTTTACAACAATGTTATGAAAATAATTACTATTCAAAACATTTTTAAAACAATCACATCAACTTTTCAATTCCACTATTTATCTCTACTTTTACCAATTACATAAACTTTTCAATTCTAAAATACTTTTCATCCAAACACACATTTCATTTAAATACAAAACAAATACTTTTCAACCAAATACAATATTTAAAAAACAAATTTCATTCAAATACAATTAAAATGCAATGCGTTTATCAAACGCCCCCTAAATACTTTATATTCAAATACTATTATATTTAAATATAATGTAAGTATTTTTTTTCTATATATAAATTATATTTAATGTATTATATTTAAATATAATGTAAATATAATACGTATATAAACAAAAACCTTAATTTTAATATAATTGTTATATGATATGATATTTTTTTATTATTTTTATCAATGTATTATATTTTTTTATTTTTATTAATTATATTATATATAATATAATATAATTTAAATATTTTATATTTAAATAAATGTTTTATTTAAATGTTATATAAATATTTTTTTATTTAAATAGATATCATATTCAGCATATTAATTTAAATACAATATAAATATAAGCGTTAATCAAACGCACCTGAAAGTGCATTTGCAAAACACTGACGTACGGGTTGACCCCGGTTGATTGTAATTCCTAAGTCGTCTCTGGGGTTGGAGTATACTGCTTCTACAACACGTTGTTTACGTGTCACAATATCAGTGGCTGATGGCCTTAAGATGCCGTGTGGGATAAGTGGAGCCCACCTGCCCAAACTTTGTTCGGAAGACAGGAATCTAAAAAGTGGAGTGTTTTTAGAACCACCGCGCATACCGATCGGCTTCTACAATGGACTTGTTTGCTCCTAACACGTCATGTTATGGCGCCAAAAAGCGAAGGAAAAGAATGGACTTCTTTGGCTAGAAAAGGGAGTTCAGATATTATGTTGGAATTATATTGTTTTTAAATATAATATAATTTTTATTTAAATATAAAAAATATTATATTATAATATCAAATATATCATAATTTAAATTTAATATAATTATTATTTATTATTATATTTTTTAATATTTTTATTAATTACATCACATATTCAATATTTAAATATAATTTAAATATTTTTTATTCAAATAAATATAGTATTTAAATGTAATATAAATATTTTTTATTTAAATACATATTATATTTAAATACAATGTAAATATAATATATTATTTAAGTACATCCTAAGAGTAAGAGTTCGGAGAGGGTTGAGATTTTTATTTGTTGATTAAATTTTATTTGAAATAGTAAAAATTGATAGTAAAAATTAAGGAAAAAAAACTGTAATAACTTACGTGGGTGAATTGGAACCTACCCATCACAAATGGGCCCTAAAATTTGAAAATCACATCATAATTATTTTAAATTTAAGTTTGATTCTTCATTTTAGTTTTGCTTTAATTTGATTTGAATTAAAATATGTATTTGTGATCAAGTTATATTTTAGTTTTATTTTAACTTAATTTAAACTTCTTTAACTATTTCAACATAATTTTTAATATAAGTTATCTTTACTGATATAAGTTTAAATTAAAATCAAATAAAACCTTTAAATTAAACTAAAACATTAAATGCCCAACTTTCTTGATTTAAGTTAAATTTAAGTTAAAATAAAACACCAAATGAAAGCTTAATAAATATTTAATGATTTAAATTTTAGGTTTTGTAGATAAAATATTTTTTTCCATGTGAAAAATTATTAAGGGGACATTTGGTAAACGCATTGCATTTTGATTGTATTTGAATGAAATTTATTTTTTGAATGTTGTATTTAGTTGAAAAGTATTTGTTTTGTATTTGAATGAAATGTGTGTTTGGATGAAAAGTATTTTAGAGTTGAAAAGTTGATGTGATTGATAAAAGTAGAGATAAATAGTAAAATTGAAAAGTTGATATGATTGTTTTAAAAATGTTTTAAATAGTAATTGTTTTTGTAATACTGTTGTAAAATTTATATTTGATGTAAAATTATATTACATTTGAGTAAAATTAAAATATAATATTTTTACCAAAAGATACCTAATTCTTCTTGGTTACAAATTTATTTATTTTTATTTGTACATAATCTTATGAAAAACTGAATTTTCAAAAATTAAATGCTTTTATAATAAAAAGGAAAAGAGATTTAGACCATGGCACTTCAGAGCATGGAAGCAGCGAGGAAACGGATGACGAGGGCCCCATTGTCCCTTTCCCCGCAGAATGAAAAATGAGATTCTAGAGAATTCCAGTGTTTATTTATCCTTTTACTTTTTTTTTTGGTGTAATATTTTTTGTTTTTCTTTTAAGAAAGAGAGCACCGTTATGGAACTTTCTAGAATTCTAAAACCCGAAACAATGCTCCAAGTTTAGTCACTATTTATTTTTCCCTCCGGTCACTGGTAGTCACCATTTGTTCCATATTTTTGTTCCTCAGTTATGCTCCCCACTTATCTCACTTTTATCTCCTTTAATTTAATTACTTGGAAAATTAAAAATTTCAAAGGCGTTCCTATTAGATGGTTTGACACCACACATAATTTCATATTTTTCCTGTTATGATAAATGATTTGGTCATATATAAAACATTTTGTATTAGTGAATTGGTTATTCAGTATTTAGATAATATCAAATAAAATTCTATATATTTAAAAAAAAAAAGTACTCTTCAAAGGTCTTTATGAAAGTATAAAAAAAAAAACTTTTTATTTTTAACAATGTACAAATAAAAATTTCCTAGTCCCACATCAATTTGCGAAGTCCAACCGATTAACTCGGTTAAAAATCAAAGGATGTGATGGTTTAATTTAAAAATGAACATTTTTCTTTTTACAAATTTGATCATTCAGTGATTTAATGATCAAATATTAATAACTAATATCAATAAACGTTTAGTAAATATTAATTAATAATTTACAGTTCAATCCCTTAAGCAACAAAATGTTTTAATACTTATTGCATGGCCACCCCCACCTTGTTTCTATTGAAATAAAATGATAATAGTAATATGGATAGTAAGGAAAATCAACCTCAATCAGACTCGTGAAATATAGGATTTTTAATTAATTTCAATATTTTGTATTTTTATCCAGTTTTCTTTTTGAACATGACAAATTTATTTGACGACAAACAGTATGTATCCTAAAATGAAACAAGTCATATTTTGTTGAGCATTTCACAAGCCCCGTCCCTTCCATGAAGAAAGATAGTTGAGGCTGAAACAAAATCACGATTTAGCCCACGTTTGGTGAAAGCTTTTTTTTGATATTGCATTTAAATATAATGCAATTTTCTCTCAAATACAAAAATATTTCATTCAAATACCAATCACATCACATTTTAAATCCAACACAATCACTATTTATTATTTCATTTTTTTATTACTTTTATTAATTATATCATATATTCTCTCTTCCTTTTTTTTTCTCTTTACTTTTACCCATCACATCACATATTTATTATTAAAATATAATTCAAATATTTTTCACCCAAACACATATTGTATTCAAATACAATGCTAATGCTTTTCCTCCAAATATAAATTGCATTCATGCATTGCATTTAAACGTAATATAAATGCAATGCGTTCACCAAACGAGGCCATAGATCACCTTTGTTAATAGTATTATATTTACATTATTATCAAATAAAATGTAAAAGTATTATATTTAAATATCAAGCATATTATAATTTTAAATTTAATATAATTATTATTTATTATTTATTATTTTATTTTTTCTATTATTTTAATTAATCATATTACATACTTTCTTTCTCTTTATTTTTGTTTATCACATCATGTATTTATTATTTATATATAATTTAAATACTTTTTATCTAAATACAAATTATATTTAATATATTATATTCAAACACAATTCAAACGTGTTGTATTTATAAACATTTCCTTGAACCTTGTTTCCCTCTATGTGTGTATTTTACGTTGAGCACAGCTGCACAAAAAGAATACAAAACCCCATGGTGAAGTGGGGGTGGAGTGGAGAATTGTATCAATGGAAAGTGTTTTTTTTGTTTTTTTTTTTAAGCTTCAGGA
Source organism: Antiaris toxicaria (assembly GCA_035233585.1). NCBI lineage: Eukaryota > Viridiplantae > Streptophyta > Magnoliopsida > Rosales > Moraceae > Antiaris > Antiaris toxicaria. The sequence continues at coordinate 15,736,442 of CP141161.1, forward strand.
TTGGATGTGTATTTATAAAGAATAGAAAACTTTTACTCTTAAAAAAATGAAAACTTATTTAGATTTTTTAAAATGAAAAATTATTTAAATAAGTAAAAAAAAATTTCATTTAAAAAAAACATTTTATACTTTCTAAAAACGAAAAATTTTTAATATTCAACCAAAAATTAAAAAGATTTATTTTTTAAAAATAAAAAATATTTCATTTGTTGAAAATTACATACAGGACTTGTGTTGAGTCGACAAAGTTTGCCATTTGGCTTCTCCCGGAAGTTGTGTACAGTTTTCGGCAAAAATAAAATAAAAATAAAAAGTTATCTACGGGTCACAGTTATCCGACACGTGGCTTCAAGGTGCCACGTCGGACGAGCGGAGCCCACCTGCTGAAATTCTGTCTGTTGCAACTTGGAATTGGGAAGGGGTGAGGAAGTGGAATCAAAGCGACTGCTGAATTAACGCGTAAAAAAACGATGGCTTTCCGCTGAGGACGTTTCTTCTTTACAATAATAGAACTGATATTTTTTTTCCAGCCAAAAAAGAAAAAGAAAAAAAAGGAAAGAAAGAAATAAAAGATACTTCCGTTTCTCGTTACTATCATGACTTCACAAAGATCGCCAGAAATAGTCACAAAACTCAAGTGTTGTTGTGTGACAAAAAAATTATATTTAATTTTACTCAAATCTAATATAATTTTATATTAAATATAAATTTTATAATAGTATTACAAAAATAATTACTATTTAAAATATTTTTAAAATAATCACATCAACTTTTCATCTTTATTATTTATCTTTATTTTTATCAATCACATCAACTTTTCAACTATAAAATACTTTTCATCCAAACACATATTTCATTCAAATACAAAATAAATACTTTTCAACCAAATACAACATTCAAAAAATAAATTTCATTCAAATATAATTAAAATACAATGTGTTTATCAAACGCCTCCTCATCTCTGTACTTGAAAATACAAATAATATATATAAGTTCAAGTTCAACTCAAATTATTATGAGTAGAATTAGCATATATATATTAATAGTGATGAACAATTAGAAAATAATAAAATTTATTTAAATATATATTAATCACACTTAATTAATTTTTACATTAACAAAAAAATTATTTTCATCACTAATAGAGTTGGCATGTCCCTTTCTCTATAAATAAGATTTCAATTGTATCTGTTTTGTGCTTACATAAGTCAAGGAAAAAAAAAATACATCGTCACATTTACATTTTACACTGAGTAAGTAAATTCAAGTGAATTCCAAACGTGGTTACCCTTTTTTTTTTTTTTTTTTGTTTCTTTATTTCTTTATTAGTTGTGCTTAGAAAAAGAATGCACCGTCTGATGTTGCAAAACAATGCTATGAAATTTGGTGGGACGCACGACATGAATTTTGTTCAAATCCCAGTCATCCGTACAACTTAATGTCAAATATTTCGCCATCTTTTCTTTCTTTTTTCCTTTATTATTCGGTCATGCTCCCCACTCTTTGTGGTCCATCCATAATATTATTGACAACATGAAAATGACAATCATTTTTATTCACTACAGGGGGCGTGTTTGGAAAATATTTTTTTAACATTATGAAAATTAATTTTATATCAAATATAAAGATTTATATTTAAATATAATTCTTTTTAATAGTGTTATAAAAATAATTACTATTTAAAAGTTTTTTAAAATAATCATATTAATTTTTTAATTCTAATTTTTTATCTTTATTTTTATTAATCACATCAACTTTTCAATTTTAAAATACTTTTCATTTAAAAATACATTTCATTTAAATACAAAATAAATAATTTTCAACTAAATACAACACTAAAAAAAATATAAAATTTTAAAAATTCTTTTACATAAAAAATATCAATATGGATATTATTTTATCCATCTCGAAATTTTATGTAATTAAAAAAAATCATCTCATTTAAACTTATATTTACAAAGTTATGGACTTTTAAAATTTTAATTATATTATAGTGTTTTGAAAATATAAATAATAAAAAATGATGATATGTTGGAAAAAAATAATTTTAGAGACTCCAAACTAAAGTCTGAAACGGGTCCTGAGATTATCTTGGCTAAAAAATGGTTGATATTCAATTTTTTATTTTCTAAAAGTAAAAAGCTTTTAATATTAAAATTATTTATTTTTTAAAAATGGATATGTCAAATAAATAAAGTATTTATTTTTTAATCATTCTTTAGGAACAAGCTCTCAACTATTTTCGATGGGACACAATAATATAATTTAAAAATGACACAAAATAACCGTGCTTGGAATGTTTTGATTATACGTAATGACACTTAATAAAGTTACCCGTAATTTTTACAATAGAAAACATACATAAGATTAAGAAAAAAAAATATTTTCATCACTAATAGAGTTCGCATGTTCCTTATTCTAGTTGAATAACCATATTGTATCTGTTTTGTGCTTACATAAATCAAGAAAAAAAAATCATATCATTACATTTACATTTTACACCGAGTAAGTAAATTCTAGAGAATTCCAAATTTGCTTTCCTTTTTATTTGTGCTCAGAAAAGAATGCAATCTCAGGAATTGACAGAGGATGCTCTGAAATTTGGTGCGCTCCACCACATGAATCTTGTTCAAAATCCAGTCATCCGTACAACTTAATGTCAAAGATTTTGTCACCTTTTCGTTTTCTTTTTTTGCTTTATCTTCAGTTATGTTCCCCACTTATTTGTGGTCCCTCCAAAAATATTGTTAACTGTCATTTTTATCTACTTTGTTTGCTGCGAAAGCTAACAAGTTATAAAGGCGTTACTTTAAGTTGATAGATCTCCCATGAGGTGGTGGAAAAATGTTTGACGAGTCAGTGTGTGGAATTTTACCCATTGAATCCTAAATGGATGACCTTAGCTTCGTTGAGTAGTTAATTTTTTTTTTTTTTGGAATAATTTTACAACCTTGGATTTACGATTTAAATTTTTTATTTTTAGCTAGAATTTTGGATTTGAATTTAGTCTTTAATTTTTAAAGATAAAATTTAAAAGTTAAAATAATAGAAAGATCATTTAAAACTTCTTAAGGTTTATTTTTTTTTTAATTTTAATGAAGTTACATATTACAATAGTCAATTATTCTTGATAAGTTTTCATATTTTTGAAACCGTGGTATGGTGATCTTAGTATCAATACTATTCAAATTTTATCTGTCAAAGTTAAAAAAAAAAAAACTTAAAAGTAATGTGTGATTATGGGGGCACAAAATCTAGAGAGGGAGAGAAACAATGAATGAGAAAGGAAGGAATGGGATGTCATATGTAGTGGCATGAAAGCTTGGAGCCGGTGGTAAAAAGCTTGTGAAAATTCTCTAGTTTACTTTTCTTGAAATATTATAATTATTTACTTCTTTTGTATGGTTATCAGCAAAATATATTACATATTTCTTAATCAATTAAAGCAAACGTCAAAACGTGACAAATTTATTTGACAACAAACACCAAGTATCCCACGACGAAATAAGCCATTTGTTGTAGAGCATTTTACAAACCTGTTCCTTCCATGAAGAAAGATAGTTGATGCTGAAACAAAATCACGAATTACATATAAATTGAATTATACCAAGACTCCATTGTCATGACAATAAAAGAGTGCTTATAAATACATACATTCATACTTACACACAAGTAAATGGTTTCATCACTTCTAATAATGAAATTACAATAATAATAATAATAGACATAAAGATATTATATCACTCCCTTTAATATGATGATCTTTTAAGATGGAAATTCAATCATTTAGAAGTCTCAAATTCCACACATAATGATAAGATTACTATTGTGTGGAGGTGAGAGATACCAGAAGCATTCCTATACACCAGGAAATTATATACATATATATATGTCAAAGCATAGAAGAACAACACAACTCCATTTTCTGCTGAGTTCTAGCACCAGCTTCCACATAACAAACATCAGTTTACGAATGAAAACAGCGAACAAATCCGCGCCTACAGGTACTGCAATAAAGCAATGCTCTGATGGTGGACTTGAATTGCGTCTCAAGAGAGAGCATGTTTCCCACAAGTGACTTGTTGCTTTCCGGCTTTGAATGATTGTTCACGGAGATGAGAAGAAATGCAAAGCTTCCTAATGCTTTCTGTTTCCAGCAAAAAGGACCAAAATATATGATATAAAAGTGAGAGCACATATTCACATGAATATTTTCCTTCATTCATTTCAACAGAAATTCATTCATCTGCAGTCCATGGGTAAGTTACCTTTCTCCTACTGCAATGTGAGTGTCTTTCGGTTGTCTGAGAACAGCTAGTGCTTCCATGATCTGAATTCCTTTTTGCCTTCGGTTTCTTGTAAAGAACACCTGACGGCGCCATGTTCCTACTAGGCATTACCTAATTCCTAGGAAAACTCAATTTATTGCATATTATGCACCTTAATTGGTACTTAATTTGCAGAATTTTCTTTCTTTACTTAATTTTCAGAACTTTCTTTCTTTCTCGAGCCACTCTTGGCTCTACTGAAAGGATCGCAGTCAAGTGCGATGTCTTTGGACAGCTTCTTGCAGTCCAGGATTCAATTCCTAAGGTCTTCCACATAACAAACATCAGTTTCCGAATGAAAACAGCGAACAAATCCGCGCCAACAAGTACAGCAATAAAGCAATGCTCTGATGGTGGACTTGAATTGCGTCTCAAGAGAGAGCATGTTTCCCACAGGTGACTTGTTGCTTTCCGGCTTTGAATGATTGTTCACAGAGATGAGAAGAAATGCAAAGCTTCCTAATGCTTTCTGTTTCCAGCAAAAAGGACCAAAATATATGATATAAAAGTGAGAGCACAAATTCAAATGAATATTTTCCTTCACTCATTTCAACAGAAATTTATTCATCTGCAGTCCATGTGTAAGTTACCTTTCTCCCACAGCAATGCTAGTGTCTTTCGGTTGTCTGAGAGCAGCTAGTGCTCCCATGATCTGAATTCCTTTTTGCCTTCGGTTTCTTGTAAAGAACACCTGACGGCGCCATGTTTCTCCTAGGCATTACCTAATTCCTTGGAAAACTCGATTTATTGCATATCATGCACCTAAATTGATAATTAATTTGCAGAATTTTCTTTCTTGACTTAATTTTCAGAATTTTCTTTCTTTCTCGGGCCACTCTTGGTTCTACTGAAAGGATCGCACTCAAGTGCGATGTCTTTGGACAGCTTCTTGCAGTCCAGGATTTAATTCCTAAGGTCATTGTCCTTTTAGCACCAGAGTGCCATGTCTTTGGACAGCTTCTTGCAGTCCAGGATTTAATTCCTAAGGCCATCGTCCTTTAAGCACCAGAGTGCCATCTCTTTGAAGAAATAAGAGCAACCCTAGCCCTTATAACAGTTTTTGGGGCAATATGGACATTCAGAAATCCAATATTGTTTGACGAAAAGGTAATCTGTTTTGAAGATGATACTGTTGAAGATGGTCCTGTTGAGGTTGGCTGCACGTCTATTAGGCAGGATGAGCTCGTGATATTAGAGCGTTTCCGGCTGCAAGAGAAATTTTGCTGCCAAAACACGTTGTCTAGGTCATCTTATCGAATATTCGTTTGCCATTTTGGTTAGAAGTGGAAATGGAAGCTGTGGAAGGGTTTTTACAGAATTGCACAAGCCTCTTTCTAAAGCTTTCAGTGCTTTTCTGGGCGGTAAAACGACTATTCAACTCTTGATGCTGAGCTATAACGGATAATTTTGGCTGCCCATGTTGCTAGATCAAGAGGTTGGCATCATAATTGGATGGAAATGGTTTGCGGATAAGGCTAATTGGATGGAATTTCTTGAGGTGGTCGTTTGGTTTTTCTGGTTAGCTAGGAACTATTATAGTTTCCGACTTCTATGAAGGTTGATATAGTATAATATATACATGTCCTAAAAAAAAAAAAAAAAAAAACTACAAGAGAATATCATAACACCTTGTAATAATGTGAGTGAGAGGCACATTGATATTCTCCTATAGTGGTTCATTAGCTGTTGGAGCGACTCTCCAAGAGCTAATGAACGTGATCTTTTAACCCATCCATCGACTTGCCCAACGTTTGTGTCAACGCTAGCTGGAACGTCCAAAGTACATGACCGTTTCAATGACTTTGGCTGGTTGGAGTCACTGAAAAGATTATTTGCTGTTTCGCCACAATAGTTTTTGTTGAAATTATTTAACTATAAGTGCAAAAAGATATGCTAAAGTCTTACATAGAGAGAAGATAAAGAGTCATAGCTCTTTATAAAAGAATACCTTTCTAGTGAGCCAATGATGTAGTAAGTGAAGGGACATGCCTACACAACTCGCACACGCACACGCGCAGTGAGGCTGTAGAGGCGCTTTTGGTGCTTATTAGGCGCACTTGACACTTAGCACGTGACACGTGACATGTGTCACGTGGAGATTAAATGCTGCAATTAATATTTATTTATTTTTATTTTTATAAAATAAAATAAAATAAAATAATTAAAATTTGAATTTCGAATTTTTTGAATTTCTGAAAAGATGTGACTTTTCAGAAATAGCATTCAAATTTAATTTTTCTGAAAAAATGTGACTTTTCAGATATAGCAGTAATAAAAATAAATTAAAACAACTGTTTGTATCAACAGTTGTACGTGTTGATGAATGGATGCCATTGAGTCTATATTAAGGGAAATCAGAAAACGTTTAAGATGATTATTTTTCCTTTCGTTTTCAGTTTCCTTTATTCTTTCTTCACTAGATACTTAACTGAGTTCTTATTTTCTTTTTGTAAATTTCTAGTTTTGCTTACTGGAAATTTACGTGAGGCTTGTCATATCCTGAGAGCGATTTGCTACTGAAACCCAAAGTAATCTCTACGGAGAGGGGGCAAATAACACTTTAAAGAAAGCGTATTTCTTTACGTGTTTCAAGTCACCAATATTTTTTCAACAGTTTTAAAGCATTATTCCATGGAGACCGAAACTACTACTGCCACCACCAAACTGATGAATCAAGATTTGATCAGACTGAATCGTTTTGATGGAACAAACTTTACTCGTTGGCAAGACAAATTGAAGTTTTTATTGACTGCATTGAAGATTTTCTATGTTCTTGATCCGGATTTGCAACCAATTCCAGAGCCCACTGACGAAGACTCTGAAGAATTGAAGGCTGAACGCAAGAAGCGTGTTGAAGACGAATTCATATGTCGCGGCCACATTCTCAATGCTTTGTCTGACCGTTTGTATGATCTCTACATAGATACTGCATCTGCAAAAGAGATTTGGACTGTACTGGAATTCAAATATAAAGCAGAGGAGGAAGGTACCAAAAAGTTCCTAATTTCAAAATATTTTGATTTTAAAATGGTTGATGATAAACCTATTCTACCTCAAGTTCATGAATTGCAAGTTATTGTTAACAAACTGAGGGCTGTGAAAATAGATCTTCCTGAGTCGTTTCAAGTTGGTGCAATTATTGCAAAATTGCTATCGATTTGGAAAGGCTATAGAAAGAAGATTCTGCACAACTTCGAAGATTTTTCTTTGGAACAGATTCAGAAACATCTTCGAATTGAGGAAGAATCAAGGACACGAGATAAAAATGACAATTCTTATCTTGGTACCTCCAAAGCCAATGTTGTTGACAAGCCTAATCCCAAAAAGAACAACCACAAGAAAGGAAATTTTCTGGGTCCTAAAAAGGATAAAGAAAAATTCAAGAAAAACAACAACAGGAATTCCAAAAATTGTTTTGTTTGTGGCAAACTAGGGCATTATGCTCGAGATTGCAGGTACAAAAAGACCCCAAAAGATGAGACAGTAAATTCTGTTAAAGAAGAAGAAGAGATTGTCGCTACTGTGAGCAAAATCAATGCTGTCACGCTGCGAAATTTTTGAATTTAAAATTTCGCGCGTAAATGTATAAACTCAATTTTTTAGTATGCCAATAAAAATTTTTCTTATTTTCATGGGAATTAAATTTTAAATTTTTGAGGTATTAAATATTAATTTGAGGATATTTAAAACATTTTTTACAAATTTTAAAGCTTTAATAATTTTTATCCAATCAAAATTTAATAAATATTAAAATTTTTTTATTTATTCATTTATTTTTTTTTTTCTTCTCTCTTTCTTTTTCTTTCCGGATTCATCCGGAATTATCCCCCCCTCATCTTAATACTCTTTCTCTCATTTTTCTTTTCCTTCTTTCTTCACCGACTACCCACCCCTGCTCTCTCTCTGATTTTCTTTTCCCCCCTCACCGGTTTCTCACGTCCCCTCCCTCACGCCTTATTTCTTTTTTTTCTTTCCTCTTTTCTTTTCTCTTCTTCTTCGCCCGATCCTCTCTTTCCCTTCCCCATCTCTTTTTCTTCCTCTTCTTTTTCTTTTCTTTTTCCTTCGGCCGAACTAGCCACCGACCCTCCCCATCTCTTTTCCTTTCTCTTCTTTTTCTTTTCTTTTTCTCTCGGTCGAACTCCACCGGAAGTCGCCGCCGTCCTCGCCTCGCCGAACGCCGACCAACCACGTCGAATCCAAGCACCGGCCGATCCACCGCCTCGCCTTCCTTCGTGACGCCACGGTCGACCGACCGCCCCCGCCAAGCCCAGCCGACCAAGCAACTACCTCTCGTCCTCACCGCCACCGCCGATCGCCAGTCCAAGCCGAAGTCGCTCGGCCGAAGCTCGTCCCGCCAGAACTTGTCGCGCGGAATAGCCGCCGTTCCCTCGCGAGCCCGAGCCACCAACGCCTCGCCGCCATTCACCAACCGGAGCCACGCCGGACACCACGGCCCGATTTTTCTCCCCGCGACGCCACCACCAAGCCGCGCTTCGCCGCTCGTCCTCACCTCGCCGGCTGCCCCTCGCCGCGCCGCCGACCGCCGTGCCCGACACCGCCGTCCCCCTGCCGCCGTGAGTCTTTTCTTCCGGCCGGCCGACTTTCTTCAGCAAAACAGAAAAAAAAAAAAAACTGTATATGTATATATATATATTATGTATATGGGTGCGTGTGTGTGTTTACATATAGATCTGTAATAATAATAATAATAATAAGTAATAATAATAATAATAAATAATAATAATAAAAATAATAATGATTTTTAGATTTTAAATTTTAAATTGATTTGAAATTTGTATTTTGAACTGTTCTGGGAATTGGAAAATTTTTCTGCAGGTTGAGCAATTTGGAGTTTTTGGAGAAGCCTATTTTTAGGGTAGGTCATGCCGAAATTTTTAAAAAATATACATAAATATTTTGGATATTTGTGTTAAAATTGTTATTTTAAAAATTACGGTGTTAAAATAAAGCATCATTTTAAATTTTTAAAAATTCAATGGCATACTAATTAGTTGAGTTTATCGTAATTCGATTACGGAATTCCTGGACAGATAATTAAATTATCTGTGTTTCTTGTTTTAGGTACTCGTTGATCGAATTCAGAAAGAAAGACTATCTCGGAATTCGTGCGAGAAATTGACTGTAGGTCAAATTGCTGACGAGGTAGGATATCTTACCCTTTCTTGGCAGCCAACTTTGTTTTAATGATTTGGCCAAAAATCATTTGAAGAAATGGCCAAAAATCATTTGAAGAAAATGTGTTTATAAAGTTTTGAAATTTACGTGATTTAGAAAATATCACGATTTCGGAAATTAAAGGAAAAATATCCGGTTACGGATTTTTTTGAAAAACAATGCGGTATATTTTTAGTATGTGAATCGTATGTTCACATGAAATGTTGAAAGTTGGATTTGGTGTTAAAGTATACCGGGAGCCAGCACACACGTGCGAAGAGTGCACATCTTGATCGAGGATCACTCATTATGCTTCGGCATGGTGAGGGAGGCTCATATGGACTGTACACGAACTAGATGTATATAAGGACACAAATTGCATAATCACGATTCCACGTTTATAATTCGGTATTGTATTAACATACTTAGTATGATGGTTAAATTAAAATGTTGAAATATTTTTTTTAGAATATCCTACTGGGCCTTTCGCTCACTGTTTTAAAACTGGTAAAACCCCAGGAGAGAAAGCTGATTAGAAGATATGGGTGACGTGGAACCGACCGGGGACGACAAGATCTAAGACTTGAAGTAGGGATCTGTACATTAGGACAACGTATGTATAAGAGCATTCCGGGACTGTAAATTCTAAACTTTACTTTTTTTGCAAATTCAGTTATTTTATTTTATCCAAGTATGCATCTGTGGGACATGAGTACCTCACCACCTAATGTTGCGATAAAAATAGAAAGACAAATATTAATTAATTTAAAATATACAAGCATAATTTATAAACAAGTTTAAAGACTCGGTAAATGGTAAGATATAAAAACTGACAGACTTAGGAATCCGAGCTTTCCCGTCATTTATTCTTTTAAAATTTTATATCCGTCACTATCCCGGCTTTTTGGGAAGTGACCCTTGTCGCTGTTCCGGGTTTTGGGACGTGATAGGATTTTTGGTATCAGAGCATGGTTTGGGATTCCCATAGGAATTATATGCATACTTGGAGTAAAATAAAATGCTAATTTACAATCTGGAATTTTTATTTTATAGAATGCCGCCCAGACGTAGAAGGGGAACCGTCCCGACAACAACTTCAACCCCGACTTCAGCACCAACGCCAGAGCCGGATCAGGCTAACGTCACGGAAGCGATGTATCGAGTATTACAGAACATAGTCACTTGTGCAAGAGATGAACCTGTCATTCGTGACATGAACAAATGCTGTCCATGGAAAAGTTCCTGGATGGTGGTATGATACTTGTGCCACTATTCATGTTTGCTATGATGGGTCGTTGTTCAAAACCTATCAAGAAGTTGATGGATAGGAGATTCAAATGGGAAATGAAGTTCGCTCCAAAGTGATTGACAAAGGGAACGTGGAACTCGTTTTCACTTCCGGGAAGAAAATTACCTTAACTAATGTACTTCATGTTCCTGATATGAATAGAAATTTAGTTAGTGGGGATCTTTTAGAAAAACCTGGTATTAAATCTGTGTATGAATCGGGCAAGTTAATTTTGTCCCAAAGTGGTGTTTTTATTGGGAAAGGCTATTCGAGTGAATGAATGGTCAAGCTTTTTACTAATGACAATAACAATAATAAAAATTTGCTTCTGCTTATTGTCACGCCGCAAAATTTTTGAATTTAAAATTTCACGCGTGAATGTATAAACTCAATTTGTTAGTGTGCCAATAAAATTTTCTTATTTTCATGGGGATTCAATTTTAAATTTTTGGTGTATTAATTATTAAATTGAGAATATTTAAAACATTTTTTTTTTTTCCAATTTTAAAGTTTTACCAATTTTTATCAAATTAAAAAATTTGTTAAATATTTTTTTTATTTATTTATTTTTCATTTTTTCTTCTTTCTTTTCGGAGTCTTCCGGAATTTTTCTCCCCTCTCATCTTAATACTCTCTCTCTCATTTTTCTTTTCTTTCTTCGTCACTCACCGACTCACCGCCTTACTCTCCCTCTTATTTTCTCTGTTCTTCTTCTCCCTCGCCAGCTCCCATCTCCCCTGCTCCCTCTCTTTTTTTTTAAAGCCTTTCCCCCCCACCCCGCCCCCCCCCCCCCCCCCCCCCCCCAACCGATTCCCTTTTTCCTTCTCTCTCCCTTGCTCTTTTTTTTTCTTTTCTTCTTCTTTCTTTTTCTTCTTTTCTTCTCGCGCTCGTTCCCTCTCACCCTCTTTATATTTTTATTTTTTTTTCTTTTCTTTTCTCTTCTTCTTCTTCGTCGACTCCTTCTTCCCCTCCCCATCTCTTTTTTCTTTCCTTCTTTTTCTCCTCTCCTTCGGCCGAACCAGCCACCCACCCTCTCCATCTCTTTTTTCTTTTTCTTCTCTTTTCTTCCAGTCGAAAACCACCGAACCAGCCACTCCCTCACTTCTTCCACGCCGATCCTCCCTCCTCCACCGAAAGTCGCGCCGAACAGCCGCCGTTCCATCCAAGCGCCACCGAGCTAGCCGATCGCCGGTCGACGCCGTGAGTCGCCATCACCGAATGCCGCCAACTCGAGCCCCTCGCGACGCCACAGTCAACCGACTGTCCCCGCCAAGCCACCGAACCCGTCGCGCCCGAAACGACCCACGCCGGACCACCCACGCCGTCCGCCAAGCCACCAACGCCGTCGTTCCCTCGCGAGCCCGAGCCACCAACGCCTTGCCGCCGATCACCAACCGGAGCCACGCCGGACACCACGACCGATTGTTCTCCCCGCGACGCCACCACCAAGCCGCGCCTCGCCGTTCGTCTTCACCTCGCCGGCTGCCCCTCGCCGCGCCGCCGACTGCCGTGCCCGACGCTGAGTGCCCGACGCCGCCGCCGCCTGCCGCCGTGAGTCCCCTTTTTCCGACCGGTCGCCTCCTCCCAGCAGAGAGAAAATTTTATATATATATAAATATGTAAACGTATATGAATGTATATATATATATTAATATATCTCTGTGTGTGTGCGTGTGTTATATAACATGTAATAGTAATAATAATACTAAGGGTTCGTTTGGTGAACGTATTGCATTTACATTGCGTTTGAATGCAATATATTGAATGCAATTTGTATTTGGAAGAAAAGTATTAGCATTGTATTTGAATGCAATGTGTGTTTGGGGGAAAGGAATTTGAATTGTATTTTAATAATAAATATGTGATGTGATGGGTAAAAGTAGAGAGAAAAAAAAGAGGGAGAGAGAATATATGATGTAATTAATAAAAGTAATAGAAAAAGTAAAATAATAAATAGTGATTGTGTTAGATTTAAAATGTGATGTGATTGGTATTTAAATGAAATGTTTTTGTATTTGGAGGAAAATTACATTGCATTTAAATGCAATGTCAAAAAAATTTGTGTCCCAAACGCCTACTAATAATAATAATTGTAGATAATAATAATAATAATAAATATTTTTAGAATTTAAATTTAGATTGATTTGAAATTGGTGTTTGAACTGTTCTGAGAATTGGAAAATTTTTCTGCAGGTTAAGCATTTTTGGAGCTTTTGGGGAAGCTTATTTTTAGGGTAGGTCATGCCGAAATTTTTAAAAATATATATCTATATTTTGGATAATTGTGTTAAAAATTGCTATTTTAAAATCTCGGTGTTAAAATAAAGTATCATTTTAAATTCTAGAAAAAATTCAATGGCATACTAATTAGTTGAGTTTACCGTAATTCGATTACGGAATTCTTGGACAGATAATTAAATTATCTGTGTTTCTTGTTTTAGGTACTCATAGATCGAATTCGAAAAGAGAGACTATCTTGGAATTCGTGCGAGAAATTGACCGTAGGTCAAATTGTTGACGAGGTAGAATATCTTACCATTTCTTGGCAGTCAATTTTATTTTAATGATTTGGCCAAAATCATTTAAAGAAAATGTGTTTATAAAGCTTTGACATTTACGTGATTTAGAAAATATCACGATTTCGTAAATTAAAGGAAAAATATCCGGTTACGGATTTTTTTGAAAAACAATACGGTATATTTTTAGTATGTGAATCATATGCTCACATGAAATGTTGAAAGTTAGATTTGGTGTTAAAGTATACCAGGAGCCAGCACACACGTGCGAAGAGTGCACATCTCGATCGAGGATCACTCATTATGCTTCGACATGGTGAGGGAGGCTCATACGGACCGTACACGAACTAGATGTATATAGGGACACAGCTTGCATAATCACGATTCCACGTTTATGATTCGGTACTGCATTGACATATCTAGTATGATTGTTAAATTCAAATGTTGAATTAAATTTTTTTTAAAGAATATCTTACTGGGTCTTTCGCTCATTGTTTTAAAACTGGTAAACCCCCAGGAAAGAAAGCTGATTAGAAGATACGGGTGACGTGGAACCGACCATGGACGATAAGATCTAAGACTTGAAGTAGGGATCTGTACATTAGGACAACGTATGTATAAGAGCATTCCGGGACTGTAAATTCTAAACTTTACTTTTTTTGCAAATTCAGTTATTTTATTTTATCCAAGTATGCATCTGTGGGACATGGGTACCTCACCACCTGATGTTGCGATAAAAATAGAAAGACAAATATTAATTAATTTAAAATATACAAGCATAATTTATAAACAAGTTTAAAGACTCGGTAAAGGGTAAAATATAAAAACTGACAGACTTAGGAATCCGAGCTTTCCCGTCATTTATTCTTTTAAAATTTTATATCCGTCACTATCCCGGCTTTTTGGGAAGTGACACCTGTCGCTGTCCCGGGTTTTGGGACGTGACAGGATTTTTGGTATCAGAGCATGGTTTGGGGTTCCTATAGGAATTATATGCATACTTGGAGTAAAATAAAATACTAATTTACAACTCGGAATTTTTATTTTATAGAATGCCGCCCAGACGTAGAAGGGGAACCGTCCCGACAACTACTCCAACCCCAACCTCAGCACCGACGCCAGAGCCGGAACAAACAAACGTCGCGGAAGCCATGTATCAAGTATTACAACACATGGCTGCTCGTGCGAGAGATGAACCGGTCGTTCGTGACATGAACCGGAGCCTACGCGATTTTCAACGATTTCGAGTTCCAGCCTTTACTGGTGAAGGCGACCCTCAGGAAGCAGATGATTGGTTCCAGAGTGTGGTGATGAAGATGGATACTATCCAGACTCCACCTGAATACCGGATTGAAATTATTTCCACCTATTTGGACGGTAAAGCTGGCATATGGTGGAGACAAATTAGGAGAATGCACAATCCCCAAGAGATGACCTGGGAGATGTTTGAACAATTATTCTATGATCAATTTTTCCCTGAGAGTTTTAGGGATCAAAAGATTATAGAATTCATGAGCCTACAACAAGGAAATATGATCGTATTCGAGTACGCGTCAAAATTTGGAGAATTATCCAAGTTTGCCTCTACGATGGTGGCGACTGAGCGCACCAAATGTATCAAGTTCGAGCAGGGACTTAAACCATCAATAAGGAGACTGGTGGTGGGTATGCAGATTCGAGACTACCCGACGCTCGTGTCAGCTGCCCTGCGTATTGAGCAGGATAATCAAAATTTTCAGAAGGAGAAATCTGAAGCTCCAAGGACATCTGATGGACCGATCAGAAGTCAACGTGGGAATCGTACTCATATTAGCGGGGTCAACGTTGAAGGTAGAAGAACTGACAGTACTAGTAATACCTCTACCGGAAGAGTACACCCATATGAGAGAAGCTGTTATAACTGTGGCCAAACAGGACATTTAAAGAGGAACTGTCCTTACAGGCAACAGCAATCGGCTCAACAATTTCAGCAGTCCAGCCAATCATCAGCAGGATCTCGTCAATCTGGATCGGGATAATTTAC
Organism: Antiaris toxicaria; assembly: GCA_035233585.1. Lineage (NCBI taxonomy): Eukaryota > Viridiplantae > Streptophyta > Magnoliopsida > Rosales > Moraceae > Antiaris > Antiaris toxicaria. The sequence continues at coordinate 15,751,772 of CP141161.1, forward strand.
CCAGGGATCGGTTAACCAGGGACAGTCAGGATTTGGCCAGCCACAATATAGACCACCACAAGCCCCTTATCAGCCAAGTTTTGGACCTCAGTCATTCCAATCACAGTGGAGACCTCAGATGTCCAACAGTAGGCAGGTTTCTTCGCAACCGTCACAATTCAGGCCAGCGGGACCCACTGCCTCGAGGAACAGTATGAATGACAAAGGGAAAGGAAAAATGTATGCGGTGGAAAGGGAAGAACCGACAACTCAGAACAGTCCCACGGTTATGGAGGGTATGATTCTGATCTCTTCTAGTTGGGCACACGTATTGTTTGATACTGGTGCCAGTCATTCTTTTATTGCATCCACGTTTGCAAAAGCATTAGAATTAGAAATCAAACCTTTAGAGTCACCTTTGCACTTAAGTATGCCACTTGGAAAAACCGAAGCTTCAATGATATGTTGGACTAATGTTGTTACGCGAGAAGGCGAACAACTTAATGTCCAATTCATTATCCTACCAATGAGACGCTATGATGTGATTCTTGGTATGGATTGGTTAACTCAGAATAGGGCGACGTTAGATTGTCATCACCTAAAGGTGATATTATTCATAGAGCCAAACCCAACGGTGATCGAACTCGAAGATCCAGATCGAGTGATGACCAGCGAGCTGTTGAGATCAGCCATCGGTGGTCGACGAAAGTTATCTTGCGCCGCTATTATTTTCGCATTGGAAGGTGATAACAATGTGAAAAGAGGTGATCACTACAATCCGGTGGTAGATGAATTTCCGGATGTATTTCCTAAAGATTTACCTGGTTTGCCACCTGACCGAGAGGTAGAATTCTGTATTGACCTTATTCCCGGCACAGCCCCAATATCAATTCCGCCTTACAAAATGGCACCTGCGGAGAAAGCTGAATTGCGAAAGCAATTGACTGAGCTAGAACTCAAGGGATTCATCCGACTCAGTAAATCACCATGTGGAGCACCAGTCCTATTTGCAAAGAAACAAGATGGAGCTTACGACTGTGTGTTGACTATATGCAACTGAACAGGGTGACCATCCAGAATAAATATCCTTTGCCAAGAATCGACGAATTATTTGATCAGCTTGAAGGTGCTCAGTTCTTCTCAAAGATTGATCTGAGATCTGGATATCATCAATTAAAAATCCGAGAGGAAGATATCCCAAAAACTGCATTTCGGACTCGGTATGGATCTTAAGAATTCTTGGTTATGCCTTTTGGTTTGACGAATGCTCCAGCAGCTTTTATGGACTTGATGAATCGTGTTTTTCGACCCTTTCTAGATCAGTTTGTCATTGTTTTCATTGATGATATTCTGATCTATTCTAAGACTCGAGAAGAACACAAACAACACTTAAGGCTGGTCCTACAAACTCTGCGGGAGCATCAGCTATACGCAAAGAGGGAGAAATGCGACTTCTGGTTATCTGAAGTCAAATTTCTCAGACATGTTATCTCTAGCCAAGGCATAGCCGTGGACCCTACAAAAGTCGAGGCAATATTGAAATGGGAACGACCTAGAAACGTAACCGAAATCAGAAGTTTTCTGGGATTAGCGGGGTATTATCGTAAATTCGTTCAGGATTTCTCGCGAATTGCAGGCCCAATGACACGACTGACAAGAAAAGATGTTCGATTTGACTGGGACAGCAAATGCGAGAACGCTTTTCAAGAATTGAAAACTCGCTTGACTAGCGCTCCAGTTCTTATAATTCCCAAGCCTGAAGAACCCTACGAAGTTTATACTGATGCATCGAAAAAAGGACTTGGATGTGTTCTAATGCAAAGAGGACATGTTGTAGCATACGGATCTCGACAATTGAAGACGCATGAGAAAAACTACCCAACACATGATTTAGAGTTGGCAGCCATTATTTTTGCTTTAAAAATTTGGAGATGCTATCTCTTTGGTGTCTCATTTCGGATTTTCTCTGATCATAAGAGTTTGCAGTACCTCTTTACTCAGAAAGATCTGAATTTGAGACAAAGACGTTGGGTAGAGTATATGGAAGATTATGACTTTACTCTGGAATATCATCCAAGTAAGGCTAACGTCGTAGCGGATGCTCTTAGTCGAAAAGGTGCAGGTGTTCTTGCTTCGTTAGTCGTGCTTGATTGGAAAAGAACAGTAGTGGTTGAGGATTATGATCTTCAGATTTCTGAGGATCAAAATTCAATCACTCTGTACAATTTGGTAACTCCACCCTACTTGATTCAGCAAGTTAAGGAAAATCAACATAAAGATAGCCATTTGCAAAACGTCTGGTCCAAGCTTCAGAATGGAGAACAACTGGAACATTGGAACATCCGTAGTGATGGAACGTTGTATTTCAAACATCGTCTAGCTGTTCCACAAATACCAGAATTGAAGAAGGCAATCATGGATGAAGCTCATAATCTCGATTTGCAATAAATCCAGGAGTCATCAAGATGCATAAGGATCTGAAGAGGCAATACTGGTGGCGAAACATGAAGCATGATGTGACAAATTATGTGAAGGCTTGTCAGAATTGTCTTAAGGTCAAAGCGGAACGTCAGAAACCTGGAGGGATGCTACAGCCGTTACCTGTTCCAGAGTGGAAGTGGGAAGAAATTACCATTGATTTCCTTATGGGACTACCAAAAACACGGAATGGTTTCGATGCAATTTGGGTAGTGGTAGATCGATTAACGAAATCAGCGCACTTCATTCCTATCAAGTCCACATATGGTAGGCAGAACTTAGCCAAAGCATATTTGGACGAGATAGTGAAATATCATGGAATACCATTAAGTATTATTTCTGATTGAGATCCTCGATTTACCGCTCGATATTGGAAGAGTTTCCAGGCAGCTTTTGGGATAGATTTGAAATTCAGCACCGCTTTCCATCCGCAGACCGACGGACAATCCGAAAGAGTTATTCAGATTCTTGAAGACATGTTACGTGCCTGCGCGTTAGATTATGAGAACAAATGGATTGATAATTTGTCGTTAGCAGAGTTCGCCTACAACAACAGTTATCAATCTAGCATCAAAATGGCACCATTCGAAGCTCTTTACGGAAGACCATGTAGATCACCCATATGTTGGATCGAACCTGAAGATTGAGTTCATACTGGAGCAATTATTGTCGAGGAGACTACCGAGAAAATTCGAATTATTCGAGAACACTTAAAAACAGCGCAGAGCCGACAGAAGAGTTACGCTGACAGACGACGGAGACCATTGGAATTTGAGGTAGGAGATTTCGTGCTTCTAAAGGTTTCCCCCCGAAAGGGAGTCTCTCGTTTCGGCAAGAAAGGGAAATTAGCTCCACGATATGTGGGACCGTTCCTTATTATTCAACGAGTTGGTAAGTTGCTTATCGTTTAGCGCTACCATCAGAGTTGTCCCACGTGCATGATGTATTTCATGTCTCGATGCTTCGGAAATGCGAACCGGGTCCTACTGCGATAGTTTCGCCCGAGGACATACCAATTCGAGAAAATGTTTCCTACGAAGAGGCACCGGTACGAATTCTTGATAGAAAGGTCAAGAGAATACGACGTCAAGAAATAGCGTTAGTTAAGGTTTTATGGCAACATCACGGAAGTGAAGACGCTACTTGTGAAGTGGAAAGCGAAATGTTAGATAAATACCCTCATTTGTTTGAAAATCTAGATAATTCGAATTTCGAGGACGAAATTCTTTTGTAGGAGGGGAGAATTGTTACGCCGCAAAATTTTTGAATTTAAAATTTCGCGCGTGAATGTATAAACTCAATTTGTTAGTGTGTCAATAAAATTTTTCTTATTTTCATGGGGATTTAATTTTAAATTTTTGGTGTATTAATTATTAAATTGAGAATATTTAAAACATTTTTTTTCTTTTCCAATTTTAAAGTTTTACCAATTTTTATCAAATTAAAAAATTTGTTAAATATTTTATTTATTTATTTATTTTTCATTTTTTCTTCTTTCTTTCCGGAGTCTTCCGGAATTTTTCCCCCCTCTCATCTTAATACTCTCTCTCTCATTTTTCTTTTCTTTCTTCGTCACTCACCGACTCACCGCCTTACTCTCCCTCTTATTTTCTCTGTTCTTCTTCTCCCTCGCCAGCTCCCATCTCCCCTGCTCCCTCTCTTTTTTTTTAAAGCCTTCCCCCCCCCCTCAACCGATTCCCTTTTTCCTTCTCTCTCCCTTGCTCTTTTTTTTTTCTTTTCTTATTCTTTCTTTTTCTTCTTTTCTTCTCGCGTTCGTTCCCTCTCACCCTCTTTATATTTTTTTTTTCTTTTCTTATCTCTTCTTCTTCTTCGTCGACTCCTTCTTCCCCTCCCCATCTCTTTTTTCTTTCCTTCTTTTTCTCCTCTCCTTCGGTCGAACCAGCCACCCACCCTCTCCATCTCTTTTTTCTTTTTCTTCTCTTTTCTTCCAGCCGAAAACCACCGAACCAGCCACTCCCTCACTTTTTCCGCCGATCCTCCCTCCTCCACCGGAAGTCGCGCCGAACAGCCGCCGTTCCAGCTAAGTGCCACCGAGCTAGCCGATCGCCGGTCGACGCCGTGAGTCGCCATCACCGAACGCCGCCAACTCGAGCCCCTCGCGACGCCACAGTCAACCGACTGTCCCCGCCAAGCCACCGAACCCGTCGCGCCCGAAACGACCCACGCCGGACCGCCCACGCCGTCCGCCAAGCCACCAACGCCGCCGTTCCCTCGTGAGCCTGAGCCACCAACGCCTCGCCGCCGATCACCAACCGGAGCCACGCCGGACACCACGGCCGATTGTTCTCCCCGCGACGCCACCACCAAGCCGCGCCTCGCCGTTCGTCCTCACCTCGCCGACTGCCCCTCGCCGCGCCGCCGACTGCCATGCCCGACGCTGAGTGCCCGACGCCGCCGCCGCCCTGCCGCCGTGAGTCCCCTTTTTCCGGCCGGTCGCCTCCTCCCAGCAGAGAGAAAATTTTATATATATATAAATATGTAAACGTATATGAATGTATATATATATATATTAATATATCTGTGTGTGTGTGTGTGTGCGCGCGTGTGTTATATAACATGTAATAGTAAAAATAATACTAATAATAATAATTGTAGATAATAATAATAATAATAAATATTTTTAGAATTTAAATTTAGATTGATTTGAAATTGGTGTTTGAACTCTTCTGGGAATTGGAAAATTTTTCTGCAGGTTAAGCATTTTTGGAGCTTTTGGGGAAGCTTATTTTTAGGGTAGGTCATGCCGAAATTTTTAAAAATATATATCTATATTTTGGATAATTGTGTTAAAAATTGCTATTTTAAAATCTCGGTGTTAAAATAAAGTATCATTTTAAATTCTAGAAAAAATTCAATGGCATACTAATTAGTTGAGTTTACCGTAATTCGATTACGGAATTCTTGGACAGATAATTAAATTATCTGTGTTTCTTGTTTTAGGTACTCGTAGATCGAATTCGAAAAGAGAGACTATCTTGGAATTCGTGCGAGAAATTGACCGTAGGTCAAATTGCTGACGAGGTAGGATATCTTACCCTTTCTTGGCAGCCAATTTTATTTTAATGATTTGGCCAAAATCATTTAAAGAAAATGTGTTTATAAAGCTTTGACATTTACGTGATTTAGAAAATATCACGATTTCGGAAATTAAAGGAAAAATATCCGATTACGGATTTTTTTGAAAAACAATACGGTATATTTTTAGTATGTGAATCATATGTTCACATGAAATGTTGAAAGTTAGATTTGGTGTTAAAGTATACCAGGAGCCAGCACACACGTGCGAAGAGTGCACATCTCGATCGAGGATCACTCATTATGCTTCGGCATGGTGAGGGAGGCTCATACGGACCGTACACGAACTAGATGTATATAGGGACACAGCTTGCATAATCACGATTCCACGTTTATGATTCGGTACTGCATTGACATATCTAGTATGATTGTTAAATTCAAATGTTGAATTAAATTTTTTTTAAAGAATATCCTACTGGGCCTTTCGCTCACTGTTTTAAAACTGATAAACCCCCAGGAAAGAAAGCTGATTAGAAGATACGGGTGACGTGGAACCAACCGTGGACGATAAGATCTAAGACTTGGAGTAGGATCTGTACATTAGGACAACGTATGTATAAGAGCATTCCGGGACTGTAAATTCTAAACTTTACTTTTTTTGCAAATTCAGTTATTTTATTTTATCCAAGTATGCATTTGTGGGACATGGGTACCTCACCACCTGATGTTGCGATAAAAATAGAAAGACAAATATTAATTAATTTAAAATATACAAGCATAATTTATAAACAAGTTTAAAGACTCGGTAAAGGGTAAGATATAAAAACTGACAGACTTAGGAATCTGAGTTTTCCCGTCATTTATTCTTTTAAAATTTTATATCCGTCACCATCCCGACTTTTTGGGAAGTGACACCTGTCGCTGTCCCGGGTTTTGGGACGTGACAAGCTTATATAGTTGATTTTGTTTCATTATGGCATAGTAGATTGGCACATGTTGAAATTTCTACTATGAAAAGGATAATTAAATGTGGATTGTTTTCATGCGATGTTGATAATTTTAAAAAATGTAAAATCTGCATTAAATAAAAAATAGCAAAGAAACCTTTTCATAGTGTTAAAAGAACATCACAATTATTAGATCTTAATTATTAGATCTTATATATACAGATATTTGTGAGATGAATAATATGTTAACAAGAGGTGGTAATAGATATTTGATTACCTTTATTGATGATTGTTCTAGATTTACATATATCTATCTACTCAAAAAATATTGAATGAAGAATCTCAAGATAATACTCCTTCTAAGGTTGTTGAACAACCCGGTGAATTAAGGAAAAGCAAAAGAATTCAAAAGATAATCTGTGTGAAAAGCCTGTAAATCTAAGTCTCCAATATTTTCGCAACAGTTTTCATACTAAAAAATTAAACACCTGTCCGCAAACTCTGCAGAAGACCCTTCTAGTTCATCAGCTTCACCTAGCGCTTGAAAATTGCCGTGGCCATTATAGCTGTTTGAAAGGTATTCTCCATTCACTTCTGTGTTGGCATGTACCTGGAATTAATAAACATAAACAAGTAGATCTTACAGCTCGTTTAAAACAATGGTTGGAGTGGAGTTTTGTAGTTTAGAATTGAAAAGTGAATTTGATTGAAGTGTAAATTGGAAACGTACAGTGACATAAAAAATATTGTAAAATTTTGAATTGTGTTCAGGGGAGAAAAAGAAAAAAAAGCAATATGAATTTTGTTCCGTAACGCTTGCCATTCGGTATGATTTATAAAAAAATCTCCCTAGTTGTAGACTTTTTTGAAAATAAAAGAGAAAGTGAGACATAGATCTGGGAGTTTTTGAGTTGAGTTGCAAAATTCGGCCTAGAAATGTTGTTCCAAATGGCTCCTTAGACTTGCATAAACTTCTCATGAACTGTAAGAATAACGTGATCTCGAAAATATTGGATAGTTACAATTCCAAGCAATACCTAAATGAATCAATCAAAAAAAGAAAAAACAGAGATTATATAGTTTAAGGAGGCGTTTAGTAAACGCATTGCGTTTTAATTATGTTTGAATACAATTCTTTTTTGAGTGCTGTATTTGATTGAAAAGTATTTGTTTTGTATTTGAATAAAATATATGTTTGGATGAAAAGTATTTTAAAGTTGAAAAGTTGATGTAATTGATAAAAATAGAGATAAATAGTTAAGATTAAAAAGTTGATGTGATTGTTTTAAACAACTTTTGAATAGTAATTGTTTTCGTAATACTGTTGAAAATGATTGTATTTGAATATAAACTTTTGCGTTTGGTGTAAAATTGATTTTCGTAAGACCAAAAAGCGTTTACCAGTTACCTAAATTTTATGTCCCCATGACAGAAATAACAGACAATCTGCAGTTTCTCAAGGGACGAAAAATGAGTAAATTTGCAGTTTATGGAGGTCCAACTTCAATTTAATGCCTTATTCAGTAGGAGAAAAAGTATACGGAGGGATCAGGGTGAACAGATTTCAGAACCAACTTCTGAAAGCTGCTAAAATGAAAATGGAACTGAATAATTCATGTTCAGCACTAGTTATAAGCGACGTATTGATGCGGTGGAGGGGGGAAAAAAAAAAAACCATCTGCATGATATACTATGTCCCGATATAAACTTCGAACAATGTATTGTGAAAAGTGTAAAAGCAAGAAAACGGGCCAAAAACCTACCTACCTATACTAAGCAACAGCAATAACAGTTAAGAAGTAACAATATACCTTGCGCGGAACGGAATTCTGTGGCTCGGGATGGCACCCGTTCATGTCGAAGTTGATCTGTTGACCATCACCGGGGGAGGCTGAGAAAAATGATCTCAAAGACTCGGGATTGACGATATAATAATAACCTGGTGAGAAAGGTGGCGAATCTTCATTCTCTTCTGCACAACCACATGCCTGAAACAGCGCAGCATAATCAAGTAGACGTTTAAATTTGCGTAAACTTCTCGTGGTTACATAATTTAGAAATTATCGTATGCTCATTCTTATATCTGAAATCGCAGTAGGTGCTACCGGATTTTTCATATTGTATATGATATCACCGCCGGGCTCACCCCCGTGACAGCCTGGACTACCTGCCTTCTCATCAGTTTCGTTATTTAAGCGACAAATAGCATAGGGCTCCTGCATAATTTGAACGAACAAAAGGTATTACTTCATACGTAGGATGTTGCAATATCAAACTTAAAATTCCTAGCAATAACTAACCGTGTCAGTCAGCTGATAAAATCAAATCTGGAAAATTGTGCATATACTTTGTGCGTAATCTGGTTTTGTGGTTTTTTTTGCATAAGAAAGATCATGTGGGGGTGCTTGGTCCATGACCGATGATTGGCTTGCTACTTTGGATAGGCCTATTGAAATGGAATTTCTTATGGTTGTAATCGGTAGAAAACTTTTTGGACTGGATCTCAAAAGGTTGTCTTAGAGTATCCTGATTTAGGTATGTTTTAGTTGACATTATTACAAATCTTCTGATGATATTCTCCTATAGTGGCTCAGTAGCTTTTGGGGTGATTCTTCGAAAGCCAATGAACGGGATCGTTTTACCTGTACATCGGCTCCTTTAGCGTCCGTGTCACGTAAAGCTCGCATCTCACTGTGGGCACCTAAAAAGCCGATTGATTCCTTCGAACTGATTTCCTTGTCTGTGAATCCACAAACTGGCGAGGACAATGGCAGCCGCAACAATTCCTGATTCACTTCCGCACGACCATTCTCCTGGAACGAATTAATGAAACATAAACAAGCCGATTTTTAATTTTGGAATATCCAGATAACTTGATAGTTAAGAAAGTGAAAGAGCATGATTCTTCTCACCGATGATATTGCAGCCGGTGTTACAGAATTTTCAACCTCAGACCTGATATCACCATTTGGTTCGCCTTCTCCGCCGTCGGGAGTCATACTCTTACGCTTTTTATTTGGTTTTGATTTTCTATTCACGCGGCGAAGAACATAAATACTCTGCACAATTCGAAGAACAAATGGTAAGTAAGCAGAGCTTAGACATTGGTGTTTTCGCCAATGGAGGAAAGTAGCCCAAGTACCTCATTAGTATGGCGACCATCGGGTATGATGTAGTATTCTTGCATGGCCCATTTGGTATTTTCGTCATTAGATTTGTCGAACACCAAAGTCCTCTTCTTTCCAATGCATTTTCCGGTGTCCTGATCCATGATGTCCCTTTCCTCGCCAGTGATTTTCCATTCGCCCGTTCCAGTCTTCCTTTCGCCGGTGATCTGCAAAACGCGCGTTTCAGCGCTCTTCCGTTCGGATTTTTTTCTTCTTCTGTGCGTGAGACGTTGTTCACAGAAGAAGAACCACACCCCATCTTTCGACTTGATCGTCGACTTCGCTAAATTCAAACAAAGAAAAAGAAATCCCCCCATGAACAAAGACGAAGAACCAGAGCAAGAAACAAGGGTTGGCAACAAAAAATAAAATAAAAAAAGACAATACGTACAAGGTAAATCCCAAGGCTCTATCTTGCAAAAATCAACATCGGCGATGACGTGATCGACCTCGTAACCTCTTCCCAGAAGCTTGGGCATCAAGTAATCTTCGATGAGCTCCTCATCAGTGGGACTGAACCTGAACCCAGGAGCCATTCCAGATGGCAATTCTATTCTGGTTCCCATCCTTAGTTTCTTTTTTTTTTTTTTTCTTCTTTTTCTGTGTTTCCGGTTTTGGTGATATAAAGTGACCAAAAAAAAAAAGAACGAAATGGGATTACTGGGTACTAATGATTCGTGATGGAGCTAACAGAAATTGGAGCAGAAACAGAGTAAAACAAAAAGAAAAAGAAAATCAAGAGCATATTAACGAAGAAGTTTGGATTTGGGGCTCTGGTTTCCCTCACTCTGTATGTTTTTCATCGAGCACAAGAAGAAGAGAGAACTCCAGAGTGAAGTGAAGTGGAGAGTGCAAACAGGCGACCGGTAACTGACTTAAAATAAGCAGTCGACCATTTGCTTCTCCCAGAAGTAGTGTACAATAAAGTTGTCTACAAGTCGCATGCCAGCAGACACGTGGCTTCTGATGTTACGTGGGACGAGCAGAACCACCCGCTGAAATCGTGCTTGTCGGAACTTGGAAGGAAGGAGAGAGTGGAATCAAAGTGACTGTTGAATTAACGTGTAAAAAATTGACGGCTTGCTGCTTTGGGCGTTTAGTATAGGGGTTGATTATGATATTTTAAAGTGATGGTAAAATTAAAATTAATATAATTAAATAGAGTTATTTAAGTTAATTATATATTAACATATTAAATTTATTCCTAATTTTTTTCTTACGTTTCTCTCTTTTATGTTTTCCCCCTTCTTGGTTTCTTTCTCTCTCCGTCTCCGTCCCTCCCTCTAGTTTTCAAAGTACAATATTGGAGGTCATCACGACAAATGTGGCAAAACTAAGGGTTCGTTTGGTGAACGCATTGCATTTGCATTGTATTTGAATGCAATGTATTGAATATAATTTATATTTGGAGGAAAAGTATTAGCATTGCATTTGAATGCAATATGTGTTTGGGGGAAAAGTATTTGAATTGTATTTTAATAATAAATATGTGATGTGATGGGTAAAAGTAGAGAGAAAAAAAAGAGGGAGAGAGAATATATGATGTGATGGGATTCGCACCCACGACTGATCAATGCAGCATCGTTGGGGGGAACATCACAACCGAGGTTCAAGGCGGTTGCCAAAGGCTTCTTGTCGCTGTTGTGGTCCTAATTCCGTCACTCTAATTAATGACATGAAAGAGAATGAGAGATAAAGGGAGAAAAGAAAGAGGAAAGGGCGATGTAGAAGATGAGAACAAAATTGAAATAAATTAAAAATGAAATTAAATTGTGCTATAGTTTCACATCATTCTAAATACATGATATAATTCTTATCAGCACCTTTTATTTATGCTAATTGATCTGATTTTCCTTTAAAATAATAGACAAGTACCTTTGTGTCTCATCATTATCATGACTTGACAAAAGGTAGACAAAAATATGCTATTTACAAAAATACTCTCTAAGGATGTGTACAGATAAAATATTATATTAACATTATATTTAAATATAATACGTTAAATGTAATATGTATGTACATGAAAAACATTTGCATTAAATTTAAATACAATGTATGTTTAAATGAAAAGTATTCAAAATGTATTTTGTAATTAAATATATAGTGTGATTGGTAAAAATAGATAGAAAAATAAAAAAAAGAAAGAAAATATATAATATAATTAGTAAAAGTAACAGAAAAGGTAAAATGGTAAATAGTAATTATATTATATTAAATTATGATGTGATTAATATTTAAATATAATATTTTTACGTTTGGAGGAAAATTACATTATATTTAAATATAATACTAAAGCAAATGCAATATAAATTTATCAATACTCTAAAATGCAAAAAAGTTCAAGTTCAACTCAAATTTACTTACCCAAAAAATGTTCAACTCAAATTATTATGGGTAGAATTAGCATATATATATATATACACCCATAAAGTTTTAAATTAGTTATCATATGGTAACTGATATACTAATGTAAATGTGAATTTTAATTATTAAAAATATGAACTTGTTTAGAATGAAATGTAAATATGTAAAATTCATGTTAACAAGATGTTTTTCAGTATCTCTATGTTTATATTTTTTCCTACATGAATTCATATTTTTAATAATTGAAAGTCTTATTTATAGCAATGTCGAATATCATTAAGTATGAGATCATTCCTATATATATTTTCATAATGATAAACAATTAGAAAATAATAATTTTTATTTAAATATAGTAGTCACACTTAATAAGGTTACATGTAATTTTTACCAAAGAAAACACATACATGTGAGATTAAGAAAAATAAATAAATTCATAATTAATAGAGTTAGTGTGTCCCTTATTCTAATTGAATAAATAAGATTCCATATTGTATCTGTTTTGTGCTTACATAAATCAAGAAAAAAAAAATATCATCAATTACATTTCACACCGAGTAAGTGAATTCTAGAGAATTGGAAAGTTGCTTTTCTTTTCATTTCTTTTCCTTCTCTCTTTTTTTTTTTTTTTTTTTTGTCTTTCTTTATTATTAGTGCTTAGAAAAGAGCGCAATGCCTGAATTGTCAAACAATGCTCTGTACTTGGTGAGCCCCGTTACATAAAATTTTGTTCAAATTCCAATCACATCTTTTCGTTCTCTTTTTTCCTTTATTCTTCGGTTATGCTTCCCATTTGTTTGTGGTTCCTCCAATATAATGTTAGCAACTTGAAGATGATAGTCATTTTTATATGGTTTACGGTGCTTGGAAAATCAATAAGTTGAAAAGGGCACTTCTTTAAGTTGATAGGTCTTCCATGAAATAGTGGAAAAAATGTCAGACGAGTCAGTGCGTGAAATGCAGCCATTGGATCCCAAATGGATGACCTTGCTTAGTTGAGGAGTAGTTAATTTTTTGGAATAAGTTTGTAACGATGAGTGTAATAGTAAAATATGGCATAAAATTTTAAACGTATAATCAAATTTATGATCATAAATATATTTAAAAAAAACTCATTCTCCTTCCTCATCTCTCTCTTTTATTTCCTCATTTTAGTTTGAAACTATGCGCATAAATCCATTAATAAAATTAACCGTAAATCAATTAAATCCAAAGATTTATCCGAAAATATATGATATAATTTATAATCTTTAAAAAACATGTTATAAACTTCAAAGGTAATTATAAAATATGCTATATGTTACAATTTCCCTTATATTTATAGGATAATTAAGGAAGGTGGTCTATAGATATCATTTAATCTAATAAATAGTCTAATTTTTTTATTTAGTTAAATGACCTATTAATCATATTTTGATTAATTAAAAAATTTTTCCCAAATACCCTCCTCTCTCTCTCTCTTCACCTTTTTCCCTCTTTAAAATATGGCAACTATGCAATTAGTGGAGTTGGAGGCCAACTATGAACCCAAATTTATAATTAAATTCTATATTATAACTTTTAATAATTCGACCCTTTTTATTTGAACCAATTAAAATTAAGATAGTTCTTTTTTATACATAAAATTTACATATTATTATTTAAAAGGGCATTGTTGATACTTTTATTTAATTTAAATATAAATTTCTTTAGGGTTTATGTTTAAATTTAATTAATTTAATTAAATTTAAATATTTAAAAGGAAATTGTATTGAAAATAAACAAAAATAATTGGTGCTTTTCTTGGATTATAATATATAAATTAGATGTGAAGGATTTTCTAAATTTTAACAAGATTTAAGGAAAAAATTTAATTATCAAAAATTATAAATTCAAATGGTTAATTATAGAAAAAAATTTAGAAATCAAATTGTCAACTTTATAAAGTTTTGGATACCCATGTAAATAAATATATCAAACTTAAGTGAGTGCTGGGGTCAAATTGGTCGCCAACTTCGGAGCGTTGTTTTGCATTCCAGAACATTCCAAGCCTTTCTTTTCTCAAGTAAAACAAATGAAAAAAAAAATGTTTTAGCTAAAAGAAAAAAAACAACTTAAGAATTTTCTAGATTTTAACTCGAATAGAATTTTTTGTCGTCTCTTCCTCTGCGTAAGGCCTCAGTTTAATTATTATTATTTTTTTTAATGGCTGGATGGTGTTAAAATCACTAGAAATTAGGGATTGAGAGAAAATCAGGGATTTGATGGGATTGTTAGAATCACGGGATATCAGAGATTGGGAGGAGATTAAGGATTTGATTAATATAAATAAGGAAACTCTTCTTGTATATATTTTGTGTAAATGTTTTTTGTTAAACTAAGAGAATGTAATATAAAATTTCAAGTTGGTATCAGAGCGAGGAGAAAATCCTCGCTTTTCTGCTCTAAATCAACTCTGAGTCACCGAAAAAAAAAAAAAAAAAATCTCCCAGAAACACTGTTCATCCCAGAAACATCACGCCGGAAGGAAATCTTCTGGACTCATCAATCAAACAATCCTCATTAATCAAATAATCCCTACAATCAGAAAGAAAAAAAAAAGGGGAGAAGAGGGATATATATATATATATATCATACGCCGTAAGTCGTCCTTCCTCTGCGCCCCCTCCGACCCGAAGCCGTGCCTCCGACCCAAAGCCGTGCCTCCGACCAGAAGTCAGAGGCTGTGCGTCCCCTTCGACCCGAAATCCGACCAGAAGTCAGAAGCCGTGCCTCCGCCCCTCCGCCATTTCCGAGAAACCAGTGCGAGGTGTGCGTCCTTCCTCTGCTTCCCCTCCGACCCGAAGTCCGACCAGAAGTCAGAAGCCGTGCCTCCACCTCTCTGCCATTTCCGAGAAACCAATGCGAGGAAGCCGTGTCTTCGCAATTTACAGAGAAGCTCATCATCATCTTCGGCGAGATTCGGCCATTTACAGAAAGCTGGCAAAGTTCGACCCACCTCTCTTTTTTGTTTGGCTGCCGAGAAACCTCAAGAAATATAGAGAAACTTAAAAAAAAAAAAAAAGGGGCAAGACCCAAAAAGAGAGAGAGAGCGACGCGAGAGCGAGAGAAAGAGTGTGTTTTTTTTTTTTTACCGTGTGATATTTAAAAACAAAAAAACAAAACAAAAAAAACAAAACAAAAAAAAAACAAAAAAACAAAAAAAACAAAAAAAAATGACAACCGAAAAAACAGTACCAGTTATTATTCAATCCGAGAGTGTGTTTAATGCAGGGATCACTCTAACTGAATCAAACTACGATGTTTGGTCCCAACTGATGGAGATGCACCTAGCAGAACGAGAGAAACTCTCCTTTATCCGTGGCAAAACAAAGCCACCCGCAGAAACAGATGAAGGATACGAGAAGTGGTATGTTGACAATCAAAAGGTCAAACGATGGCTATTGATGTCCATGACACCTGAGATCATGAAGCGATACCTGCGTTTACCAACTGCCTACGAAATTTGGAACGCTGTTTCAAAGGCCTTTTATGACGGAAGTGATGAACTACAAGTTTTTACTCTGAATCAGAAGGCATTTACTGCTAAACAAAGTGGTAAACCCCTATCTGAGTATTATGGAGAATTAACTGAAATTTTTCGTGAATTAGATCATCGCGATAAAGTTGTCATGAAAGATCCTGAAGATGTTGTTGCATATCGATGAGCTATTGATCGACTTTGAGTCCATATTTTCCTGGCTGGGTTAGATGGTGTCTTTGAGCAAGTTCGGGGAGAGATACTTCGCAAAGATCCTATTCCAGATTTAGAAGAATGCTATGCACTTGTTCGACGAGAAGCAGTACGTCAAGCTACCTTGAAAGGAGACCCAAGCAACTCAGATGTCTCTGCCATGGTAGCAAAACAGAGGCTACCTCAAAAAGGACAAGACCGATCTACAAACAATCATTCAGGTGTGGATAAATCAAATCTTAAGTGTTCTCATTGTAATAAAACAGGTCATACCAAGAACCGTTGCTTCAAGCTAGTGGGATATCCTGAGTGGTGGGACCATAATCGCGAACAACGAAAGAAGGATTCAAAAAGGACTCCCACAGCCGCCGTTGCTGAGAACAAGATGGAGGAAAAGGAGGCCGAGACAACCACTGCACTCATCGCGACCTCGAGCCATGGTAAGGCTTTAAATATTTCTGCACCTGTTTGAAATAGTGAGTGGATAATTGATTCCGGTGCAACTGATCATATGGCCTTTGATTCTAGACAAGTCTCGTCCTTTAAATCAACCTCACAGAAATTTGTCTCCACAGCTAATGGCAATTCAACTCCTGTCATTGGGGAGGGATCCTCAAGTCTCACTGATACTTTAAAATTGAACTCTGTTTTGGTTGTTCCATCCTTAGATTATAATCTTCTGTCTGTCTCTCAAATTACCAATGCCTTATCTTGTGTTGTTATTTTCTGGCCTGATCACTGTGTTTTTAAGGACATTCAAACGAGACAAACAATTGGTTATGGTATTAAGCAAGGGAAGCTGTATTATCTGGATATGCAATCAACAGGTTCAAATAAACTGAAGCAAGCATTGATAGCAGACGAATCTCAGGGGACAAAGAAGAAATCAGAGATTTGGTTACAACATCAACGATTGGGACATGCATCATTTAGTTACTTAAAGAAGTTGTTTCCTAGTTTGTTTGAAAAATGTGATATTTCTAGTTTACGTTGCGAAGTTTGTGAACTTGCTAAAAGCTATCGTGCCTCATTTCCATTGACTTTGAATAACAGCCCTCTACCTTTTATGGTTGTTCATTCTGATGTTTGGGGACCATCCAAAGTCCCAACTTTAAATGGATATCGTTGGTTTGTTACTTTCATTGATGATTGCAGTAGAATGACTTGGCTTTGCTTAATGAAATCTAAAGATGAAGTAAACCTGTTGTTCCAAAAATTTCATAGAACGATCGGGACTCAATATGATGTCAAGATTCGAGTTCTTCACAGCGACAACGGTGGAGAATATCAAAGCACTAGTCTACAGCAATATTTGGAGGGGCATGGAATCGTCCATCAAACAACTTGTTCCCATACTCCTCAACAGAATGGTGTGGTTGAACGGAAGAATCGACATTTGCTAGAGGTTGTTCGAGCCTCAATGATAGCGGCACATATGCCAATATCCTACTGGGGAGAAGCTATTGCCACTGCTGCCTACTTAATCAATCGAGCACCCTCCAGCTCAATTGGTTTTCGAACTCTACTACAAGCACTAACCAATGGTGTTGTTACTCCACCTGTCCCAGACTTGCCTCTACGTGTGTTTGGTTGTGTGGCATTTGTGCATTTATATAAGTACCAATGTAACAAGTTAGCTCCTCGAGCACTACGATGCGTATTTGTTGGATATGCTACACATCAAAAAGGATATCGATGTTATCATCCTCCAACTCGTCGAATGTTTATAACAATGGATGTAGTATTCCATGAGGACACAATGTATTTCTCTTCAGGGTCTGAACTTCAGGGGGAAAATTACCAGGAAATTCAGACTCTTGATTATAACTACCAGGTGACTGAGGAAGAGAATCATACTAGAGGAATCCAGGAAATTGGCAAAGAAGAAATAGTACATTATGAGGTGAGAGAACTGCATCCAAACGAATCAACAGAAGACGAGGAAATTGCTCAAATGCCACCAACCCCTGAAAGGCTAGAGCCTGAAGATGGAATTGCAAATATACCATACCAATCTTTGTCAAGTGAGAATGTCCACGAACCAGTGAGGAAACAGTTACCACATCGTATTACTAGAGGTATACCAAAAGGTACATATGAGCCTGACCTTACTAGTAAAGCTAGGTATCTTATGAGTAACTATGTGTCTGAACATCGTTTGTCTGAATCAAACAAGTCATTTGTGAATCAATTATCTTCTGTAGCTATTCCTAACAGTGTGCAGGAAGCCTTATCTGATCCGAGGTGGAAAGCAGCGATGAATGAAGAGATGAGTTCCTTGCAAAAAAACGAGACATGGGAACTTGTTGACCTACCACCGGGAAAGAAGTCAGTTGGATGTCGATGGGTCTATACAGTCAAGTACAAGGCAGATGAAAGCATCGAACGATTTAAGGCATGACTTGTGGCCAAAGGATATACACAGACCTATGGAATAGACTACATAGAGACTTTTGCACTGGTAACCAAGATCAACACAATCCGTGTGTTATTGTCTTTAGCTGCAAACCTTGATTGGCCATTGCAACAGTTCGACGTGAAAAATGCCTTTCTACATGGTGAACTGACAGAAGAAGTATACATGGACCTCCCACCAGGGTGTATGACAATGGAACAACCATGTCATAAGATGTGCAAATTGAAGAAGTCCTTGTATGGGTTGAAACAGTCTCCTAGAGCTTGGTTTGGAAGATTCACTAAAGCAATGCAAGCCTTTGGCTATAGTCAAAGCAACTCAGATCACACACTTTTCTTGAAGAAACAACAGAGTAAGATTACAGCCCTTATTGTGTATGTTGATGACATGGTGGTGACAGGAAATGATCCCGAGGAAAGGAAAGCTCTACAGAAATACCTATCCAGAGAATTCGAAATGAAAGAACTAAGTTCTCTAAAATACTTTCTTGGGATAGAAGTTTCTAGATCAAAATGGAATTTTTCTATCTCAGAGAAAGTATACCTTAGATCTTTTACATGAGACTGGAATGTCAGGATGTCAACCTGTCGATATACCAATGGAAGAGGGACTAAAGTTGCAGTTCGAACCAAATCAAACACTTGTTGATAAAGGAAGATATCAACGACTTGTGGGAAGACTGATGTATTTAGCTCACACAAGACCTGACCTTGCTTATGCACTAAGTGTGGTTAGCCAATATATGCACAATCCTGGAGAGCAACATATGAACGCTGTCATGCGTATTCTCAAATATCTGAAAGGTGCCCTAGGGAGAGGAATTCTATTCAAGAAGAACTCAAGATGCGAAAGCATAGATACATACACTGATGCTGATTGGGCAGGTTCTGTTGATGACAGAAGATCTACCTCAGGATACTTTACCTTTGTAGGAGGTAACCTAGTAACATGGAGAAGTAAAAAACAGAATGTTGTCGCCCGTTCGAGTGCTGAAGCTGAATTTAGAGGTATGGCACTTGGTCTTTGTGAGGCGTTGTGGTTGAGACTTCTCTTACAGGATTTGGGTTACTCACCACGAGAACCGATTCGATTATTCTGTGACAATAAAGCTGCTTGCGATATTGCTTATAATCCAGTACAACATGATCGAACGAAGCATGTTGAAGTGGATAGATTTTTTATCAAGGAAAAACTAGATGACAAGGTAGTGGAGTTACCCAAAATTCGAACAGAAGACCAGTTGGCCGACATTCTAACAAAATCAGTCTTAAGACAAGTATTCTCCAGATTCTTAGACAAGTTGGGCATGTGTGACATCTATGCACCAACTTGAGGAGGAGTGTTAAAATCACTAGAAATTAGGGATTGAGAGAAAATCAGGGATTTGATGGGATTGTTAGAATCACGGGATATCAGAGATTGAGAGGAGATTAAGGATTTGATTAATGTAAATAAGGAAACTCTTCTTGTATATATTTTGTGTAAATGTTTTTTGTTAAACCAAGAGAATGTAATATAAAATTTCAAGTGATGGAGCTTTCTGCAGAGGAGGCTTTATATTTATTGCTAATACAAAAACGATTCCAAATTCAAAAAATAAAAACAAAAACAAAAAAAAACAAAAAAACAAAAGCAAAAGCAAAAGTAAAAAAAAAAAGAATCCCATATAGTTGTTAAGATTTTGAAAGAGATCCATGTTAAACAACATTAGTTGTGCAATTTTATAATGTCCTTTTATCATAGGGACAATAATAGTATGATTTAAATAAACCAAATTACGTGGTGTGTCTAATTTAGTTTGATAATCAATATTAATGATTCTATTGAACCTAAAAGTGCAACACTCCCCCATGGAATTTCCAGTAAGAATGATGTTAAATAGCTAAATTATGATATAAAAAAATACTTGGAATAAAGAAATTCACATTTTATACTTTATAATAGAATAAAGTGTAAATTTACTATTAAATTATATCTGTAATTATAATAATAATTAAGTTTATAAAATTATCATTTAAATGCTATTTATGAAAATAATCATTTATTATCAACCTTATTGATGCCAAGATAGTGATAAGAAACAGACGTACTCTTATTACGAATATCAAACGTTCAAACAAGAAGCCATCCATTTTTATGCGTTGGTTGGATTACATACTTATTTAAAATAAAGAAGTCGTATTATTTTAAAAATAAAATAATATTTAGATGTGTGAAAAAAAAATTATAAATGAAAAAAAAATTCTAAAATAATATTTGAATAAGTTGTCTTGCATTTAAAAAATATTTGAAAATTTTTAACTCAATTTAAAAATGAGTATTCCAAACAAATATGCCCTTGGCAGCGACATGCTTTGATTCCACTCACTCCTTCCCGATCAAGGTCTCAGCAGGCAAAGCTCCCCTCGTCACGACATTTGAAGACACACGTTGATTTCCGTGTGGCTTGTTAGACTAGTACTACTTCTCAAAGAAGGGGAAGACAAATGCTCTCTTTCACAATATTTTAATAGTTCGTTTGGAGATGTCACAAAAACTATTTTTCCTGTTGTTTTTTTTTTTTTTTTTTTAAATTTTCTTTGATTTAAAACACGATTTTACTATTTATATTTTCAAATTATTTTTAAAAACTTAAATTTTAAAAATTCATAAGTTTATTATTTTAAATTACAAAAACTTTTTTAAATCACATAAAATTTTAATAGAAATAAAATAATATCTGTATTTATGTATTTAATTTTTATCTAAATATATTTCAATTTTTTACTTTTTCAATCTAAACCTTTTTTTAATCAAACATATATTTTTAATGCTCAACTTAACTCTTATTAAAATATCTCCAAAACCTTCTCCCCCTTAAATGGGCACAAACGTTTTCATTTCTCAACATTTGAAAACATGTTATAATATATTGTAATCTGTAACTTTTAGGCAATTAATGAAATGTTGGAGAGGAAATATTTTAGTAATTTTGGATTTTTTTTTAGCATGTTAAATGTTTTCATCTAAAATATTTTCATTCAAATGTTTATTTCTAAATTTTTATTCAAACGAAGGTAAAACAGAACTTAAAAAGAGAACTTTAACTGGGAATATTTTTGAAAAAATTATTTTAGAACCTAAATTAAAAAAAAGTTTGTAAAAGACATTTGAAAATAAAAATCATTAAGAACGAAAAAGAGAGAAAAAAAAGAAAAAGGCAAGCAAGCAAATTATGTCAAGTGACAATAAATTATTGAGACTATATTTCAAAATACAAGGGCATGTTTCGACCCCCTCTAAAGACATTAATTTGACATCTAATCTCCAAATCATGTTTAGTGTAACATTTGGTTTTCAATTATCTTGTTAATAAAACACGTATATTTAAAAAATTCCTTCTTTAAATATTTCTCAACCTAACACAAAATTCCAAACCGATTTTTTCTAAAATTTTATATCTCCAACATAAATTTTTAAAATTTATCTAATTTTTAATGCTTACATTTTCAAAACCTCTTCCAAACTGTTCATGAAGCTTTAAAAGGTCGCATAAAAAATTTTAATGGTAAAAAGCATTTTAAAGGACAAGTTAGAAAAAAAAAATGTTGAATAGAAAACATTTATAGATAATCATGAAAGCAGACAAGCAAGTAAGATGAATTAGAAATATTTTTAAAGGTTCATGCTTAGAGTATATATAGATAAAAATGGTATGTGATTAGTTGTAAGATTCTGAAAGAGATTAATCTCATAATAAAGGCGATTCTATAATGGGTGCTTTTATCACATGAATTATAATGCAGACTGTACATATAAATTTGATTTAAAATATAATCTATTTCTCATCGTATTCAACCATACTAGATAGGCATTGATTTTTTTTTTAGTACAAAATAGGCATTGAAAGTTGATACTGTAAAGGTTAAAATTTAAAAAGTATTTACAAAAATAATCCATTTTACAGAATTTTATTTTAAAACTTTAAGGTGAGATATTTGATACACATTGAAAGAAGCTTGTGTTTACCTTGTTTGAATAGGAGATCCATTTTTAAAAAAGAAAATTTTTTGATTTCGCATAAGAAAATCTTTTAATTTATAAGAATAAAATGATGATCGAATATGTTTAAAAAAAATTAAACAAAAAGTTACTTAGAATTTGAAAAAATAATTTTGATAAATGTATATTGTAAAAGGATTGGAAAAAAATTTCATTTTTCTTTTTCTAAGAATGTATTGTACAAAAAAATGTTTAGAAAAAATATTTCTTTTCTTTTTTTAAAATAAAAATAATAATGAAAAAATTTGAAATAAACACTTTTTTACAAAACATTTTCTCATCCTTAAATTGTACCACTTATCCAAATAAGCCTTTAATTTGTCATCTTGTTTTTAATTAAATTATACTTTTTTAGGTAGCCGTTTGTTTGTTTTTTTTATAAATAGTTAATAAAAATTTTTATTAATGTTTAAAAAATCAATCAATTTTAATTTACAAATTTTAACTACAATTAACGATACAAATAAAACCTAAGATGTAAAATTATAATTAAATTACGATTCTGTTTAAATGAGTTATCTATTTAGAATAATTTTTCTTTTAAAAATAAAATTTTTTTAAATAGATAAAAAAATTTATTTAAAAAAACCTTTTATATTTAAAAATAAAACTTTTTATACTTCCCGATAAAAATATAAAAGATTTTTTAACCAATATTTTAATTTAAAAATATAAATTTTATATTAAAAAAAAAGAAGCTTTCTAAAATTTTTTTTTTTTTTCTTTTTAGGACCTTCTTGACGCCAGGCAAGTGACGAGAAACGGACGTATTTTTGCGTGTTATTTCAGCAGGCAATTTGATCCCACTTTCATTGACTCCTTCGCAAACAAGGTCTCAACAGGTGGGCTCCGCTCGTCCGACGTGGCACTCCCAAAGCCAAGACACGTGTACTTTCTTGTACCTGTCAGACAACTTCTTGGAGAAGGGGTAAAAAGCCTAAATATGATCTATTTAAATGATCAACGCAACACAGCTTAACAGCACAAGCGAAGAAGAAAAGGAAAAAAAAAAAAAAAAAATCATTGATACAAAATCTCCAATCCAGTTTTCTTCACCTGGGGTTCTCTCTCTTTGTGCTGAATGAAAAACATTTACGGAGAGAGAAACCAGAGTCACAAATTCCAAGCTACTTCATAAACAACCTCTTGCTTTTTCTTTTTCTTTTTGTTCGTTCGTTTTTCTCTATTTCTGCTTTCATTTCTGCTAGCTTCATCACGAATCATCAGTACCCAATAGGCCCGTTTTGTTTTTTCCATTCCTTTTTGTTTTTCCATTCCTTTTTGTCACTTTGTATATATATATATATCACAAAAACAAAAAAACCAAAAAAAAGAAAAAAAAAATGAGTACGATAGCCTTGCCACCGGGACTGCCGTTGGGGTTCAGATTCCATCCCACTGATGAGGAGCTAATCAACGGTTACTTGAAGCCCAAGCTTCTGGGATTAAATCCCGAGGTCGATCGCATCGTCGGCGAGGTCGATTTCTGCAAGTTTGAGCCTTTTGGAGTTGCCTTGTACGTGTGTGTGTGTGTATTTTTGCGCTTCTTACTTGCTTTGATTCTTAGTTGTCTTTTATTAAGCATGCTATTAATTTCCTTTTCGGATTCAGCGAAGTCGAAGATCGAGTCGAAAGATCGGATGTGGTTGTTCTTCTGTCTTCAAATTATCAAGTACGTAAGCAGTAAAAGGTCCTGGAAGATCACTGGCAAAAGGACGACTGGAAAAGGGTCGTGGAAGATCACTGGAAAGGAACGGGAGATCAAGGATAAAGACACTAAACAATGCATTGGAAAGAAGAGGACTTTGGTGTACAAAGGTCCTACTCCTGGTGAAAAGACCAACCGGGTCATACAGTTATATTATATTATACCTGATCATCCCTTCCCGACCAGGTACTTTTGCTACAAATTTTTTACATTTTTTCAAAGATATGAGATTTTGGAGTTACAGGCACGGTTAGTCCTTAACCCACCTCTTTCGCCTGTGTGTCGGCCAGCATAGACGTCCCAAGCCGGGTTGGCCAGACTCCTCATGTTAGGACCGGGTTGTGGTGGAGGTTCTAGGCCCGTGGGTCTACCCGGCTCGGCCGGTTCCATTTGGACACTTTTTTTAGTATAATTTTTTTGCAAATCCTATATAAGAACATACATATTTCCCATAAATTAATGGATATATTTGGCCCAGCTAGTGGCCCACTGGGTTGTAGGGTAGGATTGGGCAATACTTTTCTTCATTCAGGTCAGTCCGGCCCAATCCATATTTGCAGCACTGTGGATAATTAATTGTCAAGTGCAAGTTTTAGTATAGTATATGACCTCCATTTCTTTTAATGTCTTCTCCTAGATCACATATCGAATTCATTGGAAGTCGGGATATTATGTTTTGAGACCATGTTAATTATCAATCAGGAAGTGAAATAACAGTAGTATCATATTTTAATAAGAGGGAGAGGGGGATTGATAACTAGAGTAGTGAATCTTTAACTTTTAATTCTAGTCATCGTTATAATGGTAATTTTTATTGAATCTTATGGTTATATTTATCTTGCTTCTGTAAGGAATGACTAATTTGAGCCTAAGTAGTTCTACCAATGTTAAATAATAAGCTCAGCTATGTTGTTTTATCAGCCAACTAACTATTAGTTTACCTTTTGATCCTCAAATTATACAGAGCATTTATGTCCTTTGTCGCTTGAAGAGAAAAGCAAATGACACAGATAACATTTCGAACCTTGAAGAAGGCACAAATGAGACGGCTGATACTTTGGAACCTGAAGAAAGAGCAAATGGCATGACTCATATTCTGGTCCCTGAAGAAGGCACAAATGGTTTGACTACTACATTGGATCCTGAAGAAGGCACAAATAACATGGTCAATACTTCAGACTGTGAAGAAGGCATAAATGAGATGACTTATACTCTGGACCATGAAGAAGGCGCAAATAACATGACTAATACTCTGGACTCTGAAAAAGGTACAAATGACATGGATAATACTTCGAATTCTAGAGAAGGCGAAAATGAAATGGCTAATGTTTTATACCATGAAGAAGGCATCAATAACATAGCCAACACTCTAGATCGTGAAGAACTGTGGGTAAGAAGAATAGTGTTACTTTTCTACTTTCTAAATATCAAGCTACTCAATAAAAATTCTAAGAGAGAATACCAAAATTTTATAACCAAATATCAGCGTATTTATCTTTTATAATTCTTTCCAGGCATATAGTGATGAAAAAATGCTTCAGGCATTAAGTTCAATGCCAATGTTCTCACCATTTTGGGATTTTATGGATGATCTGAGCGGCATAAACATAAGTACCGAAGGAATCTACGAACAGGTAAAAAAAAAAAAAAGATCCCATTTATTAGCCTTTGATGACTCACTTCAATAGCTACTGAACAACCATAGAAGAATATTGTAAAGAGAACACCATGAAGTTATTCATAATATTGAGGTTAACTGAAGTAAAGTTATTTCGCTATTGAACGATTGATTTGCTTTAGGTAGAGCATAAATGGTTCAACTGTCTAAGCTTGACTCTGCTTTTCTATCAGCTAACGGATGATTTGTTGTCTTTTATTCTTCAAATTGTGTAGATGACCAATCTTTGCTACTTGAAGAACAAAGCAAATGACGATATTAATACTCTAGATTTTGATGAAGGTGAACCAAGTGGCGACATTACATCTAAGATTGAAAATCCTGTAACACCTGCTATAATTTCATTGGTAAGAAGAAGCATGCACTTTTCCTCTTTCTAAAGTATCAAGTTATTCATATAATTTATGAGAGTTCCAAATTTTAAAAGTAAATATTCATCTTGTTAATGTTTCATCACTTCCTTATAGGTATGTGATCATGAAGAGATTTCTAATAGATTTAAAGATAATCTGTGTGATAACTACAATGGGTTGACAAGAAATGATCGTTTCAGTAAGTTTGCTCAGCCTACCTCATTGAAAAGGCCGTATCCTCTAGATGCTCCAGCTAGTGTTGGCACAGACGTTGAAGGAGTCGATGGACGGGTTAAAAGAACTTGTTCGTTAGCTAACCTAGCCATTAGCTCTTGGAGAATTACTCCAATAGCTAATGAATCAATACAGGAGAATATCAAGTAAAGGCTTGTAATAATGTGTCTCTCTCTCACATTATTACAAGGGTTGTTATGATATTCTCCTATAGAGTTTGTTTACCCCCCCTAAATATGTAGGTATTATCCTATATAAACCTTCATCAAAAGTTGGAAACCTCAGTATCTCCTAGCCAGCCATAACATACCAAGTGCCAATTCTCACCCCTCAAAGTATACCATCTGCGTCTACAAAAACCAACGATCACACAAACCATTAAGTGTTTGATTCTATTTTGTAAAGTTTTCTAGCCTTTTACCACCACTAGAAAATTCCATCCAATTAGTTCTATCCAAAGTGGCAAGCTGATTACTACTCATGGACCAAGGCACCACCACATGACATTGTTTATGCAAAGAAACCACAAAACCAAATCTGTTGCCACCCAAATATGAAGCCAATCTCTTGAAGCTCAGCATTAAGAGTTGAGAGTCAGTAAAACACCTAGAAAAGCACTGAAAGCTTTAAACAGAAGCTTGTGCAATTCTATAAACCATTCAACATCAACCCATAAAATTTTTTATTGCATCATAAAATGCTCTAATATCATGAGCTCATCCTGGCTAATAGACATGCAGCCAACCCACAAAAAAAAAAAAAAAAAGGCATTGAGTGCAGCTTTTTTAATAGAACCAAGATTGTCATGAGAAAGGAAGAGTGTTTTGTAAATATATTTAGCATTAATTCTAAGGGAAAAAATATGCATCAGATATCCGTTTGTGTTGGAAAAACTTCAACAGACAGATTTATGCAGAGCTTTCTGGGGAATTAGTTATTTCCTAAGAGGAATATGGTGCCTTTAGGTTTTCTTTCCCCATAGAAACCGAAGGCAAAAAAGAGCACAAACCATGTTAAGCATCAGATATGCTCAGATAGCCAAAAGAGATTCGCACCAATGAGGAGTATATACTTTTCTTTATAAGAAAGGTAATTGTCCCATAGACTAACATATGAAAAGTTCAAAGTTCAAAGTCAAAAGTTTTCTTTTTTTTTTTTTTTTTGAAGCCATCACATGATAATCTTATTATCAAAATTATTGAAAACTTATTTGCCAAATTAAAAAAAAAAAAAAAAAGAAGAAGAGGACAGAGTATTATTCGGCAAAAAAAAAAGTTGAGAAAATGGTAAAGTTAAACAAAAGAAGATACTCTTTGAAAAGAGAAGGGAAAGATAGAAGGAAGACAACCAAAACTAAAGAAGTAGGGAGAATTATGTTTAGGAATAAACTTCAAGAGAGAGATGTGAGAAAATAGTAAAATGCTGTTTGAGAAGATAATACATGAGAAAATGGAAGGAATGGGACCTCATATGGATAGGCACGAAGGTAGGAATTAGTGATAAAAAGCTTTTAACTATTATTAGCAAAATAAAACCTCCTAAAATAATATTGCAATTTTTTTTATTATTCAATGGGGACAAGCTCTCAAAAATTTTAAGTACGTTATGTTCATATAATTTTGAAAATAACATGAAATAATCATGTTTAGAATGTTTTAATTATGGACGGACTATAATACAAAATTTAGATGGGTATTAAATATACTAATTTACTTAATTATATTGATCATTAATGTGTTAATACAACACGATTTATTTGTAGTCAACTTTACTTTAAAAAATAATTAAAATATATGAGTCATTATATTCAGACCATTCCTTTTATCTGGATATTTTGATGCCTAATGTTATATTTAAATCTTTCTTATGTTTTGACAATTAGGTTAGGTGTTATTTGCTTCGACATTTTTATGTAAGACGTATGTTTTGTGTTTAGATATCTTTACATGTTTGTTAATTACTACGAAGATTTGAAAATTTAATTTTTTGTTAGTTACATTTTGAGTTAGTTGTAATTAGTATTTCATTGATTTTAGTTTTATTTTTATAAACATTTATTTTATTTTATTTTATTTTTTGTGTTAAGTGGGTTGTAAACGGAGTCATGTCGACTCATCGTATATCATTTTAATAATCGTGTTTATGTTTATGTTTTAGACATGTTTAGTTTTCGTTTTGTGTTCGTATGGCTCTGTGTATGAGGATAAGTATTGCGTTAAATATTAAGAAAACCATTTTAAAACAATATATTAAATGGGGGATAAAAAAAAGGAAACAAACTGGGAAAGAATAATAATAATCATTTATTCCTCTGCTGGGATTGGTTTGCCGACCTCATTACTTGAAATTCAAATTTGGCATAATTGCCTTTTGGTTTCGTTAGGAGAAGCATCCAAATAGAAACATTTAGGATGAAAACATTTGAATGAAAAATTTTAAATAAAAACATTTAAATTTTCATTGAAACTAACGTGTGTAAGTTAACATTTGGAATAGAAATATTTAAATATATATTTATAAATAACTATCTAAAAATACATGAAAAGAGGAAAGAATACGATCAGTTAAAATGGTTTTCAAGTATTTTTTAATAGAAATATTTAATGAATACTTTTTTTTTTCAAATACACAAAATTTATCTGGTTTAAACATTATTCTCTTTTTTGTCTTAAGTTGATTTCATATCTACTAATTTCATTAAATTTTATTATCTGAATATTTCATTAATTTATTTTGATGAATTTATTAATTTATAAGATAAAATGTATTATAATAAATAAATCTTAACTGTTTAATTATATCTAAGTAATTTAAAAAAATACTTATTATAAATATTATTTTAAGATTTTTATCATAATCTCTTTTTAATTATATTTAACACAAAATATCTATTGGAAAAATTATTTTAAGTTTTATACTACAACTTCTCCTAATTATGTCCAAACAAAGTTTAACAAATTTATCACGAACGTGTTAAAACTAGTTCAACACAAAAGGATGGAAAAGAATTCCTCGGCCGTACTGCTTGGCCTCTACTGACTGCAAGTTATGACGAAGCGGATTTTATTCGGCTTCTACAACAAGTTGTCTACGTGGCACACACAGTGGCCGCATGTGCCATGGAGGATGAGTGGAGCTCATCATACAAACCCCTAAAAAATATATATAATAAAGACTTTTTTAAATGTTTGTTTAATTTTTAAATGATTTGATATAGGAGTATGCCACACATTCTGTTAGTGATATTAGTGGTTGGATTATTAAAAAATTAATTATAAAATTATTTAAACCTACCCTCTACTACTAAAAATGAATCTTCTATCATAAAAATTTCTTGTTCTTTGTATATGACTATAGTTTTCGTAGTTTCAAACATGTTTTAATATGATTTTTTTTATTATACCGTTTTGATGTGATACAAAAATAGGTTTGATTATCATATTATATTAATATAATATAATTTTTATTAAAATATAATAATATTATATTTAAATATCAATTATATTATAATTTAAATCTAATTTAATTATTAATTATTATTTTATTTTTTTATTACTTTAATCAATTACATTATATATTCTCTTTCTTTATCTTTTTTTTTCTTTTATTAATCACATCATATATAATATATTTCAAATTCTTTTCATCTAAATGATTATTGCATTTAAATATAATATAAATATTTTTTATTCAAATATATATTATATTTAATACATTATATTCAGATATAATATAAACATGTTATCTAAAACTCCCTAATATTTTAAAACTTACACTATCATATATATAATTGTTTAAAAGCATACATTATCCAATTAAAAAAAACTCATAAATATTAAAAAAGAAAATTAAACCAAATATAGGGAGAATGGGTGATGATTGGGCGTCCCATCTTTTGGACTCTTTCCATCATGCAAAAATTTTTGAGTTAAATTCTAGAGAATTCTAAAGTTATTTTCTTTGTTTTTGCTTGAAAATTGGAAAAGGAGGTTGGGATTGACGGTTAAAAAATAAAATCAATTACAAAACAAACAAAGTAATCACCTAACTAATTATGACAAGAACCACCTTTATCATGAATGAAAATAACAAAATTTGCAAGGAGAGGGAAGCCCCTCACCACCAGTGAAAGAAAACAATCGAAACGGTATGCCGTTTGCAAACACGAGCCGGTGGCAATGGGGAGGGTCAACACATGCATGATAAGACGACTCGCCTCCTTCTGTAGACCAAAACCTTTAAAGAATATGTCGAGGTGATAATTGACACCCCTGAAAATGCCTCACTTTCTAAGGCAATAAACATACATACAAGTATGGGCTAATAATTTTGCAGAAATGCACAAGCATAATTACAAAGATTTCACTGCTTTTTTGGGTTTAAAGACGACTCTTTGAACTCTTGATACTAAGCTTTAAGGGGTGATTTTGGCAGCCAATGTTTAGAGAGGTCGGCATCGATTTTTTATAATCAATGTTTTATTGGCTAAAAAACAGTTTTTTTTTTTTTTTTTGGCCACCTAATTTAACATCTCATTATTCTAGTATTCCTTTAATAATAATGATGTCACAAGCATGAACCTTTAGAAACTTTTTTTTAATTGAGATTTTTGTTAGTTCTAATGTAAAAATTGTTTATTTTTGTATTATTCAACCTTTATTATATTCTAAAATTTAGAAAACAAATAATAAGTAACAATACAAATATCCATTATTTTTTGTTGACATTCTGCCGATGTCGATATTTTCTCCACATTTTCTTTAAACCTCGGGAACAAATACTGTTTTCATCCTTGCTTGAAACTGCTTTAATAACTGGCTGCTACGTACTTTTCACCAAGCAACCATTTCATAAAAACAAGCAACTAACAAAACTATTAGCTAAAGGCATTTATCCAGTAAAATATCACAGTTCAAAACAAACTTCACTCATCATCACATATACCAAAACCCCACAGATAAACAGCAACCACCACTGCTACAAAGTATACATTAAACAGTGCTTATAACAAAATATAGGGAGTTATATATACAAATTAAAAAGTTCAGGCACCAAAATGACATAACGCTTATATTCAGAACTGTTGCTAACAACCGAAAACAAAAGGAGATTAAATATTTAGAAAATGCCAGCTTAATCCTTATAATGACGTGAGTGAGAGCCACATTGTTACAAGACTCCTTCTGATGTGCTCCTACAGCCACTATAGAGCACATAAGTAGGAGACTTGAAAGAATATGCCTCTCAGTCACAGCACTGCAAGGATTAAGATGGTATTTTCCATCCACAATCTCCTTTAGTGGTTCAGTAGCCAAGGGAGTGATTCTCCAGGAGCTAATGAACGGGATCGTTTAACTCGTCCATTAACTCCTTCAACGTCTGTGTCAACACTAGCTGGACTGTCCTGAAAATCCAACCTTTTCAACGACTTCCGCTGGATGTTGATATTGTAAAGATTGTTTGCTGTTTCCTCACTGTAATTTTCATACGGATCAACAAGCAAGTCCAAAACCTCTGCGAACGACTCTTCTGGTTCATCAGCTCCACATGAAACTTGCATCTTGTTGTGGCCATCATTGAAGCTGTTCGAGAGGACCAAACTATTATCCACTGTGGAGTAGCAATCTGATGAGAGAAGAGGCTGAGAGAGCAATCCTGAACTCACTCGTACCTGGAATTAAGAAACATAAACAAGTAGACATTTAGGTTTGCATAAACTTCTCATGATTAGTATAAATAAATTGATCATGAATGTAGAAAAGAGAATGCCCATTCTTACCTCAGGTATAACAGGAGGAGCCACTTGATTTTCAATATCAAACGTGATATTGCTGCTTGGTTTGCTAATGACACAGCCAGGAATACCAGCCATTCCATCGGTTTTGTTCTCCAAGCTGCTAGTAACATAGGGCCCCTGCATAATTCAAACACGTACAAGATAAAATTTCATTTGTAGAATGTTGCAATGTCAAACTCACAATTCCTGGCAATAGCCAATTGTGCCATTCAACTGTTAATAAAGAAAATAGGGATCCTAACGGAAAACCTCCTGTCCTCGTAACAGAAATAAAAGAGACTGCATCTTCTTTCGGGACAAAAAATGATTCGTGATTCTTGTGCATGTACTTTGGTGAACTTGGATAGAGAAAAAAGGCTTGAATCTATAAATTATGTAGAAAAGTTTGTAGTGAAAAACTAAACTAAAGTTACGAGGAAAGTTGCAGTCTATGGATGCCCAACTTTAATTTAATGCCTTGTTTACAAGTGATGTGTTGGTGCAGCCGGAAAAAAAAAAAAAAAAGGATCCACAACAGAAATGTACCATTTCAAAATTCAGACGAAGTATGATGAAGTGTGTAAAAGCAAGAAAATGGACTAAAAACCAAGCTACCTATAATAAAAAACGGCTATACCAATTAAGAAGTATCAATATACCTGGTGAGCAAGGGAATTCCCAGGTTCAGGATGGTTTTCTTCCATGTTGCAGTTGATCGTTTGATTACCATCCAAGAGGTCCGAGAGGAACAATATATTATCATCAGTGAAGTGCCAACCTGGTGAAAGAGGAGGTTGCGAGAGCAGATCAGCATTCACCTCCGCATGACCAGGTTCCTGGAATCACGAAACGTAATCAAGTTGATGTTTGGATTTTCATTAACTTCCTAGAAATAACTTGATGCTGAAAATGTAGATAGAAAAAGATCATACGCTCATTCTTACTTCTGAAATTGCTGCAGGAGCTACTGGAATTTCAGTGGCATGTACGATGTTGGCAGCGCCCCTTGGTTCACCCTCATCACAGCTTGGAGCACCAGCCATCTTATCACTTTTGTTCTCCAAGTGGCTAATAACATTGGGCCCCTACATAATTTGAACAAATAGAAGGTAAAATTTCATGTGTTGAATGTTGCAATGTAAAACTCACAATTCCAACCCTGCCATCAACTGACAAAAATGAAAAAAGAAGGAAATCGGGTAAATTATTCAGAAAATTTGCAGTGAAAAAGTAAACTAAAATTATGAATAAAGTTGCAGTTTATGGATGCCAAACGTTGATTTACGGCATTGTTTAGTGGTGGATGGGGGGATACTCGTGGAAGGATTTCTGAACTTTCGGTTATTTGGTAGAGGGATTAGAGGAGGCAATGAATAAGGTGGGCTACATATCAATGAATAATAGACAACGTAAAAAACTCAAGAATTGTGCTAATGATTGTTCTGAAAACGATCTGAAGCTACTAAAATGAACATAAAACCACAAAATCCGTATGCGACACTGGTTATAAGTGATTTATTGGTGTGATTGAGAATATATATATATATATATGCATGATAGAAAACGTATTAATTCAAAATTCGAATAAATTATGTTGAAAAGTGTAAAAGCAAGAAATGGACTAAAAACCAAGCTACCTATAATAAACAACAGCAATACCAATTAAGAAGTAACAATGTACCTGGTGAGCAACGGAATTCCCAGGCTCAGGATGGTTCTCTTCCATGTCGCAGTTGATCGTCTGATTACCATCCAAGAGGTCTGAAAGGAACAATATATTATCATCGGTGAAGAGCCAACCTGGTGAAAGAGGAGGTTGCGAGAGCAGATCAGCATTCACCTCCGCATGACCAGGTTCCTGGAATTACGAAACGTAATCAAGTTGATGTTTGGATTTTCATTAGCTTCCTATAAATAACTTGATGGTGAAAATGTAGATAGAAATAGATCATACGCTCATTCTTACTTCTGAAATTGCAGTAGCTGCTGCTTGATTTTCAATATCAGAGATATTGCCGCTGCTGCTGCTTGGTTCACCTTCGTCACAGCCTGGAGTAGCATCCTCCTTACCAGTTTTCTTCTCCAAGCGGCAAATAACATAGGGCCTCTAAATGATTTGAACAAACACAAGGTATAATTTCATGTGCAGTATTTTGCAATGTCAAACTTACACTTCCTGGCAATAGCTGCTAAAATGAAAATGGAACTGAAAAATTCATGTTCAGCTCTAGTTATAAGCGATGTATTGATGCGGTGGAGGGAAAAAAAAAAAAAAACATCTGCATGATATACTATGTCCCGATATAAACTTCGAACAAAGTATTGTGAAAAGTGTAAAAGCAAGAAAACGGGCCAAAAACCTACCTACCTATAGTAAGCAACAGCAATAACAGTTAAGAAGTAACAATAAACCTTGCGCGGAACGGAATTCTGTGGCTCGGGATGGCACTCGTTCATGTCCAAGTTGATCTGTTGACCATCACCGGGGCAGTCTGAGAAGATTGATCTCAAATCCTCCTCAGTGAGGTAATGATCTGGTGAGAGAAGTGGCGAATCTTCATTCTCTTCTGCACAACCATATGCCTGAAACCGCGCAGCATAATCAAGTAGACGTTTAAATTTGCGTAAACTTCTCGTGGTTACATAATTTAGAAATTATCATATGCTCATTCTTACATCTGAAATCGCAGTAGGTGCTACCGGATTTTTCATATTGTATATGATATCGCTGCCGGGCTCACCCCCGTGACAGCCTGGACTACCTGCCTTCTCATCAGTTTTGTTATTTAAGCGACAAATAGCATAGGGCTCCTGCATAATTTGAACGAACACAAGGTATTACTTCATACGCAGGATGTTGCAATATCAAACTTAAAATTCCTAGCAATAACTAACCGTGTCAGCCAGCTGATAAAATCAAATCTGGAAAATTGTGCATATACTTTGTGCGCAATCTGGTTTTGTGGTTTTTTTGCATAAGAAAGATCATGTGGGGGTGCTTGGTCCATGACCGATGATTGGCTTGCTACTTTGGATAGGCCTATTGAAATGGAATTTCTTATGGTTGTAATCGGCCAGAAAACTTTTTGGACTGGATCTCAAAAGATTGTCTTAGAGTATCCTGATTTAGGTATGTTTTAGTTGACATTATTACAAATCTTCTGATGATATTCTCCTATAGTGGCTCAGTAGCTTTTGGGGTGATTCTTCGAAAGCCAATGAACGGGATCGTTTTACCTGTACATCGGCTCCTTTAGCGTCCGTGTCACCACTAGCCGGAGCTTCCAAAAACTCTTGGGGAAGCTCTTTTGGATCACCAGCTCCACGTAAAGCTTGCATCTCACTGTGGGCACCTAAAAAGCCGATTGATGGCATCAAACTGATTTCCTCGTCTGTGAATCCACAAACTGGCGAGGACAATGGCTGCCGCAACAATTCCTGATTCACTTCCTCACGACCATTTTCCTGGAACGAATTAATGAAACATAAACAAGCCGATTTTTAATTTTGGAATATCCAGATAACTTGATAGTTAAGAAAGTGAAAAAGAGCATGATTCTTCTCACCGATGATATTGCAGCCGGTGTTACAGAATTTTCAACCTCAGACCTGATATCACCACTTGGTTCGCCATCTCCGCCGTCGGGAGTCCTACCCTTATCCTTTTTATTTGGTTTTGATTTTCTCTTCACGCGGCGAAGAACATAAATACTCTGCACAATTCGAAGAACAAATGGTAAGCAAGCAGAGCTTAGACATTGGTGTTTTCGCCAATGGAGGAAAGTAGCCTAAGTACCTGATTAGGAAGGGGATCATCGGGTATGATGTAGTATTCTTGCATGGCCCATTTGGTATTTTCGTCATTAGATTTGTCGAACACCAAAGTCCTCTTCTTTCCAATGCATTCTCCGGTGTCCTGATCCATGACGTCCCCTTCCTCGCCAGTGATTTTCCATTCGCCCGTTCCAGTCTTCCTTTTGCCGGTGATCTTCCAAACGCCCGTTTCAGCGCATCTCCGTTTGGATTTTTTTCTGCTTCCGAACTTGAGACGTTGTTCACAGAAGAAGAACCACACCCGATCCTTCGACTCGATCTTCGACTCCGCTAAATTCAAACAAAGAAAAAGAAATCCGCCCATAAACAAAGACGAAGAACCAGAGCAAGAAACAAGGGTTGGTAACAAAAAATAAAATAAAAAAAGACAATACGTACAAGGTAAATCCCAAGGCTCTATCTTGCAAAAATCAACATCGGCGATGACGTGATCGACCTCGGAACCTCTTCCCAGAAGCTTGGGCATCAAGTAATCTTCGATGAGCTCCTCATCAGTGGGACTGAACCTGAACCCAGGAGCCATTCCAGGTGGCAATTCTATTATGGTTCTCATCCTTAGTTTCTTTTTTTTTTTCTTCTTCTTCTTTTTCTGTGTTTCCGGTTTTGGTGATATAAAGTGACAAAAAAAAAAAAAAAGAACCAAATGGGATTAGTGGGTACTAATGATTCGTGAGGGAGCTAACAGAAATTGGAGCAGAAACAGAGTAAAACAAAACGAAAAAGCAAATCAAGAGCATATTAACAAAGAAGTTTGGATTTGGGGCTCTGGTTTCTCTCACTGTGTATATTTTTCAACGAGCACAAGAAGAAGAGAGAACTCCAGAGTGAAGTGAAGTGGAGACTGGAGTGGAGACTGCGGAGTGTTTTTTTTTTTTTTGGCAAAACTGCGTCTAACAGACGACCGATAACTGACTTAATCATAAGTAGTTGACCATTTGCTTCTCCCAGAAGTTGTGTACAGTTTTCAGTAAAAATAAAAATTAAAAATTAAAAAAAAAAGTTGTCTACAAGTCACAGCCAGCAGACACGTGGCTTATGATGTCACGTTGGGCGAGCGGAACCCACCCGCTGAAATCCTGTTCGTTGGAACTTGGAAGGAAGGAGGGAGTGGAATCAAAGTGACTGTTGAATTAACGCGTAAAAAATTGATGGCTTTCTGCCTTGGGCGTTTAGTACAGATAGGGTCAACAAAAAATATGAAAACCCAAATAACCCGCTCAATCATAAATTAATTATATTTATTAATTTATAATTTTATGATATAAGATGTATTATTACAAGTAAATTTTAATTATTCAATTATATCTGAACTGTTTTAAAAAAAATCTATCATGGGTATTATTTTAAAGTTTTTATCGTAGTATTGTTAAAAAAAAAAAACTCCCATAATATTTGAGATTTTTTAAACATAAACAAAAACAATAAAATTGTTCGTTAATAGATAAATTCTAAAAATAAGCCCCTAATGCTAACCCAATTAATAAGAATATGACTCCATTAAGACAGATTCTAGATTTAATTCCCGAAAACAACTAACAAATATATGTAGACATATAGATGTGTACAAGATGTGTCTTGTATCTGGCACAACCCTTTTTGCTGGAATTATTGGTTCTTTGTTATTGGCGAATAGATTGAAATTGAATGGTACGATTTCACCTACAGAAATACATTGAAATTGAATACAGAAATAAGGGGTAAACTACGAAAGAAACTGACAACCTCAGTAGGTTGGGGTGCAGGCAAAAAATAATAGAACAGTAGTCGTTCAAAACAAAGTTGGTGGTGACTTATTTATTGTGCTTAATCCAACGGGCGTAAACTAAAGTGCTGCTGACGTGTATGATCATATTACATGGTGAGAATGTGCTGGGTTGCACCTAATACGAGACTATCGATTTTTCTTTTTTTTTTTTTTTTCCTTCTCCTACCCTTTTCACTTGTGTTTTAAAGTTGATGTCCACCATCTTTTTGCAACTTCTTCTTTATACTATTTGAAATTTGAAAACAAAAGAGTTGAAGAATAACAAAGCAGCTTAAAAAAAAAACTATAAAGGTGTTTCAACGCTCGTCTCATAAACTAAATAAAAAAAATTTTCGTTTAAACCAAAAATCAGTTGATTTTCTTGATTCTGAAACTTAGTTGACTATGAAAAATTTTTTCATAGTCCATACTGCTCCAAATTCATATTTACATCACATTTGTAATTCAGTTACAATTCTAAATAGGCATTGCCACTATTAAAGAAGATAACTCTTTTCTATTTTTCATTGCTCTTGTTTTCGTGCCTTTTACGATCCCGCTCCTTCATGTGAAGATTTTATATCTCACTTCTTTGACGTAAACCCTTTTATTATTCCTTTAAAACTGCTACAACCAGCCGTCGTCCTTTAGTGCTGTATACACCTGTCCTTTGGCAACACCCATGGTACCGGAAACGAGACACCCGTATGCGTATAATTTTAAATCCATAGCTCCTGAGAGACTTGTTATTTGTACAATTTAAAGCATTATTTGAAGATATTAACAATATTTGTATTAATAATTAATAGAAGATAGATTTTATAATATAAAGATGCTATATTATAAGATTTATAAATAAGATCTTTTTTATTTATTAATAATAATATTTAATATTAATGATGTTTTAAATATTTTTTTAATTCAAATTAAATAGTGTTAATAGTAATAAGGAAACTAAAAACCATAAATTTGTTTGACGCCAAATAGTAAATGCACAAAGAAATGAGTCATCAGTTGTTGAGCATTTTCACAAGTCCATCAAGAAATATGGTTGAGGCTGCAACAAGATCATGTTTTATACAAACTTGATTATACTAAAACTATATTGTCATGATAATAATAGTGCTAATACATACATACATATATACATACATACATTCAAGTATAATGATTTCATTTCAACAACATACTGCTCTGGGATTTAATGCCATACTATGGTGGTGAGAAATGCCAGGCATATTCCTATACACAACGAATAAATCATATTACGATACACATATTAACATTACAATGTAGACAAGAACAAAAGAACTTTGTTTTTTGTTGAGTTAAGCACCAGCTTCAACATAACAGACACCAGGTATTAAATGAAAACAGCGAACAGAACTTCACGAAGTACTGCAATGAAGCAGTGCTCTGATGGTGGACTCTAATTGCATCTCAAGAGAGAGGATGTTCCCCTTTTCAACAGGTGACTTGCTGCTTTCCAGCTTTGCACCCTTCACCACAGTTGTTGCTTTGTATAATTTTTCTAACATTTTTTAGACTTTGTGGTAGACATTTCCATTCAGGGTAAATTAACAGCAATAGTGTGATTCACAGCTTCTCTAACCTGCAACAATAACAATAATATGAAATTTCGGATTATTGAGATATATATATATACAAGCTTGATATCATGACTCCTTTTCATCTAAACTTTTCATATGTTAGTCTATGGGGCAATTACCTTTCTCATAAAGCAAAGTATATACCTCTCATTGGTGCGAATCTCTTTTGGCGATCTGAGAACATCTGGTACTCAACATGGTTTGAGCTCTTTTTTGCCTTCGGTTTCTAGGGGGAAAGAAAACCTAAAGGTGTCATATTACTCCTAGGAAATAACTAATTCCCCGGAAAGTTCTGCATAAATCTTTGTCTGTTAAAGTTTTTCCTAGACAAACAGGTATCTGATGCATTTTTTTCCCTTAGAATTAATGCTACATATATTTACAGAACATTCTTCCTTCTTCCTTCTTCCTTTCTCACGACAATCTTGGTTCTATTAAAAAAACTGCACTCAATGCCTTTTTTTTTTTTTTTTTTGGGTTGGCCGAATGTCTATTAGGCAAGATGAGCTCGTGATATTAGAACGTTTCAGGACGCAATAGAAAGTTTTATGGGTAGATGTAGAAGGTTTATAGAATTGCACAAGCTTTTGTTCAAAGCTTTCAGTGCTTTTCTAGGTGTTTTACTGACTCTCAACTCTTGACGCTGAGCTTCAAGAGATTGGCTTCATATTTGAGTGTCAACAGATTTGGTTTTGTGGTTTCTTTGCATAAGCAATGTCATGTGATGGTGCCTTGATTCATGTGCAGCAATCAGCTTGCTACTTTGGAGAGAACTAATTAGATGGAATTTTCTTACGGTGGTAAAATACTAGAAAACTTGACAAAATAGAATCAAACACTTAACGGTTTGTGTGGTCGTTGGTTTTTGTGAATGCGGATGGTATACTTTAAGGGGTAGGAATTGGCACTTGGTATGTTTTGGCTGGCTAGGAGATACTGAGGTTTCCAACTTCTGATGAAGGTTGATATAGGATAATACTTACATATATAGGGGGGTAAAAAAAAATCTATAGGAGAATATCATAGCAACCTTTGTAATAATGTGAGAGAGAGGCACATTATTACAAACCTTCACTTGATATTCTCCTATATTGATTCATGAGCTATTGGAGTAATTCTCCCAGAGCTAATGGATAGGTTAGCTAATGAACAAGTTCTTTTAACCCGTCCATCGACTCCTTCAACGTCTGTGCCAACACTAGCTGGAGCGTCCAGAGGATACGGCCTTTTCAATGAGGTAGGCTGAGCAGACTTACTGAAACTATCATTTCTTGTTAACCCATTGTAGTTATCACACAGATTATCTTTAAGTCTATTAGAATTCTCTTTATGACCACATACCTATAAGGAAGTGATGAAACATTAACAAGATGAATATTTACTTTTAAAATTTGGAACTCTCATAAATTATATGAATAACTTGATACTTTAGAAAGAGGAAAAGTGCATGCTTCTTCTTACCAATGAAATTGTAGCAGGTATTACAGGATTTTCAACCTTAGACGTAATGTCGCCACTTGGTTCACCTTCATTAAAGTCTAGAGTATTAGCATCGTCATTTGCTTTGTTTTTCAAGTAGCAAAGATTGGTCATCTGCACAATTTGAAGAATAAAAGGTAACGAATCATCCGTTAGCTGATAGAAAAGCAGAGCTAAGCTTAGACATTAGAACCATTTATGCTCTACCTAAAGCAAATCAATCGTTCAATAGCGAAATAACTTTGCTTCAATTAACTTCAATATTATGAATAACCTCATGGTGTTCTTTACGATATTCTTCTGTATTTGTTTAGTAGCAATGGTGTTCTCTTTACAATATTCTTCTATATTTGTTCAGTAGCTATTGAAGTGAGTCATCAAGGGCTAATAAATGGTATCTGTTTTTTTTTTTTTTTTATACCTGTTCATTGATTCCTTCAATGCTTATGTCTATGCCATCCAGATCATCCATAAAATCCCGAAGTGGTGAGAACATTGGCATTGAACTTAATGCCTGACGCATTTTTTCATCACTATATGCCTAGAAAGAATTATGAAAGATAAATACGCTGATATTTGGTTATAAATAGTATTCTCTCTTAGAATTTTTATTGAGTAGCTTGATATTTAGAAAGTAGAAAAGTAACACTATCCTTCTTACCCACAGTTCTTCAAGATCTAGAGTGTTGGCCATGTTATTGATGCCTTCTTCATGGTACAAAACATTCGCCATTTCATTTTCACCTTCTCCAGAATCCGGAGTATTATCTATGTTATTTGTATCTTTTTCAGAGTCTAGAGTATTAGTCATGTCGTTTGCACCTTCTTCATGGTCCAGAATATAAGCCATCTCATTTATGCCTTCTTCACGGTCTGAAGTATTGACCATGTTATTTGTGCCTTCTTCAAGATCCGGTGTAGTAGTCAAACCATTTGTGCCTTCTTCAGGGACCGGAATATGAGCCATGCCATTTGCTCTTTCTTCAGGGTCCAAAGTATCAGCAGTGTCATTTGCGCCTTCTTCAGGGTTCGAAATGTTATCTGTGGCATCTGCTTTTCTCTTCAAGCGACAAAGGACATAAATGCTCTGCATAATTTGAGGAACAAAAGGTAAACTAATAGTTAGTTGGCTGATAAAACAACATAGCTGAGCTTATTATTTAACATTGGTAGAACTACTTAGGCTCAAATTAGTCATTCCTTACAGAAGCAAGAGAAATATAACCATAAGGTTCAATAAAAATTTACCATTATAACTATGACTAGAATTAAAAGTTAAAGATTCACTACTCTAGTTATCAATCCCCCTCTCCCCCTTATTAAAATATGATACTATTGTTGTTTCATTTCCTGATTGATAATTAACATGGTCTCAAAACATAAGATCCCAACTTCCAATGAATTCGATATGTGATCTAGGAGATGACATTAAAAAAAATTGGAGGTCATATACTATACTAAAACTTGCTCTTGACAATTATCCGCAGTGCTGCAAATATGGATTGTGCCGGACTGACCCGAATGAAGAAAAGGATAGCCCAATCCTGTCCTATAACCCAGTGGGCCACTAGCTGGGCAAAACATATCCACTAATTTATGGGAAATGTATGTTCTTATATAGGATTTGCAAAAAAATTATACTAAAAAAAGTGTCCATATGGAACCGGCCGAGCCAGGTAGGCCCACAGGCCTGGAACCTCCACCACAACCCGGTCCTAACATGAGGGGTCTGGCCAACCCGGCTCGAGACGTCTATGCTGGCCGGCACACGGGCGAAAGAGGTGGGTTAAGGATCACCCCGTGTCTGTAACTCCAAGATCTCATATCTTTGAAAAAATGTAAAAAATTACAAACAACTGCAAAAAATTTGTAGCAAAAGTACCTGGTCGTGAAGGGGATGATCAGGTATAATATAATATAACTGTATGACCCAGTTGGTCTTTTCACCAGGAGTAGGACCTTTGTACACCAAAGTTCTCTTCTTTCCAATGCATTGTTTAGTATCTTTATCCTTGATCTCCCGTTCCTTTCCAGTGATCTTCCACGACCCTTTTCCAGTCGTCCTTTTGCCAGTGATCTTCCAGGACCTTTTACTGCTTACGTACTTGATAATTTGAAGACAGAAGAACAACCACATCCGATCTTTCGACTCGATCTTCGACTTCGCTGAATCCGAAAAGGAAATTAATAGCATGCTTAATAAAAGACAACTAAGAATCAAAGCAAGTAAGAAGTGCAAAAATACACACACACACACACGTACAAGGCAACTCCCAAGGCTCAAACTTGCAGAAATCGACCTCGCCGACGATGCGATCGACCTCGGGATTTAATCCCAGAAGCTTGGGCTTCAAGTAACCGTTGATTAGCTCCTCATCAGTGGGATGGAATCTGAACCCCAACGGCAGTCCCCGTGGCAAGGCTATCGTACTCTTTTTTTTTTCTTTTTCTGAGTTTTTTTTTTTGTTTTTGTGATATATATATATACAAAGTGACAAAAAGGAATGGAAAAAACAAAACGGGCCTACTGGGTACTAATGATTCGTGATGGAGCTAGCAGAAATGAAAATAGAAATAGAGAAAAAGGAACGAACAAAAAGAAAAAGAAAAAGAAAACGCAAGAGGTTGTTTACGAAGTAGCTTGGAATTTGTGGCTCTGGTTTCTCCCTCTGTAAATGTTTTTCATTCAGCACAAAGAGAGAGAACCCCAGAGCGAAGAAAACTGGATTGGAGATTTAGTATCAATGAATTTTTTTTTTTTTTTTTGCCTTTTCTTCTTCGGTTGTGCTGTTAAGCTGTGTTGCGTTGATCATTTAAGCAGATCATATTTGGGCTTTTTATCCCTTCTGCAAGAAGTTGTCTGACAGGTACAAGAAAGTACACGTGTCTTGGCTTGGGAGTGCCACGTCGGACGAGCGGAGCCCACCTGTTGAGACCTTGTTTGCGAAGGAGTCAATGAAAGTGGGATCAAATTGCCTGCTGAAAAAACACGCAAAAATGCGTCCGTTTCTCGTCACTGGCCTGGCATCAAGAAGGTCCTAAAAAGAAAAAAAAAAAAAATTTTTAGAAAGCTTCTATTTTTTTTAATATAAATTTTATATTTTTAAATTAAAATATTGGTTAAAAAAATCTTTTATATTTTTATCGGGAAGTATAACAAGTTTTATTTTTAAATATAAAAGGTTTTTTTTTAATAAATTTTTTTATCTATTCAAAAAAAATTTTATTTTTAAAAGAAAAATTATTCTAAATAGATAACTCATTTAAACGGAAGCGTAATTTAATTATAATTTTACATCTTAGATTTTATTTGTATTGTTGATTGCAGTTAAAATTTGTAGATTAAAATTGATTGATTTTTTAAACATTAATAAAAATTTTTATTAACTATTTATAAAAAAAACAAATGTCTAACTAAAAAAGTATAATTTAATAAAAAACAAGATGACAAATTAAAGGCTTATTTGGATAAGTGGTACAATTTAAGGATGAGAAAATGTTTTATAAAAAAGTGTTTATTTCAAATTTTTTCATTATTTTTCTTATTTTAAAAAAAGAAAAGAAATATTTTTTCTAAACATTTTTTTGTACAATACATTCTTAGAAAAAGAAAAATGAAAATTTTTGCCCAATCCTCTTATAATACACATTTATCAAAATTATTTTTTCAAATTCCAAGTAACTTTTTGTTTAATTTTTTTTAAACATAATCAATCATCATTTTATTCTTATAAATTAAAAGATTTTCTTATGTGAAATCAAAAAATTTTCTTTTTTAAAAATGGAACTCCTATTCAAACAAGGTAAACACAAGATTCTTTCAATGTGTATCAAATATCCCACCTTAACGTTTTAAAATAAAATTCTGTAAAATGGATTATTTTTGCAAATACTTTTTAAATTTTAACCTTTACAGTATCAACTTTCAAAGCCTATTTTGTACTAAAAAAAATAAAAAAAATCAATGCCTATCTAGTATGGTTGAATACGATGAGAAATAGATTATATTTTAAATCAAATTTATATGTACAGTCTGCATTATAATTCATG
Source organism: Antiaris toxicaria (assembly GCA_035233585.1). Taxonomy (NCBI): domain Eukaryota; kingdom Viridiplantae; phylum Streptophyta; class Magnoliopsida; order Rosales; family Moraceae; genus Antiaris; species Antiaris toxicaria. Next base: position 15,796,375 of record CP141161.1, read on the forward strand.
TGATAAAAGCACCCATTATAGAATCGCCTTTATTATTTAATCTCTTTCAGAATCTTACAACTAATCAGATACCATTTTTGTCTATATGTGCTCTAAAATGAACCTTTAAACCTTGTCTGCTTTCATGATTAGTTAAAATAACTTTAAATGTTTTCTATTCAACATTTTTTTTTCCTAACTTGTCCTTTAAAATGCTTTTTACCATTAAAATTTTTTATGCGACCTTTTAAAGCTTCATGAACAGTTTGGAAGAGGTTTTGAAAATGTAAGCATTAAAAATTAGATAAATTTTAAAAATTTATGTTTGAGATATAAAATTTTAGAAAAAATCGGTTTGGAATTTTGTGTTAGGTTGAGAAATATTTAAAGAAGGAATTTTTTAAATATACGTGTTTTATTAACAAGATAATTGAAAACCAAATGTTACACTAAACATGATTTGGAGATTAGATGTCAAATTAATGTCTTTAGAGGGGATCGAAACATGCCCTTGTATTTTGAAATATAGTCTCAATAATTTATTGTCACTTGACATAATTTGCTTGCTTGCCTTTTTTTTTTTTTTTTTCTCTCTTTTTCGTTCTTAATGATTTTTATTTTCAAATGTCTTTTACAAACTTTTTTTTAATTTAGGTTCTAAAATAATTTTTTTCAAAAATATTCCCAGTTAAAGTTCTCTTTTTAAGTTCTGTTTTACCTTCGTTTGAATAAAAACATTTAGACATAAACATTTGAATGAAAATATTTTAGATGAAAACATTTAACATGCTAAAAAAAAATCCAAAATTACTAAAATATTTCCTCCCCAACATTTCATTAATTGCCTAAAAGTTACAAATTACAATATGTTATAACATGTCATACCGTTTCAAATGATGAGAGATGAAAACATTTGTGCCCATTTAAGGGGGAGAAGGTTTTGGAGATATTTTAATAAGAGTTAAGTTGAGCATTAAAAATACATGTTTAATTAAAAAAAGGTTTAGATTAAAAAAGTAAAAAATTTGAAATATATTTAGATAAAAATTAAATACATCAATACAGATATTATTTTATTTCTATTAAAATTATATGTAATTTAAAAAAGTTTTTGTAATTTAAAATAATAAATTTATGAATTTTTAAAATTTAAGTTTTTAAAAATGATTTGAAAATATAAATAGTAAAATCGTGTTTTAAATTAAAGAAAATTAAAAAAAAAAACCAATAGGAAAAGTAGTTTTTGTGACATCCCCAAACGAACTATTAAAATATTGTGAAGGAGAGCATTTGTCTTCCCCTTCTTTGAGAAGTAGTACTAGTCTAACAAGCCGCACGGAAATCAACGTGTGTCTTCAAATGTCGTGACGAGGGGAGCTTTGCCTGCTGAGGCCTTGATTGGGAAGGAGTGAGTGGAATCAAAGCATGTCGCTGCCAAGGGCATATTTGTTTGGAATACTCATTTTTAAATTGAGTTAAAAATTTTCAAATATTTTTTAAATGCAAGACAACTTATTCAAATATTATTTTAGAATTTTTTTTTCATTTAAAAAATTTTTTTTTCACACATCTAAATATTATTTTATTTTTAAAATAAAACAACTTCTTTATTTTAAATCAAAAAAAATTTCTATTCTAAAAATAAGTATGTAATCCAAGCAATGCATAAAAATGGATGGCTTCTTGTTTGAACGTTTGTTATTCGTAATAAGAGTACGTCTGTTTCTTATCACTATCTTGGCATCAATAAGGTTGATAATAAAGGATTATTTTCATAAATAGTATTTAAATGATAATTTTATAAACTTAATTATTATTATAATTACAGATATAATTTAATAGTAAATTTACACTTTATTCTATAATAAAGTATAAAATGTGAATTTCTTTATACTAAGTATTTTTTTTATATCATAATTTAGCTATTTAACATCATTCTTACTGGAAATTCCATGGGGGAGTGTTGCACTTTTAGGTTCAATAGAATCATTAATATTGATTATCAAACTAAATTAGACACACTACGTAATTTGGTTTATTTAAATCATACTATTATTGTCCCTATGATAAAAGAACATTATAAAATTGCACAACTAATGTTGTTTAACATGGATCTCTTTCAAAATCTTAACAACTATATGGAATCCTTTTTTTTTTTTTTTTACTTTTCCTTTTGCTTTTGTTTTTGTTTTGTTTTTGTTTTTGTTTTTTGAATTTGGAATCGTTTTTGTATTAGCAATAAATATAATGCCTCCTCTGTAGAAAGCTCCATCCAGCCATTAAAAAAATAAAAATAATTAAACTGAGGCCTTACGCAGAGGAAGAGACGACAAAAAATTCTATTCGAGTTAAATTCTAGAAAATTCTTAAGTTGTTTTTTTCTTTTAGCTAAAAAATATATATATTTTTTCATTTGTTTTACTTGAGAAAAGAAAGGCTTGGAATGTTTTGGAATGCAAAACAATGCTCTGAGCTTGGCGACCAATTTGACCCCAGCACTCACTTAATTTTGATATATTTATTTACATGAGTACCCAAAACTTTTTAAATCTAACAATTTGATTTCTAAATTTTTTTCCTACATAATTAATTATTTGAATTTATAATTTTTGATGATTAAATTTTTTCTTTAAATCTCATTAAAATTTAGAAAATCCTTCACAAGTAATTTATATATGATAATCCATAAAAAACACGGATTATTTTTATTTATTTTCAATATGATTTCTTTTTAAATATTTAATTTAATTTAATTATATTTAAATTTAAACTTAAACTCTAAAGAAATTTGTATTTAAATTTGTATTTAAATTAAGTAAAAGTATCAACAATGCTTTTTTAGACAATAAAATGTAAGTTTTATGTATAAAGAAGAATTATCTTAATTTTAATTAATTCAAGTAAAAAAGTCCGAATTATTAAAAATTATAATATAGAATTTAATTATATATTTGGGTTCATAGTTGGCCTCCAACTCCACTAATCCCTTGGTTGCCAGATTTCAGAGGGAGAAAGAGGCGGGGGGAGAGAGAGAGAGAGAGAGAGAGAAGAGGGTATATTTGGGAAAAAAAAAATTTTAATTGATCCAAATATGATTAATAGGTCCTTTAACTAAATAAAAAAAATTAAGTTATTTATTAGATTAAATGGTATATATGGACCACCTTTCCTAATTATCTTATAAATATAAGGGTAATTGTAGTATATAGCATATTTTATAATTACTTTTCAAGTTTATAACAGGTTTTTTAAAGATTATAAATTATATCATATATTTTCGGATAAATCTTTGGATTTAATTGATTTACGGTTAATTTTAATAATGGATTTATGCGCATAGTTTCAAACTAGAATGAGGAAATAAAAGAGAAAGATGAGGACGGAGAATGGGTTTTATTTTTTCTATATTTCGTGATCATAAATTTGATTATACTATTTATTAATATGTTTAAAATTTTATGCCATATTATACTATTACACTCTTCAAAAATACAAATTTGCTCTCTCTCTTCAGTTGCCACAAAAACACCTTTAAAAATGGGTAATTTAATATTATTCATTTTTCTCCCTAATAAGCGCGTGTTTTGTACACGTTTTTTTTTTATTACATTTAAATACAATACAAATTTTCTTGTAAATATAAAAACATTTCATTAAAATATCAGTCACATTACATTTTAAATTCAATACAATCACTATTTATTATTTCACTTTTTCTATTACTTTTATTAATTACATTATATATATTCTCTCTCCTTTTTTTTAATTTTTACCTATCACATCACATATTTATTATTAAAATATAATTCAAATACATTTCACCCAAAACACTTTAAATACAATATTAATACTTTTCTTCCAAACACAAATTACATTCAATACATTGCATTCAAACGTAATACAAATGCAATACTAAACGGAACCTAAGATCTAGTTACGTCCAAACTGCTCATTGACAGTCTGCAAACCACCGGATGTCAAATCGTTCATGTACAACGGGATCTCTTGGTTTGGGCCACCATCAAACAAAATCCAACCAACCCAGCCATTTGTGTACAGGTGTTTCACAAAATTCCGTTCTTCTTCATTCACCTATCTGCAATTGAGAGCGATCTGTTTCTATTTTTCCAACTAATATGTCACTAAGGAGTGCCTTCTAGGCTGTGAACAACGCATCTTCACCGTGTTTTCAACAGGACCGCGAGACCGGCGAGATCAGAGAGCGAGTAATGCTCTAGGCATGCTCCCTTCTTCACCTCACAAAATTAAGTTCAGGTTTTGGAGTGTCACTTTAAGTTTGGTAGAAAGAGTAACACTGGTACTTTTCAATAAGGAGTATATGTTTCATGTAGAAACATATCGCTTAATTTCTGCACATATGACACATTTATTTATGTTACACCTAAAATGGAGGTTAAAAGAAGAACATTTATGTCTAATATATTGGGACAAAATAACAAAATCCATTTAATGGCATGGGAAGGAAGACGCTAGAATCTACTAATTCCACATCGAAATGATGGAAAATAACAACAATAGTAGTTACAAGGAAACTAAAGTAGCAAATTTACTTGAAATAATAAGTATCCCATAACGAGTTATTGGTCGTTAAGCATTGGACATACGTCTCTTTTCCATGAAGAAACACGGTTGGGACTGAAACAAAATCCTTTTTCATACATGCACTCGAATTATAGCAAGACTTTATTGCCATGAGATGTAAAATACTGCTGACATATACACACGAGTGTCGCGATTTCATAGCTGCAACATTGAAGCTGCAGGATTTAACGCTGTTGAATGGGGAAGGGAAACGCCGGGAGTATTCCTATACACCAAGAAGTAAGAACGCAATAGAACAGGACAGGACAGAGCAGAAGAGAACAAATGACCTCCTTTTTCTGCTGAACTCTAGCACCCGCTCATGTATGCCGGACACCAGCAGACCGATGAAAGCTGTGAATACAATTGTGGACAAGATCGTAATGCCGAGTAGTGCAATAAAACAGATTTCTGTTGGTGAAATTGGATTGCGTGTCTCGGCTTCTTCTCCAACCTATAAACAGCAATAATTTGGAGTTCAAGAACACCAATCTAGAGTAGAATGCTAATGTGTATAAATTTATATATTTTTTGCTTCATTATAATAACACCTTTTCTCTTCTGAAGCATGAAGACTTCTGCTTCATCTTGATTTTCTTACCTTGTTTTGAGGTCTTACGGTCGATGAAACTCTCTCCGGTGGTTGAATTCTTCTCTGATGACGTCCCCGAGTCAAAATGGAAATTGAACCGTCCTCCTCAGAGAAATGATCACGAGGGGAAATAACTGTTTCTTCTATGGAACCGCCTTGCAGGACCTGGCTGCCTTCAAACCTGGCAAAAGATGAATCGAGCAAGCTTGCACACTGCAGTACGCAATGTAACACAAAGATGAGAGTAAGTTTTTTCGATTTTTTTCTCTTACAGATAGGACAACAACAATTTACAGAAGTGAAGAGATATGTGTAATTCCTGATTCTTGTGACCAAAAGCTAGTTCATCTCTCAGTCTATATTAGAAAGCAATCCTTACTCCTACTGCAAGGATATACGCCTTCTCGATGTGAGGCTCTTTCGTGTGTCCAGGAGCGACGGACACTTATCATGATTTGAGCTTTTCTTTGACTTAAGATTATTGGGGAAAGAAAATCTGACGGTGCCATTTTCCTCCTAGGGAATACCTAATATTCCTAAGAGGCAAAGGGGATCTTCATTTGGCTTTTGTTGCAGGCTATTTTCTTAAGAATAAATGTCTCCTTTACTTACAGAAAGTGCTGTATTTGTCAGGGAAATATTGGCTGTCACTGCAATTGTTTTAATACATAAGTCTTTTAATTAGCGATTTAGCTCAAAGTGCCATATCTTTGGACAGCGGCAACTATTGCTGTTTTGGGACAATATGGCCTTTGAGATATCAATTAGCGTTGGGCAGAAAGGCGGCTGGTCCTGATTTGGTTGTTTTGAAGTTGAAGATGATGAGCTCATGACATCAGAGCGTTTTGGGCAGCAAGAAAATTGCTGCTAAAATGAATATTCCCAAAGCCATCATTTGTGTTTTGCATCTTGAGTTAAAATGAACAAGAGCAGGTGTAGATGGTATATAGAAATCGAAGATTTTATTGCTTCCCTGGGTGTTAGAAATTAGGATGACTATTACCCATATGCTGAAATTTAAATGGATATTTTGGCTGCTGACATTGCTAGATCAAGAGGCTGGCGCCATATTTGGTCGGAAACTCATTTAGTTCTGGGATTTCTTTGCATAAGAAAGGTCATGTGGTGGTGCCTTGGTCCATAAGCAATGATTGGCTTGCTACTTGGGATAGGCCTAATTGGATGTAGTTTCCTTGTGTGGTGATAGGCTAGAAGACTTTTTGGACAGAATTTCTGAAATACTTTTTGGCGGTATGCAGATTTTGATAGTGCTGGCTACACGAGATGTAGCTTCAAACACTAATGGATGGAACGTTAAATTATTCAGTTTTGATTTTGATTTTTTGGGACAAGGAAACGATGGTATTCTTTCAGGGTACGAATTGTTGTGTTCAGGCAAGGAAATTATATATTTTCTGGAGGATGATCTAGGAAGTGAATGTAAAAATTAAGAAATAAAAAATAAAAACTACGGAGAATATCATAACAACCGTTGTAATAATGCAAGTGAGAGGCACATTATTACTAATCTCTTCCTGATTTTCTCCTAGCGCTAGGGAAGCGAGTCTCCCGGCGCTAATAAAATGGATCTTTTTTACCTGAAGTTCTACGGTAGGATTGTACTCCACATACTCATAGCTTTCAGCATCCGGATCAGCAACAAGCTGGTTCAAAAACTCTTCGCCATGCTCTTCTAGATTGCCATCTCCACCTAAAGCTTGTATATTGTTGTGGCCACGTGAAAAGCCAACCGATGGCGCTAAACTGATCTCGTCATCTGTGAGATTCACTTCTTCACGACCATGTACCTGGATGGAATTACGAAACATAAACAAGCCGATATTTTTTGCTTAGAATTTTGGTACGCTCTCCGAAAATTTATACTAATGACGTGATATTTAGAAAGTGGAAACGAGCATGCTTTTTCTCACCAATAAATTTGCAGTAGGTGTCCCAGAATTTTCAACTCCAGAGATTTTATCGCCGCGTGGTTCGCCTCCTCTACCGTCCGGAGTATTAGCCATGTCATTTCCTTTCTCTTCAGGCGACAAAGGGCAAAGGGAATCTGCATAATTATTCATTAGAGAAGCAAGAGAAAAAATAAAATAAAATCATGCATTAGCAATACGGTAATGGGCCTAAAACCCTCGCTAATTGAACAGAAATTAAAACACTCTCAGTATAATTCGTAAAACAAGAGAAAAAGAGAAAAGACGGTGCATTCTTGAAAATCTACGACAGAAAACAGACGAACCAGTCTAAAATCTTCTTATATCACACTAAACCGAAGTTGCTAAAGTACCTGGCTAGGGAAGGTATGATCGGGTTCAATATAGTATTCTTGCACGACCCAATCGGTCCTTTCGCCACGACCGGAGGCTGCGGAGCCGAGGTGGAACACCAGAGTCCTCTTCTTTCCGATGCAAGCTTTGGTTTCTTGATCCTTGATCACCCGCTCCTTGCCTGTGACCTTCCAGAAGCCTCTTCTGGTCGTCCTTTTCGACCGTTTACTGCTCGGGTACTTGTAATCTCGCCGGCAGAAGAACAACCAAATCTGATCCTTCGACTTGATCTTCGATTTAGCTAAATTCCAGAAAAACCGGACTCAAGAAACTTAAAATATCATCTCCCAACAAAAAAAAAAAAAATACACAGATTGAGAAAAGATTAACTAGTAATACGTACGAGGCAATTCCCAAGGCTCAAAGTTGCAGAAATCAACCTCGGCAATGACGCGATCGACATCGGGATCTGTTCCCAGGAGCTTGGGCTTCAAGTAATCGCTGATGAGCTCCTTATCAGTTGGGTGGAATCTGAACCCCACCGGCAGTCCTGCCGGCAAGCCTATTGTATTCATTTTCTTTTTCTTTTTTTTTTTTTTCTGGGTAGTGATGATTTGTGATGAAGAAACGGAAATGGAAGGAGAAACAGAGTAAAAACAGAGAAAGATATTGCTTTGTGTATTTTTTTAAATTAAGAGCAAGAAGATAGAGGTGTATATGAGTGTGGGAGAGAAGCATGGTGAGGATTTATTAATGAAGATTTTCGGATTACTGGTCCGTACAGGTTGACCTGCGTTGTGTTTAAGTCGTGCTGTAATTATTGACTAAATACGATGACTTTTAATTGAATGTAATTCATTTTGGAGTATTATATTTAATTAAAAAATATTTATTTTATATTTAAATAAAATGTGTATTTAGATATAAAATATTTAAATTATATTTTAAAATTGAAAAATTAATATAATTAATAAAAATAAAAATAAAATTTTAGAGTTAAAAAGTTGATATGATTATTTTAAAAAATAAATAAATAATAATTATTTTTTTAATACTATTAAAAATGATTATATTTGAATATAAAACTTTATGTTTGATATAAATTTACATTATATTTAAATATAATACGAATATAAAACTTTTACCAGACTAACCATTAATGTATTCTAGCTATAAAAAAAATCTTCGTACTGTATAAAGTAGAATATTAAATTAATTATATAGATTTCTTTACACAATATATCCAATTTTATTTTGTTATTAGACTTTTAAAATGCTTTTAGGTTCCTTTTGAAATATATATTACATTTATATTATATTTAAATATAATATATTAAATATAATTTATATTTAAAAAAGTATTTATATTATATTTAGAGATAATGGATATTTGAATGAAAAGTTTTTAAATTATATTTAAATAATAAATATGTGATATAATAGATAAAAATAAAAAGAAAAATGAAAGAAAGAGAATATGTAATGTGATTAATAAAAATAATAGAAAAAGTAAAATAATAAATAGTAATTATATTATATTTAAAATGTGATATGATTGATATTTAAATGTAATATTTTTATATTTAAGTGAAAATTACATTATATTTAAATATAATATAAATGTAATATTAAAATCAAATAACATGTTAATTATTTAAAATATAATACAAGTAAAATTATTTAAAATATCTTTTTATTCAATCTTATCTATAATTTTAACTGATTTACTATCATAATAAATCATTAAAAATTAAAAAAATATTTTAATTTTTAAGTGAAAAAATACTTTTATATTTAAGTAAATAAATATAATATGAATATAATATTAAAATCAAACGTATGTTAATCTATATACAAGTAAAATTATTTAAAATATCTTTTTATTTAATTTTCTTTATAATTTTAACTGATTTACTATTATAATAAATCATTAAAAATTAAAAAAATATTTTAAAATATTAATTTTGATTATAAAAATAATATTAATTTTTAATTAAAATTTTTTTTTCTCCCTCCTCTCTCTCCCTCTCTTCACCTTTTTTTTTTTTTTTTTTTCCCCTTTTCACAATCTCTCTTTAAAATCCCTCTCTCTCCTCCGTTTTCTCTCTTTTTCCCCCTCTGTTTCTCTGTGTCTGCCAGCGTCGTCGCCCGCACGTCAATGACGAATGTCGCGAGGCCCATCGGCCTCGAGAGGGAGAGAATCGCAACGAACGCTGGGTCTCTAACCCCCTATCACCAGATGTTGGGCACAGAATGCCGAGAATCATGATAGTCGAAAGCTCATGAGTGTGATCTCATCGCCGCGGATCTCCTCGCTGTTGAATCCCATCTCTTCCTCGCCGTTCGGAGATCTCTTCGCCGTAAAATGTAGTCGATTCCAATGGGAGAATTGCGACAAGTCTTTCGTCCCTCCACTTGTTCCAGCGGTAGCGGCGGCGGCACCGGATGTGGAGGAAGTGGAGGAGCTCTCCTCTGATCTATCCTGGTCCACCATGTCCTCATCCGTACTGGCTCGGCTCGACCGGTACTCAAAAGCTGCAGGCATGGCTGAAATGGCTTGAGCCGAAGCAGTGGTAGTGGTGTAAATTTGTGTGAAAACCAAAAACTGGGTAGATGGTAATATGATAATTCATACCCAAACTGAGTACAGAAAGGGATAGAGAGGTTTCCATTAGATTTCTCAGTTTTAGTAAATCCAAAATAAAATTTAAATAACTATTTTTTAGTTAATAATTAAAGTTTATATTTTAAAAACTCTTTTGTTAATATTTAATGATTTATTATGTTAATAAATCTATTAAAATTATAGACCAAAAATAAAAAAAGAATATAGGGAACATTTTAAATAATTTTATATAAATTAAAAATAACAGTTTTAAAGGCTTAAAAATAAAGCAAAATATGATATATAATTCAGAATTTTAATTCGTACAATCAACCCTAAAATATTTTGACTTGCCGATAAGATTGTCTGTGGGCGTCTCTAAGTTGCCACGCGGATTTAAGGAGCCACGTTGGATGAGTGGAGCCCACGTGATTAAACCATGTTTTATAGAAAATTGGAATTAGATGGAAGGGGCAACTACATAGAATTAACGAGTAAAAGGATCGTTTCCGGTAAAAGCTACTGTTTTACTCAATACACTATCAAGTCCGTTAGATATGGTCTATCAAGTATTCTATAATTTTTTTTATATTATTTTTTGAGGTTGTTTTTAGTTTATTAAAGAATTTATGACAACTTAAAAATATTTGGTAGATCTTGAATTTATCTAAAAGATTTTAAAAACTGCTATAATATAGTAGAATTAAAAAAAATCAGAGCTTATTTTTACACAATAAATTTATTAAAATATCCTCGATAATAAATAATAATTTCAATTTATGTACTTTATTTATATCTATATCAAATAATAAAATTATGTTTAACTTGTTTAAAGTTTATAAACTCTCTTCCCCTTAAAAATATTCTCAAGTTATAACTTTATAACGTTTTATTATTATTTAAAAATTTTGTTATTGTAATTTTTGTGTACTTGGAGATGATAGAAAATATTTATTATCTTGAATAAATATAATTTAATTTTAGACTTATTTTAGTTGTAAAACAAAAATTGAATACATATTTTATAATTTTGGTGTAAAATATTATGAACATTGAATTTATTTCTCAATAATTGTGTGTGTTAGAGTATTTATTAGACATAAATATGGTAAGTCCTTTCATTATATATCTGTGCGGTGATTTTATTTATAATTTATCAAATATTTGAAATTCTGTCGTTAGTACATTAACTTTGAAATAATAAAATCAGTAATTTTGAATTCACAGCACATTTATAGTAAAAATTTTTCACACCTTAGCAATGCTAACCTGCCGTATTATTGATAGACCATCTAAAAAAAACAGATCATTTTTTTTAATTAAGAAAACTTGTGACGTTTTTTAAAGAAAAGACGGATATTTTTCTAAATTCCACGTCCTAACGGCGGAAATAACAACAACAACAGCAACAAGGAAACTTAACTTGACAAATTTATTTGAAACCCACAACGAGTAATTTCGGGTTGAGCATTTGACAAGCTTCTCTCCCATGAAGAAACATGGTTGACAGGGAAACAAAATTCTGTTTCACACATGCACTCAAATTGTATCATGACTCCATTGTCATGAAATGTAAAAGACTACAAACATATGCATACAATGACGGAACCGATCCTCTGTTAAAGTGGGTTGTGTTTTTCACTTGTATTTTAAAATTATGGCAATGACAATAAATAAAAAGTGTAAGGTTCATGTGGGCATACATGTAAAAACTTCATGTTAGTTGAGGGGAAATTCTGAAGAGAGAGAGATTTTCCCAACTATACCAAGAGAGAGGAATTCTGAAGCAATCATCTTTAGTGCTGTGGAATTTTATTTGCAACTAGTAGTTGAAAGGGGACAACACTGAAATCTACGTTCTTTGGCCCCGTTTGTTTGAACTGTTTTTGTCATTATTCAATCTGCATGATCTTGTAAAATATGTGTATTTTTTTAATATCAAATACTCTATTTAGATATCCCAATTTGAATTTTATGTTTTTGTTTGAAAATTAACCTCAATTTTACTATTTATAGTTATTATTGTTAGGATATATGCTTATAAACTAATGATATATATTATTTTTGTTGATTATTAATATAATTTGAGGAATTTTTTCATTATTATTTTTACATGCATGTTTTTTATGCTTTATAAATATCAAATACCCTAAATTATTTAAATGTGATTTTTAATATTGTATATAAATGTTAATATGAGAGGATAATGTTTAAAATAAAATAATCTAAATATGTTTGTAATTAAAAATTAAAGTTAGGATCTTTAATTTAAATTTACTAGTGTGATTCATTATATTCTAAAAGGAATGATCTTATTCAGATTATTGATAATGAGATTATTAGAATCAAAACGCTTTATATAATTGGATTATATAAGATTAGAACAAGATTAATTATAAATCTTTGTTAAATTATGTTCTTTTTTAGAGTATTTAATATTAGCTAATGATGGTTATATTTGAATCGATCTCAATTTTGAATAATTAATAAATTCCTATTTTTATTATGTTGTATTTTTTAATATATTGGGTAATGATGCAAATGCATAGTTTCAATTTCTTGGTATATTGGAAACATAATAAAATAAATAGTCGAGTATATTAATATACAAGATGAAATTCATTCTTTCGTAAAAAAATTAGAAAGATAGTTTTCATAAATATTAATTCAGGATTCGAATAATAAGAGCATTCAATTTATGAATAGATCATAAATATATTATTCATTAGAAAATCAACAATACTTGAGGAGAAAAATATAATTAAAGAGGTCAATAGAAAATACCTAACTTTAATTATGAACCGCTTATGTATGATTGATTTAAATGTAAATGTATCAATTTACAATTCAAATCCTTTCAATATAATTAATTTTATAGTTTTAAAAGTATAATACCAAATTAAAATATCCATAGTTCCACACAATAATTAATTAGATTAATTTATATTTTAAATTCCATATCATTTTTGGATTTAATAATTATAATATTTATAATTAATAATTAGGAGCTTAAAAATATAATGTTCATAGTTTCTCTCAATGGCTTCATTAAATTATGTGAACAATATTAGGAAGTGGGTTAAATTTATTAATTTTGGAATTAAGAATTATAAATTAATTTCATACAATAATTAATTGGATTAGTTTATATTTTAAATAAGATAATTATTTAAAATTATATGATTAAATTAAAAATTATATAGTGTGATTACATTCACACTATTACTAAGTATTTAAATATAAAAACAAATATTTCCATCCAGATATTATTTTTTAAATATTAAGATCCAAATATCTATTTAAATGATCATCTAAATATTTCCATTCTAAATATTTCTATACATATGTTTACATCCAAATATCCTATAAATGTACATGCATCCTCCAATCAAAGGCTTAAATATTCAAGAGAGCCGAGAATTCTACTTGAAAAGAGTCATAGCATGGAAGATACATTAGCTTAAATTCTTGATTGATTTGTAATGCTCAGCTGAAAGTCATCTGCCAAATAAAGTACATTCGATCAAACATGAATTATTGTGTATAGCAATATCAGTTCTCAGTCACACAAGTACTGCGATTTGTCCAACAGGATTTTCCTCTGATGACGCAAAGCAACTGAATCAAGACAACTGATCTCCCTTCCACCTTCAGTTAATTTCAGAGACAAAGCATCCTTTTGAAAGAACCGATCAGACGGGAAAGAATTGTTTCTTCTTTGGAATGGACATCAGCGAGTCGTACTTCATTCGAACCGACAGGTGACCCCAACAAGCTTGAACATAGCATAAGATACTGTGACACAAAGAGGAGAAAAACCTTACGATTTTCTGATATTTTTCCCGCTTAAAAAATAGGACAAAATTTACAGAAATAAAACAACAGAACGCACACAAACATTTGGCTGTTTTTCCTATTGCTTAGATCACAAGTTTATTCATCTATCAGTCTATAAGAAATTTTTCCTTACTCCTAGTGCAAGGATATAAGCCTACTCGATGCGAGCCTCTTTTGTGTGTCCTGGAGCAGCTGGTGCTTATCATGATTTGAGCCTGTCTTTGCCTTCAGTTTCTTAGGGAAAGAAAACTCTCACATGAATCTTTGCCTGTTGAAATTTTTCTAAGGCAAAGGGGCATTCATTTGGCTTCCATTGCAGGCTATTATCTTAATTAAGAACAACCGCCTACCTTCTCTACATCGCAACGGTCTTTATTTCTCAGGAATATTGTCTATAAATGCAGATGATTTTATTTATAAGGGTTTTAATCAGCACTTTAGCTTAAAGTGCCATGTCTATAGACAAATGCTATTATTGCAGCTTTGGGACAATAAGGACTATGAGAAATCTGATTGTGTTTGACAGAAACGCGGCTGGTCTGGATATGATGGTAGTTTTGAAGTTAGCAACGATGAGCAAGTAATACTAGAGTGTTTTTGGCTGCAAACAAATAGCTGCTAATTAAACACATGCTATATATTAAGGCCATCATCTGCATTTTTCATCTTGGGTTAAGATGAATTTGAGTAGGTGTAGATAGGTTTTACAGGATTCCAGATGCTAAGCTCTTAGGATTTTGGCCGCTCACATTGCTAGATCAAGGGGTTGGCATCGGAATTGGTTGGAAACTTATTTGGTAATCATGTGATCTCTTCGCAATAGAAATTTGGTACTCCTTGCTCAAAAAATAAAAAATTAAAATGATAATAACAGAAACGATAAAATTACACTATTTAGATGTCTAATGCATGTGCAATTTGATAATTTTAGAATAGACATTCTTAGGAAAATATATATATATATAATATTTTATCAAGTATCTTCGTTTACGTTTTATGGAGGAAGTGAAAGAAAAAGAAGATGGCTCCAAGTCTTGAAGAAGATTAAGAGATGTTAGGAGATTGAATTTTAATACTTTTTGAGGTAGAATCCCTAGTACAATTGAATTTTCACGAAATTGGACAATTTGCAGAAAATTTGATCACGAGTTATCGCTCCTGGAAATCTGGAGGAACAACACATTTTTTACCTCAATTATTTTCCTGTATGCTTATCAAAATTGGTGGATTTTGGTATGGTTTTAAATTTTGCTTCGAGAGCCTACCAACCATAATCGACCTTAAGATTAGAAAGTTATAGCATCTCAATCACAAGAGCACGCTTTTTGATGGCGCAAGGCATGTGTGGAGGATTTGGAATGTGAATTTTATGACGTTAGACCCTCTTGACTTGTACATTATATACATTTAGTTTTGTAATTTCAAATGCACCGAATTTAATATAAATTATTAAAGACAAGCTTGATTTTGAGATTTTAGTTAGGAATAGATACAAATTGTGTGCTAAGGTAGAAATCACTCTAAAGCTTGATTTCTAAAATTTATGCAGTGAGATCCAATATTTTATAGTTTTTATTATATTTGTGTTCAACGAATTATGAATTTAACAATTGTGATTTTATGTTATTAAAGAATATGTTTGAGAAATATTTCATTATCGTTCAAAACAAGTATTTTTGATCTTAATATTATTCTTTGAAACGAATATATTATTTGACAATTTGTCTCATATTGAAACTTCAGATCAAGCATAATTTTTTATTTTTATATTTAAAAGAGCAGATCAAGCTTAATCTTTTGATCCACATGATTTCTCATTAAAAGTGGATTATGCACACATTAAAATGATGGAATTTATCGATAATCAATTGAAGAGTTTAATATGGTAATAGTCACTCAACCTACTAACAAATATTTTGTTGATATTTGTTATTGATTTTAATGGGTTTTTTAAAAGATTGGTTCCAAATTAAATCTTTAATGTTAGAAGTGTTTACCAATGAGAAATGTCTCTAAAATTGATATTTGACTCATGGGTATGATAGCATTGAATTATGAACGTATATTTCCATTTTATCAGTAAATTATTGATAACAATTTACTTTATTTGCAACTTATTTATTATACTTACATGTACTTAACAACTAATGAAAAAGCAAACCATAGGTTATTTACCGGAATCTTGAGCTTACCCTTTTATTTTTGCCTTCACGAAACTATTTTTTATACTTGCATATACATTGCAAGGAATGAAAAAGAAAACCATAGGTTGTTTACTGGAATCTTGAGCTTACCATTTTATTTTTCTCTTCTAGAACCTGGAAACAAATATTAGATCAGATTAATATTGAACATCAGGGATTGATGAAGATGATTGGCTTTGAAGTTTGTTGGTAATCTAGTTATGTAGTAAATAATATCATCTATAACTGAAGTTCTAAGATTGGATGTATAGTTTATTTGAAGCATTAACACTACTTTCATCAGGTAATTTGGAGATGATTAAATGCATAAATTGTTCTATATTTTGATTGAGGAGTAGCATGCTTACGAGGTTAAAACGAAATAGCAGCATCAAGAAAGGTCATGTGATAGTGTCTTGTTTTGAAATATAAAGTACCGTTGGTTTACATCTTAATAGCTTTAAGATTTTGGGATGAATTTGTAAATTAACATGATATCAGAATAAAAGGTCCGAGTTAATCCTCATACTAAAAGATAAAACTATTATTAGCTCACATCTGAACAGTTTAAATTTTTGGGATAAATTGGTATACTAATACCTTGGTCCTTGAGCAAAGATTGGCTTGCTATTTCGGATATGCCTAATTGGATTAGAATTTGTTGTTGTAGTGATAGGCTAGAAAACTTTTTGGCCCCAAATTTCTTCTTGGTGGATTGTTGATTTTCTATACGAGGTATACATTCAGAAGCTAACGTTTTGAAAATTTTCATGGAAACACATGGTATTCTTTGAGGGGCAGGGACTTGGTGTGCTCGTGGTGGCTAGGAAATTGTAAGTTTTCTGACTAAAATGGACAATGAAAAAAAAAAAAAGAGGAAAGAAAGAAAAAGAAAAGCCAAAGCAGAGAATATCAAAACAACTTTTGTGATAATTTGTGTAGAAGGCACATTATCACAAATCTGTTTATGGTATTCTCCAATAGTTGTTCATTGGCTATTAAATGCAATCTATTTACCTGTCCGTTGAATCCTGTGACTCTGTCTTTGGTGACCGGAGAAAATGTCGAACACGCGACGAGGTCATTGGGTGGACTGCTCTTCGTTTCCCAGTAGTATTCCGCATCCGGGTCAGCAAAAAGTCGATTCGCAAAATCTTCGGGACTCTCTTCTGGTTCACTAGCTCCCCATAAGGCTTGCATCTTGTTGTAGCCATTGAAAAAGCCAACCGATGAGAGCAAACACATGTCGTTGTTTGTGATATTGCAAAATGGTGAGTGCGGAGGCTGTGACAATGATTCCTGGTTCACTTCTTGACGACCATGTGCCTGGAAGGAAGTAAGAAACATAAAACAAGTTGATGCTTAGAATTAGGTTTAGAATTTTGGACCACTCATAGTCTATCCGAATGACTTGACTTTTGAGAAAGTGGTAGAGCAGCATAATTCTTTTCACCCCTAGAATTGGAGCAGTTGTTACAGGATTTTCAACTTCGAACATGATAGCGCTGCTTGGTTCTCCTTCTTCAAGGCCCGGAGTTTTAGCCGTGTCATTTTCGCCTTCTGCAGGGTCCGGAGAATTATCCATCTTATTTGCTTTTCTCTTCAAGCGACAAAGAGCATAGGTCCTCTGTTTAATTATGAGGAACAGAAGGTAAAATAATGTCAGTGAACTGATACAACAACAGAGCTGAGCCTGTTATCATTTGGTGGAGCTATTTATGTGCTACTTAAATCGAACCAGTCATTCATTAGAGAAGCACAAGAAAAATATGCATTAGATTCAATGAAAAATCACCATTAAATCTATGACTAGAGTTAATAGATATTCAACTCTAGTCATCAACCCCTCCTCTTCCCTATCCTGTGGGGTTAGCCCAACCAGTAAGAGGTGAAGGATTTGGACAGGAAATCCTAGGTTTACAATCTAGTAGTGCTTTTATTTCTATTCAATAAGTGAGAACTGTTAAGAATTTACCCCCTAACTCTTTTTCGCCGATAGCAATAAAATCGCCAAAATAAATCACAAACACGCAAATTTTTATACAAATTCGCCATGATGTAAGACTTTATCATGTTTCAGTTGCCGTAGGAATTCACTATGACCAAGAAGTTTACAATGGAAATCCATGCACTCACACTCTCCACGGTTTTTCTCAAATCTCTCTAATGAAAATTCCTATCAGCAGCGTCCCTATTATTAAAAAAAAAATATATTAGACAATCGAAATTACAAGTGAAATCTTCAAAATACCCTTAATAAAACTAACTCTCAAACACTATAGACCTCCCCCGATCCTCCCGGAAACGGGCTTCCCGCCCCCCTTTCAACTCCACGGGGACCTTACTGTGAAGATCGATCTGCATACTATCTCTGCATTTGGTGTTTTTGTAAAGCAAGCTCCACAACTTAACAGGAACCATAGATCTCATTAAAAAAAAAAAAAACAGCCCGTATAGCTAAAGTACCTGGTTAGGAAGTGGATGATCAGGTATAATATAGTATAATTGTATGACCCAGTTGGTCTTTTCGCCGGGAGGAGGATTTTTGTGGAACACCAAAGTCCTCTTCTTTCCAATGCATTCCTTGGTGCGTTGATCCTTGATTGTCAGTTCCTCGCCCGTGATCTTCCAGAATCCTGTTCCAGTCGTCCTCTTTCCCGTGATCTTCCAAATTTTGTCTGCACTCTCAGTCTTGGTCTTCTTTTTGGAGCTTTTTCTGCTTCCGAGCTTGAGATTTTGTACGCAGAAGAACAACCACATTCCGTCTTTCGAATCGATCTTCGACTTGGCTGACTTTAAAATAGCAAAAATTACAAACTATAAATGGATACCATGCAGAATAAAAGAAGAATAAAAACCAAAGAAAGAAAGAAGAGTGAATTTAAAAAAAAAAAAAAGGAAAAATACATACAAGGTAAATCCCAAGGCTTAAACTCGCAGAAATCGACCTCGGAGATGACGTGGTCAACCTCGTAACCTCTTCCATGAAGCTTGGGCTTCAAGTAGTCTCTGATAAGCTCCTCGTCAGTGGGACAGAATCTGAACCCCACGGCCATTCTTGGTGGCAATTCTGTTTTGGTTCTCATCCTCTCTCTTCAGTTCTCTTCTGATTTTTAGTGATGTATGTAAATTGTAAAATGACAAAAGGAATAGAAAAACGAAACGGGTTTACCGGGTACAAAAGATTCACGATGAAGCAACAAAAATTGAAGCAGAAACAGAGACAAACAGAGCAATAGCTTGCTTAGCACAATAAAGAGTGAACTTTGGAGTACAGCGGACTGTGAAGTGGAGTGGAGTACAGTAGACTGTGTCAGGTTTCGATTGGTTTTACAAATCTAATATTAATATTAGTAATTTTTACAAAAATTTTACATTTCAATCGTGTTTAAAATTTAATATAATTTTACATTAAATATAAAATTTTAAATTTAAATACAATTTTTATTTAATAATATTATAAAAATAATTATTATTTAAAAATTTTTTAAAATAATTATATCAATATTTTAACTATACTATTTCTCTTTATTTTTATCAATCATATCAATTTTTCAACTCTTAAATACTTTTCATCTAAATACAATACTTAAAAAATAAATTATATTTAAATACAATTAAAATATAAAACACCCAACTAACTTTTAAATTTAATTTCATATCCTTTTCTCGAATCATTAAAAATTATAATTAAATTAATTAATTTAAATATAAAAATTTCACAACATACACTTATAAATCAAGCAAACCTTAACATAGGAAGCGAAGTACTTTTGGATGGGTATCCCGTACGGGTTGACTTGGCTCCTCGTTAGTCGTCTTACAGTAGAATATTTTGGCTTCCCTTCCTCACGAAGTTATGAGGAGCCCACGTGCTAAATCACTGATTAAAAGATCACCCATCCTAAGATTGTAATCTTAATATCTGAATTATTTTTTATTATATTTATACATAATATAATTTTTATATAAATATAAAAATATTATATTTAAATATTAATTATATCATAATTTAAATTAAATATATTTATTATTTATTATCTTTATTTATTATTTTTTTTATTTTTATTAATCACATCACATATAATATAATTAAAATATTTATCATTTAAACAATATTATATATAAGTACAATATAAATACTTTTTATCCAAATATATATTACATTTGATGTATTATGTTCAAATACAATACGAATATAATGTATTATCCAAACGCTCCTTAGGGCTTGTTTAAAGGAGGACTGACACTTTTGTTTTGGAAGTTTGAAAATGTTGAGTTTTGGAATGTATATTTGATGAAAATAGACTGTTTATAATAAAAAAGTATAATAATTTGAAATGCTTTTAGAAAACCTTATATTTCGTTTGATGAATGTATTGCGTTTGTATTGTATTTGAATACAATATTTGAATGTAATTTATGTTTAGAGAAAAAGTATTTGCATTATATTTGAATATAATGTGTGTTTGGATGTAAAGGATGTGAATTGTATTTAAATAATTATTTTATAATGTGATTGGTAAAAATTATGTGAAAAAAAAATAAAGATATAATTATGATGTGATTGAAAAAAATTAAAAAAAATGAATATGTAAATTATGAGGTGTAATTAATAATATATAATAGATATAATATTATTTTATTATATATTTATTAGTAAAAAAAACCAAATGCTTTTTCATGTGTTTTGGCAGCAAACATTTCCTTCTCAACGTTGAAGTTTTTTTTGTCCGGCTATGTTTTTTTTTTTTTTTTTGGGAAGAAAATAACCAAATGATTGTCATGATTATTTGGTTTGTTTGTCATCATGGCCAATGAACTCATAAGTTTTTATTCAGGGGACTGGCAAAAAATTTCATTTTAACTTCATTTAAATACAATACAATTTTACACTAAACACAAATTTTACAATAGTGCTACGAAAATAATTACTATTCAAAACATTTTTAAAACAATCACATCACTTTTTAACTTTACTATTTATCTCTACTTTTACTAATCACATCAACTTTTCAACTCTAAAATACTTTTCATCCAAACAAACATTTCATTCAAATACAAAACAAATACTTTTCAACCAAATACAACATTTAAAAAACAAATTTCATTCAAATACAATCAAAATACAATGGGTTTACCAAACGCTCCCTTGGGAAGCATCTCTTGCAAGCGCAATGTTGAATGCAGCATTGGAGTGAAATAACCAAAGGCATAACTTTGGTAAGTGAACGTCGTCAGCAAAAATGGAAATGTCAGGGAATATATTCGCTGGTGGATTTGACAAGTACGAGTCAAAGCATTTTTAAAAATTTATAACCGACTAACGTTAACTAATATAAATAGTATTTGAGATTTTGTTTACTTTTTAAAAAGTATTACTTTTAAATATAATATTTTTATGATTGAAAAAATTGATTGATTTGTCAAAAGTTATTTATAATTTTTTGTTGATATTTCAAAAAAAAATACAGTTTAGTTTAAATTTAAATTAATTACCAAACAATACATAATAGTGATGTTTTTAACACTAATGATATTCTGTCTATATGACAGTTTTGCTTAAATAAAGATCCTATCACGTGAGACTTATCTTTTATTAATAATAATGTTTAACATCTATAGAAGTTTATGTAAAGAAAAGATGATTTGGACATTATTATATATATCTATGGAAGTTTATGCAAAGAAAAGACATTATTTGTTGAATATGTAAAATGATCATTTTTGCTTTAGACAATATTATATACATCTAAAGGAGGATCCAAAATCATTGTTTCTTGGATAGTGATATGTTAGTATTGCCCCATTTGTGGCGTTTGATGGATTTGTCCTTCAACGTCTGCTTGGGCTAGGGTTTTGCTTATGGTTTTTGGTATCTACAATTTGCAAAAGCAACGTCATTAATTCCTGTGACAAAAGAAAAGTCAGATATTCCTTTATATAAAGTTTATTTCACAAACTTTAACTAATTACTGTTAAGAACAAATATCGATAAAGTATTAACAAGTACTTTTTTTTCTATTAATTTATATACATAAATTTTACTACAATTTTTTTTTTCATATATTAATTAATATTTTAATTTTATTTAAATCAGATGTCATAAGAATATTAACAAAAGTTCAAGAAATTGAACAATCAAATGTTAAAGGTAAAATGACATCAAGACGTATACTAATAATACAAAATATCAAGTAATTAAATCAATAACTTTTATTACTCATTATATAAATAAGACTTAATTATATGTTTCAATAATACCCTAAAATTAATTTTTTTCAATTATAAGAGCGAACAACTTCAAGTTATTTTATGGGAAGAAACAGTTGAATAATTCGATAAAAATATTTTGAAAACAATGAATAATCCAATAATAATGATTTTCATATCAACGACTATAAAACATTATTTAGATAATCAATTGCCATAATTATAATATACAAATATATATTGCTTATTATAATTTTTTCATTTAAATAGGGAATACATATGTCTCAAGTACTGGTACAAAATATATTACATAAATTTAGATATACTAGAGACAAAAACATTAAAAAAAATTGTAACAAACATCCTTATTTTTGTTTTAAATAAATCATAAAAATAATTCTATTACATCTTACTATTCTCTACAAAATAATTTTTTAATTTATTATATTTACAAATTCTATCATACAACACAACAAATTAACTTTATATCAGCCTTTATCAAGCAAGCACAACCACATGAACAATAGAAATTACAAAATAAAAAAACATTTGAAGAGCTTAATAAATTAGATCATTTGAAACATCAATTAAATACAAATAAAATAATATCATAAAAATAAAATTACATACTACAATTTAAACTAACATTTAAGTTTTATATATCCATAGAATTAAATTTACAGTAAAAACAATAATATTTGGGTTAGAAATACAATAAGTTGGTTTTACAACCCCTGCTAACAATGCTACAAACAAGTACAAGAAGTAGGCTATGGACGGTGGTGTAATACTTATAGACATTTAATATTAATCTCAACTCCATGTTATCATAATTAAGTACTTTATATTAATATCTCTTTAATTAATTTACTTATAATCAATTATATAATATATCATAAATCACTAATTAATTTTTTTTTCAACAGGTGCAAATTAAATACAAGGATCTAAGATGATATTAGTTATACAGTTATAATAATATTTAGAAAAGCAGTTCAAATACTAATAAATAAACCATGTTCTATGCTTACAATAAAATAAGGTTATTTAAATTCAACAATAATACCACTTGTAATAGACCAGTTATGACGCTAAATGAAAATATTTCAGGCCTACTTCAAATTTTGAAGAACACTAATTAATATAGTTGTATGTAAAACATTTGATGATGATGAATCTGCACCATTATTGCTTCTACCATCAAGAACAGCTCCTAAAACACAGACACCAATAGCAATACCACTGGATCTAAAAACACCTGATCCAAAAAAAGGCTATTACAAAATAACAAATTATTACTAAAACATATTTTATTTAACAAATTATAAAAATAATAACATTACATTAAAAATAATATATTTTGTTATTTCAATTTTGAAAAAAGAGTAACGGAATCGTTAACAAAATGAAAACTAATAAGGTAATTGACGTACTTATAATCAACGTAAATATTTTTCCCCTACTAATTTATATTTTATTTATTTATTTAAGTTAACAAAAAAAATCCTTAGTTTTTCTCTCTTTTCTAAATTAACTATTGTTTTTATCACAGTGACAAGGGATAATTAGAAAAAAGGCAAATAAAAGCTATAATATAAAACTTTTACTTCTATCGCTATATAAATGTTCATAATAACTCAGAAAAATGATACTTTATTATAATAATAACATCTTTTTTAATATACTATAATATAATATATAAAAAATAGCTTATATTTTATATATATTTTTTATCATATATCATAATAATTTGTTATTGGATGGGCATTTGTGCTCGTGTATTCGACATGACAAAGTGATGTTTGTTTCCCACTGTTATCATGACATCAAGAAAAGAGGAAAATTTTGGTATTTTTCGTTTGAAATATTCTTATTTTGGTATTCTTTTACTTTGATGGGAGCTTGCTTTTTAAGGTAAGAATTTATATTTGATTAAAATAAAATCAAAATTAAAAAAATAAATTAATGGTTTATTTGAATCATACATTCATTTTTATTGTGTTGGAATATAATATATAGAATACAAATGTGCTTGTATGTTCTTTTTATACATTTTATTTAAATGTAACGTGTTTGAATTATTTATGTTTGAATAGTCATTTTAATACATATTGGTAAAAAAAAAATATGTGATATAATTAATAAAAAATAGATTAAATAATAAATAAATAATAAATAATGTGAGATATCAAAATACATATTGCATTATATTGGAATACAATATACGATGAATGTGTGATCCACACACACTATAAATTTTGAAAGACTTGATCAATTAATATCATTTGTGTAGTCTTATTGTTTTTTCCCCCCTCATTTTACCAAAAAAATTTCTCAATTTCTCAAGGTAAGCCACTGATAGATAATTTTCTTAGTTATCTATGGTCTTAATTTTCTTAATTTTTCCCATCGATAAATAAGTAGTATAGTTGAAATTAAGAATAATATAGTACTTTTTTTTAATGAAGAACAAGATAATTTTGAATTTAAATCTGTTTATTGATATATTCAGATATTTTAATTTATTGGGAGAAAGACTAAAATAGCATAATTTTATACATGCTTTTAAAATTATAACAGAATATGAAAAGATCTCCTCTCTCTCCCTTGTCTCACCCTCCACATTGGCTGCAGATCACAAAAAATCAATTGCAACAGCGACGGCACCGAGGGTCAGCGTCACAATCTTCTGGACTGATCTTTCTTTCCCCGGCCGACACGTTGCGACTCCATGATCGGCGTCCGCCAGTTGGTCGAAGATCCGAGAACAGGGATTGTGATTCCTCTGGCTCCGTCACAGCACTCCTTCGATCAGCATATGACGATTCCCTCCGCCGCCATCGTGAGATCGGACGAATGCTGAGATCGTGATGATCATCTTTGTCGCCATTGTGATACCTGAGCCAACTCTGATCACGCAACGAGCCCTTCACCACAGTGAGATCTCAACCTCTCCACGGGTGCAAGTTCTCGACAACCTCTATGCCATCGCAAGATCGACGACAGTGCTCTCTTATGGAGATGGATAAGTGACGCCGGAGACGAAGAACTATGACACCGAAGACAGAGAAGAATAGAATTAGGGAAGACAAAGGGAAGCAATGCAATTTCATAATCATTCTAAAACACTTACGTTTCAAACTAACCTGCTAGTTTATTAAAAAGATACGTACAAATATGCCATTACATGCATTTTCCCATTTTTAAATTTTAATTTATGAGTTAAAAATTATGTATATTACTATAATTTTGTTAAGTTTATCTTTTCTTTCATTGGTTATTTAGTAAACCTATTGCATTTATATTAAGTTTGAACGTAATATATTGAATATATTTTATATTTAGATGAAAAGTATTTATTTTGTATTTGAATACAATATATATTTAAATGAAAAGTATTTGAATTGTATTTTAGAATTGAAAAGTTGATATAATTGATAAAAATAAATAGAAAAAATAAGATGAAAAGAGAATATGATGTGAATAAAAAAATATTTTTAAAATATTTTAAAATAATAAATATATTTAAAATACTATTAAAAATATTATATTTAAATATAAAATTTTTATATTTAGATAAAAATTATATTGTGTTTAAATATAATATAAATACAAAATTATAAACAAACGTTCAATTAGGTGCCGTTTGGCAAAAATATTTTATTTTAATTTTATTCAAATTCAATACAACATTACATCAAACACAAATTTTGCAATAATGCTATGAAAACAATTACTATTCAAAAGTTTTTTAAAACAATCAAATCAACTTTTCAACTCCACTGTTTATCTTTATTTTTATTAATCATAGCAACTTTTCAACTCTAAAATACTTTTCATCCAAACACACATTTTATTCAAATACAAAACAAAATACTTTTCTACCAAATATAACATTCAAAAAATAAATTTAGTAGGCGTTTGGGACACAAATTTTTTTGGCATTGCAGTTAAATGCAATGCAATTTTCCCCTAAATACAAAAACATTTCATTCAAATACCAATCACATCACATTTTAAATCTAACACAATCACTATTTGTTATTTCACTTTTTCTATTATTTTTATTAATTACATTATATATTCTCTCTCCCTCTTTTTTTTCTCTCTACTTTTACCCATCACATCACATATTTATTATTACAATACAATTCAAATACTTTTCTCTCAAATACACATTGCATTCAAATGCAATGCTAATGCTTTTCTTCCAAATATAAATTGCATTCAATACATTGCATTCAAACGCAATGTAAATGCAATGCGTTCACCAAACGAACCCTTAGTAGATGTTTGGTGAAAGCATTTTTTTGGTATTGCATTTAAATGCAATGCAATTTTCTCCCAAATACAAAAGCATTTCATTCAAATACCAATCAAATCACATTTTAAATCTAACACAATCACTATTTATTATTTCACTTTTTCTATTACTTTTATTAATTACATCATATATTCCCTCTCCCTCCTTTTTTTCTCTCTATTTTTACCCATCACATCACATATTTATTATTAAAATACAATTTAAATACTTTTTCTCCAAACACACATTACATTCAAATGCAATACTAATGCTTTTCCTCCAAATTCAAATTACATTCAATGTATTGCATTCAAACGCAATACAAATGCAATGCGTTCATCAAACGAATCTTTAATTTAAATACAATAAAAATATAATGCGTTTATCAAATGTTTCTGAAACTAATTGAAGCATGATCTCCGCACGCACGTGTGAAATTAGATGTTGCCTGGGTGATATAAGAATTTAAAGAGAAATTGAAGAGCAGACCCAAAAAAAGAAAAGAGAATAAAATAAAGTCCTAGAACTCCTAAAACAAAAAAAGGTCGAAACTTTTTACGAAACTCTTAAAAAAAAAAAATCTAAATGGTGTCAGCTTATTTTATCCGATCGATAAAGTAAAAATTCTTGATCTGGATCAGTTTTTGACGGTGTAAATTAAAAAGGTACACCAAATAAGAGTGTTTTCCTTTACAGATGATTGTACTTAAAAATAAAAATAAAAATAAGTAACTCTCCTCCCACGACCAAAAAACCAGCGGCCGTGCTGTTCACCAAATCAGAAAAAGCCTGTAAGGAGGTGGGAGGGACTGGTTTACCGGACCAGAAAAATCTCGCAAGGCTATGGGAGGGACGGGCGACGACGGAGTCATCTGGCGACGGAGATCCGAGCTCACGATGTTGTGGCTGCCGACGAGCTCACGTTGTGTCGAGGCCGTCGTTGAAGGGGAGGAGCCTTGGACCGGGAAGCCGACGATGCCGCTCTGGAGGAGTCTGGCGTGCCAATCCTGAGGCCGTTGCGAGCCCAGAGCAGGTCGAGTTCGACTAGTTGAGTCGGCGGAAAGGCCCTTTCGAGTTGGAGAAATGCCGGCCATCGCGATTTTCCAGATCTGTCCTCGGTCTTCGTAGACGCAATGGAAAATCATCGAACCCCACCCCCTTTAGCCGGATCGTCGATTCCATCGCCGAGGACAGAGGGTGCGGCGGCACGGCGGGAGACTTGGGAATTGAACGACATGTTGTGGGTGCCGATGAGACCCCTGGCCTTGCTTTCTATATTTTTACACTTTTTTTAATTTAGTTCTAACTTTTTAATGCGTGGGGACATTTGAAAGGAGGATTTCATTTTAATTTTATTTAAATATAATATAATTTTATATTAAACATAAATTTTTCAGCGATATTAAGAGAATAATTATTATTTAAAATATTTTTAAAATAATCATATTAAATTTTTAATTTTATTATTTATTATTATTTTTATTAATTATATTAATTTTTTAATTCTAAAATACTTTTTATTCAAATATAAAATAAATATTTTTAATTAAATATAATATTTAAAAAATAAATTTCATTTAAATACATTTAAAATATAATATCTTTACCAAACGCTTTTTAAAATTTTTAACATGGCATTGAAATCACACGTGGCATGCCTTATTTTAGATCAGTACTCCTTCACTATTTCCTATTATTTGATTTTAACCAAACAGTGAGTAAATTTGAAAAAGCATGTAGCTCCTCGTAAAAGTCGTAAAGAAAAATACTTATTATAAAAATAAAAATTTTGTTATTCTAAAAGGATAAATTTTTTTAAATTTTTATATTTAAACATATAAAATTTTTTATTTTTTAAAAAATAAAAAAATAATTCTTTCTAAATTTTTTTATTTATTCAAATAACTTTTTATTTTTAAAAAAAATCTAAATAAATTTTTATTTTCTAAATCTAAAACTTTTTTCTTTTTTTAAAAATAAGTCTTTTATTCAAACAAATCTAATCGAGTTAAAAAAAACTAATATGAGACTAAAAAAAAAAAATTACAAAGAAACCGTTCGCTATGAATATTAGATATTTTAATTTTAAGAAGTTCTTGTTCTTCGCTTGAATGTGTTATACATCTCTCTAAAAGTTGTGTATCTAGCTTCTTAATGATTTTATTATTTTCGTGATTCTATCTCTTTTTATGTTGATTTTACATTAAGCATGGGAAGAAGTCTTTACTGTTCCCACAAACTTAGGAGGTGTTTGGGCCAAGTTTTACCTTTTTCAAAACCATTTTTTTTTCTAACATTTTCATCATTTTTCACTATTTACATCTTCAAAATATTATAATAAATTCTAAATTTTAAAAGTTCATAACTTTGTGTATACAAGTCCAAATAAGATGATTTTTTTAAATTATATAAAATTTTGAGAGGAACAAAACAATATCCGGATTGATATTTTTTTCTAAAAAAAAATTTTAAAATGTTATATTTTTCACTCCAAACAGTTTTTTCTCTGAACATATTTTTCAAAATCAACTTTTTTCTAACTTAAAAATAATGTATCCAAACATTCTCCCAAACACCCCCTTAAATGACTGAAATAGTGAAATGAACCGCCTACCTTCCCGAATGAGAATAAGAAACGTTACTGTTCTAAATTCAATCTACAAATTAAAAACATAATATATATATATAAGAAGGTACACAGAGTCAAATTTCCTAAAACTGAATATCATAATTTGCTCATCTTGCTTTCTTTCGCTTTTATTCTTCAATTATGCTTCCCGCTTGCCTTTGCTCCCTCATGTTATAGGTGCCAACATGAAGGTGACAGCCACTTTTTTTTTATCTACTTTATTTGCAAGAGGAAATTCAAAAAGGAAAGGCGTTACTTTTTGTCCGTGGATTAATTTAATTTTCCCTCCCACTAAAGATTCTTGATACATGTAATTAATTCCACATTAGAGGTTATTGAAATTGCTTCGGGAATCTCAATGCACCTGCATGACTATCTAAAAATATAACTTTTAACTGTTCAAAAAAAAAATCAAAACCACCGTATAAAGCTCTTTAAAGAAATCAGAAGACTTTAATTTTATTATTGTTATTATTCTTATTTTTAAATTTAAAGATGGTTAAATTCTAATTCATGATGAAATTAATTATAAAATTACTGTTACATTATACAAACATCCATAAATAAACTCTAAAACCTTGTTCCAAGAGTTTAATAAGGTGTTATAAACTACATTCTAACCCTTTTTTTTTTTTTTTTTTCTGTTTGTTAAAAATTGACTCATTAAATTTTTAAAAAAATATGATTCCAACCGTTTACTGTTTCCAGAACTAAAGCCAAAAGTAAAAACTGTATCTAACAGCTCATAATAATGAATTTAATATGCCAAAACTTATCAGTATCAAACAATGTCCTGCAAAGAGCAATTAATTTTTTAGCATTTTATAAGCCTCACTGCCAGAAAAACATGGCTGAGGCTGAAACTAAAATCAGTTCTAAAAAATACCGAGACCGAGAATTCATTTTTTACAACGTTCTCTCTCCGGGTGTAAAAAGTTGCACAGACTGAATCAAAACCAAGCAAAACAGCAGTCTAAGACGGGATTTGCTATGCGCTGTACACATTTTACAACGATCCGTCCTTCTTCCTTCGTCTATCTATTCGAGTGTGTTCTGCTTCTGTTTGTCCAACCAAGTTGTTACTAAGGAGTGAGGATGCCTTCTAGGCTGAGAATGCATCTTTACCGGTGAAAACACTACAGTGAGAGGGGCGTGATCAGAGAGAGAGTAATGCTCCGGCCACATTCCCTTTTCCATCTCACAAGGAAAGAGAGCTGCTTTCTTCACTTTGAATCCAAGAACTGCTCCTTCCTCGGCATTTTGTTTAGAGCCATCTGAATTCCCATTATTGTCCTCTTCCAGTCGATCTCGGTCCGACCACGTTGCATTCCAGATTTTCTGCCACAATACCAATAGCCAAAAAGCATCTTAGAGCAAAGAGGCAGTAGAATGAAAAACACTTCAGAATTGCCATGAAAACGGTAGGGGAACATAGTCAAAATGGTTGATAACAGAACCAAACTTTTTTAATACTGCTCTACATTACTCTGTCGAAGCTCAAATTGAATAATATTTTCATCATCAGCGTTTGCTAGACGATATATAAATCAACAGTATATATTTCTGACGGTCACAGACAAGAAATGAAGCATAAACAGGGCATAGCTAAAACAAGTAAACAACTCAGAATTACCTTAAATTCTTCATAATCAACAACACCATTTCCATCCGTGTCTGCTTGGATCCACAGATCCCTTGTTTCTTGGAAACTCAGTCCACATGGTACGCCAATTAAATTAACCTGAAAGTGTAGAAA
The DNA here is from genome assembly GCA_035233585.1 of Antiaris toxicaria. NCBI lineage: Eukaryota > Viridiplantae > Streptophyta > Magnoliopsida > Rosales > Moraceae > Antiaris > Antiaris toxicaria. Next base: position 15,827,356 of record CP141161.1, read on the forward strand.
ATAAGTGAATATTCTATTCCCACAAAACTGATTCATCTCACATTCTGTAATCTCAGTTCTCTAAGAAAATGAACCTGGCGGAGTGCTTCAAGGAAAGCCAAGTGTGTAATAAAATCACCCTGGTTGTCACCCTTCAAAAAGGCAAATGCATCGATTTCAGTCATTGAAGCTTTTCGGAGCTGATACTGAAAACAGAAAAGAAAAAGAATCATCAGTATTCCATGTATAAGGATGAGCATTACTGATTTGCACCGATTGGACATGTTGAAATTATAATATATCCCTAAACTGAACAAATGTGTGTCCACGAAGGAAAAACATAGTGAAACTGGGAAACGTTAAACTCGGAGACTAGCTTTTGTCACATGCGACTTCTTGTCAACAGGTGTTCTTGACTTTAATATAGGCACGGTCAAATGTCAATGCTAAGAACATCTAGTTTCTCGAGAGATTCTCTCAGTATGGAGAATAGGTACGTAGGAAAATGTCAGTCGTAAAATAGAGAGAAGTACGTGAATTTGTTACCTTTAATATACTGAAAACTGCTTCGCCCCAACTAGTCTTTAATGGTTTACGTGATTTATTAGGATTGCAAAGCCATATGAAATCAACCCCGCAGATGTTTCCCCTGTGATTTCGGTGGCTGACCCACTGTAGAACATAAGATGAAATGTATATGAACAAAGTGACATAACAACAGCCAATTTAAAAATGTGTATTAGGATCTAAGAATACCAACCTTGTGAGCATCTACATCACTGTCACTATATTTATGAGCAGTATCATATGTTGATTCAAACCCCTGCGACCTAAGGAACTTATATACATGGCCACGCTTGCTCCCATTCCAGTCACTGCAGAAAGTATAAAACAAAGAATACAATAACATGAGGATGTCTAGTTTTGTTTAAGTCAGGCAGAGGCATCATTATCCCTTAAAACATTCAACTATTTGTCAAGTTGCACCTAGTATCGATACATGGTACAACACCATACGACTTCACAAGCAAAGAATGGTCTTGGTTTTCATGAGACACAAACAAGAGCTCCCTCAGGAAACATTAGTTTAAGAATGCAAGATAGGAAACTTACCCACAGAGCATGATGGGCATGGGATTGAGCTGATTTTCTCGCTGATAGGATTCCACATATTGCAAAATCTTGTAAACCTGCTTGATAACATTTTAGCTTAGGACGACTGTTTATGTGGCTAACAAGGACTGTAGTGCGAGTAAGAAGCTTTAAAGCTAAATGGTCTCACAGAGAAGTCGAGTACCTGACGCAATCTTACTATACACAGGCTGGAGTCATGAGGAAATAACAAGTGAGTATTAACAATAAGAATTTCTGGTGAAAAGTTGGCTTTCTGGTGTTGCCAAAGCGGTACATCTAACTGAACGTGTAACAGCTGAGCAACCCGGTCTCCAAAGTCATTAAACAGCAATTCACGATAGTCTAGAACTCTTAAGTAGTCCTTATGTACAGCAGTCAGTAGACCTGTATACCGCAAACGCAATGTATCTCAGTAACAGCACTAACTAAAGTCAGAGAAGTCCATTTACGACTTTTTTGGGATGATAAACACGATCAGTTGATAATAGGAAAAAGCTACAAATCTTATAACTCAACTTAAAACTTGAAGCTTAGTTCATAAGTAAGACACAAACACAAAGGAATATTCTTTTGGTGCATCGCGTGTGAATATTCTTTTGGTGCATCGCGACGATTTAAAGTTTAAATTACGACATCAAATTTCTACCGTTGCTCAAAGCAAAGATTATAAAACTAACACTCAAGACCCCGGATGGGCCAGCTCAAACCTAAACCCGTCAGAATGATTTTGAATTCCTTACAGCCCCATCTAGATCATTTGGTGGTGATTCAGTAACAATTGACTAAATAAATCAAATGCGCTTAAGATCTATCTGTTAATCAGAAGGACCTAAACTTACATAGCAAATTCATGATAAAAGATATAACAAGTGACATCAACGAGTCCATCAAGATATAAGAAAACGACATTATAAAGTCACTAAAGTATAAAAATTTGAATTTACCATCACCACGGTTGTTGGTCCTTGCAAGCTTGAAAGTCATGTATCCTGCATCTCCTAGTCTCTCGGAGTACATCCGCACAAGTTCTTCATTCCCAACCCAGAATTCCTGTTCCAACCAAAAAGAACCTACTAAGCAAATACCTTTAAAAATATAACATATAATATATAAAATAAAATAAAAAGAAAAAAGGACACCCTTAAAATAATTCATTTCTTCACAAAAATACGCAAAGCTATACGTATTAATCCAACTCAAAATCAACAACAACAACAACAACAACACCGACAACAAATCCTTCACACAATACGCAAAGCTATACAAATTAATCCAACTCAAACAACAACAATAGTAATAACATGGTTTAATTTGTTTAATAGCACTAGAAAACGTATTTCGACGATAACACTGATCTTTTTTTAATTATTTTCTGTTATATTACAGTCATGTAAACAATAATAATTGCCAGTGATTATGCTAATACATTCTATAATTACTTGTGGTATTATACTAATTACTTAAAGTAATTAAAAACAATAATCAAAATCAAAACTATATCTACAAAACACTCTTTTAGGGGTTGTCTTTATAATACAACACCTGTATCATTTTTTTTTTAATGTTATTGTAACAACTAATTGATTCTAATACAGCATATTTTAAGTGATAAACGTCCAATATTCTAAATAGAAAAATTAATTAGATGTAAATCAATTAAAAGTTACAAGATTCTAAATAGAATGTCAGAACTGCAGGACTTGAGACATTTCCTATTCTTTTAATCAGTGCAAAAACGAAATTTAACCTTAATAAAATCGATTAAAAAAAAAGAAAATGACCTGCAGACATATGATGGAAGAAGCCTCAAAGAGCAGCCAATCCAAAATTCTCTGGTTCCTGGAAAGCCAAAAGCCTCTGGAGTCGCTCTCGCGAAGGGCTTGGTTCTGTTTTTCACTCATACCCATTCAAAGAAACTAAGAAAAAGAAAACAAAAATCAGTTGAAAAAAACCCAATCAGCCATGGAAAAGGTCCGCGAAAATTATACCTGCTGATCAAGCCTCTTGTAGATTGGAGCCAGGATGTTGAAAGTCGTGCACGAAATCAAGCAACTCCCCATCGCGGCCATCGCCGACGACGACTCCTCTTTCGTCTCCGGCTCCGCCATTAACGGCACCGACAGAAAGCTGCTGATCGGGACTCGTGAATCGATCTCGCGCTTCGCCGCCGTCACCTGGAGAGAAAACGACATTGCCAAAACCGCCCTTCGAGGAAAAAAGAAAAACGACAAACGAAAAAACCAAAAGAAAAAAATGATGTTCACCATTGTTGTTCAGATCCTTGCGTACTGGAAAGAAAGTTGCAGAATGTGACCAGCTTTTTCTTTTCTTTTTTTTTTTTTGGGTTTTTTTTTTTTAAGATTCTGTTTCTGCGTATTGTATTTGTTTTCGTGTGGTAGGTGTCTTTTGGTCTTTCTCGTGGAGATGAGCATAGAGAACGACATTTATAGAGGGACATGTGAATGAGATCTCTCTCTTTCTCTCCCTATCTCTCTCTCTCTCTCTCTCTCTCGGGTTGTGGGCGTACGTAATTAATTACCGGCGCCAGTGGTTTAAAGGGTCGTTTTTTAATAGAACAAGTGGGCGGGGCCAGGGGAAACTCGCTCGCTCGGATTATCTATACAGCTGTGCTTTTAAGCAGAGTCATGGCTTTCTTGTCCTTTTCACGATTCGGGTTTTTTGGTACGGAATTTTTTTTATTTAAAGGTGAAAGATTTAAATCTTTTATTTTATAATATGTTTAAAAGTATGATTATTGTTAAGTTATTTTAACGACTACATATGAATACTTTTTAAGAAATTGTTTTTTTATTTAAACTAATTATAATTTAGATAATTCTATTATGGGATACGATTATTTTATTTCATTTATAGTATAAAAATTATTATCCATCCGATTGTTTTTGAACGGTTGACCCTAAAAAAATATTCTAGCAAATTGTTATAATACCTACCACACCTGATTATGTTTTACAAAACATTTCAAAAAAAAATTTAAAAAAAAAAATCTTGCGGTCCCCCTAACTGGTAGCCCCCCTCCCCCACCAACCCGGGTCCTCGCCAGAGATTACCCCATGCGGCCCTTTGTTGCGGGTCGCGGCATAGACCGCCACATAGGCCCTTTCTCCGTCGTCAATTTTCTAACAAAGAAGTAGATTAAAGTGGGTTTTAACGGTGAGTTCCCTGACCTCCCATCTCCAACTAAGACGAAAATTGCAATGGAGCTCAGGATGAGAATCGCGAGAAGCCCAGCACCGATTCACGACAGTGGTCGGGACGAAATAGCGACAGAGTCTTGAACTGGAATCGCGAAAAGGGGCAGAGGGGATCGCAAGGTTGGTCGCGACAGTGTCTGAAACTAGAATTGTGACGGAGGGCGGAGGGAATCGCAATGGTTGACATCTATCCCCCGTGGGAACCCCTCCTATGGCGGTGTCGCTTACGACCACACTATCACCTGTATCTCACTGCGGTCAACTCTTTCATCGCCTTTAACGACGAACACGGCCACCTCCTTCCTCACCTCCAATGAAGAACACAGTGAGCAGTGTAAGTGAAAAAAAAAAACAACAAAAAAAAAAAAAACTCATAGTGGCGGCCACCCCCTTCCTCACCTCTAACGACGAACATGGCCGTCTTCTTCCTCGCCTCTAACGACCAACACAATGGAAGTCAAATTAAACTTTTTTTTTGTTTTGGTTGCAGAGAAAAAAAAATACTATTTGTTTTATAATCAGATGTAGGTGAGTGCATATTGCATTTTGTGTGCACATGATATTCACACCACCTAAATCAGATCGAGTGATTAGAAAGTTTTACTCTATCTAGAGGGTAAACCAGCCATATCCTATAGTAGAATTACCATTATTTTTTTTATTAATTTTTTAAGAAAATAAGATAAAACTAAAACAAAAAAAATAAAGTCCGGAGTTTTAGTTAAACCACCCTTAAAAATTTTAAGAGCAGGTTTGGAACAGGTTTTGAAGATGTATTTTATGTTAAAAAAACGAAGTTTAGAAATTTGCTTTTAGAAGAAAAAATTATTTAGAACAAAAAAGCGTAAAACTTTAAAATATATTGAGGAAAAAAAAATCAATGTGGATCATGTTTTGTTATTTTTAAAATTTTATATAATTTAAACAAATATATCTCCTTTAGACTTGAAATAACTTAATAAAGTTATGGATTTTTAAATTTGAATTAATTGTAAATATTTAGATGTGAAGATAGTAAAAGTAGTTTTTAATTGAATAAAAAGACACCAAAAAAAAGTTTGCCAACCCAAACAGGCCTGAATTTAACAATTTAATTGGTAAATTTTTTAACAATCAACCCTTAAAATTATTAATATAGTCAATTATGTGTAGTTTTTTTTTTTTATACAAAAGTGGCAGTCCAAGAAGTATATAATTGATCATTTTTATTTAAATGTGAAATTAAATAAACAAAAATTAAAGTAGCGAAATTGGAGTTATATCTAATTTATATTCAAGTTTTAAAATAAAATTGAATTGATAATAATAATGACCAACAATTCCTTACACGCAAAGAATAATCTAAAATTTAACAGATGTAAGCTAAATAAACTATGGTTAAAGAATTATAAGTTTGAGAGTGATTATCAAGAAAACAAATTTTAGAAATAAATGATCAAATTTGAAAATACATAAGCTGTGCATAAAAAACTGGATTTAAGCTTCACCTACCTTTTTTTATTTAATAAATGAAAAATAAATTTTTTTTAAATTATATAAAATTTCGAGAGAAATAAAATAATATTCATATTAATATTTCTTTTAAAAAATTTTTTTTAATTTTTTTACTTTTTCACTCAAAACAGTTTTTCTCTAAACATATTATTTAAAATAACTTTTTTCCAATAAAAAAAATATATCCAAAACCTCTGCCAAACTCTGCCTCATATTGGTCTTCGCCAATGTCCATGTGTTGGTCTCTTTTTTGTTTCCTTTCCTTCATTATATCAATTAAGTTATTTTTCATTCCTTTTTTTTTTTTTCCAATTGAAACTTTTTTTTTTATTGTATCCTTACCCAAACATTTTTTTAATGATATCACAACAATTATTTTTTATAACGTCAATAATTATTTTTCTATGTTTATTTCCTGACTTTTACACTTTGTTACTACTTAAACATCAATTTATCCTGTAACATAAAATTGTTTTTTAAATGTAGTATTATATTTAGGGGTGAACAAAAAAATCTAATTACCCGACAAACCTATCCAATCTACTCAATTAGATCTTAATTGAGTAGGTTGATTTGTTACATTTAATTGATCGAGTGAGTAAAAAAAATTTTCAACCCACCCAATCTTTATTGAGTGGATTAATTTTTTATATTGGATTGATTGGATAGATAAAAAATATTTTTAACCCACCTAATGAAAATTAGATAAGTTAAAAAATCACAAAAACCTATAAAACCCATCTAATGTTCACCACTACTTATATTGTTCTTTTTAATGCTCTCTTAACTGCTATTTTTTTATAATACCTCCTAATTAATTTTTTCATTCAAAAAATTTATCAAATACGTGCATAGCTCGTGCTTATAATTAGTTCTGTAATTTGTGTGGGGTAAACAAACGACAAGTTTTCTTTAAAAAAAAAAAAACAATCTAGAAGTGTCCTTTATTTCACTTTTCTATTCGAATTTCTTACGTTATTATTTTAGTTGAGAAACGCAAACAGATGATTGGGGAACGATTTTTAGTCTGATCCTTATCTCTTTAGACATCTTTTTTTCTTTCGGCAAAAGGAAAAAGGAAAAGTTTTGTGCATACAAATAATAAAATTGATAACAAAAAATTCTAATCTGTGAGCTATATTTAGCATGCGTTTAGTTAACGTATTTTTTTGACATTATATTTAAATATAATACAATTTTTTCTCAAATACAAAAGTATTTTATTCAAATACTAATCACGTCACATTTTAAATCAAATATAATCAATATTTATTATTTTATTTTTTCTATTACTTTTATTCATTATATCATATATTCTTTCTCTCTACTTTTACACATCACATCACATATTCATTATTAAAATACAATTTAAATACTTTTTATCCAAACACACATTACATTCAAATGCAATGTTAATACTTTCCCTTCAAATATAAATTACATTCAATGTATTATATTTAAACACAATATAAATATAATGCGTCTATCAAACAACGCTAATTTTCCAACTGATTTGATATTTAAAAGCGTCTAATTTGTCCAGTCCTTCGAAAACAATCCTAAGATTTTACTCGATTTTCTTAACTTTATCCAAAAAAAAAAAAAAATCAATAAGACGGACAACATTTTCTTCATTATCTTTTCTTCACATTGAGACATTTAGCTCTCATTTGATATTCTGTGTTAAAATCATTTGTCCTTTTTTTTTTTTTAGTTTTTTCTCTTATATAACTTTAAATGTACCGCATCAAAAAAAAAATTTTAAATTTACTTTTTAAATTATGAATTTGAACATATCATCTAAGTGGATCTTTAAAAAGCTTCCTACTCGAGTAATGTCTCTTTTAGATTCTTAGTCTAGACTCCAAATTAATGTCTTCTATAAAAATAAAAATAAAAAACTTGAAAGATTATTTTTATAAATAACTCTTGAATTATAGACTTGCATTTAAGTTGGTCTATAATTTTTAAAACCGGTCATTCTATTCTCGATGTGTATAAATTAGTTAATAGAGGGTTGAATTTCATGAAAAATGAACGGAGGGATTATTTTTATAAATAACCTACAAACCATAGACTTCTATTCAAATTGGTCTTTATTTTGTTAGAAATCGTTCAAAATCCTGTGGATATATAAAAAAATTATTAAAAATACTCTTTCTGTTTAGGTCTTTTCTGTTTCTAATTTAATGAAAGAGATATTTTAAATAATTTTCTATATATCGGAGCATGATATTTTGAATGATTTTCTATATATCAATGAGCACAATGATCGGTTAATAAAAGGAGGGGACTAACCTAAATGAAGGTCTATAATTTATGAACTATTTATGAAAATAAACCAAACTTGAATAAGGGAGCTTTTTAGCATTTTCTTTACTAAAATAGAGTCACAGAAGTACACTTTCCGAAGACCTTGTTGATTCTGAGTTTAGAGTATAAAAACTCTATTACTATTTTTTATATTAATAAAAATCTTTACTAATTTTATCATTTAAGTATTTTTTTAATTTTGAATTTAGGGGTAAGAGAATTGATATTTACATCTTATACCTTTGTTACATCTTCTTAATAGAGTCTGTAAAGTTTTCACATAATTAATATCACATATATGAAATTTAACTACCGTATCTTTTAGATACCGGGGGAAAAAAAGGTTATGCACGTTGTGTAGGCTAAATAGATGACAAAATAGATGAGGAAGAATTCTCAATTGTCAAACTTCCATCACGCCGGTAAAATTTTCACGCCGACTTAATATTTAAAACCCCACCACAAAAAAGGTGTTCAGGCCGTTTGGTAAACGTATTACATTTTGATTGTATTTGAATAAAATTTTTTTTTGAATGTTGTATTTAATTGAAAAGTATTTGTTTTATATTTGAATGATATGTGTATTTGGATGAAAAGTATTTTAAAGTTGAAAAGTTGATATGATTAGTAAAAATAAAGATAAATAATAAAGTTAAAAAATTAATGTGATTGTTTTAAAAATATTTTAAATAGTAATTATTTTCATATTACTGTTATAAAATTTATGTTTGATATAAAATTATATTATATTTAAATAAAATTAAAATAAAATATTTTTTCCAAACGTCCTCGGTGTTTTTCAAGTCCTCTTTTGAAGCAATCTGAAGACTGCATTCAATTTTCTTTAAGTCAAATTTTATAGAGAGAAGAAGAGAGAGAAAGTAAGGATAAGGGAGAACTTCTAATTCATCCTTCTATTGGACTTCCTTTTATTTGTCTGGCTAGAATTTTCCATCATGATGCATGATCAAATGTAAACAATGATAAATTTTGTCTAAAAAAAATAAAGTGTCCTCTTGATATCATAAGAAGAAAATGTTACATATATCATCTTATCAAGAATAAAGGCTATAAATATGTGTATTGTAGGTAATTAAAATATTCAACGAAAGGGAGTAACAACCATACATATCATGAGCAACTAAAGTTATGATTATACTGTTTTCATGACAAATTATGACTTGTAACATGAAAATCATGTTTATGTTTTATAAATTATCATGAGACTCTTTTTGATGGATCCGAAGCAATATAAATAGTGGAACAAATTTAAAACCGACAAAAGATACTTTCCGATATTTATCAAGTATGTTTTCCTTTCACCTTCTTTTTCGGTATTTGAGACATTTGGTAGACTTCCTAAGCCGAACGGTGTAGAAACTCAATCCCTTATCTTTTATCTTTTTTATTATTATTATTGAAAGAAGACTTCCTTAAAAAGCGAGAAAAGGCAAGAAATCAATGAACTCTCCCTCGTTCGCTCTCTCCCATTCCTAATGATACCACATTGAAAGACATCATGAGACCAGATCGTATCGACAACATCGGTGAAAGGATCAAAACGTGATAAAAATTTAGATTTTCATGAAAATATGAAAAAATACTTATATTTTTTATATTTTTAGTATATTTTTAATATATTTATTCATAATATTTTCATTAAAAAAAATACAAATGAACAATAAATTAACTCTAAAATAAAAAAAATCCCTAAATTAGATATAAAAAATTAGATCTAAAAAACAAATCTTAATAAACACCTTTTCTAATTTTTATAGCTTAATTTTGATCAAATCTGGTTGAATCTCGTCAAATCTAAACTATTCGTGCACGGAGCATTAAACTCCGATAGTCATCATGGCAATTTCATCGAGTCCAAACCTAGAGAAGGGAGAAAGGTTAGTTGTTGCTTGCCACCATTCATGGCTCTCGTAGCTGGAGGAGAGAGAGAATATAAGAGATGGAGGAAGAAAGTGGTAAAAAATAGGAGCGTGTTTGGTAACGTTTTCGGAACGTGTTTCACGATTCCCTAGGGAATCGTTTTCAAAACCGCTTAAAATTCACGTTTGGTTAAGCATGATTCTGAAAACAGATTTCGAAATCTGTTTTTATTATTCTCGGTTTTTACATAAACGAATGAAAACGAATTTTAATCGTTTTCATTCGTTTTCGGTCGTTTTCGAAGCATTCCCCGTGAGCTCATCTCCTCTCGCCTCCTCTCGCCTCCTCTCGCCTCCAGCTCTGTCATTCATCGCCGGCGGCCGAAGCAAGTTCATCGCCGTCGTGAGCTCACCCCGAAGCTCGTTCTTGTTTTCGACCTCATTTTGCCTCAGCCGTGAGCTCACCTCGCCGATCCTCGTCTCGCCTCACCACTCTCTTTCTCTGTCGTTCATCGCCCACGGCCGAAGCTACTTCATCGGCGTCTGGTTTGTCTCTCCTCCCCTGGGGTAGTTCATCGGCGTCGCCCAAGGTCTGTCGGCTCATTCGACCCTGGTTGGTGTCGTTCATCGCCATCTGATTTGGTATTCTGCCGGCTCTCACAATCGGGTTCAAAACTTCCTGCGACCGAGCGTCTGCTTCACCGGAGGTAAGGTTCTCATCTCAGACTCTCTCCCATGTTTGGTTTTTGTTATTTGGACTGGCGGCCGGGTTAAAGATTTGGGGGGTTGATAATCGTTTGCCCTAGAATTTGGGAATTTTTTTGCAATTTCAAGTCGATGAGGTAATCGGCTTTGTTTCAATTGTTGAGTCGATGAGCTAATTAGAATTGGGACTGCTCTGTGTCAATTTTGGTTAACATTGACGTTTTCAAACATCTGTGGTAGCCATTGCCGTTTTTGATTTGGTTGACATTGCTCGGTCCCTGTGCACGGCTTGGTTTGTGAATTTCTTGCACCGTTGCCATTTGTGTTTGTTGATTTCAATTTGGTAGTGTCCTTGGCATAATAACCGACCTGTGATTTCAATTTAGAAGCTGTGATTTGTGTTAAAACGTGGATGAAAACCGAACTGTGGTTTGTGTTTTTTTTGTTTAATTACCGATGTGTGCTATCAATTTGGAAGCTGTGATTTGTGTTTTTGTGGCATAATAACAGAGCTGTGGTTTGTGATTTCAATTTGGTTTGTGTTTAATTTGCTTGTCTCGGTTCAATATGCATAGATTGTGAAATATATGGTTGAGAGAATTTGTGGCTCTTGCTGCCTGTTTGATGATAGGCTTGTCTCGGTTTAATTTGCTTGTCTCGGTCCAAACAGGTCCTTTGCTTTATTTTGTATATTTTTCATCCATTTGTCTATTAGGATTTTATTTCTGATTTTGCAACAAATGAGACATTGAATGAATGAATGTCAAATTATCCATTAACTATTTGGGCTTGTGTGTATATATATATATATATGGTACTTGGGGAGGTCACAAGATTCGGGTTTCCAATCGTACTTGAGGTATTGAGTATTGGGTCTGTCATGTTTTTGGCAATCAAACTCGGGATCTATAAATGGACAGCTTGAGGAATCATAGAAAAGATAAGAAGGGTGGAAAACCCATTTTCCTTGGAACAAATTACACCCACTCACTTGCCTCTTCCCTCTCAACCCGCTCACGTTGTAGAGCACATGCTCTGCTCTTGTTTCTTGTACAAAAAAGAACAAAGCTTGGAGAAACAGAGGGAACAGAGCTCCGAGCCTCAAACCCATGTTCGGAAAAAAAAAATGAAAAGAAAAAGAGAAGAGATTTAGCAGTGGTACAATGATGTCGTTGGAGTAAATTTTATAGTCTGTGGTGGAGGGACATTGTCACGTTTGGAAAGAGAATGATATGAAGAGAGAGAGAGAGAGAGAGACGTTTTTCTAGCTTGGCGGATTCACATGGTTTATGCTAAAGACATAAGTGATTTAGTTGTTTAACCTTTTTTGTTTTTATAATATGGTTGGCGTTAGGAATAAAGCCGATATGAATTTAACTACATATATGACGGTCAAACATGATTAATATGTCGTAATTATTTAATACATAGCGTAAATTGTTTCTGAATGTTACATGAAGATTGCTATTATTAATTTTTGTTACATTACTAGTGATAATTGATCCGTAATATGTAAATCTGTCATCTTAAAATGTGTGCAACAGTAATATTAAGATAATGGACGTCAATGACGATTCTACTACTGAGGATCATGCCACATGGGGAGAAAATTTGGAATCTTTCTTTATCGAGTCGCTATATGAGGAGGCAAAAAAAGGACTTCAAACCTCTACTTTAGACAAAAAAACGTGGATGAAAATTTCCAATGACATACATAGTAAGTTTAATAAGCGACTTACAGTGACACAACTTAAAACTAAGTGGAATAGGCTTAGACGTAGCACAAGAGAGTTCGAAAGCTTGATTGAAACTACTGGATTTGGATGGGATCCTAATGCAAATACAGTCACAGCCTCAGATGAAGTTTGGGATTCCTATTTACAAGTAATGTACCTTTTTCTAAATGGAATTCAGAATTTTTTTGCAGAAGCTAATTTATTGGCTTATCTAAATATTTGTTCATTATGCAGCAAAACCCAAAGGCTAAAAAATACCAGAAGAAGGGTTTACTACACTTTTCCCTCTTAAAGGAGATCTTTGCTGGGACTATTGCAACAGGCCGTAATGCCATAGGTCCGCAAACAGCAGCTAATGTGCCATGTACAGCACCACCACCTTCAGTGAATGTCGAAGCAGTACACGAGGGTACGGATGAGTCGCACGAACTCCAGAGAGACAACAACCATTTGGGAAATGCTGAGGGCAGCAGTAGCCGTTCCAAGAACAAGAAAAAAAACTGCATTGGAGTCAGCAGTGGAGCTGTTGGCAAAGTCTGTGAGTTTGCGAAGTGAGGCGTCAGTGCAACGCACTAATGACTTGCAGCAATATCTAGCTGCAAAGCGAGCACGTCTTGGGGACACAAGTCCAGCTGAGACCTCAACTGAAGATCCTCATAGTATTGACATTTGTATTGAGTTGTTGGATGCAATAGAAGACTTGGATGACATAACATATGGGACGGCAATTAAGACGTTGACAAAAGACAAGGACTTCAGGGGGACATTTGTGAAGCTTAAACCCGAGCGTCGTCGTGGTTTCATCCTCAGCTTAGCGAAGTAGTTATTTGTTAATGAATGTTTTTAGCTTATTAGACTCATTCCAGTTGGTCAAAACTCTTTCAGTTTGTTGAACTATTATTTCGTGACTGATTTATTAAGTTAGACTTCTTTATATGTTGTTCACTTTCGGGATTAAAGTATGTTGAACTTTTATGTAGTGTCTACTTTGTTGAGTTTGATTAGTTTATGATGTTGACTTTCACAATTTCATTTTATTGAATTATTATTTAATAACTAGCTTGTTGAGTTATATTTATTATAAGAGATTTATTCTATTGTGTTATTATTATTGGTGGCAAATAGGTATAAATTCAGTTGATTTTTTTGTGTAGGTTATTATGGGATCAAGTGGTTCGGATACTGATGAGGAGTTGGTTTTTTTCGACTCACTTGAGTCATCTGACGACGAGGACGAGATCTTACAATTATTACTAGATCTTGTACCAACTATTACTAGGCAACCTCGGCATAATAATGAACTAACAGGACGACAATATGTTTTAAATATGCTGGAAGGCCATGCTGGCGTATTCTATGAATTGTTTCGTATGTATAAAGAACCTTTTTTGGCATTAGCTCGGCTACTTGAAGAACGTCAATTATTACCTAGAAGTCGACTATCAGTGGAAGAACGGTTGATGATGTTCTTGAAGATCATTGGTCATTCTGACCGTAACAGAGTCATACAAGACAGATTTTGTCATTCTGGAGAAACAGTTAGTCGACATTTTGATAATGTTCTTACAGCAATTTGTGCGTTGGCCCCAGATTTTATCCGCCAACCAAACCCAAACACTGTGTCTTTGGAGATTCAAAATAGTGATAAGTATTGGCCGTGGTTTAAGGTAAAATTTGTATTATTTTTTAAGTTTGAAATAGGTGGTTAGTACTTTTATAATATGGTTTAAAATCTTTTGGGGTTCATTGTTTGTGTCAGGACTGTATCGGAGCTATTGACGGCACACATGTGATGGCTATTGTCCCTGCGACCGCACAGAGAGTTTATCGGGGAAGACGACACACTTGTACTCAGAATATAATGGTAGCATGCAGTTTTGATATGATAATTACCTATGTTTATAGTGGATGGGAAGGTTCAGCTGCAGACTCTAGAGTATTACTGCATGCATTACAAGATCCAGCTAACCAATTTTTTAGGCCACCATGGCCTAAATATTATGTTGTTGATTCTGGATACAGTAACATGCCGGGATTTCTTGCACCGTACCGGGGTGAAAGGTACCATTTATCCGAATTTAGAAACAATGGACAACCAACTGGACCAATTGAACTATTTAATTACAGGCATTCGTCATTACGCAATTGCATCGAGAGGTGTTTTGGTGTTCTCAAAGCACGATTTGGTATTTTGAAGAATATGTCCAACTTTTCTTTACATAAGCAAGCCCAGATAGTAATTGCATGTTGCGTTATTCATAATTGTATTAAGATGTATGATGCAAATGATAATTTATTTAGAGACTATAGCGTTGACGAGCCTGTAGAAGATATTGAGAGACGAAGAGGAAATCGACAACGTACAAATAACAGTGAATCTGCACCGTCTTCTGATGTTGGTTCCACTAATAGAGACCGAGAACGTATGAGCCAATTCAGAGATCAAATAGCACAAGCAATGTGGGAACAATATGTATCATAATTGTTATGGTATATAGAATTGGTAATTTTTTAGATAAATTTTACTTCTACAGCTAAAAATTAATTTGTAATATATTTGTAACTAAATATAATGATTAATTATGTTTTAATTGATATTATGAATTATTTAATATTATTGATATTAATTTTTAATTAAAATTTTTTATTATTTTTTAATTTTTTGTATTTATAATAATTTTTATAAATTAAATATAAATATATTTTCATTGACTTACTATGCAATGACTGGTTTTCAAAAATATAACCAAACACAGTTTCAGAATTGTTTTTTAAAAACATACACTCAAAAAATATAACCAAACACAGTTTCAGAAACGATCTCAAATTCACCATTTTTGAAATCTCAACAGATTTCAAAAACAATACCAAACGCTACCTAGACCTCCACGATTCTCCAGTGGCCAAGAAAAAAGGCGACCATGAACTTTGAAAAAAAAAAACCTGGAAAACTTGCATGCAAGAGATTGAGAGCAAGAGAATAGAGAGAAGATAGAGAGAGAAAGAGATAGGAAAGAGAAAAAGAGAGAGATCGGATGAAATATTAGGTAAAAATGGAAAACGATTAATTTATTTTAACAATAATAAAAAAAATACTATAATTTATCATCAATTTAAAAATATAATATAATTTTCATCAATAGCTTCTAGATATGCTATTTTGGTGTATTTTCAAAAAAAAAAAAAAAACTATCTCAGAAATTCTATGAATACATGTTTCAATAATATTTTTTTTTAAATTAAATTTTCATATGCATTTATATATATATATACTGTTATCATGTGCAATTTTTTTTTTAATTTTCACTAAAGATCGTTAATAGAGATTAGACTTGTGTAATGGAATACAGAATACAACCAATAGAACACTTATATATATATATTGATATGTAACATATTATCTTATTTATAAAATTCTTGTTGCAGACCTTTAATTCATATATTTTCTTTTTCGTTTGTTTCTAATTAATTAACATGCAGGACCATAGGTTTTTTTTTTTTGGGGGGGGGGGGGGGGAGGGAATGGAAAGGACAATAATTTATTTAGAAAAATTATTAGAAAAAAAATTAATTTACTTCTTTTTTAAAAAGAAAAAACTTAAAAAAAAATCAAAGTAAACAAAAAAAAAAAAAGTGGGTGTCCAATGATAGATATAAATTAGGTAAGAAATTGTTAGGAGTACTGTTGGAACTAAGGGGGTGTGCATTAAGTAAATTTAATTTTATAGAAATTAAGTAGGGTGTGTGTATAAAAGGTGAGTGTGAATAATTAAAATAGATATATCAATAAAATCGCCCTTAAAAAAAAAGTTGCGTGCCTTGTGTAAATTATATGAACGACAAGATGGATAAGGAAAATTTTGAATTTTGAGGCTTTCATCATATTATTGATAAAAATTTTTGAACTAATCCGATAGTTAAAAGCCAACCAAGAAAAAGTGTCTCATTTATTGAGTCTTACGCACTTTCAACCAATCCTAAGATCATACCCTATCCTTTTGAGACGAAAACGTGAGACATTTGAGAACTTCTTCATTTTTTCCCTTCCCATTCAGGACACATTTTAGAAACCAAAGAGTGTAAAATTCATCACCAATCTTGCATAAACTTCACTTTGTTCGAACATAATCAATTTAAGAAACTTTTTTATAAGCATTGTATATTTCTGAACAATAAATTTGATTAAAAGAAATATATATATTGATATACACACAAAAAAAAAAAAATCAGAACCTAATATATATTCAATATTTCTACTTAAAAAATTTTGTCAAATGGTGCAAAATGCAATAGTTTGTTGGGTTTGCCTTGAAAGAAGTCAAGCTTCTTGAGAAAAATAACAGTTCTTGCATAAACTTACATCTTGCTAGAACATAATAGTTCAAAATAGAAACCTTGGAGTACGGAGGAAAGAATGGCCTAGGAGGGGACTTATACTATTGTTTTTTTTTTTTTTGTATTTTTTTCCCCCTCTTAATTATTTATTAGCTGAAATTCTTATCATAAAATTCTTCAAATTTTAAGTCATAAAATATAAGGATGATGATGAGTTCATGCATTCGTGTTACTCTCCTTTTTTTTTTTTTCTTTATTATATATATATATATTTTTTTCAGGTGTGTTCATGCACCATGGTCAAGTCATGGTCTCCCCTAAATCAAGCTACGTGATACGCGTTACACATAAATTATTTAAGTAAAAAAAATAAAAATAAAAATAAAGATAGAGATGAGTAAACCAGACGGGTGGCGGCACGCGGAATGCAGCTAATAATATGGGCGAAATGAAGAAAACAAAACTGCCATTAAAGACACGCAAAGTAAAACACATGAAATCAAATCATCCCATCCCTGTCAACTGTCGGCGCCTTTTTCCACCAACGTGCAGTCGCTCTTCTGATTTGATTGCGCTGTAAAGTGCCGTTTTACCGTTGTCACAGACGCCTTGATCAGAGGTTCAACCTGATCATCATCGCGCAAAATTATGACACCAGAAAAACTTACGTAATGACATGACAATTAAACGTCAGATAATCGAGTTGTTTTGGGGTGTCATTTGATTGTTTTAATTTGCCATTGGTTTTAAGGTGTTAATGGCATTGATGGCTTTGAGGTATTATTTGTTAGAAGCAGAACTATGGCTTAGATGAAAGTGTGAATGGCAATTTTACCAATTAATTTGTCAAGTCCTCATTTTTAATAAGATGGATTGAATGATTTGATTTTAGATGTGGATTAAATTGGAGACATTCATCATGTATTCTAATTAGAGACAAATTAAAAGGTCTCCATCTCAAACCTACCCTATTTATATATATATATATTAAATAATGTAGTATATATATTAATTTATATTTATTTTGATTGATTTATAAATAATATTTTTTTATTAAAATTTAGGGTTCGTTTGGTGAACGTATTGCATTTACATTACGTTTGAATGCAATACATTGAATGTAATTTGTATTTGGAGGAAAAGCATTAGCATTGCATTTGAATGCAATGTGTGTTTGGAGAAAAAGTATTTGAATTGTATTTTAATAATAAATATGTGATGTGATGGATAAAAGTAGAAAGAAAAAAAGGAGAGAGAGAGAATATATGATGTAATTAATAAAAATAATAGAAAAAGTGAAATAATAAATAGTGATTGTGTTAGATTTAAAATGTGATGTGATTGGTATTTGAATGAAATGTTTTTATATTTAGGGAAAAATTGCATTACATTTAAATGCAATGTTAAAAAAATGCTAATACCAAACGTGTACTTAGACTTTGCTTGTCTATCTATTATTGTGCGATTGTTAGATATTTTTATACTACTTTTTAAAAAATGTGTGTGTGTGTGTGTGTGTAGGCCTAGATTGCTGCTCGCTGTATGACTCTATACAGTTACTGGGCATGTTAGAGGTGAAGAAAATTTACGCGAAAGACTTAACTGCATATCCGGATAACTGGCTCACATAGGACAGACGAAGTGAGTGGTGTGGCCTTGTATTCAGGCGTGTTTGACACAGTAATTATATTTTAATTATATTTAAACATAATGTAATTTTACACTAAACGTAAAATTTTATATTCAAATATAATTCTTTTTAATAGTATTACGAAAACAATTACTATTTAAAAGTTTTTTAAAACAATCACATCAACTTTTCGACTTCACTATTTATCTTTATTTTTACCAATTACATTGTCTTTTCAACTCTAAAATACTTTTTATCCAAACACACATTTCATTTAAATACAAAATAAATACTTTTTAACCAAATACAACATTTAAAAAATAAATTTTATTCAAATACAATCAAAATGTAATGTATTTACCAAACGCCCCCTCAGTGTGGTGTTGAAAATGAATTCTTGTTTAGGCCCCGTTTGGCATGCCAGAACAGGGCACATTTTTTTTTTTTAAATTTTTGCAAACCATTTGTGTGTTTGTTCATGGGTCTGATGTGTTGAAGAGATACTCCATCAATTTAGGGGTTTTTTTAGTAGGTTTTGTTTAGTTGATTGATTGTTGTGATTATCTTCTTAGCATATCAGTTGCTTGTTTCAAATTTTTAGTCATGAATTTCAACTACTGAAATTGTCAAGTATTAGAAAATCTCGTCAAAATAGTGAACAAAGTTAATATGATTTTTTTGTGGGTTTTGGTTTTTGTTGTTTGATTATTATCTATCTTCTCATGTTATTCATTGTTTTTAACAATTATGATAAGGTGGATTGTTATTTCTTTCTTTTCCTTCCGCCGTTTTCAATATAATATATTGATACATCACTTTTGGGTCTAGAAAGATGATTGTGCTATGTTGATATTGTTCTTACCAAAATTGATCAATTGGCTTGTTACCAAAATTTGATAGATATAAAGGAGATGGGCACTGTGGTATATGTCATTGCAAGAAATATGCACTTGAAGAGAATGATTTTGGGTTTTTTTTTTTTTTTTTTTGCACCGTGGGACTCATTTGATTGTATTAAATAACTATATACGTTCTAGTAATATAGAGTGTGTGAATCAACTTCGAATGGATAAGAAAACTTTTGGTTTCTTGTGTTAGTTATTTTAAACTAATAGGAGATTAAAAATAGATATACTTGTGACAGTTGAAGAGTAAGTTTGTACTTTCTTACATATCCTTGCTTACCATGTAAAGATTCGTACAATTGATAATAGGTTTAAAAGGTCGAGTGAGACTATTTCCCTAACAAATATATTTCTAACAAAAACTCCCACCCCCTTCATTAATATGCCCAACAACCTTTATTATAAATGTGTTGTTCCAACTAACTATAGAGCTGGTGTTAGACAAATGCATATTACAAGCTTGATTAAAGCCAATCAATCTTCGTCGTTCATAGTCAATCTAACAGTGAAACAACAATCGTATAGGAATGATCACCGTATACCAATATATAAATATAATAATTTATATATTTTATTTTGGAGAATTTAAAGAAATGCCCTAAAAAGGGCACATATTTGGAATTTTACCCCCTTACAATAGCTTCAAGATTTTTACCTTTTTTTTTACAAGTTAAAGGGTAACTCAATGTGTCTTCTTAAAATTACCCTCAACCAACTAAAAGGTAATACATTGGAATACCATTTGGTAATCCGTTAGAACACCTTTTGGTAATTAGTTGGAATATTTTTTTTGGTAATTCACGTATTTTAGCAATCATCGGGAATATTTTTTGGTAATCCTTCAAAATATCTTTTAATAATCCGCTGAAATACCATTTGATAACCTATTGAAACACCTTTTGGCAATCCTCTAGAATACTATTTGTAATCCATTGGTATTCCTTTAGAATGTCGTTTGATAATCTACTATAATACTTTTTAGTAATCTGACAGAATATTATTTGATAATTTAACTGATCACCGTTTTGTATCCTACCAAAATTTTAATTTTTTTTTATCATAGTTTATTTCAATTACGTTTTTGAAATTTATTATTTCAATTATATTAATTTATTGTATTATATTTTGCATTTCATAAACAAATAATCACAAAATTATTTAAAAAAATTTAAAACTACTATTAAAATAATTAAAATACTAAGCGTGCATTTCGTTTAACATTCTAGCTTAATCTAACTTACAAGTTAAGCTAAGTTAGTCATTTCATTTTAGCTTAATTTAGCTTGAATTATATTAGAGATTATAAAAATAAAGATATTTTATATTGAAAATTGTGTTGAAATAGTGAAAGTAGATTAAAAAATCATAAAAATGGACCTCATCAAACTAAAATAAATTAAACTAGAACCAATTTGATCAATTTAGTTTAACTTACAAACTAAATTAGACTAGATCTTAAAACCAAACAAACCCTATAAAAGTTATACGGTAAAAACTTAAAAAAAATATAAAATATAAAACATTTAGGAAAAGGTTGTAGTAGGAACCTCAAAATAATACTTATGATAGGTATTCTTTTTTAAACCTTCAGATGTAATTGAACAGTTGAGATTTACTTGTTTATAATAGTTATAATACACCTTAACACATAGTATTAAGGAATAATAAATTTAAAAAAATTTGAAAAATTAATTAAAAAAACTAAAAAATCCCCCCTCAAACCCCACAACCTTTGCTAGTCAACTACACCCCTCGCCCGACCCTTTGGTTACTTGACCCAAACACCCCCCCGACAACTCCCTTGACCCTTCAGTATCTTCCCTCTCCTTACTCCCCTCTTTTTTTTTTTTAATTTTTGTTTCTTGAATTTTTTTTTTAATTTATTAGTCTATGATTCTATAAGGTAGAATGCATTATAACAAGTAAATCTCAATTGTTCAATTACATTTGAACGTTTAAAAAAAAAATCTACTGTAGATACTATTTTAAAGTTTCTACCTCGACCTTATCCAAGAATTTAAAATATAAAAATAAAAATAAAAAAGTAAAAAAAAAACCCATTGCAGCCTAGCTTACCATAGTGGCAACGCCGTTGCAACACCAATGGAGAGAGAAATGAGTAGATCGCTCACCGTCGAGATATCACGGCCTAGATACATCATTGAGCAAATCGTCGACACTTACAGCCATAGTCTCGCTAGTAGATCTGCATTGACGGCTCGTTAGTGATTTGCGACTGCTAGCTGGTGAGCGATCTCAAGGATGGAGTTAATTAAATTAGCGATCTCCTTGCGTCAGGTGATTCACGATTGGATACCTTGACGACTTCTTCACCCGTGACCATCGAAAGGAGAAAAACAACGGACCTGAAATCTCCCGTGCGATTTGACGATGGTGGCATCCACGATGGTGATGATCAATGGTCTCCACCCAAATAGAGGGATCGAACTACACAGAGATAGAGAGAGAGAGAGAGGGGGGGAGAGAGAACTAGAAAGAAGAGAGAGTGTGCGGAAAAGATGAGAGGGAGAGGTAGACGAAGAGAGAGATAACAAGAAAAATGTGACTTTAGATGAGGCGTCTATTTTTTATTTTTGAAATAAAAAAATTTTTTTGTTCAAAAGTGAAAAGTTATTTAAACTGATTAAAAAAAATTTTTAGAGAAAAAAGTTTTTTTTATATCTAAAAGTAAAAAATTTTTTATGCTTATGTATGAAAATTTAGAAGGTTTATTTTTTAAAAATAGACTTTTTTTATTTAAAAAAAAACGAAGTGTTAAAAAAAACGGAGGCTTCAAGGTTATATTTGTCCTTTAAAGTATTTAATCAAACTTAAAAATTGGTCAAGAGGATAAAAATCAGAACCAATATTTTAATGGGACAAAACTCTGAAATAAGTGTAATAAACGAGCTATTTTTTAGGTTTCTTCTTTCATTTTAATTGAAATATAAATATATCTGTTAATTAAAATATAAATATATTAGAATTTACACATGGCTTGTCTATTTATATGTTGTGAGATTGTAGGTAATTTGAACTTTGGTCGTCAATTTATGTAATGTGTGATCCTTTCTCTTACTACACATGTTGTAAACGTTGAATCCTTTGATTCCCCAAACCCATGATTGTACTGGCTGTCCCATCCTGCCTCTTCTTTAAGAATAGATGGGCGGGAATGCAGTCGATTAGAACGACAGTCGCCACTCAAAGTGGACGATGGTTGGACAATCTTTTAAGTGTTGCAAGGACTATCTAGTTTTATCCTACAAGATGCAGTCGTTTAGAACGACTGCCACCACTCAAGGTGGACGGTGGATGGACAATCTTGAAGTGTTGCAAGGACCATATAATTTTAGCCTATGACCAATTTTTGAGATGCACCCTAACTACAAAAAAAAAAAAAAAAAAAATCCAAAAGTATGAAAGTACTTTAAGAACAGTAATAGCTTCCCAAGGACATAAACTTGAGAGACACCAGAAGTAGCACAGTTCACTATCAGTTCCTAAGCTAAGCAATTAGGTAAAGATTTATTAACGACTCAGATTTGTCTTGCAAAAAAGCCCTATATATTTATCATAATCTCATTTGTGTCCTTTCTTTTTTTTTTTTTTTTTTTTGTGGGGGTTGCGCTAGAAATATCCCATTTGTTTGGATCTAATTAATACCAACCTCAACCTCCCTTGCTCAGTCAAGAAAGTCTGCTAATCCATCACCAAATCAGTAGCAATCACCCACCAAACCAGCGTTGTTCCTTTGAACCCAAGTTCCCTTAAAACACCTGATTTTGCAACTTGCTTCCTCTTACCAATTCTACTTTGCTTCTAGTATTATCAACTACAACTTCTAGAGCACATCATAGGCAGTTGTACTAGGGCTATTTTGAGAAACGCTTTAGCATATATTTACACAAACATTTGTGTACATTCTTTAAAGGAAGCAGTATTAGAGCATACAAACACCCATTTTGTAGTAAGGGTCTCTAGTCCCAACCTAATAAACTATAAGAACCATTTGAGACAAGGGATTTAAAACGACAATTAGTTGATCTTTCTTTATCCAAATTACCTTCCAATGAAAGATTCAACCAACGGGAAAAGAACCAATGTAGCTACATTGTACGGCATAACCCAACATTCCCATCCATATATAGAGTATGTCTTTGGGAAAGAATGGCCAGCATGAAGAAGCAATAACAGAAGCAAAACCAACAGAATGCATTGGCAACTCCTACTCCCAGAATACCCAAATCAGCAGCCAGAATGGGTTGTTGAAGATATTCAGTTAATGTTCTTCAAATGCGTAAAATGGCAGTTTGAAGAAACCATGGATCCAATCAACTGTCCTTACCACTACTTCTGTGAAAGTGCCTATCCTGGTAACTACTCACCTGCTGTAGATATTCTGGTTCTCATCTTCACAACTGCTTCATACTTTGCAACTCTTATCATCATGGCAATGGAGATCTTGGGAAGAGGGGAACTCCGTAATCCATCAAAGAGATACTTACTGCCATCTGGTCCAATCTCTCTCCCACTAATCATATTGGTCCTAGCCAAGGGATACAGGATCAATACCATATTTCCTCTCTCACTGGCGGGGCCTGCAGTTCTCTTACTGGTTCACATTTCCGCTCTCAGCTTCGACGGCAAAGCTGTGAAGGATATCAAGTATGTTTTCTTCGAGGCATCAACAATTTCTGGCATTTTACATGCAAGTGTGTACCTAGACTCTATTTTGTTACCATATTATACAGGTCTTGATGCTCTAATGTCGTCAAGCTTTTCGGGTGAGTGCCCATCTTGTGTGTGTCGGAAAGACACTTTGATTGTGGGGGGGCGATTGGTGTCCTATAGGGGGTGGTCAGTGACCACATTTTTGGTTGTGGGTGCCCTATGTTTAAGGATACTGTGCAGGGTGTCGGGGGAGAGAACGGGAAATATCTTGTTAGTTAAGTCCTTCCTAGAGGGTCTAGGTTGGATTCTTATAACCCTAGACTGTATATATCTTTCCAGAAAGTCTCCACCAGAGAGATTGACACTGCATGTTGCTGTTTTTGGAGGCATCTTTGTTTTGATTTGCCTTCATGGACTCAAAAATATATGCTCTCGGATCATAAGATTGCATTTAACATGTAACAAAAATAGGGTAGGTGCCATATGCATAGCAAGCAAGATGGAAGAGACATGATTGGGTAGAAGCAGCGTTATATTTTCTTTTTTGTAAATATATGAATTACACTGACGGGACGAAAAAAGCATGTTGTCTTTCCACTACTCAATACAAAAGTTTACTAACCGTCAAGAGAAGTAAAAGAACATATAAACCTCTTATGTCAAAAATGCTCCAACATGTTGAAAGAAGCAATTGCAGGAATAATTATGCCGCAGGGAACCAACTCTCACGTTAATACACACCTTGTGCCCTTGATAGGAAAGTCTTCAACAAAATTCTTCTGATCCATGACAAAGATACTTGATAGCAATATTGCAAAAGTTGTTACAAGAAGAATCTCCTTCGGCTAGTGTCCATTTCCAGCTAATATTCAAATGGGAAGGAGAAAGAAAATAAAGTGTCAGAACCAAACATCTGCTATATTAAATATGCAGGAAAAATATATATACATATTGGTTGAAGTGCAATACCTTGTGAACCCACTCATATTCCCCTCCTTTTGAATCGAATGTTCCATGCTGCAGGCTGATTAACTTCAGTGTGAATTGAGGGCCACATTCCTGCAGACGTGACATGGTAGATGTTTGGTTCTGACTTTAAAATCAAGATAACAAAATTACTAACACTTAAATAAGATGCACCGGCAAGATGAATCACAAGACAAAGGTAAAAAATGTAACAACTCCTAGCAATATGCTTCTCATCTAGTCTCTTTTCCCTGTGCGGCTGTAACATAATGTTACATAAAAATTGCCTAAAGGCTTGAACATAAAGACAGAAAATAAATATATAAATCGTTAAATTGACACTGACCTGAAGACGAGCAATTGTTTTCTGTTGAGTGACCTCGTCCTTTGCGTCCTTTGTCTTTTTACCTTTTGATTCAGTCTGTTTAATTTCTTTTGTTTCAAAAATGTATCTGAGACATGACACACAAACTTTCCATCAGGAATATGCTGAAATAATAGTAAGTCAAAATTCTTTACGAGCTTCAAATCATAATAAAGAAAAACCTATGATGCCGGAAGAATATAAAGTCTCTCTGATTGTGGAAAGTTACAACTCTCCGACCACGGAAATTGGGATCTTGTGGGAAAAGTGACTGAAACAATCTGAAGGAAACAAGTCAGAGAAGTATACAAATATCTATGTTAGGGGAATTAAGGTTGATGATCATAGACATCAATTATAAATACAGATACAGGATATCAACAGCAAGTTAATGCTAAAAACCAAAAGAAACACGCACAAATATTTATTTCCTGCACTATTTTTGCTACAATCATATGTATCTTATCATAATATAAGGTAGAGGTAGCATGACTCATGAGATTGCAAGATGCAATCAAATCGAATCAGAGAGCATGCTTAATAGTTATGATAAAGAATGCAAACCTTCCAACACGATGACCCAAGCGTGTTGTAAAGTTATTCAAAATAAGCTCGGGCTCATGACTTGTTGGATTTCCATGATTCTGCAGGCACATCAAGAAAAAAGGGGGCTGAAAAAAGAACTTTTTTTTTCCTTTTTGCTAAAAGGTTGCAAAGAAACACTTATTATTTCACAATTTGGCAGCTAACAGCAGGCCAATAGGAGCATTAACAGCAGAAAACCAACAAAGCTATAAGCATTAACTTAAGCGAGTTTATAGGCATGAGAAACATAATTATCTTTTCTTTAGCATTTTTGGAATTTTCATATCAGTAATCTAAATCCATCAGTTATGATAATGCACACAACCAAAGTCATGGAAGTTATAACTGCTATTGCTCATTTCCCAATCTGCATCATCAAATTGCTATGTCACCCACACCAGATCAAGGGAATAAAGATAACAACCAAAATAGAACAATGTATAATCACATCACAATTATGGATGGTTTTGTTTCCAATACAAAACTAGGAGTTGACTAGTTCTTTTATTGTCTCAAAATAATAATAATAATAATAATAAAAAGGAGCATACCTTAATATCCTTGCGTAAAACAAGCTTCGATAGCTTAAAATGAGCAGTAGGCCCATCCGGTAAGTTCATAACCAGGAGAGCATCTGAAAGATGGCCAAAAAAGCTAATTGTCAAATCACTATGCAAGAACAAAAGATAAGTCTGAAATCATTCACACCAGATCTTAGAGAACATAGGAACTCAAAAGATCGTTAGTAAAGAACATGAAAACTTCAGGTAAAAGCACTTCCAACCTGGTTCCCTCCGATTGGTATGAACGGCAATAATAGAAGTGAACTCCCTGTTATTTGCGTATTCCACAATCTGCAATTCAATCACCAACACAAATAAACAGAAAATCTTCCAAAACTCGATGCTCACTAGAATAGAGAGAAAAAAGATTGGCAATAATCACCTTTTTCAAGTCATAAGTTCCTCTCTTGTAATAATGAGCATTTGGAATCACAGAGAGTAGTTCTGATATAAAAGCAGGTCCTCTCTGAAAATCAATATACACATCAAAGATAACCTAAACATGTTAGTGAACCAATTATGCAAACATTTCATACATATAATGCCCCTTATGATCCTGAGACAAGTAGAAGAGTTCATAAAAATAATGATCGGATTTTTTGGGGAACGCATTTGTTTCCGAAAAGAGTACGACATACCGATGAATTGAAACGGCAAGTGGTGATTAATATCTTCGGAGTACGTTCACGTTTTAGAATTGAACTGAACTCATCAGCATCATTTCCTGCAAATAGCTGCAAGAAGACGAACACCGTAAAAGGACTTCCTATAGCAATACCATAACTTAAAAAAAAAAAAAAAAAAAAAAGGAATTCGAGCTTTTTAAGCAACAAAAATGGTCAAATTGATCGCTACTGCAGAAATTCGGCCAAATTTTCCCAAGAAAACAATTTTCCAGCCATTTTAAACATTCCAAAATCTGAACGTTACACAAGCCCTAAGGCACTGATTCCTCAAAAAAAAAAAAAATGAAATCTTAAATAAAAGCTAGGGCAAGGGAGAGAACCTCCTCATCGTCGGGCAAGCATACAGTCTCGTCAAACTCCCTTGTGTTCTCGATCGTCCGAGGAACATTCGGGGCCGGAGGCTGCAAAATCGAATCCAAAATAAAAAGATCCATCACCAAAAATTCAATCAACAAACAAAAGAAAGAAAAAAACAATGGCGAGGGGGCGAACCTCCTCGCCGAGCTCAAGGGCGCGTTTAATGGCGGCGTCGCGGGCCTTCGCTCGCTTGAGCTTCTCGAGCTTCTTCTCGTGCTTGAGCTTGGCGTGGACCTCCGACCTCTTGTCCTTGTTTTTTATCATCGACGGCAGTATCTCCTTCTTCTTCGTCTTCGTCAAGGTCTCCTTCTTGGCCACTGGTTCGTCTTCTCGATCTCCATTTTCGCTTTCGGTCTTCTTTCTCTTTCCACCCATTGTTTGTTGCTGACCACTTTACTCGCTTCGCTCTGTGAGTCTGACTCCTCTCCTCTGAAATCCTGGCTTCCAAGTTAGGGTTTCTCGTTCAGCCCTGAATTGTACTGTAGGGGTTTTTGCCAATTGGCTTAAAAACGACAAATTTCCTTTGAAAACTATTAGAACATAAAAACGACAATCGACAGCGGATTTGATTGAAATATTACACCGTGCACAACTGTAACTTAAGGAAACGACATCAATTGGAAATATTTGTGTCGTTTGTTGTTCAATGGGAGTCTAATCCTTTTTTTTTTTTCCTCCTAACAAATTGTATATATTTTTAGGAATTAGTCTATATCAGCCATTAAATTGTACGTTTTTTTTTTTTCCTTTCTCTCAACAATCTCAAAACGGCAAATATCCTTAGAAAACGATAGCACCTAAAAACGACAATTAGCTGGAAACAAGATAAAAAGACGACATCAAATTTGATGGAAGTATTGGGTTATTTTCACAAATATTCAAGAGTTATGCACTTATTTAATTCTTTGACTTTTAATTTTACAAATCATATTATCCCAAACATTTTTATTGTTATACAAATGACCCTTATGTCTTTTTTTTTTAATAAAAAAATTGAAAAAAAAATTAATATATCCAGATTATATGAGATTTGATTAAAGTTATAATCGTAACAAATTATTTTTGAAAAGGAAATACGTATCTGGAAACTATATGTAATGACGTTATATATATTTGATTTATGTATAATTTATTTTTAAAATATATCTCATGAAAACACAATTTCCTTGTATAGCTTTACTTATAAATAAAACCCATGAAATAAATTAGGTCAAAAGGACAAATTACTTAGAAAACGATTACAACCTAAAAACGACAACATGCTGGAAAGCAATATTAAAAAAACGACATTATATTTGATAAGAATATTACATCATATCACAACATTAACTAAAGGAAACGACAGCATTTGTTAATATTGTATCCTTTATGGTTCAGAAAAACATTTTGTAGTCTAGTTTTTTTTTTTTTTTCGTTTTTTGCCCACAACAACATTCTTTGGTTAAGAATTAGCCTGGTCAATTCTCGTTTTTTATTTTTAAAAGAATGCGGATTTTTTTTTTTTCTCTTTTGTGGTGGTGGTGAGTGGGGGATGGGGGAAAAAGGTGAGTCATTTGGGCTTGAAAAACGACATAACTTAAAATAGTGGTTTTAAATTTTGTTCTTTCCTAGTCAACTACACAAAATAATACAAAAGCAAAAGAATGAATCTATTCCAAAAGTTGGAATTAAAATAATAATCAAGGCGAGGCAACAAGCAATTCTTTAATGATACCATTAAATAGTGTTTTGCATGTTTGGCAAAAGTTTTACATTTCTTTTTCATATTCTTTTTATAGCATTTTTTAAGAATATATTGGTGTAATAGTTTGAGCATTGAAAAAAGTGCTTTAGCAAGTCTTTCAAAAAAAAAATTATGCTTTTATTCGATTACCATAGAAACAACCTAAAAACTTACAGTTCCCCATCATTTGCTTGCTTGCGGGTAGAAGCGGAGCCATACTATTTTAAAAATGAGGACGCTATTAAAAAATAAGTTTTTTAAATTAAATAGGGACATAATTATAACATTCAATTATTAAGTGGGGGTGCAAATAGATTTTATTCATAATTTGGGGCACTACTAAAAAAAAGCGTTAAAATGGAATTCCAAGAGTTGTGCGCCTCTCAACTATGAGTTGCTCCGGATAGAAGAATCAAATATTTTCATGTCGTTTTTAGCTTAGTTTTCACTTCACTTCCAATTGCTTCAAGGATATTCAGCAACACAAGTTCCATATAAAACTTGTAATCTCTCATAATCCAGGACCATCGTATCACAAAAATAATTTTAAAACTACATAAGGGATATAATTTTATCTCCATCTCGTCCCATTGTCATTTCTAAGCAAAACATTCAGAAGCAAAACATTCAGAAGCACGCTAGCTTGTACAACTAGCATAGTTTTATGGTATAACTTCATTACAAATGCCTTCTACATTTGATTTGAGTCCGATTATCTGACTAAAATGGTCAGCCCCTCAATCAGATTAATCTTCATCAAAAATTTTGTTCAAAAATCTCCTGAGTTGATCGTGACGCGAGTGTGACTTGTCACACCGAATTACAATCTACGCCTCCTTCAGTTACTTGGCTCTGCTTCACAAGACATTCCATTTCTTTTGCCTCTTTGTTTTTACCCCACAGAAGAGTGTACATTCCAATTATGACGAAGACAGATCCTAGCAAACTGGTTATTCAATGGCAAAAGTTAGAAACAAAGAGACTCTGCAAGTCAATCAATCAAGAGATATTGTAGTAAACTACCCATTTTTTCCATGTTTTTTAAGAAGATGGTCGGATTTATCGATAATGGTCAGAGTTACTCGATAAATATGAGATTTACCAACTATTTTAGCCAGTCTAAAAACCCTTTTTTTTAACCCAAAAACCGGCCATTTTTCTTAAATCATCGATGAATAAATGTCCAAAAGAATGGTGCAAGGACGAGACCTTCCGAGGTAAACTTGTTCATGAAAGGCGGAGTAGTCGAAAATCGCTACAAAGACCTGTGTGAAAGGAGTGAATGCTGATGTGAAGACTGGGCCCTTTTGTTTGACACACCATGACATTCCTACGTAGCACAAGCCCGATCCCACCATTCCCTGCATCAAAATATATAGAAATTCAAGTTTCTTGATGCGGAAGCAATAGCGGATGCAAATTTGAAGTTGAACAAGTATGATGATCAGCAGAATTGAAAGGACAAGATCATCAATACTCACAGCATAAACGACGCTAATTATCTCCAACTTCCCTTTCAGCACCCACACGGAAAGGTTCCTTTCAAGGATCAAAGTCAAGATGGCCGACTGAACGGCACCGAAGAAGGACATGATGGCCGTGCTTGAATATTGGAAAGGGAATGATCTGCCAATCCTTGCTTGCATGAGAAACCATGAAGACCACATGAGGCAGCCAGCAGCCAGGAGTACCGAACCGAGGGCCCAATTCTTCGGCTTTTGAGGTGAATTCATCAGGTTTACATTGTTTCCCGCGGCTTGTGAATGTGGATGAGGAGTCAGCTGAGTTCCTCGGTAGAATGTCAATATCAAGGCTCCCGAGATGCATATTAGAGCGCCCGAGATCTTTGCTCTCCCACTCTTGCTTTGCAGGTTTAGTTTTTCTAGACTAGAAAAAATTTTAATGCCGTAGTTAGCTAAATCGACGTTTCGGTTAATTATAGTTGCAATTAAGAACTAAAATGCATTGTGGTTTACCCAAATGGCAACGCCAATATGAACGTGAATACGGGCACCATGTTGAGGAATGCACAGGAAAAAGTCGCCGATGTGTATTCAAGTCCGTAAAGGAACAAGAATTGTGTGAGACTTACCCTGGAAAAACACAGTATTTTCCACTCGTTCTTCATTTAAACTACTCAAAAGTGGGAAAATGAAAAGCACTCATCAAAGTTAAGAAATCAAAAACTAACCCCACTAAAGCACTGAAAAATAGATGACAGAGAAGCCAAGATGTAATTTCGGTTCGGCTTTTCCTGCAAAAGAGAAATTAACTACTTTGAGTCACTCACATCACAATGTGAAAGTTATAGTGTGCATAAAGAGGTTACTCAGGTTTTTACCTTTCCCGAAGGCAGGCAATCGGTATCAAGAAAATAAAAGAAACCGCCTGCCGATACGTTACGATGATCAAATGGTTCAACCCTTGATCAAGCGTCTTCTTGAGAAGTAAATTCACTATTGCAAAAGCGAAATTTATAGCCAGCATGGTAGTAACAAGCTTCCATCCTGCAGAGCAACCCATCTCTTCAATGCACAAGTATAATTTGTTACGGCGACCAGATAGGCAGCGCAGGTTGAACGTGTGAACTCCCATTTTATAGGCATAACTTACCAGGAACATAGCAGATGGAATCATAATAATGCCTTAACCAATCAACTTTTAATCTAAATAGATATTTAATTTATTGCCTTTTGCTTTCTTGTCTCGGAACTTTTCAGTGGAAGAGGCTGAAAGATCGCTTTCTAGTTAGCTCACATCTATGCATCAACATCATGTTTCACACAAATACGTCCCCAAAACTCGGATTTTCATATAATATTCAGAGGTTCGTGCGGTAACGCCCGGTCTTACAGTCTAACATGTAAAAATGAGGGGCATACATAGATTTTATCATATGTAACAGTGACGTAAAAAATGTATATAGCGCTGACATGCAATAAGTAATTTATTTATTGCTAGACCTTTCAAAGTCATTCTTATGTTAAAAATAATATCATGCTATACTGTTCAAATCTACACGTCGTATGTATGGTATATTTAGCTTCAACTCCACTTGCCACTCTATTATTGGAGATGAAACAACTTGGAAGAGGCAAGTAGCATATGTCGAAGGTGGTGGAAATTTTAATGTAGCATTTTTTTCCTCCAAATACGGTATCTTATTCTTCATTTAAAAAAAAAATGCATTATTCATCGATATCGCGTTATTCACAAGAACAAAGTGTCAAATCCCACAAAGAAAAAAAAATAATGAATAAGCCATTACAAATCATGCCTTACAGCAAGGTCATTTTCCTTTAATCTCCACTATTAAAATTATCAAAGAATATATGGTTTAGTTGAAAATCTGCATGCTCTTTGCTTAAACACGGCTCTTGAACAGTTGATCACTTTTAACGTGTAGTCATTTTCCTAAAAATTTTCTGGGTTGTCAGTTCTGTACAATGGCATATATTGCATCACTCTGCAGTACCACTTCCATATTGTAATTATTATTTCTTATCTGCCTTTTGCAGCATTATGCAACCGTAAAACAGCACATTTTTGTGAACCCGAATGTAAATAAGAGATAAAAACAAGAAAAATCGAATACAAGAGAATTTACGTGATTCGACCAAAAACGACCTATATCCACGGACAGAGAGAGAGTTTTATTATCTGAGAAAAACTAGTACAAAAAGGCGGCGCTTATGAAACCCTAGATTACATATTTATAACCCCAAACCAGTTCGAGTCGAAATCGGATCAAATCCGTACCTCATGAAAAATTTCCTTATGATTCATGCTCTCAAAATATATCAGGTCAGGTCACAATTCGAATCGGATCAATAAATAATTCAAGACACTCAACAACAACCATAAACAGCACATGCATAACACTGCTTTATATCCTAGCCAAAAATGATGTGGTCAAGACATTATACAAAGACAGTCATTAACCTAATGGGACAGTGAAGACTCCGAAGTTCATATAAAGAGATAGTGCAAGGGATATGTGTAAAAATGTCCTTTTCAAAAGCACGGTTTTAATATATATCTCAAGTTTTGTTGAACTAGTTTAATGACATTTTTTAATGAAAATAATAATCAGTAAAGCAGTGTTTAAAACCAATATCAATCACTGAATGATTTAGTGGTCTATATTAATAAAATTTGATTAACTATGATATTAATCAATTTAATAGTCACTTGCCATTTTCCTAGAAAAGAATTCGTCCATTTGTTATATAGATGTGGCCGAAACCTAATTTCTCATAGTACGACAGAATACCTTCAAATGGAAACCACAAAAATTTACATCTTTTTGCCCTCTATGGCAGGTCCAATGGATCACTATCTTCTCCAAAATATCCTCCACTACTTGGAAACCCGACAAGAGGTGCTGTTTGGCTACAAGTCTATCTTAACTTTAGCCACCACCTTGACTTGGAAATGGGTTCTCCAATTCTCTGGCAAATTTAGACCACTCTTTATTTGTGGCTCCTTTCACTTCTACAGTTTCTCAATCACCAACCTTTTGCAGCCTATCTTCTTTGGAGTAAGGCGACAATGCATCTACTTTTTTAGGATTTATGTGCATCCACAATAATTAATCGATGATCAAGGCTTTAAAATGACCTTGTCCATTGGAACATTTGACCTTTTATCACGTGACTTCAACGCTTAAATTATTTTTTTAAACTATCTAATAACTCAAAAATAGGATAACATATATTGTAGTTGTACCAGTTTCTTTGGCATTGCTAAAGTTTGCCCTCTTTTCCGTACGTTCTTCTAGTTGTACCAGTTTCACGCATTTCTTCCTTCGGTCTACGTCAATTAAATCATCTGCTAAAGCTTCACGAAGGCAAGTTTTACATCATTTAAACCATGAGTAGGTCCTCAATGCCACCTGAGAAAGTTGACAATAAAATTGGGAGCTTGTTGGACACTTTCATGGGTGTTTGTTTAGTGACACAAAATTAAACAGTTTCTGAAACAATGCCAACTATTTTCATGCTTAAGAAATTTCAAGGTTGTTAATTTGTTATACTGGTTTAGCTTCAGAATTTAAAAATTTTAGTAATATCCACACTTTATAAGAAAAATTTATTATTGTGCTCCTGCTCAATAATGAAAATATGTTATTAATTGGGCGTTTGATAGACGTATTCCATTCACGTTGCGTTTGAACACAATGTATTTAATGCATTTTGTATTTGAATGAAAAATATTTATTTTACATTTAAATACAATATATATTTGGATGAAAAGTATCTGAATTGTACTTTAGAGTTAAAAAGTTGATGTGATTGATAAAAATAGATATAAAAAGTACGATAAAGAAAGAATATGATATGAATGGGAAAAAAATTATTTTCAAAATAGGTATTGTTAGAAAACATTATATTTGAACTTTACATTTAAATACATTTAAATGTATATAAATATAATGTATATTTGGATGAAAAGTATGTGAATTATATTTTAAAGTTGAAAAGTTGATGTGATTGGTGAAAATAGATAGGAAAAGTAAGATAAAGAAAAAAATATGATGTGAATAGAAAAAAAAATTATTTTCAAAATAAATAATGTTAAAAAGTATTATATTTGAACGTAAAATTTTTACATTTAGAAAAAATTCCTTTGTATTTAAATGTAATACGAATGTAAAATTAGGAACAAATGCCCCATAACTTCCTATTGAATGGAAAATTATCTTTTTTTTTTTTTTTGCTCTCTCTCTCTCTCTCTCGTTAGTGTACCCAGTGAAAGATATTTCTATTGATATTGATAAATGGTCATCATTTCCATACATGGATCAGTTGACCAATCAAGTTCTCTCCAATGGCCATTCCTTTAAGCTATCTTTGCCATCCCAAGCAAGCGAATTAATTCGATGATGACTTCATTTGACAAGAAGGGCTATATTGATGAAGCGCCAATATCCTCGATGAGATGGGAGAGAAGGTTTGTCTAGCAAATATGGCGACGTACAATGTGCTAATCCAGGCCTTGGCAGGATCGAAAGGGCAGATCTAGCTAGTTTTGTTTGCTTGCCCTGGATAAGCTAATGGAGCATGGTGGCTGTCTTGACTCGGTTATGTTACCACAGGCTCTTTAATGCGTTAGGTAAGGAAGGCTAGTCGGATAGACGAAGTAAACAAAGCGTTTATTGGATGAAGGCTAGTGGAATTTATCCTGATGTGGTTGCTGATAATACGCTTACCATGGAACAGAGACATCAATCCGTGCATCCTTGAGCCGACCCCAGCAGATGGTGGCCACCGCTGGATAAGTGCCTCATGATTCTATAAAATATAAAATATAATTATTTTATCACTTTTTCATATAAAAAACTATGTTTATTCTTGAGAATTTTAACTATTTTTGATTTATTTTATTTTGTATACTTTAATTTAAATTTTTTTTTATAAATTTCATTTTATTTAATTTTATTTTATTATATCATATTTTTTTAATAATAGTATATTAAATAAATTAAAATTAAATATTTTTAATGAGTTTATCTATAATATTTAATTTCAGAGATATTTAATTTTAACACTTTGTTTTTTACAGTGTTAAATTGAAGTACAAAATTTATGTA
The DNA here is from genome assembly GCA_035233585.1 of Antiaris toxicaria. NCBI lineage: Eukaryota > Viridiplantae > Streptophyta > Magnoliopsida > Rosales > Moraceae > Antiaris > Antiaris toxicaria. The sequence goes on from CP141161.1 coordinate 15,863,192, forward strand.
TTGAAAATGGGTCCTACCAAGCATTACTATTTATGTTAAGAAACTATAAAAACCAAGCTTGTTGTACACCTTACCATACTAAATCCTTCCTAATCACATACACCGGTACTAAAGTTACTGTAACAAAGTTTGAAAAATGCCTATCGAATATTATAGCTAACTTATCAAGTGTGTACCAACTACTGTAACTGCTGTAGTAAATTTAAAAAATTTGTGGTGTATGTGTACTAACTACTGTAATAAGTTTGAAAAGTTTATATAGTTGTTAGGTGGAATAGCACAAAACTATGCCTATAGAAAGCTATTTTGAGGGAGGCTTAAGGGCATTATATATACACTCTTTCTCTCTCATATTTGTCTTGCTTTTATTTTCTTATTTTCTCACTATAATTTTGTGAAAATGCTTTGCAAGTTAGGCTATAATTTTGAGGGAGGCTTAAGGTCATTGTACATGCACTATTTATCTCTTATTTTTGTCTTGTTTCATTCTTATATATTCTATCTAGAGTTTTGAGAAAATGTTCTGCAAATTAAGCTAGAATTCTTATGTGAAGCTAGAGATGATCCTATATGTATAATGAGTTTGTTTGAGTTTTGATTCTATAACAGTTTGTAAGTTTTATACATTTGAATAAATAATTTTCTGGTATCTTATTTATATCACATATCAATATATTTTGTTATTAACTTTCATATAGATTTAGCCAAGTTTTTTTATGTGATTGTTGTGTGATATAATATATTAATGAATATTATTTTATGAGTAATTTTTTAATGTAATATAGCTCCAAGGTATGTTGTCGCTTTTAGATTTCTTATAAGATAATTTCTCCCAATTTTTAACATAAGAATTTTATTTGCTTAAATATATTTTAATTCACAAATTCTTTAAATCTTATCTTCTTATCTTCTGATTGATTAATTGGGATGCTAAACTTTCAATTAAATTTATTTATGAATTAAAATCCAAATAGATGAACAAAATATATAGAGGATTTTTGATGTCTTATTATTTTTAATTATTGAATTTTCTTCATTTTAAATTATATTTTCTTTTAATTAAATTGCTTTAAAATCGCAGAAACATTTCTTTCTTTTCATTGTTTGATTGCTTATTTCTTTAACGTCTTTGTTCCACTAATCCCTTTTGTTTATTTTTATCACTTTCGCATAGAATCGATCGTCCTAATTGTATTACAATTGACTGCTTTGTTTTTTTACAATTTGAGCATAATCAGTGTCTGGGGTCAAATCTAGCTAACTATAACTGTTGCGAGGGGCTGACATAACATAGCACAAGCCTCACTACTATCTTGCAGGGGAGGTGCAAGATTTTAACAAGGTTTGCTCTGTAAATTAGAGACATGTTGGGAGAGAGGGAAGAGAGCAAAGAAGGGTAAATGTTAAATTGAATTATTATTAGTCTTTTCATTTTTACTTCAAGTTGACAAACATTAATTGAAATATTAAATCAAATAGTAACATTACAAGCTTTTCACCGGGGGGGGTGTGTGGTTGGTGGTGGTGGTGGTGGTGTGGTTGGTGTGTGAGGGTGGGTGGAATTTTGACAATGACGAGTAAAGAAACTTTCGTTGCTCAAACTTTTTGATACATTTTTAATACTTGTGTTTTAGAACGAAGTTAAGATGAAATTGTGTTTTTTAATACTTTTTGATATATTTTTCAAACTTTCTCATAGAATCGATTGTCATAATTATGTTATAATTGACTGTTTTATTTTTTCACAATTTGAACATAATCAGTGTCTGGGGTCAAATCTAGCTAACTATAACTGTTGTAAGGGACTGACATAACATGGCACAAGCCTCACTACTATCTTGCAGGGGAGGTGCAAGATTTTAACGAGGTTAACACTGTAAATTAGAGACATGTTGGGAGAGAGTGAAGAGAGCAGAGAAGGGTAAATGTTAAATTGAATTATTATTAGTCTTTTCATTTTTACTTCAAGTTGGCAAACATTAATTGAAATATTAAATCAAATGGTAACATTACAAGCTTTTCACAAAAAGGGGGGGTGGGGGGGAAATTGTGCTTGGCTTTGACAATGACGAGTAAAGAAATTTTCGTTGCTCAAACTTTTTGATACATTTTTAATACTTGTGTTTTAGAACGAAGTCCAGATATAATATTTTGGCAAAGCCTGAAAACGACCCCTTTTTTTTTTTTCTTGGCTCAGAACCTGAAACCTACTTTCACATGCCTACTTCAACACACATTTATTACCTATGCTTCTTGGGTACATCTGCATTTTTCTTAAGTTAATTTTTCCTCGACGGCCAAAAAAAAGAAGGAATCGATGTTGTTACTGTAATGTATATAAGGACATAAATATCAGCATTTTAAACATTTCATACACATCACCACCATAAAATGAGTCAAAATATTCAACTCATGGTTTTGTTTGTGTTTGTCATTTACTGAGCTGGAAACTAGTGAATTGAAGGAAAATTGGAAAACGTTCAAACTTATTACATTTTGGGTTTGTTCCCTATTGGGTAAACAATTTGAAATACAGATCTATTTAGTTTATTAAAGAAAGCCAGGCTAGTAAGAGAGTACTTGATTTCAGTTGGATAGTCATATATTGCACATGAAAACTATAAGGTTTACTAAAAAAAGAAGTAATAGACTAGTGAATCCATTGATATTTCCAAAATTTTAGTATTTACTATCTTTTTAAATTTTTACACTTTTTTAATTTTATCTACTTGAATAAATCCCGAGGTACAAATTTGTGCTTGAGCTAGCTAATAAAATATTCAAAATGCATAATCATAAATAGATTTTTTTTTTTTTTTTTGCTTGAATCGTAAATAGTATGTTGTTCATTCCATTGTAACACCAAATCTTAATTCTCACTTATGATTATTCTAAAAACACGTGTACAAAGTTTAATTCAAAATAAACTTTATTAAACAAATGTCAATGTCAACATCCAACCAAAACTAGTTTCTTATGTCTAACTCCAACACATACTTGTCATAAAAGTCCTACTCAAGTGGGGATCTGTTTCTTTCTTCTAGTACCTGTTCATGAAATAAAGCAAAATAGAGGAAGCAAGTGAGAGAACATACACGCTAGTAATGATAAATGTATGCAGCAAGGCCTCGCGAAGCCAAGAAATTATAAGCATTCACGAGTCATTTAACATTTATCATTATCACAAAATGACTTAAGAGAGAATCTGATCTTCACCTTGTCGTTTATTAACCAGGAAAATAATAAATGAAATGGGGCTAGACAAAGCCAGTTTTGAGCTCTTTGGGAGATTGAACTTAGGTATATGAAGTAACTGCCATTAAATGGTAAAAGCACTCCAGCTGACTTTTGCTCAATAGATTTGAGCTATGACCTTGAAGCTTGACCAATTGCAGTGGTATCAACAAAAAGAAAAAGAAAAAGAAAAAGAAAAAAGAAAGATAACATGACAATAACCAGGGATAAAAATGCAACTTCATTAAACTATACAGGTCTTAAAACATCTAACAATGAACCAACAGTTGCAACTTTGACAGTCATGACAAGATACTGCTATGCGTAAATACTCTCCATTAATGAGCATTAAGTCACGATAGATGAGAATGGCCTATACTTCTTATGCATGTTTCCAATGAAACAACAAAAGGTCGATTTGGTTTTTTTTTTTTTTTTGAATAAAGTAAAGGTTGATTGGTTTTAAGTAGTTATCCTCTGCTAAATTTATGTTATGTGAAGAATAGAATAGTCCCATATACGCCTAGCTAGCATCTTGTGATGACAAAATTCCATACTATTAAATCCATATATAAAACTAGATTTTCCGATGTCAGTCATGATGTCTATTCTTAAAAGCTAAGAACATGAATGGAAAAACTGTTCCAGGGAGCTTCAAGAAGCCTTACCAGAAGAACGCTTGATCCAGAGGACCTGACTGTCTATGGTGGTGAGGTGTTTATCATCAAGTCGTTTCCATGTTTTGATCGACTTCACATCTCCCCAACCACCGTTTTGCAGTTTCTCCATTGTTGCTACCACCACCCTGGCTCTCCTAGCCCATCCAGCCTTCCCATAAGCATGATATCCAAAACCCCCGGCATAACATAGATGTATACCACTTAGCTCGCCACAGAAGTCATTCAAATGATCGTGACCTGTGAAAACCGCCTTCACATCCCCAGCTTCAACCATGGTTGCAAAGAAGCCCGAGTTCACCGAAGCGGAGCTAATGCCTTCTTGCCTGACACCCGTGAAGTTTGATGAGTCGAAACTAGCAAATTCTGGCAATGGAATGTGAAAATATACAAGCCCCGGTGCGTGTCCTTTCTGAGGTTGTGGCTTGTTCTCGTATGCTCTCTGCAGAATAAAAGATAAATCAAGCTCAAGCTCAACAAAATTTGCTTCCACAAACAAAATTCATTACTTCAATTTATCCAAAAAGACTAAAGAAGTAAGGCAAATACCCAGAGCTTTGTCGAAGTGCGTTGGAACCAGAATTGCTGAGAGGCCTTGATCCAATCATAGCCAGGGATGGTGGGCACTGTGGAATAATCTCCACTATCAAGGAAGTAGAGATTGAGGACGGATTTGTTCTCGAAGCTAGAACCGCGGACTCCTCCAACCTCAAGATTATAGTTCCCAAAACCATCAATGAACTCTGCATCCAAAGGGTTGAGTTGAGACAAAGTGTTCTTCAACCCAACTATGTGCCTCATCACCCCTTCCCTCGAAAGGCTGCCTTCCTGGTCATGGTTCCCCAAAACCGCGGTCCACGGAATGTTCGACAAGATTGCAGGCTCAAACGCAGCATTCAAAGACTTAGCAGCATCCGTGGAATCAGATCCGAATATATTGTCCCCTGTCATACATGGTAAAATAGCTCCCTGGATAAGCTCAAGAGGCAGTGAAATGTGCTCAAAACTTGTAATTAAGGTGAATTGGCCAATTGGGCAAGTGGGAAAAGTATAGACAGCGCAGAGCTAAACAAAAGTATTATCATTACTCAACAAAACCAACTAGGAAAAACGAACCAAAATCTTGTGTTTTTTCAATTCTCCTTATGCAAATTTCATCAAACACATTTCTCTGAATCTTCCCCAAAAATCACTCTAACAAACACACACCAAAAACATGAACAACCAGGAACAAAAAAATGATTACCGGTGAAAACGACGAGATGGGGTTTCTCAGCAAGGATCATGCGGTGGATGAAAGCGGAAGTGTTGAGATCAGAGCAACCTTTGACCTGACTTGGGAGCACATTTAAGCAAGGAGTAGATATTCCATCGGCGAAGTGCATATCAGCCACTTGAAGAATCTTGAACTCTCCATTTGGCCCAAACCTCAGCTTCTTTTGCTCCTCTTTTTGTCGTCGTTTCTCGCCCAACACACAGATCGGAAGCAGAGACGACAACAAAACTATCAACAACAACACCCAAAACCCAACATTAGAATTCAAAATTATTGGCTTCCGTTTCTTCTTCTTATCATTCTTAGAACTGGAATGAGACTTGGTGTATAAAGTCATCGTAGTTTGGGCTAATGCTTGTGTCTTTCTGCTATTCTTTCAACCTCTTCTTACCTATATTCAATTATTTTTAGGGACCCCGCATTGGCCTAAAAACGTTTCTTTCTAGAGAGCAAAGGAGGGTAGAAAAGAGACGGGTTTATTTTATTATTATTTTTAATTTGTCGGTCTTTGACAAAGCGAACAAAAGAAAAAAAAAAAAAAACCGTCACGATCTAATCTTATTTTCACTCATAGCTGGCTTGATTTTGATCGTTAATAACAACAAAATAATCTCTTTCTTAATTCATTGTTGCTTTCAATATATATGTGTGTGCATAATCCTGGAGTATATACCTAGGGACGTACGTGAACTTTGACATGAACATGCCCTGCCGTGTTGTGCATGCTCATCCAAGCTTTTATTTAATTATTTTGAAAAAGAAAAAAGCATGTGAAATTGTAAAAGTCTTGTTGGAATTATAATGTAAAGTAAGAGTTACGGTTACATATTTTAGAATTCCTCAAAAATAAATGAAGTAGGATTTTCAGAGACAATTCAGTACGGATAAGTGTCCCAAAATTGATGTTTTTATCTTTATACGGAACATGTGATCAAGCAAAACACAAAATTTGTTCACGGACAGGAAAACCATGCAGAGACGTTACATTTTATTTTTGGTTTTTTTGATATTTTGTTTTGTAGAATTTCAGAAGTCAGAATTGTATGATCTGTATCTGAAACACGTGGCCAAACATTTTATAAACCTTCAAGTGGTGTATCTCAAAAGCATAATCCCAAGTTCTAGGAATTAGTTTTACCCGTTTTATTTATCTATTTGTACACCGGTTGGATTTAGATATCGAGGTGTCTAAAGTGCGTTTGGTTGGAATTGAGAGAAAATAATAAAGAATGAATGGTAAATAATCCGTTACAATGTTTGATAAGGGGGTGTTTGGAGGGAGTTTTAGGGAGAGTTTGGAGGAAGAAGCTGGAGACATTATTTTTGGGTTGGAAAAAAGTTGTTTTGGAAAATGTGTTTGGGAGAAAAAACTGTTTGAGGTTAAAAAATAAAAAATTTTAAAAATCTTTATAAAAAAAATATAAATATGGATATTGTTTCGTTCCTCTCGAAATTTTATGCAATTTAAAAAAAATTATCTCATTTGGACTTATATACATAAAGTTATGAATTTTTAAAATTTGGAGTTTATTATAGCGTTTTGAAGATGTAAGTAGTGAAAAGTGGTGAAGTTTTGAAAAAAAGTTGATTTTTGGGACTGTTTTACGGGCCCTTAAAGGTGTATTTTTGGAAATATTGGTTTTAGAAACCAGGTATATTTTTGAAGATTGTGTTTGGAGTAAATGTTTTTAGAAAAAAAAAATATTATAGAAATTAGTATGTATAAATTTTAAAATATATGATAAAAAATTAATGTCTAAGAATGTATGCATGTAACATGTTTTGGCCTCCAATCTCTAAAAACCATATCTCTAAAATCATGTCGCAAATACCTCCTAAGTCATCTCTTTCATAAAGTATAAAAATACAAGGAAAATGATAATAAATGTTTTATTTATAATATGATTATTTTATGTAAAGGCTAAAAATTATTTTAATAATCTCTCTAATTTAATAGAAGGTAAAGTTATAGTGCATTGAAAAATTTGAAATCGTTTCCTAAATCCTTTCATTCCTCTTTTTCTTTCCCAACTTAGGAGAAAAAAAAAAAAGAAGAGGGAAAGGATCAACTAGAGATTCTCAAATCCTTAGAGATAAACCAATTTTAATCTCTCCTTTGGTTGGATTGTGTAAGAGATTTTTTTATGTACTTCTTAACAACAGTCATTACGTAAACAAAATCCTTTATTTCTTTGCTCTTGGATCTCTATATCAATAGGTGATTTTTTTTTTTTTTTTAATAAGAAGAAGAAAGCCATGACTAGTGACTTAGATTTCTTTATCACAAATTTAACCACTTATTTACAGCCTTCAACTAACACATTCAGAAGCATCTACCCCCACTGCAAAAGCATTTATTCCCAATATAATATTAGACATTACTACTTCACCCACCTTGTTTTTTCCTTCTAAAAGGCCTTTATTAATAAGATCCAAGTAAATCATGAGAAGACCAGACGACCATTCATTTGATAGGTATAAACACAATTTAAACCTTTTTTTTTTCTATGATATTTTCTCTCAAAAATTTCAATTTCTATTTAAATTTATGAAACAAACAGATTGTCAAATACTTTTATAGCAATCTATCAACGGCGTATGCAATGGAAAGTTCATTGTGTGGGGTGTTGAGAAGTAGCCCCTTATTCACACCTCTTAATTTATACATGAAGTAATTAAGTTAAATAACTAATTTTAATTACCTAATCTAATTAATAACTAAACTTTTTTTTTATAGTTAGTAAAATGGTCTTTTTCATTTTTTTAGATTTATCAACCAGTAATTAACTATTGATTAATTGACTAAAAAAATTAATATTTTACATTATGATCAATCAATGATTAGCTGTAATTTGATTAATTATTAATTAATAATTTAAAAAAATTAATTAATCATTTTAAGAAAAACGACTTTTTAATTAATTTTTAAAAACTTGAATTATTTATTAAAAAACTATTTAGCTATAAATTCCTAATCTATATAAAAAATAAATAAATAAATAAATAAAATTTCTATAAAGCTTTGAAGCAAGCTGCTAGAAGTGGTAAATGTCATGTTGTCAATTGTAAGAATAACATCACAATTAAAGGAGATTCTTGCCAACTAATTTTCTCGACTTCACATGTGGAATAGCGACAATCACTGGTTTAGTGTTGTGGCAAGTCAAAACCAATAAATGGGTTCGTTGGCCGCTTGACATTCAATGGCTGCTCTTGTCAAGCATTCACATCTCAAATAGCTTGTTACAGCCGTCGGGTAGACCTGAGGTCTTTTCCCCTATCCCTACGTCTCTTGCTAAACAAAAAAGAGGATCGGATAATATACTCACATACCTTAAATAGTATCATATCGAGAATTTATAAAGACTATAAATGAGATGATGTGCGATCTAACTTAAGAATCCATGTGACATAAACCCAAAGCTACTGACCCATAGCACCGACCTAATAGACCGGGCAACAAAGTGCACTCTCATGGTCACCCTGTATGGCAGTACGGAATGGGCACTCAGAACCTTGGCTGCCAGCACGAGGATCTTTAAGTGAACTTTCTACAAAACAACCCCATGCCACCATCACGGATGGTATAACTTAAAGAAAAAGGCTAAGTAGAAGTAAGCCCTTTATTTGGGAGTGGTTGGGTTTTAAAAGGCTAAGAAGACATGTCTCTCTTTCTTAGGCCCAATGACTTGTTTATGGTCGGGTTCCAACAAATCCCAACTCAACTCTTCAAGTGGGAAAATTGTGAGCTAACAAATACTGGATAATCCAAAGGTAGGTCCTTTATTTTTCTGCTTTTTTTTTTTTTTTTTTTTTGTTCATGTTGCGGTTTGTCAAGTGACTAAATAAGTGCATTTCAGGCTATTGTTGGATTTCAATATGAGACGTGTCTCAAATGAAACTAATGCTTTTCCAGATCTAACTTGCTCATGAATTCAACCAGCAAATTACCCCTGTTCCGACCGGAGCCTTGTATATTTTCATCCGAATAGAAACTCACTCTATATATTAGCCATTCCTGAAACTTGAAAGCTTAAAGTTTGCAAAGAAAAACATCTTGAACAAGTTCAGATCAGTTCTATACAATTTCATACAAGGATATATTGCAACGCTAGAAAAGAAAATGACCCAACCCTTCTTTCAAATAAACACAAGCGCTGAACATAACAAGGACGACATAGCAACATCCACAGAAGCGCAACACAGGAGAAAAAAACGATTAACTTATGTGTCCTTATCCTTTTCTGCTATTGCAGATGACTTGAACCAAGGTATCCACACTGATGTTGTCTTCTGATACAGCCTGTAAGCTTCTGCTCTGTAAGCCTGCTTCAGCATCCGGTCCTCCACTAGCTTAGTCACATAAGCTAAACACATACTATTGATGAGGGAGCCGACAAAGGTCCATCCATGTCCTAGGTTCCAAGCGAAAACAACTAACCCCCACCACCACAATTGCTCCCCAAAGTAGTTGGGGTGTCGAGAGTAATGCCACAAGCCCCTGTTAAGATTGGCCACCACTGGCTTCCCAAGCTCCTTCAACTTTTCATTTCTAGTTACGAACACGTGGAGTTGCGTGTCAGCAAAGAACGCAATGGTGATGCCGGAGAGGCAAACAAAGATGGCAACTAAATCCCAGATGTTCAACGGTCCATCGACTGAGTGGATCACATAAAATGGAAGGCAAACACCAATCAAAAATACCTGAAAAATTGGAGTAAAAACAAAGGAAAAGGAGTATGCACTAATTAGTTGGCTAGTGATGCCATGAACTACAATTGGTTTATAAATTCTTAATCAATGATATAATCACTATTTCAACTTAATATCTACATATTATTAATTAAGGTCGGCATAATTATTATAAAGATTTTTTTATTAGCTTGTAAAACTAATTGTGATAGTCACAAATGACGCTTAACACATGTTATTACCTAACCACAGTCAAAATATGTAAAATCACCAATTTGTTGGGTTTTAACCAATCATAGATTTAGATCCAAGACTACTAAGGAAAAATGATGAAGAACATTAACGGTGCTTGTCACCGTAACACAGTAGTGGCAGGTCTGACATGCGGGCATTGCTGTAGTGGTAGGTCCGACACTGTTGGTTTTTCTTCTTCTTCTTCTTTTTTTTTTTTTTGAATGACTCAACATTGTTGAGTTTGTTGAGCCTACTTATCGTCTTGGTGCAGAGTCAACAAGTAGATTGACCATGATGGTGAACCACTATAAATCCTGTGTGAAATATATCATGGCAAAATTCTATAGTGGCAAAAAATGGGCGTAGTTCTCGTATTGACAGTGAACTGCAGTAAATCAAGCGAAAGCTTGTTTGTTTGCCTTCTTTCTTTGATTTTATTACTCTCAAAAGCCATAGATTAAAGTGCCTAATTCTTGGCAGGAAGGGATCACTTATGCCAAATAATATTCCTCATTAGTTAAGTTCCCACAGCGGCGGAGGGAGGTGGTGCCCAATAGATCTATTTGTTGACTCTGCACTAAGACAATAAGTAGGCTCACTAATAATTTTCTTTATTGTTTGTTGACTCTGCTACAGCCCCCACTAAATTTTTCTTCTTTTATATTTACCCCAAAAATTTTATTGTTTTTCAACTTTATCCCACTAAAAATTAAAAATTCTTAATAGACCCACTAAAATTTTACCCTTTAATTCTTATATTTTGATATTATTTTTCTCTCTTAAAACTAAAGAAAAAATTGCCATACGTCCCCAATAAAACATATGCATAGCTAGCTCCGGCCCTAAGTACCCACGCTGTGTTTTTATCTATAACCAGTAACAATCAGCACTCATGATATCTCGCATTTTTCATTAACCGGCTATAAATTCCCAGTGCGGACTTTCGTCAAACAGTTAGCCGGCACTTGAACCAAGCTTCATCATGTCCCAATCTCAACAACTAGAAACAGAGAAAACACACGTAGATTACCTGCTGAGACACATAGATGGCGAAGAAGGAGACCCACCACCAGTGCTTCCCATACTGGCCTTCCATATCAGTGAACCTCCAATCTTCCCTCTCCCCCCACTGCCACTTCTCCCTCCTGAAATAGTTATGCGTCAGCCTCAGACTCCAAACCAATGTCAGCAACATCACCACCCTCGATCTCCACCAATTGTACTCCGCCAAAGGGTGACTCGCGTAGTAGTGAACCAGCATCACCGGGATCACCGTCCAATACAAGTCAATCATCTGATCACCCAAAATAGAAAAACATCAACAATTAACAGAGAAATAAATGAGCGCAAGTCAAAGTAAACTAAAGAACGAACGAACCCAGTGGCTGGAGAGGATTTGGCTGATGACCCAGAAGAGGACATTGACGTTGAGGAAGAATAAGGCGTTGGCCAACAGAAGAGGGTGGTTGTAACACCATTTCCACAGAGGAGATGAAGAAAGATAGTCGTTGAACTCTTGGTTTTGTTTGTCAGCGATGTGGCTGAGGAAGGAGAAGTAGAAGAGAAGAGAGGGGAGAGGAACGAGAAACGCAATGACTGCGTTCTTCAAATTGCGACCCAAATTTCCCATTGCTGGATCTTCTACTTCTTAAGTCTCGATTTGCTATTTTGAGCTGTTAGAAATTGTTGAACTAAGTTGGTATTTTTATACCGGGCAAGAAGCTATATTGGCTTTTTGTTCAGTTAACGTTGTGTGGTAAAAGCGGTTGCCATATCGCATGATGATGAGACCATAAAAAACGACATTATTCACTTTGTGTGTCTCTCTCTCTCTTCCTGACCTTTGTGCACTATCGTCACTTTCTGCTACTGGTTCCCCACGCCAATCTGTGTGGTGGAGAGTATGAAGATTCCTGGACCTCCAAATAATAATAAGAATTATTTTTATAAATAATGTTTGAATTATACACCCTCATTTAAATTGATTTTTATTTTTTTTAAATTAATCATTGTACTCTTTGACTTATATAAACTTATTTAAAATGATTCTGTTGAATTAGACCCAGAATGATTATAAAAAGAATGAGTATTTTGAATAATTTTAAGCAAATAAAGATGAATTTTAATGTAAGTTTATAATAGAGGCTATTTATAAAAACATCTCTATTAACTTTTTATAAAATTCAAACTTCTATTAAAATTATAAATATATATATACAAAAATTGATATTTTGAATGATTTTTAATATATTAAAGGGTACAATGACCGATTTCAAATAAATAGGGACCAACTTAAATGATAGTCTATAATTCGAGACTATTTATAAAAATAATTCTAATAATAACGTGCGGCAGCCATATTGCATGGTGACGAGACTATAGAAACGACATTAAATTAAGACTCGTTTGAGTAGGTTTTAGAGATGTGTTTTGATTTATAAATTACATGTAGTTTTGGAAATGTGCATTTGGAAAAAAAATTTGTTTTTAGTGAAAAAATGTAAAATCTTAAAATTTGTTTAAAAAATATATATAAATATAGATCCTATTTTATTTCCCTTGAAATTTTATGTAATTTTAGAAAAATCATCTTATTTAGACTTAAAATAATAATGTTATGTACTTTTAAAATTTGAGTTTACTATAGGTATTTAGAATTGTTAATAATGAGTAGTTTTAAGTTGAAGAAAAAGACAAAATAACTTTTCCAAACTAGATGCTAAAACTCTCCCAAACAATCCCTTAGTCAATGTAATCCTGTTGGATTAGTTCCTTTTAGGGGAATGGTTTGTGTTTTTTCATTTTTCATTATTAAGTAAGTGATAAGTGAGTTTTATACTAGTGAACTGAGTGCTTTTGAATTAGCATTTTGTTGGTTTTTTGAATGTTTTTATGGTTTTAAGTGTTTACTTTCTTAATTTATAGGTTAGGTCAAGTTGGGTGCGTTTTGATGCATTTGGAGTAGTTAAGAGGTGAATTTAGCATGAAAATGAGGTTCTAAGAAGAAAAAGCCAAAGTCGCACCTCAAATCCTTCAAGTCGTGGTGCTATGATTTGAAGGAGACAAAAACCCTAGTAAGGGTACGGCTCAAAGTGTTGAAGCTGCGGCTTGAGTAGTCAAGGCCACAACATGAAGAGTTGAGGCTGCGACTTGGGATAGGCAAAACACCTGAGGCAGTGGAGTGAAGAGTTGAAGCTGCAACACCAGTGTGAATCTTTTTGAAATTTAAAACACTGAATTTTAAAATAAGCTACCCTATTTTTCAAGGCCTACAAATAGGATCTTTTAGGGTTTATTTAGGGAGTCTTTGGCTATGATTTTGGAGAGCCGGGAAACCAAAGATGAAAAAGAAAAAAAAAAGATTAGAATTTAGAGCTTTTTAGATTTGATTTTGAGTTCTTGTTTTAGGCTTTTAGTTTTCTCCAAAATTTTAGAAGATTACATCTTGAAGCATCAAGAAGAGAGGGAGAAGAAAATATAATATAAGGCTTTGAAGACTTCTGACACCTCCGTAAAAGGGTTTTTCTTCCTATTTTCTCATCTTTTTATTTTTATAGTTTAAGAATACTTGAACCTTTATTTTGTAGAGTTTTATTTTTATTTATGAATTAGTTTTCTTTTCTAGGATTATGATTAAGCTGAATTATGATTACTTAAATTTACCTATTCTTAATTAATTGATGTTTATTCCAGTTTTATATTAAGTATTTTAATTCATGCTTAATGCTTTGTAATTTTTTGGTTAACTATTGTATGATTTAGAGGTTTAATTTGAGACCTAAAAGAGATAATTGAGTTTGTCATAATTAGAATACCATTAGTTTTCATTGGATGAATATATATCTGTGTGGCTTGTACAGTACTATGAATTTCTTGTGTCTAATAAATTCTGATAGGTTGAAATGGTCAAAGAACTGTAGAAAATTTGCTCATTGAGATGAATTGTTAAGTCTTGAAAAAGATTATATGACTATATTAGTGAGATTCACAGGCAATATAGAGAATAGACGTTAGTTGGTTAAGTTAGAGAATTTAAATATGATTAATCCGGTGGTCGGAAACTATAGAGTTTTAGTTTATTGATTTCTCTTTGCTTTTATTTTGGGTTCAATTTTGTTTATTTTTAGTTTAATTTATTTTCTTTTAACATCATTCTCTTTCTAATCCATTCAAATAAAATTAGAGCTAGTATAATTTCAATAATTCATAAGCAATCAATTCTTGTGGGACGATACTCTATTTATTATTTTATTATTTATTAACGATAAATGTCCTTGTGTTAGCAAAATCTACAACAGTAAGAGCAGTATAAATCGTATATTATAAAAAGTTCTTTTATACCATAAAAAGTTCGTTTGTTCATTTCAACTACATGGATTTCTTCAATTCCTCTATTAGTGTAAGGATTCGATTGGACAGATCTAAGGAGACTCCCTTTGCATCTTCCTCCAACCAAATACACTTTGATAGAAGAAAAAGGTAGAACAAAGGAGAGAAGTGGAAGGATTATTGAAAGGTTTTGACACATATTATTGTTTGATAGGAGAGATTATCATTTAATTAATAGCTACGAAATGAGCTACACGTAAATCCTAACAAAATAGCATGTACCATAATCTTGCTTCTAATTAGAACATGACTTATCTTGTCAAATCCAAGCGGCTATTAGTTCATCCACTGCTTTATAATATTTAAAGTTCTTTCATCATTTGTTCGTTTGTTCATTTCCCTTTTCTTTTCCTTTCCTTCTCCTTTTTCTCATTTTTCAGTCATTTGGGTTGTTAGACAGGGGCCCAAAAAGGAGATTCGCAACATCTTCTTTGGTGGTTTAAATTGTCATTATTGTTTCTATCAACCAAAAAAATTTATCATTATTGTTTTGTTAAAAAAAATTCCATTTACTATAAATATTTTTACTGACCAGGTTCTCAAAACTTTGTGCATGTGTGATCTCTCACCCTGGCCATAGAATTGGAGTCCTAAAATAAAATTAGTAAAGTTTGGTAATTCACCATGCAAGAGAAAAAAGCCTATGAAAAATAGCCTGAAAATATTAATAGAATATACATCAACCGTGGTGAACAATTGTCACCGAGGGAGGGAACTATGACTAAGCTTGACTTTGTACATTACTTTTCTTTTCTTTTTAAACTTTTTGGGCTAAAGGCTTAACTTGTAATAGAGTAAAAAGCAACAAGCAATCATTAGTGGGCGTGCAGTTCAAGTTACAAAAGTGACAATCCGAAACAAAATATTCAATTATGGGTATAATTACTATCTTACTCAGATCGTGGTGTCTGTAATGATGTTTTGCAGCCTATGGTGGTGTGCCTAATCATATAGCCTCGACTCCAGTCACATGGCAACTGGAAAAAGCACCCCCACATTATATACAAAATATATATACACATATACACACATATTTTTTTTTTCCCTCAAAATATATACATATACATATATACACGATTGTTTTGATAAGAGGAGCTTACAACATAACAAGGTGTCTACAAAATTCGAGCCAAAAAAAGAAAAAGGTGTCCACAGCATAACATAAAATAAGTTAAAAATTTAGTAATTCAAAGCAAAAGGTAACGTGTATAATATATGATAAACATAAAAGATCTATATTTTATAATGTTTTGCATATATGAATACAAAGAAAACTATAGTTTCAGATGTTTCAACTTTGTCATGAATTAAAATATTTACGTTTTCTTTTTGAGATTATTATTGCATCTTATTATTTTTATGTTAGGTTGAATGCACCTTATATAATCTCTATATATATATATATGTAAATGCACTTTTGGCCTTCTTCTTCAAAAGCTGTAAACCCTTGAGAATCTCCGCAATCTGCGCAGAAAGGAGAGAGCGCCTGACACCAAACAGAGAAGCTGCCATGATCGCCATCAATAGCCGCTGCCCAAAATTATAAAATAAGAGAGAGAGAGAGAGAGAGAGAGAGAGAGAGAGAGTGAAAAAAGAAATATCACTTTGTGCACGTAAACGGCCAAATTCGCGTGGTCTACGTTGGAGATGATATTGTTGATAAAATTGATTTACATTCCTTTCTTGGCATGCAAATATATTTTATAGATGTGTGTGTGTGTGTATATATATGTATATATATATATAGAGGTCGGCGAAAAATCAATCGAAGTTTTGATCTTTTTGCTTTTGTTGGCGTGAATTGGTGATGCCATGAAATTCCAAATATACAATCTTGATGGCCTGTCGAGAGCAAAATATGAGCGGGGGCCTCGGAGATAAAGTTGCTTTGATAAGTAACAGCCAAACGACGTGACGTTTCATTTGTTCAAAAAAAGACAGAGTGTTTTTGGTATGAATTTTCTGTCGTGTGGAACCACGGAGGGACCTGTAATTACTAATTTAGAGTTTCCATCCAAGGATGATAAAATAGTAAATTATGTGAAAGTCCACTTGGTGACCTCCTTATAATTTTATCCACTTTAACATGAAGTTGATAATTTTGTCTCTCTTTCTGAAACTTTCTCTTTATAAAGCAACTCTCTCTCTTTTCCAGCCCTTATCTCTCCCTTCCCCTCCAAAGACTGTATATATGACGATGTATTTTATTTGTATTTTGTTTTTGAACAGGCATGCTAAGTTTTTTTTTTTTTTTTTTGTGATTCTTATGTTGACCCAGAATATAAAGACTATAGTGGTAAGTTGGGATGCCTAATTAGTTTCTCTTATTTTTTATAAGCTTTAGGGCGTTTGGTAAATGCATTGCATTTTGATTGTATTTGAATGAAATTTGTTTTTTGAATGTTGTATTTGGTTGAAAAGTATTTGTTTTGTATTTGAATGAAATGTGTGTTGGATGAAATGTATTTTAGAGTTAAAAAGTTGATGTGATTGGTAAAAATAAAGATAAATAGTGGAGTTGAAAAATTAATATGATTGTTTTAAAAATATTTTGAATAGTAATTGTTTTCGTAGCACTGTTACAAAATTTATGTTTGGTGTAAAATTGTATTGTATTTAAGTACAATTAAAATATAATTTGCTTGCCAAACGCCCCCTTATTCGTTTTATTTCTGTTGGTTATGGCTATTTGGAATGTGAGTTGTTGACAATTAGTTAAGCTTAGTTGTTTTGAGCTCCTGTGCACATTTAGGCAAAAATGAAAAGTAAATTATTTTGTCTTTTTACTGATGAGTTTAATACATGTTTAACTATTATCATTCTGTGGTAAGAAATTATGTAGACACGGAGATTGATATCTATGCACTGAATAATTTATTTATGATATGGAATTCAACAACAAATTATGATGAATTGTTTATTTTATTTTTTTAGTTATATTTGTTTGTTGAGATAATTTTTGATATGACAAAAAAAACTAAGTTTTTGGGTTATGCTTGTTGCGGATTCTACTAGAATCTGTTACGGATTTGGAAAGAATCGGATATAATCCGTTGTAGATTTGAGAAGAATCGGTTGCAAATTTATGAAAAATTACTAGTAGATTTGAAAAGAGCTAGCTAGAATTTGTTGTGGATTCAGGGAAAAATTCTTTGTGGATTCGAGAAGAATCCTTTGTGAATTTGGGAAGAATCCCTTGCAGAATCGTAACGTATTCAAGAAGAGTCTGTTATGGATTTGGGTAAAATCTATTGTGGATTCCGTAGGATAAATAGGGTATTTTATACAGTGAAAATTCGACAATTTTTTTAGATTATACTAACTCGTATTATCATATATAATAAATTATTCAACCTTGAAGAGGATGTCAGGAATACTGGAGAAAGAGACCAAAAAAGCTTCAACCAATTAGCCTTTATTACTATACTCCAATTCTCAGATGATAGAATATGTAGACACTTGGTATCTCAACCAGTATTCATGCGTGACTTTCTTCTTCCAACTACCTAGAATTCTTACAACTTATTATTACTATAATAGGAGACTAATGATAAGTTTACTCATCTTAGAGTTTGTGGTTTGAATAAAATATGAGCTTCTATGGTCCTATTTATAGTATATGGATTGAGTGGATTTCAAATTTGAACAGGACGTTTGAAAAAGATATTTTTTTTTTTTTTACTCTAATCGGTGATTTTTCCACCCTAAGAGAGCACCAAAAAATACCCATATGAGGCGCGGAGATTTAAATTTTGATTCAAATTTCAATTTCTATTTATCTTATGATTTTATTTACACAGATAATATTTCATAAATTCAATTCAAATTCAAAATTAGATTATAGTAACTTTATTTGAATTAAACAATTATATAATAATTATCCTTGTGGAAAACGCCTACTTATAGTAGACAAGGATAAGAATTTATTTTAATTCAAATTCAAATAGAATAATTATCATATTTAATTTAAAACATTTATTTAAATAAGATTATCTAGATATTTAAATCAATTATTTAAATAATTAATTTTTCTATATCTCTTAATTTAATTTAATCTCATATTTATTACAAAAAATAAACACAGTTAATTTAAATTACAAGTCTTATCTTTCAAATAAATATTTATACAAAATAAATATTTATCTAATTAATTAAATAAAACAAAATTCTCATTTTACTCCTAGTGCAAAAAACAGCTACACCTATGGGAAGTGATCTAGATTTTTTTCTTCACATAATGTATTGTATTCGCATCGCATTTGAATGTAATGCATTGAATACAATATGTGTTTGGATGAAAAGTATTTGTATTGTATTCAAATCCAATATTTATTTAGATAAAAAGCATTTGAATTTTTTTTTAAATATTGAGTATGTGTTGTAATTGGTAAAAGTGGAGAGAGAAAAGGAAGAAAGAAATAGAGTATGTGATGTGATTGGTAAAAAGAGTAGAAAAAATAATATGATAAATAGTGATTGTATTGTATTTAAATTGTGATATGATTGGTATTTAAATGCAATACTTTTTTATTTAGATAAAAATTATATTACATTTAAATACAATATAAATACAATATGATAAACAAACAAGGCCTAAGTCTAAGAATTAAAGCCATTATAAATACCTCAATTGATTACCATCCATTAAAAAATTATATTGAGCAAGTAAAGGGGATCAATTGAATATATATAACGTAGGTTTCAAAAATCTATGTAATTAATTATTTTATACCAAATAAATCAATTACACAATTATTAGTTTCAAAGTCACACCACTATTAACCTAAAACTGCACTCCGAATTATATAACGTATTACGTAAATCAGTGTATAGCATTGATCTTGCTATATATACAACACTCTCATATGATATTTATGATCAACTTAAAGTTAAAATCCGTTCAACCTTTAAATCATGCTATCTTAAAAATCTATTATACATCTAATAGAAAAATGATTATGGACTATATATGAATAATAAATCATTTGTCAAGCAACGATCTAAAGCCTTATCTATTTCCACATCCTATATAAAACCGTTAAGAGAATAACTTTTACTCCTTATTAAAACTATAATTTCATATTTATAAACAAAGCTCATATTATATACAGGTCATACATCCAACGAAACAGTCTAATAGCTTACTACTCTGAGATGCTTTAGTCTTTAGAAATCAAAATACACAAGTCATATACATGAAGTCATTTACTTACTCAGAATTTAGATTATTGCATAATGAATGTCTAAAGTAAACTATTTCATTCAAACGGACTATATAAATTAATTACACTTTAGTTCAAGTCCAATATATCACCACCATTAGGTAATATATCTATGCCTCTACTTAGAAGTCGGCTTGCTCTTAACAGTTAAGACAAGCCATTTCCTTAATTGGATTTAGATAATAAAATAGTCTTCGCATAAGTTAGATGCTCACTTTAATTTTACAGACTACGGATTATAAATTTTAACTATTTACTTTATAATATTGTTTTCTTGTATAGTTATGTCTCTACTTATGAGTCCGCTTGCTCCAACGGTTAAGACAAGCCATTTTCTTAATTTGATTTAGATAATAAAATAGTCTTTATATGAATTAGATGCTCACTTTAATCCTATAGACTACGGACTATAAATTTCGACTATTTACTTTATAATATTATTTTCTTGTATATAAAATCTATTATATGCAACATTTTAATAGTTTAAACATCAAGTAGTTAATGAGTCATATTTGCTTGTATTTACTTTAACATGTAAATAAAAATGAGGACAGTAGAGCCAAGATATAATAAAAAATCTCAAATAAATTATTAATCGGTTCAAAATAAATAAAATATATAAATGTTTTTTTTAGGACATTCCCAACAGATTCTGCTAAAAAAAATGCAAAAAATTCCCAACAGATTTCTTTTGTTTAAAATGCAAAAAGAAAAAAAAAAAAACAAAAATTTGATCAACAACCAATCGGCGATCGAAGACATTAAAAAATTATTTCAATAAAAAAAGAGAAAGGAATGAAAGAAATAGGGATATTTTTGTCCATCTGCTATTATTTTTTCTTTTAATTATCTGATAAAATGTTAAAAAAGGCAAAATTATAGACTCTTAACTCATGGTGGGAAAAGATATAAGAAGGTGTTCAATATAGGACAATTTTGCAAATCACCCTAATAAAAACCTCCATTCCACTTTTAGAATAATATCCATCCCATGTGTTTTGTAAATCATATTAAAAATCTATCCTCGAACCAATTTTTATTAAAATAGGTTTAATTGCTTGATTGATCCATAAATTGCTACGTTTATGTCTTTTCTTTACCTTGAACTCTTAAAAAGAGTGCAAAAGTCCATTTTTAACTTAATCTACTAACCGCAATTGACAGAATGGATTGATTACTTGGTTGATCCCTCAATTATTGTGTTTGTGATGTTTTGATCCTCATTCTTTATTTTTATAGCTGAAACCTCAATTCTTATTGAATTTATTAAACCAACCTTAAAAAATAAACTAAAATAATAATTAAAAAAAGAAAAAGAAATCATAATTTTTTTTTATTGAAAAAAATCATAAGATTTTTCCTTGTTAAATTTTAAAGTGAGTTTTTAAAATTAGGAACAATGTAAAAATGTCCTTAAAGTTCAGAATATAAGTAAGATTGATATAAATACATAAAGGTCATGAATTGACTCCAACTAGCAACTCCAAAAGCATACAAAGTTGCGGGGTGATGTTAATAGGGTGCAAAGATCGCAAACCACGCCCCCAGAGTTTGATGTTGGTGGAAACACAAGGGTAGTAGGAAGCTGAGTGTAAACATAATAAAGTGTGACCAGTGGGGATGCTGCACAAAAATTTTAACAGGACGTAAAATAAATGATATCAATATATAAAAATTAAATGGTAGACTTTTAATGAGAATATATGAAGATTGTTAATTTTCAGTGAGGATAATATAGAGATTTTTAATCTTCAATCGAGGTAAAGTTAAACAAAAAAAAAAAAAAAACCTATAAAATTTTAAACGTAAAATTAAAAAGAAAAAAATTAAATGGGGTCTACAATCCCCGCCAGCCTCCGCCCGTTCTGTGGCTAATAATCCCCTGCCAATAACGACTTGTAAATGCGACTACACAAGCGAGGGAGTTTTATTCCATGGAGGTCCAATTTGAGTAGTCAATTGTTTAAGACATTTTAATTTTGAAACTCAATTGCCGAACGGGAGAAGTTTAAAGGACAACTATGTAAAAAAACCTTATGTGAATTTATATCTCGCGCTCGTATATATAATCATCGAACAGCTCATGTACATGATAAACAAACAAATAACATGACACTTTACACGTATTGAAAGATTAATGTTAAGTTTGGATAACGTATTTTGACGTTATGAATACCAATTTTACACTAAATACAAAGTTTTACATTTAAATACAATCATTTCCAACAATGCTACGAAAACAATTACTATTCAAAAATTTTTTAAAATAATTACATCTACTTTTCAACCCTAACTATTTATCTCTACTTTTACCAATCATATTAACTTTTCAACTCTAAAATACTTTTCATCCAAACATACATTTTATTCAAATATAAAACAAATATTTTTCAACTAAATACAACACTCAAAAAAAGAATTATATTCAAATACAATTAAAACACAGTGCGTTTACCAAATGTCCCTAAGCGTATATTTAGTGTACCATTTGCATCAATGCAAATTTTTTTTTTTTAGTTTTAACTATTTACAATTTACTATTATAATTTTACAATTCAAACTTTAAAAATTTATAACTAAACATGTACAAGTCCAAATGTTTTTTTTTTTTCCAATTATATAAAATTTGGAAATAAAAAAAAAATCTATAATGATATTGTTTTTTAAATACATTTTAAGTTTTTACACTTTTTAACTCTAATTACTTAAACCTTAATACCAAATATATAACAATTCAATTCAAATCCAACCAAAAAAAAAAAACTCAATTCAAGCATGTACATTAAACGGGTGCTAATTGTTTCATCTGTCGTTCATTCTTATCACCAACAAATTTGTTGCTCCTCCTACCAAAAGGGTTATTTACTAACACAGGTCATAGAAGTCATTTCACACATTGGGCAATTAAGATAAAGAAAAGGCCAATCCTGAACTTTGGTGTTGTAAAGCTACAAGCAGACAATTTCTTATTACCAAAACCAATCCAATTACATTAATAATTTGGTGAATTAAACCTAGAAAAAAATAGGTTCAATCTTCCCAGCCGTAGCTTCTACTTTCATCCCCATTTCCCTACGAGCTGAAACAAAATTGGTCGTCTCAAGCATGGCCCCGAGATTTTCCTACTACGCTTTCGAAGCAACCATACCTCATTGTTGTTCATCCTCTTGGTCATGCCCGTCAAGTTGGTTACCCCCATCTTCAGCTGCTCTATTTGCATCCCCATAGTGAACCCACGGTAGCATTGATTCAAGCAAGACGGCCAATGCATTTCGGTTTGCAACGTCGCGAGGAGCATGGGTACCATCATTTGCATTGGCAATCTGGCCCTCGTTGGGCATACCGTCCCCCATCCTTGGGTCAGCAACCACAAAGGGTTGCAGATTTTCGGGTGGAAGGGTTGGCACTGAATGGGAGAAATCTGAAACCATTAAATGGCGATACCTAGGAAACAAGAAGCAAAATATCATTCTCTATAACAACAGAGAGAATTCCCATTCCATCTACAGTAATAAAGATATAAAATTGACAATCAAGAGAAAAAAGTATGTGACAATAGTACAAACGGAGATACTCACTCATTTTTCTCAGATGAAAATGCTTCTTTTCTAACGCAAGCCCAATCCTTTGCCTCACTGCTATCGTTTTTAAGTGTTTCAATAATCTCTTGAGCAGCTTCCCTCAAAAGTTTTTGCAGATCTGGAAGCCTCCATATAAGATAATTTGTTTCAACATATATGTTAATTAGGTGGTCCAAAGTCGGGATTCCCACTTGGTCTAGTCGGAAAAGTGCATGCTTCACGAGACCCGACCAAGCCTGTTCCTTCAAAGGTACCTTCTCTACCAATTTTTTTAAGACCGAGGGGTGAAGCATCAATGCCTGCTTCATAAGATCAGCTGAGCTAGACTTTGTAGTAACTTCATGGGCACCTTCCTCTGACTCCTTTTTCTCAAGATTAAATCGGCATATAGCAAGGGAGTAAGAGAAATTTGGGAACAACCATAAGGAGTTATCACTTTGATAATCTTCTGAAAATCGTTCTAGCCATGCATACTCCTCCGCCCTGAGTGATAAGTAGTCAATGCAGAATTTGGCCCCCATCGGATCATCCAAATCCAGAGAAAGCAATAACTTGCAAACTTCTAAAGCTGAACGATGGCATCCCCGCCTATCCATATTCTTCATGTGAGCAAAGAGTGTTGTGAACAGAGGCTTATTCTTTTCATCGCTGAAATTCAATTGGCAATTACCCTGCAAGGGCGTGAACATTGGATGCCATGCACATTCCAATGCATACAAACACTTAGAAATAGCTTCTGCTGACATTTGATGCTCACCCACAAACTTAAAGTAATCTGCCATTGTTATAAGTGAATCTAAGTGATAAGGGTGAAATGCTAAAATACTTCCAATGCCATTGAGATCATGAATAGCTTTGGCAGCTTCAAACGCACTCTGAGCTTGAGAATAGGATGGGGAATGCACATATCTATATCATAGCATAAAAATAAGTATAGATAACCAATAGCTATCGTGGCAGAAAAGACAAGAAGACAAAACAACAAAGAAACAAAAAACGATCTCACCTAAAGTAGTGGTATCCATCTTTCGCTTCAAGAAATTCCATGGATAAAGAACCATCCCAGCGAGGCCAATATTCTGATGGAGTAACAAGGACAGTCTTTCTCGGATTATAACCTCCACGTCTTCCACCGCGAATCTGTCTTGAATTGCCAGTTTGATTACTTTTCTCAAATGATTTTACCACCTTAGAACCAAATATTCTTCGGAGCTCATTTTCAGCATTTAGGTATTTTGGATCCACTTGTAATATTGAGGCAGCTGACCGTTTGATAAGGTTATCACGGAGTCTGGAATCTATGGCTTTGGCTTTTTCGGCAAAATGCTGATGATTAGAAGCATTAATGTCTAAAGATAAAATTTCTAGAATCTCATCCAGGGGCTTCTCAACTTCATGTGTACTTGCAGAAGAACCCGCCTTGTCCTTCTTCTTCTTCTTCTTTTTCTTTGATTTGTGATTCGATGTTGAAACTACTTCCACAGAACGTTTAGGCTCAGGCAGATTTTGTTTGTCTCTACTTCCAACCAAGAAACGATCAGCAGTTTCTGATTCACCCTCCTGCACCAAAGACCAACATTAAAAATTAAGCAAACGGGATAGTGGCACAGCTCACCAAGTTATAGCCATCAACAATCTCAACAGATAAAGCATAAAACCCAAACATGGCATTCGATCATTTCAACACTCCTAAATATCATGCCATCATGATCAGAGTAAAACAAGGACATGATTCAGCGGAGTAGCTAAGGAAATTCGAATACGTCCACCATCCAAATCGCCTCCCTTTCGAGGGTGGCGACCACTTAGGATAAAATAGTTTATGAGACCCTTAGGCTTCATAGGTAAATTTCGCATATCGATAACAATATCAGCAGAGGAAACTCTAAAGTCAAGAGTTAGGAAATTGGGCCTAACATAGTACAAGCATAAGGAGACATCAGGTAATTATTAATCGAATTCGCTTCTAGTGATAGCAAATGGACTTCAAACTTTCATTAGGTTGGTTGCAATATAAAATAGGAAAATAAAAATCGAAATCCACAAAAACAGACACAGGATAACGATTAGACTTAAGAGTAATCAATAGAACACAATGAAAACTAACTACCATTATCTTCTAAAGCATACACATAAACAAGACTGAAGAGTTGCCTTGATGCCTAAAATTCAAAGCTGAATAAAGAAAGAAAAGTGAAAAATCCTCCAATAAAAAGGTACATATAAAATTGAAACCCAAAAGATAAAAATAAAAATACCATTAACCCAGAAAAGAAATTTAAAGGCAAATGTGAAGTACCAACAATAACAAGCAGCTAAAATTCAAAATTTCATGTTATTCAAATAAAAATATGTAATAAAAACCGAAATGGAAAAGGACTATTAGAGATTCAAACCTGGTCGGTAACATGAGCATCGTCATCGTCAAGGAGGTCGAAAGGATTGATCGAAGAACCCGAATTGAGCTTCCGGTCCTCCTTGTCCTCGTCCTCTTCCTCTTCTTGTTCTTCTTCTTCTTCAACATGTTGAGGAAACTTTTGTTCCTGCTCTTTGAGAACTTTCTTCAGCAATCGAGCCGACATCGCCGAATAGAACAAAAGAAATGCTCGAAATCAAAGGTTATGGCAGTGAAATCGGAAGTTCAGCCCCTTGGGAATTCCGACACAGACGTTATGGTGAATGGTGATCGAAGAATTTAAACCCTAGCGCCAAGAAATCGGAAGTTAGATGAATCGGAATCGGAATCGAGATCGAGAGGATAGCGAGGATGGAAAACGACGCACCGTGACGCGTCCAATACCGCGTGCGTTCGTCTCGTTGTGGCTGTGGTGGGCGATCTGTCTACACGACTCTGGATTTTGGTCTATTTTCACGATTGCCCCCTTATTATTATTATTGTTATTATTATTATTATTATTAACTTTTTAATGGGATTTTTTTTCCCACGATTTTTTTGTTCAAGTTTTATTAGATTAGAAAATTGTTAATCAGGTCTTGTTTGCTGAACGGATTGCATTTGTATTGTGTTTGAATGCAATACATTGAATGTAATTTATATTTGGAAGAAAAACAATAGCATTGCATTTGAATGCAATGTGTGTTTAGGTGAAAAGTATTTGAATTATATTTTAATAATGAATATGTAATGTGATGGACAAAAATAAAGAGAAAAAAATAAATGTAATGTGTGTTTGAGTGAAAAGTATTTGAATTGTATTTTAATAATAAATATGTGATGTGATGGGTAAAAGTAGAGAGAAAAAAAAGAGAAAGAAAGAATATATGATGTAATTAAGAAAAATAATAATAAAAAGTGAAATAATAAATAGTGATTGTGTTAGATTTAAAATGTGATGTAATTGGTATTTGAATGAAATGTTTTTGTATTTAAGGGAAAATTACATTGTACTTAAATACAAATCAAAAATATGCGTTGCCCAAACACTGGCTGATTATTTGATGGAGGATGGTTAATTTACTCATTGATTAATCAATTGTTGATCATTACAATTTTTTTTTTTTTTTTTGTAAATAATCATTGATCATCACATACATCAATCAACACTTTGTTTAGCCAAAAAAAAAATCAACATTTTAATACTATCTATTTGGAGACTGAATAAACAAAGAAAGTTAAGTTAAATAATAATAACAATAATAATAAATAATACCATATGTTGAGAAGTAGACTCGTCATGTGATAAGTCGAAATGAACGATAAAATCAAGTGTAAAAAATGTGATCGTTTATGCATCAGTCAAAAAAAGCACACAAATACTGTTAGATATATATATATATATATATGGATAGATTGATTGATTAGAATTATTCTAAAAAAATAATAAAAATATTTAGCCCATGTTTGGGCAACACATTTTTTTTTTGCATTGCATTTGAATGCAATATAAACATTTCATTAAAATACCAATCACATCACATTTTAAATCTAACACAATCACTATTTATTATTTCATTTTTTTATTATTTTTTTAATTACATCATATATTCTCTCTCTCCTTTTTTTCTCTCTCTACTTTTACCCATCACATCACATATTCATTATTAAAATACAATTCAAATACTTTTCACTCAAACACACATTGCATTCAAATGCAATGCTGATGCTTTTCCTTCAAATACAAATTACATTCAATGCATTGTATTTAAACGCAATGCAAATACAATGCGTTCACCAAACGAACGCTTAGTCATTCTTAAAAAAAAAAAAGTAACTTCTTTGTTAGTAATGATGTCCGAAAACTTTTGTTTTAGAGATAAAAAAAATGTATACAAGTTATTTAAGATTTAAAGGAAAAGAAAAAACTCAAATTATATTGAAATATTAAAAAGAATTGAGTTAGTTAAAATTTAAAGAAAAAACAAAACTCAAATTATATTTTAGTGAGTTGAAATCTCCCATAATGCTCTAAATTCCAAATTACATGTTAAACAACAAACTAATGCGACATAGGCTTTGTGGTATCTCTCAATAAACGACATTAATTTTACCAGTCAAACGACATGTTGCCTTTTAAGAATGACGTCATTTTTTGGGTTAAAAACAACATCATATCTGAGCATTGTTTATGAAGAAATTGTTTAGTCTATGGAGACGAGCTGCACTTGCTTTGACAATTCTAGGACTCAAAACTTGGGACATGCAGTTTATTGTTTATTTTGATGCCAATTGATATGCTCTGAAATCATTCCACCTATGTTAAAAAAACAAAAAAAGACAAATTTCTTTCTTTTTTTTTCTTTTTCTGAATTTTGATATTTTTGTAACTTTACCAGCTAAATTTTAAAAATTAATAAAAATGTTTCCTTAATTATAAAATGTTATTATATTTACCCTTTCCATTAATTAAATTAATGGAATATTTTATTTTTACCTACTAAACTATAGTATTCTTGTAACTTTACCTCCAAATTTTGAAAACTGATTTTTATATTTTTTAAATTTTAAACTAATAATAAGAATGCTCTTTAAATTTTAAAGCTAGTAAAAACATACATTCTTTAATATTTTAACCAAATAACACTTTGAAAAACTTTATTTTTACTTTATAAACTTTAATATATTTGAAAATAAACTCTTAAAACTTAAAAATGACTAATGTGTTCATCAGATTTGCATTTAAAATTGAAATCATTAGAAGTAAAAATAATAATAAAAGAACTTGTATATTTTAGATCACTTGAACATCAAACCGTTCGTAAAAAAAAATATATTCCTTATTTCATATTTTGGCCATATAAAACTTGAAAAATTTTATTTTTATCCCCTAAATTGTAGTATATTTATAATTATATTATCAAACATTAAAAAACTAGTGGTTATACCTCTTGACCTTTAAACTGTTTATAATATTTTTTATATTTTGTCAATTTAAAACTGACTTTGTATTAGTGTGTGTTTGGTTCACACATTCAAGCTGCATTGCATTTAAATGCAATGTAATTTTTCTCCAAATACAAAAGCATTTCATTTAAATACCAATCACATCACATTTTAAATCCAATACAATCACTATTTATTATTTCATTTTTTCTATTATTTTTATTAATTACATCATATATTCTCTTTCTCTCTCTTTTTTTTTTCTCTCTACTTTTACTCATCACATCACATATTTATTATTAAAATACAATTCAAACACTTTTCACCCAAACACACATTGTATTCAAATGCAATGCTAATACTTTTCCTCCAAACACAAATTACATTCAATGCATTGCATTCAAACACAATGCAAATGTAATGCGTTCACTAAACGGAGCATTAGTGTAATAAAAAGATTATTTAAATTAAAATCTTTATAATTATAAAATTAACTTTAAAAATCTATCAAATGATTCAAATATATAAGTTTCTTTTTATTTTTTTCTTGTAATGACTTTAATTTTAAAAACAAATTTTACCAAAAAATAATTATTTTTAGGTTTTGAAAGTTAAATTTTAAATGTATTAAAGTTTAAGGGGTAAATATAAAGTTTTTCTAAGTTTTTAATGGTAAAAAAAAATTAAAAGAATGTATGCTTTTGCTAACTATTTAAAGTTTGAAGGGCATCTATGCTATAATTTTAAAGTTTGAGGAGTAAAAACACCAGTTTTCAAAGTTTAGAAGATAAAATTAAAAGAATATTAAAGTTTAAAAGAATATTTTATCAATTTAACTAACAAAATAAATAAATACAATTTCATGGAAGCAGCTCTGTTAGTTTTTAAAGTTCAAAAGACAAAATTATAAAAGTATCAAAGTCCGAGAGCAAAAATAAGATTTGATAAAGCAAAAAATAATTCCATCTCAAAAGATGAGTTTGTTGTGAGAGAGAAGGTCTAGTTACTTACATTATATATTAAAGAAAAATATTAGGGATACTAATTTTAATCTTAACTTTCTAATATCAATTTATATAGTAAGTTTGTTCTTTTTTTTTATTAGTAAGTATTTAAAATATTATTACATTATTTGATTACATCTATTAATAAAAATATAATAAATAAATTAATATTTAAAAAAATTAGAATTAAAATTGATGTTTCTAACCTTAGTCAATACTAAAACATGTCATCCAATACATTTCTGTTGACTAAAATCCTAATTTTTTTACTTGCCAAATTACCACATAAATAGGGTACTTATACAAACAGAAATTGTGATAAATAATATTTTTAGGAAACTAAATATATAAATAACATATTTTAAAATGTGAGCAAATAGTAGGTGTTGAAAAAAAAAAAGAGAAATCATTTTGACCTTGAATGATTCATGTTATCGGATATAAATTTTTAGTTTCAGTTTTATTTTTTTTTAAATCAATAAAAATTATAATTAAATTAAATAATTTAGATTTAAATTTTTATTTTATTCTGCATTGGATTTATCTACCATTCACGCTCTTTATTTCAAATTAGATTTATCTACCATTCACGCTCTTTATTTCAAAGTAAAAAATAAAAAATAATCCAAATAAATTAAAAAGAATGTTAAATTTCAAATAACCATTAAGATAGGGCGGAAATCCTAAATGTATACATCAGAGGAGCCGTTTCCGCAATTTTCTCAAAACAAAAACCCACAAGTCCCATGTGGCCGAGGCAGATATTGTTTACCGGCGGATATTCAACTTCTCTCGCCGCTCGACGACCTCCGGCGGTCTCATCACTGCCGTCGAACCGCGCCGTCAACGCCCGGTACCTGCTCTTTGGCACTTCCTTTGGCGGTTCTCGTCTTCGCACCTTTCACCGGCAGCACCTCTGCGCGGCGGTCGTCGTCTCCGACACCAAGGCTTACAACACCTTCACCGGTGACTCAGCGAACAAGCAGGTCCACATCGAATTGGACACCGGCGATAAAAAGGAGAAGAACAACAAAAAAAGGTTCTTGTTCTTGTAAATTATGTCTTGCTCATCTTCTGTTTGTGTACTTGATTAAATTTTTACGATTTGTTTCAGCATCCGTTTCCGGGGGAAAAAATTTACAAATCTCCGCCTTGAAATACGTTGCTAGGTTGATAATTGGGATGATTTTGACTTTGATTATCCATTTTTGGTGGTTTAGCTTATTTAGTCAAGCATCAGAATCGTGAAAAATTACCGGTGTTTATTTAAAGTTTCAATCTTTTTTTCCCCCCAACAATACCATATTTGTGAACGCTCTCTTTAAGACTAACAGCTGGATTTCAGTCACTAACTTATATATGGCGTTGATTATAGCTACTCATGGTTCAGGTTTCATTTTCATTTTCAGCTCATTGTCATGGATTGACAAAAATAAATAATAAATAAAAAGTGGTTGATTTTTGAGGTATTTTATTTATTTATTTATTAGTCGAAAAGTAGGAAAAGGGCCATAAATTTGTTTATTATTGATGACTGTTTGATCTTGATTATAGTCGAACTTTGGAAGTTTATTTGTAGGCATACAAATCATTGTGATAGGTTGGTTATTTTGGCAGTGGGTGGTCTTATGGGCAATTTTGATGGCCAGAAAGCAAAGATAGTTGTTTCTGTTCGGTTTTCGTTGCAAAGCTAATTTGAGTTTACGTTAAATTTATTTCATATCACCTGTTTTCTAGGAATGTATGCTGCACTGTGTTAAAAGAATCCAATCTTGAGAGGGAAATTCTAATTTGAAATGCAAAGCTCCTTTAACCCCCAACCATGCACCGCTTTGGAAGGACCTTCCCCGTCAAACCCCAAGGAAGCCGCCATTCCCAACTCACAGACCTTCTCCTGGTCGCCTCCCTCACCAAAACCTTATTGGACTCTGGCACTCGCTACCTCCCCGACCCTCGATCCATCCCTCTCTCCGAGCCTATCCTCCTCCAAATCCTCCGCAACAATTCCCTCCACATTTCTAAAAAGCTTGATTTCTTCACATGGTTCTCTCTCAACTCTGACCTCAAACCCTCCTCTCCCTCCTATTCCCAGATCTTTCGTGCTCTCTGCAGCCAAGGCCATCTCAGCGAGGTCTCAAACCTGCTTGGTTCAATGAGGCGAGATGGTGTTGGTGTCGACTTGGAGACCTTCAAAATCCTATTCGATGCCTTCATTCGGTCCGGTAAGTTCGATTCCGCCTTGGAAATCCTTGATACTATGGAGGAATTAGGATTCAAGCCGAATGCACACATGTATGACTCTATTCTAATTGCTTTGGTGAGAAAAGATCAATTGGTTTTAGCCTTGTCTATATTCTTTCATATTCTCAAAGATAGTTCTCAAGTTCCTAGCTCAATTGCCTGCAACGAATTGCTTGTTGCGCTTAGAAAATCTGACATGAGAGTTGAATTCAAGCAAGTTTTTGATGGAATCAGGGAAAAGAAAGGTTTTGGGATGGATATTTGGGGGTACAATATTTGTATTCATGCATTTGGGTTTTGGGGTGATTTGGGTACTTCTTTGAGTCTCTACAAAGAGATGAAAGTTTCAGTAGGTCTAGATTTGTGCACTTATAATAGTATCATTCATGTTCTTTGTTTTTTTGGGAAGGTGAAAGATGCACTTGTTGTGTATGAGGAATTGAAAGGGTCTGGTCATGAGCCTGATTTTTTCACTTACCGGACTCTAATCCAAGGGTGTTGTAAATCTTATCGAATTAATGATGCCAAAAAGATCTTTAGCGAGATGGAATACAATGGATACCGGCCAGATACGATAGTGTTCAATTCCCTCATAGATGGGCTGTTTAAGGCAAGGAAGGTTAGTGAATCCTGTCAGATGTTTGAGAAAATGGTTCAGGATGGAGTGAGAGCGTCATCTTGGACTTACAATATTCTAATTGATGGGTTGTTTAGGAATGGAAGGGCCAAGGCTGGTTACACCATGTTTTGTGACTTGAAAAAGAAGGGCCAATTTGTGGATGGTGTTACTTACAGCATTGTTGTGCTCCAACTTTGTAGGGAAGGTCTGCTTAAGGAAGCTTTAGAATTGGTGGAGGAAATGGAAGGAAGAGGGTTTGTTGTTGATCTGGTTACCATAACTTCACTCTTGGTTGGGCTGTACAAGCAGGGTCGGTGGGATTGGACGGACAGGCTCATGAAGCACATCAGAGATGGTAATCTGCTGCCAAATGTGCTACGATGGAAAATCAATATGGAGGCTTCATTGAGAACCCCACAGAGCAAAAGAAAGGATTACACGCCAATGTTCCCATCTAAAGATGAGTTTAGCGATATTATGAACTTAATAATGTCTG
This sequence comes from Antiaris toxicaria, assembly GCA_035233585.1. Taxonomy (NCBI): domain Eukaryota; kingdom Viridiplantae; phylum Streptophyta; class Magnoliopsida; order Rosales; family Moraceae; genus Antiaris; species Antiaris toxicaria. Next base: position 15,896,198 of record CP141161.1, read on the forward strand.
CTGATGCAACTATGAAGGAGCAGATTGTTCCCGATAATGCTGAGGTAAAAGATGATGTAAATGCGTCTACTGATATTGATCAGTGGTCATCTTCTCCATATATGGATCGTTTGAGCAATCAAGTTCTGTCCAGTGATCATTCCTCTCAGCTTTTTTCACTGTCTAGGGGGAGGCGAGTTCAGTCAAAAGGTGGTGGTTCTTTTGATATTGACATGGTCAATACGTTCTTGTCTATTTTTTTGGCTAAGGGAAAGCTAAGTTTAGCATGCAAGCTGTTTGAGATTTTCAGTGATATTGGCGTTAAGCCTGTAAGTTACACTTACAATTCGATGATGACTTCGTTTGTTAAGAAGGGCTATTTCGATGAGGCGTGGGATATCCTCAATGAAATGGGAGAGAAGGTTTGTCCGGCAGATATAGCAACATACAATGTGATAGTCCAAAGCCTCGGCAAGATGGGAAGGGCAGATCTAGCTAGTGCTGTTCTGGACAAGCTAATAGAGCATGGTGGTTATCTTGACTTGGTTATGTACAACACACTAATTAATGCATTAGGGAAGGCTGGTCGGATAGACGAAGTGAACAAATTCTTTGATCAGATGAGGGCTAGTGGAATTAATCCTGATGTAGTCACTTACAATACCCTTATTGAAGTTCATACCAAGGCGGGTCGATTGAAGGATGCATATAAATTCTTGAAGATGATGCTGGACGCAGGCTGCATTCCAAACCATGTCACAGATACGATTTTGGATTTTCTGGGGAAGGAAATTGAGAAACAGAGATATCAAAAGGCATCAATCATGCGCGATAAGGATGATCATTCTTGAGACCCTTTTTTGACCCCCGGAGAAGTTGGTTAACTGCTACAAAAATTGATTGCTCAGCAACTAACAGAGGCTTATTTCTGGAAATAAAAATAGAAAGAGTGAGCCTGAAATTAATAAGAAAAGTATCTTTCTTCCTGTGTCGATTTCTCTGCTATTTATCTTGTTTTTACAATAATTTTATATGAAAAATACTTCGGATACTAACCCTAATCTCAACTTTTTAAGTATTAATTTACGTGACATATGAGTTTTTTTTTTATTATTAAGTGTTTACCCTATTAATTAATTATATTTATACATCAAAATATGGCACATAAGTTGGGATTCAAAAAGTTTAGATTAAAGTTGGTATATTGACATTATTTGTTGGCGTCACTCACATTATTCATATTTCATCTGTATACAAAAACTATACATTAAGGAGAGTGCTCATAAGGGCATTTAGTATACCAATTTGAAATGGAATTTTTAGATTGCTGTTGGTTGAATTTTCAAAAAAATAATTATAAATTTTGTTAATTTTTTTTAAAAAAGACAAAAATGAAACTAATATTCTGTTTGAATGGGATGTTCATCTTTTAAAAATGAAAAACTTTCGTATTTGAAAAAGAAAAAGCTTAGATTTTTTTTTTCCTAAAAGTAAAAAGTTGTTTAGATTGATAAAAATTTTCTATTTTTTTTTATAGAAAATTATTTTTATATTTTCCAAAAATAAAAAAAATTTTATGTTTAAGTACGAAAATTTAAGATGATTTATTTTTTAAATGTGAATTTTTTTTTAAATTTAATATATCAAACGAATAAAGCATAAAAACTTAGTTTGAACTTGAGTGTTAAATATCCCCAATTGAGCATTAGATATAGAATAAGTAATAATAAAGACACAATCATTAAAAAAAAATTAAAATTTAATTTCCATTGTCTATCATATTAATGTGTTTAAAGAAATAATTTAATAATAATAATTATATATCTTATGTATTATTAGAAGGTACAATTCTCTATTTTAAGTTTTAAAAAGTTATATAAATTTAAAATGATTACAGATATAATTTAATGATAATATTATCTTATGGGGTGTTTGTTTACATTTTTATATTCATGTTGTATTTAAACACAATACAATTTTTATTCAAATGCAAAAGTTTTGCATTCAAATACAATACTTTTTAACAGTAAAATATTTAAAAATAAATTTTTTTCATATTCACATTATATTCTCTCTCCATCTTACCTTTTCTATCTACTTTTATTAATCACATCAATTTTTCAAATCTAAAATACAATTTAAATATTTTTCATCCAAACATAAATTACATTCAAATATAAAATAAATATTTTTTATCATTATATTAAAATATAATACAAATACAATAAGTTTACCAAACCGTCCCACTATCCTACTAACTCCTTTCGAGGTGGAGATCAAATCTCCCACCCTCGAATTAATAAAATATACGTAAATACAAGTTCAAAAAATATGACTATCCCTCTCTCTTAGTGTGTGAACGGCAAGTCGTTTTCCAGTTCTACAAAGGATCCAAACGAGGGGAAAATGGGTCATTTAAAGCCCAAGAAGGCTCATTTGGATCACATTTCGGGCCAGAAAAGGCCAAGGCCCAGGCCCAAGTAAACATCCAGAGAGTAGTGCAAACAAGAAAAATTATTGGAGGAAGAAGAAACGAAGAAAGAGACGAGAAAAGCGGAAAACAAAACAAAAACCCACAAGATCCCCCCACATGGCCGAGGCATTGTTAGGAGTCGTTTCACAGTCCTCTCTTCTTCTCCACCCCAAGATCCGATTCTCTCACACTCCTTCCTCTTCTCTCGCCGCCCAAGGGCCTCTGCCACTCTCATCGCCACCGCCAATTCTTGCCGTCACCGCCAGGTACCAGCTCTTTGGCACTTCCTTTGGCGGTTCTTGTCTTCACACCATTCACCGACAGCATCTCTGCGCGGCGGTCGTCTCCGACGCCAAAGCGTCCAACACCTTCACCGGCGACTCGGCAACCAAGCAGGTCGACATCGAATTGGACACTGGCGGTGGCGCCGGCGACGGATTAGGCGATCGCGGTGATAGCGGCGGGGGCGGCGGAGGCGGCGGAGGTGATAATAATCGTGATAAAGGAGACGGTGACGGCGAATCGCACGAGAAGAGCAAGAAGATGGCGTTGTCTATGTCTCAGAAGTTGACTCTCGGATATGCTGCCCTTGTTGGAGGTGTGTATATATATACATATATATATATATATATTAGGAGATTTATAGTTAAATATTTTTTAACAAGTTTTTTAAAAATTAATTAAAAGGTCGTTTTTCTTACAATGATTAATCAATTTTCTTAAATAGATAATTATTAAAAAAAATGCAAACGGTAATTTTGTTAATTAACAAAAATTCGACTATCTATATTGGTTATAAAATTGGGTGATATAATGGCAACTCAAGCCTAATTTTATATATATGTATATATAGTTCTTCTAAAATTGAAATATGTTGCACTTCTTTAATTTGTGTCGATAATTGGATTGTTAGAATTTGTTTTTCGGTTGTTTGGTGGTTCAGATCATTTAATCGGGCATTAGTTTTGGGAAACTTTTCAAAATTTGGACTTGAAATATATTGCTCTGCTTCATTTTAGGTTGATAATTGGGGAGATTTTGATTTTAATTGTCCATCTTTAGGTGGATTATTGTTTGTTTAGCCAAGCATTGGAATCGTAGAATCGTGGAAAATTAGAAATGTTTCCAAAATAGTTAGGGCTTATATGGGGGACTTGATTTTTTTTTTTTTTTTGGTACTTTTTCCCAAATTTTATTAAGTTTAAATTTTAAAAGGATATAGTTTTCACATTTTAAATCAAAATGTGACTATTTGTTAATAAATTGCTAACTTTTGTCTCAACACATTTTAAATTATCACATTTTTTTCACTCTGAAACAGTTTACTTTTATCAAACACGTATTTCAAAACTCAATTATTTTTAATATGTAAAACAAAGGTTTCAGTCATTCCTTAAATAAACCCTTAAAGTTTCAATCTTTTTTCCGACAATGCTATATTCATGAAATATGTCTTTCTATGGCTAGCTCATGGATTGGGGGAAAAAAAATGAAAAAAGAAGAAGAAGAAGTTGATATTTTAGGTATTTTGTTGATTTATTGATTGATTGATTTATTTTTTTAAAGGATTGAGCAAGCCGAAAAGTAGAAAAACGGCCAGACATGTGTTTATTATTGACGTTTGTTTAACCTAGATTATATTTGAAGATTATTTATGGGCAAACAAACCATTGTGAAAGGTTGGTTATTTTGGCAGTGGGTGGTCTTATGGGGTATTTGAAGAGCGGAAGCCAGAAATCACTGTTGGCAGGAGGAATAACAGCGTCAGGATTGTATTATGTTTACACTCAACTTCCTACTAATCCTGTGTTTGCATCCACCCTGGGGCTTGGTAAGAGATATTTGCTTTTTCTAGTACTAGTTGCTGAAGTAGTAGGCCCCTAGTAATTTTGTTACAAGGACCCATTTGTTGGCTTGTTGCTTTTTTGCTGTTGTTTGTTTAAGCCTGGAAATGAGAGGAAAATAATAAAGGGGAGGGTAAAAAGTAATCATGCATTATGTCGGATACATTTCTTCAAGGCAAACTTAATTGGGAATTTGTATGGTAGTACTTCCTATTTGGCATTTTCGGGAAAAATTGTTGTTATAATCGTTGGATTAACATTTTAATATTATGATCTATAACTGGATTAGTTCTATGTCACGCATTATATATTTTGAAGGTGGATGTTTATAGATAAAAAATAAAATTATTACAGTTATGCAAAGTATGAGGTTCTTAGAAGGACTTCAAACTTAATAAGCTTCTTTTTTCTTTTTCTGGGGTGATTTATGGGTGTTAAATGTTTGTCATAGTTGTTTGTGAAGCGTGAAGCTCAACTTTTGATGTGCTAAAAACTTTTCACCTGCCGGGAAGTAATGATATCTATAGCTGTTTAGTTTTCACTACAAAGTGCAATTGGATTTACCTTAACTTTTTCCGTTATCCCTGGTTTACCAGGCTTGTCTGCTGCACTGCTGGTAGTTATGGGTGCTCGTTTTAAGAGGTCGGGGAAGATATTTCCAGCAGGTGTCGTTTCCCTCGTCTCACTCATAATGACTGGTGGCTACTTGCATGGGATCCTGCGCAGTGCTCACTGAAAGAGTGCATAATCTTCAGTGCTGTATGTTAAAACTGATGGTAATGACTTCTTAGAGTGCTTAAATCCCAAACCATATATGCTGGATTTTGTAATCAGTGTTATGGCTTGTAGACTTCTAATGGCGTGAAGACTTGTCTTGTAATATGTCGTTTTTGTTGGTTTGAACCTCCGAGTCAAATTCAGAGACTTTCGTCGTAGCAGCTCTGGAGTCGCGCTTCTCTCGCTAGGTCCTTTCTGAAAGTTTTCCATCAGATAAGTTGTGGTCGAAATTAAGAGATACCGATTCTAGTTTAAAACAGATTACCATTCTCCAGTAACTATCAAGACATGTTGGCATACGGCGGTAGGCCATTACGTGATTCCGTTACGAAAACTGAAGTCCGGTATTTCACTTTGATCAGTAGTAAAAAGGGTACACACTAATAGTAGAGTATTTGGCCATTCCAGACCAGAGTCTTTGGTCATTCCTTCAAGTTAATGCACATGAAGAGGAGAAACTATGAACAAATATTTAGGAACCATAACCATGAGACACAAAAAGTTATATGTATTAACATCACACAGAAGTCACAAAGCAAGTCAATCATCACTATTAGCCGTTCACTCTGTTTTCTCTAAAATATATGCCTTATTTTTTTTTTTTACAGCAATAATAAAGTTCCCCATTATCTAGTGAAGACTTTGTAACTAGTTGGAGCAAGATAGCCATAGAAATTAGTAAATTATCCTCCAGAAACATGTTCTTAGAGACGATTTGAAGTTTTATAGCTCAACGGCCGAGGTTAGATATGCATGTCATTTTCTACTTTCATCGCCGGTGAAGATGGGTATGGGTTCCTGGTCACCAGCCTGGAAGAAAGAAAACAAAATGATGCACGAATTAGAGGTTGACTACTAAGATCAAACATAGCAAGAATTTGCGTTCATCAGCATATGGTCATGACAAACTTAGCCCATGTTTGGGCAACATATTTTTTTTTACATTGCATTTAAATACAATGCAATTTTCCCTCAAATACAAAAACATTTCATTCAAATTCCAATCACATTACATTTTAAATCCAACACAATCACTATTTATTATTTTATTTTTTTTATTACTTTTTTTTAATTACATCATATATTCTCTCTCTCCCCTTTTTTTCTCTCTACTTTTACCCATCACATCACATCACATCACATATTCATTATTAAAATACAATTCAAATACTTTTCATCCAAATACAAATTGCATTCAATGCATTGCATTTAAACGCAATACAAATGCAATGCGTTCACTAAACGAACGCTTAGAATAGATCATGCAATAGTCAGCTTTTTATATTTATAGCAACTTGATGAACTGCTCCTAATTTGAAAAATAAAATATAAAGCATATGGTGCACGTTCAAATTAGGAGGTCCCATGGTAGTATTTTGACGCAGTACCTGTCCCGACGCTTCTCCAAGAAACGCTGAAGGGAGTGCCTCCTTGCAATTGGAAATTCTAAAAAATCAACAAAAATAGCAGCGAGGAAATCATTAATACATCTTTACCAAGTTTTGCTAAATAAATAAATAAAATATGCGTCATAACTACCGCAGTCTATGATTCTATTTTAGCAGCGAAATTATTACCAGCTTGCATCTTGCAAAGGGTACTCTTCTGAGCAGGGCATAGCTGGGCCAGCAGCGAACCCATTGCAGCTGCAGTGTTTTGCAGCACAGGCGACCCTGCCCGAACTGGTGAGCAGGAGGAATTGTCGGCCTCATTATTCTTCATGCCATCGGACTTGACGGCAGTGGCAGCAGCTGCAGCAATGCGGAAAATTTCATTGACCTGTTTAGTGACAAAAGTAATGGACAAGGAACTTAGAACAAATAATATAACAGGGAAAGAATTCAGACGGAAATCACATGGTTGCGGTTTAGAAAAGGAACCTTTTCTTCAGGAATTCCTTCAAACACCTTAACCCTCCCCCCATAAAAGATGGTAAGCTGAGGCCCAGCCGGAACAGCGGCGGTTGAAGCAGATGTTGGAATTGTTTCAGGCCTCAAAACATCAAAAACAAGAAAACAGCATTTCGTGTCAGCCCCAACATGGAATTGATTCGCAAAAACTCCTCATCTCATCATACCACAGCCAAAGCTTAATTTTCTTCAAGTAAGATCCAACAAATTTTCGAAGCATAAACCAACAAATTTTCGAAGCATAAAAATCTAGGGGTAATAACAGCTTTACGTTGGGAATTTCAAACTAGATTTGCTACAGTAATAATGACTTCGGCGTACCATGAATTTACACCGAGCGCTTTGCCTACGCACTCGGTGAAAAACTAAAAAAAAAAAAAAAAAAAAAGAAGGATCATTCTTTTAATTTCACGCCTTTAAGGTTGTCATTCTAGCAAATTTTTCTTGGGTTTTGGGACTAAGTTGAATTTTGGGTACTACACCTTGTGCAATTAAACAAACAATAGAATTATGTGCAACAATACACCAGAGAAATTTTCAAGAGGGATTGACCCACAAAAAGAGACTAGAACCCTAAAATGCATGGCAAATTCAACATCCCTGGAAGAAATCCCAACTTCTAAATGCTTAAATTTGATAATAATAAATTTTAAAATTTAAAAAAAAAATTAAAATTAAAAAAATATTTCAGCACTGTAGATTGAAAACCTGGACAAGACATTATTCAACTCTAAACAAAACAAGTGGCACATGGTAATTGGGTTCCAGAAAACTCTCCCAAATCCCCGTTTCCTTTCGTATGTGTTTTCAAATCAAAATTCTAAGCACCAAAATCTCACCTACTACAAAACATGAACTTTTTTTTTTGCCCCAATTCAAAGAACCCTTTTCACAAACCAAAATTCATACAAGCCTAAATTTTCAATCTTTGTTATGATCATGAAATTCTCGCCATGAACGAATAAATTTAAGGGGAGAGAGAGAGAGAGAGAGAGAATTACCTGGTGCCGGGGAAAGTCTGGCAAGTTGACTTGGGATAGTCCTCGACCTGTCGTTCTTCTTCTTCTTCTTCTTCTTCTTGTTTTTGTTCTTCTATTTTGGCTTTGGGTTCTTCTTGGTCAGAGATTTTGGGCTTTTCCTCTTCGAGCTTTGCGTCGTCGGAATCAGATCTGAGAGCCTTCTCCATTTCTCCAGAGAGAGAGAGAGAGAGCACAAACACACAGAGCTGAGGAGAGAGAGAAAGAGAGAGAAAAAGAGAGTCTGGAGAGAGAAATTGAGCTGAGCTTTCGTCTGAAGAGGGACGGCAAAGCTTCCTTTTCCCTTATGACCGGGCAAAATTGAAAATACCCACCACTATTTCACGTTTTTTCCAACCCAGAGAAATAAACAAATAATAGCCAAATACTATTTGTCTGAGGAGGCGGTTTTGCTTTCGTTGTGAAATTTAAATTAATTTAACCCATTTTAAAAAAATAAATAAATAACAGCTTGTCACTTTCTTTCTTCGCAACTATATTTTTGTAGATGCTTCCCACCACAATTTTGTTTTACCCTATTTGATAATTTGATATAAGTAATACATTTATATACAATATAATTTTAATTAAATATAAATATATTCTATTTAAATATTAATCACATCACATTTTAAATTTAATATAATTATTATATATTATTTTATTTTTCGATTACTTTTACTAATCCCATCATATATTCACTTTTTCTCTTCTTTTTTCTCTTTATTTTTACCCATCACATCACATATTCATTATTAAAATATAATTTAAATATTTTTTATTCAAATATACATTATATTCAAATATAATATAAATAATTTTTCTCAAAATATAAATTATATTTAATATATTATATTCAGATAATACAAATATAATACCTTTTATTAAATAAAACCTTAAACCATTTATAACGAATTGGCTTGTACAAAAATAAAATAATATTAATAATATTGAAAGGGAAATTGACAACTATATAAAAGTCACATGTGCAACGTCTTTTTCACTTTCTCACGTTTATTGTGTGATCTTTAGACTGTTCGTGTAATGATTAAGGGCCCGTTTGGGCAACGTTTTAGAGGCCAAAATTTTTACCTTTTTTCCAAAACTTTATCACTTTTTACTATTTATATCTCCAAAACGCTACAGTACATTTAAAATTTTAAAAATCCATAACTTTGTGTATACAAGTCCAAATGAGATGATTTTTTTTTAAATTGCATAGAATTTCGAGAGGAACAAAACAAGATCCATATTGATATTTTTTTTCTAAAAATATTTTTAAAATTTTTAATTTTTTCACCCCAAACAGTTTTTTCCCCCAAATACATTCCCCAAAACCAACTTTTTTCCAAACCCCAAAACCACATCTCCAAAACCTCCCCCAAACTCCCTCTAATATACGTTCATGTTTTAAAAATAATACATTTTTATATTTTAAAAAAAAGATAAATTTCGTTGGTTCACAATATTACAATTAAATTATATTTAAATACAATATAAATTTTATCCAAATATAAAAATATTACATTCAAATATCAATCACATCATATTTTAAATTTAATACAATCACTATTTATCATTTCATTTTTTCTATTACTTTTATTAATCACATCACATACTTTCTTTCTCTCTCGATTTTTTTCTCTACTTTTACCTCACACATCACATATTCATTATTAAAATACAATTTAAATATTTTTCATCCAAACACATATTGTATTCAAATACAATGCCAATACTTTTCCTTCAAATACAAATTACATTTAACGCATTACATTCAAACGCAATGTAAATACAAGACATTTACCAAATGAAGCCTAAAAATGATATTTTTGAAATTATTTTTAAAATTTTGAATAAAAAAATACAGTTTTAGAATCGATTTTGATTTTTGTAATTCTTAAATGAAAAAACATTTCTAGAAACATTACCAAACACTACCATATTTTTATCAGTTTCGAAAAGACTATAAACTTGATTAGCAGGGCTTTCTAAAAGATGCTTTTGGCTTTTTAGGTCTAAACGCTATTTTTGAAAGTGTTTTGTTGATCTATCAGAAGAGTTTTTAACATCTAGAAGAGCTTTTTGTCAAAATCAGAATATATGTCTTCTGCAAAAAAAACTATTTTGAATAGATTTTAAAACTTATATTAGAGTTTAAGTTAGACCTTAAAAATTTCATTTTGCTATTTTTATTACTGATTAGAAAATTTTAAAATCTTTTTAACTTCAAAAGTACTTATTGAAAGGTCACACATTTTTATTCTCATCTTCTATCGATAGTAAAATAAATAGTTATGTAAAACAATCTTATATGTATGAGTTGCATGTTGCTCTAAATGGGTCCAGCAAAAAGAAAAGGTTTTAATAATATCGAGGGATACAAGGATAACATTGATTTTTTTTTTGGGCTAAAAAGGGACTTTTTATTTGGGCTAAAAAGGGACTTTTTATTTGAATTTGTGATGGTCAAACGATTACCTAATATAACTTTAATGTAAATTAGTAACATTATGTTAGGATGATCATAGAAAATAAAAATAAAAGAGGTCATGGTAATAGGGCGTTTGGAACAACAATTCCAACCCAAAATACTCTCGCTAGAGATCACCCACACCATTTCTTCCAATTGGGCATTCGAAGGTTGCCAGATGAGGACAGTTTCTAAAGGAGTCACTCATGATAGCGAGAATCTCTTTCTATAGTTGTCGAAGAAGGAGCTCTGCTGGTGGTCACTAACCTTTTTCCATGGTTTAAGGAATCTTGTTGGAGTGGGGTGGCAAAGATAAGGGATCGGGTGGTGTAAGGTCAGGTTGTTAGGGTGGGCGTGCGGCAAATTATGGAGATCTAGTGGGGGAGGCTTCGATCAACAGAGATCTAAGGAGGGGATTCATCGGCATATGAGTTTCACACGGGACAAGGTGGGTGGTGATCTTAGTGAGGTGGGTTGCAATTATGTCATGGTGGGCCCGATAAGGAGGTGGAGCAACTCCTTCTTGACAATGGCCTTCAGGTCAGTGGAGACAACGTTGTAGAGGGAGTTCAGTAGCCCTAACTTTCTTTCTCTCTCGATTGCCAATATGATTCGACAACAACTGTTTGTGGTCACGGGGGAGAAAAAAAAAAGCTTATTTTCATTTTTTTAATTTTTTAGTTTCTAATTTTATAAGATAATGTACATTATAATTATTATAGACAATTAACATGTCAACTGTTTAATATTTAAATAGTCTATAAAAAAAACCTTATAGGTTGAGTTTCTCAAAAGGGATTTACTTACCATAGAGTCTCGCCTTATTTTTATTATTATTATTTTTTAACTTCCCTTTATGTTATGAGGTAGATGTTTCTAGATTTTCTATATTCCGATTTAAACATGTGATAGATTTGTTCATTAATGGAATCCTAAATGACCTAAAGCTTAATAATAACGATCAATTAATGATGAAATACAATAATTGTTCTCGAGGACTTTTTATATTTTAATAACGAATCGATAATTCTTCCATAATTTATTACGCTTTGGCAATTACTATAAAGATTAGTACAAAGAAAAAACAAAAATAAAGAGATATACATATATGTATATATGTGAGTAACAAATTAAAATAGAAAACCAACTCAACTCAAAATCTAATAATACATATTCGATAAAAGTTTATTATGAGCATAGAAAAAGTTTTACCAAGTTCTAAAAAGAGACCCTTAACAAAATGATTCAACAATATAATCCAGTACACTCTTTACTATTTTGTAAAAACAAATTTCTTTCTTTTTTCTTTTTAAATTTCTTCATGTATCGATTAATAATCACCTACATATAGATAAGGTCGAACCTAGAAACTTATTTTACTGGAAGAGTACATCAAAATTTGTTTTTTGAAGAAAAATAAATTTTAATAGGGGTTATGTGAGAATTTTTAATTTTAATAAAATAAAACTAGAAAAGTCATAAATATTTTTTATAAAATTAATTTTAATAGGGACCATATGATATTTTTTAATTTTAATTAGATAAAATAGAAATTATATGAGAATTTTTATTTTAATGGAGATAAAACACAGAAATTATAAAATTTTTTGATATAAAAAAAAAAAAAAATTTAATAAAAGGGACAATGTCCTCGCGCACCTCTAGCTTCGGTCCTATGTATGAAGGAAATAAATTTAACCCATGTTTGGAAAATAAAGCAGACAAAAAGAACGATTAATTGCCAGAGTTTGATTTTTACACTCATTTGATTAACCCTGATTCGTTTATTTTAAAGCTTGTGTTGAACAAGGTATTATTTTTTTTGACTATTTCGTATATTTTATGGGTGAAATATTTTTACATTCACTGCTGAAACGCCTATAAGCATCCTAACAATATTAAGATATAACATCAATATTAAAGATGAAACAACCTTATAATATAAGAGACATAACCCTTGATTAAGATCGATTCCCTTATAAAATCCAATAAAGCTCAGTAAGGAGGATATAAACTAAGATCCGATAACTGGAAAATTCATTAAATTTCTCGACAATCTTATAATCAAGTATGTACAAAGATCTTTTTAAAAACACATCTACAATTGATGGAATATTTCGATCAATTGAGAGACAATCATTTATTGCATAGAGGTCATCACAAACTCCGCCTAACCTTATTACTAACATAACTAACATATTGATACTGTTTAAGAGAAACTCGAGTAGAACACAAACACAGATACAAACTAGAGGTGCGAAAACTACCTCCTTTATTATAAAATTAAAACTAAAACAAAAACACAAAAATAAAATATGAATAGAAATAACATCGACTGTAAAATTCTCGTTCACATAGAACAACCACTCCGTCGTGCGTCACAACTCAAAGGACATCAATTAGGCTTGATTGAAGTTAAGAAATTGCCACTAACTATCTGATCACCAATGTCTTATAAGATCCCAGATTATTCGTCATCGAATCGTTGACCACCCTTACCAGCCACAACATCATCAGACTAGGACACTGATAATGTCTAACTAGTGTGCTTTAGTCAAATCCTTATCGACAACTACGACTGTGAGAGTCTTATATAAAAAGAAACCCTTTTTAATTTGAATGATAATTTCCCTTTTCAAAAAAAACAAAATAGAAGTGTAATTACAACTTGTAAAACTTATCATTAAAAAGGTATTTTTGAAATAAAATAATAATTAAAATTGATAGGTTTTTTTTGTCAATACAAAAGTATACAATATATGATAGAGGATAGTTAATAATTTGTATTATGTTCAGGTTATATTTCGATGAATATAGACTATTTTCAACCTTAATTCAATTCAATGAAACCTTTAGATCTTATCTAGGATAAAGTAGGTATCTCCATCATAAAACCATGGATGAAAATGTTCACAACATCATAGAAATAATATTCATATTTTAAAGTCCCGATATAGATAAAGCGAGAGAAGTGATCGTAATATCGCACATGACTCCATCTAATGGTGTAGCATTCGAATTCCGATCCTAAATTCAAAATAAATAAATAAATAAAGTGAGAGAAGGATATGCATCTTCTAATTTGTAGATAATAGATCTCGGCTAGTTATAAATCATGTAACTGTGATTAGGTTCTCTTGAAATTACCTGAGTTTGGTTTTATAGAGGATCCGAATGCAAAGAAAGAGTGTAAATAAAAGGAAAGTATGGAGGAATGTCTCCAAAAGTACACACTTCTAAAATTTTGCCCATCTATAATAGTTTTAGGATTCTTGTCATCTTTAAAAAAAGTCGAAAATCAACCTAATATGTCTTTTCAAAAATAACCCTAACCAACAAAAAAAGTAATACACTAAAATACTATTTGGTAATTCACCAATACACCATTTAATAATCCTCTGGAATAATGCTTAACAATCCACTTTTTGTAATCTATCGGAATATCGTTTGATAATCCACAAGAGTACTATTTGATAATCCAGAATACCGTTTAGTAATTCATCGAAATACCGTTTAATAATATCCAAAAAAACTATTTAGTAATCCGTTGAAATACCATTTGGTAATCCACGGAAATATTTTTTTTATTATCAATTATTGTATTTTTTTTCTGATTTCCAATTTATATTTTGTTTTTTTTATTTATCAAAATTTTTGCATTATTTCAAAATTTTTATTAAAATTTTTCAAATGTATTAATTTGTGATATTATTTTAATAATCACAGTATCAAGGAGTGTTTGGGGGGAATTTTGGATATTTATTTTTGAAGATATTGGTTTTGAAAATTAAATATAGTTTTAGAGATTGTATTTGGGATAAATGTTGTTGGGAAAAAGTTATTATAGAAATTAGTGTATATAAATGTTAAAATATGTAGTAAAAAATCAATGCCTGAGAATACGTGTATGCATTGTTTGAGGTTTGAAGAAATAGAGAAGTCAAACTTGTTTTGGTCTTCAACCCCAAAATCAACCTTTCAAAATATCCCAAACACCCCTTATTTTAAAAATTTAGAAAAATTTAAATATTCAAAAATTACTTAAAAAGAAACTTAATTATGGTCCGTTTGGTGAATGCATTGTATTTGCATTGTATTTGAATGTAATGCATTGAATACAATTTGTGTTTGGAGGAAAAGTATTAGTATTGCATTTGAATGTAATATGTGTTTGGGTGAAAAATATTTGAATTGTAATTTTAATAATAAATATGTGATGTGATAGGTAAAAGTAGAGAGGAAAAAAAGAAAGAGAAAGAGAATATATGATGTAATTAATAAAAGTAATAGAAAAAGTGAAATAATAAATAGTGATTGTATTTGATTTAAAATGTGATGTTATTTGTATTTGAATGAAATGCTTTTGTATTTGGGAAAAAATTACATTGCATTTAAATACAATGCAATTTAAATGTGTGTATCAAACACACCATTAGTTTTTTTTTTTTTTAACTAGAATAGTTTTCTTCTTCTTCTCGGGTCACCAGAGAGGGAGATCCTTCAACGAACCACCAGAGAGGAAGATCATCCACCTCGCAAGGTTGATTTAGTGCCAACCCCCGCTGTCGAGCTCTGACGATCACGATTGGAGTTCGCGAGTTATTGCGATCAACTCCAACGATGGTAGGAGGAGAAATAACAAGCAACACAACCAGGAGAGGGAGAATCTCGGTGGATCCTTCAACGATGTGATCTCAACCATGACAATCTACTTACAAACCGGACAGATCTTGATGCAATCTCGGATCTCTCTACGAACCAGATAACGGCGACGCAACGACAACAAAGGGAGAAAAATGCGACGCCGATCTGTTTCTCAAGGCCACGATCAGATCTCGAGTTTGACTTCGCCCGCAATGGCAACGTGACCAGATCTTGAGTTCGACTTTGCTTGCAATGGCGACTGGATTTCATGACCAGATAACGTTGACGACAGCAATGACAAGATCTCGACAACTTCACCCATAACCACAGTACTCGCTTGTGACCTGATCACATCCAGAGCTAATAAAATGTGGGCTTTATTTGTAAGTCATACGTTATGAGATTTGTATTCTACCAATGAAACAGCATCGGTGTCTTAAAACAATATTTGTATGTACTTATCAAAAAAAGTTCAAATAGTGTAAAAGAAGTTTGGATAAGAGCTTACAAATTCATCATCCTCTATTATTTTCATTTTACATCAATAAATTAGAATCATAATCCATATATCACTAAAGGAATATACCATCTTAATAATTATTAAAAAAATAATTCTCTCTGTAGAAATAAATAAAAAATGCATTGGATAAAGAGCAAAAATTTTCATTTAATGAGTATTATATTATAAGATGCACAATATTAGGAACTACAATTTTAAATTATCGATAGAATTAACAGTTTTGATTGTAAAATTAACTTTTCTAACTCTTTAATCTATGAGTGTATATATTAAAAAATTATAGTGTATAAAGTAAAACTACTTCTATTCATGAATTATTTCCTTAATTTAATCCAATAATTAAAACAATTATTTCTAATAATAATAATAATAATAATGATAGTGTTCTTAGAAATGGTAACAATGGTGGACAGTGCGTAGCTGACTGATGATTACTTTTACATCTTTATTTTCAGTCTTTAAAACCATCCTCATTCTTTATCCTACCCTCGTTTAAAAAGAAGTAGAGTCGAGGTGGGGATTTTTCAATAGGCGTGTTTTCATACTCATCCCATTCCTCTCCAATATAATTATGCATTTGAAAATTATATTGCTTAGAATAAAAAAAAATATAGTAGAAATTTATTATAAATTTAGACCAAAGTCAAAGATTTCATAAAACAAATTAAATTCTAAACAAATCCAAACTTTTTTGTAATAAAGCCACAAAAATATCTTATAAAAAATATTAATGTTTAAAAACTAAAATAATAAATATTATATATTAATTAGTATTAGTGTGATTGCAAACATAACCTATCACATTTGATTTTACTTTAAAATATAAAATTTGACTCTTCCATTTCAAAATTTAAAAAACAAAGATTAGTAAAAATAATTAATATTTTTATATCCTGAAAAAAATATTATTACCCTCCTTTTCACTACAACAATATAATTAAGTTTAAATAATTACACACACATATAAATAGATGATTACATACATGCATAAATAACATAAATATGTGTGACATATGTATATTAAAATGAAGGTGAAGGAGTGCTTCTTCAATTCCCATTCCATTTTTGATTTAGAGAAAAGACTTCATCTTTATTTTTGAATATTGCACTCCATCTTCATCTTATTCAGATAGATTGAACTTCTTTAGGGACTATTCCTTCTCAGAACATTGTCATCCCTGACAACTTATATCGTGAAACTTCTCATTATTATTTATGGGTTTGTCATTATCTAAGGTCTTGTTTATTTACTGTATTGCATTAATATTATATTTAAATATAATATAATTTTCATCTAAACGTAAAAGTATTGTATTTAAATGTCAATCACATCACATTTTAAATTCAATACAATTACTATTTATTATTTTACTTTTTCTATTATCTTTATTAATCACATTATATACTTTTTTTTCTCTTATTTTTTCTTTTTAATTTTATCTATCAACATCATATATTCATTATTTAAATATAATTCAAATACTTTTCATTTAAACATATATTATATTCAAATATAATATAAATATTTTTTTAAATATAATATATTATATTTAAATATAATATACATATAATATATTTATCAAATCGAGCCAATATTAGCCGCCAAGGGAAATCAACGGTCATTCTGGGAAGTCGCATGAGAGTGACGCGATTGCTTGTCCGATTCTGATATGGTTCAAGGTTTGACCCCGTGGGGACACATTTCTGACCAATAGCCTTGAGTTTTTTAAGTTCCATTTAAACGTGCCACGTGCCCTGACAACTAGACAAACTTTAGTTGCCAGATAGGCTGGGCCTGATTTGTCCTTGGATTGGGCTTGACGTCGTACTTGGATTGGGCCTTTGGCTTTCCCTTCTTTTTAGAAGGTTTAGCTACAATATTTTTCCCAAAGTAAAGCTTCATCACTGAAACAAAATAGAGGTGTAAAATCAACTCCAAACAAGTCGAAGTTCAAAGAGATGGGCAAATTCTTCAAATCCCTTGACGAGAGACAAGATCAACTACAATACTCTTTGATAGTCTGTTTGCATAACAGATTCTATTTGAATGTTTATTAAAATTAAATGTTTGCTTTCAAATTTGAATACTTTTTGTTGAAGAAAACATTTGAATAGTACAGAAGTAGAAAAATAAGTAATATATTTTTAAAAAGTAAAAAGATTTAGATTTAGATATAAATTGAATTATTATAAAATAGTAAAATATTTAAATAGTTTTACTTTAATAATAGTCAACCAAATACATATTACATTTAAGTACAATAACAATTATTTTAATAACTCTTCCAAACGAATCATAATATCAATAAAGGCATGACCTAGCCATTTAGATATAAGTTCTATCAATTACTTATTGCATTAATAATATTAACTGCATCTAATTAAGCAATGCCAATCGAGAGGCCAGACCGATGAGCAAAAGAGGTGAAAGGAAAACCCTATTGAAGAGGGTGGATTTTGAATTTCTAAAAAGATTTAGCTCGATTAAACATGCTTATGTACTGAAATTCCCATACTTACTCCAACTCAAGTCTCAGAGCCTTTTTTCAAGGCAACCAATGAAGTTTGTGCCCATTCTCAGCTACACCTCACCTAAAGTTGGCTCTTACAGACTAATCATGGCTATAAGTTGACCATGAATCTAATTTCAAGTTTTTTTTTTATCTTAACTTTATCTTTTTCTAAAAAATCAATACAATAAAAAAATTATAATTAAATTAATTAGTTTAAACTCAAAAATTTATAGGTTGTTTGTTTTATGTATTGCGTCTGTATTGTGTTTAAACACAATGTAATTTTCATCCAAGTATAAAAATTTTACGTTCAAATATAACATAAACATAATATATTTATCAAATATCCTATTAATTTTATTTCAAACTCAATTTATAGATCTTATTAAAAAAAAGCTCATTCGTCACTTGTCAAAACTTAAAAAAAAAGAAAGTTGGTACAAATAAATCTTGTCTTTAGTCGGGAAAACAAGCAAAGAAAATGAATAAATATTCTTTTGAATGTTCAAAAAGATAACAAGTATTGGGACGGAATTGAACAATCTCTTTATTTGCACCTAATTAGTGCCGGCTGAAATGGTGGGCGAACAGTGAAGTACGTTTGTAAAGTATTGATTACGAAACATTTGTTTCTCCTTAGATCACGTGTTTAGACTAGAGCTCATGAAAAAAGCCACGTTTGAGAAGAATTGCAAACGCTTACGCATGGCAACGCAGTTGCAGCAGCATCACCATCTGGCGTCACCCGGAAGATTAAAGGCTCTACTTTTGCATTTATTGCGTGTTGTCCCTGTATGGATGATTATCAGACCTGTTTGGGAGCATTTTAATGATAATTTTGTTTAAAATAAAAAATAAAAATAAGAATTTTTTTTTTATGACGCTGATATATATTATTTAATTTGTGTTTGATTTTGTATCTAAAGGCGTTGGTTTGTATAAAAGAGAAAGCAAAATTATGTTTTGATATGTTCCTGGAAATATTTATTAAGTGTTAAGTATATAAATCTTAAAAAATAAATATGAAATGAAAAAGTAATTTTATTTTATTTTTCTCTTTTCTTAACAAAATATAATCGATTTTTTATTTTTAGCTTCTATTTTCTTATTTGGAGCAAAACAAACACTATTCAGAGTCGTTTTGGAAAACAACCTTATCAAAATAACGCGAAGAACGTTTTGAAAAATTAATGATAGCAGTCGGGCCATTAATTCTTCGGTGATTCATTTAAGAAAGGTGAATATTTTATTTTTTATTTTGGTCAATATCTGCTACAGAAAGAAGTTTACTGCCCTTATAAATGGAGTTCTCTCTCGCTCAACAAAGTGCCATTTAACAATATATACGTATATATATATACATATAGAGAGAGAGAGAGAGAGAGAGAGAGATTGCAATGGCCGCAACAAAGCCATTACTAGCCGATCTTGCTTTTGGTGAAAGCCGTATTCCGTCGAACTATATCCGACCAGAAAACGATCGTCCGAATCTCGATGAGGTTGAATCTTTTAACGGTGATTCCATTCCTCTCATCGACCTCCAAGGCCTCAACGGTCCTGATCGCTTTGATGTGATCAATCAGATCGGCCTTGCTTGCCAGAACTACGGTTTCTTTCAGGTATATGTCGACAGAGTAACGTAAGGATTCTGTGTCATTTTCAATAAAATGTTTCTCTGATAATATTCATTGAATGACAATAAATTGCCAGATTTTCTTCCTAGGGGGAAAAAAAATGAAGGCCAGATTTTCCTAGATTTGAAAGTATTTGTGTATATATCATTGTTTCACTATGTAATGATATAAAGTTTAGATATGCAATCGAAACTAAACAGAAATGCATTAATGAAATGCGATTTTTTGGAAGATGCGATTTTTGTTAGGTAATTAATTAACTGTATGAAATGGTGTGTAGAAACATACGCTGACGGTAGTGTGTATACATACATATATATATATAAAAGGTCTTTAATCTAGTGATCGTATAAGTCCGCAGTATAACGTTTTGACTAATAGTGTATAATGTTATATAAGTATTGAAAGAAGTTATACGGTTTTTTTTTTTTCCCCTTCTAAATGAAAGAAGTTATACGTTTGTGACCGATGCATTGTAATCACAGATTGAAAGACTAATTCTATAAATTTGAAATTCAACTTAATTTCTCTTAAATTGGAATTTTTTATTATAAAAAGATCAGTATATCAATGTCAATCTCTTAAACCACTTAGATTTTATATATCATATTATTCCGTTTCTTCTAACAATATAGTTTGGTTATATATTTTGGAAGATTTTTTCACTTCTTTCTAAACATTGCACCGTAATTATTTGATCATCGTTTAGGTAAAAAATCATGGGATAGAAGAAGCTGTCGTCAACAACATGTTAGAAGTGGCAAGGGAGTTCTTCCACTTGCCGGAAACTAAAAGGGAGAAGAGCTACTCCGACGACCCCTTCAAGACGACGAGGTTCTCCACCGGCTTCAACGTCAAAACCGAGAAGGTGTCAAGCTAGAGAGACTGCCTCCACCTCCACTGCCACCCCCTGGAGGACTACGTCGCCGAATGGCCCTCAAACCCGCCGTCGTTCAAGACCTATGTGGCCGAGTATTGCCGCGGTGTAAGGGGCCTAGTGCCGAGGATTCTGGCGGCGATGTCGGAGAGCCTAGGGCTTGAGAGGGAGTACTTGGAGAGGGCTCTGGGGAAGCAGGGACAACACATGGCGATCAACTACTACCCCAAGTGTCCTCAACCTGAGCTGACCTACTGGTTGCCGGGTCATACTGTGATAACCGATAAATCTACGTTCTCAGAAATATTTATACAAATATGTAAATAAATGTACATTTACAGAATGAAAAGCAGAGGAAAATTTTGATTAACTGAGTTTTAATCAAAATTTGACAATGAATTAATGAAAATAGTTAAAAGCTAAGCATTAATTCAATTTATGATGTTTTAAAATTAATAGAAAAGTATGTGGAAAACACATATTAAGAGATCAATGGCACACAAGTGAGCCACATTGATCAATGGACAAAAGACTAGCCAAACAAGGCCTAACCTTTTAAAAAAAAAAGAGAAAGCAAGTGAGAGAGGGTGAGGCACGTGAGGAAGATCACAGCCACCACACCCCCCAAATGAATTAATTCACTTGGTGAATTCTGCAAAGAAGCAGCGGAAAGAGAAAGAAAGAAAGAAAGAGAGAAAGAGAAAACCGAGAAAGAAAAGAAGGGAAAAAGAAATCCAAGGCAATTTCGGATTTCCTTGTTCCAACAGCAGATCGATCGAGATTCAGCCATGAATCCACAGCAAGAAGCTCGCAAGATTCAAAGCAAGGTAAACCCTAGTTCTCACGTTTTTCTTTGGGGAAAAATCTGGGGTTTTGAGAGGAAAAAGGGAATGTGAGTGAATCACGTTTAGATTTCCGGTTAAAATCGAAATGTGGTTCGAGTCTAGATGTTTTCAAACACGAATCCATAAACAGATGGTTTAGAAAACCAAGTTTAGTGAATATTCTTCACAAAAATGCAGATTTTTCAAAAGTTAAGTCAAGAGATGTTCATAAGCAAAATGTTGAATTTTGCTTATGAAATCATGGATTTGTGA
Organism: Antiaris toxicaria; assembly: GCA_035233585.1. NCBI lineage: Eukaryota > Viridiplantae > Streptophyta > Magnoliopsida > Rosales > Moraceae > Antiaris > Antiaris toxicaria. Next base: position 15,917,955 of record CP141161.1, read on the forward strand.
TAGTAGAAATGTATTAGATACCTTGAAACGATCTTATGAAGATCGATTTCAAGTGTAAGAAGTAGAACAAAGACCACAAAAGCCTTAGAAAATCAGAGCAGAGCAGTTTGGACCCAGAATCTTGATTCTGGTATGAACACGGGCGTATATAAGGACGTGTTCAGAACACGGCCTCGAACATGCCCATATATACGACCGTGTTGCAAGAAAAAAATCAGACCCGAGAGGTACACGGCCAAGAACATGGCCGTGTATCGGGCCGTGTCAAGGGGTACATGATCAAGAGGGAGGCGTGTAGCAGGCCATGTTAGGCAGTAAGAGAACACGGCCAGAAACACGGCCGTGTAAGCAACCGTGTAAGAGTCAAGAGGAGTACACGGCTAGTAACACGACCGTGTATTCACCCGTGTAAGCATACACGGCCATGTTCCACGAATTACACGGCCAGGCTTAAAAGTCCAGAAAGGTACACGGGCAGAGACACGCCCGTGTAGGAGGGCGTGTTCGAAGCCAGAGAGTAAAAAAAAAAAAAAAAGAGTCTGAAAAGGAAAATTTTCATGTTTTGCCATATTTCCAGTATAAGATAAATATGGTAAATAATCAATGATTGTTCCTTTTATAGAAGATCAAGCCAGAGACCCCAAATCAGCAGTCCCAGAGCAGCAGAGGCTCACGCTAGAGGATTATCTGTAAGTTCAAGCATTGTCCTGACTACAACGTGGACAAGCTTGTTAGTTATGATGTTATGTATGTTGTATGACGTGTATGTCAGACATTGATTGTCTGCATCATGATGTTTATGTCAGTGCATGTCAGTCTCATGTCAGCACAGGTCAGTTCATGTCATGCATATAGAGTTGCATGTTTTAGTACACAGACCAGACAGTACCAGAACAAGAAAACAGTTAGGTGCATAAGGCACCCTAGTGTGTTAATTAAATCACACCCCAGTAATTTGACTAACAGGTTCCGACTGTGGGGGCAATCAGTATGCTACCCAGTTGGAATACCAACAAGATGGTAATTAAACTAGTATGGGCGTATCGGCCTCTCGACCCACGGGGAGGTTATCATGTTTAGCATCAGTTAATACTGAGGAGGTCAGCACTAAAGTACCGCTCCCGGTTGTGCTAACATGTCGGTACGACCAATCAGGAGTCCAAAACCAGAACTAAAATATCAGATAATGTCCTAAGACTAAACGTCTCAGCCAGAAGCATGTTCACAGAGTCCAGTTTCATGCATGAGCACAGCAGTATAGCATGTTAGTTTCATGTTTTTATGTTTGAACTTACTGAGCTTATAGCTCATCAGTTTATTCACATGTTGCAGGTAAGAGACCTGTTCACCAGTAGTATATGGTGGACGACGAACAGGGAAGTTGCATGCCGGGCAGGATTGGGCGAGGGATGTTGGTCACCATTTAATCTTCCGCTGTATAGATTTTGAATGAAATTTCAAAGAGACAAGTTTTCAAGTCAAGAGTATGTGATAGGGGAATCATGATCAGGCGCATGTTATTTTGTTAACATGATTTTCTTATTACATTCTCGAACAGTTTATGAATTTAAAGAAAAAAAAATTTATTCCGCAAAATTAGCAAGTAGTTTACAGTTCAGCATGATTGCCGGCGACCCTAGAGGCCTGCAGACTATTGCGGTTAACTACAGAGTTGACTGTAATAGCACTGTAAAGCCTCTACAGTAGGGCGGGCTGCCACACATACCGACCCGAATGCCATCATGGTGCTGCTTCAGGATGATGTGCCGGGGTTGCAGGTGGTCAGGGATGGAAAATGGGTGGCTGTCAACCCCATTCCCAATACGTTTATTGTCAATATTGGTGATCAAATACAGGTTAGGAGTTTTTTTTTCTTTGTTTGGCTTTGAATATTGAATAGCATGGGCGTCACCTATGTTTGAGTTAGCATTTTTTTTAATTTTTAGTTATTTTTATTTTATTTGATTTGATTCATCTATGCAATTAAGGGAACGTTACCCTTGTTAGGGTTTTTTTTTTTTAATAAATTTTAGATGAATGGTGAAGACAAAAATCAATAAATACACCTAAACATCATGATTAGATCAACATTTCTTATTATCACTGTCATCCATTCTTTATCTTATAATATTATTAAATAGAAACAAATAGAAATGATATATAAAAGTATTTGAAATGTGGGAAAACACAAAAACATAACAAAAGAAACAAAACATGATAGAAGAAACTAAGGGAGTGTTTAGTAAATGCATTGCATTTTGATTGTATTTGAATGAAATTTATTTTTTGAATGTTGTATTTGGTTGAAAAGTATTTGTTTTGTATTTGAATGAAACGTGTGTTTGAATAAAAAGTATTTTAGAGTTGAAAAGTTGATGTGATTGGTAAAAATAGAGATAAATAATGGAGTTGAAAAGTTGATGTGATTGTTTTAAAAATATTTTGAATAGTAATTATTTTCATAACACTGTTGCAAAATTTGTATTTAGTGTAAAATTGTATTACATTCAAACAAAATTAAAATGTAATTTTTTTTGTCAAACGAAATCTAAGCAAACAATATAAATTTTATCATTATTTTTTATTTTTGAATTTAACGAAAAAGGTTTTGAATTCTACAATTTATGATACGAAAATCAGTATGAAATTTATCATTATATTATACTCGTAACGAGGTGGAATTTCAGGTGAAGGATATATGTCAGTAGTAAAACGGGACAAGGTCAAGAAAAGGAAAAGCAATAATAGCCAGGTGGTAATAATATTTAATATGATGCGTTTTTGTGCTGGACAAGTTGCATTTTGCATTAAATGGTGAACAGATTTTGATAATTTTTCGTACCTTTAATTTTAATTCAAAAAAAAAAAAACAACTAATATGATTTGTTATTTTTTAACCGTAGATGTTTGAAAAATTATATATCGATTATTAACAAAAGATTATATCTAATAATTAAAAAAATAACGTCATTACAATGCAAATTGATAAAAAATTGAGATTAGAATATATCGTTGGTGCTTAAAAAAACATTTTTGTTAGAAGTTAATGGTCCAAATGTAATTCATTTTTTTAGTATTATATTTGATTGAAAAGTATTTATTTTGTATTTAAATGAAATATATGTTTAGATGAAAAATACTTAAATTATATTTTAAAGTTGAAAAGTTGATGTAATTAATAAAAGTATAGATAAAAAATTAAAATTAAAAAGTTGATGTGATTATTTTAAAAAATAAATAAATAGTAATTATTTTCGTAACATTTTTTGAAAAGAATTGTATTTAAATGTAAAATTTTATATTTGGTATAAAATTATATTACGTTGGAATATGATTAAAATATAAAACTTTTATCAAACGGCATAAGTAACTAATTATGCGTCGAGTCCATAGCATTCCTTTTCAGTGTCGTTGTCATTGCCTTACAAGATGAAAATTGTGTATTTCATGATATTTTTTTAATTTAATAATACTAATGTCATCCTTGTTTTGAAAGAGTGGAGATTATACATTGCTTTTTCCCCCTGTTCTTTCCAAGAAAAGGGGGGGAAAAAAAAGGAATTTGAAAACTACAATACTCTGCATAGATAGTTTATATGCATGAATTACAAATATAACCATAATTAATTTATTGAGGGGACATTTGGTAAACGTATTGTATTTTAATTGTATTTAAATGAAATTTATTTTTTGAATGTTGTATTTAGTTGAAAAGTATTTGTTTTGTATTTGAATGAAATGTGTGTTTGGATGAAAAGTATTTTAGAGTTGAAAAGTTGATGTGACTGGTAAAAGTAGAGATAAATAGTAGAGTTGAAAAATTGATGTGATTATTTTAAAAAACTTTTGAATAGTAATTGTTTTCGTAGTACTTTTGAAAATTTTGTATTTGATGTAAAAATTGTATTGCATTTAAATGAAATTAAAATGTAATTTTTTTTGCCAAACGACACCTCAGTGCTTGCCAAGTGATCTTTTAAGGATAAAATTAAATAAATAATACCAGGTATATGGCAAGTATATATGTTTAAAATGATGAAAATATACAAATGTGTGTGTGTGTGTGTGCGCGCCTGCAATTCAGATAAATGGGAAGCACATTCGTTAAATCAAACATATAGTACTGACGAAAATTATTCGTGTGTGTACATAATGCAGGTCAATTAATAATGATAAGAGTTTTTATTAATCTATCATTTTCCAAATTGATGTGATAAAGTTAGTTATTAATTTTGAATTTATAAAAATTGAATACTCATTATTACTAAGATTGGTAATTCGTATTATTGTGCCATATTCGTATCGTGTTATGCTCCTTAGTTGACATTATTAACTAAATCCAAACCCAATCCAAACCCAATCCATTTAATATTTGTATCAAAATCTCAAACCCAAACCTAACCCATTTATTAATCGTGTTAATCGTGTTGATCCGAATTAGTCTGTTTAAATTAAATATAAATAATATAATGATAACAAAGTTAGGAATGATTGGTCATGTTGTCGCGAAGGTTAATGAGTGAGCGAAGAAGAGGGCGATGAGATGAGGTGAGTAGAGCTGCAAAGGCAATAAAAGACTAAAAAAAAAAGTAAAATATAAATTTTCTTTTCTATGTTAAAAATTTTAAAAATATATATATATAAAATAAAAGATATATATAACAATATAAATATATTAAAGATTATAAATAGGTAATTTATGAGTTGTATTCATGTCAACTCATATATAATCAATTTATTAAACATGTTATTTCGTGTCAATTGCGGGTTGGCGGGTTCGTGCGTGTTCGACCTTTTATTTAATCGTGTTTGACGGATTCAACCCTTTTTGACCTAAACTCATTTAAGGAAAATCTAAACCCTCTAACTTCATGGGGGTTCGTATCATGTTATCTTATTGAGATCTAAATTACCAGTCTTAATTATTACATTAGTTGATATATATATATATATTTTAACTAATGATAAAAAAAATTGTAAAATATTTTTTACCCATTTCTGGTCATAGATTACCTTTTTATTTTTTTATTTTTATGGGATGAAGCCGTGGACCTTTAAGTAAAGTCTAAATTAGGTTCCGACGTCAACAATCATGATCTAATTGATCTTTTTCTACTTCTTTCTGGAAATCCAACAATCCATTTTTTCAGTCAACTATGGGGACAATCTATTGCTGTACCTTTTTTACTTTTCTATTTTAACAACGTACGGAAAGTTTCATCTAAAGATTTCATTATCATAAAACGATTCAGGTTTTGACCCAACCAAAAACAAAAAAAAAAAAAAAAAAAAGGAAGCAAATCTCGTAGTGTATAGTGTAGAATTTAACACAAAACAAAAAAAACAAAGAGTCAAATTGATCTCTGCTTTTGGATTTGCTTAGATATAATTGTCAATGTTGGATTTGCTTAGATATGATTGTCAATGTTACATATTTGATTAATTATATATTATGTCCAGGAATTCGTATAACTATTTTCTCATGAAGTTTGTAAAGTGAAATTTATTATAATTTTTATTTTCTTTAATTGGAGAGGGAATTCGAATTTTACATGGTATAAATGGCGTTAGAAGTGTGGTTAATGTTAAGCTACACTAAACAAAGCCAAGGGTAGAGGGAGGCTTAGCCCGGGGGCATGCCCATGAATTTTTGAAAATTTCTATTTGACCTCTCTTAATTTTAAAATAATTTTGCTTGTTCTGTATAATTTTCTCCCAATAATATGTGTATTACAATTTTACCCTTTGTTTGCTCCTTGAAAGTTTTTAATTACTCGTTTATATAGTATTTTTTTAGAAAAATTTCAATCTATTCTAAGTTTTGATTTTTAAATACTCATTTTTGAAAATTTAATATCTTAAATAAATAAAAAGTCAAATGTGTTACTATATAAATTCACAAATTTTGAACTCAAATTTTAAAATTAAATTAAACTTTATAATATATATCGTTATTACCATTATGTTGAAAACATAATCGCCGCTAAAAAGACATAAAACAAAAACAAAGAAATGAAATGAATTAATAAGTTGAACTTTTATTAATAATAACGATATGCTAAACATAAAATTAAAAAAATTTGACAATACTCATTTTTCTTTATTGTCTCTGTTCTTAATCTTGAAAACCCTTATTTTTATAGAAAATTCATCAAAAATACCTTAGGTCCAGTCTAATACATATGATAAACCAATCATATATCAATGTTTCTCCTCTAAAGACGTTATTCCAATAGTCAAGTTAAATTATCCCACAAGCATGTAGGCAGACAAACATTACAGTCTTACATACCAAAGTTTAAGTGTCTATGTTTACTTTGCAACTACGGACTCTAAATTTATCACTTCAATATTATATTTTTTTGTAACACCTGAACACTCACATAATTAATTAACATGCGTAAAACGTCCTAAATGATCATCTAGGATAGTATAATTAAACTCTTATTACTAATATTTAAGTTATTTACAACTTATGGCGACAAGAGTTGTAATAAGTCATTTGTGTCTAAAGAGATTAAATATTAATAATTTTGTATGAAGGAGTATGATGTTATGTTCAAACATAATTTTTATTAGGAAAACATTCTATTTGAACAAAATTTCCTTCATCAAAATTGTAAATACTCTTGTAATCTTTTTAACACCCTTTTAATCATCCAATTCTGATATCAGAGTATAACACCCCCTTTCTATCCTAAGCTTATATACATATATATATATATTAGGGATAAAACATAAATCAAGCGGAAGTTGAAATAATATTTTTTTTTTGGTAAAATTGAAACTGAAAACTGAAACTTCTTCCATAACCTGAACTTCAAAGCCAAAAGTTATAATCATGTGATGATAGAAACATGGTGTAAAAGAACTTAAACTATCCATGAGAACCTAATCAACTTAAGGATAATAACTTTGAAGTCTAAATAACATTATTTCCAAAGACCAAATTTAGAAATATTTTAGAAAATAAACGAGAATTCTTTCAAATAGAAAAATTTGATAACTCCACCCCCTCATCACCCACACATCCATGCTAAGCATCCTCCCAATCGAAGCCTTGCTCTTACCTTTCTCTATAACATACAAAAACTTTAATAAGCGATTGCTTAGTAATTACATCCGTAATCTTACAAAACACTTAGTTTATAAAGTTGGTGTAAAAAAAAAATGTTAATATCTAAAGTATGACATAAAACATGAATGCAAGAACAATGATTGTACATATATGAAAACATATAAAACAATATATTTTTATCTCTCATTATTCCTTTCTATGATGTTGGTACCTAAGCAATGCACTAATGTATGCAACCACGATGGAAGTAAGTTAATAAAACTCACATCCATTGAAGCAACTCTAAAACTCTAACTTTGATGGGTGTTAACCCTAACACCTCCTGTGAGTGCATGCAAGTTAAGTATTAAACTCTAACTCTAAATTAGGATGAATCCTGGTACACGCTTCCTAATTACCTTTTATCTTTGGTAACTTCTAACTTAATTTTTCATGAATTACAAACATAACAATAAATAAATAAAAACCATAACTCTAGCACTATAATAAAAATCATAACATTTATAAAAATATAATTCTTTAAAAGAAAACATAACTATTTATAAAGCAGTATAACTCTTCATAAATAAAACATAACTTTTTATAAAACTATTCTTATCAAGAAAAATAACATAACTAATTATATACATACTATAACATAAATAATAACTCTCTTAATAAAATCACATAAAAGCTTTCGTAAAAGATATATATGTTATCAAAGTATTACACCACTTTTAAACCATTTTAATTTTGAACAAATATATTGTAGGTGAAAGATGTACTTATCTCGTTTAATATATTAAAATCGCTACTTCGATGACGTAGCTTCTCGGGACTTCAATACACTTGTCTTTTGGTGAATTCATGTCAGAAAATCATAGATTAATATTCTCTAGTTAAAAAAATCATAAAAATCCTAAAAGCCTTAGTTTTCAATACTCCATAAACCTTAGAAATCAAATTCATAAATCCAATGTTTTCAATTAGAAATTCTAACATCAACTATTTCAATTCATCCTTCTATATCACTAATTCATCTCCTAATCGGATAATTTTCTCTAGTTTCTTAACTTTACCAAACCCTAGGTTTCAAAAACCCAAAATCAAATGCATTAAAAGAAGAATACTTTAAATATCTGATGATATCAAGGTTAAAGACTCACAACAAAAATGAATCACTGAGGTATGGTGGTGAGAATTCACGAAGTTCTCTCTTTTGAATGGAAGAAAAAAGATGGAGGTTTGGGAGAAAAAGTATAGAGGTTTTCTTAAAAAAATATGTATAATGAATCTCAAACGTATATTTTAGCTTTTAAATAATTAATCTAAATTGTTCAAGAGTTAAGATTAAATGTTAAACGGTGATTCAATGGTTAAAATAGGCCTAGGAGATCCAATTTAGGTCTGCAACCTATCAAATTCCTATTGTTTTTTTTTCCTACTTGGGGTGTTATAACGCTCCTATGCATAGCTATCGGTCCCCACCATTGTTTTTGGATGCTCAACCTCTCGTAGTATTTTGGACATAATTTTTATTCAAATGTCATAATCAGATGATTCAAGAGATATTGGAAAGCTAACAAAAAGATATACAATTTTGATAAAGAACCTTTTGTCTAATTCAAATGTTTTCCTAGTTTAAATTATGATTAAATATAAATTACATCCCTTCATGAAAAATCCTAACACTTTACCTCTTCTAATCATACTTAACCTATTTTATACCATATCAAACATTCTTGAATAATCAAACATGCTAAAATCATCATGTGAAATTAATATAAAACCTTACAATTCTTACTTTACCCATCTTTCACATAAGACATGAATTCTTAAGTGAATTTAAACACTTAACGTCGTCATCTGTAAAATCACTTAATCAAACGTGTTAGTAATATTAATTTATATCATTCTCTAAGATTACTTAGAGATCTATAATTATCAACATATTAAGTAAAAACTTACATGTTATATGGAGTAGAATATTATAGTTCAAATACCACAAGAGATCCAACCTCAGCTTTCATCCTTACTAAGAAAAAAATATAAGGCAGATTACAGGGGCTGCGGCGACTGACCTTGGAAAAAAAAAAGATTTAAGCATATGGAGTAAAATTAAATCATTAAATTTAAACTAAGTGAAAAGAAATAAATTTAAACCGTTAGATCAAAAAGGTTGAAGTACAAAACTTTAAAAGCCATTCTCACTCCCATACCATTGATTATAGATTACCATTGTTAGGCAAGTTTATTGTCTCTTTTTTAAACCTATATGATCTATTGCACTATTTCTTTTAGGTATGCCATATATTTTAGTATCTTTATAATAATTCTGCTAAGTTATATGATAAAGACCAAAGAAACGCCTTGAGTCAATATTTTGATTTCTTAATCATCCAATGAAGTATATACCTTTGGTATTCTTCCACTTATAATAAAAGACTATAGACTCATATGGAGGATGAATTAGAATTCAAATTTAAATGATTGAAAAAGATTGAAATAATAAAAGATAAGAGTAAAATTCTTTAAAAAAAAAAAAAAACTATAGCAACCTATGAGGAAGTAAGCTCTATAAATACTTCTTTAATCAATATAAATCTTACAAGAAAATCATTTTTAATGTTTACTTGTTGATCCAATTATACATATTATTTTTTATTTAATGTGTTATATGTGATGTTTTACAATATATATTATTTTGAATATTATGATTTTGATTTATTTTAACTTAAAAAATAGTATAAATGTAAATTTACTTTTCTATATTTTTTACAATGAAAATAATTAATCGCGTAAAGAGGGTAGCTCATGAGTCCCTAAACCTACAATGGGAAAATTCCCACCATCTTAAATGGGTTATAAGATAAGAATGATGAGAAGTGCTTTATTTGAAAGACAAACCATCTCATCTCATTGCCATCCCAAAGAAGTATGTATCATACCGAGCCATGCCATGTGTTACTTGGGTAAATAGTTAAACATTGTATAAAGGAACCCATTGAATGGAACTTACTATAGATAATAAACATATCATCTGCATAATTGTATGTTATTTAAGTAATTGTCAAATCTAATTTGAAACATTGGCTCATAAATATGTTTCTTTGTTGTTTTTACTAATCACCAAGGATTGAAAAAATATAAGATTGAAAAAAAAAAAAAACTTTAGACTCATTTGAGAATAATTATTTTAACGTAATAAGTTGAAATATGGATTAAGTTGATATTTGATATTTAGTGGATTTTGTGGACAAATATATAGAGATGTATTTTGTGTGTGTATATATATTAGCTGATGTATAAGGTGTGAGGTGTGACATAATTAAGAAACCATGTGGATTAAAATTAAATCAGTAACTCTAAACTAAGTGAAAAAGAGGAAAAAATTTGAATTGTTGGATCAAAAAAGCTAAAGTACAAAAATTCATTATAGATTATGCGTAAGGTGTAAGGTGTGAGAGAATTAAGAAACCACGTGAACTAAATTAAATCATTAAATTTAAACTAAGTTAAAAGAAATAAATTCGAATCATTGGATAAAAAAGTTGAGGTACAAAATTTCAAATGTTATTGTCACTTCTATATTATATTATAAATTAGAGATTACTATTGTTGATAAGCTTATTGTTTTATTTACATATATATATCCATCGAACTATTTCTTTTAGGCATATGATATATATTTGGTATTCTGATAATACATTTGCTAAATTTTATGAAAATGATCAAAGAAACACCGTTAGTCAATATGTTGATTTCTTAATCATCCAAGGAAGTATGTACCTTTGGTATTCTTCCGCTTATGACAAAGACTATAAAAACTTCTTTAGTTAATATGTTAATTTTTTAAACCCCTTTAGTCAAGATGTCGATTTTTAAATCATGCAAGGAAATCATTTTTCCATTTTCTTACGGAACTAACTGTATATTATTTTTATATTTAATGTATTATGTATGATGTTTTATAACATATATGATTTTAAATATTAAATTTTAATATATACCAAATAAAAAAATTGAATATTAGGATTTTGATTTTTTCTAAACAAAAAAAATTCTGTAAATGTATTTTTTCTTCTTTTTTTTTTTATATGATGAAAATAATTAATCGGGTAAAGGGGAAGCTCGCAATGAACCTGCAATAGGAAAACCCATCCCGTCTTCGTCAATTTAAACAAATTATGGAATGGGCATGAGAAGTATTTTATTCGGAAGATAGGTTGACTAGCAAACTATCTTGTCTCGTTATGTAAGTAATTATTAAATCTAATTTGAAATATAGCCTCATAGATATATTTCTTTGATGTTTTTACAACTCACTATGGATGAAAATGTTCATGATATTGTAGACAGTTTTCACGACACTATCCATGTTTAAAAGTCTTGGCATAGATAAATGAAGAAGGATATTCTTTCCAGAATATCTGTAAAATATTCATAATATCTAAAAATATCTACAATATCAATGGATATCTGTGAATATGCAAGATATTTTTTTGATATATTCACATAATGTCTAAAAATCCCAAGAAAATTTTACTTTTAGGCAAAACTTCAATTTTTGTTGCACATTTATTTTCTTTTTCTTTTATTGGATTGTGAACTATTTAAGAATTAGCAATTTTCTTTTTTAAAATATTCGTCACATTTATTGGCCTCTTCTTATAAAATTACCATCGCTGATAAGTTCGTTGTCTTTTTTTAATTTATATCCATTGCATTATTACTTTAAGGCATATGATATATAATTGGCATTCTTGTAACTTTGCTAAATTCAATGATAAAGACCGAAGAAAAACCTTTCAGCCAATATATTGACTTAATCATCCAAGGAAGTATGTACCTTTGGTATTCTTCTACTTATGATAAACACTATTTTCGAACTAGAGATTTAGAGATTCTAGACCATATTGCCTATTTACCAGCATGTCCATTTTAATTATATATTACTTTAATATTTAAGATATTATACTTGATATTTAATAATATATATGATTTTAAATATTAATTTTAACATATTTGATATATAAAAAATTGAATGCTATCTCTTTGATTTAATTTAACTTAAATAATGTAAAAAGAGATCTATGTGAGTGTTCTGAATCTATGATAGAAAAAACATCTTTGCTTCTGTCAACTTAATAATAGGTTAGTACGGGATAAGCATAAAGAGTGTTTTTATTTGTAATGTTGGTTGGTAAGAAGACTATCCCATCCCATTGCTATTCTTAGCTGAAGTATGCATTACACTGTCACGAGTTACTCTGGAGAATGGTTGAACCTTGTAAAGGAAGGCATAGTATGGAAGTTACTATAGATGGACGACATATCGTATGCATATTTGTATGTTATGTATGCAATTATTATATCTAATATGAAATGTTGCCTCATAGATATATTTCTTCGATGTTTTTTAGTCACATTAATCTGGAGTAAGTTTAGCACCTTGATTGTAGGGCATATACCATTATAGTCTAGTGAAATTTGGGTGGGCCTTTTGTACTCCATTTCATCATACCACATCCTGTTATATTCCTGAGGGTAAAAAAACCAAAGTCCATGTCTGAGATGTCTTTTGCACATATCTAAATTGGCAAATGCAAACTATTTATACTAAGTTAATAAAAATAAAACAAGAATATAAAAAGAAGAAAAGAACAGAGAGATTTCACGTGAATAGATAATGTCTATGACCAGCGACTAGCGTAGAGAGAAATTCATTAGTAACGAGGGCTTATGAAAAGATTTTATATGGATACAACTTTTAATGTAAAATATTAGAAAAACTATGCGATATTAATAAATCACTTAAACTCGAGAGATTTCTACTGAAAATAAAATCAATTGAGTATAAAAGTCAATTCTCTCTGATGTGGCTACTTTTAACTAAAAATACTTAAGGTGGTTGTACAATCATATTTAGCCTATATAAAATCTAGCCGTTAAATTTTAAAAGACTTAATTTTGATTTAAAATCTTTTAAATAAATAAAAACTAAAATCTCTATTGTTCACCTTTTATGCTACATGATAACCTTTTATTTTATTTAATGTATTCAATTTATGTACTTTCTTGGTCAATTTATTACAAAAGGGTTATTTACGTTTTCATATGTTATCTTTTTTTTTTCTCAAAAGATATGCCATACATTTGAAGGTTTATATTTTTATACCATCATATCTCAATTAATATATTAATCTATATTTTTTTTAGGTCAACATTTAATTTTGACCTAAAATACCCAAACTGCCTATGTAAATAAAAACTAAAATCTTTATTGTTCACCTTTTATACCATGAGTTTTGCTTTTATTCAAATGTATTTTGTAACCTTTTTTTTATTTAATGTATTAAATCTATATACTTTGTCGATTAATTCTCTTATAACGGCCAAAATACCCTTAAATTTAAATTTCTTCAAATATTTTTTAATTTTAATTATGAGAGTATTTATGCTATTTTTTATATTAAAATAAATGTTGATTAACAAAGAAATATTGATTTATATATTGAATATATTATAATGGTATTGAAATACAAAATTTTAAAATATACTATATACTTTCTAAATAAAAACAAAATGGAATATAAAAAATAAATTTTTATTTTTATTTTTTTAAAGTATATTTTTGACATTTTTAGATCAAAAATTAAGTGTTGATTTAAAAAATTCAACCTAAAAAAAAAAAGTAGACACACAAAACGTTGTACTTAAGTGCACAAAAAACGCAATTTAGTGATCAATGAAGCAAGTCAAAGCATAGGTGATTTCAAAATTCTTATATATGCATGTCAATCAAGTGATCAATGAAGCAAGTCAACATTTGCCATTCCTTTAATTCATCAAATTTTATGATTTGAAACTCTGATTTTTTCACGGTGAAAGAGGTCATTTTATTATAAACTTGACGCAAAAGACACACTCTCTATTGATGCAATATTTATTTACAGCATATTATATATATTCAGTATTTTTCTAACTTAGCTAAATTTTATAATATAGATGAAGGATACACCTTTTCAACATTATTGATTTTTTTTTATATTCATGCAAGAACGTATGTATCGTTCGTGTTCTTCTAACTAATGAAAATGATCCTTTACTTAAAATATTTGATTTTTAAATCATGCAAGGAAGTAAGCGTCGCTGTTAGCTAGTCTTCTAACTTTGCTAAACTCTATGACAAGCACTAAAGAAACTCCTATAGTCAATGTGTAAGTATTTAATCATGCAAGGGAGTATATTGACAATAAGGTATAGGGCTAGATTTAGCTTAGGCGAGTCTATCTACTTTGTTAGCTAGGAAAATTTTTTTTCCTTTTAATTTAACCCTAAAAAATTAATAATTTTGCTATTCTCTATCCACTAAAAATAAAAACTATCACATAGCACTCAGGTTTTTCCATTTGCATCGATTAAAAATTAAAATTATCATAAAACTCCTTTTATATTTTATCTTTCATTTTTATAATTTGATATTATTAGTTATAAAAAATTAATATATACCTTCACTAAAATGTAGTTCTAACTCCATTACTGCACTAAGGCATGCCATCTGTTACTTGGGAGAATACTAAACATTGCAAAGGTAGGAAGACATTAAACGAAGTCATGGATGGATGACAAATGTGCATATTTGTATGTTTTTTAATTAATAGAGATTATTAAATCTAATTTTTAATAATGCCTCATAGATATTTCTTTAACGATTTTAATTTTGACATTAATCTAGAGTAAGTTTAGTATCTTGTTTGTGGGAAATCCTCCATATTAATATATTCTAATCAATCAGAGTTTGTCTAATAAGCATTGTTGTGCCCAATCACACCATCCTGTGATATTAATCTTAAGTGCACAATCCAAACTCCATCTCAGTTACTTGATCGTTCGTACATATCTCAATGAGCAATTAATCTCTTTCCACTGAATTGATATATACCAACAAAAGAATGTAAAAGGAAGAAAACAACAGCGTGGCTAAACAATGTGCGTTTAGTGATAAATTCATGCTTAACTTCATTTAAAAGTGTGGATTTCAATTCGACCACCATCAAGTTAAAAATTAAAAAAAATCCTTAATTTTATTTTATTTTTAATAAAAATGAATGAGAAGTTCGACAAAGGATAGTGATAAAAAGTATTAAACTGTGGATCTTTAATTTTATTTTATTTTTAAGGAACAAGCTAGAAGCTTGACTAACTATATGGTCCCGTCGACTATGGATCTTTCATAGGGTTGCCCATTCAACAATTGTGGAGGCCGATTCAAAGTAAATAAATACTTGTTTTGACAATTTAACCATCATGCAAACCAGTATGAGATATAACAGTAATCATACCACAGTAATCCATCATTTTGTTTGTCTATATAAAACGATCCATTCTTCGAAGTAGCAGCATACTCGAAATCGGTTATTTCCCTTGCAAACTTTCTAACAATATGGCTTCCTCATTGGAACTTAGACATGGTACCCCAAATGTCCTTGACCACGTCAGGAAAGAAGAAGAGGAAGAATTCTCCCACGCCATGCAGCTAGTGATGTCCATTGTGGTGCCCATGAGCTTAACGACTGCGATTGAGCTGGGAGTTTTTGACATCATAGCAAAAGCCGGCGAAGGTGCTAGGCTCTCCTCGGCGGAAATTGTAGCCCAGATGTCCACCAACAACCCTGATGCACCCACCATGGTGGACCGTATCCTCAGGCTTCTAGCTAGCCACTCCGTGCTTAGTTGCTTTGTGGTTACTGATGATAATGGGGCTAATGTCCGCAGGCTCTATGGCCTTTGTTCTTTGTCCAAGTACTTTGTCACTAATGAAGATGGTGTTTCATTGGGAGGCTTCATGGCTTTGGGACAGGACAAAGTCGTCTTGGATTCCTGGTATGCAGTTTAGCTTTCTTTTAAATAAAATGCAAGTGCCGGTTGACGTGCTATTTAACGTCTTATACCGGTTTGGATAGTCGTTTTGAAACTGTTTACGGATGCTGTTTAAAAAGTTTTTTTTGCAGTATTTTCTCTTACAAAAATTAGAACTTACTTTTCAAACCTATAATCTGAATTGAGGCTTAGTTAAGCATTGCACTTTGCATAATCTAAAACTGATCTTCAATTAATTACAGGGCCTATCTGAAAGCTTCAGTTCTTGAAGGAGGAGTTGCATTCGAAAAGGCCCATGGAATGAGTCCCTTCGTGTATACACTCTCTGACCAGAAGTTCAGTCATGTTTTCAACACAGCAATGTACAGCCAAACTACTATTGTTATCGAGAACATCCTTAAACATTACAAAGGTTTTGACCACGTTAAGCAACTAGTTGACGTTGGTGGTGGTCTGGGAGTGACCATTAATAAGATCACTTCCAAATACCCACATATTAAGGGCATTAATTTTGACTTGCCTCATGTAGTGAAAAATGCCCCTTCTTTTCCAGGTATGGTTTTATAATTTTCATTTTTCTACTAATTAATATATATATATTTATATGTATATGTCACAATATTACCAGCTCACAACCTATACATTTCTCAAGTTTTATTATTGATGTTGCAGGTGTTGAACATGTTGGCGGTGACCTGTTTGAAACTGTTCCGCATGGGGACGCCCTTTTTCTTAAGGTGAATTCTGATACTTTAAATATAATGACCTGACTTATGAGGCTTTTACTTAACATACATCAACTTACTTAATTCTATTAATTATAACTTATATCATTTGGTCACTTTATTTTTATTTTTAATAAAAATATTGTACTGTTATTAAATTGTAACATTATGAGAACATATATATGTTTGAAAGTGTTCCGCATGGGGACGCCATTTTTGTTAAGGTGAATTCTGATACTTTAAATGTAATGACCTGACTTGTGAGGCTTTTACTTAACATACATCAACTTACTTAATTCTATTAATTATAACTTATATCATTAGGTCACTTTATTTTTATTTTTAATAAAAATATTGTCCTGTTATTAAATTGTAACATTATGAGAACATATATTTGATCTTATCATGATTTATAACACTTAGTCACAATATTTCAAAAAAATTACGACCATTAATTTATGTGACATGAATTAAATTGTCAGGTCATGAAAATATTGTAGCATTTCATTGCTTGAATTTAGCTTATAAATATAAGCTAAATTTTACCACATGAAAATATTGATGAATTATAATATTAATTTATAAAAATTATTTATAAAAATCAGATTACAATATAAAACCATCAACTAATACATATTTATGGATTTTATTTTGAACTTGGGGGTTAGGGGTTTTAAACTCTATACCTTTAAGATAGAGGTATGGCATCAATATGCATGCAATCACTTATATCACTACCAACAGAGTTGAGTGAGTTTCTAGATAGGTGGGTTAAGGAAACCCAACTCAACCCTAATCAGGTTGAGTATGACTTTAATTTTAACTTATTTTATTTTTTATTTAAGTATATATTGTGAATAATGATGTTGTAAATGGTGATTTTTGTAGTGGATGCTTCACAATTGGAATGATGAACAATGCTTAAAGATATTGAAGAATTGTTACAAAGCTATTCCTGATAATGGAAATGTTATAGTTGTGGAGGCAATTCTTCCCGTAATGCCAGAGAATAGTTTTGCTGCGAAGAGCACATTCTCTCTTGACCTGGTTATAATGACTAAAAATCAAGGGGGAAAGGAAAGGAGCCAACAAGAGTTCTTGGCCTTAGCAACTGGTGCAGGATTTAGTGGCATTAGATTTGTGTGCTGTGTTTATAACCAGTGGATTATGGAGTTCTATAAGTAAAACGACATGTCGCTTATGCCTTAAATTTTAATATCCTTACTCTTTTTGAGTAAGAATACTATATATTATGCTTTCGATTAAACATTTAAAGTTATTAAAATAAAACTACTTGTTTCCTCAATAAAATAAAATAAAATAAAAGTACTACTTCAATAAATTTTTGTTCGATAAATATTGCTATTCTTTATTAACTACTTGTCGTTAGATATACGATATTGCTATAGTTGAACTATTTTTATTTTTATTTTTTGAAATGGCTATCGTTGAACATTTAACTGTTCTTTATCAACTCAATATTGCTATTATTTTTAAACTACTTCGATAGATATCTATTAAGAACTCAGATAAAAAATGGTCATACTCAAAAAGTCTATACAACATAAGATTTTAAATAATAAAACTATATACTAAACAAGATCTATATTATTATTGTTTATTATACTTTAAAAAAAAGCTAACTCCTACAAGAAAATGGATAGTCGTTTAATAAAATTGACATAGTTTTCATATACGTTTTTTTTATTATCATTTAAATTGGGAAAAGAAATTTAGCATAATTAAATACTAAACATTTTACAATATTTTTTAAATTACAAAAATAGCACTTCTCAAAAAAATATTATTAATTTTAGTATCACTTTTTTGGACTTTCTCGTATAATACTGTCATTACATTTGTTGTTTTTGAAGTAAAAGTAAAATGCCAAATTTACCCTTGAGGTAATATAATATAGGTCAAAAATTCCAGCTTATTTTCTTTCATTATCTCTCCCGCCCATTCATATTCATTCCCTCGCTTAAAAGAAAAAAAAATCCTAAGTCCGTTTCTCTCTACGAAGTACGAATCTCTTTCTATGAAGCTTCGCTCCTTTCCTTTTTGTCTTCATCGCTCATACCATCAAAAAGTGTTGTAGATGGTTAAAAAGTAGTAACGAACTGGATATTATACTAGATTTGAGATAAGAGACTTGGTTTTATTTTTTTTTTTTTTTCGTTTTGCTCCTATTGTTATTCTAGGGATTTTCACTTGTATTTTCGTGGGTATCATCTTTTCCTTCTTTGTAAGTTTGCGCCGTGGGAATGAAAGGAAATGTTATCGTAATATACATAATATTTACTCAAAAAAATATATGGGTTGAGTTGAATATACCAGGAATTCACAATATCCTTTGTTAATTTAAAATATTCCGGGGTAATATTGTTACTCAGAAGAACTTATTTTGATGGATATTAACCATGGATAATTATTATATTGATTGTTGATAAATATTATAATGACCATATAGCAAATAGTATTAGTGATGATTTCTAACTAATTTGTGATATTTATTGTTAGTAATTATTATAATGACCTTGTTGTAACTATTTAATAAAAATATTGGTAATCACTATTTAGGTTTGACAAAAGGTGAGTGAAAAACTGAGTAACCAATATTTTGATGAGTAAACCCTTAGAATTCTCATGTGAACCTACTCTAGCCTAAAGTATTTTGTTCTGCTCATCAGATTCCCTGCACCAGTTGTAAGATGATTAATGGCTTCAAAGTCTTGATACCACTGTGAATCATGAAGTGACTCTGCTGTAGCAAGCGTAGCAGACAAATGAGCTTGATGAGAAAATTCTTCCTAATCATATTGAAAATCTTTTCATCAAAAATTCAAATCTGAGTAGAACTAATGGAAATTCCCTTGGAGTTGAGAAGAACCCTTAAAGGAATGGTCAAATCTATAGTAGCACATTATGGCCTCATGGCCAAATTTGTTACAAAGTTGGCACAAAGGCTTACTATTCCATTGCCTTGCCATTTGTTGTTGCCCTATTAGTTTCCTTGACCAAAACCTCCATGAAAGCAACCACCACCACATCTTTTATTAGGAAAACCACCACTGGAAAAAGAAGAGAAGTATAAAGAGGGGAAATTAGGGGAAAATTTCCAGGAATGGGGAGAAAAAGAACTACCACCATGAGATAGGAATTGGGACTAATTATTTCCAAAGTCTCTCTTGCGCTGAGAAGAATTAGGAGTAAATGTAAGATTCTTTATTGAAGTAACTTATGGTTCTATTGTTTTTCCATTTTTCTTTATCCTTGCTTCTTATCAATAAAATAATCATTCAATCCTTGTATTTATTGAAGTTACAATCTCATATTAGAAGACAAGCCATCAAGAATGGCATGAACATGATCTTGAGTAGAGATTTGATGACCACCAAGTGTTAAAAAATCAATAATAGATCTAACTTTCAGCGGATGGTCACCGATAGACAAAGAACCCTTTTGAGTGTTCTGTAATTGTTCTTTATATTGCTTCACTTTCGCACGAACTTGCTTGGAAAAATAAATCTCAAGAGTAGTCCAGATCTGGAAAAAAGAGTTACAATTAACAACACAGTAAAGAATACCTTCAGACATTGAAGCCAGCAGCCGAGAAATGATGAACTAATCTTACTATTCTTAATCTAGAAATTTTGAGTTGATTATACTAAGATCTTCGTTTCCTGGACTTAGAAAATGAACTTGAGGAATTTATGAGCTAAAGAGAAAGTGTTGAAGACGCAAAACCCTAATTGTTGAAAAAACTTGTTTTATTTGAATTAGATGGTTGGGATTATCCAATATCAATGAAATTGGATGAGAAAACATGACTAGAACAAAACAAGAAAAAGAAGAAGAAGGATCAAAACTATGGCAGACTTCAATGACTTTTTCGATGTCGACGATAGCTCTGATACCATGCAAAGAAACTAGAAGAGATTGGAAAGAACTTTTGGGAATTTCTAATTACACTTTCATTGGCTTGAATAAGAAACTAATACAAATATAATACTTTTACTAATCAAAACGTTTAAACTATTTATGACAAATTGGCTTGTACAAAAATAAAATAATATTAATAATATTGAAAGGGAAATTGACAACTATATAAAAGTCACATGTGCAACGTCTTTTTCACTTTCTCACGTTTATTGTGTGGTCTTTAGACTGTCCCTGTAGTGATTAACATATGTTTATGTTTTAAAATAAAAATATTTTTATATTTTCAAAAAAAAAGTTGTACTTCTTTTATTTATAATATTATAATTACATTATATTTATATTATAATTATAATTACATTTATAATATTATAATTACGTTATATTTATAATATTATATTTATATTATTATATTTATATTATATTTAAATATAATGTGATTTTTATCCAAATATAAAAATATTACATTTAAAAACCAATCACATCACATTTTAAATCTAATACAATTATTATTTATCATTTCACCTTTTTTATTATTTTTACTAATCACATCACAGATTTTCTTTCTCTTTCTATTTTTTCTCTCTATTTTTACTCCACACATCACATATTCATTATTAAAATATAATTGAAATATTTTTCATCTAAACACACATTGCATTCAAATGCAATGTCAATACTTTTCTTTCAAATACAAATTACATTTAACGCATTACATTCAAACGCAATATAAATACGATGTGTGTGGCGGCCCGCCCTTGCTGTAGGGGTTCTACAGTGCTATTACAATCAACTCTGTAGTTAACCGCAATAGTATGTAGGTCTCTAGGGTCGCTGGCATCATGCTTAGCTTGAAAACTACTTGTAAATTTTGCGGAATAAAATTTTTTTCTTTTTCTAATACATAACAACTTGAAAACATATACATGTTTTGTTTAAGAATGTGATAAGGAAATAATGTTAACAAAATAATATATACATAGATCATGATTCCCCTATGACATAGTCTTAACTTAAAATCATGTTTTTGAAATAACATGTGTAAATTTTCAAAACTGTACAGCGGAAAACTCATGGTAGGACCATCATCCCTTGCCCAGTTCCCCTGGAATGTACATACCCTACCCGTCGTCCACCTTGTACTACTGGTGAACAGGTCTCTTACCTGTAATATGTGAACAAACTAGTGAGCTATGAGCTCAGTAAATTCAAACATAAAAAAATGAAATCATAACATGTAATGCTGTGCTCATGTATGAAACTTGACTTTGAAAAAGATTCATGGCTACATGTTAAGTCTTAAGACATTATCTGAAATTAGGTTCTGGTTTTGGGTCCCTGATTAGTCGTACCGTAAGACGCACATGACTAGGAGCGGTACTTTAGTGCTGACCTTTGCAGCCTTAACTAAAACTCAATATGAAAACCTCCCCGTGGGTCGAGAAGCTGATACGCCAATAACTGGTTTAATTACCATCTTTTCTGAAGTTCCAACTGGGTAGCATACTGATTGCCCCACAATAGGAACCTATTATATGTTTTACTTGGAGTGTGAGTTTCACTAATCTCACTATAGTGCCTTGTGCACCTACATATTTTCGTGTGCTTGTTATTTGTCCATCATGTGTACCTAAATTATCTACTTGAAATATGAATTTCTACATGCATGACATGAAATTGACATGTGTATTGTGATGCAGATGATCAACATCTGACATACACATCAAACAACATACATAACATCATAAAACATAACATCATTATCCACGTTGCAGTCAGGACAATGCTTGAACTTACAGAAAATCTGCTAATGTGAGCCTCTGCTGATCTGGGACTGCTGTCTCGAGATGTCTAGTTTAAACTCTTATAAAAGAAATAGTCGTTGATTATTTCCAACATTTATCTTATACTTGAAACATGGCAAAATATGAAAATCATATTTTCATACTCTTTTTTTTTTTTAGCTTCGAATATGTCCTCCTACATGGGCGTGTTCGTGGCCGTGTACTCCTCTAGACTTACGTGCATAGCCGTGTAATTCATGCAATATGACCGTGTAATTCATGCCTACTTACACGGGTGGCTATACGGCCGTGTTTCTGGCCGTGTTTTCCTACTGTCGAACATGGTCTGTTACACGCCCTTCCCACGACCGTGTGCCATTCTACACGGCTCAATACACGACCGTGTAACTCTCGGGTCTCAAATTCTCTCGAAACACGATCGTGTATATGGGAATGTTCGAGGCCGTATTCTGAACACGCCCGTGTTTATCTCAGAATCCTGATTCTGAGTCTGAAATCCTTATCTTTGTTTTTCTAAGGCTTTCATGGCCTTTGTTCTACTTCTTGCACTCAAAATCGATCTCTATAAGACCGTTTCAAGGTAAAAACTACATTTCTACCATCATAAATCCATGGTTTCATAAGCAAAATTCCACATTTTGCTTCTACATATCTCTTAACTTAACCCTAAAAAATCAAGACTTTCTTGAAAAGAACTCAACTGAAACTTGGTTTTCTACGAATTCGTGTTTTAAAACAACTAGAGTTGAACCATGTTTCGATTTAACTAAAAATCTCAACATGCAAAGCCCACATTCTCTTTTTCTTCCTCAAATAACCCAAAATTTCCACCCAAAAACATGAGAGAAAAAGGGTTTATCTTACTTGAAACTTGAGAACGTCTTGCTGTGGGATCTTGGCTGGAAACTTGAATGAGTTTTAGGCTTGAACGGAGAATCTAAGCTGTTGAGAGGATTTTCCTCTTCTGCTCCCTCTCTTTCTCTTTCATTCTCTCTCTCTCGACCACTTCTCTTGCAGCTAAGAGAAGTGAAATAATTTCACTTAGGCTGCTAAGGGAGTCCCCCTCTCACGTGCTCACTCTCCCTCATCTCTCATCTCTTTTCTTTAATTTCTTTTTAAAGAAATTCATAATTGCTTGGCTAATCTTGGCCATTGATAAATGTAGCTTACATGTGAGCCCTTGATCTTTTAATATGTATTTTTCACATACTTTTCTAATAAATTTAAAACATCATAATTTGAATTAATGTTTAACTTTTTACACTATGTTCATTAATTCATTGTCAAATTTTGACTAAAATCTAGTTAATCAAAATTTTCATCTGTTCATATTTTGTAACATGTCTCATCATGAATATACATTTTTATATTTACATATCTTGTACAAAATTTTTCGAGAGCGATAAATTTCTCAGTTATCACAATGTGTTTACCAAACGAAACCTAAAAATGATGTTTTTGAAATTATTTTTAAAATTTTGAATAAAAAAATACAGTTTTAGAATCGATTTTGATTTTTGTGATTCTTAAATGAAAAAGCATTTCTAGAAACATTACCAAACACTACCTTATTTTTATCAAACGCAATGTAAATACGATGTGTTTACCAAACGAAGCCTAAAAATAATGTTTTTGAAATTATTTTTAAAATTTTGAATAAAAAAATACAGTTTTAGAATCGATTTTTATTTTTGTGATTCTTAAATGAAAAAACATTTCTAGAAACATTACCAAACACTACCTTATTTTTATCAGTTTCAAAAAGACTATAGACTTGATTAACAGGGCTTTCTAAAAGATGCTTTTGGCTTTTTAGGTCTAATCGCTATTTTTGAAAGTGTTTTATTGATCTATCATAAGAGTTTTTAACATCTAGAAGAGCTTTTTGTCAAAACCAGAATATATGTTTTCCACAAAAAAAAACTATTTTAAATAGATTTTAAAACTTATATTAGAGTTTAAGTTGGACATAATAAATTTCATTTTACTATTTTTATTACTGATTAGAAAATTTTAAAATCTTTTTAACTTCAAAAGTACTTATTGAAAGGTCACACATTTTTATTCTCATCTTCCATTGATAGTAAAATAAATAGTTATGTGAAACAATCTTATATGTATAAGTTGCATGTTGCTCTAAATGGTTCCAGCAAAAAGAAAAAGTTTTAATAATATCGAGGGATACAAAGATAACATTGATTTTTTTTTGGGGCTAAAAAAGGGACTTTTTATTTGAATTTGTGATGGTTAAACGACTATATAATATAACTTTAATGTAAATTAGCAACATTATGTCAGGATGATCATAGAAAATAAAAATAAAAGAGGTCATGGTAATAGGGTGTTTGGAACAACAATTCCAACCCAAAATACTCTCGCTAGAGATCACCCACATCATTTCCTCCAATTGGGCATTCGAAGGTTGTCAGATGAGGATAGTTTCAAGCGGAGTCACTAACGATAGCAAGAATCTCTTTCTATAGTCGTTGAAGAAAGAGCTCTACTAGTGGTCACTAACCTTTTTCCGTGGTTCGGAGAATCTTGTTGGAGTGGGGTGACAAAGATAGGGGATTGGGTGGTGTAAGGTCAAGTTGTTGGGGTGGGTGCACGGCAAATTATGGAGATCTAGTGGGGGAGGCTTCGATCAACAGAGATCTAAGGAGGGATTCGTTGGCATATAAGTTTCATACGGGACAAGGTGGGTGGTGATCTTAGTGAGGTGGGTTGCAACTGTGTCATGGTAGGCCCAATAAGGAGGTTGAGCAACTCCTTCTTGACAATGGCCTTCAGGACAGTGGAGACAGCATCATATGGGGAGAAAAAAAAAAGCTTATTTTCATTTTTTTAATTTTTTAGTTTATAATTTTATAAGATAATGTGCATTATAGTTATTATAAACAATTAACATGTCAGCCATTTAATTATATTTAAACAGCCTATAAAAAATCTTATAGGTTGGGTTTCTCAAAAAGGACTTACTTACCATAGAGTCTCGCCTTATTTTTATTATTATTATTTTTATTAAGGAGGTTGACAACAACTGTTTGTGGTCATGGGGGAGAAAAAAAAGCTTATTGTCATTTTTTATAATTTTTTAGTTTATAATTTCATAAGATAATGTATATTATAATTATTATAGACAATTAACATGTCAACCGTTTAATTATATTTAAACAGTCTGTAAAAAAAACCTTATAGGTTGAGTTTCTCAAAAGGGACTTACTTACCATAAAGTCCCGCCTTATTTTTATTATTATTATTTTTTAACTTCTCTTTATGTTTTGAGGCAGATGTCTCTAGATTTTCTATATTCCGATTTAAACATGTGATGGATTTGTTCATTAATGGAATCCTAAATGACCCAAAGCTTAATAATAATGATCAATTAATGATGAAATACAATAATTGTTCTCGAGGACTTTTTATATTTTAATAACGAATTGACAATTCTTCCATAATTTATTACGCTTTGGCAATTACTATAAAGATTAGTACAAAGAAAAAACAAAAATAAAGAGATATACATATATGTATAAATGTGAGTAACAAAATTAAACTAGAAAACCAACTCAAAGTTAATAGAAAATCGTATTTCTCAAAATCTAATAATACATATTTGATAAAAGTTTATTATGAGCATAGAAAATGTTTTACCAAGTTCTAAAAAGAGATCATTAACAAAATGTTTCAACAATATAATCCAGTACACTCTTTACTATTTTGTAAAAACAAATTTCTTTCTTTTTTATTTTTAAATTTCTTCATGTATCGATTAATAATCATCTACACATAGATAAGGTCGAACCTAGAAACTTATTTTACTGGAAGAGTACATCAACATTTTTTTTTTTTGAAGAAAAATAAATTTTAATAGGGGTTATGTGAGAATTTTTAATTTTAATGAGATAAAACTAGAAAAGTTATAAATATTTTTTACAAAATTAATTTTAATAGTGATTATATGATAATTTTTAATATTAATTAGATAAAAAAGAAATTATATGAGAATTTTTTATTTTTAATGAAGATAAAACACAGAAATTATAAAATTTTTTGATATAAAATTTTAAAAAAAATTTAATAAAAGAGACAATGTCCACGCGCACCTCTGGCTTTGCCCCTGTATATAAAGGAAATAAATTTAACTCGTGTTTGGAAAATAAAGCAGACAAAAAGAATGATTAATTGCCAGAGTTTGATTTTTATACTCATTTGATTAACCCTGATTCGTTTATTTTAAAGCTTCTGTTGAACATGGTATTGTTTTTTGTGACTATTTTGTATATTTTATGGGTGAAATATTTTTATATTCATTGTTGAAATGCCTATAAGCATCCTAACAATATTAAGATATAATATATCAATATTAAAGATGAAACAACCTTATAATATAAGAGATATAATCCTTAATTAAGATCGATTCCATCATAAAATCTAATAAAGCTCAATGAGGAAGATATAAACTGAGATCTGATAATAGAAAATTCATTGAATTCCATGATAATCTTCTAATTGAGTATGTACAAAGCTCTTTTTAAAAATACATCTACAATTGATAGAATATTTCGATCAACCAAGAAACAATCATCTATTGCATAGAGGTCGTAACAAACTCTGCCTAGCTTTATTATTAATAGAACTAACCAATTGATACTTTTTAAGAGCAATTCGAGTGGAACACAAACACAGATACAAATTGGAGGTGCAAGAACTACCTCATTTATTATAAAACTAAAACTAAAACAAAAACACAAAAACAAAATATGAATAGAAATAACATCGACTGTAAAATTCTCTTCACATAGAACAACCATTCCATCATGCGTCACAACTTAAAGGACATTGATTAGGCTTGATTGAAGTTAAGAAATTGTTACTAACTATTTGATCACCAATGTCTTGTAGGATCCCAAATTATTTGTCATCAAATCGTCGACCACCCTTACCAGCCACAACATCATCAGAGTAGGGCACTGATAATGTCACATTGGTGTGCTTTAGTCAAGTCCTTATTGACAACTACAGCTGCGAGAATCTTATACAAAGAGAAACCCTTTTTAATTAAAATTGCAGCCAAAGGTATTTTTGAAAAAAAATACTTAAAATTGATAGATTTTTTTGTCAATAAAAAAGTATACAATATATAATAGAGGATAGTTAATAATTTTTATTATGTTTAGGTTATATTTTGATGAATATAGACTGTTTTCAACCTTAATTCAATTCAATGAAACCTTTAGATCTTATCTAGGATAAAGTAGGTATCTCCATCATAAAACCATGGATGAAAATGTTCACGACATCATAGAAATAATATTCATATTTTAAAGTCTCAACATAGATAAAGCGAGAGAAGTGATCGTAATATCATATGTGATTCCATCTAATGGTGTAAAATTCAAATTCCCGATTCTAAATTCAAAATAAATAAATAAATAAAGTGAGAGAAAGATATGCATCTTCTAATTTGCTGATAATAGATCTCGACCAGTTATAAATCATGTAACTATGATTAGACTCCCTTAAAATTACCTGAGTTTGGTTTTATGGAGGATCCGAATGCAAAGAAAGAGTGTAAATAAAACGGGAGTATGGAAGAATGTCTCAAAAATTACACACTAGAATTTTGCCTATCTATAATAGTTTTAGGATTCTTGTTATCTTTTAAAAAAAGTTAAAAATCAACCTAATATGTCTTTTCAAAAATAACCCTAACCAATAAAAAAAGTAATACACTAGAATACTTTTTGATAATCCACCAATATACCGTTTAATAATCTTCTGAAATAATGATTAACAATCCACTTTTGGTTGATCTATCGGGAATACCGTTTGATGATCCATAAGAGTACCATTTGGAAATCCAGAATACCGTTTAGTAATTCATCGAAATACCATTTAATAATCTCAAAAAAAAAACTATTTAGTAATCCACCGAAATACCATTTGGTAATCCATGGAAATATTTTTTTATTATAAATTATTGTTTTTTTTTCTGATTTCTAATTTATATTTTGTTTTTTTATTTATCAAAATTTTTGCATTATTTCAAAATTTTTATTATAATTTTTCAAATATATTAATTTATGATATTATTTTAATAATCACAATATTAAGGAGTGTTTTTGGGGAGTTTTGGAGATATTGGTTTTGAAAATCAGATATGGTTTTAGAGATTGTGTTTGAGATAAATGTTTTTGAGAAAAAGTTGTTATAGAAATTAGTGTATATAAATGTTAAAATACGTAGTAAAAAATCAATGCCTAAGAACGCGTACATGCATTGTTTGAGGTTTAGAGAAATAGATAAACCAAACTTGTTTTGGTCTCTAACCCCCAAAATCAAGCTTCCAAAATATCCCGAACACCCTTTATTTTGAAAAATTAGAAAAATTTAAATATTGAAAAATTACTTTAAAAAAAAACTTAATTAGTTTTTGTTTTTTTAACTAGAATAGTCTTCTTCTTCTTCTTGGATCACTGGAGAGGAAGATCCTTCAACGAACCACCAAAGAGGAAGATCATCCACCTGGCAAGGTTGATTTAGTGCCAACCCCCGCTACCGAGCTCTGACGATCACGATTGGAGTTCGCGAGTTGTCGCGATCAACTCCGACGATGGTAGGAAGAGAAATAGCGAGCAACGCAACCAGAAGAGGGAGAGTCTCGAAGGATCTTTTGGCAATGTGATCTCAACCATGACAATGTACTTACAAACCGAACGGATCACGATGCGATCTCGGATCTCTCTACGAACCAGATAACGGCGACGCAACAACAACAAAGGGAGAAAAACACAACGCCGATCTGCTTCTCAAGGCCACGATCAGATCTTGAGTTCGACTTCACCTGTGATGGCAATGTGACCAGATCTTGAGTTCGACTTTGCTCGCAATGGCGGCTGGATTTCATGACCAGATAACGTTGGCGACAGCAACAACGGGATCTTCGACAACTTTACCCACAACCACAATATTCGCTTGTGACCTGATCACGTCCAGAGCTAATAAAATGTGGGCTTTATTTGTTAGTCATACGTTACGAGATTCGTATTCTACTAGTCAAGCAGCATCGGTGTCTTATAATAATAAATGTATGTACTTATCAAAAAAAGTTCAAATAGTGTAAAAGAAGTTTGGATAAGAGCTTACAAATTCATTATCCCGTATTATTTTCATTTTACATCAACAAATTAGAATCCTAATCCATATATCACAATAGGAATATACCATCTTAACAATTATTAAAAAAATAATTCTCTATGTAGAAATAAATAAAAAATGCATTGGATAAAGAGCAAAAATTTTCATTTAGTGAGTATTATATTATAAGATGCACAATATTAGGAACTACATTTTTAAATTATCGATAGAATTAGAATCCTATTATTTTTATTGTAGAAATAGAATCCTACAAATTTATCATACCCTGTTAATTTTATTTTACATCAATAAATTAGAATCCTAATCCATATATCACAAAAGGAATATACCATCTTAACAATTATTAAAAAAATAATTCTCTCTGTAGAAATAAATAAAAAATGCATTGGATAAAGAGCAAAAAATTTCATTTAATGAGTATTATATTATAAGATGCACAATATTAGGAACTACAATTTTAAATTATCGATAGAATTAACAATTTTGACCGTAAAATTAACTTTTCCAATTTTAATCTATGAGTGTATATGTTAAAAAATTATAGTGTATAAAGTATAACTACTTCTATTCATGAATTATTTCCTTAATTTAATCCAATAATTAAAACAATTATTCTTAATAATAATAATAATAATAATAATGATAGTGTTCTTAAGAATGGTAACAGTGGTGGACAGTACGTCGTTGTCTGATGATTACTTTTACATCTTTATTTTCAATCCTTAAAACTATCCCCATTTCTATCCTACCCTCGCTTAAAAAGAAGTAGAGTCGAGGTGGGGATTTTTCAGTAGGGGTGTTCTCATACTCATCCTGTTCCTCTTTAGTATAATTATGCATTTGAAAATTATATTGTTTAGAATAAAAAATACAATAGAAATTTATTATAAATTTAGGCCAAAGTCAAAGATTTCATAAAACAAATTAAATTCTAAACAAATCCAAACTTTTTTGTAATAAAGCCACAAAAATATCTTATAAAAAATATTAATGTTTAAAAACTAAAATAATAAATAATATATATTTATTAATATTAATGTGGTTGTAAGCATAACCTATCACACTTGATTTCACTTCAAAATATAAAGTTTGAATCTTCCATCTCAAAATTTAAAAAACAAAGATTAGTAAAAATAATTAATATGTTTATATCCTGAAAAAAAATTATTACCCTCCTTTTCACTACAACAATATAATTAAGTTTAAATAATTACACACACATATACATTGATGATTACATACATGCATAAATAACATAAATATGTGTGACATATGTATATTAAAATGAAGGTGAAAGAGTGCTTCTTCAATTCCCATTCCATTTTTAATTTAGAGAAAAGACTTCATTGTTATTTTTGAATCTTACACTCCATCCTCATCTCATTCAGATAGATCGAACTTCTTTAGAGCCTATTCCTTCTCGGAACATTGTCGTCTCTGACAACTCATATCATGAAGCTTCTCGTTATTATTTATGGATTTATCATCATCTAAGACTTCGTTTGTTTACTGTATTATATTAGTATTGTATTTAAATACAATACAAGTTTTATTCAAATATAAAAGTATTGTATTCAAATATCAATCACATCATATTTTAAATTTAATATAATCACTATTTATTATTTTACTTTTTTTATTACCTTTATTAATCACATCATATATTTTTTTCTCTCATTTTTTCTTCCTAATTTTACCTATCAATATCGTATATTTATTATTTAAATATAATTTAAATACTTTTCATCTAAACAAACATTATATTTAAATATAATATAAATATTTTTAAAAAAAATATAATATATTATATTTAAATATAATATAAATACAATTTACTTATCAAATCGAGCCTATATTAGCCATCATGGGAAATCCACGGTCATTCTGGAAAGTCGCATGAGAGTGACGCGATTGCTTGTCCGATTCTGACATACATTTGGTCAAGTCCCTGGTTCAAGGTTTGAGCGTAATGAGCACGTGCCATGTACACCCCCGTTGGGACACATTTCTGACCAATAGCGTTGAGTTTTTTAAGTTCCATTTAAATGTGCCACGTGCCCTGACAACTAGACAAACTTTAGATGCCAGATAGGCTGGGCCTGATTTGTCCTTGGATTGGGCCTGACGTCGTAGTTGGATTGGGCCTTCGGCTTTCCCTTCTTTTTAGAAGGCTTAGCTACAAAATTTTCCCCAAGTAAAGCTGCATCACTAAAACAAAATAGAGGTGTAAAATCAACTCCAAACAAGTCGAAGTTCAAAGAGATGGGCAAATTCTTCAAATCCCTTGACGAGAGACAAGATCAACTACAATACTCTTTGATAGTCTGTTTGAATAACAGATTGTATTTGAATGTTTATTAAAATTAAATGTTTGCTTTCAAATTTGAATAGTTTTGTTAAAGAAAACATTTAAACAGTGTAAAGGTAAAAAAATAAGTAATATATTTTTAAAAAGTAAAAAGATTTAGATTTAGATTTAGATTTAGATTTAAATTGAATTACTGTGAAATAGTAAAACATTTAAATAGTTTTACTTTAATAGTAATCAATCAAATACATATTATATTTAAATACAATAACAGTTATTCTAATAACTCCTCCAAACAAATCATAATATCAATAAAGGCATGACCTAGCCTGCTAGACATAAGTTCTGTTAATTACTCATTGCATTAATAATATTAACTGCATCTAATTAAGCAATGTCAATCAAGAGGCAGACCGATGAGCAAAGGAGGTGAAAGGAAAACTCCATTGGGGACAGTGGATTTTGAATTTGTAAAAAGATTTAGCTGGATTAAACATGCTTATGTACTGAAATTCCCATACTTACTCCAATTCAAGTCTCAGAGCTTTTTTTCAAGGTAACCAACGAAGTTTGTGCTCATTCTCAGCTACTCCTCACCTAAAGTTGGCTATAAGAGATTAATCATGGCTATAAGTTGACTATGAATCTAATTTCAAGTTCTTTCATTCTTTAACTTTATCTTTTTCTAAAAAATCAATACAATAAAAAAATAATAATTAAGTTAACTAATTTTAACTCAAAAATTAATAGGTTGTTTATTTTACGTATTGCGTTCGTATTGCATTTAAACATAATATAATTTTCATTTAAATACAAAAATTTTACATTTAAATATAATACTTTTCTACAGTATCTTAAAGACATTTACTATTCTATAATATTTTAAAAATAAATTTTTTAAAATCTATTCACTTCATATTATCTCCGTATCTCACTTTTTTTATTTATTATTACAAATCATATCAACTTTTCAACTTTAAAATACAATTCAAATAATTTTCATCTAAATACACATTGTATTCAAATGTAAAACAAATACTTTTCATCCAAATACAAAATATATTCAATACATTATGTTCAAATATAATACAAACGTAATACATTTATTAAATGTCTTATTAATTTTATTTTAAACTTAATTTATGAATCTTATAAAAAAATCATTCGTCACTTGCCAAAACTAAAAAAATAAAAGAAAAGTTGGTACAAATAAATCTTGTCTTTATTCGGGAAAATGAGCAAAGAAAATGAATAAATATTCTTTTGAATGTTCAAAAAGATAACAAGCATTGGAACGGAATTGAACAATCTCTTTATTTGCACCTAGTTAGTGCCGGCTGAAAGGGCGGGCGAACAGTGAAGTACGTTCGTAGGGTGACGAAGCTCTGATGAGGTCACTCTTTGATGAATGTGCTGAACTAATTTCATGAGAGAGTATTTCCTGCGTCGGCTCTGACGAAGCAAAAGAAAAGAGTATATTACTGAAGGTTGTCAAGTTCTCCGAGAGCCATCTTTTTGTGGGCCCTAATCAGGCTGTTTCTTCAATTACGCTTGAGAGTACTCCTGGCATAAGGAAAAAAAAAAAAAATCTGATACTAAAAACTACGAAATTTATTAATAAAAAATAAACTCCATTTATGAATTTGATGTTATGAGAATATATATATATATTTTTATAAAGATTCGGATGTATTATATTTATCTTATGTTTAAATATAATATATTAAATATAATTTGTTTTTAGGAAGAAAGTATTAATATTATATTTGAATATAATATGTATTTGGATGAAAAGTATTTAAATTATATTTTAATAATAAATATATGATGTGATGAGTAAAAATAAAAAGAAAAAAAGAGAGAGAAAGAGAATATATGATGTAATTTATAAAAATAATAAATAAAATAAAATAATAAATAGTAATTATATTAGATTTAAATTGTGATGTGATTGGTATTTGAATGAAATATTTTTGTATTTAGATGAAAATTATATTATATTTAAATATAATATAATTTAAATCTGTATATCTTTTCGTATCGTCCATACTACTATACGATAATTAACTTAATTTCTATCGTATACATGGTACTGCTGAATATCGGCTGTGCAACCACTAAGCATATGTGTTGGCCATAGCTTGATACTACAAAAACACTACTCCTCCAGAAAAAAAAAATCCACTCCCTGAGTTGTTATTTTTGACAATATCACCGCGTTGTCTGTGATCAGCATATATCCTAATTTTGAAGCATATGGACTGGCTAGATTATGACATAAGAATTTTGTTTCTAGAAGATGGAAAAAATTAGAGGCTGCCATTTTTTTTTTTTTTTTTTGCCTTTTAAAATTGGTGTTGGGCAAGACTTTGGACATGTATTCTTATCAAATGAGTCGCTGCAAGGGAATGATTTGTTTGGTTAAATTTAGTAACACTGAATACTATAAGTTATTTGTTGTTAGATTATTTTTTTTAACCACATTTTGTATCGGAATTAATAAAAAACCTTTTTTTTTTGAAATGAATATAAACACTCCAAGTTTTTTTTTTTTTTTAACTTGCCGTCAGGGTTGAGTACAGAAGTTATTGCTAGGAGTTAATCCCTTTCAAAGTGTTCATAATTAGTATGAACTTATTGCTTAAATTTTTTTTTTTGGGTCAAATTACTTATTACTTAATTATTAAGTTGATCTAGTTCGTTTGACAAATAAGAGCCACTTATCTAATTAAATTGTTATTGCTATTATTGTATTTTTAAAATTTTCCTTTCTACGGAACTTGCAGATTAATTAGTCCGATTGGCTCATTAAAAAAAAAAAAAGCCAGCCTCCAAGCCACACTTTTTGGTTTTTTTTTTTCACCTCACTGTAACTTTTAACTATTCATATTTTCAAAACGTTATAATAAATTTCAAATTTTAAAAGTTCGTAACTTTATTTCAAATGAGTCCTTAGAATATCATAAATTAATGTCAACGATGGTAAATAATAATTTTGAAAGTTTGAGCTTAATTACTGTGTGTGTGCTGGAAGAAAAGTCCTTATAAGGTTCCTGCAACAAAAGGGAATGGAAAAACTCAAATTGAATATTGTTCCTACTGACAAATGTTCGATATTTGTCAGAGTATTGGGCATGTGTTGTGTACAATCTCTCTCTCACGGATTTTTCCGACTTAGCTAGCTACTTGATGTAGATTCTCAAAATACAAATTGTTTATATGATGAGAGCTTTATGATTCATAAGTCAACGTTGAAAATTTGCACAACGTTGCGGAAAAACTGTTGAAAATTACGCATCTGTTTGGTTTAAGTATTTCTTTTCAAAATGGGTGAAAAAAAAAAAACAATTAGTAAGAGAGTGTTTGGCCTAACTTTTTGTATCGTTTATCTTATCTTAAAAAATGATGACTAGCTCATTTTTAACTTGTTTTGTATAGTATTCTTTTAAAATCATTTTAAAATATTTTTTTTAATGTTTTTGAAATCTTGTCATAATGAGCTATTCTAAACACTATTTTTTGTCATCTTGAAAATGAGATGGGTTTCAAATTGATATCCAAACAAATTTCAAACTCTTTTTGTCTTTTAAGTGGGAAAATTTTTTTATACATCCAAACAATATTTTAAAACTAAGATGAAATGACTTTTTTCATTTCAAACAAAAAAAAATTTCATTTTACAAGTAAATATATGAACCAAACAGGCCCTACAACGATAACTAAAACAACAGTTTTTATCTAATAATGAGAAATAATAAGAAAACTATTGTTAAAACTTCTTGATATAATATATCATATTAGACCAAATAGATGACTATATATGAATAAATATGAATACAATGCGGAAGTAGGTATGCCGGCGGCTTTCTTAATAATTTAATTACACTTGATAATACTATGGGATAACAGGTCGTTATTGTGATCTTAAGATCCAAATTTAAACATTAGAATTAAAAAAAAAAAATTTCCTAATACCTTGCAAAAATGAAAACTTCCGGATACGTACATAAGTGTTGATTACGAAACATTTGTTTCTCCTTGGATCACGTGTTTAGACTAGAGCTCATGAAAAAAGCTACGTTTGAGAAGAATTGCAGACGCTTACGCATGGCAACGCAGTTGCAGCAGCATCACCATCTGGCGTCACCTGGAAGATTAAATGCTCTACTTTTGCATTTATTGCGTGTTGTCCCTGTATGGATGATTATCAGACCTGTTTGGGAGCATTTTAATGATAATTTTGTTTAAAATAAAAAATAAAATTAATAATTTTTTTTTATGACGCTGATATATTATTTAATTTGTGTTTGATTTTTTTATCTAAAGACGTTGTTTTGTATATAAGAGAAAGCAAAATTATGTTTTGATATGTTTCTGGAAATATTTATTAAGTGTTAAGTATATAAATCTTAAAAAATAAATATGAAATGAAAAAGTAATTTTATTTTATTTTTCTCTTTTCTTAACAAAATATAATCGATTTTTTATTTTTAGGTTCTATTTTCTTATTTGGAGCAAAACAAACACTATTCAGAGTCGTTTTGGAAAACAACCTTATCAAGATAACGCAAAGAACGTTTTGAAAAGCCATTAATTCTTCGGTGATTCATTTAAGAAAGATGAATATTTTATCTTTTATTTTGGTCAATATCTGTTACAGAAAGAAGTTTACTGCCCTTATAAATAGAGTTCTCTCTCGCTCAACAAAGTGCCATATAACAGTACACACACACACACACACACATATATATATAGAGAGAGAGAGAGATTGCAATGGCCGCAACAAAGCCATTACTAGCCGATCTTGCTTTTGGTGAAAGCCGTATTCCGTCGAACTATATCCGACCAGAAAACGATCGTCCGAATCTCGATGAGGTTGAATCTTTTGACGGTGATTCCATTCCTCTCATCGACCTCCAAGGCCTCGACGGTCCTGATCGCTTTGATGTGATCAATCAGATCGGCCTTGCTTGCCAGAACTACGGTTTCTTTCAGGTATATGTCGACAGAGTAACGTAAGGATTCTGTGTCATTTTCTATAAAATGTTTCTCTGATTATATTCATTGAATGACAATAAAATTGCCAGATTTTCTTCCTAGGGGGAAAAAAAGTGAAGGCCAGATTTTCCTAGATTTGAAAGTATTTGTGTATATATCACTGTTTCACTATGTTATGATATAAACTTTAGATATGCACTCGACACTAAACATAAATGCATTAATGAAATGCGATTGTTTGGAAGATGCGATTTTTGTTAGGTAATTAATTAACTGTATGAAATGGTGTGTAGAAACATACGCTGTCGGTAGTGTGTGTGTGTGTATATATATATATATAAGATCTTTAATCTAGTGATCGTATAAGTCCGCAGTATAACGTTTTGACTAATAGCGTATAACGTTATATAAGTCTTGAAAGAAGTTATACGGTTTTTTTTTTTCCCCCTTCTAAATGAAAGAAGTTATACTTTTGTGACCGATGCATTGTAATCACAGATTGAAAGACTAATTCTATAAATTTGAAATTCAACTTAATTTCTCTTAAATTGGAATTTTTTATTATAAAAAGATCAGTATATCAATGTCGATCTCTTAAACCACTTAGATTTTATATATCATATTATTCCGTTTCTTCTAACAATATAGTTTGGTTATATATTTTGGAAGATTTTTTCCCTTCTTTCTAAACCTTGCACACGTAATTATTTGATCATCGTTTAGGTAAAAAATCATGGGATAGAAGAAGCTGTCGTCAACAACATGTTAGAAGTGGCAAGGGAGTTCTTCCACTTGCCGGAAACTGAAAGGGAGAAGAGCTACTCCGACGACCCCTTCAAGACGACGAGGCTCTCCACCAGCTTCAACGTCAAAACCGAGAAGGTGTCAAGCTGGAGAGACTACCTCCGCCTCCACTGCCACCCCCTGGAGGACTACGTCGCCGAATGGCCCTCAAACCCGCCGTCGTTCAAGCCCTATGTGGCCGAGTACTGCCGCGGTGTGAGGGGCCTAGTGCTGAGGATTCTGGCGGCGATGTCGGAGAGCCTAGGGCTTGAGAGGGAGTACTTGGAGAGGGCTCTGGGGAAGCAGGGACAACACATGGCGATCAACTACTACCCCAAGTGTCCTCAACCCGAGCTGACCTACGGGTTGCCGGGTCATACCGACCCGAATGCCATCACGGTGCTGCTTCAGGATGATGTGCCAGGGTTGCAGGTGCTCAGGGATGGAAAATGGGTGGCTGTCAACCCCATTCCCAATACGTTTATTGTCAATATTGGTGATCAAATACAGGTCAGGAGTCTTTATTTTTTATTTTTTTCTTTGTTTGGCTTTGAATATTGAATAGCATAGGCGTCACCTATGTTTGAGTTATCATTTTTTTTTAATTTTTAGTTATTTTTATTTTTTTTGATTTGATTCATCTATGCAATTAAGGGAACGTTACCCTTGTTAGGGTTTTTTTTTTTTAATAAATTTTAGATGAATGGTGAAGACAAAATCAATAAATACACCTAGACATCCTGATTAGATCAGCATTTCTTATCAGCATTTCTTATCACTGTCATCCATTCTTTATCTTATAATATTATTAAATAGAAACAAACAGAAATGATATATAAAAGTATTTGAAACGTGGGAAAAAACAAAAACATAACAAAAGAAACAAAACATGATAGAAGAAACTAAGGGAGCGTTTGGTAAATGTATTGTATTTTAATTGTATTTGAATAAAATTTATTTTTTGAATATTATAGTTAGTTGAAAAGTATTTGTCTTGTATTTGAATGAAATGTGTGTTTGGATGAAAAGTATTTTAGAGTTGAAAAGTTGATGAGATTGGTAAAAGTTGATGTGATTGTTTTAAAAATATTTTAAATAGTAATTATTTTCGTAACACTGTTGTAAAATTTGTGTTTGGTGTAAAATTGTATGGTATTCGAGTAAAATTAAAATATAATTTTTTTATCAAACAACACCTAAGCAAACAATATAAACTTTATCATTATTTTTTATTTTTGAATTTAAGGACAAAGGTTTTGAATTCTACGATTTATGATACGAAAATCAGTATGAAATTTATCATTATATTATACTCGTAACGAGGTGGAATTTCAGGTGAAGGATATATGTCAGTAGTAAAACGGGAAAAGGTCAAGAAAAGGAGAAGGAATAATAGCCAGGTGGTAATAATATTTAATATGATGCGTTTTTGTGCTGGACAAGTTGCATTTTGCATGAAATGGTGAACAGATTTTGATAATTTTTCGTACCTTTAATTTTAATTCAAAAAAAAAACAACTAATATGATTTGTTATTTTTTAAGAGTAGATGTTTGAAAAATTATATATCGATTATTAACAAAAGATTATATCTAATAATGAAAAAAATAACGTCATTACAATGCAAATTGATAAAAAATTAAGATTAGAATATATCGTTGATGCTTAAAAAAACATTTTTGTTAGAAGTTAATGGTTCAAATGTAATTTATTTTTTGAGTGTTATATTTATTTGAAAAGTATTTATTTTGTATTTAAATAAAATGTGTGTTTAGATAAAATTATTTAAATTATATTTAAAGTTGAAAAGTTGATGTAATTAATAAAAGTATAGATAAAAAATTAAAATTGAAAAGTTGATGTGATTATTTTAAAAAATAAATAAATAGTAATTATTTTCATAACATTGTTGAAAAAAATTGTATTTGAATGTAAAATTTTACGTTTAGTGTAAAATTATATTACATTTGAATATGATTAAAATATAAAACTTTTACCAAACAAGGCATAAGTAACTAATTATGAGTTCATAGCATTCCTTTTCAGTGTCGTTGTCATGACCTTACAAGATGAAAATTGTGTATTTCATGATATTTTTTTAATTTAATAATACTAATGTCATCCTTGTTTTGAAAGAGTGGAGATTATATATTGCTTTTCCCCCTGTTCTTTTCAAGAAAAGGGGGAAAAAAAAGGAATTTGAAAACTACAATACTCTGCATAGATAGTTTATATGCATGAATTAAAACTGTAATCATATTTAATTTATTGAGGGGACGTTTGGTAAACGCATTACATTTTAATTGTATTTGAATGAAATTTGTTTTTTAAATGTTGTATTTAGTTGAAAAGTATTTGTTTTGTATTTGAATGAAATGTGTGTTTGGATGAAAAGTATTTTAGAGTTGAAAAGTTGATGTGATTGGTAAAAGTAGAGATAAATAGTAGAGTTGAAAAGTTGATGTGATTATTTTAAAAAACTTTTAAATAGTAATTATTTTCGTAGTACTGTTGAAAAATTTGTATTTGATGTAAAATTATATTGCATTTAAATAAAATTAAAATGTAATTTTTTTACCAAACGACACCTGAGTGCTTGCCAAGTGATCTTTTAGGGATAAAATTAAATAAATAATACCAGGTATATGGCAAGTATATATGTTTAAAATGATGAAAATATACATATGTGTGTGTGTGTGCGCGCCTGCAATTCAGATAAATGGGAAGCACATTCGTTAAATCAAACATATAGTACTGACGAAAATTATTCGTGTGTGTACATAAATGCAGGTCAGTTAATAATGATAAGAGTTTTTATTAATCTATCATTTTTCAAATTGATGTGATAAGTTAGTTATTAATTTTGAATTTATAAAAATTGAATACTCATTATTACTAGGAATGGCAATTCGTATTATTTTGTCGTATTCGTATCGTGTTATGCTTCTTAGTTGATACTATTAACTAAATCCAAACCCAATCTATTTAATATTTATATCAAAATCTTAAACCTAAACCCAACTCATTTATTAATCGTGTTAATCATGTTGACCCGAATTAGTCTGTTTAAATTAAATATAAATAATATAATGATAACAGAGTTAGGGATAACTGGTCATGTTGTCGCGAAGGTCGATGAGTGAGGGAAGAGGAGGGCGATGAGATG
This sequence comes from Antiaris toxicaria, assembly GCA_035233585.1. Taxonomy (NCBI): domain Eukaryota; kingdom Viridiplantae; phylum Streptophyta; class Magnoliopsida; order Rosales; family Moraceae; genus Antiaris; species Antiaris toxicaria. Next base: position 15,958,779 of record CP141161.1, read on the forward strand.
AGGGAAGAGGAGGGCGATGAGATAAGGTGAGTAAAGCTGCAAAGGCAATAAAAGACTAAAAAAAAAGTAAAATCTAGATTTTCTTTTCTATGTTAAAAAATTTTAAAAATATATATATAAAATAAAAGATATATATAACAATACAAATGTATTAAAGATTATAAATAGGTAATTTATAAGTTGTATTCATGTCAACCCATATATAATCAATTTATTAAACGTGTTATTTCGTGTCAATTGCGGGTTGGTGGGTTCGTGCGGGTTTGACCTTTTATTTAATCGTGTCTGACGAATTCAACTCTTTTTGACCCATTTAAGGAAAACCCAAACCCATTTAAGGAAAACCCAAACCCTCTAACTTCACGGGGGTTCGTATCTTGTTATCTTATCGAGACCCAAATTACCAGTCCTAATTATTACATTAGTTGATATATATATATTTTAACCAATGATACAAAAAAAATTGTAAAATATTTTTTACCCATTTCTGGTCATAGATTACCTTTTTATTTTTTTATTTTTATGGGATGAAGCCGTGGACCTTTAAGTAAAGTCTAAATTAGGTTCCGACTTCAACAGTCATGATCTAATTGATCTTTTTCTACTTCTTTCTGGAAATCCAACAATCCATTTTTTCAATCAACTATGGGGGCAATCTGTTGCTGTACCTTTTTTACTTTTCTAGTTTAACAACGTACGGAGAGTTTCATCTGAAGATTTCATTATCATAAAATGATTCAGGTTTTGACCCAACCAAAAACAAAAAAAAAAAAAAAGGAAGCAATATCTCGTAGGGTATAGTGTAGAATTTAACACAAAACAAAAAAAAACAAAGAGTCAAATTGATCTCTGCTTTTGGATTTGCTTAGATATAATTGTCAATGTTGGATTTGCTTAGATATGATTGTCAATGTTACATATTTGATTAATTATATATTATGTCCAGGAATTCGGATAACTATTTTCTCATGAAGTTTGTAAAGTGAAATTTATTATAATTTTTATTTTCTTTAATTGGAGAGGGAATTTGAATTTTACATCGTATAAATGGAGTTAGAAGTGTGGTTAATGTTAAGCTACACTAGACAAAAGCAAGGGTAGAGGGAGGCTTAGCCCGGGGGCATGCCCATGAATTTTTGAAAATTTCTATTTGACCTCTCTTAATTTTAAAATAATTTTACTTGCTCTTTATAATTTTCTCCCAATAATATGTGTATTACAATTTTACCCTTTGTTTGCTCCTTGAAAGTTTTTAATTACTCGTTTATATAGTATTTTTTTAGAAAAATTTCAATCTATTCTAAGTTTTGATTTTTATATACTCATTTTTGAAAATTTAATATCTTAAATAAATAAAAAGTCAAATGTGTTACTATATTAATTCACAAATTTTGAACTCAAACTTTAAAATTAAATTAAACTTTATTACAAACTTAGTTTATTTTAAAAAAAATACAAATATATAAATGATTATAAATGACTTTTACATTGCAATTAATATAAACTAAAAGTTTAATTCATGCTCTCAAAAAAAAAAAAAAATCTAACTCCACCACTAGATACAGTCATTGATAAATGCTGCAAAGTAGACATGTTAATTCAATGTTACACAGTTACGAGCACTGTTTGATAGATAGTCATTCGGTAGGTTCTGTTATTTAATAGTTGTACTTGTATCCTCCCAACTCCTAACATTTGCTGTATATATTCCTATAAATATATATATATATATACACAGATATATTACTAACTAATTTCAGTTGTGTGTGTGTGTGTGTGTATTCAGGTCCTGAGCAATGACCATTACAAGAGTGTGCTCCACCGGGCCGTGGTGAGCTCGGACAAGGAGAGGATCTCCATCCCAACTTTCTACTGTCCATCATATGATGCAACAATCGGGCCAGCCCAGAAACTCATTGACTGTGATCAGGAACCAGCTCGCTACAGGACCTTTACTTATGGCGAGTACTATGAAAAGTTCTGGAATCGGGGCCTTCAGAGCCAGACCTGTTTGGTCATGTTCAAAACATCTCTTCCTTGACCACAATTTGCATCCCCTTGTGGAGCTGTTTATGCTAGTAAGATAAGAAATAATAAAAGCAATAGCATTTCTCTTAATGCAGAACTCAAACGTGGTTGTTCCGGTTATTCCTAATTCGGTGTTCCTATTGCATATTGAGTTTTGTTATTGGAATAATTGTACTGTTTCTTTCTGCTAATAAAGACAGTCATTGCTTTTGATTCGATTAGTGTTACGATTTCGACAATTTTTTTTGTTGCAAGTTTATGCGAACAAAAGTTGTATGTTGACTAACCTGAAATTGAGAATAGGTTTGAAGGAGGTAATTTAAACTACTCAAAATAGTTTCATATGTTAATATGAAGCATGAGTACCAAGCTAGATTTTAGATTTAATCATCGGTACATATTAGATGAACCTCTGCAAAAAACCGAAAGAATGAAGAGATCATGGTGGATGGAAAACAAAGTGAAAAATGAAATATCGAGATCAAAATTTCATATCAACTGAAATTTCTGATACGATATAGATATCAATTAACAAACGGATCATCTAAAATAAAAATCTCACATTGACTATATAAGAATTAATAATGGGTTTAAAAGTCATGAATTACTATCCCTAATTAATCTTTTTAAGATGGAACTGAAAATTTTAATTTGTTTTCTTTTTGTAGTTTTATGCAGCAAAGCAGCTATAATTATGCGTTTGACGACTTGTTTTCCTTCAAAATTTTTACAGGAGCTGTTTGCACAAGTTCCTCTGTATATATATATTTATATGTTTATATAGCTTTTATACGCCACTCTCTCATATGCCACTCATAACGTATTTTAGTGTTATATTATATGAATCAATTAATTCAAATATAAGATTTTTCGATTATACTTTTCTTTTACGCCAATCTAAATAGTATGATATGAAAAGATTACAAATAAGATTTTACATGTACGTAAATTAATAAGTTCTTATGAAATTATATATAGAAAGTTAGAAGTGCTGCACAATTCACAGTATCGTATAAAAACATTTTTCTATATATTGCTACAGTCACATCCCTTAATCATTGATTCATGATCACTATATATAAGTCAACCAGTTCATTCATATAGTCACATTCGTATTCCTAGTAGAGAGAGAGAGAGAGAGAGAGGCGTAGTTGATAAAAAAAAAAAAAATCAAAATAGCTTCATGGCGCCAATATCTTTGGAACTAGAGAAGCAATATCCAAAGCCTGTTCATGGCAAAATAGCGAATAGAGAAGAAGATGAAGACCGCAAAAACTTCTGCTATGCGGTTCAGCTGATGTTCTCCTCGGTGCTGCAAATGTCATTGCACGCCGCGGTTGAGCTTGGTGTCTTCGACATTGTAGCACAGATGCCGACCTGAAACCCCGATGCGGCGATGACGGTGGACTGCATCCTCCGGCTGTTGGCCAGCCATTCCGTGCTGAATTGTTCTGTAGTGGCTGATGACGAAAGTGGCTCTTTCATGAGGCTGTAGGGCCTTGGTCCTGTGTCCAAGTACTTTGTGGCTAACGAGGATGGTGTTTCGCTTGGCCCTTTTATGGCCTTGATTCAAGATAAAGTCATCTTGTATAGCTGGTTTGTGTTGTTACTGCTAACTCTAGTAATTTTTACTTATTTGGTGATAGTTTCATTTTTATTTTCTCCTTATTAAATTGACAAATAACCACGCTTTTTTTTTTTTCTTTTAAAAGGGTATCCACACTTTTTTTTAAAAAGTCATTTTGTCATTTTGAGTACATAACAAACCAACTTGGCATATTATTATAATTTTATCTTCTACCAAATGACGTTTGCTTGCACTACTCTTGTTTGGACTTGGTTCCTCCAAAAAAAAAAATAAATAAATAAATAAAATAAAACCAAACAATAGAAAAGTTATAGTTGTTGAGGCAATCTTTCCATTCAAGCCAGAGACTTGCACCGCTGTGAAAAGCACCTCCCAAATTGATGTGCTTGTGACGACCCAAAATCAAGGAGGAAAAATATAGGAGCAGGGAAGAATTCCTAGCCTTGACAAATAATTCAGGATTTGGTGGCATCAATTTTGGTTGTTTTGTTTGTAACTTTTGCGTTATGGAGTCGTTCAAGTAGTTGCATGATTTTCTTCCACATGATGGAGACGTGGTCTCTATTATTGATCTATATTTTTAATGTTGAGATGCTTTTTCTTTCATCAATGGTCGAGACGTAAGTGGTCAATACAAGAGAAAGCACATCTTGTTTTTACGTGTTTAAGGCAATGTTATGTAGTAGTAGATATATATGAGCAGCCACATCCACGCGCCTGAATTTTGGGGAGCAGGCTGTGAAGTCTGCAGCTCGATGCAGTGGAAGGGCGTACAGCGGCCGATTTACAGTGACCATTGGCTGTTGATATTAATTTGGATGGGCGACGATGAATCAAGGGACATTTGAAGGAAAGGCAATTGGTGCAGTGGTTAGGCGATCAAAATGTTCATGTTTGTATAAAGTGAATTACCTAAACGACAATTAATCCTCAATCTAGTCAAATTGGAATCCTCTCTCCAAAAAATTATCTCTTACCTCTATCCAACTATTTAAAATATGCCATGTCATATTAAAAAAGTTAAATCGATCTTAGAATTAAAACAAGTTAATGTCCGTTTCTCTTTGATTTTTGTGTGATCCTTTTTTTTTTCCTTCTTTAACTTATCTTTGTGTGAAACGATTTAAATATCGTATGTCTTTTTTTTTTCGAAGCCCAATATCCTGAGTCTTTTGAGCCTTTCGTCATTCTTTCCTCTATTTTTGTAAAAATAAGAGACAGAGTCCATGGTGATGAGTTAAACCTCCTTAAAAAATAAAGAAATAAAAAAATTAGGAGACTGATGCCGAAAATCAACAAGATTCCAAGAGTTGCATAGCAACTTCTGCTTGGTCATGGTTACACCAAATACAATGCCCATCTGCAACTAAACCCGTAAAGTCTCTGTTTTTTTTTTTTTTTTCTTGGGCGGGAGGGTGGGCGCAAAGAATTGGAATTAGCTTTGGCATCTTCAGAGACCCACGGTAGGGATCCTAGATAATTAGCAAATGCAAGGTAACAAAACATAATTAAAGTGTAGAAAATAGAGAATATAGAGATTTATAAAAGTTTGTCATAAATGCGAAGGCTACGTATTCTGTTCAATGTTTGGAGTTTTACTATATTTTTATAATTATAAATGGTATAATTTATCAAATTATGAATTGGGTTTCCAAAAACATATTCTCATATATTTATAAGCTCATAAAAAAAAGTATTTATTTAATATTTAAATACAAATATTTAATATTTGAATTTGAATTTAAATATAATTTTCAATATTGTAGATTCTGTTATAAATATCGTATAATCTTGACTGGTTACTTAAAATTCAAATATATAAAAAACCTAATCCTAGATTCTTGGGTATTAGTGTTCAACTAGCAAATATGGTCACGTCACCATAGCTAAGATCTAGGGATCTTGATTACCCATCAACAATTGCCCCCCGGTCCACATTGCTTCAAGCACAGTTCCCTGACGTGCTTCAGGCTTCCGGCTATCAGCTATTAAGACTAGTGGCCTATTTCATTGTTTAAGTTGAATGGTAATGTCATGATTGCCTTGGAATTAACATGTTTCTCGTATTTTGAAACAATCACTCAGCTTTTGAACTTTTGAACCCTGACTATTAATTGATTTTTTGAACTTCCATTTTTTTGTCGTGGTCATTAACTTATCATGTAGCTCCGAGTCGTTGGATATGCATCTTTAGAATCTGATGGCTAGGATTCGAGTGGTTTTTTAATCCATATATGTGATGGCCCGCCCTGCGTTAAAGGCTATATGGCACATCATGGTCGAATTCTAAAGCCGACTGCGATAGATCGTCGTCTCATGGGTCATCGGCAACATATTTAAACTTACTTACTTTTATACCTTTAAACTTTGTCATTCAACATGAACAAATTTTTTGTAAACTTTTTTTAAGTTAGGCGTTTTGTATTTGAAAACGTTCCATCGTAAATCATTACTATGTAAACATCTTATATAATTTTAAATTTTATTACATCATAAACATTTCGTTTCAATATTCTTTTAACTTTGCATTTTTTCAAATAGCTCAGCGGAAGACTGGTAGCAGTACCATAATCCTCGCCTAGTCTCTTGGTACATGCAGATCTCATTCGTCATCCATCACTTGTTTTATCGTCGTGCAAGTTGCTTACTTGCAACATGAACAAACTTGTGAGCTAATTGCTTAGTAAGTTTAAATGTACATACATGACATGTAAGAACTCATACCATATAGGACAGAGTATATCTGATACCAACTGTGATATCAGAACATGAATATAATATACATCATACATTACTTTAAATAACATTAGCATATTTGTATATACTTGAACATTACATTAACATACATAACATTATAAACATACTTATACATACTTGAACATACTTTACATCATAATCATACTTAACGTCATGAACACACTTAACAAACTTAACATCACAAATGTACTTAACATATAGTTAAACATCGAAAACATAACATACTTATCGTATAACATAACACAGAACATCAAACATAGTGTTAGTATATGTTATGCTCGCTTGTTTTTTCGTTCTTTCATTTTTTATTGTTCTTTCTTTCTTTCATATCGTTCTATTCTTTTCTTTACTTTAGTTTCACTTGCAGGCCTCATTGATGGTCGTACCATATCGTAACTTGAACTTTAAACTTCCGTACTCAGGACGTACCACCGTCGGATTGGAAGCCATAAACATGAAACTTCACCTTTGGAGGCTGGTACACCAATGTTTAAAGCTTCAGTCTTATTATCTTGCTTATCTTTCTCGTTCTTTACTTTATATTTTTATTCTTTCATATGATTCCAACTAGGTAACATTCCTATCGCTCCTTAGTCCGGAACCCTTTACATTCCTTTCTTTCTTTCGTTCATTCATTCATTCATTTCTTTTCTTTTCATAAGTATTTCATAAATCATTTCTTTCTTAACGTAGTTTTCATAGTGTACGTTATGTTAGTCATACTTTAGTGCATATAACACTCACATACATAACTTTCATATAACACATAAATATAAACATAACATGTCAGTTCATGTTGCAGTCAACGAGATGCTTGAACTTACAACATATTACACATAGACATAGACATGTCAAGTAAATTAATGTTGCAGACAGTGCAATGTTTGAACTTATAGATACTTCGCTAGCATCTCATTTTTCACTTCTAGATCCGCAAATGTTTATTCGTCGCGTCTGGATCGTGTCCCTATAACCGAAATAATAACGGTTATTTTCAATCTTCATTTCATACATAAAACTTAGTAAAATGTAAAAATTTTACGTTTCATTTCCCACTCATGAGCATAGGGGTCTAATGTCCCATTTATAACTTTTCTGCTAACTTTAGACAAAATTATCATTTTGCCCCTAACAGAATTTTTTATCATAACCTTACTTTTCTTTCATTTACAACTTGGTTTTGGCCTTTAGACTCTTAATTAAGCCATTCTAAGTCCGTTATGATCCTTTTTTATCATTCCTGAAATTTTCAGTTAAAATGACCGTTTTGCCCTTGACGTGTCTTTGGGTCATATCATTTTCATTTTAATGATTAGAATGGGTTTTCTAAGCTCAAAAATCATAAAATCAACTTTTTAATCTTTATCGGGTCTTTACCGCTTTAATTGCCCCAATTTTCATACTTAGTTCACACCCGTTCCTCGGGTGGTATTATTCCGAGATAGGGGTCGTTTTTCTTTGTTTTCTTACATTTCGAGATTTTGAATGGGCAATTTACTAATCCTCAAAACGTCTGTCCTTCTTTCTTGGGCCTAGGTCACCTAGGGGGCTTAGGTTTCCATCCTGATCATATTTTTACCCCTCGTTTTCTAAAATACCCCTTTGTGCCATTTCAAAAATTTTGACAACATTTCTGCTTAATTTTTTGGGTTCTCGGCATTTAAGAAACGTCTCAAAACTATCTAATCAATTCTAATCTGTCATGTACTAAACCAGAGGCCTAATCTTTACATAAAAACTCAAACTTTTTATATAAAAATTTTCACATTTAACACATTTTCTAATCCGATCATTTTTTCATACCAATAGTCCGTAATTAACATAGAATCATTCTAATTAATAAATTGAGGAATGAAAGTAGTCGAGATCACTACCGAAGTCGTTCCATGACATCCAATGGGTAGGTCGACTCCAATCGGTGATCAAAAAAGTCGTTTGATCTCGCGCGCACAAACTTTGATTCATCATTCTTCACGTTTGAAATTCCGGTTAGCAAATTCGATGCTGCAAACGTGTCCGGAACATCGAAAATAGGCCAGAGGGCCATTCTTCAAAATTTTGGGTTCGATGGCCATTGACCGGTGGCAGCGTGGGCCAAGATGGGCACCATTTCTTAGATCTCGACGAGAGGAACCCATTTCTGATATAAATTTACCGAATCGGAGCTCTCATCATCGAAAATTGAACTTCCATCGACGGATGGCGGCGATGAGGTCCGATCTCTGCCATCTCATGGTTGTTTCTTGAAATTGACTTCGGGCTTTTATTCTTCGCATAATTTTGAGCAGCTTAGGCCAGGCGGTGTTGCTCACCTCCGCCACAATCTGTGAGTTCCACGGTGTTGTTGTGGCTGCAACGATGAGGCCTTGGGTGATGTAATTTGGTGGCTGTTGAGGTGAAATGAGGTATCAGTTTTGTTCTCCTCTTCACCACGAATCTATTGGGACTGGAATCACCTTGATCGGAGGTCGAACGACGAAGATACGACGTCGGGAAGTTCACGCACTCCGGCGGCTTCTGGCGACGTCCTCTGACGACTGTTCTGTTGAGTCGGCATACCGTTAGACTCAACTCGGTGAGAGCTTTCCAACGAGACTGGCGGTGTCAAAAACGGAAGCCGTTTCCGGTTCGTGGTTACTGTTCACTTTCAGTGTAGGGGAGGAAAGAAAAAGGAAAGGAAAAAATGAGGGCCCTTTTTACAATTTCTGATTTTTCTATCTTTATATATATATATTTTGTGAAAATTTTAACATATGCTATACTGACTAAGTTGGGCATGCTGAACCCAAATATATCAGTTTTGCATTCATTCGAGGTCATTTCGACTAGTTTTCCGGTACTGCAATTTCCCAGTTAAAAATTACTTTTTATACTCAATTGCCTAATTTGAGTATGTTGATTTTAAATATATCAGTTTTATTTCAAGAAAAGGTCATATTGACCAATTTCGTAATACTGTATGTTTCCTGGTTAAAAGTTATTTTTTAGCTCAATTGACTAATTTGAGCATACTGATTCTAAATATATCAGTTTCATATCAAGAAATGGTCATCTTGACTAATTTCTTGATACTGTGTGTTTGTGGGTCAAAAGTTACATTTGTTCTCAATTGACTAATTTAAACATACTAATTCTAAATATATCAGTTTTATTTCAAGAAAAAGTCATCTTGACCAATTTCTTGATACTATGTGTTTACGGGTCAAAAGTTATATTTGATGCTCAATTGACTAATTTGAGTATACTGATTCTAAATATATCAGTTTTATATCAAAAAAATGTCATCTTAACCAATTTCTTGATACTGTGTGTGACACAAGCGTACACACATAAAATCACTACATTTCACATTTTAAACGTGGAATTCATCGTGTACATTCTATGTACCGATTTTCCGAAAATGATGAAATTTTCCGGTTATCACAATATATATGACTTGGAGGCTATTGTGAAGACTCTGATAAAGGCGAAGAGCAAAGTCGCTCAACTAATGAAGTTTTCAGAGGTTCAATGTTGGATGGTTTTCGGCACCCATCTTCTTATTCTTCCTTCAAGTAGGAATTGTTCAAAGACATGAATTTTTGGGGTAATTCTTAATACCTGTTCTCTTGTTCTTCCATTAGTAATTGTTTGATGAACCTTTAGTAGAATTTATTCAATGTCGAGATACTTCTTCACATCCGTTCTCTCAGTGCCCCTCTATCATTAGCAATAGTCGTAACCATGATTTCTCGGTATATAGGTGGCCTTTCAATACCCGCCTTCTTGTTCTCCCCTTAAAAGGGAATTGTTTGAAGCCTTAATAGCTATTGTAGCTTGATCGTAGCTTTCTTTGCATTTAGTAGAGTTTGTAGTTTACCATTATGTTGAAAACGTAATCGCTGCTAAAAAGAAATAAAACAAAAACAAAGAAATGAAATGAATTAATAAGTTGAACTTTTATTAATAATAACGATATGCTAAACATAAAATTAAAAAAATTTGACAATACTCATTTTTCTCTATTATCTCTGTTCTTAATCTTGAAAACCCTTATTTTTATAGAAAATTCGTCAAAAGTACCTTATGTCCAGTCTAATACATATGATAAACTAATCATATATCAATGTTTCTCCTCTAAAGACGTTATTCCAATAGTCAAGTTAAATTATCCCACAAGCATGTAGGTAGACAAACATTACAGTCTAACATACCAAAGTTTAAGTGTCTATGTTTACTTTGCAACTACGGACTCTAAATTTATCACTTCAATATTATATTTTTTTTAAACACCTGAACACTCACATAATTAATTAACATGCGTAAAATGTCCTAAATGATCATCGAGTATAGTATAATTAAACTCTGATTACTAATATTTAAGTTATTTACAAATGATGGCGACAAGAGTTTTAATAAGTCATTTATGTCTAAAGAGATTAAATATTAATAATTTTGTATGAAGGAGTATAATGTTATGTTCAAACATAATTTTTATTAGGAAAACAGTCTATTTGAACAAAATTTCCTTCATCAAAATTGTAAATACTCTTGTTATCTTTTCAACACCCTTTTAATCATCCAATTCTGATATCAGAGTATAACACCCCCTTTCTATCCTAAGCTTATATACATATATATATATTAGGAATAAAACATAAATCAAGCGGAAGTTGAAATAAATTTTTTTTTTTTGGGTAAAATTGAAACTGAAAACTGAAACTTCTTCCATAACCTGAACTTCAAAACCAAAAGTTATAATCATGTGATGATAGAAACATAGTGCAAAAGAACTTAAACTATCCATGAGAACCTAATCAACTTAAGGATAATAACTTTGAAGTCTAAATAACATTATTTCCAAAGACCAAATTTAGAAATATTTTAGAAAATAAACGAGAATTCTTTCAAATAGAAAAATCTGATAACTCCACCCCATCATCACCCACACATCCATGCTAAGCATCCTCCCAATTGAAGTCTTGCTCTTACCTTTCTCTGTAACATACAAAAACTTTAATAAGCAATTGCTTAGTAATTACATCCGTAATATCACAAAACACTTAGTTTATAAAGTTGGTGTAAAAAAAAATGTTAATATCTAAAGTATGACATAAAACATGAATGTAAGAACAATGATCGTACATATCTGAAAACATATAAAACAATTTATTTTTATCTCTCATTATTCCTTTCTATGATGTTGGTACCTAAGCAATGCACTAATGCATGCAATCACGATGGAAGTAAGTTAATAAAACTCACATCCACCGAGGCAACTCTAAAACTCTAACTTTGATGGCCGTTAACCTAACACCTCCTGTGAATGCATGCAAGTTAAGTATTAAACTCTAATTCTAAATTAGGATGAATCCTGGTACACGCTTCCTAATTAACTTTTATCTTTGATAACTTCTAACTTAATTTTTCATAAATTACAAACATAACTATAAATAAATAAAAACCATAACTCTAGCACTATAATAAAAATCATAGCATTTATAAAAATATATTTTAAAAAAAAACATAACTATTTATAAAGCAGTATAACTCTTCATAAATAAAACATAACTTTTTATAAAACTATTCTTATCAAGAAAAATAACATAACTAATTATATATATACTATAACATAAATAATAACTCTCTTAATAAAATCACATAAAAGCTTTCATAAAAGATATATATGTTATCAAAGTATTACACCATTTTTAAACCATTTTAATTTTGAACAAACATATTGTAGGTGAGAGATGTAATTATCTCATTTAATGTATTAAAATCGCTACTTCGGTGACGTAGCTTCTCGGACTTTAATACACTCGTCTTTTGGTGAATTCATGTCAGAAAATCATAGATTAATATTCTCTAGTTAAAAAAATCATAAAAATCCTAAAAGTCTTAGTTTTCAATTCTCCATAAACCTTAGAAATCAAATTCATAAATCCAATATTTTCAATTAGAAATTCTAACATCAACTATTTCAATTCATCCTTCTATAGCACTAATTCATCTCCTAATTGGATAATTTTCTCTAGTTTCTTAACTTTAGCAAACCCTAGGTTTCAAAAACCCAAAATCAAACGCATTAAAAGAAGAATACTTTAAATATCTGATGATATCAAGGTTAAAGACTCACAACAAAAATGAATCACTGAGGTATGGTGGTGAGAATTCACGAAGTTCTCTCTTTTGAATGGAAGAAAGAAGATGGAGGTTTAGGAGAAAAAGAATAGAGGTTTTCTTTAAAAAAAAAATGTATAATGAATCTAAAACATATATTTTGGTTTTTAAATAATTAATCCAAATTGTTCAAGAGTTAAGATTAAATGTTAAATGGTGATTCAATGGTTAAAATAGGCCTAGGAGATCCACTAGGTCTGCAACCTATCAAATTCCTATTGTTTTTTTTTTTTCCTACTTGGGGTGTTTTAATGCTCCTATGCATAGCTATCGGTCCCCACCATTGTTTTTGGATGCTCAACCACTCGTAGTATTTTATTCAAATGTCATAATCAGATGATTCAAGAGATATTGGAAAGCTAACAAAAAGATATACAATTTTGATAAAGAACCTTTTGTCTAATCCAAATGTTTTCCTAGTTTAAATTATGATTAAATATAAATTACATTCCTTCATGAAAAATACTAACACTTTACCTCTTCTAATCATACTTAACCTATTTTATACCATATCAAACATTCTTCAATAATCTAACATGCTAAAATCATCATGTGAAATTAATATAAAACCTTACAATTCTTACTTTACCCATCTTTCACATAAGACATGAATTCTTAAGTGAATTTAAACACTTAATGTCATCACCTGTAAAATCACTTAATCAAACGTGTTAGTAATATTAATTTATATCGTTCTCTAAGATTACTTAGAGATCTATAATTATCAATATATTAAGTAAAAACTTACATGTTACATGGAGTATAATATTATAGTTCAAATACCACAAGAGATCCAACCTCAGCTTTCATCCTTACTCTGAAAAAAATATAAGGCAGATTACAGGGGCTGCGGTGACTGACCTTGAAAAAAAAAGGATTTAAGCATATGGAGTAAAATTAAATAATTAGATTTAAACTAAGTGAAAAGAAATAAATTTAAACCATTAGATCAAAAAGGTTGAAGTACAAAACTTTAAAAGCCATTCTCACTCCCATACCATTGATTATAGATTACCATTGTTAGGCAAGTTTATTGTCTCTTTTTTAAACCTATATGATCTATTGCACTATTTCTTTTAGGTATGCCATATATTTTAGTATCTTTATAATAATTCTGCTAATTTATATGATAAAGACCAAAGAAACGCCTTGAGTCAATATTTTGATTTCTTAATCATCCAATGAAGTATATACCTTTGGTATTCTTCCACTTATAATAAAAGACTATGGACTCATATGGAGGATGAATTGGAATTCAAATTTAATAGATTGAAAAAAATTGAAATAATAAAAGATAAGAGTAAAAGTCTTTAAAAAAAAAAAAATAGTATAGCAACCTATGAGGAAATAAGCTCTATAAATACTTCTTTAATAAATATAAATCTTACAAGAAAATCATTTTTAATGTTTACTTGTTGATCCAATTATACATATTATTTTTTATTTAATGTATTATATGTGATGTTTTACAATATGTATTATTTTAAATATTATGATTTTGATTTATTTTAACTTAAAAAATAGTATAAATGTAAATTTATTTTTCTATATTTTTTACAATGAAAATAATTAATCGCGTAAAGAGGGTAGCTCGTGAGTCCCTAAACCTACAATGGGAAAATTCCCACCATCTTAAATGGGTTATAAGATAAGAATGATGAGGAGTGATTTATTTGAAAGACAAACTATCTCATCTCATTGTCATCTCAAAGAAGTATGTATCATACTGAGGCATACCATGTGTTACTTGGGTAAATAGTTAAACATTGTATAAAGGAACGCATTGAATGGAACTTACTATAGATAATAAACATATCATCTGCATAATTGTATGTTATTTAAGTAATTGTCAAATCTAATTTGAAATATTGCCTCATAAATATGTTTCTTTGTTGTTTTTACTAATCACCAAGGATTGAAAAAATATAAGATTGAAAAAAAAAAAAACTTTAGACTCATTTGAGAATAATTATTTTAACGTAATAAGTTGAAATATGGATTAAGTTGATATTTGATATTTAGTGGATTTTATGGACAAATATATAGAGATGTATTTTGTGTGTGTATATATGTATAAGGTGTGAGGTGTGACATAATTAAGAAACCATGTGGATTAAAATTAAATCAGTAACTCTAAACTAAGTGAAAAAGAGGAATAAATTTGAATTGTTGGATCAAAAAAGCCAAAGTACAAAAATTCATTATAGATTATGCGTAAGGTGTACAACTAAGTGAAGGATATTCTTTCCAGAATATCTGTAAAATATTCATATTATCTAAAAATATCTACAATATCAATGGATATCTGTGAATATGCAAGATATTTTTTTGATATATTCGCATAATGTCTAAAAATCCCAAGAAAATTTTACTTTTAGGCAAAACTTCAATTTTTGTTGCACATTTATTTTCTTTTTCTTTTATTGGATTGTGAACTATTTAACAATTAGCAATTTTCTTTTTTAAAATATTCGTCACATTTATTGGCCTCTTCTTATAAAATTACCATCGCTGACAAGTTCGTTGTCTTTTTTTAATCTATATCCATTGCATTATTACTTTAAGGCATATGATATATAATTGGCATTCTTGTAACTTTGCTAAATTCAATGATAAAGACCGAAGAAAAACCTTTTAGCCAATATATTGACTTGATCATCCAAGGAATTATGTACCTTTGGTATTCTTCTACTTATGATAAACACTATTTTCGAACTAGAGATTTAGAGATTCTAGACCATATTTCCTATTTACCAGCATGTCCGTTTTAATTATATATTACTTTAATATTTAAGATATTATACTTGATATTTAATAATATATATGATTTTTAGTGTTAATTTTAACATATTTGATATATGAAAAATTGAATACTATGTCTTTGATTTAATTTAACTTAAATAAGGTAAAAAGAGATCTATGTGAGTGTTATGAATTTGTGATAGAAAAAACCTCTCTGCTTCTGTCAACTTAATAATAGGTTAGTATGGGACGAGTACAAAGAGTGTTTTTATTTGTAAGGTTGGTTGGTGAGAAGACTATCCCATCCCATTGCTATGCTTAGATGAAGTATGTATTGCACTGTCATGAGTTACTCTGGAGAATAATTGAACGTTGTAAAGGAAGGCGTTGTATGGAAGTTACTATAGATGGACGACATATCATGTCCATATTTGTATGTAATGTATGCAATTATTATATCTAATATGAAATTTTGCCTCATAGATATATTTCTTTGATGTTTTTACTAGTCACATTAATCTAGAGTAAGTTTAGCGCCTTGATTGCAGGGCATACACCATTATAGTCTAGTGAAATTTGGGTGGGCCTTTTGTACTCAATTTTAGGGTTGGTACTTTGGGTCACAACACGACACGAAACTCGCATGAAGTTAGAGGGTTTGGGTTTTCTTTAAATGGGTTTGGGTCAAAACGGGTCAAACTTGTCAAACACGATTAAATAAAAGTTGAACCCGCATGAACCCACCAATCCGCAATTGACACGAAATAACCCGTTTAATAAATTGGTCATATATGAGTTAACACGAACACGACTCATGAATTACCCATTTATAATTTTTAATATATATTACATAAATTTTTAAAGTTTAAAAATTTAAAATTCAAAATTTAAATATAAAATATATATTTTAGTTTTTATATGTATATTTTTAGTTTTGTATTTATCTTTTGTGATCTAAATTTAAGTGTAGCTTGATTATGAACTTAATTTGATTGTTATTTAGATGTTTAATAAGTTTTTTTAATATTAAAATTGATGATAGGTTAGCTAAATTGGTCAATAATAGGTTAATTAAATAGATCAATAACAAGTTAGTTAACTGGGTCAATAACAGATTAAATGATCCGTTTATGACCCTTTTAGTAAGTAGGTTTAGCAGACACGACACGTTTATGACCCATTAAGGGTTTAGCAGACACGACATGACACTTTTATGACCCATTTAATAAATGGATCATAAATGTGTCGTGTCGTATCAACCCGTTTATTAACGGGTCGTGTTCGGGTTATGATTTTTGACACAATTATTAAACGGGTCGTGTTCGTGTCGAGTGTATTCATGTCAACAAGCAGGTCAGACACGATACGAATACGACCCGCTGATACGATTTGCCACCCCTACTCAATTTCATCATACCACATCCTATTATATTCCTGAGGGTAAAAAAACCAAAGTCCATGTTCTTTTGCACATATCTAAATTGGCAAATGCAAACTATTTATACTAAGTTAATAAAAATAAAACAAGAATATAAAAAGAAGAAAAGAACAGAGAGATTTTACGTGAATAGGTAATGTCTATGACTAGTGACTAGCGTAAAGAGAAATTCATTAGTAACGAGGCCTTATGAAAAGATTTTATATGGATACAACTTTTAATGTAACATATTAGAAAAACTATGTGATATTAATAAATCACTTGAACTCGAGAGATTTCTACTGAAAATAAAATCAATTGAGTATAAAAGTCAATTCTCTCTGATGTGGCTACTTTTAACTAAAAATACTTAAGGTGGTTGTACAGTCATATTTAGCCTATATAAAATGTAGCCGTTAAATTTTAAAAAGACTTAATTTTGATCTAAAATCTTTTAAATAAATAAAAACTAAAATCTCTATTGTTCACCTTTTATACTACATGATAACCTTTTATTTTATTTAATGTATTCAATTTATATACTTTCTTAGTCAATTTATTACAAAAGGGTTATTTACGTTCTCATATGTTATCTTTTTTTTTTTTTTTTCAAAAGATATGCCATACATTTGAAGGTTTATGTTTTTATACCATCATATCTCAATTAATATATTAATCTATATTTTTTTTTAGGTCAACATTTAATTTTGACCTAAAATACCCAAACTGCCTATGTAAATAAAAACTAAAATCTTTATTGTTCACCTTTTATACCATGAGTTTTACTTTTATTCAAAATGTATTTTGTAACCTTTTTTTTATTTAATGTATTAAATCTATATACTTTCACGGTTAATTCTCTTACAACTTCCAAAATACCCTTAAATTTAAATTTCTTCAAAAATTTTTTAATTTTAATTATGAGAGTATTTATGCTATTTTTTATATTAAAATAAATGTTGATTAACAAAAAATATTGATTTATATATTGAATATATTATAATGGTATTGAAATACAAAATTTTAAAATATACTATATACTTTCTAAATAAAAAAATGGAATATAAAAAATAAATATTTATTTTTATTTTTATTAAAGTATATTTTTGACATTTTTAGATCAAAAATTAAGTGTTGATCAAAAAAATTCAACCAAAAAAAAAAAAGTAGACACACAAAACGTCATACTTAAGTGCACAAAAAACGCAATTTAGTGATCAATAAAGCAAGTCAAAGCACGGGTGATTTCAAAATTCTTATATATGCATGTCAATCAAGTGGTCAATGAAGCAAGTCAACATTTGCCATTCCTTTAATTCATCAAATTTTATGATTTGAAACTCTGATTTTTCTATGGTGAAAGAGGTCATTTTATTATAAACTTGATGCAAAAGGCACACTCTCTATTTATGCAATATTTATTTACGACATATTATATATATTCCGTATTCTTCTAACTTAGCTAAATTTTATAATATAGACGAAAGATACTCCTTTTCAACATTATTGATTTTTTTTTTATATTCATGCAAGAACGTATGTATCGTTCGTGTTCTTCTAACTAATGAAAATGATCCTTTACTTAAAATATTTGATTTTTAAATCATGCAAGGAAGTAAGTGTCGCTGTTAGCTAGTCTTCTAACTTTGCTAAACTCTATGATAAACACTAAAGAAACTCCTATAGTCAATGTGTAGGTATTTAATCATGCAAGGGAGTATATTGACACTAAGGTATAGGGGCAGATTTAGCTTAGGCGAGTTTATCTACTTTGTTAGCTAGGAAAATTTTTTTTCCTTTTAATTTAACCCTAAAAAATTTATAATTTTGCTATTCTCTATCCACTAAAAATAAAAACTATCACATAGCACTCAGGTTTTTCCATTTTGTATCTATTAAAAATTAAAATTATCATAAAACTCCTTTTATATTTTATCTTTCATTTTTATAATTTGATATTATTAGTTATAAAAAATTAATATAGACATTCACTAAAATGTAGTTCTAACTCCATTACCGCACTAAGGCATGTCATCTGTAACTTGGGAGTATAGTAAACATTGCAAAGGTAGGAAGACATTAAACGGAAGTCATGGATGGATGACAAATGTGCATATTTGTATGTTTTTCAATTAATAGAGATTATTAAATCTAATTTTTAATAATGCCTCATAGATATTTCTTTAACGATTTTAATTTTGACATTAATCTAGAGTAAGTTTAGTATCTTGTTTGTGGAAAATCCTCCATATTAATATATTATAATCAAATCAGAGTTGGTCTAATAAGCATTGTTGTGTCCAATCACACCATCCTGTGATATTAATCTTAAGTGCACAATCCAAACTCCATCTCAGTTACTTGATCGTTCGTACAAATCTCAATGAGCAATTAATCTCTTTCCACTGAATTGATATATACCAACAAAAGAATGTAAAAGGAAGAAAACAACAACGTGGCTAAACAACGTGCGTACGACAAGGAGTGTTCACGGAATGATTTCTACGGATTAGATCTTAATCCCTCGTAGATCAATCTACAATAATCAGAGTGAGAAAATCCCAATTCATAATCAATTTGTAAGACTCCCAATTTAATCTAAACAAATATATAAATATCAGATTATATGGATTGGATTAACGAATTCAATCCGTTTATTCTATGAACTAAAATAAAATACTTAAATATAAAATAGTTTAATAAAATTACAATATAATTAACTTCAAGTTTTCGATCATAAGCTAAATTGTAGCATTATAATACAAATTGTAACATAATAATACATTACAACAAACATGTACAAAACTCAAAATAAAATATCCATACACATCACCTTATTCAATACTACTTTTAAGTAATTTATCATCCACATATTCAAAATAATCAATACTACTTTATAGATAGTAGAATTACTGAATTAGAATTTAGGCACATACTCAAGTTAGTTAAGTCACATTTTAACATATAAATACACTATTTATTTAGAGAAAAATATCTCCATATCTGTATATACACACACATATATTTATATATTCTTTAGATTCATAGATTACATCACTTGAGAATTTCTCAATCTTTTAACCAATTTGTAACCTTCAAATTTAGAAAATCTCAATCTGTAACTAATTCATCAATCTCTTAACCCAATTCAATATGATGGATTGGATTATATTAGATTAAGCAAAGTTGATGGATTCGGTGAACACCTCACAAATGACCACTGACTAGGAAAAAAGAGATGATTTAGTAATGAACACTGTTAACGCGCGCTCCATATGAACACAAAGAATTATTGACTTGTTTTAATCGGCATCCTAAGATACCATCTCCGCTATAGCTCCAGTTTATTGGCTTTCCTTTTGTTATTAATGGGACACACTTTTTTGGCATAAATATATGAATTTGAGTTGAATCAATCCATGCGTCATCTTGAGAAAATATATATATATATATTCGCCCTTATTTTGTTGGGAAGAAATCCACTGCAATGTGTACCCACCATACCATTATTGGAACTTGCCAAAAAATAAATAAAATAAACAAATAAAATTAAGTTGTAAAAATAGCTTTTTTATTGTACTTGCTGTAGTATTCGAAATTTAACTAATTGTAACCTATTAAATTAATGTTAGAGACTAAAGTAAATGATGTGAGGATAATGTAATATTAAGTTATTTTTTCAAGTGATGCAATGAGAATTTGAAATGTTATTAAAAGTTCATGCTAAATTTTTTTTAATATTGTGTGTTATTCAATAATATGTGTAACAATTTATTATAATATATATTTAGAATATATATATATGAATATAAAGTTATCATACTTACGTTTATTGTATATATATAGAGTGAGTTTAACAAACGTGTGTGCATGTGTGGGTTTATACATATATATATATATAAATCCACACAATTATTGGTCAAGTCATGCTTACTAACAAACATCATTATTAGTCAAACCACTCCCACTAAATAAACACAATTATTACTCAAGCCACTCCTACTAAATAAACACCATTATTAATCAAAGCACTCTCATTAAACAAACACAATTATTAGTCTCTCCTTTTCTTTAGATAAAACAAGTCCTCCACTTCTTCTCCCTCTTCTTAACCCTCTCATCCGGATCAAAAATTTACATGGGAAGAAAAAAAAAAATCAAAACCAAAGAAAGAGAGAAATAAGTAAATAAAGAGAATGAGAGGAAGAGCTTAAAGAATTATATAGAGAATGTATCAAACATATATATATTTTAAAGAGTCCCAAGAATTTAACAAACCATAATAGAGGTAATTTTCTTATTTGAAAAGCATGATATGATTTTTTGGAGAATTTTTTTTATATTTATGATATTGATGTGACTAGGATTTGTATAGAATTATTTTAATAAGTTTTATATCAAGAGATTATGATTTATGAGGATATTTTGATTTTTAATATAAAAATAAAATATAAATGTTTGAATTTGACCATAACTGGAAATTTTCAAGTTTTAAACTCATTATTTAGCACTCTTTTTTAATGGTATAAAGGGACTCCATTTTTGACAAATTTAGTATCATTAGAAAGATCTGAATGTCTAATTTATTTTGAGACTAATTTCAGATCTTTTGTAATTCTATGTAATTTTTTTATGAATTTTTAAAAAGGTAGAAGTCCAACCATTAGTTTTTTATAAAGTTTTGTGATTAGATTCAAAATTGTTTTCGAAGGTCTAAATATACTCTGTTTTTAGTAAATTAAGTATTGATGGAAAGCTCTAGATATCAACCTTTTTTTGAGGCTAATTTTAGATTGTTTAGAATTTTGTACTAATTTTTATGAATTTTCAAAAAGATGAGGGTCTAGCTGTCAATTTTTAGCCCGTTTGGAACCAATGCTTAGAGACTTTTTTTTTATTACAAAAAAGTTATTTTAGAAAATATGTTTAGGAAAAATACTGTTTGGAGTGAAAAAATATAAATTATAAAAAAAATTTTAGAAAAAAAATTAATATGGATATTGTTTCATTCCTCTCGAAATTTTATGCATTTTAAAAAAAATCATTTCATTTGGACTTGTGTACACAAAGTTATGGACTTTTAAAATTTAGAGTTTACTGTAACGTTTTGGAGATGTAAATAGTTAAAGTAATTATGTGTTGGAAAAAAGTTGTCTTGAAGGCATTAGTTTTGGCCCCCAAAACACCCTCTTTGTATGTTGTGAAATTATTGTTTTTTATTATTTAACGTTATAAGATGATGAAATCAACCTTTTTATATGTTATTTTAAGTTGATGGATATATTGCTAGATTATTATGACTTTTTTATTAATTTATTATATTTATTATTTACTACATGAACGGTTTTAGAGGTAAGTAATCAAGAGTCTCAATCATCTCCTCACTGTCTGAAAATTTAAGAGGTTAAATATGACATTTAAAAGTCTCAACATGAATTTGTTAATTAAGAAGTACATTTTATTAATGTTGATGATGATATGACATTTTAACCCTTCTCTTATAATGTGTTTTGATGAAAAGCAAGTATATGTATTTTTATATTTTAAAATGGTGTTGTGCACTATTGATGTTAATGGTGACCGATGAGTAGTCTTTTGCTCGGTGAGTGGATTTATCATCATGGATGGTTTAAGATTAGCTACCCCATTCTTTTTGTGACTAACGCGCTATTATAGTACAAAGCCGAGCCTAATATGATAGTATTTTAAAGTTAAATTATAATGATGTATATAAGGTGATGATGATGATGAGGATGGTGATGGTAATGAAAATAAAATAAATATTTTTATTTAAATTTGTGAGATATAAATATCTTACTAAACTTTGCTTACATAAATTAATTCATGTTACTAGATAAAGGAAAAAAGTAAGATACAATAATAGAGAAGCTTGGAGTGAAAGTAGAGCAATGTATTATGGGAAAATGGGAGGAACGATCTTGTATTAATTATATTTAAGTTTTAATATGTTTTCAGACTAATTATGGTTTTTTTTATGGAGGATTATGTTTGGAATTTTTTTAATATTATTTCACTATCTAGATTTTACTATTTATAATAAACATGAAGGTTATTTTGAAAAGATAAAAACTACTTTAAAAAAATTATTCATTAGATTTTTAAAAAGTCAAGAATATTATTTAAATTTTATTATTTTTCATAAATTTTATGAGAGATTAATATCAAAAAGATAAGTCAACTGTAATAGTCTGTGAGAGATTATTACACATGCTTAAGACTTTTACTATGAAACCATTTTTTATTTGTCATTATAATAGGATAAAAATTCTGAAATTATTACAAATGTGATAATTTCCCAACTAGAGATGTAGAGATTTAGAGATTCTAGACCATATTTCCTATTTACCAACATGCCCCTTTTAATTATATATTACTTTAATATTTAAGATATTATACTTGATATTTAATAATATATATGATTTTTAGTGTTAATTTTAACATATTTGATATATGAAAAATTGAATACTATGTCTTTGAATTAATTTAACTTAAATAAGGTAAAAAGAGATCAATGTGAGTGTTTTGAATTTGTGATAGAAAAAAGCTCTCTGCTTTTGTCAACTTAATAAAAGGTTAGTATGGGACGAGTACAAAGAGTATTTTTATTTGTAAGGTTGGTTGGTGAGAAGACTATCCCATCTCATTGCCATGCTTAGATGAAGTATGTATTGCACTGTCATGAGTTACTCTGGAGAATAGTTGAACGTTGTAAAGGAAGGCATTGTATGAAAGTTAATATAGATGGATGACATATCATGTGCATATTTGTATGTTATGTATGCAATTATTATATCTGATATGAAATGTTGCCTCATAGATATATTTCTTTGATGTTTTTTAGTCACATTAATCTAGAGTAAGTTTAGCGTCTTGATTGTAGGGCATATACCATTATAGTCTAGTGAAATTTGGGTGGGCCTTCTGTACTCAATTTCACCATACCACATCCTATTATATTCCTGAGGGTAAAAAAACCAAAGTCCATGTGTGATATGTCTTTTGCACACATCTAAATTGGCAAATGCAAACTATTTATACTAAGTTAATAAAAATAAAACAAGAATATAAAAAGAAGAAAAGAACAAAGAGATTTTACGTGAATAAATAATGTCTATGACCAGTGACTAGCGTAGAGAGAAATTCATTAGTAACGAGGCCTTATGAAAAGATTTTATATGGATGCAACTTTTAATGTAAAATATTAAAAAAACTATGTGATATTAATAAATCACTTGAACTCGAGAGATTTCTATTGAAAATAAAATCAATTGAGTATAAAAGTCAATTCTCTCTGATGTGGCTACTTTTAACTAAAAATACTTAAGGTGGTTGTATAGTCATATTTAGCCTATATAAAATGTAGCCGTTAAATTTTAAAAAGACTTAATTTTGATCTAAAATCTTTTAAATAAATAAAAACTAAAATCTTTATTGTTCACCTTTTATGCTACATGATAACCTTTTATTTTATTTAATGTATTCAATTTATATACTTTCTTGGTCAATTTATTACAAAAGGGTTATTTACGTTTTCATATGTTATCTTTTTTTTTTTTTCAAAAGATATGCCATACATTTGAAGGTTTATGTTTTTATACCATCATATCTCAATCAATATATTAATCTATATTTTTTTTAGGTCAACATTTAATTTTGACCTAAAATACCCAAACTGCCTATGTAAATAAAAACTAAAATCTTTATTGTTCACCTTTTATACCATGAGTTTTGCTTTTATTCAAATGTATTTTGTAACCTTTTTTTTTATTTAATGAATTAAATCTATATACTTTCTCGGGTAATTCTCTTATAACGACCAAAATACCCTTAAATTTAAATTTCTTCAAAAATTTTTTAATTTTAATTATGAGAGTATTTATGCTATTTTTTATATTAAAATAAATGTTGATTAACAAAAAATATTGATTTATATATTGAATATATTATAATGGTATTGAAATACAAAATTTTAAAATATACTATATACTTTCTAAATAAAAAAAATGGAATATAAAAAATAAATATTTATTTTTATTTTTATTAAAGTATATTTTTGACATTTTTAGATCAAAAATTAAGTGTTGATCAAAAAAATTCAACCAAAAAAAAAAAAAGTAGACACACAAAACGTCATACTTAAGTGCACAAAAAACGCAATTTAGTGATCAATAAAGCAAGTCAAAGCACGGGTGATTTCAAAATTCTTATATATGCATGTCAATCAAGTGATCAATGAAGCAAGTCAACATTTGCCATTCCTTTAATTCATCAAATTTTATGATTTGAAACTCTGATTTTTCTATGGTGAAAGAGGTCATTTTATTATAAACTTGATGCAAAAGGCACACTCTCTATTTATGCAATATTTATTTACGACATATTATATATATTCGGTATTCTTCTAACTTAGCTAAATTCTATAATATAGACGAAAGATACTCCTTTACAGCATTATTGATTTTTTTTTTATATTCATGCAAGTTCGTGTTCTTCTAACTAATGAAAATGATCCTTTACTTAAAATATTTGATTTTTAAATCATGCAAGGAAGTAAGTGTCGCTGTTAGCTAGTCTTCTAACTTTGCTAAACTCTATGATAAACACTAAAGAAACTCCTATAGTCAATGTGTAGGTATTTAATCATGCAAGGGAGTATATTGACACTAAGGTATAGAGGCAGATTTAGCTTAGGCGAGTTTATCTACTTTGTTAGCTAGGAAAAAAAATTTTCCTTTTAATTTAACCCTAAAAAATTTTATAATTTTGCTATTCTCTATCCACTAAAAATAAAAACTATCACGTTGCACTCAGGTTTTTCCATTTTGTATCATAAAACTCCTTTTATATTTTATCTTTCATTTTTATAATTTGATATTATTAGTTATAAAAAATTAATATAGACATTCACTAAAATGTAGTTCTAACTCCATTACCGCACTAAGGCATGTCATCTGTAACTTGGGAGTATAGTGAACATTGCAAAGGTAGGAAGACATTAAACGAAGTCATGGATGGATGACAAATGTGCATATTTGTATGTTTTTTAATTAATAGAGATTATTAAATCTAATTTTTAATAATGCCTCATAGATATTTCTTTAACGATTTTAATTTTGACATTAATCTAGAGTAAGTTTAGTATCTTGTTTGTGGGAAATCCTCCATATTAATATATTCTAATCAAATCAGAGTTGGTCTAATAAGCATTGTTGTGCCCAATCACACCATCCTGTGATATTAATCTTAAGTGCACAATCCAAACTCCATCTCAGTTACTTGATCGTTCGTACAAATCTCAATGAGCAATTAATCTCTTTCCACTGAATTGATATATGCCAACAAAAGAATGTGAAAGGAAGAAAAAAAACAACGTGGCTAAACAATGTGTGTTTAGTGATAAATTCATACTTAACTTCATTTAAAAGTGTTGAGTTCAAATCCATCACCATTAAGTTAAAAATTAAAAAAAAATCCTTAATTTTATTTTATTTTTAAGAAAAATAAATGAGAAGTTTGACAAAGGATAGTGATAAAAAGTATTAAACTGTGGATCTTTAATTTTATTTTATTTTTTAGGAACAAGCTAGAAGCTTGACTAACTATATGGTCCCGTTGAATATGGATCTTTCATAGGGTTGCCCATTCAACAATTGTGGAGGCCGATTCAAAGTAATTAAATGCTTGTTTTGACAATTTAACCACCATGCAAACCAGTATGAGATATAACAGTAATCATACAACAGTAATCCATCATTTTGTTTGTCTATATAACACGATCCATTCTTCGAAGTAGCAGCATACCCGAAATCAGTTATTTCCCTTGCAAACTTTCTAACAATATGGCTTCCTCATTGGAACTTAGACATGGTACCCCAAATGTCCTTGACCACGTCAGGAAAGAAGAAGAGGAAGAATTCTCCCACGCTATGCAGCTAGTGACGTCCACTGTGGTGTCCATGAGCTTAAGGACTGCGATTGAGCTGGGAGTTTTTGACATCATTGCAAAAGCCGGCGAAGGTGCTAAGCTCTCCCCGGCGGAAATTGTAGCCCAGATGTCCACCAACAACCCTGATGCACCCACCATGGTGGACCGTATCCTCAGGCTTCTAGCTAGCCACTCCGTGCTTAGTTGCTTTGTGGTTACTGATGATAATGGGGCTAATGTCCGCAGGCTCTATGGCCTTTGTTCTTTGTCCAAGTACTTTGTCACTAATGAAGATGGTGTTTCATTGGGACGATCCATGGCTTTGGGACAGGACAAAGTCTTATTGGATACCTGGTATGCAGTTTAGCTTTCTTTTAAATAAAATGCAAGTGCCGGTTGACGTGCTATTTAACGTCTTATACCGGTTTGGATAGTCGTTTTGAAACTGTTTACGGATGCTGTTTAAAAAGTTCTTTTGCAGTATTTTCTCCTACAAAAATTAGAACTTACTTTTCAAACCTATAATCTGAATTGAGGCTTAGTTAAGCATTGCACTTTGCATAATCTGAAACTGATCTTCAATTAATTACAGGCCCTATGTGAAAGCCTCAGTTCTTGAAGGAGGAGTTGCATTCGAAATGGCCCATGGAATGAGTCCCTTCGTGTATTCACTCTCTGACCAGAAGTTCAGTCATGTTTTAAACACAGCAATGTACAGCCAAAGTACCATTGTTATCAAGAACATCCTTAAACATTACAAAGGTTTTGACCACATTAAGCAACTAGTTGACGTTGGTGGTAATCTGGGAGTGACCATTAAAAATATCACTTCCAAATACCCACATATTAAGGGCATTAATTTTGACTTGCCTCATGTAGTGAAAAATGCCCCTTCTTTTCCAGGTATGGTATTATAATTTTCATTTTTCTACTAATTATTATATATATATATATATGTATATGTCACAATATTACCAGCTCACAACCTATACATTTCTCAAGTTATATTATTGATGTTGCAGGTGTTGAACATGTTGGCGGTGACATGTTTGAAAGTGTTCCGCATGGGGACGCCATTTTTCTTAAGGTGAATTATGATACTTTAGATATAATGACCTGACTTATGAGGCTTTTACTTAACATACATCAACTTACTTAATTCTATTAATTATAACTTATATCATTTGGTCACTTTATTTTTAATAAAAATATTGTACTGTTATTAAATTGTAACATTATGAGAACATATATTTGATCTTATCATGATTTATATCACTTAGTCACAGTATTTCAAAAAAATTATGACCATTAATTTATGTGACATGAATTAAATTGTCACGTCATGAAAATATTGTAGCATTTCATTGCTTGAATTTAGCTTATAAATATAAGCTAAATTTTACCACATGAAAATATTGATAAATTATAATATTAATTTACAAAAATTATTTATAAAAATCAGGTTACAATATAAAACCATCAACTAATACATATTTATGGACTTTTTTTTTTTTTTCCAAACTTGGGGTTGGGGGTTTTAAACTCTACACCTTTAAGATAGAGGTATGGTATTAGTACGCCTGCAATCACTTATATCACTACCAACAGAGTTGAGTGGGTTTCTAAATAGGTGGGTTAAGGAAACCCAACCCAACCCTAGTCAGGTTGAGTATGACTTTAATTTTAATTTATTTTATTTTTTATTTGAGTATATATTGTGAATAATGATGTTGTAAATGGTGATTTTGTAGTCGGTGCTTCACGATTGGAATGATGAACAATGCTTAAAGATATTGAAGAATTGTTACAAAGCTATTCCAGATAATGGACATGTTATAGTTGTGGAGGCAATTCTTCCCGTAATGCCAGAGAATAGTTTTGCTACAAAGAGCACATTCTCTATTGACGTGGGTATAATGATTGCAAATCAAGGGGGAAAGGAAAGGAGCCAACAAGAGTTCTTGGCCTTAGCAACTGGTGCAGGATTTAGTGGCATTAGATTTGTGTGTTGCGTTTATAACCAGTGGATTATGGAGTTCTATAAGTAAAATGACATGTCGCTTATGCCTTAAATTTTAATATCCTTACTCTTTTTGAGTAAGAACACTATATATTATCCTTTAGATCAAACATTTGAAGTTATTAAAATAAAACTACTTGTTTTCTCAATAAAATAAAATAAAATAAAAGTACTACTTCGATAAATTTTTGTTCAATAAATATTGCTATTCTTTATCAACAAGTTATTCTTTATCAACTACTTGTTGTTAGATATACATATTGCTATAGTTGAACTTTTTTTATTTTTATTTTTTGAAATGGCTATCATTGAATATTTGACTGTTCTTTATCCACTCAATATTGCTATTACTTTTAAACTACTTTCATAAATATCTATTAAGAACTCAAACTAAAAAAAGTCAAACTTAAAAAGTTTATACAATATGAGATTTTAAAAAATAAAACCAGATAGAAGGATAACAATTATCAAATAAGATCTATATTGTTATTTTTTATTACACTTTAAAAAAAAGCTAACTTCTACAGGAAAATGGATAGTCATTTAATAAAACTAACAAAGTTTTAATATACGTTTTTTTTATCATCATTTAAATTGGGAAAAAATGTAGCTTAACTAAATACTAAACATTTTACAATATTTTTCAAATTATAAAAATAACACTTCTCAAAAAAATATTATTAATTTTAGTATCACTTTTTGGATTTTCTCATATAACACTATCACTACATTTGCTGTTTTTGAAGTAAAAGTAAAATGCCAAATCTACCCTTGAGATAATATAATATAGATAAAAAAATTCCAGCTTATTTTCTTTCATTTTCTCTCCCGCCCATTCATATTCATTCCCTCACTTAAAAGAAAGAAAAAAATCCTAAACTCCCTCCCTCTGTTTCTCTCTACAAAGTATGAATCTCTCTCTTCTTTCTCTCTCTATGAAGCTTCGCTCTTTTTCTTTTTGTCTTCATCACCCATACCATCAAAATGTGTTGTAGACAGTTAAAGAGTGGTAATGAACTGGATATTATACTAGATTTGAGATAAGAGGACTTGGTTTTGATTATTATTTTTTATTTCGTTTTGCTTCTATTGTTATTCTAGGGATTTTCACTTGTATTTTCATGGGTATCATCTTTTCCTTCTTTGTAAGTTTGCGCCGTAGGAATGAAAGGAAATGTTATCGTAATATACATTATATTTACTCAAAAAAATATATGAGTTGAGTTGAATACAGTAGGAATTCATAATATCCTTTGTCAATTTAAAATGTTAGGGGTAATACTATTACTCAAAAGAACTTATTTTGATGGATATTAACCATAAATAATTATTATATTGATTGTTGGTAAATATTATAATGATCATATAACAAATAGTATTAGAGATGATGATTTCCAATAATTTGTGATATTTACTGTTCGTAATTACTATAATGACCTTGTTATAACCATTTGACAAAAATGTTGGTAATCACTATTTAGATTTGACAAAAGGTGAGTGAAAAACTGAATAACCAATATTTTGATGAGTAAACCCTTACCAATTCCCATGTGAACCTACTTTAGCCTAAAGTATTTTGTTCTGCTCATCAGATTCCCTGCACCAGTTGTAAGATGATTAATGGCTCTAAAGTCTTGATACCACTATGAATCATGAATTGACTCTGGTGTAGCAAGCATAGCCGCCAAATGAGCTTGCTGAGAAAATTCTTCCTAATCATATTGAAAATCTTTTCTTGAAAAACCGAAATCTAAGTAGAACTAATGGAAATTCCATTGGAGTTGAGGAACCTTAAAGGAATGGTCAAATCTATAGTAGCACACTATGGCCTCGTGGCCAAATTTGTTGCAAAGTTGGCATAAAGGCTTACCATTCCATTGCCTTGCCACTTGTTGTTGCCCTATTAGTTTCCTTGACCAAAACCTCCATGAAAGCAACCACCACCACATCTTTTATTAGGAAAACCATCATTGGAAGAAGAAGAGAAGTATAAAGAGGGGAAATTAGGGGAAAATTTCCAGGAATGGGGAGAAAAAGAACTACCACCATGAGATAGGAATTGGGACTAATTATTTCCAAAATCTCTCTTGCCCTGAGAAGAATTAGGAGCAAATGTAAGATTCTTTATTGAAGTAACTTATTGTTCTATTGTTTTTCCATTTTTCTTTATCCTTGCTTCTTATCAATAAAATAATCATTCAGTTCTTGTATTTATTGAAGTTACAATCTCATATTTAGAAGACAAGCCATCAAGAATGGCATAAACATGATCTTGAGCAGAGATTTGATGACCACCAAGTGTAAAAAATCAATAATAGATTTGACTTTCAGCTGATGGTTATTGATAGACAAAGAACCCTTTTGGGTGTTCTGTAATTGATCTTTATATTGCTTCACTTTCACACGAACTTACTTGGAAAAATAAACCTCAAGAGTAGCCCAGATCTGGAAAAAAGAGTTATAATTAACAACACAATAAAGAATACCTTCAGACATTGAAGCCAGCAGCCACGAAATGATGAGCTAATCTTACTATTCTCAATCTAGAAATTATGTGTTGATTACACTAAGATCTTCGTTTCCTGGACTTAGAAAACGAACTGGAGGAATTTATGAGCTAAAGAGAAAGTGTTGAAGACACAAAACCCTAATTGTTGAAAAAACTTGTTTTATTTGAATTAGATGGTTGTGATTATCCAATATCAATGAAATTGGATGAGAAAACATGACTAGAACAAAACAAGAGAAAGAAGAAGAAGGATCAAAACTATGGCAGACTTTGATGACTTTTTCGATGTCGACGATAGCTCTAATAACATGCAAAGAAACTGAAAGAAACTAGAAAAGATTGGAAAGAACTTTTGGGAATTTCTAATTACACTTTCATTGGCTTGAATAAGCATTTTGTACAGGTATAAATATATTTGTTATATATCTAGCTAACTTCCATCTATAGCTTATAAGCTATTTACACATGTACATCAAATTA
The DNA here is from genome assembly GCA_035233585.1 of Antiaris toxicaria. Taxonomy (NCBI): domain Eukaryota; kingdom Viridiplantae; phylum Streptophyta; class Magnoliopsida; order Rosales; family Moraceae; genus Antiaris; species Antiaris toxicaria. The sequence continues at coordinate 15,990,428 of CP141161.1, forward strand.
ACAAAATATCTAATAGATTAGCAAACTATCTAACTTATAAACTATTAAAAGCTAATGATCTAGCTAATTTAGTTTTGACCATTTTCACTGACAAGAGCTAATTGAATAAGCAATAGAATCAGAGTTCAGTTCCATAACTTATAGAGTTTCTTTACACCAATTTCTTTTCTTTGTTATCCAATAATTCAACTTTAACTAAGTCACTCTATTTTCCAATCAATAGGGTCTGTTTGGGGCTTTAAATTATTTTCATGGACAATGTCTCTACTTCCTTTTACAAGATGCTTTAACTCATCTATTAGCATTTGCTCCAGACCAATCCTTAGATTTCGAAACCAATCACATCCTTTTGATTTGAAAATTTCTCATTTACTTCTAATCTCATCAACTGCTAAATTTGATTATAATTATTTGTTCATTCACATTCATATTATTTGCCTTTATGATATTATTTCCAACCAACTCAACAGGCCGAGACAAACCAACTTAACTAGACATGCGATAAAAGCCAAATCGTATGCCTGAGTACTAATAGATCTGGTATTCTCCTCACTACCACTACCAAGCTTGAGCTAGCCCTAACTAGATCTCCCCAATACCACCGCCCTTCTCCGCTACCCAGACCAAATCTAAGATTTATATTTTAAAATATTTATTTAATATTTAATGGAGTGTCATGTCATTTTTTTGTTAAATTAATAGAGTCATTTAGACTAATTTCATATAAATTTATTAGAATTGTGAGAAGTTTTTCGGTAATATTAAGCGTTAGATATAGGGTCAATTATAATTTTTATATATTACTAAGAGGGAGAAGAGGGGAGCGATCCTAAGGAGGGAGGAGAGGGAAAAGGGGGAGAAAAATACGGGGAAAAGGAAGAATGAGACATTTTTGTCATTAATAATTTATTTAAATGGAAGGTTTATTTTTAAAAAATAGAAAATTTTAAGTTTTGAAAAAAAATTGTTTGTTTTTTTTTTTTCTAAAAGTAAAAAGTTATTTGGATGGTTAAAAAATTTTATTTAACTAAAGAGATTTTTTTATTTTTTAAAAATAAAAAATTTTAGATATTAAATTTTAAAAAATCTATTTTTTTAAAGTGAATTTTTTTTAATTTTTAAAAAATAATATATCAAACAAACATATTATAAATAACAAAGTTTTTAAAAAAAGTCAAATAAAAAAATTAAAAAAAAATAAAAATCCGTAATAATATTTTAATGGAGTAAAAATCTTATGAATAAAAGTTCTAAACGCGACCATTTGACGGTGCGACGAACGATGAGAATTGTCAGACTCTTTCGTGCTGTTGTTTTAATGCAAAAATTTTAAAAAAAATTAAGAGGAAAAAAAAAACGCAAACTAGAAGACTATAAAAAATCTGAAATCATCACCTTCAGAAGTTAGATCTTCCAAAAATTGGTTTATTCTGAAATCCAATCTATGAAACTCAAACATGTACATATAAAATTGGATCAGAAGCCTATAAATTCACACTTCTATCGATTACATATATACATATATTTGTATCTATATGCGCTATGGAGCCTCCTGCTTTCCAAGAAGCAGCGCGCTGCGACGTCTGCAAATGCAGCTTCAACACCTTCCGGCGACGGGTAATGCCCATCCCCATTCTCATCTCTCTTCCTAATTTTATACATTATTTTAATCAAATTTGTGCGAATTAAATTGGGCTTAATTGAAGTTGAGCGATTTTTTTTTTCTGATGCGTATAAATTTTTGATCCTATTGTATTGCTTTCTTAGATTCTAAATTGGGGATTTCACTGGGCGTGGTTAATCTCCGAGAATCTAGTTTTGTTTTAAATTTTAGGGCATTTTTCTTGGTGGGAAAAACGGAAAGGGATCAGTATTCGAGGAGGAGGATGGGATTTAGTGTGTCGATTTTACGCCATTTTTGGGTTGGAGCTTGTAAATTGGTCTCACATGTTGGGTATGTTAGCTTTGTAGGAGGTCATTCTTTAGGAGATCATTGACACTGTTGATTCATCATTTGCTTAACTCCCACCAGTTCAGTTAAGGTTGTGCTCAATTCCGGACGGATCGGAACGAATCAACAATCATTTTTGAATCCTTTTACACAGTTGTTAATTTGCATTTTCACTTTTGGGAAATCTGGTTGCAGGTTCACTTGTATGGTTCTTGTCTTAAGTAGTTCTTACTTTGGGTACTGAGCTCTGTCATCATGGTCAATTTATTTGCCTCGGAACAGATCAACACTCATTTTTTTAATCCTTTACACTGTTGTTTATTTGCATTTTCGCTTTTAACGAGATCTAATTATAGGCTCACATGTACGGTTCCCTTCTTGTTGTTAACAGCAGTTCTCGCTTTGGGCACTGAGCTTTGTCATTATGGCCAAATTCATTTGCCTTCGGGCGGTCGGAATGAATCAACAATCATTTTGAATTCTTTACACTGTTGTTTATATGCATTTTCACTTTTAGGAAATCTAGTTGTAGTTTCACGTGTATGGCTTTCTTCTTGTTATTAATAGTAGTCTTCAATTTGGGCACTGAGCTCTGTCGTCATGGCCAAGTTCGTTTGCCTTATTTTGGATTCTTTTTTGCAGCATCATTGTAGATGTTGTGGCAGGACATTGTGTCATGAACATTCGTCGAATCAAATGGTATGTGCTCTGGGTTTCTTATTCAAATGTACCCTTTGCCGTTTCGTTCTTTGTTTTTAAAGAGTTTACTCGTTTTCATGGTGAGTTTATGAATACATGAAATTCTATTGAGCAATCATGTTCTGTGCCCACATTCAGACTCTACCACAATTTGGCATTCACTCGCCTGTCAGAGTTTGTGCTGAGTGTTTTAATGACTCCTCAAGGTAAATAATCCAGTTCAATATGATATTTATCAGATTTAATTTTCTTAGTTACCTTACTTCTCACTTCATCTGCAAAGCAATTCCTAATATGAGAGTTGAAGTCCTCCCTCTGTAGATGTGTTAGGGGTCAGAGTCTTGTCAATGTTGCGGTAATAAACAAAAAAAAAAATGGTAGAAACAATCATAACTGAAGGAGAATACTAATATCAATAGATCACCTCTTCTAATCTGCTCCTACTTTATCACTTTTCTGTGCTGATTTCTTCTAAGTGGCTCTCTTGGAGAAGAAAAGAGGCGTGTTTAGTGAAGATAGTTTAGTACTTTGCTAGCAGCCTTTAGCTTCTGTTTCCATTTTCATTTTTTTGTTTCTTGTCAGAATGTTTGCTACCCTCATTCATCCCAGGGATAATGGAAGGGTCCCTCTCCCTTTCCGCTCTTGCTTTGCTCCCACTCCTGCTCCTTTTTTTCCCCCTTCCGTTAATATTATTGTGTTCTTTCAACCCAAGGGTTGGCTTAGTGGTGAATCACTTGGACTTAGTGCCTCAAGAAGCATTAGGTCTAAGTTTCAATTCTCATAAAGTTCTATTAGCCCGCGGACCTTTGGCATGAGATTTACTCGATCCATGTGGAGGGGGCACTTTGCATGGATCCTATGGATTAGTTGAGGCAAAGTCTTAAACACCATGGTTTTAAAAATATATATATATTATTGTTTTCTTTCTCCTACACATTTTAATTTCTAAAATGGTGAGGTCTTTTGTGCTAGTGTAGACCTGGGAAAGTCAACACACAGGCTTCTTCAAAGGAAGCTGATTCTGTAACAGATGCAGTATCTAGTCTAACCATCGATGATGATGTAAAAATGAAAACTGAGCCAACTGCAGGGCATCAACCTGTGTTAGGTGCTGTAGATTGTAAGTGTGGAATGCCTCTATGTATCTGTGAAGCTCCATCACCATCCGTGGATGCACTTCCCCTTCAGGTATAAAATTTTCCGTTTCTTTGGATATATCTACAGAATCACGCGTGCATCTCACAGATTTGGTTCCCTTTGTGGCAGAAGAAACCCTTATCCACCTCTGTCCCGCAGTCAAATCCAAAACCAAAGAAAACTGAAACTGCGTTCAAGAATAAGGGTTCCTCTTCAAATAGCAAGCCTAGGTAGGTGGCCTTTAGTACTTTTGATTAGGTTTCTGTATTTTTGATTTACTGAGTAACCTGAGTTCATCCATGACTTTAAATTGTTTAAACTACAGAGGGCTGGTTTATATGTATAGAGAGAGAGAGAAGAGTTTTGTGTTTTACGGACTTAAGTAGTTCCTGCATGAGTATATGATTCCTATTCTCTTTTAAATCTGGATTGGGATCCTGAACATTCCCTTTTTTGTATTATTGTCCAGTGTTCACACGATTTAAACAAAAAGTGATTACCAAAATTCTATCTGCATCTTATTTTAAGTGAATATTTATGAATACATGTATAAGTTTTCCCTTTGTTTGCTATACATTGATCAATTGTGAGCTTGCTGCCATATTACGACCTCTTACACTATGATATCTTCAACTATGCACTTTTCAGTTCTATTTTCTATCGTGGTCAAGTGTACAATGGCAACTCAGATAATTTTCAGATGGATTACGAAGTCAATGGGGAGGTATAAGTTGTGATATATTTACTTGAAGTAACGATAAAGATAGAGTTTAATTGCTCTGGATTATTATTTTTGTTGTGTGCTTAGGGAATCAGAGAAGCTATAAAGAATGGTGACACTGCTGCTGTCAAGAGGCTTCTTGGACAGGTAGAGTTACTACTACTTTAATACAAAATTAAAGTTTGAAATGGAAGCTAATAAGTTCTCTTATTTGCAGGGTGTGGATGCAAATTACAATGATAAGCAAGGGTCATCGTTGCTACATTTGGTATTCTCCTTCTCTCTGTGTGCGTGCGTGCGTGCGTGCGTGTATGGTATTGGATTGATGTAGACGTGAAGATCTGTGTTGTCCCTTGTTTGTCCATTACATTTAGTCCCATTTCTGGATTAATTGGGTGCAGGCAGCAGTTTTTAATCAAACTGAGATAGCTTTTGCCCTCATGGACAGTGGAGCCAGCCTGAACTACAAGAACGCTCAGGGTAATTATTTCCTGACCATCTCAAAACGTATGGTTTGGGTCGTAGCGAGCAATGGGATACAGCCTCGTTGGGTTAAATCCTAGTACCTCACAAAATGATAGGTCCCACCTGTTGTGAGTAACCCAACAGGTTTGAATCCCTTTTTTCTTATTAGGTGCATTAATGATCAAAAAATTATTAAGAAAATTCATGGCACAAGGTGGTTTGGTTCTTGCCTGTTGTGTAAATGCACGTATTGGTAATAAGATATAGACGTGTCTATCTCTGAGTTTATTTGAATAAAAGAAAGAACATTGCTAGTCAGGTCCTAACTGGTTGTCTCTTCTTCAGGGGAAACACCACTGGATTGTGCTCCTGTGACTTTGCAATATAAGATGCGAGAGAAGATGAAAGAGCACGAGTAGTTCGGCCAGCGACAGAGCCAAGATTTCTTCTGTACACTGTGCAACTTCAATCTACTTGTGCATATGACCTTTTTCTTATGAAAATGTTTGAGAAACTGATAGATATGCATTTAACTAAAACGAGTCAGAGGCACAATTCATGAGAGTACCAATAAGAAGTCATAAAACAATCCAAAATGCACTCTTCAATTGTTCCCACCAAACCAAAAAAAAAAAAAAAAACCCAAACGAGTGGGTGAAACTCTTACTTTATGTCACCATCTTTTTCCAAATGGTCAGCTTTGTATTGTGCGGATAAGATTGAAAAATATGCACATGTTAGGCCATATGCTTCCCAATTTTGGGGATTAGTGGAAAGGAATTAGACCATGTACTAGTCACTGTAATGGTCGGCACCTTTTTGTTTCAAACTTTGGATGCTGTAAAAATATCAAAGATGTGGTCAGAGGATGTAATGTGGAGGATGATGCCAGAAAAGAAAGCCTGGATAAGTCTTACTAGTCTTTTTTTCTTTCTTCTTTCTTTTGTTTTTTGAGTCATTTCATCTTTCTAGAGAAATGGAGGCTAGGCAGGTCTTTGTACAAATAATGTTTCCACATGTGTTTTTATGATTATCTGAGCCACAGTGATATGGGTGGTTTTGTCCTGGAAATATCTTTTCAATATTTTTCATAAAGTAATGGAAAAGATAGTGTTTTTGTGGGATCTGACTAGGATTGTAACGGATTAAAACACTTGCTTGGCCATTGGCTACGCTCACGTATCATGAAAACCATGTATACCTGTCTCATTGTTGGTGTGGTTTGTTGGTGTGGTGGAGCCTTTCTGTTCAAGCAAACAATTTGGTCTAGATCTTTCCTCTCTCTATATCTATATTATATATATATATATTTATATCAATACACATAGAGAGAGAAAATAGAGTAGATATTACAGCTAATTTTTCTAAAATATTGCTGGCTGGGATTAGATTTAGGGGGTTGTGCTAGTGATGTTATTTGCGATATATTGTTTGCTAATAAAGCACAATGGAAAGATAGTGTTTAGTCTTTTTAAGATCAACAGACTCGTATGCTTTTGCTTTACGTGTGTATAATAATAATAATAATAATAATAAAAAGGCCAAACCTATAATTTAACATTATACTAATTTCATGTTATTTTTGACAATTTAATCATTACATCAATTTTATTTAGTATTAAGTACCTATTCTAATTTAAAGTATGTTTGGTATTTATATTGTATTTAAACATAATACAAGTTTTATTCAATTGTAAAAGTATTGCATTTAAATATTAATCATATTATAATTTAAATTTAATATAATTATTATTTATTAGTTCATTTTTTTTACTATTTTTACTTATAGCATCACATACTTTCTTTCTCTTTCCTTTTTTTTCTTTTTTACTTTTATCAATCACATAATATATATTGCATTCAAATGTAACATGAATTCAATGTGTTATTTAAATGTCCTCTTAGCCTTTGTCTATTTGGACATTCTATTTTTAAAAAATAGAAAAAAAATATCTATTTTTAAAAAATTGACCTTCTAAATTTTTATATACAAATATAAAAAAAATTTCACAAAAGGAATTTTCTTTAAGAAAAGAAAATTTTTTTAATCCAAAAGTGAGAATTTTCCATTGTTTAAAAATAGACATATCATTTAAATAAAAATTAATATTAATTATTTATCCAATAATATTTAAAAAAAACTATAAATATGGAATTGTATTTCACACAAAGTTGTAATGGGGTTGTAGCAAACCCTAATAAAAAAGCCAATAAATTAAGAAATTAAAAAGAAAAAAGGAGGGTGTAAGAGATGGAGCCACCGCCCATGTGACGTGGACGCGCACACACGGTCAAAAACATATGAGCTAGTGACGAGTCATCAACACTCACTTGATGTCAATTGGTGAGCCATGCACAACCATTATGCTTAAATTTCTAAATAAAATTTAATAACATTTAAAAAAATAAATATTAAAAAAAAAAAAAGGCGACCAAAAGAGATTCCTTCTACTAGAGGAAGCATCAACTTTTACGAGTCTTTATAAGGAAGCTTAAGGCTCTTGAGAACTTCCCCTTTTCCTTCCTCTTCCTCCTTCCTCCGCCTCCCATTATTCTCTGCTAATTCATTTTTCTCTCTCTTTTTTTTCTTTCTTTATTAGTTTTGTTACATATTCTTAGGCTTTTCTCCAATGGGTTTGTTTGTGGATGATCTAAACTTGAGTGTGATTTTCACCCATATGCTATATAAAACAGCTCTTGTTATTGCAATCATGAGATATGTTTTTTCATGGGCACTCAGACTCAGAAACAGAACCAACCTCTTATCCTCCTCCTCACCCTCCTCCAGCAATACTTCTAATAATCCCTTGGATTCTGAAAACCTTCCTTCTCCTTCTTGTTCTTCTTGTCCTTCGACACAATTGATAAGAGACAGCCTAGTCCTGACCACATTTGGAGACATCACAGAGAGGTTGCCGAACGACAACTGCCATTGGGACACCTGCGCCGTGTGCCTGAACAGGTTGACGACGGACGACGAGGTCCGGGAGCTGAGGAACTGCTGCCATGTCTTCCACAGTGAATGCCTGGACAGATGGCTAGACCATGATGACCATCACAGCCAAGACTTACACCACAAGACTTGCCCGCTCTGCCGGGCGCCTTTCCTGACCGCTTCACAGTCGCAAAGCCTGAGCCTGGCCGCGGCCAGATCACAGCCAAGCTGGGCAGTTGAGAGGCTCCTCTACCTCTTTGGAGACGATCTGTTATGACTTCTCATGTCAACAACGCTACTTAGGAGTTCTCTTTTTTTTTTTTTTTTTTTTTTGACTTGGTTTTTAGTGTCGTTTTTATGTAACTCTGTGAATATTATTCTTACGGTGAAGGGAATGGGAATTGAATTCCCGGGTTCATTACATATAGGACAATGTACTGGAATTCTGCCTTTGCTGTGAATGTGATGTGCACCATGATGGAGTTTGTGTGTTTATGCCGGGTGGCCCAATTATTTGCTTTTGATTCGTTTTTTTTTGTTTTCTTTTCCCACTTTTAGATCAAAAGATTTAAAGGGTCATTGTCTGCCATGGTTTATATTTCAATTTCATGTTTTTTCACTTTTTTTTTTTTTTGGTTTTTTGGAGGTTTATCCTTCGAATCTTTGCCTACATGTAGTTTTCTTGGGTGAAAAATATCTCCAAGATGTTTGGACGGTATGGAGGGTATGTGCCATCAAATAAGAAGGCGGTTCAAGTAAGAATTTTAAGTGAAAATAGAAGAATAGTAGAGGTGATATTTGAAGAAAATTGGGCTGAGTTTACATGGATAATTTGGATGTTTAATTAATGTCTTATAGGGGTATTATAATATTTTAAAATTTTTACCGAGATTTAGGCTAATTTATGTTTAAACTTTTTGTGCATCGAAATTAAATCTAAACTTATCCAATAGTAAATAACATTGATGGGCTTACCAAGAAATTAAATAATAGGCCATGTGTCATACTACCTATATAAAACTGATATATAAGTCCCCACTTATACAAGTCTTAATCTGAAAGTTATCTGTTTTATGTGAGACTTTAAGGATTCGTTTAAATCATTGATTTAAATCTAAAAAATTAATGAACCCAATTTTATATTTAATTTGCCAATTTGTTCTAAGTTTTTTAATTCATGATTTATATAATATTTTGAACTCAAAAATACTATTCATAAATCTTTTCTCATATAAAAAAATTTATACTAATTACATGAAAAAGTAAAAGTAAATATAATTTTCAATACAAGTTCAAACTCAATTTTTATCATCTAAACATTTTTGGTTTTAGATGAAATTCTCTAATTCAAAATTGAACACCAAACATAAGGTTCATATCATAGTTTAACTTATTTTAAACTTAACTTATATTTTCTAACTCGATTTCATAATCTAAACAAACCTTAAGCTTTTGCTTGGATCACCGGTTAGAGTTAAAATTTGTATATTGAAATTAATTAACTTTTTAAAAACTAGTTATAATTTTTATTAATTTTTCAAAAAAAATAAAAACAAAAATATATCCGTAAAAAGTATAGTTTGATTGGAGTTAAACTTGTAAACAAACAAAGTATAAATATACCAAACAAGATAATAATTATAAAAAAAAAATAGTATTAAGTTTTTAATCACCGAAGAGTTGTAAACTAAAACGACATGTCGTTAATGAAAAGAAAATTATCAACAGAGAACGACATGTTGCTAGTCTCCACGACAACAACAATCGTCAGAAAACAAACTACAAATCGCTTATTAGGACGACAACAAACTTAAGAAAGAAAGACGGAAAGCAAATCATTACTTGATGTAAACGACAACAAACTCTAACAAGGAACGACTCATTGCCTTCCGACTTAAACGACAACAAAAGTTTGAATTCTAAAAAGTGACAGGCCGTTTTACATAAACATTGAAAAATGCTTTGCACCAACTTGCTACGACCTACTGGCCGGTTTCCCGTCATTCGTCAATACTTTTGAACGACACCAAAGTTTAATAACAATGTTTTAAAATAATTAAAATAAATAGCAGGATGTACTTGCTTTCTGTTAAAATCAGACTTCTCAAACTTATTTTTATCCTTTTTTTTTAGTCAATAAAAAGTTTAATTAATTTTAAGAAAATAAATCAATTTTAATTTAGAAATTCTATTTTAAATTAATATACCAAACAAATCCTTAATTATAATTATTTACTTTAATAATAAATTTACTATATAATCAAATATTTTTAAACTTTACTATTTGTTTTAATTATTTTATGTGAAACTGTTATTTAATTCTTTTTTCTGTTAGGAAATTATATTGTCGCAACTCTTTGAGAAAATACTGAAAATAGTATTTTAGTGTATATATTTAGGATATTTATTTTATGATTCAAATTTTTATCTAAAATTATTTTTTATTTGATATTATAAAAAGATAAAAATCTTGAAGCAGTAAAGTAATATTTTTGAGATATCATCATTTTAAGGCATTTCTAAAAAAAAAATTAACTTTTATCCTCCAAAAACTTGCTGTATGTTTGGACTTTGAAGAGATTAATACGGGTGGGCCTTATCAATTTGAACTGTTTTCTAAATTCTACTTTATTTCATTATCCTTCTTCCCTGTTTTGTCTTTGTATTCCAACCAGTGACATGTTCTTCGTAAAAATGTAATTTATTCTAATTTCCGACTTATTTTTGAATTAAATATTATAAGTAAGTAAAATAGTAATTATATACATAATATCTCTCTCCCTCTTATTAAAACAAACAATAAAATATATTTGAAATGCTCATTTTAAAAAATTTCCTATCAAAATATGAATAATTTTCGATTAATGTTTTGGAGAGAAAAAATAAATATAGTGCAAATTTTAAAACATTAATAATTTTAAGTTGAATTAGAATATTTTTTGAAAAGTTGGACTTAAAACTATACGCCAAACAAGGTATAAAGGACGAACATCAAACTTTGGAGAAAAATGTAACGTCGTTTATTGTAACGAACTAACATTGATTTAACCTTCACATGAATAATTGAAACAATTTTGTCAACAAACTTTGGGAAAAATATAAGATGTTTCTTCTGCGTACAGTATGAAAAAAGTTCAGCATATCAAAAGGGAAGAGGAGGGAAATAAATCAAAACTCAATCTCAATAAAAATAAATAGAAGAAAAGATTTAGTTTGTTAGTAAATTATATATTTTTTATAAATCATGATTTATCATAATTTAAAATTCTAAAAATAGTCTTATGTGTAAATTTTGATAAATCACTTTTTAATTTGATAAATCATTTATTTATCAATTTTAGTAAATTTTGGTAAATTTATCCAATAAATCTTTTTTTTTACTTGGTAAACTATTTATTTGTCAATTTTGATAAATCATTTATTACTTGGTAAAAAATTTGTTTATCATGTAAACAAATACTTATTGATCTCAAAAATAATTAATTTATTAATGTAATTAAGTGTAAATTCTTATTTTATCGGTATAAATTCTTGATTTTATAAATAATAAATTACTAATTGATTGATTTATCATGTAAATCATTAATTTACTATGTAAATCTTGATTTATTGATTTTGCAAAAAAAAAAAAATCTCAAATTGAACAATCCCTTTTATTTTAGTAAGTTAATCGTAAATACTTAATTTATCTTGATTTTACTGATGTAAATTATTAATTTTATAAATCATTAATTTACCAATTTTGAAAAAAAGTTCCAAATTCAAAATATCTAAACCCTAACCCAAAATTGACCTAAGCCTGCCAATCACTCAAAATCCAAAAAACTGTTGCGCCACCACCACCACAACCTCATCATCACCGTTGCCATTGTGTTTGAAGGTCCATCGGGTCTCTACAATTGTTGACCACGACAAAGCTTGGCTGGAGATCACAAAGTTGTGGAGCTTCCGTTGGTTTGTGATGTTGGAATCTCGATACTGGCCTTGCGCGATAGCTAGATCTCGACAAAGATAAAGATCGCGGCTACTATAAACTTTGACCAAATCGCGACGATAGAAATTGTGGTGGAGATGAAGATCGCGATGGTTGCAATCTTGATTTCGTAGATTGCGAGCTCACAGTAAAAAAAAAAAGGTTATTGTAAACTTCGATCTACTATATGATGGTCAAGATCGCAAGCTCATCGGCTAGGAAAAATGAAGATAAGACTCCGACAAAAAACCTACAAGAAAAACCAGAATCCTAGAGAAAAAGAGAGGGAAAAGCAAGAGGAATCGCGATTGGAGGCTCAGACATCGGAGATCGCAAATCTGTTAAGTCTGACCACGACCTTTCTATCACAAAGTCGAGGAAAATAGTGATATCCTTCGACATCGAGACTCTGACAAAGAGTGAGAGAATCATAGGAGAGAGAGAGAAATAAATTGAGGGGAGAGAGAGAGTCCAAGAAATAAGAGAGAGAATATACTGAACAAGAAAAGAAGAAATGTATAAATAATAAAAAATCAATTTAGGGATAAAATGAAGACATTGCTTACATTAAAATTAGATAACGTTATAAATTTTTAAAGGTTTAAAATTCTTTTATTTACTTCTAAAACACATAAAAGATGACTTATTCACTATAATTTCCCTATTAAAAATGAGGTTTCGTAGTTACTTTTTTAGAAACTACCGATCGTTAATATAGCAAACGAGAACAAGCTTTTGTAAGAAAAATCTACTCTCTTTCCTAAATATTACTTTATCCACCTTGTTATTAAAATATCTCAAGATCCATGTGTTTGTGAAATCGATCAAAAAAAAAAAAACCTAAGTGATTAAATCTTTCTAAATTACCAAGCCTATCCTTTTGAGATCGATACTATATATTAATTTAAATATGACTTAACAAAAAAAAAAGGTAAAATTAAAATAATCAACCAAATATTTCAATCAAATAAATATATCAATTATTTTGTGAGTTATTCTAGTTTGAAGATTTTTTTTATTTAATGTTGGAAATAGTAATCTTGATATTTTTAAATATTTAATTTCTTTTGGGTATTTTCTTAGGGAATACTCTATTTAGGGTATTGGGTGACTAGTTTTGCAGAAACAGAAGTTGTGTTTGGCCTTTGGATAATAAGATGGACAAAAATGGTATTTAGACTAAACACCAGGTTGGTTGGAGTATTTTTATCATTTTAAAGTATTGAAGACACGTCGTTTGTTTAACTTAAACGACATCTTGTTTTTCCAACCAAAACATTCCAGTTAATAGTCATAGAAAGAAAGAGAACATAAAGAAAGATGTTATGAAAGCATGGTGTTAAACACCATCTCCAATATAAAATAAGCCTTATTTATAAGCTCTATATTATGAACTTACCACTTATATTTTATAATAAATGATATTTATCATTGATATTCTTTAAAATTATTCGAAGAAAGATCTCTCTCTCTCTCTCTCTCTCTAAGCAATTGTATTCTTTTTCAAATAAATAGAAAAATACTCTCCCGAATAAATTACCCCTTCTTTCAAGTATTATTTTCTTTTATCTCTTTTATATATGCATTTTTTTTTTGGGTAAGTTATCTCTGGTAAATATATTCGATGTCTGTTTTCATACTTCAACATTTATACTAGCTTCCAACAATTAAGGTTTCCCCTCCAAAAATACTAGCATTTTGAAAATGATTTTTTTTTTAAGTATGAAAATAATAATTGAGGGCTTGTTTGAGGGATAGAATTTTCAATCATTTTCTTATCTCTTTTTTAAGTAAATCATAAAATCATATTTGTTATTCACATTTCTAATCTCTTTTTTCTAATTTTAAAAAAACTCAAATTTTAAAAGTTTACGATTTTTTTAATTTAATTTAAAATGTGATGTTTTTTTAATAAAAAATTACATAAAATTACAAGAGTAATGAAATAAAATTTATATTATTATTTTTTAAAACATATTTCAAGTTTTATCCTTTGTTAACTTTAAACATTTTATTTTCAATAAAAGGTACATCTTCAAAATCCAACACATTTCCAATTAAAACATTTGCAAAACTACGACTCCAATTGGTGTTTCAAATTGGCTGTAAGAACTTTTAAAAAAACAATAGTAACACTGAGATCGGCTATGGTATGGTGTATGACTATGTTTTTAGAATGATTGATATGGATGTAAGAAAATCTCTCGACACAATATATAGTACTAGGATAATAATAATAATAACAATTCTTTCTACTTAGGTTGTTTAGCATTCATGTTTCTTACGTAGTCATCTTTTGACAAGTTATCTATAAAACTTTTAATTTTGACAATTTGCCTCTAAACTTAGAAAATTATTGTAATGAATCCAATATGGCTTAATTTTCTATTAAACTAGTGATAAAAAACGAATGTACATCTCATGTGAAAACAAACAAAAAACCTTAATTTTGACAAAAATTTTTAAAATATAATATGGGTTTGTATACAACGTTAAATTTGCATTGTGTTGGAGTACGATACACGAATATCAAAAAAATTTTCACTTTTGGACATAAAAAAACTTTTATTTCTAGAAATAGAAATTTTTTTTATTAATTCAAATACCTTTTCACTTTTGAATAGAAAAAATTTTCTAATAATCCAATCAAACTTTTTATTTTTATTTTCAAAGATAGACATCCCATCTGAACAAAAACTTAGGGGACGTTTGGGAAAATATTTCATTTTAATTTTACTCAAATACAATACAATTCTATACCAAACACAAATTTTACAACAGTGCTACGAAAATAATTACTATTCAAAATATTTTTAAAACAATCATATCAACTTTTTAACTTTACTATTTACCTCTACTTTTACCAATCACATCAACTTTTCAACTCTATAATACTTTTCATTCAATTATATATTTTATTCAAATATAAAACAAATACTTTTCAACCAAATACAACATTTAAAAAACAAATTTCATTCAAATACAATTAAAATATAATGCATTTACCAAACGCCCCCTTAATCTTTTGTTAGTTAAAGGAAAATGACATGTTGCAATAATTTAAAAAGTTTGGGGGGTATATTTTCTAAATTGAAATTTGGGAGACTGGTTGTCAAAAAAATGACAAGTTTGGGGCCACATATGCTAAATACCCAACCTACTATTACTAATTTCCGTTCAATATGAAGTTGTGAAGGGGTTATTATATTCAATACTCCCTCTCCATGTTGTCGTTTGACAAATCTCAGCCCCGCGGAGGTTCAGAGTCGTTGCCAATGTCCAATGTCCGAGCCTCCGAGCTCTGAGAGAAGTAGAAGACAACTGTAACAAGAACAACAATTGTAAAACTCACTCCATAACCACTCTCTCATCACCAGATCTATCCTCCTCTCTCCACTTCCTTTGCAGATCTCCCATTCTCCATCAAATTCTCCTCTCATTCTCAACTTCCCCAGGTTTCTTCTGCAATTTCAATCTCTTCGTTCGAAATCTCGGCCTTTACGGATTTCGATCCGACTTTTCTTCTCTTCTGTTTCGGTTGATTCTGGTTTCTGTAGCTTGTTCGTTTGATTTCTGAAGTTATTATTATTATTATTTTTTTGTAGGAAGAATCGGAGGGGGAAGCAATTTTGGCTGAAGAAATCGGAAATGGCGGGTGGAGCAGCCGGTGGTTTCGTGACCCGAGCGTTCGAGTCGATGCTCAAAGAGTGTTCGGGCAAAAAGTACACCGACCTTCAGAAAGCAATTCAGAATTTTATAGGTTATTATACCATTCTTCTTCTTTCACATTCTCTCTTATCATCATATGCATATACATATATATATATACACACATATGCATATATTTGTGTGTGTGTGTGTGTATTTGCACGCATATCATTCTTATTTCTCTCTGCAATTTTGCAATGTGATTTGGCTTAGTTACCTTGTTTTTTTTTGGCTTGTGTTTCTTCAGATGGAACGAAGGAAGTCAAACAGGTTCAGAATTCTGTTCCCATTGAGACAAACCAAGCTGCATCTGGGGCTGCTGAAGAGAGGTAAGTTTGATTAAAATGAAAAAAAAAAATGTAATTATTGTAATGGTGGAATGTTAAGAATTAGACTACTTTCTCTCTCTTTATGTAGCAATTAAATTTTTAGTTTTAGGTTTTAATTCCTGCTATAAAGCTTCATTTCCTTGTACTTCTTTAGGGACTCATGTTTTGGAGGGATTTAGTTTGATCATGTAATTAGTATTAAATTGTTTGTCCCAGTGAGGGAGGGTCAAGTAATACCGCTCTAAAATGGAAAGTTTTATTCATCGGGTTCAGTAGGTTTAAATTTTTCATTTTGTCTGAGGAAATGATGTGTTCTTGGGTGGGACTGTGATTAGGATCATAGGTTGATCAATAGAGAGACTCTGGAGCTCGCTAATTTTGTATGGGGCATCAATTTTCTTTGCAGTTTGGTTGAAGCAGCAGCTGGAGCAGCACAAACTGAGACAGAGCCGAGTGAATCGCAGACGGTTCCTCAGAGTGCACAGGGAGCAGATTCTGTTGGTAAACCAGTGAGCATAAGCGAAACTCTTTCAACTGTTTTAGCAAATGCTGGGCATACCTTGGAAGGCCCTGCGGCAGAGCTTGTTTTGAGTCCTCTTCGACTTGCATTTGAGACAAAAAACTTGAAAATCCTAGAATCTGCTCTGGATTGTCTTCATGTAAGCATTTGTTGTGATTTCTTAGTATTATACTTCAAATTAAGGTGGTGAGGGCTTTTTTGACATTGCCGTTTGATCCTTGATACGTATTAAGTAGGGGTAACTCTGTTGGATTTGAGATCATATTCTGTGGCCATAAATTGTTCAAGGATGACTTTTAGGAGCTGGTGGTTATGCACACATGGGATGGCGGGGGTTCAACTTTTATAAAAAAGTACAGTGAAAGATTGGAATTAGAATATTTTTTTTGGTTGGTGGTTTTTTGGGGGGGGGGGGTGTGGGTTGGGTCATAGAGTGGGGAAAAATTCTTCTTTGCTTATAATTGAGGAAAATGATAGGCCAGAGTTCAATTGTGAGTTTAGTGAGACTCTGAATGTGGAAAGGAAAAAATTGAAAAGTAAAGTTTGAGTTCTTGGTCATTAGTATCAAGAAATGTATTTCATGGTACAAATGATCAATTTCTCTTGGATTAGAAAAGGATTTTTTCATCAATAGAAGAGGTAAGCATGTCAGCAATAAGTGGGAAGCAGATAGCATCTGGGTTAGTGAGGCAGAATAGTAATTTGTTTTGTTTTTGTTTTGTTTTATTTTTATTTATATTTTATAATGTATAGTTAAGATATCAGCTAGTTCTTGGGGGACTAAGGCTTTAGGTTGGAGTCTCATTAGCAAGAGTGATCCTTCTTGGTTGGAAAGATTCTCTGAGGTATAGGACATAAGGTGTTCCGCTCAAAAACAAAAACAAAGATAATTCAATCCCTTTGCAAATCCCAATACTTATATTTTTGGACAGTTGTATGTTGTTCAATTACCTTTTGTTTTTAGATCTCTATTGCTTGCTATGAATTTCTAATTACTTCTCAAATTACACAAGCACAGAAACTCATAGCATATGATCACCTAGAAGGAGATCCTGGTTTAGATGGTGGCAAAAATGCACCACTGTTTTCCGACATATTGAACATGATTTGCAGTTGTGTTGACAATTCATCGCCTGACAGGTATGTGTCTCTTATGTTGGTGATCCTTTCCTACTTTATATATCTTCTTATGCTTGTTTACTAACAAACATGAATGTGCAGTACGATTCTCCAGGTGTTGAAGGTCCTTCTTACTGCTGTGGCGTCTACAAAGTTCAGAGGTATATTATTTGTGAGGAAAAGGATATTAAGTATCATTTTTTTTTCCTTCTACTAAGGAAATATCTGTTACATGTATTTGGATGGTCCACAAAGTTTATGTTTCTGGTTTCCCAGCTATGGTTAAATGCCTGGTAGACGCATAAATTTGTGCAGCCACATTTGATCAAAACTAATTTTGTTTGTGACTCATCATAAATATATCTGTTATTTGTTGCCTTCATTATTTTGCATAGTTGAGTACGAAAAGTTATTCTCAACTGTAAAACCTTTATTCATGCAGTCCATGGGGAACCCCTGCTTGGAGTTATCAGAGTATGCTACAATATTGCCCTTCACAGGTATTTTTATATTATGCAAGAGTGTCTTTATTTACACTAAGTTGTACTCTTTTTTTATTTTTATTTTTATGTTTTATGTTAGCACTAAGTAGTACTCATGAACTGTAGTTTGAACTTGTAGCAAGAGTCCTGTTAACCAAGCAACGTCAAAGGCAATGTTGACGCAGATGATCAGTATCATTTTCAGGAGAATGGAGACTGATCAGGTTTGTGATTCAAATTCCTTAATTCTAGCTGTCTTGGTAAATCTCCCTCTCTCTCTCTCTATTCCTTCTATGGACACTATAAAGTCTGTAATGTCCAACAGGGAGTTCATTTATCATCTAGTTCTGCTGGACAGACAGAAGCCATCTCAGCAGAGAATTTGAAGACGAAAGGGGAGGAAGCTCCGTTAGGGGATGAAAATGAGAAAGGAATAACTTTAGGGGATGCACTTACCCAGACGAAAGAGACTTCTCTTACATCTGTGGAGGAACTTCAAAATCTTGCTGGTGGTGCTGACATCAAGGTGCCTGATTACTGAGTTCCACTCTTTTCACACACTTTGCACTGTAATTTGGGTTTTTGGCCACATATTTTTGTTTTTCCTAGTTTAAACACATGCCTTGCTCAGCCTTCATAACTTGCCTATTCTTTTTGTTCTATGGTTTTATCTTTCCCCCCAATTCTTATCTAGGGCTTGGAGGCTGTCCTTGACAAAGCTGTGCATATTGAAGATGGAAAAAAGATAACCCGGTAAGGATGTAATATCGTGCTGTGAGATACTATTTCCTTTTATTTGTATTATACTGATACTGTTTCTACTTCATTTATGTTTCCCTAAAATTTTTAAAGAGGGATTGATCTTGAAAGCATGAGCATTGTCCAACGTGATGCTTTGTTGGTATTCCGCACCCTTTGCAAGGTAAATTCTATTCGTAACCACTCAATATTGTTTCTATAATTTTTTATTTTCTATTAACGATTTGAAAGAGTTTTTTACTTGCAGATGGGCATGAAGGAGGATAATGATGAAGTCACATCCAAGACTCGAATTTTATCTCTCGAGCTTCTGCAGGTTTGTCTAATGGATTTGACTTTAGTTCTTGCTTTTGTCTGCATGTTCAAATAGGTTGATGTTTAACATTTTAGACTTAAAGCACTATTTTAAATAATCTGGGATGGCATCACAAATGTTGCGATATGTTCTCAAATCATAGATCATAGGCTGTCATGTATTCTTGTGTGCTATTGATCTCTTTTCCTTTGTTTGATTGAGTTATGTATACTTATGTATTTCAGGGTTTGTTAGAAGGGGTCAGTCATTCATTTACGAGAAACTTTCATTTCATTGATTCAGTCAAAGCTTATCTTTCATATGCTTTGTTACGGGCTTCAGTTTCTCAGTCCCCTCTCATATTTCAGGTTTGCCCACAGCTACACTTCGTTAGATTTTATTTTAGTCCACCCAGATTTTTTGGCCCTCATTATGCTTTTCTTTTCTGTCAGTATGCATCTGGAATTTTCTCGGTTCTTTTGCTGCGTTTCAGGGAAAGTCTTAAAGTATGTGTCTGACCTTGACAATTAGATGCAGAAACTCCTTTTATTTGGTAAATTTTACTTTGTTTTCCATTTTTCATTTATGCTTATGATTCTTTTTGCAGGGTGAAATTGGCATCTTCTTTCCTTTAGTAGTCTTACGATCACTGGATGGCTTGGAATGTCCTGTCAACCAAAAAATAAGTGTTTTACGGTAAACTGTTCTTTCTGATTGATTGTGTTACTGTTTGTATATTTCACTGCTACATATATTCATCGGATTATTTCCAACATTCGTATGGTGATCGATTACTTTGTATGATTCTTCCCTTGATTTTTGATAAGCTGCAATTTTTGCAGGATGCTTGAGAGAGTTTGCAAGGATCCGCAGATGCTTGTTGACATATTTGTAAACTATGACTGTGATCTTGAGGCGCCAAATTTGTTTGAACGCATGGTATAATCCCATGTATTATGTCAAATTAATGTTTTTCAATTTCCATCCAAGATTTCCAAAATTATCTTCCTTTTGGGCACAGCTGACACTTTTCCAATGCATTTGACTACTTGTGTAGGTTACTTCTCTATCCAGAATATCTCAGGGGACTCAGAGTACAGACCCCAATTTAGTTGCATTGTCACAGACAACTTCAATTAAAGGCTCATCGCTTCAGGTAGGCTAAATGATTTCCTCTCTACAAAAAATTGAGTTTATTTAATCAGTTCCCTTCCAAACATTCTATGGTGCTATATTAGCAGAAAATGCTGAATAACCTTTCTTTTCTATGCCTTTCCAGTGTCTTGTGAATGTGCTTAAATCACTAGTTGATTGGGAAAAGTCACGTAGAGAATCAGAAAGCCAGAGTAAAGGAATTCAGTCTTCTGAAGGAGAAACTTCAGTTGGAGAATCTGGAGAAATAAAGAACAGAGATGATTTGACCAGTAACTTTGAGAAGGCAAAGGCTCATAAATCTACAGTGGAAGCTGCCATCTCTGAGGTAATCAATGAAACTTAATCTTCTTTACTTTCTTCCAGGATTTAAGTGCTATGTTTTGATTTTGTGCGTCACTGATCTGTGCTTTTTGTATCTCTTAGCCGTAGTCAGGTACTGATTAATACAATTAATTGTATTGCAGTTCAACCGGAAACCAGTAAAGGGTGTAGAGTATTTGATATCAAATAAGTTGGTAGACAATGCACCATCTTCAGTGGCCGAATTTCTGAGAAATACTCCCAGTTTGGACAAGGTTTGAATTTATGCTCTTAAGTATGTTTTCTCGTTTGCTTTGATGCGAATTTTGTCCTGTTTTGTATCTTTTTCTTTTTCACTTGGATGTGAACTTCTTATCCCAGTTTGAATGTTTCAGGCAATGATCGGCGATTATCTGGGTCAGCATGAGGAATTTCCCTTGGCTGTGATGCATTCGTATGTTGATTCCATGAAGTTTTCAGGAATGAAGTTTGATGCTGCAATCCGTGAATTTCTGAAAGGATTCCGACTACCTGGAGAAGCCCAAAAGATAGATCGTATCATGGAAAAGTTTGCAGAACGGTACTTGTGATCTCTTTGTGTGTCTGTGTACTTTATTCTAGTGTTTTGCAGAAAATAAGTACTTCATTCTAAATTAGGATTGGCACCCTTGTTTGATGTTGACAAACCATCCCTGTGAACTTAAGATTGAACTTCTATCTATTTGTAGTTGTTAAGGTAATTGATAATTAAAGAGGAGCAAAAACACTCCAGGTCAGAAAGAAGATTTCTGTCTTGCTTACTTTTGGTTAATTTGTACCAGAAGCCCTGCCCATGCATGAGAATTAAAATGAGCTATGCACCTCGGTTTTGCTGATATGTTGATTAATTGCTATCTGGTGATTTGTGTTGTTTTCTATGGTCTCTGGCAGATATTGTGCAGACAATCCAGGCCTTTTCAAAAACGCGGATACTGCATATGTTCTTGCATATGCAGTTATAATGTTGAACACTGATGCACATAATCCAATGGTGTGGCCTAAGATGTCCAAGTCTGATTTTGTACGTATGAATGCTATGAATGATGCTGAAGAATGTGCTCCTACAGAGCTCTTAGAAGAAATATATGATTCTATCTTGAAAGAAGAAATAAAGATGAAAGATGAGAAATTGAGTGTTGAAAAAGGTAGCCGATCCAAAACAGAAGGTGAAGAGAGAGGCCGTTTGGTCAGCATTCTTAATCTGGCCCTTCCCAAAAGGCAGTCAACAACTGATACTAAGGCTGAGAGTGAAGCTATAATTAGACAGACACAGGCAATATTCCGGAGTCAAGGAACAAAAAGAGGGGTATTCTATACATCTCAGCAGATAGAACTTGTGAGGCCTATGGTTGAAGCTGTAGGGTGGCCTTTACTTGCTACTTTCTCTGTCACCATGGAGGAAGGTGATAATAAGGCAAGGGTCGTTCTCTGCATGGAGGGTTTTAGGGCCGGAATACATATCACACATGTGCTTGGAATGGACACCATGCGCTATGCTTTTTTAACCTCGTTGGTTAGGTATAACTGTTTCTTTTCGGGTTTATTCATCTACAACTATGTTTTAACACTTTATTCATTTCCATTCATGTTGTCATTGCACGTTTAGTTGCCTTTTTATTTACTACTCATTCTTTGGTGCGACTTATAGGATTTGGAAAAAAAAAAAAATCGACCAAAAATTAAGCTTTTAATTTTTATCTCAGATTTACTTTCTTACATGCCCCGAAAGAGATGCGGAGTAAAAATGTAGAAGCGTTGAGGACATTACTTGCTCTTTGTGACTCTGAGACTGACTCGCTTCAAGACACATGGAATGCAATCTTGGAATGCGTTTCTCGGCTTGAGTTTATAACATCAACTCCTGCCATTGCTGCAACTGTCATGCACGGATCAAATCAGATCTCAAGAGATGCTGTTCTGCAATCCCTTAAAGAGTTGGCTGGGAAACCTGCTGAGCAAGTATTTGTAAATAGCGTTAAGCTTCCTAGTGATTCTATTGTGGAGTTCTTCAATGCCCTCTGCGGTGTATCAGCTGAAGAACTAAAGCAAACCCCTGCGCGTGTTTTCAGCCTACAAAAACTTGTTGAGATAAGCTACTATAATATGGCTCGAATACGCATGGTATGTATCATATCTGCTGAAACCATATTTATATGCTGATAAATGTCGAGAAATGTACCTGATGAATGGCATTATGTATATCATGTGTCACTAAATTGGCCTATGTTATAGTTGTTATCTAGGAAAATGGCTTATTCTGATTGGTACTCTGAAAAAGCATGATAATTGTAGTATATTATTGTGCCAGAATTATTTGATAAAGTAGACCTCATATGGGTGTGTAGTACACTGGGGCAAGTGTATGGATTTTATGCCAATGCTAGCATATGTGCTGAAGCCAAGCATGTCTATCTTTTCATGTAACCAATCATGTTTGACCAGGGAAGTTCAGATTGCTCATGTGAAATATGGTTTCTCGTGTCACTTCTTTAACATGAAGGAACAATTATAGAAATATGTTACAACCTGTCAGCTTTTTAATCTATGACTTCATGGTTTTTAATATTTTAAAGATTTCTCACAATATACCTTATAGGTCTGGGCTAGAATATGGTCTGTTTTGGCAAATCACTTCATTTCAGCTGGGAGCCATCCTGAGGAGAAAGTTGCTATGTATGCCATAGATTCTCTAAGGCAGCTTGGTATGAAGTACTTAGAGCGTGCTGAACTTGCTAACTTCACATTCCAGAACGACATTCTGAAGCCATTTGTTGTACTTATGCGCAATAGCAGAAGTGAATCCATAAGGAGACTGATTGTCGACTGTATTGTTCAAGTAAGTGTATTTGATTAGTGTTCCCGAATGCGCACCTCTTTTCTTTGTTTGCCTACCGCTCCCCCCTCCAAAAAAAAAAAAAAAAAAGAAAAAAGCTTTGATTTGCATGTTAAAAAAAAAAAGTCTATATGGTGGTGTATTTAGTATTTAATAGTAGTTACTTTATTCTGGTGCCTGCTGCAGATGATAAAATCCAAAGTGGGGAACATAAAGTCTGGATGGCGTAGTGTTTTTATGATTTTCACAGCTGCTGCGGATGATGATTCAGAACCAATTGTTGATAGTGCATTTGAAAATGTTGAACAGGGTAAGACCTTTTTATCTTCTTAATTTTCCAATATTCTTGCCACATGATGTTGAAGTTTCTATGCGTTTTTACTATTTTCGTATATCTGACTCCAAGGACATTTGCAGTTATTTTGGAACACTTCGACCAAGTTGTTGGTGACTGCTTTATGGACTGCGTCAACTGTCTCATTAGGTTTGCAAATAATAAATGTTCGCACAGAATCAGTTTGAAGGCTATTGCACTCCTGCGTATCTGTGAGGATCGTCTAGCGGAGGTTTGTTATTTAGCCTTTGATCTATTTTTTTTCTTTTTTTCTTTTTTTACATAATTGAATATTTGAATTTGAACTCTTGTTTTAAAAAATGTTTCCCGAATCACGGCATGGCATGAGGTGATACTTACACCAACTATAGGTTATTTAATGCTTCATGTGGGTTTTTGAAATTCTATCAGTGGGATTTACTATTGCAGTATTAATGGTAATAATGTGCCAACCAAAGAATCAATTCAATGAATTATTTTAATGCTGAATCCAAGATATTTGATTTTGTAAATAGTTCAATAGATCTTGTTGGCATCTCTCAAATCATTTTAGTGTATAAAATTGTTTCTATTTGACATAGTTTTGGTTTTCAATCTTAGGGTCTTATACCCGGTGGTTCTTTGAAGCCCATTGATGCAAGTGTGGATGAAACTATTGATGTGACTGAGCATTATTGGTTTCCAATGCTTGCTGGCTTGTCTGATTTAACGTCAGATCCTAGACCAGAGGTCCGAAGCTGTGCACTTGAAGTTCTGTTTGATTTACTAAATGAGAGAGGTAGGAAGTTCTCATCATCATTTTGGGAAAGTATCTTCCATCGTGTCTTGTTTCCTATTTTTGATCATGTGAGACATGCTGGAAAGGAAAGCATGATTTCTTCTGATGATGAATTGCTGCGCGAAACAAGCATTCACTCGCTTCAATTGCTGTGCAACCTTTTTAACAGTTTCTATAAGGTACTTTGACCTTGATATTGGCTTTTCAAACTGTTATGGTTTAACACCTTTTTCTTCTTGGTTCTACTCTTTTATTTCTATTCATCCTTTATCTCCATCCAACTTCAACTACCCTTCGACTTTATTTGAATGAGGTGGCCTGTCAAGAGTCAAATCTACAGCTATTCACATCCAAGACTTTGACCATTGCACTCTCTAAAAGTATGTTTTTATTTTCTGCAGGAGGTTTGTTTTATGCTGCCACCACTACTTGGTTTGTTGTTGGATTGTGCCAAAAAGACAGATCAGTCTGTGGTTTCAATATCTCTGGGTGCATTGGTGCATCTCATAGAGGTTGGAGGACATCAATTCAGTGAGAGCGACTGGGATACATTGTTGACAAGCATTAGGTAAATATTATTCTATATCTGGAAGTGTGCCATGATCACTCTATTATTGATCAATTTTTGTTTCCATTACCAGAGATGCTTCGTACACAACACAGCCGCTTGAGCTTCTCAATGCTTTGGGTTTTGAGAAGAACAAGAAATTAATTAATAGGGCTGATAGTTCTTCCTTGAAGGCTGTTTATAATCATCAGTTTGGTATCAACGATGACCAAATGGGACCAGCTAGCGATGCTGATGGCACTAAAAGAACTCAGGAAAATAATCAACAATCAGGGCTACACTCATTGGATGGCTCTGAAGGTTAGGTCATTTCCTACTGAATATTAAAGGATGATACATGATCAAAATTGTATACAAAAGAAAAAAAACAGAAGCTGCACCTTTACTGGTTGGTTAATTTAGAAAATGGTTTAAGGAGAACAAAACAACCATTGGTAACTAAAATGTAGTATTCAATCGCCAGTGTCAGGATACCGCACATGATCCTGATACCATAACGAACGGTGCTAGTTTTTGCACATTTTGCCATAGTTTTAAGAAAGTAAAATGGATGGTGTCAGTGGAAACTTAGAAATACTTTCTGCATAGGTCTTCCGTCACCATCTGGAAGAAGTTCAAAATCTGCTGATGCTGGTGGCCTCCAACGGAGTCAAACAATAGGTCAAAGAATTATGGGAAACATGATGGACAACCTCTTCCTCAGAAGTCTTACCTCGAAGTCCAAGGCCGCTAATGCTTCAGAGGTTTCAGTGCCATCATCTCCGGTTAAGGTATTATTTCAATAGATATTTGTTACAGTGCTGTGACTTTGACTCGAAGGTAATATATACATATATGGTTGTATGTATGTCAGAAATATTCAGTTGTCTTTTGCAGACACAACCTAGAAAGTTTGTAATGGCAGAAAACCTGTTAGTTACGTGTATACATGTGTGTGTATGTTTTTCACAATTGTTTTAAGGATTTTGTTTACCTGCTAATGACAGATTATTGCTTTTCAGTAAGTTTCTTTGCCCTCTTTACTTTTTTCGACACTGTTTTAGGTTCCTGATCCTGTAGAATTGGATGCCAAAGATGAGGAGGAAAGTCCACTTATGGCCACTGTTAGGGGGAAATGTATCACTCAGTTATTACTTCTTGGTGCCGTTGATAGCATACAGGTTTGGACTTTATTATTTTGTACCCCCAAGTCTCCATATATGCTGTATGTCTTCTCATAAGAACGTGGATAGTTTTCTTTCAGTTATCCAAGTTCAGTTTGAAATTCAAACTAGGAACTGTCATGTCACTGTTTAAGATAAAAACTCTGTTGTGATACATACATAGATACACCATTAAGGTGACCCCAGAAGGGGAAAGGGGGCGTTACGAAGTGTCTGAAGAACTGTTTATAAATTCTTTGCATTGCAGAAGAAATTCTGGAGCAAGTTGACAATACAGCAAAAGCTTGTCATAATGGACATCTTGCTATCTTTGTTAGAGTTTGCTGCTTCTTATAATTCATATACTAACCTCCGAACACGGATGCACCAACTTCCAGATGAAAGGTAGTCCATTAAGTTGCGTTATTCCATTTCTCTCTTTTTACTCTGTTCGTCCATCCATCTGTCTCCTCTCTCTTTTTTCTAATCTTTGAAATTGAATAATCTCTTCTTCTACCTAATTACATTTTGTGCAGGCCGCCTCTGAACCTTCTCCGCCAAGAATTAGCTGGAACTACCATTTACTTGGACATCTTACAGAAATCAACTTCTGGGTTTGATTCCAATGATGATTCAAGCGTCACTCTCTCTAAAGAAGAAGAGAAGCTTGAAGGATTAGCAGAAGAGAAACTGGTGTCTTTCTGTGAACAGGTACTCCGTGAGGCTTCTGATTTGCAGTCCAGTGTAGGTGACACCACAAACATGGATATTCATCGAGTTTTGGAGTTGCGTTCTCCTGTCATTGTTAAGGTATGATTTTATCAAAGCTGGTGCTTAAAGAGTATCCTGTTGGAAATTTTGAGTGGTATTCCGTTTTGTAAATAGGTTAAATTTGTGCTTTTGAGGTTCTAGTTTATCCACATCAACACTAATAATCTTTTAAGTCATATTATGCCTTATACATCTAGAAGGAAATGAAAAAATAAAAATAGGGAACGTTTTCCATTGTATGAATTGGTGCTACTGCTACGTCTCCTTTATCATTTGGTTGGGCGTCCGTATGTTGTATGAGAATTGTGCTGTGAAATTGCTTCCGATTGGGGATTTGTCATTACTAGACATATTTTTCATATGCTTATTATTATTATTTTTTCTTTTGCTAAGTTAGTGTATTTAATAGTATGTATGATGCTACTTTTTTCCTCGTAATTGTAAACGTAGCAGTAATGACGCTGCAAAATTTTCTGTTGAACGTCTTTCAGGTGCTTAAAGGCATGAGCTTTATGAACAAAAAAGTTTTCAGAAGACACCTAAGGGACTTTTATCCTTTGCTTACAAGGCTTGTTTGCTGCGATCAGGTAATGTCCTTCTCCTCGATCATACAATTCATAGTATCATTTTCGAATATCTCAGAATCATTTTGCAAAATGTGTATTCTAGAGAGAATGTTAATATATATATATATGATTTCCTTGGGATTCTTGCTTAGCAATTGTCATGCTAAACGATGAAGGAGAAACAAAAAATTGTTAAGGTGCGCATTCAAAATGAGTAGTTTGTATATTCCAAAGAATTTGAGGAACTCCATTTGGTGCGGTTTATATCCACGGAAGACTTCGTCTAAAAGATTACTTGACGGATTTTCACCCCATCAAAATGTTCTAGCTAGAAATTTGGATTAATTAAGTGCTCCAATTTAAGGATTTAGAATCAACTACTATATTTACTCTTGTTGGACTGCCACAAGGTATTCGACTTTCATGCTGATTAGAGAGACATTGACAAGTTTGAAAAAGCTGATTGTCTCTTGATATGTTTAGATGGATGTTCGTGGAGCTCTTGCCGATCTTTTCAGGGCACAACTAAAAGCTCTTCTGCCATAGGTCTTTCCCTTCACCACTTCATTGGGTTTCTCAGAACGGCTTCACTGCACTGCCAACAGCTAACTTCACTTTGTTTCTATACCGAATTTTTATGCCCAACACTTTATTTGTTCAGTGATTGACATTATTTTATTCATCATTTCCGCCGATATATCTTTACTATAACGATTCTATGATATGCAAATGAAAGAGAGAGAGAGAGGGAGGGAAGAATCTTGCTGGATTCTTTGGTCAGTGTTTGATATCCAATTTTGTTGTTATATAGTGGAAGTACCCCAAAGAGATTATTTCTGAGATCCGCATGGTCTTGTAGTTGTGGTTAATAACTTTCTGATTTATCTGATTCCCAAGAAATAATTTGGGGCGTGTTATTTATAAAAATTTTCACGCCATGCCTCATTTTAATCCGTTAGGGGAACATTCACGTCGTATCACAGTCTAACATGGTCCGCAATATTCTTATGCCTGGATTTGCTCGTGCTTACCGCGGTCTGCCTACGGTAAGAGTTTCTAGTTTGTACTATTGATTTGATAGTCACCGCTGTTTTTATTGTTGGATTGATTTTTCAACAATCTATATGCTTGGAGCAATTGTGGATTCACATTTGACGATATGGATTGCGTATTGAAAATTTATAATGTGGGCACTCGTATGTTGATCAAAAAATAAATCTTTGTCGGTAGTGTAAAATATAATATCAAATTCTAATTTTACATGCAAAATACACGCAAATACGTCACACAAAATAAAATTATGACAATCAGAATCCTTTTCAAGTTCCCTTGACAAAAATGGTTTTCTTTAACTTGTTAAGGGCAATTATCTTTTCATAATTTGGTGTCGTGTTTAATAATTTGAGACGAGAATGCCCATATAAATCAACCTTATCCTTTTAATTTTGCTGATTTTTCATTAGTACAGCGTGTTGGTAAGGGCCCCACCTAAGAGGATCCGTGTGCACTTTTCCATGGAAGCTGAAACCTTTTTGGCTACCTGAAGCTTTTTGGGAGTCAAAACTTTCATCCTCAAAAAGGCACAACATTCCGTATATGGGTTTTCTCATGCAAAGAAATCCCTACACCAAATACTCTGCAACAAGTTTACTTAATTCCTTTCTTGATTGATTCTTCACAGTTTTATCAGATTCAATTGGGTTTTTCCTTGGAATCAAGTTCCTTGTTGAACATCTTTGTGATTCCTTGCCTTTTCCGTTCATAAAAGTCGCTAGAACCTTTCAAAGCTTGGTTTAAGAAAAATAGTAAAAAAGTAAAACCTCCCTCCCCATTTAATACCCGGCCCCTCTGAGTTTTTTATACAAAGAATCAGAGAACTCAGATTATGCCACACCAAAACATGGGGTCTCACAACTACATGATATTGTTAACACTGTGCATAATCAGTGAAGCTTTTGCGGTAGGCGTTTTCGGGTTCGCGTGCAACTGGGGGACACGCTCGACACATCCATTGCCACCAAACATAGTTGTAAAGCTCCTCAAGGACAACGGATTTAACAAAGTGAAGCTCTTTGAAGCCGATCCCGGGGCTCTCAAGGCTCTTGCAAAATCTGGTACAGAGGTCATGCTTGGTGTACCCAACGAATTCTTAGCACCTCTTGCCAGCAGTGTCCAGTTTGCTGTGAATTGGGTTACTCACAACGTGTCCTCCTATGTCACAACTGGAGTTAATATAAAGTAAGCATTTTATAATTATTATTATTTAAAAAAAAAACTCTTTTACTTAAATTTATGTTCTCTTAGAAAATAGGTTGTCGAAATAAAGGGGTAATTTTCTTTTCGGACAAAGCTTTTGGGGAAGGAAGTGCTTTAAACAGCAAACTTGGGATGAACCTTGAAACTTCGACAAAGCTTTTTGTCATTTTTGTATTTGCTAGAATCAAATCTACTACCTTGCTGTTGTATTTTCATTAAAAGTGCATGCAAATAGGGGGAAAAAAGGAACTTTTAAAATGGAGATGACACATTTGCATGTTAGAACATGAAAAGATGATGCCTTACCAAATATAATTGTTTTAAAATATCACATTAATGAAATTACTAAGTTATATTAACTAAACTAAATTTATTGGAATTTAAAGATTAAAATTGTATCTTTTCACCGATACAAGATATATATATATTCATATCCTACCATAAAATTCTTCTTTGCTTTTAATTCTTTTGAACTCATGATTCCAAGATAAAAAGTTTTAGATAGATAAAAAGTTTTAGATAGCCATACGTACTCAACTTCTACAAGGATATATTTTATATATATATAAAATAAAGATCCTAAGTTTTCTTAGTTTAAAAAAATGGTCATTTTTCATTATAAATAGGCTAGTTGTTAAAAAAAAAAAAAAAAGCTTCCGAAAGAAATACGGGTTTTGCTTCTACAATAACAAGTTATGGAGATGCGGACTCAATATTTTAAAAAGAATATTTGATAGTTCATCGTTGATAAACTTTATGATCAATCACATAAACAAGTATCAATTAATTAATGTTAATCAATAATTTATTAATTCATAAGTAATAGACATCAAATTTATCAATAGATTGATTCAATAATACATTGACATATTATCATAAAACGGAATTAAAAAAGGTCACATTTTAACTGAAAAAACAGTAGTACAACATCTCTCTCTCTCTCTCTCTCTCTCTCAAATGAAGATCATTCATTTCTTCATGCCGAGCGCGTTTTGTTAGTAGAGACAGCTATAAATCCACCACTTTTTAAGTACATGTCAGTATACTTCGTTCCTTCATTTATAACTTATATGTTGGTTGTATTCCCCACAAAAATAAATCAATAAATAAAGGGTAATTAAACTGCCTGTATCCCATGTAATGAACTCATTAAAGAATGTGTGCTTGCTTGTTTTTCATTTTTTTTTTTTTTGCTATAAAGGGGAAAAAATTAATAAAGAGTTAGTTCTCATTTACCATCGCGTTCTAAATCAACTTTTCAAACTTGTTTATACTATGAGTTTAAACCTATAATTGATACTAACCATGAAAACAACAATGTTGTATCCACGTGCAGATACGTAGCCGTTGGAAATGAGCCATTCCTGAAAACATACAAAGACAAGTTCCTAAAAACAACATTACCAGCCCTCCAAAACATCCAAGCTGCCCTAATTAAAGCCGGTTTGGGCAGGCAAGTGAAGGTCACCGTCCCACTAAACGCCGACGTTTACGAAACAGACACGGGCCTTCCCTCCGGTGGCAACTTCCGAAGCGACATCCACGACCTCATGATCTCCATCGTCAAATTCCTCAGCATCAACGACTCTCCCCTCACCATCAACATCTACCCTTTTCTCAGCCTCCAATCCGACCCCCACTTCCCCAAAGAGTATGCCTTTTTTGGGTCCAATTCCAATCCCATTGTCGATGGCTCCATCACTTACAACAATGTTATGGAGGCTAATTTTGACACGCTTATTACGGGTGAGTTGGATATATAACTTAATCATGTCATTGGTCGAGTTTAAAGTATAATAAAAATATTTAGTTTTCTTTCTTTTAATTGAATTAGGATTCAAACTCTATGATGTTATGATCAAACTAAACATGAAATTACGCTTAAACTAAAATCACACAAGCTAGAATATATTACAAAAAGTAAAACCCATTATAATCATTACTTAATTTTATAGCGGATAGTATTTAAGAGTTAGATTAATGTTTTAATAGATTATATATAATTGAAACAGTTGTATTCATTTATAATCGAATTATTCAAAAATTAATAAAATGATTAAAAATCAATTCTTATTGATAATTAAGAAGTAAGAGATCCTACTATAAAATTACCTGCATTTATTATGTAATTTTTTTAATTTCTAACACTCTTTTTAAAAAAATAATTACATTCCAATTACAACTGTCGAAAAAAACAGTCTTATAGACACGTTACGTGTTTTGCAGCTCTCGAGAAAAATGGGTTTCCGTCCTTGCCCATAATCATTGGAGAAATGGGCTGGCCAACGGACGGTGACCCAAATGCATATAATGCAAATGCCCAAAGGTTCAACCAAGGCCTTTTTGATAGGATAAAGAAAAAGCAAGGCACACCCAAAAGGCCCACTTTACCCGATGTCTATGTGTTTGCACTTACTGATGAGGATGCCAAGAGCGTTGAGCCGGGGAATTTTGAGCGCCATTGGGGTATTTTTAACTTTGATGGGACGGCCAAGTATGGTTTGGATTTGGGAAACGGCAAAAATTTGGTTCCGGCAAAAGGGGTGAAATATTTGGCCAGGCAATGGTGTGTTATGTCACCGGATGCCAACATTTTGGACCCTAAGTTGGGGGAGAGTGTCAACTACGCTTGTACTTATGCGGATTGCACCAGTCTCGGCTATGGCTCCTCTTGTGGCACGCTTGACGCTAGGAGTAATGCTTCCTATGCTTTTAACATGTATTATCAGACTATGAACCAAAGGAAAGACGCTTGTCAGTTCAACAACCTGTCGACGATCACCAGGGTGGATCCATCGCCCGGGGCTCCCGGCGGGGTTCGAAATAGTTCGTGTCGTTTCGAGATCATGATTGACATAGGAAAACACGAGCTCCCTCCGTCCCCGTCGTCGTCGGTTGCACTTGCAGGGCTTGGGAACGGCATGTCACGCATTGTCGACGTGATGAGTCTACTTGTTGTATTAGTGTCCGTGTTGTTTGGCTGAGTTTATGTTGGTTCTCATGATTTTTTATTTTTTATTTTATTTTATTTATATACTTGACTTTTCCATGATGTTAGTTTGAGCTAGCAATTTATGTGCTATCTGTTTAGTGATTGATGCTTCCTTTTCCTTTTGTTTTCTCTTTAGTTTTCTTTAATTATAAAAATTCTTTAAAGTAAAGGTATGTTTTATGTGGGGTGAGAAGTTCATTAGAGAGAAGGTTTACGAACCAAACGAAAGGTAGTTTAATTAGTTCAGAAACCAAAAAAAAAAAAAAAAGGATAAAGTGCAAGTGGAGATGAAGTGTCGTGTACTTATCAAAATAGAAGAAAAGAAATTATTTTTATTATAAACGTAATCTGTTAATTCTTTTACCCAAAAAAAAAAAACTTAAATCTGTAACTAATTGTTAAATTTAATGTTTATTTAACATATATCCCACTGTAATCCACAACTTAGGGGACAAAAAAGAAGAAAATTACCTTTGTTCAATGCAAATGACAAATTGGTACTTTTATATTTAAACTTTTAAAAATAAAATACCATCTTGATATCTTGAAGCCATTAATTGAGATTTGAGACATGAAATGATCTCTTTATATTTTTGTTATAATGTAGTAGTTCTTACCAATAGAATTCTCCTATTAAGATATGTCATGCTAGTATTAATGTGGAAGTTTTTACCAATAAACTCCGCAAGAATGAAAAGGAATTATTCATTTCGTGAAGAATCAAATGAGAGTTGAAGTAATTCCTTACGTACTCACTACTCACCTTAAAATACAATTTTAAATGTGTTATTTGTCATGAAAATTATGAATTCATGATGAATTAGATAATAAACTGAATCTATAGGAGAATGTTTATAGATTTTACTAGGCAATAAAAGCATCTAGTTGGCCATAGTGGAAAAGAGAGTGAGTGAAAGAGATAGAAAATATCATTTTTGACCAGAGATTTGAGTCTCTAACTTTTAAATTTTATCTATAAATCATCTTTATATATAAAGTTTAAGAATAGGATTTGTGCTACCTGATTGAAGTCTGAATGGGGTTGGATTACAGCTGGTGGTGAGGTGTTTTCTAGCACCTTGGTCTTCATCTTAGCATGCCTTTTGGATGTTTTGGTTTGCGAAAGGAGGCGAGTTATAGATTGGTAAGTGTGTTGGTTTTTGTCGTTATTTGAAACATGTGTTTACCCACTATTTGTCTTTTCTATCCTTTTCTTCTACTAGTATTGAGGGGTCTCGCCCTCCTCGGTTTTTCTGATGTTCAGATTTGTGGTTTATGTCATTTTTCTTTAATATTAATGATGGTTCTTATCCATGTTAGTTTAGATCTTTATCTTGTTTGTTTCATTTCTCGTTTTATTTTTCATTTGCAAGATCTACTTCTTTATTATTGTTAGTGTGGCCTTTGTATCACGGATTCCTTGTCATCGATTGATCGGAGTTTTTCATCAATTATAAATGATCTATTAAAGAGTTATATATATGATTGTATACTTTCATGGGTGCTTTTTATTTGTGGAGTTCAATATAAATTATTTCTCAATTTGCATCATTCAAGTTTATTTTTGAAACCAATTTTCTATAGATATCATTTTTTTTAATTATAGAAGAGTTTATGAGTGAATTAATGATTGTATTACCTTTTATATTCTTTTAATATAATTTTATGAGCCCTTAGTTGTTGGGCAACTCGTCTTTGCCAAACATAAACGACAACTTGCTTGGGGTTGTTTGATGTAAAAATAGAAGGTGTTGATGAGAGGGAGAACGAGTGAGAAAGAAAGAAAACTAAGGGTTGGGATATAACTTTAGGAGAGAGAGAGAGAGAGAGAGTAGATGCTCGACTTGACCTTTCATTGCTATCAGTTGCCTCTCTTGTGGGTTGTATTGCCAGACATCTAATCGTCAGATAATTTAACTTTCCTATAAATTTAGGTTTTTATACATCAGTGCACCACAAACTTATTCGCAAAGTTATAATTTACACTTTAAATTTTTAATTTTAGTAATGTGCACCATGAACTTACAAAATTATAGCTATTTGCACTCTATTAGTAAACAATATTGATTTTTTTTAAAATGAAAATTGACATTTCACTTACATATAGGTTGTTAATTAAGAATATAAAGTTTTATTTATAATCAGTGTTAATCCAAATTTATATTTATAACAAAATTAATTCAAATTTTTATATTTTAATAAAACTTAATTAAAGATCTTAAGTTCAATAAATTTTGGTTAATATGAACAAAAATAATTATTTATGTAATGAATTAACAACTCATGTATAAATCACATGTTAATTTCTTTCAAAATATTAATATTTTTATCAATGGAGTACAAGTTTCTAAATTTAGGGTGAAATTATCAAAATTAAAAGTTCAGAGTGTAAATTATAACTTTATAATAAGTTTAGGATGTACCAATGCAAAAAAAGTCATAATTTTATTAAGGACATATTTGCAGAAAATTTTGAAGACGAAGTTTTGGATGTTGGGTTGGGAATGTGTGTTTGGAGGATGACTTAAAGTTCTGTGATATAGAAAATAGAGTAAAAAAATTTGAAATATGTTTGAAAAAAAATAAAATAGATTTTTTAATTCTTGTTGCTATAAGCATTTGGATTCTTATTTCAATTTAAAATAAAAAAGTTATAAATTTTTAAAATTTAAAATTTTTTGAAAAATATACGAGAAAATATTAAGATGTAAAATTAATAGTTCGTTTGGTATTCCGTTTCAGTTTAAGTATAACTTGAGTTAAAATAAATCTAATAGCGTGTTTGGCACACTTTTTTTTTTTTTTTGCATTGCATTTAAATGTAATATAATTTTTCCCAAATATGAAAGCATTTCATTCAAATATTAATCACATCACATTTTAAATCCAATACAATCACTATTCATTATTTCACTTTTTATATTACTTTTATTAATTATATTATATATTCTCTCTCTTTTTTTTTCTCTCTACTTCTACCCATCACATCACATATTTATTATTAAAATATAATTCAAATACTTTTCACCCAAACACACATTGCATTTAAATGCAATGCTAATACTTTTCATCTAAATACAAATTGTATTCAATACATTACATTCAAATGCATTGAAAATATAATGCGTTCACCAAACAGAGCATAAGTTAAAGTTGGGCATTTAGTATTTAGTTTAGCTTGAAAGTTTAGTGTGACTTTAGTTTAAACTTGTTTTAAAAATTGTCTTGGAAATTGTTTTGAAATAGTGAAAGTAAATTTAAACTTGTATTACAAATTGTGTTAAAGTAATAAAAAAAATTTGGACCAAGTTAAAACATAGCTAAAATATAGCGTGGCTTCATGTATATATTTTAGTTCAAACCAAGCACAAACAGAACTTAAATGAAAAGTCAAACGTACGCTAAGGCTATGTTTGGCAGGAAGTAAAGAAAAATGAAAGGAATGAATGATACGTCACCTAGATAAATGAAATAAGGAAGGAGAAAGATATATTTTCCTTTATGATATTTGTATAACAAGAGGAAAATAAAGTAAAAATCATCTCTCTTATTTGATATAAATATACAAGTAAAAGAAAATAATAGATTTAATTTATAAAATAATAAATTTACACTTTATTAATTTATTTATTATCTTATTATAATCTTTTGATCAATAAAAAATTAATATTATTAAAGAGGATATTATTATAATTTTAATTTATAATTAATATAATAAATTTATTCACTCAGAAAATCTTCTTAATTTAAAAAAATTAAAATTGTGATAGTTTAAGAGAACTTATCTCATTGCTTCCTTCCTTTCTTTTCTTTTATTTAACAATCATGATTATCTAATTTTTTTTACAAATTCCTTTCTCCCTTTCTTTCTTATATTTTTCTCTCCAATCAAACATAATGGAGTTTAAAATTAAGCTAGTGTTTGGGACACAAATTTTTTTAGCATTGCATTTAAATGCAATGCGATTTTCTCCCAAATACAAAAATATTTCATTCAAATACCAATCACATCACATTTTAAATCAAACATAATCACTATTTATTATTTTATTTTTTCTATTACTTTTATTAATTATATCATATATTCTCTTTCCCTCTTTTTTTTCTCTCTACTTTTACTCATCACATCACATATTTATTATTAAAATATAATTCAAATACTTTTCCCTCAAACACACATTGCATTCAAATGCAATGCTAATGCTTTTTCTCCAAATACAAATTGCATTCAATACATTACATTTAAACGTAATGCAAATACAATACGTTCACCAAACGAACCCTAAATATCCGAAAAAGTTGCCGAGGAATGTGAACGTACAACCAATTACTCTTTTTTTCCTGGGCAAAAAGAAAAAGAGTTGAAGTGGTGGTAGCCGATAGGCGACCATCGTCTTCACTGCGACGTTGGTGGGTCCCTTTCTAAGATAAAGGCTATCAGTATTAAATATAATTATTAATAAAATATAAATCTTATTATTATTAAATATTATTATTAATAAAATAATTATTAAATATTATTATTAATAAAATATAAATCTTATATTATAAGATTTATATTTTATTAAAGAATAACGCGGTATGCAACAACAATGCTCATAAATTGGCGTGACTATAAATCAATAGAGATAATGATACGTCAAAACTCAACGTCCCCAAAAAAAAAAGTGTTCATTTTTTCAAAAAAAAAAAAAAAAAAGGGCTCCTCACCTAAAAAAGGATTAAAAAAAAAAATCAAACACGCCACTGCAAAAAGAAAAAAAAAAGTCCCCTAAAGAAAGAAAAAGTGTAGGAAAAAAAAAAAAAGAAAGAAAGAAAGAAAATAAAGGGTGGGAGAGAGGCAAATGGAGATGGAGCGGACTGAAGGGTTGAGTGCCAAAAACAGAAAAAGGCAAGAGTCAGCCCAGCCTCCTCTGCAACAAAAGGCAAAAAAAAAAAAAAACGAAAATCAAGGCCTAATCTTCGCTTTAACCAACGGATTTGTGTTTTAATCTCGTTTGTTAATCAATTAACCCCTTAATTTAATTACATCTTCAACTTTAAAGAGAAGAAGAAGAAGAAGAAGGAGAAAAAGAGGAAGAAAAAACGAAACTTCGCAATCACAAAGTTTCAGATTATTTGTTTTGTAACACATAAAATTCAATATTTTTGCTTTCTTTCTTTCTTTATTTTTGGATATTCCTATTTCGAATCATTCCCTTTTTCCCTAGGGTGTTCCGTTAAAAAAATTCTCGATTTTTTCCATGCAATTGTTATTAGTATTTTTGGATTCGTAATCTATACTAGGGTTTTGGTATTTTTGCCGGAAGTTTCGTGGAAGACGATGAAGATTGGAGCTGCAGCAATGGCGGCTGCGGAGGAGGGGAAATGAGCTAGGATCATTGGGTTTCGTAATGTTGTTGGCAAGGAGGCAAATCCGCGGCGTGCGATTCTTGTTCTCTCTCTCGCTATCGCGCTTCGCAGCGGACATGGCTGCAACTTCCTCTGCAGCTTATGTGGTCTCCAGAGGATTTTATGTCGAAACTACTCCTTCTTCGTCCTCTGTTCGTTTTTGCGATTTCGCCGTCAGAAGTTGCTTCGATTCCGAACCTCATCACAATCGGCATCCTCGTCGCCGCCGCCGTTCGCTCCACACGGAGAGTAAGGCCGGTAATGGCGTTCGCCGGAGCTGTGGGTTTGATCATCATCAGGCTCAGTTCGTTCGCGATTTGGAGTTAGAGGGGATTTCTCCATTGCAAGATGTCCGAACCGCCGACGCTCGTGGTCTGGCCCCAAACGGACGCGAGACGGCTTCGTATCAGCGCGGCAATATTCTTGGATTTCCGAACCACTCTTTTCCCCGGGATAAGAAGATCGCCGTCGCCGTTGACGTCGACGAGGGTAATTCTCTATGTTCATTTTACTTCTCATGTGTGTGTGTGTATAAGTCAAATCTTTTCGCATTTTCGTCATTTTCTTTTTTGAAAAAAAGATTACAAGACGACTTTTTGGTCGTACGTATTTGACAATGAATTGCAATGTAAAGAATCTGAAGTTTTTGTTTACT
Organism: Antiaris toxicaria; assembly: GCA_035233585.1. Taxonomy (NCBI): domain Eukaryota; kingdom Viridiplantae; phylum Streptophyta; class Magnoliopsida; order Rosales; family Moraceae; genus Antiaris; species Antiaris toxicaria. Next base: position 16,029,301 of record CP141161.1, read on the forward strand.
CGCTAGAAGTCGAAAGTGGAGATTCTTTCTGAAGTTGTCTTATTTGTGTGCTTCCTTCATAATCTTTGGCTTCTAATTGGGTATTTTGTCTGCTGACGATCTTGAGTTGTGCAGTTTTGGGGAACTTTGTGTCGGCGCTGAACAGGTTTATTGCGGATCGATATTCCTTGAAGCATTCTGTTTCGGAGTACCATGTCTACGAGTTCTTCAAGGTAGTTCCTGCTTGCCTTCTTATTGATTTTTATGATTGGCGAGTGTTTACACTTTTCGTGGATTATGTTCTGATGTAATCTGCATTTTGTGTATCAGATATGGAACTGTTCCCGCGATGAAGGTACTTCTAGTATCCTTTTTTCTTTTTGGGCTCATTTGCACCATGACCAATGTGATGAATATTTTCATGGACTAGCAAACTAGTGTTTTAAATGTTCTACTAGCATTGAAGTTTGGTAATAATACATGTATGTCTAGTATGGTCTTTTATCCTTGATGAAGGTCTGACTTGATGAATTGTTTCATTTGGCTTTAATTGTTGAATTTTGAATAACATTTCAAAATATAGGTTTAGTCTAAACGTGTTTCGATATTCACAAAAGACTCAAGCTGCTTGAATACTGAATGTCAATGCAGAATACTGATTTTATTTCCAATCCCAAGTTGTTTATGCCATTCAACTCCACTTTGTTTTCTTCTATTAGTAATATTGGCACCGTTTTGATAATGCATTTATTTGAAACATCTATTTTGTTCTGACAGCTGATATCCGTGTTCATGAGTTCTTTAAGACCTCGTATTTCAAGAAAGGGATCCACCCAATCCCTGGTGCTCAAAAAACGCTTCATAAGCTAGCAAGATTTTGTAACCTTTCTGTTGTGACGTATGTACAACTATCAAAAACATCGTTTATGTTTACTTTCTAACCTTCATTTCCTGACTTGTTTTTTTAATATATGTGCTAATAGGTCTAGGCAAAATGCCATCAAAGATCACACAATTGAGTGGATTGAAAAATACTATCCAGGATTGTTTCAGGAGATTCACTTTGGCAACCATTTTGCTCTAGATGGAATATCAAGGTCTAAGTCAGATATGTGCAGGTATGCTTGTGATTCTTTTCCCCTTCATTTTATAATTTGTTTTTCTTTTTCCTTTTCTTTTTCGCTGTTCTGAAGTCCACTAGTTTTTGGGCAAAACGAAGAAGTAATAGTATACCATACATTGGTTTGCAAATTAGACCCTGTAAAAACACGTGGGTTGCTGGTTAGTTTCCGGACTGTTAATGTGCCTGGACTTTAATTGTTAAATTGGTGGGATATGCCCCTGATGTGCCTGGTCTTCCATTAATTGCATCTTCCAGGTCATTAGGAGCAAAAGTTTTGATTGACGATAACCCGAGATATGCCATAGAATGTGCTGATGCTGGCATCAGGGTTCTACTTTTTGATTATGAGAACTCCTATCCTTGGTGCAAGACTGTTTCTATCAATAACCACCCCCTAGTGACTAAAGTTCACAACTGGGAAGAAGTGGAGCAACAGTTAAACACACTGGTTTTTCATTAGTTTTTCAGTTATAAAAAACTTATTAAGGATTCAGAAGACACTTAGAGGATTTATCGACTGATTTTTGTTTCACGCCTAGAAGCATTGCATGGATTCTGAAGAAAGTTGACCTGTACTGGTCATTTGCTGAAGCAGCTGGAACTTACAGCCAGAAAGGTCAAGGGAAGCCGGGTCAAGGAACCTACGAGGATTAATACATTTTCTTGTTCCTCCTTCCCTTTTTGCGGCGTGGGAATAAAAAAATAATAATCGTGTTTCTGATCTGGGATGTGATAAGCATTCCATGATAATTGAAAAGTTAGTTTCAATTCTGGGTTACTTCTTTAATCATCTTAATGCCTATGATTTGTTTTGGTCAGACCGATTGAACTAACTGGCCATGTCAAAACTCGTTTGTTTCTTTTCTATTTCGATTAAGATGTGATAGCGATAAAATCTGGAGAAATGTAAATACCTGAATACTAGCTGCTGCAATATCCAAATTTAATGTCAAGCCCTCCTAACAACCAGGAGGCATGACACAGAAATTGATTCAGCTAACTTCCACTTTCTCTCTCTCTCGATTATTCTTACGAAATTTCTTTGGTAGAACACGAGAAAATACCTTACCAGTAAGGCATTATTTTGAAGCTGTTGGATCCTTGTTAGGTTGTATCAGTTTTGCACCTTTTCAATTCGATGAGAATTTGATATATCTATAACATGTGCCGTAGAAAGTCACCTTAATCTTATACAAAGGTTTTACTAAATTCCTTATACTTATTATTATTATTTTTTTGGATAAGAACTTCCGAGTACTTCCAAGTATACACTCTACACTCTGCCTGCAAGAATCATTGAGAGGGAAAGAAATATGCAATTTTCCTTCCTTTTTCCGTTCTTTTTGAGGATGTTTATATTTATTCTTACTTCAAATAACTGAAGCGTTAAACGTTTACAAGACATATGACAAATAACAGGTCTCTGATCCTGCTCCAATACTTGGTTTAGATATTCACACCTTTAAATACACAAGGGAAACGTAAATTGGGATCTTAAGTCTTCTTCATTACTCCATCTTCTCCATCAACTTGAATCCATACGCTTGTAAGATATCAAGTGCTGCGACACGAAAACCAAGTATGATTTATTGTTAAGTCTGAAAACATAATAATTCAAGTGATTAAAATAAAGGTGAATAATATATATATTTTTGGTCCTTAATAAAAGAGGAAAATTTTATTGTAAATGTAAAGGTAAAGTTTTGTTTTACTTTACACACCACTAAAGCAGAACAAAATAAATAAATAAATAAATAACATTGCTAGTACCTGGGACATATACTTCAGGCTCAATAGGCGTTAAGACTCCTTTTGTCTCAATCTTCTTTCCCAGGATGAGCTGCAAAACCATATTCGAAAACATTTATCTTGAGCAATTTCTTTGGTTTGATGGAAAGTTCAGTATTTTATGAAGTGTAACAAGTACCAGTGCTCCAATGGCTGCCGGGATGCCAACGGTGAGGGCCATTGCAGTGGTGGTTTTCCCGTTCTTGGTCTTCCCGAATTCCAACAAAGTTCCTGTATGTCTCTCTGTACGTTGGTCATCTGGGAAATCCACCACCACTTCATGATGCATAAGCACCATATCCTGACCACCAAAATCAAGCGAGTTGTAGTAAGACATAAAATCAACTGATGAGTCATTTTTGGAGAAATGACTTTTGGGAGAAATGAGAATACTTTTCCATCATTAAACTACGAGATTCCTATGGTAAGGCCTGAAAAAATGCACTTCTTGTAAGACTGTTTTTTAGTTGTAAGATCTATAGCAAAAACTCTTTATCACGTGTATTTTTTCTTTATTATTTTAATGTGATTTTAATTAGATTTAATAGTCAGAAATGTGTATTGTCGATATGAGGTCTTATCATAAAGAGGTCCCGAAAACTAAAAGAATGCGTGTAGAATCAGTTTTGGAGAGAATAGAACAATCATATGTGTATGCTACCATTTTTCAACTCACCAAGGTAGGAAATTAATCCTATAGGAGGTAGCAGATTCATAATTAAAGTGTAGTTTGATACTTAGTCAAGTGTCTGAGTAGGAGATTTGGTATGACTAAACTTGAAGTTTTGCTGATAAGGTTGTACCTCTTCCGTGCCTGAGTAGGCTAACCTTTCCTCCATCCGGAGACAGGAAACATCGAATGCGCTTTGGCAGGAGACAGGAATTTCTGTCTGCTCGTTAAGTCCCAAGAATCTATCAAGAAGACAGAAACATTATAGCAACTGAAGTTTTGCCTTTATATAAACATTGTAAACACTTAAACATTGCCTGAAGCGGCGAAGCCAACGTTTTTTCAGTGGGTCACTATGAGAGAAATTAGAGAGAATTTTTTAGGTAACATTTTAGTTACAGATAAATTTTCTTCAAGTGGGAGGCACAATTGAAACTTTAAGGATAAAAAGTTAATTTTTAAAATCTGAGTGAGATACATGCCGCACTCGGTAGTATGTGGTTCCACCACTGATTGCACATGACACGAGGGAATAAAAATATAGAACCATTCGATTGTATAAAAGAATAGGTAAGATGCATAACAAGAGGCCTACATGATAGTTTTAGCTGCCTTTAGTGCACTTCCTTGGTCTTTGCAATGTCCAAGCCTGACAATCCTTTCAGCAATGCTCGCCTCTCCTTCCAGAGGGCCATCAAGATTGCTGCCTTCAATCTGGAGAAGCTCAAGCAAGAACATTCTGAATGTGGGTCTCTTTACATCCTTAAGAAGTGGATTAGGTTCGGTATTAAAAAGACCAATTCTTGCAAGTGTCCCCATTATTTCACTGAATCCTAAAACAAAAGATAATGATAATTGTCTGTAAGATGAACATGTCACATGATGAATCGAGCAAAACTTGACAGTTACATCTAGACATTCCTGGACAGAATCCTTGTAATTGCTGTACAAATTCATCTTTAATTTCGTTTGTATTTCTATCTTTATTTTTTTATTTTTTATTTTTTATTTTTTTGTCCTCTAGAACTTCTAGTTTCAACAGTCCAGTCAATACCAAGAATTAAAATGTGGGGCTAAGGCACAACAAGAACTGAAAAAAGGATTCATATCTTACCTTCATAGCGGAGGGTTCCACGAAATATGGTGGATGCTTCGTCTGCTATTCCATACAAGTCTCCATATGTTAAGGAATTACGATTCGGAAGGCACTCCAATGCAAAAGCTGGAAGATCAGGTATCCGAAATTTCTCTGCTGAATCATAAAGGTTGTCCCCTGCAAAAATTTACCATAAAAATTGGAACCTTGAACTGCATATTATAAACACCAAAAATATGAGACGCAAGCGTCTGCTTTCATCTTTTATCCCTTTTTTTTTTTAACGCTATTCTCTTGCAGGAGTAAATTTGCTGATTGTAATTTGTGTTTATATGCTCATTTATATCTCAGTGAGAAGAAGAACATCTCATTTTTCCTTGGATTCACCATTACTTTTCTCATTGCTAAAAACTTACCATCGACGTGCACAGTTTGTCCCTGATATCTATAGGTGGCAGGATTGCGCCCAGCTCGAATAGCTCCTGCAGGATTCCAACTGAACAATAGTTGGTAAGTACTCAAACTTCTATAGAAACTTAAAAGAGTACATAATTTCTCTGCGACAAAAAAATAAAAATAAAAATAAAAATAAAAATTCATGGTAGTACCTGAATTTGTATGCTAATGGGTTGTTTGCAGCTGCTGGAGATGGGAGTCCCCCACAGTAAGAAACGAAAGATCTTATTCTCCCCTTTCGGACATGTGCTTGGTTGATCATTTTCATCGCCATCATGTGATCTGAAACACGAAATTTGCCATCACTTTGATTTTATTCCATTTTTTTTTTTTTTTGGTTACATTTTTTCTATGGTCAATCATCACAGAACGTCATTCACATATTGTATTGTGCAATTACCTATCCCGGGGTCCAAGCCCATTTCGCCGAGTACTGTAATACTGGCATTCTTTGCCTTTTCATCTAGCATTGACATGGAATGATCAACATAGCTTGCCGTTACAAGATGTCTTCTAAGCTGCATCACGTCAGAACAAAAAAAAAAAAAAAAGATGAAAAAATTCATTAATGTAGTAAAAATCCTGCTGAAGCTTTTACGGAAAGGATACTGAGATTTCTTAATAGTAGTACCTCAAGGCATGCATTCGCTACAATTATGTGGCAACTAGGAGGCAATAAACTTATTACTACATCAACCTGCACAGAGAAGAAAAAAGATGAATCTTACTGACTTTATATGAGCTTCACATTCGTGAACAGCATAATTAGATGAAGGATCTTGATAATGCGAGTTTTACGGTATACACAAGGAATATCTTACCTGTGAAATATAGTTACAGAGACTAACATGATCCTGCACATCAAGCTGAACTGCAGTTGCATTTGGAATACCTTCAATGATCTGCAAAACAATGAGACCTATTGCCATAAATAATGTCGTCTACTTATAAAAAATAAAACTAGGATGGTGTGTAAATACAAGAATAATGCTAGAGGTCCTAACTATTATCCCGACTTTTCAATGTCAACCTACATGAGATATTATTTTTTATTCTACTATTGGTCGGTGGCAACTTTTTAATATGAACTGATGCGAAAATAAAAGTAAGAATAAAATATTGGGACGCCTAGCTTTATTGCTTGTAAGGTAATTCATGCTAGTAAATTTTCTACTGCAAAAAAATAAAAGAAATGAAAAGGGAAAATTAAGAAAGGAAGAAAAAGATCTGCTTTACCTCTTTGGCATCCTTCAGATAAAGAGAAGCAACAATTACATGAACATCATTTATCTCATCAAAACCATCTTCTGCGCATGTTTTATGCCTTTGGCGTGATGAAGCGTGTCCAACAGATGCTAATAAATTGGCAGCTGGTTGACAAACCCGTCCTGCTCCCAGAATCAAAACCCCGGCTTTCCTTCCCATGCTGTTTTCGGTCTTAGTCCTGTTTTCCTGGACTTTGCCAACCATCAAGGAAATCTTATTCGTTCTTTTGTTCAAGACTCTGCCATTTTGATCTGGATTAGCAATAGAAGTTAGAGAATCAATGATCTGATCCAAAAGCTCCTTATCATCCGCACCAACCTAAAAACGAAAACAAACAAAACGAAGAAGATAAGTCAATGAATAAAGTACAAGCTTATCCTTTAAAACAATAACTTTGCGAGTTTTGTTTACTTCAAGCTCTGAAAATGACATAGCATTTGAACTCTGTCCCACTAGACACTTGACCAACTGGAATGAGCCTCCTGCAGCTTCAATAATGTCTAAGGCCTCGTTAATCAGAAACTGATCAAACAGGTGACCACTCAAAGATACCTGTCAAAAGATAATTACAAGATTGCCCCATCAACAATTTTACAAGATTGCCCAGTAAAAAATAAAAATGATTTAAACAGAGGAACATACCAGTATATTATACTTCTTCTTGTGTGTTTGGACACTTGAAGGGTTTTCTAATATTTCTCTGCATATTAAGAAAGGTAATTTAGTATCATTCTCCATGAAGAACAAAAAAATGGCATATCATTTGGAACTGCAGTTTCCTTCCTTTTTTCTTTTTATTTTAGTTTTAAAAGGGGAAAGAAAAATGTATTATCCTAAAGGATTCAAAGGTGTAAGAGGGACAATAAAATAGTACAATTTTTGAGAGGGGAAAAAAATTATGGTAGCGTTTGGTATTGTTTTTGAAATCTGTTATATTTTCAAATTTTCTGAATTTGAGCTCGTTTTGAAAATAATTCTGAGAACGTTTTTGAAATTGTGTTTGGTTTTATTTTCTGAGTATATGTTTTGAGAAACAAAAAAGTGAAACTGTGTTTGGTTATATTTTTGAAAACCAGTCATTTTATAAGTATTCTATAAAAACATATTTATGTTTGATTTAAAAAAAATTATTATGAATACCAAAAATTAAAAATTAATAAAAATTTTTAATTGAAAAATGAATTAAAAATTAATAACCATAATATTTAAGTAATTACTATATTAATTAAATCTTAATTAACCATAATAATTAAATCAGAAAAATTAGAGAAATGAGAAAAATGAAATCAGAGTCGTTTTCAATTTTACGTTGGGTGCAAAGAAGATTTTGGATTCGTTTTAAAATCTGTTTTCAAAAACAATACAAACCAAACACAATTTCACACCGAACTTGAAATCGATTTCCTAGGGAATCGTGAAATCTGTTTTGAAAACAAAACCAAACACGCACTATATTATCCCAAAAGATTCCAGGTGCTGATCGGACAATGGCAGCTCTTTCATTTACTCTGGCTTTATGTAGAATAAAATCTCTAAATTTTTACAAAGAATTAAGAAATGTAGAAGGACTTGAAGCTTACTCTGAATCTGAGTTTCTCATGCGGGGAATATATTCATACAAAGGGGTAAGGGCTCCTCCATGGGCAATGCAAGCTCTTCTTAAGTGTGCAGGTAACTGTTTAATGTCAATTGTAGAAGCCAAATTGCCGACAAATTCAGATAATATGTCTCCGAAATGTTGAGAAGCCTTTCCACAATTAAATCCAAAGTCAGAAAAAATCAAGAAAATTGCTACGAAATCAAGTATTATGTAGTTTTTACTACGAAATTCCTGGAGAGAAAGGGTGCACCTCTTTAGCAAATTCAGTTGGAAGTATGTCAACAGATGAACATATCAAGCCGTCACCCTCCAAGTCATGATGGTTAGAGTTGTTTAAGGGGTTATATCTGAGAAACGATCATCACATATTTTATGACAGAATTATTACTGACTGAAAAAGATGTACGGAAGAAGCTACGATACATCCCTTTTTTTTTTTTGGATGTACTATGCAGCCATATTTCAGTCGAAGGATGATGAAACGAGACAATCTGATTAAAAAATACATTCAAAAGTATTTTTCACCAAGATGTACAATTTAAATTGAGTGAATCTACATATATGGTGTGATACCTGAAGAAAGGCGAGTCGATGGAAGTTGTTTGATTGACGAATTCTATTGAGCCGCCTATATCACAAGTTATGTCACATAGTCCAAGAAGCGGGCAGCCTTTCTTCGTCAAGTCTTGAAGCTGCTCCTTCGTCAGCAATCTAGGAAATCTTTTCTCCCAATACATGCAATTCACTGCCCAAAAAAGATAAATGTTTAAACGCAAGTATCGATCCAAACCGAATATCTGTGGTAGTCATAAGAGTGTTCAAACTACACATCTCCATCAACGAGAACAGTGAGAATTCAAATAAGCATATCATCCGACCATCTTCAGACACCAAAAAAAAGTATTTATTGTTCTTCTTAAACAACACCAGAACAATGAGTTAAAGCAAAAAGGAAAAAGTTATTTCAAATTTAACTCATGTGAGTAACAGTGGAAGTTGTTAATGATCCAGCGCTTACCAATTACAGATGCATATGGAGCTACTTTTTCATGGAAAACAGGATTGTATTGTTCCGGATGTGAATAATAATCGGCCTGCGATAAGATATTGATTTTTAAGGTTAGGCTACATTGGTACAGGATTAATATATTTGTCTCTCAACACTTTCATCATCTTTAGTTCATCAAAGTTATAGAATATAATTGGCAGCTTCCAATTTTCTCATCATTTTTTTGAAACAGGGGAAATTTTTTTTGAACACAATTGGTAGATTGGGAAACAAGGAAGCGATAAGAGGCAAACCAACATACAGGATTCTGATATATACCAATAAAAATAACAAAAAAACAAAAAACAAAATATGCTGAGATATGGAACATACTTTATCAAAAACTTTTGTTGAATCCTTGTTTTCAACCATATCTTGAGAAGTAACAACGCAGCCATACACTTGAAAGGTCCTCTTTGACGCCCGTACCGGTTGAGATTTATCATTGGCCTAACCAACAGGAATATTTATAAACATAGCAGACTAACAAAATGAAATTTCTGGGGAAAAAAGGGGATTAATATATATTGATTCTACTGAAGTCAAAAAAATTTAAAGCTAGATGACACAGTAGTGAAGACCAACTGCCACAATCGGTTTAAAGTCAGAAATTTACCTTTGTATATAGCTCAGGAAGTTTGCTTGGCTCTACAAAACTGTGAGGAAGAAGCTTAAATATCTCCTGTGCACCGAGAGAGACTACATGAAAGAAAAAGATGTTATAGATTCAAAGTTGATAACAAACTTGTAAAAGTTTAGAGTACAATGGCCTCATAGGAAGAGCTGAAAAACAAAAACTAATCTACATTCCTTTAATCTGAACATTAAACTTCAAATTGAGAGAGTAAATTTTTGACAACAAAATTACCATTTCCAGAACCAGTAAATACAAAGACAAGAGGGCAGATTCCTGCAGGCAATCCTTGAGTTGCTATCTCTTCGCCCACAGAAATTACTGCAGCTTTGGCTGCGGCCAACGATGGGTACATATAAGATGCTCCCAGAGAAAGAAATGGTGTTGAATATCCAAGACTTAGATACCCTGTAAAAAATAAAAAATAAAAAATAAAACAAAACAAAAAATAAATAGGTGAAAATGAATTCAACCACAGTATTCATTCAACGATTCCCAAATTTAATAATGCAAGTAACTTACTCAATCCCAATCCATGCAAGAAGTCAACTAGTCCAGCTCTACCAGCAAACTTCCCAAATGCAAGTAACCTTTTCCCATGGTCCCCAACTATAAGCTCATAATCATATAATGACACCCTTCCTGCTAATATCTACGCACCCAAAAAATAAAATAAAAATAAAAATTTTAAAAAAATCAGCCCTTAATTGAAAAAAAAAAAAAAAAAAAAAAAGGAAAATCAAAATTCAAAATCATAATCTGCCCTTATAAACACCTTATCTAACAAGGGCATGTTTTCTTTCTGGGCCTTGTGAGTATGTGAGAAGAATGCATAGGCTCTATCAGGAAGAATCATCTCAACCTGCAAAAACCAATACCACAAGCTAAATTTAAGTTTTTTTGCAATAATATTATTCAGAGCAGAACAATTTATAATATATAAAATTTTTGTGACCGCTGACACATGCTGACGATGATTTTACACTTGATTCTACACCTGATACCACCATAAGCTGTGAACTTAAAATACCCAAATTCCAAATATATATATATATATATACATGTATATATGAATTTTATTTAGTACCTTTGGTTGTTTGATGCCCAAAATGAGGCCACATTGTGACAGGTCCTCTGATATTTCACACCCAACATCTTCATAGAGAGCATCATGATGAATGCGTTTAGTGGATGGCTGCACAATTATGCGGGAAATTCCGGTCCTGTCTCTGCCGCCGTGCAGTAATTTAGCGCAATGCGATGGGGTCAGAGGTACCCTTCTCTCCCACTTGTTTGAGGACTCTGAAAGAATCCCCACAACCCCATTTCCAATCATGCTTAATTAATGTATCAAATTAATTAATGTATCAAATCTTGATCAATATTTTCCTGTTTTCAGCAGAAGAACAAATGCATGCAATGAATAACAATGGCATTAGACAACAAACATCAAGGATCAAACGGGTAAAAATGAAACGCATACACGTTGTTGGTGAAAAGGAAAGCACAGAATGAATTCAGGGAAACCAAAATGAATTTGGAGATCATCATATGAATATGTAAAGATATGAAGTTTACCAGTTTGGAGATATGAAATCTGGAGCTGATCAATGAAGGAAAATGTTACCGGATATATACGTATACATATACGTATACATATATATATGAATATGATATGTCGTAAGTGCCTCTCTTTTCGCCTCTGCAGAACAAAGTAAAAAACACTCCGTTTGTGCGATGTCTCTTTGTGAATGAATAATTATGAGATTATGAGAGAAGAGAGCTGAGAGGGAATGGAAAGGAAACGGGCTTTTAGTACTAATCAAGAAAAAGTAATAAGTAAGGAAAGAAAGATAATTTTGGGATCAATGGATAACCCCAAATCATCACTAATGGTGCAATCATGACTCATCAAAAAAATATTTTATTCTGTTGTCTTCCATGCGTCATTTTCAACTGCAAGTAAACCTCACGTTAAAATGGTGGATCTTTTATTTCGTATTACTTTTAAAATTATTGTTTTGGTTATTAAATTAAATTTTTTTAACATTTTGACGTATAACTGAGACAATTATGCATTATGTCAGGCCTTAATATGACAGCTAAAGCACAATTTTATGGATAGTATAAAATAAAAGGCTTTATTATAAAAATTTTCATATGATAAATATACAATTCATAATTCATTATTTCCATATTTTGTATAACTTTATTTATTTATTTAGAATACAAAATTAACGACGTATTAAAAGTTATCATATAATATTTTGTAATTACGTTACTTTTATATGTATCTTTAGTTGTTTTTATTTGTTGAAAAGGTCAACCATTTCTGAAAACATATAAGTCGGTGATATCTTGATGTGAGTGTAAACATAATTACGTAACTGAAAAGGCTGTCTTCTTTGGTTGCATGCAAGATTGTCCTACTACGTCTGCCACGTGTCATCATTTAAGAAGCCACTTGGCTTTTTCTGAATAAATGCTTGGATAGTGACCACTTCGTTATCCCAATAACGCCCTCCGTAAATAAAAAAAAAATATCTTAAATATGACAGAACACGATGAGTTTTTAATTAATTTTTTTAATATTTAATCGGGCCTATTATCGGGTCTATTTTTGCTTACATATCTTCTGGTAATTTTTTTAACAAAAATGAGTATAAGATTACAGGATGAAGAGATAAGAAGGGAGACCTGATAAAAAGTCACATTTTTCTATTTGTTTTTTTCATTTTCCCTTCCGGTCGGAACAAGAAATCCATCTGCTTTTCTTGCTCACCCGTGACGTGACCCTTTACCTTGACTATCTTAGGCAATCGCTTTCCTATCAACATCCCAGGGCCCACCTTTTTTGTTGTATTGTTCTGATACTCTGTTTCGTACGTTGGATTATTCGAAAAAAAAAAAATGCAGGAAAAAAGTGGAGAGAAAACAGAAGGGAAAACTCTTCTGACGACTGTTTGATAAAACGGAAGGAAAACTAAGAAGAAAAAATATAAAGAGATTTTAAGTCACGGGGACGCACCTTATTTCATCTTTCCAAAACGTAGAAAATGTATTGTTCATGTACTTGATTTTAAAAACATAATTTTGTCCCTTTTCTTTTTATCTTTTACATACCATAGTTTCTAAACACTATTAATGTTAAAAAGTAATTTATGCATAAGATTTCGTTTTTCCCTTCCTTTTAACTTCTAATACCAAACAAGCGAGGAATGTAAATTCTTTTCCTTTCATTCTCTCGTATCAAATATAATAAAGGAAACATAATTCTTTGCTATCATAATTTCTATTTTCCATCTCCGTCCATATTCCTTTTCCATACTTTTTTCTTTCATTCATACCAAACATAATCTAAGAGACCATTTGAGAAGGTTTTAGAGATGTTTGAATTGGAGATGCGTTGAGTTTTGGATATGTATGTTTAATTAAAAAAAATGTTTGAAGTGAAAAATGATAAATTTTTAAAATATGTTTGAAAAAAAATATCAATATGGAATTTTAAAAAAAAAATCATCTTGTTTCGGCATGAAATAACAAATTTAACTTTTAAGATTTAAGTTTATTATAGATGTCTAGAAACACGAATAATGAAAAATAGTTTTAAGTTAAAGAAAAAGACACAAAAAAAGTTTGATTACATAAAAAAAATCTATATTTAGAACATTGCTTTAAAGTATGTCTTTTTTTTATAATATCGTGTAAATGCCTATTTAAAAAAAATCCACTTGTACTATCCATTTACCCTTTTATTATATTTAACATCATTTTCCTTTGTTATAATTTATATTTTTTTCTTTTTTTTTTATATCATTGTTGTATCTTTACCTCAATGATTAATTTTTGTTATAATGATTGTTTGTTAGTATGATTTAGGTTTTTCGTAAACATATTTCTTAAGTATCATATTGGTTTCTTCAAAACCCTTTTTTTAGTATGATTTAGGTTATTTATGATAATTGTAATGCTATTATGACACTTTCTTTTTTCTATTATTATTGATCTTGTTTTAATAGTTAGTTTCTAAAGTTTAAAAAAGCATTATGAAATTGCTTATTATTTTATGATAATTATCATATCATTATGATTTTTTTTAAACATTGTATTTTTTTTTCCTTTATGATAGTACTATAGCATTATGATTTTTTTATTATGATAATTACAATATCATTTTATTTTTTAAGGTTTTAAAGAGTATTCTATATATTTACAATAATTTTTTTTATATATTTGTTAAACTTTATTTTAATGACTAATTATTTATTATGATGAATGTTTTTAACATACTCTATAACATATATACGGTATGATCTTTTTTTCCTTTACAATAATTCACGTAAAATGATCTTTTTTTCTTTTTATAAAATATTTTTTTTAGTCTAACATTTTTTAAAAAGATTTTTCTTTCCATTTTATCAATTTTTATTTGTTTTTCAATTTTTTTAATGAAAGGGTAAAATAGTCTTTAGAAGTATTAATTTAGATATTTACATAAATAAAAGAAAAAAATGACATTATCTAAATAATAGCCTCTTCTTTAACTATTTATATAAATAACCCAATTTTGAAAATGTTGTATTCAATATTCCCCCGTGCGGGCCTTAGAGTAATGCAACACTTCATGTTAAAGCATTTCACAACTTTTTCACGAATGATTTGGTATATATGAAATTACCAAAAAGTCAATTTTCTTTATCCCCTTATTATTACCTTATTTATTTGCTGCAACAACTAATGTTGGCAGCAGAGATGTCAAAGGCCGGACTTACTCGGTGGGTATAAGCACGCACACTAAAAAATAGACACGGTGTAATGTGATACGAATATTACATATGACTGATCCATTTTGTTTATTAAAATGGATCGTGCTTACCGTAAATTTTAAACACGAAGCACACTAAAAGTATGAACATGTTAACGACCTAGCATAAGCACGGCATTAGTATAGTACGAGCACGTTTAAAGCATGAAAAAATACCCAATTAAACATGAATTATAAAACTAAATATATATATATACATATACATATATAATCTTATATTTAATAAAAAGGTTGGAAGCATGTAAGGAAGATGACTCAACGATATGAAGAAGATACAAAGTTTATCAATGAATTTCGAAACATAGACAATTGAGTTTAGTTTTGTTTACTTAACTACATATTTTCTATTAATTGCATTCCTTTTTCCTTATCAAGATTTTATCCCAATGTGTTTTGTTTGGTAAGGTTCTAAAAGAGGTAGTTTTTTTTTTCTTTTTAATAATAATCTTTTTATATATGATGATTTAATATTTTCTTTATGTGTGATGCCTTATTTTTTTCATTTTTATTCATTTTAAATTTGCAATTAAAAACAAAAAAATTACATCAAGAGCACCAGCATGAGCATGGGGATTGGCATAGCATAAGCACGACCAAAGTACGATTAAGGCACGACACATTAATAAATGAACTGTAAGTCAAACTTGACTCTTTAAAAATTAAATGGGGTAGGTTTAATCTGACACATTTATTAAATGGGTCGCATGATTATGGTATGAAATGCTAACAGACTCAAAATAAATGGGTTAGATTGAGTTGGGTCGGTCCGTCTGACATTGTAAAACTATTTTTTTAATTTTTAGAAATCCTTTTTATTTTTTATTTTTTTTCCCAAAAGAAATCCTTTTTATTTGCAAGCGATATTGTCTGTTTAAATAAAATATTGATACGAACCCCGTCAAAAATAACGAGACCTAATAATATTAGGACCTCGAGAACGTTCTAAAACTCAGGCTTTGGATGGAACCTCGACCCGTTGCTTCAACAAAAACAAGAACCTCGGTATAGGACGACCTCAACCGGTTGTTTATTGTGAAACAAGAACCTTGGTATAACGAAGATGCCACAAACGGTGATGGAAATCCGTTTGATAAGTCGATGGTAAATGTTACGGAAAACTCTGATAAGTTCGAATAGCTCTCAAAGAACTAAAGAGAAATATAACTCTCAAATTTGTGAATAAAACTGATGATGTGATTTTCATTGCTTGTGGACGCCTTTTTGTAGGCATAAATTACAAGAATATTCTCAAAATATACTCTAAAATAATATGGAAACTAAATGAAATATTCCCGTAATATTCTCCTAATATTCCCCTAATATTCTCTAGAAAAACGGAAACTATAAGGATGAAATCTGATAATTAAGGCTGAATCCTACCCAAATCATGCCTAAACTAGAAAAGGAAAATTGACAATTTGATTGATTTTATTATCAGCCATTTACAAAAAGGAAACTTGGCATAAAAGCGAATCCTAGAAAAGGAAAGTATAAAATATTTGCAGCAACACAATCAGCTAAAAACTTACCCATAAAAGAACATGTCAATTTGTTAGTTAAGATTGAATTAATTCTGCTAATTGAAATAAAATCATGTATTAGTTAGATTCTTTTGAAACCGTACTTTGATTTGCATCAAATATTCTTTTCATTAAATGTGTTTAATCGTTCGGAAACGCCAGTAAAATTAGAAACCATGAACGAAAGTCGTTTTCCATCTAAAAACAAGTTTGTTGGTTGTTGTCATTTCCCCTTAATGTCACTTTTAAGGTTCTCGCTCGAACTGTCGTTTCCAGGTTGATGTCGTCAATAAGATTGTTTTTGTTAATTTGAGTAGTTTTGAAGGTCACTTTCGTTTTCCAAGTTACTTGGCACTTTCTCCGATGATGTTGTTTTGGTAATCCTGTCGTTTTTGCGGCTTATGTAAATTTCACACCTTATATTAATAATTTCACAGCTTAAGTTAACTTGGCCTTTTTTTTCACTTTTTAATCAACTATTTTCACAGCTTATATTAATAATTTATATTGCTTTTTTTTTTATAATAGTTGTATCATGAATTTATTATACAGTTACAATTTACATCCCACGCTCAAAGATGAAAAAATTAATATTTACAAAAATATCGATATTTAAATTTTACAAAAATATTGACAGAAATATTGATATTCATAGAAATTGACATAAACTATAGAAATTGATATTAAAATATTGAAATTTCAAATAAAACTTTAAATAATTCTAAAATAGCTAATAATACATAAATTAGTTGAATCTTGCTAAGTATTTGTTAGAATGCACGGTAAGAAGTGATTATATAACAATAATGAACACATAAGTTGGTAAAATTAAGTAAAATAATTAAAAGTCAACATAATAAATGCACCTCATATCCTAAGACTCATATATATATATATAAGAAAATATCAATTTTAAAAGAAGCTTCTAATGGTTCAAAGGTTTTTGGGATACTTTTTTGATATAAGTAATAATCATATTAAGACGTGAAGTTCATATATATATATATATATACATATAAAGAAAGAAAACTGAAAAAGAAAAGATGATAAGAAATAAAATTGACTTTAAAGTAAACATATAAAAGACAAAAAGCACAAAATTATTAAAATGAAAGAATTATTATATTTAGACTTCTTTTGAATTATAAGCTCAAACTTTGAACCTATATTCCAATAATAATTTCAAATTTTTATGATAAAAACTTTATAAAAAAAAGTTTGAAAAAAAAAATTTTAAAGCATGGTGTTAAATAGAAATATACTAAAATTTAAAAATTAAAAAAACTAAGTAATGATATTTTATAGATACTTTATCAATATATCTATAAAAATTTTTAGAAATATCTGCGATATTTTCAGAAACGCCCTATGTTTGTAAAATTAGTCACAGAATACCCCCTGAAATCATTGAATTTTGAAAACCCCAAGGCCACTCTTCGTAATCTGTACTGAAAACAATCTAATAATCGTTTGACATATTTTATTTAATATTTAACAGATTCCAATTTCGACTTTCTAAACCAATAAATCTTATGTACATGAAAATTTGTTCCCAAGCATGCACGGAAAAATCTAAAAAAACCAAGAAATAAAAACAACTTAACTTGTGAAATGCAAGAGTTACTGCACAATCCGATAGTTCACCCCTCAAAGAACATTAAATTCTTTGCTAACTTCTCCCCACCTTGCCCCACACCATCATGCTCAAGTAATTTCTCCGCATGGAACATAACATAATGGCCTATTTTGGCTATGTGAGATGACAAATGGCAGAGACGATGTAGGCCCCCGTGCACCAGGATATGAACTTTGAAAGTTGCCTCCCAATGTCTAAAACAAGAGATATGGTTTTCAACACGAATATACTCTGGGGCATTTACAGGCACTGACGTCTCTACCATAAGAACGTAGGACAATGAACAACTGACATCTTCAAATGGTCCATTTCCTGATTAAGAAAGTGGGGTTATAAATATCACAAGAACAAGACATCCACAGAAAAGCTTTACTGAATAATGAAATATCTCCATCTCATGACAGCCACTAAAACTTAATATTTAGCTTTAAAAAATGCATAAAGAGAAGAGTTAACACTAGTGTTTGAGCCTTCTATTATTTAAGAATGATTTTATTTCTTGAATTCTTCATGTCAAACTGGTTTCTAATACTAAAACTAACAATAAAAACCCAACCAAGTTAAAAACCTTTCATATTTTGTTTCCATCCGTTGAAACTTCGGATTAGATAAGCTTACACGATTCAGTAAACATAATACAAACTCCATATCATTGCTATATGGATCCACATGATTTGATGAAGAATGAGCAAATAATAAACACAACTGGGAAATTTATTTATAAAAAATAAAAAAATAAAAATAAAAGTAAAAGCGCTCAGGATTACACCTTCTGCGACACAGTATCAAACAGGACAGAGGTTAGAACCACATTAATACTCCAAAGCTACTCCAAGAATAAGATAACACGGTTTAGAATCCTCATTGCCATACGCCAATGAGCCACAATTTTCTTACAAACAACTCCTTTAACTACCATTCTAGAAAAGTGAAATAGATCATATGACCAAAGTATGTAGACAGAAAAAGAAAACGTAAACATTATTAAGCCCCCTGCCGGTGTATGGATCTTACGAATTTGCAATACCACTTCCAGTCATCCTACTCACGTCCACTTTCCACAATTTCAATAAAACCATACCATACCCCTCTACCACAGCACCAAAAAATAAAAAATAAAAACCGGAAAAAGAAAAAAGAAATTGGGAAAGGAAATAAAAACGCACAGTTGAAGTACCTATCCAGCAGAATCAGTCAGAGACTAGGAAACAGGCGTCACCATTGTTATAGGGTCCAAAGACAAACTAATCACTGTCCATGGGCTAAAACCCTTCCGTGCAAGCAGTTTACAAGCAAAGTAAGAAGTAGTTGAAATGAATATAGCTTAGCCAAATTACCACTTACTGCAATGCCCACAGCTTTTCATTTAACCCAGGATCCATCCCTCCGTGTTTGCTCAAATCTGGCTTAAGATGAGTGGCAGCTTCCCATGACAAATATACGCCACTTTCTCCAGCCAACTCTCTTTGTCACCATCATCACCTACAGCCTACAAGCAGGTTTTCAACCTGCAAAAGCGGAGCTACAAAAGGTCTAAAATGCTCCTCCACCACATTTTTCATGGCATTCTGGTGCTCCTCACTTGTTTTCTCCTTACTACGGTATTCTCCACTTCCAAAACAGTTTGAAGAGCGTAAATACCCCTGTTCTCCTGTAGCACCACTCTCCTTCTCATCATATATGAAAAGACACCTTTTATGCCATCCTCTTCATCCTCTGGCTCTGGAGGGATCCAAAGTACTCCATTGTTCTAAAAATCTACAGGCTCAGCATTATTGCCCTCCACGTCATATGAAGAAGCTTCTTGTTCATCACAATTATCCCATTCATCAACTTCTTTCCCAACTTTTGCACCTTGTCCATCACTATTCTCTGGTAAGGCTGAGCAACTCAAACTTTTATCATCAATGTTATCTTCGTTAGAATGCACATTATCAATTGCACCCTAGCAATGATCAGTTTTAGAGAAATTTCCTGTTTATATCCAAATGATAAAGACCATAATCATCATATCCTCATCCTTAATCCAAACCAGAGGGTAACTAAGAAATCAACTATAGACTACAACGTAGAAGCATCAAAATGCATGAAGCTGAAACGAGTTACATAAAACTAAAACACCTAACATGAATATTGACAGACAAACTTACGATCAGAAGTCTAAATGTCCTAGCAAGATAGAATAAGCATGAAGCAAAGAAGCAACACGTCAAATAAAATTTGTCAAACAGATAAATTACTGAAATTTCCCATAACCTTGTCTTATGTGTGACTCAATTGTCGGATACAAGTAAAATCTAACACCAACATAACTGTAACAACACCTGTGCAAACCATTAAATGATGCTTTTACATACTACCTATGGCATAAAAAACATGTGCTAATGCTACCTTGGCAGATGCAGCTGGATTATGTGCTGGGCAAGCATGTTGCCAATGGCGATTGGCTAAGCTCAGGGCTGGCACCGCTAGGTTGCACAAATGCAAAACTTTGCCTATCCACAGCTGATATCCCTTGGTTCCATTGCATGTAGCAATAAGGACAGACCCTGATCCTCTCGCTATCTTCATGTCCAATCCTAGGCTCCTGGGTTTGACAGATCGGAAATGGAGTTCGCCACACATTTGGCACAAAGCCGACAGTGATGCCTGCTGTTAAATCCCATAACTTAGAGTGACGCTTGCTGCCTGCTGCTCTGATCAGGCACGCAAAAGTCCCTGGAAACATTAGCAAGCTCGTACCTAGATCTAGGAACTCACTATATCAACTAGCTCGAACAATCTGTCACCTGGGTGCCCGTTGAAAACGGTCCCGCCCAATCTCACTCATCGCAGATGGGTCATTGGCCACTCCCGGAAAGAAATCCCCCCACAAATCAGTGAAACCCCAAATGTGAAAACGAATACAAATAGTTAACGATAAGGTTGACCGTTAATTATATTGAAAATATCATAAATGCCCCCTCTTTATATTAAAAAATATATTAAAAGCCATCAACCTAATTATAAAATGACACAAAAAATTGTTTAAATAACATCAATTCATCTATCCACAATCAAAATGGCAATTTTAGATATTTACAAAATATATCAACTGAATCACATTCTAAATGGGAAGCAACTTACCTGACTAGATAAGCCTGTACTAGGTCTAACAAATAATATTCATATTTTGCTATAAATACTAGCCACTAAAATCAACTTTCACGGCAAATAAATTCTACTTTAACAAAATCAGAAGATCACAGTTCTGCAAAATGTAAATGAATTCTTGGTTTGAAATCCCAATAAATAAATAAATAAATAAAAAAAACCCTTCTCTTACATATAAAACAAAAACAAAAAAAATTTCCTCGCAATTTCCTTATATATCCCCCAAGATGCTATCCTGGTTACCCTAAAAAAAGTTGAGAAAATCACTTACCAAATCCTGTAATATTAAACATGAATAAACAAGAAAAAAACGAAGTTTCATTAGTAGGAAAAACAATGGCAATATACAAAGAAGGGTAAATAACTCGTTAACAAACAAGTCATATTATGAACCTACATGTGATTTTGATTACAGAAACAGTATTTAGTTGCTAAAATCAGACACTTTAAAATATTAAACAAAAAAATTCAAAAAATTACCATTTTCACGTGTGACGGTGAGGACTGCTTCACGGACGACGGCGACCTTCACGGGGCGACAGCGAGGGCTCCGGCTTCGAGACGGCGCAGGCGACGGCGATGTCTCCGTTGAGGCGGTAACGTCTTTGCCAACAGAACTTCACGGGGCGACGGCGACGGCTCCAGCGAATCCTCTTGCACGGGGGAGGCCGTGGGAGAAGGGGGCGGTCTAACAAAGATATATATATATATATAATTTAATGTGTATATATTTATATATAATGATAATCCTGCCTTGTGTATTTAAAAAGAAAACTACATATTTACCAAAAAAAAATACAAAGAAACGACAACTTTTTATTTATTGACAGGGTACAACTTTCAGTACAATCTTATACTCAAGAACTATCTTTAAAAAAAAAAAAATCATTCTGATCTGAAAACAATCACTAGAAACAACAACGAACAGAGGAGGAAGAATGCATTCGGAACAGGATTTCACCATCGCGCATTCGTTCAACGAAGAACGTGAATTTGCCGTCTTCTTCAGGCTCGGTGGGGAGAAAAAACGTCAATTCGTCGCCTTCAATCAGAGTATTAGTGTCGACGAATTCCTGCCATTCTTTAAGGCGAAATGCGACGTGCTGGTACTTCTCCTCCTCCTCTACTTCCTCCATCTCCACCTCGTCCACCCCGTCCTGCTGCTGCTGCTCGTCGTTAATGGCGTTTTCGTCTTAGTTTCCCTCTCTGACTTGAGGCCGCCGGATTATGAGTAGCATGTGCCGGACAAGTTTTCCGTCGTATAAGGCTTCTCCAAGAAGCCGAGGAGCTTTGATATTCTTGAATATGTCGGTCTTGGTGACTATCTTAGTCACAGAGTCGGCCATTTTCGGGAGTGTTTTTGGAGGCTGAAAAAAGTGCAAGAAAATGGGGAGGTGTTAGAGAAAGTAAATAGTTAGATTCTGTTAAGTCGTTACAAGTTAGCTAGAGGAGTTAGTAGATGAAATGTACAGTACTGATTGGTATAATCTTTCTCAGAATCTAGTCTTTCTTTCCCAAAATGTTCCTCAGCTCATTTGTAACGAAGAAGAGTTATGGCGGTAACAGAACTGGAGTTTCTTGGATAAATTGTGCAGCCATCAGCCAAACGAATTCATCATGATGCTATCTGTGAAGATGTGGGTGTGAAATCGTGTCTAATATGCAACATGTATTAACTGGATGTCGTTTTCTAATCTTCATGCCCCAGAGTCCAGAGGAAACCAACGAATAAAGGACTCACAATATTAAGTTTAAGGAATAGAAACGACTTGTCGTATTCATGATAAAAGAGGCTTGTCGTTTTTTATGAAGACTAACTAGTACGAGTCGTTCAACGGAAAAAGCCGAACACTTAAATCAAACAACATTTCGCGCTTTCATGATAAACGACATCTTGTTGTCATTTACATGTCGTTCAGCTTCTGAGCCCCTTTTTTATTTTATTTTATTTTTTCATTAAGTAGCTCATTCTGCTGGTCTGACTGTTGTAATCAATTGGAAGTTATCTCAGTGCAAAGAGAAAAAAATTAGATGCCTCGTAATTTGAAAAAAGAAGTTATTTTCCCCGTAAAATATCTACGTGCATGTATTTTCAATAAGTTATCCTTGGCCAAGTTTCTAATTTAGGATGAAAAACATTATTGTTACCTTAGAGCATTTACAATTAAATGCTAAATTATTGTATTGACAATAAAATTTAACATACGAAAAAAGTGCTCTCCAATAAATTATTATTATTTATATTAAATTTATTATATATTAAATTTTATAATAAATTTATTATAAAATATAATTAATATCAAATTTTGTATTTGATTTTTATCAATTGTTATCTCATATAATATTAAAATATTTTTATTTTTAATTTATTAAATACTAAAAACTCATTTTTACAACTTACAACACACAATAATAGTAACAAAAAGTTAAAATAACAGTATGCATTTTAACATAAAGTAAAACAACGTTATTTTTTGTACTATGTTATAACTAAAACAGCATAAACATAAACAAATACATCAAAAATAGTGTTAGAAACATGCGGATCAACGGAGCAGCAGCACATTTGTGCATGAATCCCAAACGTCCTTTTTTAGTCGTATATGTCTTTAGGGGGCATTTGAAGAAAAAATTTCATTTTAATTTTACTCAAATACAATATGATTTTACATCAAATATAAATTTTGTAACAGTGCTACGAAAACAATTACTATTTAAAACATTTTTAAAACAATCACATCAACTTTTTAATTCCATTATTTATCTCTACTTTTATCAATCACATCAACTTTTTAACTTTAAAATACTTTTAATCCAAATATACATTTCATTCAAATACAAAATAAATACTTTTCAACCAAATACAACATTCAAAAAACAAACTTTATTCAAATACCATCAAAATATAATGCATTTACTAAACTTCCCCTTACTTATTGAGAAATTATTCCGTGAATCTTGGTATCTTGCTCAAGTAATACTCTAATATATATATATATATAAACAATATTACATCTACCTAAATCATCTAAATAGTGTAAAATTTACTTAATATAATAACAATTAGAAATGAGTTGTAATAACCATCAACTAAATGCCAATTATTTATTAAAGGGATATATTACAAAATACAATGACATTATACTTTCAATAATTTCAACGAGTCTATTCCAAAATATATTAAGGTAGCGTTTGGTATTGTTTTTGAAATCTGTTATGTTTTCAAATTCTCTGAATTTGAGATTGTTTTAAAAACAATTCTGAGAACGTTTCTGATATTGTGTTTGGTTTTATTTTCTGAGTGTATGTTTTGAGAAACAAAAAAGTGAAACTGTGTTTGGTTATATTTTTGAAAACCAGTCATTTTATAAGTATTCTATAAAAACATATTTATGTTTGATTTAAAAAAAATTATTATGAATACCAAAAATTAAAAATTAATAAATTTTTTTAATTGAAAAATGAATTAAAAATTAATAACCATAATATTTAAGTAATTACTATATCAATTAAATCTTAATTAACCATAATAATTAGTTATAAGTACATTACAAAATAGTTCTTAATAGTTGAAGTAACATTTAACTAAAATTACCAAGAAATTCCATAATCATAATTACAATAAATTCTACTAACTAGTGTGTCATTGATTTAACATTTAAAACAACATTTTATTTTTTAAAATCCTTGAATATTACATTTTTATTTTATAAAAATTTCGACATGACCCACCCTATAATATAATCTGTCCAAAACTCCAAAAGCCTAACCTGTCAATTCCCAAAACAGTTTCAAACACAATTTCAAATCTAGATCCAAATTTATTAAAAAAAACCCTATCTTACAATTCCCCACCCCTCTGTCCTCTGTTATCCAAACGACGTTCCCTCCAAATGACGCAATTCCCCTCTAAACAATGACGTCACCAGCTCCAAATGACGTCCTCTACAACGCGCTGCAGATCATCGACGACATCGTTTACAAGGTCAAATTGTCTTGAACAAAGTCCAGCGATGTCAAATCCATGGTCGCCGCCATCACCAACGATGAGTATGGGCAAGGAAACTGGTTCGCGATCTTCGTCAGCACTTGTGCCTATGTTGTGACGAGGAAGGACAACAAATCGCTGCCGATGGCGGAGGTCTCGTCGGTGGACCAAGTGCTGGAGGAGCTGGGATAGGAGCTCATTGTGGCGGGAGAGGACCTCGGAGTGTAGCTAGGACTCGAGGAGGTAGATAGCATTGTTGAGCTTCTCGGCTGTGGAGGCGAGCAAGCCGAATGAGAGGGTGTCGGAGAAGTCAGGGGAGAGGAAGGCAGAGAAGATTCGGTCAATGCGAAGGAGTTGAGAGGCGAAGTCGCAGAGCACTCCGTCCATGTCGAACAGCACGGCGGAGACCTTCCCCCATTCGCCTGCCCTAGATTTCTCCACGATCTTCTCCTTCACTCTGAGGCAAGATTTCACAGCCATTCGTCGCGACAAAGGGCGGCCTCTGAACCTCTATTGGCGGCGGAGACAGCTGGGAAGAGAAATTGGCCTCGGAAGCTTTGAAGCTTTGAATTGGAAGAAGAGAAAGGGAAATCAGACAGAGGAATAAAGAACAAGAAAATGAAAGAAAACGATATTATATCGTTTTCACCGGTGTTTTAAAAAAAATAGAAATCGATTTCTTTGTTTTGAAGTTTTGTTTTCAAAACGCCTATAACCAAACAACATTTCAAATGGTTTTGAAAAACGATTCTTTAGGGAATCGTGAAAATCAATCCGAAAACAAAAACAAACAGGCTCTAAGTTTCCCTTATTTTCATGCCATGCTGACTTTTCTCAAGCTTGGCATTTAAACATGACTAAATCGTTGCTAATTAAAAAAGAAAGGGAGAAAATACAAAATAGTATAATACGAAACATGATTTTAAAACAATGACAGATTTGAAATTGTCGTTACCAAATAACATAATTAAGTTAAATAGACAGATAAAAACCCTAAACTACCCCATAGTTTCTCTTTCTAATCAATAACATGGCGTTTGGGACACGAATTTTTTTGACATTGCATTTAAATGCAATGCAATTTTCCCCCAAATACAAAAACATTTCATTCAAATACCAATCACATCACATTTTAAATCTAACACAATCACTATTTATTATTTCACTTTTTCTATTACTTTTATTAATTACATCACATATTTTCTCTCCCTCTTTTTTTTCTCTTTACTTTTACCCATCACATCACATATTTATTATTAAAATACAATTCAAATACTTTTTCCCCAAACACAAATGCTAATGCTTTTCCTTCAAATATAAATTACATTTAATACATTGCATTCAAACGCAATGCAAATGCAATACGTTCACGAAACGAACTCTAAATGTTGTTTGTCATTCTTGTCACCATTGATGTCATCACCGCCGTTAGCAAACATCGTTGTCAGACACTTTTACCGAGTTGGTAGAGATCCTCATCGTCGCCAAATCTCGCCTTTGTCAACCATCGCATCCAAGAAAATTTTAGAAAGAGTGAAAATCTGAACCAACTAGTAGGATAAAAATAAGAAATAGATACACTAAAAGGCTATTCACCCAATTTCCTCTTGGTATAACACCAAGAGCCCATTTTCATCCATTCCCACTCCTCTCTCTATCTGTTGTACTTCATTCACAATTAGACAAGAAAAACACAAAAAACAAAAAGTAAACATAG
The DNA here is from genome assembly GCA_035233585.1 of Antiaris toxicaria. NCBI lineage: Eukaryota > Viridiplantae > Streptophyta > Magnoliopsida > Rosales > Moraceae > Antiaris > Antiaris toxicaria. The sequence goes on from CP141161.1 coordinate 16,055,800, forward strand.
TTGATGGACAGCATTTATGGCCAGATCGTTCTGTTTCTCCATATGATATTTAACATTTATGATATATATAGATGAGAATTAATTGTGTTAATAAATAATATTTTGATGTCTTTAATCATGTTAGATGGCTTGTCATTGGAGGTATTATTCATTCAGTGGTGTTTTTTTTTTTTCCTCCTTATTATGATAGTTATTTATTTAAAATAAAAACAACATTGTTTTTACTATATGGATATTATATTTTATCGTTCTATTTTTATTTTTATTTATAACAAAAGAGGTGGTTTACCCATGCTCTTATATTAGTTGTATATTCAATCTCTAGGTTAATTTCTAAACAGTATTGATGATGACGTTTTTATTATAAATCAATTAATATTGTTAAAAAAGTCATATGTGTATTCAATAATTAATATACCTTTTTGATTTCTTATTATTGGGATTAAATGTTCTTATGTTACGAGGTAATCAAGTCAATACTAATATTTGTATTTTCTTAATTTAGATTTTCGAAAAAAATAATTGAAATAAATAGAAAAATTCTGAAGTATTTGAAGTAAATTATAACAAATTTATTAGATAAAATATTAAATTTATTATACAAACAACAAATTAACTAGATATATAATATATTTACAAGAAGTATTTATCTAATAATTTTTTATTTATTATTATTTATTTTAAATACTTTTAGAATATGTTATTTACTTAAATTAGCCCCTATGTAAATTTATAATCCCGAGCTCATTTCAGTCTTGCATTTGCTGTGTTAATAAAACCATACGCTTATGTCGCAAGATATTGGACAGGAAGATTTCAACCTTTTGTTATTATTATCTCTTTTTTTTAATTATTATCTTCCTAATTACTTGTCATTAGTTACAATTACTAGTAGAAAGCTTTTACTATAAAGAACATTATATGCCAGGAGAATTCTTGGGAACTAATTGACCAGGCGTGGTAATGGGGCTGCGGGGATCCTTTCGGAGCCCTCAAACGAGTGGCTTGTTATAAAAGTGGGCATCAAATCCAACTTCACTAGCTTCAGACCCGTTTTGGGCTTAGTTTTTGAGACATCTAAAACTATTTTTTTTCAAAACTTTATTATTTTTTATTATTTACATTTCTAAAACGTTACAGTAAATTCAAAACTTTAAAAGTCTATAACTTTGTGTGTATAAATCCAAATAAAATAATTTTTTTAAAGTTACATAGAATTTCTAAAATGGGCATCATTACTTTCAAAACATCATTACCTTCCGGGGATCCTTTCGGAGCCCTCTAACGAGTGGCTTGTTATAAAAGTGGGCATCAAATCCAACTTCACTAGCTTCAGACCCGTTTTGGGCTTAGTTTTTGAGACATCTAAAACTACTTTTTTTCAAAACTTCATTACTTTTTATTATTTATATTTCTAAAACGTTACAGTAAATTCAAAACTTTAAAAGTCTATAACTTTGTGTGTACAAATCCAAATAAAATAATTTTTTTTAAGTTACATAGAATTTCTAAAGGAACGAAACAGTATTCATATTAATTTTTTTTTATTTTTAAAATTTTTTATTTTTTTATCCTAAATAATTTTTTCTCCCAAATACATTTTCTAAAATAACTTTTTCCAACTCAAAAATAATGTCTCCAAACATCTCTTCTAAACTTCTCCTCATTTCTCGCTGTCTTGGATCAATAATCACCATTTCAACCAGAAAAAAAGGGCAAAAAAAAAGGAGACCCATCGCACATCGTGCTAGGTGGTACGGAGAGAACTGTAATTTCCCATATAATTGTGCAGCCATATATCCACAAAACACATTCATCATGTTACTCTCTACGAAGATGTAGGGTGTGAAATATAGAAGGAATTGTCACAATATTGGGGCCTCATCTTGGGTATTAAGCAACCAAGGGTACTAATTAAAACTCTTATGTTCTAAGTTGCTTATGTTCTCATTAAAATTCTTTTTATGTTTTGACATGTGCAAGAATTAAGAAATGAAAAAGAAACACCGTGAGATTAACAAACTTGTGCAACCTACAAGGATGTGAATTTGGAGTGCCACACCGAAAGGGAAGGTTTGGGATTCATGCACAAAAGTGCTGCTCCATTGGGCCACATGTATATGTATTTTTAGCCTAATTCCTAGTTTGGTGATAGTATTGCATTTAAATATAATATAATTTTTACTTAAATACAAAAATATTTTATTCAAATACCAATCACATCACATTTTAAATCCAATACAATCATTATTCATTATTTCACTTTTTCTATTAATTTTACTAATTACATCGTATATTTTCTTTCTCCCTTCCATTTTTCTTTTTTATTTTTATCCATCATATTATATATTTATTATTAAAATATAATTCAAATTCTTTTCACCTAAACACACATTGTATTCAGATATAATGTAAATACTTATTTTCTAAATATAAATTAGATTTAATATATTATATTCAAATGTAATACGTTTACCAAACAAAGCTTAAATTTGAGTCGTGGTCTTCAAATATATTGAAATTCATTTTTGGACGGCAGAAATAAGTTCCTTAATTAGCTGCCTCTTTCGTTCAAAAGAAAAAAGAACAGAAAAGAAAAGAAAAAAGGCTGGCTCTTTCCTGGAAAATCATCAGCATACTTTTTTTTTTTAATTTTTTACTGAATATGTTACAAGCATGTATACTTGTTACAATTGCATATCTCACACCTCAAGATTTTATTTTTGAAATATACTTTTTTCTTACATATCGACAAAAACTAGACTGGGCAAGTGCATCAGAATAGGCTGAACGACATGCAGATAACAACAACAGGTTGTTTATCAAGATGTCGTTTTTACGTTGGTTTCTTTCCTTTAACGACAAGTATCTGGTATTGATTAAAACAACGACAAGCCTTTTTACTCATAATACGACAAAATCGTTTCAATTTACTTGTATTTCATACTGACAAGAAACGAAATGTAATTTTAGATGTCATTTTTTTCCTGTACACAAATCACAAGACGTCTTATTTCTAAGAAACATTGCTTAAGTATCCGGTGGATGTACCCATCTTATTTCAAATTTATAATCAAGTTATGTTTTTACTACAACAATTTAGCACAAAAAATAATATCACTACAAATTTAGACCGAATTTAAATATTCCACAAAATGATCTTAGCAATGAAATTATTAAAAAAAAAAAAAAAAAAAAAACTCTTATCAAAACACAACAGATTCTTATCACTAAAATAATAAATAACACATAAGCTACAAAAACGTGAAAACATAGAAACATAAACGTAAATTCTCCATTTCTTGACACTTCCTTTTTATGTCCATAAGAAAAAATGCAACAACGTGTATTGAGGTGGAGAGGGTCGTTCACTAGGAGTCGCATCAAAAGAAAGCTAACAATCAACGTACAAGTTAGCAGTTCATAAAATAAATAAATAAATATATGACTACTTAATAGTTAAGACGAGACGTTTTCGGGTGGAATACATTCCATGTGATTTGTAGATACAATAGGAGATTGAGGCTTGGTTGGTGAACTTATTTTATTTGTATTACGTTTGAATATAATAGATTGAATGTAATTTGTATTTGGAGGAAAAGCATTAACATTGTATTTGAATACAATGTGTGTTTGAGTGAAAAGTATTTGAATTGTATTTTAATAATAAATATGTGATGTGATGGGTAAAAGTAGAGAGAAAAAAAGAAGAGAGAGATAATATATGATGTAATTAATAAAAGTAATAGAAAAAATAAAATAATAAATAGTGATTGTGTTTGATTTAAAATATAATGTGATTGGTATTTAAACGAAATGTTTTTGTATTTAAAAGAAAATTACATTATATTTAAATACAATATAAAAAAATGCATTAACCAAACGCATGCTGAAGCACATTGAGAAATAACTACGAATTAGCAATAAATTTACAGGATTTATAAGCAATATTCATCTTAGCTAATTATTGAATTTCCCGTGTAAGTCTTAATTAACTTTAGCTCGCGCAGATTTTTTTTTTTTTACACGGTAAATACGCCAATTTCTAGTTTTAGTTATGTAAGCAAAGTTATTTACCTGATAAATATATGGTTTTTTCTGATTCAGTTTTTTTTTTTTTTATTCCCAATCAACCATAAAAACATAAAGAAAAAATTACCTAAATGGCCACCTTTTTTTTTTTTAATTCATCGACCTATATAAAACAAATTTATCCTTTTTGAACAATATGACATAAATTTTATTTTCATCGATGCATGTTTGCATTACATTGGTCTGATATCAAATTTTTGTATTATGTTAAAATAATTATATTTTAAATTTATATAATTTAGATGTTTTCTTCTGAAAATAAAACAAATTACTAAATCTATGTTGTTAGCCTTCTACTCATAACTCACTCGTTTATTTGTCTGATTAAGAGAAACTAGCATAAGATGGTGACTATTCCCCCAGTAGCCACGGGATTACCGGTTGTTGTGCTAAACGGGAGTGAAGGCGGGATGTGGACCACTTGATCCTCCTTTTTTTTATCAGCCAAAAAAAAAAACCTCATTTATTTGTCTCAAAATTTCAGGTGGGCTGCTCACGGCCTCCAGCTAGAGAATATATCCATTTCCGTGATACATGATACCATGTATTCTTGTCCAGCTATACGCATATGCTCTTTCAAACATTCCAAATACATTTTATCCTTGAAATAAACTTTGTCTCTTCGTGGATATTAATTAACTGGGGCATGAGCTTTCGTTGATCTTCCTGCGAATACAGCTATTGAATTTAAAACTTGCGACCCGCTTTCTATCAATCAATATTGGTCCCAAAAAAATTAAAAAAAAAAAAAAGTTGAGCAATTATTTATTATTTGTCAATTGTTCATTTGCTGAAGAGCAATAATTTCATTCAATCGTTACAGGAGGACGACAGCTGATCTTTCTATTCATTGCAGTCACTGACTCATATTTGAAATTCATGAAATAAATTGCTTACATTGGAATACAACATAAAAATAATTGGTATGTGGTTCGATAAATGGTTCACTTTACTCACTGATTTTTAAGACGTCTAAAATTATGTTGTATCAATTTGAAGTCCTTTCGGTAGTTGAATCTATAAAAGAGGACATAAAAGAGCGCATGCAAGCACCGTTTGATCAGCATAACGCGCACGTTACGTGCTCCTTTCCATTCATTCTTTCTTTCTTTTTTTTTTTTTTTCAAAACACTGAAATAAACGGAAGGGCCACAAGACGGTGGCTAAGTTTAAAAAATTTTGAAGTCATTAACAAAAGTTGTTAAATTGTGAGTAAAGTTCCTGGTTATTTTTTGAATTTAATCAATTATTCAGTTACACAGACGCCAAAAAACAAAGAAAGCCAAAGGAATTTTTTTTTTCTTTTAGAATTTTTTAAATGGAATCGTCGTGAACTTTTGGTATTTGACAATTTATTTGAATTAAAAATTTTGTAATTTGCCCCTTTAATTTCAAAATCTGTTATATTGTTGGCCCTTTTGATCATTACATTCATTAAATCTTAACGGCTTTTAACATGTCAATTACATGTGATAATCTCTCTGTTGATCTTATATTAAGAGAACAAGAAAAAAATTTAATGTTTTGCTCTCATACAACTATCGCTCTCTCCTTCTCTCCCTCTTCTCGGCCGCCGCCAACTCTGGCAGACTTTCTGACCACCACCAAAAACTGTTGTGGAGTGCCGCCTAGAGCTGTTGTCAGAGCTTCGTTGCTACCTTCCCAAAAACTGACTTTTCTAAGGACTAGTTTAGTGCAACATTTCAAACTAGAAAATTTAAATTAAATTTAAAATAAGTTGAACTATGAAATAATCTTTGTATTTAGTATTTGAGTTTGAACTAGAGAATTTCATCTTGAATTAAAAGTAATTAGATGATGAAAGTTGAGTTTGAACTTGTATTAAAAATTATGCTTCCTTTTATTTTTTTCATGTGGTTAATTTTTTTTATATGAAAAAAGATTTTTAAATAGTATTTTTGAGTTCAAAATATTATGTAAATTATAAATTAAAAAACTTGAAACGAAATCACAAATCAAATAACATATTGAGTTCAAATTCAATTTTTTGGTCCCGTAACCTTGTATCAAACAAAACCTAATTGTACACCTCTTATACCTCATAAGACTCATGATGACCCCAATCGCAAAATCGCTCAACCAATTTTACCATACTGCCACCAGAATTAATAGGAGAACCACTTCATTCCTCCAAGAACCAATTTAGGGTCTTTGATTCCGACCAACGTGATGGCAATGAGATACCCCACCATCATCAACTTACTCAGAACCATCTTGATGAACAACAGCTCTCAATTAATTTCAAGTTCCAATTGTCGAAGAACTGAAGACACGAGTTTCTCTATCAAAACCATTTTGGTCATGAAGATACTCGTATATTATTTCAATTAGAAAAAACATGACCTACCATGCCCTCATTTGAAGGTCACGTTGAGAAAAAACCGTTAAACTATTAACCTAATTTCAATTAGACCTGCAACGCAACTGATTGGAGAAAAACTCTTAGTTAGGGCCTATCTAGATAGGGTTTTGGAAAAAAAAAATTTTTTTGTCAGAAAAAAGTAAGTTTTGGAAAATTTGTTTGGTGAAAAAAAATGTTTGAGTGGAAAATATAAAATCTTAAAAATTTATTAAAAAAATAATATAAATATTGTTCCGTATCTCTTAAATTCCATGTAATTAAAAAAAATCTCATTTAAATTTGTATACGTAAAGTTATAAACTTGTATATATAAAGTTATAAAAGTTTAAAGTGTAAGACTTTTATTGCAAAGTTTGGAAAAATAAAAAATAAAAAAAGTTGGGTTTGATCTCCAAAACCGACCTCCCAAATGGACTTTTAAAGACCAAATTGACAAACGTAAAAACTCAGGGAGAATCCATTGACAAAAACTTTTTAAATTACTTTGTGATATAAAAATATATGCAAATTTACTAAGCGTTTCAAAATACATTTTGGGAGTTCAGTCCAAAAAATCAAAAAAGCAAAAATTGTTTAGAAGCTGATTATTATGACCTCATGGCTGCGTGTTAGAGGACCACATGGAGTTGTCCTGCCACCGGCCAATGAAACAGGAGAAAGTGAAGAAGTCGAAAAGAAATCAATTTAAAACGATGTCAATGTTTGATTTTCTTGGCTTTTGCATTGCCTTTTAAGTTTTCATGCAATAGTGGCTAGTTGGCTCCAAAGGAATTTCAGATATCCTAGGTTAAAAGCAGGGCGGCAAATCTCCCACAAAAAGATAAAGAAAGATTTGATTAACTTAAACATTAAGTCATTGTTTCTGTTTAAAAATTGTTTTTAGATACTAGTTTTTTTTGTTTACATTTTTTTAATAAAGATTTAAATTTACTTTTTAAATTTATGAACCAAATAGATCATAGATATAATATTCGACCAAAAAATAACCATCAAGTGTAATCCAAAGTTAATTTTATACCGTCCAAAGAAAACTTCCATCTAATACAAATTTTATCTGTTTTCTTGAAAGGAAATATGTTGTCTAGACCTAATGGTATGACTAGGTCAGAATTTGGCGATTTTGAAAACATAGGTGACCGTTGGTGCATATGAAAGCTATAAAAAATAAAAGGCTTCAAAAAAACAAAAAGGGTCCTAAAATTGAAAATCATGAGGTCCCCAAGCCAACAATAATATTAATTTCTAGCCTAAAATACGATATTGACAAGGCAATAATGTCAAAGTGGAATATGAAACAATGAAGTGTAAGACAATGTTTGGTGTAACAATACAAATGAATGAAATGTTTTCACATGCAATTAATGATAAGGCATTGGCCAATAGACAAGGAAGCAAGTACCAAACGTGGTATATTATCTGTAGATTAATTGTAAAAGTGGACAATTAAGCGATACCCAAGACTACCGCGTAATTCCATGTTCTTGTCCCTGCTTTCTTTTCCTTTCTTTTCTTTTATTATTATAACTAAGTGATACCCAACATTTAAAGCAGTACTGTCTGAGCTCAAGCAAGCTGTAAAACCGCGTTTTCGAGTCCCCTCTTTAAAGACGTCTCTTTAGCCTTTATTACTTTCGGAAAAAGAAGTCAATAAGGACAGCCTCTGAATTGATGCTTTTATTATTATTCCTTCTTTTTTTTTTCCTTTGCCTTTAAAGAAAATGACATCTTAATTTCCCTCCTTTTCAATTGGTTCTTTATTCCTTTGGGTATAATATTCTTATGACATTTTGGGTTAAAAAAAATACTTAACCTTTTTCCACTGACTGACATGCATATGGACCTTAGTTAATCTTTTTTATTAATGTAGTTGGACGTCCGTGTATAGATTACCTAATATTTAGGTATACATGATGAAATTTGAACCTTTCTAAATCTAAACTCAAACCCTATCCTATCCTGTCTTGTCTTATGTCGGTTGATTTAGTGGTCATCAATTAAATTTACCTTATTTTGGAGCTTAGCAATTTTCTATTTGACTGCTTTAATACTAGCTTGAAGAAATATTTACAGTCCATGGTTTTTTCTTCAAATATATGAATGTTTAGAGTTAATTTGGTGCTCCTAGAACAATAGGCTTGTGTACCATTTAGCTTCAATAACTTACAACTTTAATTGGTCTTGTTGGTTACAATGAAGACTTCAGATTAAATGTATTTCATCATGAACACATTACTAATAAGTACCCCCTTTTCCCTTGTTCAAACCTGCATTGAAGATCATTATGGAAAAAAGAATCTTGTTTTGAAGCTATGCATATAGATATCATTGGTTACGATGTAAACCTCAGCATGAGTGCAACATCTCATCACGGGCTTAGTACCAATGCTTAATCTCATATATATATATATATATATCCTTTTTGGCCAAAGAGAACTTCAATATTGTTCAATTCTTAATTAAAGCTACTTTAAAAGAAGTTTCATTAAAGCTCTACAGCGTCGAGTTGTTAGTGCTAATGCTTATCCTCTTTTCTTGTTCATTTAATCTTCATTAAACCTACATTTATGTATGCTACGGTCAAACTATATATATATATTTTTTACCTCGTTGTGACTAGCTTAGTGAATGAAAATATATAAGGTTTTAGAATTTAACTCCCAGCTACGAAACTTGAGTTTTTCTTAAAAATTTTAATAAATAGATAAATAACTTATACATGTAAATAATAACAAATAAGTGGTAGTAAGAATGGAGTTTTCCTTTGGGCCACAAGCATACAGAAAGAATGATGTAAATTAATACAACATTTAATAAATCCCTATATAGAGTGCTGAGTCATGTGTATAAACTATCGGATTTTCCTTCAAATTAAAGTTTAGGAAAAAGAAAGGAGAGATACAATGTGCATGGCCCTGCCACATTCTTTGTTCTTTGAAGGGACAACCGATCATGACGCCCATATGGGTTCCTCATTACACGGCAAAATCTACTAGTACAAATTTGCAAAATCACGACTAAATTGGAGTTTTTATAAAGAAAGGTGAGCAAGAGAGACGGGGGGGGGGGGGGGGGGGGGGGGGGGGGGGGGGGGGGTGGGGGTTTCCCGTTTGGATTCAGACGTCCCAAAAAAAAATTATCTTCTTAAAATGTTTTTACTGCAAAATTATTTGGTAAATTTTGGTAAATAACATCAAAATACATTAGTTGTATATATATTTTTAACTTATTGCCATTTTGTTTATGGGTTAAGTTTAAAATAAAATGAAATTTTTAGATTAAAATTAATTGACTTAATTATAATTTTTATTAATTTAAAAAAAAAACTAAACTTAAAAATTTGAATTTAGACTTGTGAGTTAAACAGACCATAGTCAAATATTAGTATGATGCAGTTCTAATAATATACCGATATTAAAAAAATAATCCATTTCAAAAAATTTCACTTGATCTAATGAAATGTTATCAAAATTTGGACAATTCAAAAGTTTTTTCTCTTAGGGGATGATTGATTGATGGGTTAAGTTTGAAATAAATTGATATTTTATTATTGAAGTTAATTGAGGTAGTTCTTATTTATATTAAATTAAAAAAAAAAAGACAAAACTAAATTAAAAATTTTAGACTCATAATCTATACATACGTTTAAGATATCATGGTAAGAGCATAACCATCACTACTGTCGATGTCAGCCCACATTTTTATACTTTAGATATGACCAAAATTAAATTATGTTAAAAATGAAAAGAATACATATAAAATTAATAAAAGTAAAATATATAGAGTATTTGAGTAATGTATTATGTTTATATTGTATTTAAATACGATATATTAAATATAATATGTGTTTAGATAAAAAGTATTTATATTTTATTAAAATATAATGATTATATAGATGAAAAATATTTTAATTATATTATATATAATGTAATTGATAAAAATAGAGAGGAAAAAAAGAGGGAGGGAAAGAAAGTATGTGATATAATATGTAAAAGTAATAAAAAAATAAATGATGAATAATGATTGTATTAATTTTAAAATATAATATAATTGATATTTTAATATAATTTTTTTATATTTAAATAAAATTATTTTATATTTAAATATAATATGATAAATTAACAAGATAATATTTTTCATTGTCTCTGCATTAATCATAGATTAACATAAAATTATTCAATTAAAAAAAATGGAAATAGCTAGCCTAGATTTGAGATACACCCAAGCCTAAGTAGTGAGCGATTTCTTGGAGGGAGAACTCGAAAAGGGCAGTGAGTAGTGAGCGATTTCTTGGAGGGAGGAGTAAGATACCAATCAACATTAATCGACTCGACCACGACATCTGACCGCCGACACATGGACTTGGATACTATTATAAATTTATAATAATAGACCCACAACCCCTCTTAAATTGCTTCACCTGCCCAACTAAATCACCCCTCCCTTCTTCCCCCCCCCAACCCCCTTTTTGCCTTAAATAGGCACATCTCACCACCCCTCTGAATTGCCCTTAAGAAACCACCACTATCGACTAGTAAGAAACCTCAATAATGGCTCTTGATCATCATCAACGGCCGAAAATTAATGGCAGAGTGCTGGGATTTTTACTTGTGGTTTTGTTTTCTGGATCTTTTGTTAGTGCGTCGCAGAGTAGTAGCAGTAGTAGTGCGGAGTTTCTTCAGCCGGAGTGTTTGAAGGTGGCCAAGTCTGAGTTTGCCAGCTCTATCAGCGACGTGATCGACATTATAGGACAGGTCACTTCTACTCTCTCTCAGTTCACCAGCTTCTTCGGCGATTTCCGCGTCTCTAATGCCGTTTCCGATTGCCTTGACCTTCTTGACTCCTCTTCTGAGGACTTGAGTTGGACCGTCTCCGCCACTCAGAATCCTAAAGGTATATGCTCATTTTACACATTCCACTTTAACAGTTACTTAGTTTTTTTTTTTTTTTTAATTTGTATTTTTTTTGCATTTTTGTTGAAAAAAGATAGATTTTGAAGATATTTTGGGTTGTGGGTCGTTACTGTAATAACGTTACTTCACAAATCCCCATAACTCATAGGAAGCTTCTTGCTTCTTACATTTTTCACCAACATTTTTTTTATTTATAAATTTTTTTTTAATTTCGTACTTTTTCAGAAAGGTCAAATACAGTATTTGTTCTTAAAAGGTGTCATTGGCCTTTCTGAATTCCACAGGTAAACACAACAGCACGGGAAATCTAAGCTCCGATCTAAGGACATGGCTGAGCGCTGCGCTGATTAACCAAGACACATGTAGTGACGGGTTCGAAGGCACCGACAGCATAGTCAAGGAACTGGTCACCGGCGGGCTTAACCAGATCACCTCTCTGGTTCAGGACCTTCTGACCCAAGTGGACCCAAGCTCAGTCGTCTACGAGCCCAAGCGAAAGGACCAGTTTCCAACATGGGTGAAGCCCAAGGACAGGAAGCTTCTACAAGGGAATGGGGTATCTGCGGATGTGGTTGTGGCTCAGGACGGGACGGGGAACTTCACGGCGGTGATGGACGCGGTGATGGCGGCACCGGAGTACAGCATGAGACGCTTTGTTATATATGTGAAGAGAGGGATTTACTATGAGAATGTGGAGATCAAGAAGAAGAGATGGAATATTATGATGGTTGGGGATGGTATGGACGCCACTATCATCTCCGGCAATCGGAGCTTCGTCGACGGTTGGACCACCTTTCGCACTGCAACTTTTGGTAAGCATTCATGCTTTTAATAAAAAAAATTTTTTTTTGGAATTTTCGTTTTGAGTTCACCTCCTTAGTATTGAACATACTAACATACATTTTCCAAAAAGAATTTAAAAACAAAAAAAGAAATAAACAAACAATTTTTGTGTTTTTACATAGAATATCTTTATACTTAAATGAATTTAAAATTGCATTAAAAAAATTTATAAAATTAAATAATCGGATAAAAATATGATAATTCAAAAATGATATTCTAGAACTGTTTTTTTTCACACAATATACGTGTAAAAAATCTCATAAGAAAATATCTTAAATTTTTTTTTTTAATTTTTGGTTTTTAATTTTTGAGTTTGTAATATGTACCCATGAGAAGAAATAATGCATAGTTTCATTGACGTTGGCACTTGGGCGTCGTTATCAATAAAAGTGGACAATTCATACGAGTAATCTTACAAGTAGGGCCTCCTCTCTAATAGATGTAGTGTGTGACACTATTGGAGAACCCAAAAAAAAAAAAAAACTTTTCACACAAACAAGATTTCAATGAATAATATAAAGCCATAAATTTGAAGAACGAAAACATTGAAATTTTTGCCTTTTAATTATCACGATATTGGCCAAATCGGCCCAAAGCTGGAATGGGTATTTGTTGATGGTCTTCTTTCAGGAAATAGTATAGTTTACCATCAATGGCTTTACACAGCCTGATTCATGTGCAGTCACAGAGACAAGTGGCAAAATGGGTCACTCAATGTGGTGCCAATATATTTAAAATAGGGTTTCAAGTCCAACAGATTAACCATCTCAAATGGAGCAACCATAATGATTTTTTTTCCCCTTGGCCTCTCAAAATGTTATATGACTCAATATTCGACAATTCTAATTAAAAGTTATACTTGATTGACCCTTATATTCGTAATGGTGTGAACCAAACTAGACCAGTTAGGTTAAATCCTTTTCATTTTGTTGACGATATTAAAAGCGTTTTTTTTTTTTTTATAGATGATTGGGATGGACCATAACGAGTGAGATATTACTAATGATAGGCTTTTATATAAAGGAGGAAAAAGTTCCAGCAAATTAAAAGAGCTTCATTTATTTATGGTAGGGCTGGCACACTTAAGTTTTATTTCTAATCTTCACGTCATGTCTCCATCTTTCAGGCGAGAAAAGAGACACGATACTGGTTTGTTTCAGTCGTCTCTTAGATGAGGAACCAAGTTCTACACTTTCGTGTGTTTATCATTCTTAGGAATTAAGTAATCATTTTAGGATAAATCTTTTTAACGCATGTTTTATTGTTTTAATTAAAACTTACTCAACCCACCCAATTTTCACTCTTAAATTCACTTGGTATTCATAACTTTTTTTAATAACATTTATATATTTGATATTTCTATTGATAAATTTAAAGGATACATAATTAAGACTCGATATTATTTTACATTAAAAAAAACTCCACCATCTTTTCTTTCATTTCTTGTATAATGGCACCTCAATCAATCAAATTTCAGTAACTTAAGAATGCTTGTTAATAAAGGGTGGATAAATATATCTCGTCACTGTCATGTAGTCAGTTTTTAATTAAATTACCTTTCTATGTCAACCTTTTTTTTTTTTTTTGGAAACCTTCTTATGTCAACTTAGTAGCAAGGAATAATGCTATTTAAACAACGTTGCAGCATTTTTAAACAAAGCCACTCTCTCTCTCTCTCTTTCGCTTTGTTTGAAAACCACGCGGAGCGCCTTTCTTAGTGCGGAGGCGAGTCGAATATCATTACTCGATAAGAATGTGATAAGAAGTGTATTTAAGCTTTATCCGTACTGATATTTTACTTAATTAATTATTTAGCCAATTTCTCAGTTTGACCTATGATTAAGTCAATATCGTATGCCACCCTATAAATTCTCGACATCCATAAACCAAATTATTAAAAAAAATTAATTAAATAATTTAAACAATAATATGTACTTATAAAAAAATTATTCAAATTTAAATATATCTTCTCATTATATTTATGTAATATATTTATTCAATGAAAATTTTATACACTAAAAAATTTTAAATAAAATATTTATAAAAATTTCAAATTAATAATTAATATATTACATATTAAAAAAAGAAATACAATTATAAAATATTTAACATAAATAAATATTTTAAGTATTAAATTTTAATTAAATAAATATATTATATAAACATGATAATACAATATTTTTTATAATTTCTCGCAATATATTGGTTAGACTTACACGTCACTCACAAAAAATACTAAAAAAAATTTGCTGATCCGAGTTTTCCGACCACGTGCAGCCGTTAGCGGGACGAGGTTCATAGCACGGGACCTAACCATCGAGAACACAGCGGGGCCAGAGAAGCACCAGGCGGTGGCTCTCCGGTCGGACTCGGACCTATCGGTGTTCTTCCGGTGCCGGTTCCGGGCCTACCAGGACACCCTCTACACCCACACGATGCGGCAGTTCTTCCGCGAGTGCCAGATCAGCGGCACCGTCGACTTCGTCTTCGGCGACGCCACCGCCCTCTTCCAGAACTGCCTGATCCTCGCCCGCAAGGGCCTCCCCAACCAGAAGAACACCGTCACCGCCCAGGGCCGCAAGGACCCCAACGAGCCCACCGGCTTCTCCTTCCAGTTCTGCAACTTTTCCGGCGACTCCGACCTCCGCGCCGCCACCGCCACCGCCAACTCCAGCTCCTTCGCCACTGCCACCTACCTCGGTCGCCCGTGGAAGCTCTACTCCCGCACCGTCGTCCTCCAGTCGTACATCAGCGACGCCGTCAGGCCCGAGGGCTGGCTCGAGTGGAACGGCGACTTCGCCCTCGACTCGCTGCTCTACGGCGAGTTCATGAACTACGGGCCCGGGTCGGGAGTCGGGAGTCGGGTCAAGTGGCCCGGTTACCACGCGTTTAACCAGTCAAGTCAGGTCTATAACTACACAGTGGCCCAGTTTATTGAAGGGAATCTGTGGTTGCCTTCCACCGGTGTCACATACACCGCAGGCTTGGGGGTTTAAAAAAGTGTTATTTATTATACAGATTCAGTTTTTCTTTTCTTTTCTTTTTTTTTTTTTGGTATTTTTTTTTATCTTTGGTTTGAGTCTGTGAGGTTCTTTCGTGGGCGCTTTTTTTTTTTTTTTTTTTGGTTTTTTTGTTTTTTAATGTTTATATATAATTAGCCACTAGAGAGGATAACGTATGGCAGAAATGTATACTTTTTCGTTTTTTTTTATTTATATAATCTTCCACCATTTTTGGGAAGTGTCGTATTAAGAAGTTAAGATAGCTTTAAATTTCTTACTGGGGAATTTCATGCTAAGAGAAGCAAAAACTGTCTTCTTAACAGACACTAAAAAAACTTTTTAAAAAAAATGATCTTCAAAATTTTTTAATACATGATAAAAATTATCAAAACTAACAGGGCGTTTTATTAACGTATTCGTATTGCGTTTGAACATAATGTATTGAATATATTTTGTATTTGAATAAAAAGTATTTGTTTTGTATTTGAATATAATGTGTATTTGAATAAAAAATATTTGAATTGTATTTTAAAATTAAAAAATTAATATAATTAATATAAATAAATAAAAAAAGTGAAATGAAGAGAAAGTATGATATAAATATGAAAAAAAAATATTTTTAAAATATTTTAAAATAATAAATATATTTAAGGTGTATTGTATTTAAATATAAAATTTTTACATTTTGATAAAAATTATATTACAACGTAATACAAACATAAAACTATAAACAATCACCCAAAACTTCATAATATATAACTTATCTTTAATTAGAATTCATAATTTTTTATTTTAACGGCAGCACTTTTGAAACTGTACTCTTCTAACAGATTATATAAAATTTTTTAGGAGTTTTATTGAACTTAAAAAATAAAAAACGGTTAGTGTCTGTTGACGTTTAGGGTTCGATTGGGACAATGTATCCAGACCTCAATTTTTTTTCAAAACTTCACCACTTTTCACTATTTATATCTCCAAAACGCTACAGTAAACTCCAAATTTTAAAAATTCATAATATTTTAGATATATAAATAATAAAAAATAATAATGTGTTAAAAAAAAAGTGTTTTGGAGACACTAAAAAATGCCCCACAAACGCACCCTTAGAAAACTTTGTTAAACATATCCTTTCTAGATAAAGAATTCTGGGTTTCCAATTACCACTAGTGACGAGTGCTAGAGAAATTAGACTTGGCAATTGGTGTTTCTCGTGAAAAGCCCCCAAGCCCGGTAGTCGAAGGCCTAGGCCTGGACTCTACCTTGTCCAGCATGTAGGTCAATTCATTTTTTGGGATAATAAATTGGCAGATGGTTCATATAGAACCTTAAACCCTTATAGCATCTTTAAATGGAGTTCCAAACAAATATAGTAACGTCAAATTTTTAGCACTTGTGTGAAAAATTACTTTTTAATATTCGAAATAATTTTATTCTAAATTTAATTATTAAAAGAAAAAACGAATTTTATATTTACATTAAAATTTCTGATACGGAATCAAATGCTAAAATTTCATTTCTAATGTCTGTATTGTTTTCCATGCGACCATTAGGGAGGCTTTTATGGCAATGTCATTTTTCTGTGTGGTGTTTAAAGGATTATTTCGTTTTTGATAATTACAACGAACATAGACAAAAAATTTTTTAATATACTGAATTATCCACCATGTTTATCACGCGTTATATGATGTGATCTTGCTTAGCGGTGCATTAAGTTCTGTCCTTTATGACCGTTAATATTATCCCAAAACTAAATAAGATCAGTTTTCAATGTTTCATGAGGTCTAGTGATGATGATATCAGGTTTAGACTTAAAAAAAAAAAATCATTTCAAAATGAGTTTTATATTGAAATAACCTAATCTATGAAACAAATGGTGGTGGTTTTTTGAGTGAAAACAGAACACTGAACAAGATTTGTTGCACTGCTAACATAGGACCTTTTTTCTTTTTTTCTTTTTTTTTTTTCCCAAATTTCATCATGTTGGCCATAAAAGGACTCTTTTTTTTTTTTTTTTAATAAGTTGAAGGAATTTCATATTCTAAATTTTGATTGTGTTTTTTTAGGGGGCGTTTGGTAAACACATTGTATTTTGATTGTATTTGAATGAAATTTATTTTTGAATATTGTATTTGATTGATAAGTATTTGTTTTGTATTTGAATGAAATGTGTGTTGGATGAAAAGTATTTTAGAATTGAAAAGTTGATGTGATTGATAAAAGTAAAAATAAATAGTAAAGTTGAAAAAATTGATGTGATTGTTTTAAAAAACTTTTGATAGCTTCATTTTGATAGCTTACATTTCCATTTTCCGTTTATTATTTTAATTCTTTAATGTTATGTTTTAAATTATTTTAGGCCATTTTATTCGGTTTCAAATTTATATTTTGTCCCATATACACTTTCTTGTAATTAAAACCAAATTATATGCTCGATGATTTTTTTTTGAAAGGGAATATATTCATTTAAATTAAAAATAAATACAAATACCAATATTAAAGACGAAACAACTTTATAATATATGCTCAATGAAATTTGAATAAACACTCTCCTTTTATAATTTTCAATATTTCTTGTAAGTCAATAAATTTTATTAATGTCAATTTCAGACATATTATGTAAATCAATAGATTTTAGAATTGTCACCGTAATACTCAACAAATGCCTCTTTGTTTAATTGTCATTATTTATTATAACAAACGCTTCTGTTACGTCAGTTTACCTCCCTTAAAAGTAAATTAGCCTGTTTGCCTCTAGGCATACTCAATCAAAAGAAGACTGATGGAGAGTAATAGTTGAGAAAAGCTGGAAAGCACCCTACCGACTGAAACGGCATTACTGAAACTTTAACATCAGATCCTTTTCTATCAATTTTCTTGACTGGTAATAAAAACCAATTCCGGGCACTCAAAACAGTAAACTCTTTTTTTGGCTGGATTTCGTGGCTGTATTTTGTTTTGTGATCCTTTTAAGCATCGGAAAAGGCAAGTAATGAAACCTGTGACGCCCATTAAAGTCGGCCAAGTGGGCTAAACCCGACAAATTCTGTGGATAAACAACAACAAGGACTTATAGCTATAAAACAAACCACAGGATGATTCCAGGACATGTCAGATCCTTGGTAGATGCTGGGGACACAATAATTTAATTCTCCAATTTTTGACTCTCTCTCTCTCTCTCTCTCTCTCTCTCTCTCGTGATGTCTCAACATCTAACAGATAATTAGTCAAGTTTATGCACTACGCGTTTTTTGCCATTTGCAAGTTCTTAACTCAGCATCAATTAGGCCAGACTTCTTTTTCTCATTTTGCCTGTGGTCTAGGCTAATTAGAACATTGACATTTTCTTGTTGAGTTAATTTTGCTAAAATTTATGTAAAGCTCAAAATCAAGGTCATTGAACCGAGACATACTGCATTAGTTTATTTTCATTCCACACTATTTAGCTTTAGTTGACGAGGTTATGTCTGGTCTATTTGCGGTTCAAACTTCCAAGTTTAAAGTATAAGATAGAGAACTATCCTGCACAGCACCTTTTCCCACTCTCTCACGTGTATGCTGATTACATGAAATTCCAAAGTGGACAAAGCATAAATTAAATAATCAATTTGATTGAAGGATTTAATTTCTGTAGTATTACTTTATATTATTTTGTCTACTATGTACAGCCTCCAATTCTTCCACTACCATCCGTGAAAGAAAAAAAAAAAAATGCACACACACAGAGACAGAAAAAAATAAAGTATGAAAAGAGCTGGTGTGTGGTGATTGTCATTATTATCTCATTATTTTCAATGGAGGGCATCATAAGAGTCCGTGTAGCCCATCTATTAATGTTTAGAAAATTGGCAATGTTAAATTGTTCATGGATGGGATCATACTCTTAATTATCACTAATGTCCCAAAAATTTATATTTTTTTGAGAATATTGTTTCAAGTTTTTCTATTAAAAATAGATTATGTCATCTCATATTATTATTTTAGAAGTCTACTAAGAGAATCCGTACAACAGCAAAAATCCTAACTTTAGATCTTCAATAACTAATGACTCAAATTTCAAGAGCGGTTACATATATTCATTTTGCCAAAAAAGCTAGACATTGTGTCCATTAATACTCGAATACGAGAGTTGGTAAAAATAAATACTTTAAATAGAACTTCTTTATCATCGTGTCATCGTTATTGTCTGGTTAAATTCCTGGAGAGATTATTAACTTAATAACCCATCAAATATGCAGAAATAAAGGGCTTTCACAGTTTTATTTGTAGATCTAATGATTAAAACTTAATCCCCTAGGTTTTTTTTTTAATCCAACTTGCTCAATTAACATGTCAAAACTATACCTTCTACATTTTAACATAAAATTTTCCATTTTATTTTCTTGGGCACTCTAGACAGCCCCCATTTCTTCCAATAGTGTCCCGTGAAAAAGCAAAAACACAAGTTAAAAAAAAAAAGAAAAAGAAAAGAAAAGAAAAGAAGGGGACAATTATGTAGTGACCGTCATTATTAAATCTCATTTTATTCAAAGGAGGGCATCATAAGAATCTGTGTAGTCCACTCACTAACATAAGAAAAATCCATGCAAGTTACGTTCCCAAAGATATTATTTAAGAAGAATAGGTCCTACTCTTCTCTGTATATGTGTTGTTGAATACCACTCTCTTTCACAGCAACTTTTCATGGCCTCCTTAATTCCAAAACTGCTTCTGCGTTTTTTCTTAATACTGTTCTTTTGCAGAAGTTACTGTGCTCTTCAATACGACTCATCTTCCTCCGAAAACATTTCAACTGATGCCAATTTGTCCTCCATTAGATCAATCTGCAACACTACTCCATATCCAGAAGTTTGCTTTGATTCACTAAAGCTCTCAATTTCGATAAACATCGGTCCCAACATTCTTAACTACCTCCTCCAAGCCCTCGAAAGCGCTATATCCGAAGCCGGGAAACTTTCCAGTCTTTTGTCAACCGCTGGACAGGGAAACAACATCGTTGAGAAACAAAGAGGAACGATTAATGATTGCAAGGACCTTCACCAAATCACGGTGACGTCTTTACAGAGATCAGTTTCTCGGGTCAAGTCGGCGAATTCACGGAAAATAGCCGACGCGAGAGCTTATCTCAGCGCGGCTCTCACCAACAAGAACACATGCTTGGAAGGCCTGGATTCCGCTTCTGGTCCTCTGAAGCCGACCCTGGTGAATTCCATAACTAGTACATACAAGCATGTGAGTAATTCCCTCTCCATGCTCCCCAAACCAGATGCTCCACAAGGGAATAACAACCGGCGACTCATGGCGTTTCCCACATGGCTTTCGAGGAAATCTCGACGGATCTTGCAGAGCTCCGGCGACGATTACAGCCCCAGTGAAGTTCTCACCGTCGCGCAAGACGGAACAGGGAACTTCACCACCATCACAGACGCTGTAAATTTCGCTCCGAACAACAGCTTTGACAGAGTGATCATCTTTATCAAACATGGTGTTTACGAGGAAAACGTGGATATCCCAAGCAACAAGCCCAACATAGTTCTCCTTGGAGACGGAAGCGATGTTACCGTTATTACCGGTGACAGAAGTGTTGGCGGCGGATGGACCACTTTCAGATCCGCAACTCTTGGTAAAACACCTCAAAACACCTCCACTAAAATTTAGTTTCTTTTGTCCACCCCACCCCCACCACCCTCTCTCTCTCTCTCTCTCTCTCTCTCTCTCTCTCTTTGTGGAATTTCATCAAACAAGTCGTGTGCAATCTTCTTTCAGCGGTTTCCGGCGAAGGCTTCTTAGCGCGAGACATTACGGTCGAAAACAGCGCAGGCCCAGATAACCACCAGGCCGTGGCGGCCCGAATTAACGCGGACTTCACCGCCATGTACAGGTGCACATTCAACAGCTACCAGGACACCATGTACGTCCATTCTTTCCGGCAATTCTACAGAGAATGCGACATCTACGGCACGATTGACTACATATTCGGCAACGCGGCGGTAATATTCCAGGGCAGCAACATCGTCTCCAAGCTTCCGTTGCCGGGTCAGTTCACGGTCGTGACGGCCCAGTCGCGGGACACCCCGGACGAGGACACGGGAATCTCGCTGCAGAACTGCTCGATTCTGGCGACGGAGGAGCTGTACAAGAGCGCCGGCAGCGTGAAAAGCTACCTGGGTCGGCCATGGAGAGTGTACTCGAGGACGGTGGTTTTGGAGTCGTACATAGACGACTTCATCGACCCGTCTGGGTGGACGAGGTGGTCCGGCGACGAAGGGCTGGACACGCTGTACTACGGAGAGTACGACAATTATGGGCCTGGCTCGAGCACGGAGAATCGAGTGGATTGGGTGGGGTATCACGTCATGGATTACACGGACGCGTCTAATTTTACTGTGTCGAAGTTTATCACTGGGTACGCTTGGTTGGAGTCCACTTCGTTTCCATATGACGACGGGGTTTAGAGCTCGACTTACGTGATGGCTTTTGGTTCTTCTTCTCCAATCATGCTGAGTCAATTGGATCCTGATATAATAATGTTTAAGATCTGAAAATTCTAACATTGGTGATATGTGATTGGTTGCGGACGGATGAATAGTTGTGATTAGTAATTGTCTTGGAACGTTAAAAGATGTTTCAGAAGGACAATTAAACTACAATATATTTTGGGATAATCGTACCCAGCTATATGTCATTATGAGCTTTAAAATCTATTATTTTACCCAAAAAGTACAGACAGAGAAAAAAAAAATGGAGCAAATTAGGAGCTTCCCCCAACTGAGCTAATATGCCTTCATCCACCTTGATCATCTTTCGTTAGTTTGATTTAGAATGAAAATTTAAACAAAGTGTCGAAACGAATCCCATTCTACGAAATGGAATTCAGCAGTGCTAGTCTAAGAACTATAAAAGCGAAATACTCTGAAAGCGCTTTTGCTCAACCTTTTTTTTTTTAAGTACCAAAAGGGTCAAAAGCAAGCTCTTCAAATAGATTTTTGGCCACGCTATTGTA
Organism: Antiaris toxicaria; assembly: GCA_035233585.1. NCBI lineage: Eukaryota > Viridiplantae > Streptophyta > Magnoliopsida > Rosales > Moraceae > Antiaris > Antiaris toxicaria. The sequence goes on from CP141161.1 coordinate 16,078,030, forward strand.
CTTGCCGCGCTAAAACCCTCCTGTTGTATGTGAGGAAGGTAATCAACTTTAGGAATGATTAAAATTTAAGTATCTGTTCGAAATTTTGATCGGAACACAAGAGTATTACTTTAATCTTATTAAGTGTTAATGAATATTGAGTAGGGAGTTCGGAATTAGTTTAAATTCTTTTCTTCCAAATCATAAATTTTTTTAAGTAGTGGAGGTGCTATTGAAAAAATTTTGTTGCATAAAGACATCTTTATTTATTTTTATTATTAAGTATTTGACTGAAGGCAATGAAGGTGATGATTAGAATTTTTCTTGTAAAGTAGCATACAACAATAAGTTTCAACTTTTAAATAAGGTTACAAGCTTTTTTTTTTTTAATTTATTTTCAAAAATGGTTCCATATTATACACGTACAGTCTCTTATTAGTCCTTGAATTTTAATTTTAAATTTCACACTATTTCAAACTTTTTTACTCAAATTATACAACAATTAAACACATTTAGATCATATGATTTTAATTAGGGCTAAAAGTTTTTTAGAGGACAAATGTATCTCCAAAATATCTTGATGATGCTATGCATTTTTTTATCAAAACATAGTTGCTCCAAAAATATCTCTAACAGATGTTCAAGTTCCCTTAAAAGTTATATTTTATTATGACTTTATCAATATATAAAACTCATGTGATTAGAAGTTATTTAATTTTAAAATGCTTAGAGGCACCATACTATCACTAATAAGAGGTAAACACCATCTATGATCTCAAACTACGATACCCACCTTAAATTATCATTTAATATTTTATAGATTGCATTTATAAAAAAAATAAAAATTAAAATAAATTAGATTGGATATTTTCTCTTCCACTGATATATAGCTCTTGAATGTTTCCTCTAGTTAAAAATTAATTTTTTCTTAGAAAAAGAATAAAAATGATTACAAATTCGATGGTTAAATTGACATGGAATCGATCATAGATCAAGGGCGGTATGTAGTGGCTGTATGAAAGGTTTGAGCATTTTTTTTTTCTAGAAAGAAATATTAAAATGGAGCATCTTGAAAGTCACAACAGTGCAATTTTTAATTGGCGCTCTCATTAGACGCCATAAAATAGCCCCACAGCTTCAGAATTATTTGTCGGAGACTGGCTAATTTTTAGGGGAAAGACATGCATGTATTTTTGCAAGCCAATGCGTTGTCGGTTGAAGGCATGCAGCGGAACATCAGCAAATAGACAATTCACGTGGCTTGTGAAAATCCCTTCATATCTTTTTTTAAGTCTTGATATGAATCACAGATTACACGTTCTTTTTTTTTAATAATGGAATTTTGTATTTTTCAATAAAACCAGGTATAATATTATTTCATTATCTTATTTATATAACTATTTATAAATCACATTTTGAATGTTCATTTAACTTGAATGTTTATATTTAGATATACAATTTAAATTGTATGTAATATTCAAATTAAATATGTTCGTTTAGTTTTTTATTATTATTATTATTTTTTGAAGTACTGTGCTTTTGGGTTTTGGTTAAGGAAATAATTTAATTTTTTTATTGCATCAAGGAAATATTTAAATAGTGTAAAGACAAATACTTTGTGTACATGTGGTACAATCTTTGTCGGTGAGATGCTAAAGGCCTCCAAAACATTGTTAAGGCTTCCAATCGTTGAAGATTACTATTTAAAATAAGTTTCATATAATATATTTGGTGAAATAATTAACATGTAGCGGACAGAAAAAAGATAGGGTATTTATCTTCTTCTAGAAGACCCCCCTGTGCGCTCTCTATAGACATCTCATAAAGGGGTTTAAGCAACTGCAAAATTACATTGTTTATTAAGAAATTTGGATAACACGTTACATTGATATGGATTTAAACGAAAAATATTTATATTATATTGAAATAGATGAAAAGGATCTAGATTATGCATTATATTTATATGCATTGCATTGATATGAATTTAGATGAAAAATATTTATATTACATTCAAATAAATAAAAAATATTTAAATTAAATTAAATATTGAGTATGTGATGTGATTAATAAAAAAATATAAATGATATAATTAATAAAAAAATAAATATAATTATATTAAATTTAAATTATAATATAATTAATATTTAAATATAATATTTTTATATTTAAATAAAAATTATATTATATTTTACGTAATATAAATGTAATGCAATCATAAATTACCCCATTTTCGTGGTCAGTTTGAGAGTGGTAGATCGCACTGGACCTTTCCTTTTGGATATGGAAAAATAATCAGTGTAACACCTGCAAGCCTGCAACCAGTTAGCTTCTTTGACCTTTTTTTCTTTCAAACGAGTTAACAGAATCATTCGTTCAACGTCCTATCTGCGGATCCTATCCCCTTAAAAAGAAGCGTACTGTCCTAAACCCAACCTGCCCCTATGAGCTCTTAGACCAGCAATATTATAGACTCCCTTTATTATGATTTATAGTTGATTAGGTTATTAAAAAATAAATAAATAAATAAGTTTCTCTTTCCCTTTTAAATTTTAAACCTCATCACAAATATTTTTAAATTTTAATTTATAATATTTTTTTAATTAAACTTTAAAATATTTATAATTCCCTCTTGTAATCAAATTTTTTATGAAAAAAATACACATAGTAATAATATTAAATAAGAAATTACAAATTGACACTTGTTAACCATACACATAACACTTGTTACTTCTATTAAGGGGACGTTTGGTAAACGCATTGTATTTTGATTGTATTTGAATGAAATTTGTTTTTTGAATGTTGTATTTGGTTGAAAAGTATTTGTTTTGTATTTGAATGAAATGTGTGTTTGGATGAAAAGTATTTTAGAGTTGAAAAGTTGATGTGATTGGTAAAAGTAGAGATAAATAATGGAGTTAAAAAGTTGATGTGATTGTTTAAAAATGTTTTAAATAGTAATTATTTTCGTAACACTGTTGCAAAATTTGTGTTTGGTGTAAAATTATATTGCATTTGAATGAAGTTAAAATGAAATATTAGTGCCAAATGGCACCTAAATGTAAAATTATAAAGTTTAACATAAGACAACCTTATGGGAAAGAATGTCGATAGGTCTTAAATATTTATTCTTTCAATTTAATTATAAAAGTAATTTTATAATTCATATTTAACACCCCTTCCAACTCATATTACCAACAAATGTCATCTCAATTTTTCTATTAAAACTTCAACTAATTGGATAAATCTATAAATGTTTCAAAATTCGCAACGATCGAATGTTACAAATTAAAGTTTATGAGATATTTTTTTTACAAGATCTAAAATTTGAAGGGAAAAAGTGAAATTTATCTTTTAAAAAATATCTCTAAACGATAAAATTCTTATCTTAGTTCCTGATTTTTAATTTAATATCTATGTTAAGCTACTTTTAAACCCAACTATACTCATGTTAGTAGTGTTACCAAGGTGGTCCTTACGACAAACATCCTCAAAACTTGGATTAAAAAGTAATCATGTGATCACCCGTGACTGATGATTGAATGATGGGGATTAATGCCCCTATCATGACGAGTGCTAAAAACTGGATTAGAAAAAACCCTGAAAGGCAAAATTACTAGTCTCGGCTTGAATCTCATGTGGTGACGTAGCAGCAAGGACGATGTACAGACATTGGTAATATTATAATTTGATTAATTTTTATTACCCTTAATAAAGCATTGCATCATAGTCACACGATTATTTCTCACTCTAATTTTGACGGTTGTTTGATGGAAGGACCGATAATGCAACATCATGATAGTTTAGAGAAACTAACTATGTACAAGTTAATAGGAAAAAAACCAAACATCAAACTGACTTAGCATATTTAAAGAACTCAATTTAATTCAATAGTTTAACCTATTCGATCTTAAATTCTTCTGTGTATATAAATCATTTTATATCTCCTTTTACTTTTGATGTTAAATAACACACGTATAAACTTTTCTCAACAATTTCTCTCTCATGTATATGTTCACCTAACTCCCTTTCAAACTAAAGTTTATAATAGTCTACACATCTAGCACTCCAAACACGAGCCAACTTGAATATAGAAAGAAGTTGAAGTCATGTGAATTCACCTAATGCTCTATCTTCTGCACCTGCAACAGTATAAACTGCAAGTAATACTAACTCTTTACAGTGTGAGAACTGGTAACCGAGTGTGATCGCTTAGCCAATATGAACTGTTGACTCTGATACTATTTGTAGAGGAGAAACCACGTATGAAATTGACTCAACACAGGAACCCAATTTGATCCAAAAATTAATCTGTTAAGTCTTAGATCCTTCCATGTATATAAATTATTTTATATTTTCATCTACTTTTTATGTGAAATAACACATACATGTATTTTTCTCAACACAAGTAGATTTATTATGGGCACAACAAAAGAAGCAAAATGAACTCTGATTTGTCTTAATATTAATTTCATAGCACTCAGGATGAGATCTTAAGTTCGAATCTCCTCCAAATTGAAAAAAGAAATAGTAGGATTAGCTTTCATGTGTCATGTAGCACGTTGAACTTTTTCTGTGCATTCCCGAAAGAGGCGACAAACTTACTCAATAGAGGTGAAAAAAAAGGCATTTAACGCGAGTTTAGCAAGCTTTTACGGTGAACGTAACCCCAGTTATTAAATTGAAAATCAAGAATTGTTTCACCTCTCTGTTTGTAGAGAGTACTAGAGAGGAGGAAAGCAAATTTCCATGACGTTTTATGATTCTCGTAAATGTACTTGTTCTCAGTACAATAAACAATCTAAAACAAGACATGTAGTTTCCCTTTTGAGTTCTGGAACAATATGTAGTTTACATGAACATAACTGATGTGTCGTTTTTCTTGTGCAAATGCTACATTACACGGCCAAGAGCAACATGTCAAATAATTACGTGTCGTCTTTTGTAGATGACATTGAAGTAAAAATGACTCGTCTTCTAATTATTATCTTTCTTGTTTTATCAACAAGTTTAGCTGCCTTTGCTATAAATTGAGTAATCTTCCATATCATACCTCTTCATGTCGACTAACGCTAAGGTGGAACAATAACCATAGTTGTATACATCTCCTAGCACCGAGGGCACAAATGTAATTTTCTAAATTGCGAGGTAAACGCGGGAAATATGGTTTGTACAGAACGAATTATATATCATCCAGTCCTGCAAACTAACTAACTTTTAAAATAGAAAAAACCTCAAAAACCTCCTGTCCAGACCTGTTTTTATCAAATTGGCCAAAAATAATAGCACACCAAACTACTTTATGAACCCAATAACAAAGAGAAAGGAAGCAGAGGGAAATCTGAAGAAAAAAAAAAACCTTTTTCTTTTAACTTCCTTTGCTCTTTCTCAACCCTGATCCCTCTCTCTCTCTCTCTCTCTCTCTCTCTCTCTCTCTCTCTGTGTGCCGAGGCCTGAAATCTAAGGCAGAGGAGGACTTCTCTCCCTTAGCAGTTCCTCTCACCGCAATGGCATTCCAAGATTTCGAGAAAATCACGGAACGCCGAAGAGCCGCGAAGGAGCACACGTTTAAGAGGAGAGTCGTCACCATCAGCATCGTCTCCGGCGTCGCCCTGCTTGCCCTGATCGGGGCAGGGGTCTTCGCCCTCGTGTCCCGAGCGGAGAGCCACCAAGACGCCACGACCGCCAACGCAGCCACGGTCCCGTCCGGGGGTGTTGCGGACTCCCAGTCGCACAAGATCATCAAGGTCCTATGCAACGCCACGGATTACTTGGACAAGTGCGAGCACGCCCTTAGTCAGGCGGTACGGAACCAGACAGCCGCCTCGGTCTCGCCGAGGGACCTCCTCAAGATGGCGATCGCCGCAGCGAAAGACGAGCTCCACAGGGCCTTTAACAAAACTAGCTCGTTCAAGTTCAACACACCGCAAGAGAAGGCCGCGTTCGAAGACTGCGAGACGTTGATGGAGGACGCCTTGGATGAGCTAGACGCCTCGGTCTCCACCGTTGTAAACACCTCTCCGGGAAGCCTTTCGGCGAAAACACCGGACCTAAACAGCTGGTTGAGCGCCGTTATATCTTACCAGCAGACTTGCATCGACGGATTTCCTGAGGGGAAATTGAAGTCTAAGATGGCGAGGCTCTTCAAGACCTCTAAGGAATTCGCAAGCAACTCTCTCGCGCTGGTGACGGAGGTCTCGTCTATCCTTTCGGCGTTCGAGCTTACGGAGTTTATGCCTCGTAACCTGCAGGAATTAGCAGCGGCTGCTCCAGCAGCCGCAAGCGCACCGGACCTGCGGAACGCGATTTCGTTGGATGATTACGGGTTTCCGGGCTGGATGGGAGAGGATGACCGGAGAACGCTGACGACGAGCTACGAAAAGCCGACGCCGAATGTGACGGTGGCGAAGGACGGCAGCGGACAGTTCAAGACGATCGCCGAAGCTCTAGCAGCCATCCCTGCAAAATACGACGGACGGTATATGTGAACGATTTTGCTACATATAATAACGGAAACATGAACAATGTTTGTTGTTGTATTCTTGAACATGGTAGTGTTAATGGTGCAGGTATGTGATTTATGTCAAGCAAGGTATATACGAAGAGACCGTGACTGTGAAGAAGACGTTGGTGAATGTTACCATGTACGGTGATGGGGCACAAAAGACATTCATCACCGGAAGCAAAAATTTTATAGATGGAGTAAGGACGTTCCAAACTGCATCATTTGGTAATATGCCGCAGTCCCTGCATGACACTCAAACTATTATATATATTTATGTAAGGTTTTTTGAATCGTACAGTTAGTATGAATAGATAATAGTCGTATTTAAGGATGCCCTGACGTAAAATCTCCTTAAATTAGAAGGAAAATAAACGTAGAAGTTGATCCCACAAAAAAAATTACTCTAATTGGGAAGTCAACTGAAATAACTAAAGATACGTTTAGATAATAAGTTCAAACTCATAATTTAAATTTTAATAAGAGAATATATTTTAGAAAAAATTAAAATATAAATTTAAAATGAGCTATTAAACGGAGGTTAAATAAAATTACAAATGTAATCATTTATCAAAAAATTCAAAAAATAATAAAAAATATAAGTTTGCTTTTACTAAAATTGGCCGTCTAAAAAAAGTTCTTATAGATTGCAGTTATAAGTTAATAATAATTTCTTTTACCATAAAATATAAATTTGGAATCTCTATCTTAAGTTTTTTTTTTTAAGTGCCTTTCGACAAATATAATGGTCCAACGTTACAAAAACTATTAGTGCATGACAAAAAATTAACTAAATAACATGAGCACTATATTAATGTATACATAAAAGAAATGTTTTTCATTTTAAACTGAATTGGAGAGGCACATTTCTCGTTTTAGAGAAGGTAATAGTTATTTTCTTACACAGCCAAATTGATTTAGCTGGTACTAATATAGGAGCACTCCTTGCAAATAAATTTGCAATTTGCAGTTGCTCTACCAGACGGTTTCATTGGGCGAGATTTGGGATTCAGGAACACAGCAGGTGCCGTGAAGCACCAGGCAGTGGCCGCTCGGATCCAAGCCGACCGCGCGATTTTCGTCAACTGCCGGTTCGAGGGATACCAGGACACCCTCTACGCGCAGGCGCACCGCCAGTTCTACCGCAGCTGCGTAATCGCCGGCACGGTCGACTTCATCTTCGGCGACGCCGCCTCCGTCTTCCAGAACTGCCTGATCGTGGTGCGGAAGCCGCTCGACAACCAGCAGAACATTGTCACCGCGCAGGGCAGGACCGAGAGGCAGCAGACCACGGGCATCGTCCTGCACGGCTGCCACATCCAGGCTGAGCGCCAGCTCGAGCTCGTTAAGGGCACTGTCAGTAGCTTCCTTGGCAGGCCTTGGAAGGCGTTCTCGAGAACGATCGTGATGGAGTCGACAATACAAGATTTTATTCACCCCGATGGGTGGCTGCCGTGGCAGGGAAACTTTGCGCTCAACACTCTTTACTACGCAGAGTACAACAACCAAGGCCCTGGGGCTAGCGTGGACAAGAGAGTGAAATGGCCTGGATATAAACCCGTCATTACTAAGCAAGAGGCTGAGCAGTATACTGTGAAGAATTTCTTGCAAGGGGATTGGCTTAATGCCAAGGGTGTTCCTGTTCGTTACACCCTTTACGCATAAAAAGAGAGGGGAGGAAAAAAAAAAAAAAAGAAAGATAATTGTATGAAATTCAAGTTTGGGGGACATATATACATGTAACATATGTATATGTGTATACGTCCGGAGAGGGATGTTGGTTTGTTTGTTTCTTGGGTTGGGAGCTGAGAAGCTTATATGATCAGCAGGAATCAAAAAAAAATTTTCAGTTGAAGTCGAGCAACTCGTAATAGCGTTATTTACCTTAATTTTATACAGACATGTTCATTTTTGTAACAAGTTGTTTATCTTAAATTTTCAATACATAAATGTACCTGATTATATTGTTGTATCAACACAACAGAGCAATTAAGTAGAGAATGTTAGTTGAATCAATTCATGTGTAAGACACGAGTCAATTACCATCTAAAAATTAATGTCTTAATTATTGGTAGTATTTTGCTATGTATTTTTAAGTTTAAAAAGTAAATTATCAAAGTAACAGATTAAAAATAATATGAAATAAATAGTAATAATTTCACTTCTAATAAATGGATTATTTATCTAATAAATTTGATAGTTATATTAAATGTTTTAAAATCATGCTATTTACCTTTTTTTTTAGTGGCGTAAAAATGCTATTTACTATAATTTCCGTATTACGGGATAAATTCAATGCAAAAAAGCTTAGCTATTTTTGCTTATAGATTCTTTGGACTTAAAATTGGACTTAAAAACTATTGAAATTAGTTGGCTCCTAAAGGAAAAAATAAATAACCACTAAAACAAAACCCACAAAAATGTGAAGAAAAAGCTAATCTGAAATATTGCATGACGGATGGCAATAACGGCTCACAGCGGGTGGCGGCTCAACGACAACGGCTTGGATCCAGTGACTTTAACGAAAAGTGTGAGACGCAGAAAGATGTCGATTATTCAAAGACATGCTAGAAAAAAAGGATTGGGCGGGAAAGACAACAACTTGTTTTTCAAAAAATCAATCATCGTTAAATACTAGACATTAGCAATGATTTTTAGAAACCATTAAATTTTTCCATAAACCGAATTTCTTTCATATTACGGAATTTGAGAGAGCTTTCAACCATGATTTTCAAGAAGACTGTCGTAAAAAGGGATCATCTTATGTATATTTTATTGTAAAGTTGTGTTTTAAGATTAGTTTTGTCAGGGATCTTTTAAGTTTATTTTGGTTTTTAATGCAATGTCACTTTTTTAAGTTCCGTACCACGTAGTGTTTTAAGGTTGCTGCCACCTTTTAAGGAGGTGTTCGTCCCCCTTTTATGTCTTTCTTCCTATCCCGCTTGTCACACCACATCAGCTAAAAAAACCACATCAAATACATTTCAGCAAAGAAGCTAACGTCCTGAAACGGTCTTGTTTATACATTTGATCAGAACCCAAATTTTTCATATTTTTTTCACCAAAAGTCTATAATAATTATAATTAAATTAATCAATTTAAATTTAAAAATTTTATTTTAACCAATTAAATCAACCAATCAAACAATCACAATTCCATCTCTCTTTCTCTCTGTCTCTCTTTCCCTTTATTTTTTTCAAGTCCTGACCTTTCGTCTCTTTGTTTCCTTCTCATCGTTGAACCTTTTAATTTATTTTCGACTGATACAGAATTACCGGAAAGAGGGAAAGCATTGTTCCCACTAATCTGAGTATTGCAACTCCAAAAGGAACCTATGCAGGAGTTGGAGGAAAACCTCTTTTGAAAACAAGGATATGGATTATCTCAAAAAAAAAAAAAAAAAAAAAGAAATGGGTCTCACCCAAAATGCGTAGTTATTTTTTTAATAATATCTAAAGAATGGATTTTGAAATGGTGGATAAGAAATTCATGGCATTGAGAAGATGCAACCAAGGGTTTCGTAGCCAACTTCTGGGTATGATCCAGATCAAAAACTCTGACATATAGCCTATATCTGCAGCACTCTTTTGATACCAAACTGACAATCAAAATGTTCACTGAAAATCAAACGAAATGAAACAGAAGAAAATTACTAAAACCGTATGAAAAATTGGTGCGAATAGAACGAGACTATTTGGATCTGGTTCTAAGAAAATCAAATGAAGAAAGCAGAGGAACCGGCTAGGAGTAGGATTAACGCCGATTATGGTCGGAACCTGGCTGATTTCAGCCTAAGATACTTTTTTACGTCTTCACCGTCCCAGAACGGCGGAGGAGCCTCAACGTCAACAAGGCGACGAGCCGGTGACCAAGTGCTGAAACAAATTAGTAAGAGAAAGAAGGCGAAGAAGAAAAAAGAAAAAAAAAATGAAAAATGAAACGGGGACGTTAAAATTGGGTAGTTAAGCTTCTTTGCTGACATGTATTTGATGTGGCATTTTTAACTGACGTGGTGCAATCTTATTAGGGGACATAGAGAGAGACAGGAGAGGGGAACAGAGGGCGAGTCCGTAGTGGAGGAAATTTTAAGATGTGTTTAAAAAATTAGAGAAAAATAATTTTAAAAAATATGTTTAGTAAAAAAATATTTAAATTGAAAAAATGTAAAATTTTAAAATTTATTAAAAAAATTATTAATATAGATTTTATTTCATTTGTTTTAAAATTTTATATAATTTAAAAAAATTAATTCATTTAGATTTGTATATACAAAATTACATACTTTTAAAATTAAAATTTAACGTAGAGTTTTAGAAATGTAAATAATAAAAATTAATTATAAAATAAAAAATATATAATTCACATTATGTTTAAATACAATATAATTTTTATTTAAATATAAAAGTATTATAGTTAAATATCAATCACATTATATTTTAAATTCAATAAATCACTATTTACTATTTTATTTTTTCTATTATTTTTACCAATCGCATCACATATTCTCTTTTTCTCTCCATTTTTTTCTTTTTATTTTTATCAATCACATCATACTTTTTATCCAAACAAACATTACCCATCCATTTGTTTGATACATCAAAAGTTGGAAAATGAAAAATTTTCCATTCTAAGAAAAAACAACCTTCTTAAATTTTCGTATCAAAACATCTAAAATTTTTCATTTTTGAAAAATGAAAAAAAAGCTCTCTAGACAAAAAAAGTTTTCACCCACTCAAATAAATTTTCATTTTTAAAAAAAATTCCAAACAACTTTTTATTTTTCATATCTAAAAATTTTTCATTTTCCAAAAAAAAACCTCTCATCCAAATGGAACCTACATTTAAATGCAAATACAATGTAAATATTTTTCATTCAAATGCATATTACATTATATATATTGATTTTAAATGTAATACAAATATAATATATTTCCTAAATGTCTCATAAATAATTTTATTTGTGAAATAATAATCGTTTCTCTCAGTTTATTGTCGTATTCACATTTAATTGATGGTAGCATAAAATCGAGGTTGTAGTCATTTTCAGTTTTCTAAATGTTGTTCAAGTTTATTTACCATGCTCTTAATCATGTCGTTTTAAAGTTGATCATTATGTCTGTCGTTCTGTTGATAGTGTTTCTCTCTCATTGTCGTTAGCATTATTGTCGTTTCTAAAGAAAACAATTTTGTTTTCATTTTATTTTCGTATTCTAGCCTGTGTCGTTTCTCCTATACAAGTCATTTATTTCATTTATTGTCGTTTTAGCATCAATTACTAATTTTTTTCTTCAATGTCGTCTATTCAACTTTTTGTCGTTTTGAATTTATCCTCTTTAATACAGTCCTTGCCATTTTTCAGGAAACTGTCATTTGGTCATTTGATGTTGTTTTCAATTTATTATGGTCCCCAAAATTCACGTCTTTCTACCTGATATTGTTGTCTGTCTATTTTTAACTTAAATTTTTTTTTCCTTTTTGATGGAAAATTTTTGTGGTTGACTTGACTTATGGTCGTTTCCTATATCTGTGCCGGCCATTCACTCAATTGTTATATATATATATATATTTAATTTCCCTTGTGTCGTCATAAATTCTTATTTTGTTGATTCTGCTTTTCATGTGCTTTTTAGGCAGATATTTAATTTAACATAAAAATCAAGGATATTTGAAATTAGAAAAAAAAATCAAGACGAATAAATAAGGAAAAAAAAAAAGATGAACAATTGAAAAGCTTCATCCCTAATTGTAATTTGTTGGTCATCCTTGTTTCTCGATTTTATGTCTCTGACTTAAACATCGTCGTTTATAAATGTCATGTCGTTTTTAAAGCTTCTCCCCCGGAGTTGTGGTTGACCATGTCAGGACTCAACAATGTGCTTGCAGGGAAAAGATGCCGATTGCATTTCGGAAACCCAAAAAAAGGACAACGAGCACTAACATCTAAATGATTCACGTGCAACCATACATTCATACATACAGACATATACATACACAGACACAAATATGCATTCCTAAATACGGAGAGATCTGTCTTTAGTACTGGCCTTATCACATCGATATTGCCATTCTATACAAAACTGAAAATTGGGGATTCAGTTAAAACTACTAAAAAAACTAATAAAAAAATTTCAGAAAAGTGCAAGAACAAAAGTGTTTGGTCCGCTGATCAACATTGCTTGGATTTTTTTATCCCTGCCAGCCAAAGCTTTTCTTTTTATACGTACAAAATGAGTTTCTATCTTCACAAAACTAGAGCTTGACGAGATAGAGATGGCTTTGTCATTATCCAAAGCTTTTATGCAGTTCACAGCCATATTGTTCTTGTTGATTTGTTTTGCTTTCACAGGTACTTCTTCAAGGTTAAACGACAACACAGCGAAAGATCAAGATTTAGTTGCTACGATTTGCGAGAAAACCCTTTATTTTCAACTTTGCATATCTTCTTTGAGATCTGATCCTCGTAGCGAAAGCTCCGATCTCAACGGCCTTGCGGCGATTGCGCTGAATCAGAGTATAGCGAAAGGCGTCGATACGCTATCTTATATCAACTATCTGAAGTCCGAGTCTGCTTCTAATGGCTCTCCGTTGATGTCCAGTTACCTCAGTGATTGTGTAGCTGTATACTCGGACGCTGTTCAGAACTTGCGGGACTCTGTTCAGGCTCTAAACGACAAGTCGTTTGACACCCCGCGGTCTTTGGTTTCTGCTGCAATGACGGATTCTGAGACATGTGAAGATAGTTTCAAGGAGACGATGGGCTCTAGCTCTCCTCTGACTGAGCAAAACAAGTATTTCTCGAGGTTGTGCAGTAACTTTCTAGCAATTACCACTCTTCTGGACTGATTCATTTACTTTGTTGTAAGTGTTGGGTTTCAGGTCTCGTGTCTTAAACGATGTTTAACCCATCATTGTTTATCATGTTATTTAATGGATTCAAATGTTAAAAGTGTGAAAGGTCAGTTATAACATTTCCAAGCTTTTCATAATGGCATGGCATAATATTATGGATTCTTTTGTTTGTGTACAAATGACAGAGCTAGGAGGCGGAGGGTGGCCATTGGCCCCCCAAGCATTTTTCTTTTGTTTTTTTAATAGGGTTAATATAATGGGATTTTTTTTTTTTAATTTTACCCTCCCTAGCTTTTTTTTTTTTTTTTCCCAGGTGTTAGTGTAAGAGGTTTTTTTTATTTTTTATTTTGATATATATGTATAAATTAGTTTTAATCCTCCTTAAATTAATAAGTATCTATATTTTATTCAGCATGCAATTTGGATTTTAAGAAAATAAGCAATTTTATTAAATTCATAAACATCAATGAGTCTAATGACTTAATCCAAAATCTGAATCCGAATTACAATTTTAATAGCCTAAATTTTTTAAAAGACTAGCCTATATTATTATATAAACAAAAAGCTTCCAAAAAAAAACCAACTCTTCACTTTCTTATTCACCTATTCTCAAATAAATTTCTAAAAACATAACAAATTTCATTTTTTCCATTCACCTTCTTTATTTGCCCTTTGAACGCCAAAAAAAAAAAAAGCAAGCTCACTCACTGAGAGCCCGTACCCACAATTGAGTAAGCTCCACAAGCAAGGTATGTTATTGGAGAAAATTTTCACATTTCAGTTTTTATTTTTATTTTTTTTTCCTCTAATTCTCCAAATATGCGGGTTCTAATTTATTATTCACAGGACATTTACTTGAAATTTGAAATTTGTCTCCTTGATATTTGCATCTTATTTGTTATGAACAGATTGTGAATTTGTGATTAAAACCCATTTGAAAACGTACTTGTAACAAGTTATTCTAAGGGGTTGTCATTTGTTTTCATTTAGATTTTCCCATTTTAGGTTTTTTTTTTTTTGGTTTTTTTTGTTGTTATGTAAATTTTTATTTTGTTTTTCTTATTCATTTTGATTTTGGCAAATTTTGTTTGATGGTTTTTATCTTCTCAATTTTTTTTTTGATAAATAAACAAAACTGTTATATACATCCGTGTATATATATAATATATATTAGTATAATCTTGATTAATAAATTATGACTTCATCCCTAATTGTATAGCAACTTCCAAGTAATAACTCCTCTTCTTGACTGATTGGTTTACTTTATCATACAATACAATACTATCAGAATTCAAATCTTTTGTTTTATTTTCGGTGCCTAAAATGATGTCTAATAAGCCATGCCATTCGTTGGATTCAAATAGTGTGCAAAAAGACTTTATATTCTTGGTTGGGTCAATAACTACTCCTTTTGACTGATTTGTTCACTTTGTTGTATAGTATACAATACTATTAGAATTCAGATCTTTTATTTAATTTTGGGTGTTTGAAACAGTGATTATTATGCCATGCCATTTACTAGATTCAAATGTTAAAGTATGAAAAAAGTATTTAAAATATAATATAAATTATTAAATGATACTACATGATTGATTTGATACCATTTGACATCTAAAAATTGTACATAGATCTCAGTCCATAGTGCTAGTATCGTTGTATTTTTTTCATTCCCCATTTTTCTTTTTCCCGTTTTGGTTTAATCATAATGAACAATCTTTATAATAAATTATTCAATAGATTAGATACACTACATCATTATATTTATATTGTTCACTTGTCTAATAAATTATTAACATTGAATGTTTAGGCTATGCCATTGAATGTTTCAAGATCTAATAAGGTGCTATTTTTATAATTTAGGGTTCGTTTAAATCACGAGTTCAAGCTAGAAAATTTAAGTTAAATTTAGAATGAATTAAATCATGAAATAAACCTTATGTTTGGTATTCAATTTTAAGTTAAAAAATTTTATCTTTAGTTAAAAGTATTTCGATAATAAAAATTAGATTTGAATTTGCATTAGAAATTGTGCTTTCCTTTAATTTTTCATACGATTAGTATAATTATTTTTTGGTATAAGAGAAGATTTATAAATAATATTTTTGTCCAACAGACCGTGCAAGTCATAGACTAAAAATCTTAAAACAAACTAGTAAATTTCAAATACAAGATTGAATTCGAACTTGTAATCCAAACGAGCTCTTACTTAATAATCATGTTATTTGTGTTGTTGTAGATTTTTGCAAGTGCATGAATCAAACAAGTAATAAAATGATAAATAAAATATCGTTCCCATAAGGATAGTATTATTAAGTACTGAATTTAGTTAATTTTAATTTTATTAGAGTGATCGAAAAATTTTATAATCGAAAAATTAAATAAATAAAATAAAATTATAAAAATAAATGAACATAAATTAATAATACACAAACAAATACACAGATGCTAGGAATTCTGTTTTCATCATAATTAATCAGATTTAATTTTATTTAAGGATATTATTATGATTTTGTATTCATATTCATTGATGGTTAACTATCTTTTTTGCTTTGTGTACTCTTTCTCAAGTTATACATAAAATTTATATTTTTATAATTAAATTTACGTAAAGAATTAGTAAGTTGAAATTCATGATAAATAGTGCTATATATGTGAATAATATCGTACATATGAATAGTGTTATATATTTGAACAGTATAATATATGTAAATAGTACTATATGTGTGAACAGTGCAATACAAATCTGAATTCAATTGCAAAAAGTATTCGTTGATAAATCTATAATAGTTAATAATATGACCACATAAAAAAATAAATATATCTCTATTTTATCTCAAATTATATGATATTTATTTCAAAGTCATGTTATAAAAATCTCTTATCAGTTACATTTTGTCTCTCAATTTATTCAAAAGTTAACTATAAATTTGAAAGCATTAAGATTGAAAATAAATATGCCAACAAATATGATAATTATAACAATATCCTTAATTTAATTAAACTATCATAATTAGGATATGTCATAGTTCCCAATAAAAATTATTTAATTCATAAAAAAATATAAAATAACACAACAAGACAAATTAAACGTAATAACAAAATAAAAAAGAAAGAATCTTAAAAAGTTACTGATATTTGTACTGACAGAACCTCCAAAAACTCCTTCTTTCATTAATATGATAATTACAACTTAAAATAAAAAAAATTTATAAGTAACCTATGTTTTAAGTGAAGCTCTACACCAGAGAGCTAAGCTCCAAATCTAGTTTTGCTCTCTATTTTCTTGCCTCTTCCAGCTTGCTTCCCATCCAACCTTTTATAGGCTAAAAATTGACACTATTTCCTTACGGATCATGCGGTGCTTTCAATACATAACTCAAAATAAGAAAAAAAAGAAGAAAACAAAAACAAAAAAATAACTATTCATGTCTAAAATTTTGATGTGCTAAAGAGAAAAGGGAAAAAGAAAAGGGAAAATAAAAGAAAAGAAAAAATAATAATAATAAAATAATGACAAAATAAAATAAAAAAGTAATTATGCATTGATCTCAGTTATCTCCTTATTAATCTGAAGTTAAAATCTACCATAATTTCTTTATGCGAACTTCAATTTGAGTGATTCTTTTTCTAAAATATTCATATCGATAAAAAAATCAAAATAAGACCAGTCAAAGAGATGGACTGTAAATATGAATAGTAATACCCGGTAGGCCCTACTTTCAACACATAATTTTTTATCAGTATTTGACACTGCAAAAAAAAAAATATTTAAATTAGATATTTTCAAAATAAAATACTATAGTTAAACTCATTTGAAATATTTAATTTTAAAGTTATTTAATGTACTATTTCTAAAATAAAGCAAAAATTAAATAAAAATCTCACAAATTTATTAAAAAAAATCTAAATTAAAGTAAACAAATTAAAAATAAATAAAACTCTCAACGATAAGCCAAATTTTGTACAAAAAAGAGGTAAAATAACTCTATTTTATATAGTTATCATACCTTCAAATTTAAGATTTTGCTTGTCCTCAAGCAAAAAAAAAAAAGAAAAGAAAATTTTGTATTAGCAATGGTGATTTCCAGAAATTTCTTCAATGGTTGCTATAAAAGATATAGTTTGTAGAAAAACATAAATTTTGGCCAAAATTTTAAATTTATTTTAAGAGTATATCTACTTACAATTGGATATTCTCTGTGTGTGTGTAAAATTCTTTTTTATTTAATTGTGTACAATCTAGATGAGCCTATGAAGATCTATTATAAAGCTTTTATTTACACCCAATTAACAACCCCAAACTTATTTACAACTTTTTTTTGTCAAAAATAAAACTTATATTTTGTTTTTGTTTTTAAGAGTTACTACATCCTCAAACTTTTTATCATAAAAAAATGATGTAGTACTCATTTTTTTTAAATTCTTTTTTTGCATATTTCACAATTCCAACCTTCTTCCTAATTGTCAACATAGCTCAAAATAATTTTTAAAATGATCAACATACTTAAAAGCTGAAGGTTAGATATTTTATTGAAAAGACTAAGTTAAAAGTATGAGTAACAAAAAAAAAGTTATATAAAACAAAACTCAAAAGAGGTAAACTATAAATACAAATATTTCAGGATTGGCTTGAAAAGCTTAAAGATTCCAAAAGATTACCTAAATCATTTCCTTAGTGTTTGTATTGTCTGAAATTTTACCTCTAAAGAAAATCAAACAAATTCTAGGACCTGTAAAATCATAAATATTTCATATTCACAAAGCTTTCTTTAAATAAACCCACAACTTATAAATTAAAAAATTAGTGCTTAAATGTTGAATATCTTAATTAAGTTAGATTATCTCAAAAATTTAAATGTAAATTTGTCAAAATTCTTATTTTTCTAAAAGACTATATAAAATAAAGCAATCAAAATTTTCATCATTGGATTTATAAAAAATCACCTTCTTTTTTTAACTTTTTTTAATTTTTTTAATTTTTAATTTTGTTTATATTTTAAAACAAAGACAATGACTCAAGAGAACAATCATTACTATAAGATATGCATTAAGAGTATTAAAGTAACTCTTTACTCAACTATCTTATAAATAATAAATTTGGTAGTTTTATTAAAAAAAAAAAAGACAAACACAAGAAACTGAATAAACATTCAAAAAAAAGAAATCAAGTTATTCCCTCCGCACAACCTATTTGAGTCATTGTCCCTAATATCGAACGTAAATAAATAAAAAATGAACGATGTTACCTGATCTGGTGTTATTGAAAGTAAAAACTCACAAACTAAAATTAAAATAGAAAATCATATGTTATAACTAAAACCAAAGAGTTAAGAAATATTACAACCAGAGCATCAGGTCCTACTCCTCACTTCTTACTGCCTTTACTATCTATAGTTGACCATACCACCTATGACATTAATGGGTCAGGTTCAGGTAGAAAAATCCATAGTTGGTCAATTAGCTGATCAGCAGTTGGAATAAAGATTAGGATTTTTCGAGATGATGGTGTAATGAATTCTTATTCTACAGCATAATTTAGAAAAGATAACAAATCATCATAAAAACTATTAACATTTAATAATCTTAATGACTTTTGATGAAGATTGAGTTAGGCTTAAGAAGCATTGTTGAAAATTTCTTTCAATGTTCTCAAACCACCAGATAAAGCGATAAAGGCATTCACAATAAACATCATGTTAGTCATTCTCTCATGTATGGATGAGATCTTTAACTCATTAACTAGAGTGTAATTAGTGGTGTTTTTATCAGATAAAGTACTAGGAATTAAACCTAAGACTTTGCTACTCCCACATATGCATTGAATGACACATAACCCATTAATCCAAGACTTCCTCCCCCGTAAACTGGGTTAATTTGTCTAACAGCGAACACCCTACTAAAGTTATTTACTGCTTTCAAAAGCTCTCTATCTTTTCCTAGACTAATCCTATTGAAAATACAAATAATTTTAAACTTACAGACTGGAGAACCTTCTATCTCAACTTACATCTTTCTAATCTTACAAACGGAGATGTGCGTGATAACAATGTAAAAATGCATGTATAATTATAAGGTGAAAAAGGAGGATATTGAGTTAAGTCTATTAAGGAATAGATCAGATGTCATCAGAAAAATTTGAAAAATAAAAAGAAAAAGTCAAAAACAGACACTCAATGCAGAAAGAAAAAGTCAAAAATATACACTCAATGCAAAAAGAAAAACTCAATAATTCACACTCAATGCAGAAATAATAATGATAATAATGACAATAATGAAACATGGACAAAATAAAAAGGAAATCTACAAAAGGAAATAAGTAAGATTTTATACAGTAGTTGTGATTATGACTCACATCTTTCTCTAATTTACATCTAATAACGGCTTAAACGACATCTATGAGTCGAGGATAAGCTTCCCGTCCAGTTTTCTTATAAATAGGAAAATAGGGTATTTTAACATCAGATTCTAAAGACTAAAGCGCTCCTGTTCATCTACGAATAAACTTCATATCTCAAGTTTTTATAGAATGCCTTCCATATCTATAGCTAAAAAATGAAAAATATGTGAAAATTAGAAAATAAACACACTAAAAAAATAAAAGAAAGAAAAAAAAAATAGCTTGGGAAGCCTCCTAAGAAGCACTTGATTTATACTTATCGATTTGACTTCAAAAACACATGTTATCAAAAAATGGCTTCCGCACGTAATAGGCATCATGCGACGCCACATACAGGTCTTCGTTAATGATGCTCTTAAGCTTAGCTGGATGTGGAGTGATTTGGCATGCGTGTCCAACAAAGGTTGATTTTGAATATTTGGCTTGGTGGACCCCAAGGATTGATGCTTATGATGGCTTCAGAGGAGTTGTTCACATAGGATCTTGAATGGTTGATGTTGGCATAATTTGGGCTTATACAACTTTTACTTGTGAATTTTCTTTAATAATCAAGTCTTTCATCCTTTCCTCACTTAAAAAGTCATCGTTATAAAACAACTCCAAGTGCTCCTCTTCTATTGTAGGCTCTTTAAGGTAATAATAATGCATGATTTCTATTGGGGTATCGGTTATAGAAATAGATGTTCCCAATATTTTGAAATCCTCTATTACTGTCTCTGTTCGCCTTACAATATCGAATAGTTCCTCTAAAATGTCATCCACCTTATCAATAATTTGATTCATCCTCTCTATATATTGAGCAACTAGGCTTTGAAATTTAGAGAATAGTTCCGTCTCTTGAATTTGAGTGTGAATCTATAGCTCTTTAATATTGAAATTATACTCTAAAATTTGATTGTTCATTGAATAATTCCACTTATTGAATTCTATCATATCTTCCAACATGTAATAGGTTTCATTTAAGGATTGTTGGTATAAAGAGGTGGCACCATCTCTCCTCTTAACTCATTACCTAGTTGTGTAACACAACTCATTAAGGAATATTTCTACTTGACATTCTTTAGAAAACCTATGATTTGGAAATCTAATTAGCAAATCCTTAAATCTGTACTAGGCACTATGAAATGATTCTGAATCTTGTTGGGCAAAATTTGTAAGGATAAGTTGATGAGACATTTTTACAAAAGCCTTATCTAAAATTCCTTTTTTTTATTTTTATTTTTTACAAAACACTTAAAAGGAAAACAACAAATAAAATTTAGCTCAAATTAAAATTAAAATCAATTGGTATTGATATTAATAACTACTTGTCCCTGACAATGGCACCAAAAAGTTGTTGTGGATTTTCACAAGTGCACGAATCGAACAAGTAATAAAGTGATAAATAAAGTATCATTTCTGCAAGGATAGTATTATTAAATACTAAAATTAGTTAATTTTAATTTTATTTGAGTGACTAAAAAATGTAATAATTGAAAAATTAAATAAATAAAATAAAATTACAAAAATAAATGAATATAAATTAATAACACACAAACAAACACACAGATACTAAGAATTATAGTTTCACCATAATTAATTAGATTTAATTTTATTTAAGTAAATTATTAAGATTTTGCATTCATATTTATTGATAGTTAGCTTTTTTTTTTTTTGCTTAATGTACTATTTCTCAAATTATACATAAATTCTATACTTTTATAATTAAATTTACATAAAGGATAAGTAAATTAAAATTCACGATGAATAGTATTATATATATTAATAGTATCATACATGTGAATAACATTGTATATGTGAACAATGTAGTAAATATAAATAGTACATGTATGTGAACAGCAAAATATGAATCCGAATTCAATTATAAAAAGTATTTGTTGATAAATCTGTGATAGTTAATAACATGACCATATAAAAACAGATAGATATATCTCTATTCTATCTCAGATTTTATGATATTTATTCTAGGACTATGTCACAAAAATGTCCTCTCAATTTCATTTTATTCTTCAATTCATTTAAAAGTTAGCCATAAATTTGAAAGCATTAAGTTTGAAAACCAATATGCCAACCAACATGATAATCATAACAAATACTTAATTTAATTAAATCATCATAACTAGGCTATATCATAGTTTTTAGTAAAAATTTATTTAATTCATAAAGAAAAATAAAATAATACACCAAGGCAAATTAAATATAATGATAAAATAAAAAGGAAAGAGTTTAAAAAAATTACTGATATTTATTCTGGCAGAACCTCTAAAAACTACTTCTTTTATTGAAATGACAATTACAACTTAAATTAAAAAAATAAGAAAATTTTATAAATAACCTATACTTTATGTGGAGCCTACACGAGAGGGCTAAGTCCCAAATCTGGATTTACTCCCTACTTTCTTGCCTCTTCTAGCTTGCTTCTTTTCCTGCCTTTAATAGGCCAAATATTGACACTATTCCTTCACGGGTCAGCGCCGCTTTCAGTACATGACTGAAAACAAGAAAAGAAAAGAAGAAAACAAAAACAAAACAAAAAAAAAAAGAAAATAACTATTCATGTCTAGACTTTCGGCTTGCAAAAGTGAAAAGAGAAAAAGAAAAAGAAAAATAAAGGAAAAGAAAAAATAATAAAATAAAATAAAAAAATAATTATATATGGATCCGAACTATTTCATTATAAATCTATAGTTAAAATTTATTATAACTTCTTCATGCGAACTTTGATCTAAGTGATTCTTTTTTAAAATATTTGTATCAATGAAAGGATTAAAACAAGACCAATCAAATGGATGAATTATCAATATAAATAGTAACATCCGATGAGACCACTTTTAACACATGATTTTTTTATCAATATTTGACATTACAAACAAATAAAATATTAAAATTAGATATTTTTAAAATAAAATACTATAAACAAACTCATTGAAAATATTTAATTTTAAGTTTACTTAATGTATTATTTCTAAAATAAAATAAAATTAAATAAAAATCTCATAAAATTTATAAAAAAAATCTAAATTAAAATAAATAAATTTAAAATAAATTAAAAAAGTAAAACCTTAAAAAATAAGTTAATTTTTATATCAAAATAAAATACCTTTATTTTATTTATTATTTGAAAAGGACATCCATTTTCCATTAGGATGGATCAAGGCGGGATTTTGAATCCCATATGAAAGATTTTGATCAACGTCTGACATTAATCTATTTAGCTGATCGGGCACTTACTTTTAAAGCAGCCAATCCTATTTTTTGAATTTTTCTCTCCTCACATAATAATTAATTATAATTTTACCAATATATATCCTGTCAAGTCATTCTGTTTTAAAGCAAGAGTATGAAGCTTGCCATCATTTCGATTTCCACTTAACGAGTTGGAAGAGGAATATTAGATGACATAAAGTGACCCCTTGACTATTTGAGCACATGCACCTTTCACTTCATGTGCGGGACCGATTGCATTTTCTTTTTGGTAGAGGAAAGGCTAATCATTTTGTGGAGAAAAAAAAAAAGCTCATTATAAATCATGATGTTATAATTATTGATTAATTTCTCGCTACATGATATGAGCACATAATAATGGCCTCATTATGTGAACTTCTAGACTATGCAGGATAACTATTAGAGTTATCATTAGAAATAGTAATAAATAAGTTGCAAATAATGTAAATTGATCGTGGATGGATAATATATATATATATTGTAATACATTTAGAAGTTTTTTCTCAATAAAAACACAAGAAAATATAATTTTTATATTAAAAAACGAGATTTTATATGAATAAAGAGTTTAATAATTTTGCATTTAATTTCAATTAACATATTATAATTCTTAGATATAGCTCTTATATTTTGTAAGCATTTCATTGTATTGCAACTTTATTTTAAGTGACAGAATCATGATAAAAAAGAGAATTTTTAGTTTCGACTTCGTTATAAGTTATTTGTAATTATGTCACTAAAATTAAGTTTCACTTTAATTTTTTTCACACCGTCATTTTTTCCCCTTTTAAGATAAAAAAATCTTATCAATTAATAAAAAAAATTATACACATCAATATTCTGATTGTTAATAATTATAAAGTTAATGTATTTGAAAATAAGAAAATTAAAAAACAAAAACAAAAAATGTAGATAGAGAAAAAAGGAGAAAAAAATTAAATTTTGATTATGGTACTAAAACATAATAGATAATCTATGTTTAATTGTGGTATTAAAATATTATAAAAAATTAAATATTAAGTTTAGATATATTAAAAAAAACTTTTTAGTGAGGCACATAAAAATTATAAAAAAAAAATATTGGAGTCTTTTTTGAAATTCAACAAATTTGAGGGTGGCATGTACATCAAGTGGCACTCCTGCCTCCGTCATTGTATGTATATATGCAGAAAAGAATCGTGTATATCTCTTTTTCGTTAAAAAAAAAAAAAATCCGTGTCTATAAAATTTTCTTATTACATGACCCACACACATTGAAATTTTATCACGAAAAAGGGTAAAAAAAAAAAATTAGTAATTTATTCTTAACAAATCATAATTAAATTTGGCATTTTTTTAAAAGATTAAATTTTGACATGTTAGGAATAAAAATATTATTTTTGAAATTTTTCAAAAAATTGTGCATATATAATAGAAAAGGTAAGAAATTGTTTAATTTTTTATGAATGAACCCACTTGAATTTGGGTTCGTTTGCCTTTTACATTTAATGGTTGTTTCTTTTTCATTTAGTTGTTTGTTTTGTTTATTACTGAGACTGGATTTTTATTTTTTATTTTTTCTCTATTTTAAATAAATTTGAATTGAGGTTTTAATTCCTCCTCTTTGTGCACATGGTGGGCACGCGTGTAATATTGTATGGTAGACAACGGCTGACAAAAACACAATTTATGGGATGTTTGATGAACGTATTATAATTTAATTGCGTTTGAATGCAATTCGTTTTTTGAGTGTTATATTTGATTGAAAAGTATTTGTTTTGTATTTGAATGAAACGTGTGTTTGGATAAGAAGTATTTTAGAGCTGAAAAGTTGATGTAATTGGTAAAAATATAGATAAATAGTGGAGTTAAAAAGTTGATGTGATTGTTCTAAAAAACTTTTGAATAGTAATTGTTTTCGTAACACTATTGAAAATGATTGTATTTGAATGTAAAACTTTACGTTTGGTATAAAATTATATTGCGTTTGAATAGGATTAGAAAGCAAAGCTTTTGCCAAATGTCCCCTTAACATATTCAACAAAAGAAAAAGGAAACAAAAATAGAAGGGAGGAAAGAAAACCAAACAAAACTTGCTATTATCAGGTTTATAATTATATATACATTTATAAGGCAATTCAAGGCAAGGGGTCATGTATATGTTAATGACTCACGACTTTTCCCTTTCTTTGTAGAATATGGCGGCCAACTTTTCCATGCATTTTCTCCATCATCTACATGTGCTAATGTTCTCAGTGAACAGCCAAAAGAGCCATGACATGGCAAGACAATTCCGCTACCTCAAGATATATAGATCATGCGCTTGTGGCTGTTCTATTACGCACTAACAACAACAATTATTTGAAAACGCCATCCACCATGTACCTATGAATTTTCACCACGTGTAAAGTCGATGTGTTTGAGTGCATGTGTACACATATATGTATGAACTGATCATGGTCATCATATGGATGTGGATTACTATAAGCAAATATTAAACACACACACACACACGTAGGGATTACTAGATGCTTGTTGGACACTTACTAAGAGGACATTGCTAGACTAAGGATCTTGATGTACGGCTGGTAACAATCTTCAATAGTGTACTTGATGTGTTCTCGATGTTTTCAATCGGATGGTGATTTTCTCTTTTGTCTACGAGTGGCAATAAAGTGTACCCCGGTGGCTGAGTTACATGTTTCTTTTACAAAAGGTTTAATGTGGCCTGGTTTGCTCCTTAATTAAAACTTGTTTTATAGGATTTTGCCGTTTAGTTAAGGATGACAATGGGGTGTGGTGAAGGTAGCTAGTATGCTTTCCTCTTCTAAACCCCCATTTCTTATCTCTAATTTAACCACCCTCGTACCAGCCTTATTAAGTGGATCGAATTCCCACTAAAGGAATTGTACTTCTATCATATTAATTTACCTGTTAAAAAGAAGTCTTTTTTTTTTTTTTTTTTAAGATAGAGTTAAAGAAAAATTTGCAACATTATCAGAACTCAAAGCAAGTTCTATTTAATTACGTATGAAAACATAGCCTCTATTCTAATTCTAAGGAAATACAAAATAAAATCTCCAAACCAAATTAAATCCAAATTCCAACAATAACAAACCAAAGTCTTAAAAAAACTAAATGCAATCTCTAATAATATGAAACTAAATTTATATTTAAAATTTAAATTTAAGAACTAAAATACATGCTAAAGTTTTCAAACACAACATTATATACTATTTAATATATGTATATATCTGAAAAAAAAGGTGTATATGATTGGAGGCAAGGATGTATAGGAAGCTCCCTTGTCCCGTCCTGACTCAGAGGATAATTTTAACTCTCGTATCTATCCTCGCTGCCTCGAAGGCGAAGTAAGCGCAGTTTCAGCAAAAATGGATCATTAATTTCCCTCATGCCCATCTTATTAGGGATGACATCCCTTCCTGTTAAACGGAAAACAAGTATTGCCGTTATGGATGCCAAAAATATACAATGTCGTATAACTATACAAATATTCAAACATATAATCAGTCCTATCTAGACTTTATTAGTGCCCATCGATGGACGTTCCAAAAAAAAAAAAAACTACTCTTAATTAAGGAAAGCACTACTTTAACATAGTAGCATTTATGTGATTAATTAGAGTAAACATTTTCTCTTGTCGAGCGGAGAAAACATCGTGAATAAGATTACCAAAAAAATAGAAAGAGAAAAATGTGAATAGCTAAATTGAGTATGTTTTAACAAATATCACAAGATTAAGAAAAGACATGTCATATCAATTCTACTGCATGAGCCATGAAGATGTAGAGTATCGCTTTTTATCCAAAGAAGACAATGCTATCATACCTTCTTTCTAGCAACATTGAAAATTTTTCCTCGAAAGGTATCTAATACTTTTTTTTTTCTTTCCTTGATTCCATACACTTTTTCTAGTCGCTACTCCTTTCTTGTCATGATTTTGTTTTCTGTGCCAACATGACGTGATATTCTTTTGGACCACCTCGGGTATTGTTGCATTATATCTCGATCGAATTGGGGAAAACTTCGAATCAAAATAACTACTGGATATCATACAATGGAAAGTGGAGTTGGCACTTCAGAGTACTCTTCTTTGGACTTTTATTGATGATCTCATGTAATAATGTTGCATTGCATCTACTCGTCTACGTACGTGCTAGTGATTATTTCCTCAAAGATTATTAATATTTAAAAAGATGAATTCTTCCAAAATACTAAAAATTCATTTCTGGTCTCGGTTAAGGATGGCAACGGGATAGGTTAATTAATTATTCATTTTTTGTCGACGCACCATGCAAAATGAGATACCCCTTGTTTCCATTTCATATGTATCAATTTATGTTAATAGGGTGGGGCAAGTTTATGCGGAGTGGGTTTTGGATTTCCCCATTAAATCATTTAAAAATAAATAACACAAAAATAATTTTAAAAAAACAAAACAAGTTAAAAAAAATTACATAAAAGGTAATATATGTGCACATGCATGTTTTTCAGATAGACAAATTTTTTTATAGATTTAAATATACATATATATGTGTTATTTATTATAATATATATATAAGTATATTTTAAAAAGGCATTATATCAAAATGGAGCAGATATTAGGGTCTAGATCCCTAGACTTGTGCCCTAAACTCATCATGGGTTTTGAAAACGAGCTCAGTTTATAATTTGTCCCATTTAAATTGGGTTTTCCCTATCCTATTTAGCTCGGATCAATATAGGTAAATAGGTTAGTGGATAAAATTATCGTTCCTTGTCTCAATTTGAAATTGATATCCTCTTTTGTGTTTTTTTGGCTGAGTGTATGTTTGATTAGAGAGAAAAGTAGAAGGAAAAACAAGAAAGGAGAAATTATTAAGGGAAGGTATTTTATATTCATAATTGCTAGAAGGGACAGAGTAGAGAAAGGAGTATATGATAGATCACCTGGATGAGGTAAATAAAGAATGAGAAATAAGACAGAGGCTTTGTTTTTTCTCATTTGATATTTGATATGAAATCTCTTCAATAATATCTTCAATTTACAAGAGATCAAAATTGAAGTTTTGAAGGATTTGAAGTCTCTTTGGCCTAATCCTTTCCTTCCTCTTTTCTCCTTGGTAAACAATTATGAATATCAAATTACTTTTACTATCCCTCCATACTTTTTCTTTCTTCAACTTTTTCTACTATATTAAACTGTGTTTGGTAGAAAGGAGAGAAAATAAAAATGCATGAATGGTAGATCACCTAAATAAGAGAATCGAAGAATGAGAGAAAGCCTTTCTCTTATGACATTTGATATGAAATTTCTTTAATAGTCTATTCAATTGAGAAGAGACCAAAATTGAAATGTTTTCAAGGATTTGGAGCCTTTTTTTCCAATCCATTTCTCCTTCTTTTTTTCCCTAAACAAATAATCATAAATCTCAAAATCCTTTTACTAATCCATTCACCTTTTTCCTTTCTTTCAGTTTTCTCACTTACCAAACGTACACACTCTAATTGAACCCCAACATTAAGCAAATTCGCCATATATATACGTACACCAATGTTATAATTTGGTTCACATCCTTTGTTTTCTTGTATAGATTAGCTAAGGAATGAAAATTGAAAAAAAACATGTACTTTGTCGGTTGCTAGGGAGTTTTTTTTTTTTTTTTTAACGGAAAAAGAACTTCATTAAAACAAAGAAAAGAAAATGCAAAAGCAAACAACCTAGGGAGATGAGATTTGATAAATTAATCAATACGGATCATATATCATGTTTGATAGTTTCATTAAATTGAGCAGCGTCAGTTTTATCTTCTCATTATTACAATAATAATATACGTGAAAGATCTAAGGTAGATTTGGACTTTATTTTTGTAAAATTAGTCTTCTCTAGGCTATGCGTAGAAAGCACATAGATCTAGCTAAGCTAGCTGATCTATAAAGCTCTTTTTAATAAGTATACCTTTTCCGTGAATATATGTGCATAATTCACAGATTGAAGGGGCTGCCACCCACGTATAGAGCCAGAAGTCAAGTTGGATTAAAGGACCAATAGACTTATAAGGGTGGGTTTGATATGGACTTTTGAGCGTCACATATTTGTCACAATCGCTCTTGAAAATTGACCACCAAACTACCGCTGCCACCAAAATTATACGCCGTCACTATGGCTCTTGCCTCTAAAGCAACCAATTCAGTTCTCCTGTTTAATTTTTATGTCATATCATGTTATATTATAGTATAATATTAAGAACTTTTGATGTTGTAAATAGTATTTAATTAATCACATTATGTGTTATAAGGTCACCTAAAAAGTTTAAAATTTCATTTTTAAAACCATAAACTCGGCTCTCATGTTTAATTTTTGATGTTTTAAATATTGTTTTACTAATCACATAATGTCATAGAATCGTATTAAAATTTTAAAATGGTGTTTGACTATATTTTTTCGTGTTTAAATATTGTTATTTTGTTGATTAGAAATAACATCAAAATTAAACAGAGATCTAGATCATTAAAGCCATACCAATGCCCACTATGAATTTCCAACAAGACTAGCTATATCCCCTTTAGTATAAATACTCTTAGCCCAAAGCACATTCTCTCAAAACACTATACAATAACCAATCCTTGGGGTTTCTAAGGAGGATTGGTTCTTTTCTTTGGCCGAAGTTAGTTGCTTTTTTTTTCTTCCCCTCCTTTCTCGATTATCAGAGTCATGATGAGAAATATAATGTCAGAACAGTACTTTGTGGTGTTTTGGGCACTTCTATTGGCTCGATGTGCCTTTGGGTTTGGGACTGCCCTGGCGGATCATGACAATATTGACAAAAAACAACACGAAATAATTCAAAAAGACTGCCACTTTACTAGATATCCTTCCCTTTGTGTCCAAACCTTGTTGTCGTTGAAGCCAGGTTCATATCACTACACTGACGTGATATCAGCTCTTGTCAACAAGACCATTGATGAATCGACGCTTCCATCTTCTGATCGTTTCTCCATGTTAAACTCTGATCAACTTGGAGCTGAAGCAGTCAAAACCGCTCAATCTATAACAGGTGAGAGTTTTTATATGAATATATAAATATATATATGTGCGTGTGTGTGCGTGCGCGCGCAAGTGCATGTCATTCTTTTTCTTCTAACCCTTTCTTTGGTAGAGTGAAAAAGTGAGTGGACGGAAATTGAAGCAGGGATTTTTGTAAGAAAAAAGGAATATTGATTGTTTGGTAGAAAGGAAATTAGGAATGAAAAGAAATTAAAAATTTATAGTCACCGTCACTTTTTAATACATCCAACTGATTAGAAAGAAAAAGATGGAAATATTTGATAAAACAAATGTGGGTAAAACAATAATTTTAACCTTATTTTCTCATCCTCTTCTAATTTATACAAGATTATAATTGTAAAATCATTTGATTATAAATTTTCTTTGTTTTTTTTTTCTCTTCTACCAAACAACAGGTTGAAAAACCTCCCTCTTTACTTTTTATTTCCATAACCATTCCTTTATATTTTCCATCCTCTCCTACCAAATACAGCATAAATTTTCATCAGGTACAAGTTATAACTTGATGAATTTCTCTATATTTATTACGTAGAGGAAAAAGTCATGTGCATTGATTTTGGTACCATTTTTTTTTTTTGGCACTAAATGATAATTTCTGTTGTGTGATCATTCATGACACAGGCGACTGTGAAGGGCTCATGAGCTTGTCCGTGAAGCAGCTACAACAAGCCCTAACCGAGCTCGAAAAATCTCCAGTGAAGAACAAGGAAGACATCCAAACATGGCTAAGCGCGGCCTTGACCTTCCAACAAGCCTGCAAGGACTCCGCCGACGGGCTAACTCTAACGAACCAGCTTTCGAAGAAAATGGCCTATCTAACCGAGCTAAGCAGCAATTCGTTAGCCCTCACTAACCTCCTCGCCGGCGTGTCTTCGCGATCGGCGTCTTTTGACGCCACCATAAGTAATACTACTAAGACTCGCCGCCTCACAAAGGAGGAACAAATTTTTCCCGAGTGGGTATCGCCAAAGGACAGAAAGCTACTCCAATCCAGCACCATAAATGCCAATGCTATTGTTGCACAAGATGGGTCAGGAGAGTATAAAACCATTTCGGAAGCTATCCGAGCTGCTTCCGGGGCTCGTTTTGTGATTTATGTGAAGAAAGGGGTTTATAAGGAGAAGATTCATACGAATAAAGATGGAATTACGTTGATTGGAGATGGGAAATATACTACTATCATCTCTTATGACGATAGTGTCGCTGGTGGCTCTTCTATGCCCGGATCGGCTACATTCAGTAAGTAGTAATCATTCTCTTCGTCTAAATATATATATATGTATGTATATATATTATTTTGTTTTGTTATGATCATTGAAATTTTGGAACTTCCTGAATCATCAAGGCATATTTATTTATGAATGACACAAATCTCGGTTATAAAATACTAGAATATTTTTGTATTAACCAAGTGTGTATGTTCCTGTTACAATTGGAACAAAATATATCAAGTGTGCGTACATATATTTTTTATATTTTACATAGACCAAAGATATGTATATTTTACATAGACTAAAGATATAGCATATATAAGTGTCCACACCAACTTTTCAGTCAGCAATTATTTGAATAAAATCACTTATGACTTGTTTGTAACAGCCGTTACATTTGTATTATATTTTATATAATACAATTTTCATTCAAATATAAAAATATTACACTTAAATATCAAAATATTTAGATTTTAAATCTAATATAATTATTATTTATCGTTCGGTTTTTTCTATTATTTTTATCTATAAATCACATATTTAATATTTAAATATAATATGAACAAGAATGTTTTATCTAAATACCCCGTTAATTAAGTCTATATATAAATGGTAGTGTTATATTTTCTTGAAAGCTGTGTTATCCTATTGTATTCATATATATATATATGTACATAAAATAGTGCAGCTTTTAAAAGTTGAAAATTACCTTCTTGAATGCACTGTTGTTGTTGCCCCTATCATACTTCACTAGTTTTAAATACCATGGCCCCGTAGTTGTACTCGCAAGACATACTCAGACATCACATATCAACTAGAATAGCACTTTGTTTTTGTAAATAATCTAGATGAGCACTTAAGCATGTGTTTGGACATCCAATTCAAATTTAAGGGGGTGTTTGGGGGAGATGCTTGGAGACATTATTTTTAGACTGGAAAAAAGTTGTTTTGAAAAATGTGTTTTGAAAAAAAAACTATTTGGAGTGAAAAAATTAAAATTTTTTTTAGAAAAAAATTAAAATTTTTTTTGGAAAAAAATATCAATATAGATATTGTTTTGTTCCTCTCGAAATTCTATGTAATTTAAAAAAAATTATCTCATTTAGACTTGCATATACAAAGTTATAAACTTTTAAAGTTTAGAATTTACTGTAGCGATTTGAAAATATAAATAGTAAAAAGTGGTGAAGTTTTGAAAAAAAAAAAGTTGGTTTTGGATGTCTCTAAAACTTGTCCCACATGGGGTCTCAAATTTCTAATTTAACTTTTGTCTTTTTTTAAAAAAGTTAACATAAATTTTAATTAATTTTTAAAAATTCAATTAATTTTAATCTAAAAATTCTATTTCAAACTAGTTTCCAAAAGCACCATAAATCTTTGGTACACAAAACAACACAATGACTTATATTAGTATTTTCTTTTGTTAGTTCAAACTTTAAAGTATATGATAGATAACTAAAATTTTAAGAAGCAATACCAAAAAAAATATGGATAAATTACTCATTAGTTCCTAAAGTGTTAAGCCTGTGGAATTTTTGCTCTCTTTTTTTTTTTAATTTGGATGATCCTAAATTATTAAAAATATTGTTATAGTAGTCTTTTTTATTAATTTTTGAATGTAATTCATTAATAAGCATCAAATTTTGACTAAAATTATTGATGAACTCTATTCAAAAATTAATAGAAAAAGACTAATATAGTAACATTTTAATAGTTCGCTAAAAAATGAATGAAGACTAAAATTACAAAACTAAAAAGTTTAGGGACTAAACAAAAAATTTTTCCAAAAATAAAATAACCATATTTCTGAAACCATTCCGTTGTTGTTCAGCCATCACCGGCGACCGGTTCATTGCCCGCGACATCGGGTTCCAGAACACGGCGGGGCAGGAAGGAAAACAAGCCCTAGCCCTCTACATCGCCTCCGACCATTCGGCCCTATACCGGTGCAGCATTGCCGGCTACCAAGACACCCTTTATGCTCTAGCCCTCCGGCAGTTCTACCGCGAATGCGACATCTACGGCACCGTCGACTTCATCTTCGGCAACGCCGCCGCCGTCTTCCAGAACTGCAACCTCGTTCTCCGGCGGCCGCGCGGCGCCAATGTCATCCTCGCCAGCGGCCGATCCGACCCGGGTCAGAACACCGGCTTCTCCGTCCAGAACTGCCGGATCACGGCCAGCTCCGAGTTTGCCGGCGTCAAACACTCGTACAAATCTTATCTCGGCCGTCCGTGGAAGGCTTATTCCAGATCGGTGGTGATGCAGTCTAATATCGACGACGCCATTGCTCCAAGAGGGTGGATTGAGTGGCCTGGCTATGGCAGTTCAGTCCTAAGTAGCCTTTATTTCGCCGAATATGCGAATGTCGGTCCCGGGGCTGGGACTTCTCGGAGGGTGAATTGGCCTGGTTTTCATGTCATTGGGGTTAAAGATGCTCAGAAGTTCACTGTGGCTGACTTCATTGCCGGGAATTCTTGGTTGCCCTCGACAAAAGTGACCTTCGACTCCGGTCTGTAATATTTCTGTTAATTTGATACTTCTTTATTAATGTTGTTTGTTTGTTGTTTTTTTTTGGTTGATGTTGTGGATTTTGGGGCTGGAGATTCTTATGTTGGACGTTGTGTTTGGAAGATTTAACCGAAAAAGAAATTATATATATTGTTTTGTGTATTGTTTTAAAGTGAATATGAAATGAAATATGTAGAAATGTCAATAACGTTGCATATAGTGAAAACTTGTGTGCTACTGTTTTTTTTTTTTTTTAATTTATTGTCTTGAAGAAATTGTAAAAAAATGTTTTTAATAAAGAGGGGATCCCACTTCTAAGTCTCATGTTATGAGACCAATATCCGATTAATGTGTGATGTTAACATCACTAATACTATACCTAGCATTGTTTAAAATTTTGGGCTCCCTTAATAGAGAACTGAAAAACTTGATCCAATTTTATTCATAACACTATCAATGAATACCACAACTAAAAGAAAATAGACTTGATGAATCCGTAGTAGTGTGGCATTATGTAAGAATGAAATTTTGTCATTTGACTGCAAAATTAGTAACATGAAAGTTTTTACTTTGGGCTTATAAGGGGATGAATCGGCAAAAATTGAAATAGTAAAAACTAAGAGTAAAAGTTAGAAAAAAAAATATAGTAATCTATATTTAATAGATTGGAATTTATCACTAAACAAACTCTTAAAAATGAGGACAATTAGAACATATTTTCTAAACCAAACAAGGGTCGATATAGTGTTGGTGCAACATTTGCATGGTACTTTATAAGTAAAACGACCTCTTATATGTTAAGAACAATCTAATATTGATTCAAAAGCTAGCTTCAAAATGTCTATTTTAAGATTTGCATTTGTTTTTTATGCTCTAGAAATCATGCATGACTTCATGTAGATATCATTGTGGAAAATTTGATAGTAAATAATTTCAAAATTTACCTGCATGTTCTACGTGCTATTATATACAGATATATATCCTCTTATGCATCCATTATAAAACACCACATTTATTACACTTTCCTAATTTTGTAAGTAATAACTTGCACATAACTTTTAGCAACACAAATTATTCAATAAACTAGATATAATATGTTATTATATTTATGTGTTACACTTGTCCAATTAAAATTTAACATCTGAAAAAATTGTTTATGTCAGTTTTCTATACATATTTCTCTTTCCTAATGTGTACTACATTAATTATTAATTTCAAATCTCCATTAATATTTTACTTAAAATTTTATAGTATGTAACATTTCTATTCAATGAGTGTACCACGTAAATATGATGATGCGATATACTCAGTCTATTGAATAATTTCTCAATAACAAACAAAGTTACAAAAACAACAAATATATATAGAGGATCAACCTAAAAAAAAAAAATTAGACCCTTTTGTCGGCAGAAGAAAGAGGATTAATGCACTTGATGAGGGGGGCGAGCTGTGTACTATAATATATAGATGAAGCCATGAAAGCCCTTTAATGGTGGTGTGTCAATTCGGACACCAACGAGGGTCCATACGACATAAAAGCTTGTTTGCTTAATTAGTTTGTAATCCAAAACATGAATATATAACAAACTAAATATTATAAAAATATATTTGTATATATACGCACACTTATCTTCTTTTACATATAATATAGTTATATGTATATATCCACATTAATATCTTGTAGGTTTACTTTGGAGCCAAGTATTTTTTGGTTGTATTGTCTGCATCGATGGAACTGTTATGCCAATTAATTGTACAATTCTCACCGTACCGATACTGGTGGCTCGGAAGAAAATGTCAATCTTTAATGATGGGCCGTTCCCATCCCTAACTTTGCCTACCCTAAAAAATAAAATAAATAAAGAAACCATGATTTTCCCTTCGCTAGAACGTGCTTTTGGACAAGTCAACCTTTGGGGCATTTGACCAAAATGAGTAAATAAACAAAATATTTATTATATAATTCTTTATTTATAATATTATATTTATATTACATTTAAATATAATATTATTTTTATCCCAATGTAATATTATATTACATATATATTATTTTATCTCAATATAAAAATATTATATTTAATATTAATCACATCATATTTTAAATTTAATACAATCATTATTTATTATTATTTTTATTATTTTTACTAATCTCATCATATATTCTTTTTCTCTCTTTCTTTTTTTTTTTTCTCTATTTTATCCATCACATCATGTATTTATTATTCAAATATAATTTTAATACTTTTCATCTAAACACATATTATATTTAAATACAATACAAATAATTTTTATCTAAATATAACTAACATTCAATATATTATATTTAAACTTAATATAAATATAATACGTTTATCAAATATCTCCTCTCTTCGTTGTTTTCTGTTCGTCCATTATCGATTGATTACTTGGAATTCAAACATCATTATCAGCGATTTTATAATAATGCACATGCAGGACCAACCAATTGGCTACTGATTCATTGAATATTTTGTTCATAAAATGATCTAGATTGGATAACGGATCGTCTAGTGTTTTGTAACTAATAGTTTGTTGTGATTTTTTTTTTCTTTTTCACATTTTTGTGAGATAAAAATACTTTAATAAAAGGGTTTGAATTAGTCAGAGTAAATACTTTGATTTTGAACGTTCAAACACCACCTTAATAGTTTTTATCAAAACTTTATATTTTGAGTTATACATTCTATAAGGGTGCATTTGTAAGGAATATAATAGGAAAGTTAATAAGATTGGAAAGTAAAGAAAATAAATAAAAAGGAGGATCATTTATTCTTTTACTTTTCTATTGGATGTTGTAAAGGGAGGTAGTCTTAGGGTTCGTTTGGTGAACGCATTGCATTTGTATTGCGTTTTAATGCAATGCATTGAATGCAATTTATATTTGGAGAAAAAGTATTAGCATTGCATTTGAATGCAATGTGTGTTTGGGGAAAAAGTATTTGAATTGTATTTTAATAATAAATATGTGATGTGATGGGTAAAAGTAGAGAGAAAAAAAGGAGGAAGAGGGAATATATGATGTAATTAATAAAAGTAATAGAAAAAATGAAATAAAAATAGTGATTGTGTTAGATTTAAAATGTGATGTGATTGGTATTTGAATGAAATGCTTTTGTATTTGGGGGAAAATTGCATTACATTTAAATGCAATACTAAAAAAAAGCTTTCACCAAACATCTACTTATTCTCTTTTTAGTGTTTATCACCTTCTTAGTAATATTAATTTTATCAATGTACTAATTAAAATATCCCTATATATGATCTAAAAATCATTAATATATTAGATCTGATTAAGAATATATAAATAAATTTGGTATTTATTTTTTTTTTGACAAGGAATCAATTCTAAGAGGAATACAATGATTGACATTCCATTTTTTTCATTCCTTAATTAATGTGAGGCGCACTAAATTTTTATTCATTATTTTGTATGTAAACATATAATTAATAAAGAAAGAAAATAACTACTTACCTTCCTGTTTCCTTGATGCAAAAGTAAACATACCCTACAGACTCTTTTTTTTTTTTGGAGGCATAGCAAAACTAAATAAATAACGTGGTAAGGGGCTGTTAGTTCACTCCATATGCACATATATGCTTATAGAGTAGAATTAAGTGCTCTAATTTTCCTTAAAATGCACGCACATAGTCTTCTTTCTTCATTTGTGTTACATTTTAGGGCTTGTATGGGAAATAGATTGGAATTTGTGGGGACGTTTGGTAAACGCATTATATTTTAATTGTATTTGAATGAAATTTTTTTTTTGAATGTTGTATTTGATTGAAAAGTATTTGTTTTGTATTTGAATGAAATGTGTGTTTGGATGAAAAGTATTTTAAAGTTGAAAAGTTGATGTGATTGGTAAAAGTAGAGATAAATAGTGGAGTTGAAAAGTTAATATGATTATTTTAAAAATATTTTGAATAGTAATTATTTTCGTAGCACTGTTACAAAATTTGTATTTTGTGTAAAATTGTATTGTATTTGAGTAAAATTAAAATGAAAATTTTTTCCCAAATGTCACCTATATTTAATGAATTAAAATACTAAAAATTGAAAGTAGTAAAAGTTGATGAAAAAGATAAAAAAAATTGTGGCAACCCATATTTGGTGGATTAGAATACACCACCAAACCAGCCTTTAGCTCTATTTAGATGGGATATCCATTTTTGAAATGGAAAAATTTTTTATTCAAGAGTGAAATGTTGTTTAGATGGCTAAAAAAATTTTCATTTTTAAAAAAGAAAAGTCTTTTTTATTTCCAAAAGCAAAAAATTTTTTATGCTGGCACATAGAAATTTAGAAGACTTGTTTTTTAAAAAACACACATTTTGGTTCAAAAATGAAAATTTTCAAAAAGTGGACCTCCCAAACAGACTAATGTTTGTCATGCGTTTGGATCAATATTCTAACTTAATCTAGCTTGTGAATTAAGCAAAATTGACTATTTTGTTCCAGCTTAATTTAGTTTGATTTATATTAGAAATTGTAAAAAAAGATATAACTTATGTTGAAAATTATACGAAAATAGTGAAAGTAGATATAAAAAATAGTAAAAATGAGCTTTATTATATTAAACTAAATGAAAATTAATTGAGCTAATATAGCTTAACTATTAAGTTAAATGAAGATAGATTTTAAAATTAAACAAATCCTTAGTGATGAGTCCAGACTTTGAGAGGACAAATTGATGGTGCCTTGTCAATTAGCTGCAGTGCTTTAGAATGCTTTAGAGCGCTTTTTTAAGCTTAAAGAACTGTGATTGATGCGGTGTTATATCAAAATTTGTAATAAATTACAAGAAAAAAGTGCAGATATTAATTTTAATGAATGTGATCTCTCTGGTGTAGGGAAAAAAACCTTATAAATATTATTCGTTAAAATATCATATTATTTTAATTTATTTCGATATTATCTGACATATCCTACTATATATAATTCTTGTAATATTTGAAAAAGCAGTACTAATAGGATTACTCTTGTGGTGTTATCACGTGCATGGTAGCTTATCCTAATTATGATTTTTTGCATCTCTTGAGGTCCGCACTAACTTCTAATTAGCACCCACCAAGATGTTAATTAAACGATTGTGGGAACACAATTCCCTATAAATTTTGATAGAGACGTGCAAAATGAATAGAAATTAGCTGTTTGATAGTGATACAAAGTAGGGAGGAGAGATTGATTTTGGGTATGCGTAAGAATTTGATTATTAGAATTTAGTGGTAAGCATGTAGAACTTATGTTCAAGACGTTAGGGAGCACTAACGGACTCATGCAACGGGAAGAACTCAAACTTTTATTTGAGAAATTGAAAAGAATTAAAATAGTAAATTCACAATAAAAATTGAGTAAAAGAAAAAAAAAAAACTGTAGTAATCTATAGGGTCAATATGAGTTCTAATTATCATGTCAACAATCATAATGTCTCAATATTGACCTTCTTAATGTGACTTTCTTTTTTAATAATGTCATTGCTTTATAAATAAATACTATCATAATAACAAATAACAAGAGATTGTATTTATTAATTAAAAAATGACAACTCAAAATTGATAAAAAAATTAAGAATTAAAATTAGTTTCACTTTTTTTTAACTGAAAATTAGTGTCACTTGCACTATACATATTATTAACATTCAAAATTTTGAAATGTCATTTTTTATATTTTGAAGTTGGTAATGTTGAATGTATTCAAATGTGGAACGTTGTTAATTAGCTAGCTTCCATGAGAATTGAGACGTGGCTTGATCAAGTTATATGGCTTCTTTTTTTTTTTTTTTTTCATTTTGGGAAAATTTTAATATCCTCTATTGTCAATTTTGTTTTTGTTGTCATGACTCGTGTAGGACGCAACAATTATGTCATACGGTACATGCCAATATTGACAAAATTTTACGTACAATATGAACAATAAGCCTATTTTTTTTCCTTCACAAAACTAGGGTGGTCCGTCTAGAAAGAGACGTAGACTAGCCAAAAACTAGAAGGAAAGATAAGTTGCAGTCTTTTTCTCATTTTAGACGCAAAGAAGGGGCTTTAACATTTTTAATTCAATGGGTGGCTCTAGCTTTTTTCTTAAAAAAAAAATAAAAAAAGAAAAAGAAAAAAAGAAGCAAAGGAAAGAAAGAGGTGGTGTTAGCTTGTCAGCCCTAAGATCCTATTTGTTGGAGATAATGGAATAAAATGGTAATAAAATGAAAAAAAAGAATATATTGAAAAGAAAATTTGATTTTTTAGTTTAGTTAGAATTATAAAATCAACACTTCAATAAGAATTATGTAGTTTGGTAGACTACAACATGGAATGGAAATAACTATTTTTTAACAAAAATACTCTTGGATATTTTTAATTATATAATTTGATTTTTAAATAATTAAATTAATAAAAAATTATTTTCTAAATAAAATGAATAATTTTAAGGATAAAAAATTTATTCTTAAAATACATTAATTGAAGATAAAAAAATGAAAATAATATGTTTCAGTTATTAAAAAAAATTATTACTAACTTTATAAGGTGTTGTTTGGCAAAAAAATTATATTTTAATTTTACTCAAATACAATACAATTTTACACCAAACACAAATTTTACAACAGTACTATGAAAACAATTACTATTTAAAACATTTTAAAAACAATCACATCAACTTTTTAACTTCGCTATTTATCTCTACTTTTACCAATCACATCAACTTTTCAATTCTAAAATATTTTTCATTCAAACACACATTTCATTCAAATACAAAACAAATACTTTTCAACCAAATACAACATTCAAAAAACAAATTTCATTCAAATATAATCAAAATGTAATGCGTTTGTCAAACACCCCATAAGTTTCAATGTTAAAAAAATTAATTAAAAAAAATAATACATCATCCAAATGATCTTTCTTTTTTATTTTTTATTTTTTAGAAACTTTGTTTAAGATATAAACGTCATGTTACAGGGAAAACACCATATTCCCAAAAAAAAAAAAAAAAACCATGTTTCAAACACAAAGTCTGCAAACTTACTAGGCAAAAAAGAAGTCCTAGTTGGAACCACGTCATCTTTACTTAAAACAATGCTCTAACGAAAGAAGTTCGAAATATGTCACATTAAATGCTTTAAATAGATTTACTTATATATAG
Source organism: Antiaris toxicaria (assembly GCA_035233585.1). Lineage (NCBI taxonomy): Eukaryota > Viridiplantae > Streptophyta > Magnoliopsida > Rosales > Moraceae > Antiaris > Antiaris toxicaria. The sequence continues at coordinate 16,118,902 of CP141161.1, forward strand.
TCCAAAATATAGTCAACATTATAACAAGTAGATTTACCTACTTATGTCATCCATTATCAAACACTACAACAAATAAGGTTTTTTTACAACAAAAAGTCGTCACAAAAGACCAAATGCTGTTACAAATATACATACTTTTTTGCGATCACATATTATCACAAATACATCGTCGTTAATAACCAGTCACAAATAAATTTTTTATAATGACAATTTGTTGTCACAATTATAATAATGAAAAAAATCATCTTTAAAGAGTCGCTGTAATTATGTTGTCGAGAATTCTATCAAGTTGATATGATATCGATTTTTTGCAATGATAAATTCAAAATATATCGTCACAAAAATGTGTACTGTTGATGATATGGCAACAAGTTTTTGCAATGACATTTGAAAAATACAGTCGCTAATATCTTTGGTTTTGTTAGTATTTGCAATGACATTTGTCGTCATAAAAGATTTTTTTATTTATATTAATCAATTTTTTTATTGATTTATTACTATTTATTAATTTATTATTTTTATTAATAGATTTTATTATTATATATTTAAATTCAAAATTAAATATAAATATGTGAATTATAATATTAAAAAAGACACATGATGATAAAATATCTCATTAATTAAAAAAATACGGAACATTATAAATGAAAGTATAATGCATAAAATATAAAATAGTCTAGATAAATAATAGTAACTAGCGATCTAATCACCTAAATTAGTAGTATCACTAACGTCATCGTTGTTGTCATCGGTAACATTTGAAGGACGCAGATGACCTAAAAGGACATAAGGTTTAGGATGAGTAATTGGCAAGAACTGAATATTTGAGTGCATTTAGGCTATCTACTACTACATCATATTCTAGCTCTCCTAAAACTATAGGTGATGCTCGTATTATTTTTGCAAATATTGTTTCATATACGGGTCAACACAAGTCGAAGATGTTCTATCTGATCGAGAACTAAAGGAAGAAGAAGCACCATAGAGAATCATCCACGAGAGTGTGGGCCTACTCTAATCTTGTGTCTTCTACATGTACCCAAAACCTGTTCCATAATTTCTTCCTCATTTACTAAAGGTTATGCTGATGAATCGGAAACAGATTATGTCCTCTGAGTTTATCTTTCCCTCTATATTGCATACTACACAAAAAAAGTAAACACATATTATAAATGCATAGACTAATTTGAAAAGAGAAAGATAATATTAAAAATATAAAAATAGTTTTAAAAGTCTGCTTAACTTAAAGGTTAACCCAAATATCCGTATGACGATGCATGTTACCCCAATTATCTGTGGTAGACATCGATTGTTAGGTTCTCATGTTAGTAGTATATTTGATTACCGAAGTTAATTTTTACATCCAATAGAAATTAAAAAAAAAATCTTACTAACCTTCTTTTTGTTGGGAATTTCCTAAGAAAGAAAAACATTTAAAATATATTTTATTTATTTTGAACTAATTAATAATATACTTGAAATTTTTCATTATATCTTTGTAATACTGTCTTCATTCTTATTTACATTTTAAAGTAAATATAAACAAATATGACTCATTAACTACTTGATATTTAACTATAAGAATGTCGCATATAATGGATTTTTTATGTTAGAAGATAACGTTCTAAAATAAGTAATTTAAATTTATAATCTGTAGTCTATAGGGTTAAAGTGAGTATCTAAATTCATGTGAAAACTACTATATTGTCTAAATTTCAATGAGGGAGATAGGTTGTCTTGACCGTTAGGAATGAGCCGACTTTTAAGTAGAGATATGGATATATTACTTAGTAGTGATGATATATTAGACATTAACCAAAGTGTAATTCATCTTAGTAGTCTGCTTCAATAGATTAATTTACTTTTGATGTTCATTATATAATAATCTTAATTCTGAATAAACAAATGGTTTCACATATATGACTTTTGTACTTTGATATTCCAAAAACTAAAGCATATCAGAGTAGAAAGCTATTAGGTCGGTTCGTTTGATACATGCTTATATATAATATGAGCTTTGCTTATAAATATGAAATCATAGTTATAATAAATAGTAAACGTTATCCTCTTAATGACATTATACCGAATGTGAAAATAGACAAGGTCTTGAGTCATTTGCTTGGCAAATGATTTGTTATTCACATGCAATAAATAATTATTTTCCTAATTGATGTATAATGAATCTTTAAGATAGCGTAATCAAAAAATTGAATGGATTTTGACATTAAGTTAATTATGGATATCACATGAAGGTACTGCATATAATATATGACAGGGTCACTAGACTGTGGCTATACACTGACTTACGTAATACAGTATATAATTGAAATGTAGTTTTGGGTTTATAATAGTGCGATTCTGAAATTTATAATAATATAATTTATTTATTTAATATAGAATAATGAATTATATAAATTAGTAGAGCGCACATTATATATGTTTAATTCATCCCTTTACCAACTAACTCAATATAATTCCTTAACAGATGACAATCAATTAGGATATTTATTATGATTTTAATTATTAGACTTAGTTAAGAGAAAAATTTAGATCACTTTTCACGAGATATAGGCTAAGATGATGCTAAAGGTAGAATGTGAATTTTTGTTTTAATTAATTAATTGAATAAATACTTATTTAGAAGATAATATTTGTAATTCAAATTAATTATCTAAAAACCTCTAAAAGTCAGGCTAAGATGATGACCATCGTGTCCAAAAACACCTCAAGACCAATAGCAATCCACCCTCCCATCTATAATCCTGATTCAATAGCCCTTCTCCTCCAAAGGTGGTATGAACCCATTCATAAATTCACCATCCAATGATAAACATGTTGAATGAAATTCGATGAATAGTGACTAGCCTTTGACAAACAACACTCTTCTTTACCTCTCTTACTCATTATCACTTTTCTCAAGAGAGCTCTTGTAATACATGTATATATATTGAAACTAATGGGTCGTTTAGTAAACGCATTATGTTTTAATTATGTTTGAATATAATTTATTTTTTGAGTGTTGTATTTGATTGAAAAGTATTTATTTTGTATTTGAATGAATACATATTTAGATAAAAAGTATTTTAGAGTTGAAAAATTAATGTCATTGGTAAAAGTAGAGATAAAAAGAGTTGAAAAATTAATATGATTGTTTTAAAAAACTTTTGAATGGTAATTGTTTTTGTAACACTGTTGAAAAAGATTATATTTGAATGCAAAACTTTACATTTGGTATAAAATTACATTACATTTAAATATAACAATACTAAAAAAGTTTGCCAAATGTCTCCAAAAAGTACTTAAAGAAATAGAAATCTTTATAACTCACAGTTCTTCTATTTCTAATTAGTTTCCGACACAAGATGACGAAATAACTTGAAAATAACACGAAATTAATAAGTTTAGCATGCATGATTAATAATTGGGTCATTTTTAGATTTACACATATGACATGAGAAAAAAATAGATTGGTTTCGTGTAGACCTGCTTAGCTAATTTAACATGTTGATTATATGGGCCATTAACATGTCGATACAACACAACCTGTTTATAATCCACATATTATAAAATTTTAAAAAATCAGATCATAATTTTTTTTTTTGACAACTCATTACGATCTATTTACTAAAATATATTGACTTATTGTGCATGTTACAAATCATGTTATATTCGTATTATACTTAAATAGGCTGTGACAACCTTTATCCAACTCACGAGCATAAATTACCAGCATTTATTTCTCCCAACAACTCTTTGCCGATCTAATTCACAATTTGTCACTTCATTCTTGTCTCTTTGATATTATTATGATATGTAATTAATTAATATAATTTTTTAATAAATATGATATAACATTATAATTAAATATAAATTTTTAATTGTCCTATCATGATATTATTGAAAAGATGTAAAACAAACATTAGTTGAATCCCATGGCTGATGTGCCCTCTAAAAAAGGATGGGCTGATAACATTTCAAAATAGCCCATCCGTAATGGGCCACGTTGCAGGCTTTCAATTTGGGCCTTTGTTACACGACAAGCTTCCACAACAAGCTTTTTCTCCACTAATTTGAGGAAGTAACTTTGGCGCTTCTTAAAAAGGCTTTTGAAATTACACAATTTCCCTCCATACTCCATCCATTCCAGACTCTTTCCGCCCACTTCTGCGTTCTCTCTCTACCTCGACTTTCTCTCTCTACTTCGACTTTCTCTATCTGAAAGATCGATCCTTTGAGGGTTCAGACCATTATTAACCAGCTATGGAGCAGCAGAGGAACCAGAAAGTGATTCAAGAACACCAAGAACTCGAAGAAGCTCAGCACGGCCCTTTCCCCGTCGAACAGCTTCAGGTACAATTCCCACAAATTCGAGAAAAAAAATAAAAGAAACAAAACCCACTTTTCGATTCTTTGTTTTCTTTGATCTTTAGTCCCATTTGTTTAATTTTGCGATAAATTCTTGCATTTGCCCTAATGGGTTCTTCTCCATTCTGCTTCCCTGGGCATTTTTCTCAGTCAAAGTTTTGTGCATATTTGATTTAGATGGTTCCAAAAATTTCTTCGGATCTTGCTAAAGTTCGTATATTTTATCTGGGTTTTGATTCTTTTATTATTTTGATCTTTTACATTACGTGAATTACTTCGATCGTTTATTAACTACGCCGAACCCTAGCTTCAGACGGTCTTTTTCCTTTCTATTCTGGAAAGGGGGTTCGTAATTTTTTCTTTTTTCATTTCAAGTTGGGCCAATTTTTATCTTGATTAGTTATTCAACATCTGTAAGGATATCCACGAAAAGGAAAAATCTTTGTTTTGTTTTTGAAATTTTGTAACCCATTCTCGTATTCTTGTACAATCATGGCAAACAAAGTGTCCGTTTTAATGAAGTTTTTTTTTTTCAAATTTATCTTCAAATTTAGGAGTCAGGTATTGCATCCATTGACGTAAAGAAGCTCAAGGACGCGGGTCTTTGCACGGTTGAATCTGTTGCTTACTCCCCAAGAAAAGATCTTCTGCAGATCAAAGGAATCAGTGAAGCTAAAGTCGACAAGATCATTGAAGCAGGCATGCCATCCATGCTCATTTATCCCTTTTGTTTGTCATTGTTATCCTTAAACTTTGGTACTTTGTGATTTTAAACTAAGATCTTTATGTTCGGTTTTTTTCATTTAACTTCCAGCGTCCAAGTTGGTGCCTTTGGGTTTTACTAGCGCTAGCCAACTTCATGCCCAGAGGCTTGAAATCATTCAAATAACATCTGGGTCAAGAGAACTTGACAAGATCTTGGAGGGTGAGTCTCCAAGATTGGTTACAAAAGTTATTTAGAAATCAAAACTTTACTCTTGGAACTATAAATTTAGAAGTATCATTGACAACTGAACTTAAATCGATTTTCTGTGCTACTCTTACACTTGTGTCCTGCCACATTCCTTTTTGACAGGAGGAATTGAGACAGGATCTATTACTGAGATATATGGCGAGTTCCGCTCTGGAAAGACTCAGCTTTGTCATACGCTTTGTGTCACTTGCCAAGTAAGTGCTTTTATTTTCTTAGTACCAATTAGACAGGTAATTCATATTGCAATTTAAAACGGAATGAGATAATCTCCTTCATGTATTTTCTATGGAATGATTCGTTAGAGTTTTCAGTACTTGGCTAGCTGATATGTCAGTCAATCTATTTTGCAATTACCAATAATGTTCAACCATTCAAAGGCTTATATTGAAGCACTTTGATATTTCAGCTTCCATTAGATCAGGGAGGCGGCGAGGGAAAAGCAATGTACATTGATGCTGAGGGCACATTCAGACCACAGAGACTCTTACAAATTGCAGACAGGTGTCCTATTACGATTTGGTTAATTACAAAATGACGTTGAATAATGTGTGCTGTATGTATTCAATGGTGTTAATTTGCCTCAGGTTTGGACTTAATGGTGCTGATGTCTTGGAGAACGTGGCCTATGCTAGAGCATATAACACTGATCATCAGTCAAGGCTCTTGCTTGAAGCTGCTTCGATGATGGTAGAAACAAGGTGTGATACTTTTCAACTGTCAAAGTAGTGATTCTATTGCTTGATGTTGATGATATCGGTCTGGTTCCTAAAAGTGATCTACAATTTCATTTGAAAGCTCTTTTTCATATATATATATATATAAATTGATAGAGCTGTGTGGATTGGCTGTCCATGACGATGGAGTTAAGAGTGAGACTAATAAGTTTGAATGAAATTTGTTTGCACAGATTTGCACTCATGATAGTAGACAGTGCTACAGCTCTATACAGAACAGATTTCTCTGGAAGGGGAGAACTTTCAGCGAGACAAATGCATCTTGCAAAGTTCCTTCGGAGTCTTCAGAAGTTAGCTGACGAGGTAAAGATTCTTGCATGTTTGCGTCCCAAAGGACAATTTTGGTTCATCTTTTTGAAATTGCAAGGTTTTTCAGCATAGAGTAGTTCGTGCTATACATGGACTTTGGTTATTCAGCAACATAACCCTCGTATGTACTGTTAACTGTAGTTTGGTGTTGCTGTTGTTATTACAAACCAAGTAGTTGCACAAGTGGATGGTTCTGCAATCTTTGCTGGTCCTCAAATTAAGCCCATTGGTGGTAACATCATGGCTCATGCCTCCACAACAAGGTTTGTTAAGCTGAGCTTATCGTTGTCCTGCCACTAGAATTTTTAAAAAGTTTTTTTGTCTGGAAAGTACTGATCAGTTAACAAACCACACGATAGGCTTGCACTTCGGAAAGGAAGGGGGGAGGAGCGGATTTGTAAAGTGATAAGTTCTCCATGTTTGGCTGAAGCTGAAGCGCGCTTCCAGATTTCTGGGGAAGGTGTCACTGATGTCAAGGACTGATTAGATTTAATCAATACACTGCCAAATTCCATTCTGTAATCTATAAATGATTTGCTAGGAAACAAAGCATTTTGTCACAACCCCTGTAAAATATTGTTTACGGTTGGTTGCTTCATGGTTTTCAAGAGCGTTTATTGGAAGCTTTGGACATCTTTCTCATTTCCCATTCTCATTCATTACTTTCGTTGTTTCATAATTTCTTTTCTTGCCTGGATTTCCCAAAGGCTTCAAGTAATGGTTCCCTTCAATATGTTTTACAGTGATTGGATAATGCGTAGGATGTAGAACTTACAACGGAGATGATGCCCAATTCAGCTGTTGGTATCCTCTGGTGCCTAATGAGGCTACTATTTGTTTCGTAAGAACAAAAACCTCCCTTATGTTATAGTAATATTCGTGTTTTTAAATCATAATCAGTATATCCCTTTTGATATAATTTGGTTTAAAAAAATTCATTTTATCATACCATAGTACACTTTAATAAATAGCCTTTTTTTTTAAATAAGTTTTTTTAATAAATAACTCTAATTTTGAAAAATTAATTAAAAGATTATTTTTCTTAAAATGCTTGATTAATTTTTTAAATAATTAATCAGTAATTAATTAAATTATAATTAATTATTGAATGATCGTAATTTGATTAATTAGTAAATTATTGGTTTTTTAGTTAATTTGGAAAATGACAAACGACTATTATTATTAAATAAAAATAAGTTTAGTTATTTATTAGATTAAATGATTAAAATAGACTATTCAATTTAATTTTCCTTTAAAGCTTTATTTATTTGTTCATAGTTTTTTTTTTTTTGGCAATTTTCAATTTCTTAAAGTTATGGTTTTATACTTGACCAATTTTCTATCATCCTGGCCCCTAAGAAGTTGCCGCGGCTGGACCTTGCTAGTCGTCCCCTTTTCCTCCATCTCTTCGTCCTCAGAACCTCACAATCATCACCTCTCATCGTGCCCCTCGGCCTCCCCATGCCCTCGTTGCCGTCAACATCTCACTCCCCCTTTTGTACATCACGGATCCCCATTGCCCACTTCATATTCGTCATGAGATGTTTTGTTTTGCTCAACCTTGTATTTTTATTTTTCCAATTTTAAAGCTTTCTATTTTTTATTTTTTGTTTACTTTTGTTCGTTTTCTTTGATCGGCTTTGTTAGGACGAGGTTTTTTTTTTTTTTTTTTTAATGGGTTTTTGAGACATGAGGTTGAATTGAAATGAGCTATCTTACTGTGGGAGTGTTTAGTTAACGATTTAGATCCATATTTTAGATTTTTTAAATATATTTTACTTTACAACTACATTTTACTATTTATATTTTAAAAATTTTATACTAACTTAAATTTTAAGTGTTTATAATTTTATGTTTACAAATTGATATAAGGTAATTTTTTTAAAATTACATAAGATTTCAAAAAAAATAAAATAAAATTGACATTAATAATTTTATTAAATAAATTTTTAAAAGTTTATATTTTTCACTTTAAATATGTTTTTCAAAACTTATTTTTCTTTAATTTACAAAATACATCTTTATAACCTCTCTAAAACAGGCCGTTAAAAGGTGGGCTCTTGACTAGGTTTATGTTCCCTTTTAACTTATAGTTGACGAGTGTGAGAATGAGAACCGGGATTTTATCGATGCTATAGATAGTTGATGAGCGTTACCCCACAGCCATAAAGATCTGCCAGGCTTGGGCCTTTTTTTTTTTTTTTTTTTTTTTTTCATTTTTTCCCTCATTTTGCCGCAGCAACAACCTCCAATGTCTCTCACGTCCTGCTGGTAGGTTTCATAAGCCGCCCCCACCTTGCTCGGCTCTCAGCGATGAAGATGAACAGTGCATTCAAATTTCAAGGCTTTATTAATTTGCTCTGATCAAGTATGCTATAGAGGATGTTAAACTCTCAACGTATCCTCATTGAGATTAAACGCCAATTGGTGGATCTTACTTCATCGATGGGAAAGTAAGCATCCCCACCGTAAAACTCCCCCAATTCTATTGTCAATCTTTAGATATTTTCTCCTTTTGCATAAATTATAGTAAATACTAAATAACTTGGTTTTAGAATATTTGAATAAAATAATATAACAAGACATAAATAAAATATTTTTTTTGATAAATTTATTATTTATCTTAAATATTTTAAAAACTTATTATTTATTTTAATTATATTTTCGAAAGATGTTATTTCCTTCTTTATTTTATTATAATTTTCATGCAATAATTAAGATTTATGATTGTGTGTATATTTTATTGATAATATTATATTTAATTTTATTAAAAAAATATAAAATTTAAATTTTTTAGATAAAAAGTTCAAAATAATAATAATAATAAGGCTTATTTTGGAGCAACTTTTCAATATGACATTTTGATATTTAATTTAAAACTTTCAATTTTACATTTCACTTTCTCTTTCTTTCATTTTTAAAAATTCAAATTTTTAAAATTAATAATTCTTTCATTTCAAATAAAAATAAGATAATGTTTATGTTAAAATGATCATAGCAATAAGGAATTAAACAAAATCTATTTTGTATATATTTTTGATTACGTTTCAAAATTTTATACTATTTTTTTATATAAAAAACATTTTAAAATGCCCTCTTTAAATGCACATTTTCAATTCAATCTTCGAACTTCATTTTTAAAAATCTCTAAAATAAATAATAAAATTTTAAAATAGGTAAAATAAATAGTAATAAATTACAAATTTACTAGATACTTAGGGGACATTTAGCAAAAATATTTCATTTTAACTTCACTCAAATACAATACAATTTTATACCAAACACAAATTTTACAACAGTGCTACGAAAACAATTACTATTCAAAACATTTTTAAAACAATCACATCAACTTTTCAACTTTACTATTTATCTCTACTTTTACCAATCACATCAACTTTTCAACTCTAAAATACTTTTCATCCAAACACACATTTCATTCAAATACAAAACAAATACTTTTCAATCAAATACAACATTTAAAAAACAAATTTCATTCAAATACAATCAAAATGCAATGCGTTTACCAAACGTCCCTTAGAACTTGTAAATATGTTTTATTTTTTTATTTATTTTTTGTAATTGACATTGTCCATTTTATGTGGTTTGCCGGATGTCATTGACTTTGCTTATTGTCGGATCATCGTGTTTCTTTCAATTTTATACTCTCTCTTTTATTTTTTTGAAATAATTTTATGCTCTCTTTTAGTGTTGTTTTTCAATCTTATTACGATTTTCATACGTCAGATCAGTAGACTAATAGAATTTTGATTCAAGTAACTTGTCTAATCAATTATAAATTACTCTTTATTTGTGTTTTCTTCTGTAATTTTTTTAAAATATTATTTTTATCATAAAAAGACTAACAGTTTAACGTTTGATAAATTCATAAGGCATGTGATAAACCTATTATATTTACAGTATATTTATACGTAATATATTAAATATATTTTATATTTAAATAAAAAATATTTATTTTATATTTAAATATAATATGTATTTATATAAAAAATATTTAAATTATATTTTAGAGTAGAAAATTTAATATAATTGATAAAAATAGATAAAAAAATAAAATAAAAAAAGAATATGATATAAATAAATTTTTAAAAATAAAATTTTAAAATATTCTGAAATAATAAATGTATTTAAGTTATTATTAAAAATATTATATTTAAAAATAAAAATTTTACATTTAAATAAAAATTATATTATATTTAAATATAATATGAATATAACGTAAAAAAACAAATATCCTGTTAACTTTTTTAAAGTTAAATGTACAACAAAAAAGAGCTCAAAAAAGAAATTGAAAATTACTGAAAGAATTTACAAAAGGATAATTAATAAAAAAAGAAACGGAAAATAGATTAAAAAATGTATAAAATGGAAAAAAGGAATTTCTTTTAAAAAAATAAAGAAAAAGGAGGGGGGCAAAGCGGTCAGCTTGAACGCATCGTTTCATAGTTATTTTGGTATCTAAAGTTCAAAGTTCTAACCGTTCGTGTCCCCTTACTAACGACGCGAGAAAAGACTAAAAAGTGGCACGGCAACAAGAAGCAGCAGGCAGCGGGGGATATATATGAGAATGCTCTGAAAGCAGACCAAGACCAACAATGGCGACCAAGGCTAATTCTGCCACTTCTCTTCCCAAGTCCGGCGGAGCCATTTCCAAGGGCTACAACTTCGCTTCTCATTGGGAACAGGTCTCCATAGCTCAACCTTCCTCTTCTCCTTCTCCTTCGTCCTCTCTGGTTAATTCGAACACGACGAGGAATGCCAAAATCCAGATCTAGCATATTCAGATCTCAATTCTTCAATTTACAATCTCGCCGATCAAATTTAACTCTGTTATCATGTAGAATTTGGTTTTCGGCACTAGTTTAGATCGAATAGTCACCAGATCTGTGCAGAGTTTCGTGTTTTTTTGGGTAATCTCATGGAATTTCTTGTTGTTTCCGCAGAATGCTCCGTTGACGGAGCAGCAGCAAGCCGCCATTGTGACTCTCTCTCATGCCGTCGCCGATCGCCCGTTTCCTCTCAATCTGGTCTGATTTTCTGCTCCTTTCTTTCTTTGTTTGGCTTCTTGGTTATGATTTTCGTGTGATGCTTGGATTGAGATGAAGATTCTGGCGAATTATAGGCTCAGGACCGAACATCCGGGCAGGAGACTGGCTTGTCCGTCTCCACGAAGGAGAACGCCTTGGGCTTCGAACACTCTGGTGCTACGGAAGCCGTTCTCGTCAATACTAATCAGGTGAGCTTTTGGATTCGTAAATCTAATCTGTAATCACTGTCTGATTAGTATGAATTATCGATGATTATCGTGACTATGTGAATCGGGCGTCTACTATGTTGTCTTTCTCAGTGTTTCTGAGGGAGGGAAAAAAAAAAAAACGCAGGCCAGAATTTGCAATTTGGTAATGTTAATTATAGGAATTTCTTTAAGCTGCATTGTTTGATTTGATTTGCCATTACAAGATTTAAAGCATGTTTCATGAACATAAATTCAAAAAAAAAAAAAAAGGACTTTTTTCAAGCTGGTGGTGTTTGATATCGTTTTCATTTGTTTTGGAAATTATCTTGTTTTTGGTATGAAAATGGAAATGAGAATACCTTGGGAATGATGCTGAGATCGTTTGCGAAATTGTGTTTGGTTGTGTTTTTGTAGAATAGTTTGGGTATAAGAAAAATATGTATGTTGCATGTGTTAAGTTTTATAGTCTTAAAATGAAAAAGGAAATGAAAAAACAACTTCCAACCATTTTCTATTTCCTTAACAAAACCATTCTCATTGTTTTTTGTTATTGTTTTTATTTTCACAGCATTTGCTAGACAAACGCTGTTCAGAACACATTTTTCATTTTTGCACCTCAAAAGACGTGTGGAAGCATTTCCAAAAACATTTGGAAACAATACCAAACACCACATATGTTTCTAATTTCTCATGCTAGGTTTCTGTGTATATAATATATATTTTATTTTATTTTATTTTTCTGTTTTTTGCAGTTCTACAAATGGTTTACAGATCTTGAATCAGCCATGAAGTCTGAGGTTAGCATGATTTTCTTTTTTATTCTTATTGTCTACTTTATTCATTTTTAACCTATTTGCAATTCGTTGTTGTCATCTTTATCAGAGTTTAACAGCAATTTTAAACTCATTCCATCCCTTGTTCACTTCTCTAGACAGAGGAGAAGTACCGGCAGTATGTGAATACATTGACAGGGCGAATAGAGACATGTGATGGCATACTTTGTCAGGTGGATCTAATGTTCTTTTACAGATTCATGTTGTCTAATTGTTGAAGATCTATTGGAATGGCTATATCATTTGGTTTAAAATGGTTGAGTGCCCTTCTGTGCAGGTGGATGACACCTTAGATTTATTTAATGAATTACAGCTGCAACATCAGGCAGTAGAAACAAAGACGAAAACTCTTCACGATGCATGTGACCGACTGGTGAGATTACGTTTTTCTATGTCTATTTTTAACTTATAATTTTGCATTATGGATTGTGTTTATTTGTTTGTTTGTTTTATTGTTTAAGGAATGGTTATGTATCTATGGATGTTTTTTTTGTGTGTGTGTGTGTGTTTTTTTTTTTTTTTTTGTTTCCTTTCACTCCCTGCAAGCTTGCCACTTAGCTTTAGTTCATTTTATTTTCCCTGGACTACATTTTGGTTATCCTTTTTTTGTTTTTAAATTAAAGTTCGCATCTTTCTTTGCAGGTAGTCGAGAAGCAAAGACTAATAGAATTTGCAGAAGCACTTCGCAGTAAGCTCAACTATTTTGATGAATTGGAGAATGTAAGGTTCGAATGCTATCTTGCCTAGAGTTTAAACTTTGCTTAGATAATATATGTTTCAGACATGTTTAGATGTCCCTTTGATATAGATGCCAAGGAAACAGAACTAAGTTGATATTAAAGTGCTTTGAAGTACTTAGCATCTCTTTAATTTACATACTTCTAGGTGGTTTGATTAAAATTTTCATATTGTATACAATTTTCCTAGTTTAAATAAATAGATCTGGTTATTGAATTTGAAAATTTGAATGCAAAAAGAACCAGAACAAATTTTCATGGCGTTGTTGTTCCTTTTTTCGACCTTAAGACATAAAACATATCCCTACCAGCCAAAACTTTATGCACAAATAAGATTAATCTAAATACTTTAGGTCTTATAATTTCAACATAATTTATGTGTTGTTGTCCAACTTTTTGCAGATATCTACCAATTTTTATTCTCCAAATATGAATGTTGTAAATGAGAATTTTCTCCATCTGCTCAAGCGGCTTGATGACTGCATATCGTAAGTGGATAATTATTTTAGTAGTCATTGTAATTGTCATCTTAAGTTGCATGCCTTGGTGCTCATAACTATTTATTAAAAAAAATCTTGATGTTAAATTATTTCTCTTTGATATTAGGTATGTTGAAAACAATCCACAATATGCAGAATCCGGTGTTTACTTGCTCAAATTTCGACAACTGCAGGTAGAGTCACAGTCCCACAGATAATTGATAGATGAATGTTATTTTGAATTTGTGGCTCTTCTTTTGGTAAGCTTTGTTTTTATTTCTGGTGATTCGGTAATTTACTTGTTTTGACAGTCTCGAGCCTTGAGCATGATTCGTACTCATGCACTATCTGTTCTCAAAAGTGCTTCTTCTCAGGTAAACACAATTTATGGTTTTGAATTATTTTTCTTCCCTTGTTTGTGCTATTTCATTTGTTTAGTGGACCGTCGGTCATCCGTCATCCCTATTTTATGTACTTCTTTTTCCTCTCTTGAATAAAGTTTCTCATTTCTTGGACAAAAGAAAGTTGTCATTGCATATAGGCTTGTAAGTAGGTATATAAGATATCTGCATTTCTTCACTTCAACAAAGTTTCTATTTATTGGACAAAGAAAGTTTTCATTGTATATAGGCTTGTAAATGTATATGGCTACTGCTCCCTTCATCAGGTCCAGGCAGCAATCCGAAGCAGTAGTGGCAGCAAAACATCTCTTGCTGAGGGTGTGGAAGCATCTGTAATATACGTCCGTTTCAAGGCAGCAGCTAGTGAGGTAACAAATGATGCTATTGGATGAGTAGGTGTGGTTTGCCAAAATATTTGATTGGATGAAAGCCATAGGACATGAATAGTTTTTAAGAGAATTTGTTAGATGGGGATATTCTTCCAGTCCTCCTCAACTATTAGGTTATTTAAGCTTAGCTGAGTGTTGGAGTTTTGCAGCTTAAGCCAGTGCTGAAGGAAATTGAAAGCAGATCATCAAGGAAAGAGTATATTCAGCTACTTGCAGAATGCCACAAACTATATTGTGAACAAAGGCTTTCCTTGGTAAGCTTATGCTTTACATTAGTATAAGACAAAGATCCTGACAGTTGTGTAGACTGTTAACGCCCATTTTCTTTTATTATATCCAGATAAAAGGCATTGTGCATCAGCGAATAGCGGACTTTGCAAAGAAAGAGGCTTTGCCATCACTGACTCGATCTGGATGTGCATATTTAATGCAGGTTACAGAAGCTACCTTTACTATCCAAAATTTAGTAAACAAAAGCTATATTTTCTGAAACTTTATTTCTTCGTACTTTATAATTTATATACCATGTTTCATATACGTGTCATAGAAAGATATGAAATTGAGAT
Source organism: Antiaris toxicaria (assembly GCA_035233585.1). Taxonomy (NCBI): domain Eukaryota; kingdom Viridiplantae; phylum Streptophyta; class Magnoliopsida; order Rosales; family Moraceae; genus Antiaris; species Antiaris toxicaria. Next base: position 16,133,942 of record CP141161.1, read on the forward strand.
GTGGCCACCTTATGCACCTTCACTCATGTAGGTCTGTCAGCTTGAGCAGCAACTCTTTGATCATTTTTTCCCATCTTCTTCAGAGGATGTCTCAAGTTTGGCTCCATTAATAGATCCTCTGTAAGTATTGAGGCTGTTATTAATGCCATCAAGGCTCACTTTTCTCATGTGAGATAGTATTAATTAGAGGCTGGGAAAAATTTTGAACGAGAAATATGGAAGCATTAGATTTTTGGGAGCTTGGGGTAGAGGGAGAAAGAGGAGAAATCTAGGGGAACATGGCAACATGGTGAACTTCTCTTTTTTGTCATTTTAACAAAATTTTGTTATATTGGGAAAAACATTAACTTCTTTGAGGGTCCATGTCCCACTTTCATAATCACTAAGATGCCTCAACACAAAAAAAAAAAAAAAAAAAACTAAAAGAAAAGCGGAGCATCGTATGAAACATGACACCAGTAAGTTAAGAAGCTATAATGAACACACAGGTTGAAATATCATTTTTAAGGATATGGCATTTGTCAGATTTTTAGCTTCAGTGGGTATATATTTCTCTCATAAGTCAACTGCTGCTTCAACGGAGGGGACCAATTATTTCATTAATGTTGCACTTTTCTGCAGGTCTATGTATTTATATGATACATTGCGGCCAAAACTTATTCATGAAACAAATATCGATTTTCTTTGTGAACTCATTAACATTCTCAAAGTTGAAGTCCTGGGGGAACAGCTAAGCAGAAGGAGCGAGTCCTTAGCTGGATTACGTCCTACATTACAGAGAGTTCTTGCAGATGTTCATGAGCGGTTGACATTCCGTGCTCGAACACATATTCGTGAGGAGGTGAGTCTTTTCAATTCTTGAATTTTCCTGCAGGTGGTACTGCAATATAGATTGTAGTCATTTATTATCAGCTGGAGATAATGTTGATTCTCCACATTAGCCTGCACGTACAACTTCATTGGGTATTTTAGTCATGTTTGGAGTTTAGCATGAAGCTGGAAGACTTTTCAAATCCTCGTTGAATCTTAGGGATGCAAATTTCATGGAGCTAGAAAAGAACTACAAAAATTGTAATTGGATCTTTTTCTATGTAAATTGTAATAATGTGAAAGACTGAAAAAGGTCATCTTAACTTCCTCATTTCTCGTTTTGAATTGAGTGCACTATAGTTTTAGATTATCTGTTTCTGGAGAAACTACTGTATTCAAGTACTTTTTGTTAACAGGTCACTTTTATTTTTATTTTTATTTTTATTTTTATTTTTATTTTCAGATAGCAAATTATCTGCCTTTGGACGAAGACTTGGATTATCCTGCTAAGCTGGAGCAGTTTGCTGAGAAGAAACCTGAAACTGAAACAACTTCTGTAAGATACCTAAATCTACATTTATTCTCTAATTTGGACAAATGCTCCATCTTTCAGCATTTATTTACACATCCAATGGAGATTTCCATAACACGGCTACACTTTGCAGAGCTAGTTTCAGTACTAATTCCATAATGTGATGCATAAATGCTACATTATTACCATGGTGGTCAGTTTGTTTCACTTTTTTATAATCAAACTGTAGGCCGAAGAAAACCCAGATGTATTCAAGTCCTGGTATCCTCCGCTAGAGAAAACACTATCTTGTCTTTCAAAGTTATATCGTTGTTTAGAACCGGCAGTTTTCACTGGTTTAGCACAGGTATTCGAGTTATTGTAGAGTCGTTTTATAAGCTCATTTTCTTGAACAAGAGCTTCATTCCTATTAGTTAAACAATTGGTGGTTTTATGTTTATCAGGAAGCAGTAGAAGTTTGCTCGATATCTATCCAAGTAAGTATCCTTACCGCTCAGTGGGTAGAAAGTTCATTTACATTAATTATAAATGCCAAAAAAAAAAAAAAAAGAGGAAAGAAAGAGAGAAGAAAAAAGAAAAAAAAGAAGAGTAAAATAGTGGACCTTACCATTTAATTGTGATGGGGGATTTTTTTTTTTTTTTTTTAACCAAATGCAGAAAGCAAGCAAGCTCATAACAAAGAGATCTTCGCCAATGGATGGGCAACTTTTTCTCATAAAGCATCTTCTCATCTTGAGGGAGCAGGTGAACCTGTTTTCTATAAACTCTCTTGTTTCGGGGGCCACTGTTTTATAGAAAAACCTATGCCATTATTCATAATTCTTTTTCCCTTCTCAGATTGCACCTTTCGACATTGAGTTTTCAGTGACACACAAGGAACTTGATTTCTCTCACTTGCTGGTTAGTAGAGCTAAACCATTTGCCAAGCTTGTAATAATATGCAATTCTTGTAGTGTTTTATATGCATGGCACAACTCACAAACTCCACATGTTTTCCTAGTTTGGTTAAATGTTTGTTGTTCTACCACTTGCTTGAATCAAATGTTTGTGCTTAATTTATTCCAAGTTATCTCTAAAATAGTTCATTATCTGATTTATTTTCCGGACTTGATCCATGTACCGTTGCAGTTGTAATTTGTAATTATATTTATTGGAATTAACCTGAAATCTGTCTGCATCGTTCTCCATTCTGATTGAGGGCTGATGTACTCTGTTTCTCAGCCGAATGATATTGTGCTTTATCAAAACTTTACCAAAAGTTGTTGCTGTTGTGCGACTACTCAAAAGATAATGGTCTTTGACGTTCTTTTCAGATGATTAAAAATTACTAATTTTATCATTGATATGAATTAATATATATTACTAGTTATATATTAGAGTGCTGAAAAACATCGACTATTATGGAAGTAAGTCTAATTATTGTACTATATTTTCAGGATCATTTAAGACGGCTTCTAAGAGGTCAAGCCTCTCTATTTGACTGGTCTAGATCTACTTCACTGGCAAGGACTTTATCTCCCAGAATTTTGGAAAGTCAAATAGATGCGAAGAAGGTTTGTGAATTTTAGTTGCAACTATACTATGCTTAGATCTTTATGAGCACATTGATATAAATGATAATGGCTTATTATGTATATTAGAGAACCTCTGGTCTCGTGAAGTCTTCCTTTGAGTTTATTTTTGTTTTGTTTATTTATTTTTTTTTTCCGAGTTGGAGGATTCTTTGGTAGGATGGGAAACATAACTTGCTGATGTTGCACTATTTATTACCTTTATATATTTTTTTAGATAATTTCTTGCCTTTATTTTATATTAGAATGATAACTAAACATAGAAGTATGAAAATTTAGCGGCGGTGAATAAAAATCTGACGTATGAAATTCTCCTTTTTTCCGTTGTTCTTTACAATAATTAATATATGTACAGTTTTAAGTATAAACCGAGATAATAATTATTATGCGTCTTTAATTCTCAGCTCTCCCTATCAATTTATTTTATTTTATTTTTTAATGCGTGCTCCAAGTTAATCCTCACATTGAATTTCTCTGATTGTCTTGCAACGAAGTCGGAATTTGTAATTTCTATATTCTGCATGGAGTTCTGAAAATACATGAACACCAAACATCACATTACTTTTCTTTTTTTGAACTGATAAATGAAAAGTTAACAGAATTTCGTTCAAGATTTTTTTATTATTATTTTCGAAGGGAGAGAAAAATCAGTTTTAATACTAGCTTGTTTGTTTTAATTACGGTTTAATGTTGTTACCACATTTTCTTGCAGGAGCTCGAGAAAAGCTTGAAGGCCACTTGTGAGGAGTTCATTATGTCAGTCACCAAGTTAGTTGTGGATCCTATGCTTTCGTTTGTTACCAAGGTTTGCCCTTTTTCACTATAATCATGTTGCTCAAAACTCGTGTACAAAACTCATGTTCACAATTTAAAATCCTGTTGAAATGTTACAGAAAATCCTGTTGAAATGTTACAGAAAATCCTGTTGTCTGTATTTATACATCAAATTGTCTTCATAGATACATAGAATTCAAGAGGCACAACTAAGTCTAAAAATGGTTTCCTGTGTGTTTTTTATAGGTTACAGCTGTGAAAGTTGCGTTATCCTCAGGTAACCAGAACCAAAAGCTAGAATCAGTTATGGCTAAACCTCTCAAGGATCAAGCTTTTGCCACTCCAGATAAGGTGGCGGAACTCGTTCAGAAGGTATATTGAAGACATTTATTTTGTTCACCTCTTAATGGGAGGCTAATAAACACAGAAAATTTACAACCGTGGAATTCACACCCTACAACTGAAGGAAGTATGAAAATAAATATAATGCTGAAGAATTTTAAGGAACATCGTTCAAGGAACCAAAGATCTGCATATTCGGGGAAACTTCTAATAAATCTAACTTCTGAGTTCACAAGGGACAATTGGATAAAACACTTCCCTTCTGAGTTCTTGTTTGACCTCTTTAATTGACACCAATACTGTTTCTACCGAGCTGAGTTCCTATTAATACTATTTCTGGAGCAGGTTAGTGCTGCGATTCAACAAGAGTTGCCAAAGGTGATGGCAAAGATGAAACTTTATCTACAGAACCCATCAACACGAACAATACTATTCAAACCAATCAAGTAAGTTCATGAATCGCATCCTGGTATGTTTTCAAGAATTGATTCTACTTCTACCAGTGTCCCTCACCAACTTTATTTGCCTTTTTATAACGCAGGACAAACGTTGTTGAAGCTCATGTTCAAATACAATCCCTGCTAAAGGCTGAGTACTCCCCTGAAGAGATACAAAGCATCATTAAGATGCCTTCCATACAGGATTTGCAAGCGCAGCTTGATAACTTCGTGAAGTGAAGCCCCATCAACTTAATTCATGAAGCATATGAATCCGTACAATCGTCTGAGGCATTGCATTTTCAGCTTGACAAATGGTCGGAAAATCTGACATATCTGAACCTTTGGATGAAAATTATATGCATTTTTTCATGCTTATATATAAGTTTTAATTTTTGTCTCAGTTATATGTTATATGTATCAATTTTGACGTTAAATACTTGAGAGATAGCTCCTTGCGGGTTCCATCTTCTATACAAATCTCCCAGTCGGTTTATACCTGTAGTTCTAGGAACAGATTTGTTTTATGATTCGATATTTTTGCAACTAAGGTACCTTTCACGGTACCCAAATTGGCAATGAACTAAGATAGCTAACTTGTCTGTTTTGTGACTTATGGACGAATAACAACGATATTTTATGTTCTAAAGATTTTACTACCTCTTATGGTTTATGGTCTACATCTTAATTGGATCTTTACTCTCACTCCCTCTCTAATCTCTCTTGCCTTGTTCTCTATCGTGGTTGCGTTAAAGTTGGGATCAGGCCAAGGTCCATGTCAGTTTTGGTATCGGGGGGTTGGCTTGAGGTTGGGGCTAGGTCAATGCTGACCTAAACCCGGTCCCAAACTTGTAGACACCAACCTTAACCTTGACTCTTGGCTCCGTGCCTGACCCTGACCCTAACCTCAGTACAGATCCTGATTTCTGCCTAGAAACCTAATCCTAACCGAACTCTGATGAAAAAAAATTGACGTCTCCAATGATTTTTTTTTTTGGGTTAAGAACAAGTATGCATATCAAACTTGTAATTACCATTTTTTTGTTTTAAAGAAAGGAAAAGGATAGTTATGAAACATGTGTTAAAAAAGAATATTCTTTTGTTTAACAAAATTAAAAACAAAAACGATACCTAATGAGACGTTTTGGCTTTCAACTTGGACATTTCTCATAGGTGTCCTATTCTATGTTCCTTTAATAGTCTTTTTATTGATGCAATAAGATATTTTTCTTCGAAATGAAACTTTTGATTAATGTACCATGATCCTATTGAAGGAAATATAAAAGGGAAGAAATAAAGAGTGTATTCTTTTTATACTCTGTTGGTTAGTCAGACTCGTTTAGCAGCCAAGAGAAAGAACAACAAATGCACATTAAGGAATTGGAAAGTTTATTATAACAGGACATAACGGGGGTTTATATATAAAAGGAAAAAAAATAAAAATAAGAAAACCTATGCCCCCAAAATGTATGATACAGTTACTCCAGGAAGATGTCCATTACTATACTCCTATAGAAAAACTTCTTGGCATCTTCCCTCTTCTTTTGCCACCCAAAAAAAAGGAGAGGAAAAAAAAAAAAAGAAAAGAATCAATAGATGGATATACCTACAGAATACACAAAAAAAATAAAATAAATAAAAGCCCTTAAAAACTACATTGGCAAATGGGCAGATTCTTTAAATTATTTTAATATAAACGAGATTTTGAACTTACATCTTCATGTACAGGCAGAGCTCTTTGATCTTGTTAATCACAGGTCCCACTTTGCACGTTTTCTTCGCAAAGATCGGACTGGGACCCACTTGGGACAAGCGTCGGGGGGAACCACTGATCTGGCACCATGACAAAATAGGCTGTCATGGCTTTCCTGAATCGTTTCTTGTACTGCTCCGGTGAAATCACGGTTGGAGATGTATTCTTGTGTCCACCAAGGAAGCCTGAGGTCTTCACCCAAGTTTCAAGGTGTTTGTCCCATGTATATTGCCTCATAAAATCAATGATCCCAAGAACCAGCTCATGCTTTTTCTCGTCCACACCGACTAATAGCGAGTAGTCCATCACATCAATCGACTGTAAGACATTTATATACAATTAGCTAAACATCGACCAAGGAAAAGCATAAACTGTATACAACTTCAGTCTTAAGTGCTCTACAGAAGAACAGGGACACCAGATTTCAAGAGGGATCTTTAGTGAAAGGGACACAACTACAGTCCTTGTTCAATTTTGTTCGAGGAAAACTAAAGCCAGTGTTTCATAGTGGCAAGATCAACAGGGACGTCAAATCAAACTTACAGCAAGGAATGCCGTATCATTCCAGACAGCTCTCTCTAGCAGCCGCTTTGCCTTGTTCCCTACAAAAATTGGAGAAGTTGGCATTGCTTCAATCAGATTCTGATCCAGCAGAACTTTATTGCTCCCGCTTGTATCTGGATTATATCGTGACCGAGAAGACCCTTTTAGGTCATATAGCCGGGTAACATTACGCCTGAATAAAAGATTCTCCATTACCAAAACATCCATCTTCGATTCTTTCCCTCCCTTAACATGCTTAGACAAAACCTTCAAGCAACAAAAGAAAGACATTCCCAATTAGTAAGGCAATAACTCACGGATCCCAATTGAGTGGGCTTTTTTTTTTTTTTTTTTTAAATGGGTCCCAGTTAAGGCCTAACGAGCTTTTTCACAGATGAACAAAAAGCTCATTTATACAAAATAAAGAAAACAAATAAAAAATAAAAAAGGTGCTAGACGATTTGACCAAACTTAGTTTCTGAAAGTCCTTGCCTAAAAAAGCACTTCCTTAAAATGTAAAACATGTTTTTAGTTGCAAGCCAAGATGTATACTGGGCAGGAACCCAATTACCCTGAACTTATTACCATCTCAAATGACCACAAAATGACCAAAACCAAAAGTACCTGATAAATACCCAGAATCTTTGCCAAGCAGGTCGGACTCCCAGAACTGATTGACTCTGAAAAGTACTTGAAATAAGCTGGTCCAAACTTGATAAACGACTCCAGCTCTGTCTTTGTAACCTGCTTAATAATAAAACGATCATCCAAAGTTTTTGCAAAGAAAACATTGCTTTTGCCACCCTGGGGGCCCCACTTCCTACAGCGGCTAAGAGATCGTACAAAATCCAATTCAGAAGGACAACATATCCTCCTTAGAGCCTCAAAGCGCTTTGCATAGTAACAAGTCACCATATACTTCACCTTCCCAAGGGGGCCATTATCAGTAAATGAAATTCTAGCATGCAAATCCTTTGAATAGAGGAGTGGGTCCACGACCTGAGAGCTGCGTGATCCAGACACGGTTAATATGCTTTCATCATTGGAACCAAAACTTCTATAGGTATCAGCAACTGACTCATCGAACGAGTTAAGTGAGAGTAGATTAGTTGAATCTAAAAGTGGTAAAGAGACTGAAGTATCTCCAACATCTTTTGACTTCTCAGATTCAGACATTTGCGAATGATACTCTGACGAAACAAGTGTATATGCTATAATACTGGTGGGTTCATCATCATAGACAGGGACAACAGTGTCATTAATACCAATAGGCAAGAGCAGCCTGGCACCACTTCGCCATTCCAATTCTCGAAAAAGTGAAACATAAACAGGATTGTAATCACCACTGCAAAGCTTCTGAGAGCCCAAAGATAAATTCTTATTTACTGAACTATTGAAGTTCAAAAAAGACATGCTTGCCAAGCTTGTCGAGCTTTCCATATTGTCCAGACTCTTAAAAGATGTGGCAGAACCAACAGAACGAGTTGCCTCAATTCTACCTTGGTCCAAAGTAGAACTTTCCAGTTTTGGATTTGTTGACGCGGTATTTACTATAGTCGAATCAGCAGAAGAATATCCATCCTCTTTAGGTTTTATACTGGTTGGGTATTCACCGGTCCACGCAGCATCAAGGGTATCAGATAGATCTGCCACTACTGGATACTCCCCGTCTGAATGGGCCCTCCTTACTAACTTTGCAGTTTCCAGAGGATCCGACTTTTCATTGATATTTGGACCAGAAGAAAGACATAACTCATCCTCATTCCTATCACTCTGGTCCAAGCCAACTTCATTTACGTTCTGAGCTCCACCTGGCTGTAAAGTTTGTCCATCATTCCCTTGTTGGTGAAGGATAATATCCGGCTTTGTTTCTGAAGGAAAGGCATCACAACTATTAAGGCCTTTAACTGGTTTTGTGATCAAATCCATATCCGTTATCTTCTCCACAGAACTGGCAGATTTCTCCTTAATTTTGGGGGTAGCACTGCTCAAGCTTTCCTGGAGATAATTGCTATTAAAATTGGCTGCATGTATCAAGCATTGGTCCCAAACATATGAATGGAATAGTATTTGTCTCCGCAATTTATTTATTTCAAGAATGTCAATTGCAGGTTGGCCTGCTTTTACTTCTCTGAGCCTTGCTTTTTGTAATGATTCCTACAGAATGCCAGTCACTAATAAGAAATAACAACCAGAAGATACCAGAATTCGTTTCTAGAAGTAAAATAGACAAAAGCAAATAATATGGGACAGAAGAGACTGCAATAATTTGGCTGCCAGGTCGTATGTTACAGGATTGAACTGTTTTCTTGCAAGTCATTTCAGACAACTATGATAATCCACTGTAAATTGTAATAGATTAACTATAATTTCTGGTAGCTGAAGATTTCCCTGTTCAAATAATTCTTCTCGTTGATAAAATGCTTCTGGTCGTCTAAGAGAATACACTATCATACGCTATCATTCCATGTCATGTTTTTTTATGCACAATCAATTCATTGTGCGTTCTTTTCAAAAAAAAAAAAAATCATTGTGCATTTCGCATGAAATTAAAAGCTTATTCTCCTTGTACAATATCTAAGAAATATTTCTCTTTACCTCAAATTCTTCTTCCTCCTTTCGTAGCACTCCCTTAAGTTCTGCAATTCGCTGCCTTGATTCAGGTGTTCTCATGGCAGCATCCTGTGAACCCACAGCTGACATCTTCTGCAAAAACTGATGAAGAACATTCTGCACTTCAGTAAACAGGAGTTCTGCCAGTTTACGCACCTGTTGAACAAGATCAATCATGTCATAAGCATTTATCAGCACAAAATCAATCTCTGAACTGAAAAAGAAGTGGGCAAAAAACTAATTAGCTGTTAACAGTGCACCTCATTTACGTCTTTTTGTATCCACTCCTGATCATCATTGTAAAATTCTAGTTTTGGGGGGGGAAGATAAACTGAGTGCAGATCAATAGATCTGTAGCGAAAGCAAGCAACCATTCTTCCAAAGCTGTAAAATGAAACACTCATAGTGTCACAAGACAGTAAAAGAGATTCTTCTAGCTAAATTTATGACTCTAGCATCACAGATGTATGAAATTAAATAACCAGGAAGATAAATGCGCTACTTAGCTGGTAGGTTAGGGAGACGGGAGAATGAATACATAGACATAACAGTTCCAGAAAGAATTCAAGATTTATTTATTTTTTAACAGATGAGAATTCATGCAAGTAATATAAAGTTTACTGATTGCATGTTTCACATTTAAAACTTGTTTGTGCACGTGAAACTTCACCAACAACCACCACCCCCCCCCCCCCCCCCCCCCCAAAAAAAATATATATATATATTCTAAGCTTGTGTAATACGCCAACATTACTCTGAATGGGGAATAATACCCATAAAACCGGAGACAATCTCTGTGAAGGGAATGACCACAGCTGGCAACCCTGCTGGCTGCTGCATGATTTGAAAAGCTTAACTCCAGAAATTTTCCAAAAGACAAACCCCATGCAGCATCAGACATTACTACTCTTCGAGTGGCTGGCGGGAAGCCATTGGTTCGAGGACACCTTAAGCACCGATGCCACATCCAGATCTTACCTTCCTTTTCCCCTGGTAGGAGAAACTCCGGAAGTTTCTTAACAGATATTGTGAGGCTTCCTTGTCTATGAGTATAACAATGAACATGTGCTTCTGATGGCATACCACATGAACGACAGTGAGAGCTCTGACAAAGAAGAAAAGTTTAGTTGCAACATTCCTAATGCAACTAGCACAAAGAGGAAACTATCGAAAAAAAAAAAAAGCAAAAAAAAAAAAAAAAAACATATCTACCAAGAGAAGAGATGTTTGACATGTGTTACGGGAATGTTTAAGAAAGCAAGGATTACCTGATCAAACAGGTCATCACGTAAAAAACGCCCCAATGGTTTATCAAAGTTCCCATAGTATTTTATTCGAAGAAGATGAGGTCGCTCACAGACAGTTCCTTTCCAAACGCAGCGCGTTGATAACGAGACCAAAATGCTTTGATGGTCTGAAGGAGAGGGAGGAAACTCTTCCCTGTAAGGTTCCTCCCCGTAATTGTGATTGTTTTTATTTTGTTTAACAGATGCCAGCTCCAGAGTTCCTGGGTAATTTACAACCAATGTTTTGCTATCTGCATGACTAGAGCCATTACCTTGTCCAATTTGCTCTGAGGTACCAAAAGAATTGGAGACTAAGCTACAATCCACTATGGATTCCCCAGCATTAGATATTATTGCCTGAAAAGGATTTTTGAGACCCAAAGTATTTGTATCCTTCGAGGCACCAACAGGGAAAATTTGATTATTGGAGCGAGCTGAGATATCCTGTTCCAAAGGGGACAAGGAAGCGGTATATACTGTGGCTTGTGGGGAATGTGGAAAAGCCATACGGCAAGGGGAATCCTCTGCTTCCAATTTGAGAATTGGATTAAAATTTGTAGATAAGTCCTTTTGAAAAATGGTGCCTTTGTTGGATTTCTCTATTTCACTGGCAGCTTCAGTACCCTGAGGTTTTCCAGTAGCTGGGATACTATAGGCAGCTACGGAGGAAATGGACCTATCAATACTTAATGGCTTATCAGGTAATGCAACATTTATTGGAGACCTCAGAGGAAGTTCTGGAAGTGTAGCACCTTCATCAGCTAGAAATGATGTCTCCAAAGCCAAGTGATAAGCTGCAAAAACTCCATATTGAACCACATGTTTCACCTTTTTTAATTCATCCCCACTGGCACCTTTAAGCAGAATCTGAAATACACCAAGATATTATACCCACGATTTCAATATATAAGTCAAAAGAAAAATCAACTTAACTGTTCTTTTGTAAAGTAAATATAATGCAGGACTTACAGTACAACCCAATGGTTTTGGGCACCCCTCAAAGAACATTAGATTCTTCGTTAACTTCTTCCCACCTTGCCCTGCACTGCCATGCTCTTCGAGTAATTTCTCTACATGGAACACATCACAATGGCCCAGTTTTGGTGATGTGAGATGATCAATGGAAGAGACTATCTGTGCTCCAGTGCACCGGGCTATACGCTCTAAAAGTGGTCTCTTAATATTCAAAACAAGTGATATGTTCTTTGCAAGAAGGTACTCTTGGGCATACCGAGACACTGACTTCTCTACCAAAAGAACATCAGGGTGATGTGCATCAATCTTTGCAACTGCCATCTTCAAATGGTCCATTTCCTGATTAAGAAAGGAGGGGGTTACAAAGATCGCGAGAACAGGACTCCCCATGGAAAAGCTTTACTGAAGAATATGAAGATTCCCAAAATTATATTCCTTATGAAAGTTGCTTAAACTTGATTTTTAACTAAAAAATAACCTATAGAAAAGGAAGAGGTAACAAGTAAAACCTGCTGCAACAAAGTATCAAAACTGGACAAGAGGTTAGAAACACGCTGATACTCCAAAGCTCCCCCAAGTATAAGAAAATGCGGTTTATCTATCCTTGTTGTCATTCGCCGATGAGCCACGTTTTTCTTACAAACAACTCCTTTAACCACCATACTATAAAATGAAATATAATCAGCATAACAAAAATAGGTAGATAGAAAAAGAAAAAGTTGACATAGTTAAGCCTTCCGCAGTACATGGATCTTATGAGGTGGCAATACAACTTCAATTCACCCTATCTACACCCAGTTTCCTCAATTTGCAAATAAAGTTAAGCGTCTCAGCAAACATTTGCTTGTTTTAATAAGATGACTAGACACATACACAATAAACTACAAAATGCATGGAATGACAACCATCAACCATAGAAGCAATGAATTGAAATATCTTCTCAACCCCCACACCACCCACCCCCCCCAACAACTCCAAACAAATAATAATAATAATAATAATAATAATAATAATAATAATAATAATAAAGTACGCGCGCACACACACACACAAACAAAAACAAACAATGTGAAACTTTAAAAGAAAATGCACAGCCAAAGTATCTGTTCAGTGCAATCAATCAGAGACTACAACACCATTATTGAAAAGGTCCATATTTAAGACAAGATTATCACTGTCCACGGGCCAAAAATATGAAACCTTCTGTGTTTGCAGTTTGACTAAAGAAGTAGTTGAAATGAACGTCGCTTAGCAAAATTACCTCTGACTGCGACGCCCACAAGCTATGCATTTAACCTTCACATATCCTCCAGGATCCATCCCTCCACCTTTGCTCATATCCGGCTTAAGAATAGTAGCAGCTTCCCATGACAAAGATGTCACTATATCCAACCAACTTTCTTTGTCATCATCATCACCTACAGGTAGGTTTTCAACCTGCAACAGCTGGGCTACCAAAGCTCTAAAATGCCCCTCCACCACGTTCTTCATGGCATTCCTATGCTCCTCACTTGTCTTCTCCCTACTACGGTACTCCCCACTTCCAAAGCTGTTTGAGGAGGGTAAATACCCCCATTCTCCTGTTGCACCACCCTCCTCATCATCATCTAATAAGATAGCTTCTTTGTCATCCTCTTCGTCCTCTGGCTCTGGAGGGATCCAAATTAATGCATTGCTTTCATAATCTACAGGCTCAGCATTTGCACTCTCCTTATCGAATGAAGGAGCTTCACATTCATTACGATTATCCCGTTCGTCATTTTCCTTCCCAACTCTTGCAGTTTCCACCACACCTTGTACACCATAATTCTCAGGAGTAGCTGAGCAACTCAGATTGCTATCATCAACGTTATCTTCTTTAGGATGCATATTATGTGGCCTATACACCTGATCGATCTCATCAATACTAATTGCACCATAATAACCATCAGCTTGGGAGAAATGCCTTGATTCTGAATCTGAATGATAAAGACCATAATCATCATCCTCATCTTCACTCCTGAAACCAATGGATAAGCAAGAAATCAACTCCAGACTACAACGTTGAAGCATCCAAAAGCGTGAAGATAAAATGAGTTAATAAAACCTAAAATACTAATCATGACAGATGAACTTGCCACAGAAAGAATAAGCATGAAGAGGAGAAGCAATATGTCAAATAAGATATATCAAACAGACAAGTTGCTTCTCAAAAAAGATATCTAAACCGATTAAATACTGCACTCTTCTCACACCCTCGCCTTATGTCTAACATAAATCTTAGATAGAAGTTAAATGTAGCATCTGTGTAATTTGTAACAAAACATGAGGAGAACCATAAATATGATGCCTTCACACAACACGCATGATATAATTAAAGGACGCATGACCTACCTGTTACTGCAAAAGCTGTATTGTTTGGGCAATGAATCCTCCATGACTGCATTGAGATTCGTGCTCCTCTGAGATGTTACGTTCCCTTCTGGAACTGTAATCGAATCCATTTGGGCAGGTCGGTGAGGGTTAAAACTAGAACTAGATGGAACATGCTGATAAGGACCAGTCGAGTACGGTGTGGAACCGACTGTGCTGGTGCTACTTTGGCAGGTGCAGCTGGATTTAGTGCTGGCCAAGCTTGTTGCCGATGGCGATGGACTAAGCCCAGGGCTGCTACTGCTGGGTTGTGCGCCAGCCCCATTGTTGATCGTCACTATCGCCTGCTCCCACTGCTTGTAGCAATAACTACAGACCCTGACCCTCTCGCAATCTTCACGTCCAGTCCTGGGACTCCTGGGCTCATTCGACAGGGCGGGAATAGAGTTCGCCGTACACTTGGCACAGAAAACTCGGCCACAAAGCCGACAGTGGTGCCTGCGGTTAAATACCGTGAACTGAGAGTCACACTCGTAGCATACCCTGCAGCTCTGGTCGGGCATCCAAAAGTCCCTGGAAACATTCGGCGGCTCGGATGATCTCCGAGGGATCCAGGACCTCACTATATCAACTAAGTCGGACAGTTTATTATCGGGGGTGCCCATCGAAAACAATCCCGCCCAATCCCACTCATCATGAATGGGTCATTGGCCAATCCGGGGAAGAAATCGTCTCCACAAATCACTTGAAAGACCTAACATTTAGTAAAAACCCTAAAAGTGGGCATTAACAGATTTATAAATCCAAGAACTCCACACCATTTCTGAACTCGAAAATCAACAATTGAACAATTGTACAGAACCGCATTGAAACCTCAAATATATATTCTAAAACATCGTTCAATTCACAATTAAAATCCAAAATTGTATTGATAAAATTATCTAATTGAGCAATTTGCTTACATATATACTGGAAATTACTATCGGACACAAAATATAAATATATATATTCAAAATTACCAGAAAAATGAATCTTGAAGTCGAGAATTTCCAAACCAAACACCCAACAAAGATTCAGCAACTTTCGGCGGAAAATGTCAGCCACCGAAGTGAAATTCAGTATCGGAGTAGTTGCTAGAGTGGATTTACTCCCAAATTTACTGAAAAAAAAAAGGGAAAAAAAAAAAGAGAGAGAGAATTCTATAAGAAAAACTTCAATTAAGTCGCTTCCAAGTAAACAGGTAAAACTTTGAAACTCGTTTGAAATCAAAATGAGAAAATAATAAAAAATAAAAATAAAAATCTAGAAGTGAAGTGAAAATAAAAACGGAAGCGTAAGAAAACCCTAAAAATGAACAGACAGAAACAGAATCTCCATTGGACCCCACCAAACTTTCCCGCGATTCATATCGTCTCATTTCACAGCATCAAAAGCACAACCGCGCGAGAATCAGAGTACAAAAAATAAAATAAAATAATATGAAAATTCAAGAACTTTTCCTTTTTTTTTTAAACAAATTTATTTATTTTTTAAGGATGCGATTAACTGGAATTTTAACACGTATTTATTTGTGTATAGATATGAAGCTGTCCACGTTATTTGCCGCGTATATACATATATAGATATATATGTATGCATGTATACATTCATGCTAAAAACCATAAGTGTTTGTTTGGATTATGTACCACAAAAAAAAAAAAAAAAAAGCAAAACGAAAATGATAAAAGCAATTGTAAAGACTTCAGTTGAAAATTGGAAATCAGGCCATTTTCACCTCCACTTTATTGTTGAATATACAATTAAAAAAATACAAAATAATCACAATATATGTGTATACATGTGTGTGTGTGTATATATATATTATATATATATATACATGTGTAAATCTTGTAAGCTACTTTTTTTTTGTTTAAACTACTTTAAAAATGTCATGTCTTTTAAGCTACTTTAAATATCATATTTCACTCCAGTGAGCAATCTTTCTTATTCTATTTTGTAACCAACTTGCCATATATTTCCTCTTCTAATTAATATAAAATTAAATATGTTTTATTCTTTGGGATGGTGATTTTTTCTCTGGAATTAAAAATAAAAACAAAGTGGTGTTTTTTTTTTTGTTTGTTTCATATTCTGCTTGGAAATATTCTCTTCCATAGTTATTATTAAAAAATAAACTTCTATTTTTTTCCACCACTAAGAAAAAGATGTTCTTCACTGCAACCGCATGATGTCTTGCGATAATTGCTAATTATGATTATCTCAAAATATTTATGACCCGTTTACGTTAGTATCTTTTATTATATATTATTGTGGATAAAAATTTATTTTTTAATTAGAATAAAGTGTAATTTATAAATGTTCATCTTAAAAATATACAATATATCATATAAAACAATTTAGTCATACATTAAATTAAATTTAATAATTAAAACAACAGTTTTTATCTATAGGGTCAAATAAGAAATTCTTCGGTTAAAATTCAATTTTTATAAATAAAAAATAATTGACATATAATTTTAGCATTTTATTAGAAATGATCTTTTTTTTTAATTTGAAGTAAATGGATTTAAATTCTACATGAAGTGATGTGTAGTGATGTGTAAAATTATCTTTAAACAATGTCCATAATCATTAATGATGCTCTTAATGAGTACAAAATTCCATTCTTTTATACCTAATTGCAAGAGAGATCCAAAAATTAAAAGGAAAAATTCATGAAATACCTTAAAAGAAAATTTTCTACCATAGGACACGTTTTTTCTATAAAAAGAAGCATTTTTTTTTAATTTCTTGGCTATTCATTAAATTCAAGTGTTTAACTATTGTACGGCAGTACTATTACACCGTTAAAATTTTTAAAGATATGAAAAATTTTGTATTTTCAAATAACTAAGGGGCGTTTGGCAACCAAATTATATTTTAATTTTACTCAAATACAATACAATTTTACACCAAACACAAATTTTGTAACAGTGCTACGAAAATAATTACTATTCAAAACATTTTTAAAACAATCACATCAACTTTTCAACTCTATTATTTATCTCTACTTTTATCAATCACATCAACTTTTCAACTCTAAAATACTTTTCATCCAAACACACATTTCATTCAAATACAAAACAAATACTTTTTAACCAAATATAATATTCAAAAAATAAATTTCATTCAAATACAATTAAAATACAATGCGTTTATCAAACGCTCTCTAAAAATAATATTCATAAGATCTTATAATTGATTCAAGTGATTTAAGTTATTCAATATTGTTTTTTTTTTTTTTTCCTTAAGAATCTTCAACGTTGTATTCTCGAAAGTAACAAAAATCTACCTTTAAATTATCAGCCTCTCTTGCAAACTATTTATTTTGACGCCTTAAAATGTACTTTATGCCATGAAACTAATCAAAATGTCAAGTTTTTGTTAACAAACTTTCACCTACTTATTTATAATCTTATTGGACGTTACTTAGCATGTCTAATTTGGACCAAACATCCTATTAGGGTGAATTTTGAAGAAATTATGAGAATAATCTTTTTAGCGTACATATTTAGAAGCCGTTTGAGAGCTGTTTTTCCAGTCTTTAAAATTTCATTTTTTTTCAAAATTTCTTTACTTTTCACTATTTATATCTCCAAAACGCTACAGTAAACTCCAAACTTTAAAAATTCATAACTTTATGTATACAAGTCCAAATGAGATAAATTTTTTTTAAATTGCATAGAATTTTGAGAGAAACGAAACAATATCTATATTGATATTTTTTTCTTAAAAAAATTTTTATAATTTTTAATTTTTTCACCTTAAATAGTTTTTTCTCCCAAACACATTCTCCAAAACAACTTTTTTCCAACCAAAAAATAATATCTCCAGCCTTCTCCCCCAAACTCCCCCTTAAGATTTTTGTGCTGTTGTTTTAATTTTTTCATAAAACTACTTTTTATTTAACCACTTTTTATGAAAGGACAAAACTAACAAAATTATTATAAATAAGCTAATATTATAAAGATGTGTTTATTTTGGGATATTTCTAAAAAAGCCCCGTGATTTTTTTTTTTTTAGGAATTGGCTATATGAGGAGTCACTGTTGTAATTCATTGAATATTGTATTCCACCTGAACCAAGGGTAGGATTTTGCAATTCCTACAATGCAAACAAGTTTCTATTTCCCACCCAAAAAGTTAAAAAAAAAATGTATGTTATTTTATCAATAACTTTAGGGAATATACCAATATATACTAATAAAAAAATCTTTTAAAAGCTACAAGAAATAAATTATCATTTACTTGTAGAAAAAGTTATAATCATTTCGTATTATTGCATTTAAAAAAAATGACATAATGAAATTTCCCATGAAATATCACAACAATGTAACTTTTTGTTCCTCTCAATTATTGTTCTAAAACATTTCACGTAGGGGCAAAATGTCATAGTCTAAAGAAGAGGAATATGGAAAACGAAATCAAGCAAACAAATTTGCAGTGGCTTTCTATTGTAGGAGAAAGTTGAAAATGGCTTCACATACAGTGGTAGGGGCTTGTGTTTAGATTTTGTGTTTAGGAAAAAGGCAATGGAAAAGAAAAGCCATTTTCTCATTAGTCATGACTGGATAAGGAAGACAGCTAGAACACGGTATAGCTTTGAACTGTCTTCACACACACACACACATATACAAAGAGTCCCAACTTTAACGTATTGTTTAAAAAAAATAAATGAATAAAGAAAAGAACAACTTTATGTATTGTATTATTAAAAGAAAATCAAAACTTCATGTGATCTGGATAAGAACAAAACCTTTATAATCAAAAAGATTTGAATCCACGATTTAAAATTTTTACTACTACATTAATTTTTTTTGTTTGAACCTATGATCCAAAGGTAACTTTATAACTATTTATTAGACCCGACCTGCAAATTATTGAATATACCATGATCAACAGTTTAACATCCAACATAAAAGAATGATTAATGCGAGACTTGTTACATAAATAACCCAACTTACTTTCCTATGTTTTTTTATTTTTTTCTTCCTTTCATCTAATGAGCAGGTAAAAAGATAAATAAATAAAGGACTAGTCTACTGTCCTGAATTTATATTTTTGGTTTCAATTCTGTGGCAGTGCTTTTCTTTCCGTCATCCGAATGCGAGGTGGATAATGATGATTCCTTTTCCTTTCCGGTGGATACGGCAGAAGCAAGGGCAACAGGCACGAGGCAGAGATTTTTGGTTTGAAGATATTGCATGGCTTTTGTCACATTGGATTCCATTAGCTTCACTAGCTCTCGCTCGAACGCGATTTCATCGGAATAGAAAACAATGTCAGCTATGTTACCGGATGATGGCGACGGTACCAATCCACTGCCACCCTAACATAGCAAAACAAATCATCTCGTTTCAAGAACTTTAAAAGAAAAGGAAAAAATAGTGCCCTTAAATGGTACAAGTTAAATTGTGTTTTAGTCCATAAGATTACTCAATTGGATTTACTGATTTAGTTCACCAAAGGGAGATCATATTACCTCAACTGCATCATCTGCTCCAAGTCTACTTGTGCTAAGGACCTGCCGAAAATTTTCACAATGAGTACTAAAATCTTTGAAACAAAGCAGTAGTTTTCGGAACTTCAGATGTCAGCTCTGTTTGAGACTTTGAGCCGTCCAAAATTGTCGAACATTGGTCAATTCCGTTTCTTGTTTTCGGAGCATCCTATAAATCCTTTTATCAGAAGTACTTTTAACATACCTTCAGTTGAAGTTGAAGAAACTTCACATATGCGATGATCTCATCAAGCATTGATGCCTTGTCAGTCTACAAAACCAGAGATGATACATGATAGTTAACACGCCGCGTATAATTGAAACACGATATGAAAACACGGTACCAGCTAACCGAAAGAAAACCATACCTTAGTGGGTTTTGGTAAAAGTTCTTGCAGGCTCTTCATCCTATCAGAAATTTTCTCCCTCCGAAGCTGCAAATGAGAATTACAAACAAAAGCATTGAACTCCATGAAAATCTCAGCGTACTGATTTCATTTTGACAAAGTTAACTTTGGCAGTCTAGCTAAGATGATTTATACAACTAACCCTTTCAGCGATACTGTGTGGATCGGTGGCCTGGCCTCGCCGTGCCCTGACACGAGGCTTGCCAATTCCATTAGATTCACTGGGAGGAGTAGTTGATGTGATCTGTAACAAGGAAAATCACAAGCCTTCTTTAGAATGCTTGATAACATTTCCTAGTAATTTTTTTAGCAAAAACAAAACATGACCTTAATCTTTGACCAAGATAGAAAAGCGAGAACAATAAGCACCTGAGATAGAGATTGCAACCCAACCGTCGTCCTCGTCGACTGAGGACCGGATGCAAGAGAAGGTAACGGATAATTTCGCAGGCCATATGTGCCCTGTGTTTCGTATTAAACAAAAATGTAAAACCATTGTTTGTTTCATAGAATGTGAGTACTATATTACGTGCACAAACAGATCATAATTGCGGACGGTTTTTGAGCTACATTTAGCAAGGAATTCAACAAAGACAAATGTTAATACCTTTGAAGAGAGCGAAGCATACAAATCGTTATCGACATAGTCTCCTTCTTGGAGACCAAAACCTCCTATTGTGCCTTGCCCCACACCAGGAGACAAGGAAGAAACACCCTCAAAGTGTGGAAGAGGACTCAAATGCGGAATCGGAGAAAGGGTTTGAAAATCTGCTTGCAAACTCCGAAAATCAGACGGTTCAAAACCATTGCATTGCATATGTCCAATTTCGTCATAATGGCAACTCGCAAGATTTGTAACACCTGAATTGCCGCCGTCTACCATTCCATTCAACGCGTTTCCAAACAATTTGTTTCGATCATCTTCGTGTAACTGAGCCTCTGCCGATTGCAAAGCCATGTCAATGCCATAATCGGACTCTGAACTAAGAACAACCGACGAAGCATCTTGAGCAGCTAAACTCTCAGTGCTGCCATTTGAGTTGATCATACTTGTGTGTGAATTGATGTTGACATCTTCATTGATTCCATCTGAACCGAGAATCAACCCGTTCGGTTGATCGAATTCGCTGCATAACTCCGATGATCTTTGCTTCAAATCTATATCTGACCATGTTGGGGAGTAGAAGAAGTGATCTAAATGTTCATACTCATCCATCACTTGACTATGGAAAATTTAGAGGGCTCAACTCTTCAACAACAAGAAATTCTCTGACTCCGACTAGTCTACGGAAGTTGCCTATGGCCTCTCCTAAAATTAAGGCCTCAAATAAATTAATATTTAATTATATAGAAAATTATAAAAAAAAAAAAGGGAGTAACCGTTATTTTTTCAGCAAAATTTGCTTCCTATTTTCACCAAAAAAAAAAAAAATCTTAATAGCCTTTCTTATAAGATCTCTAAAAATAAAAAATAAAAAATAAAAAACAAAAAACCTATATTCTAGAGGAGATAAATTTTCATTTAAAAAAAGTAATTACTAAACCAATATTTTTTTTAACGGCTAGTTGACCGTATCCTCTCTAAAAAAAATCCATTACTTCATGTTACACGGTTAATGCCTAAGTGATTGCATGGATATAGGCCTTGCTTCTTTATCCATAATAATTAACGGTTGCTTTTTTTTTTTTCACCTTAAAAAACACAACAACTTTTCCTTGAGAATCTCAACAGTCATCGGCTTTGTATGCTATATTCTCATTCAGGATATGACAAACTTAAGAGAAAAGGGAGATTAATTTAATCCAAAAAAGGAGCTCTTGAAAAATTTTTCACAAGAGATGTGAATAACTCAAGTAGGAAAACAACAAAACAAACTAATTTAAATGAATCGCTTGGAAGTGAAATTATAGTAGACAAAACCGTAGAAAATAATCTTGAAAACAAAGTTGATAATGCAATTGTTGATGAAGAATGTAAAGAAAACAATTGAGACAATGAAATCAATATGGAAACTAGAGATCATAAAAATAATTCGAGTGGTAATTCTATGAATATGTATGATAGTCTATGAATATGTGTGAATCAGGAAGATGGGAAAATATTGACGATAAATTAAGAGATTATTTAGTAGAAAAAAAATCCAATAGGAGATAATGATATAATTTTTCCAAAAGATAAAAATTCTAGACATTTTTCTACTTATTATGTGAGGAACTTATTTAATGGTGAAAGACATGATAGAAAAAGGTTGATTTATTCGAAGGATTTTGATTAAGTGTATTGCTTTTAATTGCAAACTATTTAGTACAAAATCTGGAGTGAACCAATTGGGTAACGAAGGCGCCAAAGATTGAAAAAATCTTGGTGCGAAACTTAAAATTCATGAAATAAGTAATGACTACATAACTGACATGAATGCTTGGTTTGATTTAGAATTAAGATTAAACAATTGATAAAAATATGCAAGAAAGAATAAATAAAGAAAAAGAACATTGGAGAAATGTTTTGGTTAGAATCATTGCTGTTTGTAATAAATCTTGCTAAAAATAATTTGGCATTTTGTGGAAACAATGAGAAGATTTATCAAATTTTTTAAGTCTAATTGAAATGATTGTTGAATTTGATCCAGTAATGCAAGAACATGTTAGCCGTATTCAAAATGGTGAAGTTCAAAGTCATTATTTGGGGCATAATACACAACTTGAATTGATAAAAATGTTAGCACTTGAAGTCAAAGCCAATTTTAAAAAATATTAGAGAAGCAAAATGTTTTTTTTAGGAAGGGGATTGATTGTTTAAATTAAAATTGGATATAAGCATCGGTAACAAAGACAAAACAATTTTGTACACAAGAGATACAAGCCTCGACCAACACAGATTCTATTAGTAAAATCTAATAATACTTAGAGAAGGGGACATAAGTTGAGACTTCAGAACGGGAAAATTTCTCGAATTCCTCAATAATCTTATAATCAAATATATACAAAACTCTTTTCAAAAATACATTTACAATCAATGGAATATTTCGATCAATCGAACGATAGTCACTCACAGCACAAAAACTGTAACAAACTCTATATAGTCATAATACTAATAGAACTAATAGACAAATATACCAGAGAACAACTCAAGTAGAACCTAAACACAAATACAAACTGAATGTCCAGAAACTACCTCCTTCATTACAAAGTTGAAACAAAAACAAATAAAACATAGCATGAATTGGAAAATAACATCGACCGTAAAATTCTCACCCTCGCAAAACAACCTCTCCACTGCACACTGTAACTCAGAGGATATCTGTTAGGCAATTGAAGGGAAGAAATTATCACATCAGCTATTTGATCACGATGTCTTAACAGATCCCAAACTGTCAATTATCAAACTGCCAATCATCCTCACCAACCACGGCATTATTAGACTAGGATACTAACAATATCATACTAACATGCTCTGATCGAGTCTTCAGCAATGGTAGCAGCAGTGGGAGTCCTATGCAAAGGAAACCATAGTTTTTGAGAAGTTTGGAAGGAAAAGAAAGAGAAAAAGAGAAACCTAAATAATATTCAAGTAAATAACGTTCTCGAAAGCACAATTAATTGAAATGTAAACTCTAATTTGAGACCTATGTTTTGAAGCAAAATATTTTTCCATTATACTTGATTGAACTCTCGATGCAAGCCAGCAAGAATAAATGTCTCTTGTATTAAGGTGTGTGGATACTTCAACAAGTCCAATAAGAATAGAAGAATATTTTTTAGAATTTTAAAAATGGATGATACATTTGACAAGGAATTTTCTGGTGAAGTTATAAAAGAAGAATCGGATACAAAATTAAAAAAGATGAAAGAAAGCAAACAAAAATGCAACTTGTGTGTTGATGAAAGCAAAGAATAATAATGTTATTTTAAAGGAGTAAAAAGAAACAAAAATGTAAAACGTTATGAAAAATAAAGTTGAGATGGCCATGAAAATAAATTAAGCATGTATATTTTTAAAAGGAGTATTCAAATAAAGTAAAGAAAAAGAAAATAGTCATAGCCAAAAAAAAAGGAAAGGAAAAGAAATAAAATGAAAGGCAAAAAAGGGAGAAAAATGAGAGAGTGACGCAATAGAAAATGCTCTTTTTATATATTTATATTTATATTCCTTATTATTATTATTTGTTTAACAAAATATCAGTGAGTTTATCAGAGAAGAAAGGGGGAAAAGAGGAAAAGGATAGGTTAGAACAAAAATTCTCCTAAATCATAGCTCCTATAACATTGTCCCGTTTTCTCAATTTTTGAACTAGTTTTAATTTTCCCCTTTTACATTTTGGATGGAGAATACCACATGTCAATATCTAAGTTGGAGGAAGCTAACTGAATACTACTAAATGAAAATTTTGCTTTAACTCAATGTTAATCAATCAACTCTCCGAACATAATTAACAATCACTCAACCATTTATATAAATCTAAACTAATAAAAAGATAAATCTTAAAAAATATTTGAAATAATTACTGATAAATAGAAACTTTATACGATAAACAGCTTATATGCTTCTTTCTCCTTATATTTTATCATTCCTTTACAATATGTTGTATTTCAATTTTACTTTAGACTTACCACGCAATTTATCTATACTTTAGACTTAGAATATGATTTGGGCCTCCAAATTTGAACTTCTTAAATATAGGGATTTAAAAAAAAAAAAAAAGCCTCTTTGATTACATTTTTAAAATATTGTCTTAAATATAATGGTTTTATGATTTTTATCCTCTTATTATCTCAAACAAAATGAAGACAACATGACAGATATCTTAAGCATTAGTGATTAAGTGGACAACAATCCTTAATATGTTCACTTAAGAAGGGTTATCTCCCACGACTTTCTCTAAATATATGTTTTGTACTGATCTCGTAATAAAGAAGACATAACTTAAAAGAAACAAATAAAATAAAATATGTCCTAATAAAAGTTATAGAACAAGCATTTAAATAAAATTACCAAAGACAAAAACTTAGTGAGGGATTTGATTTACATATCACGTTAACTTTTTTTTCTTTTTGCATTTTTATAATAATATTACGCTATGCTAATTAAAAAACTGACACAACTTTTTAATTAATGTGATATAAATATTTTTAACTATTATTATATTGATAAATTATAATAAATAAGCCATTTTTCATGTACTTTGAAATATAGAAGAATTTTAAATCTTTAAAAATTTATAGCATTATTTAATTTTAATATAGATAATGTCCTCATATTATTGCTAAATTAATTTTTGGTTATTTACACCACTCTTTTCTTTCTTATTTCACATATTCTCTCCTTCTCATCCCTCATATTATTTCTTTCTCTCCGTTGGAGTCTCGTCCCCGAAGGAGGTGGTGATTGTACTCGACTTCGTGACAGAAAGGTTGTGGTTAGACTTGGCAAATTTATGATCTCTGATGGTTGAGCCTCCAGTCACGATTCCTCATGCTCCTTTCTTTCTCTTTTCTTTGGGTTTGTGGTTTTTTTTTTTTTTTTTTCAGGTTTCTTATCGGAGTCATATCTCCATTTTTCTCGATCTATGAGCTTGCAATCTTGATCGTCGAATGACGAATTAAAGTTTATGATAGCTATTTTTTTCGATCGTGAGCCTGCGATCTAGTCGACATCGAGATTCTAGCTGTCAAGATCCTCATATCTATCGTGCTTTCCGCCATCATGATCTGGTCGAAACTTCTAGCCATCGCGATCTTCATCTCTATCAAGATTCAAGTGTTGTGTGAGGTGATGTCAAGATTCGTGAACTAGTAGAAGCTCCACGACTTTGTGATCTCTAGTTAAGCTTCAATCACAGCCACCAGTTACAGAGAGTTGATGGAGCTTCAAACGCGATAACGATGGTAAGGTGGTGGTGGCAGCGACAATTTTTATTGATTTTGTGATTAGCAAGTTTAGGTCAATTTGGATTAAGTTTAGAAGATATAGAATTTAAGACTATTTTTCAAAATTGGTAAATAATTTATCAAAATTGGTAAAATAATAATTTACAAAATCAACAATTTACATTGGTAAAATAAAAATTTTACAACTAATGATAGCGGTAAACTAAGTATATATGAATGATTTACTAAAATGAAAGAGATTGTTCAATTTAGGATTTTTTTTTTTTTACAAAATTAGTAAATTATGATTTGTATGGTAAATTAATAATTTACACGGTAAGTCAATTGATTAGTAAACTATTATTTACAAAATCAATAATTTATATTGGTAAATTAACGATTTATGAGATAAATAGTTATTTGTTTATGTGGTAAATAATTTATTTACCGAATAATAAATGATTTACCAAGTAAAAAAAGGATTTATTAGATAAATTTATCAAAATTTACCAAAATCATTAAATAAATGATTTACCAAGTTAAAAAGTGAATTACCAAATAAATTTATCAAAATTTATACATAAAGATATTTTTGTAATTTTAAATTACAGTAAATCATGATTTACTAAAAATATATTATTTACAAGTAGCTCAAATCTTTTCTATTATTTATTTTTTGTTGTGGTTGAATTTTAACCTTTTCACCTCCTCTTCCTTGTTATATTTTCGTGAATGTGATAAAGATATATATTATTAAAGTGACTCAAAAGAGTACAAGAACAAGAGACATCAAAGTTGAGTAATTTTGTAAAATGAAATTGGCGAGAATGCTTATGTTAGGACTGGTAATTTGAGTCACAATATGACACAAAACCCTCACGAAATTAGAGGATTTGGGTTTTTCTTAAATGGATATGGATAAAAAAGGATTGAACCTATTAAACATGATTAAATAAAATGTCGAACTCGTATAAATTTATCAAACCAGTAATTGATATGAAATAACCCGTTTAATAAATGAGTTGTATATGAGTTAACACAAACATAATCTATAAATTATCTATTTACGATCTCTAGTATATTTATATTATTATATATGTTATATAATATTTTACTATTTTTAATTTTGAGTTTTCAAAATTCAAATATAAAATATATTTTTTATTTTATATATATTTAAAAAAATTTTAATATAGAAAAGAAAACTGTCACGTTACAAAATTTTGAGTTTAAAATTTACATTTGAATATAGAAAAATTTAATTATTAGTTTGTCAATAAACTTTTATTTTGGGAGCTCAATTTAAAATTTTCAATGTATTAAATATTAATTTGATGATATTTTAAACTTTTTGATAAATTTTGACAATTTAACAATTTTTATCCTAATTTTTACAAATAAAATTATTATAAAAACAAAATAAAATAATAAAAAAATAACAAAATAAAATGAAAAAACAAAAGTAATTCAACTATTCTAACCACTCTCACCCACCCAGCATCAAACTCAAAATTTTGATTTTAATTTTATCTCTTTATAAAAAGTTAACAAAAATTATAATTAAATCAACTAATTTCGACTCAAAATTTCATTTCATTTCTGATTTGACTCGAAATCCATTCAAGTATTAAGGGGACGTTTGTTTTTGTACTTGAGAATGATTTTCTATTTTCAAAAACACAGAAAATGAAAATGATTTTAAAATAGCATTTGTTTATTTAAAGTTTTCAAAATCGTTTCGAAAACACCGTTTTCAATTATGTTGTTTTTTTTAAGTTTTTTGAAAACAAAAAAAAGTTGTTTTCACTTTTTGTTTTCATTTCCAAAAAATATTGTGTTTTTTGGGTTTTTTGAAAATAAAATAGGTTTTAAAAAAATATAACTAAACAAAATTTCATTTTTATATTTTTCAAAATATACACTTAAAAAATATAATCAAATACAGTTTCAAAAATAATCTTAACACAGTTTTCAAAACATTCTTATTTTTAATTTTTTTAAAAATAGAAAATATTTCAAAAACAATACCAAACTCTACCTAAGTTACTTAGCCTCTCTCACATCTCAGATACCCTCTTTCGTCTTCACATATTCAAGTTCTCTCTCTGATTTCTCTCATTCCCTCTTTCACTCTCCCTCTCTTTCTTTTTCACAAAAATTTTCCAACATTTTCAAAATTCTCTCTCTTCTAACTACTCTCTCTCAGCCTCACATTTTTCATCGCCTCTATCATTTACGTATTTATTTCCAACCACTCCGACACTGTCCAACCACTCCTCCCTTTCTCCTCTCATTACTCCTTTCTTTCTTTTTCTTTCCGTTTTCTCTTCGCAGATTACATTACAGATTCACAACTCACCTCTCTCTCTGCTTTTCCATCTCCCAATTATTTTTTTCTTTTTCTTTTCTTTCTCATAAAACACAACCCTCGCTCTCACTCTATCTCTAACACACTCCCTCATTCTCTCTCTCTCTCTCTCTCTCTCTCTCTCTCTCTCTCCTCCCTCTCCGTTCGCTTCTCCGTCGCCAGCCAACTCACGGCCACCGTCGTACAAGCAGCCGGCCGCCCAAGCACCAGCCCCTCTCCGCGAGCCGCCCACGCTCGGTCGCCTTGTGCCAGCAGCCCGACCAGCCAACTCACGGCCACCGAGCCACGCCACCTCGCGATCAAGCCAACCGGGACCTAGCCTTCCTCGCTCGTTCGTCCTCGCGAGCCCCATGCTGCCAGCCTCCCCGAGTAGCGCAACCTAGGCCAACCGACCCACGCCTGCAGTCCGAGTCCCCACCACACCCAACCGTGCCGCCGCCTCGCCCAAACGACCCACACCACGAGCCATCGCCCAGCCACGCCACGACCCAAGTATCCCGCGCCATCGGCCACCGTCCCGTCGCCGATGCGCCTCCACCCAAGCCCAGCCGAACGCCACCGCGTAGCCCAGCCACACGCCCTAGCCAACCCACGCCCGGACTGCACCAGTCCCTCCCCGCGAGTCGCAAACCGGCCGCCCTCGGCCCTCGCCCGTTCGCGTCACCAGCCTCCCGCACCAGCCTAAGACCGGACCCAACCGCGCCTAACTCGCCGTCGCGCCGCCGTGAGCCACCGGTTGAGCTTTTCCCCAAAACACATATATATATATATGTATATAAGGGTGTCTGTCTATATAACAACCAACAACAATAACAATAAAATAATAAGAATAATAATGACAATAAAAATAATTTTTTTTAACAATTTAAAATGATATGGATTTGAAATTTAAACTATTTTTAAATTGTTTTATAATTTGATTAATTTGAAATTTTATTTTCTATAGGTTTAAAGTTTTTAGAGCCTTTTGAATAATTAATATTTTAAGTTAATTCATGTTAAAATTTAAACATATATATATACAATTATTAAAAATAAAATATCGTTTTAAAATTATGAGTATTAAAATAAAAATATAGTTTTTTTGACTTTACGTCAATTATATCCAAATTAATTGATTTTATTGTAATTATGATTACAGGATATATAGACAAATAATTATATTATTTATGATTTTTATTTTAAGCTTATTAGAATTAGAGAAAAAGAATTATTTCAGAATACATATTAAAAATTATTTAAAAAATATTGACAACAAGTAGAATATTTTATCTTTTTCTTGTAGTTAATTTTATTTTTAGCAATTTACCAAAAAAAAAAGAGATTAATTTAAAGAAAATAACTTTATAAAGTTTCATAAAATTTTATAATTTAGAAAATATCATGATTTTAGAAATTAAAGAAAAAATATCCGATTATAGATATTTAAGAAAATAATATGGTATATTTTATTATGTGAATCATAATTTCAAGAAAATTTAGAAAAATTTAGAAAATAGGATTTGGTTGTTAAAATTTAAAATCGGGATCCAACACACATATGCAAAGTGTCAAGTCCTAAAATCCGGGACAGTAACGTGTAGGAGGTGTTAAATAAATAAAATAAAATCTCAGATTCTTAAATCTACCAGTTTTTTTTTTTATCTTTTACCGTCTATTTAAACTTGTTTACAAATTATGCTTGTATATTTTAAATTAATTATTATCTGTATTTAAATGCTTATTCCAAAGTCAGGTGGTGAAGTATTCATGACCCACAGATGCATGTTTGAATAAAATAAAATAAGTGAGAATACGAAAATAAAGTTTAGGATTTACAGTCTCGAAATGCTTATTTACGTACTTTATCTTAAAGTACAGGATATTACATCCGATCTTTAACCCTTGTCACCAACTTGTAATTCCATGTCGGTTGCGCTCTCTATTTAACTCTCTCTCTTAGGAGTTTACCAGTTTTAAAACAATGAGCAAAAGGTCCAGTAGGATAATTTAAAAAAAAACATTTTTCAACATTTTATTTTAACCATCATACTAAGTATATATCAATTTAGTACAGAAATATAAACGTAGAATCGTGATTATGTAAATTGTGTCCTTATATACGTCTAGTTTGTGTACGGTCCATATGAGCTCCTTCACCATACCAAAGCATAATGAGTTATTCTCGATCGAGCTGTACACTCTTCGCACGTATGTGCTGGCTCCCGGTATACTTTAACACCAACTTCAAATTTCAAAATTTCATTTGAAATCAAGATTCACATAATAAAATATGCCGTATTATTTTCCAAAAAATCAGTGACTGCATATTTTTTCTTTAATTTTTGAAATCATGATATTTTCTAAAAATCACAAAATTTTTAAAACTTTATATATGATTTTCTTTAAATTATTTTTGGCCAAATCACTAAAAACAAAACTGACTACAAAGAAAGGGTAACATATTCTACCTCGTTGACAATTTAATCTATCAACAACTTCTCGCACAAATTCCAAGATAGTCTTTTTCTCCGAATTCAATCAAAAAGTACCTAAAAGAAGAATCACAGGTAATTTAATTATCTATCCAGGAATTCTATAATCGTAATTACGATAAATTCAATTAATTAGTGTGCCGTTGATTATAAAATTTAAAATAATATTTTATTTTAACATAGAAATTTTAAAACGACGATTCTAATATAAATACTCAGGATATTTTTAAAAAAATTTTGGCATGATATGTCTTAAAATATAGACGACTCAAAAACCCCAAAATGCATAACCTGTATAAAAACAAATTCCAATTCTCAGAGCAGTTCAACTTTCAAATTTCAAATCCTAAATAACTTTGAAATACTAATTCAAATTTTATTATTGTTATTATTATTTGTTATATAATATATATATATACATATATATTTTATTGAGGGAAATCAACCGGGCCGGAAAAGGGGACTCACGGCGACGTTAACCAATTGGGTGGCACGGAGGCACGAAGGCGAGGCGGGGACAGGAGCTTGGGTTGGCTCGGGCTCGACTACCGTGGGCTTGGGCACGACTTGTCGTTCGATGGTGACGCGACCGGTTGGCAATGGCGTGGCTCGCGAGGCAATTGGACAGCTTAGGGGAGGGGGGGCGGGGCTAAGCGATGGCTGGGTCCGGCTTGGTGGATGGCATGGATGGTCCTAGTTTGGTCCCGTGGAGGAGAGAGGACTGGAGAAGGAAAGAGTGAGGTTAGGCGACTCGGGGAGGTGAGCTCGAGATTGGATGGCATGGATAGTTCGACGATCGCAGGTGACTGGGCACGGTGAAGACGGCTGGCGTGGTCATGAGGGAGCGTGAAGGTGGCTTGGGCAGATTGGGTGAGTGATGACGAGGCATAGTTGGTTTCGAGGTGTCGTGAGGAGGGTTTAGCGAGGCGAGGGGCAACCTGCACGAGGGGTGTTTTGCTGGCGCCGTGGCTCACGATTTCGGCTCTTGAGGGGGGGGGGGGGGGGGGGGGGGGGGGGGGGGGGCGGCGCGGCGGGGGCGCTAACGACGTGGCTTGGTCGCGGATGGATCAATGGCAGCCGGTGACTCACGACGCTTTAGGCGGCGGCTGATTCGAAAAGAAGGAAGAGAGAGGTGAGGGAGAAAGTGAAGGAGGAAGTGAGAGGGATGAGAGCTTTGAAAATTCTTGGAAAATTTGTGGGTGAGAGATCGGTGAGAGAGAGTGAGAGTTAAGGAGTGAGAGAGAGAGAGAGAGAGAGAGAGGGAGGGAGTCGGTGAGAAAGAGAGTGAGAAGATTTAAGAAGAGTGTGGAAGAGAAATGAAAAAAAAGAGGGCTTCCGGAGAATTCCGGAGAGAGAAAAAGAAAAAGAAAAATAAAGTAAAATAACATTCGGTAAAAATTATTTAGTAAAAATTGTAAAAATTTCAAAATTTATAAAAAGGTTTAAGATATTCTCAAATTAATATTTAATATACTGAAAATTTAAAATTGAATTCTTATAATTAAAAATTTATTGACACACTAATAATTGAATTTTATATATTCACGTGTGAAATTTAAACTCAAAATTTTCGCAACGTGACACAAAGAATGTATATATCGATTGATGACAACTCATCATGAAATTTTATGATGGGGGCTCATATGGACAGTACGCGATATAGATGTACTTAGAGATACAATTTGCATATTTACAATTCTACATTTAACATTTTATACTGTATTAATATAATATTATTATTCTATTCAAAATAAAATATTTGAAAATGATTTAAAAATATTATACTAGACCTTTTACTTATTGTTTAAAATAGGTAAACTCTTAGGAGAGAAAGTTGATTAGAAAATAAGAGTCGTGTGAACTCATAACTTAGAGGCTAAGGATGGTGTGACAACCGGAAAATTTCATCATTATCGGAAAATCGGTACATAGAATGTACACGATAAATTCCATATTTAAAATTTGAAATGTAGTGATTTTATGTGTATACGCATGTGTGTCACACACATTATTAAAAAATTGGTCAAGATAACCTTTTCTTGATACAAAACTAATATATTTAGAATCAGTATGCTCAAATTAGTCAATTGAGTATAAAATGTAACTTTTGACCCACAGATATACAGTATCAAGAAATTGGTCAAAATGACATTTTCTTAAAATAAAACCGATATATTTAGAATCAGCATACTCAAATTAGTCAATTGAGCACAAAAAGTAATTTTTAACCGGAAAATCACAGTACCGGAAAACTGGTCGAAATGACCCTAAATGAATGTAAAACTGACATATTTGAGTTCAGCACGCTCAAATTAGTTAGTATAGCATATGTTAAAATTTTCACAAAGAAAAAAGTATATATAAAAGTAGAAAAGATCATGTTTTAAAAAAAGGCTCTCATTTTTCCTTTTCTCTCTCTTTCCTCCCCACCACTGTGAGTGAACAGTAATCACGAACCAGAAATGGCGTCCATTTTCGACACCGCTGGTCTCATTGGAAAGCTCTCGCTGAGTTAAGTCCAACGGTGGGTCAAGTCGACGAAACCGCCGCCGGAGGATGCCGCACGCGCCAGAGAAAGTAACCGGAATGCTCAAAATTTTTCGACGCCATATCTTTGCGGTCCAACCTCAGATCGAGGTGATTCCGGTCCTTATAGTTTCGTGGTGATAAGGAGAACAAAACCCATACCTCATTTCACCTCAACGGCTATCGGATTGCGCCGTCCAAGGCCTTGCTGTCCCAGCCACAACGCCGCCGTGGAACTCACCGATTCCGGCGAAGGTGATCGACACCACCCAACTCAAAAGGCTCAAAACGACGAAGGAAACAGAAGCCCTAAGTCAATTTCACGAAACCACCACGGGATAGTGGAGATCAGACCTCGCTGCTGCCGTCCGTCGTTAGAAGCTCGATTTTCAGCGATGGGAGCTCCGATTCGGTAAATTAACCCCAGAAATGGGTTCCTCTCGTTGAGATCTACAAATTGGTGTCCACCTTTGCCCATGCAGCCACCGGTCAATGCCGGTCAAAGACGACTAGATCTCAAATTTTAAAGGATAGCCCTCTAGTTTATTTTCGACGTTCCGGACACGTCTGCGGCATTGGATTTGTCAACCGAAATTTCAAATGTGAAGAACGATGAATTAAAGTTTATGCACGCGAGATCAAACGACTCCTTTGATCGCCGATTAGAGTCAACCTACCCATTGGATGTCATTAAACGACTTCGGTAGTGATCTCGACTATTTTCATTCCTCAATTTATTAATTAGAATGATTATATGTTAATTATGAATTATTAGTATGAGAAATGATCGGATAAGAAAATATGTGAAACGTAAAGATTTTTACATAAAAAGTTTGAGTTTTTACGTAAAAATTAGGCCTCTGATTTAGTACGTGACGGATCAGAATTGGTTAAATGGTTTTGAGGTGTTTCCTAAACACCTGGAACCCAAAAATTAAACGAAAATGCTACCAAATTTTCAAAAACAGCACAAAGGGGTATTTTAGGAAACGAGGGGTAAAAAAAAATGGTCGGGATGAAAACCCGAGCCCCCTCGGTGACCCAGGCTCGGGAAAGAAAGATGAACATTTTGAAGATTAGTAAATCACCCATTCGAAATCTTGAAATATAAGAAAACAAAGAAAAACGACCCTTATATCGGAATAGTACCACCCGAGAGACGGGTATGAACTAAATATGAAAATTGGGGCGATTAAAGCGGTATAAACCCGATAAAGACTATAAAGTTGATTTTATGATTTTTGAGCTTAGAAAATCCAGTCTAAGCATTAAAATTTTTGATTTATAACCGTTAGGGGCAAAACGGTTATTTCAACTAAAAATTTCAAGAATGATAGAAAATGGCCCTAATGGACTTAGAATGACTTAATTAAGATTCTAAGAGCCAAAAATAAGTTATAAATCAAAGAAAAGTAACGTCTATGGATCTAAAAAGCTAAAAAGGAAATACTAGTGAAGTACCTGTAAGTTCAAACATTGCATTGGCTGCAACATAAATTTACTTGACATGTTTATATTTATGTGTTATATGTTATAAGTTCAGACATATTCTTGACTGCAACATGAATTGACTGCGATTCCTATGTCTATGTCTTATGTCTAAGTCAGATATGAATTGACTTGACATGTTTATGTGTTATGTATAAAATGTAAAATACATATGTAAGGTGTTATATGTACAACCGTATGTCTAATAAAATACACACAATAAAATAAAGAAATGTAAAGTGTTCCAGACCAAGGGGTAATGAGAATGTCACCTGGTCGGAACCATATGAAAGACAGTAAGGAAAGATAAAAATAAGCAAGATAATAAGATTGAAAGTTCAAACGTTGGCGCACAGACCTCCAAAGGTGAGGTTTCATGTTTATGACTTCTAATCCGACGGGGTGCGTCCTGGGTGCGGAAGTTTAAAGTTCAAGTTACATTAAGGTATGACCATCAATGGGGCCCACAAGTGAAAGTAAAGTAAAGAAAAAGAAAAGAATAGAATGATATGAAAGAAAGAAAGAACAATAACAATGAAAGAACGAAAAATAAGTGAACATAATATGCATTAACATTATGTTTGATGATATGTACTATGTGCTACATTAAGTATGTTTATGATGTTAAATATGTTAAGTATATTCACGATGTTAAGTATGTTATGTTTACGATGTTTAAGTATGCGTTAAGTATCTTCACGATGTTAAGTATGTTAAGTATTGTTCACGATAATAAGTAGGTTAAGTATGTTATGTTTAAAGTCTGTTATGTTTACAATATTTAAGCATATGTTAAGTATGTTTACGATGTTTAAGAATGTAATATATGATATATGTTATATTAATGTTTCGATGTCACAGTTGGTATCAAATATGCTCTGTCCAATATGGTATGAGTTCTTATATGTCATGTATGTATGTTTGAACTTACTGAGCAATTAGCTCACAAGTTTGTTCATGTTACAGGTAAGCAACCTGTACGACGATAAGACAAGTAATAGATGACGAATGAGATCTGCATGTGTCAAAGGACTGGACGAGAGTTATGGTACTGTTATGAGTCTTCTGTTAAGCTGTTTGAAAGAATGCAAAGTTAAATGAATGTTGAAATGAAATGTTTATGATATAAGAAAGTTTAAATTATGTAAGATGTTTATGTAGTAATGATTTACGATGGAATGGTTTCAAATATGATATGCTCAATTTAAAAAAAAGTTAAAAAAAAAATTTGTATGTATTAAATAACAAAGTTAAAATGACAAAGTTTAAAAGTATAAAAGTAAGTAAATTTAAATATGTTACCGGTGACCCATGAGGTGGCAGGCTGTCATAGTTGGTTTCAGAACTCGACCGTGATAGTGCTGTTCCGCCTCCACGAAGGGCGGGTCGTCACATATGGGAAGCTTATCTATTCTATTTTTCATAATCATGTATATAATTTTGAATATTCTAGGACTGTAGACTTTAAATTTTATTTTATCATTTGTAATTTATTTTATTTTATCCAATTATGCATTTGTATGATATAGGAAACCTATCATGATATTTTAATAATAATGTTTAATTAATTCACTCAAGTATAATTGGAAACAAAATTAAATAAACGATAAATTGTTTTAAGATAAAACTGGTAGACTTAAAAAATCAGGATCTTCCCTTCCTTGATTCATTTATTCATCCTAAACTATCACCATCTCAGGTTTTAGGACGTGACAAAAACTTAGGTTTTGTTTTTGTTTCTTTAGTTTTTTATTGCCTCTACACTCTACTTTCTACCTCCCCTCCTGTCGCCTTCCCCCCACCTCACCCTGTTAACCTTCACGACAACACAGCTAGTCGCCCCTCCCCTTCCCCTTAACTCACCCCGTTGCCCTCCCTTCCCTTCACCCTGTCGACTTTCACAACAACACAGTTATTTGTCCTTCACCCCATCGCCATTGCTCCCCTTCCCCTCCTCTCATCCTATTGCCCTCTCCTTAACCTCACCTCATCTCGTCACCTTCTCCTCTCTCTCGCCACAGCACTGTATATTAGTATTTACTTAATTGTATATAATATAAAATAACAGTTTTCATTGTTAATAAAGTATTAATAATATGAATTTTAAAATTTTATATGTTAATTTCACTTTTATTTTAATAAAAGAAAAAATACATTACCTAATGAACATGTCAAAGTATCACAATCATATTGAATAAATTATTATTTTATTTATATTTAATTTAAGTAAGTTAATTCGGATTGACATAATTTACATAATTAATAAATGAGTTGAATTTAGGTTTGAAATTTTAACACGAATATTAAATGAGTCGGATTTAAGTTTAGTATAATAGTGCTAAGAAGCATAACATAACATGAACACAAATACCTGCACTACGCAAGTATGAGTGAGAGCATGAGGGTGAGACTTGAGTTTCTAGTTTATAAAATTACGGTAGCGTTTGGTATTGTTTTTGAAATCTGTTATGTTTTCAAATTCTCTAAATTTGAGATCGTTTTGAAAACAATTCTGAGAACGTTTCTGAAATTGTGTTTGGTTTTATTTTCTGAGTGTATGTTTTGAGAAACAAAAAAATGAAACTGTGTTTGGTTATATTTTTGAAAACCAGTCATTTTATAAGTATTATATAAAAACATATTTATGTTTGATTTTAAAAAAATTTATTATGAATACCAAAAATTAAAAATTAATAAAATTTTTTAGTTGAAAAATGAATTAAAAATTAATAATCATAATATTTAAGTAATTACTATATCAATTAAATCTTAATTAACCATAATAATTAAATCAGAGAAATGGGAGAAATGGGAAAAATGAAATTAGAGAAAACGACTTTTAATCGTTTTCAATTTTACATTGGGAGCAAAGGCGATTTTGGATTCGTTTTGAAATCTGTTTTCAAAAACAATACAAACCAAACACAATTTCACACCGATTTTGAAATCGATTTCCTAGGGAATCGTGAAATCAGTTTTGGAAACAAAACCAAACACCCTTTACATTTTTCAATCCCTTATCAAAGACAAAAAGAACAAGGGAGTGACTCATGTATGTTTACTGAGTTACATGACAAGTCTTCAAATGTAGAAACGACAAATAAGATTACCCAAAAACTTATATAAAATAATAACAGACACATATATATATATATATGTAGAGTAAAATACATATGCACGTACAAATACAAAGGATCAGTCTTTTTTTACACACAAGCAAACAAACACACATATTATGATACAGAGCAACCACATCACCTTCAAGATGAAGGACAGAAAGGACTCGTAAGTGAACCTTATTGCGGATCAGTTTTGCTGTTTGATTAATGTCTAAACCATAAATCAAACGAAAAAAAAAAAAAAGAAAGAAAGGAAGTTTGGAATTTTCTTATTAGACCATTCTAATTCAACACAATTCAATGCGCATTAATCTGACTAAAATAGGTTGATCGGATTTTCGGATTCAATGACACACTTATAGACATTTTCTATATTATCCCAGCACATACGAGCTTTCATCTAATATGGAAATGTTAAACCATAAACACATGAAAGAGAGAGAGAGAGAACGAAAAAAAAAAAAAAGCAAATAGAAGAAAGAAACAAAAACAAAAATCTCCTTCATGTGAGATATAAATATTTATAACCAAAAGATCATGCATTCTCTAACATTAATACCTCATTTGTTTACCGCATTATATTCACATTGTATTTAAATATAATACAATTTTCATCTAAACATAAAAGTATTGCATTCAAATTCCAATTATATCATATTTTAAATTTAATACAATCATTATTCATTATTTCATTTTTTCTATTATTTTTATTAATCACATCACATACTCTCTTTTATTATCTTTTTTTCTCTCTATTTTTACCCATCACACCATATATTTATTATTTAAATATAATCTAAATATTTATCATCCAAATATAAATTATATCGATATATTTTATTTAAATGTAATATAAATATAATACTTCTGCTAAGCATTCGCTGATATATCACTCCATATATATATATATATATATTTGGAAGTATTTTTGCCACTGACAACGATAAAGATTATTATCGCCCACAATGAAAACAATAGTGATTACTTGTTTTATCAAGTTTCTTTCCGCAGTTGTAGCAGAAAGCAACTCCGCACCTGCAATTAACAGAATAGCAAAATATAAGGATTAGAACCAAAAAAATAAAAATGCAGACATGTAAGTATATGAACATCATACTGTGAAAAAGACATTGAAGGTATATTTAAAACAATTAAATGAAAAAGCCACGAGACAAATATTCTCTTGGGCAAACGCAAACTAACAGCATCCTTGATGGTCGTTTGTAAAGAAGACATCACATGAAAAGTACTTAAAAGCATCACAACTAACAGATTGTGAGTCCCGAGTCTCATATAATACTAATCACTACAGTCTACGGTGCCCCTAGGTCCTAGCATTGCTCCATCCACATGGCATGAATATCAGGTGACCAAACAAGCCTGAGACGCCTTGTTTAACCAAACAAGGAAAAAAAAAAGTTCCAAGTATTTGAGAGAAGTAGGCTGATAAAGCGTTTAAAAACAAAAATATGTCTAGAATGGAACATGGAAGTCGGAAAGTCACTTGAGAAACAACAAGCTGGAATAGCTCGGTTGGCTAGAGCATGTTATCGGAGGTTCAAGCCCTCCTTCTAGCGAACTCAGAATAGCCAGTTTCAATGATTTTTTTCTGGTTTTATGAGTGATGAAGATACTACTACAAACTTTTCTGATGCAAGAAGCTGCATTAATTTTGCTGGCAGAAAAATAAATAAATAAATAGGTCAGAAGAGTGGTCCAAGTAAAGAATGTGCTCTCAATTATTCACATTGTTCCCAAGTTCAAAAACAAAGTAGTATCCACATTTGTCCTTCATTGTTAAATCTCCATATACAAATGCCACTTCATAAGCCATTTTAACAAAAAAGCTTGTTTGTTCAATTCTGTACCAAACACCATACAAGACTTCAACCCAAGATTTGGTTCGGTTTTTAATCAAGACAATGACTTCTGTATAGAAACAAAACAAATATCTTTCGGATTAAAAGCAGAAAATGCTCATCTTTTAAAGTATGGGCACAAGTCATCAAACCAACTTGTTTATCAATTAATTTACTTAACACTAATTTAAAACTTGAAAAAGCCACAAAAATTTACCAACACACAACCAAACTATCAAATGCATATCACCAATAGCAACACAATGGAAGAAACAGAAACAAACAAACAAATCAAAGGAAAACCAAATCCATTTAAGACCTTGTTTAAGATTTGTTATGTTTTGATAGAAGCGCTACTTTTATCGGAAACAAAAATAGAAGCTCAATCAAAATCTAAAATCCAAAAGCTACAAATTTCAACTTCCCAAAATAATACAAAACATTCATCTTTGTGCAAGGTTATTCACACATTTATCGGACATTATATTCGCATCATTTTTTTTATGAAGTGCTTTAGGGGTTTCAAAAGCAATCTCAAACTAAGTCTACGAGCTGATGATACAAAGCATTGTAAATACAGTAAAATCTGATCCAACCCCACAAAGAGATATAAGTGAATTCTCAAACCTTGAGAACTACGCCTTTGTCCAGGAAAGTAGAAATTTTTTACCCTTTCAAACACCTTTTCACCCTTTTTTTTTCCTCAAACAATTTTTTATTTTATTTTTGAAAATAAATACTCTGTCCAAACAGAAGCTACATCCGTGGGATCTATTGTTTCTCGTGTGTTTTTTTAACTCATAGGAACTAATAACTAACTAACTAACCTGCATGCCATGTACGAGCAACCCATAGACCTCTCAACATAGAACCAGCAATTCGGGCACCTCTTCCACCTCTTATTCATTGCAAGGTTCCTCAACAGGATATCCTCCTTCTCTCTCTCGTCCTTGTTCAGCTTCTGAAACTCCTCGCACGCAATCCCCTCGTGCCATGGAACCTTACACTGCGCGCAAAACATCCGGTAACAGCTCGGACACTCCGACCGGATCACGGTCTCTCCGCCGTCATCGATCAACATCACCGAGCAATCCTTGAACGGGCAGTAGAATTTCTCCGAACCCGAAAACAAAGCTTCACATAATGCCAATCCCCACCGGTCGAAAACCTCGGCCGGAAGTATCGAACGGCAATAGTGGGGCTCCAACGACCCGCCGCAGCCCAAGACAGGGCAGGTTATGGTGGTGACGTTGTCATGGAGCTTGGAGGCCACGTACTTCGCCGTACAGTCAGTACAATAGGAGTGGCCGCACCCTTTAATCGAAAAGGACTCATTAGCGGACTTGGATTCGTCGCAGATTTCGCAGACGAAAGACTGGTCGTTCTTGGAATTCGAAGATTGGCCGATCTCCAAGGTTGGGGATTGATCAAGGAACTGAATTTCGTCGGCGGTTTCTTGAGTGAGGTCGATGAGATTTGGATTGTTGTTCTTGTTGGGATTGGAGAGAGAAGCTATGATCGAGAGATGGAGGTCTCGTTCGACGCTGTAAAGCTCGACGGAGATCGGATCGGATTTGGTCCAGCCCTGTTGAGAGAAGTGTTTGGGAAAGAAGGGTATGCTTACGTTGTCGTTGTCGTTTTCGAGGTCGATAATCTGGTTCGCTTCTGGTTTATCCAATTTGGGTTTCTTTCTGGGTCGTCTTTTTTTGCTATTGCTGCTGATTTCATCGGGTGTTTTCGCTACCTCTGCCATGGTGGTGATTTGGAAGTGGATGAAGGTGAAGAGTTTTTAGAGTGACTCTTCTTCCTTTTTTTGGTATAATGAAAATAAAGATTAAAGAGGCTAAAGACGCCTTATAAATTGAATTTTGGAAATAAACTCACCGGATTCGATTTGAGAGTAACCAATAATGAAGGAATTTTCAGTGTTATCCGTTTGTTTGATTGTTTATTTTGTGGTTATTGATTGTTTATTTTGTGGTTATTGATTGTTTATTTTGTGGTTAATGATTGTTTTCAGTATAGACTGTTGCCGCAGCACTGCACGTTCCGGCTTTTTATTTTTATTTTTTTAGTTTCCGGCTTTTTTTTTTTTCCCTTCATTCAGCTTTTATTTGGATTTCGATCTCTACTTCAAATTTTTTTTTATTTTTTTATTTAATAAAAATAATAATTAATTTTTAATAAATTAATTAATTCTAATCTAAAAATTTTATCCTAACTGTTAAACTAAACAGATAGTACACCAGATATTATAATTTATAGCATTTATAGGGAAAAAAAAAAGTAGTAAAATGTTTGAAATAAGTAAAATATTTACGAACAAATTGGTTATTTAATAAATAAATTTTTGATCTAGTAATTCAAATATTTTTATTTTTTATTATTTTAATAGTCTCCAAGTAAAAATAGAGAGTGAGCAAAAGAGACCAATAATACCATTTCAATGCATCTGTAGTTAAAAAAAAAAAAACAAATAGTAAAATGTTTGAAATAAGTAAAATATTTACGAACAAATTGGTTATTTACTAAATTAATTATTATTCTAGTAATTAGAATATTTTTATTTTTTATTATTTTAATCAGCTCTAAGAAGACAGAGAGTGAGTGAAAGAGATTAATAATAGTATTTTAATGTATTTATTTATGTCAATGCTAATATTTGTTATAAAATAATATGAAAATAATATTGTTTTATTTTATACTTCAATGC
The DNA here is from genome assembly GCA_035233585.1 of Antiaris toxicaria. Classification (NCBI taxonomy): domain Eukaryota; kingdom Viridiplantae; phylum Streptophyta; class Magnoliopsida; order Rosales; family Moraceae; genus Antiaris; species Antiaris toxicaria. The sequence goes on from CP141161.1 coordinate 16,176,290, forward strand.
GTAATGTCATCTATGATGGTATTTTTATTTTTCGTCATCATTGTTATACTTTGAAAGTTGTAAAATTAAGTTTTTAATATTTAAATAAGTAAAAAAAATAAAAATATTATAATAATTATATAAGGTAATAACTAATAAAATCAATAGTGAAATTTAACATTGACCATACCTAAGACAAATTTGTAACAAAGTTTAACATATAATAAATTTAACATTAAAGATAGTACTTTTTTCAATCAATGTCAAATTTTACTGTTGATACAATATTTAACATTATACTGAATATACTCTAAGAATGTTCTTGATTGGCACTATTGAGCCTTTGCCCTTTAAATTTCATCTCGTCTAATGTTGAGTTTGGGATGGTGTTCGTACCCTGTGTGGAAAAGGGGGGCTACCATATCAAACATCTGAATGGAATTGGATTGTCATCGATTATAATGGCCGTGTTTGTTTTTGTATTTGAGACCGTTTTCACGGTTTCCAAGAAAAGCGTTTTCGAAATCAATACGAAAACATGTTTGTTGGCACTAGTCTTGAAAACACGTTTTGAAACCGATAACTTATGGTAGCGTTTGGTATTGTTTTTGAAATCTGTTATATTTTCAAATTCTCTGAATTTGAGATCGTTTTGAAAACAATTCTGAGAACGTTTCTAAAATTGTGTTTGGTTTTATTTTCTGAGTATATGTTCTGAGAAACAAAAAAGTAAAACTGTGTTTGGTTATATTTTTAAAAACCAGTCATTTTATAAGTATTCTATAAAAACATATTTATGTTTGATTTAAAAAAAATTATTACGAATACTAAAAATTAAAAATTAATAAAATTTTTTAATTAAAAAATGAATTAAAAATTAATAACCATAATATTTAAGTAATTACTATATCAATTAAATTTTAATTAATCATAATAATTAAATCAGAGAAATAGGAGAAATAAGAAAAATGAAATCAGAGAAAACGACTTTTAGTCGTTTTCAATTTTACGTTGGGAGCAAAGGAGATTTTGGATTCGTTTTGAAATCTATTTTCAAAAACAATACAAACCAAACATAATTTCATACCGATTTTGAAATCGATTTCCTAGGAAATCGTGAAATCTGTTTTGAAAACAAAACCAAACACGCACTATATTATTTGTTTTCTTCGGTTAAGTTTGAAAATGACTTATACTCGTTTTCTCTGTTTTCTCTGGCGTTTTTCTGCATTCCCGTGAACAGAGAGCAACGACGCTTACCTCGCCTCCACCGGCAGCCTCCACCCCTCTCTCTCTTTCTCGTTCATCATCGTGAAGCTTTCTCTCCTCCCCTAGGTTGGACTTCGCCTGTCTCTCCTTCCCTGCCCTCGTTCATCGACGTCGCCAGAGCTCGATCGACCCTCATTCGGTGGTGGTTACAGTGTTTTAGAACTCTGCCGTCTCGGTCGCCTAACTGTCCTATTTTGGTCATCTGCTTCACGAGAGGTAACCTCCCATTCTCGCTTTGGACTGGCTCTGTGTTTTCGTTGTTCTTTGGACCGGTGATTGAAATTTGCCCTAGAATTTGGGGTTTTTCAAACCGGTGAGTTGTGAGCAAATCAGAGCAAATCGGACCGGTTTATAATGTTATCTGATGATGCTGTTGTTTTCATCTCATGTATTATGTACATGTTGTTGACTCCATTTGTGAATCCCTGTTCTTGGCATTACTTTTGTTGTCGTTCTGGTTCTGGTGATTGAAGCTCGGTTCTTCCCTTTGCTCTAGAATGTAATGGCTGGTTCGGATTGCAGCTGGGAACGACGATCTGCCGTGTCGTGTATGTCGTTTTTCCACGGTGGTTGTTTTCTGCGGTGTCGTTTTGTTGAATTGTTCAGAATGTGTATGTCGTTTTTCCACGCTGTTTTTTTCTGCCATGTCGTTTAGTTGAATTGTTCAATGTCGTTTTTTCACGGTGGTTGTTTTCTGCCGTGTTGTTTTGTTGTAAATGGTAGATGTTATTTACCGGCCAAAACAGAGTTTCATGTTGAATAAAACCATTTCATTTATGTTTTGGTATGTTTCATTTCATGTTGAATAAAACACAGGTTCTATTGTAAATGGTTTTTGAATTGCTGAGATGTATAGAATTTTTGATTCACATATAGAGTGAGGAGGAAATGGAGAATTTGATTCTTGAATTAGACAACATTCTGATTACTGTTAATTGTTACGTAATTGCTTTTTTTTATCTCACAATGTTTTGTTTTCTATTTGCACTTTAACTTTGAAATTATGGGTGTTTGTTGGCCATTGAAATTATAGTCGACAAATTGGTTAAATTTTAATTTAAGTAAATTTAGAGTTGAAACCTGTTTAGGTAAGCTTTTAAAGTCAAACTCAATTGGTCAATTTGTGCTTTACATAGAGTTTATTAACCTCTCTTTCTATATCTTTTTTGCACTCCACAATCTATATCAACTCAACATACCAAATTAGTGTGCAATGTGTCCTTACTTTGAAGAAAATGAATATAATTTATAAACAAAAGAACTTTTAGTCATGGATTTGTGGCCAACTCATAATTGATAGCTATGTATTTATATGTTTCTATATATACATATACACACATATATACACTTCTATGACTTAGTCAAGTATTGAGATATGTACAAATACACATATACACCCTTTTATGACTTTAGTACTTGTTTTCATATCTATGATTAACTATGTTGATAACCCTTACTATTTGATTGATATGTGACACAAGGACAGTAAATTTAAATAATGGAGGTCAATGAGGATAGCACTATTGAGGATCACGCCACGTGGGGAGAAAATTTGGAATCATTTTTTATCGAGTTGTTATACGAAGAGGCAAAAAAAGGAATTCAATCATCTACTTTAGACAAAAAAACATGGATGAAAATTTCAAATGAAATACATAGCAAGTTTAGTAAGCGACTTACAGTAGCACAACTTAAAACCAAGTGGAATAGGCTTAGACGTAGCACTAAAGAGTTTGAAAGCTTGATTCAGACTACTGGATTTGGATGGGATTCTGAAGCAAACACAGTTACAGCCTCAGAAGAAGTTTGGGATTCTTATCTACAAGTAATGTACCTATTATTTAATGACATTCATATTTATTTACATAAGTTACTAATCATTGACTTAATTAAATTTATTTTCACTGTGTAGCAAAATCCAAAAGCTAAAAAGTACCAGAAGAAGGGTTTAGCAAACTTTTCTCTCCTAAAGGAGATCTTTAGTGGGACTATTGCAACAGGCCGTAATATCATGGGTCCGCAAACAGCTGCCTATGTGCCACGTGCAGCACCACCAGATTCTGTGAATCTCGAAGCTGAAGGAGAAGGTACGGGAGACTCGCATGAAGTCCAGACAGACCGTAACCGTGTTCGAAATGCTGAGGCCAGCAGTGGGCATTCCAAGAAAAAGATCAAAACTGCAATGGAGTCTGCAATGGAGCTGTTGGCAAAGTCTGTGAGTTTGCGAAGTGAGGCGTCAGTGCAACGTACTAATGACATACAGCATTATCTAGCGGCGAAACGAGCACGTCTTGCGGACACAAGTGAGCCTGAGACTTCTGCTGAAGATCCCAGTAGTATTGAAATTTGTATTGAGCTGTTGGATGAAATAGGAGACTTGGATGACAAGACATACGAGATGGCAATTAAGACATTATCAAAGGATAAGGACTACAGGAGATCATTTGTAAAGATCAAACCCGAACGTCGTCGTGGTTTCATCCTCAGCTTAGTAGAGTAGTTATTAGTTAATAATTGATTTCAGTTTTTTAAACTCATTTAGTTTGTTAAACTCTTTCAATTTGTTGGCCTATTATTTACTGACTAGTTTGTTGAGTTAGATTGATTTATGTTGTTTATTTTCGTGATTTTAGTATGTTGAACTATGGAGTATTGATTGATTTGTTGTGTTTGATTACTTTGTATTGTTTGCTTTCACGATTTTAGTTTATTGAACTCTTATATAATGGCTGGTTTGTTGATTTATATTAATTATAAGATATTTGTTGTAATGTTTTGCTATTATTATTGGTGACAAACATTTATAAATTGGTTTGATTATCTTGTTTAGGCTATTATGAAATCAGATGGTTCAGATACTGATGAAGAGTTGGTTTTTTTTGAGTCACTTGAGTCATCTGATGATGAGAAAGAGATCTTACAGTTATTAATAGATCTTATACCAACTATTACCAGGCAACCTCGACATAATGATGAACTAACAGGACGACAATATGTAGTAAATATGCTGGAAGGGCATGCTGAAGTATTTTATGAAATATTTCGTATGTATAGAGAACCTTTTTTGGCATTAGCTCGGCTACTTGAAGAACGTCAATTATTACCTAGAAGTCGACTATCAGTAGAAGAACGGTTAATGATGTTCTTAAATATTATTGGTCATTCCGATCGTAATAGAGTCATACAAGATAGATTTTGTCATTCTGGAGAAACAGTGAGTAGACATTTCGATAGTGGTCTTAATGCCATTTGTGCATTGGCCCCATAATTTATTCGCCAACCAGACCCAAACATCGTGCCTCCGGAAATTCAAAGTAGCGAAAAGTATTGGCCGTGGTTTAAGGTATGACTCACATTATTTTTAAAGTTTGAAATAGATGGTTTTTACTTTCAAAATAGGGTTTAATAAAGTTTAGCTTCTTTACTTGTGTAAGGACTGTATCGGAGCTATTGATGGCACACATGTGATGGCTATTGTCCCAGCAGCCGAGCAAAGAGTTTATCGGGGAAGAAGACATACTTGCACTCAGAATATAATGGCAGCATGCAGTTTTGATATAAGATTTACCTCTGTTTATAGTGGATGGGAAGGTTCAGCTGCCGACTCTAGAGTATTCGTACATGCATTACAAGATCAAGATAACAGATTTGTTAGGCCACCATGGCCTAAATATTATGTTGTTGACTCCGGATATAGTAACATGGCAGGATTTCTTGCACCGTACCGGGGTCAAAGGCACCATTTATCAGAATTTAGAAACAATGGACAACCAACTGGACCTATCGAACTATTCAATTATAGACATTCATCATTACGCAATTGCATAGAAAGGTGTTTTGGTGTTCTTAAAGCACGATTTGGTATTTTGAAGAATATGTCTAACTTTCCTTTCCATAAACAAGTTCAGATAGTAATTGCATGTTGTGTTATTCATAATTGTATTAAGATGTATGATGCAAATGATGATTTGTTTAGAGATTACGGCGTTGACGAGCCTGTAGAAGATATTGAGCGGCGAAGAGGAAATCAACAACGTACAAATTATCATGAATCTGAACCGTCTTCTGATGTTGGTTCCACTAATAGGGACCGACAACGTATGAGCCAATTCAGAGACCAAATAGCACAAGCAATGTGGGAACAATATGTATCCTAATTGTTATGATAGTTATAATTTGTAATTTTTTAGTTAAATATTACTTCTACTATTAACAACTATTTTGTAATGTATTTGTAACTAAATATAATGGTTGATTATATTTTAATTGCTATATTAAATATTTAAATATTATGATTATTAATATTCAATTAATTTTTTAATTAAAATTTTTTATTAATGTTTATTTTTTGGTCTTCATAATAATGTTTTTAAAATTAAACATAAATATGTTTTTATACAGTACTTATGAGAAATGACTGGTTTTCAAAAACATCAACCAAACACAGTTTCAAATTTGATTTTTGAAAACATACACTCAGAAAATATAATCAAACACAGTTTCAGAAACGATCTCAGAACAGTTTTCAAAACGATTTCATTTTCAACTTTTTTGAAAACATAACAGGTTTCAAAAACAATACCAAACGCTACCAATATTTTCGAGTATGTTAGTCATTGTCTCGGCCTATCCTTTTTAAAGTTTTGGTTTGCAAGTGGACACAAGTTGTATGATGGTGCACATGTCAGCTTTTGCCTTTTTTGTCATTTTCTTCTAGTAGTATTAAGAAGTCTCACTTGTCTTTGTGTTTTGTTATTATAACTTGTAAATTTTGTCATTTTTCATTAATATTAACTATGATGGAGTTTAGTACACATATTTCCCTTTGTGCATCATTCAAATTTACTATAGGACAAATTATTTATCAATGTTCAATTTTCTACAATAAGAGGCTTTTTGCTGAAATTATATTGCCTTTCATACTTTGGAATATAATTTCCACTAAAAAAAATTGAAATGTTATTTTTCACTTAAAAAAATTTCTTTCTTTATGTGCTATATTGATATAATTACAATATTTTTTAAGGGAAGTCCCTCAACTATAACATATATTTTTAATGAGGAAATCCTTTTAACAAAACGTAATATACTTTCAATAAAATGAAAAATGCTACGAACATTAATTGTAATTTTAATTTTTAAGTATCAATTTATGTGATATATGAGTTGTTATTTTTTTATTAATAAGTATTTAAATTATTATCACATCAATTGATTATATCTCCCAATAAAAATATGATATATGAGTTAATAATTAAAAAATTAGAAATGACGTTGATGTATTTAACACTATTCTTTATACAATATAAACTGAGTAATAATAATAATAATAATAATATGGCTTAGTTCTGTGTTTGATAGAGGTAAAAAGTGCACAGAAAGAAAAAGGTTAAGAATAGATTAAAAATGTAGGGGGAGACACTAATTTTAATATCAATTTTTAAGTATTAATATATATAACATATGAATTATTGTTCATTTATTAGTAAATATTTAAAGCATTGCTACACTAATTAATTATAATTATTTATGAAAATATAACATTTCAGTTGATATTTAAAACTTTGAATTAGAATTGGTATCTCTGCTACTATTCTAAGTAGTTATATTATCTTTTTATCCTCATTTTTAAACTATATTAGCATTAAATAATTGACAAAATACTTATTTAGTTTATCACATATTTTCTTTCGAGACAAGAGACCTATTCATATTTTTTCTCCTTCCTCCTTTTTTTCCCTCTTACCAAAGGTGTGTAAAGATCTATTTTGTGTGTTAATGTATAGAATATATAATTTTCACTACTAACATAAATCTTTTCAGGCTAATTAGTACTATAATACATTTTATTTTATTATTATTATCACGACTTACTCGTTTTTTTGTTACATTTAAGGTGCACTAATTAAGTCGGAAGGACCTATAGTTGCAGGACCAATAGATAAGTTTACCAGCAAATCTTTCTGTATGTAGACCATTAGTTTCGATTCACCATATATGAGTGCACGTATTTATAGTAATTTCTTAATTTAAAAGAAAAGTCTAATGTCACGATACAAAGGTTGTATTTTGGGAAAGTTGAACTTATTATTCGTTCAAATCTTGAAAATTTGCAATAAGCATTATAACATATTAAAACCAAAAAAAAAAAAAAAGGACTAAAAATTGCTAATATTAAACACATCATAAACATAATGATCTTTTTTTGGTAACTTACATTATCATCATGAGTAGGAAAAAAAATTATCATAAAGTTAACGACATTTGCAACAAAAATAGTAACAATTTAATACCAAATTTTACGACATAATAACCGTACTACTACCAAAAAATCATAAAAAGAATACTGAATCTTTAAGATAATAACAATTTAGCACATGTAATGAAAATAATATTTATAAATACAGTCTTGAAAAGAAGAACAAAAAAAAAGGGAGAATGATAGCAGGAGAGCCATCTTGTGGAGATGCAATTGAAATGACGATAATAGCAAGGAGACTGGTCCATTGCCTTCCAGCTATCCTGAGCTTGTGGGTTGGGTGTTTTTGTCATGATAAGCTTGGGCTGTGGTGTTGTTTTGTATATAGTGTTGTGTAGTAGCTTCTTAGGTTAAATAACAACGATGTCTTCGTCAAATAGAATTTACTTTTTGATGTCTTTATTAGTTAAGCTTAAGCTTTCGATAACGAAAGTAATTTCCACGTCTTCTTGATTTACTTGCTCTTCGCTAGATCAATATTTTGACAATGTTGATTTTTGCTAGATTTGATTTTGTGCGAAATGAGTAATAATCTTAGTGTTATACAGTCTTAACCCTCGATTTATCAAAAAAATTTATGGATTATAGAGATTTTATTAAAAAAAAAAAAACTTTACACATATCCGATCATAATGTGTCAAAAATCTTTTCCGTTATCGAATCTCAAACATTTGCTTCCCTTTAAGCTTCATTAAAATTTACTAAAGTTTAATTAAACCAATCTCAATAGAGGATTATATCTCACTCTCATGCATTACAGGATCTTTTATACTCTGTTATGCCATATCTTTTTTAAGTTGAAATGGAATTTCCCCTTGAAAAATTAAAAAAAAAATCACATTTTCTAAAGGAGATAACGTCGTATCTTAAAAAACTGAGAGAGAGAGAGGGGGGGGGGGGTGGGGTGTGTGGTGGTGGGGTTGGGTGTTGATGGTGTGTGGTCTCGGATTTGAAAGGAAATAAATAAATTGATATCATTATCATCCCTAAACATAAGAAATGATTATTCTCCTCTATGATGAGGATTCAGCACCAAGTTAATTAATAGAATCGATATCCTTGACAATACTCAAAAAGCAGGGAGTGAAACTACATAAATACTGGCTCAAGTAATGCAAACGTAAATCCATTACTGGATAACTTGCCGGGGTAACATGATGCTTTCCAAAAGCAAACATTATGGGTCTTATATGTACAAATGTTCGTTCAGACAATGCAATAAAACTATACTATATCTGCATTTTCTATTCAAACAGAGATATAAATATATATATATTTATATATATTAACAAACATGAATGAACTTGTAATTTGCACTGTTGACTGTACAATTATATAATCAACGATCAGAGATTAACATTTGAAACGCACTGTACGAGGCTGAGCCGAGGGAGACAGAGCACAGTTGCAGCAGCGAGATGCTTCCATGCACAGAGCGCAACAGAAATCAGTGCCTTAGACTGGAATAGAGATCTTCAAGAGCGGCATACAAGGGCTCAGCAGCCTTTGGCCTTTCGACTGTCCCGAGCAGTATGTCCGTGGTGGTGAGGTAAGGATCACCGTAGAAACATAGGTTAGCCTTCATCCTTGTCGCAACAATGTTCCCTTCCAACGAGACTCCCACAAATGCACCTGCCGAAAAAGGGCCATAATTGCAAAGGGACTGTTAAAACAAAGCTAAAGAGAGGAGGAGAAGCAAAGCTTTCTCACTTCATCAATGCAAAAAACTAGAAGCGTGAGGGAGACCCCTTGCAAAACTGATTTAAATAACAATACCTTTGCTACAACTGTAAGTGTAGCACATTCCTGAACCTCTGTCTCCAGCACGAAGATCTGCCTCCACCACTCTTCCAATAGGTCCTGCAGCAGCACTACACCCCGCACCAAGGGAGAAATGCATGCGACTACAAAATGTCTTCACAGCTTCCGAATTATGAAGGACAATTATGAAGTCCATGAGCTCACCACCGATCTGGAATAAACATTGTCAATAAAATTTACAAAAAAAAATTAATACATCAAAAGAAGCAGTGAAAATTGATCCAATTTAAGGATTTATGAATAATGTTTAGGATTTATTTCTTTCATCATTGTAAGAGAAGCACTGAAACTTGATCCAATGTTAATGATTTATGAACAAATGTTAAGGGTTCTTTCCTTCAACTTAATGATCATTCACCCATTAGAAGTTTTACCTGAGCACCCCATCCTAAGCCAATAGAAGATATGGCTGACGGAGCAGACCACGATCCATCTGCCCTTCTAGCAATAACCAAACCAGTGCCAAGTTTGTAAGCAACAACAACGCCAGCTTTCACAACAGTTAGAATCGCCAGGCCTCTGGCTCCTTTTAAAACTGCTGACGGGATGGATCTCTCTGAATTCAGTCTAGAAATCTGCCAATTAAACATGAGACTAAAAAATGTTAGAAAATAAACATGGACTGTGGTTTCCACAATGAAACTACATTTTTAAAACCCCATTTTCTGCTATTTAACAAACATATAAAAGAAGATGGTAAGAGAGACATGATTATGAAGCAAAAGACAAAAACAAACAAGCTAATCCAGTTCATCATATCATAAAACAGGAGGCTTGTCCCCTCATTTGTTTACAACTCATCTTAAGAAAAACGTGGATTGAGTTTCACTAGACCTGGCAGTAAGTTCTCAGCGTATTGGATGCCTTGTATATCTCATGTTCCATGGACAAACCAACAGGAAGATTAAGCCATCCTCTTGTACACGTCCAATCCATCACATCATGCTTGGCAACTTGTGCGGCATTGCTAACACTGTTAATAAGAATGCTCTGTAAAGGATCAAGCCGGTCATAACAAGTATCGCAGACCCTCTGAGGATTTCTCTCCCTAAACTTGACGGGCAACAAGCACCTTCCTTTAGAACATGATCTGCAGAAGATGCCCCCACAAAACCGACAATGGTGCCTTCCACGCGTAATTGCAGTGAAAGGAGCAGTGCACTGCATGCAAATTGTAGTCGCACTATCAGGAAGCCACTCAGGGGGTTCAACCTCCAACACCTCTTTGTAGGCACTATAATTTATTCCACCGGCCTCGAGAAGGGGAGGAGCACTGGGTATGTAAACTGATGAGTGTACGTAGGTGTCTCCATTCTTGCTAGAGCCGAGAAACGAAACATTAGAACTGGGCAACAACTTGTTCGCAGGAACACTTGCAGATTTGTTCCAACCCATTATAATTGCAAATATCCCATTAAGCACATTCTTCAGGTTCACCGCTGGAGGCATATTAGCAAGCTCGGAACTACCAGCATCCTCACCTGAATCATATCCATCATCAATAAAATCCTCCGGTTCTTTGGGAAACCGGTATGAATACTCCTGTTTTGAGGGATTTGACAGTGAAGGATAAGTAACACGGCCTTCTGCCACAGTCCATCCACCATCACTGGAGTCATCATCAAAATCAGATTCAGTGTTTGCTTTTTCTAGCTTAAAAAGGGAAGAATATGTAACTCTCCCCTCAAAATTTGCCATAAATCACGCACACAATAATTGATTAGAATCACCAAGGGGTAGACCTGACACTTGAAATCAATACCTCGCTATTAGTACCAATCAGAAGTGACGTTTAGCTGTCTACCCAAAAATAAAAAATAAAATAAAATAAAAACCGATAGTTGCTGGCATAATCCAATAGTAATTCCAAACGGAAAGTTCGAATTCCCCATCCTAAATTCCAGAAAATACTAAACACCCAAACCATAACTCACTAATTATTAAAAACTTCATTGCACAAGAAAGAAAGAGACCCCGCCAATGCTATCACTCAGATCAGGCAAAAAAAAAAAAATTACAGCATTTCACCTCTAACAGAAACTCAAACTGTTCAATTCAGATACCCAACGCCAATATTCTCGTCAAGTGCTTCAATACCAAAAAATTTTTCTCATGATTGCTCTCACCAAAAAAATAAATAAATAAAAATAATAACACAGAAGATTTTCCGATTCGCTAAATTTACAACAGGTAATTAAATGAATCAAATAAGCCCCAACGGCGTAATCGATAAAGGCCTAAAAGAAATTTTCCGATAATTAGGGTTTCCAAATACCAACATAAATCTTGGACAAATTCGCGCAAGAAAATGAAGGGTTAGAAAATTGGAAAATACCTATTCGTCATGCGTGCTGTAACGTTGCTGAATTTGAATTTTATGGTTTCAAAATCCAACCACAAAAGCCAGAGCGACTCGTAGAAGAAGAAGAAGAGGAAGAAAACTTTGGAAGATAATGGCGGATTTGGACTATTATTTGCGGAGTCCTCCAGGCATTCCCCAACTTTCAAGAAAAGAGATGAGTTTAGACGCACACGGCTTTTCAGTCTACATGGGCCTCCACTCTAACTTTTGGGTCCATTAACAAACTAGGGCCCAAATACAATCGGCCTATTATTTTTGTCCTCGTTTCATGAGTGGGGAACATGACAAATGCCCCAAAATTATGGTTTGGATTCATTTTTATCACACATTAAAAAAATTTATTACAAAAAAATATTATAGATAACATTATAAATATTTATTTATTTATTTTTGAATAAAAATTAAAATTATTAATTAGTATCTAATAAACAAAACCATTTTTTTAAAACCCAACCGACGGTGATTAACGGCCGCAAACAAAAAATTAATTTAATTTATTACATCATCTTTATAGCCTCGTCAAAGTTTGCTTCCTTTAAACCTCCTACTCCACAGTGGGACGATCTAGTTTGGTTTTGGGTAAGGAGACGTGAAAATTCCACTATTTATATAAAAATAATACGTTTTGAGAGGAAAATTAGACGACTAGTAGTTAAGAATAATAGTCATTATTTTATTATAATAATATATATTTATTTATCTTTTAAAATTGTTATTATAAATATTATAATAATTCAGAGACTTTTTTTTTTTTTTTTTGAGGGATAACCCTCCAAATCACCCCTTTTAATTTGCATTTACAATAAAAACTCCCTCACCTTTTTTTTTTTTTTTGCAAACTATTGTTGTATATTAAGCATTAACTATCTACCAAAGATGATGAAAACATAATAGAAATAAATAATTGTCCATCTATGAAGTAATTCGCAAAAGTCACAACCTCGAGTTGCGTCCCTCTAAAGGCGTTTCCCGGATTACAAGCCCGTGCACAAAGATATGGCAAAAATGGTATAATATATGACATATGAGACACAGCTAAATAATGAACTAATTGTCTAAGGAGAGTAATTTAAAAATATCCATGCCAAAGATAAACACAACAATAAAACTATGGTAAAAAGAGGAGATATTTATGATATGTTTAGATGCGAAGTTTATTTTTAGAAAATAAAAAAATTTATATATAAAAAATAAAAAGTTGTTTGGATTTTTTTTTAAAAGTGAAAAATTGTTTTGATAAGTAAAATATTTTCTTTTTCTATTTTTAAAATTAAAAAATTTTGGGTGTTTATATAAAAAATTTAAGAAAATCTATTTTTTTAAAATGAAAAAAATTTTATTTTTTAAAAATCGAACTCAAAAACAATCATTCTATTAATTGTCAACCAAGCCTCCGATGTAAACCCGAGCCGCGCAGCCTCGAGATATATATGCTCCAGAGATAAATAAAAAAGTAATGTGATAAGCTCAGAGGTGATCCTTTTGTTTATTTGCTAGTTTGTGGAACATGCGTAGTATATGTATTTTTAAAATATCATTTAAAATTGTTAACATATTTAACAATTTTTGTATATTATTCAAATATAAAGCTTTTTTTTTTTAAATAGAGTTGAAAATAGATAAAATGTGTCTAATACGTACTTATTACAATGTGTAAACTTTGTCAAAAATTATGATATTTTCTATAGACTCCCCTGAATTATTATTCTTATTATTCTTTATCCTTTTTTTTTTTGTTGTTAAAAAGTAGTTATTGTAACCTCTTAGTACATTCAAAAATACAACACTACAAAATAGGGCTCCTTAGATATAACATCCCTAATTGTTTTTCAACTTTTTTTTTTCTTTTCTTTAAAAGTAAACCAATATTATTATTTACTTTTTTAAGTCGCCCTTTCTCGTTCTTAAAAAACTTAAATTTAAAAGTTTATAATTTTTTCCTTTCAAGGTAAAATGAGATTTTTTTTAATGAATAAATTTTAAAAAAAGAAAATAAGATTAATTGATATTATTTTTCTAAGCTTATTTTAATTTTTTATATTTTTTAATTTTAAATAGTTTATTTTAAACCAAAAGCATACTTTCAAGACTCAACTCCTTTCTAATTAAAATATTTTTAAAACTTTATCTCTAACTTTAATTATCACCTCAGGAGGCTAATAGTTTTGTAGACTTTAGATTTTAAAAAGTAAATTAAACTTGTTTACAAGATGTCAATATTTAAAAAAAAATTTCTATTGTTAGTTTAGTGTTCGTTTGGATAGGAGGTTTATTTTTGAAAAATAGAAAATTTTTAGATATGAAAAATAAAAAGTTGTTTGGAATATTTTTTAAAAGTGAAAAGTTGTTTGGATGAGTAAAAAAAATTTTTGTCTAGAGAGCTCTTTTTTCATTTTTTAAAAATAAAAAATTTTGAATATTTTAATATGGAAATTTATGAAGGTTATTTTTTCTTAAAATGAAAAATTTTTCATTTTCTAATTTTGAACATGTCATACAAACGAAGTTTAAAAATTTAAACTTTCATGTCTCTAAAGTTAAATTGTCTACTCTCCACCACTGGTTGAAGACAATCAACATGGCAGTGGTGAGCAGCCATCTCACCTTACTGTTTCTATAACCTCTTGTCAGTTTATATAATATATTTTCCCTAAATAATTATGTTCATTTTTCTTTTTATTCCTAACTTCAACTGATTGCCAGTAAAATTTTTTGTAAACACGCTTCAATGTCCTTAATTTAAATTGACCATTGCATCTCATTATTATAGCATGTCATAGATTTAGATGGTTTGAATCTTTTGTGGAATTTGTTGGGCTGTAAAAAATGTAAAATTATAGTAAACCCCTTTTATAAATATAGATATATTATATTTTATGGTATGAATATTCACAAGTTAAAATATTTTAAAAGATGTAAGTCATTATTTGACCACTATTCTAATTTTAAAATCTGAAATAGATTATCGTATCGTGATTGTTGAGATAATATATTCATATGTTATTGAATATATAAAGGAAAAATCATAAACAAATGCAAAATTTCTTCTTTAATTTTTATGGATATAAAATTAAATGCCATGTAGTATAAAGATTCACAAATTAAAATATTTATAAAACATTTGTAAATGCATTATGTTTTAATTATGTTTGAATACAATTCGTTTTTTAAGTATTATATTTGATTGAAAAGTATTTATTTGGTATTTGAATGAAATATGTATTTGGATAAAAAGTATTTTAGAGTTGAAAAGTTGACGTGATTGGTAAAAGTCAAGATAAAAAGTTATAATTAAAAAATTAATGTAATTGTTTTAAAAACTTTTAAATAGTATTATTTTTATAACACTGTTGAAAAAGATTGTATTTGAATGTAAAATTTTATGTTTGGTGTAAAATTAGGATAATACTTCATATATTATCAAACACAAAAAGAAAAAAAAAATATAAACAAACACATATATTCTTCTTTCCACTTTATAAATCTAAATGTGTAATACTTTACTATTTTAACATAACTTCTAATATAACTTAATTTTACTTTCACAATTTTCAGTATAAATTAAGTTAAATTAAGTTAGAATAAAATAGTTAATCTAACTTTTAACTTTTAAGATAAATTAAGCTAAGACAGCAAATAAAATTTTGAAAAAAATCAATGCATCGTTCTCTCTCCCAAATTACATCCTTCTCTCTTTCTTCTCAATGTCTATGGTAGCCTTTTGGATAATCACAATGACAATTCTTCCACTTTGTCTAGGCCTTCCAAGCTTCTATCGATTCGGATCTGTTTGTATGAGAGGTTTTTTTTTTTTTTGGAAAATGAAAAATTTTTAGATATGAAAAATAAAAAGTTGTTTGGAATTTTTTTTAAAAGTGAAAAATTGTTTGGGTGAGTGAAAACTTTTTTTGTCTAGAGAGCTCTTTTTTTATTTTTCAAAAATGAAAAATTTTAGACATTTTGATACAAAAATTTAGAAAGATCTACTTTTTTTTAGAATGAAAAATTTTTTATTTTCAAAATTTGAATGTGTCACAGGGATTTCATTTCTATCTTTGTAAGTTTCTGCTTTAGATTTTTTAGATTTTGTTTTGGATATATATATATATTTTTGTTCTTGTACGTTGTAAAAGTACGATCTTTTACGTTTCATTTCGACTTTTTTGTTTTTATTCATCTTTCAATTTCGTCCGTTCTTTGATTTACTTTTTGAGGATTTTTTTTTTTTCATTTTATTTGTACGTGAACTGCTGATTCTTTGTTACTACTATTCACGATTATGGGAATTCTTGAATTTTGACAAAAATTTTTTGGAGAAATTATTCTTGTAGGGTTTTTGGAAAAGGGGCTTGGAATGGTGATGGAGATATAAATAGTTTATTTTGTATAGGAGAAACGGTATGAGATTTCACAATTCTCAATTTTTTTTGTTGTTTCTTTACTTGGGTAAGTATGCTAGTTTTCCTAATTGGGGATTTGGGGACTTGGGTTTGGTAGTAAAAAGAAAATCAGAAGTGGGTTTCAAATTTCAAATGGAAACAGTGGAGAAGAAAGAGGATGAGTTGCCTTTTTTTTTTTTTTTAAGTAAGATTATTAGTATTTTTAATATAATTTGGATTTTTATTTTAAAACACATATAATTAATATTTATGATATGCTTCAGTAGCAGAATTATTAAATATATAAATAGAAATAGACAGAATGGGTAAAGTAAATGGTTTTATGTAGTTTAAAGGGTACAATGAACAATTTTTAAAGTTTGAGGTGCAAAATAAAATGGGATACATAATGCAAGGAGAATTCGTATAATTAATCCAATAATACATATAAAATTAGTGTTCGATATTCGGTGGATTGAAAAAAAAAAGGTACAAAAATTTTAAAGATAGTAAGGTTACTCTCAAAAAAAAAAATCAAATAAATGGAAATTTTTTAAAAAGAGAGGCTATGATAGAGCCCTTTTAAGATGTTCTACCATAATTTATGGCAGGATTCAAAAATAATTTAACTGTTAAGATTTAATTATCTGCAATTGTTATAATATACGTTACCTCATAAATAGACAAAGAAATTAAAAAAAAATTCAAGCAAAAAAATTTTATAAAAGAAAACCAATCTTAACTCTAGTGAACGAAAACCCCCCCCCCCCACCTTGCCTGGTCAATAGTGAGCCCCTTTACCTTGATGACCTTCCATGGCTGCCCCTCGGTAGCAAACACTACACACCCCTTCCCCCCCCCCACCAGGTTGACCACCTACACGACGTCTTCGACCTTTTTCCCCTTTTTCCTTTGTCGCCTCCCCTCCATCTTGTGTCTCTCCCTCTTTAACAACTCCATCAACTCCTCCCTCCCCTTTGACGTCTCCGTATGCCAGAATCTTGACCACCTCAACCTCAACGTATCACTGACGATTTTGTAGGATGGAGAGGAATGGGCCACATAGAAAAAATTCATAGTTTTAATACGGAAAAGGTCATGACGATTTCATGGTGGAGCTCCACCATCGCATGACCTCATTTTCCTAGTTTGTCCTCTTCGGCTTCATGGATGGCGAGCTTCGCCAACAGCGAGTCATCATACTTGCTAGCTTTTTTATTAATTTCATAGTAAAAAATTCTATCAACTAATGCCTATTATAGTTACCATATGACTGTGATATCTTAGTTATTAGATTAAATTTAGATAGTCTAAAAAAAAACCTTATTAATAGGACCTCTCAATTGGGCTCTACCATAGCCTTTTCTTTTTTAAAAAGGATAAATAGCAATATCTTTTTTTTAGAAAGACTACGGTAAGGGTCATTTTATATACCATATCACAGTTTGTGATAGAAACCATTTTTAGACCGTTCAAATTTAATCAAACAGTTAAAATTTACTTGTTTGTAATAACTATAGTGCATAAGTAAAACTACAAAAAATAAAATAAAATTTCAAACAAAAAAAGAAATTAAAAAAAAAAAACAACCTTTCCAACCTCAGGGAACCCCCTCCCCCACCAATGGCAACCTTTCTCCTTCTGTCTCTCTTTCTCTCTCTCCCTCTCTCCTTCATTCTCGGTCTCTTTTTCTTTATTGTTGTCTTCTCTCTCGTTAATGAGTCCACTTTCTCTCCCTCTCTCAAACTTCATCTCAAATGGCCTTCCACCATTTTCACCGGAAAAGGAGTTGCTGCTAAAAAAGAGAGCCTTGATAATGCTAAGCTTAATATACTCAACGGATGTGTTAATGTCAATGGAACTAAAGAGGCCTATACCAGTGAGGTGGAAGTTGATGGTGATGCCATTGAAGCACATGACACCGGCCCATGTGAACCCCTTCCCCCAGCAATGATCCTTCAGCCTTAAACCTTCTTCTCATCCCTCCACGGATGATGACCCCCTATAGGGACCCGTGAAGCACATGACACTGGCCCAAGTGAACCCCTCCCCCCCACCCACCAATAACAATCCTTTATTTCCCAACCCTCTTCTTGTCCTTTCACCGACAGCGACAACCCCTCCTAACGGTGACCGGTGAACTCCCCCACCACCCTATCCCCCAACAAGGATCCCCCAGTCCCTAACCTTTTTCTCGTCCCTTTACCAATGACGACCCCTACCACCCTACGGCAACCAGCGAAACCCCCTCACCGAAGAAGAAGCACCGAAGAAGAAGAAAAAGAAGAAAAGGGATTTAAATTTTTTATTTTATTCTGTAATCCATTAGGATTGTTTTTATTTTTTATTTTTAAATTATTTTAGTCCATTATCCCTTAAGGTAAAGTGTATTATAATTATTGTATACAATTAATGTCACTGTTATTAAAAATTCATTAAGTGATTTAAAAATGAACTCTATAGATAAAGTATATAATATAGTTTATTATTTCTAATTTGAATTACTAATAATAGATTTTTATCTTCTTTTCATTTATTTTAATTTTATTATTTCTAGCAGTTGCTAATATAGCTTTATGATAATATTACATCTGACTTTACCGTAAGTGCAACCCAACCCCGAGTTCAAAACAAACAAAAAATTATTTCTATAATTTGTGTTATCCAAGTTAACAAAAAAATGTGGATATTACTTTGAAATGTCTCACGGCTTTTTGAAAAATAAATAAATACATAAAAGATGATATATTAATAACAAAAAATAAACCAAAAACAATTTCACAAAAACTTATATGGAATGCAATTTCACATAGAAAGTGATAGGATTATTTTTCTAAAATTATATGGGTAATTAATATTAAATTAGAAGAGAGATGATAAAAACAAATAAAATAGGTATAATAGTTAAACTATAAAACATAATATAGAATTTCCTAAAATGTGAAATTGTAGCCAATCCCTAAAAAATAAAAAAACAAAAAATACCAACAACTTTTTACATCTCTCTCACATCCGACACGCTCCTTCTCTCTGTCAGGTTTTACCATGGGTAGACTTTTTAGCCATGCACCAGCCGTTGAGGAAGTCCACCTCCAAAAACTCCCAAATTCGATATCTCATTATCTCACTCGTTGTTAGAGGTGCACGGCGAGTGATTTGGCAATATAGGCAAATTTGTTTTATGACGATTCGCGAAAATTACAACCCATGATTGTTCAAAAATTAGGTGATTTGGAATTTTTTTACAGGCGATTTGGGCTATTTGTTGGGCGACATGAGTTTTATATTAATATTTTTAATATATAATAATTGATTAAATACTTCACACCTTGCCTGAAGTGATATTATTTATAACTAGTCTCTGACCCTTCACAAAATGAGAGTCAAAATAGAAAATTAAAAAAAATTGACATTAATTATCAAGCTAGATTTTTTTTTGTTTGTTTGTATTTCTATCAAACTACGAAATTAAGTTCATGTTGTAACCGTTAACAACTACTTCTATTATTATTCTATTTCAAGATTAAAAATACATGTCATAAGAGAATAACAATGTTAAAATTAGAGAATTATACTAAAAGGATAAAAGCATTCAAGATGATATACTAACTCTTTAAAAAAAAAAAAAAAGGGATGATATATCAACATGTTAATAAGAGTTCAACGACGCATAATTAAAAATGATAACTAAAGCAATTGACTTAGAGGACGTTTGGTAAACGTATTATATTTTGATTGTATTTGAATGAAAATTATTTTTTGAATGTTGTATTTGGTTGAAAAGTATTTATTTTGTATTTAAATGAAATGTGTGTTTAGATGAAAAATATTTTAGAGTTGAAAAGTTGATGTGATTGGTAAAAGTAGAGATAAACAGTGGAGTTGAAAAGTTGATGTGATTGTTTTAAAAAACTTTTAAATAGTAATTGTTTTCGTAGTACTGTTAAAAAAATTGTATTTAAATGTAAAATTTACGTTTGTTATAAAATTACATTGTATTTAAATATAATTAAAATGTAATTTTTTTGCCAAACACCACCTTAGTTTGCATGTTAAACTAGTGTTTCTCCCAAATCTCTTAATTGATCTTTTTTTTCTTACTTTTAACCACCATATTGTCTATGTATACCTCTATACTTTTTCCAATGAAGCATTTGAACATTGAGTTCAGTAGCCTCTAATAAGTGACTCCTGCATTTTTTTAATCCGAATAGTATCACTTTGTAACAAAAGCACCCCTTCCCCATGACAATGGTCGTGTTCTTTGTCTTCCTCATGCATTCTAATTTGGTTGTAACCTGAAGAGGCATCTAAAAAGATCAATCTTTTGAGTCCTATGGTAGTGTCCATTTGGTCTATCTTCGACAAAGGATATTATCCTTAGGGCAAGCCTTGACCTTGACACTTTGTCACTATCCACTGCCTTATCAAGAAGACACTTGTATTGAATGTTTAGCTTTGGAGTGTAATTTTCAAATTGGAGCTGGTTAATTTTTTAAAATTAGTCATAATTTTAATTAATTTTATAGAAAAAGACAAAAATTAAAATGTAATGCATGTTTGGTAAACAAATCTAACTTAATCTAATTTTTAAATTACATTACATTATTCATTTTGAGGCAATCTAATTTAATTTAGTCTAGTTTAAAACAAATCTTTTTTTTTTATATATTACACAGTAATTTAGTTTTAAAAAAACCGTTTTTTATAATTATATAGTACCTAATAACTTAAAACAAACCTTTTTTTTTTTTTTGCTTTTCTTTTACCAATACATATTCAAATTCAAGGAATACGAATGAAATAAATAGGGGTGCGTTTTTTCTTCTTATTTGATGTTTTTTTAAATCTAACATGTTAGTTAACGGGAGAAGGATAAAATTTGTCTCTCCTTTCAATGGTCCATCATATTGACATTCAACAACCATGACAATAACAAAATTAAATTTTTTTTTTTTTTTTGTATAACCTGTTAGATGAAAAAAAAAAGTTATAAAGTTAGATTTTTTTATTAATATTACAAAAATTAAGTAGAAATTCAATTTAATTACTTGTTAAAATATTACATTTCCCTAGTCAAATACACCTTTTAAGACGAAGTTTAAAAAGTTTTTAAACTAAACTATATACAAAATTAACAATCTTAAGTTAAGTTAGATTACAAAACGTTAATATAACGTAAAAGTTAAATCACAAAACGTCCTATTTAACTTAACTTAAAAATTAAATTAAATCACAAAACATCCAATTTAATTTAACTTTTAAATTACATTTAACTATATTGACGATCCAAATGGACTCAAAATTTTGGATTCCCAACCTAAAAGCCAAACACATGCTTAATCTTGTTTGCTACTGCCAATGTGCCCCTTAGAGGTCGGTTGGTGCTTGTTTTCCTTACAAGAAGTCTTAGATTCAGGTCACTCCTACAGTGTTGGCCTTCAAGGTGGGGCCACGTAAAGTGATCGGAGGTTATTTGAGGATTCCAACCTCTCCTTTTATAACCTTTAATTTGGAAAAAAAAAAAAAGGGAGGCTTGGGGGGGGGGGGAACAAACTTGCTTTCAACTTAAAGCATCACCAATATATAGAAAACAAATAAAAATATAACAACAATAATCAAAGTAGTAAGTAGCTTCCAAATTTCATACACGAAGCTTTTTTCCTGGTTGTAAGTCATCATCATAATGGCCACCCTCATCATTCGCCTCCTTTTCCATCTTCTTTCTGGAAAGTATCTTGTTGATCTTGTGAAGTTCGTTATTGAGCTTCTGGTCTTTGTTCTGCTTTCTTGTCTTCCGACCGTCTTGCATCTTAACACCAAACTGGAATGCAGCCTTTGGCATTGCTTCTTTCTGTTCATTGTACGTTGCCCACTCCTCCTCTGTCTCGAAGTCCCACCGGTGAAGGCGACCTTTTGCCTGTTAGAGAATGATTTATTTATTGGTTAATATTAGTTCACTAAACCTTTTAGTAAGCTTTTCTTCTGTTCGCAAACAAAAACGAAACAACAATATTTTTCTTGACACTTGAGATCACTTACCCTCCCCCCCATGTCCATTTTCGACAAGTCATCCTCGTCATCACTATCCACTATCTCTCGGTTGTACTCCTGGTACCCAGGGTAACATTCAGAATAACTTTCGGAGATAAAATTGGGATCCTTTTCTCGAGCATCTCTCTCCCTCAATTGTTGAAGTCTCTGATCATCTCGCTTAAACACAGATCCTAATCCCCGATCCTTCTCTTCTTGGGTCATAAAGCGTGGATCTTGAAGATTGTTGTTTAATCCGGCTTGAACATCATAAGCCTGCATGTCTTGTTGGAGGTACTGGTCGGGATAAGCCAGTTGTTCGGCATATTGGTAATCCTGCCAGTCTCCCTGGTAGGTGCCAGCCAAGGCTTGAGTTTGCATCACATCGTATCCATTCTAAAACCAAATGAAAAAATAAAAAATACAAAAAATAGAACATAAAAGTCAGCAAACAGATAAAGGCTATTAAATACTAATTTATCCTTGTTCTCTGTATCAAGTTCAAAAAGTAATTATTGGACGTACCGTTTCTTGCCATTCTTGAGGTAACACAGGCGGTGGGACTGGACCATAAGCAGGTTCTGTGAAATAGGAAACTTTCTCCTTATTTCGAGGAGACTCTTCCATATCCTCTGAAAGGGGGCTTTGGCTCACGTCTTTACCAGGAACGTCATAGTCCACACCCTCCCCAACAAAGATGTCGTCGTCTTCTACTCTAGCAGCAATTGGGCACTGCTTCTCCTTTGAATCCGTATAAACTTTCCTGGGAGGAGGGGGAGGTGGTGGTAATATTTCTCGTTCAGTTTGATTCTTGGACATCCCACCATCAGGCTTTGAGGGCATATCCTCTTCATCATAGTCGTTACCAAGAACAGAAATCTTTCCTATAATATAGAAAATGAAACAAAAAGAAAAAACGTATGTGTTTGTCATACAACTAAACAGATAAGAAATGACAAATAGGTTATATGAAGAAAGTCGAAAACAGATTCAAGATACGCTGTAACAATTTCAAAAATCCCTAGGAAATGACATTTACAAAACTTGAAGGCATAAATATTGCAACTCTTAACACAGAAACCAAATCAAAACAACCTAAAATGCAAATTCGTTACAACGCCCACAAACTTCTATCTAGCTCACAGAAATTACCTTTCGTTTCCCGATCCTTCTTTTTCTTTTTCAGAACCTTCCCAGAAGATCCAAGCCGTAGATATGACATAATTTTAGCAATCCGATCAAGCACAGAACCATCAACACTCACCGTAACCATTTCCTGCACAAAAGAGACACCGCTCCGATTTAATGTTGTTCACTGAAGAGAAATTGCACCTACTATCAACAAATTTAAACCACACTACCTCAGGCTGTGGACAATCAGCTTTACTCCTGTGCAAGGTGGTTGGAATGTCATGCGAATATCCATTTTCCTGACCAAAAAATAATATATATATATGTCAGCCAATTGGACCTTAAGAATCATGCTAACGGAGCATACAATTTTTACAGTAACATTCAATCATCTAGGATTGGGCTCAGGCACATATCAAATTTCATAGTGGAACTTCTGTACACGTTTACGTGATACATGAAATAAATAGCGAAAAGCCAAGAAGAACAAGTAGCAAAGTTACCATATCAAAAATAAAGGACATGCGACCAGGAAGGAACATCTCATTTGACTTTGCAACAGTCTGGGGCTTCACTATCCATTGATAAACTGACTGAAGCACAAAATAAGATGTTAGATAAGCAGTATAGATCTTAAAAACACAAACTGGCCTATTTTTCAATAACAAAATGTGAACCTTTGCAGTTGCAGTGCGAAAGGACACTCGTTGATCTTCCTTAGACAGCCTGTCACGGAGAAGCAAGAATCAGTCAGTGTTTGCCTCGCAACACGGCTATGAAATTACCTTCTACACTTCTATGATTTGGGAATATTTAGGAAACACAAAAGGTAATGACAATAGAAGGGGAAAAGAAAAAACAAAAAAAAAAGTCCCTTTTCAATTAATGTATGACACACTAAGCTCGGCCACGTCATGAACTAGCATACGATTATCTGCTAAGCCAAATACAGGAACAAAGTTCTCATCTTTTGGCCATCAAGGATCTAGAGGAAAAAAAAAAATCATGTCTGCTTAGTCTAAGCCATGGCTTTGATTTTAAATATACAACACAAACACACGAATCACCTAGATTTCCCATCGGCTTCATCTCCGGCTTCCGGTTTCTTGTCAATCTCACTACGTACTTTGTTAAGCAAAGCATAATCCAAACCTTTGACCAAATGTGTGTGTTCCACATCCCCTGAGCAACATTGCGCCAACAAAAGATATCAGCAGCATTTACAATACAAGCGTGCACAAATAACCGCGAAAACACATTCGCTAACAACAAATTCGTGTTCTCTTAAAATTAAGCCCAAACCCATGATAGAGAAATGCTTCAAATGCCAAAGGCAATATGCAAATAAACAACAAAACAACGTATCAAAACCCAAGACTCCGAAACCGAACATATTAACACAAATAACTCTAACCTCCGAGGTATTTGCTCTTCTCGATGGACAGTTTGTGTGCATCAGCTGACCTGTAAAGTCCAAAAAACAACGTTAATAGCAGAAAAAACCAACCAGAAAGTAATATAATGTTATATACATATATTATACATTACACATATATATAGGGAAGTGATACCTTAGGTCGACGGTCCCAGGAGGAGCAACGGCGTGAAAAGAACCCAATTCAGTAGCTTCATAATCGGGATTTTGATCCTCACGACGCTCTTTAGCTCGGTCTCTATACTTGGGCGCTTCTGGTTGTTCTGATTTCTCTTCTCTGCCCAAATTCATACCAAAAAAAAAATCCAGAATTCAACAGAATTAGAGGATTTTGAGGCGATAAAAACTCAGAATTGGAGATAAAAAGAAATTGAAAATGGATTGATTCCATAAAAGCTACTCACTTGCGACGAACAACTTTGTCCTTGTAATGTTTCTTTGAAGAAGAAGAAGTCATCGTCGGAGCTTAAATCTGGAAAAATTATAGGTTTTTGGGATTGTTCTTTGTTCGGATTCGAGGTTAGGATTTTGCAGCGATTGAGCAGAAAGAATTTGGGAATTTGACCACTAAATTACGAATTTACCCTCGCCTTCAATAAACAAGCTTCAGTAGAAGTTGGATGCATCGTGAGATCCAAATTGGTGTCGGCTCCGTTTGAGGAGGCCCATTTGGTACGCCGGCCTCCCAAAGCCGAATTGGGCCGCAAAAGTGCGTAGCTGGAGGAAGGGAACCAAGATAATGGGCACCCAACACTTATTTGGCACGAGGAACGTGACAGACACTTTTCCATTTAGATTATGGTTTGAGTGGAGTCATAAGATTGGTATACATTTAACCCATCGGATTAAAAAGTATAAAATTTTAAAATTTATTTAAAAAAATTATATATCTATATAGATATTATTCTATTCATATCGAAATTCTATATAATTTATTAAACAAAATTATATTATTTTAACTTATATAAAGTTATGAATTTTTAAAACTTGTGTTTTTTAGTTGTAATCTAAATTATTAAATAGTGAATTTATTAATTTAAAAAAAAACAAAAACGAATTTGTGATTTTTGGGTGTGGATCATGGATCCAAACATAAACTTAAGTCTTACACCTCATTTGTTTACTATATTATGTACATATTACATTCAAATGTAATATAATTTTTATCCAAATACAAAAGTATTAATGCAAATACCAATCATATCACATTTTAAATCATTATTTATCATTTTACTTTTTCTATTATTTTTACTAATCACATCACATACTTTTTTTTCTCTCCTCATTTTTTGTCCCTACTTTTATTCATCACATCATATATTCATTATTTAAATATAATTCAAATAATTTTTATCCAAACATACATTGCATTAAATGCAATATAAATATTTTTCATCTATTTCAAATATAATATAAACACAATGCACTTACCAAATATCTTCTTAACATTAAGTTCTAGGGTGAAAAAATAAAAGTAAGAGATATCACATTTAATTGGGGAAAAGTATTTTATTGGATGTACTTAAAATTGGTTTTTTGAGAAATATCAGAAGAAGAGTATCTCTGGGATATTGTTTTATTTATTATGACTTTAGGAATTTTGTGTATTTATTATATAAAATAAAAAGTGATTTTAAGGTAAAAATTCAAATTACTGAGCAAAATTCCGAAACATATGCACTAAAGGGGTTATTTCTACAATTTACTCTACTTTTAAAAAAACTAAAGGCTAGTTTGGGAGAGGTTTTGAAAATATATTTATGGAGACATAGGAATTGGAGTTCATATAAGTTTTCGAGATGTGTATTTAGGGTAAAATGTTTTAGAAAAAGTAAGTTTGGAGTTTTGTGTTAGGTTGAGGAATAATTGAAAACAAAATATTATGAGATACATATTTTGTTGATTTGATGATTGAAAAAATAAAAAATAAATTTTGTAAGAAAATATGAAAACCAAATGTAAGGCTTGTTTTAAAGAGCACTTTTAGAGACAGAATTTTAGAGATTGAAAGAGAGAAAATATGAGATGTAGATTTAGAAGTTTTTAATTTAAGCAGTCAAAACTTTATTTAGAGATGATGTCCCAAATAGATCCTTAGTACCAAATGCAAATTCCAAATCAGACATCATTTTGATGTATCAAGATGAGCCCTAAAATGATCCTTAAGTAAATTTCTAAGCTAAAATTACAAGTTTAAAATTCGGCATGTACACCACTTCTCTCCACCTAGCATGTGCAGCAGTATCACCCTACTACATATGGTTATTCGAAAATGGTGTCCCAAATAGATCCTTAGTGCCAAATGCAATTTCCAAATTAGAGGTCATCTTGACATCTCTAGATGAGCCCTAAAACAAGCCCTAAGTAAATTTATAAGCTAAAATTACAAATTTAAAATTTGGCATGTACACCACACCTCTCCACCCAGCATGTGTAGCAGTATCACCCTACCACATATAGTTACAAGTTACACCATTCATATTGCAATAATTAATCTAGGTATATTCAATGGCAAAGCTAGCATTCCAAGGCAAAGCTATTTTAGAAACTGTTTTTGACTTTAAAAGTCCAAAAATTACTTCTAAAAGTGTTCATATGATATGTCAAAAAAGCTTTTTATCTTTAAAATAACTTCACGTCAAAGTCAAAAATTATAACTTTCAAAAATAACTCCTCTTAGTAAACTTTGAAATTTGGATTAAAATTTAAGATATATATTATACACTTTATTTTATCACTTTTATTATTTATATTAAAGTACTTTTAAAATCATTTTTACTTTCAAAAAAAATTTAGAACTTTATTTTAACATTTTTATTATTTATATTAGAATACTTTTAAATCCTTTTGACTTTAAGAGCTATTTAAAAAAAATGCTAGGGACTTTAGAAAAAATAAATCTAAAAACATCAATTCTAATTTTAATTTTTGAGTATCAAACTAAATAGTTTATGATATTTATTATCGTTATTTTGTTATTAAATATTTAAAATATTATCATATTAATTAATTATATCTATCAATAAAAATATGACATATGAAATGATACTAAAAAAATTAAGATTTAAATTGATATCTTTAGTATTACGCTTTATAAAAGATGATTTTCAAACACTTATGAAAAAATTACAACTTTTACTACTCCTTAGGATGATTAAAAGAAAAAAGCAAAATGTATGTTGGCCCTAACACAATAATGACGTATTTAAATTTTTTGACAAATACACAGTATTCTCAAAGAACTATCAAAAACACAAATACACCACACATGTATACAAACCGAACAACTATATATGATAGAAGTTGAGAATAACTTTATTTTCAAAAGAACCGAAATTTTTTTTCTTAAATTTAAATATATAAGATCTGTGAGTTACGTGTTTTTAGTAAGGACTTACGTGAACTTACATGAGATAATATTTTCAGTGTGAATGAAAAAAAAAAAAAACACAAAAGAATATTTGATCAAAGCTTTAAAATATAAAAATTCAATAGGGTTCTACTTGGCACAACTTAACTCCGCCTTCTCCTGTGTCATTATATCATGCAAGATCACACTTCAGTTTCAAGATACGTAATTCTTTTTTTCTTTTTTGTATTTTGATCAGTAAAAAGAGCCAAAAGATCTATTTTTAGAAAATCTTAAAATTTCCCTTTGTTAGAAGAACATGGAGTTTTATGTCTTCTTTGAACATTATTATTATTATTGCATTACTTTTCTTATCAACTACTAATTTAAGAAGGGCACCAATTTAAGACAAAGATACAAGACCAAAGAAACAAAATTAGAAGGAACATACTCCTTAATGTTGTCTCTACTAATGCATTTCCCTCTCTTGTTTCCACTTTTTTTCCTCCGTCCTTTCCCCCCTCTTTTTAAACCTTTTTTTAGAGTGCTTTTTTTTTTCTTTTTTAATTGGTAAGCACCCACACCCATAACACATTACCTTAATTCTTTACATTTGGCTTGATCTTTAGATTTTCAAGATTTAGCCCTTAATTTCCATTTTCTCACCAACTGGACTAATTCTAGTGACTTGAATATTCTTATTGTATAGTATCTAACCAAATTATGATATATTAGAATGTAACATATAATGCTCTAAAATTATATAATAATAATAAAACTTTAATGCCTTTGTTTCTTTTCCTTTTGGTAAGGTGGTGTCTAGTTGACAAGATTGTCTTAATATGCCAATATCATATATGTTATAAAATAATATTAAAATAAAATAATTTAATTTTATACTTCAATGTATTATGTTATTTTTACCTTTTGTTATCATTATTTTGCTTTAAAAATTTTAAAAGTAAACTTTTAGTATTTAACTAAATTAAAAATAAAATTATTATTATAATTACACTTGGCAACAACCAATAAAAATCAAAAGTAAAATTTGATAATGTCTTTATCTTATGATAAATTTACCGCAAAGTTTCGTATATTACAAATTTAACATGAAAAATAACAGTACATTGAGGAGCATTTTTTTCATTCAAAAGCCAAAATTTACAATTAGCATATTAATTTAACATTGCATTGGTAAGTAATTTTTTCATTTAGGTGTCAAAATCTACCATTGACACATTAATTTAACATTGCACTAGAAACAAAGGGATGCAGGACAAGGCCCCCTTCAATTTCTCTTTTTTCAAAAAAAAATTATAATCTTAAATAAAATTTCATAATAACCCCACCTTTAATAATGAAAATTTGATCATAATATCCCTTAATGAACGGTTACATAGTTATTAGCCTTCTTGACTAAAAAAAAAAATCCGGCTTCCTCACTGAGTGATAACCAATGCAACATACATCATTCTTAAATCACTACCCAAAAAAAAAAAAAAAAATCTTCACAAATAAGACACATTCCTACGCTGATAATTACAATGCATTCCATAAGCATAAACAATAGGTCGAACTTTGTCGTTTCTTTTCACCAAAATTAAAATAGAATCGTGGCAAACGACACTATATATATCTATATAGATTGCAATCCTACACTACTCAATACTCATCCCAAAATGGCAAGCCTGAATTCTCTCTTAGATCACTCAATCTCAATAGTCATTTGTCTAAGTCTATTTTCAATAAGCCTAAACCGTGCGTTTTGCAGCCGCTTGGAAAGAACAAGTACTTGTGCCTTGTTTATATTTGGAGACTCGACAGTGGATACGGGCAACAATAATTACATAAACACCACACCCGAGAATCAAGCGGATTATGCACCGTACGGCCAAAATGGTTTTTTCCCAAAACCCACAGGACGATTCTCTGATGGTCGTGTCATTGTGGATTTTATAGGTACCCATAATGCACACCTTTTGGTTTTTCTTGTTTATTCTCAATTTCTTGCGTAGTTTTGCGTACAAACGCCTTTTTACTAAAAGTTTGATGACGACACGCAGCGGAATATGCAAAGCTGCCATATATTCCTCCATTTTTACAACCGTCTACCGATTACACCAAGGGTGTTAACTTCGCCTCCGGTGGCGCCGGCATCCTTTCCGAAACCAATCAAGGATTGGTAAGGAACTTTTTTTTTTTTTTTTTTAATTTCCTTTTGGAGAACTTTTGCTGTAAGACCTATTATTTGTCATTACTAATAAAACTGTTTTTTTTTTAATTATTGGATCAAATTTTCAATAATTTAAATTATAAATCTATATATTTAAAATATGTTGCATGTAATATGGAACTGTTTTAATCAAATATAGGACTATTAAAAAAATTTATATACGGCTGTTGAAAAATTTATCCAATGACAAAAACAACAATTTCTATCGATATATAAAAATGAGAAATCTTATCATAAAATCTTCGTTTTTCTATGGCCAATTTAGATACCCTTTTAGAGATTTTTTTTAGTTGAAAAAAAGTTATTTTAGAAAATATGTTTAGAGAAAAAATTGTTTGGAATGAAAAAATATTAAATTTTAAAAAAATTTTAGAAAAAAAAATAATATGAATATTGTTTTGTTTCTCTCGAAATTTTATGCAATTTAAAAAAAATCGTCTCATTTGGACTTGTATACGTAAAATTATAAACTTTTAAAATTTAAAATTTACTACATCTTTTTAGATATATAAATAGTAAAAAGTGAAAGTGAGATGGAAAAAATTATTTTGGAGATAAATTTTTTTTTTCCAAACGGCCCCTTAATAATTATTCTATTAGTCTGAAAGTCCTCGTGATACTTGCATCATGCTCCTCTGTTTGATTATGTGCACTCTATAATTTCACTATATCAAAGTTGTTTTTCCTCGTTCCTAATTGAAATTTCATTTTTGTCGAATGCAAGTTGTTTTCAGAAAACTTGTGTCACGTATTTTTCTAAAGGTTTGATTTTGAAATTCACGGCAGTACTACGTAACAAATCAAATTTTCATTAAGAATCTTTATTTATTTATTTTTTTAATTTTGCATGATTTTTGGTCTTGATCATTGTTTCTTTAGGTGATTGATCTTCAGACACAACTGAAAAGTTTTGAAGAGGTGCAAAAGTCATTGGCAGAGGAGTTGGGAGCTGAAGAAGCACAAAAACTGATATCAAAAGCAGTTTACTTCTTTGCTATTGGAAGTAACGACTATATGGGTGGCTATCTAGGTAATCCAAAGATGCTACAACGTTACAACCATGAACAATATATTGGTATGGTCATTGGAAACTTAACGCAGGCTATCCAGGTAAACTATTTATTTTTCTTTTTTATTTTTAAAGAAGGTTAAAAAGTTGTTCCATTAAAGTCGTTTTTTTTTTAAATAAAAACTGTTTATTTCACATATGTATATAATATATATTTATTTTAGGCTTCGTTTGTTTGATATGTTCAAAGTTGAAAAATGAAAAATTTTTTATTCTAAGAAAAAATAACCTTCCTAAATTTTCATATCAGAACATTCAAAATTTTTTATTTTTAGAAAATAAAAAAAGAGCTTTTTAGACAAAAAAAAAATTTTACTCATCCAAATAATTTTTCATCTTTTTTTAATTTCAAATAATTTTTTATTTTTCATATTTAAAAATTTTTTATTTTTTAAAAATAAACTTCCCACCTAAAAGAAGGGTTACAGGGATTTGGATTAGATGCAGATTAAAAAAAAAAAAAAATCACTTACCGTTTGAGATATTTACGAGCTCTTTTTTTATTGTAATTTGAACGGGGCGGAAAGTCCGATGTGTTGATACGGTATATGTCCCATCAACCAACCTGTTGATGCTCAATTTGGTTGTCGTTTTTCGATTTCATTGAGGTGGTGTACCAAAGAGGAGGCAGAAAATTTGGATTTTTGGGCTTGCCTCCTCTCGGATGCTTACCAGTCCTCAGAGCTCTGAACCCAAAAGCCAATGACGGAAGAGGAGGGGGTTGTTTTGAAGAAGCTTCTGCTCTTGCATTGGCTCATAACAACGCCTTAAATGCTGTGCTCAAAAGCCTTGACTCCATGCTAACAGGCTTCAAGTATTGCAACTCCAATTTATATAATTGGCTGCACGATATAATCAATAACCCCACCAAGTTTGGTATGTATCTGTATCTATAAATATATATATATAATATTTATATGACTGCTCTAATATTCCATTATAAAGTGAATCAAGTTTACGCTAAAGGAAAAATCTTGCGGTAGCGGTATATCCTCAATTTCGTCAAAGGTGATGATATTAAAATAATAAGCGAGTTTACTTGGTAGGAAATTTTGTAATGTATGATTTTGAGAAGATTTAGATTAAATTAGAATCATAGTAAAAACTAAAAAGTAATTATGTGATGAAAATTTGATGATTAGTTTTTTTTTTTTTTTGAAAAGATCCACCACAATTGCATATTTTTTTTTATGATCAGTTAACAAGTTAACATTCACTATAATTGTCTTTAAAAAAAATAAAAATAAATATCACTACAACTGTATATTTTTGCACCTCAATTTTAGAATTTTACCAATAATATTAGTGATGCAGATTTAACACAATTTGACAATTTGAAAATAATGATTTTTCTTAAGAAAAAAAAAAGGGCTTTTGGCGCTTTTAATCCTTAAATTATTAGCACCCTAACAATGTGACACCTGCTGCTTTTTTTTTTTTTTTGGGCCAGTTTTCACTTTTATTCGTTTGTCATCTGAATTTTTACAATGTGACTAAAAATCATGTCTATCATGTGATAACTTATACTTTTGCAATAGCAATTACCTAAGGTAAGGTATGAAAATTTAATTTTTAGCCCTCAGGTGTTTTCAAAGATAGTGAAAAGAGCATTTTACACCTTCCATAGTTAATTCTGCCAAAAGTTTAAAGTTATAGTTACCTAAATTTCAATAGTTCATTATTAATTTTAAGTTTTGACAATAAAACTGTAAATAATAAAGATGACAACAACTCGAGGACCTTTGTTTTGTATAAATATTGAAAAGTTACAAGATCAATTTGTCCTTTATGATAATTCAATAGTGTTTTTCCATGGGTAAAAAAAAAAAAAAAAAGGGTTGCAAATCAGAGATATAAGATTTCTCGAAATCTCCACAAGTTTCAGAACCATAATCATATTTGTAACGTATGTGGGACTATATATACAGACATACGACAACGATTTGCCTAACTCATTCAACGTTTGACCCTATGTTGTATGTGGAAAAAGGCTTCAATGACGGAGTGAATGCCTGCTGTGGAAGTGGACCGTATGGAGGCATCTTCACCTGCGGGGGCAGAAAGAACATCACGGATTACCAGTTATGCGACACCCCAAGAAATCACGTGTGGTGGGATTCCATACACCCAACCGAGACCATCCACCAACTCTTTGCCACGTGTCTATGTAGTGGGTCCACTCCCTTGGTGGGCCCCCACAACCTCCAAGATCTCTTCTTTGACGAGGAGGAGAAGATCACCACCACCATTGCTGATGTTGTTGATTATCAAACCCCCGGGCTGGAAAGCAGAGTATATTAACCCACTTCCCATAATCTTTAGGTTAACATGCAGTTCAAATTTGCCGTCCTACGTGTCTTGTCTCATCTATTGTCTCTTTAATGTTTTATTATGTTATCTAAATTTAAGAATTTAATGATATAAATAAATATTAAGGGCTTGTTTAGAAAAAAAAATTTCCAAACTCAATTTAAAGATTGTTTGTTATCTTTTTCTTCACCTTACAATCACTTTTATTAATTATATTTTTAAAATTCTATAATAAATTTTAAATTTTAAAAGTTTATAACTTTATATATATAAATATAAACGAGACCTTTTTTTAATTGTGTATTACCATGCAAAGATACATCTTGTTCAATCATGTGTGATAATATGTTTTTCTTGTTATTGCGTGTTACTCTTTTAATGTTATATTGAAAACATATTATATTATGTTTGAGTTACCTTCTAGAGGGATCATTAAAAAAAAAAAAAAAACTTTGAATACAAATGTTAAAAAAATTCTTATGCAGTTAATGAGAGACAAAATAGGATGGTCGATTTGGACTATAGCATATATATATATATATTTTTAATAATAAATTAGCATACAAGACTAATAAGCATGGCTTCCTTTCTTCCGAAGGGTTTTGTTTGGCTGGCGTTGAGTGGCTTCCTGTATTTTTCTGTGCGACATGTTTGTGGGTGTGACGTGTGCTTGGTTGTCAAAAGCACAAATTATGTAGCTTTGGATTTTAATAAACAATACAAGAGGGCTTTGTATTTTGAAAGTTATATATAGCTGTAACCAAGCTGCATTTTAGCCGTCTTAACAATCATTATCATGGCGAGACTCAGAAATTATGAGAAAAATGGTTTGGTCAAAACTGCAAACAGTGGCAATATCCCACACGAAATGGGAAGCAAAACTCTTTTTGGGTGTGTGGCACAAACTAGATGGCTCGCTATGTTTGAAAAGAGTTATTTATATAAAGTTACATATATTTATGTGTGTGTATACTATTAAACTGCATCATCTGCGTTGATTTCGTCGATTTTTCTCATGTGCTTGGACCAACAATCATTTTCCACGTGCACAACGACGGCGTAATTGAAGTTGTTAAAGAAAAAATTTCAACAGCATGCTGTTGTTTTATAATATATAATTGGGGTTTTTCTTTTAAAGTAATATAGTCAATTTTATCTTTTTATTTGGGAACAACAATAAGGATATTTGGTGCATTGATTTTTGCCAAGAAGTTAGCCATAAGCCACTGCCAAATAGGTAGTTACTTAATAATAATATGCATATTATTTTTATAATATAAAGTAGAGAAATTTAAACTTTTAATTTTATAATGAAGTTAAATATGAAAATAACCATTCAAATTAGTTGTTATAACAATCGAAACTCCTACAGATTAACAACGATCGGTGACATTTTATCTATGAATCAGCTTATTTAGTGTAAATATTTATTTTTATTTCCTAAGGGCCGGATTAGCATAAAGGAGAACATATTTGGTTCAAACTTGGCACGTGACAAATATTTGTTTTAAGGCACTAGGAGTTGGTCATAAATCAACGTTGAGATTGCCCAATTTTTTTTAGTGTCCATGTTGGGAGAGTTAGAAAAGGGGCTTTTTCTCCATAAATTGCAAAAGTGACTCGTAGCCCCTAAAATTTCCCCGATTTTGGGTTTGCTCTTTTCTCTTCATTTATTTATTTCTTTCTGCGGGCTTTGGTTTTAGCTGTACGGTATTGGATTTAGCCAAGCACGTGTTAGTCCCAAACGACCCGGATGTGAACAGCGGATCAATTATTGAGGAGGGAGTCACGTACCAAAAACGACAGGTAATCGTGGGAGCAACTGTGCGAGTGTGAACCCAAGATTTTGTGATGCGTAGTTATTTGTGGTCTGAATTATTTTTATTTTTACTTTTTGTGACTACCTGGTACATCAACTTATCTTATATTTAGGGTTCGTTTGGTGAACGCATTACATTTGTATTACGTTTGAATGTAATGTATTAAATACAATTTGTATTTGGAGGAAAAGTATTAGCATTGCATTTGAATGCAATGTGTGTTTGGGAGAAAAGTATTTGAATTGTATTTTAATAATAAATATGTGATGTGATGGGTAAAAGTAGAGAGAAAAAAAAGAGGGAGAGAGAATATATGATGTAATTAATAAAAGTAATAGAAAAAGTGAAATAATAAATAGTGATTGTGTTTGATTTAAAATGTGATGTGATTGGTATTTGAATGAAATGTTTTTGTATTTGGGGAAAAATTACATTGCATTTAAATGCAATGCTAAAAAAATTTGTGTCCCAAACACTAGCTTACATTCATAAGATATTCTTACCAACTATATGATCCCAAATCAAAATCAAGCAATCTCCATTCAAATATGTTAGACTTTGGTAAAAGGAAACCTTGAAAACATACATCAGAAAAACATGTTTTTGTTTTGTTGCAGGAAGAGATGAAAAAAGGGGGTTGTAATCTACTGTTTGGCAGGAATAGAGTGGGGAGAGGAGAGGTGGAGGTAGAGTCTCCTTCATGGTTTACTAATTTACATCATTCTATTAATGAAAGCATCTAAAAACTCTCCTGTTTGAATCTGAAAAAGACTACTCTATGGTCATGAAAATTATTAATTAATTTTATAAAACACAAAGGAATCACATAAATAACTATTATCATGTTTTTTTTCCTCTTCAACTCTTTTATTAAACAACATAAAAGATTCTTATAATTCTCTACATTCTTAACATTCTCCGTCCCTCCAACTTTCTCTATTATTCGTTCTCTCCACCTCTTCTATCAAACATAATCCAAGGCTTATTTATATTTTTAACCATTCATACTTTTTTTAATTAGAGGTAACCAAAAAATATATATTTTAACTTGGATAATAATACACTAATGTGCTTTTTGAAGGACTATCCTACAAATCACTCAATTTTTATTTTTTTATTTCTAATATAATAGGAGTATGAATTATAATTATTCATCTCGATCAATACGACGTAAAAATTATCTAAAAGTGGTTCATCATATAAATTAGACTTGATATATTAAGCATGTGTTTAGTTGGTATGTTTAAGTTAAAAATTTAGATTGGAATTATTTGATTTTTAAGAAATTAATTGATTTTTCATAAATAGATAAAAATTGAATTGATTTTTTTTTGGATTTAGATTGATGAACAATTTTAAAAGTTAATCATATCCATTAATACTAAAAAATTACATTCATCATCCAAAAAACTGATAATTCATTCGTACCATAAATTGATACAAAATAGTTAAAAGATTTTAAGCATTATTGTTAGTTTTTAATATTCCAAAATTCAATTTTGTTGATAATAAATATTACTATTTTGTCATAAGAATCCAAAGCTAAATAAACAACCCCAATGGCAATGCCACCGGTCATGCCCCCCTTAAATCCACAATCACCGGCTTCACCCGCCAATTTTTAACCGCTCTGATAACGAATATGTATGGTTAAAATATCATTAATAAATGCAAAATTGGGATCATTTTACTGCCTACTGGAAATTTTTATGGGCCTAAATTATTTCCACTACCAGGAAAAAGTTGAAGCAAATTTGCACTGTAATTCCTAAGGTAAATATCTACTTGAACTCCCATTATTACAAATTTCAAAGTTTGAAAAATACGAGAATTAAGAATAGAAAGATTTGTAAGAATTAACACAAAATCTCTAGCTTCAACCTTAAGAATCGAATTATATACAAAATTTTCACTAAAAAAATATATATATTTTTTACAAGATCTGAGAAATTCCAAAAATTAACGTGTAAAAATAAAAATTGGATTAAACAACGTGATAAGTGGTATTTATGTCGGCTGGCAATGAATTAATTAGAAGCCAAAAGTCAGCAAAGAACATTTCAAGTTAAAAATTCAAAAAAACCTAAAAAAGAAATACAAGGTCTTTTTCTTTGTTTTACCCAACAACAACGATACATCAATAATTTGCACTTCCTTGTTTTTTTTTTTTTTTTGGGTTGTTGTTGTCACATTATTTCATTCTATTTTATACAAAAATAATAAAATTCAATAAAATAAAAAATAACAAACAATAATTTTCATTTAATAATGTGTGGATGGAGCGGTGACCAAAGGTGTGGTTTTGATTAGTTCCTTCACTTTGGATCTGAAGAAATAATAAGAAGAGCTTCTCTTTGGTCCTCTTTCTCTCTCTTCCCCAGCCTCACCTCTCTCTCTCTGTATCTATCTGTGTATCTCTCTGAATTTGTGTATCTCACAAAAAACCAACAAACCCAGAGGAAAAAAAATAAAAAATAATAATTAAAAAAAAAACTCAAAACACCAAAAATTACGAAATTAACATTGTCAATTATTAGAGAGCCTTCTTCTCTTTTTCTCTCTCTCTCACTTTCCAATACTTCTGGTTTTCCTAAGCCTCAAAATCTCTTCCCTTTTCTTTTCCCCCTCTTTCTCGAACCTCCCATCGATTTTCTCTTACTCCTTTTGGCTCCCAAAATTTTCTGCTCCATCGTATCTTTTTCCTTCCTTGTAAAGCTTCCATTTTTGGAAAACCTTCCTCGTCTCTCTCTCCGCGTATACAAGTAATTCTTATATATATATATATGTGTATGCACTGTGTGTATAAATATATATACATATATGTATATCTATTCTGTAGAGAGTAGAGACTAGTTGAGTGAATTTTGTGACTGTGTTGTAATATATTCGATCTCGGATCACGAGCAAGGAAGAAGAGAAGGGCAAAGTATCAGGTAAATTTTCTGCTGTGGATGAGCAGAGAAGGTTCTGGAACAAGAAGGTTAAAACTTCGGAGTTGAGGTTTTTGCTTCGTACAAGACGAGGTAGAGATTTTGATCGGGAAATGTTGTACTTGAAACAGCCGAACTATAACGGAATTTGTATGGAAATTGGGTGGGGATTCCGATTCATTAGGTGAATAGTGCATTTTTTTTTTAAATTTGGTTTTCTTCTCAGGTGTAAGTAAAGTCTGTGTTTGTGTATAAATTTCTGGGTTTTGGTGGTTGGATTTTGGTGGTTTTTTTGATCTCCTCCATGCCGTGCTGGTGATATTGTCCCTGAGCCTGAGGCTCGGGGGGGATCTGAATCATAATCATCCATGGCGTCCTCAGAGAACGAGCACTCCTCTCAAGACTCCGAAGAGCGCTTGGCTCCTCCCGACCACGCCTATTTGCAGAAATTCAGGCTCTACCAGACTCGATCGGTAAAATTCTTCCCTTGTCTTCGTTTGAATCGGATCTACTCAATTCATTGTTCATTTTTTGGAATTTGAATCTCGTTCAGGTCAAAATCAGTATTTAGATCGTCATTTAGGTAACTTTGGTTCACTTTTGTGTTGTTTATGCCGACATAAACGGATCATTTTTGTGTTTTTCTGCTAAATTTTACGTGGTAGGAAGGTGTAAGAGTAGAGTATATTCAATTCATCCATTTGTAATTCGTTGTGTGAAATTATGAATCCTTTGTAGGTCAAAATCCGCACTTAAATCACCCGTGGTGATTTTTTTTTTTGTGTGTGTTTTAAATCTAGAAATTGAGGACGGTTTGGCTAAGTTGTAGTTGATTAAGAACATTTAGTTTGTGTGTTACGTGTTTGTTATATGTTTACCAACTTATTTGATTCATTTTTTTTTTCTGCTATAGAAATTTTACATGATAGGAAGGGACAAGAGTAGAACGTATTGGAGAGTGCTGAAAATCGATCGGCAAGATCCTTCCGAGCTAAACATTCGTGAAGATTCTACCACTTATACAGAAAGTGAATGTTCTGACCTGTTGAGGCGGATACATGAAGGAAACAAGTCCACTGGCGGACTTAAGTTTGTCACTACTTGTTATGGGATTGTTGGTATGTGGTTTTTAATAAATTTATTTTCTGGTGCACGTATTTTTTAACATTAGTCAGTCATTGGGAATGTTGGAAAAACTCACTCGTTGCCTATTATCCTGTTGTTTTAGGGTTTATCAAATTTTTGGGTCCATATTACATGCTGCTTATCACGAAAAGACGACAGATTGGTGCAATCTGTGGGCACACTGTATATGCCATTTCCAAGAGTGCAATGATTCCTCTTCCGTATTCGTCAGTGCAAGCGAGTATTGCGGATTCTAGGGATGAGAACAGGTCTCTAGTCCATTCTATATAATAAATGTGTCCTTCTAAAGGGAACTAATATTGCTTGAAAATTTACTCTATTTGTCACTGTATTATATGGGAATTAATTAATTAGTTTTTTTTTTCTTCTAATATCGTTCTTCTCCATTTTCCTTTTTCTTTAAACCTTTCTGGAATTATGCATCTTCTATTACTGTTAGAATCTTATAAAGCAATAAGTAAATGTTATTTTATCAATACATATTGAATTTTTCGCCCACTTACTGCATCACAATTTTGGTTGATTTATACTCGTTTGCCATACGGGTCTAGGATTGCTATATGTTTGTTTATTGTCTTTCTTCTAATTTTCCTGCCTAACTAGCAAAGGTCTAAGAGGAACATTCTTTCTAATTATCTATTAGAAATCTTATCTGTATATGATATTTTGTTTCTCCTTAGGAATTTCTTTTTGGACTTGGATCTTTTCTGTAAATGGCCATAACTGTTAATT
The DNA here is from genome assembly GCA_035233585.1 of Antiaris toxicaria. Lineage (NCBI taxonomy): Eukaryota > Viridiplantae > Streptophyta > Magnoliopsida > Rosales > Moraceae > Antiaris > Antiaris toxicaria. The sequence continues at coordinate 16,216,547 of CP141161.1, forward strand.
CTTTATTCTGTTTTATTGATGGCTTAGATACAAGAAGCTCTTATGCACAGTGGACCTTACGAAGGACTTCTTTTTCAGCTACTCATACCATGTTATGCGTAGTCTTCAAAAGAACATGTGTAATAATGCTACAGGACAAGTACTTTATGAAACTATGTTTGTCTGGAATGAGTTCTTAACTCGTGGAATACGGAATCACCTCCAAAATGCTGTTTGGACTGTTGCATTGGTATATGGATTTTTTAAACAGGTGAGCTCTAAATAGCAGCTAAAGATAATAGGAATTATCAGTTAAATTAAATTTCTGGGATAAGTTCAATAATTTTCTTTTTAGTGTTGAACTATTGTTGCAGGATTTCTTCTTCTTCCAGGTGCTTTCATGCGTGATTTAATGTTCTAGATGTTCGCATGATTTAATGTTCAAGATGTTTGATTTTCATATATACAGATCTCCTGGTTGAAGAAGAGTTTTGGACATATCACAAAAAAGGGAAAGACGGGGGGGGGGGGGGGGGGGTGGGCGCGGGCGCTTAATGATACACACACACAAACGCATAAGATTAAACAGGCATAACATTAATCAAATAAAACGAAAGACTTTGGCAAAAATAAAAATAAAAATAAAATTAAAAAAGAAAGAGGGTCGGGTGTTACATCCCCATAAAAGGATCTTGTTTTTTTGGGTAAATTTTTTAATATCATTTCAGGAAATGGAATATATCTTAAATGTTGTAGTTGCATTTTATGTTTGAATTCTTTTATCGAGATATTCAAGATTGAAAGTAACTCCTCCAGTTATGTGTTACTCTGATGGTTTTCTGTTGCATAGGATATGTTTGTTAGAGAATATGTTTTGATCTATCTACAAACTTCTTTAAACTTTTTGAGCTCTCTATATTTTTATACATAGTTAGCCTGCTTTATGCATCATCATTTGATCACATTTCGGTAACTGATTTTTGAGTAATTTTCTCATGCCATTCAAATATAGGCTACCCTCTCAGTATCTGGACGTGACTTCAAACTGACCCTTATTGCAAGACGTTCACGTCATTATGCTGGAACCAGGTTAGTGTAATTTGTAAATTACCTCCATGAAGGCGTGAACTACTACTGTGCTTTGGATCTGATTAGATATGCAAGAGAAAAAATTATTTCAGCTTCAAGCTGGTGGTTTGTCTATGATTGTAGTTGCATAGGAAAGGACAATGGTTATTTTTGCAATATGATGTGGAGATGCCCAAATAAGTATCGTCTGTACTTTCTTTTAAAATTGGCTGCTGTCTAGTCTTCGAATTTGCTATGAGATTGATTGTTTTATACCAACAATAACTAAGAGTCTGATCTATGTTCAATATAGGTATCTAAAACGAGGTGTGAATGAAAAGGGTAGAGTAGCTAATGATGTTGAGACTGAACAAATTGTATTTGAGGATGTTCCCGATGGATGTCCCATGCAAATAAGTTCAATCGTCCAGAACCGGGGCTCAATTCCTCTTTTCTGGTCACAAGAAACTTCACGTTTGAATATTAAACCAGATATCATATGTAAGTCCTGGGAGTCGCATAAATTATGGCATTTTTATATTACTGTGGATTTTATTGACAAATTTGAATATTTTCCAGTGTCAAAGAAAGACCATAACTATGACGCCACAAGACTTCACTTTGAGAATCTTGTCAAGAGATATGGGAACCCTATTATTATTTTGAATTTGATCAAGGTAAATTTGTTAATTCACAGATTATCACTGGTAATTTGGTTTTCTCCAATGTCCCCGGCTTGTTATTCTGCTTTTTCTCTTCTATTTGACTTAAATATGTTAGCTAGGCAAAGGAGTTGTTCCAAATTAAAAAGTGACAAATTGGAAGGGTGTTAGCGGGACACAAAAACTTCATGTGCTTGATAATCTGGTTTTGATTCATACATCCTTCGAGAAACTCTTGAATAATGTTGCTCTCATCGTATTTTTCTTTATTTTTCTGGTCAATCAACAGACACAAGAGAGGCGGCCACGAGAGTCCATTCTTCGAGCAGAATTTGCTAATGCAATTGAGTTTATCAATAAAGATTTATCTGAAGAGAACCGTCTTAGATTCCTGCACTGGGATCTGCATAAACATTCTCGGAGGTATGTTAACTACAGTTTTAAGGTGTTCTTCTTCCAAAGATTATGTTATTACAGCTATTTGAGGTTTCATCTTGCTTAAAAAATTTGTGTTTGCTTCTCTTCCAGAAAAGCCATAAATGCCTTGTTGCTTCTTGGCAAGGTGGCTGCCTATGCGTTGACGCTAACAGGATTCTTCTATTGTCAAGTAACACCAGGCTTGGGGCCTGAGTTCTCTATTAAGTGGCCTTCGTCTGAGTAAGTTCACTTTGCTGATGTGGAAGATTTTCTTTTTGGTAAAATTTTGATGATTGGGATATGAATTATTTTTTTTTTTAAATGAAGATTGATTCTTTTCTAGAGATGACGATATATAATTCAAGAGAGAGGGAGGGGGGGGGAAAAAAAAACACGTTATGCTCTGTTGGCTGTTGTCCTGATCTTTAAAAATCTGTATTTTAGAGAAGAAAACTACTTATTTTAGCTACAGACGGTAGGAATTTATAGGATGTTTATTTGTTCTAGTTTTGTATTTTAGCAATGTTCGCACGCTGATTGCTATGTTTATATTATGAATATGGTGCAGGAATTTTAACAATGGTGAGTTGTCACCCCAAAGGCATTATGGTGACGGTAATGAGGATGCTGAAAACTTGGACAGGAAAGCTAGTGGAGATGGCAGTATTGCAAATGGAAATCATTCTGTCAAGCAACCCATGTTTCAACAGGGGGTACTGAGAACCAATTGCATAGACTGCCTGGATCGCACAAATGTTGCACAGTATGCATATGGTTTGGCTGCATTAGGACGCCAGCTTCATGCTTTAGGAGTTACCGACAATCCGAAAATAGATCTTGATGCTCCTCTGGCTGATGAGTTGATGGGTTTTTACGAGAGAATGGGTGACACACTAGCACACCAATATGGTGGATCAGCAGCTCATAACAAGGTACATTCAGCTTCTTGTACTCTACATATTTACTATAGACTGAGATGCTATCTTCTTCTTTTCTTTTCCCCTTAAGAAACAAATTGGAGGTGTTTTGGGAAGTATTTAATTTTATTGACTATTTTTTTATTTTCTTTTCAGTGCACACTATAATGTGAAACGGTAGGTGAAATGAATTTGACCTGGATTGTGTTTGATATTCTTGTTTACTTTTATCACCCATCTTTGTTTAATTTTGAAAGTTGGCGAACCCCGGTAAACTATGGGGGAATTTAGGTGGTTGGTTGTTGGGGTAATCGCGGTTACTCAAGTGGTTTCACAGGATCATATCTTTTGTGGCAATGAAGTCTTTCTTTAAGCAATTATTCAACTACTTTATTCACTTCTGTGATCCCGTTTCTTACATTTTTTACACTTGATGTTAAACAGATTTTTTCGGAGAGAAGGGGTCAGTGGAGGGCAGCAACTCAGTCACAGGAGTTCTTCAGAACTCTTCAACGCTATTACAGTAATGCATACATGGATGCAGAGAAGCAAGATGCGATTAATGTGTAAGTTTTGCATCTACTCTCACTCTTGTTAAAACACATAAGAGAATTACAGGGGGCTATGTGTCTCATCATGTTCTGGCATCTGTAAGTAATCTTCTGTTGTAGTAAATTGCTGACGGCTTTTGCCTCTATATTTTAATGTATCTTTTGATATGTTCAAAACTTGGGCTCTGTTAGAAACAATTTGATTTTGGTTCCGCCCCCGCAATTGGACAGAAGCTCTGTTGAATGTTAGAAAAAGTTTGAGTGCACTGTGCTATCTTAGAGTTGTCATTTTCTTCTTACTCCTGGAAGGAAAAAAAAAAAAGAAAACTCCCCCTTTTAGTTCTTTCTGCTTGTTTGTGCTGTTGCCAGTTGCTGTCATTTTATTGATGTGTGTATCTCGCATTTCTTGGTTAACAAATCTTGAGCAGATTCCTGGGGCATTTCCAACCACAACAGGGTAAACCTGCACTCTGGGAGCTGGGTTCGGATCAGCATTATGATTCTGGGAGGGAAAGAGATGAAGATGGAAGGTACCTTACTAACTATAGTTAAGACTTTGAGATGCAAACAAGAAAATTGTGCATGTCTTTCTCTAGCTCGGCATGACTTATTTTCAGACGTTCCTTTGAAATCTGCTTTATGTTTTGTTATTTTTGGTCTCTGGTCCAATAGCATTAGATTTCATTTTTAAATCTTTTTTTATTATTATTTTTATTTTACTAAAGGAGTTTCTTTTAAGATCGATGTTTATTGTTTAAGCATGGTGCCTGTTTTCATTTTGGGATAGATGATTCCAAACATACGAGTATCCTTTGGGGATATACTTGCTGTTGACTTTTCATCCTGTTCTCCAGGCTAAGGAAATTTCAGTTTTAAAAGGTCATAAAATCAAAACTTCTTTGGGGCATTAATGACACTGATTGTTTCCCTTCCGTGCCTTCTGGCATATGGTGTTTTTTTCTTCCTTTATTTTTGAAAAGATAATGCGAGGACAACTGGAGAGGATTTTTGAATTTTTTTTCTTTGTTTACTATTTGCCAAATTTATACATTGTCTATCTAGATATATGGTGAAACGTGTTTGTGACTCTTTTATCTTTTGCCCAGGTCTGTTTTCAAAAGATCTTTATCGGATGGATACATTCTTCATGAATGCAGCTCACCTATGTTGGCTAGAAATGGAAAGCAGGAGAAATTTAATTCTGTTTTGCCTGATGAATCACAAGACAAGAAGGTCCTTAGTGAATCATCTCCTGAAATATCAACGTGTGAGAGCGAAATTAGTTATTCAAGGTTTGTTACCATCAAGCTATGGTAGCATGTAGTTTTCAAACAAGTTGTGACGGCTCTGATACTCCAATCTATTCCTTCTCTTATCTGAATTCTCTTCAATGACTCTATGTAGATATACTCCCTCAATGCCTCGTAGACAACTTTTTGTGGATGTTCAAAGGGACAGAGGCCATGAAAGTGATAATATTTACTTTTCTGAACACGGGGATGTGTACAATTGCTCAAACTTTCTTGATCTAGACTGGCTATCTTCTTCTGGAAATTCATGCGAGGAAGAAACATATGAGAGGTAGTTTTCAATTAAGTTTAGAGCAGATAACTTTCTCAATGGTGTGCAAATCTAGAGTAACCAGAAACCTCATAAATTGACAATTTTGTGTCATTTTGCTCAACTACCATTAAATTCTTAGTGGGGTTAAAGTTAATGATAATGTATGTCAGTGTTCTTTTGCTTGGAGTGTAATACATCAGGAAACAGATTTTCGAGGGTATAACTTGATATTTGTATTGTACAGGTCATCGATGCTCACGAACTCCCCAGTTGAGGGACTGTCATCTGAGAATGTTGTCAACGGTATAATCGGAGATTCTACCCCATCCACAAGTGAATATGGTTCCAGCATGAAGGTTAGTACCTGTTAGGCTAGTATTTTCTATTATTGAACATTGAAGTAACAAGTAAAAATTGCTTGATTTTGTGCCAAGATGACTTGTATGAGTTTTTAAGTTTGCCGATACTCAAAATCAGAGTTTGGCTTATAATTTAAGTCTTGGGCCAAATAAAATATTTAGCAGGATACTATAGTGTTCTAATAATTCATTAGGCGATAAATTGATTTTATTGATGTCGTATTTATAGCCAAAGTATTTTACTTGTGTTATTTTTGAAGAGTTTTTATTAACAATCATCCATAAGCCAGCCTTTATGGATCTTGAGACTCCAGTTTACTTATTGCATAGATGAGATTTGTTATTTTTTAATCCAAACTGTCTGGTTATACTTTTCTGCCTTTTATCTGTAGGAGAGAGAGCGAACCGAAACTGAGTTGCACTATGGTATCGGGCGGAGTTCCAATGTTCTCGAGGAATATTCAGATAGCTTTGTTGAATGGGTGAACTATGGAGAGACACTATGCCACTGAAGTCTTGCGCAATTTTCATCTAAATTTACATACTAGGTTTCGCTCCCTTGCTTCCTTATTTGATTCAATCCACACACCACAGATGCCTATCAACGAATAACAAACAGTCGTATGCGTGCCACTGATACGGGGAACAGGAGAGAAACAGAAGGAACGGTACCGGCATTCTCTGAAAGGGTGTTATTCCTAGATGCAATCATCCTGTCTCACATGTATGATTTGCATGATTGATTTCATCGTGAAAAACATTAGTCGGAACCTGATACAAAAAATGCAAAAGAGTAAATAGCCAAAAAGTTTTCCCTTTTTTTTTTTTTCCTTCAAAAAATTCTTTTAGGAGCTCTTCGGTCTTCACCGCTTCAGTTCATGGTGACTCTAGGTTTTGATCTTGTAAATATTTTTCATTGTCCCCGCCGGAGTGGAGCTCCACGCTGTTAGAATTGCAGATCACTGATTCTTTTATATTGGTTCACTAATGTTATTGTCAAGGGGGGAAAGGGCACTGACGATGGGGACCTAGTGTCTCGGAGGGATCTCCTAGTGTAGAACCGAGCCTCGAGCTATCATAGCTGGACATGGGGCCCCGAATTTTAGTCTACTTCTTAAACATGTTGAGCGTATTTAATCATAAGTTTCCATGGAGTTTTTCCATTACTCTTGTTTGCTGTTTAATAACTGCCCGCATGACTCATGCAATGTCGTCTTAAAACATGTCGAATGTCTTCTCTCTCTCTCTCTCTTCTCTTCTCTTCTTTCTTGTTCTTCTTCTTCTACTTTTTTTTTTAATTTTTATTTTATTTTTAATCATCTTAAGCTAGTCTGCGTGTAAAAGGAAGAACTAGAGTTCGTATTCAAGCACATTATTTCAATGTATGATTACCTCAAAAAAGAGGACAAGTTTCTACTTGTGCTCCTGAATTTTGTCAATTGACTAGCTAATATTTCTGTTGTCTAATTTCTGTCCTCGCACTTTAAAGTGGGTGGCGTGTAAGTAATGTAACTGATACATTTATTGCAATTCGGTTCCGCACCTTTTTTTTACTTTCTATTTTGAATAGGAAAGTTTTTCTTCACTTTCAAGAAGCCTACTTAACTTTCATTTAAAATATTGATGAAGAAATCACCGTTGTCCCACGTGATTGGAGGCGATAGGGGAAAAGGAAAAGTAAAAAGTGAAAATGACTGAGGTTGCATTGCATGCATCTTATCGTTCGTACTTATTTTCATGTTCACAAAAATCCCACTATTCGACCCTTTTCTTGCAAAATTCCGATAAGTTTAGACCTTCGTTCGGTACACGTTCATCTACCTTTTTTCCCCCCTTGATATTAGAAGCTAAAAAAGTGGAACCACTTTTTTGAAAAGGTGTAATGTTTTACTTTATGATGGCTTTGTAGTGTGCATCACGGTTCACGGATAATGAAAAATGTTTTCAACTTCCTTTTCATTTCACCTTTTTGTCAGATTTTTAGACGTACTTAACTAATTTGAATTTTTTAGATTTTTTTTTTCCTGAAAAGAAGAAGTATTTAGATTTAAGAAAATATTTTGAGTTTTTAATTTTAATTTCTGATGGTTATTATTGTTTGAAAGAATTAAATGAAATGATTCTATTTATAAATTAGGAATACAAGGTGATATACGGTATAAATTCTTTCTTATTCGGTTTAAATAAATAAATAGTCAAATTTTGAGCTTAACGTTAAATTGTTATTTATAGCATAAATGGTTGTTAATTCAAACTTAAAATTTTGATTTCAGTTTTATCTTATTCTGAAAATTTAACAAAAATTATAATTAAATCAACCAATTTAAATTCAAAATTTCATTACATTCCAGACTCGATACATGCACCATTCAGGTCCTTATAATACAAATTTTAAAAAATGCCACTGCCCTACCTTTCTCTTCTTTTTGTCTCTTACAATTTGTTGCCGCTGCCTCTTACGATGTTGGTAGGTATTGAGATCGTCATGAGATTCAAGTTGCGACGCCTCTTATTTGACGACAGGGATCCTTATACACATGATGCTCTGACTCTATAAATACATCTATGATTTTTGTTTTTTCGGAAATTAGCTTGGGCAATCAGATTTGGCTATTAATTTAAATAGATGACCCCACCTTTTAGCTTTAGGGAGATGGCCAGAGTTACCATTTTTGATCAATCAATTTGGAGGAGCTCTTAGGTTGAAGGACATAGAAATACAAAGCTCCTCGTGTGACGTCACACGAAAATCTCCAACAAACAAACCTTATCTGGCCAGATCCAGTGCAGGTGAGAAGAAGCACTAGGTAGTATGGCCACATTTGAGAACCGTAACCCTAGCAAGGCTTGCGAGATTGCCAGCATCAAACATTTGCCATTCTTCAACTACACAAGGAGATTTGAGACAGCCCAGAACATAAGGGAGCAACGGCAAGCTTCTCGATTCTAACGTCAGTCGTGTTGGCGATGGCAACGGGAACATGAGCTTTAGATCTCGAGGGAGAAAGAATTGTGTTTTCATTATTATTTTTTAATAATAAATCACTTATTTAGCATAATTCATTATTAATTGACTGAAAATTAATAATTTATATTATCGTCAATTAATAATTATTTATAATTAATAAATAATTAATCATTTATGAAATTGATTGATCATTTAAAAAAATAATTTTTTAATTAATTATTAAAAACTTTGATCATTTATTAAAAAACTTTATTAAAAAAAAAGATGAAATTATGATATAATATTTTCATATTTTCACGTTATAATTCAGAATTTTACCTAAAATCACTTTTTATTTTACATTATAAGATAACAAAATCCTAAAGTCATTATAGATAAAATACTATTCTAAAGATATGTTCTTTTTAAACATTCCCATGTTTTATAATTAAAAAAAGCGACTATTAAACCATAAATTATTTCTTCCCCCTCAATTTGTTAATTTCATTATTTGTATTTCCTTAAGGCATACTTACAAAAAAAAACACTGATTCTTTAGTAGACCTTGTAATTATTAAAAATAAAATAATTTCTTGGCCAGTATACCTGTCAACGCAGATGAAATCCCAACAGTTCCCATCTTTCGTGTGTATTACTTGTAACACTAATTTATCAAAATAAAACATATATTTCATATTTATCACTAACAAAAATAAACCAGTACAAAGTCCATGTACTTGCTATATCCAATTAATTTACACATCAGAAAATAGTTTTGTTGTGAATAAAAAAAAATTTAGTCAACGGAAATAATAATTGGTTTTACCCTCAAATTAGAAAATTAAAACATTTTCTTTAGTTTGGAAAATGCTATGCTCCAAATTAAAAACCATATAGCCATAAGTTGAGAAATCCCTGAAGCCCCACATCATTCCTAAAATAAAAACACCCTTATTCACTACCCCTGGCAATCGCCACCATGAAACTCAGCCACTGGTGACGTCGAATGGCGAGGCTCACCCTTGCAAAGAGACACTCACACTCACACTCACACTCAATCACCTTGTAGTCATTGCAAAACCTCATTTCGACAAGGAGGCTCGGTCACCAAGCTCATCACGGCAACACGCCTTTTGCAAAGCTTTGCCGGGACAAGCCTTGGTTACAAGGCCTCATCACTGCAGCGAGGCCTTGGTCACTCATTTTCATCACTGGTCTTGTCACAAGGCAGAGAGGGGGAATAGAGGAGAGAGGGCGAAAGCACAAAGATATCAACACAATGGCTGATGATGCAAAGTTTGAATCTCACACCCCCAACTCAAAATAACCAAAAAGAACATAATTCCTAATAGTTTATTTAACACTCTAGTAGAGTTACAAATGATAGCCCAGTATTAATTAATCTCCTTTTTTTTTTTTTTAAGTGGACACCAACAAAAGAGGACGAGAAGCAACCCTTCTTTCATATTCCCAGCGTAACGAAAACAGCCATTTAGATAAACCGCCAACATGTGATCACCAAAAATCAAGGAAAGACCTAAGACCTAAGACGGTTGTGGAGCACTGAAGTATTTAGTAGATATTATCAAGAACCAAGAAATTTCTTACGAGATTCAAGGCGATAAATAGTTTACCAAAACAAGAGAACAAAAGCATTGGGAAAATTATCTGTAAAGATGGCACCGTAACTGATCTCGAGAGTCCAAATGACGCAGAACTCAAGCAAAAGTATCAACCAAAAATTGGCAAGAGGAGGGCGACATGATCCAAAGGAATAACATCATTAGTGCTTTTCTCTGGTTCAGGATGGTTGATTTCATTGCGGGGTGGTACAATAAGCTGTCCCTTCCCATGGCTCTTCTCTAGAACCCAACCACTATTGGCTACGTGGTGCTCAAGAAATTTGTCCAAGGATAGACCTTCAATGTTGATAGCCTGCAACACATTCATCCCACATTACAAGCTATACAAAGAGAACCATGTAAAACACTACATTCTAATGGCACATAGACATTATAGAAGACCTAATGTGCAGACCAGAGTATCGCACAATGCATCAATATCATAATAAGCACCAATAGTACTTAACCATTAACTATGTGGATCAATTTAATAGCACATGCCCGTAATACTATACAGCAAGAATACTTTATGCAGCCATGATTTATCACCTGAAGATTCTCCTCTCAACTAGCACCTTAACACCAAATGAAACCACTATGAATAAGAGTATACCTCAGCAAGCACAGATCTAGGAACCTTCTGATAAGTCAAGGAAAGGACGTTAATCGCATAGGCTTGGATGGCTTGCTCAAAACCTGCAATTTAATCAACCTGTGAGCCATATTACAGGCAGGAAAGTACACACGTGCATAAAGAAAGAAATATAAAAAGGACAGCAAGATCATAACAGCAATCATAAAACTAACAGAGTAAAGAGAAGCAAAACATAACACTTGTTTTTATAGATCGTGATATTCACAAGCCATAAGTCATTAAAGCAGCGACTGGAGAGTTAGACTACAACAGAAAAGGCCATTATCTTGTACTAGAAAAGGCTATCATCTTGCAATTACTTTCCACACTTCCCATGTCAAAGAAAAGTGTCTCGCGCAAGAATTGAACTAGAAAGACACTTTAAGTTGCAAATATGTACCAATCAAATCATCATCTATCACATTTCTTGTGAAGACACGGCAAAATAAACAGACATTTGGTTCAGTGAGTAGAAGCAATTCTCTCATATGGCCAGATAAAAGGAAACGAACCAATTATTATAATCAAAGACAATGTTAAACAGAAGCCCTCATAAACGGAACAGGTTAATTTGACGCAACTAAAGATATAAGAAACATAAAATCCAAGTATACATTAGAGTATAAAGCATTAGCAAATAAAAAAATTAAAAATCAATCAAACCAAAAGAACGAGAAAAGGAGATTAAACCAGAAAATCACAGCATTGAAGTCCATCAAACCTGGGACAGCTTCAACTATGTGACGGCTCTTGGCTGCTTCATCCCAAAACTGACGGAACCTCCCTGTCTGCAGCCAAAAAATAAAAAGAAAATGATCTGTAGTTCTGCTGAAGCTCATGCGTTGAATGAACACATAAGAAAATAAACATACCTCCAAATAGTGCGATAGAACAATCAGTGTCTTCAATTGCTCCTCCATTTGCTGGTAACCAAAATAGTGAGAGAGAAAAAAAATTAATCCAGTATTTCTCAACGCCATTGAGAAGCTCAAACCAAATTATGGATTCTCCATAATCTAGAATTCCTTAACAGCTAAATAGTCAAAGACACTTCAAAAAGCTCGAACCGTCTGACAAATTTAATACTTTAAAATTGCATCCACAACCTCTAACATCACTTATCCATAGGCCATAAACATAGAGGAATTGGCAACAAGTATGCATGTATATATGTATGTGCGTGTGTGTGTGTGCGCTCTAAATGGAGATAGCATACCACTCTTTCTGGAATTAGGAAAAGACAGAGGCTGAAGTCCGGAGCCGGCATTGCCATGAGAGCCTAACCCAAAAGAAAAACAAAGAACTCATTTTTTTTTTTTTTTAAATTCAAATTACACCCAGAAAAGGAATTAAAAATTAAATAAATAAATAAAAAAACACAGACCTTGACCAATATGCGGGCAACAATCTGGATGCTCATTCTTTCTGGCTCAACCTACGACAAAACCGATACATAAAAAAATAAAAAATAAAATATAAAATATAGAAAAACAGAAATAGTTGAAGAAATTTCGAATTATTTGAAACCCACTATGCTGAAAAACAGCCACAAAATTTTCCATTACCTGATAGAAGCGAAGAAGGCAAAGATTGGCATCCAAACTGTACGTCTGCGACGAAACCTAGCAATGAAAAACACAAATTTAACGCAATGCCCTTTTTTTTTCTTCTAATTTTTTCACAAATCAACCATCAATTTTATCCATTTTGCCAAACCCACAAAAAAGAAAAGAAAATACCAAGAAAAAAAAAAAAAGAGAAACCTGTTCGTTGACGTAATTCTCGAGTTCGGAAAGGATTTCGGGGTTGTAGGGATTGACGGCGAGAAGCTGCTCCACCATCTGAGCCACCGGCTGCGGCGGCGCTGCTTGCTTTGTCACCGGAACCACCACGTCTCTCTCTCTTACCATTTTTTTTCTTTTGGTCTTATCTGTTCGTCGGACTTGGACTGCGATTTCCTCTGCAAATTTCTTACGGAAGCGAAGAGGGGAAGAAACGAGAAAAGGGCTGCTAGGATTCGACCCTTTTTAATGACCAATATGCCCTCCATTTTTTTTTTTTTCGATTTAATTTTATTTTGGGCGCAAACTATGCACCTTCTCTCATTGTTCATAACTTCATATTTTGGAAGCCAAAATTAAAACCGACTTTTTTCTATCGAATTTCCCTTTTGCATTTTAGTGTCGTAAAAGCGTCTTTAATACAATGAAAATTAATATATTACCATTAAATTTTAATATTAAATAAAAAAGATATTCTATAATATAATATTATTTTCATACTAAACATTTATTTAATACACTATTTTAATTTAATTTAAGTTAAAAATTAACCTTAAATTGATCATTTGATTCTATCTTAATTTATTTGTTTTTTTTTTTACAATTCGTTATTTTAATTCAAATAAAAATTAATAATTTTACTTTCTTTATAAATTTTATTTTTCTAATATATCCCCTTTTTTTTAATCCTTTCATTGTGTTTTCATTTTAATAGATAGAACGGATACTTTTTTCCTAACTGAGGATTCTAAGCCGCAATATTAGAAGCAACGCGTACATTTACAGCTAAACCATATATGCTGTTACAATGTGGAAATTAATTGATATTGATTAAAGTTACAATGAGTGCAAGTGTGCTGGCCTATTCGGGTGTAATTAAAAATGGTACCAAAGAAAGCAATCTTAGAAAACAATGGAAAAATGAAAAATCCCGTTCTCATGGGATCTTTCGTTGGGAAAAATTTGTTCCGAGTAAGATGGAGAAACCATTAGTCAATATCAACACTACCTCAAACTGATCATTTTCATTAGACTTGCAAATTAATTACAATTCACAGGCTGAATTCTTTCTCACTACTAACAAAGCTTGCAAAAAAAAAAAAAACATTGTATTACAGGTTCAAAAGATTTGAGATCAAATTCCAGCCCATCCATGACTTCTTATCAGAAGGGCAAACAAAGGTGAGCTCAAACATCTCTTTGGTGGCATGTTCGCCGAATTCGCAGAACCCGACGAGCTTCGCAACAATCTCAGCACTCTCTTGCACATGTTGCATGTTATAAGGGTCTGTCCATAGCTTGTTCACCAGTTGCAGCCTCCTTTGTTTCCCTCCTGGTGGGACTTCCCATTTAGTATACAGCATTTCCCTTTCTTCCATTGTAAGTTTAGAACTCACCCTTTTCGCCAAGTACTCTCTTTCCTGCTTAAGTGCCTTGATACTGCACAACAACAACAAAGTGAAACGCCTGAATTAAAAAAAATAATAAGGAGAAAAAAAAAAAAGATCGTTTTTAAGTCTGATTCACATACCTTGAGGAAACCGAGCCTGCGGGTTCATCCCCTAAAAGGGCAGGACTAGCGTTGCCAAGATCCGATAAGTGTCGTTCCAGCCATGTTAGTCGTCTGAGTTCGACTTCCAAGTAAATTTGATCGGCAGGGTCTCCCTTGAACAACAAGTAAAATTGCGTGCGGTGTATGATCGAGACATGGCATAAATGCCATAACATGATGATCTCCTTCCTTTCCTCCTCAAAGATCAAGTGCCAGGGCTCAGGAGACGGAATGATGCTTTCTGTTGCTTCGGCGGCTCCAGCTTCGTTCGTCTCCTCCAATTGTAACACCTGGCAAACGAGAAGCTGCTTTTGGTATTGCAGCTTTGCAACTCGTTCTTTCAACTCGGTTACATAAGCTCTAATGCTTCTTATATTCTCCTCAGCGGCGTTCTTGAACATTCTCTGCATTTTCTTTACATTAACCGAGTTAGACTTCTGAGCAGCCGGCGTGCCATCTCTTGACGACACACAATTACTGCTTTCGTTGCTCGTTAACGGAGTAACTCTACACTGCCAAGGCACCGTGCCACCACAGCTAGCCACATCATTTTTTTGGGGCGCCTTGTTCTCTCTCTCGTTCTCCCTAACTTTACAAGAAGAGGACATAGGTGAACATGGAGGCCTAATTATGTTTTGCACATTTGCGCTATTGCTCAAGTTGAAGGGAAGGATTTTCTTCTTCCTCGGTGGGGTGGTCTTGCACTCGGAAGGAGGATTCTCATCACGAACGGCAAAAGATGATACCAGCTGGTCTATGGATTTCTGGACATTCTCAAGCTTCCTCTCTAAAGATTCAATGGTGCTTCCTTGAGACTTGAACCGACTGATCTCTTCTATTAGGTTTGGCTGATCAGCTTCCCCGACTGCAGTTTCTTCACAAATGGAGTTAGCCACTTGCATGTTCTGGATCTCGGCCAGAAGCTTTGCTATGTTCTCAGTGGCTTCTTGATTTCCCAGTCTATGAGAAGCAACTTCCTTGTGCAGCACTTCAAGTGCACGGTTCGCTTCCTCGCCTAGCTGCCTCTGGCGCTGCTCAAGCTTTCTGATCTCATGAACAAGCATGGATGGATCGGTAGAAGTGACTGATCGCCTAACCATTGCCTGTCTTCGACCCACGGTTCTTGACTGAGGTTCTGGAGTGAGTTTTCCATGAACTGACTCGTCATTATCACCATGGAAAGAAAGACACCTCACAATATCTGAAGATGGCCCGTGCTCATTCATTCCCTGAAAGTGACACAAAATGGATGTAAAATGATGGACATTCAAGCAGGAAAGGAGTACTTTAATGTTGATAAAATACCTTCGGAATCTTGGGTGGCTTTCTCTCTAATTCAAGCTGTGATTGTGCGAGGTCCCTTTGCCGCTTTAGCTCTTCCATTTCTCTCTCCATCTGCAAAGTCGAACTTTCTTAAAACTTTTAGAGAGCTAGCTCAAGTTCTTCCCACACCCCCACCACACCCACCCCCACCACCCCACCCACCCATCCCCCCCCCCTCGCGAATTAGACAAACTCCATGCCAACTTTGTGAAAACAAAAGCCTTCTTCAGCTGATATCTATATGACATGTTGTAGATTTGCCATAACCGACTTCTGATAAGATCAAAAAAGGAACATTCACAAATTACTCAAAAGCAAGCATACCTGCTCAATCTTCAAGTCCTTCTCTGCTATTAAAGACCTAAAACATGAAAACGAAGAAGGCTCAGGACTTCGCAACTCTGCTTCAAGCCTGGCCACTTCCTTCTTCAAAGCTTTCACAAGTCTCTTGTCTGAAACGACCTGCATTAACAAAACGAAAATGCGAGCAACAAACACATCCACGGTTATCCTTCTGAACAATGAAAAGAATGGGATCACAGTTTGTTACTTGTCATACCATGTTTACTTGGGCGCTGTTAGTTACTTCCTTTGCACTCGTTGCAAATGAAAGTGTATTCCTTGTTTGCTCCACATGGCTTAGAGCTGGACTCATGGTACATATAATCGCAGTCCGAGCATTTCCTCCAAGTGAAGATTGCAATATTCGAGTAAGTTTTGAATCTCTGTAGGGTATATGGCCAATTCTTTTTCCACCACTGCAAAGGGAAACCTCATGAGAAAGTTAAGCAGACTGAAGTTATAGATGTAGTGTTAGGCATTTTGCATTTCGCTCACCTTAGCTTCCTAATCACTGTTGTAAGCGTTAACAAACTACGGTTGATATGACTGCCTTCTTTTAATCTTGTACCACCTGCATTTGTTTGGGATGCACGTTCACTTCCAGCCAGGTCTACAAGATTCTGCAAAGTTCCGAAGCTCTAGTTAAGCAAAATATGTTACAGGTGTTTCTTTATTTCCTGTCTTTTAAAGGTGCTAAGTAGAGATGAAAATTATATTAAAAGTGCATTTAGGATAGTTGTGATTAGAAAAATAGAGTGATGTTTCTGTTGTTTCCGAAAAACACGCAATGGAAACCCACATTTCGACTAAATAGAGAGGATGATTTTGTAATCACCCCAACAAGTGCTGAGTAAAGAAACAACATACAAACTTACCAAGCTGGCTACAAAGGACTTCACACAGCCTGAACTTTCCCGAAGGCTGCTCTCTATGGTCTGAAATCAACAAAGTGAAACTATTTCATTAACCGTATGCTCAATTCCATACAACACATATTGATTCAACCAAAAAGTCTACATAAAATAGACAAAAAAAAGTTTTTTTTTTTTTTTTGGCTTATCATATGTTGGAGAAGCACATAATGAAGTTGGATTAAGTTATTGCCAAAACACCGCCTAGATAGAAAACCGGAATAGGAAGTTCAATCCATCTAATCATGTGCTTTGATGGGGAAAAAGGTTCATAAATTAAGCCTACCAGCCTGATTATTTGATGGGATCTTGAGCTTTTATCATTAAGAGCAGTCTCTCCCACTTGCCTTTGAGCTGAAAAGACAATATTTTCTTGTGAGTGCGACATAAAGCATTACAATTAGACATGAACAAGACAATGAACTTTTCTGGATCAACAAATTCTCCCATTAGGTTTTCAAAAGCTCAATAACAGAGTTAGTTACGAAAGCTTGAAAAAGAAGCTTCGGTTATTGGTTAGGAAACTTGGGAACTCCGTGGCTTAAAATGCATAGTGAACTATACTACCTTCACAAATGCTTATTAAGTGCCTTAGGTGTTGGCCATCCTTTACAACTTCTTCAACTAGTTTTTCCACAATTGTCCCCTTCTGCGTTCAAGTATGCAAAAAAATATGTTAAAAACAAAAATTCAGAAGATTCCATCTAAAAACTTTCAGTAGATGAATTCTTTCAAGTACCTCAGGATCATCCAAGAGCCGCAGGGAACCAGATTCGCGATTCAAAAGGTCGACAACGGTCTCATTGTAGATCTCCAATGCAGAAAGTTTCAAGATAAAATCTCTCTCAGGGGTCTGTGGTGTAGAATAAAATAAACCCCCCAACATTATAACATATCACAAAATCTCAACTGGAAAGAATTCTCCCAAGAACACAATAAAAGCTGGAGAGAATTAGAACTTACATTCTTTATGTGATCATATATGTCCTTAACAGCATTTTCTGTGATTCCTCTCATGGTATATGTCTTACCACTACTAGTCTGCCCGTATGCGAATATTGTAGCTGCAGTAAAGGAAAAAATGTTAAAAATTAAATATAATCCATTATAGATGTCCTTTTTTTTTTTTTTTGATGGACATGTTGGTACCATTCATTCCCCTAAGTGCAGATAAAGCCACATCCTTGGCACCTTCTTCGTAAACCTTCTGATTCACACAAGTAGGACCGAAAACCTTATCTGTCGCGCATTAAACATAAATTAAGATTATTACAACTATAACTAACATAATAATGCTTTGAATGCCTAAAAAATCATTACAGAAACAAAATGTTGCCAAAAATCCGTTTGGTTGGAAAATTTCAACCAATATACATCAAAAGAATTCTGATTGATAACAACACAAAAAAATGAACACCACGGTCATGTATGTAAAAGGTGTACCAAAAGTGTATGAAGTTGGAGCTCGTTCTTGATTTGGGCTGGTGAAAACAATGGAATGCTCATCCACGCATTCCCAAGCTATGAGATCATACAATACTTGTTCTCTCCGGCTTAACGGCCTCACCCGAACGGTGACTAAAATTTTCTCCTCGCGAACTCTCGGACCTCCAGGAGTAGAACAAGGGTTGGTCCTTTGTATCTTAGACAATGGCGTAGCTGGTGTCCCAACCATCATCTTATTTTCACTCTGAAAAATCCAAAAAATGAAAAAAAGTTAAAAGCTAACATATTTAGCACATAAATTTTCTTTTTTTGTTCCAATAAAAAGGTAACTCTTTATAATGGGAAAAAATAAGACATAACTAATGAAATAAAGCTGTTATAAACATGGAAGCCAAAAGAAAATAAAACCCCGGATTCGGAAATTTCATCTTTATAAGGAAAAAATACACAAAACACAATCTTGAAACAACAAATCTTTAGATGTGAACATCTGGAACTACAAGAAGAGAAAGATTCAACGAAAAATAGGAAACAATAAAAAAAAAACCCAAAGAAAGAAAGAAAGAAATGAGAGACTTACCGTAAATGAAAGTGCTTGAAAAACAGGAAAAAAGAGAGAAGCCAATCAGCCCGGAATATCCTGAATTTCGACGGAAAATTTTACCGTTTAGAATCTTCACAGAGTGGTTATGTTTTTGCTTTTTTCCCCCCTATGAGGGAGTGAATTTCTCAGGGGTTTTTGGACGGAATCGGAGAAAAAGCGAAGTGACAAAATGAAAAATCTCTTTAAGGCTCGCTGGGAAAAGTAACGGCTACTTTTTTGGTTTTGCGCAATTGAATACCACGAAGTACTATTTGAATTTTTTTGGTTTGTCTGACATGTCTTTAGTGGGCCGTTGATGGGCCTACATTCTGTGACCACATAGTCCCCGTCGATGGGCTGCTAGCCCAATCACGGGAATCTTGTTTTCTTTTTGTTTTCTGGAGTATAACTTTGTCGTATTAGGATATGCGCATAAATTTTTTCCGCCCCTTAAAGAAAGTGTTAGAATTGGCATGAAAAGTAGAGTAATTATCAATTGAATCTTACACCGTGTCCCATGTAGGTACTTTACATTTAAATTTTCACATCATTTTCTTTGAATTTTTTGACTGTAATACTAACAATTACCCTGCCACTATACTGTAAAATAAATTTGGATAATTACATGTATTTTGATCACATAAATTTTATATTAGTAAAGTCGTGATTAAATTTTTTAAAGAAAAATTATATCTCCATCACAAACATTTTAGTATAAAACTATAGTTTTATCAAGATATTTACTGTCACCAAAAGTTGCCTAGTTGGAGTAATTTTAAATAGGATTAATTTTATTTTTATTTCATAGAGTATGTATTTTTTTCGTTTCACATCCTAAAATTAGAAAACCATCCATTGTGTTTTTTAAGTTATATAAAATTGTTCAAAATACTCATACTCTCTAATTTTATCTCTATATCTAACAAAATTATTAGTGTGACAAGTTATTAAATATTATAAAATAGACTTTTAAAATATATATAAATTAATTTTAATATAAAATAAAATAAACCTTTTTTAAAATTTTAACTAAACTAGCCTCAATTTCTTTTTTCCTTACCTCGTGGCTCTTTTTTTGGTGTTTTTTTTTTTTAATCAACAAATTAGAATTAAAGGCTTGAAGGGCAACAGTATAACATAGGTTTTGGTTAGGACCTTCAACATGCTGGAGGAAGCCGCCCTCGCCTACGACAGTGCCGCTAGGTCCCTCAATGGTGCCAACACCAAGACAAGCTTGCGGCTGTTGCCGTCGGGGCATCAATCAACCTCAACCTCCCCTCCTTCGCCTACTGGTCCTCCCCCTTTCGTTGCCTTGTCCTCAGCGAGCTCCTACACCCGCCTCCACCACCTTCTCCCCTGCACGAAAATAAATGATGGATATGTTGGGTTTGATGTCCAAAAGCATGTGATGTACTGTATATATACTGTATATACAATATTTAATGATATTTCATAAATATCATTAAAATTTTATAATTATCTATATGATCTTAAATATTGTATATAAATATTATATACTAGAAGATAATATTTAAGAATGATAATTAAAATGGTCCGTGATAATTAATCAATTGAATCAATCAATTATTTAATTGATTAAGCAATTAAAGTATAGCATCTTTAATTG
This sequence comes from Antiaris toxicaria, assembly GCA_035233585.1. Taxonomy (NCBI): domain Eukaryota; kingdom Viridiplantae; phylum Streptophyta; class Magnoliopsida; order Rosales; family Moraceae; genus Antiaris; species Antiaris toxicaria. The sequence goes on from CP141161.1 coordinate 16,236,831, forward strand.
AATATTATTCGTGCATGTCATTACCATTAAGAATAAAATGATCTTATCCTAATCATTAATGTGACGAGACATTTAGGGGGAGTTTGGGGGAGGTTTTGGAGATGTGGTTTTGGAGTTTGGAAAAAAGTTGGTTTTAGAGAATGTGTTTGGGAGAAAAAACTGTTTGGGGTGAAAAAATTAAAAATTTTAAAAAAATTTTTAGAAAAAAAAATCAATATGGATCTTGTTTTGTTCCTCTCGAAATTTTATGCAATTTAAAAAAAAATCATCTCATTTGGACTTGTATACACAAAGTTATGGATTTTTAAAATTTTAAATGTACTATAGCGTTTTGGAGATATAAATAGTAAAAAGTGATAAAGTTTTGAAAAAAAGGTAAAATTTTTGGTCTAGAGACCCTTATTCCAAACGGGGCCTTAATGAATGTACTATACATAATGTGACTATGCAGGATAAGAATATGATGATATATGAACAGCTAATAATTTTCATTAAGTATAATGGATGCTAATCATATCAACTGATGGTCATGTATAAAATGATCTTGATCTTGAATTATTAACAGACTCCTATTTATCGAATCATGTCTTTTAATTTACTTGGTACAGGTTTAAGTATTTAATCTCATTCCTTGTACTTTGAAGATATAATGAGGTAAATAGTCGAGAACGTTAATATTGCAAGATGGAATCCATTCCTTCTTATTTAAGAAGCAGATAAATAATTCACTTGTGTGTTGATTTAAGGCTTGAATGGTTTGAGTACTTAATTCGTGATTAATTTCATGAATTTATCATTCATTATAGAATTAATGGTGCTCAATGATAAATAAATAATTAGAGAAATTAACGGATTTTACTTAACTTTAATTATGAATTATGTATGGAGGATCGATCTATATATAATGACTATATTAAATGGACGACTTTATTTTTTGAGTAATTTTATATCTATAATTTTAAGAGTATAATTCCAAGTTTTTAGTGAAGTAATATTAGAATTAATAAAGTTAATAAATTAATTTGATTAATTATCAAATTTATTAGAGCTTGAAATTATAAGTCCATAGTTCCCCATACCGCCTGCGTTAGCAATTGAACAAATATATTTAATGGATTGTATTTATACTTATAAATTATGTGATAAAAAATGTAAGGGTGTGTCTGCTTATATTATTATAAATGTTTATTTGTTATCCTAGTAATTAATTAAGAATTAATTATGTAATTTAAATAATGGAATCCATTCCTAGTAATTTAAATAATGGAGATTATTTAAATATTAAAATTGGATGATACAGTGGATTGGACCTACTGTGTTTGTGAGTATTGATGCTTGCTAGTTTTCTATTACTAAGATTATGAATATTTATGTTTGAAATTAGATTTTAAGTTAAATTTTTATGATATATATAGCGGAGAGGGAAAGAAGGAAACGGTTTCCTTCTTTCTTGTGTGAATATATATATATATATATGATATTATATATATAATTTAATTAAAATTAAAAAAAAAGTAAGGAAACCATGTCATATATATTTGATATATATATAATATATATTATATTGATGATATAATATAATTTTAAATTTTAAATTTTAAATTAATCTTGATTTTGAATATTTATAATATCTAAGATGGAATATAAAGATAACTTATTTTGTCCTATAAATAGGATTTTATATCAAGATAGAAAACTCTTTTTGCATTATTGAAAAACTCTAGAGAAAAACGTTATCTTTACACTCTTCGTTTTCTCGTGTATGGAGGTCAAAACAAAGACACTTAAATTGTGAGTGTGTGAATCCTTCCATCTATAGAAAACGCTCACTCGTTTCGTTCAATCAAGCAACGAAGGTTAAGTATAGAAGAATATGATATTAAAAGAGAGGTGTCATTCACAGATTCGTATGATTTTTTGTGAAGATGTTTTCAAAATTATCAACCTAATCGAAAACGGTACAATTTTAATTCTTTCCCTCTCATGTATTAAATTAATATAGCTATAGAATAATAATAAAAATTTGTGAAATTTTTGTTATTTCGGTCTTTCGCTTCTGTTAAAATTTTTAAGCTGTCATTTTCAAAACCAATAGGATGGTCTACATTGTTTTTGTGGGCAGAGGTCGACGAAGCCTGAGGAAGGAGAGGGTGGGGGCAAGGTCATTGACGGAGCTCAGGAGGGTTGTTGGCGCGGGAGAGGATGAGGGAGCTCAGGAAGTTGATTTTTTATTTTTGTTTTTAATGTACTTTTATGTTATAATAGTCATTTTTATTATTATTATCTTAATGATTAATGTTTATATTTTAAAATAACTTTTATTAATCTTTAAATATATATGACATGATGAAGCAGGTATTTTAAATAATTTTATATATAATAAAAGACATAATGAATAATTTTATAACTACAAAATGTAAAATAAAAAATATTCATAATTTAAAAAGTAAAAATAAAATTAATCTCTTTAAATATTATCAAATTGTACGGTTTGCCTCTCGAAAACATTGAAATATGACTCTATTTATATTTAAAGTTCATGGTTAATGGGAGTTGAATATGTTCAATTTACGTATAGTTTTTGACAAAATGCTAATATAAGGCTTGTTTACATAGTAATAATGGAAAAGTTTGATATAGTGTGATATGTAAAATTAAAAATTAGGGACTACTTTGTAATAATATTCATGAATTGGTTTTTTTTTTTAACAAAAATTATCTTTTTTTTAAAACCAAATTTAGGTCTTCTTCTTAAGAAATAAACTTTTTTTTTTATTTTTTGTAATCATGCAAATAGCCAAACTTTAGGATTACGTTTTGGGAAATAGCTGAATTTTCTTATAATTGTAAAAAATTTAAATCAGGGAAACACAATAATATTTATTAAAATTTACGAATAAAAGATTATCCACTAGCTAGCCATGTCAAAACTCGTTAGTTGAAAAAAACCTATAATGAGAGGATCCTAAATTAAGGCTCGATTTGGAGTGAGTTTCAATCCATCCCATAAGTTATTATATTATTTTTTATCTTTTTTTTTTTTTACTTTAATTCACAACTTCTATTGCTTTATATGGGTTTTAATCTACTAAGTAAATGTTTCAACTCGCCTCTAAGTCCTTAATGTTTTCATCAAGCTTTTCAAAAATAAAATATTGTATTATTTATAACTGCATTACCTTAATGTATATTACTGATAGTAATGTGTGTGTATATATGTATTACTTATAATAGGTAATTATTTAATGCTTGAGCTCATTCGGATTTTGATTGGTTGTTTTTTTAGTCTTATTTTTTAATATTTTTTTTATATGAGCATCCTTTCAACTTTTATATTTGATAAATTAGTCCGTGAAACAAAATCTTGCCAATTGACTTTTTAAACCTTTAAATTTATTGTATCAGTGATTCTTTTGATCAATTCACTTAAACTAATGTAATATTTTTGACCCGTGATTGGGACAAATTTTTTTGATGATTTTTACCCCTCATTCAGTTTTATGTGCACACGCGTGAAAAGAAAATGACCAAGTTATCAAAAGGACTAATATAACAGATTTTGAAATTCAAAATATCAATTATCAATATTTATAGGCTGATTTTACAAGGGAATACACCTATTTTATCCCATGAATAGGGTAAAAAATTTCAAACCTTAGATAATTTTTGGACGGTGTAGATAAAAAAGACATGCCAAATTAATAATAGAAGATTCACACATGATCATACTTGAAAACAAAAGTAATAATAAGATATCTGCCATGGGTCTCGTTGGTCATCCAATCCATGTCGTCCGCCCTCCCACAGCATCCCTGACCATCCCCCCACATCCTTATTGCTTGTGCCAAAATCGCTAATGGTCATGAGCTCTTTTCGTTTTCCAAATCATGGATGAAAAAAAAAAAAATAACTTTTAGTTGCTCAAGGGGAGTTACGAGCATTGAGAAAGATTTTCAGACCCAATGAAGGGGATGAATGACCGCAAGATCTAACAAGATTTGGGGTGGTTTGTAGTGGGACAGTCACTTGAGATTTGGAAAATGCAAAATTGTACAAAAATAATTTAAATTTCACATAAAATTAAGCTAATTTTATTAGAAATTAACTTCAATAATCTGGTTACACAAATCATACAAAATTTCCAAAGAAAATAAACACAAAAAATTTATTTTATAGTTTTTATGCTCAATGATTTTTTGGTGATGGGCCTTTCTACCGACAAAGTTGGGCGACTCAAGGATAGGGTGCAGGGGGAGATATATGTTGGTGATGAGGGCAAGCGGGCGAAGGCGCTCGACTTGAAGCAATTAACAGGGTGAGGTTTAGACAATGTCGAGCACACTACAAGGTAATAAGAGTAAAATTTTATAACCATTAGATTGTTTTTGAATGGTTTAGATTAAATATTTACACCTAATATTGAGGAGATTGACCATATATTGGAACACAAAACGCACAAAAGAAGAAAATTGAAAAGGCCATGAGTGAGAATCCTATAAAGAGAGATGACGGCGTAGCCATAGAATCGATGGAGAATCGGCGGAGCAAGTTTAATGACGACGCCAAATTGCGGAGGGCTTGGAGGCCACGTTTGTTACACCACAAAATCCAACTTACAGGCGTGACCTAAACCATCCAACTTCCCAGTATCGCCCATCCGCTTCCCCCACGATGTCAACCTTGCTGCTTTCCTCATCCGTCATTGTATGGAAGGTCATATCGCATTCGTCGATCATCGGATCTCGCTGGTGGTGGCTCCCTAGAGATGGCTCGTGGGCTCTCTTGCCTCCGGATCTCATGGCAGTGCGAATATGAAAGACTCCCGTTGTCAGCGAGCCGCCCAATGCTTAAATCATGACCTCATGTCGGTGTCGTCATCTGGGGGACATGCTCGCACAGGTCGGCTTCATCGCTGGTCGGAGAAGAAGCTCGACACCATCACAGACGGAGGCGGCCGAAACCTGAGCACGAACACGAGCAAGCTCGCATGCTTCGCTCACAATGCAATGGTGGAGGTGAGGTTTTCCGGTGACCAGCTCTACTTTTCGTCGGGTCGTTGAACTGGAAAAATGCGTTGCCATTGTTCTTCTTCTTCGTCTTTTATTTATTTATTTTTCATATGATTTGGTGTTACAATTCCATCATTAATTAAATATATATCTTTTTAATCTTGGGTAATCAATAATTTTACACTATTAATAAGTTAATGTAGACTTATTTTATTGTAGTTTTACCCTAAAAATAACTGTGCAAAAACGCCTTTTTTTAATATCTCAATCGGATGTAAAATAACATAAGCAAATTACCCAATAACACATTTCACCAAAAAAACAAAAAACAAAACAGCCCAATAACACAGCTTCCTCTTTCACGGGCAGGTACAAAACGTTGGTACATGGTAGTGGCTCATTCGAAAAAGTGAAGACCACTGTTGTTTGTCAGCCGCGAAAATAGATAATACCGAAGCACTTTTTTTAAAGCCATTTTTTTTTTCTTTTTTGGGGGTCAAATCTGAATCCTAGGCGACATTCATCCAGACAAAACAAAGTGGTAGAGGTCATTTTCGAGAATTTGATTTGATTACTAACTAAAGAGAAACGTAAGTGGTGACGATATGCTATGATTCGATTTTAATGAACCAATTACACATAACAAAAATTAAAACAAAAAAATTTTTTCTCTTTCTTTTTTTTTTTTTTTGGCACCAGCTAGGGTACCTAAAAGGTCCCTTTTCTTTCTTTTCTTCAGCAAGGTTACAATTCTATATAAATTTAAATCCTACATTATTTATATTATATTTTATAATTTAATTATTATATCTATTTCATACGTTTTAATCTTTTTTTAATTTAATTTAGTTATTTATTTAATTTTTTATAAAAAAATAATCTTTCACGTGTTTTTATATGAAATTATACTCCATCAAAGCATTGTAAAATTATAAATTTGACTTTTTTTTTTTTTTTTGCATGCACGTTTCTTTCGCTTTCCATAGGCTTGGACAAGCTAGCAATGCTACGGGCAACGAACGGCCGAGATAATCAGCCTCGTTGAAGACAAATAACTGAGGAGAAAATTATGCGTCGAGAGAAATCTTGTCACTTTTATCTTGTTCATCAAGCGTTTCGATTTTTTTTTTTATTGATATTAATGTTATTTTAAGTCACATGCTATCATAGCTAGAATAACGTATATTTGTTATCTGGTTACTTTTTATATCATCTTGGAGTGCTCTTGTTCATTTCTGTCATTTTGGATTTTGTATAATAATATAATATATATATTGGATAAAAGAAAAGGAAATAATTTTGAAGTGGTCCAAGCAGAAGGCGATGAGGAACTGTGTAAAGGGTCATATGTGCACAAGACAATTTGATTGAAGAACTTAACATTGTTTCTTATTATGCAACAGAACTAAAGCCCACCTTGAAAAATAAAACCATTTTTATTTTCCGATTAAAAAGAAAAATGTTGTTGAAAAAAGCCACGGTGATAGGCTTGCCATGTTGGACGTTGCAAAATCAATTAATAATTACTTTCTGAACCCAAATTGTAAAACACATGTGGGATCTGACTGAAGAGAAAATGACAGGTGATATCAGCCTTTGCTTGCTCAATTATATACCCACCTGACTTATTACTGCAGACACGGGGCCTACCCACTTCAGATTTTAACGACATCCCCGTTGGATTGTGTTTCAGTGATGCATAAAATCTGCAACCACTGTTCATCTTAATATCTTGGTTATTTTCAATATAACCCCTAAAAACTACACATTCTCTCAGTTTGTCCTTTAAGATCTAAAATATCACACAATTAACGCCTAGGCTTATTAATTGTTTTAGTACTACTAGTCTCTATGTGACAAGAATGTTGAAAAGTGAAAGAATAAGGTACATGAGGCCCACTTGAAGAGTGGGTGGAAGGTAATTTTTGATAAAACGAATATTATGTGGTTAATTAGACAAGTGAATGGAATTAAATTCAAAATAGTGTTTTTATAGGTGGATAAGTTCAATAACATTAATCTAATTCAATTTACCCATCCAATTAACAAATTCATCGTTCATTTTACCAAATTACAATTTAGTCACTTTTTAACACTTTTTCTTCCTCTAAGGTCAACAGATCTTTTCAATTGAAAGATCCACCAATATGAATAATACACATTCCAGTTGATAGACTAGTTCTAATTGTTTTGTTCTAAAACAGAGATATTCATTGAGCGGTTTGTCCTATTCAGATATTTGCGACCAAGGTCCTAGATTCTCTTTCGGATAGCCTTGAAAGGAGATGGGTGTTGGAATGCCAACATGCATCTATTAATAGTATCCATTTTAGGAACGCCCAATGCCAAAATCACTAAATGGCTAAGTTGATAATCACTGAGGATCCAATGGCAAGGGCGGAGCCACCTATAACAAAGTTGGACTTCTACCTCAGTGAAATATTATTTTATTTTATTGATTTTACATTTATAAATTTTATACTTTCGTCATTTTGCCATGACTAAAAATTGATTATCCTTATAGAAGCTATTTTAAAAACATTATTTTTTAATGTACACGTCTATTGAAATAAGAAGTTGGCTCTGCCATTATCCAATAATTAAATGTTTGATAATCTCATAAGCAAATGTTGTGCCACTTTAAGTTCTATATAGCAGAGTTAGACAATGTATTTTTCTCAAATGTTAAAATTGAAATTAACTCTAATATGTTTGCCCATTGCCATGTTTTTCTTGAGAGCTTATACAGTATTACCTCCTATTTTTACATTTATTTGTAGGAATTATTTTCTATCTGCTAGATTAATTTATAGTTATTATATTTGCACCCCAAATACTGTTAAATACTTCAACTAAAAAATATTCCTAATATAAACATAGTAAATCTATCATTTTAAAGATACTTTTTATATAATGTCAAATTTAACCTCTCATACACCCACTTTCATTTTAATTTATTTTATTAAAAAATAAAAACTAATCTAAATAAGAAAAAAAAAAACTTTTTCAATCCCAAAAAAGAAAAATAAAGTATCTCTAAAAAATAAGAAACAATAAACATTCGAAATTTTAAAGCTTTCACCATATTGGCATTGAATATATTAGTATAATTCATGGCAGAACTAGCTTTATTCTTGTCATACTGCATTTAAAAAAAATATTTACATATAGAATCATCCAAACGTATCTAGCAAGAAAAAAAAAAAGGAGAAGAATTATAGACAAAACCACAAAGAATCATTTTTAAATGTTAAAAGCAAAGGAAAAGAACACGTAATACTAATAAATTAAAAAATTAAAAAAACATACTACATACTTAAATAGTTGTTGGCTCTTTAAGAGATGTACTTTCTTTTATTTTTGTGTCACATTGAATCTTCCGTTGAAAATTTTCATGTAGTTATAAAGACTTTTCAAGAAAAAAATTAATAAAAAAGGTAGGGTTTATAAAATGAAATTAACGTTAATCAAATTTGTGGGGAATCTTTTTTTTAAACATTGTTTCCGTTTATAGTTGGGTGTGGGCGTGGTTGGGTATAGAATTCAATGGGTTTGAAATTTTATTATAAAGTATAAATGTAATAAGAATATATAATAATTTGATGGGGGTATTTATTAATATTTATGATGCAAAAAAAACACTCTTTATTTATTAATGATATAATATATGAGTGTCCAAGTTAAATATTTGTGGTGTCCAACATATAAAGGTATATGAATATGATCAAAACATTGCATTCTACTTTAATTAAAATATTAAAATATTTATGTTCGTTTGGAACCATAATTGCATTCTACATTGTATTCCAATAAAATATAAAGTACATTTGAGTACTGTATATTACATTTAAATATAAATACTTTTGAGTTTCAAATCATTATTTTTATTAATCACATTACATAATCTCTCTATCTCACATACAATCTAACATATATTGCATTTAAATATAATATAATTTTAAAACATCCAAATGCATATTGTATTCTATTGCGTTATATTGTATTTGAATGTAATATAATTTTAAAATATTTAAACTCATATTTCATTGTAGTGCATTATATTTGAATATAATACCAATGAATGGTTGTTCCAAATGATCAATAATAGGATAACTTAAACAACAATTCCCATTAATTGATAATATGAAATAAGAAACTCAATCAATAATTGTTATTAAAAAAGCAAAAAAAAAAAAAAACACAATTGACATATTTATTTTAATACAGATTAGATAGTTTAAAAAAAAAATCCTATGAACGTTACCATAAGATTCACATTACAATTAAGGTGACAAAAGTAGCAATGAAGTAATCCTCTGATTTTCCACAAAATTTGTTCTGTTTAGTCATGACCATGATCACCTAACTAAAAGGAAGGAAAGATAGATGTCCTATCTAATTAGTGTGTCCTGGTGAAGCTTTGATTATAAGAAAAGCAAAGAGGCAGCAAACGAATCAAAACCCATTATTTTGAGATCGATCATGATTCATGCCCCACAAGCCCCCGAACCTATTAAAAAAAAAAAAAAAAAAAAGAGTTAAGTCTCTTTATCATTATAAATTTTGGTGCCATCCAAGTCAACTAGCCAGAAATATTTCATATTGTTTCTTCGCAGATACATCTAGATTTTTTTAAAGTTTTAATCCATTAAGTCTTTTTTTTTTCTTTTTCATTTTTTATTTCTTTAAGGAATCCATGAGTGAATTTTGCTTCAACAGCACGCTTGAAAAAAAAAAAAAAAAAAAACCTTATCTATAATACATTTTTTCCTTTCTTCTTCTTCTTCTTTTAAAAAAAAAAAACATCAATTATTAAATCAACATATTGGAATTTTTTTAGTTTGATTTCTTGATTACTACCGACCATGTATAAGGAATTCGTATACTACATTTGTATATACTGGCAAGGTTGCATGTAATATCTATATATAGGTATGTATATATAGGCTGCCAAGTGACATCACGATTATGTTATGTACAGTGTTAAAATAAAAACAACCATTATAGTCAACAATACATATCTTGTATATAAGAAACCGAAAAACGGACAAAGTCAAACATCACATGATCGGTGTTAAGTATATGACTGAGACATTCTAAACAATACGGGAATACATGCGCGTGAAGCATTACTCTCTAGAGCACGTACTTTGGCAAATTGTGTTTTCCTACGCGACAGGGAAAGGTTTTAGAAAGAAAGTGAGAAAAGAGATATTAAAACCTAGTGTCTTTACCTATGCCAAGTGGAAAAAACCAATCTAATTCTTATTTTAGTGTTTAATTTTTTCGTGGATAGGAATTTTAATAGTTTAAATACTGAAATGTAATTGTGCATATAATTATTGGTTAAAAAATAATAAAGTTATAAAAGTAAATTTGTGGTTTATTGTGATTTAAAGGAAAAATAAGAGTACTAGTGTTTTGTGATTATAAGCATGATCTAACCACCTAACTACACTATAAATTATAGAAAATCAAATACTCCATCTTTAAGTTAAATTAAAAAAAAATCGAGGTGATTCAAGATTAGCCTTTTCTTGCTCCATTTCCACTAACAACACTACTAAATTATATTTCTCATTTCATCTATAAATAACGAGTAGGCCTATTTTATCTAATCCTAAAATTAATATCCTAAACATAAACCGTTACTACATACATATTAGTCGGTCACAATGTTGTTATTAAAAATGATATTCTTGTCAAAAAATATGTTGCAAAGAAAAGTGTTACAAAAAATTATTGTGACTAGCTATATTTTTTATAGTGAAAATATTACAATATATACATTTAAAGGCTCATACAAACGATGGATTGAGATTCATATTTGATAGATTAGAATAGTAATGAATAATAAACACTTAAAGTAAAAATTAAAGAAAAAGACAAAAAATTTGTAATAATTCATATTTAATAGATTGAAATTGACTGTCAAACCAGGCGTCATATATTCGCCGTAAATTAAAAAGTACATTTTGCTATTTGTACCAAAAGTGAAGCCAAAATAGCATTCAAGCTTAAATTCGAGAAGTAGCATGATTGCCTCAAGGTCTTTTATTGGAGGGTGCTAATTAAGACATGGACAGTGGATTGCATGTAATTGGTCCCCACTCTTTATGAAAGCTAATAATTAGGCTCGGGTCATATTTAATCTAAAATTGTGTTTCCTTTCTAAAACTTCATTCCTTCATCTTTAAGACAACTATCTATATATATATATAATATGTGTGTGTATATATATAGTCTTCTCACTAATGGCAAAACAAGGGTATTTAAGAAAAATTAGGAAAATGATCCAGCATTCCCAAATATATCAATCTTTTTTTTCTTCATTTTTTAATGGGGTATAGACATTGAATGTAGATAAAGCATATTACGAGCATAATGTATATATGTATACATAATTTATGAATGTGAAACGGACGAGGACGGTAATTATAAGTAGTCTTTTACCAAATTTACGTAAAAATGTCCTGCAAAATGGATTAACATAAAAGTGAAAAACGACTAGTTTGGTATACCATTTTCCACTAACTTCACAAACATGCCCTATCTTCTTATACATATCTATAGGTATGCGCGCATTTTCCCTAACCATTTGTGTGTTTCTTTGTTTAAGAAATGAGAGTGTAGTAGCCATGACTTTACGTTAAAGGTGTTGCCAAACCAGCCAAACTAAAACTACTTTCAACTGCTGAAGAAAAATATCTCTTTGAATCACAGGTAGGCAAAGAAAAGGAACAATATGTATATCCAAAAAACATCATTTTCAGCTGCAGTACTAGTTTTAATATTTAATTATTTTATGGGGAGGGACCAAATTCTTGTTGAGGGAGGAAAAGGTTGACATTATCGTCTTTTGCATTTATTATAGATGAATGGTTATGATCACTATTCATTACCCAATATATATTTATTGGTGGATAAATGTCTTAACGAGGTGCTTTTCTTAAAAAGGAAAGAGCATATCAATTATGTTGTAGTACCTAAAAAATATTAAAAAATTAATCTAACAATTAAAATTGTAATATATATATATCAATGATCAATCAGATGAAAGTAAAATTTCATCCACAAGTATTTTCCTATTTTAAACGATCATTTTTATTTTATATGTTATCATTTTTATATACTTTTATATAATAATATGATTTAATCAGATATAACATTTAACAACATACACTATATAAAAGATAACTATACCATGGACAGCTCTGAAAAGAAAGGAGATTGGATTTAGCCCAAAAAAAAAAAAAGGGCAAGAATTTTACTAAACTAGGAAAAACCCCTAAAGCATAATCAGCTGCTTAATCACTGCCTTGTAGTGTTTTCTAAAATCCCTGATTGACATCAAATCGATGATTAAAATGGGAACTTCAAACATTCAATGTCACAAGTTCCTCGTGCTCTTACTATTGCTAGATCCACTTTTCGTTTAACTTATTAATGTGTTACCAAAGGTTGCTTGTTGGGGAGCATCTATCATTGGCTAAGCTACTAATTCTTATATGTTTTGTTTTATCCAAAATTATTTTCTTAATATTTCGCATAATTGGATTAATCAATAGAGGTTTACCTAAATACTTTATAAGCGTGACGTTATTCACAGCTTCTTCAACGACTTGAACGGCTAATTTAATTTCGCCTTTTTGTTTTGGTCTAAAGAATTTTGGCTTCTATGTATTAGTTAATTTTCCTCGCATTGGAAGTGTCAAAACTGTCCAAATCAGCCGGCATATGCTGAGTGTAATATTATCCAACTTTTTCAGCACGCGGGGGGGGGGGGGGGGGGGGGAGGATGCTTTTTCCAATTATGTAGTAATTAAGGCGGCGTTTGTTTTTATTCTTGAGAATGATTTTTCATTTTCAAAAACACAGAAAATGAAAACGGTTTCAAAATAGCGTTTGTTTATTTAACGTTTTCAAAACCGTTTTCAACTATGTTGTTTTTTTGAGTTTTTTGAAAATAAAAAAAAGTTGTTTTCACTTTTTGTTTTCATTTTCAAAAAATATTGTGTTTTTTGGGTTTTTTGAAAATAAAATAGGTTTTGAAAAAATATAACCAAACAAAATTTCATTGTTATGTTTTTCAAAATATACATTTAGAAAACATAACCAAACACAGTTTCAGAAATGATCTTAACACAGTTTTCAAAACATTCTCATTTTCAATTTTTTTGAAAACAGAAAATATTTCAAAAACAATACCAAACGCTACCTAACTTTCTTTCTTTTTTTTTTTTATTTTAAGGGAACTTAGTTTCTTTTAAGCTTTTAATACTAAAAAATGTCAAAAAAAGAACCTGACCTTCTTCTTTTGAGTTTTATTAGATTCCGAAATGATAATTTGTTTTTCTCTATATCATGGAAATGAAAAGAAGCCGCAGCCGCTTATCTAATCAGTCAATTAATCATTGTTTTCAATAAATCATGGATGCATAATCACATATTAGAAATTACTTATCAGATATAAATTACTCATGCTCAATAGAAAATTGCTCACGAAATCAAATTCACGCAAGTTAATTGAAGTGGCATAGTTTGAAAATTTTCTCAATAGGATATAAAATGGAAATTATATAACTTTTCAATAGAAATATAGTTATAAGTTTACATGATTTAGTAAGACGCATATAGTATTTTTCTTGCACATAATTATAATTTTAAAGTAATTTTGTATACAATTAACAGTCAAAATTTTAAATTTTAAACGACGATAAATGCATGTATGCATTACTACTACAATGGTGATTAATTGTAATGATTTTATTAGTTATGTGATATTTAACTTACAAGGTAACTTTTTTTTACATCAACTTAAGTTTAAAATTACTTTAACCATGTAAGAATTATAATTTTCCTAACATATAAGGGTTTCAAATCAACAAATAATGACCTTTTTACTACCACATATAATTATGGCTTGAATACAACCAAAATTTTCACGTATTGTGTTTATTCCTTTAGACACACGCCATAAGCCTTGTTATAATTTCAATATCCATCCTTTTGCTCAATTGTTAGATGCTAGTTAATTGGGGAAAAAAGTCTTATGAGGAAGGTTAATGATTTTTCTATCTCAACTCCTATTTAGCTATGCTAGTAGCACCAATGTTGATACGTGAGAAATTATGGGGCCGTTTGTTTTTGGTCTTGAAAATGATTTTCCATTTTCAAAAACACAGAAAATGAAAACGGTTTCAAAATAGTGTTTGTTTATTTAACGTTTTCAAAACCGTTTCGAAAACACCGTTTTCAACTATGTTGTTTTTTTGGGTTTTTTGAAAACGAAAAAAAGTTGTTTTCACTTTTTATTTTCATTTTCAAAAAATATTGTGTTTTTTAGGTTTTTTGAAAATGAAATGGGTTTTGAAAAAATATAACCAAACAAAGTTTCATTTTTACGTTTTTCAAAATATACACTCAAAAAACATAACCAAACACAGTTTCAGAAATAATCTTAACACAGTTTTCAAAACATTCTCATTTTTAATTTTTTTGAAAATAGAAAACATTTCAAAAATAATACCAAACGCCACCTATCATTTCTTTTTTCCAATTTTGTGAAAGAAGGTGTGGGAATTTTAAAGAAAGACAAAAACAAATATGGAATTTGTGAAAGTGTACGATACAGCTAAGCTGGCCTAGGAGTTGTAACTTCTCACGTCCATAGATGGCAAATCAAAAAAAGGACGGCACAAATACAAAACCTGTTGAAGCCAGCTAGGGTTGGTCCCATTCTCCACCTATGAATTTGAGAGCCTTGCCCCACCACCACCACCACCACCCAACTACAACAAGAGGGCCTCCTCATTTTACTGTGCTCAGTGAAAAAAATTGCATATAAGTCCCCCTTTTCTCAATTAATTTGCTAATAGTTACCATTCACCTATACAACATCCATGTAGGGTTGGAGTGTCTTGTAGTAGAAATGGAAGTGATCATATAAATGTAATATTCATGTATATTCCAAATGCAAATCATAGTATTCATTTTTATGTAAATAAAAATGAAAACCAAATGTTACATACTTATATACAACATTAGTATACGAGGTTTGATTATTATTATAACATATTGGTAATCCTACACATGATTATATCATAAGATGTAAATTAAAATCCTTTCATCTCTAAATTAAAAAAAAAAGAAATATTAAGCATATGAGGCCATAGAGGCTGAGTTTGGATGACAATTCTTATGATTTGGAAGTGATTTTTCTACAATTCTTTTAAATTCTTGTCTAGAGAAAAGATATCCGGCATTGTAGAAGTTAGTGCCTCACAGCAAGTGGGCACTTATTTTAGTGAAATTTGTTGGAGGATTAGGAATTTATTAGTTTAGAGTTGCTAGTTTGGATCCAAGCTCGAGTACATCATAGCAAGTTGACCTTTATTCTAAATTTCTAGAAAAGTTTATTGGAGATTAGAAATAATTTGTCCAAAGCTTGGAGATATGTTCCTATTTAATTTCTAAATTAATGCAGTACTAAATTCAATACAAGTCTAAGTATATTCCTATTTAATTTCAAACAACTTAATAATAATTTATATGATAAAAATCGATCATTCATCAAAAAGTATCTTATGTTATAACTTAAAAAGTATGAGGTATAATATGATATTTACTTTATGAAATCAAAATGCTAAAAGAGTATACCAAGAAGAAATTATTCATCGCAAACAAATTATTTTATTACACCATCTTAAAGACATTATTGTATAAAAATATAAATATACTTTTGTTTCTGCCTATAATGGTGCGAATCATCCAAGACAAATCCACAGCTAAATTTTTTTCTCTCTCTCTCAAAATATAAGCTGTAATCCATTTTTTTATTCGTACAAAAGAGGATTAGTAATATTGTCATACCCGCCTAAAGCCATAGCAGGAGTATATTGATGTCACAAGGATGATAAGGATTTTGATTTTAAATGATCAAAGTCTCTAACTTATTAAAAAGTCTCACGACGAAAACTCCTGCCAAAACCATGCCAATAAGATATAATTTTTTATATCATATATATATATATATATTCTGAAGCAGCCAAAATTTTGTATTAAAAAGTTTAGGATGGTGGGAGTAAGGTAGTACAGTTGCGCCTGAAAGTAATTTTATAAGTAAAATAGGAGTCCGGTCCAAATGTGGTTTTACCAAAAACCATATAATTTTATTTCGTCCAACCACGTGATCCACCCATGAAACCAGATAAAATCTGTGTCCCACAAAACCACTAGTCACCCAAAACCAACTATGACACAACCAATGGATTTTGACCCTTCTTGTTCCCTTTCTAATTACTATTTATTAATTAACTTCTTGCTTGAGAATTTTGTTGAATAATCTTGAGTCATGTGCCCAAAAAACACACCCTTGAATTCAAGCGGTGATCTAGACAAACACTTTGAGGGTTTTTGATGGAAATTTCCTCCCTCTTTTTTTTTTTTTTAATAAATTTTTTTTAACAAATTTTGTCAATATTAATTAACTGGCCACGAATTACCGACCGTTCGATTCTGTATATGCTTGTTGCCTACCAAAATCCGGAGGATTAGGTTGTAAAATAATTTTGTCGGTGCATGCTGCCACGTCAGACGAACAAGTCCTTTAGCTCCTGTCCATTGCGTAATTTTCAGGGAAAAATAATCAACCAAATTTTCTAAATTTTCCTGGGTGGGGCCCGCTTCACCAAAATATATTTAAGTACTCTCCAGTGGGGCCCACATCCGACGTGTCAGAGGGCTGGCACAATATCCAAATCTCACGACGATTCGCACTGGGGTCGGGCAAGGTGCATCACCGCCCAATGAAAGAATTACACGTCATCGGTAGTGGAAGATCTGGGAATTTGTTTTTGTTTCACTTTCCCGACAGAGGGTGACCACGCACCGTACGTACCGCAACTGGCGCTCCATTACCGTCGTTCACTTTCTTTCACCTTTTAATCAATTGATTATTCAACAAAAAATAATAATAATTTATTTAATTAAGACTTCGTTTAATTTGAAAGTTTACTTTTTCAAATAAGAAAAAGTTTTATAACGAACACTTGTCTGTTCTTAATATTATCATCATTTTCTCATAAAAAAAAAGAAAGAAAAATTTTTAAGTTTAGATATATGTTTTATGCGTGTGTTTAACCCCCCAATTTAGTATTATTTTAATTTAAGTTAAGCTAAATTAAATATTTAAAGTTATTTTTATTTTAACTTAAAGTTTCACTATTTTAATATAAATTTATCTTTATTTTTAGTAGTTCAGCTAGTCTGTAATGAGCATAGGTTAGGCAACCCATTTTTATACCTCTTGGTAGAAAGTGTTACAGAGATATATAGCAGATATAGAGTTTATTTATGATTCATTTGGTGGGAGGTCCTCCTTACATAACATAATGAACTTGAAATGATTTATATTACTAGTGAAAACCATATTTTGTTTTACATTGATATGTAATACAGACACTTGAGATTCATCATATAATATATTCTTTTATGTCCTAGCATGTGTTTTGGCGCAACCATTTAAGCCGAAAAAATTCAATATGTTGTCATCATTCTTCTGAAAAGGTAATTTAGTTTCATTATCTATAATTTTAATTTAAAATTTAAAAATTCAAAATTTTGTATAATTTTTTTAAAATACATTTCAAGTTTTTATATTTTTTAAATCACAATCAACTAAGTACATAATTTTAAAATTCAACTCAACTCTAATTATTGAAATTCAAAATTTTTAACTCAGGTAGATGTTCTAAATGCATGGTTATTCATTTTAGGACCTATTTGAGAGGAGGACTTGAACTTTTAGTTTAAAAGTTGAAAAAGATTCAGTTTTATACTGCATATTTGATACAAATTGGAACTTTTTAAAAATATGAATAATAAAATTTAAAGAAAAATACAAAAAAATTTAAAATCTAGGTTAGGACCCTTCTACTTAAGGGATTATTTTTTATTATAAAAATTCGTGTAGTTTTGAAATGCACGGTGATCTATCGCTTTTTTTTTTTTTTTTTTTTTCAACAATGGACTAACATTCATTCTAATTACTTATATAATTTAATAATAACTTTACATCAATGTTTTTATGAAGTATAAAATTTAAGTCGTTCTTTAAAAAAAAAAAAAAAAAGGGGTTAATTGTCCACCGAAATGAATGAGTTCAAACAACTCATGCTCTAGTCTACATAAACGCCCCTGGTTATTGTGATGCGGCAGCAGCTAATAGGTTCAGAAGCTGGAAAAAAATGCGCATTAAAAGCTGTCAGCTATTTTTTTTTTGTAAATAATTCTATATATAGCAAGGAAGTGGAGGAAGGGAAATAATATTAAAATAAAACTAAGGAAACAAGGGCCGTTTAGTCAAAAATGAGAGGAGTTACACAGAAAACCAGGAGCCCTATCATATAAATTAATATTTAAAAATTACAATTAGAGTAAATTTTCTTAATATTTATTAAAAAAAAAACATCATAATGTGTACAATAGGATAGAAAAACAAGTATATTATGAATTGGGATTAAAGAAAGAATGTGGAGAAGGAAAGATATTAAAAAGGCGGTTTAGTGATGGCAACAATAAAACCACAGGAAGGTGGGATGGAAGTGATGATAGGTGGGTTTGTTTGGTTTTGTCTTTTTTTTTTAGCAAATTTTTTTTTTTGAGAGATAGAGAAAAACACTATTACCAATAACTAGAAGCTTGCTAGGCTTGCATTTTCATTCCTGCGTTTCCATATAAAAAGGGTGTTTGGGCTTTGCTCTTCTCACCCCTCATTCATTCATTGTTCCTTCCATTATTTCCTTTCTTGCGTTATTTTTGCTCCCTTGAAGGTTTTTTTCCTTCAACTTTTTCCTCTCCCTCCACTATTCCTTCCTTCTTTGTTTCCTGCCTTTCTTTCTCAAGAATATCGCCGGTGGCTCTCTCTTGGCTTTCTAAGGTATAATCATTCTCTCTTTTCTTCGTCCCTACCAAACGACGAAGAAGAAGAAGAAGAAGAATGTTTTTTTTTTCCTCCTTTGGTGGTGCTATTTTTTTGTTTTGTTCAATGAATTTGCATTGTTCTAGAGTTTGAAACTTCGTATTCTGTGTCTCTTGACGAAGAGGAATCTTCGTCTTAATAATAATAATAATAATATTATGCATTATGGGCATATTCTATATGGATCCATCTTATTTCCATCGTAATCAACCTAAATAATTTACAATTTTTTTTCCTCCTTAGGTAGTGTCACAGCACCAACTAATGTCTACAGTATAGTACAAAAAAATGTTGTAGAGACCAAAGATAGAAATACATTTCTCTCTCTCTCTCTCTCTCTCTCTTTCTTGAGTGGGGGGGGGG
Source organism: Antiaris toxicaria (assembly GCA_035233585.1). NCBI lineage: Eukaryota > Viridiplantae > Streptophyta > Magnoliopsida > Rosales > Moraceae > Antiaris > Antiaris toxicaria. Next base: position 16,256,184 of record CP141161.1, read on the forward strand.
GGGGGGGGGGGGGGGGGGGCGCTTGAAGCGGATAAGATTACATTAAACCCCAAAAGGAAAACTAGACTATAGGTAGGGTTTAGTATATGCCACCAAGAAAAGTCTAGTTTGAGCCCAAAAAAAAAAAAAAAAGTCTAATTTGTGATCATCACAAACAAGCATTAAATTTACCAATTGACCCCAACCAACCCCACAAAAGAAGAAGAAAAAAAAAAAAGGAGAAAAACTTAAAGAGGACCCACTACTGCCTCTCCCTAGGCGACTGTCCAACCCCACTTTCCCCTCTAAAAGTCCAAACCAAACCGTAATTTCCTTCCACTTTCCCTTTCCTCACTCCCCTTTTTCATGAGATGAAATCTTAATTACTACGATCCGTTGGTTTCTTGAGTTTCAAGTACTTTCTTTTTCCTTTTTCAACTTCGAGATCTAGAATATACCGTGTTTTTTTTTGTATATTTACTATATTATCCTCCATTATCAAAGTTTTCACTAAAAAATCCTCAGAAATTTTTTAATTGTTAATAAAAATTACATCTTGATATTAAATTAACTTTTTATGGGTCTGGTCTGCTCTCACCTAAAAATGTAAAAATATTTTCATTCATTAACGAACTCCAAAGTTCGTAACATTATTTTACAAAGTAAATACGTTAGATATACTTCTTACTATTTTTCACATGCGGTGAAATTTTTATCTGCCAGAATACCTAACAATGGTGTTTACTTATAGAAACATATATATATATACATTATATATTATTATATATAATAGTGCTATACGACAATGACGGTTGGATAAAAGGAAAAAAAGAAAAGAAATAATAAATTATTTACAGTATTTTACCCTTTTGGAATTTTGCTACCATTCTCACCCTTTTGGTTTCGCGCTTTCCTTCTATAAATGTCCCCAGAACCCAGCCTAGCAAACCACCTCTCCGTATTCATTCCTTTAACTCTGTTTCTTTAGGTATACTGTGTTTATTCCCTTTTCTTTTTTTTTTTCTTTTGTTTTTTTTTTTTGCCTTCACTTTTTAGTTTCTGTTGTTATTATTTTTCTTTTTTCCTTGATTTTATTTTCTTGTTTTGGTTCTAAGCTCAAGTTTTCATGGTTGACTCTTCATAGCCACCAAGGCGATCATGTTCTAAAATCTCCGATCAAAGTCTCTGTTCCTTTCAAACCAAACACGTTTTTCTTGTCAACCCAGTTTTCTAGAACAGATCTCCTGTTTGTCCATGAAAATTGCTGTCTTTTTTTGAATTCTCTCTGTTTTCTTGACTTGTCTGAGAAAATGAGGGAGAAAAAAAAAGGGGTGTTTATTATTATTATTATTATTATTATTATTATTATTCCTCCTTTTTTGGGGAGAGGAAATGAAGAATAATTTCACGTATATTCTGTCCAGTCAAAAGCTGCTCTTCTATAACCTTGGTCCTGCATTATTGCTAAAGCTCTTTTATTTTTCCCCTCTTTTTTAATCAAACAAAAAAAAAAAGAAGGATTGTTCTTTAAGGAGAAACGTTAATCATGGCTTAAAAACCTTTTGATCTGTCCTCCATTTGTGATCTAATTATTGAATAACTTAAATCAGTGGTTATGCTTAATAGTTCCACGAATCATTATAGTCCCTAAAAGTAATTTAGTGCAAAAATCTTGGTTAAACCATAAACTAAAAATAATATTTGAATAATGGGTTGGTGGAAGTGGTAGGTTTGTTTAGTGTTGAACAAAAAAGAAATCTGATAACCACTTCTAGAATATTAAAATCCATTTACGTAAAACTGTTGACTTTAAGGTGTGATTTATTTTTATTATTATCCTTTTTTTTTTTCTCTCTTGTTTATTTTATAAATTTAGTCGTTGGATTGCCTTAGATCTGACATACCCAATAGTTTACAGATTGTGTTTGTGTTTTTTGTTTTTGCAGTTTTAAGGTTGTCTGAAATTTTTCTATATTCCTCCTAAGCATAAGCCATGGCTGAACGTGTTCTAACCCGTGTTCACAGCCTCCGTGAGAGGCTGGACGAGACTCTCTCTGCTCACCGCAATGAAATTGTTGCCCTTCTTTCCAGGTATAATATACACACACGCATATACATATATAGTGTCTATACACATATATGTCTGTAATCCTTATAGAAAAAAAAAGGCTATAACATGTTTTTGCTTAAGAGACATTTTCTTATTCTGGTGTTTTTTTTTTTTGTTACCTTGCTTATATATAACTTGTTTTGGGGTGTTTTGTGTTGAAGAATTGAAGCCAAAGGAAAAGGCTTTCTTCAACCCCACCAGCTTATTGCCGAGTTTGAAGCCATCCCTGAAGCCAACAGGCAGAAACTTCTTGACGGCGCATTTGGTGAAGTCCTCAGATCCACTCAGGTAAAACAAAAAACTCACTTTTTTTTTTTTTTCCCTTGATCTTGTTCTTCTTGTTGGGTTTTGTTGGATTTTAATTTTTTTTCCCCCTTTATGTGTGTTATGGTTATGTGATTTAGGAAGCCATAGTGTTGCCTCCATGGGTGGCTCTCGCCGTTCGGCCGAGGCCCGGCGTGTGGGAGTACATCAGAGTGAACGTCCATGCTCTTGTTGTTGAGGAGTTGCAGGTTGCTGAGTACTTGCACTTCAAGGAAGAGCTTGTTGATGGAAGGTAAACCTTTATATTTTTTGTTTCAATTTCTTTTTTGGTGTGTTTTTGTTGTGAATCTAGTTTGTTTTTTGAGATTTGGTGGGAGATATTTTGCTGTTTTACAGTGTTTGTTAAGTTATGATCTATCAATTTTTTGCAGTGTCAATGGGAACTTTGTGCTTGAGTTGGACTTTGAGCCGTTCACTGACTCTTTCCCTCGCCCGACTCTCTCGAAATCCATCGGAAACGGTGTCGAGTTCCTCAACCGTCACCTTTCCGCCAAGCTCTTCCATGACAAGGAGAGCATGCACCCTCTGCTTGAGTTTCTCCGGGTTCACTGCTACAAAGGAAAGGTAACAAATCATGGCTCAAATCTGTTCATTTATTTATTTATACGTTTTTTCCTAACTTAGAAGTAATTCTCTTGTGTTATGATGAAAATTTGCAAGAATTTCCATTTTTTTTACATCAAAAGTATAAAAGATTAAAAGTATTTTGAACTTAAAATTTGAAATTTTTTTCCACCACCAAACAATTTTTATGGCCTTATTCGGTTTTGTTATTGCAGTCTATGATGCTGAATGACAGAATTCAGAACCTCAACTCGCTTCAACATGTTCTGAGGAAGGCCGAGGATTACCTGACCACTCTTGCACCCGAGACGCCGTACTCGCAATTCGAGCACAAGTTCCAGGAGATCGGATTGGAGAGAGGTTGGGGAGACACCGCCGAGCGTGTGCTCGAGATGATCCAGCTTCTCTTGGACCTTCTAGAGGCCCCGGATCCTTGCACTCTCGAGACGTTCCTCGGCAGAATCCCCATGGTTTTCAATGTTGTCATCCTTTCTCCTCATGGATACTTTGCCCAAGACAATGTTTTGGGCTACCCTGACACTGGTGGGCAGGTTGGTCAAACAATAACTATAAACTCTTCTTACAACATTTCAGAACTCTTTTCGGAAACCGACCTTGCTAAATCTAAACCTTGGTGTTTCATTCACTTTAACATAGGTTGTTTACATCTTGGATCAAGTCCGCGCCCTCGAGAACGAGATGCTTCACAGGATTAAGCAACAAGGACTTGACATCGTTCCTCGCATCCTCATTGTAAGTTTTTATTTTTATTTTTTCCTTGCAAGTCTTGTGAAAACGTCTGTCTGATGTCTCATTTTTGTTAATAATATTGGTTCTGGTGTCATCTCTTGTGACCAGATCACTAGGCTCCTCCCCGATGCAGTCGGAACCACATGTGGCCAGCGTCTCGAGAAGGTGTTCGGCACAGAACACACGCACATTCTTCGTGTTCCATTCAGGGACGGGAAAGGAATAGTCCGCAAATGGATCTCCAGATTCGAAGTCTGGCCTTACCTAGAGACTTACACCGAGGTGAAGCTTGGGCGAACAATATTTTCTACTTAGTTATACCAGTTCTTAGCCTTTAATGAGCAGTATTTGACATCGACAAAAATCTCGGTTATTATTTAGGATGTTGCACACGAGCTTGCTAAGGAGTTGCAGGGCAAGCCTGATCTCATCATTGGAAACTACAGTGACGGAAACATCGTCGCCTCCCTTCTCGCCCACAAATTGGGTGTTACTCAGGTTTGTCCACGACTAGATGTTACAATTAATTTATATATATATTTGAATTCAATAACTAAACAAAATTCTTTGCTTACTATCTCATGCAGTGTACCATAGCCCATGCACTTGAGAAAACAAAGTACCCGGATTCCGATATTTACTGGAAGAAGCTTGAAGAGAAGTATCACTTCTCTTGCCAGTTCACTGCTGATCTTATTGCCATGAACCACACTGATTTCATCATCACCAGTACCTTCCAAGAGATTGCTGGAAGGTGTGATAAACATTTATACATATATATATATATCTTTGCTCTGTATCTTTCTCATTGTGCATTGCTTTTTATCTGCAACAGACTGACCCTTTTTTTTTTTTTTGTTTCGAAATGTGTTTCAGCAAGACCACCGTTGGACAATACGAGAGCCACACTGCTTTCACCCTTCCTGGACTCTACAGAGTCGTCCATGGTATCGATGTCTTCGACCCCAAGTTCAACATCGTCTCCCCCGGAGCTGACATGAGCATCTACTTCCCCTACACCGAGAAGGAAAATAGGCTCACATCCTTCCACCCTGAGATCGAAGAGCTTCTCTTCAGTGACGTCGAGAATGAGGAACACCTGTATGTTTCCCCTATCACGCAGCCTCCAAAAAAAGCAACAAAATTCTCCATTTTTATTATTCTTGTGACTAATTGCATCATTGCCAAGTAACTTCATTTTTTTCCCTTCATATTTTACCAAATAGATGCGTGTTGAAGGACCGGAACAAGCCGATCATCTTCACCATGGCTAGATTGGACCGTGTGAAGAACATCACCGGCCTGGTCGAGTGGTACGGCAAGAACGCCAAGCTGAGGGAGCTAGTCAACCTGGTGGTGGTGGCTGGAGATCGGAGGAAGGAGTCGAAGGACAATGAGGAGAAGGCGGAGATGGCGAAGATGCATGGGCTGATCGAGACATACAAGCTGAACGGGCAATTCAGGTGGATATCCTCGCAGATGAACAGGGTGAGGAACGGAGAGCTGTACCGCTATATTTGCGACACAAGAGGAGCTTTTGTCCAGCCTGCTGTTTATGAAGCTTTCGGACTGACCGTCGTTGAGGCCATGACCTGCGGATTGCCGACATTCGCTACTTGCAATGGTGGGCCTGCTGAGATCATTGTGGATGGGAAATCAGGCTACCACATTGATCCTTATCATGGTGATCGTGCGGCTGAGATTCTTGTTGACTTCTTTGAGAAGTGCAAGGCTGACCCTTCTCACTGGGACAAGATTTCTCAAGGAGGGTTGAAGCGTATTCATGAGAAGTAAGCCAAAAAGGAAAAACATATCAATAATAATTACAGTGTGTTTGTTGCTTGGAGAGCTCTAAGGAGTACTTGTGTTTTTTGGTTTTGGTTCAACAGGTATACTTGGCAGATCTACTCTCAGAGGCTGTTGACCTTAACTGGAGTTTATGGCTTCTGGAAACACGTCTCTAACCTTGATCGCCGCGAGAGCCGTCGTTACCTTGAGATGTTCTACGCCCTTAAGTACCGCAAGTTGGTAGGTTTTCTCTTACCCTGATCTTCGTCAAATTCTGTAAATCTGATGATATGATTCTAATATGATCAGACGGTCAAAAACTGGGGCGACCCCTAGATGTGTATGTGTTTTAGTGATTCTGATGTGGTTTTTTCTGTTGTCATGTGGCTATTTTAGGCTGAGTCTGTTCCTCTTGCTGTGGATGAGTGAAGGCTGAAGAGTAAATAAAAGGCGGAAGCAAGTTTAGTTGGCTCGAGTGGGAGTTCTCTAGCTTGAGGAATAATTTGTTCATTGTGATTATTGCCAGGCTTTATTTTACACTTTATTTTTTGTTTTTTGTTTTTTCTTTCTTGTTTTTGAGGTGCTTTTTTGTATTTTTCTTTTTGTAATTTTCCAATTCCAAGTTTGCAAAATGTTTTGAGTATGGGGGGTGCTTTGCCCATTCTTTTAATTAAATGTCAACTTTGCTTTGCCTTATTCTAAATATTAATATTAATATATATATATACATATTTTTTCACCTTCCAATCCTGTCATTGTCCTTTCCATGTTTAATTATGAAAGGGTGGTGTTTTTCTGTCCCCTTGGTGAATGTTTGCTGCCATCGGTCCAAGAGTGTCCACCATGCCAACTGACTGTTGGACTGTAGCTTTCTGATGTAAATTTTCAGATTTAATTTTATTTTTTTAAATTAATAAAAATTATAATTAAGTTAATTAATTTAAATTTAAAAATTTTATTTTATTTTAAATTTAACTTTTAAAGTAAATAAATTTTGTACATGCAAAAATATTTGAATGAAAATCATATTAAACGATAGATTATAAAAAATAATTAAACTGAATAACATGCACAAAAAATGTTTTTAAATATTTAGAGTAAATAGTAAATTTATTAAATAAGTACTTAAAATTCGTTCTTGACTTAAAAAAAAATCTACTATTTACTTTTTTTTCTTCTCTTCTTTAGATGAATACAAGTTTAAATACGTGCATTTACATGAAGTGAGTTGTAATTAAAATTTAAATAACGTGAAATTTATATAAAAGTATGTAAATCACACTTAATTATTTGTGATATAATATTTAATACATGAAATCTTATAAATAAAATATAATTTAATTTTTTTCCTTTGTTAAATTTGTAGCTATCGATTTGTCATCATAAAATTAATTTTAGATCATTATGTTGTATACAAGAAGTTAAAAAATAACAGTATACTTATCCTTATCAATTAATTAAATTATTTGAGTAGCACTTTTTAAGGGCTAAAATATATATTAAGGGCTCGTTTGGAGTGTCTCCTGACATTTTTTGATACTGTTTTGGTATTTTTTTTTATATTATCACTATTTTTTACTAATTAAATCTTTAAAATTTTACAGTAAATTAAAATTTTAAAAGTTCATAACTTTGTATATACAGATTCAAATGAGATTCAAAAAAAAAATATATATAGAATTTTGAGAGAAATAAAATAGTATCTATATTTTTTTTCTGAATAAATTATTAAGATTTTATATTTTTTCATTCCAAATAATTTTTTTTTTCAAATATATTTTTCAAAACTTAGTTTTGTTAAAATATATATATATATATGTATACATCTCCAGACATTCCCTTCAACAGACCCTAAGAAAATGGTAATTATTGGGAACTAAAATTATCACATGTATATCATTCAACAAAAGTAGAAATAATTATCTCTCTTTTTTAAAGAAAAAAGTTTAATCTACCAAGAAGACCCAAAAAAAAAAAAAAAACACACACACACACGTGTGTGTGCAAATTTGATTTTGAAAAGGAGCAAAAATTCATCATAATTAAACTTGATCACAATTTAACTTTAAGATTGGAATTTGAGGGGAAAAAAATTGTAATTGTTTCTGTTTAAAACTTATGTTAATTAACATTTCTACAAAAATTTAGAAATATGAATTACAAGTACCATTTTTTTAAGAAACTTTATTTTAGACATTTTGTTAAAAGTTTTAATTTGAAACTTTAATACTTAGAATGATCATTTTTATTATGGTCACAGACATGACTTAGTGTTAATTTCACATCTGATTTCATTAGACGGTGAAGAGTTCGAATTTCTCTATTCTTAAATTTCTTAAAACAAAACTATTTTTCTTGTAAGTTCAAACTCTTGAAAAAAAATCCTACCAAAAAAGAAAAACCTCTACAACCAAAAAAATATATGTATTGTTTTAATGTAACTCTTTTTTTTATAAAGTAAAGCGTAAACCTCACTGTATGACACGATGACTATTTATTTGGTTGTGACATGGGCATGCTATGAATTTGCAGCACCCATTTATCAATTGCCTTTTTAATTTTCTCTCTTCAATCCTACTTAATACCTCATCTTAAAATAAAAACCGAAAGCTTCAATACATTTCGCTCAATTTTTCTTCTTCACGTTTCTAGCATTTTTATCAAATATTTATTAAGTTGAATAAATGTTTTCAATTTTCCGCATTCCTTTACAGTCATTATTTACTTTTTTTAAAATATAATATTAACAATATATTTTTGAATGTAATTTCAAATGTGAATATGAAAAATATTTTTATAAAATTAGATGAATATTATTATTAAATTAGAAAAGAGATCATAATACTAAATAAAATAAATGTAATATTTAAACTATGAAATATAATGTAAAATAAGTAGAATATAAAATTATAAATTTAACCTATTTTTAAAATGTAAAAGTTCATTATTATAATTTGATTTTAATTTTATGAAAAGAGCATATGGTTATGAATAAAAGGGTTTGTATTATTTGGCACATCAACACTCACCAAAGAACGCTAACAGAAGATAAAAACCATATCCTTCTGTTTACGTCAATTCTAAATAATTCATCTCTCCATTTTTTTTCCTTTTTCCTCCGCACGCCTCTCGCTTTCTCTCATGTCACATTGTCCTTCATTAACTTTCTCTTTCCCTCTTTTCTCAGGGGAAAAAAAAAAAGAGTTTTATTTTATTTTATTTTATTTTATTTTATAAGATTATCTTCTTCATCAAATCTTTCTTTCCATGGTGAGAAATTTTTTTTTTTTTTCCAAGATCACCTTTCTCCTTCATCAACCCACTCCTCCCCGCCTTTCTCATTAAAAAATAAAAAACGCTTTAAGTTTACATGTAATAATTATTATATAGTCACTTATTTTTTAAAAATAAAATTTTTTTCATTTTTTAAAATTGAATCTTTTTAAATTTATGTATCCAAATGTAAAAAAAATTTCACTTTTAGACATAAAAAAAGCAGTTTATTTCTAGAAATAAATTTTTTTATTCATCTAAATAATTTTTCATTTTTAGATAGAAAAATTTTCCATTCCAAAGTGAAAAATTTCCATTTTTAAAGGATTTATTTGATTTATGAATTAAGTCTAAAATAAAATAAAATTCTCAGGTTAAAGTTGATTGGCTTAATTATAATATTTATTGACTTTTTAAAAAATATAAAAGTGAACCTAAAAATTTAGATTTGAACTCGCAACTCAAATAAAACATAAAAGTTTGACACCCCCTTCAAATGGTAGTATGTTTACTCTTCTGAGCAAAAAAAAATTATATGTTTACTCTCTGCACTTTTGTAACATTTGGACTTTGTTATTATGAATTTTAGATTCCATTTGGTAAACACATTGTGTTTACATTGCGTTTAAATATAATGTATTGAATACGATTTATATTTAGAGAAAAAATATTTACATTACATTTAAATATAATGTATGTTTGTATAAAAAATATTTAAATTATATTTAAATAATAAATATACGATATGATAGGTAAAGATAAAAAGAAAAATAAAGACAAAGAAAATATATGATATAATTAATAAAAATAATAAAAAAATAATTATATTAAATTTAAAATATAATATAATTAATATTTGAATGAAATATTTTAATATTTAAATAAAAATTATATTACATCTAAATATAATACAAATATAATATTTTAACATCCACACGCATACGTACGTACATTAAGCCCAATCGCCAAATATTTATGGAGACGGAAGAAGGAAAAAAGTGAGGATAAAAAAATGAGAAAGTTCAGTATTCCCAAACCTCTCAAAACGCAACGCAACCAAAGTCTGCGTTTTTTTGACAAGGAAAAGGAACTGGTACAGTGAGGAGCGTTTCTACTCTTGTAATATAGTCAAGATTAAGATAAGAATAGTGAAAGATTCCAAATAGAACTTCACTCGCCACCGTACAACCACCACGTGTTTACTTTTCAGTTTTCAGAGTGAATGTTGACAAAGGTTGGTAGCCATAGCCCATGGGGTTCGGTGCAAAGTGATTCACGTAAAAGTGATGAAACCCATTGACAGATACTTCCAACAACAAAAACTCACCCTTCAATTTTCTTTGGAATACTAACTGTAATTTACAATAACAACCTGCACTATCAACAATACATATCTTGTCACGAGCGGGTATAAGGCAAGAGAGAAAACAAAAAGGTGAAAGAGATATACAAAAAGGAGAGAGAGAGAGAGAGAGAGACAACCAACTAAGCAGGGGTAAAAATGGCACCCCACAGTTTCCTACTTACAAAATTTTTGCTTCTTTTGACATTTAGGTTTAGATTCTTACCAACTATACAGTGTAATCATTGCCATGGTGGGATCGTAGTATTGAAGTCCAACAGCTCACATGCAAGTTTGCATCACCATCGCCAATAAACTTACTTCTTCTGCCCGTATTTGTCAATCGGCTTTTACTCGTCTTCGGTTCCTATTTTCACAGTGTTTTACAACTTTCATGTGAAAGCATCGTAAACATAACAAGACGAGCTAATGAGGCAATTTATACCGATGGCTATCCCACCATCGGATTATGGAATGTCGTGCGTCGGCAAATGGTTAAAATAATTATTCCCCATTTTTGCTCTTCAAATTCTTCGTTTGCATAGGTTGTCTTGGATATAAAAATAGTGCTAACAACAAAGAAAATGCAAAACCAGATACTCCACTAAACGGTTGGAATGGATGAGTCCCTGTCACCCAAATAGGAATGTTGGGCTTGTAGGTCAGAAAACCGCCCTTCTGCAAGATAAAACTTGACGCCATTATTCCCGCACGTAATCCAATGGGAAGAGAGAGGCTGCCTTGTGTTCTTTGCTGAACACCTGACAAACTCAAAGAGAGAAGCCAAAGCCCCGGTATTGCCCATGGAGACCTGAAATACATTTGGAATTGAACACGTTGACAATGACAATAGTATATCATGCCAACATCACAAAGAAAGCCGTTATAGCTCCGAGAAAAAAAAAATACACACACACACACACACACACACACACACATGTTTATTATAATAAACATATTTGAGGAAGAATCAGCGTATGCACCTCTGTAATAAAGAAAATGTGAGGCCTGATATTATAATTCCTTGATGGTATCCAAGATCAGCTGCAATCTCTTCAGGCAACCATGACCTGAAAAGCAATTCTTCTACGAGAGCGACACCTGATGCTGTTACAATTCCTTGAACAGCCACCAGAATCATTCGACCATACCATTTCAGCCAGATCATGGTATCTACAGAAGATGGAGTATAAGGCCAAGAAACATTTACGCAGCCAAGTAAAATGTTGACAGCCTGTATTGATACCACAAGCATAACTCCCCCAATCAAGCCCATCAAAAAATTCTTAATCTGCAAGCACAAAAAGTCATTGTGTTGGAGCCAAGAATGCCTAATAATTGTGGACGTCAAATATATGAAATGTTTGATTGGCACATTACCAAATGACGTCTAGTTGAAGGGAAAAAAATAAAAAAGTTCATATCAAGGCAGTTAAACGAAATCAAGTTCCCCTTATGGCAAGCAGAATGCTCCATAAAAAGAGTAATGGCCGTTAAATTTTTTCATATTCATACCTTTGGCAAAGATGTCAAATCAAGTCCATACTGCTCAAATGGATTTTCATACCCACGTATTCTTTTTCCCCATAACATTACAAGTATCATGACAGCAGTGTACAGGCCAATTATGCAAGCAAGGTCAGCAAATGTAGAGGGGGTATGAGTAGTCCAGCTTTGGACAATTGTTGGAAGCAGCGGAACAGCAACTGGTGACCATAAAACAAGCACCATACTAGCAAACCCAAGAACCCTATGACACAAACCAGATAGAGAAGCGAATCAATAAAAACCTGTGTAGTTAAATTTGAGAAATTGCACAACTTTCTTTAACAGTAAATGAAGAGAGAAGAAAGTTTTGAAAAGAAATTGCTGCAGCCTTTGAGATTTACAATTTACCTTTGGATCAAGGGACGTTCAGCTATGTGAAGAAATGAGATTAGCCTGTCGGTCAAACTCATTGCACCGCGTATACCACCCCATAGCAAAGCAACTTTTCCGACCAGCCTCAGCATGCCACCTTTCTGTCCTAAATCTGCCAACATTGCGACCAGCCTGTTCAAATTGATGAGCATAAATTAATTTAGGAAAAATAGAGAAAGGAAAACTAAGACAATTCCATGTTTCTCAGACATATATGTGTACTGTTTTAGACCTTTCTTGATCGACTTCACCGCCTTCCTTTGTAGGTACCACTGGGCTAGCAACTGACATGGCTTTCTCAGCAAGACTTATTACCATGTTGTGATTTTTTTCAGACGTTGCCTCTGGCTTTTCAGGCTCCTTCCGATTATCAACGTTCATGTTTGGGGACTTTAATGAACTTTCAACAGCTTCATTGGATTTTTGTGAATCCTTTGTATTTGTAGATGAGAACAAAAAAGTGATAAAATATATTAAAAAGCTCAGCTTCTCTAAATCCATTTTGGAATGACTACTCAAATAATGGTAATAAAAAGACTCCAGTCCTTTTAAAGGAGATATTCACATAAAGATAAACATATCTTTCAAGACAATTCATTGCTCTGTGAATAAGATGCAACAGAGACAAAAGCAGAGAGAGGAAAAAATAGGAAAATCAGAATAAAAATACAGCAATGGTAGAAAACTAAGATAAATAAATATACTGGAAGGGCCCAAATAAAATTCAGAACGCATAGAAGAAGCTGCTAGATCTAGATTAAAACAAGTAATTAAGTTAAAATTTTTTTTTTTTGAAATTCTGCACGAGAAGCAATTAAATATGGCTAGAACTCGACATGATATGTGAAAAAAACTTAAAACATCTAACTGGTTAACCATTACCTGGCGTTGCACTAGTAAAGCGGATGCCCCCAAGGCAGCAGTAACAGCACCAACCATGACAGTAGCATTTTTCTTATCATCCAACCTGTTAGACTTAGCAGATTTTTCAGAAGGCATTTGGCGAGTCTCAGAAACTTTAATCTTACTGTGATCATTTTCTCGCAAGATTTTGTCTCCGTCAAAGTTCAGATCACCATCGTCATCATGAACTGTAGAAACGCAGAAAAACTTTCTCAAAGCAGCTAAGCTAGATCCTACAAGGACACCAACTGGTAATATCCTTCTTACGTAAGTAGTCTCCTGAATAGCAGAAGATATGGCTTTGACAATATGCTCCCCGCTAAGCGTACCCACTTTCTCGAAAACATCATCAATATCTTGGCATTCAACATCAGAAGTCAGAGCATTCTTCACATCATGTCCAACATACATTGACACTTCATTTGCCACTTCTTCCAATTCTCTAGCAAGATCAGGTTCAATTTCATTCATTTCTGCCATACCTAGCTTGCGGCCAACTTCAACCTTCAAGGCATCCAATATGATATCTTTCACAAACTGCATCAGCTTCTCTGATATTTTTTCATCAATTCCAACCTTCTCCTTTTCAGGGTCAAGTGTCTCAAACTCTTCAACAGGTACCTGTTGCTTGTCTTTATCGAATATTACATAAAGAGGTTCAATAACTTTGCCTCCATTATCCGCCTTAGGTGAAAGAGTATTAATTTTTTTCTGAGCATCATCAACATCACTTCCATTATTTCCTGGTTGTTCTAGGAGCTTCCACTGGCCTTCTTCTGGAAAATATTCGAGTAATAGTGCATTGGTTGCATCTGAATCTAGTGATTCAGTGGGTATTGTTGAGAACAGATACTTTGGGAAATTTGGAGTTTTTAAAGTTACGTAAGTTGGAATATTACTTTCTTCCTCAATTTTGTCTGAACTATCATGGAGACGATAATTACCAGCTAACTGCTCGTTATTTCTACTTTCATGCTTAACTACATTAGTAGCTGTGTCCTTGTCTATAAAACTTTTCATATCATTCCCATGGGAAGAAATTGGGCTTGGAGTGGATTCATCAAGAATGAATCCATCGGGCTGTACACTATTGTCAAGCAGAGTGGCTTCCGAGTTTTCAAGCCTCTGATCATCAACTGGGTTATCATTCGCTGACATTGATCCTGATATAGAATCAACATTTTTCTCACCGTGAACTTCATCTTCATAGTCTGAATTTTCCTCTAAATGAGATATCATATTCTCTATCACTCCAAAAACACTGTTAACTGCCACTTGAGTGGAATCATCCATCCCTGTGAAGGCATCCAAGGCCTGAGAAACACTGAATGTGGGGGAATTAGAGTCTGGACTAGATTTGGATAGATCCAGAACTGGCTGTGTATTCTTGTTATCGTTATCTCCCTTTTCCATTGATTGGGCCTCAGAAGAGGATCCTAAAGATGACATGCTTTCACCCATCACACCAGATGCTGTCTTGTTCTGATCAGGAACTGATTTCTCTTCATTTTTGGCACTATGCTCCTCTTTTGTATCTGATAAAGCCGTATTTTCATTTTGGTCCCTGTGCTCTTCAATATTTGCTTCTTCGGCACAACTTGCCTTCTCAGCATGACTGGAACTGTTAGCCTTACCTCCTGTTTCTGATCCTTTTTCAACTTTTTCAAAATTCACAACAACATGTCCTTTTGAAGAATCATCATGATTGTCATCTTTTCCTGACTCACCAGCTTCCTTCCTGACAGAACCAGAACTAATGTTTGCATCGCTGCTAATTGATTGAGATTGGCCTGAGTTGACAGACCTTTGAGAGCTCTCAGTCTGAAGATGCACTGATTCCGTTCCTCCAGAAGGCGTCTGCATGCCTGGTTCATTATCAACAGAGCCATCTGACAGATTGTCAGGCTTTTTCGTCTGATTTGAAGAATGCTGGTCCTGCAACGAACCTTCCATGTTTGATGTTTTTTCTTCCATCTTTGGCTTCAATCCTGACGACACATGTGGAATTTGAGATATATCCAGGAGTTCGTTTAATTTTTTGTGCGGGCCTTGGGCATGTAAAATTCCAGATACAGCAGTTGTTAGCTTTTCTCGAACATCTTCTGGCACTGCATCTTGCAAAGCTTTCATCAATGTCTCTCCTTGACCAACAGCAGTTAAGACCTGCATATATAGAACATAAAATACCAGAGTTTATTTCAATGCAAAGACGGCTGTGAATATATTGCTAACCTCACAAAATTATCGTAATTTTACTGAGATACATGAGATTAGAAAAATGGCAAGAAAATAATAAACAGCAGTGAAACAAGATCATATACAGCAAGTTCTAGCAAGCGGCCCATACCTTCTTCTTCTTTTCTTCTGTTAAAGTATCAGGCATGGTAACATCAAGCATATTCATAACCACTTGTGCCGTCTGTAACACTTCACCACTATCACCTTCTATTGGACTGACTTCCTCTTGTTCAACCGATTTCAGGTCAACAGAGTTAGTCTGCTGCAGTGCACCATTTTCAACCATTCTCAATCTTTTATCTTCAACTTCAAACTTCCTCTGCAAATCCTTTCTGGATCTTATGATCAGGCTAGCTGTAGTGTCACTTTCTTCAAGCATACCATTTGGGGTATTGTATCTGTTTAAAGAACTTGAAGGTGTAAAATCCAAAAGCTTAGTAACTTTTCCATTTTTGTTGGATTGTTTGCCTTCCATAAAAGCTAAGCCTTTCGAAGGATTGATGGTGATATCCACATCTTTAAGAAGAGGATGGCGTCCCTTCAAAAGTCCAAGCTCCACAGCTGTCAACCACTGAAATGATACAAGCATGCTCATCTCAACTGACCACCTTCCCCATCCCAGAGATAAAAAGTAATAACAAAAATTATAGTAATCTGAAATGCTACTTCAGCCACAACCATAAAGAGAACAACAGAGAGCCTTTTTTACACTTCTAACTAAAACGATGCAAGTATATCCACCCTTCTTGTAAAGAGGGGGAAAAAAGAAGATCTAACAAATACTATTACAGAAATAGTTCCCTTTTTGTCCTGTCTCAGAGTAAATAGTATGGTATAAAATGTATTCAACCTACAGCAAAGAAATAGTATGTGGCCATATGAAGGCACCACCATGCAAATCATTGTCCTGAAAAGGTTCCTGCCATCAATTGTTTTCTACTTTTCTTCTGAACAAGCTAGTAGATTTGGAAGAGAAATTAAATCTATGCAAAACCCAATATCATATACTAAGACAAGAGACTCCAGCCAAAGTTAAAAGGTAATAGAAACCTCATTCTATGCCATACTTTCAAGGCCTAATATCGCTTCAATTTCGTTGTAAAATTCTTATGCATTTCTTTGCAAACATTAAAACCAACAAAAGCCATATGCTCATGTTCAGAAAAGCTACTTTCCTTAAAGAATACTAACCACTATGCGTAAAATGGCAAGAATACTGAAGCTTGGTATGCATATGAGGAGGATAATAATTCAAAAGTTAACAGCATCCAAGGTAAAAGTATAAGAATAAATTTCATTACCTCAATTGTAAGTTGCTGACACCAAATTATAGCAGACCTACCACCATATGTGCCACTGGATGGCAAACAGGAACATAATAGAAGACTGGTAAATGGATTTTCTGCAATCGAACAACGTGGAATTGAGAAAAGAGGCGCTGAACCATTGTCATCCTGAAAATCAACAGTTTGGAAAATTGTAAGTTGGGTTCAGAAGGATAGTGGCAGTTCTATATATAAATTTTTTTTTTTTTAAGCATGAACTGCTAGTTATTAAAAAAATAATAATAATAACAAATCACGGGGAAAAAGAAATTTGTTAAAATTTCGAAGGGGAAAAACTGGGATTTAAAGCAAAGCAATGCACCTGTATAAAAAGAACAGGAATCTTCACATCCCCAATCAAATTTCTTGTACTAGATTTTGAATAAAAATCTTCAATGTCTTCATAACCATAAGAAACCATAGAGATTGCTTTTTCAAAATCACGAACAGATTTTGCTGATAGAGCCTTTTCAACATCAAACCCTTTAGCTCTGCCTCGAAATAGTTCCTGCAGTATCAAGCAGTCAGGTAGAGCATAAGTTGCTAGCACCACGAGAACAATTCATGCATATTGGCCGACATAATAGGACATATATACAACTTTAAGCCTTCTGCGGTTGAGGTTGCAAGAAACAACTATCCACCTTATTAGATCTCAGAATATCTACTAGCCCACCAGTGAGCTTATGATCAATAGCCATGTGATGAGGAAAGGACCTTGTGGCCTCCTCTAAGTCAAATGGGTTGTCTATACATGCCGCGGCAGTGAGCGGTGTCGCCTCTCCAACTTCCGCAAGGTACTTTGTCAACATGTTTGCACCATAACCCCAGCCAACCCCCATCAACGTACACCACGGCCTCGCCTTATTGACGAACTGTATAGCTGTGCAGATATCATCGCTGTCAGCAGCTGTAAACAACCTACATCACATAATGTCGTTTAAGAAGTCCTACTATCAGATACATTTCCCCAAAATAAAATCTCAAAGACTCCTGAAACATGTATCTACTACAGGAAAGAAGTCCCCTAGACAACATTTCCGGCCTTTAAATTTAATTTAAAAAAAAAAAAAAAAAGAAGAACTCAATGCAACCGCCGAATGATTTCTCACTGAGAGTTAATAGAAATGACAGTGCTCAGTGTCAGTGCAAACCTCACCAGAATCCAACTTTTCGAGCACCAATAACGTTCAGGATATTCAACAACAGGAACACCGCAAACCCAATTGTTACACAGATATTACAAACACAATTAACGTGCTCTACACATTATATCACAAAGATAAACGACTGGCCAATAGTATACCAATTCTCTGTAATGTTTAAAGCTACAATACCGGGACCATCATCGAAAATGGCCCCGACACATCGTAATGATTGACAAACTCGATTCCTGCTCTTTATTAGAGCCAGTAACTAATTATTAGCTAATGAAGTTTGTAAGCAAAGTCTGTTATGAGTTGTTAAGTAGTTAAAAGTTAGTTTTGTAATTAGTTGATGGTTGCAACACGTGTTACCTTGTAACTGGTTAGCTTAGTAATTAGTTAATGACACCAGCTCTCAACAACGTAGTATTTAAGCTTTCGATTTCAGTTTCACAAATTCATTCTTCTTTGAACTCTTCTCTTTCTGTGTGAAAGTTAAAACTCCTAAACAATAATAACACAATTAAGTTACACAATTAGGCATAAATTCTACACGATTAAGCACTTAAACGTATATCAAATAGAGTATCGAAGCCGCAACATACCGTGCAGTTGTGAGAGGCGAACTGGCACAGCCCCGGGGATTCATCACGACCGGAAAATATCCCTCCTTCAAGGCGTCGCAGACGAACGACCGAATGTCGACATCCGTGCTGCCTTGCGCCGAGCCCGGAACGATCAACAAGGTCGTGTCCAGTCCATGCTCCTCCGCAAGGTCCAAATTGGCCGGCCAATCCAACGATATCACTCCTCCGTCGTCCGTGTTCAAGCAAACTCTCTGGTACTCCAATTTCCTCTCCAAACCCCCAATCACCCCACCGCCGCCATCGCCGCCACAGCCGTTCCTCACCAGAACCCTACCGGTGTCGAGCCTCACGTAGTGCCGGTCCTCCTTCACGAGCTTCTCGCTCACGTCCTCCGGCAGCTCGCTCCCTTCGAACGAGATCGACGGACACCGCAGCAGAACGAACCGATTGAACGGCGTCGGACTGGTGAACAGAATCCATTCCCCGATGTCGGAGACGTCGGACCTTCCGGAGCCGAACCGCGACGCGGTGAGGGCGAGGCCGGATACGAGACCTAGCGCCGCCGGAGCAATCAGCTCCAGAGAACTCACGGAGGGGAATTGGGAGACTAGGCTCCCGAACCAATCCACGAACGGATTGAACTTGCTCCAGAGAGCCAGCCGCCGGCGGCTCCAACGTTTGAGTCGCTGGCGACGGAAGACCCGGAACTCGCGGACTTGGAAGGCGATTTTGGGAAAGAGAAGAGAGAACTCCTGGGGTTTGAGGCTGGGTTTAACGGCGTAATTAGCGCTTAAGCTCATATTAAGAGGACTTAATCAAGGGAAAAATCGGGTTTTAGAGATCATCAAAGTTGCTCTGGCTTGAAATTCCAGTGTGCTTTTGTGTGCTGTTTTTTCGGTTGAGGAAAAGACGGGAAGAGGGCGCGAAAGCTCTCGAGAGAGAGGAGAGAGAAAATGGATGGCTGAGAAATGGAGAGATGAGGAAAAGCGAGCGAGAGTGGGCCCAGGGGTTGGAGTCCGGTGGGGCCGGACTTTGTGTTTTTCCCGGGAACTGGTGGATGTTGTGTCAACGGTTCATATTAGTCTTCATCGTTGTCATTTTGTCTTTATAACACACTCTTTCTTTTGTCATTTCTTCCTCTTTAAAAGGGTGGGGAAAAAAATACAAACTCCCATAATTTATATCTTTTTTTGTGTTTCCTTCTTCTACAATGGGTGAGGTTTTTTACTTACCATCTACCGATCATTATTTAATTTAAATAAAGGATTAGATGTTCTCTTTTATATCAAATTAAAATTTAAATATTTCAAAAAATAAAAAAATAAACTTAAAGTCAAATAAAATCCAGTAACCATCAATGGTTCTTTCACTGATCACTGTTGTCTATAATTCAATCCACTTTCTTAAACCTCCCGTCTTCTATCTATGATTGCGCGACCCAATCTCATCTCCCTTTTCGATGAGTTAAAATCCATCTCTTTTCATATCTATCACAACAGATTTGTCAAATTTCATTTTAAATAAGACAATTTCTCTTCAAACCACATCTATTTAAACCATAAAAGATTCTGAAAAATTAACTAGGTTTACTTTTGGAGGCTAACTAACCAACAAACAATCCGCATCAAGCTTGTTGAGGAATGACTAAATTCTGTAAATTTTTGAGAGGAAAAGCAAATTTCCATAACATTTAAGAAGCAAATTCCATTTGATGAAGTCATGCTTCATTGTCATCCTTGAATAGCATTTGTACATGAGAAGAAACTTTAGACAATGTAGTAGAAAAAATAACATGGCCTTAATGTACATTATCTCAGAAAAATATCCACTAGTTCTGCACAAAACCATCAAAGATTAATGATGGTTAACCAAAAAAAAAAAAACATGGTAAGTCAACTAGTCCTAGACAAATACCCTAAGCAACGATAACTGAAACCGCATGCTGATTCTTTGTAAAGCAAAATGTATTGTCGAATTCAAGTAGATTAGCAGAAGCACTGCAAGTGGTCTTGTCCAAGCTTTTCTCATCGGCAAGAGCTCGCAAAGGCAGAGGCCAATGAGTCCTTTCCTTCGGCAACTAGCCCTTGCTACTCCGCAATAAAGCGCGATTGTGAGCCACCATTGCCCAACCCGCGACCTCAAAAACTAAGCCACACCCTTGCCGTCACAATCCCACCTAGTGAAGCCACCAAGCATTCCCCCTCTCTCTAAGACGCAACTCAAGATCCCCTCCTTTTGACGGCGATGGAGACGGCGACCCACCTATAATTTGCCTTGTCAAAATCTGAGTTTACGTTCATATCTATTTTTTTTTAATGTTTTCTTTTTTTTAATAAATAATTTGTAAACGATGTAGTTAGATGTATTATAATTTTAATATACATATATCATCTAAATCATTAAAAATTGATCCAATAATTAAAATTGCCCTTTCATTAATTTTCTATGATTTTTTTTATTTAAGAAAATTTGCTTGCCGTGTATGAATCTCAAAAGTAATAGTAGTGTTTGATTTGATTTTAGCCACCGAAGTGTTTGGTAGACCGGCATGTAGTCAACTAAAGTTAAGTCACTGACTAAGGCCATCTCCAACACATACTTTATTTTAGCACAGTTTTTACACGCATAATTTCTGCACCAAACTTAAAATTCATCTCCAATCAATATATTTCAAATTTTACTCTAAAAGAATATTATATATATATTCCTTTAAAATAATTATTTTATTTTATCAAATATCTACTTATAATTTTGTAAACATATATATTTAATTATTTACAAAAATAATTTTTGTTTAAAAAAAAAAATAGGAGATTCGAAATTTTCACTTTTTGAGTAGAGTTAGTATAAAATTATCGCTAAATTATGGTTATAACTACAAAATAATTTGTGTTTTACATTTAGTTAATTTAATTAAAATATTATATTTAATTGATATAATATAATCACAAATGACATTAAATTAAATATAATACAAAATCAAATGTTGCCATTGATAATACAAATTAAACAAAAATGTAAAAACATGGCATTGAATTAAGCAAAATACCCAAACAGACCATACAATTGGTAATAAATAAGGACATAATTAAAATAATTAAATTAAATAAACTATTTATGCAATAAAAAAAGATATAAAAGAAAGTAATTTCATTGAAAAATATACAATTGAGATAAAATACGAATATTTAAACTTATTTTAGGCGCTCTTTATTACTAAAAAAATTTTAAATAAACAAAAAAAAAAAAAAGGATGGTGCAACCTTGTGTACTTGCTGGAAAATGGTGCAACTTTTGGCAGCCGGTTGGAGGAATAATTTGGCTCCATATTGGCGTTTTGCACCAGGACGACGCATGGTTGGAGATGCTATAATGGCCTGTTTAGATTTGAGATTAGAGTAAGAGTTTAGGAATCATTCCAAGGATATTTGGTTACGGAATTTTGAAAATTGGAAAATAGAGAATATAAGACGTAGATTTAAGAGTTTTGAAGTCAAGTGATCTAAACATTATCGACAGTGTCTTAAAACAGGTCTTTAGACTAAATATTTAGAAATGTGTTTATTGAAATGTTATAAAATCCTGAAATATATATGGATTCTAATAAACAATATGGATTTTTTTGTTTTGTTTTAATAAACAATAAGTTCCGCCACTTTTTTAAAATCCAAAGAATGATGAAACTCCAAAGGAGCACTTGGATAGAAGGCTGCTCTTAGGAGTCTCGACTCCAGCCGTGGCACCCAAGGCGTCCTCGAAATGTCAACCATCAAACCGCCCTCTACAAGCACTTCAGCTCCTCGAGCAACCACACTCCTCATTGCCAACATATTTTTCTGAACAAAAGAGTCCCCATTCTTACCCTCGACATTCCAGAAATCTGAAGTGCAGCTATATTTTTGCCTTAAAATCCTTGCCCCAAAAACCTCCTAGCCATATCCCAAGCTAATTTAGACAGCAAAGCTACACCTTTGAACTCCAGGCTTGCATAAGGAATCCCAACCTTGCAAAGCCAAGTATCTCCTATTCTCAGCGCAACCAATCCACCAGAACCTACGGACTAAGCCGTCCATTTCATCACAGATGGTGTTCGGCACTCGAAAAGTGGACATCGGAATGCCCAAGACAAGCATCTTGCTTTCCGTCCCTCCAATCTTTTCCTCACTTTATCCTTTAGAAACTCAAAATCATGAGAGCGGTTTCTTGTGAACTAGGGTTTAAGGTTAGAACAAGAGCTTCAAACAGGGCCTAAAAGGTGCATCGGTGATCCCATATATGGTTCATTGTGTCAAATACGGCAAACAAAGTCAAAATTATTTTAGTAGGAATGATTGGAATGTGTTTTAGTTACTAGTATAAACGGGATCACTATAATTATGATATACCAAAAAGATTGATTTTTAGCAAAAAAAATAAAATAAAATTTACACACACACACACACACACCAAAAAGATTGATCATTCCACTTCAAAAAATAAAAAATAAAAAGTAGATTGATCATTTACAAAAAAGAAGGCTAACATTGAAATCGAAACTTGGTTGACTTGAAATGATGCACAATTATCACACGTATTTATGATTTTTTTTTTTTTTTTGATGATGATTAAGGGAATCAAAAGATTCAATAATTAAGTCAATATACGTATATTCATTAAAAAAGTTAATATGTCTATCGGAAATTAAGAGCGAGGATTCGAATGGTTATTTTTTTTCTTTGGAAGGGTATTCTATACTTTATTAATAAAGGTATGTCAACAATTTAACTTTGTCCATATTAAAATATTCGAGAGAGATTTATGGACGGTAATACTTTATTTTCAATATGAGAATCTTAATTAGAATTTAACATTTCCTTATAAAAAAATATCATAGCACTCAAGATACTATTCTCTGTGGACAAACCCATTTTCTTGGGATCAAATTTGTAATTAACCCTCTCTACTAAGTATTTGTGAAGGCATTTTTGCATTATTATACCTTGAAAATTTTTTTTGATAAACAAATTAGTCTTGATCTAAAAATCATCTCAAACTTCAATTTGATGCATCACTGATTTTTTTTTTGGATAACTCCATTAATGCTTTTGATAAAATTGACGGTGAATTAGAGGCCAAAATTATCAATAATTTAAAAGATATTCTATTTATAATTAACTAAATCTGATCAAAAAGACCATTGATGTAATGGATTTTGAAGTTTTGAGGGGTGGTCATATCAAGATTTTTAGTTTAATTACTTGTATATCAAACAACGAAAGTTCAGGATATCAACGCCAAAAAAAAAAAAAAAAAGAAAGCCATTTATCTAATCTATCCTAATCTTAGTCTTGAAAGGACAACTGCATGATCAACGGTGCATTTTGTCCCTTTTTTTTGGCAGCCCAATCACTCATGATGTGATAATCTAATCACCTGCCACGTGAATTTGTTTTTGTCCTAAATCGGATGAAGGGTATAACATTAGGAGGACTGCACTCATCCACGTTTTTTTTTTTTAACTATTTATATAGAAATTAAAACTCTTGATAAAATTAAATATAAAATTATCATTAAATTATACTTATAATCACCTCAATTAAATATTCAGTTTAAAAAGTGATTACATTACGTTTATTTTTAGATAATCTCATGACAGTGTGTCATTTCTTAATACATAATTCTTAATTTGCACAAACAATTTTCAATCTTGGAAAGATAGGAGATTCATCCTCCGAACCTCTTTAAATCTCAATATGATTTTTATTTTTATTATTCTTCTTGATTGCATTACTAGATTGCTATATTGGTTTATTTCTGTTGTTAGAGTTTCACCTTTGTTTTTGTTTATGCGTATTATTTTGGTCTTTCTTTGTCATTTGAGAATGAGAAGGGGAAAAATTTTTCTTATATAGTTTCAATATAAAATGGATAATAAGTTTATTTTAATAACATTTAATATATTATTATAAACAAAAGACAATTGATATTATAATAATTTTTCTAGGTGAAGGTAACTCCTCTAATCAAACAAGTTTATTACCTTTATTAAGAACATAAGTTGCTAAAAAATGGATAACTCTATTGAATTAAATTGATAATAAGTTTGGAAGAGTCTAGACGTATAACTCATATTCATAGATTTGTCTTTTGAATGCATCCTGATATATATATATATATATATATATAGACAAACACAAGCAAGGTCTTTTACTCGCCACGTTTACGCTGCAGCCTTGAGGTGGTACGTAGGTGTGTTAGTGTTGGTGGACCGGCGTTGAAGCTTGAAAATAGGAGTATGCTACACTGTAGTATGTCAACACGACATTAAATTGAAAGCTATTAGGCTTGAAGGAGAGAGTGGTAATTTCCATGATATTTAAAAAATGGAAAATGAGTAATTTTTGAATATATTGGCTCGGAATTGTTACAAAATGGCTGTAGAGATGTATCAAAGTTAGAGGTTCAGAGTAAGCGTTTGTTTACCTCACCGTTTTACTTTGATTTAGTTTAAAAATTAAATTAAGTTGATTATTTAGTTTCAATATAATTTAATTTAATAGAGTCAATTTTAATAATTTTTTATCTTTATTTTTATTATTTTAATATGATTTTTAATATAAATTTAAATTAAATTAAAAATTAAAATAAAATAACCAATTCAATTTAATTTTTAAATTAAATTAAACTAAAATAATGAATAAATTCACGGTAAAAGTTTAAGTAGAGGCTTTGGAAAGACTAACTGACAAGCTAGACTGAAATCTTCATTTTTTTTGGGTTTGTCAAAAGTAAATATGAAAGGCCATCTCTTTTCATTGGGGTTGGAGAGAAAAATAAAAAAATAAAAAAAAAATCCTTTTATCGGAGAAAGACGATCACTTTCAATGATAATAGAGGGCCAACTCCTTAGCTGAGCAACAAGAAAGGCCCTGAAACAAGCTCGAAAGGGGGTGGAAGCATCAACAAATTCAACCCGTGAAAGCAAGGGAGTCGATTAGAATCACGCACTAAAATTAGATCCCAGCTTTCTTACCCTTGAAATAAGCATCAAAATTAATATTAAAAGATTCGAAACGTAGACTCTATTGATATGTAGGTGGAAAAGAAATCAAAACTAGAATTCATACGTAGAATCACGAAACTAAAAGAGAGATCCATGTTTTCTTCAAATTTAATTTTGGTATAACCAACTTATGGAGATTGCATACAGGGGAATATAATTTTAAAGATGAAAATATAAATACTTTTTTGAAAAAGCTAAGGTGCATCGAAATATTTTGAAATGTTTTATATTATTCGTGAAATTATTGTTGGAATGAGACGAGAGAGTAGAGATTTTTTATTTTATGGAAGATGTTATTTGTTTTATTTCTCATTTTTTGAGCTTGATACAAACTTAAAGATATCATCCTTATTTATATTAATGACACCTCCTTAATTAATAGTTAGGATTATGTCAACTCATTTTTAATTTATTGGCTGTAATTAATTCTTTAGAATTTTTGTATATTTTTTATTATAAAAGTCTATTATTACTGTTCGTTTAGACTATTTTAGAATATGTTTCTGGAATTCACAAAAGGCTACTTTAGAATATGGATTCACTTTTAGGCTTTTATTTAGACAACTAAAACCCAATTAACATTTGAGCTACAATTCAAGCAACAAAAATGACCTCTTTCTCTTCACAATTCGGACTTGTTACTTGCTCATCACTGTAATATATATATATATACATATATATAAGTTTTTGATGACTAGTTTTGGCTAGCGAGGCCGTATTTCCGACAAATGGTTGTTCGACGCTGCCTCCATAGGAGAGATCGACCATGGAGCTAACATCCCTAAGTTGGAGGCCAAAGAGTGATAGTTGTGTTGGTGGAAATTAACCACTTGTCATCCGTCGGAAAGTTGCTCGATGTGATAAAAGAGTATGAAAAGAATATATATATATATATATATGAGTTGAATTTGATGACATGATATTCGCCATAGGGTCGCCACTTATCATAGCCAACCTAAGCTTTGTTTTGGAGAAAAAAGTGAAAAAACAGGAACTTCTAAAAAAATAAAAAATAAAATCGAAGTGCTATTGCTTTCTTCCAGGTTCTAGACATCTTTATTATGTTTTCCTTCATCTTTAATAATTCTTCTATATAGGACCTATGTTTTTTAATATTTTTTTAATTAACCGTTGCACATGAACGAAAAGATTCATTGACTTAGCCTATCCGGCGATGAATGCAGCCGTTGGTTTATAATCCAAAGTGTATACAACTGTTTTCATCACCAAACGTGCAATAGACATTTTCTACGTGTGTGTATATATATATATTTAGGTTCTGTTTATTTAATTGATTCAAATCTAAAATTTTGATTTCAGTTTTGTCTTTTTTATGAAATGTCAACAAAAATTTTAATTAAGTCAATCAATTTCGACTCAAAATTTCATTTCATTTCAAACTCGACTCGTGAATTATTTAGGTCTTTATATGATAACCTGTCATTTTCATCATAAAACATACAATAGACATTTCCAATATATATATATATATACATATATATGAAAATAACAACGTAATACAAATTCTTTTACGGTGATTGAAATCTCACAATAACAATAAAAGTAATGATAATTTGTATAGTTTTTTTTTTTTTTTAAATAACAGCAATATATGTTGCATATAAATTCGGGATGCATAATGATACCATGAAGTTACGAATTATTGGGCTCGATGTGGAGTCCCTCACTGTAATAATGTGCAACAAAAGTCGTTCACACCCATACGAGGATTTAAATCGACCATCATCAAAGTTATGAACATTCCCATGATTCATAGTTGTGAAATCACAACGAAATGAGCTACACACACACACACGTGTTTGTGTGTGCGCGCCCGCGCGCTTGCCTAGGTGCATTAATAATTGAAACATGATCTTGACGGCACTTATTAAAGCTTTGCAACATAAATCCGCAATGGGCCCGAAAAGAAGATCTCCCATGGCCCACATTTTTTCAGGCCCAGGTTTGGTCATCAGACATATGGGCCCTCAGTAATTCGGATCAGAGCCGGTGTGTCAATTATGGCCTCCTCCATAATTTATCGACGGCCCAGAGAGAGAAAACGAGAGAAGTTTTTTGGGGGGAATTATAGTAAATAGCAAATTTTAGAAAATAATTATAGAATTTATAGTTAAATAGTCTTTTTTTAACAAAATTTTAATAAATGACTCAATTTTTTAAAAATTAATTAACAAGTAATTTTTCTTATAATAATTAATTATGATCAATTACTAATTTTCCTAAACAATTACTGATTGACTGATTGATCAAAACTAAAAAAATGGTATATGGCCATTTTGCTAAAGTAAAAAAAAAAGTTCAGCTGTCTATTAGATTAGGTGATCAAAATAGGCTACACAGCCTAATTTTTCAATAATTAAAGTAAGTAGCTGGATTTTAAAATATTTGTAGTAAAGAATAGGTTAATTCTATTAAGGAGATGCTTTATTTATAAGATATAAATAAATCATTTATTCGATAAAAATGTAAATATGTTATTTACTTAGTACATAAATCTATTATTTACTTAATAAATCATACGTAAATATTATTTATATGACAAACCATTATTTACTAAAACTATTTTAAAAACCTATTGTTTATTTAAAATATTTTTTGAGAATTGTTATTTACTTCATTCTCCCGAACTTTTGAGGTGAAAATTGTCGTGATTTTGTTATGTTTTTCAATTATAAGTCGCAACCTGGCGTTTATTGATCTTTGACCAATCCATTTGTGTGATACAGATCTGAAGTTTAAAAATATGCCTCAGAAACCGAAACTGAGAAATTTTTTTTTCTGTGGCATTTTTTAGAATTACTAGACTACAAAACATAGTAAAAATTTTCTTTATGTTTGGTATGCGTCCCAAAAAAAAAAACAAAAAACAAAATAAAGAAAAGAAATTAAGCATGTTAAAACATGATTAACAAAAGACCGGGGTCTGAAAAGCTGACATTATTGGTCTCATAGTCTTGAGGCACATGCCGAAGAACATGATAATCTTATAATGATCTTGATCTGATTTTCTTAGCACATGCTCAGCAGCCTAGTTTTGGGCCCATTAACATTTGGATTAACGGGGTGTTTGGTATATGTATCCAATTTATATTATATATAAATACAATGTAATTTTTATCTAAATACAAAAGTATTTCATTCAAATATCAATCACATCACATTTTAAATCTAATACAATTACTATTTATTATTTCACTTTTTCTATTATTTTTATTAATCACATTATATATTCTTTCTCTCTCATTTTTTTCTCTCTACTTTTACCCATCACATCACATATTTATTATTAAAATACTTTTCATCTAAATACATATTGCATTCAAATGCAATGTTAATACTTTTTCTCTAAACACAAATTATATTCAATGTATTGCGTTTGAACGTAATGCAGATAAAATACGTTCACCAAACGGATCATAAGAGACACAAATTTTGATTTTGTCTCCGGTTTGTTTCTGTTTTCCACAGACATTATTTGTCCATATACATTTATATTAATTTCATTTTGTTTTCCAAGACAAGAAACAAAAGAGAATATTAATTAAGCAAAAGATGACTGGAAATTAATTAGTCTGTTGATTTGCTCTCCGACACATTATATCTTGAGAATAAATTGCTTATGCCTCCAGTATAGAATCGAGATTGTACTTAAATCCTAATAAGATTTGTGTTCAATGATTTGGGGCAAAAACATGGTCTTTATTCAATTCTCACCGGTAAGTAGACATCCAAAAATTGAAATAGCTTTATCTAGGACATGAAGAATCTTAATCACTATTATTTGATCCCCATACTTTGCTATATCTTTAATTAATTAATTAAATTCTTCTTATTGTAGTGTGAGTTTTTTGTTTTATATGTAGACATATTATTATCTCTTTTTTAATTAAGGTCTAACATAAAGTGGGCAAATTAGTGTTAATCATAATGCCATTATGCCAATCGTTGCATTAACGATCTCTTTAAATTGTTATTAGATGACAAGATTATATTCGGCGGTTTGATTCCGATCACTTTTTAGGACATCAATGCAACGATTGGCATAATGGCACTATGATTAACACTAATATGCCATAACGATTGGCATATCGATTAAAGCAATCCCTTCCAATGTTACATAATGTATAATATGTTAATTTCCAAAAATAAGTGAAGTGTTCTAGCTAGATAACTATTATAAGCTACACGATGATTGTATGTATTTTAATTTATGAGAAATTTGGTAAACGTATTGCGTTCGCATTACATTTGAACGCAATATATTGAATACATTTTATATTTGAATAAAAAATATTTGTTTTGTATTTGAATGCAATATGTGTTTAGATGAAAAGTATTTGAATTGTATTTTAGAGTTAAAAAATTGATGTGATAGGTAAAAATAGATAAAAAAAAAAGTGAGATATAGAGAGAATATGATGTGAATAGATTTTAAGAAAATTATTTTTAAAATATTCTGAAATAATAAATATATTTGAGATACTGTAAAAAAATATTATATTTGAACACAAAATTTTTACGTGTAAATAAAAATTGCACTGCATTTAAACCCAATACAAACACAATACAAAAAACAAACGCCTAATTAGTTTTGAAAGTTAAAGTACATTTAACTCTAAACTTCTAACATTCACTATGATTGTTGATTAAACAACACAATATTATAGATTGACAATGGTTTCTTAAAAAACCATTGTTAAAAGTGCTTAAAATGCACGATAGTGTACAAAGATTTTTAAAAATCATCGTGGATTATGAGCTTTTCATACCATTACTAATGTCTTGTTTGTTTATCGTATTGTATTTTTATTGCATTCAAATGCAATACAATTTTCATCCAAATATAAAAGTATTTCATTCAAATACTAATTACATCATATTTTAAATCTAATATAATCACTATTTATTATTTTATTTTTTCTAATTTTTTTAACTAATTACATCCTATACTCTCTTTCTCTCTATTTTTACCCATCGCATCACATATTCGTTATTTAAATAAAATTTAAATACTTTTCGTACAAATACACATTACATTCAAATGCAATACAAATACTTTTTATTTAAATATAAATTATATTCAAACACAATGTAAACGCAATACGTTTATCAAATATCCCCTAAATGTTCTTTGAAAAATAAAAAAACAATATGCAAATATTTAGTGATTTTTTAAAAAACTGTCATCAACTATTAACATTTACTGTTAGACTAAACATGCACATCATTACGTAATTTGGTTGATCAGTCACCTCACTCCAATTCCCATCCAATGTATGGCTAGTAACATGCAGAAAGACAGAAACATTGCATGCAAAAAGCATTTGAGAACTAGAATACATTCCACGTTCCAAAGTTGTATACAAGAAAACTAAAAAATATATGGTTGGAAACTTTAGTATTTTTAGAGTTTCAAAGTCCCATTCAACCAATCCAATCCATTTTCAGAGATTCATGATCGTAGACAAACAGAAGGCAAGCATAACCATATCTATTTCAAGAGGTTAAAAAAGATTGAAGGAAAATTTTAGTAGGATATTTATATGAAAGTCACATGAGAGGAGGTATGGGTACGATGAAATGTTAATTTAATGCATGGATGATGGAAGCGGCTCAAATTTATTGTATTTTTTGACATGTTGAGTCCATGTGTTGCTCACATGCCTCTGTTAGCCAGCCGCCATGTGTCTTTATCAATTCATACACAAACGCTTATTTATATATGTATACTTTTCCCTCTCTTTTTTCCTGTTGTTTTTCACTGGGAACTTTTTTTCCGAGATTTTGTGATTTCTACATATCTTTATTATGTAAGGAAATAACCATTCACTAAATCACTTGTTGCATTATTCCATAGGATAAAAAAATATATATGTAGAACATGATATCATTATACTTGCCACATATCTCTTGCACATGTTTAATAAGGGAGATACCCATATAACAAAAGAAACATTGAAGACAATCAATATCATCCTTTTCAGGAAAAATTCATACATCTTCATCTATAGCACTTTTTCATCCTTTAGTTTATCACAATTATAGGCTGGTTAGCAAACCTTTTTTCTCATCGAGCAAACAATAATAAAGATAATATTAATAGAAATCTCTCTCTATCTCTCTCTATCTCTCTCAATTTAACTCAAAACTAGGGGATAATTAATTTATTTGGAGTCTGGTTTCCAAACATCTGTCCGAGGATGTTTAACATTTCCAGTAACCAAACTCAAACTTTAAAACATAATAATATTCATATTGTTATTTTAAGTCTTGTATGGAATTTAGTGATGGCTTAAATATTGATTTTTTTTAACACACATTTTAAGTTTTTATAAGTTTTCTACTTCAAACAGTTTTTTTATTATCCAATCAAATGCACATTTCTAAAATTTAACTCAACCATGATGAAAATATCTCCAAAACTACTTCTCTAATCATCCCCCAAACAGTAAGAGCTTGCTTTTCAAGTTCTTTTTTTTTTTAATTTTTGCAAAATAAAACGCTTTTAACAAAAAAGGTTTGAATTAAAATTATATGGGTTCTAACCTGTTCTTTAGATACTACTTAATTAAAAAAGATCTTGTAAATTCATGATCCTTTTGAAATTCAGACCCACAAATTCAGATAACATGTTATAATTTTTGTAAGAAAAAATACAGTAAAAAAAAAAAAAGATTAACAAAATTTTAAAATAGGATGTCATGGGGGAGCTCAATGATAGTGATTCACTGCTAGATTACACCTATTTGGGCAAAGCTAGCTAGCAACCATAGCAAGCAAAATTCATTGACTCCATTAATTGTACGACTTATTCCATTAACGTACGAATTATTCAGCACATTCTAATAATTAATACTACATTCTACATGAAAATCATGACGGTGTCCCAACTCCAAATAGAGACCTAAATAATTTGTCCGCAACATAGATGGGTTTTTTTAATTTTTAATTTTACTTAAGGTTATGTATTTGTGTCAATTTGTCCCCCATTCCACCACCCCCCACCAAAACCCAAAAATAATAATAATAAATAAATAAAACAATCACAATAAGAAAAAGCTTCTAAAATGGCGAATAGTGATTGACCAGTATTTTTCATTAGAAGAAAACGACGAAGTAATTAATTAGTTACGTATACACACAGAGATAGCAAACGACAAAATTACAAATTTTGTCCAACAGGTATATTTTAATTTTGCACCATATTTTTATTTGCCTTGTTTATTTTATTTGTTTTCAATTTCCTCTTAAGTAATTAAAAAAAAAAAAAAAACTAGGTGGTCGTTACCACCGGTTGGTCCGGATTCTGAGAGAAGGGAGGCACCCGTTGTCATGGAGTTAATTAATTATTCAAGTTTCTGAAACTTTTCTGCATGAATAAATAATAATAATAATAATCAAATGATATACAGATGAATTTAATAAACATTTCACAATTGAAGTTGGATAATAGGTCGAAGACCTTGGCAACACCATTGCACATGTCTGTCGCTTTCACCAACAGTTTTCCTCGAATTATAATGATTAGAAGGGAAAAAAATAATAAATAAAAACATAAGAAGAAGATGGAACAAAATTATTAAAAATAAGTGAATATAAAAACACAAAAATAAGTTTGTGCCTTGGGTGGAATTTATCAAGTCTACGGTGACCACCAACTCTATGGTTGGTATTATTCCCCGAAAAGGGCAAAAACAAAAAAGTTGTCTTTCTAGTGTAATTGTGAATATTGATAATAATTAGGAGATTTTGTGGGAAAAAAAAAATACACTATTGATAAGGTTATGTAATTTAGTCGGATTTATATTATATTGTTTGTTTTTCATTTTTTTAACTTGATTTTAATCATATATATATATATATCTAATAATCATAAACGTGCATTATTAAAATGAGGTTAGAAAGGCCAATTATACACAAAAGTAATGTTTTTTTTCCCCTCCCTCAATCCTGAAGCCAGTTACTTTTAAACCCAAAAACACCATAGTTTCTACCAACACACCAAAAGACAAGAACTACAGTATGATGGATTGTATTTTTTTGAGAACTCTTTTTTTTTCTTTCTAATTTTAAATACATTTGTTTCTAGTTTCTTTTCCTTAACATTTAAGTTCTGAGGGAGTTAAATGAACTAGAAGATTATGCAGATCTCTAAAAGCAGAAAAAATACGAAATTTGTTGCAAGAACTACGGCTGCAGAAAAAGATGAAAATTGCAACAAGCCACCCGAAAATCCTAAAGGTAGTATGGGACCTCAAACGCTTATAAACTGAAAACGTATATCATTTTGCAAACCATACAACGAAGTCCAGACACTAATAAATGACAATTTTAAAGGACTGAGAAAAAATGGTAAAGAAAAAGGGAAGTATGCTTGCATGTGCTGTGTATTTTGTCTGAATTACAGGATACATGCTTGGCTAAGAAATTTTTACATTCGACACTTCTAATACAACTTTGTAATACTTTTGATGTAATATGAACGAAATATCCAAAACAATCACAGCTTTATATATATATATACACACACAATTTTATATAATAATTAAAAAGTGTAAAAACTTTATTATTTTGTCCTATAACGCAATAGGATTTTTTATTTTCCGCAAAAAGGATTATTTTCAGCATTGAGAAACAATTTAATGGTTAAAATATACTTTTTCACCGGATTGACTAATGTAAAAGGTGTCTTCGTAGTTTTTGTCCAAAAAAAAAAAAAGTTTACATAAAATTTTTAGATTGAGAGGATGTCTTTGAAATTTAGATAGAACATAAGGTGTCAACATAAAAAGCACTTCATTCTAAAAAAAAAAAAAATTGTGAAGAACAAAAAATATGATATGTGATTAAATTTTTTATTTAAAAAAAAATTTAGATAGAACATAAGGTGTCAGCATAAAAAGCACTTCATTCTAAAAAAAATTTGTGAAGAACAAAAAATATGATATGTGATTAAATTTTTTATTTAAAAAAGTTACATTCACTATATTTCCTTCAACGTTATATTTGATTTTATTAATAGACTCGAGTATCTTAAGATCATGGCTTTAATTTCTTATAATTTAGAATACGTTTGGTAAACAAATTTTGATGCTACAAATACTAATTTTATACCAAATACAAAATTTTACATTCAAATATAATCATTTTTTACAGTGTTATGAAAACAATTACTATTCAAAAGTTTTTTAAAATAATCACATCAACTTTTTAATCATAACTATTTATCTTTATTTTTACCAATCACATCAACTTTTCAACTCTAAAATTCTTTTCATCCAAATACACATTTTATTTGAATACAAAACAAATACTTTTCAACCAAATACAACACTCAAACAAGAATTGTATTTAAACATAATGCGCTCATCAAACACCCTTTAGGTCATATGGATCAATATTAATGTTTGTATTTCCTGAATCTAAAATATATTTCCTGTTTTTGAAAACAACATTTTAATTATACAAATTTTTAAAATAACATTTAACAATATGTTCTACACATTTTCCAAATTAACATGGCAGTTAATCACTTTTGGCTTTACATTTAAGTATATATCTTTTTTCTTTGCTGAACAAATCCGGCTAAGATCGCCACGTGTCATCAAACTTGCATGATTTAAATCGGTGTGAGTCGGAAAAACCGAGCCAAAAAGAGCACTTGATTTCGCCTCCATTTTATCTCCAAGACTTTTCATTCATTAACACACTGTCCGGTCCCACATCACTGTGGTCCCCACTTCTTGTAACAGAATTTCCAATGATTTTACCATTTTACCCCTCCTACTCCCCTTCAAATACGAACCTTCCCTCCCCGTTTCCAAACCCCCCAAACACCATCAAAAACCTCTCTCTCTCTCTCTCTTCTCACTTCTCTTCTCTCCCACAAGCAGACAATTATTCCCTTCGCTTCATTTTCCCACAGTTTCTCTCGCATTTTCTCGGCAACCAACCAAACAAATCCTCTCTTTCGAATCCCGAGATGGCCAAGGGCGGGAAGCTGATGAAGATCAAGTCGGTCCTGAAGAAGTGGAACTCGTTCGGGAAGCCGAATCGGCCGAGCATGAACTCCGTCGCCTCCGCCGACGACGACGCAGACCCTGCCGCCGCCGTCGCCTCGAGAGATCTCCACCCTGTCTACGTCGGCAAGTCGCGGCGGCGGTACCTCGTCGGATCGGCGGTCGTCGAACACCCGCTCTTCCGCGAGCTCGTGGAGAGGTCCGGCAACTCCGGCGACGACACCGTCAGCGTCGCCTGCGAGGTCGTCTTGTTCGAACACTTGCTCTGGATGCTCGAGAATGCCGATCCGCAGCCGGAGTCCTTGGACGAGCTCGTCGAGTTCTACGCTTGCTGAGAATATTGAATATTTACATATAAATTTGGTTGGTATATATATATTTATATTTCACAGCTATATATATATATATGGATTGGTGTATGAATTGTAGCTGTGTTCGTACGGTGATCACTAAAATAACAGTGATGGTGGCTCTTGTAGGTCGTCCAAATCCGTGTAAAAGTTGTACATTCTTGATCAAAGAGATTTAATTATGGCTAGCTGCAGAGTTTATAAGATTTGAGATTGTTTCTTTTCCAGAAATAGAAGAGAGAGAATGTTAGAGAGAGAGAGAGAGAGAGAGAGAGAAGATCATGACTTGAGTGAGTACAAATTATATCGGACGGTGAGGGTTAACTCGTGGTTCACATTTTGGCTTGATGTGATCTGACGGCCTGACGGAGAATTCTTCTCTGTACTTTCTTTGTTCTTTGTTCATGATTATAATTCCCAAAGCTTTATTTACTTGTTTTGTCACACTCTATTTCTTGCTTTAATTCCCATTTATTACTTTTCTGTTTCAAATTGTCAATTTTGTTTACAGGCTAATGTCACAAGTTGCCGAATATTGTCAAATCTCCAAACAAACCAAATGTCTTGGGAAGAACATTTGAAAACATTTTGAACGAGAGTTTGACTGTAAACATTTTAAGTGGCTCAAATGTTGTGGAATATTGTTATTCAGATGTTTACAGGCAAAATTATAATTATAGAAGTTTAAATTTTTGATCGTTTGGATAATATATATTTTGTTACAGTATCAAATGTTTATATCCAAAATTTTTTTATCAAAACGTTTTTTTTTTTCCGACGGATATATGTGTAAGTTGAAAAAGTTGATTAGATATTCAAGTTGAAGCCTAGTCACTCAATTTGATCGTATGTCGGGTGTTGCATATGATTAGAGCAAATATTATTGAGACAGTCTGCAATTTGGCTTCCCATGCAAAAGCCTCTTCCTAAAGTGGAGTGAAATATTTGTCCATTCGTTTTTTTTTTTTAATTTAATTTTCTTGTCTTTTTTTAGTATTCTGAACTGTGTTACCAATCAGTTTCTGCTTAACAGAAATAACATGAAATATTTTATTTTTTCCTCAAAATATATAGGTCTATTAATATTGAGAGACATAAAAAACAAGAAACCGCCAAAAGTTGGAAATAAATGAGCGACCAATATATATATATATATTTGCAGATAAGGGGTATGTATTTGTGTAGATATATACATATATATATTTATGAAATTAATGAGGAGACTCTGCGACCACTTATGTAGGGCAGGGTATATTAATTACTACCCAAGTTGAGGCTTATGAAAATTAATAGCCATATCAGAATTTACCCACAAAATTGACCTGCCAACTTTAATGCCGTAGACAATATAGTTAAGTTGGTCCTGGCACCTCTGGAAACTAAACCGAAAGGAAAAGAAAGAAAGAAAGAAAGAAAGAAAGAAGGAAAGAAAATGGTCCATGTAAGTCGACAGACAAGTGACACATCAAAATGAAGATTGTCGGCTCACAAGTCACACAACACACACTAGTCATGGCTCAAGAAGATTCAAAATGCATGCCTCCCCATGAACAGTGCATGCTAAAAATGTAGCATCACCTACGGTCGCTCGAGATAAGGTTTCATGTTATTTGCAACACATGAGGACAACAATTTTTTGGACTTGGCTTTGTAACCGTTGGTTATTGCTGTGGGGCCTTTGTAGTAATTAATTAAAAAAACAAAAAAACCAAGCATATAACTAGACCATTTTATAATTTATCGCTCTATTAGTAGTGTATGAAAGATGACGTCTAGACATATCATGTTTTCTTTGAAAAAAAAAAATGATAATTTAACAAATTTTAATGCTTTAAGACTGCATTTTATTAATAAGCTGTATCTACTATACCGCCCTACTTTAAAACTGCTACAATAAAAGTAACGTAGTAATCAAGTTTTTTAAACCAATTTTTTTTGCCGGATTGATGAAGGCATGCTTCCTTAACGCATAGTGAATCTTGCATTTCCGGCATTACAGTAATAAAGCCGGAAAATTCTGTAATAAGATAATAACAAAATACTCTATTAATAAGATACAGTTTTGAATCATTAAATTTTGTTGAATTATCTTTTTTTCTTAAATATAATACGACTCTTTGCGAATAATTCTCCAAAAGTTCATGTAAGTTGACCCAAGGAAAAGACAACACTCATACTGTCATACATCTACATGTTATTTAAAAAGATATATTTGTGCTTTATCACTAGCTCGTTAGGATTAAGAATAACAATATATATATATGTATAGATAAAGGGTCAAATTTACATTCCAAAAAAGTATTAAGGGTGGATGCAAAGTAAATAACCCTACATATATTTATATAGATTATTATATAATTATATTCTATTTGCTACATAGAAACAGCGGGGAAGTCAACAACTTTGCAAGGAGGCGCGTAGCCACCGGAAGGCCCAAAAATCGTATTAATGACTATTATGTACCGAGCAAATCAATACAATATTATCCCTTCAGAAAGGTATTAATTTTGCATACTAATGATTAGTTAGAATAACATTCTATATTCCCTACACATAAAGTCAGAAATGTCATAATTTATAATGCAAATGATTAGGGTTTGTTAGGAGATGCTTTTTCCCTCTGCGATTTACACCCACACGCCCTACTTGTCTCTTTTGCTTTTGCTAGTTGCAGTTGGTTAGACAAAAGAGCCTCTTCTGTATATTAATTAAATTACTTCTTGAAGACTTTATACACACACATATATATATATATA
This sequence comes from Antiaris toxicaria, assembly GCA_035233585.1. NCBI lineage: Eukaryota > Viridiplantae > Streptophyta > Magnoliopsida > Rosales > Moraceae > Antiaris > Antiaris toxicaria. The sequence goes on from CP141161.1 coordinate 16,294,620, forward strand.
TGATATACACGTCTAATGTGGAATACACTAAACAAACATGTATGAATATATATAAATATATTTGTGTGCATGTAATGTTCAATCCAGGCATGAGTAAAACCAGCAAACGCGTTTATAAGCTGCCAATGCCAACCAAAAAAGCCTCTTATTGCTTCCGTACATATTACCAAAAGCTAATTGTTCCAGTCTGACAACTGAGTTTGGAGTACGTTTTGGAACTTTTGGTTTATACCCCACTTTTTATTTCGTTTTAGGCGTTTGATATTTTGGCACCATATATTTATATACATGAACCATACTTTGATCTTATGCCAATATTTGTAACGCTTTTTGATCAAGCAGAAAGTTTCTTGACAACCAAATATCCAATACTAAACCCCATAAGATAAAACAATGTATACCCACATATACCCTAGTAGTGGGACCCCCAAAAAACATTTGTCTTGGAATCAAAATAGGTGAAACCCAAGTCTCTTGATCCGTGCTTCAAGCTTCTTTGTCGTGTGCTTCTGTTGTTTAGCATGTTATATGTGTGTATATATATATATATTTATGTATGTATAACACACACGCACACACACAATTATACCAAGCTGTTTATGGTTTGAAAAGGCGAAAAAAGGTTAAAAAAAAAGAATGAAACAAATTGAAAGAAAGAAAAAGAGAAAGAGCCTTATAAGGAATATGGATGAACATTGGAGCTGACTTGGAGATAGAGTGAAAACAAACACAACGGTCTTTTCTCTTTGAAAACAATTGAAGCACATGACTATGTTGTGTAATGTCAAATTATTATTAATATTTTATTTTTTGCCATGTGGTTATCATAAGTACTTTTGAGAGATAGCTGGTGACTAGAGTTTACTTTCTCCAAGTAAAAACAATGTGTACTTTTTTAATAATACATTTGCACTTTTTTTTTTTCCTTTTTCGCATTATTGTTAGTTATTCTAGTAATAGTGGAGGGGCAGTCTGGTTCAAATGGGAGGAGTTCGTATTCAGTGGAAATTTCAACTATCCTCAACACACACCAATGTTTAGTTCTTATTGGTGAGAATGGATTGGAAAGAACCAAAAATTAACAACCTCATTTCATGTGAGAGAGAGAGAGAGAGAGAGAGAGAGAGAGAGAGAGAGTACAAGCAAATCTAGGGTTGGTAATTGAGTGGAAAAAGTTATAAAGTTACAAAAAAAGAGAGTAAATTTTGGATGGAAGGAAATATCTTTTTACATTAGTAAAAGAGCAGTTAATTAGATACATATTATTGCAAAGGAAAATGTAATGTTTTGAGATGTCTTTTTTGGAATAAATCTTTCAACTTTTGATGTTCGAGCGAAAAAAAAAATTGTGAAATATAGCCCAAATTTTGTAGCGTTGTTTAACATAATACTTAATGATAGTGCAGAATATTGGTCTTTCGTAATATTAATTTACTTGACTTAGGTCTATACATTGTTTTTTAACTATAAATAAGGTCTTTATAATGTTTGGTTCTTGTAATAATGTCTTACCTATTGGTGGGTATTCTCTACCACACACAAAATCTCTTTCATTTCATTAAGTAATCATCATATTGCAATTATAAAATGGGCGTCAAAAATCAAAACACCTAGTCTCAAAAATTGCCGAATGTGCAATAAAGGAAAAAAATTACTAGCAAGCATTTATTGTTTTTGGCTAGTGAAAATTTCATATTATGCATATTTAATGAAATTTTGATATGATTTAATGATTAATAATATACGCTTTATTAATTAGTCTTTCCTTATTATCACGTAAATACCTACTCTAGTGTTTTCATACATTTAGAACAAGATGTATAAAGCAAAACTAACTTGATTGCGTATTAATAGAAGGGAACAGTTATTGTGGTTAAAAACATAAAACAAGCCTCGTATCCAACATCTCTGTACGATTGAATTTATAACTTTTTTTAGATTGATATAAATATTAGCTAGTTTACTTTAATATAATTTTTTTTAATATTTCATGTCACTTACATTAATAAACTCAAATATTTAATAGATAAATTTATAAAGAGGCACATGTAAATTAATTAATAATTATATGTATTTAAATAAAAAAAAATATTTATCGCATTTATACTATTGTCAAATTTAAAATTCATTTATAAATCATAATCTAACATCGTTTGATTTCGTAGTAAGATTTATGGGACGTTTGATAAATGCATTACATTTTAATTACGTTTAAATGTAATTCATTTTTTGAATGTTGTATTTAGTTGAAAAGAATTTGTTTTGTATTTAATGAAATGTGTGTTTGGATGATAAGTATTTTAAAGTTGAAAAGTTGATGTGATTGATTAGGGGTGAACAGAAAACCCAACAACCCGAAGAACCCGACAAACCCACCCAACACAACCCATTATAACCTAAACCCGACTAATCTGATCAAGAGATTAACCCAACCCACCTAACCCGACTATTAATTGGGTGGGTTTGGGTTGAGTTTTTTTAAACCCAACTTAACTCAAACCCACCCAATCTATTAATATATAAAAATAAATATATTTCATACCTCATAATATATAGTATTTGTCTTATGTTTTACATTAATTACTTGACAACTAGTTATATTTTATATTGTATGAAATTTTATTATTATTTGTTTGTTAGTTTAAAACTTTTATATTTAAACTTGTTTTTCATATGTTTTATTTTTATATTGATTTATAACTTATGAGATAATTCTAGAGTTTTATAACATTAATATTATGCTGAAAGTTATCTTTCTTTTCATATATTTCTTATTTTAGGTTGAATGATTAGCCATATTTATTTTTTTATTTTTTTATTTTTTAATTATGTTCAATCTGATTAACTCACCCAACCCACTCAAAATTTAATTGAGTGGGTTGATTTTAAATTTTGGGTTAATTGGATGTATTAAATTTGAAATCAACCCACCCAAATTTGATTGGGTTTGTTGAAAATTCTCAAAAACCTACCCAATCTACTAGATGTTCACCCTATGATTGATAAAAATAAAAATAAATAGTGAAGTTGAAAAGTTAATGTGATTATTTTAAAAAAATTTAAATAGTAATTATTTTTATAATATTATTTAAAAAATTATATTTAAATATAAAATTTTACATATGACGTATAATTATATTACATTTAAATATAATTAAAATATATATTTTTTTTCAAACGTCCTCTACAATTCCGAATTCTTTGCCTCCGAAGTTAAAAAATAATAATAATAATAAAAAAAAAAAGGTGGGACAATATTTATTTGTTGAAGCAAGGCGTGAAAAGTAAGCAAATAGGGAGATAATTAAGAAAACTATGCAATCAAAGAATTTATAGTTGTGGGGCAAAAAGACGAAAATAGACAAGTAGGAATTGGCAATGGAATTGTCATGTACGAAGAGGACAAGCTATGTTGGCACAAGGTGACGGCCGATTTTCACGGCTTTTTATGATAAGATGCTCCGAATCATCTTCACATTGATCTGCTTGTCCTTACGTGACTGAACATCCGGTCGGGGACAATTTCGTCTTTTCACCTTCTCACATTGTGCAACAACTAGTAGCACAAAAAGAGAGAGAAAGAGAAGAGAGAGAGAAACCACTGGGGTCAGCGGCCAACGACCAGCCCACGTGGGCGTAGGTCTGCCAAATCGGATTTTGGACTTTATGAGGGCCCCACTCCTCACACGAGTCCATGTTACCCATGGAATTTTTGTCTCCGAAACCACTAAAATCATAACAAGTTCATGCATGTTGATATATACATACATATATATATGTACTGTACCCATGAATATGAAAGGTCGTTTGTTTATATATATATATATATGCAGTGATCAAGACAAATTTTTAGGAGAGGTGCTAATAACTATAAGGGGTGTTTGGGGAGGTATATATATGCAGTGATCAAGACAAATTTTTAGGAGAGGTGCTAATAACTATAAGGGGTGTTTGGGGAGGAGGTTGGACACGTTATTTTTGAGTTGAAAAAAAGTTGTTTTAGAAAATATGTTTGGAAGAAAAAACTGTTTAGGGTGAAAAAATAAAAAATTTTAAAAATTTTTTTAGAAAAAAAAATTAAAATATGGATATTGTTTCGTTGCTTTTGAAATTCTATGTAATTTAAAAAAAATTATCTCATTTGGACTTGTATATACAAAGTTATGAACTTTTAAAATTTGAAGTTTACTGTAACATTTTGAAGATATAAATAGTGAAAAATAGTGAAATTTTAGAAAAAAAATTAGTTTTGGATGTCTGGAGAGCGCAATCCAAACGCCCCCCCTAAATTTTAATATTTAGAGGAATAAAATGAAGTTTTGTAATTTTTAGGATGGGTTATTTATAAATTTAAGTTAAAAACACAAACAAAATTCCAATTAATATAAAATTGAGGGGGTACTTAAGCCCCTTTAAGATCTTACTACATTCGTCCCTGTGTATATGTATGTACTATATATACTCACACTCGCTCATTTGAGTTTAATTATTCTTTGTTTATCATAATTTTAAGGTTCTTCCTCCTTTAGGTAGTACTTATATACAAGTCGTGAGTTAACTCATATATAGATGGACAGATTTGTATTTTGTACTCTATACATAAGTGCACATGCAATTGTCTCAAATTCATATTACATATTATTATGCTTATTATTTCATGAATATATGAAATCATTTTTTTTAATTTACATGTGTGATAGCACATATAATTCAATAAATAACCAAATATTGTAATTATATTAAATCGGTTCATCTGCCCATATATCTACCAATTAAGAATATTTATGAGTTGAAAATCACGAGAGTAAATCTATGAGAAAATAATTAGAATCATTATGTTACAAAGTTAATATCAAGATTTAGAGTTCGAATCTTTTATCAAATTAATTTAAAAAAAAAAGGTTTAAGTGAGCTTTTTTATTAGCCGCAAAGAGCTAGTCAAAGCATTCCTCAGAAATGCAAAAACATGTTGTAATCACCAGCATATAGATTTTCAATTAAAAGAAACATTAATGACTATAGTAATTAGAATCTCCACTATATACAATATGTTCCATCCATACAAGAGAAAACACTACATACTATATATGCCAAGCATTATTTAATTACCCTAAAATATAGTTTAAGATGAAAGACTACCATTTTGGTGGCAGAATAGTTTGAGCAAACAAATCTTAAAGTTCTTATCGTTGTCCTACGGGTGTGCGTGTGTATATATACATATATAAATATAAATATATACCCTGAGACAAGAATTATATATGTTATAATCATGGTCACCGCCGCCTACCATTTCTCCTTTCAAAAGAATTTACAACCAATTTTGTGCATGTGTTACGTGTAAATATATGCGTCATACATTTATATATATGTATGTATGTATGTGTGTGTGTATGAAGGAGGAGGATCACACAATTGTTGTGAATAAAAAGGTTTATATGCGGGACTGGGACAAAGTCATAAGTGCTGTCCCGGAAACAAAGTGATCGTAGCATGGAGAGTCACGTAATAATATTACAAGGCACAGGAGCTACGCATATATAAAATGATATAGATACAAAGACCGATGCTTTGTCGGAGCCTTGAGACCAATATAATGTCAATGATGTGAATAAACCAGAAAAGGAAAGTTAGACCAGATGATCATATGGATAGCCTAGTGACGGACGGACAATATATTGCTTATTGTTAACACACACACACACACACACATATATATATACAAGATATGTATCTATCCAGCGGACGTGGATGTTTCTTCAATTGTAACATTAATGCTGAAAAATTTGTAATATCAAATAGTTATCCTAAACTATTATTACATCTCTAAAATTGTTTTACATTTTGTAAATATCATATTATGCTTATTAAATTTATATATGTGCACATATTATATATAGGATTTGGATCTATCCTTCTAGCATAATATGTTAAAATAAAATATTTATATTTATTTAACGTTTACATTAATGTTGAAAAAGGTGTAATATCAACAACTACAGCTATCCTAAACTATTTGGTTTTTCTAAATTCGTGTTACATCAAATAAACATCAAACTATATATATGCTTGTTACTTTTATATATCTATGACTATTTATGCTTTATTATGTATTTATTACGGCCCACAGCATATATTTAGTAGGCCTGCAAGAACCGGAGTGCTACACAAAACTGCCACCAGCAACAGGACAAGGGGCTGAGCGGAAAAAGCGTCACTAATTGTGTTACAGATCAAAGAGTCACCATACCGTGCTGTGCAGTCAGAATTGTAATGCAAAACCAGGAGCCACCACCACCTACGTTACTGTGGGAATTGACTGGTTACTTGATTTTGAAAGAGACTGATATATGCTTTTGTTCCCACATGCTTATAATTTGTATTTTTCATAAGCAACTTGATTTAACCTGTTGTTGTTCATGAATATAGTGATCTGTTTTTATTTTTATTTTTATTTTTATTTTCATTTTCCCCTCTTGACATTTTCTTGTACATGCATATAATAAGGAGGTGATTCTAACAGATGTTTAGAATGTAATTTTGAGAATGAAATTGGTTGATTTTTAAAAAATTAATTATAGTTTTTATTAGCTTTTTGAAATAAAAACAAAAATGAACCTAAAAAGTCTTATTTAAATCTTCCATCTAAACACCTGCTAAATAAACAGAAAGAGGAAAAAGAACTAAAAACTCAACTCAAATTGTTTATCACTAGCAGTGATGGCATGATAGCAAAAGGAGTCTTATTTAGTATTTATTTCTAACAGATTAGAAGTTCGAGTCATACATCATACACGTCCGCAGATTTGGTGATCATTTGTTGATGGACTTTGTATACTCTTGACTTGTTAGCTGTTGAAGCTCAAAGGCATGATCTATATATTGTCATTCCATTGGTGGTCTTAGCTGCTACTTACACTTTAATGTATTTGGGTCGAAGGATATGAAGACGCCCTTGATCCCCTTATTTATTTGTCAAAAAAAAAAATTAAATTTATTATAAAAATAGATAACCATAATCCAGCTTCAAACAACAATTCGAACAAAAATAAAATAAACGATGGACAACCATTTATAATAGGTAAACGAATCCAAACTACAGTGGTTTAAAACCGTTTTACTTTCGAATACGAAGTTGTAGGCTTTTATATATATATATATATTTTTATCACTGATTATGCCTTTTCGGATGTTATTGAGTTCTTCTGGTTTATTCCAAGTCTTTGAAATCACAATTTTTATTTCTTTTTGAATAAGCGTAAAATTATTGAATCAATATTTATGATTAAGCATGTAACAATTCGGTATGTGGAGTGCTAATGACGTCGGAAATTTCAAGAGTTTGAAGATAAAAAGAGATTGGTTTTTTTTGAATTTAAATCTCAGAGAAAATTTCTCATTCAAGAGCAAAGCTCAACCAAGAAAATTACAATATTCAGGTCCACCTTTCACAAATGATACCCAGCCTCAAATACTCTGCAATCCCAGGGCCAAAACGACACAAGTTTTCTCGTGGAAATAAAACGACATAGATCAAACGACCAAATACTTAAACCACTAACTATTATATGGAAACGACATCGCATTGGCCCTTAATTCCTAAACTTGATATTCCCCTATATCAAGTAATCAAGTCAATATTAGTAGGTAATTATATGACAAGAGCAGAGATATATGTAGGTAAATATATATACAATAATACTGAAATTATGTCACACAGACGTTATTATATACCCATAATAGTAGGGGTAGTAGTCATACATATAGAGTTATAAGTATCAAAGAATAATACACAAAAATGTAAGCTATGTGATCTCTCTCTACAAAAGCAAAAGGGCCGATTCGTATCTACTAACAATATTGTTTTCGGTTACAAAAAGCAACACCAGTCTTAAAAGGCACTAGATTCCAAAATCTCATAACCAATAGGCATCTCATGTGATGTCTGAAATCTAGCTAGATATAAATCCCAATATTTCCCCACCAATATCTCAGACAGTACCGGTTGGTACTCTATATAAGCACACACACAACATAAGTATCTTGTTCCTTTTTCCGTTTTCTAATTCTGTGCATATATTCATGTAGGTAAGGGTGGCAATTCGTGTCAATAGGTCGCGTTTGTGTTGAGTTGAAGCCAACACGAATTTTTAAAATTACAACCCGAACACGACCCGTAACCTGTCGGGTCAAAAAAGCTTCAACCTGAATCCGACCCGACGGGTTGACGGGTTGACACGACACGACCCGTACACCCGCCAACTAGTGTACTTTCAGGTTAGTTGACATGACACAACCGTGAACCCGCCAACCCATTGACCCGCCAGAAAAAAAAAGATGTCCAAAAAAAAAAAAAAAAAAAGACTTAGAAGAATGCTAAGATTTAGGTGTTGGGTTAGATTGAGATACAATACTTTCATCTAAAAATGAAAATGAAATACTTATTTCTTTAGTCTAGTGACTAGTTCATCAAATTATTATAATATAATAAATGCTTAAAAAAATTATGACTATTTTGTATATTGATTAATTATTGAAAATAAATTAGGAAACAAGTTGGAAAATAAAAAACTAAAATGAATGAATATACATGCAAGTAGTAGAGATAAAGTACAAGAGTTTCACTTTTTCTCTCTTAGTCATTTTTCTCCTTTTATCTAAAGTCTTAATCTATAAAAAAAAAAAAAAAAGAATAAGTTCTCAAAATTCAACCATAATCATTGGTGTAGTTGAAACATCATACTGTTAGATATTAAGGATGGGTCTAATTCATGCATTATACTACGGGTTATTGCGGGTCAATTTTGTGTCGAACGGGTTGACCTGAATCTGATCCGTTTTTTGATCGTGTTAGACGGATTCGACCCAAAACCAACCCGCACTATTTTTCTCCAATTCTAACCCGCATTTTTTCGTGTTTTTTCGTGTCGTGTTATCGTGTCATGACCCGAATTGCCAATCCTACATGTAGGAGAAGATATCTAGAGGTTAAGATGATGAAATCAAGAGAGAGACACTAGCGAAAATTAAGGAGAGCGGTATATATGCATATACACACACACAAATATATATATATATATATGCACAGCCATGTGATGATACTCGGGACATAAGGGACCATTTTGACGTAGAGACGATGATATGAACTTGAAGTGGATTGAAGATGATTTTGCCTACATGCTTCTTCTTACCTTCTATGTCGGCTAATTATAAATGTATGTACGTAACCTTTACGTATACATATATATGCACATTTTACGTTCCTTAACAAAAATATATATATATATATATTCTTCCTTGAGCAAGTTACCTTATCAGAAGCCGGAGACAAAAGAACCAATCGCCAGTCTCCTTTTTGATATTGATGAACGATTATTATATTTAAATTATTATATTTATTTTATTTGATATTATAGTTTTTTTAATTTAATATTATTTATTTATCTATTTTTATTTTCATAAAAATACCCTTTATATTTATATTTGAAATTGTATTTTATAAAAATTATTATGGAAATGTAAACAAACTTTATGCGTGTGCGAGTGTGTGTATATACATACATACATATATATATTAGCCTATTAGCTAGCTAGAGGGAACATAAATGAGCGTCAGTTTTCGACTCAGCTACATATATATATATATAGCCTCTACTCGTCGGGCGCAAGCTATATAGCCTCTAGCCTTCAGGCACTTACTGGCGCAGAGACCAATCAACTGACCTAGTCAATTCTCTCAGTTCAAAAAAATTCTCAACCAGAGCAATTATCAATATTTTAACTTGTGTTTGGTTCGTAAATCAAAACTAATTTTTTTAAAAATTAATTAAATTTTTTTTACTTTTTAAAACAAAAAATAAATCAAAAAATTTTAGTTTAAAATGGTGATCTAAACAAGGGCATAATCTTTTGTTTTTAAACCAATGATCTAGTATTTGGTCCAATGCGGCCTTAACTTTGGAAGTTTTATTTCTACTTAATAAAAAAAAAAAAAAAACAAATCAAGATGTGCAAAGTCATTGCAGGGCATGATCTTGAGAGAATGCACTTAAAAAAATTTCAAGTAGTCTACTTAAAAAATTCTAAACTCATATTCAAACTATCTAATTACTTGCGATTATAACGTATAGTTTAGTGATAATTCAACATCTAATTTTATCATAAAATGCTAAGTACAAAATCTTTATCCACTAAAAAAAAGTGATTAAAAGTATTGTTTAGCGATAATTTTAAACTCCTACATAACTTAAGCCTTGTCCTTGGAGTTAGCGTTCAATAGATGTTCTAAACGTTGTGTTTGTTCCCACTATTTGATTTCATGAATATCATTTATATAAATAGGGTTAGAGTACGTAGAAAATTTTCAATTGTAATTTGTGTATTTGTAAGCGCATGTATATATATATAAATCATCAAGAAATATGTGTCTTTGTTTATAATTATAACATATACTATAGTTTGTTTAACGGGTGGAAAATTGAAAATTTTTAGGATAATGAAGTTAATAGCAGTTTTCAAAAATAATTAAAGTAAAAAAGCAAATTTATCAAATAACAAGTAATAATTTATGTTAAATTTATCATATAAATGATGCATTTATGTATTGATTAAATAATTTATTTACATATTTATCAAATAAATGATTTATTTAAATTCATCATTTACCAAGTTAAATTTCTATTTATCTAATAAATCTATTATATACTATTAATATTTTAAAAAATATTATTTATTTTAATTAATTTATGAAAACTGATATTTACTATGATTTTCCTTATTGGTGTTTCACGTACAACCTAGTCCTGCATAGTTTGTCAGCCCAAGTTTTTCTTTTTTCCTTTTTCGGCTTGAAGGTCAGCACAAGTTGGTTCAAGTATACATGCTATCTACCTTTCGTTTAACGGGCCAAGCACGATCCATCTGAAACTCCTAATCAACAAGAAATACTAGTTTGTTTGTTTGCTTGTTTGTTTTTAAATTTAATTTGGATTTGTAAGACTAACTCTAAACTTTAAATAAAAAAATAAAGATATGAATATACCACTAGATTAATGGACTGTTTGGACAAAAAGTCCTCCGATCGTTCACCTCCAAAGTAACACGTTCCCTTTAAGTTATATGATCAACGGGATCAGTCGACTAGAGAACGAGGCTACTCTTCTTCTGGGGAGGCAAAGTCGTCCCCCGCTACTGATCGAAACCTTAGTTCGGAGGTCTTCATCAACGTGTTACAAGTCTTCAGTCTTCGGCGGGTCACCATTACTTGACGTAGAAATATAAAGGCAAATATCAGGGCAAGGGAAAGCGTTACTTTTTCATCTTAATCTTGTTTTTTCTAAAAGTTAATAAAAATTATAATTAGTTTTTAAAAAATCAATCCATTTTAATATCAAAATTTTATTTCAAACTTTTGTTCCAAATGCCCTTAAACTTATCATGACCATAGAAGCTGTTTCTTTACCTAGATTAAATTGTCGTCCCAATTATCCATCAAAAGATATATGAGTATATGCATATATATATATATATATACGAGCTCAGCCTAATTAGGAGTTTGGCCGAGCATGGTTACATTAATTAAAAAATTAAAAAAACCGTTTCTAATCCTTAAAGATTTGTTAATTTAAAAATGAGACTAAATTGCAAATTTGTTTTGTTATCCCTAAACAACGCCACTGAAGTTAGGAACCGTTATGAACATCCAACTTACTTATCCCCTCCACCAATCCTAAACATTACAATAATTTACGTATCCCACATAACAAAATCCTGTTATTATTCCCTACCAGTTCCAACCATTATATTTTGTTTTCAAAAATTCCTCTCCAAATTGGTTTCATACTAAAACAGGATACAGAAACTATAATGTATATCTTGCACACGTTAATCACGAAGAAAAAACTGCATTAGCTCATAATCCCAACCGAGCTCCAGTCTGTTTCTCTATTTATATATCTAGGCTTCTCCAATTTACGTAAAATTAATGAAACCCTAGTTAATTAAGAAAATAAATAAATAAAGAAACAATATGGCTAAGTCGAGACTCATGATCACTTTAATGATGTGCTTAGCACTGAACTCCATGTCCATGGTCTCGGCTAGACCAAGCTTGATCCCCGCCAAGCAATCGAAGCTCGAGACGTGGATCGACCGCAACATGAAGACCTACCTTGCTGAGAAGAATAATAGTAGAAGTAGTACTAGGTTTGGGGGGCTTGATGAGCGGTTGACGGAGGCGGAGCTCGCCGTTAAGGTCATCAAGGTGAGGAAGGACGGCTCGGGCGATTTCAGGACGGTGACCGAGGCCGTCAACAGCATTCCCTCCGGCAATACAAGGCGCGTGGTGGTGTGGATTGGCGGCGGCGCGTACCGGGAGAAGATCACCGTCGATAGGTCAAAGCCGTTCTTGACATTTTACGGCGATGAAAACGACATGCCGATGATAACGTTCGACGGCACGGCGTCGAAGTATGGCACGGTGTACAGCGCCACTGTGGCCGTGGAGTCGGACTATTTTGTCGCTGTGAATATCGCATTTGTGGTATGTATAGATATGAATATATAAATATATATATATAATTTGGAGTTTTATTTAGTGATTTAGTTATTTTGCTTGAATAGATAAACAAACATCTACAGACAATTGTATCTGCTCTCCAAGGACTAAATTGAAGAAAAAGAACAATTGAACGTTTTTAAAAAATTTTTGTAATATTCATGCAGCTTGAAACGTGAAATATTCGTTTAGATGATAATATTATAAAAAAAAAAGGGAAAGAGATTATTGATAATGAATGATCATGTTCGAATAACTTTGCTTTCAAAAACTTTCATACACTTTTAGTTGATATTAGAATTTTAGTTAATTAAATACGTAAACATTTGTCTATATATGTTTAGGCGTATATTAACAGATATTATACATATGAATAAACTGAATTTTCAGTATATTTACTTTTGTGTTTTAGCAATTTTTTTCTTTTTGTTTTTTGCTCACTTGCTCTTCTTATAAAGGCTGTTTAATGCAAAAAAGAAAAAAAAAAAACGAGTATTGGACAAAAACAGCCATTTTTTAATGAACCAAAAAACCAAAAGCAATCATTGTTAAAATATATATATTATCAGCTAATGCATACAGCTCGTGACATTAATGAATCGTTGCGCGAATTTTCCCCTAGCACATGTATACGTTTATATAAATATATTGTTGCGTTGTGTATGTGTGTGCCTATAAATATAAGTCGAATTTTAGTTCCGTGGAATAGAAATAAATCATAATTAAATTATCTTATATTCTGTGTATATATATTACGTGTGAAATTTTAAATAGTTATTAATAAAATAATGACACATATCATACAATTAATAATTGATATTTAAAAGTTAGGATTCAAATTGATGTACTTACTATTATTATTATACAAAAAAAAATCATATTTTACCCTGAAACACTAATATTGATTGTTATAACTTCTACTAGAATTCGGCTCCAATGCCAGATGGCACTAAATTAAATGGAGAACAAGCAGTGGCGATGAGGATATCAGGAGACAAGGCAGCCTTCCACAACTGCAAATTCATAGGCTTCCAAGACACCTTATGTGACGACAAGGGCAGGCATTTCTTCAGAGACTGTTACATTCAAGGCACCGTCGATTTCATCTTTGGGAATGGAAAATCTCTCTATTTGGTATGTATATATATATATATATATATTTCATGACAATTTTAGACACATATGTTTGTAGTTTGCATGCATTATTAAATTGCCATCTCAAGATAAGGGCTTGTTCATTTACAATACTTATCTTTATTTTAAAAAATAAATATATACTTATCTTGTGTATAACCAAAAAAAAAAAAAAAAGAAAAAAGTAAATTGCTTATTTGATTCCTAATTTTTTATGAAGTTATAATTTGATTTTTAACTTTTTTTTATGGTTAAAAGATTCTCCAACTCTTTAAAATGGTGTAAAATGATCCATTTTACAAACTAAGATTAGAAATTGAACCAAACAAAGCAATTTAGGAACCAAACAAAACAATTTACCCAAAAATAAAACTTATCTACATGTAATTAAATCATGTCATATCATATCATATCCTATGACCAGATATGACTGGGAAAAAAAAAAAAACTAATAGTATATTTATAAATAATATCCATGATATCGTATATGCAGAATACAACAATAAAGTCGGTTGCCAAGGGCGTGGGTGTGATCACAGCACAAGCGAGGGAACAGGTTGATGATGATAGCGGGTTCACCTTCATCCACTGCACCATCATAGGCACGGGCAACACTTACCTGGGTCGGGCTTGGAAGGAGAGCCCTAGAGTCGTCTTTATTTACACTTACATGAGTACTCTCATCAATGCTGAAGGATGGTCCAACCATGGATATGCCGAGCGCAACAAGTAAGTGAATTCTTTTATTTTAGCATATTATATTGTTATTATTTTTTTAATGAAAAAACTTGCTTTTCAAAAGACATTAATGAGTTGATATATTTACTTATACGTGATTTTGTGTGGTTTTGTTTGTATTTATATGTATAGAACTGCGTACTATGGGGAGCACAAGTGTAAGGGACCAGGTGCGAGTACAGCTGGTCGGGTCAAGTATGCAAAGATCTTGACTGGAGAACAAGCGAAGCCCTTCATGAGTATGACTTACATTCAAGGAAACAAGTGGCTTCTCCGACCCCCTAAATATCGTTAGTCTTGTATCAGTTGTATTCTTAAAAAAAGTATATATATATATATATATATAAAGACACACACACACACACATGTTTTGTCCAAACATTAAAAATTTACATTTATAAATCAAAATTGTAATATCTGTTTTGCTTCAGTCACTTCATTTAAACTCATAATAGGCGTCTAGCTTTAGTTTCTTTTTTATTATTTCTCCTCTTTTCAAATTGTTTTGTAACTTTCTTTTTCTCTTTTAATAATATTAAGTAGGATGAAAAAGTTAAAATAAAATGTTAATTCACACACTTATTGATTTCAGTCTTCATAATTTATTAAAAAAATAGCCTTCATTGAATCAAACAAAATGGAAAGACTAAACCCCCGATTGTTGGACCATTTTTACAAATGTAAATTATTCAATCTATGATCAATCTATATATATGTTTTTGTTGTTCTCATTTAAAATTTTCTATCCAAATGATCTAATTTTCAATTTTTTATTCGTTATTAAAAAGTCAAAATCAGTTTTATTATTTATAATTTCTATTATAATTTTTAATTTAAAATTTAAAAGTTCATTATTTTGCATATACAAGTTCAAATGGGATAATTTTTTTTCTTTTTTAATTACATAGAATTTTGAAATGAACGAAATAAGTTCTATATTTATTTTTTTTCAAATACATTTCAAATTTTTACACTTTTTAAATTCCAACAATTTAAATTCATCACCAATTATTCAAACATAAATCCAAATATTTTAATCTAAATATTCTTGTCTACGTGTTAATATTGAAACATCTATTTAAATAACAATTTAAATGTTTACATTTCAAATATTTCCATCCACATGTTTTCATCTAAATGTCCAAATGTGAACGTCTCCCCTAAAGCAAGCTATAGATAATATAAATGCAATAAATTAGGTGATGACACGGTAAGACAATACAAATTCCAACCATAATATGGTTCATACAATTGATATGAACTGATTCAATTAATTAGATTTTTATCTAAAGAAATATAAAATGTTCATAAATGTAATTTTTTTAAAAATAACTTGAAACTACTTGATTGATAGAGTTAGAAATTTTAGCTAGGAGCTACTAGCTACCAATTAAACCTTTAATATAATTATAAAGCATTGTGAAAATTTCCCGCCATTTTAATGCGTTAAAATACGCATATTAACTTAATTATTAAAGGCATTGGAGATTTGTTTCTTGATATATATACAAGTAAAATGTCATCTATTTGTTCATCTATCATTTGATTGTCGATTCTTGACAATAAAATCACAGCATAAATATAGAGGGGATATATTTATCTGCGGGTACCCATCCCTAATAAGACAGTTATGGATGGTATGAAATGAGGACGTGTGCGGGTATGAAGTTTAGTATCATCTCCCTATGTAGGAGTAGTGAACACCGGAACAGACAAATCCTATGTATACAATTAATATATTATAAAAAATAAGAAAAAAGAAAAAGTTTAAATCTTTTAAATATTTTGAAAACTCTAATATGTTATTTAGATTTTGGAAATTCAAATATCTGTTTGATTTGTATGTTTGATTTTAAAATGATTTTTTTTTGTTTTAAAATGAGAAGACACTTTTTTTATATTCTAAAATAGAATTTAGATGTGTAATTAAACTGTAATTCTAAAAGAAAAAAGTGAAAATTTTGAAATGGTGTTTGGATATATATTAAAAACTGTCATTTAAAAATTAATTTTTTAACAAATTTAATAAAATCTTATCATATTCTAATAGTGGTCTATTAATTAAAAATAAACACATTGGAAAAAAAAATGTTTTAGTTGGAGATGAAATGAAAAAAATTATGTGATTTTAAAACTTAAATTAGAAGAGAGAATATTTGTTTAAATATAAAAATATTACCGTACAAAATATGTTTGAAATGAAAATAAGTGATAGTTGATTAAAGAAAAAAAAATTTTGTCCATCTCGTTTTTAATGTAAGATGAGCCTTAAATTCAAACAAAAAACGATTTTTATTAAGGAAATTGTGAGAATAGCTTTTTTAATGTATATGTTTCGAATTTTTTCTCCATGATTCAGATTTTTGTTTATAAAATCATCTTTTATTTATATTGTAAAAAAATAAAATTTTTGAAATTATTATAAATGAAATAATATTTTAGAATTGTATCATTTTTAAGCTACTTCTTAAACAACACCAATTTTTCTAAAATGAGTTAGGCCAAACACGTGAAGCAAACAGGCCCTAAGAATTTAATTTTACATTGTTGGAGTTTGCTGTGAATTCAAGATTTTGGTTAGGTATTTTTGAAGTTTGGAATTTTTTTATTTTATTTTGAAACTTTGGTTTTGTTATCGTGCATGAGATATGATAACTTTAAAAATAGAGTAATTTTACAACTTTTTCATATATAAAAAATAACTTATTTTATAGAATTTTAGTTATTTTTTATTTTTTTGGTTTATTTTGTTTTGTATACTTTAATTTAGATTATTTATAAATTTCGTGAAATCTTTATTTAATTTTGTTTTATTTTATTTTATTTTATCTTTTTCTATTAGTAAATTAACTAAACTTAAAATTAAATATTTCCAATAGGTTTACCTATAGCATTTTACTTTAAAAATATCTAATTTTTACACTTTTTTTCTGCAGTATCAAATTGAGAAAGTGAGTCCCACTAGACATTACTATTTATGGTAGGAAACTATGAAAACTAAGCTTATTATGTATCTTATCACACTGGATCCTTTCTAATTGCATACATCGGCTGTAGTTAATGAAATACTGTAGCATTGTAGCAAAGTGTGCACCAAATACAGTAGTACGTACTATAGTAAAGTGTGCACCAAATACTATAGTTACTGTAGCTCTAATGGATTGTAAATTTTATATGTTTAAGTAAACAATTATATTTCATCTTATTTATTTTCATATCAAATTATTTTGTTGATAATTTTTATATAAATTTAGTCAAGCATTCTTTATGTGACTATTGTATAATATAATAAATTAATAGACGTAGTTTTATTAGTAAGCTTTTACTGCAATATCACCAGTGGCATTTTGTCACTTTTAGATCTCGTATAAAATAATTTTTCTTAGTTTTTAACGTGAGAATCTTATTTACTTAAACACATTTAATTTACAAGTTCTTTAAATCTTATCTTTCTATTGATTGTTTGAGATATGAAACTTCAATTGAGTCAATTTGTGAATCAACATTTAAATAGGTGAACAAAGCATATAGATGATTTTCGATGTCTTACCATTTTTAATTAATGAATTCGCTCCACTTTAAATTACATTTTCTTTTAATTGAATTGTTCTAAAATCACAAAAACAATTTTTTTCTTTTTGTTTAATTACGTGTTTCTCTAATATTTTTGTTTTACTAATATCTTTTGTTTGTTTTTATCATCTCCTCGTGGGATCAGTCGTCCTAATTATGCTACAATTGATCGTTTTTTTTTTTTCACAATTTGGATGTAATTAAGATACTAAACTTTATGTTGTTATATTTTATATTTAAATTGATGATGGAATTTACTTGGAGTTTTGATAATATTACTAGAATTCTTTTAAGTTTTTAACGGATAAATATATATAGTTCAGATTATTCACTGAAGTGCATTATATCGACTCCTTCCCTTATATTAGCTTATAATTGATCATATACATCAAGCAAGAAATTTTTGGTTATATTGAAAAATAAAGTTATGATAGAGAACTTTTAAAAATATGAAACTTGTCATCAACTATAATGTATGAATTTGGTTTACATATATGTGTGTGTGTGTGTTTAGTAGTTCTTCAATTCTTCTATATATACCCTTCATGTCATCTTTTTCTTAAAAAGAAAAAAAGAGATAGTATATTGAGCAAGAAGGCTAGTTTTGTCGATGCGTAGTTCATAATCAATAAGGATACTTATTGATTGGGACTCTTCTTCTATAATAAGGCTAGTTTCTTAATAGTTTTGTTGAACACATCATCAGGACTCTTCTTCTAGCTAGGAGTGATCAAACACGGTCCTGTTTTCAGCATTAAAAATAGAGTTGCCCATACTCTTGCAATGTAACTTTTAAGTCATCACCTACGGTGGTGGTAGCTTAGCTATTGTGAATATCTTCTTTTTTTTTTTTAGAATTTTCCTGATAAAAGAATTTGAATTCTTACTTCCTCAATTTGAGCTTCAACTTTAAAAATAGCATTTCTTGTAAGAAATATGGACATGTGATGGATTGGAGTAAACTATACTGACACTTTTTTGTTTTTTTAAAATTAAAGAGACATCTTCTCTGTTAGTTGATCGTGAGTTTGACTGTTAATTATGCTCAAAATACCATAAATGCTCCTTCTTGCATAAAAAGTCTTTAACTATACATACGAAAGCATAAAATAACATTTTTACCCTTATTTAACACCAAAATAATATATTAATTGATTTTTAAACATTTCAAATCACAACTTACACTCTACATGTATAATTATAATTCACACTCTAATATAAAATGTTTTAATATTTTTATATTTTATATTTTATTTTTTGAAAAATATCATTTTAATTTTGATGAATAATATAACTTATTATTACAAAATATACATAACTATGACAAGAATTTAAAAATAAAATTATTATTCAAAACAAAATATTACCATAATAAAGAACCATTAATGTACTTTTAATAATATATAATTAATGACAAAGCGCAACTTATTATTTTCACCTACTTAATAAAAAGGAGGTATTATTTTTTTTAATGAACTCTTTTTCCTTTTTAAATAAGTTAAAACAAATAAAGGGTTAAATAAAAAACCAAAAATAAATGTATGATTATACTTTAGTCTAACAAGAACAATGGTTAAGCATAAATAAGTCTGTTTTTAATCATTTTAAACTTAAATTTAATAGAGTTAAGAAAATATGGTCTTGGTGTTATTAATTTAAGTTAAGTGATGTTTCTGTAAGTTTTTAAAAATATAGAGAATATTAATGCTGTTTACTCGATAGATTGGGTATTGAGTTTTATTGGGTTTTATCAAAAATTAGTGTTCGACTATATTCTTACAAGAGTTATAGATTAAAGATCCTGAAAACACCATTTTTTTTCTCTTTTAATAAAATAAAATAAAATTTTTAGATTCTATTTTGGTAAGGCCCCGTTTGGGGTTAGTTTTAGAGGCATCTAAATTTTTTTTTTTCAAAACTTCACCATTTTTTACTATTTATAATTCTAAAATATTACAGTAAATTTCAAACTTTAAAAGTTCATAACTTTGTATATACAGATTCAAATGAGATAATTTTTTTTAAATTACGTAGAATTTCGAAAGGAACGAAACAATATTTATATTGATATTTTTTAAAAAAAATTTTAAAATTTTTTATTTTTTCACCCCAAATAATTTTTTTTTCTAGACACATTTTTTAAAACAACTTTTTTCCAACTTAAAAATAATGTCTCCAAACATCTCCATCAATACAAGCACGTGAATTTTCCTTTAATACATACATATCCACGTATATATGGTGTGTAATGTGTAGTGGTAATGCCACATCGCCAGGCAAAAGGGTGCGGGCCAACGGATTAAAAGATTCAAATCTTTGTACGGAGACCCCGATTTTAACTTTATAGTCGACTTGTACCACAGATTTCATGTCTAGGTAAGAGCATTACAAACACAAAAACAAGTGCAACTTAAGTAGTTTTATGGAATAATCACTTTTTTAACTTTTAAGAAAAATTATAGTATCTTATTTTTTGCAAAGTATCAAAACATGAAAATAATAAAAATAATCAAACAAAATAGGATAATTTTGTTATTTACGATTACTCGATAAAAAGAGTTACACATATGTGATAACGTGTCCTTGTGACAATATAATAAACAATTAATAGTGACATATTTTCTTATGTTATCCATTTCATCACTACCCAGGACTCTTACTATTACTTTGTCACGTCATTATTACTTAATTCCGCTATCAATCTATATATAGTAACAAAACAAAACAAAAAAGAATTTTGGCCAACAGAATTTCAACTAGAACACCATCCCTAAACTATGGAATAGCATTACAAGCCCATACCAAACTAAGAACCAGGTCAAATTGTGCCAAAATAGAGATCAAACCTTTCACTGCATTACCATAATGTACTCCTCATGATGATTTGTAACTTACGCCCACAACTCCTTTCGATAATCTAAATTTCCTTGGAGAACAAGTAATTCAAGTCTCTTTATTCCTTTTATATATATATATACATATATATATATATAAGAATCAAGTTCCTTTATTCTTGCTGTCAAAAGGAGTAAACATTGTTTGCCCTGCAAGTTACACGTTAATCACCATAAGACCCTCATAATTCCATATCTTTGTTCAATGTATGTTCCGTTTCAAACATCATTATTTTAATGTTACAACCTGGAACGTGTGTGCGCGTGTGTGTATATATATATATATATTATTGTTCACAACTCTCTCTCTCTCTCTCTCTCTCACTACATATATAATATATGTATATCTGTAGTGTCATGACTGTTATCTTGGTATCATGTGCAAGCGGATATGAAAGAGGCAATTTGTTGAACGATCTTTCTAGGAATCAGGACAATTTATCATTGTAGAAAACATCATGTTACGTGTACATATACATGAAATTAAGACCCTTTTTTTTAAATAGTGGAGTAAAGACAGCTCATTTATATGACTTGACCGGGGGGGGGGTAGGGGTTAGGGTAGGGGGAGGGGATGGAAATGGAATCAGATGGCACATGAACATGCCAAATAAAGTAAAAACCAAAAACACCGCCACATCCATACAAATCACTAAAGAAAAATATTTGTAAAATTGAATGCAGATATATGAATATTCCATTCGCCAACAATGGCATGTGCCATAGCGTTTAAAGGAATATAGAATATAATATTTATATATGTATGTATAGATGTATATATTTTTTTGTGCAAAGATTTGTAACTTCAAATGATTGAGGATCCATATTAACAGCAAAAAGCAAATAACGGGCTGAATCATCTAAAGTCTTTTCGTATTACAATATCACCCCCATTAGTGAGTTAAAAAAAAAAAAGAGAGGTAAAATGAGTGTCACCACTCTACTCTAGCCACCAAATTTCTTTCTTCCCAAACACAGCCGCAAACTTTTTTCTAACTAGAGTTCTCTCCTCCATGTTTCACTATTAAGAGGAAAAAACCAAAAAAAGAAAAAATATATATCTGCAAACGAGGAAATTAACCCGTGTTACACCAGAAAATCAGCCCCCACTAAAGAAAGAAAAAGAAAAAGCCTCGACGATAGCTAGAAAGATAAGCTCACAATTATTTACTCTTCAATGAATGAACCTTTAGCTGCAAAACCACCAAAAACACTACAGATTAGTACAAAAAAGAAATGGTGAAAAAGACAAAGCATAAAGTGGTTGGGATGAGAAGGGTGTAGGAGCTTTGAAGATTAGAATCTGTAAGTGTTTTCGTTTATCTGAAGAAAAAGTGAGAGAGAGAGAAGTGTTCAATTGTATACTCCATCCTAAAGATATACAAACATGCTCTTTATGTTATGCTTGGTGTGAGTGAAAGTGGAAAGAAAGAAAATACGCGAACGATTATAGGATTGGAAAATGATAATTAAGGGTGTTTGGTAGAATTGAAATTCAGATGAAGCGGAAAAGTGGACAAAAACATATCTACCTAAAATGTGAAAGGATTTTGTGAGAAAAGTTTGAGATCAATACAGACAAGTAAAATTACATAATTGCCCTTCCCATCCGTCATCCTTGGACCATGGCATTTGCTCTTCTTTGGATATTTACAATAATATTAGGGTAAAATAATAACAGTATTAATAGTAATTTTCCATCCCTCGCTTACAATACCGAACAAGAGAAGGTAAAATCATTTCCTTTCCACCAACGTTCTCATACCAAACAACTAAAGAGAAATAAAAAAAATCTTTTCTTTCCTTATAATTTTCTTTCCATCACAGTTTTTCTTTCCCTCCTATTTTCTTTCCTTCCTTTTCCTCCTATTTTCTTTCTTTCTCACTAAACAGAGTATAAGCATACAATGTGGTTAAGAAGAGCCTAAAAAAAGGATACATCTAGCAATATGGAAAAGAACAAGTTCAAGTTCAATAAAAAAACTCCTCTGTAAACACTTCCATCATAAACAGGAACGACATGTGTTGTTCATCAAAAGGGTCTTAACAGAACACATTTTTGCAATCTCGTGATATCAAAAAAGGACTAGTTTGAAGAAAGTCCCTTCCAAAATAGATAGAAAAGGGAAGAATCTAGTTACTTACACGAGCTATCATCAGGAGCAGCCTTGTCAGGATGATTTTCCATGCACTTGAGGAGGTACTTGAAGGTTTCAATTTCACAAGGGATGGTGAGAGCACCGCCATGATCGAATCCAAACTCCTCCTCGGCCTTCTCCAACAACACCTTGAACAAAGAATGGTTGAGATAGCTCGTTGGGATTATGAACCTCCGAAGCTCAGGTCCAACATAGACAGCCAAATACCCCTTGGGAACATCCGGGGGTGGCTCAGGGCTATGGCAGCTGTCCTCATCAGAGTCGCAGCATATCACCACCTCCGTTAGCCTCTTATTGATCGCCGGAGGGATCCCTGTGGGCGCTCCATCGGCGGCATCAACATCCAAATGGTTTTCCGGCTTCGTTGGAGATAGTGTGACCGATTGCCACTTTTGGAGAATTTCCTTGAGCTTTACAATCTGTCTTATACCGTTTAACTTGGCGCTGATGGTGTCATCCATCGTAATACTTGTATGCAATACTTACGAGAATCCCACCACAGAATTCAAAGTATAGTGTCTTCTTAAAATAAAAAAATAAAAAAAAAAGGTATCATTAGATCTTCTTCCACTAAATTCAAAGTTGTGTTTTTTTATGTTGTTTAAAAAGTTACACCGGATGAAATAGAAACGTTTCGATTTTATTTTTACCTTAATTTCAACAAAATTCCGTTTCATAAATCTCTTGGTTTTCTCAGAAATCATCTGAACTTTTTTAGATTTTCCTCCACCACAACAAAAATCCCAAATACAATGTCGTTTTTAAGTGAAACTCCTTGAAACAGAAACGTTCCCGTTTTCCCTGGATTCAAACTTTACTTTAACCTACATTTTCAACATATTTTTTGGTGGGTTTTCTCAGAAATCAATTTGATTTTCAAAAATTTGACTTATTCATCATGTAAACAATTCAAACATACGCCCCCAAATAAGATCTATGTAAATCCCCAAACACATACCAAAGCTATACATGTACAAATACAGTTTGTATATATACATACATAAGTACACATATAAATATATATTTGTTCGTTCATATTCTAAAATCTCCCTAAACCCAAAAAGAGAAAAAAAAAAATAGAACAAAAAAACAAGTATGGCTTAAATAAATGTAAATTCGTGTATACCTGAAGAAGGATGACGTCAGCAGCGAGTTCGAGGAAGAAACGCCATGGGAGTTTCGGAAGCCCAGAAACAAAAGAGAATCTCCACCACCACCACCTCTTTCTTTTTTTTTTTTTTTTGGGTTTATAATTTATCTGTTCCCAACCACTATAGATCTAAAAATACAAATCCCCAAAAATAACCCAATTTTGGATAAAGAACGCTGAAGAGGGTTTTTTGATTTGTTTTAGGCCAATCCAAATATATGTTCCGAGCGATTCTCGGAGGAGGAAAGGTTTTTTTCTTTTCTCTCTCTTTTCTACCTCTTGGGACCGACGCGTTCGGCGTGCTCTGTTTTTCTCGGGAGCCAAACAGAAAAGGGCAGCAGAAACAACTGTCTTCTATCGCGCCAGCTCCTTTTTTTTTTTTTTGCCCCCCAACGAGAATAATGAAAAACCAGGGAGAAATAGACTGAAAAAAGTTTTTAAGGACGTGAAACAAAAATGTGGCGTGATTTGAGAAACGTCAAGAAGTCTGGAGAACAGCTTAATAGAAGCAGACGAATCTATTGTCACGAACAAGTTCCCAAAATTCATTAAAAAAGAAATAAATAAGTAAGAAAAAGAAAAATAAATAAATATATAAATAAGAAGGGTTAGCAGTAAAGTCCAATTTAAAAGCACTACTAGTAGGGTCTGTTTTTAGACCATTTATACATAATCAATTGACTAAAATGTTACGTGTGTGTACGGTAATTTAAATCTACACTATTTTATAGTATTGCAGATTAAAAAATAAAAAAATCTGAAAAAAATAAAAAAGATAAAAATATTTCTCATCATCCCATGATATCTTCATCATCTCTGACGGTGGCACCCGATAGTCTTCTTTGTGACGGGTTTGGTAATGTTCTCTAGCCATCGAGTCATGTGCAGAGCTCGTCCTCCTGGATGAGCAAATCTGCTCCTCATGCAATCAATGTGAGTAGCGACTCGCATGATCTGCAAATCCAACGACGAGAGGAGAGTGCAAGGAGCAATTCGCAACCAAGTTCATGAGCAAATCGCGACCGAGCTTGTGAGCAAATCGTGACGACAACTTAACTCTAAAATCAAATCGCGCGGTGGGAGCTACTAGCGAGTGACCCAACTCCAGGGGGGGTGAGTCACTCATTGGAGGGGCTGTATTTTTTTTTTTGCTTGGTATTTTTAATTTTTTAATATATATTATGAGGTTAAATATATTATAATTATTGTAGATAAATAAAATTTGGTCGTTAGATTATATTTAAATAATTAAAAATTAAATCTTATTACAAATTATGATGTAACCTCTCACAAAATTGCTAAAAAGTGAATCATATTTGAACCACCAAATCTACAAATAAATTTTAAAGTGTTTATATTTTAAAAAGGTGTTCAAAAATAATCATTTTATGTAAATACTTCAAAAGAGTTTCTTGAGTTTTTTTTTGGTAAAACACTTTCTTTAGTTTGGATTATGGAACCATGTGCTCCGGAGGAATCTTCAAGGCCCCCTCAGTGCCGCTTTCGCCGCCCACGGCCTCAATGTTTCTTATTGATTTTTTTATAAAATTTTTTGACAGTTCCTTTAAAAGAAAAAAAAATCCTAACAATTCAAAGAAGAACGTCCGAAGAGAAGCCGACCCACGTCGTTAAAGAGGTTAGAAAACATAGTCACAAACTTAACCACCATAAAGTCCACTAACTGCCACCTTTTAAACTTAATCGAAAAAATTCCCTATTTAGAAAGATGTCTCTCACCCCTCATTTGTCAAGTAAATAAATTTACATCAAAGGAAGATTATCATCCTTATAAGATCTTACAGTGGGTATGGATTATAATGTTTGATCCAAAATTTTTGATTCAACTCAAATTTAAATTTAAATACATATATATATTGAAAATCTATATAATACTTTTTTTTAAATGCACATTTAATTTAGATTCTCAATCTAAATCTCATAAATTTAAATTTATGATCCCAATGAAGGCTTAAAGTTTAATGCACTTATCATTAATCCGTAGTTAAAAAAAAATTAGTGCCAGATTTAAATAAAAATATGTTTATATGCTTTTAGTAAGTTTACACGTGAAAGCACATTTTAGTAATTATATTGATGAAACTTCTGTTTTTAAATTTCTTAAACATTAAAAAGAAATTTTATATTATAGCTTTTTTTGAAAGGGAATATTAGATTATTATTCATTCCACAAAATATATATAAGTAAATATAGAAAATTAATGACTCTTGTTATTAATTCTATGCATTTCACACAATTTCATCCGTTAGGTTTCTAATTAAATTTTACGATCTAATAAACATGTTTTTACTTTTATTTTTTTATAAATTGTTTGGTACACCAATTTATAATGAAATTTTTATATTAAAATCGATATATTTTTTAAAATTAATTAAAATTTTTATCATATTTTAGAAATAAAAAATAAAAACTGCTATGAAATTTTTGAATTTCGCGAACCAAAGGCTTTAATAGGTAAAACCTTATCATATAGGTATTTAAAAAAAAAAAAAAAAGAAAGAAAGGGGAAAAAGCTTTGCATCGCATTTAAAAGTCTTTGACAAGTTGTACTTATGTAAAAGGGCACAGCTAAACGATCGACAAACTTTAATGCGATTGAATTTTTATTTTCTTATTTTATTTTTTTAGGGGACACGACTAATGACCTGCATTATTCTAGAAAACTTTGATGCAATTGAATTTTTTTTCAGAAAAATACTTTACACCTTGTAAAGTTGAAATTGCCAAAGAAAAGCAGAATGATATAATGTGAAATGTAGGACACCTAAGTGAAGGTACCATTTCTGCGTTATTTTTCCATTAGGGTACGCGATTTTATTATTATTTTCAAGGAAAACTTTTTGGTAAAACACGTACAATGGAGTTCTAAATTAATATATATATATTTTTATTAGGATTCATTAAGGGGTTGTTTGGTTAATGTTTTGGAGATATCTAAAATCAACTTTTTTTTTAAAATTTCACCACTTTTCACTATTTACATCTCTAAAATACTATAGTAAATTTCAAATTTTAAAAGTTCATAACTTTGTATATACAAGTCCAAATGACATAATTTTTTTTAAATTGTATAGAATTTCAAAATGAACGAAACAATATCCATATTGATATTTTTTTTCTAAAAAAATTTTTAAAATTTTTTATTTTTTCACCTCAAATAGTTTTTTCTCTCAAATACATTTTTCAAAATAACTTTTTTCCGACTCAAAAATAATGTTTCCAAACATCTCCTCCAAACACCCCCCAAATCTTCCTAGCTTTCCAAATATGATATGTAACTTTAATATTATTTAATGGTTTAAAACTATACCAAATTAGATACGCATCTCTTCATTTTTTTAATGTAATTTGACAATTTTAGTTTTTGACAAATTAATCCTTAAATTTCTAAAAGAGTAACAGTCAACTCCAATTGGTAAAGAAAAAAAAAAGAGAGAGAGAGAGTTGATTTTTAGGAAATTTTATGATTTTATTATGACTACATTGCAAAATAATGAGGATAGAAATTAACTCCCTTTTTTTTTTTTTCTTTCAAAATATAAAGGTTCCATTGAGTCCTTGACTGCCCTTTTCATAATAAAGAAGGCCATCGCAATTACAATGATGGCTTGTCCTGGGAACATTTCCAAAAATGTTTTTAAATTTGTTTTGTCCCTTCTTTTTTTCCTCCCCTTTCATTATCAATTTTTTAGAATATTTATAATTTTATTATTTTTAATTAAAATAAGATGATTTTTTTTAAATTACATAAAATATTAAAAATAATAAAACAAGATCTATATCACTATTTTTTTCTAAATATATTAAAGTTTTTACACTTTATTTAAAATAATTTATTTTTACCTAAAACACATTTATAAAACTGAACTCATCTTTAATCTTAAAAACTCCGTCTTTAAAATCTCCCCACATGAGCCCTAACTCAAAGGAAATAAAAGTCCACACTTCCTCAATCTTCAAATATGATTCTTTTAGGAACCTTAGGCCATTTCCAACTCAATACTGTGTTTTACAATTACTTTAACTGTATTTTACAATTTCTTTAACTCTATTTTACAGTTGTTATCTAACCCATCAACTTTAAAAGTTACTCTAAATGGAATATTCTTGAAATATTCATTTTTTATTTCAAACAATTAATATATTTCATCAATTATTTTCTTATACATATGAGTTGTTAAACATATTTTTAATTATTAACACTAGGTTAGATTAATAATAACTTAATAAATTATACTAACTAACTAAAATGTTATACTTACTACATATTTTATCAATTAAAAATTACATTGTATTAAACCAAATGAGAGAAAAATATTACATTTAATTAACAATTTTAGTTAGTTAACTATAATTTTAGTCAACGCAATCATATTCGAATATAGGGAAGTTATTTGTCCTTTTCTTTTTCATTTTTTTCTATCTCTGTTTGCCTTTTTTTTTTTTTTTTCCCCCCCTTCTTGTGGACCATAATTTTTATATATAATAAAATGATTAAAAATTAAAACAATAACCAACTAATTTTGGGGATGTAGCTCAACGGCAGGGCGCTCGCTAAGCATTCAAAAGCTACGGGGTTTAAAACCTTGCATCTCTATTATTTATTTATTATTATTTTTTTATCTGAAGTCGATTTTCTGATAAAACTTTCCTTTATTTTCGTGCAAGGTTCAATAATAAGTATTTACATGAGCACCCCTTTTAAAATAAAGAGAAAGGACATAATAATATTATACATTATATGATTTTAAAATTATAATATAATCTAAAATATTATTACTTAGGTGTCACTTGATAAAAAAATTACATTTTAATTTTACTCAAATACAATACAATTTTACACCAAACACAAATTTTACAATAGTGCTACGAAAACAATTATTATTCAAAACATTTTTAAAATAATCACATCAACTTTTCAACTTTACTATTTATCTCTACTTTTACCAATCACATCAACTTTTCAACTCTAAAATACTTTTCATCCAAACACACATTTCATTCAAATACAAAACAAATACTTTTCAACCAAATACAACATTCAAAAAATAAATTTCATTCAAATACAATCAAAATATAATGCGTTTACCAAATGCCCCCTTAATAGTATAATTAGCATTAAAATAAGATAAAATCTCAAAAACACCCATAACTCTCTCTCCTTTGTCCTTAATCCCACCTCCAAATCAATGTTATCATCGTCGTCGAAGATGACAGAGTCGGGGATGGATGTTGCTAGGGATTGCGACGTCGGTCATGATTTTCGCTGTGACAATCTTATCATTTAGTCGAGCAAAGAGAAATCGTTAAAAGAAACGATGACAACGAAGATGGCAAGCGATCGCAATACTTGTGATTCTGACCATCGAGGATCTCATCCTCGCCAGAGACAAAGCTATTACCTTGTTTTGTTTTCATGTAGGGTCTAACAATAAGTATTTACATAAAATGTCCTATTTTGAATACCGTTTTAAAATAACATACTAAACTATGTATCTTTAGAATTATAGCATAATCTAAAGTAGCGATCTGAGCTATGAGGAGGAATAGTCATGACAACAATGATAACGCTTTGTCAATGGCAAGGTCAATGACGACGATAACCAGAACAACAATGGAGGAGAGAGAGGGAAGAGGCAGAGGCAAGAGAAAGAAAAGAGAGAAAATGAGGGTTTGTGGGGTATTTTGGTATTTTACTGTATAATAAATTTAAATATGTTATAATTTTATTTCATTTTAAAAATATGCTATTATTTTCATTAATACCTTCTATATATACTATGTGATATATCTAAATATAAATTTATTTGTAAAATAAATTTATATATATGTGGATCATCCTTTTTTTTTTTTTTGGGAAAAATTTTTTTTTAACTTTTACTGGGAAACAAAAATGTTTTTACCCTGCATCTCCATTATTTGTTTATTTATTATCTTAAGTCGATTTTCATAAAACTTTGTTTTATTTTCATATAGGATCCCATAATAAGTATTTACATAAAATGGTCATTTTTTAACAACTCTTTCAAATTATATCTAAAAATACATTTATTTGTAAATTTGAACAAATTACAATCTACACCCTTTTTTTATTTCATGTTTACCCTTTAAATATTTTTTTGATACATTTATTGATTATCTTTTTTGTTTGGAAAAAAAATCAGTTTTTAATTTTATGGAAAAAAAATCATTTTCTACAGATTCCACCTTTTTTTTTTAAGTATCTAACTGTTCTTTTACATGTCAGGAATTTTGAAAATAGAAAATTAATTTCATAAAATATAAATTAAATTACATGTAATTAAATTTCAGAATTGAATTAATGTGCTTATTAATTTATTAAGAAATCAAGTTACTTGAAAATTTAAATTCATATTTTATTGTTTACTTTCTAAAAAAATTAGATGGGTTGAAAATAGAATTATTATAACTACAAAATTATCCTTACAGAAAAAATAGTTAAATAAAAATAGGACATATTTGGTATAAAAGTTAGTTACTTCGTACTTTTTTGGGGATGAATTAAATTTCATAAACAGTAGATGTAAGACAAGATCCTAGAATATTTTTAATTTTCAATAAAGCAGCTAAAATACTCTTAGTAGTATATATTGCACATCCTACTAGAATATTTTGGAATGTCTCTCAAATAAATGAAAAAAATTATCAAATAAAATATTAAGATTAAGATTTCATTTTGCTTTGAGATAATCCTCTTCTTGTTCATTTTTCCTTTGGTAATCAAAGCTTACACATCATTCATCAAAGACTAAACAAATAATAAAAGCTTACATATCTAAGTGGACGTTTGATACAAGCTTTTTTTTTTGTATTACATTTAAATGCAATGTAATTTTCTCCCAAATATAATAGCATTTCATTCAAATACCAATCACATCACATTTTAAATTCAATACAATCACTATTTATTATTTCACTTTTTCTATTACTTTTATTAATTATATCATATATTCTCTCTCTCTCTCCTATTTTTCTCTCTATTTTTACCCATCACATCACATATTTATTATTAAAATATAATTCAAATACTTTTCACCCAAACACATATTACGTTCAAATGCAATGCTAATGTTTTTCCTCTAAATACAAATTGCATTCAATGCATTGCGCATAATGCAAATACAATGCGTTCACCAAACAAGGCCTAAAAATGGTTGCAACGAAGCAAATATAATTTAAATTCTAATCTCTCAACTGATATTGCTGGTAACGTTTAACGAAATTCGATGATTCACCAATAAGAATAAGAAAGCAAATATATAAACATAAAAACAAGAGAAATTACCTTCCCCTTCTTGTACCAACCAATCTCAAAGTGTTTGCACCTCTGCATTTATCTGCTGAGAACAAATCACCAATCATTAAGAATGCTAAAATATGATTCATAAAAAAGTTTGCTATGTTAAAAACAACAACCAAAAGAAAATAAGAAATGAATTCGAAAGTAACCGAACTTAATTGGGTGCTAAGACACATGTTTGCAACATTGGCACCGCAGCCTCAAAACAATCTTCTTGGGCGTTTTCGCCTGTTAGGAAAATTGTTTCATCAAAATTACGATCATATTTGCTAATGACCCCAATCATAGGTGATTTATTTCATTTCTATCCACAAAAACAAGATATAGTCACAAATTCATTCAAAAATAAAGAAAGAAATGATTAAAATTCTTCGAATCAAAACATAAACACATAGAGATCTTGGAGAAATTTCGAACCTGAAAAGAGTTGTGAGGGACTCCAAAGCAGAGTTGGCGCATTTTAGCCGCCTTTTACAGTACCAAAATTTCAAATTTCAACAACAAATCACTATTGATCAGACAAGACACCTTAGCTGCAACTCTAAGATCCGACACGATCTCACGGTGGTAGTGAGTGAAGGATATCGGAGATCCCACTGCATTGTATCAAGATCTGGCGCCACGATTAGAGAAAATAAAGAGAGAGAAACGAGAGGCGACATTTCCACTGTCAGATATCTGAGTTGAATCGCGTGAGATTTGCGAATCTGCACTCCTCTGGCGGCGACCGCGAAGGGAGAGGGGAAAGAGGACTCGATGTTGGTGAGCGTGACCAACCTCTAGCGATATTTGCACTCCTCTAGCAACTCGGCGATGGTGAAAGGAAAGCAAGACTGAGTGGACGAGAGAGAGAAAATTAAACTCCGGGGAGATTTGACGGCATCAATGGATGACTTGGCCAAGAATATCGTGTTCTCCAGTGCGTCAACTCTGTCATCGCAAGCTCCAATCTATGGCCCGAGCAGTCACAAACTCCACTGACTTTTGTTGCCATAGCGCGAGCTCTGAGAGAGAGAAAGGAAGGAAGAAGATGAAAAGAGAGAGAGAGAGAGATTTTAGGTTGAGAAAGTGATAAAAAAAAAAGGGAGGCGAGAGAGAATTGTTTGGGAACAAAGAAAATTGGTAGGGGAGGGGGAATTTTCTCGTATGTGTGAGAGAGAGAGAGAGAGAGAGACAGTTTTCATGTATAAGTGAGTGTTTTTTTTTTTTTTTTTTCTTTTTTAGTGAAGTTTGAAAATATTAGAGTGCAGTGAGGGTTTGTAATTTGACAACCAAAATTAAAATTATAAAATCCCAAAACTACCCTTAACGAAGCTTATAAGGTCGATACACATTGTTTTTGAGTTAGGGAAATAATTAGGCTCTACATAAATTCTTGATTATGCATGTTATTGTCTTTTTTTTTTAATTTAAAATTGTTTGATTTTATCTGTTTTTTTTTTTCTCACTATTCATTCTTTCTCACTCTCTTCAGGATATCTGTGATATTTGTTGATAAAAATGGAGTGGAGAAACACGTCAAGGTTCCAATTGGAATGTCTGTGTTAGATGTTGCTCAAGAAAATGATATTGAGCTTATAGGCAAGGACTTTTTTTTTTTTATATGCCTCTTTAGATTAGTGGTGGTGCCTTTTTTCCCCTTCTTATTTCATATATCAACGGAAATACTCATCAACGGCAGTTGTTTTGCCAACTCCAAATGTTGATTCATTAACATGCTCCGTTAGTCTTTTAGAGCAATCTTGGGTATCCCGTCACTACAAAAATCCATTCCTTAATCAAACTTCAGCAAAATTTTCGACCATTGTATCAATCGTTAAGATTTAGCATTCTAATTCTGTATCATCAAGAGCAATAAAATCACATGAGAAAATAAACAATCAAAATCACGTAAATTTTTTACATTTCCGCCTTAATGTAAGACTATGTCTTGTTTTACTACTACAATTATTCAGTATGATGATAAAATGGTTTACAAGAGAAATTGCACACCATTCTCAAACTGTGTGTGTGCATGGTTTTTTTTTTTTTTTATTCTTTAACCTCTCTAATAATAAACTTAACTAATTCGATCCCGTATTATTTTTGCATAAGGAATTTTTTTCATAATGCATTAATTAAACAACATAACTTAATAATAAGATCTTCACTATTGTATTTAGTTACATAAATCTAATCTAATCCATTTTAAATTTTACATAGGAATACGTCTAGGAACACCTATCTATTTAACCTGTCATGTGATTATGATGGTATGTTATATGAGCACTATACACTATAAAAGACTTGTAATTCATGAGTCTTTTTATTTTTTTTAAAATAGAATTAACTCATTATTGTAGGATGAGGAGTACTATAATAAACTGGATGAAGCAACTGAGGTCGAGAATGCCGCGTTGGAGGAGGCTTTTGGGCTTAAAGAAACGTTAGTTCATGAATTCTTGCATGCTAAATTCTTTTTTTTATTTTTTTTATTTTGTTGCTTTCCTCATTCAAAGTGCAAGATTGAGCCTTGTATTTGTAATTTGACAGTTCTCGACTGAGCTGTCAAGTCAAAACAAAACAAGAAATCGATGGACTTAGGTAGCGTTTGGTATTGTTTTTGAAATCTGTTATGTTTTCAAATTCTTTGAATTTGAGATCGTTTTGAAAACAATTCTCAGAACGTTTCTAAAATTGTGTTTGGTTTTATTTTATGAGTGTATATTTTGAGAAACAAAAAAGTGAAACTGTGCTTGGTTATATTTTTGAAAACCAGTCATTTTATAAGTATTCTATAAAAACATATTTATGTTTGATTTAAAAAATATATTATAAATATCAAAAATTAAAAATTAATAAAATTTTTTAATTGAAAAATGAATTAAAAATTAATAACCATAATATTTAAGTAATTACTATATCAATTAAATCTTAATTAACTATAATAATTAAATCAGAGAAATAGGAGAAATGGGAAAAATGAAATCAGAGAAAACGACTTTTAGTCGTTTTCAATTTTACGTTGGGAACAAAGGAGATTTTGGATTCGTTTTGAAATTTGTTTTAAAAAACAATACAAACCAAACACAATTTCACACCGATTTTGAAATCTGTTTTCAAAAATAATACAAACCAAACACAATTTCACACCGATTTTGAAATCGATTTTCTAGGGAATCGTGAAATTTGTTTTGGGAACAAAACCAAACACGCACTTAGATTGGCCATTCCTGCTTGTACCAGAAACTTTGCCGTTGATGGTTATGTTCCAAAACCACACTAGACGTGATAAAAGCAACACTGAAGAGATACAGATTGTTCAAGTTTTGAGGATGTAATTTTTTCCCAAATTATTATTATTATTATTATTATTATTATTTTTTATAGCTCTTGTATTTTTATAGGATTCTAATTTGCCTTTACGGGCATGTCTTTTTTATTTTCTTTCATTCGTTTTCTGATTTGGAGCATTCACTGATTATTAATTATATGAGAAATGTAATAAGGGCCACACTAATTATATTGTTGAGTTTACTATCTCGAAAACATGAAAAACGATTACGAAAACACAATTAAATGCGTCGTCAAGATTTCATTTTTAATCCCAATTAGCATTCTGAGATTTGTTTGATATGATGTCTAGATATGGAATTAGGTATTTGTAATGTTCTGTGGTGCCTTTGGATAGGGCCACCAGACCCTTAGCCTTGATTGCAGGGTCTCAAGGTGTATGGACGCCCTTTTGATGGTGATGGGTTGGGTTTTGGGACTCTGAGGCATCTTTTGTTTGGTTTGGAACTCCTTTTTATTTTTGTTTTGTGTATTTTTGCAATTTTTATGGTTTTGTTGTGTAAAAATGGAGGTGACCTTTCACTTTTCAATGTTGGTTGTGCGTCTAGCCCATTTGATATGTTTAAGTATCGAATAATGGGTTGCCTTAGTGCTAAAGGTCATTTGATCTTGATCATTCAAAAGTTTTTATTGGTGTGTTGTTAAAAGAGCTATTTGTATGCTTGATATTTGATGTGGCTTGTAAGTTTTTTATTATATTACATTTTGATCCTATTGACAGTTATTTGAATTTATTAGTAGTGTTAGGAATACAAACTCGAATCTTAATTTTTAAAATACTAACTCACTTATTATATTTTTATTGGTAGATGTAATTAATTGATATGACAATACTTTAAATGCTTATCAATAAAAGAATGACAACTCATTCGTCATATAAGTTCATAATAAAAAAATTAAAATTAGAGTTAATATCTTTAATATATTTCTTGAATTTACTAGTGGAGTTTGGTTTATGTTCAAAGTCAAATCTCCTTTTGCTCTGGAGTCGTTTACATCAATTCTAATGCACGTATCTCTCTAAATTTTATTTGGAAAAAAATTTTCCTTTCAAAATTTGTAATGAAATTTCCCTTTTCTCTACTAGATTTTGTTGTTTACTAATGGCTTGTCGTTTCTATAGTTAGTGTCTCTTTTCACGTTTTATGTCGTTTACAAACTTAAATTGTTGCTTCCATTTAGGAGTCTAAAATAAATCTAATCGAGCTATTGATATTTTTAATTAGAAATTGACATCACTAGTCTTTCTTTTTTTTTTTTTGTATTTTGACGAAATGAACCCTAACATGCTTAGACATTGACAGTTAAACACTTTCCATTTATTTATGTTAAAAGTTCTCATTAAAAGACCACGATATTCTCACATAACAACTAAAATAATTGAAGTGAATAGAACTTAAAAAAAAAAAAAAAGGAGTAAATAACAAGTTTTTAAATATTTATAACAAATAGTAAATTTATTAAATAAATATAACTTTTATTTTGTAGATGGTATATTTATAATATATAAATAAATTATTTATTTGATAAAGATATAATTAAATTATTTATTTGATACGTAAACATATTATTTATCTATAACTCTAATATAAATAAATTGTTATATGATAAATCTGTTATTTATTATAAATATATTTTAAATTCGCTACTTACATCATTAAAAAATAATAATAATACTAACAAAAAGGTCCTTTTCTTTTTTTTTTTTTTTTTTTTTTTTTTTTGCCCTCGACAAGTAAAAGCCCAAACGTCGCCACTGCAGTGCTAGCCCAACCACGTCGACCCCTCCCCTCCATCCCATTGAGCCTTCCGTCAGGCATGTATATCCCACCCCCAGGGTGGAGCTATAAAGGTTCGAGCGAGTGCAGCCCCCCTATTGACTTTCTGAAAAACAAAGTTTAGACCCATTAAAAAGTTGTGACTTCCTCAATTTGTCCCACTGAAGTTTAATATTTTCTTAAATGCCCTCACTGAATTTTAGCTTTTTTTTGTTCAATTTCTACTTTTTATATAATTAACTTTACTCCTTTTGTTCAAGGGCTATTATAATATTTTTATCATTTCTAGTTGATTTATTTGTATTCATAAAAGTTTTATATGACAAGAAATCCCCAAGTAGGGCATGTTTTTAAATGTTTGCCATGATTAAAATCATGTTGAATAAAGAACTATGTAATAAAGAAGTATGTAATTGCGATTCAGTTAAACACTATTGGCAGGATACTTTTCGCATTCTATGTTAAATTTCTGAAACGTACTTGGTACTTTTTAAAAATACTATAAAACAATTCTTTTTTCTTATCAATATTATTAACTCTTAAGAGAAAACAAAATAATATACACGTTACTGAAATAAAATACTGACTCTATTGTTGTATCTACATTTTTACTAACAAGAATATTGAAATTCATGAGAATATTTTATCTATTTAACTAATAAAAAAAACAAAGTTGATAATATTTTATAGGTTAAGAAGCATTTTTATCCATTTTTAAAATTCAAAAGATAAAGTTATAAAAACACTAAAATTCAAGGAATAAAAATGAAATTTGTCCAGGATTTTTTTGAGTATATGGTTAAAAGTTTAATTATTGGTGAATTGTACTGAAATACCCTTTTAACATCAGATCTTGTGCGCAATCGCATGATTTTTAATGGGCTTAAACGGAAAGCCGTCAATTGCAAAGGTGTACAGCCATTGGGGTCATTTCGCCAAAATCTAACCAATGAGGCTGAATTGTAATTTACTAAAGAATTTGTGAACTAATAATGCAAATTACTCATTTATGGGTAATTCACGACTGGAAGCTTCGCGCCTCAAATGACACCAATATTTCCATTTCCATATTTTCCTTCAAATTCTTCGTCGTCTCCTAAATCTTCTTCAGTTTTTGCTCTCTGTTTGCTGCTAATTCTTCCTTACAACGAGATTAAGGTTCGTTCTTTTCTTATGATCCCTTGCTTATATATATATATTTATGTAATTTTCCTATTTCGGTTTCTTTTGTAGAGAACTTGGGATTTTAGGGACACCCCAGAAAATTGGTTTTTGAGTTTTTCTTTTGCCGGTTTTAATTATCTGTGTTCTAAGGAAGAAAAAACGATTAATTTTTTTTGAAGTCTGGAAATTGGTTCAGGTCGAATTAGGGATTTCACTACGAATATGATGATGTCTAAACTTTCAGGAGCTGGACTTTTGTTGATTAAAGAGCTCTCTAGAGGTAATTTCCTTAACCCCACTTCTCATTTTTCCCTTCTCTCATTGCTATAAGCAGCAAAATAATGATACAAGAATATATATATATATATATGCATACAGAATGTCCAGCACGCTTAACATATAAAGTGTAACATGATATTGATTTTGTATGACAATAAGTTTGAAAAATAGAACATTAGTCTGCGATAAATAATTCATTGTTATTTATATTTTTAATTACTTTCGTTATTTTTATATGTTTTACCTAAGACCTGTCCTTTGGAAGCCGTTTTTATATACATACATACACACATACATCCATATATACATATATATATAGAGAGAGAGAGAGAGAAAGAGAGTAGCGAGAGAATTTAGATGTGCTGCGTTCTTTCTCATTTAGAAAATTCATGTTCTTATGCCAGGAAAATCTAGAGCCATAACTGGAGCTGGATATATACAGAATCCTTTCAGGAAGTACTTGCAAACTCTGGTTGGTACTTTTTCTTTTAATATTTTGCTTACATTTTTTTTTTCCTTCTTGTTGGCAATGTTTTTAGTTATTAAGTTGTGAATTGTTTTCCATGGGAGTGATCATGAAGTCCATGTTTAACTATTTAAGCTTTTGTGATCTGATTACTCGATATCATTCTAACACCAATAAGTTTTGTGCCCTTTCATATTGATTGTGAGTAAATGTTGGAAAAATTGAGGAAGAAAACTTAGGAAATGATGTCAGTTGCATTACCTTGGGAAGCAGTTTGAGAATAAAGTAGAAAAGGTTTGATGACCTTTATCCGAATGCATACAGAGT
Source organism: Antiaris toxicaria (assembly GCA_035233585.1). Lineage (NCBI taxonomy): Eukaryota > Viridiplantae > Streptophyta > Magnoliopsida > Rosales > Moraceae > Antiaris > Antiaris toxicaria. The sequence continues at coordinate 16,333,511 of CP141161.1, forward strand.
TTCACGATTCGACAAGAAAAACAAGAAGAATAACTTGCCAAATTGTTTGGAATGGACTAGAACGTTCTGTCAATGAATAGGAGATTGGGATCAATATTTGAGGGTGTAATGGACATACTCCTTTGATAAATAAAGCTTAAATTTGGTTATTATGATTAATTATCTGTTTTAAGTCCAGCCTAATTTTACAGGGTTTTAGCAGTTACCAACTATTTCTGTTTCTTATGTTTACTTTTTTCTGAAGCAGTCGGAAACTAGAGTATCAAAGGGAGTAATCTTTCAAAGGCATCAGCAATTTTCTTCAGCAATGACCAAAGATTCTTCAGATGGAGGGAGTGAAGAGGTACAAAAGTAAGTTTCTTTGGTTTTATTGCCTTTTAATTCTGATGATTTAGTCAATTATGGTGAAATACGTTGGACGGAAGTTTAGTTAAAGTAGACAGTTCAGAAGTTTATTCCCTTTGAATTAGCAAATTTTATCTGCAGTTTATAGTATAGTGTTCCATTGTTGTTCTCCTTTTAACCTCTGCCACATGGACGTTATGATTTCACTGTGAGATTGTGTAGCTTGATATTACTAATTGGCTTCAAAGCATTTTGGAGCATAGATATTCTTGGTTATGCATGTTATTTTTCTGATTTGTTTTGTGGGATGGATATTCTTGGTGAATTTAGATTTGCAGTTTGGTTATTTGTTGCTTTTTCTAGGAGTTTACCCTCTCACTCTCTCTTCAGGATATCTGTGACATTTGTTGATAAAGATGGTAAGGAGAAGCACATTAAGGTTCCAATTGGAATGTCGATGTTAGAAGCTGCTCATCAAAATGATATTGACCTTGAAGGCAAGGAATTTTTTGTGCCTCTTTAGTTTGTCTAGGTCTCTAGTGCTACTTCACCATCACACCAGAGTGCTCTAGGACGTCCCATGGTTTGCACCATAATATTAGTCTTATTTTTGTTACCATTGTACTTCCGTCTCTAATACTTATTTCCTTGAAAAACATCATTGCAGAATTTTTTTTTGTGTCAATGAGTTCTTGTATTCGAATTGCAAAAATCTAATCATCTGCTTTAAATGTCATATCAGGGGCGTGCGAAGGCTCGCTTGCCTGTTCAACATGTCATGTAATTTTGATGGTATGTTTTGGGCAATATACACAATAAAGAATTGCGCTTTGGGAGGTTTTTCAGCGTGATTTTATACGTTTGTAGAGCTGATGTTAGAATGTTATTGTAGGATGTAGAGTACTATAATAAACTAGAAGAACCAACTGATGAGGAAAATGACATGTTGGACCTTGCTTTTGGGCTTACGGAAACGTAAGTTCACTAACTTGCACGCTAAATTCTCTTTGTTTCGTCTTTGGATCTCGTTCAAGCAAGATTGAACCATGTATTGGTTATTTGTCAGGTCTCGTCTGGGTTGTCAGATTATTGCAAAACCAGAACTAGACGGAATGCGATTAGCACTTCCCGCTGCTACTCGTAACTTTGCTGTTGATGGGTATGTTCCAAAACCGCACTAGACGTGATAAATGCCAACACTGAGGAGGGATGATTAAAGTATTACGAATGTACGCATCCCCATTTTTGTAGCTATCACATTTTTGTTGGATCAAAAATGCCTTCGTGGGCATATCTTTTCCTTTTCTTTTATTCCCTTTATGTTTTGGTGTATTAATTGATTATTGGTTCTAATTGTCTTGGTGAGTTTACTCTATATGAGAATATTCAATAGCTTGATATAACACTAATGATACTTCAGCTTACCTTTAATGCTTTATCGGTGTAACAAAGATTTTGATTCCTTCGAACCTACTTTTCCAAGATAAGGATTAAATACGTTTCAGCCAAAGTTGAGAATCTAAAAGACGAGATTTATTTTTATTTTTATTTTTTTAAATGCATGCCAAACATGATTTTCCCAACTAGAGCATTGTACGCCCCTAATCTTTGTTATTAGCTTTTGTTCTTTGACCCTCTTTTTTCGTTATCTTTTTGTATTATATTGAGGGCATGGTTGACAAAGCTTTCTAAAAGTTGGTTTTGGTTTTTTGAATTCAAAAGTTATTTTTTGAAAGCATTTGGATAATTTAAAAGGAGCTTATAAGACCTGTTTGACAGAGCTTTCTAAAAGTTGTTTTTGGCTTTCTGAGTCTAAAAACAGTTTCAAGAAGTGTTTGAATAATTTTTTAGAAGAGTTTTTAGTTTCTAAAAGAGTTTTTTGGCAAAGTCAAAAAATATAGCTTTTGTAAAAAATACTTTTTAAGTAGATTTTAAAACTTATATCAAAGTTTAAGTTAAACATTATAAATTTTATTTTGATATTTTTAATACTTATTAAAAAACCTTTAAAGTTATATCAACTTTAAAAGTACTTATAAAAATATAGTTTCTAAATATTTATTGAAATGTCATAGTTTTTATTTCTATATTTCTATTGGTTCAAAGTAAAAGTAAAAAATTTGTCTTAAGCATCCTATCCAAATAGAAAATATGACTGTCAAAAAAAAAAAAATCTTCTCAAAAGATTTTAAAATTTGTATCCCAATTTAAGCTAGACATAATATATTTCATTTAAGTATTTTTATTAAATATTAAAAATTTTTGTAATCAGTTTGAATTCGAAAGTACTTTTAAAATTATAGTTCTCAAACATAATCGAAAAGTAATAGCTTTTGCCAGTAAAAGTAAAAGTATTTAAACGGGCCAAAAGTCCGTAATCCTTAATTTTTTTGATACAAGCCCAATGAAGAAATTGAAAATGCTTTTGGTGCCATTAATTAGGTCGAGTTTAATAAGTTCTTAAGTTTAGGTCTTTAGCCGCAGAAATTACAATTTATGCATTGAAAATAGTTGGTGCAATTTTGAAACTGAAAAAGGTGACAATAATAATCTCTAGATGGTCCTTTGAATCTCTTGTATGCCACCATTTCTTGCTTCCTTTTCCGGCGATAAGCAATTTGGTTAAAGAAATGCATGGATAACATGGATTTGAAACTCTATCATGCTCCACTTAAAAAAAAAATTATAATCTCTACTCGAGCTCCAACTTCTCTCATTTTTCTCTCTGTTTTATCACTTTTTCTTCTTCTTCTTCTTCTTCTAATTTTGCTTCATTTTCTAGCAAAATTTTGATTTTTACGTGGATTTCAATTTTAATGGGTAAATTGTGACACCACTTTGAAAAATTGGCACAAATATGAGGTATCAGCAAGTTTGCTTGATTATCAAGGACCAAGTAAGTGGGACTCGTCAACTAGGCTCAACCTATATAGATTTTGGGTCCCTTTCATTGGAATTTAAAATATTTACATACATATTATCAATCTACAATTCTGTTTTAGTACAGCATGTCACTCTCGATAATTTTGATTGATCCATTTCAACGTATATGTTTCTGGCGAATATATAAATATATATGTATATATATTTGTTGAAATCCATTGATCTTCTGGATGATTTTGAGGTTTTACCAACATTAATGGAATTATGTTTTTTATTTTGTTACTATGTTCAGTTGCAATACCAAAGGGAAGCACAAACAAACCAAAGCCAAGTTTCTAGGCTACAATGGGAAACCACGTGCCGTACGTTAATATAATATATTTAACTTTTTTTCTATTTTCTAAAAAATATTTTGCGGTACGACTATTTGGTACCATGTTGAAGTACAAATAGCAAAATTTGATAACAAAATCAAATGTGAAAAAATCCCTGCAATTTATGTTTTATTGTCAATTGTAAAAATGGAATTTTGCATGTTTTGACTGAACCATCTTTGTTAACGTATAGCCACCCATCATTGTGACGCTGATTATTGCGTTTCAGAAAATAATAAAATAAAATAAAATAAATGCAGTACTCACATGTGTATATAATTAACTTGAAAAAAATATCCTATCAATAAGTTTTATTTTAAACGGTTAAATATATATTATATTCTCTCCCCCTTTTTTTCCTCTACTTTTATTAATTATATCATATATTCATTATTTAAATACAATTTAAATACTTTTCATCTAAACACACATTGCATTCAGATACAATATAAATACTATCTAAATACAAATTTTATTCAATATATTACATTTAAACGTAATGCTCTTACCAAACATCCTTTTAATTTTTCATTATTTATGTTGGACCGTCTTTCTTTCTTTCTTTCTTTCTTTTTTATTTTTAAGGAATTTTGTTGGTCAATTAGGACGTGATCTTTTTTAATTGGGGAAAATAATCATTTTTTCTAACGGACAAATGGCAAAGCACAACCTAATCACGTTTAGGTATAGGTGAATCATCTAGTTATTCTTATTCATTAATTTTCTGTGCGAGTAATTCTACAGTGTGGTCCCCTTTTCTTTATAGTTTATGCAATCCCACCATACACTATCGATAGAAATTACAATTTAACTGTTGGATTACTTTTCAATAGTCTAATTTGTGATTGAAGTAACTACGTGTCATATATTTAACATGGACACTTATAAATAGTTAAAAAGTTAATCTAATAAATAAAAATGTAATTTCTTATGAAATAAGAGGTCTAATAATCTTACCACAGGCGGTGGTGGTGACACGATGACAATAAAAGTCTTAGAGATTTCGTTTCTATTAGATCTCAAGTTTGAAATATAACATACGTAAGAGTCTAATTTTTAACAAGAAAGACTATGTATTACCTGCTTTTGAGTCTGGGTTTTACTAGCTATAAAGATTTAAGGTTAAGTCCTTTGTCATCTTACCTGTGTGACTAGTTTGCTCACTCAATGACTACTAGTTAGGTTTCTTGTTATCCTATTGGTGCAATCAATAGGCGTACCTAATAATCACTGAAATGTAAAAGTGAAGATATCACGGATCCTTTTTTTTCTTATCAAAATGAGGTATTATACTTTTATTTTATTTTATTTTATTTATTCCTTAGAAAAATCGTTTTTCTCATTGACTAGATGGCAAAATTCGCACAAACAAGTGCATGCCTTCAAAACGAAGAAATGAAAGAAAAGACGAAAAGATAGGTAGAAAGTTGAAACCCCCTCTCCTTATCATATTATTTATATCACTTTCCCTGGTAATTTAACAAAATAGTATACTTATATATATATATGCACATATTAAATACATGTTTATATGTTTATATATTGTCCTAACTTGACAAGAAACTCTATTTTTTTGCAGATTAACTTAAGTCAAACTAGGGTAGTTGAGTTTCTATTTTTCAATTCCAACTTTCTATGGAGCTTGCGGACTGAACTTTCTTTCTACTAAAATACGACAAGTACCCTCTGGATGTGGCTTTACGACATGAGACAAAACGACAACCAGGACTTTAGATTGTTTGTGAGTTAAAAAAAAAAAATCCCATCAAGAAAATTCCATCGCCAAAAGATGACAAACATTTTGTGTTAACAGGAAACAGTAGCCACTCATTACCCACTTTCACACGTACGCACAAATAAACAAGTTGGACCTTCATTGAAGCAATTTATTAGCGTCATCTTCATTAATCATTTGAAAGCAATATTATGTCATATTGGGCAGGCAACCATACCCTAAATCAATTAAAGCTGTTAGATTAAATGTAAAGTTGTTAGATTTGATATTATCGTCCAATTATGATGTCGTGTTGTTATTATTAAGTATATAATTGAAAGTTCACGTCTTATTTTACCAGTTCTCTTTTTTTTTTCCCCCACTATTTTTATCAAGTCATGCTTAGTCCAAACAAGTTTCGTAATAATTAAGTCACTATTTTCTTTATTATGTCTTAATTACCATAATTTTATATTTTTATATCAATATTACACAACAAATTATTAATTTTACATGGTAAATTAAGCATAACTTGTTATGATGCCTATAATATAAAATTATCACAAATGACACATAAATAAGGGAGTCAAATCAATATATATATATAGTCATTCTTTTAATTGTCATTTATTTTAACTAAATTCCATTACATCCGTGTGTGTGGGATAAATTAAAACCTTATATATATATTGATACTTATAAATATAGTCTAATAATAATTTTATATTTGATATCATCATATGAAGCAGCGTTTAAACTTCACTTTTAATTTAAAAAAGAAAAGAAAAGAAAAGAAAAGAAAAGAAAAATTTTGTAGTAGGTAATATAACTCTATTACGATTTAAGCCGTCCACGTTTTGTTGTTGGGAAAAAAAAAAAAAAAAAAGCTACTCACATTTGGTGATGATCATGACTGAATCAATTATCGATTAATAGTAAAATTTTAACACTTCAAAGAAAAATGGAAAATGAAAACTTATTTACCCACGTGAGAGAGGTCAATCAAAGTGCACAAATTTTTTTCTTTTACTCTTCAGTTTTTGTTAGTGTTTTATATTTTCACGACAAAGTATATTAGTCAAATAAATCCTGAATATAATTAGTTAATTATTGTCTCAAGTACTGATTAAATGAACTTCAAAAAGTGTTTAAAAACAAGAATCACATTGGAGGAAGCAACAGCATTAAAATATCATTACAATTATTAAGACCAAATTAATATATTTATTCACACCAACAATATCCGACGATAATAAAATAATATTAACAAACAAGACAAGAGATTTAATTAAACGCCATTGCACTTTTTTTCCCTTTGCAAGTGTTGATTATAATCTTAATTAAGCGATTGAGATTCCATTAATACACCTCAACTGCTTCATCATTAATCATGTCAAAGCTAAAACTAATTAAAAACATAAATCCAAGAAAAGATTCTTATCTTCTCTATCAATTTTATTACATAAATAAACATAAATGATCAACAGCCTTGAAAGCGAATTAATTCAGAGGTAATACTAATGTCGTCTAATGTCATCACTAAAATAAAGTAAATAGCAATGACAAGTCATCGCCAAACAAACTTTGTGATACAATTTTTTTTAATAAAAAATACAATTTTTTGATTAATATTTAGCGACGACATCGTCGCTATTTTTGCACTTTGACACAAAGAAACATGGTGCAAATGTACATTTTTATGAGAAAAATAATAGCAATGACATGTTGTCATTAAAAAAACATTATTAGTAGTTAAAATCACATGTGTCGATGTATGTCAAAAGTAAATTACCTTACTTGGAATTAGCGCCAACAAATTCCTTTAATTTTCCCAAAAAATAAATGCAGCAACTAATGACCATAAATTAATTTAGGTAAAAATTTTTGAGGGGAATCAGCGATGAATTTGTCATCGCTGATACCTCTTCAAAACTTTAATTGTTGCCCAAAACATTGTCATTTTAATTAAATTGTAATGATAACTTTTATATTTAACGACGATATATGTCGTCTGTAGTCACTATAGGTGACTGTTATTAAACTGTGCCAAACTTCTTTTTTCTTCATTTTCTTCCAAGTTCTCTTCCATTCCTTTGGTTTTCTCTCGACTTCCCTCCCTTCGTCCATCCAAATTTTGCCCAAAATCCAAGGTATTTTGTGAAATCATCCATGTTCTTCCCATTTTTAATATTTTATAGTGTTTTATTTTGGATCAATTTTTTTATTTGTTTTTGAAATCTTCCATTTCTTTTGTTTTAGATTTGTCCATGATATTTCTCCACTGCCACCACCATTCTTCACTAATTGAAGGGGCCACTTCCATCCATAGTGTTCCTCCACCATTGCCGTTCTTTGTCGAGTAAAGGGGTTGCTGCCGTTCAAGCTGTCATCCAAACTCCCATTTTTCTGAGTTTGCATTTGTATGAATTGGCATTTGTATTGTGAATTATTTGGATGAAATGTTTGGGTTTGGGTTAGTAAAAAGTCATTTTTTTTTGTGTGGAATATTTGTGTAAAAAGTTTAGGGTTTGTAGAGTTGTTGTTTATTTAGAGTTTAATTTGTGTAATTGTTGTTACGATGTTTGTGAGAAAGATATTTTTGTGAAATTTCAGTGATAATTATGAATGTGTTGATTTTTGTTGCATAGTTTATAAATCGATAAAAAAAAAAAGGTTGTTTTAAAAAGTTTAGTTAACTAGGTGTGAAATTGTAAATTTGAATATTGTTAACTAATATGTTTTAAAATAATATAATTTAATATATTATGTTAATAATTTAAAATAATATAAAAATATAAAAACAACATTTCTGTTTTTCATATTTGAAAGTTTTTGTTTTAAATTTTGTTTTTCCTATTTTGTTTAACAAATATATGTTGTTAAATATTATGTTCTTCAACAAATAGGTTATGATGGTTGGTCTAATAGCAAAGTGTGAGGGATCTACTGAGCGATTTGAACCTTATCCTAGTCACTCTAGGCATTTATTATCACCTTGTGAATCTGGTACAATATTTTATAATATACAAGTAATAATCTCAATATTTTCTTTGCAAGTTCAATAAATTTAACAAGCTTTATCTTTACATATAGCCCTTTCCCTACGCTGTTAGGGTTGTCGAGGTCGAGAGCAGATAAAGGGTCTTTAAATTTAGACAAAAGTTGCCAAAAAAGGGCCATTACTAGTTGTATTTGATCAGCAAAGCTAGACATGGAAAGTCATTGGCAACAAAGCGCATTTGTTGAGACTGCCATTAGGATCCACACTAAGCACTGCCTTTCTCCATATTATGACTCATACATGTCTATTCTAAGGGAAGACAGAGATAAGATTCCTAATAAGATGAAGGTATAAAAAATCATATATATAATAATTTTATTAATTTTGTTTTGACAATTATTTAATACATATATTGTGTGATTGTGAGAAATAGCAATGGTTTCGTTTCGAGTTGACCGATGAATCTTCGATGTCATTCATCACAAAGTTACGAGAGTGTATCATGATTGGAAGAACAACTCATATAAATGCATGTAAATTAGATTTCATTCGATATTATAAATAATAATATTATAAATAATAATATTATAAATTTTTTTCCTAACTATTTTACATATTCATATGCAAGCTAGGGTGGTTGAGGAGAGACAAAGTTAGATTCCATAGTTGCCATCCAACTCTTCTTTTGGAGTAAATGAGATAGGGATTCTGTAAACTGTTCTTGATACTCATCGAGGACATACAAAAGGAGTTAGCTTGAAGTTGGCCCAAAGTTGACTCATAGGCATGGAAAAAGTAGGGCATTCTCTTCTTCTACTTCATCAAGTAGATCAGAGTGGCCTATAATACAGATTCTAGCATACCAATAGGAGTGGATTGTAAACCAATATGCTGAGAACATGAGAATGGCCGCGTACATGTTGAGAATTGATCCGACCAATAGGGCTAATTATACACCTCCCCCCAGGAGTCTAATTCCTCTACCACAGCCTCAAAATACAATTAAAGAAGCAGATGAAGAAGAAGAAGACCAAACAAATTTAGGAGATTATTTAGCTATTTTTTTACTTTTTTATTCTATATTGACTATGTTTGGTCATTATGTAGTGTTATTCGACTTTTGTTATGTTTTATATGTTTTGTGGATGTTTTTAGTTATATAACATATGCATTTATGTGTTTAAATGTGATATAAGAATTTGAAATTAAAACTATCAGAACCCAGGTAAATCAGTGAAAAAGAACGTGATGATATTCAAAAAATTTTTTTTTACGATTTTATGTTTCTTTTTTTGAAAATTTCTTTTTTTAAAAAATTTCCTAGAAACTTTAGCAACAACAAATGTCATTGCAAAAAACTTGACAACAATATTAGGGATGGCAGGTGATAACTCTAGGAAATAGAGTTATCATAGCTGTTTGTAGGTCTAAAAGTGTGTTTTGTCTAATGAGTTTTTAGTAATTTGGCAATATACTAAAGCATTTTTGGTTTTCATATACAGAATTTTGTTTTAGAATGTTGAATTTAGATTTTCAAATAAGTTTTTAATGTTTTAAAATATTTTGCGGATTTGAATTGTTAAAGGTTATTAAAAGTGAAAAGTCATGATTTGGGTAAAAAGGAAATGGAAGATTGGAGTAAAATGGTAAAGGTGTTTGATTTCAGGTGATACTGCAGCATTACTGGAGCAATTGGGCAGAGTTTGTTAAACCAGGTTGACAGGTCAAAACACAGCTGGCAGTAAATATAATTACTAACCTGGGCAAAAATGGACAGGCACGTGAGCTGTCTCACATTAAGGATACCAAACAAAATTTCAGCCTTTGAATTTGTGCATACCTATACATTTCTCCTTTACCCTAGCATATAAAAGGAAACTTTTGCCTTTAGGAAAATCGAAAGGTGACAGCAAAAAAGGGGGGGGGGGGGGGGGGGGGGGGGGGGGGGGGAAGAACAACTGGAAAAGGAAAAAGGAAGCATATCGGAAATAGACAAAAACCAAGGAGGAAAGGTAGTGTACGGTGACTGGAGGAAGATTTAAACCATTTCTGGAAGGTGGAGCTGAAAATCTGTCACCAATCATTGTGTGCTTGGTCTATTTTGTCAATTTTTCTTCCCATTTTTGCTTGTACCTCTCTTTTTCTTTTTGAACAATGTTTTCTTATTTTGAGCTATTTAAACAATTAGCCATGAGCTAAACCATTTTAGACTAGAATGAGAGAGAATCTAAATCTGTTACTCAAAGCTTATATGCTTAGCTTGCCATTTCAATGTTATACAGTTTATTCAACATTGTTTTTCGTGTTAATTTGTGTTCATTTAATGGCCATCTTGAGTATAATACTGTGATTCTAATTTGTTGAAAAGTTGATTAGAATTAGACCTATGTTGAATGGTGTGAGTTTGGTTAGTTTTGTGCATGGAACTAGCTAATTTTGCAAGTTAAGCAGGAATACATGCTTGCCTCACATAACTTAATTGGAACCTAGGCTTAATCTGATCTTATGTTTTATTTTTGCATAGGAATATGTTGAAAAACATAAGTAGTTCGGAAGACTCTTGTGAATTTTTGAGTTCTAGGTTAACTTAACAGCATTACTGTAACATTACTATAACATACATAGCTCAGGTTGCAGGGGAGGGGAAATCAAATCCTAGTCATTTCATCTCTGATTGTGATCTACTCTAGTTTATTAAGTGTGCATTTAACTTTAGTCTTTTATTTCATATTATTTTAGCGTGTTTAATTTTATTTTATTATCTTTATCAATTTTTACAATTATTTGATTTAGTTTTTATTAAGATTTATAGTGATAACTTTATCTATGGGACGGTACTCGACTCAATAATTTTATTACTTGATTGCGATACGTGCACTTGCATAGCTATATTTTGTGACCAACAGCAAGCTTAAAATGTCATCGCTAAAACGAAGTACCACATCAGTCTTGATAGATAATTAGCAATAACATTTTTAAAAATGTCGTCACTAATACTCTATGCCATATCAGATTTTATCATTTTTCAGCGTTAAAAACCGACAACATTTTGTAGTTATGGTGATAACTTGTTGTCATTGTATACATGAAGTACAACAACAACTGGTTTGTTGTCAATAAAAAATTATTAGTGATGAGTTTATAGCGTCGACTATTTAGTAATGACATGTTGTTATTGAAAATTAATCAACGACAACTTTAATTGTTTTAGTGATGATTTTTATCGTTCCTGTATGCCTTAATTGTTGTAGTGATTATGATCATAAAGTTTTTATTTTTAAATTTTAAACAATAGAATAGAATTCAAGCTCTTTATTTTTTAATAAAATTAGATGTAATTTTAGCATTGGATAATGTTTACAATCATTTTGTCGGTCAAAAATAAAAAAAAGTAAGACAAGCCAGCATATATATATATATATATATGTTTGTCAAGTTGTAACTGTCTACGTCATTAATTTGTTAATTAGGCTGAGGTAGTTGCGGATGGTGCATGCATGTCCAGTGTCTGGTGGACTCAGTGGTAAACAGTTCTTACATATTGTTTTCGCACATTTTTTATATTTACATCGACAAAATTAACCTTCTATTTTAGTATTAGGTATATGTTAATTTAAAAAGAAAAAAAAGGTATAAAATTAGTAGGGACGAACTTGATAAAACTGAATTTTAATAGAGTAAAAACAAAAAATCATAAATTTTTTAATCTTATTTAAAATATATATATATCAACGAGGATGGCTATCCCACTCATTCACCCCAATCATCCTACATGCTCCATGGCTATATATATACATATAATATGTATAGCAGCTAATTTAATATGTCCTTGTCAACTTCTAGACTTTAAAGATTCAACTCACAGCTAATTTAATAGACAAAGCATTCTACAACTACAGTCCCGTCCATGCTTATTCCAACAAAGCTGCATACAGCTGAACATATGTGTGTGTGTGTATAAATATATCTGATGATGATTTCTTTTTCCTATTTTTTTTCCTATGAAAATAAAAACATATAGTGTCAGTTAATCATCAGTTCACGTTTACAATGTAATCTAAGTTTTGGGTAGAATTAAAAAATTTTAGTGGATTAAATCAAAATAGATTAAACTGAAAAATTCAAAGATGAATCAGAGTTTGATTCATTGAAAATAATAGTAAAATCCTAATTGGATTATGATTAATAAAAGTGTAAATATGATATTAGGATAAACATCAAATTGATATCCTTATTAGATTATGTTTTCTATTGAGATAATGATTATATACACCATTTAAAAGAGTAAGGATTGAACATTAAAAGTAGGCTTTGCGTAGAATGAATTTTGTACTTATAATAAGAAAAAACAGCCCCTGAGCTTTAAGTGATTAAGTCCGACTCTTGGGTTTCATGTGCTTTTCAAAGAGAAATGTCTAGTTTTTGAGTTTTTGTTTGTGAGTTCTTTGAGAAAAGAAACTAAGATTTTAAGTGATAAAGTCCAATTCTTGGGTTTCATGTGTCTTTCAAAGAGAAATATCTAGCTTTTAAGCTTTTGTTTGTAAGTTCTTTGAGAAAAGAAACTGAGGTTTTTGAAAAAAGACAACTTGTTATATCGTCTTTCGGGAGAAAGATTCGACATTGGGAGGAGATATTAACAGTTATAGGAAGTTCAACCTAGCTAACAAGAGGAGCTCGTAGAACTAATTCATTAATTGAGTTCAAGACGACCAACAGTAACAAAAGAGAGGAAATCTTCAGTTTATATAAGACCTAATAGTTCGTAATGTTTTGATAGTTAGTCGAGTGTTTAACATCTAGTATGATCTCGAGAAGTTGAAAAATTGAACCTTATAAAAAGTTGCCTATATTACTTTATTTACTTTACTTTCGACAATTGAATTAATTTGACAAATTAATTAATAAAAAATGGATCTACTACATGGTAATTATGCATGATCTCAATTTATATCCACACTATTACTTAATTGGGGTCAAGATTCAATTGTAGAAACTGAGCAAATTAGCAGCTAAAGTTAGGCCTTGTTTGGTTGCAACATTTAAACCTATATAACTTTTTGGTTTAGTTTTATCTTTTAAAAAAAAAACAAAAAACAAAAATTATAATTAATTTTTAAAAAATCAATTAATTCCGGTCTTAAAAATTTATTCCTAGCCTTTGTTTTAAATGCAATTTAAGACCATCCAACTTTAAGTTTCAATGGATAAAAAGAATGTTACTTTGGGAGATATTAATCTGATCATTGCCTCCGCCGCACAAGACAATATCGAGCCTGTCCATAAAGTGGATCTAAAACTAGATCTCAGTAGACTTGGTCCCATAACAAACTTTCAGGAGGCACAGTTTCATAAATGCAAAAAGCAGTTCCAACAGTGTCAATTCTGAAACTAAGAGCTCGGTCGACTCCAGACAAAAGCATCGCAGATCAAACATCAAACATGTACTATTTTATCACATTATCTTTTATTGATAATTATCAAACAGTTAATACTCAAGCAATGGAGGAAGCCAATGCAGTTGCCAGACATTTTTGGACGGATTAAGTTAAGGAAGCAAAAGAAGCATAAGGAGCATCATATCCATTAAATCGAGAAAACGACGCAACAACAACAATCAATTAATACTACTTCATCTCTATGTAGCCAAAGACATGCATTAGGTTCCAAACCTTAAGAACGTCAAGAAATAAAATTATGGACTTGCTTAAAAGGAAATAAAGATTATGATATCAAGATCTTGAAATAAATTAGAAGAACTTTAATGATATACATAGAGATATAATCTGTGAATTTGAAAATAAAAGTACATGTATATTTTGGTAATTGAAAAGAAAGGATTTTAAGATACATAGATGAAATCAACTTTCAATTGGGTTCGTTTGCCTTCTCTGAATGATTGCTTGTCTTTGTCTTTCACATTTTGTTCACTGAGGCTGGATTATGAATTTCCTCACTTTTGACCGCTTTTTTTTTTTTAAATTTGATTGGGGGAGTTCCTCATCTCCATTTGTATATTGAAAAAAAAAAAAAAAAAAGATGATTATTTCAATTCTCTCTCCATTGTTTTTAATGATTGCTCTTTCATCTCACGAACTTACTGGAAAAATTTTTAATTAGATAAAAATTGTTGCTTTTATACACTGGTGAAGTTTCTTCTCCGCTTGTTATATTAACTATACTTTAGCCACTTGTTTTCGGCTTTTCTGATACTCCTTTTAGGCTTTTAGCATTTTCTGGAATTCTCAAGATATTTTTTAATAATTTTTGTAACATAACTTCTTATTTTATCGGTATATTATCGATAAGAATTATTATTTTAATTATAGGATGAAATTTTCAATAATTTGATCTCCAAAACAAACAATTTTGTATCATATGTTGTATACAGAATTTAGATCGTTAATTAATCTACCAATTACATTTCAACTGATAAAATAAAAATAAAACTCCTACCTGTAAGCTCTCTTTTTATTTATTTCATTTTATCAAGAAAAATTGAATGAGCCAAAATATAATGAATATTTATAAGAATATGCCAATCTAATTGTGACATCTATCTCTCTCTCTCTCTCTCTCTTTTTTTCTATTTAAATTTGACTTCTTAATTCACTTTGATGCTAGTTATTATCATTTTTTATTTACCAAAAAAGTTATTTTTTTCTTTCCATTTATATATTTTTTTAGAAAAAAGAAAACAAAAGCATGATCACCCCTTTGCCCTTGCGTGTATTCATCCCACGATTGTTGATACGCTGGTGAAGCTTCTAGATGGACCTCTTAAATTAGATTAGTTATTATTAATAGTATAATTACTATAATAATTATTATTACTTGCTTTGTTATTTATTGCAATATCTTTAAAAATAGATCAATCATTTATTTATTTATTTTGCAAGTTTAATAGCATATTTGATACACGCTTTTTTTTTATATTATATTTAAATATAATATAATTTTTTTTAAATACAAAAGCATTTTATTTAAATATCAATCACATCATATTTTAAATCCAATACAATCATTATTTATTATTTCACTTTTTCTATTATTTTTATTAATTACATCATATAATCTCGCTCTCTTTCTTTTTCTCTCTATTTTTATCCATCATATCACATATTTATTATTAAAATATAATTCAAATACTTTTCATCCAAACATACATTACAATCAAATGTAATGCTAATATTTTTCCCCCAAATACAAATTATATTCAATGCATTATAAATGTAATGCATTCACCAAACGGAGCATAAATTTTTTATAAAGCAATTTTAATAATAATAAAAAAAAACCAAACTTTAATTCGACTCTTAGAATCCACATTTCCAATATAATAAATTCTTGTTTTTGCGCTCTATTAGTATTGGTAGTTCGTGCTGTTAATATTATTGCAGTTTTTTTGCGAGAGGTTAATACTCCGTTTGGTAAACGCATTATATTTACATTACGTTTGAATGCAATGTATTGAATGTAATTTATGTTTGGAGGAAAAATATTAACATTACATTTGAATATAATATGTGTTTGGGTAAAAAGTATTTGAATCGTATTTTAATAATAAATATATGATGTGATGAATAAAAAATAGAGAGGAAAAAAAGAGAAAGAAAGAAAATATATGAAATAATTGATAAAAATAATAAAAAAAATAAAATAATAAATAGTGATTATATTAGATTTAAAAAATAATATGATTAATATTTGAATAAAATACTTTCATATTTGAAGAAAAATTATTGTATTTAAGTATAATATAATTTAGAAATATATGCCCTACGTATCCTAATATTAATATTGCAGTTACTTGTACTTTTGTACTACTCTATGATCGTACTTTGTTTTTTTCCGGAAGGATTTTTTATTTTTTGTTTTTTATTTTTTCAAAGACAGACTTGTATATTAATCTGATCTGACCTCACTTGTCCATCACCGAAGGCAAGCATCACCTTTTAGCAATTCGTAAATGAGGGTGGGTTTGGGCAACATTTTACCTTTTTTTTTTTAACACTTTTTTTCTAATATAATATTAATTTTTATTATTTACATCTTAAAAATATTACAATAAATTTAAAATTTTTAAAATTTATAATTTTATGTATATAAATTTAAATAAGATATATATTTTTTAAATTACGTAAATTTTAAGAGAAACAAAATAATATTTATATTTATATTTTTTAAAAAAATTTAAATTTTTTTATTTTTTCACATCAAATAGTTTTTTTTCTCTAAACCTAATTTTCAACTTAAAAAAAAGTCTCCAAACATCTTCCTCAAACACCGTATGAGTAACATTTCTTTTCTTAATTTTTTTTCAATTTAAAAGGAGCTTAGGAATAATATTGGTAATTTAACCACTATCCTATTGAATATGCAAATCCACTATATATACTGTTTTCAATAGAATTTAACTATATGATACGTTGCATTTATGCTATTTTTAACCGTTGAATTATTAATTTTTAACTATATGATTTTTAAGTGTTCATTTTAAAAATTTAGAGCGTGACATAGAATTATTTCAATCATAAATTAAATTATTGAAAATTTTATCTAATTACTAAAATAAGAGTTTTAATTGATAATAGAAAATAAAAAATTCTACCGTAAAAATTCCCTTTATAATTTGGTGATTTTACATTAGAATGAGACTACGGGATATATAAAGTAACAAGATATTCATCTTAAATTAATTTTATCTGTATGGTAATATACAGGCATATATTGCACCTCACGTTAATTTTTGCATATTCTCTCACTCTCTCTTTTTTTTCCTTTGCTTCTTAAAGTAGAAAGATAAAGTTTCTAACATATAGTGCTAACAAATTTTAAAATAGAGACCATAAACAAAAAATAAAAAAAAGAGAGTTTTTTTTTTTTTTTTTTTGTCGATAATAGTTATTAGTTCCGTCGATTTATTGACTTTTTTGCATCATAAACACAAAACAAATCATTCTTTTTTTTTTTTTTTGCTTTATGTTTTCTGAACAAATATTCATTTGAACTTTCTTTACTTTCTTTCTTACTTATGATTTAGTACTCTAATTAAATATATAAAAGATTAAGTACAGGAATTCTCTCTTGATTATGTATATTATTTTACTTTGCATCTCGAATTTTTTAGAACATTCATTATGCCTCTAGAATTATATAAAACTACTCATTTTACTCCATCTACTAATTTCATTTATTAATTTAATAGAAAAACTAACTTATCATTTCATTAAATATTAGACAATGGTTTTAAAATATAAATACTAATTATAAAAGCAAATATTAATTTTTAATTAAAAACAAATTAAAAAATTTTTTCTCTCTCTCCTCTCTTCTTTCTCTCTAGCTATCTCTCCCTATTGTTATGAGAAAAAAATGTTTTTCTCTTTCTCCTATCATTCTCCAATCCCTGCCACACGAGGAGTGTGGCAGTGATGGCTTCATTGTTTGGGTTGGATCTCATCAAATTTCGATCTCCCACAACCTTCTTCCCCTCCACCCTCATCGACTTCAGCATTAGATCCTTCGTCAGAACGATAGCCAGCATCAATAAGAATCTCATGAGTTTTGTTAGAATTTGGGGAACCACCGAGATTTCAGATCGTCGAAGATTCTACACATTGGCGTGACGACGACGACATCGTCAAACCCTAACAAATCGACGGGGTGGATAAGGAGGTAGATTGTGCTGCCCATGGACTTACCATAGAGGAAGAAAGGGAGAGCTAGGGTTTGGAATCAAGAGTGACACTTGATGGAGTTGAAGAAGGAGAGGCAGTGCTAGACAACAAGGTTAATGCTGGGAACAAAGGTGCGTAGGCCGTCAGAGCGGTCGTGGCATTAGAGGTCAAGGGTGAATTCGTGGCGGGCGAGGAGAGAAGAAGCCATGAGCACGACAATAGTTTCAGGCCTCGTGGTTTATTATTTGTTAAGATTAATTTGTTTTTTATTAATATTTTTTCAATAATATGGGATTGTATTTATAAAAAATTGAATAATTTTTTAATGGTACGCTATATCAGTAATTCCGTTAAGTTTATAAACAGAAGTGAATGAAAAAGGTAAAATGAATAGTTTTATTTAGTTTAGAAAGCACAATGAATAATTTGAAAATCCGGAGTATAAAATGATATATGTTACATATTCCAAAGAAAATTTGTTTAATTAATCCTATGTAAAATGAGATCACGTACATATAAAAACCATCACCAGTATATAGACTATAGATGTATTAATCAGAGCAAAAAAACCAAAACTATAGATATATGAATCTTTATCCTTGCTGAACTAGGAATTATTCATAAGCAGGAGTGGAAAACACGACCTCTATATTATATGTAGAATATGACTTAATACTAGTTAAGTAAATGATATTGACACGGTTTCTTCTTTTTGACACATAAGATATAGTCAAAAATATAAAATGATACATGCATATAAAATATGTATCTGGGTTTTGGCACGAGGTAAGCGTGCGTGTAATAATCCTACTCCTACCAAATTAACTAAAATATTATTGATAACGTGCAAATACTAAAACCTATATTCCATATACATGAATTATTTCTCAGTCGTGATCTATTTTGTGACTTCTTATATCTTTCTGATATTTATCGAAAAATCAACTTATATAAGCAAGCAAAATTTTGGAAAATAAATGTTTAATAAAACATTAACGTGTGTGTGTGTGTATATATATATCCAGTGACTTTTTATGGTAAATATGTACTAATCTTGAACCTGCAGATTGTTGGTGACGTTTCTTTTATTATTATTATTATTATTTGAAAATTTGGGATTTTATAAGCTCACTTTATTAATTTAAAAAAAAAAAGAGCCTAGCAAATTTTGAATCTGAGATCTAAAACCTTGAATTCCGTCCCACCTATTGAAATTTTCCTTCTTGAAATGTTCGATTAAAAATTAATATTGATAACATAACTATAGAATTAGACTGAGAATTAAATTAATTATTAATCATGTGCTTGTAGTGATTATGTGTTATGTGAAGGTGGTGAGTTAAAAGACCGTTCCTAGAACCAATAGTAGAGCCATGAGTGATAATATGTGCTATTTGTGCTGGTTAAGACAGATTAATAGATAGTACTACTACCGTTATATATACACTCGTTGTGTATAATTTATAAAAAAGAAAAAGAAAAGAAAATGGACGTCCATATATACGTATATCAGATAGAATATATTTTATTGGATCAAAGAAGAGTTAGAATTTTAAGTATCTAAATTTAAAACGAGAGATTAACATTTAGATCATGAATTAAGCTTAAAATTAAACAACATTTTATTATTAAAGTTATATAATCTAATTATAATTTTTGTTAATTTTTTAGAAAAACGATAAAATTGAATCTAAAATTTTAGATTTGAACTTTAACATCCAAATGAATAAATGCTCATAGAGTGTCCTATCTAAAAAAAAAAAAAAAGAAAACTAATTGTTGCTTTAAAAAAAAACCTAGTTAGGGTTTGTGTGAAGAGGTTTTAGAGATGTGTTTTAAAAGTTGGAGAAAGGTGAATTTTGAAAAGTATGTTTGGAATAAAAATTGTTTAGAGTAAAAAAATGAAAATTTTAAAAATTTATTCTAAAAAAAATTATGAATATAAATCTTATTTTATTTTTTTCGAAATTATATGAAATTAAAAAATCCGTCTCATTTGGATTTATAGACGTTAAGTTATGAATTTTTACAATTTGAATGTAGTATACAGTTTTATATATATGAATAATAAAAAATAATTAAGGTAAAAAAAAAAAATCAAAATGTGTATCTAAAACGTCTTTCAAACACTATTTATATATATATATATATGTGTGTGTGTGTGTAGGTTAAACCGACAAGCAAAACCAACGACAGTCTCTTTTAATGATTAATATTTTGCAACTCCAATATTCTACCTGAAGGATCGAGATGCTGTAGAAAACCGCGTCAAATTTCTAAATTCAAAGATTCAGTCTAGATTTGCTATGCTGGAATACTCGCATGTCCTTTCCTTTTCAAAAACGTTTTGGGTTTTTGTTGCTCAAGTTTATGCGTGCAAAAAATTAGCTAGAAGCTGTATTATATCTGTGGAAATTTTGGGTTTGATAAGAAAAATTAAACTTAAAATTTTATTATTACCTGTAGACAAATGACGTTTTGTTTTTTAGTGAATGGCTTTATTTACTTACTGTTTCCTAATTAATACAGACCAAGGCTGAAGTGATAATTAAAAATTTATTTAGTGGTATATTCCACCCTATTAAATATAAGTTATTATAATATATATTTTTTAATCTTCCCCTTAAATTTTTATTTTTAATTTTTATTATTTTAATTTTTTTAATTTATTAAATATAGATTCCAATAACACTAAATTGCTTACACTTCTAAGTAAACAATATTAATGTATAAATATATAATACATGTATATATAAACATATATATTCTTATGTTTATTAGTTTTAATGAAACACGTGATAGGCCACTTGGTTCTTATTTGAATTTAAGGTTTAGATTGGATATTTTCTCTTCACAAAAAAAATTTGACCTTTTTAAAATCCGTATCAAATTTATTCACTCCCAAATATCAATTTAATTTAGATTCTGAGTTTGAATTGGCTTTTTCCCATTTAAATTCATACTCCAGACAGAAGTTGTTCTTTTTTTTTTTTTTTTCTTCACTTAGAAAGGTGATATAAACACATTCTCGTGTCAAATTGCAGTGCCATTTTCACTGTTTTAACAACAACATGTAACTTTATTTTATGTAATGCTCAATCCTAACATGACATAAACACGCCAATTACGTTAACTAACTTCATGATCATCATCTCTTGATCACATAGATCGCGGCAAACTTTCTTGAGTGATATATATAAATATAAATATATATGTAATATTTTCAGATTGGCACGTCCTAAATTGGTTTATATAAAGCAAACTTCTTATTTTCTGTAAATTTCAAGTTAGTTACTTATATCATGATGCGGTGACCAAAACTAAACAGGTTATTATGCACTAATATAAATACATGTATATATCATAATTCTTAACTCGAGCTACTATTAGCCGAGATGTTTTGAGAACACATACACTACGGTCCAGCTAAGTTACAAAAATCATATGAATATATTGTCAACTAAAGTCACTCTTTAATCTTTTTCCAGCAGCGACAGCATTAACTTTTCAAAAAATATAAATATATATATATCCGCCAATCAGCAAAAAACGACAACATTTCAGTAGAGCAAGAATCGGCGAGAGGAGAACTCCGATCATGAAACTGAGATACCGCCCAAATGTTCCATGTCGCATCCATATCAGCTTGAGCATCTGACCTATTCCCTACCTATATTTTATTCTTGTCTCAGTTGTACATACACATATTATATGTATAAATATACACATGAAAACATGGAAATGTGCATAAATGGATGTATTACATGTTATATTCCTCAGGCTCTCATCCTCCTCCCACTAAATTATAATCAAATTCCGCATTACTATTTATATTAGAGGATTGAAAAATAGAATAAAAAACTGAAAGAAAAAAAAGGAAAAAAAAAAAAAGAAAAGCTAATTCCCGAGAGATATGAGATACGTGGCGCAATCCTTGCCGTCGTTTAGGCCGCAGAGGCACTACCAGCTTAGACAAGGCTTTCCTTTATTTATTTATTTAAAGAGTCTCTCCTTTGCTGTAATCACTTCACACTTTGATCTCTCGGACAAGAAAGCGTCGTCCTTGGAATTCATCTAGAATTTTGCTGACAGCAATATTCATCAAATCTTTTTCTTTTCTTTTTTTAAAGAAAACAGATTATGGAATAATTTGCCTCGTAATTAATTTTTATATTATAATTAAAAGAATTATTGTAATTCAAAGGCATTTCATTTCATGAGCAAAACCTCAACTACTCATAGAGAGAGAAAGAAAGACTAGGCAAGAAAGCGTTGAATTTGTGTGCGAGGTTCGGTTGAGAAGTGTTTGTCTTGTTTTTTTTTTTTTTTTTTCATTTGCAATTTTGTTTTTATTATTATTATTATTATTATTTTTTGGTGTCCATTTAGAATTTAGCCTAAACGTGTAATCCAAGGCTTAGTTATTTTTTTTCCCTGCATTTTAGACAAAAGGGAGATCACAAAACACAGACGAGAGAGACAAAAACAAAAATAACAGTCTACACCAAACTCTCTCTTCTTCTTCTTCTCCTCCTTCTTCATTTTTTTTGGAAACTAGTAATGAAATCGTCACCGTCGTTTGGGAGAAGCAGCTCGAAGCAGTCGAATTACAGCCGTGGATTCGACTTACCAGAAGACCTGGAAATAGACGATCATCACCGTGATGATCACAGCGGCTATGGAGTCGGCGGCGCAATGTTGTCCGTCTTCCTCAACGACCTGAGGCAGAACAACCAGCAGGACCTCGTCGAAGTCACCTTGGAGCTCGACGACGACTCCATTGTCGTCTGCAGCGTCGCGCCGACCGGAAACACTCCTCGACATCCCCCCAGCGAGGGACTGCAGTCGCCGTCGTCGGCGTCGGCGGCCGGCGGAAGGATCTTGGGGAGGAGCCTCTCCAATGTGTCGAAGAGCATTCGGAAGAAGTTTCCGTGGCTGAGATCGGCGTCGTCGAGGGCGTCGTCGGAGACGGAGGAAATATCGCCGTCGCCGGCGGCGATATCGGCTCGCGACGCTAGGAGAATCAAGGCGAAGCTCCAACGGACGAGATCGAGCGCGCAGAGAGCGCTCAACGGCCTGAGATTCATCAACAAGACGACAACGGCGGGGGCGAGCGACGCCGAGGAGATTTGGCGGCAGGTCGAGTCCAAGTTCGACTCGCTCTCGAAGAACGGATTGCTTTCCAGAGAAGACTTCGGCGAATGCATAGGTAAAAATCTCTAGTTCTTCTTCTTCTTCTTCATTTCTTATTATTATTTTTTTTTACCCGTTTGGTTCCCGTGAAAATTGAGAAATTGATAATCGAGAAAATGGAAAGGGATGATGGATTCGAAGGAGTTCGCTGTGGGAATATTCAACACATTGGCGAGAAGAAGACGGCAGAAGATCGAGAAGATCACCAAGGAAGAGCTTCACGACTTTTGGTTGCAAATTTCTGATCAGAGCTTCGACGCGCGCCTTCAGATATTCTTTGAAATGTGAGCCTTTTTTTTTTTTTTCCTAAGCCGTTCGATTATCTTCTTTTTTCCATTTTGGTCTACCAGATCAACGGTTATAATAATTTTCAATATTTTTCATTGCATACATCTCTAATTTTCAATGTATACGTCTCTAAAATTACATCTCTCAACAGTCCCTAAGTATCTTTTCCAGTACAGTTTGACCTTTTAAAGAAGATGATGATGATTTATTTCTACCTGAAGAAATCAAAAGTATGCAGGGCTTGGAAACAAAAGTTTGGCCCTTGGAGTTATCAAAATTTTTCATTGACCTGATTTTTAATTATTTATTGATTTTCTTTCTTTCAGGGCTGATAGCAACGAAGATGGAAGAATCACAAGGGACGAAGTGCAGGAGGTAAGCAAAAATAACAGTAATAATATTTCATTATTTTATTTTGAAATTTTTTTTTAAATTCCAGTTGTTTTTCCTTCTCTTTTTTTTTTTTAATTATTTTTGCCAAGCATATTAGAAGTCTCACCTAACTTGCATGACGGCACGACCTTTCTAAAGAATTTGTCTCGAAAATAAAAAATAATACAAAATTGTCTTAGCTGTTTGGCTAATTTTTATAAGAATCACCAATTTTCAAACAAAAGGAATTAATAATTGCCTTAGCCAACTTTTCATTGGCTGACCTGCTAGTAATACGTGACTTACTTTTATCTAACATTATCTTTTTCTTATTTATTTCTTTTCCATTTTTTTCCCCCCGATGAGCTAAAAATTACAGGGAGAATGAAATAAATAGTAATTTTTTTAAAAATAATTAAACTAAATAATAGATTTTTAAAATATTTATAATAAATAATAGATATATAATATAAATTATTTATTTACATCATATTTATTAAATAAATGATTTATTTATATTTTTATCAATTAAATGATTTATTTATATCATATATCCAGAAAATTTCTATTTATCTAATAAATTTATTATTTATTATAAATATTTTAAAAGCCTAATATTTATTTTAATTATTTTCTAAAAATTATTATTTATTATAATTTCCTCAATCCAAACAGAATAATAATAACGTTGTCCCAGTCTTTTGTGGTGAGAAAGGTAACAACAGATCAAAAGAATGTTGCGCTTAAGGTTAATATATGCATATATATATATATAATTGTAAAAATAATATACTGATATTTGCATAATTGACGGCATCATAAACTATAGATTTCAAATATATATATATACATAATGCATATGATTTTTTTAAGTTGTAGAAATGAAACCAGTTACATTATAACTAACATCTTCTAAATAATCTTTGCTTACAATTGTCTTGTAAAATCACCAGCTTATAATGCTAAGTGCTTCCGCAAACAAGCTATGCCAGCTACAAGAACGAGCTGAAGAATACGCATCCTTAATAATGGAGGAACTGGACCCCGAAAACCTTGGATACATCGAGGTAATAACTTCCCATGTGTTTTTCCTTAAATCACAAGCAATAACATCAAAACCTTACAAATAAGTTCAACTAATTTAATTAACATAACACCATGTCGGATTTGTCCTTGTCTGATCAGTTATGGCAACTAGAGGAACTCCTCTTACAGAGAGACACATATATGAACTATAGCAGATCATTGAGCGTGGCAAGTGTGAGCTGGAACCACCAGAAAAGCTCATTTAGGCCGAAGAACATCGCACGGAAAGTGAGCGGTGCGCTTCGGTATCTGGTGCTGGAGAACTGGCAGAGAGGGTGGATTTTGCTGTTGTGGGTCAGTGCCATTGTGTTCCTGTTCTGCTGGAAATTCTATCAGTACAGCCACAAGAACGCGTTTCGTGTCATAGGCTATTGCTTGCCAGTCGCCAAAGGCGCTGCTGAGACTCTCAAGCTTAACATGGCGCTCACCCTCTTGCCTGTTTGTCGCAACACATTAACATGGCTGCGATCCACCAAAGCGAGGTCCTTTGTCCCCTTTGATGACAACATTAACTTCCATAAGGTAACTTATCCAAAAAGAGAGAAAATTAGGTGACACAATACAACTTTTATACGTAGAATTTATTTATTATTTATGATTTATATTTTTGTCCCGTTGATAAAATCTTTTTAGTGAAATCTTAAATTTCATAATTCGTTACAAAAATCTAAAAATAAGATCTTTTTGTGACATTCGTGAAAATTTGTTCTCCAAAAAAAAAATGAAAATCTATAAGGTAAACTTAAGTATTAGAGAGGACCAATGGTGTCAAAAGCATCATGGTTGCGATAGTCATTTACTTCTATAATATTGTAGCTGAGACTACGACCACAACACACACACACACACACACACACATATTTGTATTGAGAGCGTCTAATTCCCCTTTGCCATGTGACGAAGTGGATGATCACTTGGTATACGGTGATTTTGATAGCATTGCTGTAAAATGGAAGCAAACTAGTCACCAACCACAAGGCTGGAGCCTGGATTTATAGACTAAAAATGCTGCAATTATGAAGCTTCTTATTTCATTAGATTCTGGGTACAACTCATTTGAACTTTTTTTAAGGCCATACAACGGTGAAACAATAGCTCTTAAAGCCTCAGTCGGGCATTCATTTGACCGATAATGTTATCAATTGGGTGGAAATTTCACATTAGCCTCACACTATTATAATCAGATTGGCCATTTCTTTTACATACACTTGATTCCGTAGCTGCAAGTCACAGTTAAGAATTGTTCGACACAATCACTGCAGATGATTGCTTGTGCCATAGCCATAGGAATCGCTCTTCATGCCGGCACCCATCTGTTGTGTGACTTTCCAAGGCTGGTAAACTTGTCGCCAGAGAAGTTCTCGCTAATTTCCTCAGATTTTAAAGGCGAACGGCCAAGTTACAGAGATCTTTTGAGTGGTATAGAAGGGGTAACTGGAATTACGATGGTGGTCTTCATGACCATCTCGTTTACACTAGCTGCTCGTGGATTCCGCAGAAATGTGGTCAGACTACCTGCCCCTTTCAACAAACTGACTGGTTTTAACGCATTTTGGTATTCTCATCACTTGCTTGGTCTGGTCTACATTTTGCTGTTCATCCATGGAAATTACTTGTACTTCGCCCATGGGTGGCATCACAAAACGGTAAGAAATTCTGAATTTCTTTGTTAATGTGGAGAAATCGAAATATAGTAGTCGAAGTTAATACCTTGCTAATTTTGCAGACATGGATGTACATATCTGTTCCATTGGTGCTCTATATAGCCGAGAGGAGCCTAAGAACATGCAGATCGGAACATTATTCCGTAAAAATATTAAAGGTGAACATACCGAACTTGAATTTTTCTTCACTTTTGTTGTCTTGTTAACTATGCCCAGTAATAGAAGTGACGAAGTCGAAATGTCAAACAGGTTTCAGTGCTGCCAGGGAATGTTTTTAACTTAATCATGTCCAAGCCACCTGGTTTTAAGTACAAAAGTGGGCAGTACATATTTCTACAATGCCCAACAATCTCCCCTTTTGAATGGTGAGTCCGATCAGAGTAGAAATTCATCCTCCTTTTTAAGCCTCTCAAAGCCTCTTAAAAAAGGATATCATGTTTCAAATATGATTGAACCAACCACCATTCCTTTGTTTCTATAGGCACCCTTTTTCGATTACTTCAGCACCAGGAGACGACTGTCTGAGTGTTCACATCCGCATGGTGGGGGACTGGACACAAGAATTACAGCGAGTTGTTACTGAAGGCGATGACCCATCAACTGTAATTGGTAGAGCTCACTTTAGTCAGCTTGGGATTCCATATCAGAGAAGGTTTCTTTGACCCTTTAGTAACTTCACCTTCTATACTCCAGATTCTGCGGATTTATAAGGAAAATTAATCTGGAAAACATAATGCAGCCAACCCAGACTGTTTGTCGATGGTCCATATGGTGCACCGGCACAAGACTATCAAAACTATGATGTCTTGCTTCTCGTGGGGCTTGGGATTGGAGCTACACCTTTTATAAGCATCCTCAGAGATCTTATCAACTCCACAAGAGCAGAAGAACAACTCGTACATGTCATTTCTCCTTGCACTGTGTTTCTGTATCTTTGTGGTAACTCTGTCTCTTCCACTAAACGTATGTAATGCATCTATGGCCTAGGATTCAAACACAGAAACCAGTAGATCAGATGACAGCATGAATAGTTTTACGTCTTCAAGTTTAACACCTGGAGGAAAGAAGAAATCTCAGAGGACGACAAATGCCCATTTCTACTGGGTCACCAGAGAGCCTGGCTCTTTTGAATGGTTCAAAGGAGTTATGGATGATGTTGCAGAAATGGACCTCAAAGTAATTTCCTTATAATTTTACTTTTATACCTACTGAATAATGTGCCAAGTCACTAGCTTGTTTTTCTTTCAACCTTTTTACATAAACCAAATATCAGGGTCAAATTGAGATGCACAACTACCTCACAAGTGTTTATGAAGAGGGTGATGCGAGGTCGACCTTGATTACCATGGTCCAAGCTCTCAACCACGCAAAGCATGGTTTTGACATACTCTCTGGCACCCGAGTATGCTTCCTCATCGCAACTGCAGCTTTAAATACGTTGTAGTCATCTTGCTTTAGCCTTGTAACCAGTCTGCCAGTAGCCACTCATACGAGGGCAAGCAGTTGATGCCAACGAAATGATTATGACTTTTGGACAATGGTTTCTTGCAGGTCAGGACTCACTTCGCAAGACCAAATTGGAAAGAAGTGTTTGCCAAAATAGCATCAAAGCATCCATATTCAACAATAGGTAAAGATATTTCATAACATGATGACTCACACATCCCTCTTTCAGCTAAAAGTGTGTACTTGAGTCGTGTCATAAGATCTATTTGGTAATGCTAGCAGCAATCTGTTACAACAACCACCTACCCGCTGCTGAAAATGAGATACATGTAATAAAAATTGACTACAAAAAGTTCTACAAAGCTCAACATGTCAACTAACTAGGGGTTGGTTGCACCAAATCAATCTTTAGAGAACTACATGTTGAATGTGCTTATGTCATGAATTGACTAAAACTAGATTCGTAAGTTAGTCTTGGAATTAAGTATCTATCAAAAATAAACAGAGCTAAGATAACATCGTATTACTAAAAAATCTCAAAGTGCCAAACTCACCCATAAAAGTGGGAACTGTTCTTTGGGATTATGTACAAGCTATTATATTTAAATCCATTAGGAAATAAATAAGAATTACGTAAAGTAAACTGCCATTGTAAAATAATGCAAAATAACTCAATGTAAACTAAGAGATGGTTTACCAAGAAAGAAAATTTCTTATCCATTGCAGGAGTCTTCTATTGTGGAATGCCAGTGTTGGCAAAGGAGCTGAAGAGGCTATCGCATGAGATGAGTCAGAAGACATCCACACGCTTTGAATTCCACAAGGAGTATTTCTGAAGCTATAGGAACCTCCATCAAAACCAAGCTACTAATTTATTGTAATCACTCAGATGATTCATAGAGAAAAAATCATATTTGTATAATAGTAGTAAAAAGAAATGTAAATCCAATTTTTGTTACAAGTATACAAATGATGCTGAACTACAATTACAAAAATAAACAAGATTGTATAAAGAAGAAAAAAGAAAAATGAGCAAATTATTAGATTTTAGTCTTTGTAATCTTGATCAGAATCAGAGTTATACCAGGCATCTGCAAGTTCACATGTGTCATAATTGTACATTAAACAAAAATATTATAACAATAAAAAACAACAACCGAATCAGAGCATATCCAATCAACTTGCCTAACATAATATAATAATCATCCAACAAAAAATCAGTATAGATACAATCAATTAATTTTAAGCCGAAAAACAAAACCAATGGCCATTCGGGTAAAGATCCAAACCTCATTAATCCAAAGCTCAAATATGAAGGGTAACAAATTATAATACCATAGTGAGTGTATCCTCTATCATAGATAGGATTCAAAGTAACACACGACTTTTCTTTTGCATTGAACATATAACCAGGAAACGCAGAAGAAGGAAAAAAGAACAGCTGATGAAATGAAACTAATTCTTCTGAAAAATGTATCTAAATTGCAATTCTTTTCTGAAGTCAAATGTTTACAATTCTGTTAACGGCAAACTTCAAATTGGAACTAAAATAAGGAGGACGAAAAAGAGGTAAATCAATCGTCTTTCAAGCGCTTGAGGAGTCTGGAGGCCCAACGCTTGACACGGCGCTTCAGAGTGTAACCCACCACCACTCCAACCGCAAAGCAAATTGCACACACCTTTGAGCACGTCCATAGTGACACCACCTGTCTAAATTTAGAACATAGGCATCTCACAAAAAGAAGAAACAAGTTGGCCAATAAAATACCATTTGAGGTAAAAAGTAACCGAGTCTCGTATAATAAACGAAACAAGATAAAGACATATAAGGATATTAGATCACTTTACTTAATAGATTAAATTTTTAAGATAGAAGTTCAATTTCTTGGAAGTATCAAATTTCACTGTGATATTAGAATTAAAAATAAATTTCACAAAGAGCACCGTCTTGCAGGAAGTGTTAAGGGTAAAAAGATATCCCAAATCCAGCTCAATCCTTAGTAGTCTCAAATTCTACCAAAAAAAAAAAATGTACTAATTGCATTTCTACTAAAAAAAGGATTTCAACAATTTGCAGATTTTCATACTAAAACTAGTAGCTGTTTTTTTTTTTTTTTTTTTTCTAGCTGAACTTCATAGTCTGGTTGAATTCATACTAAAATTCGAAGGAAAAGAAAAAACTGAAAGTGGGGATTTTACTTGGGAGGCCTGGAGATCAAGACGCGGGAGTGGTCCGAGGAAGGTAAAGCAGCAGAGATTCCATCGTTGAGACGGGGAGCATCTGAGGATGAAGAAGAAGAGACCAATTTTGGGTCTTTGGAAAAATTGCGAACCATTTTTTGCAATCCCTCCATAGATTACAGATTGCTGGTTAGCCCTTAGCAAAAACGGAAAAGGGTTTTAGAGGTTTTCCTTTCCACACCCGGCTTGTCTTGATTATAACCCCCGGTCCCGACTCAACGTTGAAAATGTGAAAACTCGCTTGTTTTTTGTTTTTTTTTTGTTTTTTTTTTTTTTCGTTTATAAGATCTGTAAGAAGTACCATTGGATTTTGACCTTGGTGGCCAATGGCAAGTGAGCTCAGTAAGGAGAGAATAAGCTTGGAGGATGCGAACCGGACCCCATCATTGAACTCCATATGCTTACTAAAACGACTTGTCGTGTAAAGGAGATCATACAATTCCTTCCACGGTTAAACTCCGTCACCTTAGGCTAGAGATTGGAAATTGCACAGTGGAGAGTAGGTTGAACATCGGTAAGTTGTGTGAATTTTTATGATTTTTTAATACATTCAATTTTTATTGGATAGATTAAAAATATTTTTTATTTATTTAATTAACTTCATATAAAAAATTAAGCTAGCCAATTAAGATTAGGTGGGTTGTGTATTTTATTAACTAATACTAATAAATGATATTAAAAAATTAACAATAAATAAAATTTAAGGAGAGAAAAAAAAATTAAACTCATGATAATTTTCAAATAAATTCTATCACAAACTCTGCATAAAAAAATTTCTAATATAATTTCATTAATAGTCGAATATAAAATAAATATAAGTTATATGAATTACCAAAAAAATATAAGAATACCAAAATAATTAACGGTATTTTTCATAAAATTATCAAAAATTACATTTATATTGAATGTCAAGTAATGCATTCTATATATATTCAAATAATTTTAAAAACATTTAAAAGTGAATATCATTTAACCAAAAAGAAAAAAATATATAGATGAATATTGAGTAGGTTTTTGGAATTTTTTTTAACTCACCCAATAAAGATTGGATGGGTTGATAATTTTTTTTTACCCACCTAATCAATCAAATGTACTAAATTAACCCACTCAATTAAGCTTGAATTAGGTAGATTGAGTGGGTAGGATTTTTATCTACCCCTAGCCGAGAGAGAGAGAGAGAGAGTTGAACTCGTGATATAAGAGACAGTGGCATAAGATCCAATATGTCGTTACCTTGAAAATTTTATGTCGTTTTCCAGATAAATGCGTCGTTTTGCACTTGAAGTTTGTCGTCGTTTAGAAGTTTTTTGGGAAAAAAGTGTCGTTTAGGAAGTTAAATCCATGTTGTTTTCCATGTAAACTTTTTTTTTTTTAAATAATTGGATTTATGGCTAAATAACCTTTTTTTTAAGAAGTTTTTTTTAACAAATAACTGAGATTTTTAAAAATTAGTTAAAAATCTTTTTTTTTAATTTGTTAAACGATTAATCAGTAATTAATTATAAGTTAATGTAATTAATATGTGATTTATGGCATTTAATCTTTGATTAAAAGACCAATTTTGCAGTTAATTACTAATATATTATGATTAATAATTAATTAATTATAATATAAATTACTAATTATCCCTATCTGTCATAAAAATAAATCACTAAAAATCAAATAATTGGTTATGATAAATCATGGATTTGTTATAAATACCAAATTTGTATCATTTCTTTTTTTCAACATTGCATTTGCCCACACCAATATGGATTCATTAACCAAAAAACTAGCCATTGCTCTTCCAACTAAAAAAAAAAAAACCCGACTATTCTACTGATTGGGTGGCTGGAAACTACCACCAAGCCCAATTTTTCAAAAATATAAAACATACATTTTTTTTTTGGTTTGCTCTTCGTGTCAAAATGATATAGCATTTTTATAGCTAGTTTGTTGACGTGTAAGCCAATAAAACGACATATCGTATTATAGGAATAAACAATGTTGCTTTCTAGCTTTGGTATTAATTGCCAATGGCCTGTCACTTCACTCTATAAATTTGTTGTCGTTCTTTCAATATGTAATTGACTTGTGTTGTAACGACATGATGTGTTGTTATAATTTTTTATTAGTATTCTCATTTTTTAAAATCATTTTTCATGGTAATACTCAATTTGAATACTTGAAACCTTAGTCGTTTCAAAAAAAATAATAATAATTGAACTTTACACTCATATCCCTTTTTCAAAACTTTAAAAGCCCACCTTTCACCTCTTAAGTTTGAAATTATATGTCTCACTAAAAAGAGAAAGAAGTAAATAATAGTATTTTAACAAACAAAAAATAATTGATTTATGGCAGTAAATACCAAAATAAATGACAGTTACTTCTAATAAATATATTATTTATCTAGTAAATTTTTTATTTAATTAATAAATTTGTTATTTACCCTATTTTTTTAAATTAAGAGTAAAAGATTCAAACTCTACACTTTATAATAAAGTTAAGTATAGAATTATTGTTAGTTTTACTATTAAAAGGATTGTATATATATATATATATATATTCCCTAACACTTGATGAAGGAATTCAGAAATTTTAATGAAGTAATCATATGTTGTTGACAAGTAAAACTCACCTAACAAATCTTATGGTAATGGAGATCGTTAAGAACTCTCATGGATGTAAGATAATACAAAACGTAATAAAAATAATATGTAAAAAATAGATAATACAAAGATTTATAAAGGCTCACCGTGAATAGAAATGTTATGTCCTCTCTTCAATGCCTGGAGTTTTCACTATATTCTCAAAATTACAGGTGATATAATATACCAAATTGTGAGTTGGGTTTCTAGATGCCTATTTTTATGTATTTATATGCTCCAATGGATAACCCTTTATTTAATATTTAAATATATATATTTAATATTTGAATTTAAATGAAAAGATAATATTCAAGTATTGCAAATTCTATTGTAAATATTATATAATTTTGATTGGTTATTTGAAATTCAAATATCTGAAAAGCATGTTCCTTGATTCTTGGGAACCGATATCCTAACTAACAAATATGGCCATATCACAATGGTTGAGATCTAAGAATCTTGGCTACTCATCAACAATTGTCCAGGGGCCTAGAGTTCTTCAAGTACGATATCCTGAAGTGTTTCGGCCTTCCAGTTGTTGGCTATCTAGACTAGTAGCCTATTTCATTGTTTGGGTTTGATAGTAATGCCATAATTACCTTGCAATTGACAGGTGCTTCGGATTTTGGAACAGTCACATCGTTTCAAACTTTCAAATTCCAATTGTCGATCGATATTCTAAACTCCCGTCTTTTTGTCCTAGTCTTTGGCTTGCCACGTAGCTTTAAGTAATTTGATGTGGGTCTTTTGAATCTAATAGTTAGGATTCGAATGGTTTTTAAGTATATAAATATGACATTGAGGCTATCGTAAAGGCACTGATAGAGGAGGAGAGCAAAATCACTCAACTAGTGAAGTGTTAAGAGGCTCAGTGTTGGATGGCATTTGACATTCGTATTCTTATTTTTCCCTCGAAAGGGAATTGTTCAAATATGGAAATTTTTGAGGTAACTCTCGATACCTATCCATTCATTCTTTCATTTGGAATTATTTGAGGAACTTTTAGTAGAATATCTTTAACATTGTGTACTTGACATCACATGTCCTCTCATTCTTCCCTTTTAAAACATTTGAGGAACTTTTAGTAAAATGTCTTTGATGTTGGGGTACTTCATGGCATCCGTCCTTTTATTCTTCTCGTAGAAATTGTTTGAGGAACTTTGGTAGAGTGTCTTCAATTTTAGGATACTTCTCGACACCTGTCCTCTCATTCTTCTCTTAGGAATTGTTCAAGGATTTTTGATAGTCAGTAATGCCCCTCTACCTTTGGCTAAGTCTTGGCTCTAGCTTTGGACAGTTTTGTTGACGGTAGTCATAATCATGATTGCATGGTATATAGGTAGACTTTCAACTCTTGTCTTCTTGTTCTCCCCTTAAAAGGGAATTGTTTGAAAACTTAGTAGTTATTGTTGCTTGACTTAGCTTTCTTCACACTAAGTAAAGTTTGTAAGTTTCATTGTTGCATGCTATCGATATATTGCCAATATATTTTATCGATAATTGAAAATGTAGTCATCGCTAAAAAGACATGAAATAAATCAACTAAATTAAATGAAATAATAAATTAAACTTTTATGAATGATAACGGTATATTGAACACAAAATAAAAAAAATCCTAATAAAATATCATAATAAAAAAAAAAGACATCCTACTAGTATAGGTTACTGATAATAGAACTTAAGGTATTCAATATTCCTCTTTGGTGCTGTTACCGTGCTAATCAATCTTTCTTGAATCCTCTTTAAATTATTTAAGATAGCCACACTTGATTAGGTCCTTTATTTTGGTTTTCATGTCATTGCATTCTGAAGTAAGGTGGTTAACTTCTTCATGAAAGTTGTTGTATTTTGATTGATTTCTTTTGATGTGACCTTTTTGTCTTGAAGGCAAGTGATGCAAAAAATCTTTGTCTCTTATACTATAGTAGATATCCTCGATGTCACAATTCAATTTAGTATAAGTTTCAAACCTATTAAAAAACTATAAGTGGTAGTCATCGATCATGCGATGTCTTTTATTGTCAGATGATTCAAGGCTGTCGTCAGTTGGCCACTTCTTCTTTTAGAGAATTCATTGATGCTATTGCCATTGCTAATAATGACTGAATGCGAAGTCCAGCTTTACAGTAAAAGTAAAGTGCAATAAAAGTAAAGTGTAGAAAATAAATAACACAAATATTTATAGATGTTCACCGTAAATGAGAAAGCTATATCATCTTTTCTATGCTTAAGTTTTTCACTATATTCTCATATTTATAAGTGGTATAATCTTTTAAATTTTGAGTTGGTTTTCTAGTGGTTTATTCTCATGTATCTATATACTCCTAAATATTAATCTTTATTTAATATTTAAATATAAATATTTAATATTTGAATTCAAATGTAAAGATAATTTTCAAATATTGTCAATTTTGTTGTAAATATCAGATAATTTTAACAGGTTATTTAAAATTCAAAATTTTAAAAATCTATTCTTAGGTTATCAGGCAACGGTATCTTAACTAATAAATATGGTCACGTCAAAATCTTGACTACCATCAACATATGTCAATTGCTTATTTTTATAATTCAAAAAGTAAGTCGACCAAGTTCAAAGTTCAAAGACCAAAAGGATAAAATGTTTATAGTTCTCGAACTAAAAAGAGTAATTATCCTTCTTTTTTTTATAGGAAATCTAACATTTGGGGTTAAGTTAAGAAAAATTTTAACATTTTAAAAAATAGGTCTAAAGTTTTATCATTCAAGGATAAAGTAGGATAGATCTTTAGGAGATAAAGTAGGATAGATCTTTAGGAGATAAAAATAGGAGATTTTTGGTCTTCAAACTTAAGGATGAATCTCATTTTGATCCCTGATATTCAAAATATCTCGCAATTAGCCCATAATATAAAGTTGTCTCATAAATTCTTCCGTAAAAAATCAATTAAAATTGGATAAAAAATAATGTGTGATAATCATATCGCACGACACATGCAATTTTTTTTTTTATCAACTTTTTAATAGAACTTTCAAAAGAAGAGCTTTTATAAGACAATATAATATACTGAAACTAATTGTGAAATGTTTGAATGTCAATGTCGAGATTCAAAATGAGATTAACTCTCATATTCATGAACTAAAAATGAGATTGATCTTTTTCTTTTTCTTTTTTTTCACTTATAAGTTAAAGTCGTAACTTTTTTTTTTTTTTTA
Source organism: Antiaris toxicaria (assembly GCA_035233585.1). Lineage (NCBI taxonomy): Eukaryota > Viridiplantae > Streptophyta > Magnoliopsida > Rosales > Moraceae > Antiaris > Antiaris toxicaria. The sequence goes on from CP141161.1 coordinate 16,369,617, forward strand.
ACAATTTATATCCTAGAACATTGAAAAAAAAAAAAAAACATATGGCTATGTTTTTGAACTGTCAAATCTAAATAAAACTATCAAATTTACATTTTTCTTAAAATATGCATTATTAAAAGGTACCTAGACGTAAAATGAACCTTGTTTCTTTGCTTGGAATTTCTGGTCATTACTTAATACTATGTAATGGGAGCATGAGGTCCGCAATCGTCCGCGCAAGAAAGACAAACCTATCCCATATTCTTGGGTTATTCCCAACACCCAACCAATACACTCTCCCCCCTTATCTTCCTCCAAGTTGGACACAAACGTGTTTGCAAACAAATTAGAAAAGTAGCATTAAACTAGAGGCTTCAAATTAAAGTACTAGGTGTACTTGTGTTTCCCCACTCACCAAGCAAACAAACACACCACCACCACCACCTTATCTTTCCCTTCTTGCTTTCTGATTTCTCACTCAAATTCATAAAAAAATGGCTTCTCTGTCTCTTCCAAGACACTCCCTCCCTACTGTACTCCCTTCCCAAACTCGCAAAGACCCACTTCCTCAAAGCCTCAAAATCTTCTCCAAATCTTCTCGCTCTCAGTTTTATGGTACTAAACTCACCCCTTTTTCTTCCTCACCAATCCCAAGTTCTTCTTCTGCCAAGAACGTCATTTTGGCTAAGGTACATTGCCCTTTCTTTTTTTAGCATAAATAATGTACTAAGATTGTGGCTTCTTTTCTTGTTGACATTTTGGAAATTATTTATGGTTTTTGTATAGGTGAAAAAGGGTACGGTACCTCCATCATTTACATTGAAAGATCAGGATGGGAGGAGTGTGAGTCTCTCCAAATTCAAAGGCAAGCCTGTGGTTCTCTATTTTTACCCCGCCGATGAGACTCCGGGGTGTACTAAACAGGTTGCTTTCCTTTCTTCACTCAAGTGCATAATTTTTGGTACATTAGCACCATTACTTTATTATTTAAATTCGAAAATTTCAATTTTGCCTATATGTATCCTTTATGAGCCAATTGATGTTAGAAAATTCTTTAAAGGTGAAATTGTTCGTCAACTAGCCAAGATCGTTCATGTCATATATTGAAAAGAAAACTAGAAGCGAAAGCATACCTTGATCCATTGGGACAGAGATGATTATAGGTTAATTGATCTTCCAAGTCTACATGATTTCTTTTAGAGATTGGGAATCTCAGTATTCTTTTTTATGATAGAATGTCAGTGAGGAATAAGAATGTTCATTGTGTGATTTGGATTTCACAATCCTAATTATATATTTGCCTGTTTCTAATTTCATTCACCATAAAATCAGAAATTAGATTTTGAGTTTCTATACAAAATAAAACCCATACCTAATTAGATACCTAAAAGACCAATAACTTTAAGTTTTAGTTAGATTACTTTATTTGGGCTGAATTTTAATATAGCCTATAATACATATTTGATTACATATGTAAGCCCATATGATCAATTATTATCCAACAATTAAAACTAATAGCTCAAGTCGTAGTATGCACATCAGACTACACTATAAGTTGCATGGTTCGACACCACTTATCTCCAAGATTAGAAATTGAAAGAAACAAATTGTCTCGAAAGAGTATTTATGACCATCAATTACAAATATGTAGTTTCTTAAAAAAGCGATATGTGTAGCATCTCAAATGCGAATGTAAATGACAATGTTGTCATTATTAAGTAAGATTATAATTATTACGACTAAATGCCAAAATTTTATAAACGTTTTACTTGGTGTTAAATTTGGCAACGAGTATAGCATGCGCCAGGTTTGAAACTAAGAATAGCTTTACAGTGAGGAATGATTTTCTTATATTTGCCAAATTATGGCATTGACATGGCATTAAGAATGCTCTTGCTACAGATGTTACAAATATTGTCTTTTATGTAAAGCAGATTCTGATCAGTTGATGTGTCCTCAGGCTTGTGCTTTCAGGGATTCTTATGAGAAGTTTAAGAAAGCTGGAGCAGAGGTCATTGGCATTAGTGGTGATGATGTAGCCTCACACAAGGTAACTCAAATGCCCGTGCATATACATATACATACATGCACATGTATATGTTTAAACAAGTTGATTTCCTCTATAACAGTATTAAACATATGTGCTCTTGATGGATCATATATGGCATTAAGCACTCTTCTTTTGCCTCTTCACTGCTCTGAAGACAACCATATGGTTACTGATATATATAAATACACACACACACACACACACACACACACACACATTACTCTGTAGCTATCTATCATAACTGTGGGGAATAACCAGCAAATTCCAATAAAATGGCATGAAATTAGTATGGACATAACACGAGTACATAGTTCATGTTGCTAATATATTATCAGCTATTTTCTAAGCGTAAAACTAAAAATATGATGGAAACGCATGGGAGATTTTGTGAGTCAAACTTGTCACAGTAGGCCATAAATGCTTCAATTATTATGATGACAAAGTTAAATGCCATGTATGAAGGCGTTCGCGAAGAAATACCGACTTCCATTCACATTGCTCGCCGACGAAGGTAACAAGGTGAGGAAAGAGTGGGGTGTGCCGGGAGATCTGTTCGGAACGTTGCCAGGGAGAGAGACTTATGTTCTTGACAAGAACGGAATTGTACAACTCGTCTACAACAACCAGTTCCAACCTGAAAAGCACATTGATGAGACCCTCAAAATCCTTAAAGGCGTTTGAATTTTAAAACCTTCATTTGTATGTTCCAGATGTGTACATCACTTTCTCTCTATTGATTTTAGACATTTAACTTCTATTCAGTGAAATTGTAATGCCAAGAGCTGTAGAGGTTGAATATCTTGGATGTCACAAGTAAAGAAGACTAGCTACCCCATTTTTCTCTAATTTGAAGACAGGCTGTTTCACTGTAAACATGTCGTTTCTTTCTAGTTTCTACTATGGTAGATGTCGTACACACACACGCACGCACACACACATAAACAATATGTAATCATAGGGGAAATGTCTCTAGCAATAGTTCGGCTGACCAGAGAGGGGTTTGGGGCGGAAAATTTGAGTGTCCAAATGAGCTGCATGTAGCTGCCTGTCATATCATTGTTGGAATTTTTTCTTACAGATTTGGCGAATAACCGATAAGGTCCGTGATCTTCCACCATTTTGGGAACGAGTTTAACATTCAAAATCACGTTCCCAAACTACCCACACGTTTTGAGCACGTTTGGAGTGGACTCTGTGATGGACAGAGTCAACAAAGGGCAGAGTGTTTCTTCAGTTGGACCCAAGCCTTCAATCTCATTTTCAGTTCCAAATACACCATCAAACAAAGATTGAGTGAGGTATAGAAGCACTTTAACGCGAAATAAATTTTTTCCCATAACCCTTGAGTGTGTGTGAGAACGACAGTGGTGGAAGGTACGTTTTCGATCCGATTTAATTCTTGATCAATATGCTATATTAGTTTATTAAAGCATATTTAGATCGTTTAGCATTGCTTACAGTTAGTATTAAAGACATGTTTACCTCTACCTTGCGTTTTTTTACTGAAAAACACCATGTAATTTTATTTTATTTTTTTCAGATTTTCAGAGTTTTGATTCAGAGGAAAGATGAGGTTAGAAATTATTATGAAATTAGATTTCTAACAAATATGTGATTTGAAATGTCATTTTGGAGACCAAATTGTGAAGAAATGATTGAGTTTCATTTTTGGTCACCTCGGGTTGAAACTAAGTCGAAACGACCTGATTAAAAGTTGAAGATAATGAAAAACAACATGTTGTTTTTATGTCAGTGAAAAACAACCTGTCATTTGTGCAGTTCAGACTGCTATAAGGAAAAATGACATGTTGTTTTTTAATGTTAACGAAACAACTTGTAGTTTTTTTCTGAATAAACTCTTTCAGCAATAGGCTAAATGAAATGTCGTTTTTCACAGCTCCGTCTTTGGAAAATGACATATCATTCAAAGTGCACTAAAAATTTATTAAAAAAATTCAAAAATTTTCAAAAACATAGGGTCCATTTGGTGAATGCATTGCATTTGCATTGCGTTTGAATGCAATATATTGAATGCAATTTGTGTTTAGAGAAAAAGTACTAGCATTGCATTTGAATGCAATATGTGTTTAGATGAAAAGTGTTTGAATTGTATTTTAATAATAAATATGTGATGTGATGGGTAAAAGTAGAGAAAAAAATAAGAGAGAAAGAGAATATATGATGTAATTAATAAAAGCAATAGAAAAATTGAAATAATGAATAGTGATTGTATTTGATTTAAAATATGATGTGATTGATATTTGAATGAAATGCTTTTGTATTTGAGTGAAAATTGCATTGTATTTAAATGCAATATAAATTGAATGCATGTATCAAATGCATGGATAGTATTTATAGAAAATTCATTTTTTTGGATTTTTTTTAAAAGCCTTTTTGATGGTTTTGTTATTTTGAATATTTTTATGTGCTCAAATTATTTATTTTGTTATATTTTATGTATAATTTTAAAGTTTTCTTATGTATGCAATATTGATTTAAATAATTTTAGTACATTGAAATTTATTTTGTGTTCGTATTGTTTATGGTTTCATGCAATTTATATGAGCTTTTTGTAAATTAAATGTCAAGAGATCTATATAACTTCGATTAATTAAGGAGTAGTTAGAACATCTTTAATTATGCAAAATTATATATTAAGTGTTTTAGGATCACATTATGACATTAATTGTAGTTAATGAAATTGAATATAATAGATTTTATCCCATATGAATTTTTATTATATTTGTATAATTAATTAGAATAAAATATCAAATTATATTTCTTAATTTATCTATAAGAATTAGGAAAAGAAAAATACTTTGATAGTTTTATCATAAAGTTATAGATGCATCCAATTAAATTAGAACTTTAGCTTATTTGCAAGTTTATGTAAGTAGATTCATGATTTTATTGAAACATTATTTGTCTTAGTAAAATATGATATACGTTTATTAGTCTCAATTTTAAACTATAACCATATATGTTTAATTTTAAGCAGTTATGCAACTTGTAAATTTTTCTGATATTAAATGTGATATTCCCGAACTGAAGAGTGATAACTATAATGTTTTGAATGAGAGAATCCTTCTTCATTTGAGGTGGATGGACATTGATTATATCATTAGAAAAAAGAAGAACTAATCATCACTCTGACCAGCACTCCAAATGAAATTGCTTATTATGAATGATAGGAATGATCCAATCGCCTTAGTGTGATATTTATAAAGACCAAGATCTATGCTGGTATTCATGGTTTAATCAAATAGCATAATAACATCAAGGCATTGCTAAAGGCTATCAATAAGCAGTTTGAGACTTCAGATAAAACACTTGCCATCACCTTGATTATGAAGTTTTCATGGATGAGGATCACCATTGTGAAAGGTGTGCATGAGCACATCATGCAAATGAAGGACATCATGGCTCAATTGAAGACTTTTGAGGTTGATATGTCTAAGTTTTTCTTGTGCATTATATTTTGAACACTCTTTCATATTAGTATGGATCCTTCAATATATCTTACAACATGCATAAGGATAAGTGGTCAATTAATGAACTTCTGATCATGTGTATTCAAGAAAAAGGAAGGCTGATAATGGAATTCGTTGAGAATGCATTAATGGCAACACAAGGAAAGGACTAGAACCAAGCCAAAAATAAAGAGAAAGGTAAAATATTGGCTCTAAGGTGGAATTAAGAAGGAATCTAAGTGTTTTTTCTACTAAAGAAAGAACACATAAAGAAGGATTGCATCAAATTTTAGAAATGACTTGAAAAGAAAGGTAAACTAATCTCATTTATCTGTTATGAATATAATATGGTTGATTTCATTTATAACACATGGTGGATTGATACTAGTTCTATAATCCATATTTCAAATATCTTGCAGGGTATGCAAAACTTAAGGAAGTCAGTGGAAAGTGAGTAGTACATCTATTTAGGAAACAAAATACGCTCACATGTGGAGGTTATTGGCATATACAGTTTAATTTTAAGTAACCGTTTTTTTTTTTGAATTTAGAAAATATATTTTGCATTCCAATTTTTTCTAGGAATTTGATTTTAGTTTCAAGATTTATAATTTTAGGTTATTCTTGTAAACTTTCAGAAACATCTTTTAGTTGGTTTTATTAATATGATCTTGTTAGGAATGATACACTGTCTGATGTTCCTTTCTCTATCAATTTGCAAAATGATACTACTCATAATGCTATACATGTTCACAATAATGTGAAACGATGTGTTATGAATGAAGGTTCCTATATGTTATAGCATCAAAAATTGGGACATATCTCCATAAAAAGAATTAAGAGATTAGTAAATGACAAAGTACTTAGTACTTTGGATTTTTCTGATTTTGACACTTATGAGGATTACATTAAAGGAGAGCAGACCAACAAGTCCAAAAAAGTGCAAAGAGGAACATACATGGACTCGTATGGTTCAAAATACTTCATCTATTTCATAGATGATTAGTCACCATACATATATATCTAGTTACTTCATAACAATAATGAAGTACTAGATGTCTTTAAAGTTTTTAAGGCTATAACAGAGGAACTATGCGAAAAACAAATTAAGATCATAAGAACAGATAGATGTATAAAATATTATGGTAGATATAATAAGGATGGACAAGCACCTAGTCCATTTGTGAAGTTTCTTCAAGAGCATAGGATAGTTACCCAATACATCTTGCCTGGTTCCCCAAACCAGATTGGTGCAATGGAAAAAGGAAACCAAACTTCAATGGACATGGTGAAGGGTATGCATAGTAACTCTAAACTTCCTAAATTCTTGTGGATTGAAACTCTTAAAACAACAATATATATACATATATTAAATCAAGTTCTAACCAATGTTGTCCCAAAGATGCCATTTAAATTATGGAAAGGTTAAGAATCAAGTTTGTGACATATACGCATTTAGGAATATCTATCTAAAGTAATTTACAACCCAAAAATGAAGAAATTAGACCTAAGGACCATTAGTGGGTATTTCATTGGATATGCCAAAAGGTCTAAAAGATATAGATTTTATTGTCCATCTCACAATACTAAGATTATAGAGTCAAGAAATACAAAGTTTCTTGAGAATGACTTAATTAGTGGGATTGATCAATTCCAAGACATTGTTTTTTGAAAAAAAATCATATTGATGCTCAATCTTCTAGTTCAAGTATTAGATTAATTGTGATTCACAACACCTTTCAAGTTCAAACAAGTGTTGAGCAACCAGTCATTGAAATTCCACAAGCTGCTGATGATAATCCAGTAGATCAAGCTATTCAAGAATTGTCAGAAATTGTTGTATAACTAGTTGAACAACATGATCCTCAAGAAAATGTTGATGCAACGTTAAGGAGATCTATAAGAGCAAGGAAATCGATGATACCTAGTGATTATGTTGTGTATTTGCAAGAATTAAACTATAACATTGGAGCTGAAAACGATCTTGAAATGTTTTCATAAGTCATAAGTTGCAAAGAATCAAGTTTATAGTATGATGAAAGATGAGATGAATTCTATGGCATCTAATAGAGTTTGAGATCTTGTTGAGTTACTTGATATTGCAAAAGCCTTATGATGTAAATGGGTCTATAAAATGAAGAAAGACTCATTGGACAACATTAAGATATGTAAAATTAGACTCGTTGTTGAAAGATTCACTTAAAAAAAAGGAATTGACTACAAGGAGACCTTACTCTCTTGTATCTACAAAAGATTCACTTCGTATAATTATGACATTAGTTACACAATTTGATTTGAAGTTACAATAAATAGATATGAAAATAGCTTTTCTTAATAAAGATATAAAGGAAGGGGTTTATATGAAATAATTAGAATGATTTTCTTTTAGTGATGGTGAGCATTTGGTTTGCAAGTTCATTAAATCTATATATAAATTGAAACAAGTCTCTTATAAGTAGTATCTGAAATTTCAGATAAAATATTTTATCTGAAATTTCATAATTTTATCTTTTCATTCGGATTTATAAAAAACATTATGGATCAATTTATACATTAGAAGGTCAGTAAATGTAAAATTTGTTTTTTTATTCTCAGCGTGGATGACATTTTATTTGTAATCAATAATAATGATTTGCTTGTGATGCAACAATTTCTCTGAAAACTTTGACATAAAAGATACGCTGCTAAAATTGGAGGCTTTCTCGCCGCCCATGTCTCGTCGGGACTTGATTGACGGGGAGTCAATTTCTCATTGGTTGCGAAGCAACTGACGATAAAAGCCCATAATAAAATTTCAACTTCACAAAGGGCTTTCTCAAAATTTTTTTTAAAAATTTAAAAGTTTAAACATTTCAGTTTCCCATGATATATATATATATATATTTTTTTTTTTTTCATTTTTTTCGTTAAATTTTAGTTTTCCATCTTTTTCACCTATCCCACTCACCCACTCTCTTAAAATTACTTTTTGCTTTACCAGTTTTCTTCCATCGCCCATTAACCCTTTTGCATTTCCTTCTCACACTTCTCCAGGTAAACCCACTTTCCAAAGCAACTCAAAGCCCAAAACAACTCTTCCTTGAACGACAAATTGTAGTTATACCAAATTTTTTTTTATTTCTTTTATTTCTCCTTCTCTCTTTTTCTCTCAAACAGATATTTTGAAGGGATGCGATGTGGAAGATTCCAGAAAGAACAGAGCCATCCTTGACGTGAACATCGACGGAAAGACCCACGAAGCAAATTGTGGCAAATAGCAATGCATCACTCAGCGAAGAAGATGAAGATGAAGAAGCTTTTCTGTTATCGTCATCGCCTCGGAGCTCTCTGTACAAGCGACCCATATCACTCTCTCTCTCTCTCTATGTGTTCTGTTTTTGTCATTTGTGGTGGTTTCTCTCTCAAGAAGAAAAATGTTGGTTTCTCTCTCTAGGATGAAGATGGTGAAGGTTGGTGGTTCTGGTGCAGGATTTGGATCAGAATCACATTCACAGCATCAAGAGCAGTGCTGGCGAGATGGAAGTGCATCGCGACCATGTTGGGCGGGCGGAGATCTATGATCGGAAACCGACGAACGAGTCACGAGCGATGGAATCCCGTACATTTTCTCGTTGCTGGATTCCTCGTCGGTGACTGACGAGAGATTACTTCCGCATCGGTCCAAAACCAAAAAAAAATAAAAAAAAGGAATTGTTTTTGTAGAGCTGTGGGTGATGAGTCTTATGTTATTAGTTCTAGCTTATATAGATATAGAGATTGATGTATTTTGGATCTTTTATAAGAAAACTATAAAACTATATTATATAAGGGTAGAAAACTATATTATATAAGGGTTTGAATAATGTATAAATTGAGTTTGGAATAAAATAAAATTTTGAATTTAAATTGATTGATTTAGTTATAATTTTTATTAATTAAAAAAAACACAAAATTATAATAAAAATTTTATGTTTGAGTTGATGATACAAATAAATCCTAAGTTTATAAAGAAATTTTAGATAAAAGATTATTGATTAACTATAACTCTTATTGTGAAGGGTGACATGTTTAATTTGAATCAGTGTTTGAAATATGATCTTGAAAGTGAATAAATGAAGAACATTCTTTATGTTTATACTGTTAGAAGTTTATGGGGCGTGTAGTGTAGGTATTGTGTTATATTGAATGTTTTTTGTATTTGGATGAAAAATATTTATTTTGTATTTAAATACAATATATTTTTAGATGAAAGGTATTTGAATTATATTTTAGAATTAAAAAGTTGATGTAATTGATAAAACTAGATAAGAAAAGTTGATAAAAAGAATATATGATGTAAGTTGAAAAAAAATTATTTTTAAAATATTATAGAATAGTAAACGTATTTAAGGTATTATTGAAAAGTATTGTATTTAAACATAAAACTTTTATATTTGGATGAAAATTATATTATGTTTAAACATAATACGAATGTAAAACAGTAAATAAACGCCCCATTGATATATGTTCATGCCTATATAAAACCTGACATTGCATTTATTATTGAGATGTTGAGAAAAATATCATAGTAATCCAGATGTGAACCATTAAAAAGATGCAAAAAAGATAATGAGATACCTTTAAGGAATCAAAGACTACATGTATATATATAAATGGATTGATAATTTGAAAGTGATTGGCTCTTTTGATTTACACTTCATTGGCTATTTGATTCATGAAAATAAACCTCAAGATACATGGTGTAGTAGTATCTTGAAGGAGTGTAAAATAGACCTTTACTATTACTTCTACTATAGAGGCAGAGTTCGTATCTTGTTTAGAGGTTACCTCGCATGGTGTATGGATGAAGAGTTTCATTTTTAAGCTTGACAGTTTTGGATTTGATTTGTAGGCCATTAAGGATATGTTGTGGCATTTCAACTATAATTTTTATGACTAAGAACAACAAAAGTGTTAGTCGAAATAAGCACATCGACATCAAATATCTTACCATAAGGAAATGTGTTAAAGAGAAAAAAGTGATTACTGAACACATTAACACTAAATTGATGATTATTGATCACTTGACAAAGAGCATGCCACCGTTGAAATTTAAGAATTATATAAATAAAATGAGACTTGGTTCCTTTGTGTGATTTTTATTGTAAGAACAAATATTATTTTTAATGAAACTCTATTAGTGATATTTTTTCATATTTAATTTTCATTTGTGTACACATTTATTTATTCATTTTGAGAAATATCATTAATGTTTGAATCTAAAATAAGCATAGGGTTTATTCATTAAGTTATATGAGCTAATATTTAAGAAACATAATACATTGTGATATATGGAAGATGATACTCGTTTTTATAAGACCTGTTACTATGATTAATGTATTTTGTTTCTTACTATGATAAATGATGGAATATATGGATTAAGTGAAAGAATGTTAGAATACCGATGTTGTGAATATATGGTCTATGATCTTCCACCATTTTAGGAACAAGTATAACGTTTAAAATCACATTCCCAAACTGCCCCCACGTTTTGAGCGCGTTTGGAGTGGACTCTATGATGGACAGAGTCTGTAAAAGGCAGAGTGTTTCATCGGTTAGGCCTCTAAGCTTTCAATCTTTCTTTCAATTCCAAATACACTATCAAATAGAGATTGAGTGAGGTTTAGAAGCACCTTGACCCAATAAAATCTTTTCCTATAACCCGATTGTGTGTGAGAACGACAATGTTAGGAGGTATGTATTCGATCCGATTTAATTCCGTGTTTTGTTCTAACAAGTCTTTTTAGGTGGTCCAATATATGCATACATATATACATATAGATATATATATATATATGTTTACTGCCGTATATATTGCCGACCACGAGGTCATGTTGAATTTCATTGATCATCTGACAAAACAGCTGCTAGTTCTTAGGTCAACAAGAAGAAACAATATTATTGAAGATTATTATAGATAAGTTACATAGATCATGCTATGTTGCATACACAACATATACATATACAAATACATATACAATTTATTTATTTCTTTTTTTCCTTTTTATTTTAAGCTAGCTCGAGTAAAACTCATCAGAAGAGACAGAACTTCAATCATTTGTGTGTGTGTGTGTGTGTGTGTGTGTGTCTCAGTTGAGATAGTCTCGACTACCATAAGGGCTAAATGCCTCAGACAACCAGCTCTTCTTCCTCCAAGATGTCCATCCCATTTCCTCACATATTTCATCGCCGTGGTTGATACTATAAGTGGAAATGCAGCCCCTTTTGTAGAACCTGGTGGTTCTCTTCATAACCTCCACCTCCTTTTGTGTTCTCACAAGCATTTCCGCCACGCTGGGAAGCTTGAACTTGTCGTCCACCAGTCGCGCCAGCCATATTGAGTGCAGTTCACACGTATGCAGGGTCGCAACGCTCTGGATGTAGCCCACAAAAGCCATGTTTGGGATCAGAGGATGGATGGTACCCCTGACCAACAAACATTTTTCAACATATTTAACGGATTTGTGGAAAAATGCCCTTTGTCTAAGAAGTTTTTTGATAAATATCGAAATTTTATAAAATAAAGAAAATGGTCGTGTTTGAAAAAGTATATCAATCAATTCAATCAATTACTAATTAATTATGATTAGTTAGTAATTAATCAATATTAATATATTTTTCATTAATTAACGATTATTTTGTTAAATAAAAGAATTCCTGTCGTTTGATTAAGGTGTCATTTGGTGCAATATTTCATTTTAACTTCATTCAAATACAATACAATTTTACACCAAAGACAAATTTTACAACAGTGCTACGAAAACAATTACTATTTAAAATATTTTTAAAACAATCACATCAACTTTTTAACTCCACTATTTATCTCTACTTTTACCAATCACATCAACTTTTCAACTCTAAAATACTTTTCATCCAAACACACATTTCATTCAAATACAAAACAAATACTTTTCAACCAAATACAACATTCAAAAAACAAATTTCATTCAAATACAATCAAAATGCAATGCGTTTACCAAACGCCCTCTAAGTGAAGGTTTAAAAAATGTCTATTTGCCTATTCATATGTATAAACATATAATATAATCGAAAAAATACAAAATAACTTGTTGGCTTTATGCTCCTTACCTGTATAGTGGAACGAGGCCAGATGGGTATTCCAACAAGCTGCGAAAGGGCTCTGGCATGATGGCTTTAAGCTTTTTCATACCATCATAACCGGTTGCGAGGACTACAACATCAACTTCGATCTTTGTTTTGTCATCGAATTCGACCCCTTTTTCCCAGAAACACCATTTTGATGATTTTTTGAACTCAATCTTTCCCTTATCAGCCTCAGAGAAGAAGTTCTCTGGCATGATAGCCATCTGGCAAGACGCGTAGTCCTCGACGAAAGGGTGGTCGGGTTTTAGTCCATACTTCTCCAACGGAAGCTTGTGCAGCAGATAGGATTCTATGAACTTTGAAACTACTAGCCTCTGATTATAAGGGGAAAAAAAAAACCCAAAAACATAACTTGTTTTAACATATGCCTTACTTTATTATATAATACTGGCTAAACACGAAAAAAATAGTAACTCTAGGTACGCACACTAACTCCATTCCCAATTTATAAATACCAACTCATATGTTGATGAGTTATCATTTTTAATTAGTAAATCAAGTTTAAAGATTTATTGTCAAATGATAATAATTCATATATCACGTAGGTTGTTACTCAATGATAAATCGCATGATCACATAAAATTGGAATTAGAACATTTTTGTGAAAAAAAAAATGTTGGTTTACCATTGGAGAGAAAAGGTAGCAAAGAAGGGATCTGAGGAGGCTCTGGCTTGGTCTCTCATGGAGGAACTGAGAAGATCTTGTGGAGTAGAACAAGAAAAATGGCAAACCCCAAACCCAGTAATGTGGAACAGTCCAGTGCAGAGTCCTTACTACCATGGTGCATGGTTTCCCTTCTGGTCCTTTTTTAGTTGAAAAAAGGAAAAAAGAAAAAACCAAGAAAAATATACAAGGCCAGTTGCAGAAGCAAATTAGACAAATTGTCGATCTATTGAAATCCAATATTAAAATATACATATGTATATGTGTGTATACGTAAAATGACTTTCATGGCTTTAGTTAGTATAAACCATAAAGTGTGCAGCCATATAATTATTAACAAATAGAAAAAAATAAAAAGAAGTGATAGAAATTATCAAAGTTCTTTGGTGCCAATGTTGGTTAGGCCTTTTATCTTGGGTTTTAACTTATAAGTACTAGAGAAGAACTTAAGCAATAAAAAAATTTGATAAAAAATCCTAGGGAAGATTTTTATTTTCCATCACAGACAAAATGGTGCCGTGGAAAACAGAAAAGAAAGAAGAAAATATAATTATTTTACTTTAAAAAAAAACTTAGAGAGTATTTTATAATTTATAATAAAACAAATGTTAAATTATTATTAGATTATGTTAAGTTGCTTTGATATGTTGTTAGGTTTTTTTTTATATTGTGCTTACAGTCACTTTTTTCTTTCTTATATAATTAAGCATTATTTATGAATGAGGATGTTCTAGTGCCAGGCAAAATAATTCGGTCGCAACTCATATCGACTGACTCTTGATCTCAAAAATTGATAAATATAGAAAGGAAGTGTTTTCCCAAAATGTCCAACTCATGCACATATGTTGATGAAATTAGAAGTCATTTTCTAAGAATTAGATGATTATGATTATCCTACGATTAATTACTTCTTTTTTGTTTCTTTTCTGTTTTCCCTTTGGCATGTATCTAGCCATTCTTATCTTTAGTGAAGTCAAATCTGATGCATGGGTTGTGGAATTCTTCTTTCAATGCTTTGATATGCTTTTGAAATTTGAATTATATAGTTGAAATAGTCAAAACCCCACGTCTTTTTGTATATGTGTTCTCTGTTTGAATACAATCACAATCGCATGTGCATGTTGAAATTAATATTTTCTATATTGGAAAAAAGAAAAGGAAAAGAAAAGAGATTTCTATAATATGACCAAACAATAATACTCTTAATAAATCAAGAATCTGTCTATTCTATATGATATTTTTCTCTTTTTAATGTGATTTTAACAATATTTAATAGTATATAACATCATCGTTAAAAAATTAAAAACAAAAACTCTTGTTATTTAAAACAAATGTTTATGATTGCCATGTGGCAACTGTCGATATCTCCCTTATGCTACATGAGGCTCCCCCAACCTACGCCGCCCCCACACCAATGCAGAAGTAGATAACCGAGTGGATTGGTATAACGGTTAAAACAAAAAAACCATGCATATAATTCCAATATGTAACGTGGAAATTTAGAAGTTCAACCCAAAAAAAAGTTGTGGAAATGGAAACATGATGGCGTTCACATATCTTACTGTATTCCTTTAATTACTTTCGCCTTTTTTATTAATTTTTTTTGGACAGAAAAAAGTATGAATTTATGTCAAAACTCATGTTTAACCATTTTCCAAATTAATCATTCATAAATGATCTGAGATGTACCCCCGTTCCCTAAAGAACTACACTTATAAGAAAACCTACAAGCAGTTTCATATAGAACCTGAAAAATTCTTTCTATTGGCCGAGTCAAATTGGTAAAAGCATTATCGTTTTATTTTTTTTATTTTAAAGAGATACATGAAAACAAAACAAAAAAAAAATCCTCAGAAACTGTACGGAAGATGACTGAACATAAACAGAATCTTCCCTTCCTTGCTAAAGTCAAATTAAGGCTCTATTTGATAAACGCATTACGTTTATACTGTATTTGAATGCAGTGTATTGAATATAATTTGCATTTAGAGGAAAAATATTTGAATTGTATTTGAATGCAATGTGTGCTTGAATGAAAAATATTTGAATTGTATTCTAACAACGAATATGTGATGTGATGGGTAAAAGTAGAGAGAAAAAAAGGAGAGAGAAAGAAAATATGTGATGTAATTAGTGAAAATAATAAAAAAAAAGTGAAATAATGAATAGTAATTATATTGGATTTAAAATGTGATATGACTGGTATTTAAATAAATGTTTTAGTATTTATTTAAAAACTACATTGTATTTGAATACAATATAACTGTAATGCTATCATCAAACGAATGATAACATATGCATGCAAATATATGTACACACACAAAGAATTGCATATAACACTAATAAATAACAGATCACATGGAATGTTTTGAAGCCAAGCCCTGCTCATAATTAGCAAGTAGACGTATATATTCTATATTTATAAGTTAAACATGATATATATTAGTGTGAAACAATATATATATATGTATACATATATATATAAATATATATATACATATGGTTTTGTGTATATACCTTGGTTTGCCTCGGCACACTCCATGGCTAAGTCGATAGCAGATTTTTTGTAGCCAATGACAGCGACCTTCTTGTCCTTGAGCAGATTAGTAGAAGCATCTTGATCAAGTTTGCAGTAATCAAGAGAATGCAAAACCTTCCCTTCAAATATCTCAGGGCCCTTCCTCTCGGGAAACCCTGGAATTATTGGTATATCTCCGAATTTTCCAATGCATACCACAACAAACTCGAAACTATACAGCTGTTTAATTAATATGAAGCAAAATCAACTGTCAGATCAGAAGATTTTTATATGCAATATATGTATATACACACACATGCACACTCGAGCCCTTGCACTTGCCAAATGACACAAACGTTACATTTGTGCATGGAAAAAATATATTAACATATATTTTTTTCTTGCAAAAGGGCTTTTCCAATATAACGAAACATGTGAAAGACATTTTCTAGAATGCTACAAAAATCAATCATTTTTAGATTTCTACCATTTTAAAATTTAAGTTTTTTATCATATAAATAGACTTGATTATCATAACAAAAATCTGACTGTAAATACGTAATAACATAAAGAATCATATAAAAATTGTGGCATGTCATATTTAATTTTCTCAACATTTATAAATTAATCACTACTGACGGGACCAATTATGAATCCACATATGATCATACTAATCCATCAATTATATAAGAGTATGTATCATGTAAAATCAATTCTCTGCTATGATCATGAATTTTATAACACTAATGTGACTAAAGTTGAGTTTTTGCGATGCTAAAGTACTCATACAATTTTGAATTGGTGCAATAATATATGTACTAAATGAATATGTGAAAGCATGCCAAGGCCTTACATATAAATATGTACATCTCCTGTGTATGTGATCTGTTTATATATGCATGTAAAGTGTCCGCGTGTGGATATGTTTCTCTGTGTGTGTGTGTAAATAGGCAGTCAAACTATGGAAATATGCCTACATGCGGAGCATGGTAACAAACATAGCAAAATTTTGGATCATTACTTTTTCTTATGAGTGAAAGAATTAACTTTTTCAACTTTTTGCTTTTGCTTTTTGGAACCCTAATCATATGTAAAAGCATATCATGCGTGTTAGTTAATGTGAAAATAACAACCTGAACGGTCTCGGAACCATTGGCCTGGACAGCAACTTCCCAAACAGGTTGACCCGCCAAGAGGCTACCGTATTGGCCAGGCGATCTGCCATCGGCCCCCGATTCCCCGTTGCCGAGGTACCGGAGAGCCACAACCTTGGAATTGAACCTCACAAACTTGAGCACGTCAAAGTGAAGGGCGTAGGACTGCAGATAGTCCAATATCTCAAGGTGAGAAGGGAAGGTAGAGTTGTCCCGGTCGGGCCAAGGGAAATCGGAGAACTCGTAGTCGCAGCGAGGCGATTGGAGCTTGGTGGATCGGTAGGAGCAGTGAGTCCAAACCCCTCCAATGGAGTCGCTGGCCTCAAAGACTACAGGGTTGTGGTGGGCTAGCTGTTTGGCCGCGGCGATACCGCTAACCCCAGCTCCGATTATGGCGATTCGGGAGATAATTGGAGCCATATTCGGAGTCGGAAATGTTGATGATGAAGAATTTGGTTAGGGAATTATGAAGAATAACGTGTTTGATATTTCTATTTTCTAAGGCAAATTTGTGCTTGTGGGTTTGCTTAGTGAGAGGGTGGGCTATTTATAGGCTCATGCATGAATTTGGTCTCAAAAGCAAGCCACGTGAAATGGACTATGGAATTCTTTTTGGAAGAAAGGCCAAAGTGATGACCATTTCTTCTTGATATATTATCTTACTATTATCAATATATATATTATATATATATATAGCTACATACAAAGTGAAATTGGCCAGTTGTGGAGGGGGAATTTCCTCCACAATTTCTTTGATGAACTATTATATGTGGCCGGTGGATTAATGTTTAGTTGAATTTCTTTGTGCCTTAAAACTTCGATCAATCAATATTGCAAAGTTTGTGCGTTTATTGATAAATCAACAAGATAACTAAATTTAATTGATAATTATTAACAATACGGAGGGGAAAGTGATAATAAAATATTATTGATCTTAAGTTGAAAAGTTACTACGAAAAAGAGAGAAAAATCGTTACATTTTTACCCAAATTTCACATTAATATATATGCTTGCATGTGAACATAGATAAGTTTGTGTAACTCCAATTTCCAAAGGCGCACAGCTAATTATTATCATATATTAAAAGAAAAAACTATTTAATTACTACACACATATATAATATAGATATATACATATAAATTTTATGAAAGTACCCAGATTCGGATCAAACATCTTTAATAAATGTCAGTCAATCTTTCTCTCTCTTTTACAAGATTCATATAAGGAAGGATTGAAACTTTGTTTGAGAGGTTAGTATGATTAGAATAATAAAAATTAATAATAAAAATGAAGGGAAAAAAACAAAAAAAAAAAACTATTACAACAAATAAGGGTGGATTCACATACGCACCCTTAGTAAATGATGAGAAAAGCATCTTATATCATAGAGCAGTTAAAGGACATTTCAGTTAAGTTTAACTTGATCTCACTTTTATATTAGCAAATGAGTATAAATGTATAATATAGTTTCATATTTCTATAAAGATGCATGCAGTCACAGAAAAGGAATAAATTTAAAGGAAGCCATAGGTATGTGAATCCATGATCAAAAGGCAAGTAACCAGTAAATATAACATTTTTTTAATATAATAATTAATTCTCACTTTCTCAGCGTCAGCGATGAAACTATACTAAAAACGGAAAACTAAGAGGGTGTTTGGTTTTGTTTCTAAAACTGATTTCACGATTCCCTAGGAAATCGATTTCAAAATCGGTGTGAAATTGTGTTTGGTTTGTATTGTTTTTGAAAACAGATTTCAAAACAAATCCAAAATCGCCTTTACTCCCAATGTAAAATTGAAAACGATTAAAAGTCGTTTTCTCTGATTTCATTTTTCTCATTTCTCCTATTTCTCTGATTTAATTATTATGGTTAATTAAGATTTAATTGATATAGTAATTACTTAAATATTATGGTTATTAATTTTTAATTCATTTTTCAATTAAAAAATTTTATTAATTTTTAATTTTTGGTATTCATAATAAATTTTTTTTTAAATCAAACATAAATATATTTTTATAGAATACTTATAAAATGATTGGTTTTCAAAAATATAACCAAACACAGTTTAACTTTTTTGTTTCTCAAAACATACACTCAGAAAATAAAACCAAACACAATTTCAGAAACGTTCTCAGAATTGTTTTCAAAACGATCTCAAATTCAGAGAATTTGAAAACATAACAAATTTCAAAAACAATACCAAACGCTACCTAAAACACCTTCTCCCAAATTTTGTGGTCTTTATTTTGGTCGTTGTTATATATTTTTGTAACTGAAATCTTTTAGTTCTCATCAATAAACTTTAGACAGATGATAATCTATTTTTGAAGAAGGAAACCGACTGTTATTAATTCGAGCAACTTTCTAATTTGTTGTAGGAAATCATGGTCTTTATATACCTGCGTGCGGATTTGTTCAATTATTTTTTTGGTACCTACGTGAATGTTTATTATTATGTTTTATTTTCTTTTATAACATTTTTTATTTTATTTTAATAAAATATGAGATATGTAAATAGTGAATATGGTAACGACATGCCGACTTAACCGGGATGTAGCAAGGATGTACGTAGCACCATTTATAACGGGTAACCATAGAGTACTGAAAAGTTTCATCATGGCCGTATCATGCCTTCACTTTGTTCTTGAAAGTAACATATTTTGAACAATTAGAGCATATAATTGATAAAGAGTGGAGTTGTTTGCAACTAAAAAAATGCATCTTATTAGTGGTTTCAAATTTTACTTGGTTGTAATTACTAATTATGCATTTATTTATGATATTTAAATTATAAACTGGGCTAATTACATAATTATAACTTCCTCTAGTTTCAATTAGTTCTTAATTTGTCTTTTTTTTTTAGGCATATATCTTTTAAATGTTAAAAATCTATTTCAATCTCGTCGCATACTTTGTGAATAGAAAAAATTGAGTGAAACCACATAAATACCCTTATATAGTTTATGAAATATATTTTGTATATGTTTAAAAACCATTTTAAAAAAAGGACTCTAAAGAAAAACATCAAATTAAAAAAAAAAAGATCTTGATATTTTTATAAATATTACCCAAAGATGAAATTGAAACAAGTTTTAAAAGTCAAGAGATACGTTTAAATTTTCTAAAAGTAAAGGGATAATCAATTTAATTAAAACTAATAAGATAATTATAACGATTGATAGTAATATCTAACGAGAATATTGCATTTGAATTCATTAAAAGATATAGAATTTGAATTTCACATCATAAATTTTTTTAAAAATATAATTATATAATTAACCATTATAAATAGGAATATGAAGGTACAAAAAAAAATTTTTAAAAGAGAGGGGCAACATTCCAGTACCGATAAAAAGAGGTTTGGTGCTACAAACTCGTAGGTGAGATTAATATCCACATATTACCTGAAAGGAGGTCACCACACTTTATTAAAAATAGCATTATTTCACTATATTCTTAAATTTTTTTTTTTTATTAAGAAGTCAATATCTTCGTAATTGCAACCAGTACGAGTCTTTATTACACATTTATATAAATACATCGTCCGACTTATCACCATTTTTCACTCTATATATTTTTCTTGTCACCGTTTTAACGAAGAAAATTTGTTTACCATATCACAAGTGCTCTCCTTACTGATTCTTCAAATCATAAGTAGTGTTGCTTCACCAAACTAATTATTTAATTAATAAATGTAAACATTCCAAAGCTAAACTTTACAGTTTCAAAGAAATAATAAATGGAGTCTTCTCGGCTGCATAAGAAAGTGGAATTTGTTGGAGATGG
Source organism: Antiaris toxicaria (assembly GCA_035233585.1). NCBI lineage: Eukaryota > Viridiplantae > Streptophyta > Magnoliopsida > Rosales > Moraceae > Antiaris > Antiaris toxicaria. The sequence continues at coordinate 16,390,385 of CP141161.1, forward strand.
ACGCTGATTTCCCTAGTGTTTCAACTGGTAACTTGATATGCACCTTTAATTAGTTGATTTTAGTCAGATATACTATTATGCATGTGCTTATCAGCCAGCGGACATTGGACACACTTCAATTTTGTTAAAATGTTATTTCCATATATAAAAAATGTTCCTCCGTATTACGTAGTATTACATATTATGCAGCACTATAATTTTCTATTTCAAAACTTATAATAACTAGTTAATTTACATGTAATTTCTAATTATTTAAGTAATTTTTCAAATGGTATTATTCAAATATATATTAGTGTATAAGACAAATATTATTAAAAAATGTTACACTTGAATCACTTAATACGTACAATATAACAAAAATCATATTATAAATGGCATATGAGAAGGACAAAGAATAGGAGCCCCTCCCTATATTATATATATAAAGGTATATATTTTTTTAACTGGATACGTACGAGTGTCTTAACTACATCAATATCGTGATGGTCTTTTTTTTTTTTTTTTTTGTAGTTATGCTCTCCAACTCTCAATATAACGACAGGTTTTTAAAATTTAAGCTAAATTACACCAGGGTTCCCTGAATTTATCAAATAGTTATAATTTGAATCTTAAACTTTTAATTTTGGTAATTTATATCCCTAAACTTACAAATTCATAGTCAATTACACCCCATTGCTAATAATGTAAATTTTTTGTGGTAATTTACATGTGGCTTACACATAGGTAATTAATTAAGAGCAAGAAATGTCTCATTTAAAATCAATGTCAATCTAAATTTATATTTAAAGCCAAATTAATTCAAAATTATCTATTTTCATAAAACTTAATTAAAAATCTTAATCTCAATAAAGTTGATAAAATATATTAAAAAGATTCATTCATGCCATTAATTGTCTACTCCTGTACTATTTACAAGTTATTTTCTTCAAAAGAAAAAATTAAAAATATTGTTATATCAGTGGGAGGTAGATCACTACATATTTATAAGTTCAAAACAAATTGGTAAAATTAAAATGTTTAGAGTCTCAATTGCAACTGTACAATAAGTTAAGGGGATATCAGTACAATTTAGCATAAAATTAATGGGGCATTTAGTAAACGTATCACGTTTATATTACATTTAAATACAATGTATTGAATGTATTTTATATTTGAATAAAAAGTATTTGCTCTGCATTTAAATGTAATGTATGTTCGGATGAAAAGTATTTGAATTGTATTTTAAAATTAAAAAGTTAATGTGATTAGTAAAAATAGATAGAAAAAGTGAGATACAGAGAGAATATGATGTGAATGGGAAAAAAATTTATTTTCAAAATATTCTAGAATAGTAAATATATTTAAGGTACTGTTAAAAAAACATTATATTTGAACGTAAAGCTTTTGCGTTTAGATGAAAATTACATTACGGTTAAATGTAATACGAATGTAAAACTATAAACAAACGCCAAAAACACTTATCCATCATATAACAATATAAAATTTTAAAAATATACAAAATTTTTGAATTTTTAAGAGTTTCAAAGGTAATAGAGAGAAGATTTACTTGCAATGCAACTGTTTCTCTAATATATACTAAGGGAGTATTTGGAGAAAAAATTTCATTTTAATTTTACTCAAATACAATACAATTTTACACTAAACACAAATTTTACAATAGTGCTACGAAACAATTACTATTCAAAACATTTTTAAAACAATCACATTAATTTTTCAACTCCACTATTTATCTCTATTTTTATCAATCACATCAACTTTTCAACTCTAAAATACTTTTCATCTAAATACACATTTCATTCAAATACAAAACAAATACTTTTCAACTAAATATAACATTCAAAAAATAAATTTTATTTAAATATAATCAAAATGTAATGCATTTATCAAACGTCCTCTAAGACTTAATTATCACGAGATGAACTCTTAATCACGATGGAGCAGGTGGCAAGGAAAAAGAATAGTAATAATTACTATATTATCTACCGATTATATATATATATATATATTTAACTTGGATTGAGGAATGTACACTCTATATTTTATAATAAAATTAAATATAGAATTATTTTTGTGTTATGTTTGTAATCACTTAGTTCATCTGAATTAAATATGCAAAAGTGGCAATTATATTATTCGACACATACTTACATAACATAGGGGAAACCAATGGGGTGGAAATTAAGGAAGCATTTTTTTTTTTTTTATTTAAGGAAACGAAAGAATTGTTCATTACTTTTGAGTCAATTATTCAATATTAGTTATTTATTGCTAGTCATGAAACGAGCCTTCTTCAAACATTTAGAATATAGAATCTTGAAATCGAATGGTACCACACGTCTCTTGAAAATCAAAGTCTTTTTACCAAACTAAGTATTAGCTGGCCATAAGATTCAAGGTTTTAATGGTTCCTGGTATAAGGAAGTCTAAATTTTATATATAGGATTCAAATTAAGCTAGCTTTTCATGCACTCTGACTTGCAATTGTATATATACTTTTTATGGTATATGTACTTATTGTTGAAATTTCTCTATGCTTAGAACAAGCTACATAAAATATAACATATATATATAAATACATATATTTACTGCTTTTCCTGTGTAGACTGACGACATCTATGTTTAAATTACACAATTTTAGTACATTGATGATTTGTTCCAATAATTTATAGTGATCTACCCCGCTTTACCACGGCAAACCTCATGAAAATGTCAAGTTAATTCAACGAGACTGCAAATATTATATATTTTGTGACTGAACAAGTCAGTATATGTACCGATTGTTGGTAGTTTCAATATTCAAACCCAAGAATGAATTTGCTAATCGAAATTTAAATTGATAACTACTACTTCTCAAAAGAGAGACTTAACCGCCACTGTCTGGAAGATTCCAATAGTGTTACATATATTTACTTGCGTGGCAATTAAACAAACATAATCAAGTCCTAATTCATGCAACTACTAAGAAGCTTAACCATTGCTTAATTAACTAGCACCCCATCCATGCAAGAATATTGAGTTGCACCATCAATTGACGGAATAAAAATAAAAATAAAAGAGGAGAATTATAGGATTTTATGTTAACCTCGACTTTACAATTATATTGGAAGATACTTAGGCCCGTTTGAAAATCTGTTTCTAATCTCTGTTTTTTCGGTTTTTATTTTTTATTTTTTATTTTTTTATTTTTTGTTGGCTTCTAAAAGCTCTACTCCTATTAACTCCAGTATGAATCTACAACTCGCTTTCTCCTCTTTCGTTTCCATGAAATCCAAACTTTAAACGTCCAGAATTTTCTTATTCAAGTAAAAATAAGATGATATATATATATTTTTTTCCCCACATACTCACAACAACGAGAAGAATAAAACAATATGCATATAAACATATATGGTTTTTACACTATTCAAATATTATAGTTCATTTTTAATTCACATTTTAACCAAACATACATTTTAAAATATTCACTCATTTTTATAAAAAAAAAAAAGAAAAAAAAAAAGAACTCTAAGGACTTGTTTGGGGATGGATTCCGATTCATCTCTCATGAATTGCTAAAATGTTTTTTTATATTTTTTCTTAACTTTTACTCTGAATTTTTACTATTTCAATCTATTACTATCTTTACTATATAGATTTCAATGGATCTCTCATATCATTCTTAAAAATCCAAGTTCAATCTATTATCCAAATGGACCCTTAGAAAATAGTGGCAGTCTCATTTTTTTTTTTTTTTTTGAAGGCGTGATTTAACTCAAATTTTGAACTAAAAAATTGTTCACCTTTATTTTTTTATTTTTTTTATTATATAAACTTTGTAATTTAATTTAACCAATTTAGAAAGTAAAAAAAGGGATTTAAAGAATATTATGACTGAACTTTGGTTTATTTGAAGTTTTAATTTTAAAATAATATATATTTAAAATCAAATCACTCACGAGACATAATTGAAACTTCTAGAAAAAAAAAATAGAGATAAAACTAGGAGATAAAGACAACTGCCCCCTAGACTTAGCGTGGCTGCACCAGGCTTAAAGACCCATTTGGGAGAAGTTTGGAAACATTTCTTTTGAGTAAAAAAAAATAAGTTTTAGATAATATGTTTAGAAAAAAAATTGTTTAAAATGAAAAAATATAAAATCTTACCTGAAGAACAACTGCCCCTAGACTTATAGTTTGTTTGGATGAGATATTTGTTTTTGGAAAATGAAAATTTTTTATATATGAAAAGTAAAAAGTTGTTTGGAATTTTTTTTAAAAGTGAAAAGTTGTTTGGTAGGTAGAAACTTTTTTGTTTTCTAGAGAGTTTTTTTTTTTATTTTTTAAAAATGAAAAATTTTATATGTTTAAATGTGAAAATTTAAGAAAATCCATTTTTATTAAAATGAAATTTTTTTCATTTTTCAACTTTGAACGTACCAAAGAAACGAAGCTTTAACGTGGCTAATTTGTACATGATTGAATAGGAAATTAACCTTACCTGAAGAAAACAACAGGCACGTACACCTTTTGTTTGGTTAGGTGCAAGTCCAACGTTGATTTGGATTTTGTGGTGGTAGTATGGACCGTATGACGCTCTGCAGTCCATGCGGTGGCTGCAGCCGCACACTCAACTGAAAGAATTTATGTATGTACATTATGTTGGCACAAATCATGGAGACAAACCTGACTTTTTCCAATGGACTATAGATTCGTCTTTTATTATTTAAGAAAATCTTATAATAGAAACTGCAATTTTGTTTTATTAATAAGTATTGTTGTTTTTAATAACGATAGAGTCAGAAAAAAGTTTCAATGGGAGAAACTGTACAAAAATTAGAGTTTTTTTTTTTTTTTTCCTTCCCCTTAAGAACTTCATGTACAGAGCAAACAATGAGTAGACGTGTACGTGATGATACTAACAGGGATAAAAGAGTGTAAACGTTAGGGTCCAAACTCAGACCTTTACTCTGATACTAAATTCGTTTATGAATCTACCCCGTTTAAGTTATTAAAAAGTGGATCAATAATAATTTTATATTTGAGAAAATTATGAGAATAACCCTTTTATTACACATGTTTAAGATTTTTGCCCTGAAATCAATTTTTATTTAACATTATAAGAGGACAAAAAAGTCATTATAGTAGAGCAATATTCCAAATATGTGCTCTTTTGGGAGAATTTCTAAAAAAAATACCCTTAACATTCTAACAACGCAAAGAATTTAGTTTATATTAAATATGCACATAACTAAATTCTACATATAAAATACAAGAATCAAAATTTAAAATCTCAAAATTTGATTGAGGACACAATTGTTTTTTCTTATAAAAAGAAGATATAATTGAAATTTAAATTTTAGGGCTAAATATCAATTCTTAATAATGTAAGTGCAGGAGGTCACTAATTGTTTTAGTTGTTTAGATCAAATTTTTAATTATATGGTCTATAATTAAGAACAATTATGTATGTTAAGTAGTAAATATTTAATACAGACATTTAGAAATCATACATTAATAAATTAATCTAACGAGTACAATTCTTGTAAGTTTTACCATATGATATGCGTTGTTTTATTTTTATTTTTATTTTCTCAAAGCGCAATTCTAACTTCTCCTCCCCAAATCACAAGTCTAATTACTTAAAAGTCAAATATTTTTTTTAGTGAAATTTAAACTTAGGATATCTACATTTATGATTCATTTCAACATAATGTTACATCAGTAAGACCCCGTTTGGTATGTTATATATCTTGAAATAAATTCATTTTGAAATGAGAATAAAAAATGAATAATAGGTGTTAATGAGAAAGAAAGGCGGTGTTTGGTTTTATTATTGAGAATGATTTTTCATTTTTAACAATACAAAAAATAAAAATGATTTCAAAATAATGTTTGTTTATTCAACGTTTTCAAAACCATTTCACAAACATTATTTTCAACTTTTTTTTTTAAACGAAAAAAAGTTATTTTCACTTTTTTATTTTCATTTTCACCCTCCCTCATCTCTCTCTCTACCTATGCAGCATTGGTGATGACAACCATGTCTGATGATGACCTTCATCTCTAGTGAAAGGCAATGATTACGAACTGATAATGTTGGCGACGATCATGACAACCACCAATTGACCCAAATCTTGCGAAGGTGACAATTGCAACAATCTTCATTTTCGGTGAAAAGACAACGATCACAAACTAGTGATTATGACGACGGCCCCCTCACGATGATGACCAAAGACTTGCGACTCAGATGCCGCAAAGACAACGCTCAAGAAATCCACTACAACGGCCTCCATCTCTAGCGGTAACAAAAACCAACAAGTCATGAGTTTGAGGTCATCACCGGTGCTAGAATTTCGTATTTTTGAGGTTGTCGCCGTAATCACATCTATTTTAGAATGATGACACCATCACTGCCACCACCTAAGGGTTAAACAGCCAATGTCTTTCACCCCTACTCCTCACTATAAAACCCAGCACTAAAAGGTTTTTTTTTTTCTCCAATTCTAAATAATAATTTTTTTAAAATTAAACATAAATATGTTTTTATAAAATACCCATTTATGAAATGGGTTTTCAAAAATATAATTAAACAGAGTTTCATTTTTATGTTTTTTAGAATATACATTCAGAAAATATAACTAAATACAGTTTCAAAAATAGTTTCAGTACAGTTTTCAAAATATTCTCATTTTTAGTTTTTTTAAAAACAGAAAACATTTAAAAAACAATACCAAACACTATCAAACATGATGATTTAAAAAAAAAAGACTTGGATATTCCAAACACATCATAACCTACATACCTATACGTTGTCTTTAAATAACAAATGTTTTCAGATTTTTAGCCCTCGAATTTTACACTAATACGTTGTCTTTAAATAACAAACGTTGTCACACTTCCAGTTCTGGAATTGATGAGATAACATTATTGTTTATTAATTTTGTTTTGTCCTCTAAAACGCCCAATCCTTTTTTTTTCTTTTTAGTCACTGAAACAGAGTGTGGAGGAAACAATTCTTTTTTTTTTTTAATTTAACTGACAAGTTATTAGACCAGTTATTGTATTTATATAGTTTGTGATAAGAGCAGAGACGTAAATTAAAAGACAAATATGTTGTTTGAATAGAAAATTCATTAAAAAAAAAAAGAAAAAGCTATGTAAAAAAGTATTTGTTTTATTTTTTTATTTTTTATTAAAAAAAAGGAATTTTTTTTAAATATGCATTTTATAATACTTATCTTTTAATGTTTTTTTTATTTTAAACAACTTTTTATTTTTTAAAGAAATTTTTTTTTTTACATATGTAAATACTATCTTATTTTAAAAAACGAAAAGAATTTCTCATCAGAAATAAAAAAAATTTCTTATTCAAAGATATACGTTACATCCAAATAGAAAGAAAGTCTTTAAAATAAATTATGTATAATTATATTATTAATGAAAATAAAATTAAAAAACGTAAAGTTTTTTAAAAATAAAATTGACAAAAATAAATGAAAGTTTAAGGAGGACCACCCCCGCTCGAGAGCCTGTGATTGTCAAATGGCTTTTGTCCTCTTGTATGTATGGTAATGAGCCGGCTTGACTGCGGTCTCCCTCTCCCTGGCGCAAACAGCAGCAGCACTATGGCATGAACTTTTGGAATTAGAGTCTAATAAATTACGTGAATTTCTTGAATTGCATAATCCACAAGGAGATTATTGCGTTCCACTCTAGTTTTGAGAGTCTCTGGAAGGTCAAACGGCCGTCCACCCCAAAATGGCTAACTAGCTACGTCTAAGATTATGCAATCAGGAGCAGCCCGATTATGGTGATCGATGAATTCAACTCGGACAGGTGGCCACTACCACATTCGTGTAAATTAGACCCCGATTTTACATAAGCTCGTTTACAAGAACTATTGCTTTTATATTTAATCAATAAAAGAAGTAAAAATCATGATTTTCATCATGTCATGTATTTAAGAACTACATTGTTAGATAAGCTTTTGAAGTTAGAAATGATTTTAAAGCTTTTGGTTTTTACAGAAAACTCTTCTGAAAGCTATAAGCTTTTTTCACATATTGATTAAATACTTTTAAAAAAATAGTTTTTGGATCTAGAAGACTAAAGGCAACTTCAAAGAGCTTTGCTATACAAGCTCAATACTCATTTGACATAGCTTTTGTGATAGTCATCATTTCTTACAAGAAAAATAATAAGTTATATAATCTCATATCTTTTGAGAACAAATATAATTAATAATGCATAAGTAAAGAAATTACTTTTCTTAATAGTATGAGGTCTTTTATGGTAAAGTCAAAAGAACAAAATCATGCAAGTCGAGACTCCAAGTGGACAATATCATCCAAAGAAAGGTGTGAGTCATTACAAATAGTATAAGAGCCTATACTCAACAAGAAGTGTGGTCAACAAGGACATTAGACCCTAAAAGGAGGGGTGATTATGACAATTATTAGTCCTTACAAAAAAAAAAGTAAGTTGTATAGTCTCACGTCATTTGAGAATGGAAATATGTGATAATTCATAAGTAAATAGACAATGTATTAATGGTATAAGGCTTTTTAAGATAAAACCAAAGAGCAAAACCAAAATATCATACTAAAAGGAGGCCTAAGTCTTTACAAATTTTATTTTTACTTTGAGTTGATCAATAAAATAAAAGAAACAAAAACTATGGCTTTTTCAACAAGTGTTTCAGAACCACATTTTTAAAAGATTTTTTTTAAGACAATATGGTTTTAAAGTTTCTAATAAATAATAAAAATAGTCTCTTTAGCAAAAAAAAAAAAGGAATCCATTAAAATTTATAATGTCTAACTTATAAAATTCTAATTAAGTTTTAAAATCTGTTTAAAATAGCTTTTTCCTAAAGTTATATTTTATGACTTTGACATAAAGATTTTCAGAAACACTTTTAAACTCAGAGAACCAAATATAACTTATAAGAAGCTTCGTCAAACAAACCTCCTCATAAAGTTCCATCATATGTCCGCATCACTTTTTACTTGGCTGATTTGAGTAAAATGACATAATAAAAGATAATTTATTTTCTATGCAATAAAATAATTAAAAAGTGAATTACAAAATGGGCAGTTTTATGATTTATCAAAATGATTTTTCCCCACAATTATTAAAATAATGGATGTTTTCCAAATTCCTCTTACAAAAATAAATGAGCAATGTTAAGAATATTAATTTCGATGTCAATTTTTTTAATATTAATTTATATAATGAAAAATTATTAATTTTTTATCAATAAATATAATCTTTTAATTTTAAAATTTTATCAGTAAAAATAAATCACCTTAAATATTGCATATTAATTGATATTAAAAAATTAACATTATAAGTGTCCCTGCCATGTTTCAAAATGAAGTATATCCTTCAAATTCTCTAACTAGACCAACTTATTTGTCTGAACCCTAGAGGACAATGCACACGACTCTTGTCAAATTTTTACGTTTTATTGAATTGTTGGCCCATTTATGTCCTTAAATGTTATATGTTATTCTAATTTTGACATTATTATTTTCTTGACATTGATGACTTTGTATTTGGTTGTGGTTAGTTGAATGTTTGAACCTGTTAGGCTCCGCTTAGGAAGTTTTCACCGGCCCAACATGTTCTACACCTGTCCACATTACTAACAACGGGCCTAAATGCCATGTTTAATGGGTGTTCTACAACAAAATATGGACATAATCGTCAGGGATGACGTAAATGGCAGTTTTGAAAAAGATAATGGAAATAGATAACAAGTTTATAAAATATTTATAACAAATAATAAATTTATTATATAAATGATTTATTTACGTAAGATCGACTAGATAACTAATACATTTATATATTAAGTAAATTATTTATTTACGTCTTTATCATCTACTTAATTTATTTACATCTTATAAATACATCATTTATTTAATAAAATTTCTATTTATTTGATTGATCTACTGTTTATTACTAATATTTTAAAAACTTACTGCTTACTTTAATTATTTTCTAAAAATTACTATTTATTATAATTTTCCCAAAAAAAAGATTGGTAACAGATTACAACTTTATTGGTTCAAATGTTATGGATTGAAATACAAATTGAGGATTGCTTAATCCATGTACATATATACTAATACATATATTTTTTTCTAAAATGTTTTTAATAAATAAAAATGTGTACGTTGAAGTTTAAATTTGTCTCTATTAAATTTCTTGTCCTTCTATCTGGCTCATAACTTGCTTGTCTTTCTTTCTTTTTTATTTTGAGTTTAATTGTTGTAATGAATTGTTATGTTATAATTATGTTACAATTTAGTTTATTATTGAAGATTTGAATTTGATTGTGTTGTTGTTTAATCGAATTACTTATGTTTTAGGAAGTTTATGTTGGTTTTTAGAGTATACAAATTGAACCCGTGACTCTAATCTACAAAAATATGATGTTCATGGATTGGATTGGGAGCCTCACAAATTGTTAATGGATTGAGATTTTCTTAATCTAAAGGACTAGACTATAGATTGAGTCATAATTTGCCTAATCTGATCCGTGAACATCCTTAATCATGAGATCCCAAGCAAGCTGAGAAACTCCACTTCATATTTTGTTATAGAAGTTGAATTACGAATATGAGAAATTGTAACATATAAGCCCATTTTTAAAATAACAAATCTTTATATTTTTAAGGTAAGTAATTAATTTAAAAAATTAATTTATAAAGTAATTTTATCACAAATACATTTTGTATATAAATTATATACAGATAATCTGCTACTTATTTAGCATATCCTGAAATCTGTTATTTATATCTTTAAATTTCGAAAAAAAAAAAAAAAAAGCTATTTACCTCTTTCTCCTTTAAAATATAGCAATTTTTGAAATATTTTTGCGAGAGTACAATTATATAGTAAGTTGTTATAACAGTTTTCAGGTTTTATGTTACAAAGTTACATAGAAATTATTTTAAATTTTAATGATATAAAATTTTGCTATTTGTAAATATTTTAAGAAACATCCTAAAATAAATATTTTAAGATACTACATTTCAATGAGTTATTGGGACAAAGTTCTACAAGCTGATAAAGCTGATATTTTGTTATTTTTCAACATATTATTTGCAAGATTAACTTATTTTCATGGTTAAAGCCAAATTTCACATTCCTCTTCCCCCTACTTTCGAAGCATCCATTGCTCTGAATTTCATAGTACCCTTTCAAATTTTTTTCGTTTTTGTTAAATTGTTGACGGAAAATGACATCATCATTTCGATCAAACTTTTTCCAACAACCTTTAAAGAATATCATTGATACTAGAATCAATTCACCTTATAAATCCACAACCTCAGTCACGTTCATCATACTTTAAGCACGACCATAAAAAAATAATAATAATAATAATAGTAGTAATAATAATAATAATAAACACAATACAAAATTAAAGCATGATCATTGAGATTATGTTAAAACAAAAATCCATTACATATTATACTAATCTTGTACATGTGACATCCATAAAAAAACCACCTTCAACTACTAAATCGGGATCTTTGTCATCTTAACAGCACAATCCAAGCCACAATGGTAACATGGGACAACTGTGGAGTCAATCTCCTCACCAATCTCTTCTTCTGAGCTTCTATCTTTGTGCCCAAAGCTTTCAGAGCAATGAGAAAATTTCCTCCTCTACAATTGATGAACCACCCAAGCTACTTAGGCATGCAGAAGGGAAAGTCTAAAGGTACCTACAACTAATCCTAGATATTTATTTCAGCAACTCAACTCCATGAGCAACTTAGTTATTGCACAATAAATATCCTAACTCCTACCATACAAACAAGTATCACTTGTCCTTTTCCACCAGCAATTTAATAGAATAGTGAAATATGAAAGAGTTTTGAAGTTAAGAGGAACATTTATTACAAATTAAAATTTAGAGGCATTTGTGATAAGGTGTAAAATTCTATAAGAAAAACGAAATTTATCTTAAAGTTGACATACATACCATCCTTTTGACCACCTTACAGATGGTAATGCGGGTATTTTTCCACATTGTTACCTAACATCTTATATGTTCTTCGTATATACCCATATGATTTAAGGTGACACAGGTATAGAGAAATCTCAGGACAACTATTCTTTCTATTTATTCATTACGAATGAATATAGATTTTTAGAGTATAATAAGAAGTCAAAGCAAATTTCATTAAACTAATATTGGTTAGATTAAAATTTACTATTTATAATTAAAAAAAAAAACAAGTTAGGATAAAGTTCAAAAAATTAATCTGCATCTTTTGAATATGATCATTTACAATATTATGGGTATACCTTTGTTTTTTTTCTTGTGGATAAGCAATATTATGGGAATACTTTGACCTCCTATAATATAAAAAAATAAAATAAAAATATTAAGTGTGACATATTTGTGAATTGGATTAAGAGGATATTTAGTCCTAAGGTTACTCTATTTTGTAAATAAAGATCCTTAATTCTCTTCCCCTATGGACTTAGCTATAGTTAATTGCGCGGTTTTTAAATCATGCTGAAGTGCCTTTCAGTCTTCTATCTTTTTTTTTTTTTAAACAGTTTTGCTCCAAAACAAAAAATTTTTACAATTTTTTTGTTATTTTCCCTCCAAAATTTTCTAATGACAACATTTGTATAATATTTTTTAAGTTTTGATATTTAGGTATTCATATTTTAATTTTAAACCTCAAATAAATTGAAAAACAATTGTATTACTATATAAATTTACAATTTGTTATTAACAATTATGTAAACTCGATAATAAACTTATTAGAAGAAAAAATTAAAAAATAACTAAAAATGTGAATAAAAAAAATTGTGATATTATAATTATAGTTCAAAAATTTAGTTTAATTCACACTCTATGTACGGCAAAATAAAAATAAAAAGAAGAAGAAGAAGAAGAAGAAGAAGAAGAAGAACGGTCTCCATTAGCAAATTGTATCACTCTCATGTCATTTGACAAGAAAGGTCATTGGCAAGTCCCTTGTGGCCACCGGAATGGCAAAATAACCCAAAGATGAACTGTGACTTCCCAATGTTCCACAAACGACTACACTCTATCTAATACCCTTGTAGTTTAAGTCATTCCCTTGCTCATCTAACATACCCTAAGCAGCCCTCATTAGCAAAGGAGGAAGGGGGAAAAAAAACTACTTTCACCGACCACCAACCCTATTACAAGGCGTTGGATTAACATAATTTCACATGATCATGAGAAGACAAATCTACATGATAGCCTAAAAAACTCGAGAGTGCATACTATTAAAAAATATATACATATATACATAATATTTAGTAAACGTCATTATACTTTATGAGTGAGTGGTCAGCATGAGATTGCCTAAGATGCAAAGCTAAAGGCTAACGTTATTAATGTAAGATTAGGTGCAAACACCTTGCGTGTATCCACGTGTTTTACCGTCCCCTCTCTGTCACGTTTCAGTATTTTCATTTTTATTTTGTCTTCTTTATATTTTGACGTTTACGGTGTTAAAATAGGAGAATAAACAATCCCAATGATTCGGCAATACTCAACAGTCAATTTGATCACGTAAAGTCTCATTTTATGTTGACAAGAAACAGAAATTAGACAGCTGTTATTGTATTAGCTTAAGTTACACTGTAAAAATCTTTAGCAACAAAGGAAGAAGAAGAGGAGGAAGAAGTTGGGCTGGCCGAATGAATCTTTATGTATTCTTCAATAAGAAAAGTATCTATGGTATGGTAATAAGTGTCATCATAAGGAGAGCGATAATTGATATAGTCGTTTTATATTATTTTTTGTTATATTAAATATATTATATTTAAACGTAACCTAAATATAATAAAAAAAATGAAACCTTAAATTTATATTACTGGAAACTTTTTTTCTATATTCAGAATGTTGTTTGGTTGCTCTCTATACACTTATGCGTTCCGATTTTGTTTATGAAATAAGGGCGAAAAACTACTTCTTTTTTTGAAAATTTTGAAAAAATTTATAATGATGTCAATTAAAAAGATTATTCTCATTCTTTACTTATAGATTAAAAATGAGAAAAAAAAAAGAAGAAAAAAAACTAAAATGTCTTTTTTTGACAAGCACAAAATGGTCGGATCAATTTTAGGTACTCCTAAAAATGATAGTCCTGAAAATAATTCAACTTGATTTTCTTTTCATTTTCGCTAAAGAAGTGGATATGTTCTTTAGTTTCTAATTTCCATTGGCAAAGCTTATCTTCTTCCTAAAACGAAAAAATAAAATCTTTTTTGCGCTTTGTGGTTCTATGCACACCGGAATCGTGGTTTGTGGTTGGAACCAGTAGGAGTGTCTTAGTTGTTTTTTTTTTTTTTTTTTTTTGGGTTCTGAAATCAGAAGGAGTATTAAAGCAACAGAACGAACGCCATAAATTCATGGCCTTACACGTGGACCATGAAATCGTGATTCTTTCTTTATTGTTGAATTATTACCCTCAAAAAAAAAAGAAAGAAAAAATTCGGGTATAAATTTTGGATCTACTCTTTTGCTCAGCATCTTCGGCTCTCGATTCTTGGCATCTCTCATCAGATCCCCCAAAATCCAACCCCACTTGACCCCATCTTACGGCTGACATTCTCCCTCTCTCTCTCTCTCTCCCCTCTCCTAATAAATATTCCCCCACGCCATCCTCGTGACCCAGCCCCAGAAACCATAACAAAAAGGATAAACCAGCCTTTTGAATAATTTCCTCTTCAAAGAAGAAACAACCGGAGGAGGAGAGACAGAGAGAGAAAGAGGAAGACGACGATGAATGTTTTGGATTCTCATCTTGAAGCTCTCGCTTTCAACTACTTGAGCTTCGGTTTCTTCTCCTTCGTCAACAACCTCTGGACCTGGATCGCCGTCGTCACCGCCGCCGTCAGCTTCTGGCGGATCCGATCCTACGGCGACTCCTCTCGCTGCCTTTCACCGCTGCAGCCGCAGTCGCGAGACGATCTCCGCAGCTCAAACGGTGCTCCACCGCCATGCACGGCGGACGAGGCGGCGGAGCAAGTGCGACCGGCCTCGAGTCAGGCTCCAGCGACTGCTCCGGCGAAGAGCGTGGAGGAAATTGGAGTGACGAAAGGGCGAAAGTTTGTCCTGTTCTACGACGACGTTAACGGCGAGTCGACGGAGAAGAGTGACGGAGAGTTGACGGGGGCGGCGGAGGAGGAGAAGGAGGAGAGTGACGACGGTGAGGCGGTGGAGGAGTGGTGGGAGGGTTGGGAGAGAGTGTTAAGGACGAGAACGGGGAGGACGGGGTGGTACCGCTACCAGGACTTGACGGAGCTAAACGGAAATGTGGTGAGGTTCTGGGATGTTGATATTGATGATTCTTCAAGAAGTAAAGACACGAACCGCTGCTGCGGCGGCCCAAAACGGTGCGTTTTGTGGTAGGCGTACCCGCAGAAAGGGTGGGAGTCTTTTTATTAGAATTTATATTTAGAGGTGTTAAATTGAAAATTATAGCTCCTGCGGGTGGTTGCTGAAGCAATATGTAGAATTATTGTTGTGTATATATTTTGTTCTACGGAGTTAATTAATAACATCCAAATCCAATGCACTGCCAAAGGTTGCAGTTTTAATTTCATGTTTTTTCTTTTTTTTCTTTTTGTGCTTTTTTTTCCCCCAATTTCCCTTTGTGATCTTGAGTGGCTTTTTCCTTGGTAAGTTAAAAAAAAAAAAAATAGTTCAATAATGTCTTCATATTCCAAGCCCGTGATCAAGAGTAGGACTGGCAATTCATGTTATCGTGTTGTATTATATTTCTTAATTGACACATTATACTAAATTTGTGGCGATCCGCCTTACGTAGAGGTTAAAGATACTTAAATATATTTAAAATTATATTTAAACATACTAACGTACTTAACGTAAAATATACTCAAACATACTTAACATCGTAAACATACTTAAAACATATTTAAATATCGTAAACATACTTAAATATACTTAAACGTACTTAACGTAAAACATAGCACGAGCATCAAATATAGTGTTAGTACATATTATGCTCATTTATGGGTTATAATTTTTGTCTTGGTTTTTATCTTTCATTACGTTTTGATTTTGGACTCCATGTTAGTCGTATCATAATACGTACATGACTGAGACGGACACTGGGGAGCATACTTAAAACATATTTAAATATCGTAAACATACTTAAATATACTTAAACGTACTTAACGTAAAACATAGCACGAGCATCAAACGTAGTGTTAGTACATATTATGCTCATTTATGGATTATAATTTTTGTCTTGGTCTTTATCTTTCATTACGTTCTAGTTTTGGACTCCATGTTGGTCGTACCGTAATACGTGCATGACTGAAACGGACACTGGGGAGCGACCCACTGGCCAATTCTCAACAATCTAACATAACATTAACATAAACATAACCTAAGGAACCTCCACCATGTGGGAAGCTGGTATGCCAATAAATAGTTTTATTATCATCTTTCATATGGTTCTGACCAGGTAACATTCTCATTGCCCCTTGGTCTGGGTTAGTACATATTATGTTCATATTATGGGTTAGTAAAACATAGCACGAGCATCAAACATAGTGTTAGTACATATTATGCTCATTTATGGGTTATAATTTTTGTCTTGGTCTTTATCTTTCATTACGTTCTGGTTTTGGACTCCATGTTGATCGTACCGTAATACGTGCATAACTGAGACGGACACTGGGGAGCGACCCACTGGCCAATTCTCAACAATCTGACATAACATTAACATAAACATAACCTAAGGAACCTCCACCATGTGGGAACCGGTATGCCAATAAATGGTTTTATTATCATCTTTCATATGGTTCTGACCAGGTGACATTCTCATTACCCCTTGGTCTGGAACACTTTACATGTCTTTTTTTTATTATGTATATTTTATTAGACACACCGTTGTGTATATAGCACCTATATATATAATTTACATTTTATACATAACACATAAACATGTTAAATAAATTTATGTTACAGACAAGAAAATGTCTGAACTTACAGATACTTTGCTAGTATCTTCTTTTTCACTTTCTGGGTTTGCAGACATTCTTTCGTCGCGTCTGGATCAGGTTCCTATAACCGAAATAACCACGGTCATTTTCGATACTTATTTCATACGTAAAACTTAATAAAACATAAAAATTCTACTTTTAACTTCCTAATTATGAACTTATGAGGTTTCTGCTAACTTTTTACAAAATGACCATTTTATCCTAAACTTTTGATAAAATGATCATTATGTCCCTAATCGGATTTTTCGTTGTAAACATCCTTAAACATCCATCTCTTTTAGTTAAATCTTGATTTTGGCTGTTAAATTCTTAATTAAGGCCTTAGGATACTATTACAAACCTTAACGTCCATTTTTCTAACTTTTGGTAAAATGACTATTTTGTCCTGGGACAAAATGACTATTTTGTCCTTAGTATGATTCCTCTTCGTAAATCTACTTTTCGTTGACTTAAAACTTAATTTTGGCCTTTAGAATCTTAATTAAGCTATTATAAGGCCCTAACGGTCATTTTCTAATATTTCTAAAATTTTTGGTCAAAATGACCTTTTTTCCCCTAACAAATCTTTGGGCTGTAACATTTCACTTTAACGTTTTGATGGGGTTTTCTAAGCCCAAAAATCATAAGATAAATTTTCTTAGACCTTAACATGTTTTTATAGCATTAATTGCTGCAGATTCACTGTCTATTTGTTCACCCGATCTTCAGGTAGTAATATTCTGACCCTAGATCGTTTATCCTCTTTTTCTTATGTTTTGGGGCTCCGAATGGACGTTTTACTAATCTTAAAAACGTCCGTCATCCTTTTCCAAGCCTAAGTCACCGAAGGGGCTCAGATTTTCACCCCAATCACATTTTTATGCTTTGTTTCCCAAAATACCTTTCAGATCATTTTAAAAATTTCAGCGGCGTTTCAGCTTAAATTTTAGGTTCCCGACATTTAAATAACGCCTCAAAACCATTGTACCTGCCACGTACTAAGCCAGAAACCTAATTTTTATGCAAAAGATCAAACTTTTTATGTATAAATTTTCATAAAAACCTAAATGTTTCTAACAACTTTTTCATCCATTCTTTTCCATTCTCATCCTTGGTTTTTTTGTCCACAATTCAAATACAACTTTTTCTTCACAAAATCTCTATTCCATCACATATAAGTCCTACAGTTTTTCCTCGAATAATAGACCAAGATTTTATTTCTAATCTATCAACCACACAATCTTGCATTTTCACATCAATCATGATTTGTACATAATCCAAACTCAACTTATTTTCCACAAAACTTTATTCCTCATACTATAGAGCTCATCGATTTTTTTGCTTGGAACAAAGCATAAAATTTTTGTTTCCAAGCTTTTAATCTCACCATTATTCTTCTCAAAACATGTCTTTGTCACAAACACATACCAAACTAGCTTTTAAAGTACTAATCCAACAAGATTTAACTTCAAAATTTCATACCCATTCTCCCAACATAACCCACAGTTTCTACTCATCAAACTAAAGAAAATTGAGTTTTTAAAGGCTTACCTTGCTACAAAGGATCAAGCCTTGCTCGGTATATAAATTTGGTGTGAAAAATTATGAAAAACTCAAGCCTGGAGGGAAAGGAGACTTACGGCCATGGAGGGCAACAAGAATGGCTGTTTTGGCTACTGTTCTTCTACTTATTTTCAGTCAAATAATCGTGCATAAAGCAGCCTAAAAAGAAGGGACTAAATGGCAAGGTTTTGGGGCAAAATTACAACTCTTGAGAGGGATTTTTGAAACTTTTTAGGGGATTAAATTGCAAATATATAAAGAGTTGCTAATTTTATCTTCTTGGGTGGTCAAAGAACCGACTCCAACAGCCCCCCTTTTTCCCAAATCTTTTTAAAATTTTTTTGCATGCAATTTTATCACTTTCTTAGCCTTAGGATCAACCCTCTTTAATTCTAATTTATTGGATCACCTAATTCTTTCCACACCGCTTTTTATCATTCATTTATTTCATCATCTTGTGACATCATCCGTGACATCATCTCTTTGCTTTTTTGGTCAAAGTTTGACCAAAAGTCAAACCAAACGAAACTTTCCCAAAATCTCACCAGCAGGTTTCTGAAGCCGTTCGTGCGATCGGTTTGCCTTATTTCACTTTCGTTTATCTAAAAAATTACTACCGAAATTTTTCATCTTTTAGTACACTTAATTCATCGTCTAGGGCTTTCGATACCAAAATAGCATCGTTTTTTTCCTGTTTTGGCTCTATGAAATTTTCCACCATTGAATTCCTAACTTTTAACATTATTTGAACATTTTATGGCATTCCAACTAATACTAAATCATAAATTTCACATTTTTTTTAAACATGAAATTTATCATGTACATACACTATACATATTTTTCGAGAACGATGAGATTGCTCAGTTGTGACAAAATCCAAACCCGACCCATTTAATATTCGTGTCAGAATCTCAAACCCAAACCTAACTTATTTATTAATTGTGTTAATCGTGTCGACCGAAATTAACCTGTTTAAATTAAATATAAATAAAATAATGACTTATTTAATATGATTGCGACACCTTAACATGTTTATTAGGTAACATATCTTTTCTTTTATGAAACACAAATGAAATTTACTTATAAAGTTTTAAAATTTCATGTTATTTATATTTTATTAGTTATGAAAACTCTTATTTTATATCATATACAAAAGTAAAAAAATAATATATAATGTTGTGGTAAGGGGGGTGAAGGGTGACTAATCGTGATGTCACAAAGGTCAATGGGTTAAAGGGAAGAGAAGGTGATGGGGTGAAGTAAATAGAGGGGAGGGAGAAGATAGGGCGACGGGGTGACAGGACAGGAGAGGGGTTAACGACGATAGAGTTAAGGACTACTAATCGTATTGTCACGAAAGTCGATGGAGTGAGAGAAGGGGAAAACAATGGGATAAGGTGAGTAAAGCAGTAAAGACAATGAAAGACTAACAAAAAAAAAGTGTAAAATCTAGATTTTCTTTTCTATATTAAAAAATTTTAAAATATATATAAAAAATAAAAAATAAATTTTATATTTGAATTTTGAAAACTCAAAATTAAAAATAGTAAAACATTATAATATATATAACAATATAAATATATTAAAGATTATAAATGGGTAATTTATGAATCATGTTCATGTCAACTCATATATGATATGTTTATTAAATGAGTTATTTCATATCAAGTGCGAGTTGACGGGTTCTTACAGGTTTGACCTTTTATTTAATCGTGTTTGACGAATTCGACCCTTTTTGACCCAAACTCATTTAAGAAAAACCCAAATCCTCTAACTTCGTGTAGGTTTCGTGTCGTATTATCGTGTCATGATCTAAATTGCTAGCCTTAATCAAGAGACACTGGGATCTTTAATAAGATGACAAAGACTTTGATTTTCGATCTTTATCAGCCAATAGATTAAAATTAGACATGATTTGAATTTTTAATCTGATAAATATGAAGATTCTAATTAAATAGAACTTCTTTATTATCATACCATCAGCAAGTTGCGTGATCTTGAAGGGCATGCTGGTGATGATTGGAGTCAAAGTAAAAGAAGGAAATACTGTACGTGGTATTCTTAAATGTAGTTGGAACTTGAAAGTAATGGCATATCTTTATCTAGTTTAATATGAATTCTAATATTTGAACGGCCATTGCTACAAAGGGGAGTCTCAAACCAATTAAGAATTGATGTTGGCTGTCACTTTCCTAAACAATACAATTAACTACTCTTAAACGTCACTCATTAGTCCATGTATAAATGAATTGTTCTAGAACTTTAATTTGTCACATATGATGATCTTACAACTCTCACGGTCTATCTACTTGCAAGAACAACTTTCAATTACGTAATTAACTTTTATGTATACTGGATATATATATATATATATGATTTGCCCACTAGGTAGTTTGTGGATAGACATAATTCATTTCATCAAATCTAATTAGAGAAAGGATAAGAGATAAAATTCAAGACCAAAACCTTGATTAGATAGCCACAAGAAGAGTTTTGTACGAAATTATAATAACATGAAGCGTTTGAATTGATGGAAAAATGCATTAGGCAAAATTCTATTTGTTATTTACTAGTGAATAAGAGACAAATTCGGGTTGAAATTTCCTTTTATTTACATAAGACAAAATACCTTGATGACTCACTAATTACATCCACTTGTTGAACACTCAAGTTTGGAGTCTGGACGTGTTGCCACGGAATCTCTACTATTACTAGGCCAAGCTCTCAAAGTTGCCTTGATATTATCGACCATTAATTTACCATACAGAAATATTAAAGGATTATTTTACAATGGCTCTCTGATATAAACTGGTCCCATTTTGATGACGAGATTTTTTTTTTAATATATAGTTACATGTATTACGAAATATATACTTTGTATTTGCAACATAGATTTTGAAATGTTATTTTTAAGAAGATTCTATACTTTACATTAACGTTTGAGATTAGGAAAAGATGGGTGCGGTGTAGATTTCAAAATAATAACAAAATGATGTTAATTTAAAACCTTTTTATTATTTTTTAAGAAAAAATTGATTTTTTAAAATTTGTATTCTAAATATCTTATAGTGTTGATCACGCATAAACTGTATTTTCAAACGAAATTGATCATTGATGAAAGTGAATTGAGTTTATTCTGATGTGTTTGGAAACAACAAGGTCAGATTAGAATATGACCCAACTTGCCTCCCCTTGCTAGAATCCATCTAAAAGTAAATGATTTATTATACGAATGAGCAAATTTTATATTCCAAAAACACTGGAGTAGTTAAACCTCTAAACCCTATGACGACCTTAAGCAATAATTAATTAAACTCCATGACTTAATATTTGTAAATCGCTTCCAAATTTTCCCAGCCCTCTCTCCTGACTTACGTGTTTTGATCAGCTTAATTTTATAGTCACACCATTGATTATTAATGGCAGCGTAATTGTACTAATATTATCAGCTTCGCATTAATTAGCTCAGGTTAATAGTTCCCTCCGTATGTAGATACCTTTATTTTTCTAACTAATGTATCATTGCTCGAAAATGATATACACAAATACCCCCACACTCTGTAATTATGCAAAAAAAATTTCATAACGACAGCCGCTCTTGGAGATCATGAATTTTTAAATCGTATACTAGTAATTACATTCAATGGCTCTTTGTATCATGATGAAATTGAGAATGATTTGTATGTAACTATGCTTTATTAGGTGACTAATTTGACTATAATCTTGTATGAACAATATTATATATATAATACATACGTAAATACATATATATAATGTGATTTTAACGCTATAAATATAATCTAACGGCAAAAACATATATGATTGTATTAGAAGTTATAGAATTTAAATGTTCAATCCTAAGTTTAAAAAAATACATACATGTAGTGTTAAGATTTTGATTTAATAAAAGGAGAGCTTAGTCCCACGTTAGAAAGGAAGCAGTGTTGAGGTATTATAAAGGCTATATAAGTAACTCATATCTTTGCTTCTAATTATTCCATTCGAAAACACTGTGTAAAAAAATGTGAGTTGGTGTATGGCTTAGATTGGGTGTGGGTGTATTGCTTTCCACGTAAATGATTATGTTGTGAAGATCTAATTTTAACAAATGTAGTACCTAAAAATTATTTGAAGATGAAATTATGAGTTTGTATTATTAGTCTAATTAGCTAAATAACTTTGCTGTGCGGACAAACCTATGGTCAAATTAAAATCTAATGTGAAGCATCCTTAATCTATGACCAACGTAAATACATAGAGTCCTAGTGATATTAAAAATATATATATATATATCCTGCGAAAGGTTGTTTTGTATTTCTGCAGGTTTATATATGACCAATGTACCATGCATTCGACATGCTGAATAGGGAATTTATTATTGCAAGCACCAAGTACGGGCACGACAACCATGAAATTTGACTCTCTCAGGAAGTAAATATAGATATAATCGTAATTGAATGACAATGCTAGCTAGCTAGCTAACAATGTATCTTCAGCGCTATTCAGTAGAAAGATT
This sequence comes from Antiaris toxicaria, assembly GCA_035233585.1. Classification (NCBI taxonomy): domain Eukaryota; kingdom Viridiplantae; phylum Streptophyta; class Magnoliopsida; order Rosales; family Moraceae; genus Antiaris; species Antiaris toxicaria. The sequence continues at coordinate 16,413,462 of CP141161.1, forward strand.
TATTAAATAATTCTTCAGCCCAAAGATGAAGAAATACGAATCTAAAACGAAAGAAAAATTAAAAATCCATCTGGTCCTATCCCTAGGGCAACTTGTGGAACATAAAATGCTTTAAAATTGCAGAACGGCTAACCCAACATATTATTTTCATTAATAAAATGTGATAAAAGATAAGAGCACCAGATTTTCATAAGACCCAACTTGTGGTATGCATGTACGTGCGTGTGCGTGTATCGTATGTATATATATACATATGTGTGCGCGCTCATAAAGGGAGTAAAAACTTTATTTGAGAGATTAGTAATAATTGGAATAATAAGAGAAAAAGAAAAAAAAAACTGTAGTAATCTATAAACTAGGATGAAATCTATTCCCATACGAACCCTATATGCATAACTATATAATGTGTGTGTGTATATATATATATATACACACGTATACCAGAGAAATAAGTACATATCATATTGCTCGCACTTAACTTTTCAAATATTCATAGCCACTTCAGCCGTAACTGTGTATTAATGACGCCAAAAGAAAATATCTAACATGCACGCCCTCAATCGATGGCCCAAAATATCTTTTTGATATGTTAAAAAGACACAAGCTGGGTTGCTTATATAATGCGCAAAAGAAGTTTGGTTGAGTTAAAATTATAAATAATTAATAATATAATACACGTGGAGTTAAAAACAGACAAGCTAATTAATGTGTAGAACTGGTTCATTATACCAAGTTATGTAACAACTAAATATACAGGTGCAATTATATATCCTCATTTAGAAGTACTAAAGTAATCCTACACTGTAGAGCTTGTAAATATGAACTAGATCAGACTAGCCAGTTCGAGTCCCACACAAAGACCCAATTTGGGTTGGCTTCGCCTAATCGTGGATTGGCTGGGTTTAGGTATGTGTAACCTTTTAAAATTGTTCATACGTGGATCAGCTAGGCATATACTCCTGATCCGGGTTTAATCGGCTTTTATTTATGCGTTCCGTTTTCTATCTGGGACTTCATTCACCAATCATGCAGTCTGTTCTTCAAGCTTTATGGGAGGCCCCTTTTTTCAACTGTATCATAAGAATGGTAGGGCAGCCCTAATTTAAATAATGGACTATAACGTGAAAATTTAACCTTGGTCATCTATCATAGAGGAATATATTATATATGTTAACTTCTAAGTTCAAACTGAAATATCTACTCTGTATAGGCCCATACAATTGACGACTAAATCGGTCATAGATCCAAGGAAAGAAACTGAAGGAGGTACATACATAGTACATATATACATGTACATATATATATATATATTTCCACCTCAAGTTTTGGATAAGGGCAGTGGCTCTGTAGCTGCACCAGCGCGGAGCTAGAAAAAGAATATACATTGAGCTCATGACTAATCTATAGTCATCAAAGTAGCAAGCACCAATTATACGATGTTCAAACCCATTAATTTAGCTCTATGTCTTACTACAAGGTGGAAGAGAAGTATAGGCCGAGCCAGCTAGCTAGCAGATATTAAACATAACATAATCATAATCATAATATAACAACTAAAAGTCTATCCTCCCTGATATGCATGAATGTGACAACTACTCCACCTAAAAGTGAAGCCCCCTTGTCTTTTCCCCTTTTCCACTAGTACTATGTCTGTTACGTTCAACAATTATTTTGTCACCGTAGATATTCAAAAAGTTACGAAGATTTCTGGATTCGGAATTGGTATTACATACAAGAGACATTATCGTTGATTTCTTATTAAAAAAGCGTTAATAAATTTTGCGTTCCAAAGAGAAATATTTCAATGTATAAAAATAACAACTTTCAATTGGATATATGTTTGTCTTTTCTAATAGATTATTTCTTTTTTTTTTTTAACGTGTGTAGTTTATCGATCTAACTTAATATAATTTGAATATTAAACTAAATCATACATTTCGTTCCATCTTAGTTTAATTTGATTTGTATTAGAAATTGTGAAAATAGAGATAACTTGTATTAGAAATTATACTGAAATAGTGAAAGTAAAGATAATAAATAATAAAAATAAGTCTAATCAAACTAAACTAAATTAAAATCAATTTAGACAACTTAACTTAACTTGCACACTAAATTATGCTAGATTGATGACCTAAATAAACCCTAATCTTAAAGACTGAATTCTATTTTTCATTTATTTTTCGTTTACATTATTTTAATAAATTTGAGTAAGAGATTTTTGGTTTGTTTGGATGGAGGTTTGTTTTTGGAAAATGAAAAATTTTTAGAAATAATAAGTAAAAAGTTGTTTAGAATTTTTTTTTAAAGTGAAAAGTTATTTGAGTATATGAAAACTTTTTTTTTTTAGAGAGCTTTTTTTCTATTTTTCAAAAATGAAAAATTTTGAATGTTCAGATACGGAAATTTAGGAAAGTCCATTTTTTCTAGAATGAAAAAATTTTTATTTTTTAACTTTGGACATGCCAAACAAACGGAGCATTTGTTCCTTTAATATTTACACAAATGCAAAATCTTTAACCTCCACCAAATATACTCAAGCACGTATATATGTATATTTTATAAGGAGTTGGTAACAGGCTGCTTTACTTTTTACAAATTTCTAACGGCTGAAAGATACACCAGACGCCGATTAGGAGGCAGTAATGAAATCCTAAAAGGAACGGCACATTCCATTGCCGATGCAGTAGTAGTCCTATTTCATGATTGCTTGTGTGTGTGTGTGTGTGTGTGTGTGTGTATTCGTCAATCTGTGCATGCACTGTCAAAAAAAACCCGAGAAATTTTTATTTTACTTACTTTTCAATCTGCACCACACATGGCTCCCACTGATTAAAAACTGTATGTGCTTTTTAAATTTTCATTTGAAAAAGCCGTCAAAAAAGAAAAATATGCGAGTCAACCAAAAAAAAAACTCAACAACCTGACAGATCCACTCAATTCAATCTATTATAATCCAAATCCGATCAATCTGATCAAAAAATAATCCAACTTATCAAATCTGATAATTAATTGGGTGGATTTGAGTTGTATTTTTCCAAACTCAACTTAACTCGAACCCACCTCATCTATTAATGTGTAAAAATAAATATTTTTTATACCTCATAATATATAGTATTTATCTCGTATTTTACATTAATTATTTAATAACTTGTTATATTTCATATTAGATGAGTTTTTATTATTGTTTGTTTGTTAATTTACAACTTTTATATTTAAATTTGTTTTACATATATTTTATTTTTATGTCGGTTTTATAACTTATAAGATAATTTTAAAACTTTATAATACTAATATTATACTGAAAGTTAATTTTCTTTTCATATATTTTTTATTTTGGTTTAAATGATCAGTTATATTTTTTTTATTTTCTTATTTTGTTCAACCCGATCAACTCACCCAATTCATCAAAATTTTAATTGGGTGGATTAATTTTAAAATTTGAGTTAATTAAGTAGGTTGAATTTGAAATCAACCCACCCAAGTTTGGATGGTTTGAAAATTCTAAAAAACCTACCCGATATTCACCACTGGAAAAATCTACCTTCCTTTTTTTTTTAAATTACTTGTTTGGTCTTAAACTTTTTATAAACTTATGATTTGATCCCTAAATCTTTTTTTAATAAAAAAAAACTCCCTAAACCTTTTAGAAAGGTTCAAAATGGTTCTTTGTACAAATAATATAAAGTTGAAAAAATTGGATGGAATAGCTCATGCATATGACACATGTAAATTGAATTATCTAATTTTTTTCTTAATTACCCTTAAGTGGTAAATCATTTACGACTTATACGACATTTTCTGCTAAATTTTTAACTATTAACACAAAAGGAAAAATTTACACCATTTTAAAAAGCTTAGGGAGCTTTTAGTTATAAAAAAAAAAAAAAAAAAGCCTAGGGACTAAATCATAACCTCATGAAAAAATTAGAAACTTAAAGAGTAATTTATCCTTTTTTATTTTTTTTAAAGTTTGAAAAGAGGACAATTGACGTAGCATATTCTTTTGGAGGGTAAAAGGACTTCTCAAACATTGAGGACTGTTTACTAATAAAATTTTTGATATTTAACATCTTCAAAGAAAATCACCCACTACTCAAATTTTGACCATCAACATTCACCACGGTAGTCCATATTACCCATCTCCATCTGTGGTGTATGCATATGTACAAGATCTCTAATTATGTGCCAACCTATCTGGATGCAGCTATAAGAGGGGTGCACTGGCGCCCCATGTTCTGCCATTAATGGCTGTAGGAGTAAGTCGATACATGCAATTGACCACCACAAAATTTTGATGTGGGCAAGAAGAACCCAAGACCGTACTCTTAAGGGACCAGCCACCTCTATATTTTTAATTATTTTTTATGAATATGTCGGGACCCATCTTTCTTATCATTATTACATATTATAAGAATCAATGTTTTATAAACAGTGTTTTTTTATCATTTTTGTAATTGTCATGCAATAATCCTGTCTTTAATTATGTGATTGTCATTAGTTACGTAATGATCCAGTCATTATTACGTGATATTTCAACCATTTTCATGTGACTTATTTTTATTTTGTTTTATTTTGTTTTAATTGTTTATTCCGTACTTATGGAGTGCAAGTTATACAACTAGTATGAGTAAAGGGCTAAAACTAAAGTTGATGTTGGGATCCCTTAAACTCCTAATGGCAACGAGGACTCGTAAAAATCACATGGTAGTCCTGCCAATTTTTTCAAACTTCGCCACGTTTTGTTGTCCTCGTCCAGCCAAAAAGAGCCCGTGATAATATTAATAACAATAACACTGGTTGGTAATGAGCTATGGTAGGCTGGGACTCTTGGTGGGGTTCTTTGCCGTTATAACTTCCCACCGGTGCTCTTGTGAACTAGCACTCCCTTTGGGTGTGCTAATATCTTGGGTGCCAAATTAGAGCTCTTGGGATATTTTTATTTCCTACCTCCAACCCCTGTAATCTTGTTCTAGTTAGTTAGGGCCCGTTTGGGGGTTGTTTTCCAACCCCAAAAATCAATTTTTTTCCAAAATTTCACCATTTTTCACTATTTATATATCTAAAACGCTACAGTAAATTTCAAATCTTAAAAATTCATAATTTTATGTATACAAGTCCAAATGAGATTTTTTTTTTAAATTGTATAGAATTTCGAGAGGAACGAAACAATATCTATATTGATATTTTTTTTCTAAAAAATTTTTTAAAATTTTTTATTTTTTTACCTTAAACAGTTTTTTCTCCTAAACACACTTTTCAAAATAACTTTTTTCCAATCCAAAAATAATGTCTCCAACCTCCTCCTCTAAACTCCCCCTTAGTTATATCATGATAAACATGAGCTACAAAGAACGCTCGCAAGTTGCTTATAAAAACTAAAGTAATACAGTGGATATAGTGAGAAAGAGAGAGAGAGAGAGAATTTTTACAGGAGGCATTACGAAGAAAAATTGGACAATAGTTTTCCTTAAACAAAAATATAGTTACGTATTTCATTAGTATGTAGCTCCACCATTAATTAGATACTATTTTTAAAGTAGTGGAATAATAAAAGATGTCCTTTCTTCCTCTCTCAAGATGTGCCCTATTTCATTGCTAAGTATATCCAATCAAAGTTCTTACCCAATCAATGAACAGTAGCGCTGGGCTAATCCTGATGGTATATAAATGAAGCTTGGTAAATTAAGATAGACCATTTTTATTCATTGATTGGTCTACAAATTTCTTGTATGAACTATATCAATGGAAAACGGAATAGAAGCAATAATCTCCTTTTGTTTCAGCTAGTGGAAAGTAATACTGTTTTTTTTAATGAATAAGAAGAATATAATTACGTGATACATATAATCCTTTTTTTTTTAATATAGAAAAATATATTATTAATGTCATCTCGACTTTCATCCTCGTTATCTTTAGGAAAAATCTTCTAGTCAATCAATCAAATTGACCGATTCTAAGAATTCAGTTTCAAAAAATTATATTGTTCCAATTAATGCTATATAACGCATATCAAAATGTATGTTGATTGCAATAGGTGGGCCCAAAATTGTTGCATGTATTTTAGTATACAAGAAGTAATTTAATGTCATATTGCTTCCAAAAATGAAATTTAAGCATTGATAAAAACATTTAATGAGAAACTTTGGACTGGTTCCCTCGAAATATCAGAGTACAAAAGAAAGATTTGTGTTCTGTGCAACATATATATTCTTTCTTGACACATCGTACACACATACACATAGATATATGGGTACGTACCAATCTACTGTATAAGGCATTTTTATGCTGTGCATACACTAATAGACGACATGAGGGACCTTTGATGGCCAGCATATTATATATATATATATAAAATATATGTATGTATATACATTAGTTTGAATTGAATTGTCTTCTCAAGTCAATTTCAATGGTTCCAATTCGCGTGTTCGCAATTTGTATGGTTGGCTCTGAATTGAAGCGCCCCTCTCTGGACTGTTTTGCACATGCTTTGCTTCAAGAATACCATCACCTCGTACTCTCATTGGAAGGCTGAGGATTTTTTTTTTTTTAACTTCTTTTTTTTTTCTTTTTTTAGTTATTCTTTTGTGTGTGTCTCAATAATGGATGGGTCCGCAGTTTAAAGGGGAATATGGTCCAGCCCTTTTTGCAGGCATTTTGAGGATCAAATTCATGCCAACTGATGAAACACAACGCTCTTATCTGTCAGATGCTGATGCTGCTGACCAATGAGTATTTACTTCTATCCACCATTATTGGATTGGTCACTGGTGAGAGCATTAATTTCAAGCTTTTTTATATCATCTCTATTCTGTACCTACATTCTACATGTAATTAATTAGTAAAATCATATATTATAATATATAGGTGTTTTTTATTGTAGGAAAATCTATTCAAAAGTAATATGTTATATATTTATTGTAAATTAAATTAGATAATTTATGTTTATTTTAAAGTTCTATATTTTTCTATTATCATATTATATTTAATATATAATTCTATACATTTTTCCAGTTGAAACCTAATTTAAATTAAAAAAAAGTTCAAAATATCTTTAAAAAGAGAAATTAAAATTTGGGTTATTTACCTTTCTCTACCGTGTATATTGCTTTTATTCAGAAAGTATTTCGCATTTTAAAAACGTGCATTTTATACAATTTTATTACATTCAATACACTAGTCTACACCTTTTCTCATTCAAAACTTCATTTTGACCTAGAAAATCTTCAAAATTTACTTGAAAAGAAAAAATTACAAACAACAAAAGATTCAGACTTTTCAGCCCCACCCTTTCTCGCCTTGGCTGCTGCACACCCTTTCCGTCTCAATTGATCATAGTTGTTGACCATGCACCTTTCTCCTTAACTCGACTGGCGAGAGTTGCATAGATGTCTGGTGGCAACAAAGTGGAAAAGGGGCGGATGGTGATGATGTTGAATTTGCATATCTCTATCGATGTGCATGTTAGGACAATGTGTTTCAGAGTTGTGATCATGAGGAATGCTTAGGATGGTGCTTGGTCGACTATAGATTCATGAGGTGGTGAGGTAAGATGATGTAAAGTCGTTCTTTTGGAATTTGGGCTGAGTTTAGATGGGAGATTCCTTATAGAATGAAAAAAATGTTTTGCAAACAAGTGTTTGTTTTAAGTTCTTTTATCATTTTTCTCATTATAAAAAAAAGAAATTGAATCTTTTGAGTTTAGACATGTCTTTTACAATAAACTTTTTTAAAAATAAAATGAATCTTTTTCAATCTTATTACAACACATATTTTTCAATACGATTTCTTCTTATTCTAAACAACTTTGTGTTTCCAAAAAAAAAAATTATACATCTAAATATTATTTAATATCCAAAAACAAAAAAAAAACTTTCTCATCTGAAATAAAAAAATTTTCCTTTCAAAAAATAAGCATCTCATTCAAACGAGGGTTAATATGAATTATTAAGAGTATAATTAATAAATCTTATATTTGTTTTTGCGTGGTAGATTTGCTTGGTTTAGAATGTAAAACATTCTCAATTGTTATTAGGGCATGAATGGGGTTGGGATAGGAGATGGTAAACTTAAAAGATCTATTTGTGTTAAGACGTAAATCTTTCAAATTAATTATGTATTATGCTACTTTTTTATATTATATTTTGTGATACTGTATATTATGTTGGAACTACGACACATAACAGCACTAAAAAACCCATTATGTATATACACACACGAAAATTAGATCACCTTTAAGTACCGTACTTGTACTCAATTTGTAGTGGTACCACAACATTTAGCCCATAATATCTTTGTTTGTTAAATGCTGCGGAATTAATTAGCAAAAAATAAAATTAAAAAAGGCTACCGATTTAGACCCCTCAAATGTATTTGTGATTTAATAAAATATGTAGATAAAATATTACGTCTTGTGAAAATGGTTTAAATTATATTATATGTAATGTGATTGATGAAAATATAAAAATAAAAATAAAAAGAGAAATAAAATGTATGATTTAATAAATAAAAATAATAAAATAATAAATATATATTATATTAAATTTAAAATATAATATAATTAATATTTAAATATAATATTTTTATATTTATATAAAAATTATATTATATTTTAATACAAGATAAATATAAAGGGATAACAATGGGATAATAAGACACGAGTTTGCTAATTGAATGTCATGAATATTAATAGTTGCATGTCTATTTGTTCTGCTTTCCTTGATCAACAGAAGTCAATTTTCGATTGGTCGGTCTGATCCATTGAACAACAAAATTGGAGGACATCAAAAGATGAGCACATGAAACTATTAGGCCTTTGAATTATCTCCGGCTATAAGTCTAGTGCTAAAGAGACCCAAGTAGCTGAGTAAATATGGGAGAAAACTGCTTCGTTTTTTCTTTCTTTTTCTGACAAGGATTTTTTTTTTTTTTTTAAGGAATGACATAGTTCAGATTTATAAAATATGTGATGGGCTACGGTTAATTTGTTTTTAAAAGAGGAAATGGGGCCCAAAGTTTGGTTGGAGGATATGATAATTTGTATAAATAATAATTTTAGAGATTTATTTTGCCGACTTCTTGTTGTGTCTTTGCTCTGCTAAATGGCTGTGCTTTGGCAACACTAGTTGTTTAATTTTTCATATGCTCAATTTGCCAATAAACATTAGAAAACCAAAATGAAAAATTGAAAAATTGAAAATTAACCATAAAGATAAACACGACATAAAATAGGGGTTTCACTCCAAAAAAAGAAAGAAAGGAAAAAAAAAAAAAAAGGCAATGACCTTTTTCAGAACTAAAGTTTATTATTCCATTGGCGAGGACGTTTTTCAGAATTTAAGTGGATTATTGTGTTAGGGAGGACTCTCTTTCTTTCTTTTTGTTTTTGCATTTTTGGAGATTAATCTTCTGTGTCAAGACTAAAGAGGTTATAATATCTATTTTATTCACTGATCTAGTGTAGATTAATAATCCACCGGCGTCCAAAAAAATAAAGTATTAATCTCCTGCAGTAACCAACAGTGTGTTTATCATAATCATCAATTATGATGTTCTTTGACCTGAGTTCATATAGCTGGTAAAATTTTTTTATCTTTACTAAGAAGTAAAGCGGGGGGCACTCTTTTTACGCCATTGGCAGAGAAGATCTTTTCAATCGATAAATCAGCTTTCAGCTATTTAGATAAAAAGTTATATAAAAATATATAAAATTTTTCATATTAAATTCTTATTTTACAAAATATTTAAAAAAAAAAAAAAATCTGGCACCCCATCTCCGCCAGCAGCTACCTCCTTCGACCACACCACCACCACCTTGGGATCTCCCCCCATCGGTAGAAAAAGGGGATGGACCATGTGAGTGTCGTTAGAAAATCACGTCGAGGTCAGATTTGTGATACCACCTAGGTTGTGATCCACGGTAAAGGGTGGCGTGTGTAGACTCCAAGCTCCCATAGTCGTCGAGTTGCATCTACGATGCAGCCTATGTCTCAACCCACAACGGGGGCGGCGACAGAGAGAGGAGAGAGAAATAGAGTAGGGCAGAGAGAAAAGAGAAACGGGAATTTGGCCTGGAGTGGCCGAGAACATGCGGCCGACGAAAAGATTGCGGGTTCCAAGTGCGATCAAGAGATACCTTCGTGCGTCTTGGCGATCCAAATCGAGATCTAAGTTCCAAGTGCGATCCAAATCACCACTGCTCACGCGCCTTCGTGATGGCGGTTAAGGGTGACCTTTGATTTCGCAACTTCTCAAGCTCCAAAGAAAGGATGCTGGCTCGCGCTCATGCTGGAACTCCGAATCTCACAATGGCTAGAAGCGTTAAAGGGGAGATAGGGGTGCTGGGGTGGCTAAGATCTGTTTTTTTTTTTTTTTAGTTTTTAAATTAATTATTTGTAATTTCAAATTAAAAAAATAATATAATCATATATAGTTTTTTTTTTTTATGAGATTGTAATTTGAGACCATTGATTTTTAATCGAATGATTAATATTTTTCTAAGAGAAAATGTACATCCCCCATAAAAATCCCTGCTAATTTATATATAGAGAGAGCATTTTTTTAGAACGTAGTTATGTTAATGTCAGCTATCCTTTTCCGAACTTTATAAAATACATATATAGTTTTGAAAAATATCCCACCCCTACTCCTAGGGCCAAAATAACAAAAACGCCTCTATAAAAGCAAATTCAACCTGCCAATCCAAACAATCAATGACTTAAATTAAATCCATTATTTCCCTACTCCCACTCTACACAAAAACAAACCAGCTAGAGATTTCCACCAAACCTTCAATGTCTCCTCTCTTCCTCTTCTTTTTCCTCCTGCTCCTCGCGGCCTCGAACTCCGGGGGCGGCCACAAGCACCCGTCGCACAACCAAGTGCCGGCCTCTGACCTCATCCGCACGTCCTGCGTCCACGCCAACTATCCCAACCTCTGCCTCCGGACCCTCGCCGCCTACTCCGGCCCGGCCCGCACCCCGCACGACCTGGCCAAGGCCGCGGTCAACGTCAGCCTGGCCCATGCCGGCCGCGTCTCGAAGTACCTGGCCCGCACGGCGGCTGCCTACTCCGGCGGAGGCGGCGGAGGAGGAGCGGGGGCGAAGAGGCAGAAGGCGGCGCTGGAGGACTGCGTGGAGCAGATCGGGGACTCGGTAGAGGAGCTGAGGAATACGCTGGCGGAGCTGAAGCACCTCCGAGGGGAGACGTTCCGGTGGCAGATGAGCAACGCTGAGACGTGGGTGAGCGCGGCGCTAACCAACGAGGACACCTGCCTCGACGGCTTCCAGGGCGTCTCCGGCGAGCTCAAGGCGGATGTCCGCCGCAAGATTACCAACGTCGCCCGCGTCACCAGCAACGCGCTCTACATGATCAACCGCCTCGACCAGGCTCGCCGCCGCCGCACGCCGTGACCATGGGACTAGTACTGCTCAAATTAACTACTCTCCAACTACATGTACTCGTGTGTGTGCTTCCTTCTTTCGTCTCTTACTAGTTTTTTGCTTTTTGGAACGTTGTCAAGTGTATGTACGGTATATTATTACTGTTCTCCGGTTAATGATATTAATTATCAATATATTTTAGCCGCAATTTTCACGATTTTTAATTAAGTGAGATTAATTTGGAAATTGAGGGGTAAAGTAGGAATTTTAAACATTTTCAGTGCAAAAGAGAATAACCCTTTAAAATAAACGAAGATGTAAGTTTAAATGTGTATTTGGTGTGATGTTTGAATTAGTGAAATTAAAAAAATACAAAAGCTTAAAATATATTTAAAATATATATTTTTATATATATATATTAATGTGAAACTTGTTTAAATTTTATATAATTTAAAAAAATATTTAATTTGAATTTATATATATATAATTATAGATATTTGAAATTTGAATTAAAAAATTATAATAATAACTGTAAATATTATAAATAATGTTGATATTTTAGAAAACAATAAAAATGGATTGAATTTTTGAAGTTTGAATTCTTAATCCAAAAAAAATTAAAATTTTAAAGGAGAAAAGACATATTATATCACGTTTAAACGTTTTCTTTTAACTTTTGACATTTTTCGTCCAGTTAAGAACTTTTCGTTATATTTTACTAAACTTGGAGGTAAAATTCTCATAATTAAAAAGTTATAGTGTAACTTATCAAAGTCTACAAAATATAATATGTTTTGTAAAGAGAATTATGATAAGTTATTTCTCATTTGTTAAGCAATATTTTAGCCTTCGTTATTAAAAATAAAAAAGCAATATTTTAGTGTGCTTTTAACTGTTCAATTTAACTTTATTTTAGCTTGAGTTAAAACAAAGCTGAATTGCACATTTGAAGTTATCTTCGTTTTAGCTTCAATTAAACTTTTTTCAAATTTCTTTTATTATTTTAACAATAATTTTTTATATAAGTTTATCTCTACTTTTATTTTTTTAGTATAATTTTAATACAAATATAAATTAAATTCAAATTAAAAATATTAAATACTCAATTTTAATTTAAATTTATCTTAATTCAACTTAAAATAAAATTAAAATGAAATACTAAACGGATGCTTGATGTCACTGTTAGAGAATCAGAAAAGTTAAAATTTTGCCAAAAACAAGCGAAAAGGACGTGTGAACCGTGACCATTTCTACTACTTGTAAATAGCCAGGCAACTCCATGTGCCTCTGCCATGCCAGCAGATGATGGAGTCATCAGTGTCTAATTAGGCTTTACAGGCCGCCCATATTGATCCTCTGTGGAGGTTCGGTAATGTATTTTGTGATCATTCTGACATTTAATTTTATACCTCATATTATTTAAAACTTTATTTTTAAAGTGATCTACATGGTATTTTCTGTATTTTTTTTAATTATAAAAATATCTTATTAACCAAAATTAATAACATCAACCACTCTCATCTTATAAAAAAAATTATAAAGACACCCTTTTTATTAAATAACTGTGAGTTTAACTATTGATTTGACCATTAATTATACTTAAAATACCAAAAATGCCTCTCTTTACATAAAAAAAGTCTTTAGCTATTATATTAAGGTATAAAATAATGTTTTTACCCTTATTTAACACTAAAAACAATATTGATTTTTAAATATTTATAATTATAATTCACACTCTAATAAAAAAATATTTTATTATTTTTATTTTATATTTTTTTGGAAAATCTCTTTTTAATTTTGATTGGCAATATAATTTGTTATCATATAAAATATACACATTATGACAAGAATATAAAAATAAAGTTGTTATTCAAAACAAAATATTATTATAATAAAAAACCTTTAACATACTTTTAATAATATATTTACAACTAATGATAAATACTACTAATTATTTTGCACCTTATTAAAATACATTTATTATTCTAAAATATTTTAAAATAATTTTTTATTCCATTCACATCATATTTTCTCTCTATCTTACTTTTCCAATCTACTTTTACTAATCATATTAATTTTTCAACTCTAAAATATAATTTAAATACTTTTTACCTAAATATATATTGTATTCAAATGTAAAGCAAATACTTTTCATCCAAATATAAAATATATTCAATACATTACATTCAAATACAATACGAATATAATACATTTATCAAACGCCCTATAAGTCTAAAATGAAACAAAATTTTTAAGTTTAAATTCGTTGATTTAATTATAATTTTTATCGAATTTTTAAAAAAGACAATTAAATTTAAAAATTTAGGTTTATACTTATAAACCAAACAGGCCTTATTACAGTTTTGGGTTCGGTGCCTCCTAAACTTATTTTATCTTTGGGTAATGTTATTGTTTCATTTGAATATGTATGAAGATTCCTCAAGTACTTTTGCAGCTTAAGCTGAAAAACAGGAGATGGATTCTTGATCTATTTATGTTGGTAATGTAAGGCTTCTATCCATTTTCTTTTCCTGTTGCGAATTGGAATTCTATTGCTAGATTTTATTGCTTAGTTTTTTTAATAAAGGATGGATTTGTGAGCTGAAATGCTAGGGTAATATGCTATTTTTTCATCAGATTTTTTTTTTAATTTGATTTTTTAAATGTTAGTTTAGTCAATTCACATAAAAATTGAAGTTTCTTGTTGTTTTCCATTTAATATTTAACTGCTGTTAGGGTTCAACCTTATTTTGTATCTTTTTTAAAGTCTTGTTTAGATTGAGGTTTGGAATCTGAAAAATTAAGTTTGAACTTAATTCTATGTTTGATTCGCAATTCTGTTTTAAGCATTTTAGTTCATAATTTACACGGTATTTTGAATTCAAAAATACTATTTATAAATCTTTTCTCATATATAAAAAATATATATTAACCACATGAAAAAAATAAAAGGAAGTATAATTTTTAATACAAGTTCAAACTTAACTTTTATTATCCAAATACTTTTAACTTAAGATAAAATTCTTTATTTTAAACTTGAATACCAAACACAAGATTTATTTCATAGTTTAACTTATTTTAAATTTAACCCAAATTTTTTAGTTTTAAATCTTAATCCAAACGATCCTTAAGAGTTTGGAGACCTTTTTAATAATAATAAAAAAAAGTTTAGAAACCAAACAGTCACTTATTTAAAAATTCAGGAACTACGGGAACTATTAATCTTACTTTTTTGGGGACTTCTAGCCATTGATGGCAAAAAATTTGAAATCCTCTTATGAAAATCCAATAGCCCAAAATCATTGTTCTACCAAAACAAAAATATGCATAGATCACATCAAGTTATGTATAAACAAAAGAATAAAGAATTAAAAAAAAAGATAGGAAAGATCATCGGAATCGCAATGGGATCACCGTCTGAATACTGAACACAAAGTTTATTTAATGGTTTAATTCATTTTAAATTTAACTCAAATTTTTTAATTTAAAACCTTAACCCAAACAAACCTTAAGAGTTTATGAACATTTTTAATTAATAAAAAAGGTTTAGAATTTAAATGAACACCTACCTAAAAATTTAGAAACTAAAGGAACTAATTAACATTACTTTTTTCAGGGACTTCTTGCTTTCCCCCATTGATGGAAAAAAAAAAAATTTGAAATCCTCCTGTGAAAATCCAATAGCTCAAAATCGTTGTTCTACCAAAAAGATAAATAAATAAATAAATAAAAATGATCACATCAAGTTACATACAAACAAAAGAATAAAGAATAAAAAAAAAAAAAAAGATAGGAAAGATCATGGGAGTCGCAGTGGGATCGCCGTCCAAGAATCGCAGCGTCGTTGCTGGACTGGAGTGTGAGGCAGCGGCAGTTGAGACACTCGACTAGACATCATAGTGTGGCAGTGAAGAAGATGAAGACGAAGACGACGATGGTAGCGACAAAGGCCAAGCCGCCCAGAGCTAGCCCCATCACGTCACTTTCCTGTAGCCACACCACCTCCGTCGGCAACAGCCCGGAGGAGTCCAACAAGCTGTCTAAACCCGCCAATGGCTCGAGATCTAAGATTTATTGCTGCTGTCCCTTCCCTTCCCTTCCCTTGAGTCCTCTCTCTTTTTTTTCGTCGCCCGCGCTCATCTAAAATCTGTTGCCCACGTCCCTGTCACCCACGCTTCTCCGTCGACGGCTTCTACCAAAAGCGCAATGGAGAAAACTCCGACGGCTTCTCCCAAGACTCTCAAGGTTTTTTCTTTTTTTCATGTATGGTTGCTGAGAAAGTTGAGAAAACTTGGTGGAGGGGGTTGTTGGTGGGGGAGGGGTGACTGCCAAGTTGTTTTTTCATTTTTGATTTTTTTTTTGAAATATTTGATAAAGTAAGAATCTAACGAGATTGGATTTATGATTTCTTGTGTATATTTTTAATCTAAGCTATCAAAAATTTGATCCAATTGTACTTTTTTGCCCTTTTTTTTTTCAAACACCAATTGGGAGGATTTTTAATTTAAATTATAATCTTTCTTCAAACTTACATGCCAAACACAAACATTAGTCACCAGATTTAACTGCGTGAAACAAGTATTTAGTGCCAAATGCCCTGTTTGATTCAACGAATAGGAAAAAGAAAAAAGAGGATGTTTGACGCAAAGGGGAAATTTTGAACAAGAGGAAAGAAATTCTTGGTTTTCTTTCACACGGACACCACCCAACCCCCATAAAAAAAAAAAAAAAAAAAAAGGAATTTGTGGGCCATGTGTAGTTAATTACTTGTCTTACGGAGACAACAAAATGTCTCTTGTCCATATTCAACAGGAATTGCTGTCGAGGAAGCTATAATTATAATCACTGTTTTAGTATTTTGAATTAGACCTGTGTAAACAATAAACCACAACAAATATCTTTGACTTGGAGTTAATACCTTTCCCCGACAAAGGACATGAACGAAAGAAAATCTGATGTCATTGTAACAGTATTTAGGGGAGGATAAAAACAACTTACTTTTTCTCTACTTTAATTTTCCTGTCCGGCTGATGTTAAAATCTTAAAGCTCGGTTTGGTTAGCATATTCAAATGGTTGCAATTCAAACGAATGCAAGACATTCGAACTACAACCTTGACAGAAGGAAATATCATGGTCTTATAAGATTGTTTTGCAACAGGTTTTGAAATTGTGTTGGTTTAGCACAAAGTCAAAAAAACGTAAACGAAAACAAAAAAAAATTTGTTTTTATTTTTTGTTAAAAGATTTGAAAATGAAATAAAATTGTTTTCTCATTTTCATCTTTATTTTCTAGAGTTTATACTTTCAATAAATATTTTGAGAAACAAAACATAATTTTATCTTTTCTTATACTCAAATCAATTTATCTAGAAACACAATTTCAAAAATATCTAAAATCATTAAAAAAAACATTCTCATTTCTATATCGTACCCAAAACAAAATTATTCTCAAAATACTCCCAAACAAGCTCATTAAATAGCAGTTTTCAGAAAATAATTGAAGTAAATAACATATTTTTTAAAATGTTCAAGATAAATAATAATAATAAATGATTTATTTATATTTCAAATATATTATTTAGCTTAGTAAATTTACTATTTACATTAAATGTTTTAAAATCACATTATTTACTTTAATTATACATATTTTTTAAAAATACTATATGCTAAAATTTCCCTCAAAAATGGGGACTTTAGATACATGCCATAAATACTAGGCTTAGATCAATTTTTGCCAGCACAAAAAAAAAATTTTTTTGTGTTAAATGCTATGCTAATGTAAATTAAAAGAACTAGACTTCCAATTTTAATTTTGTAAACCATCATCTTCCTCAAGCAAAAACCCTACAAAATCTTTGGATTCTCTCAAAAACCCTACAAAAATCTTCAGATTCTCTCATTCTACTCTCTCAACCTCCCACCCTCCGTTGCAATCGCTTGATTTGAGCCTCTGCCAATGAAGCTTCAACTCTGATCACCGGCTAAGCTTTAACTCTAATTGACAGTGGCAGTTATTCTCCTCCCTCAACCCTCTAAACTCTACCACGATTGCTTGCTTCAATCTCAGATTTCTCAAGGCTAGCGTGAATTTCTACCAGCAAAACTGTCTTCTCACAATTCCGATTGCAAATGCTAGTCATTCTCCCCTCCTTAATCTACTACACTCTGCCATGATTGCTCTTCCAATCTCAGGTTTTTGAATTGTTTTAGGTTTTTTTGTATTTTTTATGTAATTTTAAACAAATTTTCTTTGCTTTGAGTTTTTAGTTTTGAATTTATAATTATGTATCTAATTGAATTCACAAATTCTGTTAAAAATAAGAAACATTTGGTTGTGAACATTACCATTATTTTGTTTGATGGTAAAAGAATCATTTGCCATCGGTAAATGAATGATTTATCGTTGTTTTTTAAAATTTTTTCATCTGTCTATAACTATCTTATTTACTAATTTAATCTTTTTTTCTCTGAATTTTCGATTTTGAATTTATAGTTATATACTTGGTTGAACTCACATGATTTTGTTAAAAGTAAGAAATATTTTTTTGTGAACACTACTATGTTATTTTAGTGGTAAATGATATCATCAGTAAATGAATCATCGACCATTGTTTTTATTTTATTTTTTGTCCGTGTCTAACTATCTCAAATACCAATTTAATCTATCTTTACTTTGAATTTTCTGTTTTAAATTCATAGTTATATATCTGATTGAATTTACAAAATTTTGTTAAAAGTAAAAAAAAAAACATTTGTTTGTGAACACTACTATGATTTTTTTTTTTTATAAATGAATCATTTACCATTATTTTTGAATTTTTTTTATCAGTCTCTAATTATCTCTTTTACCAATTTAGTCTTTCTTTGCTTTGAGTTTTCTGTTTTGAATTTTATAGTTATATACCTGGTTAAATTCATAGAATTTTGTTAAAAATAAGAAAAATTTGTTTGTGAACACTACTATGACTTTTTTTTTTATAGTAAATGAATCAGTTACCATTGTTTTTGAATTTTTTTAATTTGTTTATAACTATCTCATTTATCAATTTAATATTTCTTTACTCTAAGGTTTTGGGTTTGAATTCGTAATTATATATTTGATTAAATTCGCAGAATTTTGTTAAAAAGAAGAAACATTTGTTTATGAACACTACTGCGATTTTTTTTATTTAGTAAATGAATCATTTACTATTATTTTTGAAGTTTTTTTGAAGTAAAAAATAGTTGTATATGAACATTTTTATGACCTTGTTTGGTAAATTATTGATTTACCAACGCCAAATAAAACATTTATTATTAATTTTAAAGTTTTTCTATGGAGTTGTGGAATAGATAATTTGAATTGGGTAAGTAGTTGTTTTATTTTTTTTATGCTTGCAGCATGGTTTATGTGAGTGCTTATTGAACATTGTGTATGTTTGTGCAATTGATATCGGATTAGAGCTCGTAAGATTTTTATTGTTAAATATTAGAGAAAACATAATGCATATACTAACTTACATTGCTTATGAATTAGTGTTTTTTTTTTTTTTTTTTTGTGGTAGATACTTGAAAAATTATCACGACAATGAAAATCAAAGAGTGTTATTTACCGACAAGGTGATTAACACCTCATTGCCACATGAGTCACACGACACCAAGAAAAATTAATTTCGCATTGTTCTGCTTAGTGCTACCTTGGGTCTTCATTTGAATAGAGTTGTTTTGATTTTTTGAAGAAAAGTGCTGACTTCTCGTCTGTAAGTTCTTTTCTTCTCCTTTTTTGCAAAGCAAGCATTTTCCTTTTATTTTTTTTAATGAGCGGAAGCACCTCCAGTGCGAAAGTTGTTTTGAGATATTGAACTTGAATCCACAACCCATGACCGATTGCTACACTGTGCGATTATGGAAAGTTGTTTTGAGATATTGAAGTTAGCTTTAATATATTTCTCATTTTATTGTTGTATAACCGTGCAAGGTTAATACAAAATTATTTTCCATCAATAAATGAATTATTTACTATTATTTTTATAGTTTTTTTAAAATAAGAAACAGTTGTTTATGAAGAATACTATAATTTTGTTTGGTAACTGATTCATTTAACATTGTTTTTGTAGTTTTTTTCAATTATAATTTTTTTGGAATACTGACTCTCCGTTTGTTTGATATGTTCAAATTTGAAAAATGAAAAAATTTTTCATTTCAAGAAAAATGAACATTCCTAAATTTCCGTATCTGAACATCCAACATTTTTCATTTTTGAAAAGTTGTTTGGGTGGGTGAAAACTTTTTGTTTCTAAAAAGTTTTCACCCACCCAAACAACTTTTCACTTTCAAAAAAAATTCCAAACAACTTTTTATTTTTCATATCTAAAAATTTTTCATTTTCCAAAAACAAACACCCCATCCAAACGGACCATGAATTTACCTTGAAATTTTTTGGTTTCTTTTTGTGCCGGATGACTTTAATTAATGTGTTTCTTTTTTTTGGCTGCATTATGATGGTAAATGGGGTGAAAGACATCGTTATGTTGGCTACAAGTGGGTAGGCATTGTCTTAGAACGAGCTCTCATATTAACTTCGCTAGAAATATTGTTAATTTTCAGTACAAAAGATTTCCAAACGGCCCTTTTCTGAACATGTCAAACTGTTTCTGTCAATATTTCTCTAAATTGTTCAATTGTCTCAGTTTAAAAATGATTGTTGATCTTTTTCACTGGATTCTAAATTATTATGTTTTAAAATATTTTTACAATATTTCTCTTGATTTTTGAATATAATCTCGATTCTATATTTACAGTACAAACAAGCGTTATGATGTATGACATGAGTTTGGTACATGAAATTTTTACAAAATTAGAAAAAAAAAATCAAAAACAACATATCAAGAATTTATGTTATAATATTCACACACAAAAATCTACTAAAAATGTTATAATATTCACAAAAACATACTAATTAAAAAAATCTATATAAAATCTACACTCCAATTTTTCAATTCATCAATATTCAAAAAAAATAAAAATAAAAAACAATAGTAAGTGAAACATTTACCATCACCATCTTCAATATGTAAATACAACATTCCAAATGTTTTACAATATGTAATCTTTTATGATGGAAAATTTAGAACAGAAAAAAAAAAAGATGAAATACCTTTTTTTTTTTTTGTAACTTGCAACATTTAAAGCATAGTTATATTTTTCCTCTATCTCCTTCTTCCCATTATTTTTGTTTTTGTTCTTTCTGGAATTCTTCTTCTTGAATGTTTTTCAAGTGATAGCCTTCTTTTTTGTCAGCTTCTTCCTTGACTTTGAGGCTTTATCTTGGTTATTTTTTCTTTTTGATGGAGTTTTCATTTTTATCTGTAAATCAAAGATGATAGTTAACACTAGTAAATGAATAATTTATCATTATAAATCAAAGATGATATTTAGCATTTACAATTTCAAATTGAAACAGAAGTAAAAATATATTAGTAAAAATCTATATCACAAAGATGAAAATGACCACATGTAACTAATTGATCGAATGCGAAACTGATTACGACGAAATGAAAAGACATAAAAGAAAACTATTTCAGAAATTCAAAAACCAAAATGAAAAGACATAAAAGAAAGAAAAAAAAAAAAAAAAAAAACCAAATCCTACTCTGTTTTTGCTTGAATAAACGAAATCAAATCCAAATGATACAAGTTGAAACGGAAATTCCAATTTCAAAAGCGAAAATAAACGGATGAAAGATGAAAATTTTCAGACCATATAGAAAAGATCAAAATCACTGATCGAAACATAAATTTAACATCATAGCAATGTTTAGATACGAAAACAATGGTAAACAAAATGTTTACCAACGGTAAATGAATCATTTACCCTAACATTATAGCAGTATTCAAAAATAAAAACAGTTGTAAACGTTTCGTTTACCATCAATAAATGAATCATTTACTGTAAAATCATAATAATGTTTACAAACAACTATTTGTTACTTTAACTCATGTAAGTTCAGTCGGATACATAACTATGAACTCAATCTTGAAAACTTAGAACATAAAATTTTAGTTCAAAATCTCATAAAAAATTCAGTAAAAAATCTAAGAACAATTCGCAAAAAAAAATTCAGAATTATTAGTTTTTATAAATAGATGCTCTGATATTGTTTTTTAAATTGTAATTAATCGAACCTTTATTTCTCAATGAAAAATGAACTAAGAAAGAATTTATAGATTTATAGCAAATCCAAGAGATTAAACCCCTAACCTTAAATTCATACCACAAAATTCAATCTATTCAAAACAAATAAAATCAAGATTAAAATCTAAATAATCAATTCAGAAACATATTTGAAGAAAATAAGAGGAAAGAAAATCCAATTTATATTGAGAGAAAAATAGGAAAATTAGAGAGACATGTGAATAGCGATAACAAAGGGTGGCGAAGATGCGATGTACGTGTGGCAAAGCAACTATAGAAAGCCAAATGAAAGGAACAGCGTCAATGAAGAACGATGAACATGCAATAGAGACGTAACAAGGAAATAACGAAGAGCAAGGCGGTGTATGAGGCAAATTTTAACTTTCTTCAAAACACCTTTTTTCTAACACTTCATCATTTTTTATTATTCACGTCTTTAAAACGTTATAATAAATTTCAAACTTTAAAAGTCCATAACTATGCATATACAAGTCTAAATGAGATGATTTTTTAAAAATTATATCAAATTTCGATAAAAATGAAACAATATATATATTGATATTTTTTTTCTAAAATTTTTTTAAAAATTTTATATTTTTTCACCGCAAACAGTTTTTTTCCCTCAAACATATTTTTCAAAACACTTTTTTTCCAACAAAAAAAAAGTCTCCAAACATTCCCCCCAAACACCCTCCAAGTGAAAATGAAGATTGACTAAAACCCTAAAGAAAATTTGGGAAAGAGAATGAGGGTTAACATTGTCCATTTGGTTTACAAAATATATTTAAATAGAATGAAATATAGCATTTTAAACGATTGTTTTTGACCGGTTGGCAAAAATTGATCCACTCCCACCTTTTATAGCACCCAGCGTGATTTTTTTCCCCCCTTGAAAATTGCCTACCTACACTGGACCATTCACGGTAACTTGTAATGGACCAATGAAGATCTTACATTAGAGATGAAATGAAATCCTGTAGTAATTTTAGTATTTCAAATGTCTAATTAATTGTATTATAATATATTAATTAAAAAAATTAAATCTTCAAATATAAAAAATTAATTATAAAATATTTTAAATTTTTTAAAAGGATATGACATAATATTATTAATTTATTATTATTTAAGATTTCAATTCTTTAAGGGAAATTATAATAAATAGGTTCATTCTTAAGTAAATAGCATATTTACTTAATTTAGAAAATAAATAGTAATTTTATAATTATACTCATACTTTTCTTTAGATTTTATTTTTCTCTCTCTTTCTTTCTTTCTCTCTCTCTTTCATCGTTCACAATCAAATATCCAAACACTGCCATGGTTGTTGCTGAACATTGTTGCCGGATATGCAGATTATTGGAGAAGAAAATCAGCTTGCAGAGGTGAGGGCCCATAGGTTTGCAATCAAGATTTTGCGATTTTCACCATTGTAAAGCTCCCTCACTACCATTGTCGATCACGGCCACAGGATCTACAACGTCATCTTGTCAAATGATGGTTTGCTATCAATCATGGCTTCTTAAGGGCCAGATTGACTGCGAAAAGGAGATTTCCTATAGCATCGTCTTCTCTGGTGACAATTTGGGGTTTTCAATTTGGGTTTCCTTTTTTTACAAAATTGGTAAATCATATCAACGATCAATACGGTAAATCAATAATTTATACACGTAAATAAACAACTTACTAGTAAAATTTGATTTACTAAATAAATTTATCAAAAGTGATAAATAAATGATTTGTTAAGTAAAAAGTGAATTATCAAATAAATTTATCAAAATTTATATATAAAAGGATATTTTTAAAATTTTAATTAAGATAAATCATAATTTATAAAAAATATACTATTTATTAAAGATCTAAAACTTTTTCTGTTATTTATTTTTATTCAAATTTAATTTAATTTTCTTCTCTTTCCCTCCTTCTCCCTTTCTTTAATTAGAGGATTGAATCTATTAGAGATTGGTCTACCAACAGCCCAAAATCAAAAGCCCAAATTATGAAATGTACGTCGGTACTTGAAACTAACCGGACCGAAACTCGTTTTCTCATCACGATCCGAACCGTTTCGCTAACTCCCCTGCCCTCTCCTCATTCCCATAAACCCTAGCTGCACCCTAGCTCCTCGGCAACTCGTAACGGCTACCGAGTCAAGTTATCACCATGGAAGGCCTAGAGATGGAGGACGGCGTCACGCGCCACCTCGACGGCACGGCCAGCGATGGCGACTTCTGCACCTCGATCCTTGCCCAGTTCGGCGACTCCACGCGCGCCGACCACCAGCACCTCTGCGCTGTCCTCGGCACCATGTCGCAGGAGCTCAAGGACCAGAGCCTGCCGTCCACTCCCGTCGCCTTCTTCGGCGCCGCCTGGTCCTCCCTAGACCGCCTTCTCTCGGAGCCGGAGCCAGCCGGTCACCTCGTCGAGGCTCTCCTCACCATCCTCTCCCTCCTCCTTCCCTCCATCCCCGCCGCAATCCTGAGGAGTAAGGGCGATTCTGTCGCCGGAATCGCCGTTCGCGTTCTACAATCGTCGCCGGCGACACCCAGTGCCGTGACGTCGGGGTTGAAGTGTGTCTCGCATCTTCTGATCGTCAGAGAGGCCTCCAATTGGTCCGAGGTTTCGCAGTTGTACGGAATTTTGTTAGGCTTCATAACCGATTCGCGCCCTAAGGTGAATTTCTCATCCCTTTATTCTTCGAATTTTTTCCCTGTAATTCATGATGATTTTCTTGCAAATTGTAGAATTTTCGCTCTAATTCCTTAATTTTGGAGTTGTTCCCAAAGATTTGAAATTTCTGACTCGATCCGTTTCCTACTATTTTGCCTCTTACCAAACAAGCTCTTATGTTTCATTCGAGAAACACCTCCATTGTATATTATATCCCAATACAATGTAATATGTGTTTGAATACCTGACATGTTCCGTTCGTGTTACTCAAAACACTATTAATCCATTCCTTTTTGTGTCTTCTTTTACAATTCACATCATCATACTCTCTCTCACTAATACACGTTTGAATAGTTCAGTACATATTAGAATGACTATTCTAGTGAAAATAACCAAACACACTATATATTTGAATAAAATGTATAAAGGGACATCCAAATGCATATTGTATTTTACATTCTAATATGATACAAAATGATTGTGCCTTCAGAACAAACCATTAGTGAATTTTGCTCAGTTTTCTTGACTTTTGGGTATGTTTGCTATATGAAAATTTTGCAAATTGGGCTTTGAACAGGTGAGAAGGCAAGCCCAGTTGTGTCTTCGGAGTGCTTTTGAGAAATTTCAGAAGACATCTTTGGTGGCACCTGCAAGCGAAGGACTTACAAATACATTTGAAAGGTTTCTTTTGCTTGCTGGGGGATCGAATGCCGGCAGCAATGAAGGACCCAAGGGAGCCCAGGGGGTCCTTCACGTTCTTGACACTCTGAAAGACTGTCTTCCACTTATGTCAACGAAGTACACAACAGTTGTACTAAAGTACTTCAAGACTCTGCTTGAGTTGCGCCAACCCCTCATTACGAGGCGTGTCACCGATAGTTTGCTTTTGCTCTGCCTCAAGCTAGATGCTGTGGTTTCGTCTGAAGCATTGCTTGATATATTATGCTCACTAGCAATTTCTGTCGCCACAAATGAGACATCTGTGGATGCCATGACGTTCACAGCTCGCTTGCTTGATGTTGGAATGATCAAAGTTTATTCCCTCAATAGACAACTTTGTATAGTTAAACTCCCTGTGGTGTTCAATGCCCTCAAAGGTCTGTCTCACAGTTTTAGTCCTGCTTATTTTCATTCCTTTGCACTGATTGCTATAATTTTTTTTTTAATCCTTATACATTGGATAATGTGTGCGAGAAATAATTTTGAGAATGCAATGTTGTGGCAGATATATTGGCATCTGAACACGAAGAGGCGATACATTCAGCCGTGAACACATTGAAGAGTTTGATAAATGCTTGTCTTGATAAAAGCTTGATTAAAGAGGGAGTGGAAGAGATTAAAAAGGTGAATTTAAATATGGATTCCAGAAAATCTGGCCCGACCATCATTGAAAAATTGTGTGTGATTATGGAGAGCTTAGTTGGTTATCACTACACTGCTGTTTTGGACCTCTCGTTTCAAGTTATTTCATCAATGTTTGATAAATTAGGTATGTTATTGTTGTTCCTGTTACTCATACCTTTTTTTGCAATGCAGTACATTTGAGTTGCTCTGTTTCTTTATATATTTATGGACAAACCATTTAATGAATTTTCTGATGCAGGGCCTGATTCGTCGTATCTAATGAGAGGAACTCTTAAGATGTTGGCAGATATGCAAAAATTGCCAGATGAAGATTTCCCTTTCAGAAAACAGGTATCCTGCTTTCATGTTGATGATTCTTTTTATTTATTTATTTATTTTAATCACCTATGACTACTGTTCAGTTAGTGATCTCATTGTCAAAGACAGTGATGATTCTGCATAAGATTCATGTTACTTTCCCTCATCTCTGCAACTCTGACATACTTCAACATGCAGCTGCATGAGTGCCTTGGATCAGCCCTTGGCGCAATGGGACCTCAAACTTTCTTGGGTCTTCTTCCTTTTAATTTGGAGGCTGAAGACTTGGCAGAGGTGAACGTTTGGCTCTTTCCAATTCTAAAGCAGTATACTATTGGTGCCCATTTAAGCTTCTTTACGGAGATTTTGGATATGGTTAGACTGATGAAGAGGAAATCTGAAGAGGTATGAAACTCTTCTACATGCCGAGAACACTCATTTGTTTGTCCTTTTGTTTGTTCTTAATGGAGTTTCTTATTTTGGGCAGCTTGAGGAACAAGGACGGGTTTATGCTTCTCGGAGTGTGGATTCCCTAGTATACTCTCTGTGGTCCTTGTTGCCTTCATTTTGCAACTATCCCTCGGATACTGCTGAAAGTTTCAAGGACTTACAGAAAGATTTATGCAATGCCCTTGATGAAGAGCCTCATATCCAGGGAATAATATGCTCCAGTTTACGAATTCTAATTCAACAGAATAAGAAAATTTGCGAAAGTAATAATGAAATATCTGATCTGGATGATTCTGAAGTGGGTATTGCCAGACAACAAGTGATGGAATATTATACTCCACAGGTTGCAAAGGATAACTTGGGTGCACTGACTGAAGCGGCTCGTGAGTTATTGACTGTTTTGTCAACTGTTTTCCTTAAATCTGGAAAAGATGATGGAGGTTCTATGCAGGTACCCTTATCCCTATGGTGTCTTTGGTACACTTATTTTATTTATTTAATAAGAATTTGGTAGTAACGTTTAGAGCATTTTTTTTTTTTTTGGGTTCTTGATGTCACCATAATCATGTAGTGGAATTTTCATTAAATACTCTACAGCCTCACTATTTTCAGTGTGTTGAGAATATAGATGAGAAAGATTTATCATATGGACTTATTCCACGTAAAAGAAATCTTTAAAAAGTGAATTAAATTGTTGCAAAATTTTACTATTATATTTTCTTTTTAGAATATGAATAACTATGTTTGATTCAATTACAGTCTGCTATAGCCGAGTTCGCTTCAATAGCAGATAAACAAGTTGTATCAAGGTTATTTACAAGGACGATGAATAAGCTTTTGAATGCCACATTAAGAGCTAGAGAAGCAGAAAATTCAAAGAGGTCTAATTCTATGTCAATTGATGAGCCATCTGATGAGAGCTCACTTTCAGTTGTAAGGTTGTTTTCATTCCCTTTATCGAAATTCCTTTTTTGTCATCTTGTACTAGCTCTTCGCTTGTATATATCATTTGCTTATTTTTTTTCAACTAGTTCCTTATGAAAGCATTTGGGCGTTCAATTTATTCCTTGTGTTAATCTAGTAACTTGTGTATATTAATTAATTACAGGGGACAGCTACTTGATTTGGCTGTTTCACTCTTACCTGGTTTGAATACCAAAGAGATCAGCACTTTATTCACCGCAATAAAGGCTTTGTTACAGGTTTGCAGTTATATCTCTCGCCTAATGGTTCAATTTGATTTTTATAGCGGTCCTGCTAGGATTTTGCATTGAAAAGGCTGCAGTAACTCAACAATTCCTGAATGCAGGATGGTGAAGGTTTGTTACAAAAGAAGGCTTACAAAGTCTTATCACTTATTCTCAAGGTATGTAAAAGCTTTCGAGTTTTATGTAATAATGTATACCCTGCTTTGTATGATAGCTGCGTTTATATCATGAGTTGGTCAAATGGTACATCATGCCAAGATGCATTTTCATTTGAATTAATTACAAAAACATCTCCTGAACTATGACCCATGTAACAGGGTGCTCCCCAATCTTTCACATTTAAAAATGAAATGTTATATAAAGAAAAGCTTCTTCCATTAGGGATTGAAATTGGCTTCTAGTGTAGTACATAATCTGCAGGTAATTTGGTAATCTCTCTTGTTTAACCCGAAATTCTAATAATAATTTGAAAAATTAATTCTCAAGGAAATCTACAACTAATTAAAGAGAAATAGAAAAAACTTAAAATTCTTTTTTTTTTTTTAAATAAAACAAATCATATTAAGAAAATTAAAAAAAATTCAAAATTAGAAGAAAAAGGTCTTGTTCTATATTTTAGAAAATTACAAAAGTTCGAAAAAAAAAAAGGCTTGGTTTTCATGACTTGGTAGAAGGCAGATTTGGGTGGGGCGTCGTCAAAGTATGTGGTGTTAGGGAATTAGTTCGTGACCTTATTCTAATCATAGAGAACGAATAATTTGCAGAAGAAATTAAAAGTAAAAGAGGCACCCAAATTTTTATACAGATTCGTCCAATTGATGACTACGTCATGTTTCTGTCGTTACAAATTGCAGTATGATTGATGAATGATGATTACAAGAGATTTCATGCACATCTAATTGTGTTTTTCTCTCCCTTAAAAGTGTTTCCCAGCCCTCACAATATGATCTCTCAACCTTAAAAATAAAACCCTAGCTTTCGATTTATATAGATACAAGAAAAACAAGGTTTAAAATTCAAAAAATTAAAAGTTCGATGTTTGGTGCTGTAGCCCCAAGCTCCCGCACTGCGGTGTCATGAATCGTGCACCAAAAACCAGCCCACGTTGGCGCAACAACGCTACGATTCATGTGCCTCCAAAACCTTTGTTGGCGTTGTGGCACTGTGATTCCATATCCCTAGGCATGCAGCCCCACAGCTTCAACAGCCCGAGCTGCGGCTTGGGACACTTAAGCAAAAAAGCTTGTTTTTGGCTCTTGAATCCTTTTTTTTCTTTCTTGCTTAGCTTGATTTGGCTCCACACCTCAACAATCTCCCACTTGGAGACTAATCAATCACCATATCTCCGTTGCAGCGATAGCAACTCCTTACTCATGGAGTAGTCCAATTGAAGTTGCGCACAACTTCAATTTCCTGGTTGGAATAGTCTTTGTAAATATATCAGTTAGATTCAAACTTCCATCAGTGTTTTCAAGTGTCAAAACTCCATTCTCCAACATGATGTAGTGATAACAAACATGAATATGCTTAATCCTAGCATGATAAACTGGATTCTTTGCCTAATGAATCGCACTTTAACTGTCATAGTGCAACACACTCTTCACGACCTTCTGACCTCGTTCCTCTAAGAATAACTGCAACCAAGCCATCTCCTTACTTGCTTCGGTTACAACAACATGCTTAGCCTTAGTAGTAGAAACAGCGACTATCTTTTGTAACTTCGAGAGCCAACTAATCACAGTATCACGCAAAGTGTGGAAACACCCAGTAGTACTTTTCCTTCCATCTAAATCTCCAACCATGTCAACATCAACTTACCCTTGTAATTCCAAGTCAGTCTTTTTGGAACATAAGGCGTAATCTTCTATCTCTCTCATATATATATGAAAATCCACTTCATTGCCTCCCAATGCTGTTTACCTGGGTTATTAATGTACCTACTAACAACTCGCACTGCTTGGGCAATGTCAGGTCTAGTGCACACAATAGCATACATTAGACTTCCAATAGCAGAAGCATGGGGTACGTATTCCATGTGGGCTCATTCTTCCTCCGTCGAAGGCAATTGCTCCTTTGATAGCTTAAAGTGACTACCCAAAGGAGTATGTACAGGTTTCGCATCCTACACATTGAACCTGCTAAACACCTTCTTCACATAGTCCTCGTGTGACAGTTTCAACTCTTCAATGTTCCTCGTTATTCTCATTCCAAAGATTTGTTTAGTAGCACCCAAATCCTTCGTTGCAAACTCCTTAGATAATTCCCTCTTCAACCTGTCAATCTCCTATTTGCTTCCACCTGCTATCAATATATCATCAACATATAGCCATTAGATGATGTAAGAGTTACCAAAGTTCTTCATGTAGCACTAGTGATCTGCCTAGCACCTCAAAAAATCATTGCTATCCATAAAGCTATCAAACTTCTTGTACCACTATCTTAGAACCTGCTTGAAACCATACAAATTCTTTTGAAGTTTGTAGACCATTTTCTCCTTTTTCTATACTGCAAATCCTATGGCTACATCATGTAAATTTCGTTCTTCAAGTCATCGTGAAGAAAGGCGCTCTTTACATCCAATTGCTCCAATTGCAAGTCTTTTTTTGCCACTATTGCGAGTACCATCATAATTGTGGTTAACTTCACCACTGGAGAAAATATTTCGGTATAGTCATTGCCTTATTTCTGTTGAAATCCTTTAACAACCAACCTTGCCTTTTACCGCTTGCTGCCATCGTGCTCTTCTTTAATCTAGTACACCCATTTATTCTGCAAGGCTTTCTTTCCCTTTAGTAACTCAGCTAGTTGCCATGTCTGATTGGATAACAGAGAATCCATCTCATCCTATATGGCCAACTCTTACTTGACTAATTCTTCACTCTTCACAACCTCATCATAGCTTTTCGGTTCATCCCTATTTGTCAATAAAATATAGTTTAATTTAGGAGAATACCTCAGTGGTGGTCTTATCGTTCTGCTAGATCTCTTAACTGGAACAGGCTATGTTTTCTTACTCATTATCACCTGTATTTTCGATCTCAACTACAAGAATGTCTTTTAGTGGAATCACATTCGCCTTTTGAGCTCTAGAGCTATCGGAGTCTTCGTTCGACCTATCTTTGTACAAAACATCTCCATTAAAAATCACATCCTTGCTCCTGATCACCTTTGGATCTTGGTCATCCCAAAAATGATAACCAAGCTTGGTGTCACCATAGCCAATAAAGGAACACTTCTTAGACTTAGAATCATGTTTACTTCTAGCATTTGAATCAATATGAATATAAGAAAGGCAACTAAATACTTTTAGAAATGAAAGATTTACCTCATTCCTACTCTAGACCCCTTTAGGTATCTTAAAGTCCAATAGTGTTGAGGGACCTGTGTTGATCAAGAATGCTGCAGTGCTAATTGCTTCAGCCTAGAACATATTTGTCAACCTGGCATGCAATCTCATACTACTCGCATTCTTGTTCAATGTCTTGTTCATCCTTTTAGCCATACCATTCTATTGAGGGTTTCCCAGAGTAGTCTTCTTCATCTTAATTCCCGCCTTTACACAACACTTCTTGAAGTCGTCGTCTATATATTCTCCACTATTATCTGACTGCAAACACTTTACTTTCAAATCTGTTTCGTTTTCCACCATTGCTTTCCATCTTTTAAAAACATTAAACACGTCTGATTTATTCTTAAGGAAATAAATATCCAACACATCAGATTTCGAGTGAAACACGTTCATTCCCTTCTTGCTCATATGTCCGAACCTCCAGTGCCATAAATCAAAATTTGTAGCAAAATCAGCAACTGCAACTAGATGTCATGTGGGGGGTTCCAGTTTTGTTTCTCTAAGCAACTACCATGGCTTCCATAAAGATTTTCCAACCACCACTATTAAAGGTCACATTATGACCTTCATCATCTAGTTGCCCTACCGAGATTAAGAAGCTGATTAACGTAGGCACATGTCTTACTTTTCAGATCTTCTAAAACGACCCATTAGCCATTCTCAACTTGACGTCGCCAACACCAACAACGTCCAAAGGTTCACCATAAGCTAAATAAACCTTTACATGATTACCAGTATTGTAACTCACCATTACCTCGTGGTGTGCAATAGTATGAAAGAAAGCACCTGAATTAAGCACTCAAGAGTCAATAGGACTATCAATAGACAAGATTATGGCATCATGTACCTCTTCAGTGACCGCGTTCATTGCATCATTATTCTTGTCATCATTCTGCTTCAACACTCGGCAGTTCTTCTTTAAGTGGCCAGTCTTGCCACAATTCTAGCACTCCACATTTTGCTCATTCTTGGATTTACTCCTCCCATTTCTTGACTTCCCCCCGATACTATTACCCCTGTTGGAATTTCTCACAAAACCCCTGCCCTTATTCTCAACATCCAAAGTTAAGGCTTCTCTTGAGTCTCCTTTACAAGCCTCTTTCGGAAGAATAGTATCCTAGACACCATTAAATTTTAGTTTTACATTCCCTACAGAGTTACTAACCGCAAAGCCCTCATAGGTTCCTAACTAATCGTAACGAAGCCAATAAAATTAGGGCATATACATCATCATCAAATTTAATTATCACCAGGACCAATCGATTGACAATCGCGTTAAATTTGTATAGGTTTTCCGACGTCGAACCACCTTAAACCATCTTCATATTAAATAGCTTTTTCATCAAATATACTTTGTTACAAACAGAGGGCTTGTCATATATATTTGATAGGACCTTCATCAATCCTGCAGTAGTCTTTTCAATTGTCACATTGTGGGCCACATTGTTGGGCAATGTTAGATGAATCACTCTTAGCAGCTGTCAATCAATGAGGTTCCATTCATCGTCCTTCATGCCTTTGGGCTTATCACTCAAAGGCAAGTGCGTCTTTTTACTTTACAGATAGTCCTCTATCTGCATCTTCCAAAATGCAAAGTCCAACCCATCAAATTTGGTGATACCCAACGTAGAACCTTCTTCGCCAGCCATCACTCTTAATTACAACCAAAAGCTTTGATGCCAGTTGTTGGGAAATTAGTTCGCGACCTAATTCTAATCATAGAGAACGAATAATTTACAGAAGAAATTAAAAGCAAAATAGACAACCAAATTTTTATACAAGTTTGTCCAATTGATGACTATGTCTTGTATCTACTGTTGTAGATTGCACTATGATTGATGAATGATGGTTACAAAAGATTTTACTCACTCTCAATTGTGTTTTTGATTTATATAGATACAAGAAAAAAAAAAAGGTATAAAATTCAAAAAATAAAAAATTCGATATTTGGTGATGCGACCCTAAGCTCCCACATTGCAGCACCATGAAATGTGCACCAAAAACTAACCCATGTTGGCACTACGGCACCCGTGTCTCGTGTCACGGCAAGTCATGCGCCTCCAAAACCTTCGTTTGCATCACGGCGCCTAGTGCTCACGCCATAGCATTGCGATTCCATACCTTGGGCGTGTCCCAGCCTCAACTCCTTGAGCCGCGGCTTCAACAGCCAGAGCTGTGGCTTGGGACACTCAATCATAAAAAGCTTGTTTTTGGCTCCCAAATTCTCTTTTTTTTTTTTTCCCCTTGCTGGGTTTGATTTGGCTCCACACCTCAACATGTGCGGACAAGGGAGTTGCAATAGAGACCTTGGCAAAGGAAGAGCTTGTTGGAAAATCAGGAAGAGGTGGTAGGCTGGGATAGTCATGACAGAGATCTTGGGGAATGGTGCGGTGCCCTCAGGATATCAGGAGAGGATGGGGGTAAGCCCGATGGAGAGTATGAGCTAAGGGAGTCATGACGAAGACCTTGAGTATTGGGGGGGAGCTCGTATCAGATATATTGGGCTAGGGGAGAGTGTGCCGGAGACCATTAGGGAGTTGGAATGTAGGGGGGCGGAATGGGGAAGGAGGATTTTTTTTTTTTTTCTTTTTTGGTTATTTTTAATGGGAAACCTAAGCAACTTTTATTTACTGATAAGGGGACTGTAACCTACGGCTGTAGAAAGTCAACAATGGAGGGCATTATCCCAAACAAGAGAAAGACATGAAAGTGCATGTTTGGTCAAGGTGTGGGGCAATATTTGAGTGGTCTAGGCACAAAATAAATACAGCAGCCAATCTCTTTAACCGTAGAGCAAACATACGAAATTGTGATTTGTTATTATTTTATTATCCAATGTAAATTTAAGAAATATATAAATTAGGATGGTGACTATAAAAGTAATTATACACTAAATTATTGCATGCCATGTCAAGTCCGTTAGATGTACTAAGGAAGGATTTTTTTTTTTTTTTTGGTTGGTTGATGTTTCATTTTTCGAGGGGAACATGGTACTTTTCAAGGACTGGAGGCGAAGTGTTTGATAGATCACGGTTTAGGGAGAACTTTTGTAATTATTCCTTTTCTTTTCATGTTTTTACCCTTTATCAAGAGGAATACCAAAGATGCGTTCATTTGCTTTTAGTCAATATTCTGATCACGTTAGGTTCTTTTTATTAATTGTTTTAAATTTATTGACTGACATGCCTTCCAATTTATGGATGTTGTTCGGCTATTTATGTGCTCAGGCCAGTGACAAGTTCCTTTCAGAAGAAGAGAATCTTGATGAATCACTTCAACTTATGATTGAAGTGCTGCCTTCATGCCACTTTTCTGCGAAAAGACACAGGCTTGATTGTTTGTACTTCCTAATAGTTCATGTTTCCAAGGTAAACGTGAACAACATGAACTTGTTAACTAATGTGTTGATTTAGGTTCACATTTGATAAGTATATCTGCTATGACTGAAACATTACGTGTCTTTAGGTTAATACTGAGCAGCGAAGGCATGACATCATAAGTTCTTTCCTAACAGAAATAATACTTGCACTTAAAGAGGTAATTTTTCACTTACAGAACTCGTTAGTTTCTTACTTTCTACAGGTGCTGCACGTATTGAAAAACTGAGTTATTTTTGCAGGCTAATAAGAAAACGAGAAACAGAGCTTATGAAATTATTGTTGAAATTGGTCATGCTTGTGGAGATGAGGAGAAAGGAGGACAAAAAGAAAACTTGCATCAATTTTTTAACATGGTACTGCTTTTGAATCTTTTGAACAGTAATGAAATATTAATTGTGCAGTCTCGCCTTTAGTTAACGATGCTATATTGATCACATAAGTCCATTTAACGCAATTAGTAATTTCATGGTCACAGGTTGCTGGTGGACTGGCTGGCGAAACTCCTCATATGATCAGTGCTGCAGTGAAAGGCTTGGCTCGCTTGGTTTATGAGTTCACTGATCTTGTTTCAACAGCTTGCAATTTGCTTCCATCCACATTTCTACTATTTCAGAGAAAGAACAGAGAAATAGTCAAAGTCTGTTCATTTTCTTCCTGATTAACGTTTCAATCACATTTTAGTTAGATAAAACAAAATCGTAATAATTGTTATGCTTGTTGATCTTTCCATTGGATATTAATTTTGCTCATTTATTCATTCTTGTTTATTCATTCACTAAATATCTCTTCATTTCTTTTTAATGCAGGCTAATTTAGGTTTACTGAAGGTACTAGTGGCCAAGTCAAAAGCCGAGGGACTGCAATTACATTTGAGGAGCATGGTCGAGGGCTTGCTGATGTGGCAAGATGATACCAAATCACACTTCAAAGCTAAGGTTGGCTTTTATTTCAGAATGTAGTTGTTGATGACGTATGGTTGTGTTTCACTGCTCTCATGGTTCAAATTCTTGAGGCTTGAGCGTTTTTGGTCAATTTTGGATTTTTCCAGATTAAGCTTCTACTGGAAATGCTGATCAAAAAATGTGGACTGGATGCTGTTAAGGCCGTGATGCCTGAAGAGCACATGAAACTCCTTACCAATATACGAAAGGTCTGTTTAAATGCATGGTGTTATGATTTTCGTATGGGTGTTTTTGTGAAAGAAATTTGTGAAGAGGCTAATGCTTGTTATTACTCATTATTGCTTGAGTGCAGATCAAGGAACGAAAAGAGAGGAAACTGGCTGCTCCATCTGAGGAAGCTAAATCTCAAGTTTCAAGAGCTACTACATCCAGGTATTTTACTGCAGTCAGAGTGATGTATTGGTAGGACCAAGTTTCCACCAAAACCACCACTATAATACGCCCTGTCAAAAACCTTGAATTATGGTTTTCTGCCTTGTTATGAAGTGTGTGATACTCGAAGCTATCTCGAAAGGTTCCTTGGTTTTCAATTCTCATTGAGAAATTGTAGCCAAACTATCATTTACCACCTTTCCTCTGACCTAAAAAAAGAGTGTTTGGATTAAATACCTGGGAAGTGAAGTTTTATGTGAGAGGAGGATTTTATGACTTTGCCGAGGAATGCAAAGAAGAATGTCTAAAAATCATTATCCTTTTCTAGCAAAAAATAAAAAAGAACAATTCTCATTTGCAGTGGTGAAATATAGTTGTTAAATGCAATTTTCATTTTCTTATGCAGTAGAGATTGGCTATTTTACTTGGTGAAGTAATATAAAACATTAAAACTAGCTAAACGGTGAAACTTGTTATTCCGGAGTTTTCTGGAACACAAGCCTAAAAGTTTACTTCCATTTTCAACACTTCTGACATAGGGACGTGTCCGAAATCTGAAAGTTTGCATCTCATGAAATCATTGAGTTTGATAAGATCCTAGCAATCTTGACATTTCATTGAATAGAAAGGAATACAAACACAAGGAGAATACGACATAACAGACGGATTTCGAGGACCCCCTAAGCCTCCCAAGGCACTCAGTCCTCAACAATAGTCTAACTCATTCCATAATCCCCTCCCATTAGGCCTAACCTCTTTTCTACTCACTATTTTACTTCTAACAAACTACTAACGGCACTCCAACAATCAGCTAACTATTAACTTCTTAAGTCTAGTTCTATAGGTGCCTGACAGAGTTTGTTCTTGTTTGGATTTCTTCTTTAGAAGAAGGAAAGTTGTTATATCTCGTTGTGAAATGAGTTTGTGTCATGCAAGATTCATGTCAGATAGGTTTATTTTTGTATAACCAGTCTGATAGCTGTCTCTTGTAATTGTTTAGAGATTGGTTCAGCTTCACTTACGTTACTATTTTCTATCCAGGCTTAGCAGATGGAACCATACAAAGATATTTTCTGATTTTGGTGATGAAGAAACAGAGAACAGTGATGAAGACTGCATGGACACCCAGACAGCTTCTGGCAGGGGGGGCAAGGCTTCCTCACAGTTGAAATCAAAAGCATCTTCATTGCGGTTAGTTGTGTTTTGGTGTTATTAATCTTTTCTGTATACAATTTTATTGCTTTCTGTGCTTAGGGCAAGGATAATCTTGTTCTTTGTCAATAAAATATTTTGCTGCTTGTTAATGCTCGACTTAATGCTCGACAATTTTAATTCTTCAGGTCCAGGACCAGAGCAGCTAAGAACTTGCCTGAACATTTGTTTGACCAATTAGAAGATGAAGAGCCACTTGATCTGCTTGATCGACAAAGAACAAGGTCAGCGCTCCGATCAGTGAACTTAAAACGTAAAAATGTATCAGACAATGAGCCAGAGTTCGACTCGGAGGGGCGCTTGATAATTACCGAAGAAGGAAAGATGAAAATGGAAAAACAGTTACACCCTGAGTCGGATACATTGAGTGAAGCTGGTACCAATCTGTCTGTGAAGTCCAAGAAAACTCAGAAGCGGCAGAAAACGTCAGATTCTGGGTGGGCTTACACAGGTAGTGAGTATGTCAACAAGAAGGCAGGTGGAGACGTGAGGAAGAAGGATAAGCTTGAACCGTATGCATATTGGCCACTCGATCGCAAGATGATGAGTCGTAGACCAGAGCATCGGGCAGCTGCAAAGAAGGGGATGGCCAGTGTGGTAAAGATGACAAAGAAGCTTGAAGGAAAGAGTGCCTCGGGTTTTCTTTCAGCCGGAGGCTTGAAGTTTAAAAGGAGCCATAAGAAAACCAACAAGAAGAAAAGCAGATAGATATGGGTCAGAGTTTCTTATAAAATAGTTGGTAGTGAGTCCTTTTGTTTGTTTATAATCTAATTCCCTTTTAATTCTTTGATTATTACTGAGAGTACCGAGTGGGTATTCCAATTTTTGGCAGTCGTGCATTAAATGGGTGTTTTTGTATTCATTTCTTCTGGGTGTATCATGTAATTTTATTATAATGCCAAAAGAGCATGTTATGAATTTTGCTGATTGTGCACAGAATATTACTTTTTGGAATTGAGTACACAATAGCTTTTGGGATAAAAAGAAGAGCCCGATACAAGTTCTTGCCCCCTTGTATGCGTTCGTATAATTCCTTAAAAAGAATAAAAAAAGGTTTTAGCCGTTTTAGAGGATTTATTCTACGGGAATTTCTACTATCGGTAGTTTTAGTTATTAAATCGGTTTTGCTCATTTTCGGTATGAACAAAACGTTGAAGAATTAATACGATGATTAGAACTACGATTCAGAGTGACAATGACAAGGAACAGTTCCTATGTAGGAATATGCAAAGGACGTGGTAGGGAAAGAAAGTACCACGAAATGCACCAAACCAAAGGGCAGAGAGAGAACCCGTTCTTCCAAATTGAAAAATCTTTGTTTACGAGTTTTGGCTACTGTCAAAAAAATAAAAATTAAATAACAATAATAATAATAATCTCATCCCTATACAAGAAAAGACCAAATCAAATAAAGGTGTGGACAAAATTATAGATTTCATCTTCTCAAGTGCATTAAGGTAACTTGAGGAAAAAGGGCGAAAGAGAAAATTCTTTTTTTTTTTTTATTTTATTTTTATCCTTCCGAGTAAAATTGATGCCAATCTGATCAGCCTGTCTACTTGTGTATGAAAACATAAACCAAAAATGAAAACCAGTATTGTATTAACGGGTTCGACATATAAGCTAACATGGATTAGATCTAAACGCCTTGTGTGGCTACTTTATGAAAATAGGAAAATTTTCCAGACAACAATAGGAAGTTAGAAGGAGTGTTTCAATTGATAAAGCATTGTGTGGAGCTCTGAATGTTTTCTTCTTTCATTTTCATCCGGGAGCGTTGTCTTTGATACCTTTCCCCAGTGATCATCTGCACAGCCAACATTGATTTGCCTGTGCATGCCAGTATGCTCTTTCCGAACCAAATACAAGACCCGATACAAAGGCATCTTAAGATTTCCCTAGTAACTGCAAACACAGTCAAGATACCATAAAAATCCACTGATAACTCAGTAAACTACTTATTTTCTAAAGCTCATACTTTCTCGCATCATATAATAGTTGCGCAAAAGCCAAAAATCTTTTACCTCTTATCGTTCTCGTGTCTACGATCTCAGAAATTGAACATTAAAATCATAAATGCAGCTTACTAGTAAGCCTCTTTCACCCTGTAGTTTTAGCGTTTTCTATTTTTTTTTTTTGGTATGTGACAAATCAATCAAGTTCCTTTGCCAAAGTAAAGTTGAGAGTTAAAGTATTTACCTTCAGCATCATTACATCGAGGTAGGAGTAGTCTGTTGTCTGTTTCATTGGTAAGGGCAAAACAGGATCGAGGAGTTGTGGCCACCAAAGCCAAATGAATTTGACAGCGCCACTTTAATTTTCAGTCTCTCTTTGGTCGACCCCACAAGCAGACTCTTGTCCTGTAACGTTGGAAGAATTAGATAATCCCAAAACTTTCGGCATTTTCCATTTTTTGGCAAGCATGCCCTTGTACGGTGATATAACTTTGCAGTGTAAATTGCAAAACTACGTTGAATTTTTGTTTTGAGGCCGGTGAACAAAGTAAATGTAGTCAAACATCACAACTGAACAAAAGCTGCATAACGCCACATACCACGCCGTCATCTGGGTTTTCCAAGTTGATATTTGGATGAACCCATCCTGTTCGTATTGCCTGTAAGAAGAAACAGAAATACAACGTATCAAAAGAGCTGACATTCCACAACCAAATGCAAGGTTGACCTTGCACTCAGTCCACCAAAAGATCCAAGTCAAGAATCCAGAGTTATAAACCTCATTTTTCCAAGTTAAACTTTTGGGGCGTTTGTTTTCTGTATTATATTCGTATTACGTTTAAAAGCACTGCAATTTTCATCCAAACGCAAAAATTTTGTATTCAAATACAATGTTTTTTTACAGTGCCTCAAATACATTTACTATTTCATAATATTTTAAAAATAAATTTTTTAAAATCCATTCACATTATATTCTCCCTCTATCTTACTTTTTCTATCTACTTTTACCAATCACATCAACTTTTCAATTCTAAAATACAATTCAAATAATTTTCATCCAAACACACATTGCATTCAAATGGAAAGCAAATACTTTACATCCAAATCCAAAATGAATTCAATGCATTGCGTTCAAACGCAATGCACACACAATACATTTACCAAACACCCCATTAATATGTAAATAATACCTGCACTGTCGCAACAGCTTCCACAGCACCAGCCGCTCCAAGAAGATGACCAATCATGGACTTTGTCGAGTTTAACCGTAACTGCAAGAGGTAGAGATTCTTTTACAATCATGTTAGAAAATCAAAGATGGTTTGTATCATTGCAGTGAAGTTACCTCAGGATTCTGGCCAAAACAGTGAACTAGAGCTTTATACTCCTTAATGTCTCCAGCTGGTGTGGACGTAGCATGTGCATTAATGTAATTTATATCTTCCTTCGATACCCCAGCTTGAGCTAAAGCCTTCTCTATGCAGAGTTTAACACCAGCACCTAGTGTAACAGGTAAAGAACATTACCATAAGACCGTAATATTTATCAGGAATGCATGTTGTACTCTCCATCTCATAAATACATAGCAAACAAGTAAAGACGTGACACTCCAGCAAGTTTTTTCCTATAAAAACACAATGAAAATTATTACAACAATAAAATATAAGTCGTCTTTCCACATGCATATTCATACTCAAAAGTCATCGTGATGAAGTTAGGATTTTTGAAGACAGCAAATTACCATCAGGATGTGGCTCAGTCATGTGATAAGCATCACATGTGAAGCTTCCACCAAGAAATTCCGCATAGATAGTTGCACCTCTCTTCTGCAAAATCAGAAACCATAGATTGAATGCGTTACTGACATAAAACTATAGAAAAGGTACTCACGAGACCATAGACGTAGCAGCAACTGAATACAAGATAACTAAAGATCCCAACGAAAATTAACCAATATTCCTTCGAAAATGGATAACAACCTAATATGTACCCAAGTTTAGATTACAAACCAACAACCCAATATGGGGAAAGACTACCTGGACAGAGTCAGAAACAAAGTATCATTGACCTGTGTTTATTTTGTTGAACTGAAAGTACCTTCGCATGCTCTAATTCTTCTAGAAGCAGAACCCCAGCTCCTTCTCCCATGACAAATCCATCACGGTTCTGTTCAACAAGACGCAGCACATATCATGAGGAACAAAAAATACGAGTACAAAGAAGAATCAGTATAAGCACTTCTTTCCCCAGTCAACATAGTTTTTTGCAAATTGAAAGAAGTTATCAACTGAGAAACTCAGACGTCATTATTATTGCTTTGCAATTTCTTTTTCAAAACAAATTTGATAAGAACACTATGGCGTCATGCTTTCCTAACAAATGTACGGAACAGAGAGACTTCATGATATCTCATTGTGGCTAGATTCCTGAAAAAACCTCTTCACTAACTTATTTTGCAACAAAACTGAAAATTCAAGTTTGGTAAATACTTTAGCTAATCTTACTTGCAGACATTCAAAATAAATCTTTATCTGCGGGAAATATTTAAAAAAATATAAATAAATAAATTTAAAGGGAAAACGCTTAAGTAGAAAGATTATAGATAACGTTACAATGTCCCAAGGACGTGAAGCTTTAGTTGGATCCTCGTTGCGTTGTGAAAGTGCTCGGCAAGCCACAAAGCCACCCAAGCCTGCACCAGTTATTGATATTAGCAAAAGAACATGATAACAATAATACTAAGTTCCATGTGTTTAGTGTGCCATGCTTAATCGAGACAACCCAAACACAATGCAAGGGAAAGAACGAAGAAATTACCAATAGGTATAATTGCTGCATCTGAGCCACCACAGAGCATCACATTCTGCAAAAAAATTTGAAAAAGTATACACAATAATAAAACTTTATTTCTATTAAGGCTTATTATATAGCAAGCATCTTAAGTCTTAATTTTTTTCCTCAAAGTTGTTCATTTAATGTCCTCCATAGACTTCTACAACTCAAAATTTCAGTAAAGCTATGGTTTTTGATAAACTAGAGTGAAAGCGAAACACTTACAGCTTCACCTCTAATGATGTGGTTTGCTGCATTCATAATACAGAAGTTGCTTGTCGCACAAGCAGTAGAGATCGAATAATTTGGGCCCATCCACCCCTGCAATTAAATGGATGCATGACCGCAATTTAAGCAAAATATAATATTTTGATACCTGTCTGAGAATAGCAAGATAATACAGCAATTTTTCCTTTAAAAAAAAAAAAAAATATATATATATATATATAAGGGAAGAAGAAGAAGAAGACAATGCAGCATTGTCAAAGTTTAAAGCCGACCAGATCCATTGCAAGCATGGCAGAACCCATATTTGTGGTTGCAAAAGGCACACAGAAAGGATTCATCTTCCTATATGAAATCCTCAAAGCTTCAATTGCATCATTAAAAACCTGTTCAAAACACACACACACACACACACACACACACACACAAAATGAAACAAATATTAGATCAGTTTGACAAACTAAAAAGGAAGAAACTGCATCCTCGTCCTGTTTGTGGGTCAAATTGACTCGAACTGGACCTTAAAACTTTTCTAAGAGAGTCTCTTAGATGATCCTGTTCTAACTAAAACAGAGACATATGTCCTATCTCAGTAGCAAAATTAAATACTGAATTTGGAGCAAAATAAGTGATTATGTTTGGATTGCATTTTTCAACATTTTCAAACCAAGCAGCCAGCATATAAGACACAGTCTTGTAGATAAAACGATTCACTTGTTGCACATCAATTTAAATATTAATCAGCAGATGCTGCCGTTGACTCAAACTAATTCGTCATTTTCATTGTGTTTGTTATCATAAAAAATCAGAGTTGATCATGTTACCTTCATGCCACCCATTGCTGAGCCAATCAAAACTCCACATTTAGTTCTATCCAACTCATTCATGACATCCTCTGCAATTCCACCATCAGCCAAAGCTTTCTTGCCAGCAGTAAGCAAGTAGAGCATGAATTTATCCATCCTCTTGGAAAGCTTCGGTGCAACCCATCCATCAGTTGAGAAAGACTTGATCTCTCCTGCAATTCTCTGAAGAAAGCAAACACATGATCAGAATAAATCGTAACGCAAAACAGACACTAATTAAAGACATTTATGTGTGTGGTGCAATTTACCGTTGGGAATTGGTCACAATTGAAAGTCTCTATCTCGCTTATGCCACTGACACCTTCAAGCAAATTATTGTAGAAGACATCTGGGTCATGCCCGAGCGGTGTCACCACACCCATCCCTGTCACAACTACTCGCCTCTGCTTCATCAATGGTTTCTTCTTCGTTGTCACTTCCTCAGCAGGCTGCACAGCTACAGCAACAGTCTCCCCTGAAACTGGTGGCCAAAAAACAAAAAAGAAAAAAACAGAGACAAGCAAACATGTCAGCTTCAATGTAGTCACTAATTAGTTATAATGATCATCTTAAGGGCACAAAAGAAAAATGCAGGTCATGCAAACCAAGACTACAACATGAAGAAAAAATGGTCATGTCCATTGAAATGTTACATATGTAGCAATGGTCTGACATTTGGTATTGAATGATATTCGACACTGCTGTAAATGTGAACTTCAATTATTAAAAATATGAATTCATACAAAAAGAAATGTAAATATAGGGATGTGGAAAAACATCATGGAAATGTGAATTCCACTTATTGACCTTTTTTTTCTGCATAAATTCATATTTCTAGTAATTGAGATTTACATTCATGTCAACATGCCAAATAATATTTGGTACTGGACACGATATTGTATATCCATCTTGTCATGAATAAATTAACAAGGCAATCCCTTGTTCTTATCAATAAAAAATTTGAACACCTGAGTACCTTTGTTCTTATAATAAATTAAATAAATAAATAAATAAAAGTAACAAATAATCAAGAAAATGTTTACATGTTCCCAAGTACATGAAAAAAGTGAGACGATTTCCGCTTGGCCAAAAGTTGTTATGTTCCGGTTTCATTCTATCCCGAATATTCCCCTCCACCGAAAAAAAAAATCCTCACATTTTCACCCTTTCTCTCTATGCAAAACCAAATGAAATGCAAACGGAGTCAAGTTGCAGACCACATATCATGCCCACAATAACCAAAAATAAAAAAGGAGTAATATTATTATTACAGGTTCAACATAATACAAGTGACTCTGCAATAAAAAACCCAGAAACAAACAGCCTGAAAACTCTCAAACGTCAGAGAATCCATAACCCAAAAAAAAAAAAAAAGAACAGAAAAACAAAACAAAAACCACAGTTTGGGGTCGCAACAGTTGAAAAGATTACCAGCACAAAACCCCATAAACACAAAAAAAATATATATATACACACATATATATATATCAAATTAAATTAAAACCTACCAGAATGGTTAGCTCGATTAATCCGCCTGTGCCTGCGATGGGAGGAGCCAGACTGCTTGGATCTGAATAGCCCCGAGAATCCATGGCAGCCCAGGGAGGAGAGTCCATTGGAGTTGTAGTACTCATTGCAGGGCTCGAACACCAGGCAAGAGCTCATCAGCCCCTGAAACCTCGATCCACACAGCGACGGAATCAGCCCCGTCGCCATCGCCTTCGTCGTCGTCGTCTTGAATTCGCCACCGCGGGTCCCGCATTTGGCAGCCACTCTCCGCCG
Source organism: Antiaris toxicaria (assembly GCA_035233585.1). Taxonomy (NCBI): domain Eukaryota; kingdom Viridiplantae; phylum Streptophyta; class Magnoliopsida; order Rosales; family Moraceae; genus Antiaris; species Antiaris toxicaria. The sequence continues at coordinate 16,457,919 of CP141161.1, forward strand.
CCGGTCACACCTGGAGGAGGAGGAGAGAGACGCCGCCGCCGAGTGGTCGCCGGAGCACGTGACCGACATGCAAGCCGCCACGAGCCACGTGCAGAGCGGGGACGCTACTGAGGAGGCCGCCATGGAAGAAGAAGAATAATAAACCAAGAAAAGGGGTGAGAAAATAAAGAAATCGAAGACGACCCAGATGGGAAAAAAGAAGACTTCGATTCGGAATCGAAATCTTTAGAGGGCAATGCAGGAGAGAAGGTGGGAATGGAGAAATGGGTTCAGGGAGAAAGTGAAGTAGAAGAAGAGGAAGGAGAAGAAGAAGAGAAGAGAGGTGAGGGAGGGAATGAAAGAAGGTGGTCGCATTCGATCTTTCTTTCTCTTTCTTTCTTTCACTCTCTCTCTCTCTCTTGTTTCTTCGTCTGTTTCTCTCTCTATATTGTGATGGTGGGTGTATATATGTGTATTGCGTTGGTTGTGGAAGGTTTTGGATTTGAAACCGTTCAAGACGACAAGTTTTGGGCAATCTGGGTCATCCTCAGAAGTGAACGCCAAGTGCTCTGCCTCAGAGTCTTTTCTTACGCCACACACACACACACACACAAACCATAATATATTTATATATACATATATCCATATATTGCCAATGTATATGTGTGACTAATATACCAAAGAACCGCGACCAGAATAATTACTTTTTTATTTTTCATATTACATATATTTCTTTAAAATAATACTAAATACAAAACTGGGTTTTGTAATATTAGAATATCCGGTTACCAAACCTAGTTGATTGTATTGTAATTTTTTTAAGTGTTATATGTCTTTTACACTGATAATTTTTGAATAATACAATGATACGTAGTTTTATATACATTTAAATGATGAATGGAAGGCAATAAATTAATAATGAAAAAAAGTGAGACTAGCAAAAAAAAAAAAAAAAAAAGGAAACCCCTAGGCCCATAAAAATGTTTTTTGCATAAATGAAAACTCAGATTGACACAATCTTAAAATACTAGTTTAGTTGAGATTAAGCATGTACAAACAGTACTGTCCTTAACATCACTCTTACAGAAAAAATATATATTTATTAATTTAGTGAATGAGTGTTGCCCTTGGTCAGTGGCCGTGTTTAGGGAAGAAAATAAAAACAACTGTATACAAACAAATAAATAAATATATGACTGATGGCATTAGGAGAGCTTAGGTGAAAAAAAAAAAAAACCATTTGCAGTTGTCTGGTCATCTGGCAAGTCTTACACTTGAAAAGACTGTAATTGGAACGGTGGAAAATGACATGTAATGAATATTAATGTGGTCTTTACAAATATGGGGTTGCACTTAGAACTCATATTCATATTACACCTATATCACCCTCCCCTTTCAATGGCTTTAGACACCCAGCGCTAGCTCTGTTTATACACACACATACATATATAAAGTAAATTCACTTCATATAAAGATTGTATATTCCAATGTCATTTACGGCTTTGACCCCTTGCACTGTTATTCTAGAGGAGTCACATGATCAACTGAAATTTTTTGTTTTTTTGTTTTTATTTCTATCTTAAAAACTTCATAATTTTATATTTTATTTCGTTAAAAATAAATATAATTCATATTTTGTGATAATTAAAAATAAAAAATTCTCATACAATTTCTGTTAAAATTAATTTTATAAAAAAAAATAATGATTTTTCTAGTCTATCCCAATTAAAATTAAAAATTCTCAAATAAACATATTAAAATTAAAAATTTTCATATAATTCTATTAAAATTTATTTTCTTTAAAAAATGGAGAGATTCATTAAGATTTTCTAGTTTTGAAGATATTTTTGGAAGGATAAGCTCAGTTAATAGGATGAAACTCAAGAAATTCATGATACTGAACTATGTACAGTGCTCGTCATTTAGATAGGCTCCAGAAAGTCACATAGAAGGAAATCAAATTTGGTGTACACCTTATTGAAATAAGTTTATGGCTCCACCCCTTATTTTAGTCAATAAATAATAAAAGAAAAATGTTAGAAATATCAACTCTGAACTCAATTTTTGAACATCAATTTATATGATATATAAATTATTGTTATTTTATTAGTAAGTATTTAAAATATTGTCATCTCAATTAATTATATTTATTAATGAAAATATGACATGTAAGTTAATACTCAAAAAATTAGTATTAAAATTGATGTCTCTAACACTGTTCATAATGAAAATGTTTAATGCAAAGCAACCCAGCAAACTAATGTTTGGAATCAAAGGATGGTGCATGTGCATTTTAGTTCAGATATCATCAAATTCTGTTAATTGATCATTTTTTTATTATGGTATAATTATGATTTAATGTAGTTGTTTAAAATTATATTTTATTGGTATTTTTTTCATATCCTGTTGAAAAATAATATATCATAATCAGGAACTGAAAAATTATGATTTAATAAAAATAGAAAAAATCTTACAAAATTAGTCATATATGCTTTGTTATTACAAACAATTGCTAAGGATAATTGGCAAATCAAAAACTATTTATATATAACAACACACTTAAGGCCTGTTTGGGGTTAATTTTGAAGACATCTAAAACTACTTTTTTTTAAAACTTCACCATTTTTTATTATTTATATCTCCAAAATACTACAGTATATTCTAAATTTTAAAGTTCATAATTTTGTGTATATAAGTCCAAATAAGATATTTTTTTTTAAATTGCATAGAATTTTGAAACGAACAAAACAATATTTATATTGATTTTTTTTCTAAAAAGATTTTTAAATTTTTTTATTTTTTCACCCCAAACAATTTTTTTTCTCCCAAACACATTTTTCAAAATAACTTTCTTTCAACCTAAAAATAATATCTCCAAACATCTCCCCCAAACTCCCCATTAAACTAATCCCCTGACATAAATAAATCATATTATTCCAATAACTAACATGAAACGAAAAAAAAAAAAAAAAAAAGAACCTGAGGTATTTGGAAAAATATTCTCACAAATCCTTGATCATATTTGAGAATAACATGTCCTGAATCTGGTTAGGAAATTAAGTTGGATGTCATTGTCCTTTTTTTTTTTAATTTTTAACTTAAGGATAAAGTTTTAAACTTTATATTTTGTGACAATGATCAATTTGAAATTAAAGTTAAATCGTACATGCAATCACTTTCTTGTTATTTTATTGAAAAATAGACCTCATTTTTGTCACACTCTCCAATATATCAATATATAGGTTAGTCACGTTGATCAATCTTAAAGAATACTTGTTAGAATTACTGAGGGTTTGTACGAGAATCCATTGAAATTCATATAATATAAATTGAAATAAATTTAAATAATAAAAATAATGAGTAAAAATTAAGAAAAAAATAAAAAATATTATAATAATTTATAAAAAATAGATTAAAATTTATCCAAACGATTGTAAACTACTAATATTAAAAAAAGTGCTTCTACATCCCACGATATCAAATTTCAGCCGCTCCATCAAATCATTGTTTTCCATTTTCTTTTCCTTTTCTCTCTCTTTTTTTTTTTTGTCCTAAAACAATTGAAAAAGGATTTCTTTAATTTTTTTGAATTGGATAGCACCAATAAAATTCCCCATTTTTAAACAGAAAATATTTCGTTGATATTATTGGATTTAATCTAATAATAATTATATATCTAATTACATCACAAATTATAGAACTCTAATTAATGACGGAGGGTGGGGGTGGCCATGGCTCACCTGGCATTTTTTTTAAATTCAATATAGTGGATTTTTTATTTTATTATAATAAGTATGTGTATAAATTAATCTTGACCTTCTTTAAATTAATAAATTTTTATATTTTATTAGATAAATAATTTAAATTTTAAGAAATAAATACAGTTTTATTAAAGGAAAAACCTCAGGTCTCATAAAATACATATTTTTAAAATTCTATCTATCTTTAATGGCTTTGGAATGTTTGCTTTCTTTTATTGGGTAAATAATTTTTTGTGTCTTTTCAAAAATTCACCCAACCAACCAAAAAGATATTTTAGTACCTTTTGATAATGTGCTCGAATACCATTTCGTATCCTACTAGATTTTTAATATTTTTTTGTATAATAGATTAGTTAAAATTTTTTTTTGAAATTTATTATTTCAAAAATAATATATCATATAATTTTCTCACTTTATAAATAAACAATCACAAATATTATTTTCTTTCAAAAAAAATTAACACAAAAATTAAAATAATTAAAATACTAAATATTTTAAAAAATAGGCAGAAGAGAGAAACAAAGGGCAGAAAGAGGAAAAGAGAAGAGAGAGATTGTGGGACAAGGCATCATGTGTAAGAAATTATGGCGGCAGAAGGCATTTGCGAATCGTAACATAATGACATCAATCATATGTGGAGATATTAGTATAATCTTGATGAAAAATATATTTTAGTCATCAATCATACGGGGATATATCTTTTTTTTTTTCCTTTTTCTTTCTTTTATGATATTCTAAAAGACAAATATTAAAGCTAATCATGCTTTGAAGCATATGCAACTGAATAGAATCCAACAAAGTCCTACTCGAGTAGGAATGTTGTTTTCTTTTTCTTCACACAAATTTTGTTTTTTGAGTGGCGTCGTGCGGGGCTAGATATGGGTATGACATGGGATTCACAACATTTTTGCTTTTTATCAAGGAGAGACGCAATTTATTACATTACTTTAACATGAAAAACCATTTGTTATTTGATGTCCTAGTTTACTTCCACGCAGCCATGCACTTTTTGACTTGCCATATACGTATATATTTTTCAGAAAACAATTAGGTTATTTAATTTCATCTAGTTTTAGTAGTGTGGCAACAATTTGTGTTTTTATTTATTATTCGACGAATTTTAATTATTAACATAATCATATCAGATTATAAATAATTATCCAAACTAGTGATAATTTAACCAAATTTGATTTTAAAAAATTTGACTGTTAAAAACGTATCTTATTGGAAAGATTTTTTGTTGTTATGGAAAACGTGGTCAAATTTATGATGAAATGGAGTTAATAATCACATGTATACCATTGTACAGAGAGGACAACGTGACAAGGCTATGATTTTGCCTATAGACTATAGAGCATAGAGCATAGAGCACTATTTCTAGCGAGGCATAATTAATAAGAGCCTGTGGCACTTTCTTTGGCTTGTGCTCAAATTTTTAGTATAAATTTTTTGTTTGACAAAAAATAAAAAAATAAAAGTGATACATATATATTTATGTATGTATTGATTGTAGACCTCGCTCATCTCGACAGATATGCAAACTTTTTGAGTCGTTTCAAACCTTGAACGTCTTTGTGTTATTAAAGGCCATTAAAGGACAAAAGCTACAAAAAAGGGGCCTATGATAAAGGCCTATGATTCTTTTTTTTTGGCTTGTGCTCACATTTTATATAAAAATTATATCAGTTATATATATATATATATGTATATATTGATTGTAGACCTGCTTGTCTCGGCAGATTCGCAAGCTTTTCGAGTTGTTTCAAACCTTGAACATCTTTGTGGCAATAAAGGCCATTAAAGGACAAAAGCTACCAAAGTGTTAGGGGTTGGGAGGGGATAATCAGAAAGCTAATAAATGGCTAGAAAACCATATGGTACCATATTTTATAACAAATCAACATAATCAATCTATTCGAAAGAGACCGGAGCAATTTCTATCTCAAATATAGTGTAAAACCCCTATAAATGGTGGAGTTAGAGCAAGCTTCGTCGATCAACCAATTCCTAACCAAATAAAGCACATCCGCAAATCGACCATTTAAATCTAACACAAAATAACAAAATAAACAAGGGTTTGATGGAGTAACCGAAAGGAGGATCCAAGGGGAAACCTTGAACTTCTTTCTTAGCAGAAGGAAAAGTAAAGATAATAGCATTTACAGTGTTTATGAACAGTGAACCCAATAATGTAGGCATTGTAAGGAGTACAGACTTTTTTTTTTTTATTATATACACATATATTTTGCCGTTAAAACTTTTGAATATAAGTTGAATTTTGAAAATATAAATTTGAGGTAAACTTTTGAAAATTTGTACTTTATTGAGTTTTGTTTAAGATGAAAGAATAATTAAAAAAAAAGAATATCTTGAGGATATTTATATGGTTAATTTAAATAAAAATAAATAAAAAATCAATTTTCTATTAGTAAAAAATAGTGAACACTGCAAAGACCTAGAAACGAAAGGTGACATTTGGTATTATTTTTGAAATATTTTCTGTTTTCAAAAAAACTGAAAATTGTGTTGAGATTATTTTTGAAACTGTACTTAGTTATGTTTTCTGAGTGTATATCCTGATAAATATAAAAAAAAAACTTTATTTGGTTATATTTTTGAAAACCCATATTATAAGTGAGTATTTTATAAAAATATATTTATGTTTAGTTTAAACAAAAAATAATTTATTACTCATAATTATAAAAAAAAACCCATTAGTGGTGGGTTTTGTAATAAGGGGTAGGGATGGAAGACATTGGTGGTCTGAACCCTAGATGACGATGACAGCGAGATTTCGGTTACAAGTCAATGGTCGTTGCCATGAGTCGGTAGTTGTTGTAACGAGGAGGCCATCGTCGTCTTCGTCAGTCTGTGGTCGTCACCCTTCACCGAAGATAAAGGCTATTGTCGGATATGGTCGTCATCACCAATACTGCACAGGCACACAGAGAGAGAGAGAGAGAGAGAGAGAGGAGAGGAGAAGGCGGAAGAATTTAAAATGATTTTGAAAATATTAAATAAATAAACGTTATTTTAAGACCATTTTCATTTTTTTATTTTTAAAAATAAAAAATTATTCTCAAAAATAAAAACAAACACTCTCAAAATAAACCTCAAACAAGCATTTACAAACCAAACAGTAATTGTACTATTTTTTAAAAGCACCCCAAACACCGTGTATTTACGTACATATATATGTATAAGAAGATACATGAATATACATAATTATAATATTTGATTATTACATTAGATAGTAGGTATTAGATTTAAATTTTATATTAGATTTAAATTTTATATCTTATATAATATATAGTAAGGTGAAAACGGTTATTTATCTCAAATTTTAAAAACAAATTGATGTTATATACTAGTATATGCAAACACGTGTCAAGTTAAAGCAACACCAAACTAACTCGCATGTATCAAACTGAATGCCCCACAGATGACTCCTTTGTCGTTTTCCTTTTTTTGAATAGACATGCATAGACAATTTTACTTGAGCAGTATACAGATATACATATATATATATATATAAGAAAGGAGGAAAAAAAAAATTACAGTGCATTAGCAATCTAACGTGTTTGGCGTTATTATTACTATTATTTTCCAACTTTATATGTACATATACATTCAATGCATGGAACAAAACATCCAACAGGCTCGAGTAAGCAAAATAAAATAAGGCTGCTCTGCATCAAATACGAATTTGGGATTTAACTACTCAGGAAGCACGTGACAATTTACAACATAATAAGTGGGGAAACTGGAAGATTTTGATTGGGATACACTGACATATCACTCACTTGCAACCTTTTTTTAAGCAAAAATAAAATAAAATAAAGATATATTTGGCTTTCTGCAAATCTTTATTTATTTATTATTATTATTATTTTGCTATGAACTGCAAATCCCATATTACACGAACACCTTTGATGAAGATCAAATAGTTTGTAAATATACTTACCAAAAAAAAATTTTGTTAATATAAACGAATTTGATTACATAACTGTAAGCGGACAAAACACCTTCTGTGGTTATTGAAGCACTCGGTAAATAACAAAACAAGCGCAACCTGATTTGAAAAATTACATTCAATCTTAATAGATAATCATGAAAATATTTGAAATTGATTTCGAACGAATATAGAAATAAAATAAGATCAATTCCGCAAAATTTTAATTTAAGTTTTAATAAAAACTAACCAATTCAAATTTTCTCATATCTCAAATTTGAATCCCTTTTAACACGATAAATACATTTAATCTTCAAAAAACAAATTCAAACTTTAACCTACTAAATTCAAATAAGAGATATAATCTGTGTAATTAATAAAACTCAACTGATTGATTTTAACAATAAATATCAACAAAAGTAGGATTAAAAATCTTAACAATAACATTTCTTAATCCGAAAAGAGTTTCTATGGTCACATTACATCTAGTGTTGCTCGTCTTTCCCTCCACAAATCTCACGAATTCGATAGCTAGAAAAAAGAATAAAAATTGATTTACCAATTCACAACCTTCTTTGGTTGGAAAAAAAATATCCATACAATTTCAAAGGGAAGTAGTACCATTATTATTATTATTATTATTTTATAAGTATTACCAAGAACCATCTGTCTTTTCTACTAAAGACACCTAAAGCATAAACACGCAAAAAAAAAAAAAAAAAAAAATTGGGAACCATTTCATGAAACCAATTCATACCTAACGCATTGTAGAGAAACAAGCCAACAACAGCAAACGACCACCCTACAAGGACAGTGATGCATGTCAAGCGTAGGGATTTCACCGGCTTGACGAAGAATTATTCCAACTGCCTTATCCTTTACTACCCAAAAAAACTATATATATATATATATATGATAAAATAATATGAAAAACAACTTCAACTGTCTAGGTTAGCGTGCACTGCATATGATCCGAAACGTCAATACTCAATTCATTTTTCGGGCTATTTCAAGCGAAACCAGTCTTCTCAATATTTATTATCGAAGGACGCCGATCCAACATTAATATAACCAACAATTATGTTTTTACATATGTGGAGGTTACCATGTCACGCCTCGGCATATTCTTACATATGCTATGTATTTCTAGACATTATATTTAACTAGTTGCAGACAAGTGTCACGCAAATGGGTAATTAATTTTTTAAAATAAAACGTTAATTAGGAGGTATTATAATGAAAACTGTACTTGAGACAGTATTAAGGAAAAAAAATGTAGGGTTTCGTTTAAAAAACAATTATGTTGGAGGATAAACAGAAAAAATTTTAAATAGAAACAAATTAAAAAGAAGTTAGCAAATCATGTAGAAAATTAATCAGGTGGTTTTATGAGATAATAATAGTTAAAAGGGTTTAAAAATGTTTAATTAAGGATACATTTAAAAAAATTATTTCAAGAGCAAAAAAAAAAAAAAGAATGAAAAGTAAAATTAAATAACGATGAAAAAAACAAACAAACAAAAAAAGAGACTGACACGTGGGTTAAAGTGAAGAACAATATCATTTTTAAAGAAGTAAAAAGAAAAAAATATTTATCAAGTAGTATAATAAAATTACAATTAAGACGAGGGAACGTTAGTTGGGTGGTAAGGCATCTCTACCCATATTTTGAAGTTGTAAGTTGGAGTAATATGTGTCCGACAAATTATGGTGGTTCTCCCTCTCCCTATATATAAAAGAACAATAGTAGTATTAGGACATTAATTTTAATCATAATTTTTTAAATATCAATATATTTATCATATTTTAATTGAAAAATATAATTAATTAAGATCGCAATACTTTAAACACATACTAATAAATAAAACAACTCACATATTATATAAGATAGTACTCAAAAGTTAAGATTAGAGTCGGTATCTCTAATTATATGTGTATATTTGAGAAAATTTTATTTTAAATAGTTTAAGAAAAGGAAAATAGTTTTAGCTAATAAAAAAAAAAAAGGAAAAGCAAAAAAGGAATGAAAACCAAAATATAAAAATAAGGAAAAAACAAGGGAGTGACACATGATGCAAAAATAGAGTAAATTTTGGCTCTTTTATATATTTTAGGATAGAATTAAGATAGAATAAATAGAAAAAATTTAAAGTAGTAATAAGTTGAAAAAAAGTTAGCAAATCATATAGAAAATTAACCAGGTAATTTATGAGCAAATAATAGTTAAGAAGTGTAAGTGTTGGTCGTGTGATTGGTAAGGCATCTCCACCCATACGATGAGATCATAATCGTGGATTCGAGTCACCTGGACGTCCAAAAAAAAGTTAATTAAAAAAATATATTTGAGAGAATTTTTTTTAAGTGGTTAAAGAAAAGGAATATAGTTTTAGCAAATATAAAAAGAGCAAAGGAAAAAAAGAATGAAAACAAAATATAAAAAAGTAAGAAAAAAGAGGGAGTGAAACGTAATACAAGAAGGGAGTGGATTTTGGCTCCATTATATATGGTAGGATAGGATAAACAGAAAAAATTTTAAGCAGTAACGAATTGAAAAGAAGTTAGTAAATCATATAGAAAATTAATTAGGTAGTTTATAAAAAAAAATTTAATTAAAAATACATTTGAAAAAAATTATTTCAAGAGCAAAAAAAAAAGAATGAAAAACAAAATTAGATAATGATAAAAGAAAACAAACAAACAAAAAAAGAGAGATTGGTGGATTAAAATGAAGAACAATATCATTTTTAAAGAAGTAGAAAGAAAAAATATGTATCAAGTACCATAAATAGATAATAGTTAAGACAAGGGAGTGTTAACCAAGAGATAAAGTACCCTCATCCATCCATACTTTGAAGCCGTGGGTTTGAATCACCTATATATCCCATAAATTGTGGCAGTTTCCCCCTCCTTCCATACCAAAAAAAAAAAAAAAAAAAAAAAAAGAAAGAAAGAAAAAGTTAAAATGGTCATGAAGAAAAATTGATATATTTGAGAAAATTTTTTAAAATGGTTAAAGAAAAGAAAAATAGTTTTAGCAAATAAAAAAAGGAAGGGAAAAAAAGAATGAAAGCCAAAAAATCAAAAAGTAAGGAAAAAAAAAGGAGTGACGCATGACACAAGATAATGGACTTTGGTTCTTTCATATATGTGAGGATAGGATAAATAGCAAAAAAAATTTTAAGTAGCAACAAATTGAAAAGAAGTTAGCAAATCATACAAAAAATTAATTAGGTAGTTTATAAGAAAATAATAGTTAAGAGGGCTTATAAAATATTTAATTAAGGATACATTTAAAAAAAATTATTTGAAGAGCAAAAAAAAGGAATAAAAAATAAAATTAAATAACAATAAAAGAAAACAAACAAACAAACCAAAAAAAAAAAAAAGGACATTGGCACATGCACTAAAGTGAAGAACGATATTATTTTTAAAGAAGTAGAAAGAAAAAATATTTATCAAGTACTATGAAAAAATAATAGTTAAGATGAGTAAGTGTTAGCCAAGTAGTAAGGCACCTCCACCTATATTTTGAGGCTGTGAGTTCAAGTTACTTGTAGGTCCCATCAATTGTGGTGGTTTCTACATTCTCCATGTGTTAAAATAAAATAAAAAAAAGAATAATATTAGAGACATCAATACTAATTTTAATTTTTTAAATATTAACTCAATTGTTATATTTTAATTAGTAAGATGTAATTGATTGAGGTAACAATACGTTAAATACATATTGATAAAAAACTAATAATTCACATGTTATATAAGTTAATATTTAAAAATTGAGATTAAAATTAGTATCCCTAATTTTTTTTTTAAATGTTAAGATGGCCATGAAAAAAAAAAAATTGTATAGATATATTTGAGGGAATTTTTTTAAATGGTTAAAGAAAAGGAAAATAGTTTTTGCAAATAAAAAAAAGAAAAGGAAAAAAAGAATGTAAACCAAAAAATAAAAAAGTAAGGAAAAAAGAGGGGGTGACACCTGACACAAAAAGGAATAGAGTTTGGCTTTTTTATATATATTAGGATAGGATCAGGAAATGATAAATAGAAAAAATTTAAGGGAATAGACTTTGGCTTTTTTTATATATGTTAGGATAGGATAAATAGAAAAAAATTTGAAGTAGTAACAAATTAAAAAGAAGTTAGTAAATTATATAGAAAATTAATTATGTGGTTTATAAGGAAATAATAATTAAGAGGGTTTAAAAAATGTTTCATTAAGGATACATTTAAAAAAATTTATTTCAAGAGCAAAAAATAAAAGATTGAAAAATAAAATTAAATAACAATAAAAGAAAACAATCAAACAAAAAAAAGAGAGAGACTGACATGTGAACTAAGGTGAAGAACTACATCATTTTCAAAGAAGTAGAAAAGAAAAATATTTATCAAGTACTTAAAAAATAATAATAGTTAAGAAGAGTAAGCTAGTGTTTGGGACACAAATTTTTTAAGTATTGCATTTAAATGCAATGCAATTTTCCCTCAAATACAAAAACATTTCATTCAAATACCAATCACATCACATTTTAAATCAAACACAATCACTATTTATTATTTATTTTTTCTATTACTTTTATTAATTACATCATATATTTTCTCTCCCTCTTTTTTTTCTCTCTACTTTTACCCATCACATCACATATTTATTATTAAAATACAATTCAAATACTTTTCCCCCAAACACACATTGCATTCAAATGCAATGTTAATGCTTTTCCTCCAAATACAAATTGCATTCAATACATTGCATTCAAACGCAATGCAAATGCAATGCGTTCACCAAACGAACCCTAAGTCTTAGTCGAGTAGTAAGACACCTTGATCCATACCTTGAGGTTGTGGGTTCGACTCATCTGGACGCTTCACGTGATGGTTTCTTCCCTCTCCATATATATATATATATAAGGTATATTTGAGATAATTTTTTTTAAATGATTAAAGAAAAGGAAAATAGTTTTAGCAAATAAGAAAAAAAAAAGGGGGGAAGGAAAAAAACAATGAAAGCCAAAAAAATATATATAAGCAAAGAAAAAAGAGAGGGTAACAAATGACACAAAAAGAAAATAGACTTTGGCCTTTTTGCATATGTTAAGATTATATGACATTAAATTTTAAAAAAAATTACAGAATTGATAAAACTTGACATATATCTATATATATGATCGTTTAAAACATATTAATACACAACAATTCTCATTCACATTTTGCCTTTGCCACCAAGAGTTGTCAAAGTGTACATGTTATACACTTCTGGCCCAAAGGGGAAAAAAACAATAATTATAGTAGATAAGGCAGGAGGCGTTAGGTGCAAATATTTTGTATACATTCAAAACATACAAATTATAAACTGCCACTTTTCTATTTAAATTTTATCGAAATAGGACGCCACTAAGATTACAAATATAGATTCTTGGAGTCAATTACATTTTTTTTTCTCAATATTATAAGCTCATAAGGCTATATAAACAATTGATTTTGAGATGGGCCAGTGAGGATTTAATACGTGAGAAAAAAAGGAAAAAAAAAATTGTTCTATATTATCATGTCGTGTTTTAATCCATGAGGACAAAAAAAAAAAAAAACACCAACAAATTAATGTAGTTGGATCGCCGAATAAGTTCCAATTTTACACGATACAAATGTTTTAATGCACTCATTGTCTACTGTTAATCCACCAATTAAGAACGTGTTAGTGCGGTTAAACATACGTAATTTACATGACCACTTCTAATTGACTCTCGTCTCTGGGATAAATAGGTTAATTAATAAAATAATCATACTAATCATAAGACGTAATTTACCAACGTGAATTGCATGATCAATTCAAGAAAATTCACATGTTAATCTGAGAGAAGCCAATTTATTAGGTTGTTGAAAAAGAGGCACCGAGGAGGAGAGAGAGGAAGTCAAAAGGATTGAGGAAATTGGATGAATATGGGTACGATATTATTTTTATCCTTTGATAATGTTTACAATAAAGTCTCATTTTGCAATTTTTGTTCAACTAATGTCACTTTTTTTGTATTAGTCAATTTTTTGTAATTAAGTGGTATGATTTCGTAAAATATCTATAGTAAAAGTGATTTTGATAACTTAAAAATTGATTAATCAAACGAAAATAAAAATGAATAACTGAATAGAATACAAAATGGTCTCCTTGTTAAATCCAATTAGAGTAATAAATAATTTAATTGGTTAGTATTATTTTATAATTGTTATTTCATAAGATCCCACTACCAGCAAAATCAGTGAATAATTAATTTTGACAGAGATATCCACACATAAAAAAAAAAAAAAGAACTTTTCTAATGGAGTTGGCTGAATTGGTGCAAATAAATGTTGATTAAGTCGTACAATTATGTCGTTGGAAGGTTGAGAGAGTAAAATGAGATATATGTCTAAAAATTCAAAATGCTGATGATAGCATGATGAATAATCAAACAAAATTGTACGATGAAGATTATATATATATATAATATGTTTCCATTCAATTGCTGATAAATCTAGCCCCAAAAAGAAAGAAAATCTTGGCCATACTTGATTAAAATTTTTAAATCATCATATAGAAAGGGGAATATTTATCAAAACCCACAAAAGAGGGGGCACAAAAAAAAATGAGCAAAATTCAGTGACAAGTCAAGATGGGTAAGCCAACCCCCCCATCCTCTCAACCAAAAAACCCACAATTTGTTCTTCACACAGAAGCCACGTTTGCTCGCACAAACAACCCCCAAACCCACATCTTTGTTTTAGGAGAACTTTAATCTAAAGAGAATGACAGGCAACTGCCTCTCCTCCCTCACTCAACTTCGTAATCTTAACCATATTAGGAAATTTGAGATTGGAGATTTTCTCAACTTATTAAGTTGGTGTTTGGTAAAAAAAATTACATTTTAATTTTATTCAAATACAATGTAATTTTACACCAAACTTAAATTTTACATTCAAATATAATTCTTTTCAACAGTGTTACGAAAACAATTACTATTCAAAAGTTTTTTAAAACAATCACGTAAACTTTTCAATTCTATTATTTATCTCTATTTTTGTCAATCACATTAACTTTTCAACTCTAAAATACTTTTCATCCAAACACACATTTTATTCAAATATAAAACAAATATTTTTCAACCAAATACAATATTTAAAAAACAAATTTCATTCAAATACAATCAAAATGTAATACGTTTACCAAACGCCTCCTAAAATAAACTAGTGATTTCATCCCAACAGATATCGTACGAAGAACTCATTGAGCAATGACATGGTAATTTAATACAAAACATTTATTTTGCGGATGAGCTTTCTTCAGTAAGAATACAAATTTCTCACTACCAATAGTACATGTTTATAAATGCTAAATCTACTTAATGTAAAATCAAAATAATATTGATAAAAAAATGTGCAAAACTGATAAAATCTAATACAAATCCGATAATTTAAAACATAACATTACAAATAAGGTATCATAGAAATTTCTTTATTCTAAGGATATTTCTATGATATGTACTAAAGAAGTCACCTACAGAAACTGTTTAAATTTAAACTATGAGATAAAAAAAAAAACCTTCTGTTTTATTTCTTTTTGTTTTTAATTTTGGTATAATATAATATTGATCATATCTGACGGTTAAAAAATATACGTTTCTGGTAAGAAACTGGCACTTGGAGACACGTTGTTCCTTTCATGTGGCTCTCCACAAAATTCGATTATGGATCACCAATGAGTTTTGTCCACTGATATTTGCTGGATGTGGACATGAACGGATAAGAAATTTCAGGCCTAAAATGTCGATTATAGGACCACTTCTTTTGATACTAAATATAGGAACAGCCCATTCTCTTGGTCCGGAAACATGTAAATTCTAGAACCTAGAAGAAGTCTAACATGAGGGCTTTCAATGCCCACACGTGGATTGTAAGGGGTGTTTTAACCATTAAGGAGGGCCGTGGTGTTTAAAGCGATTTGTATCTGACCACAGCCACTAAACGGGTCCTCCACCGACCATTAGTATACAAATTATGCTAGAGATCTATACCTTAGAACTACCAATGGGACATGCGAGTTGTCACTTAAAATAAGAAGGTTCTATATAAAATACTACTTAAAATTATATCGACCAATTGCAAAACAAAACCTCACTGCCACCATGTGTGTTGGTATAATAACTTTTGGATAAAACTTGGAGGGCTGATAACACTTTTATTTTCTTCAAAATACTTTTTTTCTAATACAATCTCACTTTTCAATATTCACATCTTCAAAACATTATAATAAATTCTAACTTTTAAAACCCATAACTTTCTGTATACAAGTCCAAATGAGATTTTTTTTTATTTTTAAATTACATTAAATTTCAAAAAGAACAAAACAATGTCTATATTGATTTTTTTTTTCTTAAAAAATTTTTTAAATTTTTTATTTTTTTACTCCAAACAATTTTTTCCTCCAAACATATTTTCCAAAAAAACTTTTTTCTAATCCAAAAAAAATATGTTCAAGCATTTCACCCAAACACCTACTTGGAATCCGTAGGAGGTAACCTTTTTGTGATAAAAGTTGAAATGAACACAAACAATTATACTGAGACTGCAAGAGCGTTCAACAATCATCATGGTTAAAACCACCCGAGTGTAGCAAAAGATTAATGTAGCTAGTATACATGGTCAAATATTCGAATTTGAGGCGACTTTCAAGAGGGTCTTAAATGTAATGGTTTGTTCTTCCTAGCTCAGTACTTGATTTAGCGTGCTTGTGATCACACCCTAACATATTCTAACCGCCAACATATTCGGCAAAATTGAGGTGATGCGGTCCTTATTCAAGAGGTACGACCTTTGTTAAGGCTTTCAGTAACTGTTCATGTTATCATTTGCAAGCCCCAACAGTGGAAGCAAACAAATGACAAAACGACAAAATTTATATACATTAATTTCTGTATTTCAAATGATAACACACAAGAAAATCAATGACCACACAAGAAACTCGATGGAGAATCATATACCAACACTACCCAAGACCTATAGGTGTGAACAAACATTAGAATCAACAAACAATGTTTCTTGGTTTTTACTCGTACTTAACGCCTATTTAATGTCCGCTCACTTCGTTGTTCATTTCCTAAGTTCTGACGTCTGAGGGCGTTGCTCCTCAATCAAACTTTGAACTCTCTGTAGTAAACATTAGATTAGATAAATGTCTAAAGTTAAAAGGGAGAGTGTTCTCAATTGCATATAAATAAATAAAGAGTCCAAAAGTGATTTTCTACCTTGACAGAAGTTCCAACCTCCTCTAGCTTTTGCAGTAGAATTAGATCCGCCGCCGGATGAGGATATGAATCCTGCCTCACAGATTTCGAGGGAGATACCTGCAGCTTAGAGAGTTAAAGAATATAAATTATTATTTGAAAGAGAGAAGCAGCGGTGAAGCTCCTTTAGCAATCTATCGGATTTCAAATTGAACTAATACACAAAAAAAAAAAAAAAAAAAAAAAAAGAAAGATCTCAGTAAAGCAAATACAAGAAACATACTGAGAATAGGATATATTTTCAAGAATATATAAATGTACGTACCCTAAAATTTGGGACATCTTCAAGTGTGGAAACTTGTCGAGAGAAAGCCTCATTCCTCATATTTGAAAGACGCATGAGAACAACCTGAAGGAAGGGTATCAAGGAAGATGAAGTAAACCATGTTTTTGAAATTTAAACTACTAACTTAGCATGAATTGATACTCTAAAGTACCTTCCTGAAAGCACTTGGATTTGCAATTCCCTGGATTTGAACATCATCGCTTGGTGGCCGTCTTACACCAACATTCTCTATTCTAAGTGAGTAGACACCAAACAAAGACTGCAAGTATCCTGTTCATAAGAGAGCGTTAAAAAATTTAACAGAATGTAGTGATCGACTCCAAGTCAAGATGTCACAAGGAGAGGTGCAGAGCTTATGTTTCCCATGTTTTGAGGCAGCAACTTTATTCAATAAATAAAATCCTATGAGGTTGATAGATAGGGAGGCAAAAAATAATGGTACAAGTTTAGACCCTTTCTGTTATGTGCTTTTTTTTTTTTTTGTGCAAATAATAGAACAAACTTCAAAACTGCTGATAAAAGATACTATAGACTATTATTGGGGACAGCCTTTTCAGTTCTAGTTGTTACTATCGCATGGTATGTTCGATGAGCGATAAAGTTGTACTAAATCCAGCATACAATAAAAACTACATCAGAACCAACAAAATCAAATCATCAAATTTGACAAATTTAACAAACAAGTCTTTGTTGTGCCCTGAATAAAATGCTATGTACTAAATTTCAGGAGGAAAAACAGAACATAAAAACTATAACAATTTGGAACAAGAAAACCTTTTACCTTGTTCAATTACTATGTCAGCCACTGATGGTAAGAGAATGTGCTTCTCTTTCTTCAACGCTCCAAAACACGGAAATGGCAAGGGCCTAGTAACCTGAACTACTTGAACATAGCATCACTGAGTGGTAACTACATACGCATAATTTAATCAACAAAAGCTTTTTCAATGCATTGTATGGAACAAACTCGTATGGGAATTGAAGATTACTTTATAGACAATTGAATTCGGGGTAAGATAAAGCTTTTTTGACCGAATATCCCTACGCAGTATATATCTCCGAATAGGCAAATAAAGCAGCATAAACAAGCCAATTCCCCAGGCCAACACCAAAAGCAAGGAGTAAAGAACCCACTGAGCTGTTTGGTACTTGAGAAAATTGTCTTCCATCTCCTGAAATGACGCTGTGTACAAAACTATATCATCTTCAGCTCCGTTTTTGCCCCCCGAACTGGATGCCGATAGGAGACCCTTCTCTAAGCTATCAATCTCAACTACCTCATCTAGTGTTCCCATCTAACATCACCACCCAAAAAAAAAAAATCCAAAATTTACAATTAATCAAGTTAATAAACTTTTACATTCCCAGAAAACAAAAAACAAAAAACAAAAAATGACTATTGAAAAAAATTAATAGACAAATAATAATTAAAAAAAACACACACACACTAACTATACAATGAAATAATAGAAATTTTCCATACTCCTAGATACAGAAAGATTTAAAAGATGAAACAAGCCTCTATAAAAGCGAAAAAATAGGTAAAGTTCACTAAGATCATCCTTTTTTTTTTTTCAAATCACGAAATGCGAAACCCTAATCGAAACAGAATTTAGACAACTGATTGAATATAAAGCTTGTATGAGCTAGGAAAGCTTACAGAATTGGGAACTGTTATGGTGTTTCAAACGAAATTTCGAGAGGTTCTGCTTCTTCAACCAAACGGTCCTAAGCAGAGGGAAAATGGCAAAGGTGGAAGGGAAGATCGTGCTAACGTGCGCCGATCATGGGCTGCGGGTCCGGAGGAGAAGATGAGTGGTCCAGCCAAGATGTGGGCCGGAGAAGCGTACTTTGATACTGGGCTGGCCTGTGAGTACACATGACAATTGACCCATCCTAATCCATTATGTGAGCCACATGTCGTTTTCACTTGAGGCCGCAAAATACAATCCCTAGAAAAGAGCACGAGGTAGTTGCATATCTTAGTATACCCAAATCCACCTAAACGTGCAAAGTTTGAATTCTCTAACCCTAATTTTATTAAATAAAAAAAATGAGATAGAGAAAAATAGTGAAATATAAGGAACAACCTAAGACACTTTGGTCTAGTACAATCAGGGAATTGGGTGGAGTAGGATTCAAGGAGGTTGCCATTTTGATCTTGCCCTTCTAGCCTCTAGGAAAAAGTTAACAATAAGAAACAAATGACAAATAAATTAATTTTGAGATGGTGTTTTTGGTTGGTACTAAACTAATTAGGATGTAAGTTTTGTACCCTCTCTTCGTTTATTTAAAAACAAAAAACAATAACAATAACAACAACAACAAACAAACTTTCCATCTTTAATACGATTAGTGATGAATTAGGTATTAAGAATGAAATATATTTTTAGAAAATGTGATAACAAACTACTTTGGTGAATAAAAATATGTGTCGTTTATGGATAAAAATTGTATCATTTGTTATGTATAAACAACACAAACCATCCCATCCTGTGAAGAATTAAAAACATTATAAGTAAATACTTAAAAATGACACATTAGTAACTCCAATAAATACTAACTATCTTAAAATGATGTGTAACTTGTTAAATAGAAACGTAAATTCATAAGCGATAACCAGTTTATTTTGTAGAATGTAAAGGCAAAACGAAGGGTTTTAAACAAAAAACTTCATATTATTTCTGAAATAAAAACAGAACAACCTTTTAAATAAATGACTTGTCATTTTTACATTAATCATTTTCAAACTACGCGAATTACATTCATATAACAACAACAATAATAAATAAATAAGAAATTCATTTTTTTTATTTGCAGGATAATGTGTAATATTACTCATAAGACTTTAGGATTTAACTTCCGTATCACTCTATTTCTATCCCATTCATATCACTTTAATAAAGTGGACTATAGTTACACCCTTTGTGTTTTGCTGAAATTATATAAATACCTTTCTAACCAAAGTAAATAATATCAATATTCTCTAGCTTTTATAAAAAATTACATAGATACCCCTTTTGATTAATTTAATTAATCGTTAGTTTATTCGTTAACTATACTTGAAAACTAAAAACGTCCATCTTTAAATAAAAATATTTTCATATATATAATTATAAAATAACTATTTTACCCTTATTTGGCACAAACAAATAAGTTTAATTGATTTTTACACATTTATATTAGAATTAATTTTATACATTTATAAGAAAAAAAAAGGAGAATTTATACAAAAGGTTTCTTTTTTATTTATTTTTTCAAAAGTCCTTTTTCATAAGAAATTTTTTTTTCTAACTTCAATGATATTGTTGTTTGAAAATATACACTTGTACCTAAAGAAAATTTGAGACAGACAATAAGAGATTTAAATGATTTATGATATTGTACTCTTTTTTTTTAATAAATTATTATTATTTTAAATGACTTATCAATTATAATTATATTCTGCATTCTTGTCTTCCCTTCTTATCTTTAATAATTAACATTAAAGATAAATATTAATTTGATTTAAAATTATTAACTCTCTAATATATATATATATTGTAAAAGGTCCAACTGATAACTAGTATTACAAAAACTTAATTTTTTTTAGCACACCAAAACTTCTATATTTTATATGTTATTATTAATAAACAAATATTTACCTTTAATGGTGAATTTTTATTACCTTTCCTTTGAACGCTGTAAAAATATATATATTTCAAAAAAATAAAAATAAACCGAGATGATTGAACCAAGGGAAGAAATGGCAGTGGCTAACGATGCGATGAAGGGCTGATGGGGTTAGATTGCATCGAGAAAGAAATATGGAGGCTTGTTTGCAAGGGAAGGGCTGGTGATGGCTGTTCGTGTAAGGGAGGGAGGCAATGGCAGGTTCACGTGATGAATGCCCGAAGGAGACTCACTCATGCGAGGGTAGTGTGGGCTGCAGAGATTTGAATGTAGTGGGTTATGGATGATAAGATCGGGCTGTAGGTGAGTCATAAAGATGAGTTCACAGTGGAGGCTATATGACGGAAGAACAACATCTCGGGTATTGCTGGTTGAAGCTCTAATGATTAGGGCTCTAGCACGGGGGCGAGCTCTAGCGATCATGGCGATACACATTGACATGTCAATTTTAAATCCGTCGAGGAAAGGAATGATTGGGGGGTGAGAGGTTATTGTTGCCATTTACATGTTATGGCCGTTGCTAGGGTTCCTCTTGGTTACTAAAGAATTAAAGAGTTGTGATTCAGGGAGTGTTAATTAAATGCATTGCGTTCACATTGCATTTAATGTCCTGTTTATTTAACGTATTGCATTCGTATTGCATTTGAATGTAATATAATTTTCATCCAAGTGCAAAAATATTGTATTCAAATATCAATTACATTACATTTTAAATCCAATATAATCACTATTTATCATTCTTTTTTTTGATTACTTTTATCAATCATATCATATACTCTATTTATTTCTCAATTTTTTTATTTTTACTTTACTAATCATATCACATATAATACAATTCAAATACTTTTCATCCAAATAAACATTGTATTTGAATGCAATGCAAATATTTTTCATCCAAATGTATATTACATTCAATACATTGCATTCAAATATAATACAAATACAATGCGTTATTCAAACGCCTCATAAATGCAATGCAATGAATGTAATTTATATTTAGATGAAAAGTATTTGCATTGCATTGAATGTAATGTGTGTTTAGATGAAAAGCATTTGAATGTAAATAATAAATATGTGATAAGATGAGTGAAAGTAGAAAGAAAAAAAGGAAAGAAAAAGTGAGTATGTGATATGATTAATAAAAGTAATAAATAGTAATTGTATTGAATTTAAAATGTGATAAGATTGGTATTTGAATACAATATTTTTGTATTTGAATGAAAATTATATTGCACTTAAATATAATACGAATACAATATGACAAATAAATAAGGCATTAATCGATGAGATTAATGGTTGGAATTGATTAGGGATAGTTTAGTCAATTTTAAATCTTAATTTAACACAGTTAAAGAATAAGGGGTGTAGTTTTAATTAAGGGGATGTCTCTATAAGTTTAGAAAAATACAAAGGGTGTCATAATAGTTCATTTCACTTTGCTAATATTATGGTACGTCAATTAAAAATATATATTTAATTACAATATCATATTACATTATTTTAAAAATCATATTAATTAAACACTTATTATAATATTATCGAAAGAACACGAAGAAGAAAGACAAAAACAAATGTATAAATTAAACCTAAGTATTGAATCACACAATTTAATAAATAAACAAATTATTAATTTTCTTACTAAAAAATTATTACTTTTTTTAATTTATATCCTAAAATATGTATTCTTATGTATAAAACTTTTTAACATTTAATAGATTTATATAAAATTTCTATCATTCTGCTTCTCATAAATCTGTTCTTAGCTACTCTTCAACTTTGCTTTAAATATTTCATTTTATTAGCTAAACAACACTTGTGTGTCGAATTGACAAGTAAAAAGAAAAAATTGTTGTAATTTTATATGTATATTTTAATGTAAATTCATATCTGATTTTTTATAAAAAGGTAAAGATTTCAAATTATTCTTTTCCAAATTAAAATAACAATAATAATAAATAAAAATTATCATGTAATAGACGATGAAATGACATTTTTTTTAAAAGTAGTGTATATAAATATATTTAACATGTGCTTCGGTGGTGATTACATTTAAATGTAATTGTTTTTTTTTCTTTTTTTTTTTTTGAAAAATGTCAATTTTAGTTTTATTATTCATATTATTATTTCAACTTTATAATTCAAACTTTAAAAAAGTTAATAACTTTATATATATAAGTCTAAATGAGATGAATTTTTTTTATATATTACATATAATTTTGAAACGCATAAAACAAGCTTTATATTAATACTTTTTCCAAGCATATTTCTTGTTTTTACACTTTTATCTCTAATAATTCAAACATCTTACTAACTTTACATTCAATTTAATTTAATTTAAATTCAAAAAATTTAATTTAAACCAATGCATTAAACAAGGAATTATAGGTGGAGTTTGGTATTATTTTTAAAATATTTTTTATTTTCAAAAAAATGAAAATGAGAATGTTTTGAATGCTTTATGTTTTCAAAAAAATGAAAATGAAAATGAAAGTGAGTATTTTATTAAAATATATTTATATTTAATTTTAAAAAATAACAAATAATAAATTATTAGTCATAATTAAAAAAATAAGGGACGTGAGTGGAAGACAATAGTAGTCTAAGTCCTGAGTGACGGTGATGGTAAAATTTAGGTCGCAAGTCAATGATCATCGCCACAAGTAGATAGTCGTCGTCGTAAGGGGGTTATCGCCAGTCTGTAGTCATCGTCTTTCGTCAGAGATGGAGACCATCGTCAGACATAATCATCGTTAATAGTGCTGTATAAGCATAAAGAGAGAGAGAGAAAGAGGGAGGGAGAAAAAGAAAAAAAAATAAAGACAACTTTTTTTTATTTTTAAAAAAACCTAAAAATATAACTTAATTGAAAACGGTGTTTTTAAAATATTTTTAAAATTATTGAATAAACAAATATTATTTTAAAATATTTTTATTTTTAATATTTAAGAAAATGGAAAATCATTTTTAAAAACAAAAATAAACGGTCGTAATAGGTTTTTTTTTTTTTTTAACAAAAACAAAACGACGCCACGTTTGTGTTGCGTCACATGAATTTAAAACGACATCGCGTGCACGAAAGCGAACCCTTTTCGAGTTTACTTGCAAAGCTTAGGAACACGGCGGAAAAATTCCGGAGGCGGCAGTAGTAAGGAAGGAAGCCACTGGAGCCGGAGGAAGAGGACCGCGCGCGCCCACCGCGCAGCTCCCCCCCCCCCCCCCCCCCCCCACCCCCCACAAAAAAAAGAAGAAGAAAAAAAAACAGTGCTCTGCGGTTATGGCGGTCAGGAGAAGCGAGAAACCAGCCAAAACAGACGAAGACACAACAAAGAAGATCACAAAAAACGACATCTTCGCCGCCTGCTCTTTCTCCAGCCTCGGCCTTCACCCGACCTTATGCGACCAGCTCCGAGGTTTCTCTCTTTCTTTTTGTAATACACACACGCGCGCACATATATCTTCGAATTTGCTAATTTCCGTTTTGAATAATTGTTGTGGAAAATAGAAAGGATGGGATTTGAAGTCCCTACGCAAGTGCAGGCTCAAGCAATTCCGGTTATTCTCTCCGGTCGTCATGTGTATCCTTGTGTTTCTGTGTTACTTCTTTTTTTTTTTTTATAATTTATTTAATTTCATGTTTGGAATTGTATTTTTGTTGTTCTTTAATGGGGAAAATTCCAGACTTGTTAATGCATCTACGGGCTCTGGCAAAACAGTTGCATATTTAGCTCCTGTTATCCACCATTTGCAGAACAACGATCCACGAGTACAGCGATCCGATGGAACTTTTGGTGAGTCTTTTTTTTTTTTTTTTCCTTTTTTGAAATGAATTTTGCAAGATTTTGTTGTTTGCAGTTAGGAGTCAATCAAATTTTTTACATTAAGAGCCCCTTTGCAACAAGTTGGAGTTGGAGTTTTGTATGTTGGTTTGGAAACGTGTATTTAGTTGAATTGTGAATTGAAAATTAATTATGATATAGTCTACTGGAAAATATTATGCAATATGGATTTGTTTTGTTTCTATAGTTATTAAAAGCGATTTTTAAATCTCTTATTTAAGAAAGTTATGGACTTTTGAAATTTGAATTTCACAAAAATGGAAGGCAGAGAGATGTTGATTTTGAGATTTTTCGAGTTGAACTTACAGAATTTCATCTCCAATGGAGGAACCAAATGGGCCTTTAGTATTGAAGAATGAAAACACATTTTTGTACAAATTGCAATTGTTAAAACATGATGTTAATTTCTATTTGGTCCAGCGCTGTTTTTCGCCCCATTAATGATGATCTTAATTGATATTTGGTTATAGCGTTGGTTCTTGTACCAACGCGGGAGCTATGCTTGCAGGTGCACGAAATTCTGCAGAAGTTACTGCACCGGTTTCATTGGATCGTACCGGGTTATGTAATGGGTGGTGAAAGCAGGTCAAAAGAGAAAGCCCGACTGCGTAAAGGTTAGGATACGTGTCAATATTCATTCCTTGGTTTTCGTATTTGGTTGGAGGAAATGTTATACATCCCTAGACAGCATGATATGTGATGAAAAAAAATAAAATTGCTTAATCCATGGTTCATTATATTATGATTTCTATTTAAATGTTTCTCTTTGCATACCCTCCGTGGCTGATAATTTTGTGGCTCAATATTTTAGACCTTTTGGGTCCTTTTTAAGTTTACCAATGGCTCACTCTTTCATATGTTTCTTGTATATAATCCTTGATTTCTTCAAAAATGTTTATCTTAAATACATAATGATGATAATAAAATCCGAAGTTATAGTTTGCTTATGTGAAAATGGATATTCACTCACATGCTGTCCTCTGCAGGTATATCCATTCTAGTTGCAACTCCTGGACGACTATTGGATCATCTAAAGAATACATCATCGTTTGTTCACTCAAATTTACGTTGGATAATATTTGACGAAGCTGATAGGTATGTTATAACACCAAACTTGCTTTCAATATACCACCAAATATTCTCTTATTAACTCTCATTTTCCTGCGAATTCTTTGGCAGGATTTTAGAGTTAGGATTTGGTAAAGATATAGAGGAAATACTAGATCTTTTGGGTTCAAGGCAACAAGATTACATGAGCAATGGCACTGCACTCTCGAATGCATGTGAATTTCAGAGGCAAAATTTGCTTTTATCAGCTACCTTAAATGACAAAGTAAATCATCTGGCTAAAATTAGCTTAGAGAATCCAGTTATGATTGGTCTGGATGACAAAAGGAGGCAGCTTACTTCTTTGCCTGAACACTTGGGATCTCTTGGATCTGACAAAGATGATGCAGATTATCCATTTAAAGTAAAAGGTCCTTCTGTTGGAAATTATAATCTTCCATCTCAACTAAATCAAAGATATGTAAAAGGTTTGTGCCATTTGGGAATTTGTTTCTATGAAACTTCAATAGAAATCATGCTGTGACTGTTCTTTTTATTCTTTTCTTTTGTAGTACCGTGAGAAATCATGATGTGACTGTTCTTTTTTTCTTTTCTTTTGTAGTACCATGTAATGCACGGCTTTCGGTTCTTCTTTCCATTCTGAAGCATCTTTATGAGAGAGAAGCATCCCAAAAGGTAAATCTGACTTTCAGACTTGGTCATTCCTCCATTTTAAGTATTTTCCATAAATAGTAGTTTTACACAGGAAAACAGTTATCGCATTAGTATGCTCAACATTATCATCCTATATAGTTCACTCACTCGCTCACTCGTACAGATTGTGGTATTCTTTTCAACATGTGACGCGGTTAATTTTCACTACTCATTGGTAACTGAGTACCAATACTCACCATACTCGCAACCAGAAGCAGAACGCAAACAGATGTTTGTTAAATGCAAGACCTTCCGTTTACATGGTAATATGAATCAGGTGGATAGAAAAACCACAGTCAAGTCCTTTAAAACAGAGAAATCGGCTCTTCTTTTGTCCACCGATGTTGCTGCTAGAGGATTAGATTTTCCAAAAGTCAGATGTATCGTGCAGTATGATTCTCCTGGCGAGGCCACTGAATATGTACATAGGTGATCTTTCTTTATTCCAAATTGCGATCGGCTCTCTGTTGCTTTCCTTGCTTGTGCATTTGTGTGTATTGCAACACAACTAGGAAAAGTTCTGATGATGACCTGTCTTTTTTGTTAATTCACGTTATTTTAAGTCCTTGACCTCATATTTACACTTTTTCTTGTGTGATTCCCTAAGAGAGCTCTACCATGATTTACCATTCTTTGTATCTTCAATTGTTTGTTTGGTTACATGGTTTAACGGTGAATGGACTTAATCCTGTGGATCGCTTAGTTTACTATATTTTTTTAATTGATTGGAGCTTATGTTTTGTGCATGGTGCCACTCTATTCTTTGTCTATCAACTACTTTAGTTTGTTCATAAAGCCTCGCTGTCTCTATAGAGATTATGGGAAGGTCCACGGAAGCTTGATGTTAGATTTATTCATGACGCAGGGTTGGCAGAACTGCTCGGCTCGGGGAGAAAGGAGAATCGTTGTTGTTTTTACAGCCAGTTGAAATGGATTATTTACATGATTTGGAGACACATGGTGTCTCACAGACAGAGTTTCCGCTCTCCAAAGTGTTAGATAGTTTCCCATTATATGGTGAAAAGCTTCACGTCAAGAATAAGAAGTTTATTTCCGTAGAGTCACATCCCTGGGTGGTATCTTTGCAAAAGGCACTTGAAGCATTTATCACAGCTCAGGTATAATATATTCATGTTGATCTTTTGCGTTATCCCAAATTTGTTCACTTCATGTTTATCTTATGGAAATATTTTTTCCCCTTTGCATTTCATCAATTGGTGGGCTTTATCTTGAATGTTGTTGATTGTCAATTATTCGATAATGCATCATTAGTATCAAAAAAAAGTTAATTAACCTTTGAATGATTGGACGAAGTTTAAATTCTTGACTGTATCTTTCCAAGTCCATCATGGAACCGGTTCAAACCTATATATGTGGTATTGGGAGATTCCTAATTTCCTTCCCGTTCAAACTATTACAGACCTGATTCATAGCCATTTGATTTTCTGTTCTTTTACTTTTCATTAATATGCTGCTTTTAATATATTTTCTCAGCCAAATATGAAGATGTTGGCTCAGAAAGCTTTCTGCTCTTGGGTGCGTGCATACACAGCCCACCGCGGCGAGCTAAAAAGAATATTTATGGTGAAGAAACTTCACTTGGGGCATGTTGCGAAAAGCTTTGCATTGAAAGAACAGCCGTCATTGGTCAGCAAAACGATGCAAAGGCAAACGATGAAGCGGAAGAGAGATGAAAAGCAAAAGGGGCTAAGAAAGAAGAGGAAGGTTGCTATAAAAGCTTGATGGCAGGGCAAGCATCAATGAATTGGCGAGTCAAAAGAGATACAGATGGTGAAGCAAGTTATGGCGGGCCATTCTTTCCTATTCAACGTGACAAAATCAACATTGTCGTTTGTCGTCCAAAGCGGACGCAACTTCACCTTTTCCCACAGTAAAAAGGGCAGTCGTCGGAAAAAATTTTGAGCAAGTGGAAGCTGACAATGAAGCACCTGCCTGGATAATGGGCTTGTGCGTTTCTCATTGATGAGAAATCGCTGTTGCGTATTTAAAAGGGTCCTACATTTTTCTCTTAAAAGTTGATAATCTTACAAAGATAATGAGGGCTTCCATTTCTATTCATGTTACCAAAAATTTTGACAAGCAATGCTACAAATACCAACTGTTTTTTTTTTTCCTTGCCTATCATCACATCATTTGAATTGGAAGTGTTGAAATCTCATTCCGTACGTCTCAACATGCTTTGTTTCTGCATGGACAGTTTCAGCTAACTTGACCCAAAATCCATTAAATTGGCTAGATTTTGGGCCACCAGTTCTGTGATGAAAGATCACTTAAGATGGGAAAAGTAGAAAGATCGACTTCTTTGAATCAAGTAGTTTGTATTGGTAGGTTCGACATTTCTTCTATCGTTAAGGAACCGGGATGGCATCATGTATCTAATGTAAGCCGAGACAAGCGCATGTGCTTGGTGTCCAAAGTCCTAAATTTTGTTAAAAAAACAAATATTTGTTATTTCAATGGCAAAAATTTAAGAGCACTTGAGGTCCACCTAATGTATTGTCTCTTCATGATGTCGCGTGCTAGCAGATTATGAATTGGTTAATAATGAAGGTTCTACCGAATTCTCGAAAATCAGAGTTTATGTTCATCTCACATAAGGAAAAAATATGGCTTTTTTAGTTTCTTCTCACCCCCACACTTGGTGGCTTTGGCAATAATGGGTGGTTATAGGATGACCCACAAAAAGCAGAAATTGACTTTTTCGCCTAGAATGATCATCAAGCGAAAAAAGAAACCGTCTATCTACTTTTTCCAAGACATTTTTCTTTCCTCGGTAACTTTGAGGAAAACAATGTTAGTCAAGAGGGGGATAAAACGACTCTTGGTTACTTTGTGTTTTTCAATTATAATATGTGTATTATAAATTATCAGTTTTACCTATTTTTTTTATTATCAAGAATGTACACTATTGATATGAACATGAAAGATTTAATTTAAATTCATAGTTTAAAAATATATCGTTTTCTTTGTATAAGCTCTATAGAGATGAGCGGAAATAAACAAAAAATATAAAAAAAGCTCGTTCAAATGTTCCACCTAATGATAGTTGAAATACGGCTAGAGAATAGTATCGGCTTAATCCCTATATAGATTAAGCAATTGCTTAAGGCCCCCTTTCTAAGAAAGGCCCCAATTTTTCCTAAAACATATGCTATATTTAAGGTTTTATGATATTTTAAAATTTTAATAATTTACAATTATGTATTTTTGATGAAATTTTTTTTTCTTCCTAACTACTTATCAGTAAAGTTTTCTTTTTTTGAAGGCCCTCGTTTGTAGGAAAGTTTCCCAATAATATGTTCTTAAGATTTTTTCCCCTTTAACTTCCTTTTTTTTCTCATTGGTGCTTTAATTTGCACGATTCACCGTTGAGAAAAATTGTTTTTTTTGAACTGGTACATTGTTTAGTTTTCACAAAAAATTATAAAAGAAAAGGAAAACTTAAACGCCATTTAAAAAAAGAAAATGAATTTCATCGTTTATATACCCTCAAAATTGAATGACATTTATTTAAAAAAAACAAAAAAACAAAAAATGTCTTCTTCTTCTTTTCTTACATAATGCTTCAATTTCTCAAAATAAACATCTTTATCTCTATATTTTGTAAGACTACGATCGTACTCTCTTCTTAATAAAATCTTCAATTAATATTTTTTTACTCGTTTTTATCTACTTACTAACATTGCTTTTCAAATTTTCATATTAATTATTTTAGTTATACGATTAGATTTATTCTAAACAGTTGGTTATTTTGTTATTTGGAATGATATAAGAGATTTTTTTTTTTTTTTTTTTTTTTTGTAACGAGCGTTAGTTGAGATACTCAAATATAATCTCAAAGTCAGGCTAACAGCCTTAATGGCATTTTTTCCCCTTCCCTGAAGAAGTGACTATTTATTTGGCCATTTGCCAAGTGTGAAAGAGTACAATTTTGGACTTATCGTGGGAAACATATGCAGGCTTAGATTCGTTCAATCTTTTTTACACCAAACGGTCAGTCATATCAAAATCAAAATGAGAACATGACCCAAATGAGAGAGATATATGAACTGATCCTGTCTAACTGCAAAATCATTGGCTTGGTGGTACTGTGTTTCTTTCTTCTCTCTTTCCTTTTTTTTTTTTTTTAATTTTTTAAATTTTTAATATGAAGGTAGTTGTTCTTGGGTTGGTTGGGAAGTCTACCATGGTGAAATTTCTGAATCAAACATGTTTAAAAGGACTTCGTTGAAATTTCCAAACGAGCTAGATTTTGTTGTTTTTCCCGACCTTTGAATTTTTGGGAGGTGCCTCCGATGTGGTTGGCGCTTTTGTTTCAGACCTTACATAGTCCGTTGTTATGATTCTTGTCCTTAGGGGAAAAAAAAAAAAAGAAAAAAAGGAAAAAACACGTTTAGAAGGACAACAAAGCACATGCTCACAACCAGTCGACATTGTTGTGAAAAAACTTGAAACGCAGAGTCAAAATTAAAATCACATGGAGAAGAGAAGAGGGGGAGGATGCCAGGTACACAGTCTATAGTATCAATTCACACGTATAAGTTATCACTTTCATGAACATCGTCTCTAATCTACTTTTTCAGTATTAATTCATATAGGGATAAGTTTTTTTGTTTTAATTCATAGATATAATGAATATGTGACAACTTTTTAAATATTTATCAATAAACACTATATACGTGAGTTTTAAAAAATTAAAATTAAAATTAGTTTTACTATCAATTTATATGATAAGATGATATTTGATAAATATAATTAATTGATAATAATAATTTATAAATATCTATTTATAAAAATGATAATCCATGTATTATATTCATTTTTATTCTGTTAAAATTAGATTGCGTCCCAACTTTACCAAATGGTAAATTCTGTCTGTGGGTCTTACTTTTAATATGTGTGCGGTGTTGAACACATTATTCAACATTATTTAAAAAAAATGGGGGAGGAAAGTGAGACCCGCGGAAAACCTGATCCACGTTGTGTTGACGAGTGGAGGACCTACGGCACCACGGCGAGGTGGCCATACCCCCACGTCAGGTGAATTTAGCATCCTTTGGTTGGGCTCTCTTTTGGGCCCACTCCTCCACCTAATCCCAGGACAAGGTGGGCCCAATCTTAATTTTCCTTCCGGACCCATCCAGTTGTGACTTGGCCCACCTCACGTCCTTCTTGTCTGAATGAAGAATATAAATAAATAAATAAATAGATTAATTATATGGATTCTTCCTAAACTATATATTATATATCACTTTGCTTCGAAAATTACAAAACTGTGTATCATGCCTCTTTAACTATATAAAACTATTGAAAATACTTTTTTTGTTTGGTTCTGTCTATAAATTTAATGAAATTACTGATGTGACATGAAATTCAGAAAATAAAATGAAATATAATATATAGTTCGGGGGATTCATATAATTAATCATTGATTAAATATATATTTTTTGAATTTAGGGATCGGAGTTTAAACTCTATCCCTTTAGATGGAGTAAGTATAAAATTACTATTAGGTTATGTTTGATTTATAATCACTATAAATATTTTTTTTTTGTTGCAACATATTAATAAAAAAAATCAAATTAAATTTATAAACAAAAGAAAGGGGTAAAGAATAAGGTAAATAATCATTTAATCAAAATTCCACCACCTTTTGTGGAAACCATGGAGAAAAACCATCTTGAAATTCTCGTCAAGAAAAGCAAGAATAAGATAAAGAAGATGGCTCTAAAAGAAATTTCTACAATGATATCACCCGGATCGTCGTCTTCTTCGTCCTTGGGTTTACACTTTGGATCGGTGTAGAGAAAGCAAGTCATTGATTTGATCTCATTTCATTTGAGAATATCAACCCCAGCTCCTGTCGCTCAGGTTTTTTTCAAATATTTCTTCTTCTTGTTTTTTTTTGGTTCAATTTTGGTTTTTGATTTTTATTATTTTTTGGATACAATTATTATGTTTTTGGGTTAAATTTATGATTTTTTTCTACCTTGGTAAGGCAAATTTTCAATTTTTGATAAAATTTAAGCTTACATATAGTTATTTTAGCTTTCTTTGGTTAAAAATTTGATTCTCTAAATTAGGATTACAAAATATTATTATTAAAAGTTTTCTATTCTTCTATTTTATTACCTATTTTTGAAGTTTATTAATGGGTTTCGTATTTAAACTGAATATTTAGCTATTTAGATTGAAAATAGCAATGTAAGTATGAAGTTAATTTTTGTTATATTTCTAATATGGATTTTTTCTTTTAGTTTTATTTGATTTTATATTAATGTGTTTTAATAAAAATATTTGTATTTTAAAATGTAGTTAATTAAGAATTAATTATACGAATTCATCTTGAACTATGTATCCTATTTTACTTTGTCTTCCGAATTCCGTGCCATGTCGTAATTTCATTAAATTTATAGACAAAACTAAATGAAAAGGACATCTTGAACGGCTTTATGTAAATTAGAAGATACGACGAATGATTTTGCAACTCTAAAAGACAAAATAAAATAAGATATGTAGTTTAAAAAAATTCATATAATTAATCCTAAATGAAATAATATTTCTTCGTTTTTGCAAATTCCCATTTCAATCTTCTCCTGTTGAAAGGATACTTACTACTCAAACGTACATAAACTTGGTCAATAATAGACTCAGAATTCAGGAAACTATTTGTAATAATAAACATCAACTACTAAAATTTTGGTCATAAAATTGGCCCCGAGAAATCCTATTGGAATTAAGTTTGGAGATTTTTACTGTAAAATTTGAAGATGTCATTATAGATAAAATTTTATTTTTCAGTCATTAGATTTTTATTGAAATATATTTTCAGCATTTTTTTAATTTATTTTTATGCAATTTTGATTAATGGTTTATTTGAATAGGAGATTTATTTTTGGAAAATAAAAAATTTTTAGTTTTAGAAAATAAAAAGTTGTTTGGATTTTTTTTTAAAGTGAAAAGTTATTTAGATGGATAAAATATTTTCTTTATTTAGAGAGATCTCTTCTTTTATTTTTCAAAAATAAAAAATTTTTGATGTTGAAGTACAAAAATTTAAGAACAATTATTTTCTTAAAGTGAATTTTTTTTTATTTTTTAAAAATGAATATAGTAAACGAATAAAAGCATAAATTAAGAGATTAATAAAAGAAACGTGTACTATTGATTCGGAGGTCGAGACCTATTAAGTTAATGACCGAATATTAGTGCAGTCTCTCCTCTAACTTATTATGACCAATGATTTTGAAGAAACACTGTAAGCCACTCAAAGAGACAAGGTTTGGTATGAAGTTATTATTGAGAACTTGACCCATTGGCTGTATAGTTGCTGTCCACCATTAGTTGTTATGGTGTTATATCAACTTTCACATCACCATTTTCATTGCCTCCAACGACATACAACGGCCGTTTGCTCCTAGTACTTCTTTACTAGTCATCAAATCTCAAGTCTTCCCTTTGCAAGATAAAATCTGGAAAGATTCCCCTAACAAAAAGTGATGGAATTTAGAAGATTTTTAATTAATATATATCTATATAGATCATATTATAAGTCTTCTAGTACAATTGATTAGCAAGTTAACGATGATTAAAGTACTTCTTAGTGGACCTATAATTAAGCGCATGCAGCCGGAAACATAAGTTTAATCATAAGCTTTGAGAGCTAAATGATGTAAATATGTTTCTCTTTTTGAAAAATAATAAAAAAAATGAATTTGATATAAGTAGTGTGATGAGCTATATGATAAAGTTTGATTACCGGTGTTTGTCCTTATAAGGTGGCACATGCTGAGCCAATCAATCAAAGCTAATATATATGCGCACAACATATATATATATATATATGTGTGTGTGTGTGTGATCAAATTCAAATAATTGTCTCATATATATATATATATCCTCGCTGTGGCAACCACTTGTTTAATTTGATTGGCAACAAGCATGGCGATAATGAAATAATGTTTGTTCTCTCGGTAGATATGTAGTTAAAAATGGTTCTGATTAAGGTTGCATATATGTATATATGTATACATGTACATATGTGTGTATGTATATGAGACATTCTTCGATGTTGATATCCATTTAATGCAGTTTGTACGGTTTCATTTTTCAACCTACTCTTTTTAATGCGTAGAAACATATACTTAACAATGAGACATAAACTACGATATTGACTTGATGAAAACATTGAATTAGCCAAAACGTTACTAGGATATTGATAAGTCAAAAATTGTTGAATTCTGCAACGTAATATAACTTTCTTATTGATCATAAAAGTGTTAATTGCACCACAAATTTGGTCTTATGTTTCATTTATTAATTATAAGTACTATTTGGTTTCATTAAAGTAATTACGCCAAAAAGTTGGGCTTTTGCTTCTCTAATTAAGTGTTAGTATATGCATTATCTTAATTACAAAATTGTATCATATGCGTTGGCTTTCTCTTTTAGCTAGATAATCAATCAGTATGTGTATTATATCAAATAAATTTTACTCTATTTTTGAAACAGAGGTTCCATGTCGAGTTGGCTAATTACTTGTATAAGTTTTCATTCGTTTATTATGAATTGTGATTCTACATGGTTCCCTAGTTGTTCATTGGATTTCTAGTTATCTATTTCCGGTGTGTTTTCTATAGACTTTGTCCCTTTTCTTGTAGTTTTTGCTATTTAGTGACTTTCAATAAAATTTAACCATTTAGTAAAAGAAAAAAAAAGATATTTTTTTAATGGTTTTACTTTTTTTATTTTTGGAAAGTCAATTTAGCATATGTTTCTATATAAGATCCTTAAAAGAGTCATGTATTTTTTTGATATTCTATATACCTTTTCTAATGTTTTTCATTTGTACAGTCTGGTATATATTATCTCTCGTTTCATTTGAGTAAATATTTTGAGGGAATTGATTGTCTATGATATCAAGTTTTCCGTGATAGGAGGCTTTGTGTATGAATATTAATTTGGTGATTGTATTGCCTTTCATGCTTTAGTATATTTCCTTAAGAAAAAAAAAATCAGAAAAGAGTAATATTTGATAAAATCAACAGCACTAAGATCACATTTACCCCACAAACTAGTTTAGAAACGATATATTAATTGCCGAGTACAAGATATGTAGCTAGTTATGCTTAATACATTCCCATAGTTTATTTTGTGGATTTGCATGTGTTTTCATATGTGCATGTGTACTGTATTGACTGTGATCACTTGTATTTTATATCCTCGTTTTAGAGATTATTGAACGAGCTTATTGATCATACTGATAAAATAATAAAAAATCTTTTTTAGATTTTCATCGTTAACAAATTTTAAAATTTAAAAATAGATAATATAAGATTTTTTTATAAAAAAATTCACCTTTAAAAACTGATAAAAATAAAGACTAACAATTTTTTTTTTTTTTTGTCCTTATGCCAATGTCGCCGACGGTGTACTAGCAGTTCATAGATAATTTATATATATATATATGTAACGCGACTAAAAAGACCAACTTTTCCACTGTTTAATAAGTGTATTTATTTATTTATTTATCGGTAAATAAGCTTCTTGCAGGTGATTAATTGTAGAGCTAATGATACCCGTGCTCTGCCATGCGTCAGAAGAATAATAGCAAATAATTCAAATATTCTCAGAAAAAAAAAGAGGGCAAAAAAGAAAAGAAAGGAAAAGAAAAGAAAGGAAAGTTATGATAAATTGCAAAACTCCGGTAATAATAACTCTCCCACGTGACTGACAATAATAGCCTTCGATAAATTATTAGTGACGCATGCAGAGTGGAGCCAAGGCAAATCGTCAAAATTTCAATATATATATATATATATGCGCGCGCACAAAATGATTCGGAATTCTCTAATACGTGTGAAAAAATAGCTTACATATACCGTTTTAAATTGTCAAATTTTTACAAAATTTAGGATCCATAGTGCATACATTACATTTATATTATATTTAATATAATTTATATTTAAAAGAAAAATATTAGCATTATATTTGAATATAATGTATATTTAGGTAAAAAGTATTTAAATTGTATTTTAATAATAAATATGTGATGTGATAGGTAAAAATAGAGAAGAAAAAAAGAGAGAAAGAAAAAATATGATGTGATTAATAAAAGTAATAGAAAAAATGAAATAATAAGTAATGATTATATTAAATTTAAAATGTTATGTGATTGATATTTGAATGAAATGCTTTTGTATTTAGATAAAAATTGTATTATATTTAAATACAATGTAAACTGAATGCGTTTACCAAATGCATAGTTAGCAATTATAAACAATAAAATTAGAGGGGTGTTTGGATAAAATATTATATTCATATTGCATTTGAATATAACATGTATTTAGATGAAAAGTATTTGAATTGTATTACATATGATGTGATTGATAAAAATAAAAAAAAAAGAAGAGAGAAAAAGAATATGTGATATAATTAGTAATAATAATAGAAAAAGTAAAATAATAAATAATAATTGTATTGGATTTAAATTATAATATGATTAATATTTAGGGGGAGTTTGGAACACAAAAAAAAAAAAATCTCTAAACCACATTTTTTCCAACACTTCATCACTTTTCACTATTTACATCTCTAAAACGCTACAGTAAACTCCAAATTTTAAAAATTCATAACTTTATTTATACAAGTCTAGATGAGATGATTTTTTTTTAATTATATAGAATTTCGAAAAGAACAAAACAATATCTATATTCATATTTTTTTCTAAAAAAATTTTGTAATTTTTTTTATCTTTTCGCCTCAAACAGTTTTTTCCCCTAAATATATTTTTTAAAACAAATTTTTTCCAACAAAAAAAAAAATCTCCAAAACCTCCCTCAGACTCCTCTTAAATGTAATATTTTTACATTTAGATTAAAATTATATTGCTTATAAATATAATATGAATGTAATATAAATATCAAACATATCCCAGATTTTTTTAATTAAATTTGGAATCTTTTATTAATTTTTTATCTAAGTTTAATATAACACTATATATGTAAATAATAAATATTCTACAGTACTACACTGCATTATTTTTTGAGGCTTTGTCGGCGTTGCAATAAATTATCATTATTGTACACACACACACATGTGTGTGTGTATGTGTGTGTGTGTGTGTGTGTGTGTCTGTATAGCTATGCGCCGACCTTCATGTTAGCGTTTTTTCTGAAAAAGGAAGAAACGGGAATCAGATTATTATAAATGAGAGGTGGTGTTGAGACTATGGGAGAACGGGAAGCGTGGAGGTGTGGCAAATGTAGCTGACAAAGGACCAAATGATGGATTTATAATTTATATTTTTACAGATATTGCTGGACTTGCTGTCATGATATATCCTTAATTTTTACAATATATAATTGTGGGGGCAGTACTTTTCAAGGGAACCTTCCCCTTCCAACAGTCATTTTCACGCCGTGAATCTCGCTCCTTTGCTTGCTCTTTGGGGTTTTCATGTTTCAGTTTGTGCTGATCAATATTTACGTATCCTATATCACATATATAATATATATATATGTATATATGCTTTTTCACTGTTTCTGATAGAAGAAAACTTCTGCATATACATGCATGAGATTATCTTATTTGGGTTGAGTCTGGTTTTATTGTATGTATGTGACATAATCTAGTGCTGTGACATGCTAATTTAAGTTATTCATATGACCAAAAATAAAGGAAAGGATTGCATAATATTATTGCTTGACCTTTTCATTTGCTAACTTAAATTGTAGAGAAACAGTAACATGAAAATTAAGGTAGGTAACGTATTTTAATTACTTAATTTAATAAATAGTTTAACTATTTTTTATTTAGTTAAATGATTTAATGTATATATTTCAGTCAATCAATTTTTATTTCTCCAAACACCTCTCTCTCTCTCTCTCCTACCTTTGCCCGTTTCTCTCTCCCCTCTCGTCCTGTGCCTGAGCTTGATTGCTGGAAGGAAATCGTGATAGAAGAGAGGTGATCACGGCTGGCTTGCGGCAGGTTCAATCTTGTGGACGGTGGCATATAAATGAAGCCGTCAACTAGATATTAGGTTCGAGCCATCGAACCCTGTGGGGCTAAGATCGTGCCGCTAGGAATGATATCGCGACTGTGGTTCTGGGAATCACACAGCCATGCTTGATAGCGACAAAGGCCCACGAAAAGATCTGTTCTTCCACAGAGAGAGAGCGAGAGAGAGAGAGAGAGAGAGAGGGGGGGGGGGGGGGGGGGGGGGTTGGGGTGTGTGGTGGGGGTTGTTGAGGTTGGGGAGAGCGAGAGAGGGAAAGGGGGAGAAATGTTGTATTTTGTATTTTGTATTTTATTTTTTAATATTAAATCAATGATTTATCAATAACTAATCATTGGTTATTAATAGAAAAATTAGTAATTTTATTTATGATCAATCATAAATTGATTATATGATTATCAATAAAAATTAATAAATACTGAAAAATCAATAATTAACTCTTGATTAATTTTTGATTGATTATATATATAACTAATCAATAATTGACTGTTTACAAAATTAATTTGATCATTTTAAGGAAAAAAAATTAAACTAATTTTTAAAAATTTGATCTATTTATTAAAAAATTATTCTAAAAAAACTATTTAACGATAAATTCCTTACTTGTGCTTTATCAACGCTTTTTTCTTTATTATTCTTGAAGAATATGGGACATTTTAGTCTGAGCAGTAATGTTATGAACTGATATGTTTCACCTAAAAAAAAGCTTATGATTTTTCCGATAAAAATATATGAACGAAATTTCATATAAATACAAAATTAGAATTACAAATCTATGAGTTATCATTAAATCTTAAATTAAGAAATATCTTAGTATATGAAAATAAATTCAAAACTCCTAATAAAGTTAACTATACACTAACTTTAACTTTTCCTAATATCGTCACAATATAGAGTTTATTTATTTTTTTTAAGCATAAACTTTCTAAATCCAAGAATAGTAAGAAGCCAGAGGAGGTGAGTAGTAAAACTAGTCAATTTATAATGTTTTCTTGGTTAGCTGTCAGGAAAGGGACACGGGGGTCTTTGATTAGAAAGAAAACAAGTGTCAATTAATTGGATGATATTTGAGCAAGATTGAATGCACCCAAGTTTAATCCAAGTGATTTTCATAAAAGCACGACTCTCTAACTAGACGGCCGTGTGCCTTTCCCAAAGATTCTGATGCTTATATATACATATATATATATGTGTGTATATGTAGCATATACGATCTTGTTCTGATCTTCCTTCAAATTATGTCTATCTTTTAACTAATATGATTGAAAATTTTATGTCATGAAGTGTATTTTTATTTTTTTTAGTTTTTTGCTAAAAGTATTTTTTATCTTATTGATATATGTTATTATTTTAACTTTTATATCAAACCTTCAATGGTTTAATTCATAACTGTTTGCGTTAAAAATTTTCAAAACTTGATGTAAATTGCTTTCAGTTTGAAAAGTTAACCTAAAATAAAACAACAATATCTAGTGATAAAAACACATAATTCAATAAGTTTTGCTATCACAATTGTGTTCCTCATATAAATACCTTCATATGCCGTAATCTTTCCTAACCTTGGGTTCTCGAGGGATGTATACGTATATATACGTATAGTAGTTCTAACACTTAAAAAAAAAAAACTACTTTCTCAAACTAGGTATTTGGGTGAGCAAGGAAACAATACGGTAAAAGAAACATCAATTGGTTGCCTCTACAACCAAACTTGTTCAATATCAAGGGGAATAGCTTTGATTTGAACAGCTCAAAGAAAAAAAAAAGTAAAAATAAAAAAAGAAAAGAAAAACGCGTTTGGTTACATTTATATTGATTGCATATGGTTTGGAAGGAGTTCAAGATCGATCACATTGCATTGCTTGCTTCCAAAAAACCAATCTTTATCCTCAAGTTGGAAGAGAAGGGATTGGAAGTTGATTGATTGAACCCCACTTTTTTTTTTTATTTTTTTCAATTTGTTTATAATATAGTGCAATTAAGATGCCCTACTTTAAAAATTGCCCCACATGGGATGGAAAAAAATACATATATATAAACGAGAAAAAGAGAGGGGGGAAAAAAAATTTGTGGCTACTCCTTTCTGAGTGGATAGAAACTTTTAGACCCCCCCTTTAGAGATATCGTTGAATCACCTGGATGGTGACCTTAGTGGCTCATTTATCAACATCAACTCTCTCTCTCTCTCAGCGCAAAAAAAAAAATCTCTCTCTCTCTCTCTAGCTTCCTACACAAACCCAAAACTAAAGTACCAACCTTGCGTGAACCAGCTAAATTAAGTAACCCGGTCTACACGAAAAACCTAAATTACTGTACTATAATCCACACACACACACAAAAATAATCACCCAAGAAATAAAGAGTTACAAAGGCAACTACGTAGCCTTATAGAGATGTATATGTAAATATGCACGTGTTGTATACGATCCAACTTCTGTTTGTCCAAGGACTAAATCAAATTTTTAACCTTCTGACTCTCTTCCTATCCATATATTTATGTATATATGTGTGTATATAATTTTTCAATATTGGTATAATATTTAGCGGGATGTATACGGAACCATGCAGGACCCGTGTTTAACGGTGAGTGGATCCATCAAAGAGATATGCATAATGCATGTCATGTCTTTGTCCTTAGATATACTGACATCTCATACTGCATATATAAGAATTCCATTGGGACTTTCAAGTTTTTTGAGGAATCGTACCACATGTATGCGAATATATATATATGCATATATATTTATCGGTGTGTTGGTGGAAAGAAAATATCCTAAATATATGATTAGGTTAATCAAAAGCTTTCTTTAGTAATAATTACAAAGGACAACCCTGCGAAATGAGTTTGTTCTTCGCAACCTTGTCGGTTAATTTTTATTTTAATTGTTACCCTTCTCAATTAATGTTATATATATATCATAATTAGCAAAAGCCATGTGAGAGAACTTTTTTTATAATTAGCAAGAGGATCATTCTATTCCCAAGTCTAACGCCAAGAGCAACGGAGATAATAATACTGATAAAAAGGGAATCATTCTGTTTGTCTGCCTCTTCATGCCTTGATTGAGAAATTCATACATATATGTCCAATGAGTTAATTAGCTAGACTTTTAACTTTAAAAACAAGAAACATCTATATTATGAAACCCTAGTAATGATCATGCGTGTGTGTGTGTGTATATATATATACATACACACACATATATTGACGTCTTACTGTTGTCTTGATATCAAGACAATATACAATCAAAAAGATGTAATTCTAGTTAAGCGTAATTTACTATAAATTTTCTGTGTTCTTTTTTTTTTTGTTGTAATTTTATTACTCTGATAATAATGTAGAATAAGATATCTAATTCTTAAAAAAATAGGGCATTTAAATATGTGTATTTTGATTGTTGGTAATACCAGATAGTATTTGACCTGACCTCTAATTAAGAAGCAAGAGAAAAAACTTTTCTTACTGTCTGAATTGTGTGACAAATTCCATAAGTGCACATGCTCGCACATAAACATATATATATATATCTTTGCATACCAATGCATGCATGGTTTCGTTGAATTATTAACATCATAGGACTAAAGCGCTTAGTTATGTCTTGTCTCCTTTAATTGGTCTCCTGTGTTGTAAATTCCTCTCTCAACTTTATGGTATTCATAATATTTCCCATCATGTGTTATCCTGTTGTATTCTGAGATAACAGCCCACAAAAATGTGTTCGTGTTTTGTGTAAAACCAACAAGACCTTACCGAGACAACCCCTATATATCTATATATATATGTAGACACATATATTGCGATATTGACTTTTAATTTCTATGCGCTTTGCTTTAGCTGAGAGGATCAATAATCGCATTAATGACTATATATGTATAGTGGTGAGACACTAGCTAGCCAGCTAGTCTATAGTAGGCCATTATTCACATACCACAACTTAGAACACCATACTTTTCTTCCCAATCTTCATATTTAAACGAATATTTGAATTTGTCGTCCGATTATATTTGTAATTATATATAGTAATTATTATTTTTGAATACCCCTAGTCTTAAAGATATGAATAGATACAGGACAGAAAATTAAAGCGCATATATAAATTTATCATCAGTATATATATTTCTCTAAAAAAATAATGAACAGATATATGAGCATATATTAAACATACATGTATATACATAATATTCCACCAATTACACATTAAGTTTTATGAACGTTGTCAGTGCATGAATATAGGTCTGTATGACTATGAGCACAGCTGTTATTTATTTATATTTTAATAATTTCCACTTCTTATAAACATTTACATAAAGAGGGTATTGTTACAATGTTCAGAATAAAAGTTGGCACACTCAGCAGTGAACATATGACAGAGTATTAAAATGTAATATTAAATTATAAAATTAAGCAAAAATATTCAAAGAATATGGGCCATATTAAAAATATATATTTAAAAAATTGTCATAAGTGTCCGTACAATTGGATGGAATCGATAATAGCCACAAAAGTGGATTAATAAGGGCAAAATAAATATAATTCATGTCGGGTTTGGAGGCTGTTGGCCCGACAAAAGCTGCAGCTTTTCACATGCACGGCTGGGGTTTTTCTTCAATATTTTCTCGTCTCTGGCCTCCCCTTCTTAGCTTGCTTGTGATTTGCTTGTCTCATGTTCTTCTCTTTTATAAATTATTATATGTTATTTCTAGTTTATTCGATCACTATATATTATTCACAAAAACCTTGGGCTTTCTTGATCATGCCTGTATCTGTTATGAAATTTCAGAATTAAAGTAATTTGAATTGCGGGAATCTGAATTCAATAGCATTACATATTAAAACTCAATTTAAAATATAGATTCGAACTCGTACTTTTAATAACTAGTAATACTAGTTAAAGTATCCATCATCATGGATGCGTTAAATTGTACTTGACAATTTTATAAATTAAAACATGAAAAACAATTTAAAAACCCTAATTTTCTTAATTGTGTTCACGTCTAAGTTTGAATTTTAACTTTCTCCTAAAAAAAACCCTAATTTTCTTAATTGTGTTCACGTCTAAGCACAATTAGACATGAACACAATTAAGAAAATTAGGGTTTTTTTAGGAGAAAGTTAAAATTCAAAATTTTAAATTATTTGGCTTTTAAAGAGAAAATAAAAAATTAAACAAAAAACAAAACAAAACATACAGGACTATAAGCTAAGCAAGCTTTTGTTACGTCAACTGCATTCAAATACAATTGTTTTATTTTAGTTTTAACTATTCAAAATTTACAATTATAACTTTACAATTTAAATTTTAAAAGTTTATAATTTTGTATATATAAATACAAATGAGATGATTTTTTTTAAGTTACATAAGATTTCAAGACGAATTAAATAAGCTCTATATATATTGATATATGTTATTCTTCTAAACGCATTTCAAGTTTTTATACTTTTTGACTCTAACCATTTAAATTTGTGTACCAAATGCTTAATAATTTAACTTTAATCCAACCCAAACAACTCAATATATTCAAACACCATAAATTAAACATATGCAAAAAGTTAAAAAGAAAAAAAAATAAAGATAAATAAAAAATTAGAAAAATGTAACAAAATAGAAAGGGGTAAGAAAAGAAATGTAAACAAGCAAATAAAAGTAAACTAAAATAAAATGAAAAATAAATGCCAAAGAATTTTTTCAATAAAAAACAAAAATAAAAAATTATGAAGGATGATAATGGGATGAAAGTAATAAAATTTTCATTCTTCCTCCTCTTTAACAAAAGAAAAAAAAAAGGGTTCTTCCTCGCTACATTATATATATATATATATATATATTAACTTTAGCTTTCATTTGCACACCATTTTGAAATTAAAAAAAAAATTTGGATCGAGAATCCAAAACGAGTTGGTGTTTAGAATAATAAATTAAAAG
The DNA here is from genome assembly GCA_035233585.1 of Antiaris toxicaria. Lineage (NCBI taxonomy): Eukaryota > Viridiplantae > Streptophyta > Magnoliopsida > Rosales > Moraceae > Antiaris > Antiaris toxicaria. The sequence goes on from CP141161.1 coordinate 16,502,438, forward strand.
TAATATTTCCAGGTATTATTTAATTATAATTTTATATTTAACCCTAATTGAATATATAAAATTTGAATCTCACTCTAAAGTTAAAAAAAAAACTAAAAAAGTGAATTTTAATTATTTTTATTAAAAAAATCAATCTTAAAATGGTGTGCTAAAAAACCTTTTAGATGAAAAAAAAATTTTAAAAAAAATATATATATAAGGTGGCAATTTTGTAATACAAAATTGCGGTCCCCTTTTATACTCAAGTCTCAAATTAATCCATATAGACTCTTTTAATATAGTGAAGAAATTCTGACTTTTTGTAAGAGAAAACAATGTAAAAAAAAAAAAAAAAAGAGTTTAAATTTGAATGTCAAACGGGAGTTGAATCTCAAAAATAATAAAGTGAGTGCACTGGATTTTTTTTTTTTATATAAATGCTATTACGATAAAAGTAAAATAATAAGGATGAAAACTCTAATATCACATATTAACATGTCGAAAATTTCGTCACAATTTTAATTAAAATTTCAGTTTTTGAAAGGCTAAGAAATATCTTTAGTTATAAAAGTTTCTTCTGTAAAAATTTCAGTAGAAACATCAATTTCAATAAATACAAAGTGTAATTTGTATACAATTTCACGAAATTTCGATAAACTTTCACGGAAATGTTGCTGACATCGGAAATTTGAAAGTACTCTGGCTATTTCATTTATGTAATTCAATCTATTTTTATTATATCAATATTTTTAACATATAAAGTAATTTATTTTTGTCCTCTAGTTACATTTTTCTTTGAATAAAGAATATATAAATAAAAAAAGAAGTTCAATGAATCTATGAGTATAATTGAGTGAGGATGGAATCATAATTATATTTACAATTTACCTCGTCCGTTCATCATATTATATTTAAATAAAATATAATTTTTATTTAAATAAAAAAATATTATATTTAAATATTAATTATATTATATTTTAAATCTAATATAATTGTGATTTATTATTTTAATTTTTTTATTCCTTTTACTTATCACATCACATATTTTATTTTTCTCTATCTTTTTTCTCTCTAATTTTATAAATCACATCATATATTCATTATTTAAATATAATTTAAATATTTTTTATCTAAATATATATTATATTTAAATATAATAAATATACTTTTTATCTATAAATTGTATTCAATACATATAATACACTTACTAAATATCGCCTTTCAGAACTTCTTTTCATAATAAGATATATAATACGTATGAAGCTGCTAATGTAAAATTTGTTTTTTTTTTGTAACTTTTAATGTATTTTTATCCTAATATATCATAAATACCTATTAATTAAAGCAAAGTTTCACGATTTCCTCTCTTGCAATATTTATTACTCGTGCAACTTTTAATGTTTGTTTTATCCTAAAATATTATAATATGTATTAAAGAAACTTTTTATAATTTTATTTGATAATCAATATTTCCTTTGAAATTTTTGTAAATTGGAGTAATTTTATTTTCATCGAGACTAATATTTCATCATTTCTCATATGTTTAATTCTAATACTTAAAAAATGTTTCATATTTGTTGGGATTTTAATTCTAAAATAAGTTCCACAAATTAAGTTAAAAAAATACATAAAAATTAAATATCTTAAATAGGGAACTTTTATTTACTAAAAGTAAAAATTAATTTAAAAAATAATTAGATTTACATTAAAAAAAACAATGAAAACATTTAAAATATTGTTCTGGTAAACTTATTTTTCTTCAATTAATTTAAAAAATAATAAATTATATAATTAAAAACGGCAAATGTAAACCAAAATTGGAATTTTTTTTCTTGGTCAAAATTTAATGATTTGATGAGAGAAAGATTAAAGATATATGAACAATAGAATTTAAGCAAAGAAAAATAAGAAAACTTGATAATATAAATATGATAATAAGAAAATTCAAAAAAAAAAAAGTGAATATGAAATATTGTAACTAAGTAGGGAATTAGGAAAACATAAGAAAATTCGGAAAATGTAAAGGCTGTGGTTAAATTTTAAAAGAAAGTAGTGAGCCAGCTGGGCAACCAAGAGGCAAGAAAATAAAACTTAAAATATTTTGGGTTCTTTTATTATTATTATTATTATTATCATTATTATCGTTGCTTGAAACTAGTTCAACAACTGATTGGGTTTGTGAATATATAATTTAGAATTAGAATTCTGAAATTTTAATTTATTAATAGTAATAAAAAATTTTTTGTTTTCTTTGATCTTAAAATAAATGAGTGAGGATATGTGGCTGTACTGATCTGTAGATGGAAATAAATCATAAACTAATTAGTTATAATATAAGTTAAATGACAGACTTAAAACCATGAAAATCTACAGAACACCTTTTTATATTTATAGTCAAAGTACTACGTTTGTTCCTCTTATTTTACAATTGCCAAAAAATCTATTCATTCGTGTTCGTAAAATTCATAACAAAATACCCATTGGATTCCATATGATCACGTTAGATGAAATGAGTATCATACCTAACTTTGATACGCAATATTCGATTTAAAAGTAGCTATCAATAATTTGGACTAGAAATAAGGTTTCAACCAAACAACCAGAAGTCACGAAAAGGCTTTTACAACACGTACGTAAAGAAAATGGAAGTCATGGTCGATGAATTAGAGGGCGTGGGCGTCTTAGTTCCATGAACACCTGTCTTTGACAAAAATTTACGAGATTTTGATGGATTTTCTATGACTCTTCACGATACCTAATATAAATCCACAAAATCACCAGTTAGCATACAAACCTTTTCCAAGAAAACTCAATCTTCAGTGCTCTTCAAAGCCTCCTTTCAAACTAGATTTAATTGATCGTTATAGTCTGTTCAGGAGAAGAGTTTTGAAGATATTTTGATTAGAGATAAAATGGGTTTTAGGAACATATGTTTGGTTAAAAAATATATTGGAAGTGAAAAACTGTCAAAATTTGAAAGATGTATAGGAATAAAAATTTAATATGATTTTTTAAAATTTCATCTCTTTTTACTTGATATAACTAAAGTTATAGATTTATAAAATTTGAGTTTTAGTGGAGATTTAAAAATATAAATAGTAAAAAATTATTTTGAGTTAAAAAAAGATCAAAAAAAAAAAAAATTTGGAAAACTGATTTTGGAGGCGTCCCGCAAACGGGCTATTAAGGAACCTCCACGACAAGCCCCTTTTCAAACTAGCTTCTGGTTCAAAGTTTAGGAGTTGGGGTTTTCGATCCCTTTCACAAAATAACTTAATACTGTATGATGAAGGGACAAAGTTGGTGTTTGGCGACATAGGAGTCTGCATGAGGGAACTCTTACCATTTTTAAAAAATATTTTGACACCATGGTCAACGAAAATCAGGTACAATAGGTACTTTATGACTGATTTTTACTAATATAGGGAATATTAATTTGTCTAATAAAAAGAGCAGATTATAAGAGGAGTGAAATGGATAATTTTTTCTTTAAAACCGCTAATGATTGGTTGTTATCAGGTAATTTCTAGTTTTTATATATCTTTTACGAAACTTTAAGTGGGGAAAAAGCTTTACCGTTATAGCTTCTTCTTAGACGTTATCATGCTACGACCTATACACAGGTTAAATGGACCATGAGATCTTTTGGAGGAATAATTTAGTATATCTGTAATCAATTTATTAGGTGAGATTATATGTGTTTTGGTTTCTTTGTTTATAAAAAAATACAAGTCATATGTTAATTTATATAAAAAACAAAGTTAACATTATTATGGAAATGAAGAGTGGCATGCTACAAATTTATAAACTCAAGATGTAAATTGTTCAAATTAAAAATTTTGGAGACAAATTACAACTGTGTAATAAGTTTATAAGACAATAGTGTTAAAAAACCTTGATAAAATTTCATAACAATAACATTATTCTTACCATGTTTTTCTAAAGAATTGTAAAAACAAATTATCAACCTCTATCAAAACTATCGAATTAAGTACTTATTATGTTTTTTAGATGTTTTGCACATTTTCAAAAAAAAAAAAAAACATTTTGTGATTTAATATTAATTATCACAATGGCCTCCAACTTCGGCAATGGCTATCCCTTTGTATTATGAGTCCTCTAATCATAGTGACAACATCCCGCTCGAATTGCTAGGCCTTTGACCATGGTGACGTCACCAAATCTCGCTCGTCGGTCATCTTTACAAAACTTGCATCCTTCTTCTCTAGTGGCAGTGTGGCTACATCGATGGCACGGACAGTGAACTCAGCCTTGCCAAAGATAGAGGTAAGCTAGACAAAACAACTAAACTAGCTGGTAAAGCCATGGATGATGACGATGATCTTGAGGATATCTTTGGCGTATGACAACCACCTCTTCTCCGGTGGTGACGTCTTGACATCTAAAATAGAAGACGAGGAAATCTCTGTGCACATATAGGAATTTGGGTTTTTTGTTTTTTATTTAATTTTTCGATATTTTCAAAATTAACACAAAAAATAATATTAAACACGATTTTAAAAATGGTCTCAGTATAATTCTCGAGACATTTTCATTAAAAATAAAAATAAAAACATTTTAAAAATTAATACCAAAAACCACCTAAGTTTCATTGCGTTTTATGTGTGCAAGTGTAAGATGGTAGTGTAGTGCTTATTTTTGTGTTTTCCTTCATATTTGGAGTGATTTTGTTAAATTGGTCAAACTTCATTATATTTTTTTATTATAAATTTCACGTGAGATCAACAGATGATGAGGATGTCAAAGGATGTTGATCTAATCAAAATGCCTTGATGCATTTACTATTTTCTGTCATCACTATTTTTTTAAAAAAAGAGGACTATCGACTCCACAAAAATTTTTATTCAAGCATGGATATAGAGAATCTATGGGTGAATTTGGTTGGTTTCTTGATTGAAACCCTACTGAAACCAAAATTTTTGTTTTTGGAATACTGAAATAGAGACCAATTGAAAAGTCTCGGTTTCTCAAAGGTACCCACCCGCCAATGACTCCATCAGTCTCGGTTAGCTATTAGTTACCGACCAGATTATGTTTGTCTCTCTTTCAATTTCTAATCTTCATCAACCTTTATAATCAAGTAATCATCGAATCCTTCCTAATAAAGTTGCACATTTCTTGAAAAAAAAAATCTCACAAGAATTAAAAATAAAAATTACATTTCCTACTGCCGATAACTAGATTTACTTTTGGACGAAGAATACTTACTTTTGGTGCTGTGGTGGAGGCGGTGACCTTGGGAGAACAACAACCAACGACGAATTTTGAAAGGCCAAGTCTGGTAGAGGAGGGACTGCTACTGGCAAAGTTGGTGTTGGAATTGCAGGGTAGTAGTCTCGGAATAGCGGCCCAGCTCAGCAGAGGAGGGGTCGTTGCCAGTTAAGCTGACATCGGGGACTCAGAGCTATGAGAAAATCTATGCCTGGGAGAAAGAATGAAAATTGAGATTAAGAAGTGAGGCTATGAGTGAAATAAGAGGACTGAGAGCGAGAGAAATAAATGCAAGGGGGTTTTCTTAGTGGAGGGAAAAATGTTATTGTTTGGATAAGGGGGTTTAAAAAATATAAAAATTAAAAAAATAATTATTTTTGGTTTCAATTTGGATTTAATCGAATCCTAAAAACACAAAACCGAGATCGATTGAGCATAGTTTGTTTAGATTCAGTTTGGAAAACTGAACATGTCGGTTTTGATATGGTTGACTAAATTCGACCATCGTGCAGTCAGTTTAATCGGTTGATTCAGTTTTTTCTATACTTGGTTTAAAAAAAAAGATTTTAGTTCTATAATATTGAACATGAGAAAATGAATATGCACATATATGGTATATGTGTATAGTATATAACATACGAGACTCAAACAACATTAGACTTTGTAAAATACTTATGTCTTTGCCTTTTGCAAGGATGGTCAAATGTCATCAAAATAACCTTATGGGTAAAAAAAAAAAAAAACCATTAGACTGGCTTTTTCTAGGAATTTTTTTTTTGTTGAAAAAAAAAACCTTATGGTTGCTATTCTACCTATATTTAGGGGTGCAAAAAAATAACTGCAAACCACGCACCCACACCACCCAATCTGCAATAATAGATTTATGACAAAACCGTACTTCAAATGAATAGTGTGGTTTGAATCCGTATGGTAAGCGGACAGTTATGGTTTGTGTACTGTAATTGCGCCTTCAAAGCACCCCATCCGCTTAGGTGTTGTTAGGAGTAAAAATTTTATTTTAATTTTATTTAAATATAATATAATTTTATATCAAAAATAAATTTTGTAACAAAAATAATTACTATTTAAAATATTTTTAAAACAATTATATCAATTTTTTAACTTTATTATTTATCTTTACTTTTACCAATTATATCAATTTTTCAACTTTAAAATACTTTTCATCCAAATACACATTTCATTCAACTACAAAACAAATATTTTTCAACCAAATACAACATTCAAAAAACAAATTTCATTCAAATATAATCAAAATACAATATGTTTACCAAACACCCCCTTAGTTTTCGTTACTATTCTTTATTTTGTATTGTTGAACTTTTATAAACATGTTAGTATATCATTCATTTTTCTTTTTTAAAATAAGTGTTGGTATATAATATTGAATACTTTTATCCTTTTAATATAATTCGCTGATTTTGACTCTGTTATTCTTTCATGATATGTATTTGAATCTTAAGATCAAATCATAAAAGTAGTTGTTTTCAGTTAGAGCGTGAATTTAATTTAGTAGTTTGATAGAAATAAATAAATAAAAATATCTTTCTTTTGTGATTAATGAAGAAGTTTCAATTTTTTTTTTCATATTTTCTATTTTGACTCTCTCATTTTGTAAATGGCAAAAGATTAGTTATTAACAACATCACTTTATGTAAGATGCGAAGCATTTTGAGAAAGAAGTTATTATATATCAAAAATGATATTGGCGTAAAATTCAGCCGCCTAACAAACCACCCAAACCGTTCGCTAAAAAAAACTGCCCAAACCACCTATATTTTGGGCAATCGTGATCTGTTGTTTTCACAAACCGTCATAAATCAAATCCGCTTATACTATCCAAACTGCCCTTTGTGAACCCCTACATGTGTCTTTGTCTCCTGTAAGTGTAATTACTTCCCCTTTCAGCTTAGAAATTAATCTGACTAATCCCGCTCCTTGTATTGTTGTGGTCCTCTCTATATTAGTTTAAAAAAAAAAAAATCAAGAGTTCCGTAATAACAAAATCATTGTGTATATATACACACATATTATCTTATATTCAATGTGGAGTAATATCCAACACGTTGAGGTAAATATGAACTTCAATTATGGAGAATGTAAACTCATGCATAAAAACATATGAACTTCAATTATGGAGAATGTAAACTCATGCATAAAAACATGTAAATATGAGAAATTCACATTCATAGGTTTTTTCATCATTTCTCTATTTATATATATATATTTTTTTTGCATGATTTCACATTTTTAATAACTAAAGTTCACATTTAGGATAGCGTTGGATATCAATTAATATACTGAGGTAAATGTAAAATTCAGTTATAATGAATGTGAACTTTATTTAGTAATTCGACAAACTTAGATAAATATAAATTTAGTTACAAGAAATATAAACTCATCTATAAGAAAATATAAATATGAAAAATTTATATTTACAGGTGTTTTTTAATATCCTTATATTTATTTTTTCTAATAAGATTTCACATTTATAATATTTAAAATTAATATTTAGGACCAATACTAGATATCAATCATTACCAAAGATGACCATTTCTCTGTATACATATATATATATATATATAAGGCTTTGTTATACCATCCTTTTAGACGGGAACAACATTGAAAATATAAAAATTATAAAAAAAAAAACATGAGTTCACTTTAAATGTAACACTAAAAACTTAATTATCCAATAATGTTATTATATATATTTTTATATAAATATTATTTTAAATTATTATATTATAAAAAAGGATGGTACATTAAAAATATGATACACAAATCTTATAAACAACAACCGCTCACTAAGGGGATGTTTGGTAAACGCATTGCATTTTGATTGTATTTGAATATTGTATTTGGTTGAAAAATATTTGTTTTGTATTTGAATGAAATGTGTGTTTGGATGAAAAGTATTTTATAATTGAAAAGTTGATGTAATTGGTAAAATAGAGATAAATAGTGAAGTTGAAAAGTTGATATAATTGTTTTAAAAATATTTTAAATAGTAATTATTTTCGTAACATTGTTGTAAAATTTGTGTTTGGCGTAAAATTACATTGTATTTGAGTAAAATTAAAATGAAAATTTTTCCCCACATACCCCCTAAATTTTAAGATAACCAAAAGTAAAATAGTTGATTATTCTGTCCAAAAGAAAACCATGGAATACAAAAAGGCAAAAAGAAAAAAAAAATGTTGCAATCAAGTGTTGAAAATTCATAGCCTGTGAATTGTCACTTTTTTTTTTTTAATTATTCTTCTTTGCAATTTTTCTAAAGGGGAGAGTGGGGGGGAAGAGGGTGCTGTTTCTCTGGGGAGATCATGAGGAACATAATAAGGTAAAGTTGGGAGGTCCCCACTACTTTATGGACGCTCAAAATCAGGATCTTCATATTTTGTCCACATTAAATTAATTGTCAACCACTACCTTACTGATATATATAATTAATTTTTTATAATTATTAGTGTTAAAAAAAAAGTGATGATTTAAGAATTTTAGACCAAAAATAGTTTAAAATATTTTTGGCTTAAACTTTAGATGAGTATAAATTAATTATAGTTATGTTCAAAAGCAAGGATTCACCGGATATGTGTGTGTGTGTGTGTGTGAGACATGTGCAGATCCCCAGCTTTTGCGGCTAGTGACCTTTCCTGCCCTTGAATAAAAATTCTTCTTTCCTTTTCATCCCTTTATTTTATCTTCATCGGAATACTTTTTTTAGGGCCAAGAATCAAATAATAATTTACTCATATACAAAAAAAAAAAAAAAAAAGGGTATTTCTTTTTAAGCATTTTTGTGCTCATTCAAGTTTTACTGGAGAAACATACAATGACCTTTTGACTCCCAATTCCCACACACCAATCTTTGTAAAAAGTTAAGGCTGTCTTCAAAATGATTACAACACTTCCATTATTTATATGTTAAATTTGTAAGAGATATGATTCACCTTATATTTAGTTTTAGCTGTATTTAAAAAAGTCAATAAAGCTTTTATATGTCTTCTGTAAATATTATAAATATCTTATGTGGTCATATTATCATCATATTATTATTAGGTCGATAACACATGAAAATTACAAAATCGTTATGTAGCATTATTTATTTATTTATTTGTCTCCGTGCATGCTTATCAATTAGTTTAATAAACAAAATTAATAGTATCCACGTAATCACAAACTATTTTGAGTAATTTGGAATATTTGAGTTTAATATGCAAATAACTTCAAGGAACAAATTTAGAAATTCATTTTAGATAAAATAACATGTATTATTTTAACGCAAAGATTAAAGATATAAAATACCATAAAACATTAAAATATCGTTTGGATATAAATGCAAACTCATAATTGGAATATTAAATTCAAATTTTTATAAGAAAAATATTGTTTAAAAAAGTTTGAATTACGAATTTAAAACAATGATTATATTTTAGTAAAAATATAAAAATAATTTAGATAATTAAAATGAAATTCATATTTTGTAAATCATCTAAATCTCAATTATTTATTTAACATCATATAATAATTCATTGTTGTTCTAATCTTCCTATAAAGTATAAACTTTCCTCTCCTTTTTTATTGGAGTTGCTGTACAAAAACTACACAAAATAGTCATGCGTAAACACAAAACAAATGTATATTTTTCTCGATCAATATGCACGAGAACCAACAGCTGGATTACATGACAAGCATGTTAATATGATTTGAATCGAGTTAATGTAGTTAAAAAGGAGAGAAAAAATTTTTTTGTTGCTCATGAAGGTAAATAATTCGCACGCAAAGAGATTTTTTTTTTAAATTGTTCAAAAATAATTAATTAAAATCAATGTCTCCTTTAGATCTTATGATTAGTCATGTCCAACCTTGTAAATTAAATTATTAAAAAAAAAAAAAACGCAAAGTTATGAATCTTCAATAGCGATGATCCCCACACCTACAAGCATAAAAATTGGTTTAACTTTAACCACAACAAACAAGGATTAGACTTAAATGATAAGAATGATTTCGTATGCCTTAAAACTTTTAATTTCTTTATACTTCAAGGTTTATTATTATTAAATTACATATCAGTGTGAGTTAAATCTATTATTTTATACAGACTCATGTATGAGTTATTTTTATAAAATTAGATAAATAATTAATATTAAATTAAAAAAATCATAATATCGAATAAAATAAACATAATAATTAAATTATAAAATATAACATAATGATGTGAAATTTAATTTATGTAAAATTATAACATTGCCCATTAGTGAAAATATTACCTTAAACTTTACGCCACTCTAATGGAGTAGTCAATGCTAGTTAGTAGCTTTTTTTCCTCTAAGGTATGGATGTGATTACCTCTTTCTTTGGATTAAAAAAAAAAAAAAAAAAACTTCACCCCACTTAATGCATTCTAATAAATTACTAAATTTCCTAGAGGTATAAATTTTTTTTTTCTTCCTCCACATTCATGGAGAAAGTAATTAGCACAAGCCCTAGCTAGCTATTAAAAAAAAAAAAAAAACTAGCTAGCTAGTGTCACACTAAATAGATGCACAAATTTTCAAACATGTTTCTATCATCAGGAAATCCAAGTGAGTGGGCAAGGGTACTTGTATGAGACTGGATCAGGTAAGTTTTCTAAGAGGATATAAGTTAAATCATAATTGTAAATTAAATTGGTAGTGGATAATAAAAAATCGTTTTTTTTCCCTTTTATTAATGTATATCTTTTATTGTTTTCCCTACTATATATATAAACTTAAGTAGTAGTATACTCCAACTGTTAAACATGAGATTCTGTGTTTAGCTCGACACTCTAGATTCAAAATTTTTATTTCAAATTTTTATTGTCTAAAAATCCGTATCAAACTTATTTTCTCTCTCTTAAGTGTATATTCAATTTATATAGTTAATCTATTTACTTCAAATCCATGATTCACACAAGTATTAAATTTGAAGTAATATGCACAAATAAAGAAATTGAAATAATAAAGTATAATTAAACTTACAAATCACATAAGAATTAAACAACACATAAATTATTAAAAAAAACACATAAATTTAATAAAATCTAATAAAAATTTAACAGTTATAACAAAAATCAACTTTTTAATATCTGTTTGGTTCATAAATTAAGTTTAAAATGAAAATAAATTTTTATATTTAAATTGATTGATTTAATTATAATTTTTATTAATTAAAAAAATGATAAAACTAAAGGGGAGTTTGGAGGAGATGCTTGGAGATATTATTTTTGAGTTGGAAAAAAATTGTTTTAGAAAATGTGTTTGGAAAAAAAAACTGTTTGGGGTGAAAAAATAAAAAAAATTAAAAAAAATTTTTTTAGAAAAAAATATTAATATGGATATTGTTTTATTTATCTTGAAATTCTATGTAATTTAAAAAAAATTATTTCATTTGAACTTATATACATAAAGTTATGGACTTTTAAAATTTAGAGTTTATTGTAACATTTTAGAGATATAAATAGTAAAAAATAGTGAAATTAAAAAAAAAAAGTTTTGAATATCTCCAAAACTAAATTTCAAAGGTATTCTAAATGTAAAAATTTGAGTTTAAACTAGAAAATCAAAAGATCTTTAGAATTGTGGGCACAAGGCAGGGGAAGAGAAGCATGCACACAAACAAGAGACGGACACCATCATTTCATCCCACGATTCAGCAAAAGAGGCCCAAATGCGAATTTCAGAGGAATCTGAGTTGAATTTGGGCGGAATTTCATGACAACTAAAAATAATGAAAACAAAAAATAATTATTATTTAATAATATATGAGCCATATTAATACTAATTAAAAAACCCAAATGAGGTGGGAATCTTGTCTGCATAGAGCATAACAGACTGTTGTACACATCAATAATCAATATTAATTCACCGGTATTAAATTAAACCTCATTTCTTGTTCACTGTAAATTAATTTTAATTAAAATTCTATGAAACCAAAAAAAAAAAAAAAAAAGGGGGAAAAGAGTTACTGCTTGCTTAGGTGGGGTTTAAGTCGAGTCTATTTCATGTCGGCTTGTACATTCACACATTAATTATATAGAAAATTGGAAATAAAAAAAAATTGGAAAAAAAAAAGGAAAAAGAAAGAAAGAAGGAAAAAAGCTGTCTGAGCTTCGCAGAGTCGAGCTCTGATTTCTCGGCGACAAGTCAGTCTCTTCCCTCTTTGATCCCTTCGACAACTTGCTGTTCACGAATCCACGAAACCCAGATAACAGAAAAGAAAGAAAAAAAAAAACACCATTAAACAAATAAGAATTCCTCTCCCACTGTCTCTTCATTTTCGTTTTCCGTTTTTTTTTTTAATCTTGTTTTTTGTTTTTGCCATTTTTGGGTTGTCATTTGTACTTCTGGGTATACCAAATTTCGGTCCTTCTCGTGGGTTTTGGTGTTTTTCGGAAGTGGGTTTCGATTGGGAAAGGGAATCCACGATGAAAAAGATTCCACTTCACTTTGTTGTTGTTGTTTTTGGTTCGAATGTTTCTGTTCAAAAGTTGTGATTTTTTTGTCTCTTTTTGTTTCTTTTGAGTTGATGGGAAAAGTTCCATTTCCGCAATTTGAAGGAACTGAGAAGTGTAAGCAACTTGTTAGCTGTGGTAATCGTGATAAATTCTCGAATTTTCAGCTGCAAATATAGCTGATGAATAAGCGGTACTTGAGTTTTGAAGAAAGGGGTAGGAATTAAAAAAAAAAAAAAAAAAAGAGAGACAGAAAAAGAAAAAAAATAATCAAGTGTGGAGATTGGGTTGTGTTTGTAATTAGAGTTTTTTGAAAATCGTGTTTTTTGTCAGCAATGAAGGCTCCTCCAAATGGGTTTTTGGCAACTTCTGGAGAAGGTGAGAGGATTTCTCTCAAAACTTTACTGTTTGATTTCTCTGAGTCTTCGTCCCAAGTCTTTTGACATTTGAATTTCAACTTGTTATTTTCCGTCTCACTTCCCTATTGATTTCTAGGTTTTCCCCCCCTCTCTGTCTCTCTCTCCCCCCCCCACTATTTGGTTCTTTTTTTTTTTTTTTTCATTTTTTAGCGGCTTGTTTCAAATTTTCTGTTTTTGTAGAATTTGGATTTTAGCTGATTCGTTTATAATTTTGATGTGTGTACTGGTCAAAGTTACCCGCAGAAATCTTAGTTTTTCTATTCATTAGGGTCTTGATGATGTTTAAGGCGTCTGGTCTGCCTGGAAAAAATATATATATATATATACATCTGCATATAAATATATGTGTGTATTTATATATGTGAAGTTTTTATTAACAAAATGACTTCGGAATAACCGGTTGTTAGTCTGTTGAAATGAAAGAAGACTATTTTGTTAATTTTAAATTTTAAGACTGTCATTTTGACAAATATTCCTATATATATATGTTCTTATGATGCATGATAACTACAGAAAAACTTGAAAACACCAGCCGTTAGCTTTAATTTTCAGCTCGACGTAATAGCTCTTTACCTTTCTTCATTTTCTTCTTCCCTTTGCTCTCTCTGTTCCAGAAGGTGGGATAATTTGTTATTGTTTTGGCTCAGCATTGATAAGACCTTTACCTGTATTTTTCTTAAAATCATCTTTTTTTTTTTTAACTCTTTTATCAACTTGTTTGAAACATTACGACGCAATATTCTAAAAGTTAAAACAAGAAACGTATGTAAACCAATTACTTGGGTAAAATTGGGGACTTCTAGATTAAGATTGTGTGTTCGTTTGCTGATAATCACGTTGCATACTTCTAGAACACTGCATTGTTAACTCGGGACTTGACATCAATTACTCTATCTTGACATGAAAGATTTATTTGGTTTTCGGAACAGGAGAGCGGAAGAACATTAATTCCGAGTTATGGCATGCTTGTGCCGGTCCGCTGGTTTCTTTGCCGCCGGTTGGAAGCCTTGTGGTTTACTTCCCTCAAGGCCACAGTGAACAAGTATGTTGTTTCTTCTTAGGACCTAAGCAGGCGTATTTTCTTGATGCTTGGTTTCTAATGGACTTGTGGTAAAATCTTGCAGGTTGCGGCTTCAATGCAGAAGGAGGCTGATTTCATACCTAACTACCCCAACCTTCCTTCAAAGTTGATTTGCATGCTTCACAATGTCACGTTGCATGTAAGGGAGTTTTGCGCACCAATTTTTAGCTTAAGTTCTTATGAAGAGAAAGTGTTATCTTGTTGATTGAACCATTATTGACTCTAGCAAGAAAAAAGCAAAATGAACTAGTATTGATCTATACCAGTAGGTTATCATTGCACCAACCTTTTAGGATGCCAACATCTGCGTTTTCAATTTAGCCAGCTTTTTCTTTTCACTATGTTCGGTCAATATCTGTGGATTTATGCTTTGGGGTTCTTCCTCATTGAAAGACGGCGAATGAATCTTCTTACCCATTTTTTGAGGTGGTTTACTTATTCATTTCCATGAATGAATTTTTGTGAATCAGGCTGATCCGGAGACAGATGAGGTTTATGCACAAATGACACTCCAGCCAGTAAATAAAGTAGGTCAGCCATTCATTTTAAAAATAAGCAATGCATGGTTCGGAGCACTCTTTTTCACATGTAATCATGTGGTCTTACGCTGTATGTAAAATATCCTTTTACACAGCATGACAGGGACGCATTACTAGCATCTGACATGGGACTCAAGCAAAACAGGCAACCTTCTGAATTCTTCTGCAAAACACTTACAGCAAGTGACACGAGTACTCACGGTGGATTTTCAGTACCTCGACGTGCAGCTGAGAAGATCTTTCCACCCCTGGTATGTCCGATAACCTTTTTTTTTTTTTTTTTAAGAATGATTATATGTGGTTTGTTTTGTGCAACATTTTCCTTTGGTCACTAATTAAAATGTTCTGTAGGATTTCTCAATGCAACCTCCTGCTCAGGAACTAAGTGCTCGAGATTTGCATGATAATTCATGGACATTCAGGCATATCTATCGCGGTATTTGCATGCTTTGATGTTTATCTACTTCTTCTTTTTCTGTTTACATTTTGGGAGATGTGCTATGTTATTTCAGCAAAACAAAGAGAAGCATGTATTAGATGTCTCAGAATATGTTAGAAACAATTTTAAGTATGGCTATTCGTTTCAGGCCAACCAAAGAGGCATCTGCTGACTACAGGCTGGAGTGTCTTCGTTAGCACCAAAAGACTCTTTGCTGGAGATTCTGTTCTCTTTATAAGGTATGAAGCATTTATCCAGTAAACTTAAAATTTTTAGCTAGGCACGTTATTGTTGCTAAGACGGTTGAAACAATCTTGTTGTTTATAGAGATGAAAAATCCCAGCTCCTCTTGGGTATAAGACATGCTACTAGACAACAGCCAGCTCTGTCTTCGTCGGTAATTTCCAGCGATAGCATGCATATTGGGATTCTTGCCGCTGCAGCTCATGCTGCTGCAAATAACAGCCCATTTACTATATTTTACAACCCCAGGTACCACTGATGGTTTTGATACATTATGGTCGGTTGGCATCTGCCTTGGGAGGAAATTTTCTGAGAAGAATTTGTTTGAATTTAATAGGGCAAGCCCTTCTGAGTTCGTTATACCCTTGGCAAAGTACAATAAAGCAATGTATACCCAAGTTTCTCTCGGCATGCGATTCCGGATGATGTTTGAGACTGAGGAATCTGGAGTACGCAGATACATGGGTACTATCACTGGTATAAGTGATTTGGATTCTCTTCGATGGAAAAGTTCACAATGGAGGAATCTTCAGGTACATTTAATTTATTTTTATGGTTCTTGTAAAATGGTAGCTTGATAAATGTTATGGATTCCTTTGTGCAAATCACAGGTTGTTAGTGTTTTCTTATCTTTCTCGATGTTTTGATGAATTCACTGTTTGGAGAGGGTGAGGGAGAGGTAGCGCATGTGCTACCTAAGAACTTTTGGTTTTACAGATGCTGATGCTTCTTTGAAAAACCCATTTAATTACATATCCTACTAAATGAGTTTAATGCAAAGCTCTTATGTTAAATTCCACATCGTTTTATTGCCTCTTTACGATTGTGCTTTTGATAGGTTGGATGGGATGAATCAACAGCCGGTGAACGTCCTAGCAGAGTTTCAATTTGGGAAATTGAACCTGTCGTAACTCCTTTCTACATATGCCCACCACCATTTTTCAGACCAAAGTTTCTCAAACAGCCAGGAATGCCAGGTAAACCAAGTCTCAAAAATTAAGCTAGATTCCCTAGGAGTTTAATATGTCAAAATAACAGGAACCTAAAGTAAAAGATATCATTTTTGCTTATGCTGGGCGGTAGGTGTCCGTTTAGAGAATTCATTGCCCTTAAAAATTCCAATTTTTCCATTATGGTGATCTATGAAAACCGTAGTTACAGATGATGAATCCGAAATAGAGAATGCTTTCAAGAGAGCCATGCCATGGCTTGGAGACGACTTCGGAATGAAGGATCCTGCAAGCACAATTTTTCCTGGTTTGAGTTTGGTGCAGTGGATGAACATGCAACAAAATAATCAGTTTTCAGCTTCGCAGTCCGGATTTTTCCCATCGATGGTTTCGCCAACTGCCATGCACAATAACCTTAGTGCAGATGATCCATCCAAGTTGCTGAATTTTCAATCCCCCATCATGTCTGGGCATAGTGCCCAATTAAATAAGGCAACTCCTCCAAACCAAGTCAATCAAGTGCAACAGCCAAATGTGGCATGGCCGCAGCAACAGCAGTTGCATCAATTGTTGCAGAATCCTACGAACCAACAACAGCAGAGTCAGCAGCAGCTACAGCAGTTATTACAGACAACTCCTCCGAGCCAACAATTACAGAATCACCCTCAACAACAGCAGCAGTTGCCACAACAGCGGCCGCAGCAGCAACAGCACCAGGAGCCTCCGCAGCTGCAACAGCATCAGCAACTTCAGCAGCAGCAACCACAACAACAACCGCAACACCAACAGCAACAACAGCAGATCTGTCAACCTCCTTTGGTAAATAATGGCGTAGTTGCTCCAAATCAGATCCCGAGTCAAAACTTGCAGCAGCCAGTTATGTTTTCCCAGCATCAACAGCAGCAATTACTAGCAGGGAATACCCATTCCCAGCAAAATGTACACTCTAGCAAGACTTCCATTCAGTTGACCTCATTACCGATGGATTCACAGTTTCAGCAGCAAATGGAGATGCAACCGAGTCTCTTACAGAAGCAACAGCAGCAGCCAGTGCACTTACAACAAAACCCGCTGCAGTTTTTGCAGCAAAACCTGTCTCAGAGAACACAACAGCAGCCACAATCACAGCAATTGTCACACCAGGGACTTTCAGAACAACAATTTCAGTTGCAGATGTTACAAAAATTACAGCAGCAGCAGCAGCAGCAGCAGCAGCAACAGCATCAATTGCTCAGTCCACAGAGTTCGCTTTTGCAGCCTCAACTGCTGCAGCAACAAGGAAACCAGCAAAATCAACAATTACAATCATCACCTCTCTCGCAACATCAACAACCGCTGAACAGCAACAGCTTCTCAACGGAGAAGCTTCTCAACGTCCACAACTTCTCAACTTCAGCACTGACACAATCACAGCACATATCTGCTAGCCAACCACAGAGCCAGCCCAAGCCACTCGTGCCAATGAGAGCCAGCTCTGGTATTACAGATGGAGATGCTCCATCTTGTTCGACCTCCCCTTCCACGAACAACAGTCAGATCTCGCCATCAAACCTATTGAACAGAAACCAGCAAGCACCACCCATGTTTGTCGGGGACACAGTTATGGAGCCTTCTAGTAATTTGGTTCAAGACCTGCAGGGGAAGTCTGACATTCGGATCAAACATGAGGTGTCCACCCCAAAAGGAGCAGACCAGCTTAAATATAAAGGAACAATTACTGATCAATTGGAAGCATCTTCATCGGGGACATCATATCTTGATGCTAGCACAATCCAGCAGAGTTTCCCTCTCCCCACCTTCTGTTTGGATGGTGATGCCCAATCGAACCCTCGGAATAATCTTCCTTTTGCAGCTAACATTGATGGGTTAACACCTGACACTATGCTGTCTAGAGGATACGACTCTCAGAAAGATCTTCAAAACTTGCTTGCTAATTGTGGTGGTGCTCCTAGAGATATCGAAACCGAGTTGTCAACTGCTGCAATCAGCTCTCAGTCATTTGGGGTGCCAAACATGCCTTTCAAACCCAGTTGCTCAAGTGATATTGCCCTCAACGATGCTGGGGTTTTGGCCAATGGACTTTGGGCTAACCAGACTCAACGAATGAGAACATATACAAAGGTATGTTGTTTCTCGGCATCTTTCCCTTATTTGTGCCGCTTGAAATTTGAATAACGATACATAAGCTTCCTTCTGTCTTCCTTCATACTGTTATAGGTTCAAAAGCGTGGTTCTGTGGGAAGATGTATCGATGTGACCCGCTATAAGGGCTATGACGACCTTAGGCATGATTTGGCACGCATGTTCGGGATTGAAGGGCAACTAGAAGATCCACAGAGGACCGACTGGAAGCTTGTCTATGTAGACCATGAAAACGACATACTTCTTGTTGGCGATGATCCATGGCAGTAAGTGGAAAACCCCCCATGTTTTAATAGCAGCAGTTTGGCTTTGTTCTCCTGTAATGATTAAATTTAAGAAATTGTTTCTTGGATTTGCTTTTCAGGGAGTTCGTGAGCTGTGTTCAAAGCATAAAGATATTATCATCTGCAGAGGTACAGCAAATGAGCTTGGATGGAGATCTGGGTCAGGTCCCAGTTCCAAACCAAGCATGTAGTGGAACTGACAGTGGAAATGCATGGAGAGGACAGTATGATGATAACTCAGCTGCCTCGTTTAACCGTTAAGAATTTATAATACAAACCATTTGTCTTCTCACAGTTTGGCATCTTGCGGTGAAAGGCATGGACAAATAGCCCCGTCATACTACTTATACACAAGCGGAGGCATTGTTTAGAAGGATGTACTGAACCTCTTCCCGAGTATGCAGTACTGGTTCCACGGCGACGATTCGAGCTCCATTCACTACATCGGTAACTAGTTGCTGGACCTTACCAAGTGCCAACCCGTGTGAACTGAAAAAGGGCAGGACTTTCCGCAGGTGCATGGCGAAAGGTGGCGGATGTACAATATAATCTTTGTAACTTTTTTTTTCCCCCCCTGGACTGATCTGCACACCCCCTTTCTTTGTAAATGCGGTGATAGAAAACAATTACGGGTTTAATATGAAGTAAAACTTAGGAACTACTCTTTTGTGATATATGGCACTTTTTTTTTCTTTGCCATCTCTTAGACGTTTCCACTTCTTTTCAACTTTGGTCCCTTTCAAGTCCTTTCCCAAACGGATAAATTCTTAATACATATTAGCTCGTTGTAACAGTACATTTGTTAATGCGACTATAAGAATCCCATCTGCTCGTTATAAGTTCATTTGAGGATCTTGTGTTACTATCACATTGTAGTCTTGCAACTATTTTCTTGATTTAATCCAAAAACGTGGATAGTTTAGCAGTAAACAGTTAGCAATAATACCATACTTGAGTCTGAATACCCCAACTCAAGTCAAAAAAAAAAAAAAAAACTAGATTTAGGTATGCAAATACAGTTGGCCTATGGATGTGAAACCAAAATTTGGAATGTCATTTGGTATTTTGCAAATTTAAAGTCGACTAGGTAGTACTCCAAGAGGCACAAAATGTCTAAAACTCAACAATTATATTCCAAAAAGGTTCTATGGTTCTGCTACATTTGAAATTTGCCTTGAACCAAATCCGCAACAAAATTCAGAGACAACAGATTGAGCCCATCTAAACGGGGCAACTATGAGAGCACAGCCATGACGTCCGAAGCCTTCAAAGCTATGTAGTCGCCATCTTTGCCCTTGAAGTCATTCCCTGCGTATTTAGAGTACAGAACTGTGTTCCCCGGGGTGATGGATAATGGTTTCCTGTTCCCTTCCTCATCTAGAGGACCAGGTCCAACTGCAATTACCTGTCAAAAAAAAAAACAATACTTACCATGATCAATGCATATTTCCCATAACCTGATGGTAGCAAGGTCAAATTCGATAATTCCATTACATGCTTGACAGGACAAAAACCTATCCAACACTCACCGTGCCAACTGAGGGCTTCTCCTTGCTTGCCTCCGCCAGCAGCAAGCCACCTGCTGTTTTCTCCTCAGCCTCAGCAACCTGTGAATATGGTCAAAAGGTACCATTACCGCCAGAGTCTAAAAAGTAGAACGGCGTACTAGACTTCAAAGCTAATATTCACAATCATGGGCCAGAGCAAACACAACACATCCAGAAAATAGTAACCGCACCTTGCATATTGATACATATAAAGCCACCAACTTCGTGAAAGAATGTTACTCCTCTTAAGTATTAAAAAAAAAAAATTCTTACATTTGTTACTGCACTACGATAATTGACTCTTATCACATCATATTAGTATATGCTAGAGTTCTAAGACAAGATGACAAACCTTGATTAGAACTCTATCATTAAGGGGCTTGAGATCTTTAATATCATCAGTTTCAAGAACACCGACGATGTCATCGTCCTTCAATATAAGATGCTTTGAGCCATTGAACTCCAGCTCTGTCCCAGCATACTTCGAATAAACAACTTGGGCACCAGCCTTTACATGAAATAGACATTCAGTGGTGTAACATTTTAATAATGAGCAACCAATCACAGTATATAAGCACAAGGAAAAAAAAATCACCTTTACACTGACATCCACTTTTGATTTCCCAACTGTCCTGCCCTCTCCAACAGCAACCACCTCACCTCCTTGAGGTTTTGTTTGAGCCGTGGTTGGAAGCAAAATTCCACCCTCAGTTTTCTCTTCCGCAGATTTGATCTTCAGGAGCACTCGGTCACCCAAAGGCTTGATGGAAGTGTACTGAGAACGAGAGTCGGATTATCACCATGTCAAATATCACAAAAGCAGCATTTAAACAGGTAATATTAAACCACAGTTCCACACAACCCCCTGGTCAAACACAGTTTTTAGTATAGGTTCCTACGAGCCAATGCTAAAACAAACACCCATAAATCTAACAAAGAAAATTTAAAACAGTATGAAAATCGAACTGGCTGTAATATGGCCAGCACATATAAAGTGCATTCCACAATTTAGATTTAGTGAAAATCACCCAAACATCTGCCATAGCATATTTGCTTGCATATCACATTAAACAAAAACAAGCAATAAAATTCATAAACTTTTAAAATTCTCACAATTGAACGAACCACAAAAGCGAAACAAGACACGAACTTTCATCGAGACAAATCTCCAATTGCGCTATTAAAATTAAATCCGTTTTGGGAATCATCAAGAAAATAAAAATTAAAAAAAATGAACAACAACAGCTAAAAAAAAAAAAAAGCAACGATTTTATAAGAGCGAGAATTACCTTGGGAGCAACAACGGTGGCGGCTTTAACGACGAGACCTCTGAAGGACCTGCGGTTGATTCCGGCCAACTTCACCTGCCCCGCCGGCGAAGCGAACTTCGCCGACGACGCCCTCATCCCTTCGAACGACGGCAATCCTCTCACGGAAATCGAGGACGCGGTGAGCTGAGCACTTGCCATTTCCAAGAACAAGAAGAAACTTGCTGTTCAATTCAAATCCAACAAAATCAATTCCGTCGACAATGGAAAAGCTGCAAAATTAGACGAAAATCGTTGAGAGAGAAACGGAAGAAATGAAGAGAATACCTTGGCTGCAGAGGAGGAAGAGGGAGAGAAGCAGTAAGAAAGGAAGGACTTCGTATAGAGAGAGAGAGAGAGAGAGAGAGAGAGAGAGGATAAAACCCTTATTTTTTGCCCTAGCGAGTGAAGCGAAGCAAGAGTGGGGGTTTTATGAGACGATAAAAGAGGTTTCTAGAATATAGGCGCAATATGCATTTTAGAGAAGCTGCAACTCTCTCACTCGCACACTCGCACGCGCAGCTTTCCACTTGCTTCCTTTCGCTGCCCCAATCCGATGCATAAACCCATTTTCACCGCCACTCTTTGGACAAATTTTAATTTATTGGGTGATTGCTTACAATTTTATGTCCGCGTTACGTTATAAATATAATATAATTTTTATTTAAACGTAAAATTTTTATATTTAAATATAGTATTTTTTAACAGTATTTTAAATATATTTATTATTTTAAAATATTTTAAAAATAATTTTTTTTTCATTCACATCGTATTGTCTATTCATCTTACTTTTTTATCTATTTTTATCAATTACATCAATTTTTTAACTCTAAAATACAATTCAAATACTTTTCATCCAAATACATATCATATTCAAATACAAAATAAATACATTTCATTTATATATAAAATACATTTAATGTATTACGTTTAAACAAAATACATTTACCAAACATCTCATTAGAAAGTTGTAATAAAAATCATTTTTACGAGAAAGAAAGAAAATAGTAATGCCTCATTTGACAAAAGTTTTACATTTTAATCATATTCAAACACAATGTAATTTTACACCAAATGTAAAGTTTTACATTTAAATACAATCTTTTTCAATAATACTACGAAAACAATTACTATTCATTTGTTTTTTAAAACAATTACATCAACTTTTTAACTCTAACTTTTTATCTTCACTTTTACCAATCACATCAACTTTTCAACTCGAAAATATAATTTAAATACTTTTCATCCAAACACACATTTCATTCAAATATAAAACAAATACTTTTCAACCAAATACAATACTAAAAAAATGAATTGCATTCAAATGTAATTAAAACGTAATATATTTAGGGTGCATTTGGATAACGTTTTTTGACGTTACGAAAACTAAGCTTACACCAAACGTAAAGTTTTACATTCAAATACAATCTGACATGATTGTTTTAAAAAAATTTTGAATAATAATTATTTTCGTAACACTGTTGATGAATTGCATTCAAATAGATTTAATAATTATTTACATATATTAAAAAGAATATGTAAAATAGATTTTGTTTTATTTATTCCGTTGTTATAAGTATTGAGTTTTGACATTATAATAATATTATTTTGATTTGAAACAAGAAAATTATGAATTAAATTTAAGTTTTATTGAAAAGAGAGAAAAAATGAGATATAAAATTAAAAATTTTGTATTAAACGGCAAAATGTCATAATTAACTCCAAAGGAAATTTAAAAACACAATAAAAAATAGAGTTTCTTTAGGAAAAAGAAAAAGAAAAGAAAAGAAATTAAAGTTTTGCATACAAATTTTGAGAAATTGTCGTTTTCAGAGTTATGTTATTTAGGATAATAACTATAAATTACTATAAAGTTATCCCGGAATAAAAATACACTAATTGGACTCCGCATACTATCATAAACAATTCTGTGACTACGCTACAAGAATAACCCTTTTTTTTATGTTTTACATTTGAAATAAAATGAGAGTAGTACTTATTAAAGTACATTGACGAGTAAAGGTAATTAAAATAAATATTATGATTAGTTTGATTTACCGTTTTAAATTTAACTTTTCCAACTTATTTTATCATTTTTTGAAGGAAAAATCGATAAAAATTCTAATTAATTTTTTAAAAAAATCAAAAAATATTACTTAAATATTTTAATTCAAACCTATCAATTAAAAGGAAGCTTATTATTTTTTTAGTGAAAAATGAAAATGAAAATGAAAATGAAAAATTGATTATCAAGCTGACAAACCACGCACTTTAAAAGGGCAGTAAGGCAAGATTGAGGGCTAGTACTAGGATCATGTTAATCCATAATTGGTTTAGTTCACCAACGGCACACTGTGGATGATTCTGGACGCTTGGACGGGCCTTGTTTAAACTGCAGAACCAAACTGGGCTTCATTACTACGTGCTGCCAATCCCAAATGTACTGGATCCTCGTATGTTAATAGCCCAACATGTTTTTTTTTTTAATGATTGAAAGGGGCATTTGGTAAACGCATTGTATTTTGATTGTATTTGAATGAAATTTATTTTTTGAATGTTGTATTTGGTTGAAAAGTACTTGTTTTATATTTGAATGAAATGTGTGTTTGAATGAAAAGTATTTTAGAATTGAAAAGTTGATGTGACTGGTAAAAATATAGATAAATAGTAAAATTGAAAAGTTGATGTGATTGTTTTAAAAATATTTTGAATAGTAATTGTTTTTGTAACACTGTTACAAAATTTGTATTTGGTGTAAAATTATATTGTATTTGAGTAAAATTAAAATGAAATATTTTTCCAAACATCCCCTTAGAAAGAGTATTGTTTAGACGAGATATCTATTTCTAAAAGTAAATTTTTTTATTTTAGGAGGTATTTACAGCCAATGCTTAGAGGTTTTTTTTATTGGAAAAAATTCATTTTAAAAAAATATTTAGAAAAAAAACTATTTGGGGTGAAAAAATATAAAAATTTAAACATTTTATTTGGAAAAAATATTAATATAAATAATATTTCGTTCCTCTCAAAATTTTATGTAATTTAAAACAAATCATCTTATTTGGACTTGTATACGCAAAGTTATAGACTTTTAAATTTTAGAATTTACTGTAGTGTTTTTGAGATGTAAATAGTAAAAGGTGATGATGTGTTGGAAAAAAGTTGTTTTGAAGACATTAGTTTTGACCTCTCAAACACCCCCTAAATGAGAAAGTCTTCTCATTTGAATACTAGATGGTGTTTGAATGTGTAAAAAAAAAATTTTTTTTGAAAACAAAAGGTTATTTGGAATGAAAGGATATGATGTTGGAATAAGTGTATTATAAAAGGATTAAAAAAGTTTCTTTTTCTTTTTTTGAAAAGATATTGTACAAGACATATTTAAAAATAAGATTTTTTTTTTATTAAGATGAGAAGATTTTTCATAGGACAAAAAGTTTTTTGCAATAATTTCTAATCCTGGAATCAAACATGCCATCCAAACAAAGCATTACAGGATTGCTAAAAAAAAATATGGAAACTATAAAACAATACTTTATCCATGGTTCCTCCAAGATTTTGAACTTAAATAAGTCAAAGACCAATATTATATATCTTTTGGAAGGCATTTTTTGAGAAATACCCCACAAAGAATGTATTTTTGGAATATTGTCTCATCTATAATGACTTCAGTATTTTTACCCTCTTATAATGTCAACTAAAAAGTGGTTAATAGCACAAAAATCTGAATCATTAATTAAGTATGCGTTTGGTACACGCATTCAATTTACATTGCATTTAAATCCAATGTAATTTTCACCAAAATACAGAAGCTTGCATTTCATTCAAATACCAATTACATCGCATTTTAAATCAAATACAATCACTATTTATTATTTCACTTTTTCTATTATTTTTATTAATTATATCATATATTCTTTTTCTCTCTCATTTTTTCTTTCTACTTTTACCCATCACATCACATATTTATTATAAAAATACAATTCAAATACCTTTCACCCAAACACACATTGCATTCAAATGCAATACTAATACTTTTCCTTTAAATATAAATTGCATTCAAACGTAATACAAATACAATACGTTCACCAAACAAACCCTAAGTATGGCAAAAATCCTAAACATATGCACCAAAAAGGTTTTCTCATAATTTCCTCTTTTCAGAATTTCCCACACCTAATTGACCAAAAATGTATTCTGATAGTATACTACATATATTCTACTAGAACACCACTTGTATTCTGGCAACACTTCTTCCCTTCTTGTAGGCCAAAAATGGAAATATTTCATTACCATAAAGTTAACACTTCTTCATTTGATTTCCATCTTTCTGAAAACACGATTGATACCCCACAAAAGCTAATGGTGAACCTATCGGTCCCAGGAGTTGAGCCAAGTGGGTGCGAGTGAGGTTACCACCCCTATTAAAATTTTTTATTCTTATATTTTTACCCTAAAAATTTTATAATTTTTATATTTTACTTTTACTAAAAAAAAAAATTCTCATGTAATCACCTACTTTACTCTCACTAAAAATTAAAAATTAAAAATTAAAAATTAAAAATTCTCACATGCCCCATTAAATATAATTCTACAAAAAAATTTTAATGATTTTTCTGTTTTACTTATATTAAAATTAAAAATTCTCATATAAATCCATTAAAATTAAAAATTCTCACATAGCTTTTACTAATTTTTTTTTTCCAAAAAAAAAAAAATTTTTTGTGTACGCTTCTGCTAAAATAAATTTCTAACTTTGCCCTGCCGATCACGTATAAAGATTAGTAAGAATATCACCTTTTACAACGATTTTTTTTTTTTTGTCATGCTCATAATTAGATGAAGATTTATTTTATGTACATCAAATTTTTTCCCGTTTTCGAGGCATCTTAAAAACAGGTTGTTGGATGAAATTGGACGGTTTAGATTGCTCATCATTTTTTTGGTCGAGACACGCATGTAAAACCCGCCGCCTGCGTTTGTTCTTCTTTGATTTTATGGACGTTTGAAGGGTAGAAATTTATTTATTTATTTTTAAATGATAAATCTCTTAATACTCTCATCTGAAAATTTGTCCTCATTCTCAAAGGTATTTAATCGAAGACGTATTGTTACAAAAATGTTTCTTTTTTGATTTCTCAACTGAAAACAATTTTGGGAGTATTTACAGCTAACACGTCTATTTGTATATAAACAACCAATGAGTCAACCGAAAATCAAATTTAGCAGCTGCTAATATTTACAAGGACACATATACACGCGCAAGTATATGTGTATGTATGTGTACTGGACAAATACATCAATCGAGTCAAAATCCGGTAGCTTCTGATGCAAAATTTTCTTAATTAGAAATTGTGGACAAACCATGTAAAACGAAGAAAACATGTATATGACATTTTGGATGGAGCAAACGTTTAGCCACAAGTTTTTTTTTTTTTTTTTTTCACCTTATTATAGTTCAAATACATAAATTGTTTCTTGACAACGCAAACAGAATTTCTACGTAATTCCCTCTAGTTTCGCTATTATAAAAATATTTATTTTTAAGGCCTGTGCATTTGACACCTAGCTAGTTGTATGCTATCCGAACTAAGTAGTTTTACGAAGACATGTGAATTCAAATCTTCAACTAAAATCATGATATTTTAATTTTTATACTCTAATTAAAATCGAGAAAATGAAGTCTCTAATGATCACTGACTCATAAACACAACAGAACAAACTGATTAGATCTTTAGCAATAAAATTAATAGATCAAACTGGCACTAAACAATTTATTAATAGTTTAATAGACGACTAAACATGTATTATTTAGAGTGGTCATTAATTAATAGTAAATTGGTGTTAGAATAGGATCCCAAAATTAAATTAAAACGCAGATATTGCCAGGATATATACTGTTTTGTCCCTACTAATAATATTAGAAAGATAACCAACATAACGTTGGTCCCCAGGATTACCCACCTATATATACAGATATTCTAAATTCTAAGAGAAATATTCATCAGATTAGGACATCGTAGTAGATATGAGCCGTTTGAGGTTAGTTGACTATGAAACATTCCCCTGTTGATTTGGATATGTACGCGCATGCGTCCCACACACACACACACACACACATATATATATATATATTATGTGTGTTTAGATTACGTAAGCATGCGATGCATCATGCATGCGTAGCATAATACGGCAAGATGAGTGACCGGAGTCAGCGAAAGAGACGTCGATCCAAGAGTGATCGACCGTTGTTTCCGCGGCGGGTTTACTTTTCTTTGCCAGGACAGTACGCGTTGCTTTGAATGTCCCGCGCCGACGCCCCTTTTAAATTTTGATTCTAGAATAACACATGAGGTCCCCATGCTGTTGTCGGATGCTTATGTGTGCGATGACGCACGTACTTTTTACCTTGAGTTTAGCTGGTAAGTGATTATTAATTAATAATCAAGGTATTCTTTACTTTTCTGGTCAGTACTTATAACAAAAGCCACATTTTTGAGGGCAAAGAAAGAACCTTGTAACTTCTATAGCTAGACATAGTTCAACTAGTAGGATAATTTATTATTAAATTAATGCACATCTTTGAAACGTGACAGAGATTTTAATTATGTATTTATTTTTAGATTGTTTCGTCTCTCTTTCTCGTCATGGGTATATATATATACATATAATATAATAAAAGAATGCTTACCTAAACAGTGTCTTTTACGTGTATTAAATATTGAAGACTGGGAAGTAGGATGCATCTAGCTAATTGGTTGACATCAGAACATTTTGTTTTAACTTTGAACAAATACTTTTGTATACCTTAACCTACGTTAGCTAGTAATTATATTTCTATTTTAAGAAGACGTCAATGATAACGTAAAGGATTTTGTCATTTTATACAAACACTATAGGGATAACAAACCACATACGATGAGACTACCTACCATTGACATTTTCTTATTAAGACAGTTTATTTTAATAGGGAATTATTAAGACTTTTAGGTTTTACAAGAGTTTTATAATAGGATAAGCATATTTTACTCCATTAATGAAGTAAAATTTATTATTGTCAATATATTTTTAATGGTTGAAATGCATCAATGCAATATAAGATTTATTATACTTGATTAATCATTATTTTTAAATTTTTATAATAAACAAAATGTTTCAAGAACATTTTAAAAAAATTCTCCATCGGAGAAAGGGAAAATCCAACAACCCCTCTATTGACCACCCCACCACCACCTTGCCCTCCCAAACTTGTTGACGAAGTTGTTATGGAGGTTGTGAGGGATTCTGGTGGAGGTGGGAGGGAATCGCAACAAATCTATGCTTTGTGTGACCCACAGCGAGTAAGGTGGAGGCTCAGTGCCTTGCATGGCAAAGAGAGCTCACAATAGTGTGACACGACAGACTTTCAAAGAAAGGAGTTTTTTCTTCTTGGCAACATGGTGGCAGCTCCATGAAGAGGGCTCGCAAGGTGAAGGGGCACCCAATTGTGTGATTGTTTCATGTCGGAGGATGGGCATACAAAGGGATGAGGGGTAGTGACAGAGATTTGGTTTTGGTTGTGCTTGACTGTGGATCCCAGCTTGCAATTTGAGAGATGGTAAAGACTTGCGTTTTGGGTTTTCGTGGGGCATGGCGACAGAGGCGACGATGAGGGTGGTAGACAACATGTCCTAGTGTGGTGTGAACCTAATCTTCCCTTCTGATGGCGTGATCTCCTTCGTTAGCCTCCAAATCTCATGGACGACGTGCAATCTACCCACTCCTTCACAGTAGTGTGAAGTGTGAAGACAACACGCTCTCTTTCGCTAAACACTGGCGACCTCTGACGCCTTTCATCAGGCTAATGGGATTTGGAAAACTCGAACATTTGAGTTTTTTTTTTTTTGTTAGCAATTTTATTTTAATCTGATGTAGCTAGGTGCATAATAAATTTTGTATGCATACAATATCTAAACTGTTAAAATAACATCCAATATTTGAAAATTTTTACCCTGTTAAGCTTATCTCACGGTGGAATTTTCCTAATTTTATGGCAGCGTTGAATTATGATATAAATTATTTTAAGAACATCAACTTTGATAACAGATTTTGACTACCAACTTATGATATATATGAATTGCTATTTTTTTTAATTGGTAAGTCTTTAAATAACTATTGTATCAATTAAAATTAAAGTATTAAAACACTAATAAAAAAATGATAACTCACATGTTGATATTTAAAAATTGAATAAGAATTAATGTCGATAGCATTATATTAAAATTATATATCTCGATGTCTTAAAAAAAAAATTAGATCAAACTTATCAAAGAGAATAAGTGGTGGTGTTTGTATTGGGAAACTCAAATTTGTTTCATAAAAAAAAATCACTTCTATTTGAAACTATAAATATCAATATAAAATAATAATACTTATAACATCAACTTTTTTTAATTTTTAATATCAATTTTTGTAATATATAAGTATTTTTTTTAATTGATAAGTTTTTAAATAATTTACAATACAATTAAAATTAATTATTGTAAAAATTAGTATTGAAAAGTTAAAAGCATTATTGTATTACAAATAAATGCGATGGTGTTTTATTATTAGATGTAATATTATATAACTTCAAGCACACTGCAACTAGATGAGAAAGATCAATAGGAATTGGGAAATGAACAGTTAAATGCACTCGCTCCACATATTTCAGCACATGCTAGAATTCATCGACAAAATTTTACACACACACACACACACACACACACACACACACACAAAAGAGCTAAATTCCGCAGGCTAATCATGAAAAGTGTAATTAAAAAAATAAATAAAACGAGGATAATATCCACCTAGGCATGTGGATTCCTGTAATACTAATGCACTAAAAAGTAGTAGAATTTCACCACGATGAGAGAGAGAAATAACACACGTGCATCAAATCCCACCCCTGCGCATTCATTTGATCCGCCCTTTCCCTCTTCACGCGTAACTCCACATCACTGCTTCCCTCATCACGCCACGTGTCACTTTTATTGACGCTTTGCGGCTTTTCTTTCCATCCAAAACGCGCATCTTCTTAGTTTGACCCGACAGTCAATGTCAAACCCCACAACCAAACATCCTCAGTTCCTCAAGCACACTTATCACGCCCATACATCTCTCGTATATAAACTTACTCAGCCGCAAAAACTCCCATATCCACAACAACAACAACAATTTAGAACATAAAAACACCGAACATATTATTCGAACTGATTTAAACAGAAAGAAAAAAAAAAAAGGCGAAAACTTGATCGGAAAAAATGGTGAAGCAAACGAGTTCCACTGAGACTAATATGCCCACGGCGGAGGAGAGGAATGATTGCAAGTACAAGGGGGTTCGCAAGAGGAAGTGGGGGAAATGGGTCTCCGAAATCAGGCTACCCAACAGCCGCGAGAGGATCTGGCTGGGCTCCTACGACACCGCCAAGAAGGCGGCGCGTGCCTTCGACGCGGCGCTCTTCTGCCTCCGCGGACGCAACGCCAAGTTCAACTTCCCGGAGAACCCACCTGAGATCTCGGGCGGCAGGTCTCTCTCGCCTTCCGAGATCCAGACCGCCGCGGCGAGGTTCGCGAACTCGGAGGAGGACCCGAATGGGAGATCGGGTCGACCCGTACCCGAAATGCCGATGGAGTTTTCGTCTCCGGCCCCATCGACGCCGTCGGTGTCCGAAGGGAGCTTGACGGTCCAGTTAGACAGCGATGTGACAACGGAGGGTTCGTTCATGGACATGCTCGCCACTCTCGGGTCGGGCAATTTTGCTTCGGATTTCGGGCTGTTTCCGGGGTTCGATGATCTAGCCGGTGATTTTTTTATGCCGCCGCCCCCCCCTCCTCCAACCGCCGACTACGGAGAAGAGAATTACAGCTTTGATGGGGTTATACCACAGGAGTCTTTCCTTTGGAATTTCTAAAGGACACCAAAAACAAAAAAAAAAAAAGCTTCGCTACTACTTTTTTCGGGTCATGGTTCGGGAAAATTTGAGGTTTTTTTTTTTTCGTTACACCCGAGCTAAATTACTCGTTTTTGCCGACGGACGGACCAAATTTTAGTACGGGCCATCCTTAAAACTTTTAAGGTCTCTTCTCCAAAAAATTTGTTTTTCATAAAAGCATTATTTATTTATTTATTTTTCTCTTGATGAGAACATATTCATTTCTGTTTATCATTGTCAAAATGTAAAGCGGCATACGTTTTGTAAACTCATCCAAGTTGAATACTAAATACTGGCACATTCTTTTGTTACTCGACCTGTTGATGGAGACAAGACAACTGATGAGATACGTTTTATCTGGACCTGTTTGTTGAAAGCCACTGAAAAGTTTGAACAATTACGAGTGTTTCCATCAGAAACACAGGCCATCTTCACTTCTCCAACTTAGTGAGTTTGAGAAATTCAAGATAAAATTAGAATTTGTGTTATTTTAATTGGACAATCAAAGTAGGAAAACACTAAGTAGATATGACATGAATCTCCACCTTAAAAAAAAAGAAATACAGTTACGCAAATCCAAATTCATTTAAAACTTGCATTATGCAATTTCGATTAGCTCTTGTTACATGCAAGTTATGAAGGTGTCTTTAAGAATTAAGAGCAATTATCTTCTTCTTCTTCTTCTTCTTCTTCTTTTTTCTTTTTTTTTTTTTTTCTGTGAAGTTATTGACTCGTTTCCCAAATAGAGTTTATGGACTGAGAAACAAGGGAAAAAAAAAAGTTCGATTGCACTCAATTTTTATTGTTTTTTTATGGCAAGGATTGTACTAACGCACATACGAACACGACAAGCCCAAAGACCAAAGTCACTCTCCCTTTTTTTTTTTTTTTTTTTTTGGGCTGAAAGACCAAAGTCACACTTGGCACAACATAACACTACTCTAAGAATTAAGCACGCTGTCTATATATGGAACTACATAGAAAACTCAAAATGTTTACAGTTCACGCTCTTTCGTCTAAAACCAGCATTCTATTTGAAACACCCATTTTTTAAGAAATTATATAAGAAAAAAAGAAAGTAAAAGGGGAGAAAAAGAATGCAAAGAAAAAGAAAGGGAAATAAAACATTGAGTTTTTAATGTGAATGTGTTTATGTTCATTAACTAGAAACAAAAGAAGTATTCATTTATAGGGAGCATTATAAATTAACTAAGTTTACAAGTGTAAAATCAGATAAGAGTCTAATACAAATAAATCTACTAAAATTAAGGCATTTTAAATTATAACAAATACAAATAATCAAAAGTTTCTAATAAAGATAATTACATATATATATATAATTATAAATTTCTCTAATACTAATACTAACTTTCCTTAAACTTTTGACTCCTCTTTTATCTTTTTTTCTTTTTGGTCTCTCTCTTCTTTTTTCTTTTGACTTCCCCGTAAAATGTTATTTCTTTAACTTTGATCCCTGTTCTTCTTTTTGGCTTTTCATTTAAAAGTTTTTTAAAATCCATTAAAAAAAATTTATTTTAAATAAGCTTATTTGAAATATTTTTTCTCTTAATTTGTCACTATTAAAAATAATTTCAAGCACGTCACCACTTAAAAATTTTTATATAATTTTATATGATGTATTTTTATTAAGGAGGTGTTTGGGGAGATGTTTGGAGACATTATTTTTGGATTGAAAAAAAATTATTTTGAAAAATATGTTTGGGAGAAAAAACTGTTTGGGGTGAAAAAAATAAAAAATTTTAAAAATTTTGTTAGAAAAAAATATCAATATGGATATTGTTTCGTTCCTCTCGAAATTCTATGTAATTTAAAAAAAATTATCTCATTTGGACTTGTATACACAAAGTTATGAACTTTTAAAATTTGGAGTTTACTATAATGTTTTGAAAATATAAATAATAAAAAATAGTGCAATTTTAGAAAAAAATTAATTTTAAATGTCTCTAAAATATGCTTCAAATATGCCCTAAATGTGATCTTTGTCAATATTTTTTTCCTCTTTCTTTTTATTATTGTTATTTTCTCAAACATATCATTTTCAAATATCTTTTTCCTTTTCAAATGTTTGACTTAGGTGATTTTTTATCTAATTTGTCCTGGTTAAAAAATATTTTATTTAAATAAAGCATGTAGAGATTTAGCACGTGTTTTTCACTAGTTTTACGCTTAATACAGGTTTTTTTGGTTTATTTCTTCCATGACTTTCTCTTACCATAGGTGGATCCTACACGAAATTTAAACGAAAAAAGAATTTTTTTTCTTTAATTTAATATCACAGTTATATTTATATTTAGTTTGAATATAATCTAATTTTTTTAAATATAAAAATATAAAATTTAAATATAATATTTTTTTAACGGTAATCAAAATCATAAATACTGTTCATATAATCCCTGTCATGCCATATTCATTGCCGTCGACCTCCCCTGCACAAACCCTGCCCCAAGCCATTCAACATAGCAAACCCGCCTGCCCACAGCAAACCATTCAACTCCTTCCCCATCTTCATTTGCAGCAATCCACTATGTTCGGCAGATCTCCCTCAATTCGGCCTCCGAGTGTAGCATTTAGCCGTCCCCTTTTCTCTTTGTTGTGAGGTTCTGTAGGTCGTCGCTGTCGGCAGCGCCACCTTGCAAGCAATATATCTCTGAAGAGGTACGCTCTGACTTGTAGATTGTCTTTTTTCTCTCTGTGGTACGTTGTTGTTGTTGTTGTTATCAATTTCTGTGTCTTAAAAATTTGATTCTAGCTACGTGGAACTCCGTTGCATTCCCAATTTCAGGACTATCCGTGCGTCTTAGGTTAAAATTTTTTGCCCCTAATTTGTGGCCGAATCCCTAACCCACGAAATTGCAGAGACAATATTCACTTTAAGAGGAATGGCAAATTTATGATATCTGACGCCCATTTTCTGCATATGCAAGTGGATCGAGTGGTCCCTTGAATGTCGTCCTGCTTTTTCCTCCATCTGTTTGTTGTTATGTTGACTTTTTCAAAATTTCATAAAGTTGTTAATCCTCTTAAGTATCTTCTCCGAATACTATTCACTGACTATCCGGTACGAATAATGGCTGGACAAATTTGGTTAACCACTTCAACGCCATAAAAACCTGGAAGTATTCAACTTACAGGTTGAAACATGGGTTAAAAAAAACATATCAGTCAACATGGCACATTAGGAATAATTAAATTAGGCAAAGGACCCCATACAATTTAAAAAAAAAAAAAAAAAACCCAAATTGCTTGTGCTTAAAATATATCAATTACACTTAATTTGCTAAAGTAGGGGCCGATCAAGTTATTTCACAACAATGAGGTCCCATGACTAACTAAAGTCCAGGAGTTTACCTCTTAGTTCATCAAGTTAATGACAGATTGCCAATTGCTAACGCATCTTTAAGTAGAAGATTAACCAAAAGATAGTTAACTTCTTGCACTGAAAGTTTATCTTTAAACATGAATTTGGTTACGATCCAGACCTCCAAAACCATGCCATGTGCAAAATACATCTTCAATGTGTTGTCAAAGAAGAGACATAACTGTACTTTAAGTTAGCAGATGGACAAAAAAACTGATAAATTTAACTATTGAAGCACTAAGACTAGGAACAGAACAACCAAAACCTATAGAAATGCATTGTGCTAGGACACACATACGGGAATTTTCAATTATTAACGTGTTAATAAATTTTATTTTAAGGGTTTAATTTAAAATTTTTAATATATTAAATATTAATTTAATAATATTTTAAATTTTTTAATAAATTTTAAAAATTTTATAATTTTACTCTAATTTTTATAAAATAAAATTATTAAATAAATAATAAAATATCATGCTAATTTTCTCTCACCTTTTATCCTTAACATATTAGGATTCTTTCCACTTACCCTCTGACACACACTCATTTACTTCCTCTTTATTATTTATGCACGTTCCGACAATTACTCATCCTTTTCTTATTTTGTCCCCCACCTCTCTCACTCTCTCTCTCTCTCTCTCTCTCTCTCCTTTCTTCCACAAGCCAAAAAAATTCCTCGCACTCCCTTTTTTTATTATTTATTATTTTATTTCACCAATTATACTAATATTTTTTTAATAAAAAACAACATATTTCACTCATTTCTTCTCTCATCCCAGCTGCTCCTCCCATCCGTCTGTCTCAGCATGTTTCTTTTCTCTTCTTTTTCTTCACCATTCCTCACCACCTTAAACTCACCGTCTCTCATCTTCCCCCTCACAAAATCTCATTCTCACAGCCCCTCTCTCTTTCTTACTTTCTCTCTCTTCTCCTCATTGGTCACCCATCGCCGGCCAACCGCGCCGCTCGCATCCAACCGAACCCACGCCGCCACCACCGCCCGTCATGCAACCCAGTCACCCACCGCCTTAGCCAGCCACTCCACCCCAGCGTCGAGCCCACCTTCGCGCTGTCCAACCTAGCCGCGCCGCCTCGCGAGTGATTGCAGTGCAGCAGCCCAACCTCGTGCCGTCGACCGTTGCCTCCCACACCACCGAGGCCTCCTCGCTACGCCGAGACCCGCGGCCCAAAGCCCAGCCGAGCCTCCTCCCCGAACCCATGCCGGCAGCGCTGAGCCCACCTCCGGGCGGTCTAGCCGAGGCCCCGCGACCCCAAGCGCCACCAGCCCGTACGGTGTCACCGACATCCCCTCGCCGCCGATCACCAGCCGATGAGTTTCTCCTCCCGAGTCAGCCATCGCAGCCTCGCACGCAGCTGCCCGAGCTGCCCCTCGCGCCACCAACCTCCGGCCAAATCCCGCCTCACGAAAGCCGACCCAAGCCCGGACCACCGAGCCCAAGCTCGAGCCCGACCTCTCCACTGACCGCGACCCAGCAGCCACCGTCCGCCCTTCACGCCCCACCAACCCACCACGAACCCCGAGTTGCCAGCCGAGCCACCTTCGTGCCCGTCGCCTCGCACCGGTCGCCCTCCCGCACCAGCCACCGCGCCTGCAGTGCCCAAGCCGGACCCAGCCCGTGCCTCTCAATCGCCGTGCCGTTTCACGCCCGCCGTCGATCCACCAGCCGGTCGCCCCTTGTTACCAACGTGTATATATATATATATATCTGTGTGTTTGTGAATGTGTGTGTGTATCTGTATATATATATATATATATGTAATAAAAACAACAGCATCAGCAAAACAATAACAACAATAACAATAAAAATAAAAATAATAATTTTTAAATAAATGTTTTAAATTAATCTAATAATTTAAAATTTAAATTATATTTGAACTGGTTTGAGATTTAAAAATGTTTTCCATAAGTCCAATATTTTGAATAAAAATGTTTTCCATAAGTCCAATATTTTGAAGTTTTTTGGTAGTGAATATTATAAATCAAGTCATGTTAAAATTTAAAAACAAAATGCGAATATTAAAATTAAAACATCATTTTAAAAGTATGAGTAATAAAATAAAATATTATTTTAAATTTTAAAATTAATAATACACTAATTAATTGATGAGGTGTTTGGATTGCGTTCTCCAGACATCTAAAATCAATTTTTTTTCAAAACTTCACCACTTTTTATAATTTACATATCCAAAACATTACAGTAAACTTCAAATTTTAAAAATTCATAACTTTGTTTATATAAGTCCAAATGAGATATATTTTTTTTAAATTACATAGAATTTCGAGAAAAACGAAACAATATCCATATTGATTTTTTTTTTCTAAAAAAATTTTTAAAATTTTTTATTTTTTCACCCCAAATAGTTTTTTCTCCTAAACACTTTTTTCAAAACAACTTTTTTCTAACCAAAAAATAATGTTTCCAGCCTCCTCCTCCAAACACTCCCTAAATTTACTGAATCACGATTATAAGATTTTTAGACAAATAATTTAATTATCTGTGATTTTATTTTAAATACTTGTTGACCGTAATTTGGAGAAAAAGACTATCTCAGAATACATACAAGAAGTTATCAGTAGATATGTTATTAAAATATAGGATTTCTTATTCCTTCTTTATAACCAGTTTTGTTTTTAGTAATTTGATCAAAAAATTGATTTAAAGTAAATGAGCTTATAAAATTTTATAAATTCTGTAATTTTAGAAAATATAATGATTTCAGAAATTAAATGAAAAATAATCCGATTACAGATATTTGATAAAATAACACTATATACTTTATTATATAAATCATATTTTCAAAGGAAATTTGAAATGGGATTTAATTATTAAAATATAAAACCGAGAGCCAGTGTACACATGTAAATAGTACACATCTCGATTGAGGTCTCGTTATGGATTTTGTAGTGAGGGGTTCATACGAACAGTACACGACTTAAATATATTTAGGGACATAATTTGCATTATCACGATTGTGCGTTTGAAGATTCTGTACTGTATTGATATATTCTTATTATATTGGTTCAAAATAAAATGTTTGAAAAATGATTTAAAAACATTTTATTAGACCTTTCACTCATTATTTAAAACTGGTAAATTCTCAAGAGAGAAAGCTGATTATAAAATATAAGTGCTGTGGAATCACCCTTGGAGACTGAGGATCAAGAGTAAATGTATTATTTTGTTTGTTTGAAAATATGTATGTAATTAAATTTTGAATGCTCCAGGATTGTAAATATTAAAATTTATTTTGGTGTTTGTAATTTATTTTATTTTATCCAAATATGCATCTGTGGAACATAAGGAACCTACCATGACATTTTAAAACATAAATGAAAATATCTAATTAATTTACTTGAGTATAATTGGAAACAAAATTAAAGAGACGGTAAATGGTTTTAAAGTAAAACCAATAAACTTAAGAATTTGAAATTTTCTTTTATTTATTTTAATAGTCTCTTCACGTCACTATTTCAAATATTAGGACGTGACAATTATGTCAAAAGTTAACTTACTTTTTATATAATTCTTATTTTAAGTTGAATTATTAGCTATATTTATTTATTTTTATTATATTCAATCCTTTCAATCCAGTCAAACTTGATTGGGTGAGTTAAATATTCTTGAAAATCAACTCAATCCATCTAATATTCATCCCCATCTATTATGTCTACTAAATTTTTAAATACTTTCACGTTGCTCTCGAACTTTGAATTTAACTTCACTTTACTACTTCTATCATAATTTCAGTTAAAAATGATTGAAAAAAATAAGAGAAATAATCTTACTGAACCCATTATATTAGAATTTCTATAAAAAAAAGACCACATATTATACTTAACTTACTTTTTTTTTTTTTTACTGAATATCTGGTATAAGTGATAAAATGAGATTAAATTCAAAATATGAGTGACCCCTATACTTCGGGAGGCATAGATAGGATAATCACTAGGTGTGTTTACTTACACACAATCAAAGCACATATGAATGAGAGTGAGTAGGATTCTAATGCACATGTTTGAAGTTCTAATAAATTGTTTACTTGATTATAAGATTTGGAGTTAATGTCACTCTAAAAACCAATATTAGAGAGCATCAGTGATGTTTAAAATCACTCACTAATAAAAAATAGATCTTACATTATGCGGTCTATCAGTAGAGTCTACTTCCCTATTAATATGATATTTAACATTACTAATATTCTAATGTATTACTCGAACTCAAAATCATACTGAACTATTATAAATTTATTTACATATTTTGTCATAATTGTATTTTCAACATTAAAAAATAATTAATATGTTTATTTACTATCATATCTTTAATTAAAATTAAACTATCATTATAATATTAAGACAACAATGTATTATAAGTTGTGTACTATTTTTGTTTTTAAAAATTAAAAAGCGTAAAAATTAAAAAAATAAGTCAAACAAAAAAAATCTAATTATGTATTATTAAGTAAATAAAATAATTCATATAGATTGTTGTGTTCTTTTTTTTTTTGGGATATTTTTAAAACAATATTTTGCAAGTAAATTAAGTATAAGATGGTAATTTTACAGTAATACAAGAATTAAGAGACAATTGAAACGTAAAAAGGAAAGGCAGCAATCACATCCTTCAATCTCAAATCGGAGTAAGACTCAACCTTCCTACTTCTATTTTAAGAAAAATATATTAATAATAAACAAAAGATTAATAAGTAAACATGTTACTATATGTATATATATTTTTTATGTATTTCTACATAGAGCTCTATCCATTATGGTAGAACTCTGCATTATGATTTGTGTCAATGACAAGTCCCTTGCACAACAACCCTTCAGCCCTTTCCTTAGGGTTGGTCGTTGGGGGCAAGCAGAACTTCTTGAAGCAAGTCGATGTGTAAACACTCTAAGCTCGTAACATGTGGCTGAACTTCTAGAAGCAAGTCAAATTTCACTTTCCCATTTTAGCAGACACCCACCACCCTCGACCCCCCGCATCTTCCACGTGCCCAACCAAAGCCTGAAATACTTTTCCCACCGCAACGTGTACAGTCACAAACAGCCGGAGGTCCTGGTCCGATGCACACAGTCTCCTCTAAATACTTTTTCCAATTTCCCTATCGCAACAAACAATAGCTACTGCTGACGTGGCGCTCTATTTATTGTCCTTGATTCTCCGTATCCAAACAGTCCCCACCCCTCTCTCTCTCTCTAACAATATTTTGAAACTAGCTTGAGTTTCTTTGCGGCAATTCATCGGACAGTTGGTGAATGAAACTGATGAAGGTTCGAGGAAGATGGTGAAGTCGTCGGGGACTAGGAGGGAGAAGAGGCCGCTGGGGAAGCAAAACGATGGCGTTTGCGGTCGATACAAGGGCGTGAGGATGAGGAAGTGGGGGCGGTGGGTGGCGGAGGTTCGGCAGTCGAACAGCGGCAGTAGGATCTGGCTGGGCTCCTACGACACACCGCAGGAGGCGGCGAGGGCCTACGACGCCGCTGTGTTCTGCCTTCGAGGGCCATCGGCACTCCTCAATTTCCCAGCGGATCCACCGGAGATCCTTTTAGGTGAGGACTTGTTGCCGTTGGTGATCCAGGTGGCCGCCTGCAGGCACTCTCACAAGTTCCCGACCGCGGCGCCGGAGATGAAGTGCCCGGCCTAGCATTAGGAAGGTTATGATTTGGCTATTGCGACGGTTAGGGTCCGTGACGGCGACGATGGTCCAACGTGTAACACACATTATCACTCTCCTCGTATGTGTACTTTCTAGAGCTGTCTTCATTTTCCTTTTCCTCTGCTTCTGCTTTTTTTTTTTTTTTTTTAATTTTATATTTTGTTTTGTTTTGTTCATTTTGATTATCTTTTGGAAAGATATTTATCTAATTTAGACAGTCTTGTTAGGTCGAGATTTAAACCCTTTATTTTATAATAAATTAATATTAGGAGTCATTTGGCACTAATATTTCATTTTAACTTCATTCAAATACAATACAATTTTACACCAAACACAAATTTTGCAACAGTGCTACGAAAACAATTACTATTTAAAACATTTTTAAAACAATCACATCAACTTTTTAACTCCACTATTTATCTCTACTTTTACCAATCACATCAACTTTTCAACTCTAAAATACTTTTCATCCAAACACACATTTCATTCAAATACAAAACAAATACTTTTCAACCAAATACAACATTCAAAAAACAAATTTCATTCAAATACAATCAAAATGCAATGCGTTTACCAAACGCCCCCTTAGATTAATTCTTTGTATTTTTTTGAATTTTTTTCCTCCAAGTTGATATTTGGTAGAGAAAGACAACGGTCTAAAAATGATTACTATTACTTGATTGTGTTGAAATTAAAAAAAAATATATATAGGGCACGGTATTTTAGTTACTAAACATTTGGAGGGTCGTGGTTTTTTTTTTTTTTAATTTCCTTGAACAAATAAGTGTGCTCATTGTTATATATAACTAAAATAGAAACCAAAGACATTGTCCTTTATATAATGTAATTCCCTTAGTATGCTTGTAATTCTCTTAGTGCTTTTATACAGTATAATCCTTATATAGTTAAAGTAAATTTTTTGTTATCACAAACACTACCGAATTAACAAATGTATTGTTTAGTTTACTAATAATCTTTATATATATATATATGCTTCCGTCAAAGTATATTAAGAAAAATTTGCTGCCTCCTCTCTATTATTTACACATATTATTATTATTATATATTAATAAACTAAAGATCAAAAATACTGTTTTTTGTACAATGTAATTCCCTTAGTGTCCCTGATTAGTGTTTTGATCGATTTGCCTTTCAATTTGTGGTTGGGCTTTATTTTTGACATGGTTTTCTAGTCTTTTTTGTTGGAGTCTTGCTCAAATGGGTGGGTTGAAGAGCTCTAAGAAAGCTCACGGTTTAAAGTCTGCAGCTCAAACTTTACACAACCATTGGTTCACCCTAAAAAGCAATTTACGTATTCATATATTATATTATATTATATAGAATTACTCAAATTTCAAAATATATATGTTTTTCATATAAATTTTGATTTGAATAATTCTTTTTTTTTTAAATATACACAATAACGAGCTCTTCATAATAAGACCAATTATACGTTAGTCTTGAATACTGATATCTAGTTGGTCTTATAGTTAACTATATAATTTGATATCATATTTCAATCTTAAATGACAAAAATGCACAAAATTAAATGTTTTACAAAATAAATC
The DNA here is from genome assembly GCA_035233585.1 of Antiaris toxicaria. Taxonomy (NCBI): domain Eukaryota; kingdom Viridiplantae; phylum Streptophyta; class Magnoliopsida; order Rosales; family Moraceae; genus Antiaris; species Antiaris toxicaria. The sequence continues at coordinate 16,544,680 of CP141161.1, forward strand.
ACACTAATTAAAATATACTTCTTATACATATATATTTTTAATATTGTTAACTTACTTTAGTTTTCTTTTTTCTTTTTTCTACTTCTATAATGCAGTGATGGAGAATATAAAAAAAAAAAAGAGGTAAACAAAAATATAAAAGATAATAATAAAATTTTCAAATTATACAAATTAACAAGAATATGAATTAATTATAAAAATTATAAACTATGTACCTTATTTCATTTTGCTTTCAAAATTATAAAACTATTCATTATATCCTTTTATTTATAAAATCATTCAAAATACCTTTCATGTCTAGTTCCCTCTATAAATCTAATAATTTAATTGATGTGGTAAGTCATTAAATATTAAAAAAAAGTTTTAAATATAAATCATAATTATAAAAACAAATGTTAATTTTTAATTAAAAATAAATTAAAAATAATTGTTTTATTTTTCTCTCTTCTCTCTCTTTGTCTTTTTCTCTCAAATCCCATTTTCTCACCTTCCTCGCTTTGCTCTAAATTTTTTAGTGATTTCATGAGGGAAGCTTCCAATTCTCTCCATCTCGTGCTATTTTTGGATCTCATAAATTCGATTCTGAGGTTTTTTCAGAGTTTGATTTTACAAGCTTCTCCTTTTAGCGCTCCTTATCTTTACTGTAACGACAATTAGTCTGCTTGTTTAAAGGGTGGTGTTGCAGGTGTCTGATGTGTGAGTATTTTACTCATGAATCAAGCACCTCTGAGCTTAAGTATTCATGAAAATCACAAGGTTTTGCATTGTTTTGGTGTCTTTTGAGTGTTGTGTAGGTGAAAATGGAAAATGGGACACTTACTAGAATTTTTGTGCAAAAATGAAGGCTTTATGCAAAACTTTGAAAATTGCCATCAGAAAGCCTAGTGCGAGTGTGCCACCCTAGGCATGCGCCCGCGTTGCCCTAAGTTCAACAAACCCATCAGGGGCAATGCAAAACTTTGAAAACTGCCATTAGAAAGCCTAGCGCGGTCGCGCTACCCCAGGCACGCATTCACATTGCCCTAAGTTCAACAAGCCCATTAACGGAAAAAGCAATGGTGCGAGCGCGCACCTACAACATCCTTGGCCAAGAAAGCTTGCCCCAAGTCCAGCAGGGGTGGCATAATTGCATCCTCCTCCATTCTTATTCTGCTCAAGATGTGAAATTTGGGCCATTTTTTGGCCCTTAGATTAGATTGGATGACCAAGATTTACCAAATTTTGATGGTTTCATCATATTCTAATATGGTTTCATTTTTAAAAAAATAAAGGGAAAGAATGAGGCACACTTTTCAAGGAGGATTGTGGAGATCCATTTTCCCAACAAGAAGACAAACTTGAAGACCCACGCCATCCCTAGTTGAGAAAGCTCACCCTAAGTCCAGTGAAGGGGCATGGCCAGGTGTGCAGCCGCACCTTCTTTTGTCCCTGTTCAACTCAAGATGCAAAATTTGGACTATTTTTGGCCTTTGGATTAGATTGGACGGTAGAGATTTGCCTAATTGGGTAAGATTTTGACATATCCATATGGGAGTCTCATTTTGAAAGGTTGGAAGGGAAATGAGGCACAAAAATGCCAGAGAAAATAAAAGCTTGGAGGCTCAAGTTCATGGGAGATTTCTTAAAAATCTTAAATAATTCATAGAAAATTGAAGTTTTTTTCCTTTCAAAAATTAGTTCTTTCTTCTCCCTTGATTTTCTTTTTTAGTTCTTTTTATTTTTCTTGAATTTATATTTGTAGAAATTGTCTTGAATAATATTTATGTTTATTAATCTTTTTATGTTTTTGGTTATGGATTCAATTATGTTGAGCTAGATTTCATCTTCTAGGGCTTAATGTAGCTTTATTTGAACTATATTTTGATTATTTTATTAATTATTAGTTTAAATTTTATTTCAATTTATTTATATTTCTCTATGTTTAATGCTTCTAATTTATTTGGTCAATGAGTTAGATAATCTTATATTGTGAATTTGATGCTTGGGAGAGATTGAGTTCATAGTCTGGATTTGAAAAACATAGTCTAGGTTGTTACGAGACCAAGAGGAGATCAACACTTGGATAATCAAGATTTCGATTGTGATGAGACGAAGAGGTGATTGATATCTTGATTTCCAATTTAAGGGCTATGCTTAATGAATGTATCGGTAAACAAGTTAGATAGGGATATTAACTTAAATATTTATGCATATTATCTCATTTGAGACTCGAAGAGATAATAAGGTTAGATTAGATCCTTTAATTAGTAAATTAAACGGAATTGGCTAGCAGTTACTTAATAGGATGAATATAAGAATAATAAAGTGAAGCTATGTCCCTAGAATATTTGTTTATAGAAGTTTCCATATCATATTTTTGTTTTTATATTTGTATTTGTTTTATTTTAGTTTTATTAATTATAATGGCTTAACTAAAGTTGGATTACGATAATCATAGTAATTAGAATGATGGGATTATTATGTTTATGATACGTTTCAATTTTTTTTATAATTATTATTTATATTTGAAATTTTTTTTTAATCTGTTGATGACTTGTTACATCAGCTGAATTGTTAAATATATAGACAGAACCATATTAAAAGGGCATTTTGAGTGGTTTTATATAAATAAAGAGATATGATGAATAATTTTGAAATTTCAGATGATAAGGTGAAATAGGGTCATAGTCCATGAGGAATTCATATAATTAATCTTAAGTATAAACAAAATAGAAAATTTATTATTTTACAGTGATGAAATTACCCATATATAAAATACCAGAATCCCTAAAAAAAAAAAAGGATAATTAATATTTGAAATTAAAAACAAAAACAAAAACAAAAATAAAAACAAAAAAGACTCCTTTAATACTATTAATCTAGAATATTCTCCTCATAATCTGGAACACAAACCACCATTCCAGCTTGTCTTTTTTTTTTTTTTTATATTGTTCGATCTTCAACATAATTTCCAATTTTCAAAAATGGAATTGCAACTATTGTTTTTTAATTTAAAAAACATAAATTTTAAATACTTGGAATTATCATATTGACTCGGTTTTTGTTTGATTTTAATGCATACATGTATGCTTATTTGTTATTTGTTGACTGTTTGTTATTGCTCTAAAATTAGAAATGATGATAAATACTTTGCAATAAAGGTTGGCATGATTTTTGATTGTTTTTCTTTTGATCCTTTGCAATATGTTATTATAACAATGACTCGGTCAGTAAGTTTTTCATTCACTTGATTTTAGATTGTTTTCTTCAATCTTTTAGAAAATGTTATTATAACAATGACTCGATTATTAAGGTGGCGTTTGGTATTGTTTTTAAAATGTGTTCTGTTTTCAAAAAAATTGAAAATAAGAATGTTTTGAAAACTGTGCTAAGATCATTTCTGAAACAGTGTTTGGTTATGTTTTCTGAGTGTATATTTTAAAAAACATAAAAATAAAATTTTGTTTGGTTATATTTTTTCAAAACCCATTTCATTTTCAAAAAACCCAAAAAACACAATATTTTATGGAAATGAAAACAAAAAGTGAAAACAACTTTTTTTGTTTTCAAAAAACCCAAAAAAACAATATAGTTGAAAACGGTGTTTTCGAAACGGTTTTGAAAACGTTAAATAAACAAACGCTATTTTGAAACCGTTTTCATTTTCTCTGTTTTTGAAAATGGAAAATCATTTTCAAGAACAAAAACAAACGCCCCGTAAGTTTTTCATCTTTGAAAAACATTTTTTTTATAATAATGACTTGGGTATTTTAAGTTTTTTATTTGCTTGATTTTGGAATAGGTTTAAATTTTTATTCTTTATTGGGTTTTTTTAATTACATATTGACTCTATCATTATGTTATGACTCTTTAACAACAAATTGAGTCTATCATTATTGTATGAACCATGAACCAAGATAATAACTGAAGCAGCCTTGGAAATCTATGATGGAAATGATGGAAAGTGCAAAATTGCAGCATCTATTACCTGAATCGGTCAACAGATCCTACAGCCAAGAAAAGGAGAAAACCGTTCTCCCTCAAAAAAGTTGGTGAAAGAGGGAGACATGAAATTTTTAAATATTTAGATTCAGTTTAAAAATAAATTGCATGAATTAAGAAGTAAAGAAAAAGAGCTGACAAATGTTGAAATAGAGATGATTTAAAACTTGGAGTTGGTAATTTTCAAAGGACAAAAAAACGTGGCGTTAATGATTTTTTTCCACTAAAAACGGCAGTAGAAAAATAAGTAAACGTGGAAGGGTAAACCTGGAACAAAAAACTACTGACTTTCAAATTGCATTCAAATTTACAAATAAATTAAAGAGTGTTCATTTCATAAAAAGGATGTTCTAAATTGACTGTTTTGTGTATACACTTCCCATGACGATTCACATGCAATGTTGGTTGGTCCAGCTATCCTCACATCAGGTCCAAAAGTATAATGGGTAATACTAGGCCCAATAACTTATCTGTGGGCCTTCCTTGCTGATGAGTTGTTGTTAAGGGTGAGATGCCACTTGACTTCAGAGCCTACTAGTTCACCCTGAAATATGTTGAGACACAACAGTTGATAGGATATCATATATTAAGAATGAAGTTTTTAGAATGAAATTGCCTTTTTTTTTCCTAAAATTAGTTATAAATTTTGTTAATTTTTCAGAAAAAACAAAAAAATATATAAAAATTTTAGGTCTAGAATGGTACACCAAACACGTGCTTAGTTTTTTCTCTTTTTCTTTTCTTTGTTTAAACAAAAGTGCATGAATACTATTTTTTTAACTTAAAAAAGTAGGATTTTAAAATATTTTATGAAATAGTAGGATTTATTTACTTGATCAATAATTTATTTTTAAATACTATTTACTTCTAACATTTTTTAAGTTGATAAACATGTTATTTGCATTTTTTTTAGTTTTTATAAATTCTATTTATCTTTTTCTCTGAATTATCTAGGTTTATAAATTTGAAATATATTTTCAAATAAAAAATTGGCGTTTTTTTTATTGTTATTGTAAAGATTTTATGATATTTAAGAACAGCCAAATTAGAATATGTGATAACATAATTATCTTTACGATAAACCACCAAATGTGTCATAAAAGGCCTCTGTAGAACATATGAGAAAGGATGATGAGTAGTATGAAAAAGGGATTGTTTTTATTTTTATTTTTATTTTTATTTTTTTTAACGGTGGGGTAAATTTTCATTGATAAAAGCCATTCCGAAACACTTCAGCTATACAAGAAGGACAGTCTTAAAGCGAACCCAAAATTGATCTTCATCCAAAACAATAGCAAATTTTGCCAATATATAGGCAGTTAGATTATTTTGACGAGAAATATGACAGCGAGTACCGCCCATCGACTTCCTCCATCAAAAATCTTGATGTTGTTGATAACGTGAGAAAAACTTGATGCAGAAATAGAGAAAAGAGAAGAGAGAAAAAGAACGAAACAGGGATTAGGATTTCAATATTATGACAATTGCTTAATGAAAATATATTAAAACAAAGTTTATATAGACATTTGTATAAACATTAAATTTACCTTAACTAATAAAGAAAATAAATAAATTTAACAATTATCCAAAAAATAATTTCTAAATAATTCTTTATACTTCATCTCAAAATCACGATGCTATTGCAATAAGCATCGAGAGTTTGTCAATTTTTCGATCAATGTAAATGCCAATAAAAACCAATTAAAGAAGAAGGTGATACCACTAATCCAAAAGCCAATACCAATGCCAATGCCAATATGATTACCAATGTTAACTAGTGTAAAATGCTAACACCAATACCAACACCAGCACCAATGCCAATACTAAAATCAATATCAATACCAATACCAAAAATTAAAATCAAAATCAAAGCCAATGCTGTAAATTCAAAAGAGAGAATTCTTCATCACTCATATTGTTCTAATGTGATAATTTCTTCCCATCCAATTGAAGCAAATAATCTTTTCCACCGGCTATTGCGAGAAAAGAAGCCAACAAATAACCATATGCAAAATAAATCGAAGTCAAAATGAAGACAACAGTAGCAGACGCAACTCTTTTTATTTTTTTGATCAAACCAATATATCTCCAATTAATATTCAATCTCCATCGCAGAAGTAGCCCTTTACTCCAACAATTTACTACCTTTAATTCCCTTGAGCAAAAAAGAGACACATAACAATTTCAAGATCAATTGATTGCTTGCAATTCCTTTGAACAATAATTGACTAATTCTTCAATCACCTAGTACGAACTCCTATTCGATTAGCAACCAAATTGCAATGTTTGCAAAGAAACTATGTTGAAGAAAGAACACCACCAATGGAATCAAACTAGAATTCAAACAAGATGTGCAAAAGCAAGCAAATAGAAGCAAAAGTGAAAGCAAAAAGAAGGAAACACGTGTACGAATAAAGACGATTGTATAGATGATAAAAAAAAAAAAAAGATCTGCGAAAATTATACAAAAACTATACAAAAACCATATGAACGATTGTGATTGTATGGAAAAATGTACAAGACGATTGTGCGGATGTGTACTAGCATGCACGGACGGGAGTGTACGATGGTGTATGAAGGATATACAGACATATACGAGGGCGGGTGTACAGAGGGTATAGTGATTATATAGACGATCCATGAAAATTCTAATTAAAAGCATATGTTATTCAACATGACCAAAATCCTTAAGATGGTAGCTCTGATACTATATGAGAAATACTTGATGCAAAAATAAATATGAGAGGAGGAGAGAAAAAGAATGAAAACAAGGGCTAGGGTTTTACATTGTGACAATTGCTTAATGAAAATAAATCACAATAAAGTTTATATAGATCTCTGTATAAATAATAAAAGACTAAATTTCCCTCTAACAAAATATCAAATTTATCATTACTAATAGAAGAAATAAATAAACCTAACAATAATCCTATTAAAAACATCATTCTAAAGATAATTCTAAAATAATTCTTGACAGATAATAGGTCCTTCCGCAGCAGAGAAAATAGTCTCGTACTCTCATTAGCAGCACGAACGGCATTACAAGAGTCACTTTCCACTATATGAACACGCAGACCACTTTCCTTGGCGAAAAGAATTCCTTCCCTGAGAAACTATTATAGATAGATCTTAGCTTATAATCTCATTCTAATGTGTTAAACTATTATAGTTTAACAACGTTTTTTTTTTTTTTCAATGCTTTTTGTAAGAAAAACTGGGACATGTCAACTCAAGATCGATAGTTTTAAGCAAGAATGGGATTAATTATGTAGTATTTTCTGAGTTTGATGTGAAGCGCTTTTTTTTTTGTGGAAAGATGTAAATTGCATGCATATTTCACTTTATTACATAAAAGTGAACTCAACTTAGAAGTTAGGACCAATTATAAAAGAACCACATGTATAAGGGGGAAAAAAGGATGTTCAGTTTCTATTCATAAAAAAGATATGGAGTGCGCTTAAGTCTGATATTGATAAGTAGGACTCAATTCCTCACCTTATATATCTCTGTGTGTGTGTGTGTGTGTGTTTAAAAAATAGATTTTTTAAGAGAAAAAAAATAGAGGTTTTAGTGGAAAAAAGATGGAGGTTTTTTATCACACATACATTGGTGTAACTTTTATAAATTAATGTGAGGATCCCAGACAAAAGGTAAAAGACTCAAACGAGGGGAAATTGGAGGACAACATGAATACCCGCCTTTATGCTGCAATATTCTAAGATTAAGTAGGTTATCTTAGTTTTGTAGATTTTTTCAATATGAAAAATAAGATTATAATCGCATCTAAGGTTTAAAAATATACTAATGATAAATTTCTTAACCGTAGAAAAGCCCTTTTCTTCCCCATCTACTTTCTTCACACTTTGCTTTTTTCTCTATGTTCTTTGTTTCTTTCTCCTATTTTTTGGCTTTATTATTTTTTCACTATTTTTATAAAAATATTAATTGTTCAAGATTATTAACTTCTGTGAAAATTTATTTGTATTGATTACATATCGTACAGATCTATTGATGTTTTCTTCCATAGGAGACTAACTTCTTTACTCATGTTGGTATGTATTTTAATTTTTAGATTCATGATATTGATATTGAAATATGCATAAGAAATTGTTATAGATAAATTATATCTTACACATAAATAATTTAAATGAAAGAATCGCCGATCCTTACAGGAAAAAACTGAGTATTTTAAATATATTAATCTCTCGTTTTTTGGGTAATATATAATGCTTCTTTATTCAATAACACTAAATATTGAAATGAGATTTAGAATTTAACCTGATTTTTTATAACTTTATTTATAAGTTTTTAAAAAAAAATTTTAATTACAATCTACCGAAATCAATCCTGGATCTGTTGACAGGTGTTTTTCCAACTTCCCCATGCACCATTTGAAGACCAATATTCTATATTCTTATATTCTATCTCCATATCTTAATGATTTTCCACCATGTTTAAGTAGATCAAAATGGGCCATAATAAGCAATTATAAGCATTACGGATGTCCCATATGCAATCTGGAGAGATTCTATAAGAACTATAGGAAGCATAGCTGCATATGCTATATGAGAATTATGTAGAGAAATTAGATTGGGCAGCATCTTTACTACGTAATCTGATAAATAGTTCAATTTTCTTTTATTTAGTTAAATGGCCTAAAAATCATATTATGGTTAATTAAATTTCATATCTCCCAAACATACCTCTCTCCGTCCTTGTAGGTAATCATCTATCTTTCTTTTTTGCTTGGCAAAAGCACATAAATTTAATGACAACAGATTGGACGATGCTGGGTTTGCATAATTCCATCGATACACATGCAAGGACAACATTTGTTTAAGTTGGGTTCGTGTTGCACACTTAGGGATGGAGCTTGGGTGGCTCTATCTTGGCTTGGCGAATGCCGGGGGGGTTTTTCCTAGAGCTGTCGTGAGGCGAATTTTTGTGAAGAATCTTTTTTGTTTTTGTTTTTGTTTCTTTTTTTGGGATGATTTTTGTGAAGATTTGAATTTATTATTACGAAGTATAATCTATAAGTCCTATGCTTGATTTATTTGGCATGAAAAACATCTCAAATATTGTTAGGATAGGAGAGTAAGTGGGATCAAGGATGGAGCGTAGGTAGTCGTCGAAGACGGGTTGCCATTAAGGTTTTGTATCAACAAAAAAACTGATTAGGATTTTGATTAGTTTTTATTTCAGCTATAACTTTTTTTTTTTAATTTTAAAGGTAATTTAGGCATTTTCGTGGTCAAAATTAAGTGAGAAAATGTATTGGTTTGTGTATTGAGTGTAATATAATGTTATAAAAATGTAGGACTTCAAAATTATAAGATCTACTTTCTAAATAAAAACAAAAAATTACAGAATATTAAGAAGGTAAATAATAAACCTAAATAATCGTTTCAAATTTTTTTTTACAAGGATATTTTGGGTTTTTCAGACCAAAAATTAAGTTTGATCTAGCAGTGTTTTTTTGTACAATGCCGGATTAAACCTGCGGATTTTTAAACTCAAAACTCCACCCCCCATACCATCCATACTCTTTAACCTAGTTATCATCGGCCTGTAGCAGTGTGTACTACAGAATATTTTATGTACACATGCATGTGGCTTGTTTATTGTTCTTCATATTAATGTAATACAGAAAGAAGAAGCATAATATGAAATTTAGTTAAGACATTTTAAAAATGTAACACTAAGAAATATAATTATTGCAAACTATTCTCATTTTCAGCTTCTAACCTTCGTGTTCCATCTTCAACAAAAATTAATAAATACCTCAATGTTATACATTGAATAAGTATCATGTTATATTTCTTGCTTGTATATATTAAATATGTTACGAGTGCTATACTCAAAAAGACCATATAAAAATTATTTTAATATAATCTATGTTCCGTGTATATGGTTTTTTATTTTGTGTGTATGATATTATTTATGGTTTGGGATAAGATTTTTAAAATGCAAATAATTTTAAATGAGGAATAAAAAATATAGTCAATTACTACTCAATCATCATCATTTTACTCTCCTAAAAATAATAATATTAATAATAATAAATAAATTTACAATTAAAATTCATAAGAAAGCAAAATAACAACCCCGAGAAAGAAATATAGTTAAGGTTGCTTTCATCATGGATTTCTTCGGATTTGGGTGCTTAAATTAGGGCAAGATATATCAATTATCAAGGAAGAAAAGGTCAATTTGATAGATGAAAGAAACACTACAATTATTTATTTATATATTTATTTATTTATTTATTGAGATGAAAACAACACTTCTCCGACATAGAGTAGTTGAACTCAAATTTTGCAATAATATATATAAAAAAAAAAACCTTCATATCAAAAGACTAGAGATGGTATTTACGCCTATACAAATTGTTGTTATAATAAAGAAATCTATTATTTTATGTTTCGTAGGAATCTCAACTCGAAAGAACAACTATTATGATTTTTGTCATTGTAAACATCTAAATGGGTCCTAGATGAATAAGAAATCCCCCATTATTAATGAAAGAAAAATAAATAAATAAATAAATAAACAACAAAAATGGACTCAAAAACTAACAAAATTAAGTGGACCAAACTGCCTATTGTTTTGAGTGATAATAGTCAAGCAACAAGTTTGAATCATGTTATTAAATAAAAAAGAAAAGTTTTCGAAAATTAAAAAATATCTAATGCCTACAAAGTATATTATTGAATCAGAAGAACTTATTTATATTTTTCATTTTTTTATTTTTTATTTTTGGCTCAAACTTGAATAAGGACAACTAGCGTACACAGAAACTTTAAACAACAGGCAGTCCAGTTTTTACTCCATTGACTCTCCTAAAACATTTTTAAGTTTTGATAATAAAACTAATTGTAGCCACAAAATGTCCACTTCATTTATTTGTTTAATTTTTTGAACGTTATTATTATTTTTAATTGTCTGGAAACGACCAAATATGTAATTATCTTTTGACAACTTCACGTAAATGGTGCGCAACACTGTCCTGATGATTAACCTTCATGGAAAACGACAGGTAGTACAAAACAACAAATGAAAGTGAGGATGATAATGGTTGGACTTTTTGTTTCCTTTGGCATATTCAAGAGGGTTAATATTCTTAAGCACTAATTTGAAAAAACAAAAATGGAATATGAAGAATAAACTAGTTTTGTTTCTTTTAGGGGAAAAAAAAAAAGAAAATTTATTTTCCTTTTGTGCTGCTGTAATTCTTATACTTTTTAATAATTATAATAATGATCAGCAATCCTAATGGTGTATCATATATATATACTGTAATTTTTTTACTCAAAATAATTATTTGTTCTTATTACTGATGTGACATACAGACGGTAAGTAAAAAAAGAGATGACTTAAAACCAGTACTTTTTATAAAATATTTTTAGTTAGTTTTATTAAAAAAATTAATCTATTCAAAATGCATTTGATAAAAAGTAGGAAAAAAAAAAACCATTAACATGAAAGGAGAATTTCAACACGTAAAATCAAAATGAAGTGAGAAAAGACTATCGACCCAAAAGAAAAAGAGCTCCCTTCCATTTTCCAGTGCAAAAGCATTTTCTTTTTACTAGTGAAGAAAAAAAGAAAAAGAACCAAAACTACTTTTAACCACAGTAGGAAAAAGATAAAGAAAAAAGAAAAATACTTTTTAAGATTAATGAAATTTTATTGGAAACAATTTTGGTGGGGGTGGGGGTGGGGGTGGGGGTGGGGGTGGGGGTGGGACCCAAGAAGAAATTATAGATTAACCAAATGAAAACATTAATTTTTCATTTTGCTAATCAAATGAAACATTGAGTAGCAAGTACATCCAAAAACAAATGTTGAGTCGCTTTCAAACAATAAAAATGGTAGTAAAAATTGCAAGGACACGTCAACATCTTGACACCTCAAAATTGGGGTTAATAAAAAAAAAAATAGGGGCAACCAAAAAAAAACAAAAAAGAAAAGAAAGAAAAAGAAAACTTAATAATTGAATATTAATCAATTTCTTCATGGCGTCCCAATCTAGAGGGCCTAGTGGGACCGGCCCACTAAAAATAAAAAATAATAATAAAAGGAGAGGAGTCGGAGGTCGTTCTCACTCTTTTATTTCGGCCCAACTCGACATCACGTGGGCAGAAAAGAAATTCACAAGTGATATTCTTACACGTGTACATACTGCACGTGACTTGGGCCCCACATTGCCTTGTCTTTTGGTGGTGTCTTTCAATCTGGGCTCCCCAGTTTTTATGTCACTTTTGTGAATGGAAAATCATTCATTCGGATCAGCACTCGAAATGACACAAATACCCCCAACCAGTCATATCATGAGTGGTTTTATAAAGAAAAAGAAAATCAGAAAGAATAAACAAAAAAAAAAAAAAAAGAGAGAGATATCATGGCCATTTTAATTTATTAAAATACGATCGTGATCTCATCGGTTTACCTTTTTTTTTTTTCCCCTTATACGTAATTAAATTGTTTAAAAAAACAACGAAGGAGAAAGAAATTATTAATTTCTTATCATATAAATGATACTTTTAAGTGGTCGTATAGATCATAGTCGATTTAAGAAATCAACATAATCTTCTTTGCCTATAGAATTTAAGATAAGTTGATGCTCTATAGAAAATACTTATCACAAGGTATTATCCCTGCTTTATTCCAAGATGCTCCACTAAAATCAAAAGTTAAAAAGTAATATAAATCATGAAAGAAGAAATGACATACGGATGAAATTGAAACCAAAAATAGAATATTAGATTGGAGTAAGTGAAAGATTTATTTATAAATAGTATGTTTACTGTAACAGAATGAAGTAAATAGCTTTTTTTCATAAAATAATAAAAATAAATAGTATGTTTTTAAAATATTTATAATAAATAATAGATTTATAATATAAATGATCTATTTACGTTAGGTTTATATCTATTATATTTATATTTTTATTGAATAAATAATTTATTTATATTTTATAAACATATCATCTACTTCATAAAATATATATTTATTTAGTAAATATACTATTTATTATAAATATTTTATAAATCTATTATTTATTTTAATTATTTTCTAAAGATGGGTATTAATTATAATTTCCCTTTTATAGTTTGAAATAATTTCCCTATCAAAATGAAAAACTGAATTACTTTTAAAAATTGAAAATCGATGACTTCATTTGGTTAACCATTAATTGATGTGAAAGTATGCGCCCATAATACCATACAACATAATAACGATTCCCAATTTATTGAATTGAACCAACAGTTTGTTAGAAGAATGTTGTTGCCTATTATCACGAATCTATTAATTGAAAGTACCTTTAAAAACCTACTTCCAGTAAGATGGGAGACCAAGTTTTCATAAGTTTACTAATTATTTTCATCTTAATTTACGTGAAAGTTTTTGGTTGGTAATGTATTTGAAGCCATCAAATAACTAAATTTCAATAAATTGAAATTTTCTTATGATATTTTATATTAATAACATAATTCACAATGACCCTTTTTTTTTTCATAAAAGTTCTTTTTTCTGTTTATGAAAAAAAAAAGCATAAATCGTACATTTATAAATCGTACATTTATCAGCCTATAAATTATTAGAAAATTTTAAAATTTTTTTGATTTATAAATTTTGTTAAAAACATGGTTTCTAATTATTTACTGAAAAGTCATAGCTTTTAATATTTTTTTATTGGTAAAAAAATAAAAATTCTATTAAATGGACTTATAAGCACAGCTTATAAAAGCATCATTTTTTACACAAAATTTTTTCAGTGATTGAATAAGAAGATGAGAATCAGTGAGCTTGGTGATTTAGTGATAATGGATTATTATTATGAGTTAGTTGGTCAAAAGTTCAAGTGTTCAGTGTTTTTTTTGGGATCTTAAATATAAAAACTTATTTCATTCCAACTTAATTTTTGATAGAGAGTATCTGAGATCACATTTACATATATCATTATCATTATCATACTAGATGAAGCTGGAGATGTGCTCTTTATTGAGGGGTAGAGTCGATCAATATGATTTTCAGTAAGTATTTCTCTTAATCCTTTACGATAACACCCAAGGAAGTATGTTAACACTAGTTATTACAATTACTATGCTAGATGGGGCTAGAGTGATATGTTCTTTGTCGAGGAGTAGAGCTGATCAATAAGACCGTCAATGAATATTTCTATCAGTATCTAGCAAGCCGGTTTTGTGACATCTATAAGAGTATGTTACCATTGATGGTCCCTTATTCGGTTTGTTTTTTTTTTTTTGGGCAAAAGAAGATTAAGAAGATTGGAAAGGGTACTATGGCCAATTTACTAAGAAAGAACCCGTACGACAAGTGAGTGACCCACAGATAAGGTAGGCCTAGTCGCTATCAAACCCAAAAACATGGGCCTCTGGTTTTTCAGTGGGCTTTCACTTGTCTCAGTGGTGTAGCAATAATTGCAAATTCCACCCATCCTTTGGATGATTGCCACATGCCAAAGGTCTAACGGTCCAAATTCCCAAAGGAATCTTTTATGTCCGCCGAACATGACCCGTGGTGGGCCAGATCCCGAGGCTGGGTCCCAATCATTGAAAATTGACAAATTTATTTTTATAGGTGGACCCCATTGACAAGTGACATTATATAAAATCTTCTTGGAATCCATTTCAACATTAATATTTTTTTAATTAGAAAATATTTTATTTTATTTTTAAATTAAAAAAAAAAGTAACTAAAATGATTAATAGGTCTTCCTTTAACAATCATCATCCATATAATTCCAAACCAAACCATGGGCTAAGGCCACCCACTCCCCCCACTCCATCATAAAGTTGGAGTCCCCTAAAGATAAAAACCTTGTGCGGGGAATTATATTACACATATTCTTCATCATATTCTTCCCTCCCACCTTCACTTCACAGCTTGGCACGGATTTTTTTTTTGTTTTTAATGGTAAACTTGAGCAAAAAAGCCGGGCCAATGATCGGAAAACTCTCGGAATTGTTGGTTCCCGGCCACCGCGGGGGTTTCCTCGACGTCGGCACGAGCCCGAGAAGCCCATTGGACCTGAAGATGCAATCCCCTAGAGGTCTAAAGAACTACGACCTCGGTGGTGGTGTTGGGTTGGGAATAGTTGCGGCCTTGGACAAGTCCGGGGGGGACTATGGGAGAGATGTCCTAGCAAAGTATGCAATTTGCAGCTCCAATCTCAACCGATCGACTCCGATTCCCACGAATTACGCCGCCGGCAACCGATTTAGGGCTGCCACAAGGGGTTGTGATCAAGAATTTGATGAAGATAGTTGCGAGGATTATACTTACGTGACATGTCACGGGCCTAATAATAAGACCTTCACTAAGGTGTACTATGGTGGAGGTGACAATTATAATGGGAGATCAACAAGAAGTAACCAAAGAAACGATTTCGGCATTTTTAATCTTCCAACAACAACAACAAGATGCCCGGATGAATTTTCCGCGTTTCCCACTTCGGATTTCCTCAGCTCTTGCCATTTGTGCAGGAAAAAACTCCATGGCAAGGACATATACATGTACAGGTAACAACAAATTACCAGCACTTTTTTTTCAATAATATTCTACGTAAGTAAAAAAGAATATATATATATAGCAATAAATTAGGATTCTGTTTATCTTGATTAACTGATGTTAATTTTTACATGTTTTTTTTACAGAGGTGAAAAGGCATTTTGTAGCTCGGAGTGTCGGTCAAGCCAAATCATGATCGATGAGCGAAAAGAACAACAGTGCAGATCAGAGGCATCAAGATCTGTGGATGTTGTTTCAAGTTCATCTTATTCAAGAGGCCAAATCTTCTTCTCAACTGGTATTGTTGCCATTTAGCAGTACAAGGAGATCACCAAGGAATTATAAATATAACTATATATTATAAATATATATATATATATATACACGCGGATATACTATTATTATACAGGATATGAGAACCGATCAGCCTTTGTACTGCTAACCAAACCAGGGGGAGAAAACAAAAGAAATTTTACTCCAATGTAAGGACTGATCAACCTTTTTTTTGTAATGAGGATCATAATGGACTTTTTTTTTTTTTTTTTTTGGAGAGTAATAAAGGGAAGGATATGAGATTTTGTTATGGAAATTGGAATTTCAGAATTATTGTGTGTATGATTGATGAACAGAATCAGACAAGTATGGCCTGGGTGCAACGGCTGAGTTCATGTCAGGATGTTTAATTAAAAAATGAAAAAAGGAAAAAGAAAGGAAAAAGAAGATATATATATATATATATATGAAGAGAGAGAGAGAGAGAGAGAGAGTTTAAAATATTTGCGCTGATATGACGTGATAGGATTTCCCAATGGAACCAATTCCTCCGCATCAACTTCTGAACCAGTTTAAATTATCCGCCTATTTGAGTGTTAGTTTTTTATTTTGATATTTGGTATAGAAAAACTCCTCGAGACTTAAATAAAGTGTTATGGGAATTTACAATGAGATATAAAGCAATAATCAACTGATATAATATGTTTTTCTCGTTAGATTATATTAGAATTATATCAATTAAAACATATAAAAGCTTAAAATTTGATTTAAAAAAAAAAAATCAAATTATTGACAATTGTGCCAATCTGAGTATTTTGATACCAATCACAGGATTCTCGGAGACGTTAATACTCTACGAAACAGTCCAGTCTAACAAACATCCACTAATACATTATAAAACACTAGAAATTAACAAATTGGAATCCCTCTAGATCCCAATGGTTTTCTTCTGAAAGAAAACTCGTGACTGGGCTCATGTACGTGGTGGTCTGCCTGCATTTCGCGAATATGTGAGTCATGATCCGATACGTCTTCTCCAACAAAAATAAACAGGTCGATTCAAAATCTTCATAGTTGAATAATAACACAGTTCAAATCATAAGTTCATATGAAAATCATATTAAATTAAAATATATATATATATAGATAACCACCGAATAAATCTTAAATGAAAATTTATTGATTCAAAGTTGTGTCTTGATTTGATGAAATCTGATGATTAGGAATCGTGCCAACCGATAATTTTCATTTTACCCGTACCTTTGAACTATTTTATATAGATTTTAATTATAGTTTATTGCTATTAAAAACAATAAAATATTTAAAAATGCTCAAATTCTAACACAAAAAAATGTCTTATTGATAAAATAACCCAAGTTCTTAGAGTATTATCACCATTTCGTTATGTAAAGGAGTAAATTAGAAAAACACAAAGTGTAATTCAAAATAACTGCCCATAATTGTGAGCCAATGATGAGAAGTATTTTTGTGTTACTCACCTTTAATAACAAAAAAAACTTGTTTGTGTAAATATTGTTAATAGTTGTTCATTTTTTCCTCTGAATTTATAGTTGTTAAATAATGGCCTTAATTGGATGACATTGTAGGAAAAAACGTTAGAGTATGCAACAGAATTTTAAAAAAGTTTTCAAGAATCGTTAAATGACTCATGTTTTTATATACAATAAATTATCAATAATCATATACTTTCAGAAAATACCAGAAACGCTAGAAGAAGAGACTAAAGGGCTTCAACCAACTAGTCTCTTTACTGTTCTCCAATTCCTGAACGATGGAGTATGTAAGCACTCGGTTCCTTGATCAGTAGAATTGCGCAGCTTGTCTCCTTCCAACTACTCAGATCTATAAAAATTTGTTATTACTGGTGAGATATGCAACAATAAATTCGCTCATTTGAAAATTTATGGTCGAAAGAACATAAGAGTGTAAAAACTTCTATTTATAAAATTACATTAGGTGACTTTCAAATTTTGAATTGGACTAAGAAAAGATTTTTCTCCCTCCTATATCCCTCTAGGCCAATTTCACCAAGGGGAAATCCATTCAAAAAATTTAGCCACATCAAAAGAAGAGGATTCGAATTCAAACAGGATTCAAATAAGATTTTCATTCTCCCTTATCCTCCAAAAACCGATTTCACCATATGGATTGTCCACAATTAAATTCGGCCATGGCTAAGATTTGTGATTCAAAATTTGATTCAAATTTCAAACTTTACAAATCTTTGAATTTTGTTTCCATGGATAATTTTCCATAACTCTAATTCAAATTTAAATAAAATTATAACAACTTTATTTGAAATTCAAATAATTATGTAATCTTTTATCTAAAACAAAAATCAAATTCAAATTAGGAAAAAAAATCTTATCTTCCACCCGTATCCATAAGAGATGCCACCTACTGGTGCTTAGGATAAGATTTTGTTTAATTCAAATTCAAATATTTATTTTAAGACAAGATTTTCAAAATTTAAATTAATCATATATTTGATTTTCAAACCAAATACAATTAATTTAAATTTCAAATCTTATCTTCCAAAATAAATATTAATTAAATATTTATCCTATTTATTTGTCATAATCGAGAAATTTTATTATTCTAAAAAAACATGTACATTGTATATATACGATGATTTTTATGTTTAAAATGTAAAATGTATGATTTAATGTTGTTTAAAATATAATAAAATGTTCTTACAATGTTGAAGGAAAAGAATTCGGTGATGGAAAATTTTACCGAACCGAAATAGGAGGAACGATGCCAATTCGATATTGAAAAACCTAGAAAGTGACCTATGGTAAACCAAGGGTAAGAAAAAGACGAAAAACCTACGGAAAGGATTTTTGGCCAAATAGAAGTGATTTAAGATAAACCGATCATACAGACAACCTTAGAAACTCGCCGGTGTAATTTCAGTGAAGTTTCGTTTGGTTTGACTTTTGGTCAAACTTAGATCGAAAAGGCAACAAGTGATGTCATGGATGATGTCACAAGATAATGTAATAAATGAATTATAAAAGTGGTGTAGAAAGTATTAGGAAGATTCAATGATTAGGGTTTAAAGTGATCTTTATCCAAGGGTCAAAATAGTGCCAAAATTGAATGAAGAATTTTGATAAAGTTAAAATGATAAGATTTTAAAGTACATTAAAATTAAGCTGCCGGTGACCCATGAGATGGCAAGTTATCGCAGTTGGCCTCAGAGCTTGACCGTGATAGTGCTGTTTAGCTTCCATGTAGGGCGGGCCGTCACATTATTGAATAATACAAAATTATAATTTTACTCGTCCAACACCTAAAGAAATACACCTACATCCTGTAGAAGGGTGATCCAGATTTTTCTCATCACTAAATACGAAACAACAAGCAACAAAGAATATCCTGATCAATTACCATCTGTTAAAGAATTATGCAGAGTTAATAGAGAGACTAATTAGACATATATAATGTGGACTCAAATAATACATGTAATTATTATTCTGTACCGAATAAACCTGTTACAATTATTAGTTTCAAAGTCGAACCATTATAAACCTGAAACTGCATTTCCATTTATATACCATATTATGTAAACTAGTGATAAGCTTTCGTCTAATGACCTTGTCATATATGCAAAACCCTCATATGATATACATGATTAGCCTTAGGTCAAAATCCATTTAACCTACTAACGAAACTATCTTAAAGATCAATTATACCCGCGAATAAGAAAATGATTATTCACTATATATGAATAAGAAGTCATCTGCTCAACAGACTACTCAAGACCTTGTTCATTTTCACATTCAATATAATGCCTTTAAAAGGATAATTTTTACTCCTCATTAGAGTTATAATTCCAATATTTGTAAACAAACCCTCTATCGTATACAAATCATATATCTAATGAACCAATCTATAAGTTTACTACCTCTGAGATGCTTTAGCCATTGGAACATCAAAATACACAAGTCATATACATGAAGCAATTCATCTACTCAGGATTAAAGATATTGCATAATGAACATCAGAAGTAAAATGATCCACTGAAGTGGATTATGCAAATCAATTACACTTTAGTCCTAGCCCAATACGTCACCACCAAGCAACATATCTATATCTCTACTCAAGAGTCGAAGCTCTTGATAGTCAAGACAAACCGCCCCCCAATTGACTTTAGATAACATAATAGTCGTAACATGAGTAAGATGCTCGGTCTAACCTCATAGACTAAGGACAATATTTTAGACTGCTTACTTTAGAATGTTGTCTTTTCACATAAAAAAGTTTATTGTATGCAATATTTTAACAGTTTAATACAAGCAATTAATAAGCCATATTTACTTACATTTACTTTAAAATGTAAATAGGATGAGGACATATAATAATATAATAATTAAACTCTCATATAATTTTATTATCCAGTTTAAAATAAATGAAATACATATGAGATATCTTTCCCACTTAAAACATTCCTAACAGACATATCATGTGCATCATTGGTGCCTCAATGTCCCAACCATCTATCAAGAATAATACTAGATACATCAGTTTTAATCACAATTTCTGGATACTAATATGCATGATATATGAGTTGTCATCATTTTATTAATAAATGTTCAAAATCAATTAATTGTGCATATCAATAAAAAATACAACTCTGCATCACATGAAATGTTACTCAAAATTAATATTAATGGTGCCTTTAGATAAAGTATTATATTGGCATTACATTTAAATGCAATATATTGAATGCAATATGCGTTTGAATGAAAAGTATTTGCATTGCATTCAAATGCAATATATGCTTAGATGAAACGTATTTTAATTGTATTTTATGATTCGATATGTGATGCAATTAATAAAGGTAAATAGAAAAAGAAAGATAGTATGTGATGTAATTGGTGAAAGTAGTATAAAAATAAAATGTTGAATAATGATGATATTGGATTTAAATTGTGATGTGATTGATATTTAAATATAATAATTTTATGTTTAGATAAAATTTACATTGCATTTGAATAAAATGTAAATACAATGTTATAAGTAAACACATCATAAAATTGATATTCCTAGCCTTCAAAAAAAAAATATTTTTTTTTTTGGGAATGTTCGTAATACTATTTAAAAATATGAGATTCAAGTTACCGTACAGATATATACATATATATATATATGCACACATTTTTTTTTCTTTTGAAGGAACACAGATAAATATTAAAGACGTAACAATTCAAGTAAAAGACTTAAAAAATATAAAAATAAAAATAAAAAAAGACACAAGGCAACTATGATGAATAATACTACTTTGTGGTCGATTAGAAATCAAATAAGGTAACTTTTTCTTTCAAATAAATAAAAAGAAACAGTTAAAAGAAAGTAAAGTACTATTTTAAGGAGTAAAAACTATGAGGGGCATTTGGAGGAAGTATTCAATTTTAATTTTACTCAAATATAATACAATTTTATACCAAACACAAATTTTACAATAGTGCTACGAAAACAATTACTATTCAAAACATTTTTAAAACAATCACATCAACTTTTCAATCCCACTATTTATATCTACTTTTACCAATCACATCAACTTTTCAATTCTAAAATACTTTTCATCCGAACACACATTTCATTTAAATACAAAATAAATACTTTTCAATCAAATACAACATTCAAAAAATAAATTTCATTCAAATACAATTAAAATGCAATACTTTTACCAAATGCCCCATATATTATCCTGCTACATACCGCCGTGGTTCCCCACCCTTTTTTTTTTTTTTTAAGAGGACTAATTTTCAACCTCCCCAATGTTGAAAATCATGCTTGGTTAATATCAAAACGTTATGCAAAGCAAATGATTTTTTTAAAGAAAAAAATACCAAAATACTATCTTTAATCTTAATTTATAAATATTTAAAATATTATCAATGTACATTAACAAATAAAAATAAAATATTTAAATTAATACTTAAAAATTAATATTAAAATTAATATCTCCACCACCACCTTTTTAAATTTTTTTCTTTTACTGTCTTAACGTAATTATTTTGTAAAATTAAAAAAATGATCTTTTTGTTTTCTTAAATAACTGACCAATATTAATGCACGTTTTCAACTTGGCCAAGGATGTTTTCCTAAATTTAAAAAAAAAAATCACACTTTACAATAGAAGTCTAAAAACTGCCGGTACACGATTTTTGCCTATTATCAATATTCAAGTATTTTTAATTCTTAAGCATAAAATCATCCATAATATCCCATTAAAATATATATATATATATCCATAAAATGGTGTCATACGTGAAACGCACGTACGCTCACACTAGAATAATAGGAATACAGCAATCTACCAACCAAAAAAAAAAAAAAGCCAAAAAAAAAAAGACAAAATCAAACACATCCTACAATTTTACGTTAAATAAACTCATTCACCAAGCCATACTATAACATGGTTTTCCAACTTATAAATTACTGATAGTACATAAGCTGTTGGGTGGTCGCAACCCCCGAAAAGCCACCATCATAAATAGCCTGCCCAGCTGCGGCAGCACCCATTCCCATGGCCACCTTGAGGGCATGTTGGCCTTGTGGATGCAGTAGAGCTTGGTGGCCACCCATTTTGCTTAGCGCCATTTGTCGTCCATAGACTGCAAAGTCGGCAGCTGAAAAACCTGGCATGTTTGCAGCAGCTGGCGGTGGAAGAGGGGTTGAGCTTGCTCCCGGAGGAGTGGGCTTGCTGCCCCATGAGCACTGCAAAGTGGAGATTTGGACAAATTAATCCATACTTGCCTAAAAATTACAACATCATTCCCTTTCCTTCAAAAAATTCTGCCCCAAGAAAAATTAGGCTGTTCCCCTAAATGTTTAATGTCCCACTAATGGCCCTTCCATCAGAATTCTGTCTAAAAGTGGATTAGAAATGTCCAAGTGCTTGCTACGTGGGATTTAGTTGATGATAAATTAGTAAAATGCAGAATAAACAACCCCAATCCCTTTTTTTTTTTTTTAATGTTTTTTAGCTTTCAACAGCCCCAATATTGACCACCGTTCCCACATTTACACCCAATTCCCCTATACCCTCCTAAGACTTTAATCAAACACCTTAATTGCCCTATCACGACAGTGAAGTTCGCTTGCTTGTGAATGGAATTTTTGTACTGGCGTGGATGTTGAAAATCTTCCCTATTGGAAGTTTTGGTTTAAGATTGGGATTTCCCCACACATGGAAGGTTATGTGTTGCTTTTCCGCCTGTATTTTAACAAAAACCCCTATTAAAAGGCTATTTATGGGACTTTGGAATAGGTCTTGGAGTCTAGAATGCAAAACCGAATGTCAGAGACCATTTTGGGACAATGGCTAAGATCAGCGTCCATTTGTGAAGATAACCCAAAAAAATTATTTAATCCCCAAATAGAACTTCTTAATCCAACCAAAAAGTAACCCCAAAATAAAGAAGAGAAAAAAAATCTCCATCAAGAACATTTCGAACATACCTTAATTTGTTTGCCATAAAGCATCAGAGAATTCCCTTTCTGAATGGCCAGAGCTGCCTCATCATGAGTACTGAATCTCACAAACCCAAAGCCTTTATCACGTTGCACTCTAACATCTTCAATGGTTCCAGCACCAAGGGCATGGAATTGTCGATGAAGGTCAACTGAAGTAACCTACAAATTGTCGAAACTAAAAGTAAGAACTGCTAAGATTTAATCAATGAACTGAGACACAAATTCATCAAATCATTCGCATTGGAATAGAAAATATAGAGGAAACCCCAAATCAATCCATCTTTTCTTTCAGTTAAAAGGAAAAAGAAAGGGTGGTGGGATCTTATTTGAGCAACCTTGAAACCTATGATTTATGCAAAATGAGCAACTTTGCCGTAATTGCTATATTTCTTCCCATCCATGGTTTGGTTTTATTTCACTAAATCATTCGAGTTTCAGTTTAAGAATAAATGGTCCAGGCAGACTATAACCCATCTCTCAAATACAAAAGCAATCCATAATAACAAATAGATATTTTATAGAAAAAACAAAATCAAAACAACCGCAAAACTAACCTTCTTTGTTCAACGAAGATGCACACATGCCAACCCACCCAAAAAAAAAATAAACTAGGGGTAAATAAAACCAAAAATGGTTATAACAAAGATCAATTCGCACCTCTGGAGCAAGATTTCCAACATAAACAGTGGTATATTGAGGATTATTTTCTGGTGTATCCTCGTTAGTCTTGTCTTGAAAATCATCTGGGAAAGGGAAAATATGATTATTGTTAACTAAGGACTGAAAGGAAAAATGTCCATGATTGCACAGTGACTACATGAGAATACAAACTCAAGCACAAACCAAACCAAAAACATATTAAAAAGAACAAAATAAATATATGCAATTCACATTTGCCATATGCAAATAAAAAGTTCAATGACCAAAACAGGTCTTAAGCCACAGCCGATTTCTGAAGATCATTCAGCAACAGGCATGTATGGCTGACCTTGAAGGAGGATTTTAATTGCCACAACAAGCAATCATGGATGCTTCATTAGTATTAATAACAGGGGAAAAAGCGACTCAACTATCAACCCAAGAGTATAAACCCATAAAAAGATATTTATGACCATAAGAACATGCCATTTAGAAGGCAATCTCACCTGATGTTCCGCTTGTCAGCTCTACAACGCTTTTAGAATCAGAGCTCTGCTTGTCATCATTGGAACTACC
This sequence comes from Antiaris toxicaria, assembly GCA_035233585.1. Lineage (NCBI taxonomy): Eukaryota > Viridiplantae > Streptophyta > Magnoliopsida > Rosales > Moraceae > Antiaris > Antiaris toxicaria. The sequence goes on from CP141161.1 coordinate 16,569,193, forward strand.
CCCTTTGGTAGCCCAGTTACATCGAATCTGTCGACTTCCAAGCCACTTCCCTACAATGTCAACCACAAATCAATGAATCAATGACAAAATAAATGACAAGAAAATTCAAAATCAAGTAATCTGTGAAAGCAGAAATATCTGTCAATGCCATTTTCCTGCGGCTGCAACTCTTAATTAATGTAAAGAACGATTTGATAAAATCTTAAATAAATGGAAGAGTGCAGCAGCAAATTCCCCAAGTTCAAAAAAATCCTAGCAAAATCAAAGGAAAAGATGATATAGAAGCATAGTCCATCATCCCCCGAAAAAGTACAAAAATGCCCCATCTAATAAGAACACACATGAAAACGTGTAATTATACCATTTGAATCATTTATTGCACTTTGGGCATCCTGCCAAAATATAAAAAACAAAGAAAACGATCACTATTCAACAACGTAAACCAAACAAAAGCAGGAAATTAAAAAGAGCAAAATAAATATTTTACATAGGTAGTGTTTAGCTACCTGCTGGTTCCGGAAGGAAACAAAACCAAAACCCCTCGACCGCCCAGTTTTCTGATCCCACATAACCTTAGCATCTCTGAAGTAGGCATACAGCTCAAATTAATCTCATGTTAAAAAATGTAGACTCTCTAATTGAGTATATGTAAATTTTCTGAAACCCAAAATCACAATAAGGGAAGAATCAGAGAATACCATCAGAAAACAGTACTTACGAACAACTCGAATACATAGAAAAGCAAGCAAACAGTGCAGCGTCAGTAACCTCAGGACTAAGATCACCAACAAAAACATTAAAATGACCTGTATGCAAAAAATTTTACGCCAAAAATAAAATTTATATATGCATATAATGATGCCCTTCAAAAATGTTGAAAGTAACATAAACAAAAATTCACAACAAGAAAAGTCCTATTGCCTAGGAACCTGATGTATCCTCCCTTTGACTGCTCGCATATGCCCAATTAACTTTAATAGGCTGGCCGTACCTGTAAACAAAAAGTTTAGACTTAGAACAAGGGAAAGGCAAAGAAAAGGCCAACACAAATACAGTAAAGATGTGTGCTTACAGATGCCTGCCATTGAGAGTTATAATGGCAAGGGCAGCCGACCGTCGATCGAAGTAGTCAACAAAACCATAAGATGACTGCAAAAGCAGAGATATATTCAACACGTTGAAAAGCAAATTTATCAGCCTTTTTTCAACACCTTCTAAAGAGGCGGATAACAAAAATTATCCAATACATAACTAGCTTGTAGATTTGCTCCTCAAATTCAAACATACTTATTCCATTCTCCATCATGATCTGACCAACCAAAGCAGAAGATATAAACAAAAGAAAAATTACCCACCTTCTCTTTCCTGATAAGTTTGCATCCTTCAAGGGGACCAGCATTTGAGAATACTTGCTGAAGATCAGTATCAGTAACCTGTGGATGAATGTTACCCACATACCTGCATTTCTCATAAATTTAGAACCAAAACCTCAAAAGACACGGCATGAAACCACGACTACCAAACACAAGAAATCAAAATTGCGTGAAAAACTAAAGATATTAATAATGGGTATGTATCAAAATAATAAAGCATGCTCTTGAGCATGCAGATGGGGAAAACTATCAATTTTAGGCACTGGCTCCATATACAAGTATTTTCTTATCTAGAGAAACTATTAAATTTTCAGAGAAAAGAAGATCCACGTAACAACCAGTTTGGAGCACCCTAAGTGGAAAAATCAAAACAAAGCAACAAAATATGAAAAGGAAAAAACGAAAAAAGAAAATCTATACGACACTCACACACTGCGGCAAGTACTTGAATCAAACCCTGGAGGCAGATTTCCACTCAAGATAGGCTCTATCTGCAAAAATAAAAATGTAAAAAAAAAAAAAAAAAAGCAAAAAAGAACCAAAAAAGAGAGAGAGAGAGAGAGGAAAATTTTTTCCTAAACTCCTCACAAAAACTACCAGGGATATCCACAATCAGAACCGACAAACTAATTACACCCAAAATCATCCAAAAGCATAAATACCCACCCAAAAAAAAACCCAAAACTAAAAAATAAAAATAAAAAAATTCATCATCCAAAGGCATTTTTTGAGTCGATATCCAAGCAAATATTTATCCTAAATTTCAGATCAACAGAAATTTTTTATCATTTCTTTTCTTTTGAAAAAAAAAAATTAATTTCCAAAAATAAAAATTTAAAAAAAAAAAAAGAAAAAGAAGAAGAAGAAGAACCTGAGGAGCAGCTAAGAGAGCGGGTTGGTGATAGAGGGACTGATGAATCAGGGCCTGCTGTTTGAGCCTCTGTTGCTGCATCTTCCACTTCCAGACAATGATACGCGAAATCGAGTTCTAGGGTTACAGTAGAGAGATTTGAAAAAAAAAAAAAAAAGGAAAAAAAAAAGAGAGAGAGAAAAATATAATTGACAAAACGAAAATTAAAGTACAGAAATTGAAGAACAAAAAAGGAAAAAAAGTGAAAAAGAAAAAAGAAAAAAGAAAAAAAAGGGGAAAAAAAAAAAAAAGGAAAACCCTCGCAACAGAGAGTGCGAGACAGGAACGAAGAACAGGAGATAATGGGGGGTTTGACGAGAGAGTAAAAATTGGGGGGTTCGTAATTGGGATTTTATATGAAAACGACTCCCTTCTCGGTTTTCGTAATTTCGGAAACCCGCCGCGCGTCGTCTTCTGTAAGGTGGAATTTGTTAAAAATTAAATAAAAACAAATAAATAATCTTTTTTAAATTGAAAAAAATAAAAACTTTTTTTTAATAAGATAAAAACCTTTTGGTTTGCTCATATTCTTTTATTTTTAATTTGTGATAATTTAGGGTCGGTTAAGGAGGTTTTAAAAATATGTTTTTAAAATTAGAGAAAATTGAGTTTTAAAAAATATATTTATGAGAAAAAATTGTCTTGAATGAAAAATATAAAATTTTAAAAATTTATTTAAAAAAACTATTAATATAGTTCTCATTTTATTTTTTTTTAATTTTATGTAATTTTAAAAAAATATCTTATTTAAAAATATAAGTTTAATATAAAATTTTTATATATAAATAATAAAAAATATTTAAAATTTGTCTCCAAAACATCTTTTTAATAAAATTTCTTGAAATTTTGAATGTTAAAACAGGAAATGATATTAATTTTAAAAAAAATGGTATTATAACCTTTTAAAAAAAATTGACTTATTATTATAGTTTAATGATATTTATGATTTTACTATAAATACACATTTTAGATTCCCTACTTCAAATTAAAAGAAAAAATCTCTAGGCAAAATAAAATACCGTACAATAAATTCTTTTCAAGCTTTATTCGAAAAAGCATGACAATCTAATGATACGTCAAGTTGAATGGGGGCAGTTACGGGGCAAAATCTTTTTTTTTTTTTTTCACTTTATTATTATATATTAAAAATTTTACAATAAACTTTAAATTTTAAAAATTTATAATTTTATATATATAAGTTTAAGTGAAAAAAATTTTTAAATAATATAAAATTTTAATAAAAATAAAATAAAATCCATATTGATAATTTTTTAAAATAAATTTTTAAGATTTTACACGTTTTTATTCTAATAGTTTTTTTTAAACATATCTTCTAAAACTCTTTTTTTTTTCTAACAAAAAAATTCCTTCAAATCTGCCCTCAAATTAACTCTAAAAAACTTATACAAATCTAGTAACTAAGAACTTATATTGTCTGATAAGATCTTTTTTTTATATATCATGAAACAAAATCTTTTCTATCTTTGTCCATAAATATTAAGAAAACATTTTGATGGATTTTTTTCTGGTTAATAAAAGGGTAAACTGGTCCTTAATCTATTTACAAAGTTGTGATGTGGTCTTCAACTTCTTTTTATGACTAAAAGATCTATAAACTTTTCAAAATGATGTAAATTAATCCTTATTACTAATAATCGTTCATATTAAATGGAATAGATTATGTGTATAACAAATGTAAATAAAGAAATGTAATATTTTTCTAAATATACTCCTAAATAGTAATCATGTGTGATTAATGTAATATATATTTTTTAAATTTTTAATGTATGTTAACAAAAATAACCCTTTTGTACCGTTTTAGAGAATTTATGAGTAAGTTTGTAATTACTCCCAACTTAAGTCAACTTTTCATTTTGCCCCAAAACTTTGAATACCGACATTCTCACCCTTAAACTTCAAAGCTGGCAATTTTTTCCGATAGACAAATTGCTAATGTGGGTTGTACCTAGGCAGGAGAGTATGGACATGTTAGTATATTTTTTGCTTTTACATTTTTTTTTTTTTTTTGGGAATTAGCTAATGGTTTCATTAATTATGGATCAGGGAACGATCCTCGAGTACATAGTCCATGATACAAAAAAGGTTTTCATCAAACAAACAAAGAGAAATAAGACTATTGAAGCCATGGGCTGCTAAATGGTGAGCAACTTCGTTGCAGAGACGAGGGGTAAAATTAAACTCAAAAGAGTTAAAATTTGCAAATAACCTTGTAGCATCCTCCAAAATAGGGTCTTTTGGATATAGACTAGAACAATTTTTCAGGGCATTAGAGATTGCACTCCAGCTCTGACATTAGAAATCCATTATTTGGTGCAAACTGGATACCCCCACAGGCTGCACAAAATTCGGCAAGAAAAGGACTGAACTTGCTATACAGTCTTTTACCTGCACAGACTTCTCAAAAGTTATATTTTTAAATGTTTTTCTGAAAAAAAAAAAAAAAAAAGCTCTAACTTATCGAAATTGGATTTTTTTTTTTTTTTGAAAGGAGAAATTACTTTAAATTAAAAAAAGATTATAAACATCAATAACCATATGTATGACCTGATACAACATAAAATATGACCTTCAATAGAGATCGAATCAATAAGACTAACGCAGCATGAAGATTACACTATTTAGAATTTGCTTTTTTTTTAATTCAAATTTAATTATTATCACTTATTCATTTATTTTTTAGGATTTATCTTCATGTTTTGATTTTTAAATTCCTTAGAATCATGTTTGTTTTTTTGAATTCCTTAAAATTGTCTTTTCGTTAATTAGGATCAGGATTTTATTTTATTTGCCTATATACAGGCTTGCTTTTGTTATGTTATGCAGTTTTTGGTTATTTAAAAAAAAAAAAAAACGTGAGATTAGTTTTTTCTACTCTCAAACACTCTTTCTTAGCATTAATCAAGTTAATCCACAAGTTTATGTTGTTTCTTTCCCTACGGTTACGCTGCTGCTTCCAAGACTCAATAATGAGAAAATTCATTGACCAGTCTAAAATTGAACTTGCATATGACTTTTTTAGAAAATACTTCTACAATCGTTGGATGTGACCAATCGATTAAGAGCCATCACCGAATAGCACAAAGGCCACAATACACCCCCATAAAGCTATAGTGCCAACAGGATAACTACCACTATAATAATGCGAACGATGCCGGAGAGTAAGGAAACCACATCTGTTATTATAACATAAAATAAAACAAACACACTAAGGTAGAAAATCGATGCCCTTATTACATTTCAAAAACTAAAAATCAAAAAACTTGAAAAAATCATTAAAAAATACCAAATGTATTGCCAAACACGATCTTCAAATCAAATACCAAAATGTCGAGACTTCCTAAACGGGCTTCTTATAATGAGTAATCTTTAGACAAAATAGTTGATAAACAAACTAAGGTGTTGTTTGGCAAAAAAATTACATTTTAATTTTACTTAAATGGAATACAATTTTACACCAAACACAAATTTTGTAACAGTATTACGAAAATAATAACTATTCAAAACATTTTTAAAACAATCACATCAACTTTTCAACTCTACTATTTATCACTATTTTTACCAATCACATCAACTTTTCAACTCTAAGATACTTTTCATCCAAACACACATTTCATTCAAATACAAAACAAATACTTTTCAACCAAATACAATATTCAAATACAATCAAAATGCAATGCGTTTACCAAAAATCTCCTAAATACCACATGCAACACTTTTAAAAATAATTAATAAATAAAATAACACATGTGAAGTACATGGTTTTAATTAATATATAAACATATATCATATCGCTTCCTTGGTGCAAATTTCCATCAGCCTTTCTATCAAATACTTGATGAGCATTGTAGGGATGGTCATACCGTGAGTACACCAACTAAAAATCGGTTTCTAACTTTCAAGGGTGAGAAATTTTGATGATTACAAGATGTAATTACGGTACTAGAAATAGCATTACGTAATAGAGTATAAAATAAGATAACATCTTTAATGTACTACTTTCAATTTCTTTTTTCCTCTTTTTTTTTTTTAAATATAGCATTAATATTAGCATAAAAAGGGTCAAACTTTACAGAACTCACTATGCAAATAGCCTCTAAATCCAAAACTTGGATTTGTGACATTCCATTACAGAGCCCCCTAATTTTGCACGAGATGGACCTACTGTTTGTTGGGTCGACCAACTGAGTCCTTCTCAACCAGTGAGGCTTTTATCTGAGGCCTCACCCAAATTCAAGTATTGGGAACAGATTGGGCCCCAAATGGTATGGGTTGCAACGTGTTTTGATAGACTAGTCTTGTCGAAGGCTAAGAACTCGTTAATCTCCAACTGAGATAAGTGTTAGTCAAGGCCAGAACAAGATTTTCGGTATGGTTTTATCATTGGTTAACCGAACCACTGTTTGATTCGTAGATTCAGATTGAATTTAAAGACTATAATTAGATTTAAAAATCCGTTTTAAACCCCAAAATCTCAACCTTGTAGAAGCTTAAGAACTCGTTCATAATTGATAGCTGTTAGACCGATTGTCTAAACCTCGTTTTACAAAAGACCTTAAAATTAATGGGGCGTTTGGAGAAAGAATTACATTTTAATTTTACTCAAATACAATACAATTTTACATCAAATACAAATTTTACAACAGTGTTACGAAAACAATTACTATTTAAAACATTTTTAAAGTAATCACATCAACTTTTCAACTTTACTATTTATCTCTACTTTTATCAATCACATCAACTTTTCAACTTTAAAATACTTTTCATCCAAACATACATTTCATTCAAATACAAAACAAATACTTTTTAACCAAATAGAACATTCAAAAAACAAATTTCATTCAAATACAATCAAAATGCAATGCGTTTACCAAACGCCCCCTAGCACTATATTTAGAGTGAAAAATCCAGTTTAAACTCTAAAATCTCACTCAATTCAACACACTATGTTACTCAAAGTTAGGTTAGCCACCGGAAGGGGAAGTGAGACTTGAAACCGAAGCTCTTAGATATGTCATTCCCTTTATATCTTTCCATCTTTCACCTATAAGCACTTGAGCAACAATAGGAGAATGGAGAGAGAGAGAGAGAGAGAGAGAGAGAGAGAAAAGGTCACACTCATTAATCAATTACAACCATCCCTTGAGATGGCCAAAAGTCAAATGAAATGGCTTCTGAAGCGTATTACCTCACATGTAATTTAAACCTAAATCAACCAAACGCAGGACCACCCACCCACTTGTTAAGATGAGGATTGGGTGCCTTAAAGCCATGGACAAAACATGACCCACTTAAAAAAGAGATTTATATTATAAATGAGTATAAATTATAATATAGTTGTCTACCAATAGATACATCTTCCATATATATATATATATATAAACCTCGTAGAAGATACCAATATATATTTATAAATATATAACTCATTTTGAGATAAGAAAAGTGGGCTAGCAAACGCGTGCCAACATGGCACATTTTCACAAAACACACCAAGTTTTTATAATATTCATATATTCTAAAAAAAAAATACTAGCTTTTGTTAAGATATTATTATACTATGATCATTTATTTAATTATTTATTGGACTTAGTAACGATTTCATAATAATTTTTGTGAAATGCAATTTCACATATATAAAGAGTATTTTAATAAAATTAAATAGATAATTAATATTAAATTAAAAGATATCATAATATTAAATAAAATAAATATAATAATTAAACTGTAAAACGTAGAATGTATAATCATAAAATTATAGATTTGACTTTATTTATTTAATATTTTCACTCAAGAAACATTTAATCATTCTTAAATAACGAAGAATGAGTCAAAGCAAGCCTCCTGCCCTACCACGACCAACGCAGCATGTGATTATGAATTCATTAAAATTTGCAATACTTATCCGCCACCAGTTGTTGTGCCCTTTATCGTTTTTCCTTTTGGTCATAGAAAATTAAAATCACGAGGCTTATATGAGAAGAACGTGATTAAATTAAATTAATATGATAACTTTTCTCCTCTCAAAGACTAGTTTAGTATTTGGAAATAAAACAATGCTCAAAGCAGTACACCTAATTTTCCCAAGTTTAACAACTTGCCCTGCATGTGGACCTTTTAGAGGAGATGTCTGCCATTTCTATTATACTTTTTAGTATATGGTCAATAGTGCATACTTTATATTCTCTCTTTTGGAGCTGCCTTGAACAAGGCAATTACTCATTTCTGACTTCCATAAAATATTAAAAAATGAGAATAACTCGCATGTGTATGTATATGCATGTGCATATAATGTGTAACAACCAAAAAAAAAAAAAAACAATTTGGTGTTCAAAATATCACTACGCGTGCAAGAAATTAAATTAAATATAATGTAATTAACACCAAATAAAGAAAAGGCACAAAAACAATTCAAGTTCAATTTTTCTTTCACCTCATGCGTAATAATAGATCTCATAGAATTTACAAATGGAAATTGTGCGAGCAGTGTATATATATATATATGTATGTATGTATATTCAGTTTATTTTGACTGTTTGATTATACTATCGTTTAGAATTTCTTTGATCAGTTTTTGTCTCCAAGAGTTGGGAAGAAAATTAATTAAAAGGGTAAAATTGGTAATAAAGCAAGAACCCAATAGTACTTCTGGTTTTGTAAAATTAAAAAAGAAAGAAAAAAAAAAAAACAATAGAGATCATTATAACGTGTTGTTGCTTATCACGTCAATAATGGTGGGAGTGGTTGTGGTTGAGGCCTCTTATCTACGATAATTCACAATTCAACTTTGATTTTTTTTTTTTTTGGGGATAAATAAGCCTTTTAATCAAAAACAAGAAACTTTATTCAAATGAGTCAAAAAATACCGATGTACAAACAACAGTTTGAAAACTAAAAATAAAGTTAACAAATAGATCTAAATGACCTATTTAGAAATTCGTGGTCTGAAAGATAGAATTAGACAATTTTTTTAACCTAACCCGGAGTTAAACTCCTACTAACAATCGTCTATATGACGACCACGAACACAATCCCCACCTTGGCATTTCCCTAACTCAAGACACCACCCAACCAACCAAGAGGAATGGGAAAGCCATCCTCTAACCAAGCCGTAGCTGGTACTAAAGAACACCCCAATGCAAACCCTCCAATAACAGACCCAACTGGACCAAAACTCCTTTCTTCCACCAATAGGGAACCTCCACACACAAGACCCAGAACATAAACACTAAAGCTACAACACAAGAAGCCGAAGGGAAAACCTTTACCCTTATTACAAGCAACATAAAACACAAAGAAAAAACACTACTAACATCCATAGAGCAACCTCCTCAACAACCCACCAAGTCGAGAACCTTCAACACCAGCCACCATGAGACCATGGCTACGCAACTCTAGCCACCATTGCATCGAAAAAAATCTGAACCAAGGCAAAAGACTAGCCACCGCTTCCCTCCACCCACCAACAACATGAACCCCAACCCAACATCCCTTTTGACAAGGCTCATCATCTCCATCGAATGGCGAACCATAGTAGCACTATCCTTTCCCGAAGCCATCCTTAGAATGTCGAAAAACCCACTCCCGACCAGCCCCCCCAACTCAAGTTCATTTGAGATCCAAACCACTCCCACCCACAAAGAATGATCGCAACCTAGTCCTCGATAGCCCCTAACTGAAGAAAGCATCCCTCAATGAATGACAAGACACATAGCCCAACAAAAGTCAACAAAAAACGATGTCTCGGTCGAAGGTTAGAGGCCAATGGACCGACCCCAGCCCACTCTCATGCACCTTTCTTTCTTTCATGCTTATCTCTCTCTCACTTAAAAAAAAAAGTTTTAATGACTGTTTAATAATAAACTTGATATCTTTTATTGAAGGAGTGAAGTCAAGACAATAAAAAAAGAAAAAAAAATGAAAATCATATTCTTTTATAACAAAACATTACGTAATTGAAAATATAACAGAATTATAATTCTATATCAAACAAAAATATGATTTTTTTATTACAGTACATATAAAATTACTCCCATTCAATCTATTAAAAAATTAACTTAACGACCATATTATCAAATGCCTACTAATAAAAAGTCAATTCTTATCATTAATTATTCCTCCTTCCAAGGCGGAGTTTCTGCAGTAGAAACTCCCCCTCTCTCCTTTTTTTTGTTTTTTGAACTGCCATAAACGAGGATTGCAAATTTTACTGGCTAATCAACTTATGAGGTGATTTTCTCTCTCTTTCCTTTTTTTTTTTTTTTTGGAGCTACCATTAAGGATTGCAAATTTAACCGTCTAATCAACTTGTGATTTTTAGATGAACAAATACGCCCGATACAGACCATTTTCCATTACAAAACAGTCCATTAAAAATTAATCAAATAATTAAAATTACGTGTATATTTTTGATTCACAAATATAATATAATTTAATTTAAAAATTAAACTAAATAAAACATCTTAATTTAATTTAATTTAATTTAATTTATATTAAAATTATAAATTTCAAAATAATTTAAATTAAAATATATGTTAAAATAAAAAATAAATAATAAATAATAAAAATTAATACTATCAAATAAAACTAACTTAAAATCAAATTAAAGATGCTAAGTAAATACATTGAATTTATATTATATTTATATACAATACATTAAATTTAATTTATATTTGAACAAAAATATTTATATTATATTTAAATACAATATGTATTTTAATAAAAAAATATTTAAATTATATTTAAATAATAAATATGTAATATGATATATAATAATTAAAAAAAGAAAAAATATGATATAATTAATAAAATAATAAATAATAATTATGTTAAATTTAAGATATGATATAATTGATATATAAATAATTATTATATTATATTTAAATATAACATAAATGTAATATTAATAGTCCGTTTAGTGAACACATTGCGTTTAAATACAATGTATTAAATACAATTTGTGTTTATAGGAAAAATATTAGCATTTCATTTGAATGTAATATGTGTTTAAATAAAAAGTATTTGAATTTTATTTTAATAATAAATATGTAATGTGATGAATAAAAATAAAGAAAAAAAAAAGATAAAAAGTAAATATATGATATAATTAATATAAATAATAAATAATAAATATATTAAATTTAAAGCATAATTTGAATATGTGTACTAATTCCACACTACAAGTAAAGAAGACCCCTCCGTCTATTTGACACGTTTAAATTTGGAAAATGAAAAAATTTTCATTTCAAGAAAAATGAATATTCCTAAATTTCCGTATCTGAACATCCAACATTTTTCATTTTTGAAAAATTAAAAAAGAACTCTCTAGAAACAAAATGTTTTCATTCATCCAAACAACTTTTCACTTTAAAAAAAAATTTCAAACAACTTTTTATTTTTCATATCTAAAAATTTTTCATTTTTCAAAAACATACATTCCATATAAACGGACCCATAAACAATAAAACCCTACAATTTTGACGACAGTGATAAAAGAAGACTGCACTGAGCGCTCGACATCCTAGCCTCACAAGCTGTACGAGCACAATGCACTTATTTTCTCTACTTTGGGAGAGAAGAAAAAGTTAAGTAGAAAAAACAATGATAATAATAAAGAACACTTAAATCACTTCTATTTTTTTAGTGGTTTATCATTGCTTGCTTATCATGGGAACCGACCAAAAAAAAAGGTTCCATTAAGAGATGTTAAATAAATGTATTATATTTATATTATAATAATAAAAAGTAAATTTATATTATATTTAAATATTTAAAGAAAATTTCTTTAAATTATATTTAAATAATAAATATATGATGTGATAAATAAAAATAAAAATATATATGATATAATTAATAAAAATAAATAAATGATGAATAATAATTATATTAAATTTAAAATATAATATAATTAATGTTTGAATATAATATTTTTGTATTTAAATAAAAATTACATTATATTTAAAATATTTAATGTTAAAAACAAATAAGAGCTTAATCGTTAAACACAAACTTAAGCTTATGCTCCCTTTCTTAGACTGAAGTACATTCACTCAGAAAGAATAAACAGTTATATAATTAATTAACGCATTGAAGGCTATCCAGTAACTAAATTCTTTGATTATAATTTAATTACAGACTCTAAGATTTAATCAAGAGTTAGATCTAAGGCAGGCTCGAGTGAGAGCCAAGCCTAAGAGTACTAAACCCATCAAAATCGGACAGATATAATGCTTAATTAACTGTGAAAGCCTAATAATTCATACAATTTTTTATTATCAAGCTACTGTGTAGCTTGAGCAAACAGGCCTAGCCATGACTTGCCTTCAACCGGCTTCGTTGGGGCCGCTTCCGGGCTGCTGGTCTGGTATGGCGCTCTGGCGCTGATTCTGTAAAATAAAATGGTAAATTATAAGTCTTTCGAACCAGAAAAATGTCGAAGTTTCTCTTTAAAGAACTTGAAACAATTTAAGCAAAATATGCTGTGACGTTCAAGTAAAGATCTGTTTCGATTCCTACCTGTCCTTTCTCTTCTCCAAGAATCGATGAAGCGAAGCTTTCCTAGCAATTGGAAGATCTGCAAAAGGAAGAACAACAATCGATCAGAAATACGTAACTCATCGTGCTTTATTTACATGGACAAAAATTTAACCAATCACAAGAAATTTACCGCATACAATAGGTCTTGAGGGTGGTTGAACTTGAACGGACTCCTGAATCACTTTGTTGCCAAAATTAGGAACAACACTGGAGCTTTGAGGAACTGAACTGCTGGATTCCATTGGGCTCCTCGGGACATGGGTTGGGAAGGTGTTGGCGGTGTTGCTCTTCGCCTGGTTAGAGGCAAAGGCAGCGGCAGTAGCGGTGGCGGTTTGGCTACGAGAGCTTTCCTGGCTTGCCAAAGCCATGATTTCTTTCGCCTTATCCGCCGGAAAGTCATCGAGAACAATAACTTGTCCACCATAGAAGATCGTCATTTGCGCCCTTTCAGGCTCTCCCGGGGTAGGCTTGTTCAGACTGTTACGCACATGTCGAAACAAATTTAATCGGCATACAACAAACATTCCATTCCATTTCCAAAATTCCAAAATTCCAATTCAGTAAAAAGCTCTAAAACAACAGCTTTAACTCCCTAGTTCTAGATGCAACAAAATCAACTGTGAACAAGACAAGATCTAAAGCATTAATTGCTCCGTGTATCAGCAACCTAAAACATCCTCAATAAACAAAAATACAAAAAACCAACCAACAAAGCAAGACGTACCTATAATCAGCCATCTTGGGAGCTTCAGCTTCCGCGAGAGACGAACCGAAACCCGATTGTTGAGGGAACAAGTTCATGAATTTGAGGTCTCTCGATTTTTCCACAGCTGGGAAAAAATTCATCGTCGTCCCTGTCGGACGGTACATCTCAGAGGTCCCTGTGAAAGAAACAGAATTCAATCAGATCCACAATTTGGAACTAAAAATAAAAAATAAAAAATCTTACCAAATATATATATATATTTTTAAAAGCTAATTCTTAAGTCCTTCTCAAGTGATTCTTGAAATTTATACAAGGAAATTTCTTTTTTTTTTTTTTTTTTCATATATGAAAAATATGAATTTGAACAAAGAACCTAAAAAGAAAATAGAAATGACCGAATTTTATAGCAATCCAAAAAAATCCCTAATTTCCAGCAGCATTTATAAGATTTTAAACCTAAATTTTTTACTTAATCAAAAAGAGGGGAAAAAAAAATATCACTTTTTCATCTACATAGCTTTTCTGAACGAGAAAACATTGAATCAAAAAACCGAAACTGAAATTCATATTTCAAAAAATAAATTAATTAATTAAAAGGAGAAAAAGCTTTTACCGCTAGGCTCAACGGCGCATGTCATCCCGAGGCTGAGATCTCCGAAGCTGCCTCTCTCCTTCAGGTACTGGCTCAGCATAGTGCACTTCTGAGAGAAGCTCGGCTTCTCCAAGAACCGCCCCAATTTCTGACCGGAAACCTCTGCACTCTCCGACGACGCCGACATGTCTCCGACCGAATCCTCAACCGAATCAAGAAGGAAGAAAAGAGGCAAAAACTAAGCCCAAAGAAACCTCCGAATCAGGAAGAGAAGAGGAAAACTCGTTGTCTAACTTCGTTCTATAAAGAAACTCTTGTCAACTCAACTCCGTGTGCGTCTATATTCTGTCTATCTATCGGTATAATATACCTCCATATTCAACCATTCTTGCCTATATATCTTTCTCTCTCTCTCTCAGTCTCTGTATTTTTTTTAAGTTTTTTTTAATTGTAATTGCTCGAGTTAAAGCACGAGGAATATATGTGAACTTTTTTTTTTTTTTTTAAGGTGTGGTTTCCGTGCAGTTTCCCAGGTCTATTATAATATACTATTTCAATCCCTCTCTCTCTCTCTCTCTCTCTCTCTCTCGGGTTGGTATTTCAAACACGTGTTCTTTTTGCCCCAGCATTTTGCTTCACTTGACGGCGAGGCAACTTCTGTTTGTTTTCGAAATTGATCCCCGGATTTTGTTCTATTTGTAGTTTTGTCTGCCCTGCCCCAAGTCAGCAAATTTATCGCGGGTCTACTGACCAGGCACACCTTCTTGTTTCGGTTTTCTGTTGTGAAAAAACATATATAATACATAATGTCTTGCTTTGTGGAAGGAGTCAAATTTATTATTAATAGTTAAAAAAAAAAAATCATAAGTCCCTAAAAGCAAGTGAAGATTTATTGTTATAGATTTTTTATTTTATTGGCTATTTTTTAACAGTATTATGCTAAATATAAGAATTAAGTTACATAAAATATATTTAAGTATTAAAAATTTTTAAACAGATTAATGAGATATCAAAACATTATTAACAGAACAGTTATTGAGATAGGAAAATAAGATAACATATCTAAACTCGGGACAATAATAATAATAGACATATAAAATATTGAGTCACTCCACTTAAAAGGTTAACCTTTTAAGTTGGAAGTCAAATCTTTTAATAGTATCAAATTCCACTTCTCCTATTAATTTTCACATGGTTCCAAAGTTCAACAAGCTTAAATAGGCTACTCAATCCATTCAATATAAGATTGATGACTTCAAAGAGAGCACTATCTTATGGGAGCATGCTAAGGGTCAAAAAGAATCCTGAGTTCTACCTCGTAAAAACACAATAATAGTAATAAATATATAAGATGTTGAACCACTATATTTAACAAATTGACCTTTTAAGTTAGAAGTTCATTATCTTAACAGTCTCAAATTTCACTTATTTTCTTTTTTAATCTTTATATCTATCATCGATAAGTTAAATAACACGTCAAATTACATTTGAATTTGAAAAATGTATCATATTAGGTCTAAAATAAGAAGTGTACTTTTTTTTTCTGTCATTCTAACCACAAATATGTTGTTTGACTATAATACAATCTATAATATATTTTATGTCAAGTCATACTTGAATAATAGTGGTTGTATTTCTAAAATTGAGTAAATAATGTCAATTGTTATCAATATCAAGTGGAAAGTGTCAATTATAGGACCAATAGCATGTTGTTGAAATGGTCACACTTGAGCCAAAAAAGGAAAACGAAAATGAAAACGTTGAAATGGTCATAATAATGATCTGCACGAGGTTTAGATGCTTTATATATAGAGAGATTGACATTGTCAACAAGATTTAGGTAACCATGAGTCGATAGATGCTTACTATTGCTAGCATCATTAGTAATCACACTTGAGCTACCACCCGGTTTTCTTGTTCTTCTATTTTTAAGAATAAAAATGAAACTTTATTTCAATGGTGTCGATAATATTCAAATTGTCCAACCAACTATAAATTAATGCACGATAAATTAATTTATTTTGTCATAACTTAAGTAGAAATGCACATGCAGCTTGAATTTTAAAATATCTTGGCACCTATCAATTACGGCAAGGTTTCAACATGATTGACAACTTCGATTTCCTTCACAATGCATTAATTGCATTCTCATCACAACATGATTTAAGAGCACAAGCTTGAACAGAAATTCAAATTCAAATTAAAAAAAAACTATGATAAAAAGGTTTGTGATGTGATTCAATATAGGAAAATCAAACAATGCAAATAATGTGATTTTTTTTTTGTCAAAAAAAAGTTTTTGATGTGATGTGTGACCTACATTTCTCGTTGGATCTTTGGGCAGGCTACCAATCATGTGGCACTATCTAAATCAATTACCAAAAATTAATCCTATAAATTTTAATTTTTAAGAAATAAAGTATTAAGCCAAAAAAGGAAATAGAAAAAAATGAATGTTATTTTTTTTTTTAGAGTTCTATTTTTAGAAAAAAATTTTATTCTAAAAAAATAGATCTTTCTAAATTTTTATATTTGAACATCCAAAATTTTTTATTTTTAAAAAATAAAAAAAACACTCTAAAAAAAGAAAAATTTTTACCTGTTTAAATAATTTTTTATTTTTTAAAAATAAACTTGTTAAACAAACATATCCAAAATATACAGAGAGACATTTCTTGGCGGGTGGTAGACGCCCCGCATATTCCATTTGCCACTTCTCTAGAGACGAGTCGTATATAACTTGAACAGAACAAGTGTATGGGCAAAAGGGGTAATTCCCGAAATGGCTAATACGTAAAAGCCTAAGGTAGAGGGACAGTTAGGTAATTTCACAAACTTCAGGCTATTTTAACGGCGTTATATAACCGTATGAAATCTTACTGCTACGTGCCGGCCTGCGGGTGAGCAATGGGACCAAAGCCTGGCCCACACTTTCTCTCTCTTAACCTCTTTTTCTTCTTCTTTTCTTTCTTTTTTTTTTTTTCCATAAATATGTATTTTAATATAAAAATGCAAAGCGGCAAATGCACGTTCTCTCAACCAACTGGATTTAGACACGTGTGCAAACCCTGAATTGGGCAATGCCTCGTGTGGGGAGGTTAATCGTTTCCCATTCCCCACAAGAGAGAGACAGAGAGAGAGAGAGAAAGGGATGCAAGTTGGAAACGAAGAGGGAAAAACGAATCTGGTGTTTTTCCATCCACGTTTAGATGCTGCGCTTCATTTGTGTCAATTTGTTATATAAGATGGCATTTAGCATGTTTCGTTTCTTCTCATTTTTTCCCCTTTTTTTTTGCATCCCAACAAACCCACCCAAGAAAAAGGCAAGCTCAAATTTAACCCATTCTAATTAAGATATTCCTGTTATACACGTGTCATTTTAAGATATGTTATTGAAACAAAAGTGCTATTCCATGCATTTCTCAAAAATTAAACAAAAAATGAAAAATTAGATGAGTTACTCAATCAACGTCGAGATTCATTAGCGAAGGAAAAAAAAATGTAGAGATAAAAATAGAGTTTAATCAAAAGGGTAGAGTCCAATTCAAAATTTTTTTTAATAAATTATTATAATATTTTTTTTCTTGATTTTTATTATTTTAATTTATATTATATAAATTCTAATTCAAATAAAAACGCCAAAATTTTTAGGAATTTTCCTTTTTCTCAGGTGAAAAGGAAAAGTGGAGATTGAAAAAAAATATAGAGGACTGGCTTCAAATCCGCGTGGGAAACGCGGAAAGAAAAGCGCAATGCGCAAGTGGACCTGCACAACACACCGCCAGAAAGACACGTGGCGGAATCGCAGAGGGTACATGGGAGGCAGGGCATTCCCTCGTGATGGTAACGTGGAGGGACCCAGCTGTCCCATGGTTTTATGTCGATTACAATAAAATAAAATAAAATTAATTTTCGAACAGAAAAGAGAAAAAAGAGGGGGTTTGGTTGGGTCCCGCGTGTGTGTGAGTGACAAATGTGGTTTGAATATTTTCGGAATACCCCCAAAAAAATCAATATATTATTTAATAATAATAATTATTATTATTATTTTTTTGGCAAAATGATTTTTTAGGAGCTCACGGGTGTGCCCACCGACGTGGTTTATTTTTTCCGCCACGTGATCTGCGTGTCTGTGCTCTCAACACCCCTACTTGGTGCTCCTTCGACCCTTTTCCTTTTCCCCATTTACAAAACTTACCATGGCCAACCCTTTTTTTTTTACCTGGTCGTTTAGATGTATAAAAGCAAAGATACATGTGACATTATTACTATGTATTTAAATTTATTATATTATATAGTGCATGATATATAAAATTAAAATTATATTATATGTATTATATTTTATTATTATATGATATTATATATCTAAGATATTACAAAATATTTATATAATTATATAAGTAAAACTTTTATATTATAGTTTTTATTTGCCTTTTTTTTGTCTATCCTCTTCACTACATTAAAAATTATAAATAATTTAGACTAGATGATTAGTGTAAAAATGACACAAAAACCATAAGTAAAAAGCAAACAAAAGAGGGAGCACAAAGAGTCAAAGCATAAAAGCACATAGAAAACACAAAAAGACTAAAAGCCAATTATCATAAACAAAACCCAACCATACACAAAAGGGTAAATACGTCAAATCAACTCCCATGCGTGACAAAAAGACCAAAAAACTCCACCCCCACCAACAAAGGTCACCCACAAATGGAGGAACAAATCCATCAAAGCACTCCTCAAGAACAAGAATAATAATGCATTATAGAAATTACAGTGAAAATCTACTTTCCTTTAGTTAAATAAATAATTTGTAACTATATGTGCATTAGTACAGTAATTATGATAATAATATCACTAAAACAAATAAATGATGCAATAATGAAAAATTGATTAAGTGCATTCCTAAACGTTATGTGCGACTGTATTATAGGATACCAACTTCAAATGAGGTATATTTAACACATTTGTGTGAGATGTATCATAGTCATGTTATTTTTCTTAAATTTTTCATACACACCAAATAAAATATTTAAAAATGTGTGCTATTGTTTTTTTTTTTTTTTTTTTATGGGTCTATAGAAGTCATGATGTTTCCAAAATCAAACAGAGATATAGAAAAACGTGTATCTGTATCTGAAGAAAATCTAACTATTCGATAACATTCAACTTTCAACCATTCACTATTCACCTGGGAGTATCCGAGAATATTTATATTTTATTTGAATATATATTCAATCTCTCTCTGTCTTTCTTGACTCTTTACTTTATTCTTCCTCTGTCAGCTTTGCTTCGAAACAAAAACAATATATATTTGTATTCGTAAGACCAAGAAGCAATATTTTGAAACTTATAAATTAGATTCAAATTACTGTATTCCAATTACAAAGCTAGCTAATGTATTGACTTGAACAACGACATTAGCTTTGTCATTGTCGTGGCTAGTTCTTTGCATGCATTTCTTGCCGTCGTTGCTTTACCATTTAATCAAAATCTAGGTTTTTTTTTTTTTTTTTTGAGCTCTATGTTTATCACATGTAAATTTCGTCTACGAAGTTTAAATTACGGTTTGCTTTCTGGCTACTTAATGGCCCTGGTAGCTGTTTATGATGTAGCATCTTGTGTTTGTTTGTGCGTGTGTTTTTTTAATAATGATTAAAAATGGAGATTTTCCATTGTATGTATTGTTATTTTTCACTATCAGTTGAAATTGTAATTTTAGCCGTTTATTACCTTTTCAACAATGTAATGATCTATAAATGAGAGTAGCATTCTGTGTTTAACATGGCATACTATAATTTTTTAAATATTTGTATCACGTATTAGACATTTGAAAAGTTAATCTACAGTTCTTACTAATAATATAAAATATAATACCTACTATAGATGAAAACTTCTCGTACAGGGAAAAAAAAAAAAGAGTATATTAGTTATTGATGTAACTTATCCATAGATCAATATCTAATTATATCACAAGATGTAGGTTTTATATATTCACTCAAGTGTAAAAAAATAAAATAAAAGAATGCAACTAAAGCTTTTATCTATTGTTTTCAAACATGATTAGATTGTAAATTCTGTGACTAAAACTTAGGAAAAACAGAAATTTTCATTCAATTTAATCTTGTTCGGCTTTGAGCAGCATAATGTATTGCATTTTCCCAAAAAAATGAAAAATAAAATAAAATTGTTGAGGACCCTATATATGTTAAGGCCATAAAAGAAACCAGACCTGGGAGATATATTGGATGCATGATTGAATAGCTACTGGTGTTGACATGGTCTGGTCAAATTGAAAAGTGCCTCAATGGCGGGCTCCAAAAGGAGAAATGAAATTTTTTATGCCACGTTTCTTCAGATGTTAGTTGTAAGTACGGTGAGCTACATTGCTGATGAACACATCATTGGAAAATTTTAAATGAGACGGAGCAGTTGTTAAATGGATATTTAAGGTTTGGAGATGTAATTTTATATGGTCCCTTTACTTGAACCACTTATTATTATTATTATTTTTTAAAGAATTTTACATGGACCACCTATGAAGCTTAGCCATTCGAGAATCAAGATTGCTACTTTCACGTGAATCATAAATGGTTTTGGTTCATGTGTTTGTGGGCGTAGACGCCAAAATCAAGTTATTTACACTATAGAATTTTAAAAAATTTAAATTGGATCGTACTAAATTGAGTTATTATATATAATAAATTATTCTATAATTTATATATATATCAGAGATAAAATAATAAGAAAACTGGAGAAGATAATTAAAATAGTTTTAATCAATTAATATTTTTTTATTATTATCCAAATTCTAAATTATAGAGTATGTAGGCACTCGGTCTCACAATCGTATTTGGTACTCGACTTTTTATAATAATAAGCTTGCTTACCTTATAGTATGTAGTCTAAATAAAACAAGTGCCCTTATGATTTTATTAATAGTAATTGGATTGAGTGAAATTCGAATTTGAATAGGACATTTGAAAAATATTTTTCTTGCCTTCCACTCTAATTGACGATTTTTATCTACACTGAGAGACTTCAAAAAATCGCTCACATGAAGTGTAGGAGATTCAAAATTTGATTCAAATTTTAATATTCATTTATCTTATGATTTTATTTGCGTGAATAATGTTTTATAAATCCAATTTAAATTCAAAATAAAATCATGATAACTTTATTTGAATTAAACAATTATGAAATAATTATCCAAATAAAATCAATAACAAAAAAAATCTTTTTTTTTCCTTGCCTTATCTTAGTGAAAAACGCATACATTATGTGAATAAATATAAGATTTTGTTTCAATTTAAATTTAAATAAGATAATAACCATTTTTAATTTAAAATATTTATTTAAATAAAATTATTTAGATATTTAAATTAATTATTCAAATAATTAATTTATTTATATATTTTAATTTAAATTAATATCATATTTATCACAAAAGATAAATACAATTAATTTAAATTACAAATCTTATCTTTTAAATAAGTATTTGATCAATTAATTAAATAAAATAAAATTCTCATTTTACCCTTCGTGTAATAAAAAAAACCTACACCTTGTAAAAGGTATTCTAATTTTTTTTTTTATTAAATCTAAGAATTAAAGTCATAATGAATATCTCAACTAATTACTATCCGTTAAGGAACTTTATTGAATTAGTAAAGAGACAAACTGAACATATATAATATGGGTTCCAATAATTTTTGTAATTAATTATTTATATCAAATAAATTAATTATACAATTATTAGTTTTAAAATCATACTACTGTAAACCTGAAACTATACTCCTAATTATATATCGTATTATGTAAACTAGTATATATCCACAGTTCAATAACCTTGTTATACATGTAATACTTTCATATGATATTCATGATCAATTTAAGATTAAAGTCCGTTTAACTTTTTGAATACTTTATCTTAAAGATACATTATACATCCAATAGGAAAATGATTATTTATCAAACGTAAATAATAAATCATTTGTCAAGCAAATGACTCAAGGTCTTATTCATTTTCACATTCTATATAATGTCGTTAAAAAAATTAGGGGTGTTCGTCGGGTGGGTTGGGTGGATTTTTGGCATTTTTCAACCCACCCAATTGGGTGGGTTGAAAAATTTTTTCACCCACCCAATTAACCCAATATACAAAATCGACCCACCCAATTAAAGTTTGGGTGGGTTTGGCGGGTTTTTCGGGTTGGCAATTTATAAAAACAAAATAATAAAACATGATTTAAAAATTTAATCACAAATCAAAATACAAGCTCAAATATTCAAATAAAGAAGTCATATAAAGACAATAAGAACTAATTAAAACATGCTTTTAATGAATACTAAGAAACATCAACCACAAACAATCAAATCTATTTCACAAGAATAATCTCTAACTCCAATGTGTGTAGTAACAAGAACTAAAGTCAGGCAAATTGAAATAAACTTGAAATCTTGTTCCTAAATCCTAACAGAAGGGAGGATCAGGAGAGGCTAGTGGCAAGTGGCGGCTAGGGTTGGGCAAGGGCAAGGCACGAGACGAACACGGGCTTGGGGAGACAAAAATGAATACGTCGAGGGGTGACGGCTGATGATCAAAGAAAGGGACGATTGGAGGAAGCTGGTAGGACATCGGGTTTGGTAAGGGCAAGGCACGAACTTTGGCTTGGGGGGAGGTATAAATGGGAAATGACAGTCGGATCAACAAAATTGGCTTAGCTTAATCATTATATTTTTTCTAAATAATAAAAAAAAAAACACATTCATTGGGTGGGTTGGGTTTTGATCGGATTTTAGAATTCCAACCCAAACCCACCCAATTTGACATTGGATTGGGTGGGTCAACCCGACTTTTTTTTGGGTCTGACGTGGACCCAACCCGTCGGGTTTTCCTTGGGTGGGTTATTTGGGTTTTCGGATTTTTTGTTCACCCCTAAAAAAAATAACCTTTACTTTTTATAGGAGTTACAATTCCATATCTATAAGTAAAGCTCACATCAAATATAAGTCATGTACCAAACGAATCAGCTTAATAGTTTATTATTTCATCAAAATACATAAATTATAAACATGAAGTCATTTACTTATTTAGAATTAATGTTATTGCATAATAAATATCAAAAGTGAATTAATTCATTAAAGCAGACTATTAAGACTAATTACACTTTGGTCTAAGTTCAATATATCACCACTACTAAGCAATATATCTATGTCTCTACTTAAGAGTTGGCTTACTCTAAACAATCAAGATAAATCATCTTCTCAATTAGATTTAGACAACGTAATAGTTTTTATATGAGTTAGATGCTCACTCTAACCTTATAGACTACGAATTATAAATTTAGACTACTTTAGAACGTAGTCTTTTCATATACAAAATCTATTATATGCAACATTTTAATAGTTTAAACATCAAGTGGTCAATGAGTCATATTTATTTATATTTACTTTAACATATAAATAACAATAATAACAGTATAACAAAGATGCAATGAAAAATCTTAAATATATTATTAATCAGTTCAAAATAAATAAAATATATCTAAAAATGTCTATCATACTTTGGGCATTCCCAACACATTGATCATTACCCATTAATGGTTGAGACTCTATTCCGACAACTCATATATATATATGTACATTGTCGAGGTCAAATTTATATACATTATTTCTCATTATATATGTGTTAATTTGGATCATTCAAAGACCAAGAATCAGCCTAACTATGACTCCCCAGAACGTTATCAATTATAGTGAAATGTGCCTTACTTGTCATAGGATGCTGACTCACGGATCAACTTCCCAAAAAGCTCCAAATTGCCGCTCTTGCACGTTTCAGATCGACTCATAAGCTTACTATCTCTATAGCTCCAAACAAACCTTAATGCGACTCATCACGCAAGTCATAGACCAATCTTAGAATAAGCATCTGGGTAGCTCATCAGCCAGTCACCAGTGAGTCCCAATTCAAGATTCTTGGGATTCTGTGAATAATTATCATAATTAACCACCCATGATTTGAATAATCTTCTAAGCATGGAATATATTTGGATTTAGCCCATAAATTCAAATATATAAAATTCAAATAACAAGATCTTATCTTGGGAAGATTTAGATAAGGTAGAATCTTATTTAAATTCAAATTTTGGATACTAGTCCTACTTAAAAAAAAAATTTCACTAGCCACCATTAACACATACATAAAGAATACACCACCATTGACAACAACTTGTCGAGACTCGTCGTCAACTCGCTCGTGACCTACAATTCCAGCCATCTTCCTCAGTTTTTTTGTATCAAAAAATTCCCTTCTTTTTCTCTATCCCATTTTTGTTTTTGAGCTCTCATGCATTCATCAAATCATACATGGTAAAGGCTCTTAAAGCGTCAAAGAGGATGTAGCCCATGAAATCACGAGTAAACCAACATAAAAATCCGTGTCTCTTTGTTTATTTTTCGCACTTTCCTTTTTTTATTCAATTGCAATACACTAGATCAACTCTAGCTAATCACACTAATAATTAACGTCAAATCAATCAATGGCCTTTAAAATAAATTTACTATAGATTTCACCCTCAACCTACATGCACAATATATATGTATACAAATGGTAAATTGCTTGTTTAGTTGCTAATATTTTCATAAAGTTACAATTTGGTCTTCAATATTTTTTTTTTATAGCTAAAAGCTCTTAAACTCTTTAATGTGGTGCAAAATGGTTCTTTTTATAAAGAAATATTAATTTAATAAAAAAATCATATGAATCGCATATGATTCACTATTTAAGGATAATAAAGAAATAAAATTTACATGATTCAATTTATATATACCATACACATGATGTAAAAAATTATTTTTAAAAAAATCACAATTCAAAAAATATTGTGATTAAACGAGTAATTTACCTTAGATAAATGATACATCTCTATTGGCCCCTACTAGGAATAGATCAAAGCAGATGATTAAAGAAAAGGTGGTCAAAATAAAATTGAAAGTAAGAGAATTGATGAGTAGGATGCAATTTTTAATTATTTAATTAAATATCAAATTCACAAAAATATGATAATTAAATAAAACTTTGTTAGATCCAATTTGCCTATTTATTATATTTAATTAAATTATCAATTAATCAAATTATCGAAAACTTATATAAATAAAAGATATAGGCAATTTTTACAAGGCTTGATTCCATCTATTCCTCGGGACCATACTCAAATATTGAATAAAATACTAACTTTCAAACAATTACAAATACTACTAGATTGTATACAACCTAAAGGCTTCCTTTTCTTATTACTGTTGGTTGTCTTGCATCTAGTTAATGAATCTGTTCAATAAGTATCACTTGTCTTAAATGTTAAAATCCATTTAACTGCAAACATCTTCTTCCGAAGATTTCAAATCATTCTCTTGAAGAAAGATAGATTGTTGAACTCTCTTTAATAGTAGAATGCTTTCTCCTAAAGATTCCAAATTCTTTTTTCAAAGAACTCACAAATAAAAACTCAAAGGCTAGATTTATATCAATTAAGGCCCACAAATTTTTATTATTCATTTTAATAAGTTGCTTTTCTTTTTCTAAAAGTTTTTAGAGCACTCTCCCTCTCGAGCTTACCAAAAAAAAAAAAAAAACCAACTATAAACTTAAGGCTTCGTTAGTATAAAAGAAGAAAAAAAATAATTGTGACTTTTTAATAAGTATTTCGAAATCACATTTTTAAATAGTTTTTGAAATCAAAATGATTTAATAGTTTTCCAATAAGTAATAACAATGTTAAAATAAAGTTTATAATATCTAACTTAATCTCTTATATCAGTTTTAAAGTTTATTCAAAAAAGCTTTTTCTGTAAGTCGTATTTCTAACTTTGATAAATAGTTTTTCTGAAAACAAAAAACACTTCTAACATATCACACAAACACTTTCAGAAACAACTTTTAGAATTGGAAAGTCAAAAACACTCTGGCAAACTGGAGGTTATTTACATATATGTGTAAATTGGAGGTGTTGAGATAAAAAAAAGTCTATTTATTCTTTTATTTACATAAATACTCTTATTTATAATAGTAGTAACCCTAAGGAGTTTAGGAGTTGTAATCCATAAAGGATTTATCACCGACACATGCACGTTGCTTTGGTTGTAGCTTGAATCACATAATAATGCTTTCAAATTTCAAATGGTACTTGTATGCTGCTTGCTTGTTTGAAATTCATTTTTTTATTAGATAATCTTCAATAGTTCTTTAGCAAATATCCCTTGATTAAAAGTGTGATCTTGAGATATCTTGGGATATTTTGAAATTCTAATTTAAATAGACTTAGCAATCCTATCTAAATTAGACTTTTTTTTTTAATTCAAAACCCGTAGGGTTTTATTTTGCAACATTATCCACTTCAATATTATCTTTAAATAATTATCTTCGTATAATCTCAAAATTATCTCATTGCACAACAAATCCTCTGAAATAAATTTGAGCTAACCAAATCCTCATTCTTATACATCCCTGTGTACTTCTCTAATAAACCTAAAAAATCTAAGCCAGCAAACACAAATATTGTCTTTGATCTATTCTAAATACGTTACTATAAATGTCGACATTAAAAAATCTAACAAACAAACTTGACGTGGAATCGATAGTCAAAAAACTGAGTCATACTCTTGTTTTATTTTTTCTTATCCTATATTAAAGAATTACCATTGAAAACGTCTCATGAATATTAATGGTAGGGTGTTTCTATTAATATGTTTTTAACGCTAGATATTGGTTAACATCACATTAAAAAGAAATACAGAACTATCAAAATATAATAAATATCTAATCGTTCAAAACATAACTCATTACTTTTCATTAGTTATTGGGAGCCTATTTTTTTTTGCATTGTGCAGCCATTGATGGAAAAAGACTTTATTTGTCTGAATTGTCGCATGTTTTATATTAATGGAAAAAACGATTTAGCATATCTGAAAGTAAACAAATCCCGACTAACCACCACAGCATTTTGTCAGCCTAGCTTTTGAGAAAGCAATGGGGATAATTACCAACACGTTTTATGGTTTTTATCATAAATTTCTGTTTTAGAGGTTCTAGACTCCAGTGTTATAAATGTACTAGCCACTAGCTTCATTTTGTGGACCCAAAATGTGACAATCAATGAGTTGGGGTATTTGAGACAATCATTACATATAGTATATATATATAAGTATTATAATTATACATATATGGAAGTCAATAATTGTCATGATTTAATTCGAAAATGAAAAGGAGATGTCATCTTATTCTATCTGTCTTTTTTTTTTTTTTTTTTTTGTAATCTGAAAATAATTTTACCTAAAAAGTTATCTGCATATCTCATTATGTTACACAGACACACAAAATGGATCTATTTATTCTTTTATCATAATTAGTGCGGAGTAGAGGGTCCATGCAGATGTTAATTAGCGTGAAATTAATAAATTTTAGTTGTTCTACAAGTACAACTCTATAAATGACTAAAGTTTTGCCACCTGTTGCTTGGGGTCGTATTCAATTATTATAAATATATATATATATATATAAAACCGATATGGATATTTATTTATGCGATCATGATTAGTTTTTAAACCGAGAAGTGAGAATGTTTTTTCTTTCTTTTCTATAAGAAAATAATTAACGTGTGACACATATTATAGTGCTTTCCATATTTTGTGAAATTGAAAAACTCCATTATTGAGTTTGTTGCGAACAGTGAAGATCCTATATCCTACTACGCGGGGTTCCATGATGTGAAATGAAATGGACTCGGGAAAACAAATTATATTCACACGATAAACATTGAGTTGAGTCGCTTTAGTAACAGTCACTAGAGATTCAGAACTAATATCTAGTTGCAAAGAGGCTTGTGTGACACGAAAGTTTGTATTGATAGTGTTATTATTAGTGCTAACCACTACACATGCAATAGAACATCAAAACTATCACGTAGCGCAATAAGAAATCTAATCACATTAGTAGGGTTAGCGTAACGTTCGGTCACTTTATAATTGAAGTTTTTAATTCTTGAAATAGAAGAATATGTGTCATGTTGATCTTTATTTTTCAATCAATAAAAATTATATAATTCAATTATTATTACTATTATTATTATTATTACGAAAATTTTACCAGAGATACTACCAGGTATTTGATAATCCATAATCTTTTGTTCTTATCTTATGAATTGATTTTGTTGCTCATTGTTTAAAAGAAAGAAGACATAAAGTGCTATTAGGGGTATTTATTGATCATTTCAAGATGCTATTTCCGTGGCCGCCCTTGGCGATTCATTGAAAGGACGGTTAGTGGGACGGTGCTGATAATTGCTTTGTACTAATTTTGTGATCACAAACGGCTTTCTGCTTTGGTTTTGTTTGCTTCCCAAAATTCCACTCCCATGCTAACAAGTAATTATCCCACCGCTGTTTGCATGCCCACTTGACGCTGTTTATATACCCACTTGTCGTCTGAACAAATCCAATAATATCTCCTTCTTTTTTTTTTTTTTTGGTTTTGTTTTTGTCTTTCTGTTTTCCACCCGGCATTCTTATTCACTCCTACTCGGTTGAGGCTTACCGTTCCTGTAAACTCGAGTCGGGATCTTAACGTGGCTCTTCATCTCTTCAGTCTCGAGTCAGGATAACTCAATCTGAATAAGGTTTTTCTTTAGATTAATACTTACGTTAGTAGTCAACTCAATTCCAAGAACGTAGATTTCTAATAATCTGTAATAGAAGTCAATAAAATATCGTCTTCCTTTCCTTTGGCTCGACTGGAAGTAAGTCGTTAAATTAATAAACATATATTTTTTGAGTCCAGCCAACCTTCACGTATGATATTTGTTATTTATTTTAAATTATCGTATGTTTAATAGATTGTATAAGTTTTACATATTTTTTTAATTTTAATATGATTTTAACTTAATTTACGGTGTGTTTACCACCTGCATTACATTTAAACGCAATGTAATTTTCATCCAAATACAAAAATATTGTATTCAAATATCAATTATATCATAATTTAAATCTAATATAATAACTATTCACTATTTTGTCTTTTCTACTATTTTTATCAATCACATTATATATTATCTTTTTCTCTCATTTTTTTTTCTCTATTTTTATCAATCAAATTAAATATAATACAATTCAAATACGTTTTATCTAAATAAATATTCTATTTAAATATTATGTAAATACTTTTTATCTAAATACATATTATATTTAATATATTATATTTAAATATAATGGAAGTATAATACATTATCTAAATATCTCTTAACGTTAAAAAATATGAAGTATGGATATGCCACCCAATCCTAGAAAGCTGCTAAAAGTAATATTTGACAACTTTTTGAGACATTAATAAATCCATGTTCCTTTTCTTGAGATCATACGAAAGAAAAATACATTACACAATCAGTGTTAACTATCATTATTAATGGAAGGTGAACCTCATTTGTAGGCCTCATATTGTAAGATCTATCTTCTATTAGTGAATGATACTTAACATTGATAAAGCCTTATAGCAATGCCTCAAAAGAAATCCACATTTTGATTGCCCAATAAAAAAGATTTAAACTTTTTCCATGTGGACAATGTACACCACAAGGCTAGGAAAAATACTTAAGGACACTAATGGTATTAAGTATCATTATTAATAAAATATAGACTTCACTTGTGGATTTATAATATACATTCTATTCTATTAATGGATAGTGCTTTGCAACGATGCTCCAAAGTTAATCCAGAGGATGGATTTTGGTGTTTTTAGTTGCTTGCCTTGCTGGTTTGGTGAAAAACGAACATATCTTTGGAAAATGACGACTCCAAAACTGCAAGAGCAAAATTTCTGCGAGTATTATTTTGGAGATAAAAAATCACATGACTTCAGAATACAGATGTGGTCGAAAGATTTTCCACATTAAAAAAAAATGACACTTTGGAATTCATAATCAAACTGCCTAATAAGTTCACTTTTGGATATGGTTTACTCAACTATAGAGGCTGCTTTCTATTCAATATGCACCATCTACAATACATTAGGTGACGTTTATCCTTCTTTTGTTCTTGATTACATAATAATCTTTTGATCTAAAATTTATTATTTAAAAGATCACTATTTTGAGACTGTGGAAATGGATTTGAGATCGTGAGACTGTCGCGATTGTCACCTTTAATTGCTGTTGCTGATTGTTGGGATGGATTTCACCATTGCGACGCCAATCTCATGATTTCTAATGAAGCTTCACCTCGATGGAAGCATCTTCATCACCCTCCTTTTTTCCTTTTTTGGTTTTGTATTTTTTTGGCAGGTTGACTTCTGATTGTGGGCGATAGCTTTGGTAGGATCTTCAGTCATGAATAATAAGTCCTTGGGCTTGCGATCTCCCTTATGTCTCATACCGGAGCAGTTATCTTCTCCAGTAGCTATAGAATAGTCATTGGATTATTTTTGGATTGGTAAGAATTCTGACAAGATCAAGGTGGATTTAAAAGGATTAAGGCTAATTTCGATAAGATACAGTGTGGTTGCTGCTATATATTGATAATTGTTTAATTTTTGTTGGTATTTTTTATTGTTATCTTGTGATTTCAATGTTTTTTTTGTTTTACTATGAATAAAAATATGAGAAATACTAGTAATACTGTGGATGAATATACTAAAAATATAAAAAATATAGGTATTTTGTCAAATTTTCATGGAAATTCAATATTTCTATCTCGATTTAATCTCTTCGTCACTTGTCGACGTGATCTGGTCTCGCCACCACAGTCTAATGTCCACTGGCACTATATCATTGAGAATGAAAGGGAGGGAGGCAAAGAGAGAGAAAGAAACAAAGAAAAATGAAAAAAGAAAAAGATAAAATAAGGGATAAATTTAATATTTTAATATATAATAATTTAAATTATATTATTTAATTATATTAATTTAAATTATATTACTATTTTAAAATATCATAACCAAATATACTATTTAATTAATTAAAAAAAAAAGATGAAACACAATAATCTATTACACGCCCACCCGCACACATTATTAAGAAAGAAGAATAAAAATCCTGTTCATGCCGAATTCGTCCAAAACGAATTGTTTTGGACGAAAATGTTTTGAATTTGTTTTTCAGCCCTCTGGTTTTTTTTGCCTAATTTTTTTTTTCTTTTTCATTTTCATTTTAACCCTTTTGTGTTTTTTTTTTTTGGTCCTGTTGTATTCTTTTTTGTTTTTGTTTTTTTCCTTTTCCACCTATTTTTCTTTTCTTTTCCACCTTTTTTTTTTCATTTTTTCCTTGTTTTTCCCCTTTCCACCTTTCTTTTTTCATTTTTCCTTTTTAATCCTTTTTGTTATTCTTTTTCCTTCAGTTTTCTTTTTTTTTTCCTTTTATCCCATTTTTTTAGATTTTTTTCATTTTAATCCTTTTTTTTGTATCGGCCAATCTGTTACATTTTAAAGCCCACCTAGGGGGAGTTTTAGAGACTTTTTTTTTTTTGTTGTAGAAAAGTAAGTTTTAGAAAATGTGTTTAGGGAAAAAAAAAAAAGAAAACTATTTGGAGTAATGATGTGTAAAATTTTAAAAATTTATTTAGAATAAAAAATATCAATATGAATGTTATTTTGTTCCTTTTGAAATTTTATGCAATTTAAAAAAAATCATCTCATTTGAACTTGTATACGTAAAATTATGGACTTTTAAAATTTAGAATTTACAATAGAGTTTTAAATATGTAAATAGTAAAAATAGTTGTGAGATAGAGAAAAAAACAATAAAGAGTCTCCAAAAAGTCTTTAAACTCTTCCCCCAAACACCCCTAGCCTTTTTATCTTTTTAGTCTTTTTGTTATGTCTTTTTTTATTATTATTATTTTCATGTTGTTTGTTGATTTTTTAAAAATTTTATATATGTTTCTTTTTAATTTTGCCCCTATTTAGATAAAATTTTCAAATATATCCAATATGTGCAAACCATATGCTTTAGACTAATACATATACCTACACACACATATATATATATGTATGAGTTAATTCTTTATAAATAATGTTTTTTGGTCCTCTTCTGCATAGTTGTCATGAGGCAGCTCTGTCTTCAGCCATATGACGGTCCAATCACTACTATATGGTTATACAATCATTGTCATATGACCTTTTTTTTTTTTTGCTTTGGTTGTTGTAGAAGTTAAAGTTACAATAAATTTGTATTAAAATCCATTGATTGATTTAGTGTCAATTGATAGCATGATCCATCGACTAGAGTTGATTTAGCATGTTATACATGAATAAAGAAAGTAAAGTGTGAAAAACAAATAAAGAGTCACAGATTTTTATAAAGGTTTACATGTAATCTCGTAGGCTATGTCTTCTTTAGTGCCTTGAGAGCGACGAATACATAAGAGCTCGTAAGCAAGGATAAGATAAAGAAGAAGAAGGGGGATTCTTATATACAACAAATATGGGGAACAACTGGAATCATAGGTTGCAAACGAGCCAACGACGAGTCACAACGAATTGCTGTTGGAGAATTCTAGCTGGATTTTAATGGTGGCATATTCCTCATGTATGTATGAGTATGGAGGTAGACTATCTGTGAATGCATGAAGAAATGCCTCTAATTTTGGTCAGGATACTTTTTTATAGAGCTCAAAGAGAATCTTGCCATGGATAAGATTTGTATTTAAAATTCGAATCTGAATAAGATTTAGGTTTATTTAAATCTTCTAGTAAATAGATCTTCTACTTGAATTTTATATAGTTAATTTAGGGAGCCAAATTCAAATATATTTATATATTTACGAGTGGAAGGATTATTTGAATCCCTAAAATTAGGGGTGGATAATTTTCACAAAATCCTTAATCTTGGACTAGGACTCGCACGTGGCTAGTTGGCGAGTCATTCAGGTGTTAGTCTCATGACTGATTTAGTGAGTCAAGTGAGTCATATGGTGACTTCTTTGTAGCTCGTCTAAGATTTATCTGGTACACATGCGATGAGTTATCTGGTAACTCGTTTAGAGCCCCAAAGGCTGCTTAAACGTGCTTTATTCTATACCTCCAATAATGTGTATTGACATATATATGGTGAGAGATAAAATACAAAATCTAATCTCAATAATTTTTTATTCCACACGCGTTCTATATAGCTAGTATCCTAAAATAGTTTATGAAAAATATTTTATACATCTAAATAATAGGAAAATCTTGAAACAAAGCATTTATTTTAAAAAATTTTGGAAGTTGGAGGTAGAGATTTGAACTCTATATTTTTTAATGAAGTCGAGTGTGAAATTACCATTAGGTTATGTCTCTAATTACTTAAATTATATGTTTTTAAATGTTAAAGATAATTTTCAAAAGTTTTTCTCAAGAAAAAAATAAAAACTCTAATTAAGAATATATTTGATTACCCTTAACTTGTGATTGTAGAAGCATCTTTGCGGTAAAGAAAACATAGAAAGAACTTATATATATATATATGTATATATATATTTTTATCATCACGATAAGTAAATAACTTGAAATGGTTTTCACTAGACGTTGTTTGACTATGGCAAAGTCACTGTGATCTAAGCAAATTTGATTACACACCTTCTAGAAGAACTATACAACTACGGGATGAAACATCAATCTCAGGCGGTGGCAAAGTTGCTTGCGCCAGGTGGTGCTTGTGGCTGAGTAGGCTATGGATTGATAATCGATCTTCCAGTAGCCTCTCGCTTCACCGAAATTTCATGGGATTTACATATGTCGCCGTTTGGTTGTCATATCAACAAGTTGAGCAAGTCGGTCTTATATTTGCCTAAATTAGGGGCGATAAATCGTATTAGTGAGTCGTGTTCGTGACGTGTCTGACTCGTTTGTTGACACGAATACATTTGACACGAATACGACCTGTTTAATAATCGTGTCAAAAAACATAACCTGACCACGACCCGTTAATAAACGGGTTGACACAACACGATACGTTTATGACCTGTTTATTAAATGGGTCATAAACGTGTCGTGTCATGTCGTGTCTGCTAAACTCACTTACTAAAAGGATCATAAACGGGTCATTCAATCTGTTATTGACCAATTTAACTAACTTGTTATTGACATATTTAATTAACCTATTATTGATCAATTTAACTAATTTATCATCAATTTTAACATTAAAAAAACTTATTAAACACCTAAATAACAATCAAATTAAGTTTACAATCAAGTTACACCTAAATTCAATTCACAAAAAATAAATACAAAACTAAAAATATACATATAAAAACTAAAATATATATTTTATATTTAAATTTTGAATTTTAAATTTTTAACCCTTAAAAATTTATATAATATATATTAAAAATTATAAATGGATAATTCATGGATCATGTTCGTGTTAACCCATATATGACCTATTTATTAAACGAGTTATTTCGTATCAATTGTAGGTTGGCGGGTTTGTGTAGGTTCAACCATTTATTTAATCGTGTTTGGCGGATTCGATCCTTTTTGACCCAAACCGATTTAAAGAAAACCCAAACCCTCTAATTTCGTGCAGATTTCGTATCGTGTTGTTGTGTCGTAACCTAAATTGCCAGCCCTAGCCTCAATCGATCGTCCATTCAATTGGGACTAGTTTGATGTTATGCTTGGTACTACGGAAAGAAAAAGTAAAAGAAATGAGTTGTATATCACTTATGTAAAGGAAATGAGAAATAATAGAGAAGTATGTTCTTTCATGATATTTGATATAACAAAAGAGAGAAAAAAAAAAATCAACTCTCGTTGCATATAAAGATGCAAAAAAAATGAAAAAATAGTTTTTATTTGCAAAATAACAACTTTATCTTTCATTAATATATTTGTTATCTTCTTATTATTCCTTTAACTAAGAAGATAATCTTTATCATTAACAAAGGTAATAATGTTATTTTAGTCTATAATCAATAAGTCAAATTGATTTCTTTTAAAAATCTCTCTAATTTAAAGAGATTAAAATTATGATTTTTTTAAGAGATTGTGAATTCCTCTTTTAATATTTTCCTTCCTCCCTTCCCTTCTATTAAACAATCATAATTATCATAATCTTTTTATTAATCCTTTTAGCCCTTTTCCTTCCTTCTACATTTTACTCTTACCAAACATATAGCCTGCAAATTTAACAGCCAGTTAGTTTTGCTCTTCTGGTAGCCTTTGAAAGGGTTTCTCCCAATGGTGGCGTGTGACGTGATGGGGGCGGCGATGAGGCAAACACAAGCAATATCAAAAGCGAAAACTCAAGTACATTTATTTTATTTTTATATAATAAAGGAATCAAGTACCTGCTAAGCTTTGATACCAATCAATATAGGACAGGGCAAAAGGTATAAAATCTAGATAAAAGAGATAATATAAACAAGAACTTAAAAACAACAGAACCACCAGAGACAAAACTCACAGAATTTAGGAGACGAAAGATCTTAAAAAGATGGAAACTAAGGCTTGTTTGTTTTTATTTTTGAGAATGATTTTTTATTTTTAAAAATATGAAAAATAAAAGTAATTTTTAAATAGTGTTTGTTTATTTAATGTTTTCAAAATCATTTCGAAAACACCATTTTCAATTATGTTGTTTTTTTGAGTTTTTTGAAAACAAAAAAAAAATTATTTTCATTTTTTGTTTTCATTTCTAAAAAATATTATGATTTTTGAAAATGAAATGGGTTTTAAAAAAATATAATCAAATAAAATTTTATTTTTATATTTTTTAAAATATACACTCAAAAAACATAACCAAACACAGTTTTAGAAATGATCTTAACATAATTTTTAAAACATTCTCATTTTCAATTTTTTTAAAAACAGAAAACATTTCAAAAATAATAGCAAACGTCACCCAAAAAACTCAACATTCATTAATCAATCATTGACTCTCTCTCACTACAATTACAGTCACTATGCTATTAATACATATCTAAACTAGTTAAAAGAAAATTTTAACTTAATTTTAAATATTTTAAATGATCATAGATATAATATAAATCTACTTTTAAAATCAAATACTAAAATTGAGAGATATTCTAATACCCTAATGGTTGTTTTACACTTTGATTGCTCCACAATTCGAATGTTCGTACCAAATAAAAATAAAAATAAAAAAGCGCGCGCGCACAAATATTTCCACAAATTGATATTATTTCAAGAAGGAAAAAGAACTATATACATCATATTAAAATAAATTTTGAAGAATGAAATGAGAAAATACTCAACTCACAGTAACATCAAAATCAACTGCTCTAACTACGTCCTGCACCATTTGCCGAATGCATACGTTGAGTTCGTTTGAGAACCTCATTTCTGAGTAGAACCTCACTCAGAAATCATAATCTATATCCGTCGCGTTCTGTGAAACAGAGTGCTTAACCAAGCGTTCTCGTTCATCATACCTATCAAGATTCTCACAGGGGGCAGGGAAGACGGTCCCTATTACCCGACCTTCCAAAAAGGCGCATTGGAAGATATGCTTCTTCTTGTACGTTATCCCCACCGACATGTCCCGGAAAGTCACGTTCCTCACTGGTATATCCTCACTGCCGTGGATACGGACAGGGACACGGACTCCCTGTCCATGGATGCTTATGAATCTTATGTCCTTGAGGATTGGAAGAGCCTTTCTGTCATAGTCCTCGTTAGGGTGTTCGTTGTAGTCCGTCTTGATAACAATGCCAACCCGGACTTCGTCAAATGTTAGGTTTCGGTAAATTATGTGACGGACATATCCGCCTCTCCCGGGAGCAGTCTTGATCCGGACAGCACGCCTTGAGCTCCAAATAAGGACGTTCTCCACGGTGATGTTTGAAATCCCACCAGACATCTCACTGCCTATAGATATGCCAGCACTGTTGCATTTCAGCCAAGGTGGATCAGCATTATTCTTGTTACGGAAATGAAACTAGTACATACTGAGATAACAGTAAAAAAAAAAAAACTAACAGTTGTCACTCTCTCCTATGTTTTAAGAAATTAGTGCATTAGGTGACGCGAAAAACAAGGGTTAATGACGATAAGTAATGGTTTCCAGTTAAAGTTTGCCAAAGTAATTCAAGGAAAAAATGCCTAACAGTGTTCTACACAAGATTGATGGAGTGGGTGGTCATCTTCACATATTTTACACGACCTAATGGATCTCGGATTTTTATTTACAAACAGTAATTGAACATAGAGAATAGGACCGGGACGTGTGTAAGACTCACCTGACCATAGAGCGAACGACAAGATTCCGGATGAGTATATTTGTTGAAGGTCGTCCATAAGCAATTCCATACTGATCCCAACCACTTTTAATGGCAATCGCGTCATCCCCAACACTGATGTAACAGTCCTCGATCACCATATCCTCACAAGAATCTGTTTTCCATGTGAAGTTGAAGCGAATTAGATCTTATATATAACGGATGCTTATATGTCTGGCCTGTTCACTTGGTTACAATTTAAGGACTAACCATGTCAAACAGAACAATGAAGAAGCTGAGAGCGCCTACATAACGCACACAAAAATTTGGCTAACTTAGCAGAAACTAGCTTACCCGGATCAATTCCATCAGTATTTGGAGCTTCGAATATGGGAGCCAAAATAGTGACATTTCTGATGGTTATGTTCTTGCAGTCATAAGGATGAAGTGTCCAAAAAGGAGAATTGCGCAAAGTTATATTGGTGATCACAATGTCACTTGACCACATGATCTGGACTAGCGGGCCCCTAGTGTGGTTGAGAAGCTTCTGGCGATACTTCTTCCACCACGTTTCACCTTGCCCATTTATGGTACCATTGTGCCCTGTTGGTCAGTGAATACATATAAAGTATATTGAGAAGAACTTGAACATCAGAGTCACAGATAAGACTAAATTGTCAGCTAGGATTCTGACCATGAATATGCCAGGACTAATGAACCGAATTTGCCTACCTTTGTAAATAATTTTTAGAAAGAAAATTTTACAGGTATGAGCATGACTAGTTGCTATGGAAAAGTAAACGACCAAAGAATGACAGAGCATAAAGTATATAATATGCCACTGGAGTACACGAGAGAGAGACGAAAATTATTCCTTTTCCTCTTGTTCGTGATGCTATTGGGAATTTCGGGTGAGGGGAAGGGGAAAACAGAGCAAAGGAAGTTTGGACCCATTATTCTTATAACCTATTCACTAGTTTTCAGTGAACCATACAAGACCTCACCAGTGGGGAATTCTGACATCAAGGCAAAGCAACTGCAAGTGACTCCTAAATATGTTTATTTAATTTTTTTATTTACTATTTTATACCTTTTCATTCCTTCATTGTCTTCAAAGTAAATATTTTCAAAGTTACACCTTCTACAGAAGAATCTATATATGCATTGAACTATGGCATCATGAGTCACTGAAGCAGGTATTTACGACACTTCAATCTTAAAAGTGATATTGCGCAAGACACAACTGTTCCGCCTAGTCGCAAACACAAATTAGTCTGCAAGAGTTTAAATTCCAAAAACTACGACTTCCACGTTTAGGGTTATCCACCATATTCACAGAATACTATCTACTGACACAAATTGTAAACTCCGCATCAAAGATACACATTGGAACAAACACAAAGAAATCACATAATCCCTGATGTGAGGAACTAATCTGTTCAATGCAATTAGCTTCCAAGTCAACTCATTTGCTAGAAACTAAAAGTAGATACAACGTCAACTCAACAGAAAAATAATGAGTTTACATTACCTGTGATAACAAGGTCTTTAAGATTTTGACCATGAATCAAACTCCCATACCGAGGCCCAGGATGCTCTCTCCCATACCCATATGAAGGCAATGGAGGCATTAATGTCCATAACTTCTCATCCTGTCACATATCATATAAGAGAACATTTAGCTTATGCAATAACAAAATAATATTAGGCTTACAGACAGAAAGAGAGACAGAGAGAGAGAGAGAGAGAGAGAGAGAGCCGTCTGTGAAATGAAGAAACTACATATAAACAACTTCAACATCCATGATAATTATTGACGCTACTTTGCATCCAAACTTGCAGCTACTGTGTGTAATCTTGTCAAAAAGGACGTTAAGGAGTAATTAAAGCATAACTTCGCGTATAACAACGCACAGGAAGTTGTCAGATTTTACATAAATTTACCTTCCTTCCCAATTAGGTGAATGTTTACAAGTTTGAAACTGGACTATTAGCACGTCAAATAATGTGCTATGATCACCAAGACAAATCCAACTCTACGTCTTCCATTCCAAGTGAGACCCACATCCAAATTTAAGCATTCACTACCATAAATTTAACCTGCAATTTGCTAGTGATGAAGTGAGTCAAAAACTATTACTTTAATGATTTACTACTTCTAGAAGTCTAGAACACAATATGGAATCCTTTCCGCGGTTGAAGGAGTCTAGTGGTAATTCACACCGATCCCACCGGCACAGAGGTTGAATCTCCCCACCCCCAAGTTCATAGCGGTTACAAAACTAATCTAGTTTGAACTAACAAACGTGGTAAAGCAAGGCTAGAGGATCAACAAAAGATACATACATTATCAGATCTGATCAAGTGGACTAGAGCCAATATACATGTATATTCATACATACATATATATATATATAGTTAACGAAGGAAACCAACCTAAATTGCAAATAAGAAAGCGAATAATCAGATAAGGAGAAAAACCGACCTGAATTGCAAGGATTTCAGCGTCCTCAGCGAGGAAAAGCGTCATGTGGCTGGTGAGGTTGAAAGGTCCGGTGAGCCAACGGCCGGGGGGGACATTGAGCTGGCCACCGCCTCTCTTGCCCAGCTTGGAGATGGCAAGAACGGCCCTCTCGAAGGCCTCGGTGTTGACCGTAACGCCGTCGCCCACTGCCCCAAAATCCGTCAAATTGAACGCCACGGGCCGCGTCCGGGGCATGGGCTTGCCGGGAAAAGACCGAGCGCCGCCGCGGCGGAAGATCGCGAACCCGTCGATCGCGTTCCTCTGCCAGACGAAAACCGACAGGAACGCGACGATCCAGAGCGCCGTGAAGATGGTCCGGTGCGAGGACACGAAGGTCGAGACCCAGCGCCGCCGGAGGTCTAGCCGCCGCCCCGCCACCGGTGAGGTCTCCACCATGACTATGGGGGAGGGAAAAACGTTTCGGATCTCGTGGGAATCGAAACGTGAGAGGAGAGAGAGAGAGGATTTTTATGGTGGAATATGGAGATTATTTTTCTACAGAGAGAGAGAGAGAGAGAGATGGAAGTGGGTGAGATGTTAGAGATCAGGGGCGGGTGGACTTTGGTTGAAATTGAGTGCATTTAAAGTTAAAAGGTTCTTCTCCCTCTCTCTGCGTGCGCAGTGAGGTGATGGAGCAACAACCCTGGACTGGACTAACCGGAAACAACATGCTTAAAATTAAAATTCGAGTCAAGAGTTGCAATGTTGCATCCATATCTACTTCTTTTGTCTGCATTATCGCGGAATCCACATCTGTTGTCTCAAATTTCAAATTTCATTCCTAGTCCTGTCTCAAATTTCATATTTCCCTTCAATAATATCACATTTGTTATCTAAATTTATGTAACTTAAGAAAAAAAATTATTAATTAATAATGTTAGAATGATAGACATTGCAACAAGAGTAGCATCTACATTGTTTTTTTTTTTTTTTTGGTCTACAATTATAATTGAGATCGGTCCACCGTTTCAAATTTTATATTTCTTGTTAATTGTTCTCTTAATAGCATCACATTCTATCATTTAAATGTAAAATTATCTAAACAATTGACAAGTTGTCAAAAAAAGATGAATATTGAGATAAGGGTTGCATCTACTTTTTTTTTTTTATATATTTTTGTCTTTATTGTAGTTGAGATCTGGTGTTTTAAATTTCATATCCCATTCGTTATTTCTTTAATAGTACTATACACTGAAAAGGTTTAAATAGTAAAAATATTTAAATAAATTGATGGATTATCAAAACAATGTTAAAGGATTATAAAAAAAAAAATAAGAAAAAAATATTAGAAGGATAGACATTGAGGAAAAATAAAACAGCAGATACAACTCTCCATATTATGTCACTTTTTTTTTAATGCTCTTACCCACATTACGTTTTTTTTTTCTTTTAATTTATGGATTTAGTGAATTATAAAATTTAAATTAAAAAGTATTTTAAATATTATAATGTGCTAGTTTGTGAGAGTATTTGAGACATTAAAAATTTGACAAGTTGTTAGAGTCCTCCCTCCCTCTCAAATGTTAAGGTATAGTATGGAAAAAAAAAAATACTCTGCAAAGTAAAGTACAAATTTAAAATGTAGTATCATCTTAAAATCATGTTGTATTTAAAAAAAAAATGAAACATGTAATGGAATATAAATAAGATATTAAGAAACCATGGGTGTGTTCACTCAAATGTAATCGAAGTGAGTATGAATCAGAGTAAGTAGAATTCAAAGTGGATAAGATTCATTCGAAATGAGGATTCTAAATTTGAATAAGTTATTTATTTGATTTTAGGATTCAGAATTTGAGTCATTTTGAATCTCAATATTGCATTTACTTTAGAATCAAAATGAACACTTGCAAATTTACCTATATATCCCTTCATAATTGTGCTTTCAAATTTGAAAAAAGAATTACTTTGTTTATTTACTATCATAATTTAATTAATATAAACTAATCATTCTAATATTAAGAAAAAAAAACATTATAAGTTGTGTAATATTTTTATCTTAAAATTTAAAAAAACAAGTGTAAAAACTTAACTAAAAAAAGTAAATAAAAAAAGTGTAAGAGTAAATACATGTTATTTTTTGTA
Organism: Antiaris toxicaria; assembly: GCA_035233585.1. NCBI lineage: Eukaryota > Viridiplantae > Streptophyta > Magnoliopsida > Rosales > Moraceae > Antiaris > Antiaris toxicaria. Next base: position 16,611,136 of record CP141161.1, read on the forward strand.
ACAAAAAATATTTTTTTATTCATTCTAACAAATTTAACAATAATTAGTATAATTACACAATGTTAAGTAAATAAAATATATAATATAGGTTGTTATTATATATTCTTTTAGAAAATTTTTAAAGTAATATTTTACAAGTAAACTAAGGGTACGATAGTAATTAAATGTTATATAGAAGGATTGAAGGTCACAATCGGAATGAGGCATGAGATTGCCAATATCATTCATCAATCTCAAATCGGTATATAGCCCACCCTACCCACTCCCACCCTATGAAAAAAATGGTAAGTAAACAAGCGACTCATTCTTTACTCTCATTCCCTTCGTATCCCCGCTTTTGATAAGTAAACATGCTATATATTGGTAAGGTTTTGTTTTTAATAGTCAAAACTTGGGTAAGATTTTGTTTTTAATAGTTAAAACTCATTAAAAACTCTGTCAATTTGTAAAAATTTTATATAAATTTTATCATATTAATATGGAATTCCAAGAAATTATTGTAAATAGTATTTTTATAAAAATAATTGAAGTAAATGATAAGGTTTTAAAATTTTTGAAGTAAATAGTAAATTTATTTGGTAAATAAAAAAATTAGTAAGTAAATAATAATTTAGCTAAGCAAAAAAAATATTTAAAAATTTAGTAGGTAAAAATTTAACTAAATAAATAACATGTTTACAATAAATAAATTATTTTTCTATATAATAAATTATTTTAATTTATTTGTATTCAGAAATCTATTATTTAATTCAATTATTTTTATAAAAATATTATTTACTTTTTCTCGCCTTTGATTTTTATCCATTGTACATTTTAAAAATGGTACAATACTAATTAAGGCCTTTCCGTACAATTAGATATTACAAATTTAAAGTTTATTTGATATTAAATTTAAAATAAAATAAAATTTTAAATTTTAAATTAATTAATTTAATTATAATTTTTATTGATTAAAAAAATAAAATAAAATTTTAAAAAATTTAGATTTATAAATTAAAGAAGATTTAAATGTATATATTTTTAATAAATTTGAAATTGTACGTGATAAAGTTAACGTCTCGTTTGATGAACGTATTATATTTACATTACGTTTGAATGCAATGCATTGAATGTGATTTGTATTTGGAGGAAAAACATTAGCATTGCATTTGAATACAATGTGTGTTTGGGTGAAAAGTATTTGAATTGTATTTTAATAATGAATATGTGATGTGATGGGTAAAAGTAGAGAGGAAAAAAAGAGAGAGAATATATGATGTAATTAATAAAAGTAATAGAAAAAGTGAAATAATAAATAGTGATTCTGTTTGATTTAAAATGTGATGTAATTGATATTTGAATGAAATATTTTTGTATTTGAGAAAAAATTACATTATATTTAAACACAATATCAAAAAAATGCGTTAACCAAACGCATACTAAGTACACGTTTGGGACAAGCTTTTTTTTAGCATTGTATTTAAATGCAATGCAATTTTCCCCAAAATACAAAAACATTTCATTCAAATACCAATCACATCACATTTTAAATCTAACACAATCACCATTTATTATTTCACTTTTTCTATTATTTTTATTAATTACATCATATATTCCCTCTCCCTCCTTTTTTTCTTTCTACTTTTATCCATCACATCACATATTTATTATTAAAATATAATTCAAATACTTTTCCCCCAAACACACATTGCATTCAAATGTAATGCTAATGTTTTTCCTCCAAATACAAATTACATTCAATGCATTATATTCAAACATAATGTAAATATAATGCGTTCATCAAACGAACCCTAAATATAAAGTTGCCTTGACATGCCGGTAACATCACTTTTTGCGTTCCTTGGATTTTGTATGGTAAAGTTAGATCAGCCCAGTGTGGGTCTGAAGTGAAAGTGTCCTAGTATAATGCTCTCCAGCACACCAAGTCGTGTGTGGTGCTGAAGTGTCGTATTCGTAGATGACATATTAATAATTTTGGAGCCCATTTGTGATGCCGATTGGATGTGGGAACAGAAGGCTTTTAGCGTTTCATTTAAACTATTTGGGGTCCTCTATTCCCCACTTTCCCTTAAAGTTAGCTTCGCTGGTTTAGCCATGTTCGCTAAAAGGCTGTGGACAAGAACCGGTTTGGCCCTTCACTAATTTTTTAGCCGACACTGTTTGCCAACAAAAAGCTTAAGGAGTGTTTGGTAAACGTATTGTATTTTAATTATATTTAAATAAAATTTATTTTTTGAATGTTGTATTTGGTTGAAAAGTATTTATTTTGTATTTGAATGAAATGTGTGTTTGGATGAAAAGTATTTTAGAGTTGAAAAGTTAATGTGATTGATAAAAGTAAAGATAAATAATGGAATTGAAAAGTTGATGTGATTGTTTTAAAAAACTTTTAAATAGTAATTATTTTCGTAGCACTATTAAAAAGAATTATATTTGAATATAAAACTTTACGTTTGGTGTAAATTACATTGCGTTTGAATATAATTAAAATGCAATTACTCTGTCAAATGTCCCCTAATATTGGTTTGAAAGGGCTTCTATCTGTCCATAGGAAGAAGACTTGTTCAAAGTGACTTTGTTGCAGAAAGTGCTTATGTTTCATTGTTAGAAATGTCTCGGGGGACGTTTGGGAAAAGAATTTCATTTTAATTTTAATCAAATACAATATAATTTTATACCAAACATAAATTTTGTAACAGTGCTACGAAAACAATTACTATTCAAAATATTTTTAAAACAATCATATCAACTTTTTAACTCCACTATTTATCTTTATTTTTACCAATCACATCAACTTTTTAACTCTAAAATACTTTTCATCCAAACACACATTTCATTCAACTACAAAACAAATACTTTTCAACCAAATACAACATTCAAAAAATAAATTTTATTCAAATACAATCAAAATACAATACGTTTACCAAATGCCCCCTCAATTTGAATTATTGTTTAGTTTAATTTACCCTAAAAAAATTAGTTGTTTGTTCAAAAAACTAATTATATATTTTTTTTGTTGATTTTCAAAAAAGACCAAAAAGTATAATTTAGTTTAAACTAAATTTGAATTCCTAACAAGCTCTCTCCCTCTTTCTCTCTCTCTTTTTTCTCTTTTTTCAGCATTGCATTTAAATCATATTATCCTTTTAAAAAGAATTGAAAATAAATAAATAAATAATTGATAAAAATGGAAAGAAAAAATCTATAAAAAAAATGTCAGACTAAGCAAACTTTAATAAAAGGAAAATAATATTTTCTTTAATTTGTTATAAAGAAAAAAAATGGCTATAACAGATACAAGTTATATGGCATATGAAAAATAATCAATATAAAAAATAATTAATCATTAAAATAAAGTTCACAACTAATATTTATAAAAAAAATTAAATAGTTATTGTTAAAAAAAAACTTTAAAATCTAAAAAAGACATTATAATGATATAGTAATTATCATAAAGAAATAACATCATAACAATGTAGTAATATCATAAATAAAACACACATAAAGTAAACAATTTCATATCACATTTAAACTTTAGAAATTTACTATTAAAACAAGAGCAATAATAATATATATATAAATTATCAATGATAACATTATATATAATTATCATAAAGAACATAAATCATACTAAAAATTTGATTTCTTAGAAAAATCATACTTAAAAAATTGTTTATAAAAAACCTAAATTGTACTAATAAAAAACCATTATAATAAATAATCATTAAGATAAAGATATAACATTGACTAAAAAATATATGAATCATAATGAAGGAAAATGATGTTAAAGATAGCAAAGTAACAAAATAGGTACTACAAGTGGATGTTTCCTTAAAAACAGACATTCACGTGATATTATTAAAAAAAAAAAAAGAAGAAGAAGAAGAAGACATTTTTGAAATGAGATCCTAAAAATAGATATTATGTGTAATCGTTTACCTAGTAAGGTGATTTTTTTTCCACTTATAGTAATAAATTTATTATTTACTTCAATTATTTTAAAATCATACTACTTACTTTTTTAATTTCGTAAAAATGCTACTTATTACAATTTTTGTGTTAAGGTATTTCTAAACAGGGTAATGAGGCTGACGACATAGCAGTTAGTTGTTAGACACAGTTTTCCTTTTGAGGAGTGCAAAAGTCACCCTTTTTTACACTTTTTTTTTTTTTTCACTCTCTAACTTCTTTGCATTGTCATTTTGTCTTCCCATCCTTCTAAAAGAAATAAACAAAACTCCAACCCATCCTTCTACTACTTAATACAAGCATGCCGTTATATACAACTTTTTCATATAGGAGTATTGGACGGAAATACTTAACGGATATACACCATAGTTACAGGGAAAAATATATATTTAATTAGAGTAAAGACTAATATAGTAAAGAAAATAAAAATTGTATTATATATATCAAATAATTAAGAATAGCTTTCAATATTCTAAATTTCTCTTGTTCTTCTCTTTCTCTCTTTAATACTAGAGGGTTAGAGTTTTTCAAATTGTTTTTTTTTTTTTCTGAGTTATTCTCCAAATTGTCCTTCAATATGCCTTTGGTTTCTTAACCTCAAAGATGGAGGTGGGAATCATATTGGCAAAGGCAAACCTGTGTAAAGAGTGCAAGTATTGTGAGAAGGAGTAAGATAAGAATAAAATTATCATCAATGTTGCGTGATCATAGCATGTCAAGGAGGTCTTGAAGCAACTCAACCTTAGCAACCAGGTTTCTCCCAATGACATTAATGATTTTACCATGAAGGACCTTTCTGTTTGATTGGATTTTTCATTTTGTGGTGTGTAGGTTTGTGTATAATAATAATAATATCTTTGCCATCTTTTATACCAAGGTTTTATCTATGTTTGTTATTTCTAATAACTAAAGTGGTTTCTACACATTTCACATTGGTTGTTTATCTATTATATCTAAGTTTTGATGGTGTATTAGTCCCGCTAGAGTTGCTTTTATATGGAGTCAATAGTAGTCCTAATGTTACTGAATATTAGCCCTCAATTGATAGAGAAATTCTCCTAATTTTTGGAGTTTTATCTGAAGGAGTTATATATGCTTGATTTCAATGTGCCAAAGTATATGCTCATTATTATGTCTCAAGCATATGTCTTTCGCTTTAAGTGTCATCAACTTTACTGAAGAATCCGTTCTTATTAAAGTGTTTTATCTTATTTAATATTGGATCATCTATTATATTTAATATTTTTTATCTCCTTAATAAATTGATGAAATTTCCCCATTAAAAAAGCTTCAATAAAGAAAATTTAGAAAACAAATTTTGAAGGCTCCGTACAGCCACGTTTGTTTTGAGGAAAAAAAAAAAGAAAAAGAAAACATAAATAAGTATAAAATTACATTAAAAAAGAATGTAAAATGCAAGAATTCAAAATTTAAAAATAAATTAATGGGTGATTTAAGAAAGGAAGTGGAAAGGAGACAAACTTTGTAATGAAATGCAATCTTTACAATATATGACAGAAAAGATAATTTTTTGTTGTACTGAAAAATCGGTACCATAAACAAAACGATAGTTTTGTTTGAATTGTTCTTACGAAAATGAGAAGATAAGTAACCCAAAAAAAAAAAAAGTTAAAAAATGACATAAATAATGATAAAGATATTGATCTTAATACTTCTCTTTATTATCCCCAAAGATTTAATAAACAGTAAATAACCATGCTACCCCCCTTTATTTTTTAATTAAAAAAAATCAAGTACATATAATTATAGTGTCTCATTGCAAACATTATAAGCGATACAACACAAAAAAAAAAAAAAAGGAAAAAAAATAATTATAATAATAATAATAAAGAAGTCATCTTAGCAAAGTACAATGAAAAGTAATCTTTAGAAACAAGACACGGGACTACTAACGAATGATTTGAAGCAATAATTCTTTGAAGTTCAAGGTTTGCGTTTTTGGTGGGCCCCCACTCGACGTATATTACTTAACAAAAGGTGACATCGATTTTATCCTAATTTATGTACATTAAATAGTGTGACGTATGAATTATTTTTTTAATTAATAGATGTTTAAGATATCATTATATTAAATATTATATCTATTAATTAGAAAATGATAATTTATTATTGATTTATATTTAAAAAATTAAAATTAAAATTGGTATAATAATACTCATTATTGAATATCTGGTTTGATATGGTTAGGAACAGTCGTTGGGAATCCGTTCACTAGTCTTCCTCATGTGGGTATATATAACATGTACATATACATATACATATACATATACATATTCTATCTCTCTGTAGGTAGGTTATATTTTCAACGATATAAAATATATTAAAGTTCTCGTTAGTTTATTTTGCGGCAGAAAGAAGGAATACCACAGAAGACATCAAGTAGGAAAACGGGTAAGGGGTTACAATCTGTCAATATTGTAAGTCAGTATGATAATAAAGCAGTGAAATAGACACACCCCACCAAACTCATGTCTTTGATCGCCATAAACAATGAGCAAGAGACATGGCCTTAAAATCATATCCATAGGCAGGAATATTGGATGGAGCCTTACACTTTTTGTTTGGATTTGTTTTTCCTGACATTTTTCTGAAAATTGTTTAATTGTAATTTTTACCTAAGATAATTTTTAAAGTTTCTATGATTCCTTAAGTTTTGACTTTAAAATTCCATTTGGTAAACGCATTGTATTTGTTTTACGTTTGAAATTAATGCATTGAATGTAATTTGTATTTAGAGAAAAAGTATTAGCATTGCATTTGAATACAATGTATATTTAGGTAAAAAATATTTGAATTATATTTTAATAATAAATATGTGATGTGATGGGTGTAAAGAGAAAAAAAAAAAGAGAGGGAAAGATAATATATGATATAATTAATAAAAGTAATAGAAAAAGTGAAATAATGAATAATAATTGTATTAAATTTAAAATATGATTTGATTGATATTTAAATGAAATACATTTGTATTTGGATAAAAATTACATTGTATATAATGTAAATTAAATGTGTGTACCAAATACATGATAAAAATGAATATAAATTTCATAAATTCCTAAAATAAAAAACTTTTCTATTTTAGTGCCAAAATTTTGACTTCATTTTTAACGCGAAATTCGTAAAATCGCAAACAAAGCTCTCTGCAAATAAATTATATTAAAAAAAACACACAAATAAAGCAAAAACAACCGCACGTCCATCTAATGTTTTTTAATTTGATTTAAATCTAAATCCAAATCTTTACTCTTTTTTTTTTAATCTGTAACACATTAAATTTTCTCTCTCTTAAATATTCACATTTATTTAATTTAAATAGAAAAGCTCAAATTTAACTGTAATCTAAACGAATACTTTTTCTTTAAATATTAATTAAACTTGGTTCATTCAGAAGAACAAAATAAACAGATATAAAGATAAAACAAAAAGAAAGGGGAAAAAGAAAAAAGTTGCACCCATTTGGAAGAGATGTTGAAGTTTGAAATTTTTTTAATTTATTTTTATTTATTACAAATGGGTGAATGTATTGAAATACTCATTTAGTTGCAATGTGAATGTGAATTAAAAATGAATAACGATATTTAAATTGTATAAAAACCTAAAATATATTCAGATTTTTAATAGGTACTATAGATATTGTTTTATTCTTCTCGTTATTATAAACGTTAACTAAAAAGAATTATCTTATTTTAATTTAAAATAAGAAAGATGTGGGTTTTTAAAATTTGGATTTCATGAGAGTGAAAGAGAGAGGTGGGTTTGTGCTTTAACTAATTAGACAATGAACTGAGATGAGTTGTATAACCAAAAATAAATGAGAAATCAACCTTATAAAAACAGAGATTGGAGTTGGTCTTCTAAACAGGTCCTTAATCTACACTCCTAAGGAGAAAAAAAAAAAAGATGAAATTATAGTGAATATTTTTTTTTCAAAAATAATTGAAATTAATAACATTGTTTTAAAATATTTGAAATAAATGGAAAGCTTACAAGATAAATAGCAAATATACCATGTAAATACTAGGTATTTAATATATTAACAAGAATTAAATAAATCATTTATCTTAAAAATTTTTTATTTACTATCTTTTACTCTAAATATTTTTTAAATCTATTATTTATTTTAATTATTTTTATAAAATACTATTTACTTTTTTCTCGAAAACCAAACAGGAAAATTATTGTAAATAGCAGTTTTTTAAAAAAAATTGAGATAAATAGCAATTTTTAAAATATTTATAATAAATAATAAATTTATCGGATAAATATAAAATTTATGAAATAAATAACATATTTATAAAACATAAATAAAACACTAATTGATAAATCTAAAATAAATAAGTCATTTATCCATAAATCTACTATTCAACATAAATATTTTGAAAACTTATTAGTTTAATTATTTTCTGAAAACTATCGTATAATTCTTACTTTAAAAAAAAAAAAAGAGGCCACATCCGACGCAGTTCAACCCACATACGTGTGCTTGGCCTTGGGTTTAAAAGGGTTATTAGAATAAATAATAGATTTTAGAAAATAATTAAACTAAATATCAAGTTTTAAAAATATTTAAAATAAATAATAAATTTATCTAATAAGTGAAAATTTTATTACGTAAATATAATATAAACAAAACATTTATCTAATAAATATGAGTAAATAAATCATTTTTTTATAAATTTAATATAAATAAATCATTAACCTAGTAAATTTAACATAAATATAATTTATTTTATAAATCTATTTTTTATTTTAAATATTTTAAAAATCTATTATTTATTTTAATTTTTTTTAAAAACTGTTATTTAATTCATTATCCTAATTTCAAGACCCAAATTTTCCAAGCTCAAGACACCATTTGTTCTTCTTTCCTTGTTGTGCCACGTCACCTCACACCCTATCGTGAACTATCCATTTTCCAGGGAGTGGATAAACCGTTAAAAACTAATCAAGCAAAAGCCTTTGCGGAAAGCTTTCAAATTTTGCAGGAATCATTGCCCCAACAATATTACAATGGCCTTGTCCATAGCCTCCACTGCACTTTCCAGCATCCCTAACAGGTCCACAGTTTTTGTCTGTATGCGTTTATGCTTCTTTGAACATCCAGTAATTAGTCACAAACTGCTTGACATAGTCTCTGTTTTTGGCAATCACAGGGAATTGCCGTCGACCAAACTCTCATCGGGAAAAATCTCGAGATGTTCGTTGTTAGGCAAAAGTCGGGTTAATGCAACGAAAGGAATTTCTGGTGTTTGTGAGCCTCTGCCTCCAGATCGACCCCTATGGTTCCCTGGTAGTTCACCCCCTGAGTGGCTGGATGGCAGGTCACAATTTCTCCAAAATCTCTCATTTTATCCCTTCTTTCACAGTTTGCCGTCTATAATTTGACTTGTTTTCTTTATTTCTTGTCGGTTTCTAGCCTTCCCGGGGACTTCGGCTTTGACCCACTTGGATTAGGTACACAAAAATCATAAATTTAATGTTTTTAACAAGTGTGCTGTCACAATATTTATTATTCAAATTTGGTAAACAATTTGGTGTGCTGAAACATTACTGCCATGATTTTTTTGCGTGCAGGGTCCGATCCAGAGTTGCTAAGATGGTTTGCACAAGCTGAGCTGATGCATGCCAGATGGGCAATGCTGGCGGTATCGGGGATTCTGATTCCGGAGTGGCTTGAGAGACTAGGATTCATACAGGACTTCAATTGGTACAATGCTGGAGCTAGAGAGTACTTTACGGACCACACAACCTTGTTCGTGGTGCAGCTGGCGCTAATGGGCTGGGTCGAGGGGAGAAGGTGGGCTGACATGATCAACCCGGGGTGCGTGGACATGGAGCCCAAGGTGCCCCACAAGACTAACCCAAAGCCCGATGTGGGGTACCCGGGTGGGCTATGGTTCGACCCGCTCATGTGGGGAAGAGGGTCGCCGGAGCCCGTGATGGTGTTGAGGACAAAGGAGATAAAAAATGGTCGCCTTGCAATGCTGGCTTTTGTGGGGTTTTGGTTCCAAGCTATTTACACTGGGAAAGACCCGATTGATAATCTATTTGCTCACATTGCAGATCCTGGTCACTGCAACATATTTTCGGTAAGGCTATGCACTCAACATTTTGGTTTCTAAACATTGGGAGCTCGTTAGTATAGAAGCTTAACGTGCTATAACAACGTATTAATAATGCATGTTTCTGAATAATAAATGGTCGGACATTATTTTCAAAAACAAGAGAAACACGAATTTAGCCGAATCTAATACACAAATTCATTATTCATATCCGCAGGCTTTTACTTCACAGTAAATTTGGTCGAGGTATTGAAGATGTTGCAACACCAGAGCAGACCTACCTCTATATGTATGTGCTAATATTGTATAATAAACTTCTTTCGATTCTTTTTAGCCAAAGCAGAGCAATATTTGTGAATACCAAGAAGCAAAGTAGCTCTCCTTACCTCCTTTCTTTCCTTTAATTTCATATTAAACTCATGAGCAACGGATGAAATTATGAAATGAACGAACAAAATGAGTTTCACAGACCAGTTTCACTCTCTCATGCCCTGTATTGAATTTGACTCTTGTGTGGAAAAAACATTATACGTTAAATGTGATCACTTCTATTGGTCTCGATTTGAGTAGAAATAAGGTTATACAGTAGTTTATTGTCATTAGAGAATCAAACAATAAGATCTATCATTTTTCTTTTTAAGTTTTCCTAATTTTTAAGCAGTGCCACCATTATATATAGTCTTTAAGAAACTACAGAATAGTTATTATTTTATTTTTCAACACACATTTAGCCAAAATTGAATAATTTTGCATGTGAAAATTCCTACATTTTGAATTAAAAATAATCTTCATTCTCCTCTTAAATACAATTGCTCTTGCCAAAGTAGCTAGCACACCAAATGTACAAATGTACGTAAGCAGTGACAGATCCCAAAATTTATTTTAGTGGAGGTATATATGAGGATAAAATTTTAAATTAGAACAATGATTTTATATGGATAAAAGTTCAATATTTTTTATTCTAAAAGAATTTCTTTTTTTTTTTTTTACTGCTTTGCAATAAAAAAAATAATTTTACTTTTTTAATATTTATTAACATGTATAATTTGTTATTGAACTTTATCTTAAATTTTAGTCTTATGACACAAAATAGTCTAAAAATTGTTTGTACTTTTTAAATCAAAAATAAAATTTCACTTTTATTTATTTTACACCATCATTTTTCTCCTTAAAGATGAATTTTTTCAACTAATAAATAAAAACTTACACGTAATCATAAAGTCAATATATCTTTTAAAATTAAAAAAAAAAACTTCAACAAAAAATTTAAAAGAAAAGTAGATAAAGAGACTGGGTGGGAAAAAAAATTTATATATTGTTTATGATACTGAGACATAAGAATAAGTTAAGTACTATGTGGGGGTATATTTTAAAAAATAATTTCTGTGTGGGCACACTATATATATTTAAAGAAGTTTGGGGGTTAATTTAAATATCAAAAAGATGATGACCAAGCCCCATGTAAGTTCGTCATTGTATGTAAGTCGAGGGACTTTTAATAGAGAAATGGAATAGATTTTTTTTTTTTATATAAATTTTATAAGGATGGAAAACCACCCTCCAATTCAGTCTTGTGTTAAATTTGGCACAGCCAATAGAGCATAAATTATTTTATAATCGAAGTCTGATGTAGCAGCGCAAGTTAGAACGAAGAAAGACGATAAAATAAAAGAATAGGTGCATAAACCCGTTGATTTACATAAATATTAGTTGAGATCGAAAATTTATTTCAAAACTTGTTAATTCACAGGTATACTAAAAAGGAACCTAGTAATAACTCAAATTTCATTTACCAGCGTCTGATTTTCATCACATTAGGGCGTCCTTATCTATAAGACAAAACATAAACAAGAAACTTAGTCAAAATAACCTAAACATAATAAACACGAAATTGTCCAAGAAAAAAAAAAAAGGGAAAACGAATGTAAGAAACTATTATACTTTAATATTAAGGAAACACAATAAAAATTGGAATCTAAAATTCTTAGGTAAACTTATTTACAAAAATAGAAATTACTAAAAAAAAAAGGAAAAAAAGAAAAACTCTTTGTACTAAATGATGAAATCTTAATGAAATATCATACATTGTGAGTCCGTGACAAAGCGGCAAATCTTGTTTGTGGACCGGTTTGTACCAAAAAAAAAAAAAGAGATTAAAAAAAAAAAAAAACCCAGATCCAATATCATCCTATGTAATAAAAAGCCAGAAAATTATCTTACTTAACCTTAATATGATTTCAACACACCATAAGGACAAAATCTTGTTGCACCACGATAAAGTCCTAATTTCCATTGCATATTGCATAGGGAAAACTTTCTAAAAGACAACAGGATTGATTTCTATCACTGGTGGTAGTGATATGATGATAAGAAGACCTATTTAGAACTTTTGTTTCTATTAGATTTTAGGTTCAAGTTATAGTGCATGCAAAAGTCTAGCTTTTAACAATAAAGAACATGTGATGCTTACTTTTAAAGTTTGGTATCAGCTTGCTATAAAGATCTAAGAACAAGTTTCCTGTCATTTTAACGTTGAGACTAATGGACTCATCTAATGACTATTAGGATAGGGATATTATCAATCCCCTCTTTTTTCTTATAAAAAATGTGAATTGATTTCTTATATTAAAAATAACATTTATACAAAAAGGTCCATTTTAAGGGATTTAATTGTATATACAATATAGGGTAAAATTGTAATAAGAATACATAATAGTGTCACTCTTTTAATTGATTTTCTCATGGGCCAATAAGTTATAAACTAAATGAGTTGATTTTTTTATTTAAAAAAATTACATAAAATGATAAAAAAATAAACGCAACAAAAATCCATATAACTAATTTATTTTAACATATTTTAATTATTATGTTCATTTTTTTTAATCAAAGGCATAACTCCGTATGGTTACTCATTTCCGATCAAAACAGTTCCACACACCACTTCGAGTATGTGCTCCAAATGCCTCCCAAATTTTTTATTTTTTTAAAAATATATATCATACTTGTTTTTACCTCCCAAACAGAATTTAGATTTATATGTTTAATTTAAATGTAAAAACGCAAAATCAACGAATGATGTCTTACACTCCGAAAATGCTGTACATTTTGCCACCACCCCATTTAACGGGAAGGCTCTCCAATGAGTCAGACTTGGCCAACGAAAGAGTAATCTCTCGATTCACCTCTCTTTGATAAAATCTTCTCTCTCTCTCCAAATCTATTCTTAGACAATCTCCATGCAAATCACACACACAAATTTCCCCCACCATATTACACACACAACGACAATTACACAAACCCCCTCCCCGAATTAAACAACACCCAAAAAAATGTTAATCCGCAAAATTAGCAAACCAAGCAAATTTCCAAACCACACAAATTTCCTCAATCTCTCCGAACAGCGGCTCGTTTCTATCCACCGGATTATCCAAATCTCATTTCCGGCTCAGCAATGGCCGCTGTTCGTCTTCGTCCCCTCCTTCTCCATCATCATCATCATCGTCATCGTCATCTCTTCTCTCTCCTCTCTTTCTCTCTCCTTTTTTCTCTCACTCTCTCCCTCTCGGAATCCGACGCTCTCCTCAAGCTAAAGAACTCCTTAAACCAGTCCGACAACAATGCCCTCTCCTCCTGGGTCCCGGACTCCTCCCCCTGCCTCTCCCGCTGGGCCGGCGTCATGTGCTTCGACGGCATCATCACCGGCCTCCACCTCACCGGCATGGGCCTCTCCGGCTCCATCGACATCGACGCCCTCGCCCAGATCCGCGGACTCCGGACCATGAGCCTCATGAACAACAACTTCTCCGGCCCCATGCCCGAGTTCAGCAAGCTCGGCGTCCTCAAGGCCCTCCTCCTCAGCGCCAACTCTTTCTCCGGCGACATCCCCGCCGATTTCTTCTCCCATCTCAACTCTTTAAAGAAGGTCTGGCTCAACGGGAACAAATTCACCGGAAATATACCGGTTTCTCTGGCTCAGGTGAAGCCTCTTATAGAACTTCACCTGGAGAACAACCAGTTCACCGGGACGATCCCGAACTTCCAGCAGACGATCTCGTCGTTCGATTTGTCCAACAATAAGCTGGAAGGGGAGATTCCCGCCGCGCTGGCGAAGTACAACGCGACGTCGTTTTCGGGAAACGACGGTCTCTGCGGTCCGCCGCTGGAGAAGGTTTGCAACGCCGCGCCGGGCTCGTCGTCACTCAGCCAAGAGAACGCGGACAGCACGAAGCTAGTGGTCGGAGGCGTCATAGCCACCATGGTCGTCATTTTGCTGTACGCGCTGCTGAGCTCGAAGGGCAGGCGAGAGGACGACTTCAGCCAGCTGGGGAAGGAGAACGTGAACGGCGTCGACGTGGTGGAGGTGCACGTGCCGAGCACGCACAAGAGGGGGCCGGGATCGGAGTCGATGAATCGGAGAGGAACGGCGTCGGCTTCGGGGCAGGGGTCGGTGTCTGTGTCGGGTTCTGCGGCGGTTTCGACGTCGTCGCAGCACAGGAAGAGCGGATCGATGACGGACCTGGTGATGGTGAACGAGGAGAAGGGGAGCTTTGGGATGGCGGACTTGATGAAGGCGGCGGCGGAGGTGCTGGGAAACGGGGGGCTGGGGTCGGCGTACAAGGCGGTGATGACGACGGGACTGTCGGTGGCGGTGAAGAGGATGAGGGAGATGAATAGGATGGGAAGGGACGGGTTCGACGCCGAGATTAGGAGTTTTGGGAGGTTGAAGCACAAGAATATCTTAACGCCCTTAGCTTACCATTACCGGAGGGAGGAGAAACTGCTTGTGTCCGAGTATATTTCTAAAGGCAGCTTGTTGTACGTTTTGCATGGTACGTATATATTTGCATGAGTTCTTGTTAATAGTTAACTCATAAAATATAATTTTGTCATATACACTACACAACCTACGAGCTTAATAAAAGGACTAATTATGTATATGTATTTCCAGTTTACAACGAGAGAAAATGCTTATTGCATAATCATCATCGTTGTTAAGGTTTTTTTTTTTTTTTTCTTTTCCCCACATAAACTTAAAAAACTAAGAAAAACTCATTATGTAGCATATGATGAAATTATTTTCTAATCTTCATTATATACTGATGTATTACAATATAAATTACATCTTTTTTTCAAATTGGAAATAAGAAAATGCATGCGGCCCACGATTGAGTTGCCAACTACTATGTCCCTTTGGTAAAAATTTATCCTCCAATTTCTTGGGTGAATTTAGGCATTTAGGTAGTAGCACTTATGTTCGAAATCTATTTCTGTCTTCTTTTCTTTTTTATTTTAAGATAGGATTTTGGACAAATTAACTACACATTTTATACACGCATATTAATTCATGTATATTCTGCAGGTGATCGCGGAAGTTCTCACGCGGAGCTGAACTGGCCAACTCGTCTGAAGATAATCCAAGGAATCGCCCAAGGCCTCGGATTTCTCTTCACCGAGTTCTCGTCCTACGAACTCCCGCACGGCAACCTCAAGTCCAGCAACGTCCTCCTGACGGACGACCACGAGCCGGTCCTCAGCGACTACGCCTTCCACCCGCTCATGAACCCTGCCAACGCCTCCCAAGCCATGTTCGCCTACAAGACCCCCGACTACGTCCAGTACCACCGCGTCTCCCAGAAGACCGACGTCTACTGCCTCGGCATAATCATCCTAGAGATCCTCACCGGCAAGTTCCCGTCCCAGTATCTCACCAACGGCAAGGGAGGGATTGACGTCGTCCAGTGGGTTTTGTCCGACAACAACAACGAGGACAGGGAGAGGGAGCTTCTCGACCCCGAAATCGCCACCAGTGCCGCCGTCATCGACGAGATGCTGAAGCTCCTCCATGTCGGAGCCGCCTGCGTGGAGAGCAATCCTCAGCAGCGGATTGACATGAGGGAGGCCATTAGAAGGATAGACGAAGTGCAAGCTTGATCATCATATATATATATATATGTAGAGTTCGGTTAGTGGTGAGGTTTGAGGAGAAGAAATAATACGTTCTTGCAGGTTAGGGAAAGTTATTTACATATGTATAAATATATATATAGATGATCATGGTTTAACATGATATTGTTTGTCAGCAGCTCGAGTATTGATCACGTCGTCGTCCTGGGGCTTGGATTTTTGCATGTCGGGGGACTCTGAACTTGAGTCATGTTTCAGGATGTATTTTGTTGGTGAAAGTCAATTAGTGAGTAGGGAAATATATAAATTTTTTTATGCAGTATGGAAAATTTGAAACTGGTCACGAAGGCATATATATATTTATATATACATATAAAAGGTAGGTTTCAACAGTAAGTACAGTTGTATTTCAGTATCTGTATTGTTCTTCATAGGTTGGGGGATACAGTTTTCTCTTTTAGCGTTTTTGTAAATTCGTGTACGTTTGCATCATTTAATTGATTTGTCAGTAAAAATAAAAAAATTCTCTTAGAAAAATGTTTGTAACTTCTTTTTTATTTTTATTTTTATTTTTGTCTTTTTGGTTTTTGAGGGGAAAAAATGTTAGTAGCTTTTCATCACTAAAAAATGTTTAGCAATAAATGTATCAGCATTAATTTGATTTACCATGTCCTTAGTTTACCGAGCCTTTGTAAAGAGTAGACCAACAATAGTCTTATATTTTAAGACTATTCAATTTGCATTGTGATTGAACAATGCTTATCATGATAATGAGTTGCAGGTACAATAGTGTAGCGTTTTGAATAATTTAGCAACTCCTTATATGCTGCTTGAGCACTTTCACTTTTGACGTGCGTTTCACCCAACCTCGCTCTACAATCCGAAAGGATCGGATGTGAATTTCATGATGGAGCAGCTCTTATTGCAATTCAACTGCATTTGAAATCACAATCTCGCTCTTCCTCAAAAATCTTTACCGAGTCCGCAGAAATCCAATCTCCAAAGTCGACAACTTATCTGGTGGCACAATTGATCGCTGTCCTCTTCCTTTCAATCTCAGCTCAAAGAGAAATTCTAGTAAATTTACGGAATAATAGTGAGATGAACGGATGTTATCAATTTGTCTACATATATACAACTAATTTTGAAATGGATGGTAATGAGAGACAAGATAGTTTTCATTTTCAACCATGTATACTCATGACAACATGTTTTAGAACCATGGCATACAACATTTTCTTTTAGCGTGTAAACTTCACATGTACGTCAATTTGTCGGGGAAACCATTCTCCAATATATTTCTTTATTTCGATTGCTTTGCCAATTCCTGTAAATTTATTTTTAAAACTTAGGCAAGGTGACTCGAACCGTTATTATAAATAAGATGGAAGTGTTATATGTAGTTTTTACTGTAAAGTTTGTGATAGTTCATATATGACATTTTTTTTTTTAATTTGAGAGTTAAGGATTTAAATTTTACATTTTTAAGTAGCGTTAGATATGATGTTATCATTTAGTTATGTCTATAACCATATCAGGTATAACATATTAAGTTTGTCTTCCTTGTGTCAAGGGAAACGACTTGCCGATGATATGTCGCTTTTACAACGGGTTTGTTACTTATCTTTATTTGAAAGAATAAGAAAATTTTGTTCTCGTACAGGACTGAGAACCACACGTCGTGTGAGTAAATATATTGAAGTCAATTATTGTTTTTTTTTTTTTTAAGAGACTCGTATGTTGATGTTTTAATCTTTTTGTCTGCCGTTTCATATCGACTTTGTAGTTGTTCAATTTTTGGAACGAAAGTCGTTTGCAGAAATATTTTCTGTCTATCTTTTTCTTTTTTCTGTTTGGAAATACTACTAATGATTATATATATATATATCACTTTTTTGAGATAAAATATCCCTTTTTGTTTGCATTTAGTGACTTTTATATTAAATCTCAACTTGTATTCCAATTTGTATCATTCATATTGTGAAAATATCAATTTATAATTAATCTATGAGACTTATAATCCAATCCAATCCCATCACGATTTGAAAGTGGATATGGTAACATGAAGGGGTTTAATTAAAATAAATAGAAAATTAATAACAAATGCAAGTTGAAGAATTTCAAAATTCAGCACACAATTTCCAAAAATGTCATTTTGATCACTTTAGTATACAGGTCAAACTTTTCAATCCATTTGAATTAGTCTTATATCTATTAATTTTAAACTTACAAATTCTAAAAAGTATCTTTTCAAATCAAATGGTGGAAAATTTTGAAATACTATTTTTTTTTGTAAAAGAAAAAAATTTGGAATGAAAACAATGTCCAATACTTTTAGGGTTCAACATACCTAACATATAAAATAAAATTCATAAAAAAAATAAAAGACAAGACAGACATCAAACTAATCTAGAGGGATAGTTTAATTATATATGCTTGAAAATAAATAATGAACTAATACACAACTATGAACAAATCACATTGGTCTTGAAGTCAGATGTCTAGTCAGTACAACTTTTGGCATCTCTTGGAAGGTGAAAAACACTAAAACCTGAGCTATTAGTTCAATAGGATAATAGGACTTAATTAAAATAAATAAAATTAAATTAATTTCAAAAGGGGAGACGATGACTTTAAAAGGAAAACATTACAAGTGAAATAAAGTAATAATGTAAATAATTAAAGTCAAAATAATATAACTCACAGCTGTATAAATCAATGTTAAAAATATTTGAGTGGACACTAGAATAAAGTCACATTTGTGGACACCAGTGTAAATACCACTTCAACAGACTGATCGGTAACAAGAGAGTCTCTTAGTATCTAAACAAGGTATACAAGGCAAAACTATCAACTACTAGCATCTAACGAGATAGTGTTTGTATTATTATTTAAACTACTTAGACAAATACTAATCAAATCTTAAATCACCTCATTTGAGTCTTTCAAAATAATATATCTACATATATATATCATTTTGAATGAAAAGCATTTTTATATATAACTATATATACTCTCAATTTAATAAACTTTTATAAATTATTTTATTTCAAAAATGATTTTCAAAACAAAGGTATGTAAAATGTAATAATTATTTAGTAAAAAGATAATACCTCTTTCACCATTTAAATCTACTGATAATTTCTAATATAAATTTAGGAGTTGATCATTTTCATCAACTTCTGATTGAAAAGCATTTTAAACATAATAACATATTATTTAATTATCTATATAAAAATTTTATAATTTAGATTATGATAAATTTAATTAATTAGTATGTTATTAAATAATATTTAATTTAATATTTATAAAATTTTCTAAAAATTTTGGTTATACTCGCTCTAAAATATTTATTACTAAAAACTCCAAAAATGCCTCCAAACCTAAAGAAAACATTTATAATTTCTAAAATAATCCAAATATATTTTCAAAACAAATTATTTTTCCAAATTTCAAATATACATACGTATGTATATATATATACATATATACACACATATATTTTTATTGCTTATTATTTATTTCTTTTTAGCAAATATTAGTATATACATATATATAATATATATATATACATTTTTTCTTTTTCGATACTTATGTACACTTACATTTATTTATATATATATCTGCACGAGGAAAAGTCGGAGCTCACGGCTGAGGGAAGCTCGACGGCAGCACGACTGGGCTTCAGCTGGCTCGGCGACGCAGGAGGTTCGACCGGTGCTGAGTTGCGGCAGAGGAGGCGTGATGGGGCTAGGTTGGCGAGCTCCGACTACTGGGTCCGTGGCGTTGAGAGCTCGACGGTGACAGTTTAGACAACGGTGAGGCTGGGCAAGCTTGGGTAGGAGAGATCGAGTGGCAGCAGGGCTCGACAAGCTCGGAGGCAGCAGCTGCGCTTGGACCTGGCTGGCTGGGCAGCGAGAGAAAGAAAGGAGGGAAGAGTGAGAGGGGAGGGATGGGGAGAGAGAGAGAGAGAGAGGTTGAAAGGCTTTGAGGGAGAGGTCGAGAGAAATTAGAGAGAGAGAGTCGAGAGAGGTGAGATCGAAGACATATATCTATATTTTTCTTTTCGGAGGGTCGTTTCGGAAAAATATTTCATTTTAATTTTATTTAAATACAATATAATTTTATATCAAATATAAATTTTACAACAATATTATAAAAATAATTATTATTTAAAATATTTTTTAAATAATCACATTAACTTTTCAACTTTATTATTTATCTCTACTTTTATCAATCATATCAACTTTTCAACTCTAAAATACTTTTCATCCAAACACACATTCATTCAAATACAAAACAAATACTTTTCAACCAAATACAACATTCGAAAAATAAATTTCATTCAAATACAATCAAAATGCAATGCGTTTACCAAACGCCCTTGAGTTGCAGCAAAGAAACAAAGGGAGAGAGAGATGGCTTTTATAGGAATTGAAAGTACTTCAATATGAAATAATGAGAAATAAAATAAGGATAAAATTACCAAAAAGTATGAGAGGAGTTTGGTAAATGTATTGTGTTTTAATTGTGTTTGAATACAATTTTTTTTAGTATTATATTTGATTAAAAAGTATTTATTTTGTATTTAAATAAAATATGTGTTTGGATGAAAAATATTTTAGAGTTAAAAAGTTGGTGTGATTGATAAAAGTAAAAATAAATAGTTAAGGTAAAAAAATTGATGTGATTATTTTAAAAAAAGTTTAAATAATAATTGTTTTCGTAACACTATTGAAAATGATTATATTTGAATATAAAACTTTACGTTTGGTGTAAAATTGGTTTTCGTAATGTCAAAATATGTTCTACAAACGTAGCTTAGAGTTTAAAATATAATTTTGCAAAAAAAAAAAAATAGAGAGATGAAAATGTAAATTTTGAAAATTGTTTTCATCTTTTCATTTGTAAAACTTTAATTATAAGTTTATAACTTGAAAGTTAAATTTTAGCATTATAATTAGTTAAATTTAACCTAATTAAATTCGAATAATTTTAACATGTGTTACAAATACAATCTAAAAATGTTGGATTACGTGGATCAAAATCTCAAATTCAATTAACATATTATTAGAGTTAAAGTATTTAAATATAAAATAGTTTAATAAAATTATAACACAATTAGTTTTAAACATTTGAACATAAGTTAAATCGTGGCATAACAAAATGTTAGAACAAACAAATATAAATTAAACTCAAACAAATATCATAGGTTAAATTAGATACACGTTCAATCTCATACTTCAATATATAAGTATATATTTATTAAAATTTTTTTAGAGAAAAAAATTATATATATTCACAAAATATATATATATATAGAGTTTAGATTCACAAATTACATAAATTAAAAAATCTTTAGTTCACATAGAGAAAAAAATTATATATATTCACAAAATATATATATAAAATTTGGATTCACAGATTACATAAATTAAAAATAGAGAAAAAAATTATATATATTCACAAAATATATATATAAAATTTGGATTCACAAATTACATAAATTAAAAAATCTTTAGTTCATAATCTATAAAATAAAAAAATCTCAATTTGTTATTAATATGTAAATCTCTCGATTCAATTTAATCACATCTAATAAACTAGACTGAATTGAGATTTAACGAACGCCCTACTCAATGTCCGTCATCTTTCCACAAAGATGACAGGTCGTCTTGATTGATGGAAACGACATTTTTAGAAAGAGAACATCGACTCTCTAATAGTACGTGGATTCATAGAAACGACGATACGTGGATCCGTATCTAACAAACAAACAAACAAACAAACAAAAAAAAAAAAAAACGAAAGCGAAATGCTGTTTTATTTGGACTTCAACCTGCCAGCCTAAATATTCGTTTCAGTTACCCAGACTCTCTCTCCTCTCTCTCTCTCTCTGTAGAAGCAGCGACGCCGCGAAATGTTCCGGACGGCGGCGAAGCGGTTGCTCCTCGCCGGCGGGAATCGCAGCTCCCGTAATCGATACACTCCCTTTCGAAGCTTTTCTTCCTCGGCTGACTCTCAATCGTTCGCCAACCAGACCCCTAATCAGCACCACCACCCCTTTCAAAACCCTAACTCTTCAGATTCCGATTCTCCGCCTTCCCCATCGCCGTCTTCATCTTCAGCCTGGTCGGCTTCATCGACGGCCGGAGAAGAAGCTCGGCACCACCACAGGCAGCGGCGGCCGGGACCGGACTACGAAGACGAGCAAGCTCGCGTCCTTCGCGCCTCGCTTTTCCACGTGGTCCGTACATTTCCTCTCCTTCCTCTTCTCCGCGATTTTGTTTTTACCCCGATTTTCTCGATTTTACGCGAATTTAGTGATTTCGAAAATTTGTGGGTTTTGGATTGGATTGGATTGGCACAGTTGAAGTTAGGATGGAGCGAAGCTGCGATGATCGCAGGTGCGAGAGATTCCGGTGTCTCTCCGGCTATAGTTGGATCATTTCCTTGGAAAGAAGCCGCTCTTGTAGAGGTATTTATGCTCTGTTTATTTACCTTTTACATTTACATATGGTACAATTTTTATTTGAACCAAAAAAAAAAATATCATATTTAAATATTAATAACATTATATTTTAAATTTAATATTATTATTATTTAATATTTTATTTTTTTATTAATTATATTATATATGTTTTTCTCATTCTTTTTATTTTTATTTTTATCAATTATATTTCATAAAATATAATTTAAATTCTTTTTATTTAAATATACATTATATATATATAAATATAATATAAATATTTTTCATTAAATACAAATCACATTTAATATATTAAATTCAAATATAATGTGTTATCAAATTTTTATATTGTTAAAGTATGTGATCAATTTTTGTTTTTGGTTAGATCTCAAAGAACTCGCGGTATGATTTAATATAAAATGTAATATAAATATTTTTTATCAAATACAAATGGCATATAATATATTATATTTAATTACAATGTAAATATAATGCATTATCAAATGGTTATATTGTTAAAGTGCGTGATCAAATTTTGATTTTGGTTAGAGTTCGAAGAACTCAAAGTATGATTTAATATAAAATATTTTTAATTTTGTGGTTGTAGTAAAAGAATCAAATTGATTTTATTTTCACATTATATATTTGGTATAATTTAAAGTTTTGGTTTTTTATGTTTTTAAGTGTATATATTATTTTTATCTTTGATATCAATTTTTAAATTAGTAAATTTCTTATCCTTTATATAGAGGATTTACTCATTTAGGTTTTTCATGTAACTATGCATATTCTTGTTTTTTTTTATTTTTATTGTCTATTCTTACATAATCTCGTAACATATATATATATATATTTTCTCTGTATTTCTAGTGATGCTGATGTTTTGTTTGTCCACTAATGGGGAAAATATAAGTTTAAACAGTGATTATTTTTTACTAGATTTTCATTTTGCGCATTGTATTTGTTACTAGATTTTGTTCTTTCCTGTAGTTCCTATCTAAGGAATTTACGTTGGTCGGTTTTTTAGGTTATCTTTAAACTTGGCCACCTATGTTGGTGGTATGTTCCGGTTATCTTTATATTTTATGGGTTGCACAAGTATGCTTTGCTATAATTATCGAAATTATCAAGGGTGAACTATTTTAAATGTTGGATTATGGATCGTTGGACTGTGGATTAATGCTGGATGTTATCAGAGTTTTGTTTGGCTGCTAAATGTGTCTAGACATTTTCATTATTTTTTGGATCGTCTATTGTGACTTTAAGGTATATGGTTTATATCAATTTGAATTATTATTATTTTTTTGAAGCATATGGGATTGGAAGCTCGGTATTTGAGGTAACCGTGAGAAGGTTTTCAAAACTTGCATCTTTGACTAGTTCCCTTTTCCGTTTGCCCTGTGCAAATTTGTTTCTGTAGATCAGAGTCATGTTCTTTCTCTACATGTTAATTTCATCATACTGTATTCTTATTTCCCCTGCAGTTTTTCATGGACGAGTGCTTACAAAGGCTTATTGATCGAATTGACTCTGGAGAGGACTTGAAAAGTTTGATGCCTAGTGAGCGTATTTCCAAGCTTGTTAGAATTCGCTTGGAAATGCAAGCTCCCTATATACTAACATGGCCTCAAGCTCTTAGTATCCAGGTATCCTCATTTCTTATCTCTTTCATAGCTTGTCACGTGCAGAATAGCTTATACTAGTTTCCTTAACAGGCATTACCGGTGAATGTTCCAACGAGTTTTAAGCAGCGGGCAATGCTTGTGGATGAAATCTGGCATGCTGTTGGTGATGAGGGCTCTGATATTGATTGGTATGTGAAGCGCTCTGTCCTCGGAGGAATATACTCGACAACTGAGATTTACATGCTTACTGATAGATCTCCAGGTATACGATTTCCACTCTACCTTTTATTGGAATTGGATTTGTGTTTTGTTCCTTAGTATTATCATTTTTATCATGCATATATTTATAACCTGGCTTCTCGGTTCCTTGCATACTGAAATAAAATACATGTGATTTGGTACTCTTGGCCCTACGGAACATACTAATCCGGCAGCTTGCTGTTTCTAACAGATTTCCGCGATACATGGGCTTTCTTGGATGCTCGCGTCAAAGATGCGTTTGATTTAAAGAAAACCATTCAAGAGGTGGCTTCCTCTTTTTATTACTGTTTATGAACTCGGCTTCTTCAACTGCTGCTGCTTTTTTACTTTTTCAAAATTAGGCTTTTTTAGTGCATAGAATCTCATGTCGAATTTTGCAGGCAAAATACTTGGCAGAAGCTGTTGGAGCTGGAATGGGGGGTTCTTTGCAAGGATTTGTAAAGAAAGTTTTTCAGGGATAAATGAATGGATAATTTGTAAGCTTGAATAAATTTTTTGGGCTGTTGACAGGCAAACCTTCCGCACTTCTTCAGCGTTAATGTGTTTGACAGGGGAGTTGGGATTGGAAGGGATGCTGTTGGCAACCTATTAAAAGTATTATTATTATTATTATTATTATTTTTAAGCAATTTGAAATCTGAAAGTAATCTTTTAAGAGACTGGCTATAGTTTATGGTCTCGCATGCCTAGCTAGCTTTTCTTCGGCTGAATTCACAAAGTTAGTTACCCTTTTAAATTATCCTTCTGCTTTTAAATAATGGGAATGTATCATCCATTGGGTATAATGAGATGAAATAAAATTCAGTTCTTTGATTAATCTTTCTGCAATATCTAAGGTAAGACGAGTAAACGTTTTTTGTATGAACGACAGTGCGTGTAGATTCTTCATAAACGACAGCAAGCTTAAAAGCAAGCATGCATACAATTTGAGACATGAACGGCAGCTTGTTTCTTAATTTTACCCATAACCGTTGTGTTAGGTGTTTCGTTTCGTCTTGTTTCTTTTTCTTTTTCTTTTTTCCATTTTTCCTATTATATTATATCGTACATCATATATGTTTTCACACGAACATATAATAATTTTGTTGTGTCGTCCGTGTTGCTTCTAAGACCAGTCCTGTTTACCCTCGTAAGTAAACGAGTTCAGAAATCTCTCTCCCGAGTATAATGGAAAAGACCGGACCACTTCCCTCCAAAAGTAGAAATCAAAGTACGCGCTTCTTAAATAATTTGAAAATGTAAGGATTCAATTCTTATACTTTATACAAAGATTGATCAAATATATAATTACACTTAAGTTATATCTATCAATTACCGTTCGAGTGAACATAAGATATTAGTTGTTATATAGGCATGCCAGGCATTCCGTATCAAGTAAATCTGACTAAATTTACCCAAAAAAAAAAAAAGAGTAAATCTGACTTGCATTTACCAAAAATAAAAATAGAAAAGAAAAGAAAAGTGTAAATCCAACTAGCTGTTGACGTATAAGCATTATTTGGCCAAAAAACAAAAAAAAGAGGGTCTCGCCTTTGTTATTATTTATGGCGCCAGGCCAGTTGTCCTCTTGGCCAGGTTTGCCACTAAACTAAGAATTCGACTTTCTAATCAATTTAGACAATTCATTTTTTTTTTTTAAGAATCAAATTTAGGCAATTTAGTCAAACACACCCACCTCTCTTTCTCTGCCTTTTATTCGTTTATTAATTGTTTATTAGGAAGGAGATTTCGTATCACCAAACATTTTTGACCATAAAAGACATGAAGAAAAAGAAGGCAGAATTGCGAAACAAAAGGGGGAACCCAAGTTAAGCTCTGTTGAGTTGAGAAGTTGAGGTCGTGCGGGAATAAAATGGCAAGTGCTTCAGAGATTGTGGCCAAACTTAATCTGATTCCCCATCCAGAAGGCGGCTTTTACTCTGAAACCTTCAGAGACTCTTCTGTTACTCTCTCCAAGTCTCACCTCCCTCCTCAATGTCAGTCCTTTTCTTTTTTTTTTTCTTTTTTATTAGTCTTTTTTTTATTTATCTGATCCGAATTTCTCTCTGTTTTTCATTTGATTTTCCAATCTAGACGTTGCTTCAGATGTTAGGAAAATTGCGAGATCACTGAGATCCGAAATCTATGCCTTTCTTTTTTCTTGAGGAATCTAGGTTTTTCATTTTTTTTAATTATTCCCGATTATTTGATGTGAAATTTGATCTGATTATTTTTTAGGATTATTGTCACTTAGAATATTTGTTAAAACCAGTGGGGGAAAAAAGGAATTAAACAGTATTTTTTAAAAAATTTTAACAGAAATCTTAAGAGAGAGGATTTCGTGAGATTAACCCCTCTATTTTTTTTTTTATCAAAATTTTAATAAGAGTTTAAGGACATTCAAAATTCAGAGTTTTAAAGTTCAGGATAAAAGTAAAAATAATCTGAAAGTTCAAGATATATAGGTGAGATTTATTTATTTATTTATTTCAATAAAAGATGGGATTTTTGTAGAGGTGAACAAAAAATTTAACGATTTGATGGATATAATGAATTTACCTAATTTAATCCATTAAAATCTAAATCCGGTTAACTTGATTAAGAGGTCAACCAAATCTATTTTACATAATTATTAATTGAGTGGGTTTAGGTTGAGTTTTTCTAAATTCAATTTAGTCTGAACCCATCTAATTTATTTATATATAAAAATTAATATATATCTTACCTCATAATATATACTATTTATCTTATATTTTCTCATATTATATGAGTTTTTATTATTATTTATTTATTAGTTTATAATTTTTATATTTAAACATGATTTTTATGTATTTTATTTTTATATTGTTTATAACTTATGAGATAATTTTAAAATTTTATAATACTAATATTGTGTTCAAAGTTATTTTTCTTTTCGTATATTTTTTATTTTGAGATAAATGATTAGTTATATTTATTTATTTATTTTTTTTTATAATATTCAACTCAAGTAACCTATTCAACCCATCCAAATTTTAATTAAATGGGTTGATTTTAAATTTTGAGTTAATTAGATAAGTTGAATTTGAAATCAACTCATTTAAACTTGATTGAGTTGGCTGAAATTCTCAAAAAATCACCTAACCTACTCGATGTACACCCCCAGTTTTTTGTTATTTTGCATCATTGATACATGAAACAGCACGTTGTTTGAGAGTGGAAGGAGAAAGAGGTAAAAAACAAATACACCTCCCTCTGGAATTGAGCTAGCAAGGCTGCTGAATGGTTGAATACATTTTTGTTTTTTTGGAATTGAGCTCAAATCGTATGAACAGAAATTCTTCAATTTAGTTATTGTGTATGTATATATGTATATATAAAAATAGTACTTGATTGAGTTTGATTTCTCCATTAGTATTTGGTTTACTAATGTGTTGTTAGCTTAATCTGCAGACAAAGTTGATCGGCCTGTGAGCACATGCATCTACTTCTTATTGCCGTCGGGGAATGTGTCATGCCTCCATCGCATTCCATGTGCAGAAACCTGGCATTTTTACTTGGGAGAACCTATTACGGTATCGATCCAAATTCGATCTTGGGTTCATTTCGTGTCCTTGAAATTTTTCTCTCTTGTGGTTTTTCACTTTTTGATGGATAACTATCCTAACCGGCTAGTACTTACAGTAACATTTTACTTGTGTTTGTTGAAATTTCGACGTTGTAGTCTTGTGTCATTCTTGATGACTTACAGCTACTATGCCACGGTTCTATATCTTTTCTCTCCGCTTTTGAGTTTAGAAACCCCATTTGAAATGTAAAAAGGCTAATAGGAGAGACGACTCAAACAGAGCAGTGTCTGGCTAGTAAGTGAACTGAGCGCTATTATAGAAATCTGTACATTTTTCATGACGTTGTGAGAACCCTTTGTCTTCCTTTTTTTTTTTTTTTTTTTTTAGCATTAGAAAATATAACTTTGAATTTAGTACAGTTCTCTGGAAGTTTTTTGTCCAGTCTTCTAACAAAGAGTAACTAGTATCATATTTGACAGACACATGTGTCTTTTTTGGCTTTATCGGATTGATTCCCTCCTTTACACACCCCGTAATTTGCTTTCAGGTAGTGGAGTTGAATGAAGAAGATGGTAACGTCAAACTAACCTGCCTTGGAACAGATTTGGTTGGAGATAATCAGCAACCTCAGTACACAGTGCCTCCAAATGTATGGTTTGGTGCATTTCCGACCAAAGACCTACGCGTTTCTGCCGATGGGACGCTGCTCAAAGCTGCTCCACGGGATGGCGAGAGGCACTATTCTCTTGTGGGATGTACCTGTGCTCCGGCATTTCAGTTTGAGGACTTCGAGCTCGCAAAGCGCTCTGAGCTTGTTTCTCGTTTTCCCAATAGCGAGCCTCTTATATCCCTGCTTACCTTCTCTGAATGAGCAGAAACTTGTCTTTATGAAATCACAAGTTAAAAAATGCTATATAATGTTGAGTTTTGCTATCCTTTTCATGTCATGGTCTTTGGAAAATCGGGTTTATGTTGCCTGTGTAAAATCCCGAGGCAAAGTTTGTCGATCAGTCAGTTTCTCTTTCTTCCATTATGAAATTTTCTAGTCTTGAGGGACAAAGAATGCCCTGTTAATTTCCTGATCAGGACATTTAATTTGTAATATTAATCATCTACTGGAGTTTGGGAAGGCCTGCCTTGCAAATTAGAATAATTCAAGCAAACATAAATCAATATAATGATATTCACGGTCAATCTTTCGTCGTCGTCATCATTATCATCATTATTATTGAAAGTGCAAACAAGTCTAATCATATTGTAGTTTTCACATAAAAATATGGAGAATTAGGGACGTTTGGTAAACGCATTGCATTTTGATTGTATTTGAATGAAATTTATTTTTTGAATGCTATATTTGGTTGAAAAGTATTTGTTTTGTATTTGAATGAAATGTGTGTTTGGATGAAAAGTATTTTAAAATTGAAAAGTTGATGTGATTGGTAAAAGTAGAGATAAATAGTAGAATTGAAAAGTTGATGTGATTATTTTAAAAATGTTTTGAATAGTAATTATTTTCGTAGCACTGTTATAAAATTTATGTTTAGTGTAAAATTGTATTGTATTTGAGTAAAATTAAAATTGAATACTTCTCCAAATGCCCCTTAACACCACATAAATGAACAAAATCTGAATCTATGATCAAATTCCGGCTGGACATCAACAATCCATGACCATCACAAACGTTAGAATTCTAAGGAGAAGTAATTCTGGATATAGAGGCAGAATTATGCCTAATCACATGTAACTGCCCAACAAAAAAAAAAAAAAGAGAGAGAGAGAGAGGTCGGTCAAAAAGAGACCAACCACATCGGTGGCATGTGTGACATAAAACACTCACATGCAAAAGAGGAGAAAAGAAAATCCAAATGATTGCCTCCAACTAGTACAAGTGACCCAAAGTTTGACTTTTTTACTTTTTTCTTGCCGTCCTCTATAAATTGAGTGCTTGAAAGCTGTAAACTGTTACAACTTTTTCTCTCCTTAACTCTTGCTCCTACTGAGGTGAAAGTTGGTCTGCTTCCCTTAAAATAATAATAATAATAATAATAAGTCAATCAAGATCAAGAAACTCCATTCTCTTTCTCATGGACCCCTTTACTTCTTTAGCATCCTCTTCTGCTTTCTGAGCCTGGAAGAAGATTTAAAAAAAATAAAAAAATAAAACTGCACTTAGATAACCAAAATGGCTAGGAAGTCCATATCCAACCATCTAAACAAACTTAGAAAAAAAAAAATTATATGGGAAATGGGAGAGACAGCTCAAAGATACAGCATAGAAAGGAGGATTAAACTTGATATTTTAAGCGGTAATGGCGTCGAAGAAGTGAATCTTACCCTTCTTATCTCTGATTCGGATACCCGAGTTATACGTAGAGGAAGTGCCTCCTTATCTGTGTCCTGTAAAAATGGCGGTAAAGAATTCCGTTGTAGTCCAATTCTGATCAGTAATAGATGTTGGCACTTTGCAATATTTGATTGATCACAATTCTGTATATTCCATTTACTATAGAAGTTTCCAGGGAATTCATTAGAGGAATTCTCTATCTTTTTTTTTTTTTCCACCTAATTGTTTAGGTTCATTCTAGGATCTTGAACGTTTCAATGCCGAAAAACGAGTAGCAAAGTTTCACACGATAAAAGAGAGAGTGTGTTTACCAGTTCACCGATTACCACAACGTTTTCACCACGAATTACGTATAGACCTAATGGGATGTCACAGTAGAGATCACCAACAATAACTCGTTCACACGCTCCTTCAAGAATCACATTTGCTATGCGTGAAGAGAAAACAAGAGTAGAAATCAGCGAATAAGATAACAAAAGGAAAGGCAAAAAGATTAAGGAAATGAGAAAGAGGAATGTTGTGTTAAATGAAATCATTACCAAACTGATCAAAAGATCGTAGTAAACCCATGAGCGTTGTTCCATCTCGCAACAAGACAAGGAGTTTCTCTGAAGTAAAAAAAATTAAAAAAAAAGATCCAATTAACTATGGTGCATACAAACAAAACAAAACAAAACAAAACAAAACAAAAAAATAAGATAGAATGGATATATAGTTATCAGAATTGCCTCTAAGGATTTTTCCACCTTTCAACATCTTATTTATATTTTATTTTTAAGAAATGGAAAGGGAAAAAAATGGCATCTCTTTATACAATACCACAACTTGGCAATAAAACAGGAGAGAGAGAGAGAGAGAGGGAAGGACAGATCCAAGTTTTCTTTATTAACTCAGCGCAGAGACACAAAAAGTATATCTTTCTCCAATGCGATGTAGGATCAGAAATAAACGGAAAAACATAAGGAAATGAATCAATAGAAAGATGTTTGTAATTAACCAAATGATCATCTAGAAAATCTGTTTTTCAATTCAAGAACCAACAAGAGAGAGAACATGTAAATCTAACAGTACCAATATTAGCCATTCTTTAGAGCAATTAAAACCAGAAAAAAAAAAAAATACAAGAGAATAAGCGTGCAAGTCATCCAAACATAAAAACGTGCAATAAAACCTGTATCTGGAAATAACGATTCGTTAGAGAGAGAGAGAGAGAGAGAGAGTACTGTCAAGATAGGTTGCAAGCGAAGTTGAAAGGAAAATATCTTGTGAGGCAGCCGAAGACATGACTGCTAAACAAAAATTCTGGTATTTGAGAAGAAGTTTGAAAACCAGCCAAAAAAGGTGCTCAAAATCAAAAATCCTTGTCCAATTGCAATTGCATTTGCCTCCAAACACAAAACAGAAACTGGGATTTGGATCTTTTGCATCAATCACCGGATTCTCTTGAAAAGATTGAATCTTTTTCATTTGTTGTCAATCTTCTCTCTCTCTCTCTCTTAAGGAAGGACTGTGAATGTGATGGGGAGATTCTGAGGATGACAAACGTGAAGCATAAATTAGAAAAAAAAAATGGGTCCTACCTAGCCACCCCTTTGACTTTTTGGAGAAGACAAATAAAAATAAAATTAAAAATAAAGGGTACAGTATATTTAGATGTTTAAGAATGATTAAGGCTCTCTCATTAAGTAGAGAATTTGATTAGTTATTGGTTGCTTTGTTTACTTTCAAAATGCTTTGTAAAGTTGTATGTGCACTAGTTCTTATGGTTTGTCCAAAGCCTCTTTTAGACCTACTAGTTCAGCTAACTTTACTTATGGGCCGAATGTATTTGATTGGATTTCAAAGAATGTCATTGTTATGTGCTCACGAGTTGATTGTTCTACTTAAAATCACTTTAAAGCATGAATATGAAAAAACATTTTTGTCCAATTTATATTTTTTCCTTTTTTTTTTCTTTTTACGATAGTGAATGCTTAATTGCATTTAACTTTTTATAAATTAAGAAAAAAATCCAATGATAGAGCTAGAATATAAAATAACTCACAAAATATAGGACATAATAATGATTTATTACAATTTGTTACGGTGCATTGTGCCAAGGATCTAACTCTTAATTTTTAACTTGCACAAACATGATACAAATTTTGAATAATTCAAATCTAATCTAGAATGAAGTACGTTTGGATTTGGAAAATTATAGATTGGACCAATGCAATAAAAGAATATTAAAATCTTAAACAGAATCAATAGAACAATAATAGCTCGATTATCAAAACTTAATACAAACATGACACCGGAATTTTGGTAGTTTGGATCTAATATAAAACGAAGCACGTTTGGATTTCTGATAATTAAAAATTAGACTAATACAACACGACACGATTAAAATTTCAAATATTCTATAAAATAATTATAACAGTAACTCGATTTTCAAAACCTATGTGCATTGCTTACAACACTTTATGCACTATAAATAGCTTTGTTTATTCAAAAAAGTTGATTCTAGCAGACATTAGACTATTATTAACTGCATTTAGTATGTCCAGAGCTCAAAATTTTGCATACAATTAATTACAAATATCTGCAACGTAAATATGAAATGTCGTTGCAAAGCAAGACAACAACCGCATTTTCACCTCACAATATTGAAATTTCTTAATCGGAAGCACCCTTCATCACATAATTAGTTTTCATGTCACTGTCTGCGCTTAAAGGCTGTAAAAAAC
Source organism: Antiaris toxicaria (assembly GCA_035233585.1). Classification (NCBI taxonomy): domain Eukaryota; kingdom Viridiplantae; phylum Streptophyta; class Magnoliopsida; order Rosales; family Moraceae; genus Antiaris; species Antiaris toxicaria. The sequence continues at coordinate 16,644,044 of CP141161.1, forward strand.
AATTCTGGTGATCCAACACTTCGCCAATGATTAGCTCCATGTATCTAAATGTACCTCAGAACAGAAAATTTACCTGTACATATAATTGGACATCCTTAGATCAGTCAGAATTGGTGTGATTGGATTTATTCTTGTTCTCTTTACTTAAAAAATAAAATAAAATTTGGATGTAGTCTTACCTTGTTTTCTCCAAAAGTTTGCTGATGTGAAGTCAATTTATATCTCCAAGACAATATCTACAATCAAAGAATATGATTTGGTCAACTTTCTTGAAATCACTTTAACATCTTCTCACGCAGAGAAAGCCAAAAAATTGGATAGTTATTTAAGACTTGTATGCAAGAGAATTAGAACCTTTCTTTTGGAGATTGGAATGGTAAAATTTAGAAAAATTTGGAAAAAATATATATATATATTATTACAATCTATGGAGTGGATTGACGAGCCCTTAGAGAATTTTGTGGCAGAGTAGGAAAATTTTCCTACGTATACAGTTTTGAACTATGGAATCATATTAGATTAAAAGTACGTTATACTTTTTTTACAAATCTTGATGAAGATCAAATGGCTAACATCTATGTTTTACCGAGCAGAAGTCTCAACCTATCATGTCAATATATTATAAAGCTGCTTAAGCATGGTTTTAGAAGCTTACATTCGGAATCAGTTTTGACCCATTTACTTCCTTTGTCTGCCTTCTCAGTTATGTCACCCTCATTGGAGTTGGGCATTTTACCATTCTTTATGTACTTCTTTGCAGACAAGGATGGGCTTGAACTTTGGGGATATATCTTCTTGTGAAGAATTGCTCTGAGCATCTATAAGCATATAACAAGTTAAGCCAACCACACACAGATATATATACAAACACACACACACACACACACACACACACACACACACACATCCCAGTCTGAAAGTTATGCCTGTCCTATCATATACATATATATCTTTCAGTTTACCTTTTCCATTCTTGATTCTTGAATTGGAGCTTTTGGACCGGGACCAGATGGAAACCCACTTCTACAAACAAATATCTTCTTGAGTAGAAAAGTGAATGATTTATTGCCAATGGCGTTTTTCGTGCTGTCCATCGAAACGTCTTTCCCTTGACTCGTTACCAAGCTAGTGCTGCTCTGCAGAGAACCACTTTTATTCCTGGACTCGTCGCAACACTGCGCGTCGTTGTCGGTATATCTTTCAGTTTCTGAGCTTGAATTTCCATGAAGTAGAACTCGTTCTGCTTCAGTGGCTGAAGCTGATTCATTATCATCTTGCTTATGCAATAGCGAGTGCAACTCTTCCTGCAAATTTCCAACTTCATCCCAAACAGGATCTTGTACGTGGTCTTCGGAAGAAGATGGCGAATTGCCGTCAACGTTGGCCCTTTGTAAATCTTCTTCTAGGTCATCATTTCCAAATGTCCCTATTGCCAGCAATCCATAAAGCCATTCATTCACTTCTTCTTTCTTAGGTTCCGCCACCGTCGTCTCTATAAGGAGATCAACAAAGATCATAATCTATTCATCCGCACAAGTCTAAAAAATGTAAAACACAAATTAAAGTCCATGTGCTTATCAAGTCTCTTTTTCCCTTTATGTCTTATATATGCTGCTGCTAAAACTTGTCTTCAAAATTGCATATTTTGATTAATGTATGAATGGCATTCAGTCTATAGAAAATACCCATCTTCCAAATTTTGAGTCAAAGTAAAATCAAGATTAGAATCTAAATAGAATCTAAATATATATATATGTTTACATATTATGGTTGTCAGAATACATTATGAAGGGCCTATTTGACATACATACTCAACTAATTAAACCAAAAAATATAAAAGAAAAACGTTTCAGGAGAGCACAGATAAAGGGACATTTTTCATATATATATATATATGTATATATGTATGTATGTATGTATGTATGCTTACGGTTAACTGGTTTTGATATTGGTTTCTCGCGGTTCTCGTCATGTCTGCCATATCTAAGCTTGCTATGCATCCAACCAAATAGCTACAAAACAAAGTACAGAAGTGTCAAATCTCTTGGAATATCCAAAAAAAACCAAAAAAAAAAAAAAACTAATTGATATGTCTTGTCAAGATCGAGTATACCTTCATTTTCAGTGTGATCTTATTAAGCAGAACTAGTAGTAGTTATTGAACAAAACTAGCAAGCTCTTAAAAAAAAAAAAAGGAGAGAGAGAGAGAGAGAGCAAGAAATTAGAAACAATATTTATTATGGTGGGCTTTGAGAAATCGTATGTATACAGTAATACAAATAAGATCTCATAAGCCAGAGAGGGCTGAGCTGCGAAACATGCTTAAATAGACTAGTAGAGTAGTAACGTTATTTGAGAAAATTTCTACACCAATTAACAGGCTGGTCATTAACGATGGTGCAAGTTCCCACAAAAATTTTGTCGCTTCTCTTCTACCTCTCTCTTTTCTCCTTTTTTTTTTTAATTTTCTAACTATCTTTTGACTTTTACCACTAGAATTTTATGAGGAAAAAAAAAAAAAAGAAACAATTTATATACAAATCATTTTTCCTTGCTACCCAAGTGGTGTCTAATTTACTTATTTCCAAGTGATTTGATAGATGTAGTTTCCTAAAGAGCGCATAAGATTATTTTCAATCTACAAGCTCAAGTTAGTTATGATTTATGGCTCGACTAAAAATAGTTAAAGTCGGATGCCTCTCGCTTTTTTTATTTTCAACGGAAAAAAAGAAAAAAAGAAATCATTTGCTAGCTAAAAACAATACGGGTTACAACTATAGTCTAATGATATTTTCACACTAAATTTTATTATAAAATGTAAAATTTATCTCTTTTCACGCTCAAGTTAAAAAAAAAAAAAAAGGGAAATGGCTCTTAGAATAATTGGAGTTAACTTCCAGCCAAGTTCCTAAAGTTTTACTCAGATCTACCCACCAGCAGTTTATCTGCAATAATTTATTGCTGTTCAACTCTTTTTTAACCTTTGGCATATTGACACTTTGACACTTATATAAGTACAAAGATGCAGATAATCTTTTTTTAAAGGCATTGAATTAAATTTGAAAAGTTTATTTAAAAAAGAACTATATATATTTATATATAATAAAATATATAGCCCATAAAAAACTTCGTGTGGGCATGTCCCTTGCTAACCGAACCATCACTCACACCACCTCAATCTCACAATATCCCCCCAACTACATAAACTTGATTGGCAGCCTCAAACTCCAGCAGACCCCGCAACTTAAAACTCAATCAATGAAGTGCTAATACACCGACATATTGTGTTCCTAATTTTGGTTTTCACATTTCAATTAGTCCTACAAACTAATTGAGATCTTTAATCAAGCAATAGGGTATTAGTTCCTGTGGAAATCTTGATATGATATCTTATCATGACATACAGTTGACCATGCAAATCCCTCAAAATGGGGTCACCCCGCACCAGATCATTATTGAGATCTAATACTCTCTTACTGCATGCAGATACATCAAAAAATAATAAACAAATAAATAAAAGGAAAAGGAAAAAAAAAAAAAAAAGAAAACCCTTGGAGACTACAAAAAACTTTCAAGCCTTTTGCCAACATTTTCTGTCCCATATGTCGAAGATGCAAGGATTTCTGTGTGTGTATGCATATGTATGTGTATATATGTGAAGGATATAGTCCCTCATAACAACCAGGTCCTTAAGTTACATATGATAGTAATGGAATAAAATAGTTTATAATAATATTTATAAAAGAGGCTAAAAAGTAAAGAAAAACAATAACTTTAATATGTTAAATGTTGTAACTTTTACATTACACAATCAACGTATAAGTACTTCATTGTAAGACATAAAAATAGTGAAAGTAATACCCGCTGGAAAGATGTAAATGTAATAATAAGTTATAACTAAATCTTTTGATGTTACATTTACAATGATAAGTACTATTTACTATCATGTTATACTTTTCATGATTTTACGAGAAATGATGGTCCATACAGAAAGATATAGACAAAACTGATCATATATATATGTATATGCATGCATGTATGTATATACTTCCACCACATGATATTCATTTTACCTCAAGTGCAATATAGCTCAACTTTGTCAAGCGACAATGTTTAGTCCAACTTTCACCAATTCCCTCAAATCTGTGGCTTGGTCTATACTTTCTCTAGCCTCGTGGGGTTTCATACCAACCATGCATTCACGTGAAGTTGTCCATTCACATGGGCGTCCAAGCCAACATGTAGTAGAAAACACGACTTGCCTGAGCTGGTTGCCGAGGGATAGTTGGAAGGGATGCGCCACGTGTCGGTCACGCCGTTGCGATCACTGTTCATCGGACTGTCTCCGACCAACATCTGTCTCGGAGAGAAAGTGTCACTGTTCTATCACAAGAAAAAAAAAAAAAAAGATACAATATAATCATTGACATAGATGTTCGTTAAATATTGAATATACGTACTTTCCTTTTATTTCCTCAAGAAATTGTAATTTTACCCCAGGTAAAGGTAAAGGGAGTTTTCCTTGGCCCATATGATCCACCTGAGATTTCTTCACATGACCCTATCATTTTATTATGTTTACAAACAAATATTTTTATATTTGTATATATTATTTTATAATGACAATTTGCACTGCTTTCAACAAAATCAAGACGTATTAATGGTAAGTTTTGCCAATATTCAATATACCATTTGATATATTGGTTATTTTTTGTGAGAAATGTAATATTCAAATCCTGCAGCATCAAAGACTTGGAATTTAGTGGTCCACATAAAACTTAGTGGTCCGCAAACGATTCATGAACATTGCTTGGACATAAAATCTCTTTCAAACAGGCAAGACCAGGTTTTGATCACAAATCCGTACGGTCTATTTTAGAGATGACCCTTCCATTATTATCTGTTTACAACAAGAGCAAGTATTACAATTCTATATATGACCAAGAAAATAGAATATCATTTATATCATGTCGTCAGTTACAATCCCGCACCACCCACCGCCCCCCTCCTTTTAATATATATATATATATGTATGTATGTATGTTTATACCCCCCTCCTTTTAATATATATATATGTATGTATGTATATATGTATGTATGTATGTATGTATGTATGTAAAATATGCTTAGAAGTTCTCCAAGTGAATTCCTCGATTTAAGCTAAAGGCAGTGGAGGAGGCTCCCCATGTACAAGAACACCCTCCAACCAAGAAATAATGTAAATATAAGCAAAGAAATATCCAAAACACACCTGTGTTTAGTCTAAATATTACTAATTTTGCCCCTCTAATTGTATAACTGCACAAAACATCTCATTGTACAAAATCAATCACAAACCCACACCACACCACACCACACCACCCCACCCCCCAACAAAAAAAAAAAAAAAAACAATTTAAGTGATTAATTTTTAAAATACCTAAATTATTCTTCTCAATTTATAATAAGTACAATTTTAAATATTAAACTGAAATAATAATTAAATAAATATTAGAACTAAAGCTAAAATATTTGTTTGACCATTTTAAAATTTTTTTACTTAACTTTTTTAGTTAAATCGTATTTAAAATAATATTTAGTATAAACGAAGAAGGATACTCTTGTTTTCTTAAAAAGCAAAATAAAATTTAATAAGACATTTTATGATTGATATTACAAACACTGGATGTTTTGAACATTTACAATAATATTAGGGATGAAAATGGTATTTAGGCTAGGAACAAAGGATGTTATGGGTATTTTCCCTATATATATATATATATATAAACTAGGTCCATTAAGCACAACCATGTAACATCTATTCCATCTATGGAAATAGACTTGCCTAAAATGGAAACTATCCCACTAAGCTCAACATTACAATATACATACTTGCCCACTTGGGTGATAACAAGTCTACTATTGGCAGCTCGAATTCCAAATGAGGAGTCTTGTGCCAATTAGTTGAGAATCTGTCCTTCTCAATCAAAACTTTGGTATAAATGCTTTATTCCTCGTTCCAAGTCATTAAATTATTCAACAATAACGTCCTTCTTGGTTTCTACCAGTTAATATTGTTGGAGGAAACGACAATAACAAGTCCTTAAGAAACGACACGATCAGCTTCGAGAAAAACGACAGTTTATCAGGAAACGACAAAAATTTCAAAGACATCAAGAAATGTAGAGAGAGAGAGAGATATATATATATATAAATCAAATATAAACAACTAACATCACAGCAAAGATAACAACAGCGGTGAAAACGACATTGCATAAGAAGAAACGACATGTATTCAAAGAAACGACCACATCTTCATTTCCATAAAAATATCGTTTCAACCGCTTCACAAAACAGATCGTAACCTGCAATAAGGGATGGTAACAGGATGGGTTTCGGAGGTAGGTTTCTTGTCAATTCACTTTATGAGAAGAAATACTCCCCGTCTTCATCTCCACCTTTGTATACCTGGCTATGTTAATGAGGTAGGACAGGTTTTCATAGGGTTGATTCAGGATTTTCTTGTTAATCTATTTAGAAAGACATAGCACAATAAAAATCTAGTAAAAAAATTATGTAAAAGTTAATATATATATATGTACACGTATATTTTTTATATAAAAATAAATTATTTTTTATAGATTTAACTATATATATATTATTTATTATAATTTATATATAAATATATTTTAAAAAGATATTATATCTAAACCAGACAAATAATAATAGGTTCAGAGTCAAAGACACGTTCCCATACTGAACCCGTATCCATCCGAACCATTCATAGGTATGAAAACCCATATTTTTTCATAATCCAACCCATTTACCTTTTAAGTTAGATTACTAAGGATAAATTGCTAAAATTAATCCTGTTGGACTTACACGCGAAATGGGCCCAAAAGATCTGCCATTTCGCAAACTAATCCAGGTGTCACGCTCTCCGGGACAAGGTAGTCCAAATCCAGTACACTTGGCCCTGAGGACTCCCCTCAGTGGCTCGGAGAAAACGACAGCCCTCCAATAACCTACGTGTCACGAAACTGACGAATAAAATCTACATGGGACATGTGTTTGACATACACGCGCGAGCTCACGTAGAGCTGCAAAACCCAACTCACTCATTATTCGTCATAATTTGTATATGTTAGCATTATCTTCAATGTCGATGTAAAATGTTTTTTTCTTTCTTTTGTTTTTTGGGTATCTGGAAGATGTTGTAGTATGAGCAAATAGAAATGGAAATGAATCATCTTTCGGATTCGAAAAGCTTCTACAGAGATGTGCACCAACCGGGCATCATAATAGCAGGCTGTTTCGCCGCTGTGACAGTCTCACTTTCCTTTTTTCTTATTCTCCAACATCTGAGATCATACACCAATCCCGAGGTTAGTAATTTTTTTAGCATCTATATTTTTATAACTTTCTGTGAGAAAAGAAAAATCAGGAAAAGATGTTCAGTATTAGCGTATCTTTGAATATTATTAGATGTTCATAACAAGAAGCACATCATCGTGATCCCATCTCAGCTTTAGAAGTTTTTGCTTTTAAATCCTCGGATAGTATTGTATTCATGGAATTATATATGATGAATTGATTTTTTATTTTTTATTTTGTATCTTCAGGAACAAAAATGGATTGTTGCTGTTGTTTTTTTGGTACCCGTGTATGCGACTGAGTCGGTAAGATTCCATTTTTTGCAGAGAGTATTTATTATATTTATTTATTGCTCGTTTCCGTTTTCCTGTCAAAAAACTCCAACAAATTAATGACATTATATTCTTAATAAGGTGTAAATAAGAATATGGCATTTTATTCATTTGTGTGGATTTGTTCGCCAGATTATATCCTGTGGAATCCGAAGTTGTCCCTTGCGTGTGACATTATAAGAAACTGCTGTGAAGCATTTGCCTTGTATGCTTTTGGAAGCTATTTTATTTACCTAAACTGGAGTATTGAAGATACATTTTGTTTGAATCATGCTAAAAACTATTCTCTATTTGTCAACATGTTAGGAGGAGAAAGTAGTGTGATAGAACTACTCGAAAACCAATCGAAAAAACAGCTGAGCAAACCACTGCTGGACGGGGCAGGTGAGAATCGCATCGAACAACATAAGTCGCTTCGAAACTTCTTCTTTCGACCTTCAGTTATTAGTAAAAATTTGCTGGCAATAGAAAATTTTGGTCTGGTGCAATATGTAAGTCACTTCTCCATAGAAAAGGATTTTTTTTCTTTTTTTCTTTTTTTTGGAGATTTGAGTTCTGATATCTGCTGGATAGAACAGATGATTCTGAAGACTTTATGTGCCTTTTTGTTATTCTTGTTGGAGATTTTCGGCGTTTATGGTTATGGAGAGTTCAAGTGGTATTATAAGGACGTATCTCGTACTTTTGTTACGAATATTTAACGTCCTAATCCTCTACTAACAAGAGGGACAACATAAAAGGAAACGCAACCAAGTGCACACAAGATTTGTGGCAGAGAGTATAAAGGTCGATTTGCATGTCAACTCTAAATCACAGTAATGTCCCCTTTTAGCTATTCATTCCAGTTTACGAAATTCTAATCCTGCTAAAAATGGACACTCAAACTTGAGTTGCATTTTTCCTCCTCTTCAAATTATTATACAAAGATGAACTTGAACATTAAATACCATGCCCTCATTTTCTTGCATGTATCCTTGGATGGCAATGGTACTGAACTTCAGCCAGATGCAATACCATGCCCTCATTTTCTTGCATGTATCCTTAGATGGCAATGGTACTAAACTTCAGCCAGATGCGGGCATTGTACTGTCTTGTGCAGTTCTACAATGTGACTCACGAGAGACTGCAATGCATAAAGCCACTCGCAAAGTTCCTCAGCTTCAAGGCCATTGTGTTTACCCCTTGGTGGCAAGGTGTAGGCATCGTGCTATTGCGTGAATTTGGGGTCATACCCAAAGAGGGGAAATTACAGACTGCGTTACAAGATTTCTTGATTTGGATAGAAGTACGAAGTTACTAGAAATATTCTGATGCAATTTGGGGCCTACTTAATGCTGTGAGGCATAAGCTATTTTAGTTCTATTCTATAGTCCTAATGATGCAAATTTGTGTCTAATGGCTTGGCAGATGGCTATAGCAGCTGTTACCCATGTGTTTGTCTTTTGGGTGAAACCTTATCACTACATCCCAGCCAGTGCGTATGGAAAACTCACTACCGAGAAGACAAATGGAGAAGTGAAGCTGGAAGAAAACGACACTCCAGCAGTGCTCGAGAAACAAGAAACAAAGGTTTAAGCTCCTCGAACTAGTGCAACTGAAAGCGTTAAGGACATTGTTCTTAAAGGCGGTCAGCATGTAAGTTCTTTCCCTTTTAAACATGTTGCATGGTTGTTTGGATTGTACATTTGTCTCAATGCCATTGTCGGCAGGTTGTCACTTGTCAATAATGTTGTCTTGACCATAAACCAAGCAATAGGACCCGTAGAGAAGGGAGTGACAAAGAGCCAGGAAACCTTCCACTGCAAATCAGTTAGCTCAGACAAAGAAGCAGATGAGTCAGAGTTAAAAGTCGAGCAGCGCATTGACCAAAATCTTACAAGTGTCATTTCGACGGTGAGGATTATACACATGATGAAGCAAATGTCACTCTGAGGGAAGAAAAAAATGAGCAAGTATAACAAAGCCCCAACTTTTCATCAAGCATCGCTTATACACTGTAGATACAATTTGTCGTAGCTATAAAATTTTGGGACCCAAGTTTCTATCGTCCATCACTGTCGGAACAGCAAAAGGTTGCACAACAATCAAGGCAGCCAAAAACTGCTAGCCCAGTGCAGATTTGGGTTAGTACAATTGCACATTGGTTGTTCATCCGGGAACAACACTGGATGCAGTACATACAGCAGCAGTGCCTGAAGATGCTGGCACAGCAATTTGAAGCCGCCCTCACGAAGATTTCAGCCGCTTCCGGCAGTCTCGGTTCTTCACATCCTGGAGGAATATTATCAGCAGTGGCAGTCAAGTTGCCAAAGCCAACACACAAGCTCTGTAGCGGTATCACTTTCTGGCTTAAAGAATCTGCCATCTTCTGGGCTGAGCCTTTCTTTGGTACCTGTTTTTAAGACGATTCATCAGAAAGGCAGTTCTATGATTGAAAAAAAAAAAAAAAAAAATTCCCTACGGATTATTGCCTCTCCCTAGCCTAGCTTATCCTTGTATTTTCAAAACTCGACTATGAACGAGAATAGCAGCACTTATAGATCTTATTAAGAACATAAATACCTCTTGTAGCCCGTCTAGTAGTTTCTTTCCTGCCATCTCAAGTACAGTCATTCGTGTATACTCGCAGACCACCCCGGTCTGCATGCTCAGATTTGCAATCTGCCAAAAAAAAAATGCATCTTGTTACCGAGGCATTTAAGATATCGAAGTTATTTGGAGAAAATAATGAAACTCCTATACATAAACTACCCAGACTTTTACACTAGTCAGAATCAGAATATCATATATTGAAAAGCTGTTGAAGAAATTTTTTCCACAACCTATTGTAGGCTTTCAAGCTTGTTTAAAATAGTAAACCTACATTTTAACCTACATTTTAATGTAGGAGTTACTAAGAGAATCAAGCAACGGACCTTATCCTCAAGCTGTATATTCTCAGAAAGCCATGCCTGAGCAGTAAGCTGCCCGATCTGTTCTTTTGCAAGTACCTGTCATGGAAATATTAAATGATGAAACTCATGAAAAATGACAAAACTAGAAAGTATAATTTGATTAAGCACGTTACATTTTGCCTTACCCTATCGAGTGGTATGTCCTTTGCATTGTGTATTTTCAAGTCTACTATGAAGTTATTCGAATTGGCTAAGACGCCTTTAGCTTTGAAAGAGTCTGAGAAAGTACCCCGGTATCTGCCTGATACAATCAGTGGACTGCCGGAGGAAAGGTCTGGAATGTGGGAAGGGAAAACCTGCCACAGAAATTACAGGCAAAATCAGATCATTCACATTTTCATTATATAAACCAGCAAGGCAGACGACACAGAATAAGCAATATGCAGTTTATCAACAAAGGCATAAATTACGTGCTATGCAAGCAAGCACTATGTGGTGAAATATAAACATTTTGAACAAATTTAGAGGCAAAACAATACGAGCATACCTCAAGATCATCAAGACTATCAAATGAATCAAAGGTTATATTCGAAAGAATCACAGATGAAGCTTTGGTAAATAATTTCTCCAATCGAGCTTCCAGCAAATCTGTCCCATTGGGAAAGGTATCAGAACCATGACAAAATTCAGGCAGAAAAGAAACTGTTACTCTCATCCCAACTTTAATCAACACGTGACATGCATATTATCAATGAAACACAAACTTCATAAACATCCTGTTAAGTTTTGCAAAGAGAAAAGATTCTTGTACAAAAAGAGAAATTGAAACTGACCTACATCATAGGCGGCATCATAATGGCCCCCGCTAATCATAGCAAGCATCCGCAAGAAATAGTGATTGCAAAATGTACCTACCACAAATACAGATGAGGAGTCAACCACAAGTTATACAGCATTTAAACAACCCGGTCCCAAAACCTATGTGTGCGGGAGAAACAAAGATGTCTACCTAACTAATGAAAACAATAAATGTGATTTCAAATAAAATTTGTGAGACTCTAAAATCATCATAAATAAGGCATCGCAGTTTTGAAGATCTAATCAGTGTTGACTTATAATCATAAACTATCAGCCTAGCATTTCTGGAAAATGCTTCTTAATTATTACCTATTCCAAAGGTGTATATACGCGGACGTTTTGATCCCCCATCTTTTAGATGGTCTCTCATCAAATCACATATATGTCTCTCATCTTCAACAGCCCCATCAGTAATAAGGAAAATTGTAGGAGTTGAACCCCGAGCATTAGATAACATCTCTATTGCCTACGTCAAAGAAACACTAAGTGAAATAAATGAATCCGAGGTGATGATGTATGGCACTGGATACAAAAAAAAAAGGGAGAAAGTTTGCAAAGAAACAAATAGCAATGAGAAAAGACCTGGTTCAGTGGAAGCAAAATATTTGTTCCTCCCCCAGCAACAAAATTCATGCTCATCCATTCAATGGCCCTTTCAACTGCCTCCTTGGTAGCTGATTCCATCGATGTTGAGAACAGACAAGTCTCTCCATTAAAGGCTATTATGCTAAATGAATCTTCTGGATCAAGTTTAAAGAGAGCTGCGGATAGGACGTTCCTTGTGTCATCAAGTGGCTTCCCCCGCATGCTTCCACTTATATCAACAACAAATACTATATCCTTTCTGAAGACCTATAAAATCAATTAAAAAGAAGGATATGTAGAAAGACTAAGAAAGAATTACAGAAATCTCGAATTCATCCAGAGGCTACTGAAGTATATAACCAACCTTCCCACTCTGCTCATTTCCTGGGTATAGATAGACACAAAACATCTCTCTTTGATCGAATGCATGCCCTGGTGGAGATTGCAAGAAAACAGCACCATGTATACCACTAGAAGTGACCTATGACACAAAAACATGCCAAAAAATGAAAGGTAATTTCTGAGAATAATCCATGCGTTGAACTTCAAGTCATTTTACAATTCTCAATCCATCTCTAGATTAGTTTTAGCTATACAAAGTACATATATCAATATCAGCATAAACAGATATGAGTCTTACCTCGTATGAGAAGCTAAAGTCTGTCGTTGACCAAGAATAGATTTCAGATTCGTAAAAGAATCCCAATTTTCCTGCCTGGCGCCTCACTTCCTGGAAAGTCGGAGGAAAATGGTCAAAGAGCTTAATAAGATAAATAACTACAAATTAAAACAAAAGAAAATGGAACCGAAATCAAGAATGCACCTTCAAAGGATGACTGACAGTCTTGCATAACACTTGAGTTCCAGTACCGGCATTCACGTTCAACTGGATCTTCTCTTTCTTTGAGATTTTTTTTACCACCGGAGTCACATACTCTGGAAAAGTAAAAGGTATATCCAAAGAGTATTGGCCGTCCTTATACAGTAATTTCTGAGACCAACTAATTTTTACAGAGAGAATGGAACCCCCATCAACCTTTAAAGAACAAAAATTAAAAATTCCAGTGAAAATTGAATCAAAACGTAAATGCAATTAAGAAGCAAATAATTCAACCTGCAAAATAATTTGATATAATTACGACATACAGCTAGTTACCTCTGGTACTGTCAAGGTAAATATATGGGATGTTAGAAAACCTCCATTTGTTGGGGATGCCTTTTCCATATTTTTACTGTCTTCCATTTTAACGAGTTGGGTGCGATAAGATTTTCGAGAAACGTCAACCTCAACACCTAGAATTGAACCCTGTTAGCCAAATAATATAAACACACTGAGAACAGGAAAAAAAAAATAGAATCATTTCTAGTTCTAACGATAAACATAAAATTAACACAGAATTCTTGTTTGGCACACCATTTTAGATTTAAAAAATTCATTTAAATTCAAATCCAAATCCACTTTTTCACTTTTTTTAAACCCGCACCACACTCATATTTCATTCCTGAACGCTCATTCACCTTAGATTCTCGTTCCCCAAACGAGGGACTTGATATGCAACCAGCAAACAGTAAACTGAAACATTTCAGAAAATAACACATTAATTCCTTTTTGTAAAATTATTCTTTAGTCATTCAAAAAAAATTTCTCTAAATCAATTAATTATTGAGCCAATTAAAGCTAACTAAAAACAATCACCTAAAGCTCAGTAACTTCAAAGTAAACTACGAGAAAAAATCTTTAGCCGCAAAGTCGAAAATTTTCTAACTTGGTTCATATAAATTAGCTTCTCCTACACAAAGATTCTAATCTGGGACCCAGGGTCCCACAATTCACCAACTCCAATAACAATTCACCAACGACCCAAACAAAAATTCCCAAAAAAAAAAATTTCTAACTTTTTTTTTTGTTTGGTTTTCATTTGATTGAAACGACGAACCTGGTCGCCCATGGGAACGGCAATTCGACATGCGCAGCTCTTGCTTCCCATGACGCAATGGACTCTCCACGATCCACTAACCCTAACGAGCGCCGCGTCGAGATGACAGTCGGCCTCGAGCTCGACGCCGTGCATCTGGAGCGGAATCAGCGCCGGCGGGTCGCAGCGGCCGTGCACATGCGGCTGGTAGCTGGGGATGTCGGGGTTGTCGACTATCGCCGGGTCGTAAATCACCGCGTACACCATCGGCGCTGTTGGGAGGAGGCTCCGCGACGGCGACCTCTCCATCACCGCCGGCGACGGCCGCGGAGGAAACCCCTCGCGGTCCTTGCCGAAGTACAGCCGCTTCGAGATCCTCAGGCCGTCGTCGACCGCCTTCACGAAGTCGTCCGCCATTTTTACCGATTCACAAAGGAAATCTTGAACGGAAAAAGAAATGAAATGAAAAAGAAAAGATCAACTTTCTTTCTCTCTTTTTTTTTTTCTGGGACGGACGGATCGTAGAAATGCTTTTCTTCTGATACAAGGTTTTGTTTGGCTGGATCTGTGATTTTGATCTCTAGTTTCGATGCTTACGAGTTTCGAGAACCGGGTTGTTAAAAAGGCCAAAATAGGACGCAACGGTCACATAACACGTCAGAATATTTTTTTCTTTCTTGGGTCAGACCTATTAGTTCGGCCTATTAGTGTATCAGTTTAGAGGCAATGAAGCATCTCATTAACCGTTTCAACTGTAATTAATTGATTTAGGATTAGTTTAAATAGAGTTTTAGAATGTATTTTTAAAGATGATAATTTTAAAAATTAGATATGATTTTGAAAATTGTATTTAAAGTAAATGTTTTTAAAAAATTATTATAAAAATAAAATGATTTGAATTTTAAATTATATGATAAAAAATTAATGTTTAAGAATACTATCAAAATCATGTCTCCAAACACTTGATCTAAACACCCCTTAACTGTTAAAATAATTATTATTAAATCAAATGGAATGGACCTTTGGTTATTATTTTATAATAATTTAATTTAAATTTAAATCTAAATTTTTATATTAAAAAAATTTATATTATATTTATTTTTGATATATTCATCATTTATATTTTATGTTTAACAAAAACTATACTCTCTTTATTTTTCATAAATATACAATTTGAATTCTTCATTCAAATGCAAACACTTAATTTGAAAAAACATTTAAATGGAATTTATAATCTAAACAGGTCATTACTTCTCAAATATTTTATCTTATCAAAAGTAAAATTCTCAAATTATTTATCAAGATTTTTTTTTAATAATATGTAGCACAAGAAGTCCTCTTATGGTTATCATCTATATACATAATTTAATAGTGATCTCATATCTTATTCATCTAAAAATATAAAATTTAAATTTCCTCACCTTAAGTTAAAAAAAATCCCCTTAAATAATAGCACAATAAGTAAGTTTTAGGCCTCGTTTGGTGAATGCATTGCATTTGCATTACGTTTGAATACAATGCATTAAATACAATTTATATTTGAAGGAAAAGTATTAGCATTGTATTTGAATGCAATGTGTGTTTGGGTGAAAAGTATTTAAATTATATTTTAATAATAAATATGTGATGTGATGGGTAAAAGTAGAGAGAAAAAAAGAGAGAATATATGATGTAATTAATAAAAGTAATAGAAAAAATAAAATAATAAATAGTAATTGTGTTAAATTTAAAATGTAATGTGATTAGTATTTAAATGAAATACTTTTGTATTTGAAAGAAAATTATATTATATTTAAATATAATATAAAAAAAACTTTCATCAATCTTGTGCTTAATTTTATAATTAATGTTTTCTTAAAAAAATTGAATTATTAACTATTATAAAAATCATGTGTAAAAAATAAATTCTTTTTTGAAAAGTACATGCATTATTGGGAATTGCCTAAGCGACGCCGTACTATCATTGTAGACAAAAGCCAATGCAGCACATGCGGATCGACCTGCATGGATGCTTGTTTTATTTATTTATTTTTTCTTCTTCTTCTTTTATTTTTTTTTAGGGAAGTAACGTCGTCTCTGGTTTTTTTTTTTTTTTTTTCTTCTTCTTAATAAGATAGATGGACTGTTTATTTATAATTTTATATTTATATTATATTTAAATATAATATAATTTTTATTCAAACGTAAATTTTTAATAATATTTTAAATATATATTATTTTAAAATATTTTTAAAAATAAATTTTTTTTATTTACATCATATTTTTTTTATATCTCAATTTTTTATATATTTTTATCAATCATATCAACTTTTCAATATTAAAATACAATTTAAATCTTTTTTCATATAAACACACATTATATTTAAATATAAAATAAATACTTTTCATTTAAATATAAAATATATTAAATACATTACGTTTAAATGCAATACAATCTAATTTTTAAGAGTAATTCTACAATAGCCACACCTTACTTTTTCTCACGGGGAAAAATTTTGACCATTATATCTAATTTAAATAGTTCAGATTTCTTGATTTGGCAAATTTATTGTACAACTAACTAATTTGATTTAAAGACAATTATTAGGAAAAAAAAATCTGATTTTATTCTTTTTCTTTCAAAATCCACCGCTCAGCAAAAGAGTTGTCAGATGTTGCAATGGTTGAGCAGTTATTGCTCAGAGCCCCTGTGAAGTCCAGTTATGGGACTCCACCTCCCCTTAGAACTCTAGTGGCACCCACAGTGATCACCCTCAACTTGCACAAGATCTGAGTGCGAGGCCACAGTGGGGGAGATCTCCAGGCATGAGGCCATGGCCGGGGAGATCTCACCACCACACGCACAAAAGTTTGCAACATGGGTGGGCCAGTTGAGTTTCGACTCGCCGAAGTGGTTTTGAGGGCGGAGCAAGGCGGGCTAGCGTTAATGGCGAAGCAAGGATGACTTCCATTAACTTGAAACACAAAATTTTTTATTTGATTTTGAGTTAATGGTGAAGCAACGCCCAAATTTCCAACATTAATGGTGAAGCAAAGGAGGAGTTTTTTTTTTTTTTTTTTTTAATCTACGCGAGGATTTCTATCTCCACGAGGTTCGATAAGGGGACCAAGGAGAGTTTTTGCAGCAATCTATTCCACTTGTCAGCATCGTAGTCCAACGGTGGAGACGGTGCTGGTTGGGTCCCCTTGAGCAAGTTGAACTCAATCTCTTGGGCTTTTTTTATTTTAAATTTTATGAAAGTGGGATATTTTTATTATCATCTTGTGTTATTTTTCTTATATTAATTTGATATATTTTTTAAATCTTAACGGTCTGATCAAACTCAATCTTTACATTATACATTATAAATTTTTAACATAAATATTTACATATTAGACCAGTGAAAAATTAGTTTAATGATTAAAATAACAAATACATGCTGATAAATTATATATATATATATTTGTAGGTGGAGGGTTTCTCATTAAATGACGGAGTGGAACAATGGGACTTGAAATGACCTCACAAAACCACAATAATTGAACCGACAATATATTCTTATGGATATAGAGTTAGGTTTCTTTTTAATAAAGGCGAGTTTAATTATTCTTTAAATATTATATTAGCCAACTTTTGTGTGTATATGAAATGAATGTGGCTCAATCTATCTCACTCAAATAATAGCATTATTATGACCTTAAGGATGATTACTAAAGTTCCGATATGATCTGTATCTCTTTAATAATTCTACTCTTATCTCGTTTTCCCAACGGAGGAGTAACTTGCTAAGTAAGAAAAGGGACCCACATTATATGATCCCAATCTTTATTGTTTTGAGTATTGATCACTGGTGAGGGACATCGTGAGTCCCTCAATGTTTTTTAATATATGTTAGAAAATTTTTAATATTTGTTGGTCATGGTAGTTTTTAACCTTTTTGGTGAAATACTTTTTTTTTTTTTTTAAGTATAAGGGATGATATATTACGTTACAGATATAACTTAAATATAATATCATATTTAATTTCATTTAAAAGTATAGAGATTGTATAAGATAAGTATAAAAAAATCCAAACAGGTAAGATACAATTAACAAGAAACATGTATTAGTAGATGTATACCGCTTTTTCTTTCTCCACCAAGTAAAATAAATACAAACAACCCTTTCCATGAATAATACTTGAGAAATACGTATTTGTAAGATATTTGTTATCTAAAAAACGATTTGTTATCATCACCAATACATCGTTATTCCTTGAAGAAATTAGGTGATAGGTAATTTTTGTACATTTATTTTAAAATTGTCGAACTTTATTTCTATTTTAAATAAATTATTCATTTTGTCTCTCTAAACTTTTAAGTTTGTGTAATATTGATTCTTGATTTTTTTTTCTTACAACTAAAATGCTCTTAAATTATGAAAATATTGCTATAATATTCCTTTCCGTTAAATTTTTTATGAAATCCATTAATACTATGATCAAAAAATGATGTTAACTAAAGGATTTCATTCAAAAATTAGCAGAAAGGACTACTTTACTTACTAACATTTTTAATAATTTATGACCATTCTAATTATGGAAAAAAAAAAAGGAATCAAAGTTGTATAAACTTAAAAATTTAGGGACTAGACTAGCAAATTATTTTATAATTTAAAAAACGATCAATGGTCATTAAAATGTTGATTTACACATCCAATAAATCAAAGTAATTGATTCACAAAGATGTATATTAATAACAGTGAATCAGAGAATCAAAAGGGAAATTACTAATTCACAATTTTTAAAAAACAATTATTTTCCTAGTCTAATAAAATTTAAAACATTTATTCAAAATAAAAACACACAACCAAAAAAAAAAAACAACTTTTAAAATTAAAATACTTAAAGAGAACAAAGAAAAAGTGCAGGGCAAGAAAAGATGTGGTCCTCGGATGAAGCGGAAATTTTCCTATTTAGATCACGCGTTCATATTCAAAAAAGCCATTTTCATGTTTTAAGTGACAAAATTTTTTTATTTTAAAAATAAAATAGTGTTTAAATACATAAAAAAATTTCTTATTAAAAATAAAAAAATTATTTTGAAAAAAAATAATATTAAAAATAATGTATTATAAAAAGACTTTAAAAAGATTCATTTCCTTTTTTTAAAAAAGATATTATATAAAGTAAGTTTAAAAATAGAATAATTTTTCTTTCTTAAAATGTGAAAAATGATTAAAATTAATTAAAATAAAATACTTTTTACATAAATTTTTTAATGTCAATTTATGAAATTAGAATTTAGCCATGCCATCCAAGCAAACGGGACATAAAGATGTAAATTGGCAGACCTGATTTCCCACATCCAGAAAAACCAACAAAAAAAATTGCAGTCTCTAACAGGGGAGTTTCGTGTCATTTTAAATAATGATCGTAGATATCGCTGTGGAAAAATTACATATAACAAGGATATTCGAACATGCATAATTTAAAATTGGGAAAATGATGCAAAGGTAAGGGATTTCGATTCTGGGTCATTTTAAGTCATTGGCGGCAGAGTGAGACATTCCGAAGTAGAAGTAGTACGCGTAAATACTACTATGAAAATAATTTCATATAACATGGATGTACGAACATGCTCATCTTATGTAAGAAAAATGATGCACGTAAAAGTGTACAAGGGATTTCGATTTATGCATAAGTTTCAGCACCTCACAAAGCCCCGACGAGAATTTCTCATGACAAACTCGAGCAACCCTATTCTAAAAGATAATTGTACTCAAGAATTGATTCCATGTTTTATCCTCGCAAGAAACTTCCCTGGTAAGATGTAGAAATGCTCGAATGCACGTCAAGAATGGCCTTCTCGAACATCTACATAAGCGCTTTCTAGTTTCTCCAACCGCTCAATCAAAGGAAGCACGACATCAACAAAACCGAGACTATATCTGATAGCCCCAACACTCTCAAGTACCCCAACACTCTTATCTGGTAACCCCAAAACTACGAACCATATGATTGCAATATCCTTTACCAATCAGCTTCGAGCTCTCTTTTCTGTTGATTTCACTGTCCTGAGCACTTGCATCATGATGCAGGCCTTTCATTCAGATATTGTCATCCTAACATTGGACTGTTCAGGCGTTTTGTGAAAAAAAAAAAAAAAAAATTCCGTGTAGAATCAACTAGAAGAGACTATAATTGTGCAAAAAGGATTTCGTTCCACGTATCTGGAACGCCTGGTAAACACCAATGCAGACAATCCGATGATGTGGAATTTGGTGGTCCGCGAAACCGGGATATATGAGCCTCATCTCTAACTTTGGAGAGAGCTGTAATGTCCAAGAGCTTTACCCTTGTTCCCTTCACCGCAGAAGCAGCAACAGGATCACTAGATTCGTCTTCCACAACTTCCTTGCCTACTGACATTGGAGTGGTATTGTCACAGCTGCCGCCTGTGTTCCACTCCCCACCAACAAAATGCCTAGGTGAGATGCTACGGTAAAAGACTTTCAAGTATGGATACTTTGGCAGCTGTGAGTTCACCCAATTTATAACACTGTGAACTGTCAGATTTCTGGCCTTCCAAATCTCTTGTAAATTCTTATCAGTGTTTAGTGCACCACCAACATGCATTATCCAGCGGTTTGCTTTAAGCTTTCCACGATTCCAATGGTGTGCAGTGTTCAAAACCAAGACGTTAAATTTGTGGATATTTTGGATTAAAAATGCATCAGGTCGATCCAGGTGCATGGCATAATCTGTGTCTTGATTTGTCTTGTTCAAAGGCTCGATGTAGCAGAGGCTTGCGGACCAGTAGTAGATGATGGTAGTATTGGTACTAGGAAACCGTAATGCAAGCCCCTGAGTGCGGGCATTACCATGGGCTTGAGCAATCCCGTACTCCTCACCGACATCAATGATATCATCCCTCTCATTACCACCAGTGATCATGCACATTAGAGACTGGAACTGCTGCCTTCCCAATGAATCTCCAACAAAAGCTAGAGTTCTGTTTTGCATCCTGTGTAAAATAAAGTCATCATATTGATACATATTTCTGGTTACTTAAAAAAACAAAAAAAATAAAGAAAGAAATCTGTTAATAGAAGGGAGACGAACAAGTGGAAACATCAAAAACCAAACCAAACGACATTGTAGGTGGGAATATTGATAACCCTGGGCATCGGAAGCATTAAACAACAGCTTATCCTCTCATAAAGGTAGAACAGATGGACCATAAAGGCATGCATACACACAACAAAATTGTTCTCAGTAAAACCACATCCCCAAGCTTTTTTGGGTTATAATACCGTGTGCTCAAGGGGGAGAAAATTGCTTATTGTCATTTGAAGAGAGTTTAACAGAAATACCACAGAGCTTTCAACAAGTAATGATTTAAGCGTAGCGCTTGTATTACAGTGAAAAGGTAACCAAGGATTAATTTGTCCAACATGGGTTGTTCTCTGAGGATAGGCCAGACAAACTCCTAATAATAACAATGACAACAATAATAATAATCGAGGAAATAAGTCAAACAGTTGATTTTGAACCTCCATGAAACATATGAAACTTGACCAATTATTAAGGGCTTCATCAAAATGATCTATTTAATACCTTTTTAAGAACTTGGTGCCTTCAAATTTTTCCAGTTCACAATCTTTTGGTTGCCACCTCAGCTTCTCGTAGGAGAAATCTGTACGCCGTGTCAACCGGCAAGCCCACATCCATGACAGCCATTGCTTACAACCAAACCCAGAATATACAGACTGGTTATGGTCGACAACCCATTTTCCTTTTGCATAATTGCAGGCTAGATTAAAGATCAACAGATAAACAAGATGCAACACCCTATCAGTGTTATACCCAAAAATTAAAAAATATATATATATAATAATAATAACAATAACATGCACACGCGCACATGCACACAAAAACAAACCATGTATTGAAGTGACCTTACATCCATTAATCACAACATCATGATGCAAAAGAAGAGCACCTGGTGCAAAAGAAATATGGAACATGGTGCAAAAGATAATCACATCTTATTGGTCAATGAGTTTAAGAATCCACTAATAATGCAGTTATCTAACTTAGTCAACAGTGTGTGCAAGAAAGCAAAATCATCACTACATCACCAGGCTACCATACGCATTAAGCTCATAAACTGTTGGGGAAACCAAAACACAAAATAAAGCACCTCTCAAGATTTTAGCCATTCACTTTAAAAATAGACAAATCCTTGGAAAGACATTGGGAAAGAACCAATCTGGGGAGATCCATTTAATCAAATTTTTCAGTACCTTCAAACATTCAGGAATCAAAACTCAGGGAAAACAAAGTTTAGAAAAAGAGAAAACCTTGATTTTCACACTACATATAGTCAAATAATCTTCATTATTCCCCCCAAATGATAAATTGGTATGTGCAGGGCTTGTTAGTGAAGCTCATCCATTTTTTGTAAGTGCCCATTAAGGGCATGTCACTAACTTGAAAGGGAACGTAACTAGAAAGAAAAAGGTGTTGGAAATGAAAGAATAGTCATACGTTTATTTACCCATAAAGAAGTAGAATTGGAAATGATCAAATCCCCTTTCTATTGTTTACTAACTTTATGAATATAAATCCTAAGAGCATGTGTACTAAAAATTATTTAATGCCTACAATTATTGGCTATAGCGAGACTACAAAAGTAATTTTGAGGTTTATACCAATTGAAAGGGAAACAACACCATGAGGTAACTTAGGATTGTGATTACATTTCCTCCTTACCCAAATGATGTGGTCCTTCCACCAAATTAGCAATCCTCATTTTGTAACTAAACACATTCTATCCCTTTCTCTATCTCATTTGTGGCAGACAAACATGCCCTAAATGTTATATACCACGAAAGCAGGACAATGTCTTGCCATTATCCTCAATAAGGATTAACAATGGATTGCTACCTGTAATGTTGCTGCTTCGCGAAGATTTTTGTAGAGAAACTCTTGGAGCTGCTGCTTTTTCAGTATCTTGATTTCGAGTCTTTTCATTCTTTGCTTCTTCTTTTCGAGTCTTCTTATTGCCTGTTCCTTTTTTTCCAGTCTCTTTGTTTCCTGGTCCTTGTCCAGTCTCTTCATTTACTGTTCCTTCTTTTCTAGTGCCTTCATATTTTGTTTCTTCATTTTCTGATTCATCTTTTCTATTTTCTGTCTCCTCTGTTATAGTTTCTTCACTTTCTGCTTGTTCTTTTCCAGTTCTTTTTACTGCAATTGCCACTTCATCTTCGTCCAAGCCAACAGCAGGAGGACTCACTATAGTATCTGATCAAGAAAAGAGAAAATGCAATTGTCTAGTATCTGCCACCATAATGCATAATTTAAACAAAACAGCTAAACTTTCATACCAAGTATAAGTTAGTATGAGCTATCCTCAACTGGGCATTTTCCAAGAAATGCCCTTACGCGATAGTTATAAGGTAGAGCACACATCCACAGACTATTCCCGGTTGTTATCCAACCCAACGAAAAACTTCCTTAACATAGTAACTATCTTAATATCAATGCCAACCTATAAACAAAAGTCCTTATATAGCATGTACAATGGAAAGCTTAAAATAGCATATAGAGGCAAACCTTGATTTAGTTCCAATTGGCCGAGGCCAGGGAGTGTGCTGAGAAGCGGGGTTCTCTTCCATGTCCATATAAAAACGGTCGTGCACATGAGAAGAATGGTAACAAGAGTGAGTTCTTTAGTCCTCAATCCAGAGAAAGCTTCTTTCATTCTGTATACAAACCACAAAAACAACACATACAGTTAAATTCAAAACCAAACTGTGAAAATGCAAATGACTAGCAGTAATAAATGGGTACTTTCTTTCAGTTCTGTTTCCCAATCAGCTCTTGAGGCTTTCAATCTGTAAAATATCTTAGAACAAATGGGTTCTTTTTATTTTTTCTAATTATAGAGCTTATTATATGAAATGCAGAGAAGCGTGTGTATATAAAAAGAGAACCAAATTGACCTCAAAGAGAGAGAGAGACAAAGCTAAATTTAGCAGTCCACACAGTTGTTTAACCCAACACGGGACAAAAAAATAATAATAATAACAATATGTGTGTATGTGTGTGTACATATGCACATGCACATAAATATACGAGCTACGAATCAAAGACGAGAGAAATCACGCATTAAACACTTCTCATTTCTAATTTCCTTTGAGAAAAATTTTACAGAATCAATTCCAAAACCAAATTGTGATTTATAATTTACCGTGTCCATCGACGGAATAAAATGGCAGATCAAAATAAAGAAACTCAAATGAAAAATTGAAACAATGAGCTTCAGATCGATCTGGGAAAAGAGAAATACCTGAAACAACAGAGCCGGAAAATTGTCGATCGTCTAAAAGAAACTATGCGCAAAAAATATTTATCTATCTTGAGAAACGAACTATTCTCGACAAGAAAGAAAAGAACAATATTCAAGAATCTCCATAACAAATGCGACAAAAAAAGCTGCAATTTTATATGTTTAATATATGTAGAAAATTATATATATATATAAACTTGTTTTGTTCCCCCCCTCATTTCTATATATTAAAAAGGAGCCGGGAATATATGCCGTACGGACACAAAAATGGAAAGAAGCGAATCTGATGGACTTTCATTTTACCTTTCAACGCGCAATTAAAACATAATTTACAATTAATAAAGTCCTTTTAAAAAATAAAAAAAAAACCTTCGTAAAGTAGTTTGAGGTCATTAATATTATGTTCATTTCCATATTTATTTTTAAAAAATAATAAATTTGTCACTTTTAAAGAATAAATATTTTTATATTTTTATATTTAAATATGAAAAACTTTTCACTTTTGGAAAATGAAAAAAAATTTTCTGTTTAGAAAATGAAAATTTTTTGACCCACCAAAACAATTTTTTACTTTTGAAAAAGAAAATCTAAACAAATTTTTATTTTCCAAAAGTGAAAATTTTTTATTTTTCAAAAGTAGACACCTCATCCAGATTAAAGTTAAATTATTAAAGATTTTATAACATGGGAGAATGGAACAAGACACCTTCTTCCAAGCTTATTAGATGCTAGGATTTCTCTTTACATAGGATTTTTGCTGTCATAGTTCATCAGAATTTGGTCAAAGCATATAAATACAATGTTGATGATGTCTCGGTTCAATGAAGTCGTAGCAGGTGAAGATGATCGATGATTTGGTGACTTCGATAAGGATGGAGTCAAACGATCATAGGTGGGCGATTCTCAGCTAGATCTAACCTAAGGAGTTTTCGATGGTTTGGGATCTCATAAGTCTTGATAATCTGATAGTCAAAGTGAAAATCTCTAACCTCCAATTAATCTTGGTCGATTTTTTATGAGTTTAACAAGTAGACGCATATTGTTTTACATGGGGTTAGAATTTTGTAATCATGTTATTTTGTTTTTTTCCCCTTTGTCTTAGTGTTTTGTTTAGTTTTATAATAAAGGAGGTAGTTGCCCTAACTCCAGTTTGCATTAGTGTGTGTGTTCTGCTTGAGTTATTCTATAGCAAACTCTATCTGTTAGTTTCGTTAATACAATGGCTAGGCAAAGTTTGTATCAATTTTTGTGTTGCGAGTGATTGTTTCTTAATCAACCAAAATATTTCATTGATTGTACATATTTTTTTAAAGAGCTTTATACATACTTGATTAAAAGATTGCTAAGGAATTCAAAGAATATTCTCATTACTAAGTCTCAGCTTATATCCTTCTTACTTAGCTTATTTAGATTTTAGTAATGGAATCAATGTTAATCAAAGGCTATATCTCTTGAACCATGTGTTTGTTTCTTCTTTATTATTGATATTTGTATTTAGTTTTAGTTTGAATGAGATATCATTTCCTTTTCAAAACAATTATTGAAGATTTTTTTAAAAAATGTTATGGATATTAACTCTAATCCTAACTTTTTGAGTATTAACTAATATACCGTATTTTCATTAATAGAAACAATCTATTATTACGTCAATATTTTAAATAGTTACTGATAATAAAAGAAAATTAACACATATGCTATATAGATTGATATTCAATAACTTGAATTAGAGTTAATGTTCTTAGTATTTTTCTTTTTAGAAATATCGAAAAAAAAGAATTTAAAGTTCCCTAAAAAAAGAAATTAAATAAAGGGTATTGCATAATTATATCAAGTAATTTTACTTATTTCTCAAATTATCTAGATGAAAAATTGTTTCAATTTCACCCTTGTACAAAAAAAACCAAAAAACAGTAGAAAAAGAGGAAAATACACTAAACTAGATGAAATTACAAAAATATTACGGATACCAACTCTAATATTAATTTTTGAGTATCAACTTATATGATAAGTATGTTGTTATTTTTTTATTGATAATTATTTAAAATATTATCGAATCATTTGATTATATCTACTAATAAAAGATAGACACCAGTAATTGTTAAGGGATACCGATAATGTTAAGTACCACAATATAATAAAAAGTTGATCTCATCTTTTATTAGTAATGGTGTTTAATTTCATTGATGTCTCTTAGTATATTTTTCATTGAAAATATGATAAATGAGTTGATATTTAAAAAGTTGAAACTAAAATTGGTTTACCTAACATTATTTATGAAATTAATATATAAAAAATATATTTTTAGAAAAATATTTTGGATATTTTAAAAATATAAATGCCTAGATTTTTAAAATGTATACTCTAATGTTATTTTTTTTAAAAATCTTAATTAACCCCGCTACAATTTTACTCTTTAGTTTATATACTCTAATGCTATTTATCTTTTTCCTTAAAAAAATGGTATATGCCCTTACTATAATATATGTCTAGCTCCACCACTTTTTACAGCCACTGTATGTTTTAAAAAAAGCATTAAAAAAAAATTTCCTAAAACAAGAAAGATCTTGATATTTATTATTTTTTTAAACATAAAAAAGATTTTAAAGTTTTTTTTTCAAAAAATATATATTTTCAGTAACAAATTCGATCAGATTAAGGATATTTTGTCTTTTGTCCTTGTTTTTCGTTCATAAAATGTATAATGGTCGAAATTGAAGTAAACTTTTCAAAAAGATACCCTGATAGTTTCTAAAAACAAAAGGATCGAAAGAGAAATAATCAAATTTATGAGATAATATCATGTAATTAACCTAGTATTATATATCTTAATCCTATTGATATTAAAAAAAAAAAAAGAAACTAAGGACAAATTTATATATTTTCTTTTAAATTTTCGGCAATGACACATTATCAGGAAATGTTTCTAAACTTTAAAATGTAACAACCATGGTGGGATGGATGTCATGCAAGCATGTGGGTGTAAAACTTGCATCTATTGCCTTGTGTGATAGTAAATATAAAATATCGATAATTTTATACTTAATTCTATTATATTATAAGATAAATGATTCAAATCTTTCTATCTTAAATTCAAAAAAAAAAAAACAAACAAACAAACAAACTCACATCTTACGTCAATTGCACAATTATGTGCATTAAAAACAAAAAAAGAGCAAAAGAAAAAACCACCCTTAATCATTCGATTTTTTAATTCCCAAAAAAATACCTTTTTAAAGTTATTTTGAATAAATATAATTTTTTAATTTAGAAAAATGGTTTGTTAGTAATATCAAACAATGATTAAATAATACAAAATAATAATATATCGGTATATCAATGATATAAGCTATTGAAAAATCCATTAAAAATTAAAAAGACTCCATTTATTTAAAAATAAAGAAGACAAGTTATTTTATTTACCCTCCGTCTGTTTGACACGTTTAAATTTAGAAAATGAAAAATTTTTCATTTTAAGAAAAATGAACATTCCTAAATTTTCGTATCTGAACATCCAACATTTTTCATTTTTTAAAAATGAAAAAAGAGCTCTCTAAAAACAAAAAATTTTTACCCATCCAAACAACTTTTCACTTTTAAAAAAAATTCCAAACAACTTTTTATTTTTCATATCTAAAAATTTTTTATTTTCTAAAAACAAACACCCCATCCAAACGGACCCTTAAGCTAGTGACAATTACTTACTTAATTTTACATATTTAATTAAAAAAATTATTGAGAAAAAATATATGTAAAATACTTTATGAGAACTTTTATCTCCTGTTGAGTAAAAATTACTAATCATTCAATTGTTTTTAGATAATTTAGATTAAAAGGATATATCAAATAATTATAATATAGATTAGATACTATAATACTTACAATACAAAAATAGATAATCAAAGACCGTTTCCTGAAAAATCCAAATGCATACTCCACCATGGCCTTCGGCAATCATCCTCCAACGGCAGCTACTCACTCCATTTTAAGTGTTATAATTTTTGATGCATGTCTTTTTAATCATTCGAAAATAATAGAATGGTCAATAATTTTTACTCAGTTGATGAGGTGCCTATCAGTGGAATAAAACATGTTTATCTCTTCATAAAAAATTTCATGTTTTATATATTTACATATGTATATATTAAAATACACAAAACTCAAGAGCTTATTTTGAAATTTTATGTTTTGTTTCAGGAATTTTTCATAAAATATTTAACTATATTTATGTCATTTTGTCGAATTAAACAAAAATACAAGGAATATAATTAAAATTTCAAATTCAAAAATATACTTTACTTTATAGTTTCTAAATATTAACAAATGATTAAAGCGAAAGCATAAGGTAATTAGCACAAATTGCCCCCAAACTCTTTAGTAGGTGATGATTTGATCCTTATTATTTTGATTTTGACAATTAAAATCCCCAAACTCTCTAATCATTGGCAATTAAACCCTTCCTGTTATTCTCCGTTAAATTTCTCACAAGATGTATCACATGCAAAGCATGTGATCTAATATGAGAAGTCATTTTAGTAATCGAACAATTATTTTAAAATGTTAAAAAAAAAAAAACTCTGGAAATAAGAGTGAGGAACCGGCAAGGAGGTGCAGGTCTGGGGGTTCTGCGCGTCAGAAGGCAAGAACGGAGTGTCACAACTGTGAGGGCAAAGGGTATAATCATTTTTTTCTTAATAGACAAATTACTATAATTCATATAAGTACGACGATCTGTGTGTAATTTTAACTAATTGTAGTGCAATATATAGGTAGCTATAAGTATTATCTAATGATAATTGTATATTAGATAAAACTTTCAAATTCCTTATTTTAAGTTTGGACAAAAAAAAAAAGGAAAAAGAAAGAAAGAAAGAATGACATAAAAATAGGTCCTCGCAAGACTCGATTCATGCCTCAGCGACTAATTGGCCACTTTGTGGAGCCCAAGTCCACTTCAAGAAGCTGACAAAAAAGCAAACAGTAAACAATAACAAAAGTGAACCTAAGCGGTGCATACCATCACCTTTATTTATTTATTTAATCCTTGTCTGATTCATAACTTCTAAATTTAGTTTTATTTTTTTAAAATTAATAAAATTTAAAATTAAATTAATCAATTTAATTTTAAACATTTTATTTCATTTCAAACTTAATTCATATGTTAAATAAATCTTTATTTGTTTTAAAATTTAAATGTAAATGAGGTAATAGTACTGTCAATTTTAAATAGATAGTTCACTTTTATAATTAATTAAAAGGCCTTTTACTCATTTTAATATAATTAGTGTTAACACGTGTAACGCAGGTATGACATGTATACAAGAATAAATTAATTATCTTATCTTTAATTTTTTATGAAGTGATTTTAGTCTCAAATTTTTTCTTTGCTAAAAAGTCTTTAAATTTTTTTTAAAGTGGTCCTTTTTTTATTTCAAACATTAACAATTTAATAGAAAATATCAATTGAATTAAACATAATTTACTATTTAATGACAATTAAGGAAAACATAATATAGTTCATATATATGATCTGTTTAATTTATTTTAGCCTCTATTTGTTTCAAGTATTGCATTTACATTACATTTAAATGTAATATAATTTTCATCAAAACATAAAAGTATTATATTTAAATACGAATCACATCACAATTTAAATCTAATACAATCACTATTTATTATTTTATATTTTTTTATTATTTTTATTAATCATATCACATCCTCTCTTTTTCTCTCTCTACTTTTATCCATCACATCACATATTTATTATTTAAAAATAATTTAAATATTTGTCATCCAAATATACATTGCGTTCAAGTGCAATGTATATACTTTTTATTCAAATGCAAATTACATTCAATTCATTGCATTCCAATACAATGTAAACACAATGCGTTTATTAAGCGAAATTTTTATTTGTGCGCTATTTGTTTTATAATTTATACTTTTAAAGAGTTTAGAAATCATTTTGCAAAAAAAGAAAATGGTAGGACCAAACTCAACGAAACGAGTCTTTATTTTTGTGATGGTTATCGTTTTTAATTGTTGAAACTTGCATTTCAACATTGTTAATAAAATCATTTATTTAAATAACTACTAAAATGCACTTACAATTACCACTTAGGAAAATAAAAGTTTTGAAGATTATAATACTAATGGCTAAGCACGAACAAATTTAATAAATAATTATTTATAAGGATAAATTAGAAAAAAAGAGTATTTCTAATACATACCTAGAAATAAATTTAAAGAGAAAAATTCATGTAGGAACTTGTTTTAAAAAGTTAAAACAAAAAACAAAAAAAAACAAATAATTAATGAAACAAGTAGAAATAAAGGTGTTTTTATTTTTATTTTTTTGGGAGGACAAAAATGGAAATGAAAAAAAAAAGATGCTAAAAAAAACGAAAAAAAATTGAAAAAGTAGAAACAGAGGTGTTTTTAATTTTATTTTTTTGGGGAGGACAAAAAAGGAAATGAATAAAAATAAGAAAATTTAAAAATATATATTAAGGGCAAAAAATGAAAAGAAAAGAATAAAATGAAGAAAAAGGGTCAAATAAGTCGGGAGTGGGATTCACAGCCCACGTCCTGTCACCAGGACTCGGAAATTTTTTTTCTTGCTCAGGACTAGGGATTTTTTTTTTTTTTTTTTTTTGTGGGGATAAGTCAGGAAAAAGAATCGGGAAAAAGTTTTTATTTTTTATTTTTTTATCATTCTTTTCACTTAAAAAAATCTTATTTTTAAATATTTTTGTATAATATTGTTAAAAAAAAGAAAAAGAATTTTTTAATTATCACATAATATATTTTTTTAGTATCATTTCTTCTTATATTGAATAACATTTAATTTTTAAGAAAAATTTTTTAGATATTTAACATCATTTTATTTTTAAGATAAAAAGATTTTTTTCATTTTAAACAAAAATATTTTCCTTTTAACAAATAGACACCTACACAAATAGTTAATGAAGAAAAAAAAGAAAGAAAGAAATAAAAAAAAGACAACATATAAATGACGTTTCGTACGGCATTCTCACGAACGGTAGAAATAAAACTTTTTTTTTTTTTTTTGTGTGTGATAAGGATTAGAATTAGCCATTAGCATTAAGGAAAAAAAAATTCATTTTAATTTTACTCAAATACAATATAATTTTACATCAAAAACAATTTTTATAATAATATTATAAAAATAATTACTATTTAAAATATTTTTAAAACAATCACATCAATTTTTTAACTTCACTGTTTATCTCTATTTTTACCAATCACATCAACTTTTCAACTCTAAAATACTTTTCATCTAAACACACAATTCATTTAAATATAAAACAAATACTTTTTAAGTAAATATAACATTTAAAAAATAAATTTTATTCAAATATAATCAAAATGTAATGTGTTTACCAAATGCTCTAAGACGATTTGAGGAATCCCAGAAACATGTTTTGTTATAAAAAAATAAATTTTAAAAAATATGTAAAAGAAAAACTATTTTACAAATATTTTGGATTTTTTTAATTTTTTTACTTTATTATTATTTATATATTTAAGGTTTTATAATAAATTTAAATTAAAAAAAAATCTTTAATTTTATTTATATAGATGAGATTTTTTTAATTATATAAAAATAAAATAAAATAAAATTTATATTGATAATTTTTTAATAAATTTTTATAATTTTACTTTTTTTTATTTCAAATGGATTTTTCACAGATATTTTATAAAATTCATTTTTCTCCTACAAATCCTAATTCTAAGCTAGTGTTTGGGACACAAATTTTTTTAGCATTGCATTTAAATGCAATGCAATTTTCCTCCAAATACAAAAACATTTCATTCAAATACCAATCACATCACATTTTAAATCAAACATAATTACTATTTATTATTTCACTTTTATTAATTACATCATATATTCTCTCTCCATCTTTTTTTTCTCTCTACTTTTACCCATCACATCACATATTTATTATTAAAATACAATTCAAATACTTTTCCCCCAAACACATATTACATTCAAATGCAATGTTAATGCTTTTCCTCCAAATACAAATTACATTCAATATATTACATTCAAACGCAATGCAAATACAATGCGTTCAGCAAAGAACCCTAAAACTATATCTACAAATGCCACTCTCTCTCTCTCTCTCTGTGCTCACCAAACTGGAAGAAAACCCATCCAAATTTCTTCCAAACCCACAGCGGCAGCAGCTGCCACCGCCACCACCACCACCACTTGCCGTTGCCGCTCGCCGTCGCTCTCCTCCGCCGCCAAATCGCCGCGCCACCTTTCTCTCCAACACCATTTGGCCCCTAAAATCATCCCAACGGAACAAAGAAAAGGTTGATCAAAAAATTTAATTTTCTATGAATAACAGTTTATCACAATTTAACTGTTTGTTATCGTGGTTGGTGAAGTATGAGATAATGAAATCGTCAGTCAATCATTGATTGACTACAGTTGTTCAGTGATTGATTATGGGCTCTTGATTTTCCTCTTTCATGTTTTTAGCTTGTGTGATTTTCCTTGTTCATGTTTGGAATATATTTTAGCATATCCTGTATTCTTCGGAAGATGAAAAATTGGTATTTTGAGCCAATTCAATGGAACATAATGTTTTTTCTTCTTTTAATGTGTAATGTCACAATGTAATAGCGCAATGTCATGTCCATTTACACGATGAAAGAGCTCACATGGTGAAAACAAAAGGAAAAAAACAATGCCGTGTGGCGAATTATGACTCCTAACATGATGATGATGGCGTTATCACCTGGCGATGACGGACTATCACATGACAGTTCAAGAGTAATGACCAAAAACACTATTTATGAGCTATTAGCTTTTGTATAATATGATAAAGATAGCAGTAGTAAAGTGCAGCATCTTATAAGCAGCAAATATTCCTTTTAGCCTCGTAGATTTAAATATAAATTATTTCCTTCTTAAAAAAAGGCAATTTTCACGCAGGTTTTGGGTAGCCCCAGATTTCACTTCCTATTCTTCATCAGCTCTTCTTCTTCTTCAGTTTCATTTGCTTGCGATTAAAGAGCATTTTTGAATTCATGGCATCTTCAGAGGACAACACCCTCCAAGCTATCTGCTACAAGCGCGGTTCTCTTCAGCTTCTCGATCAGGTTTTGTCCCGAATTCCCAATTCCAATGTTATCTGAATTTTTTTTAACAGAGAAAAGAGAACACAAGGTTACCGATTCATTTTCTTGTCGTTTTACAGAGAAAGCTGCCTTTGGAAACCGTCTACTCGGATATCTGCGACGCCACTGACGGATGGTAACAACATTTTGATTCCTATGGCTTCCTGTGTTTTGCTTTTTGATTCACGGATGAGCATAAATTCTGAGTAGTTTTAAACGGTCAGGCATGCTATAAAGGATATGGTGGTCCGTGGTGCTCCTGCTATCGCAATTGCAGCAGCACTTTCTTTGGCTGTTGAAGTGTCTAACTTGGATGCTTTTGATGGGACTGTTTCCGATGCAGTTTCTTACCTTACCATGAAATTGGATTACCTTGTCTCCAGGTGCTAAATGTTGCTTATCTGATCATCTTTATGACTCCAATAAACGATTTTACTCTGTCCACTTTAACCTTTGAGCATTCCATTTAGCAGATTGACATGGACCTTATTATCTATTGTCTTGTATGCTACTTCAGCCGACCAACGGCAGTCAATCTGTCAGATGCTGCAACCAAACTTAAAGAAGTTATATCCAAGGCTTCTGCTACTGCTAAGGAAGCCAAAAATATATTCCAAGTATGATATTTCTACCGTGATTCGACTTTTCTGTACTGATTTGCCTATTATTTAGGTCTATGAATCTGTTTATGTTTTATTGAGATTTTGTTGCTTTGTTTTATTATCGTCGCATTGATGCGAATCTCATGTACTCCTTGTCACTAAATTTGCAGGCTTTCATAGATGCTGCTGAAATTATGCTCGAAGATGATGTTGCTTCCAATAAAGCTATCGGGTCTTATGGAGCAGATTTTGTTTATCAGCATGGCGATGATTCTAAAAAGCTTTCTGTATTGACGCATTGTAATACTGGCAGGTATATCTCTAAACACCCTTATTGATTATAACGTACTAATTATAACATACTTTTCTTCTAATTGCGATGAAGAGATATATATATATATTTTTAATATGATGAAGAACCATGAGTTTCTTTAGTTGTCATCTGATTATGATATGATTTACATTGTCAGTCTTGCAACGGCTGGATTTGGTACTGCTCTTGGTGTGATCCGCGCACTCCATTCTAAAGGAGTGTTGGAAAGGGCCTATTGCACCGAAACACGTCCATTCAATCAAGTTAGCATCCCTTACATAATCTCACTATTTTTGGTTTATGTATGCTTTCAATACGTTTTGGGCCACCGAGGTCGTTTTATGGTTTTATATTGCCAACATTTTAGTAGTAAACGTGTAATCTAGTACTTGGTTACTAACTTCGTTTCCTTAACCAATTGCAGGGATCAAGACTTACAGCATACGAGCTGGTTCACGACAACATACCTGCCACTCTCATAGCAGACTCTGCTGCAGCAGCACTAATGAAAGATGGGCGTGTGAAAGCTGTAGTTGTTGGAGCAGATCGTGTGGCTGCAAATGGTTCTGAGTTACATGTGATGATTTATCTGCTTATCGTAACTAAATAGAGAGGAGTTTTTGCTCATCACTCTTGTATTCCACTGAATTCAGGTGACACAGCCAACAAGATTGGAACCTACAGTCTTGCCTTGATTGCAAAGCATCATAATGTCCCATTTTTCGTGGCTGCGCCCCTCACTTCCATCGACTTGTCTCTTTCATCCGGACAAGAAATTGTACTAGAAGAAAGGTCGCCAAAAGAATTACTGCACACACGGGGAGGACTTGGCGAACAAGTTGCTGCATCTGGAATTGCTGTTTGGAACCCAGCTTTCGATGTAACTCCTGCAAACTTGATATCCGGCATCATAACAGAGAAGGTCTGAGCTCACTTTTTTGATCCCCGTTTCATGTATCTACTGTGACTTGATAAAATGAAACTGAACATGTTTCAGCTAACGAATTTTTCTTTTCTCCGAGCAGGGTGTGATAACCAAAGTGGATTCTCAGGAGTTTGACATAAAGGATTTTGTACAAAAAAACAACCAGTAAGTGTTGATCATGGCGGAGGGGTTTTCTTATTAATCAGTTAAACTTTTATTTGTATTAAGCAGTTGTGTAAGTCTAATAATTGTGAGGTGACTTTTCGTGTTTCCTTGCAACATGCACAATTTTTTTTTTATCTATATTTGGTAATGGTAACCTTTATGGAGATTTCGGAATAATGCGTGTCGTGAGCCTTTTGTTTTCACAACAGGATGTGTTTTTCCCAAGATTTTCGAACGACAGATAACGCATTATGGGCGGGACGTGATTGATTATGCAACCGAAGATTCGCCTTAACTTGAAAATTGAGGAACACCCAACCTTAGGTCTGAAATCTAGTAAAGTTCACCGATCTGAAATCTAGTGCAACCTCAAAATCTCATGTAATTCTAAAATTTGATAATCTTATTCATATGGTCTGTAAACTTAATACCCATGAGTGTTAAGTTACGAAACAATCGGACGCCTCTTATAACGAACATAAAATAAGGAGCAGACATTTGTTTAATTCCAATCAAGCTAGGAGGCAATGAAAATCATCATCAACCCAATTTAGTTTGCTTCCAAACACAACATTAAAGAGGGCATATGTATTAACTCTGAGCAACTGAAATCTCAATTGTTAGAAACTAAGAATCCCTTCACTTATAATGAAGTCATAAAAATTCCCAACAAGCAAACACCACACGAGAAAACAGTAGCAATGTCAAAATTGACAAAGCGGAAAATTGACACTAAGTCATTTTGTTCCAACTACAAAAATACAGACGCTAATAAAACACGAAAAGCACGAAAGAGTTCTCCGGTTTTGACAGGGCAGCTTGGCAAGCATTAAGGCCTACACAATCTTCAACGGTACTGCAAAACGTAAAAACACGAAACTTAAAAACGGCATCAGATCTGTACATCACTAAAATCTCCAACAATTCACAGTTTCAAACAAAGGGCAAGTTTCAAAGAACCAAAACACAGGCATTTGGGGATTTTGAAAGGGATTACAACAAAAACCTCCAAATAATTTTAACGAAGCTTTTGTTATAATCCCATTCCAAACCAATGATACAAAATCCAAAGATTGATTAAAAATCGGTCTAGAATACAAATAAATTCTCTACAAGTGACATCCAACAACCTCTGAAAACACAACGATACAGGCACATACATTATGTATATATGTATATATATGTGTTTTGAAGACCATCAGAGCAGGAAAAAAAAAAAAAACATTTCAAGCTTTAAAAAACTAATCAATTTCAAAAAACGAACCTTAATGAAGCCAATCTCCTTGGCGTTGCTGCGGAAGCACTGCCTGCAGCACATCAGGCCGTACTTCCTGATCAGCCCATGTGGGTTTCCGCAAACACGGCTGTGAATCACAAATTAAAACCTTGATTAGTTCACAGTAATTAACGTAATTAGTTTCAGATACAAGTTTATACAAAGATGAAAGGAAAACCGACCAGGTGCGAGATCCAGGGCCGTAGTTCTTGGGGTGAGAGTTCCAGACATTGGAGTGACCCATCTTCTCTTGCAACCGCTCAGGCAGAAGAGGACCCAACAAAAGCTTTTACCGACTTTTCTCAGAGAAGGCAAAGGCAAAGCAAAACCCTAATTATAAGGATGGACTTCTTCAAAACAACGCCGTTCCTGGGTGGCTAATGAACATTTACGGAAATTGCACCATCTGGCCTTACGAACAGAAAAATATCTTTATTCTTCCCCTCGGTTTTCGTCTCTTTTCTAAAGTAACCCTTCATATTGAAAAATCACAATCCGCACCATAATTTTTCTTTATAACTACATTCTGATTTAATTAGATGAAAATTTGAAGTTACAATATTTTTTTTAAAGAAAAATTTGAAGGTGGGGATATTTGAACTTTGCATCTTTTAATGAAATCAGATATGATATTATTGTTAGGTTATGTTTGTGATCACTTAAAATTATAAATTATAATAGCGAGTTTCTTATTTTCTTTTTATTTTTAGAATTACCATTTATTATCTTTTTTTTTAAATCATGAGATAGAAGATTTAAATTTTGTATCTTTAAAATTAGAGTATGGTATAATAATAACTTATCATAATACAATTTAAAAAAAATAGATAGCAAATTTTCTCGTTTCGTAATTATAAACGTGCCTCCGTTTAATTCATTGGTTAAAAATGAAAATTTTAAATTAAAGTTAATTAATTTTTTATTGACTTTTCATTAAAAAAAAACTAATTAAAATGAAAATTATGAAGTTAAAGACTAAATACCAAAAGAACCATTGCTTTATAATTATACCTTAACCATCCAATAATTTTGTATTCATTTTAAATTACATTTTTGAGAAATATATATAAATATA
Source organism: Antiaris toxicaria (assembly GCA_035233585.1). Classification (NCBI taxonomy): domain Eukaryota; kingdom Viridiplantae; phylum Streptophyta; class Magnoliopsida; order Rosales; family Moraceae; genus Antiaris; species Antiaris toxicaria. The sequence goes on from CP141161.1 coordinate 16,681,805, forward strand.
ATATACATATCTTTTTCAATGATTACAATTTCTTCTTATGATCACATGTTTAATAAAAAAAAATCTATATATATGTTGGAGTTGCAATTTGAAACCATATTCATTTTGGTTATAAATATAACCTATCATTAGTAACACGTTTTACTTTATCAAAATGTGTAAATTTAGAATATTTTATCCTAAATTTAGAAAGAAAAAAAAAAGAAATTAATCCTTTCACATAGAAGTTTTTTGCACCCGTGGTGCCCAAGTTTTTATTTTTATTTTTTATATTTCTCACCCCAAACAAAAAGAAAGAGATTATTATTGCACCACGTGCACCGTCACGAGACGACTGTACAAGAAACGACGACGTTCGCAATTACTGACCCGCGAAACGCATAAACGAATCGGACCGAAACTCGAACACTTTTATTTTATTTTATTTTTAAACAGCGAAACTCGTACGCTCCAAGCTTCAAAAAGCGAAGCGACAGAAAACTCCCCTTTCGTCAGAGAAATGTGACGGACGGACGTGAAAGAAATAAAAAAAATTCTGCTCTTCGGTCGTCTTCTCCGATCAAAGTGAGAGCGGAAGATGAAGAAATCTCCCCTGCCATTGCAGAGCTCGGGCTGCTCCGAAAAGCAAATTCACTCGAAAGAAGCTCTGGTGAAGCTCTTGAGGTGGCATTTCGGCCATGCCGATTTCCGAGGCAAGCAGTTGGACGCCATTGAAGCTGTTTTGTCAGGTGACCGATTTACATTCCTTTTCTTTTCGATTAATCTCGTCGACGGTGTAAAATTTTCTCAATGATGCGATTGGTTGCCTAGAAAGCGCGGGATATGTGGAGAATGGCGAAGCAGAAAACTTATTGTTCTTTTTTGAGAAGTAAATTAACCTAGGTCTCTAAGTGAAATTAAATTGGAAAAATTTTCAATTTTATGTTTTGATTAATTTCATCGACGATGTAAACTTTACTGAATGACTCGTTTGGTTTCCTGGAAAACATAGGAATTGTTGTTGGGTTTCTCTATATATTTTTTTTAAGAAATAAGAATTCTTGTCAGTTTTGTGTGTCCTTATTAACATTTTGATAGAGCGTTTTGATATGCATTGGGATCCAGGAAGAGATTGCTTTTGTCTGATGCCAACGGGAGGCGGAAAATCAATGTGTTATCAAATCCCTGCACTGGCAAAGAAAGCCGGAATAACGCTTGTCGTTTGTCCTTTAATTGGTGACTGCTATTAATTCAACTTGTTTGGTTGCTTCTTATAATTTAAGTGGAGTTTAAACTACATGTTCTGTTTCTTTGTTGTTGTTTTCTGTGGTCTTAACGGATGAGCGACGCCTCTGATTTATCCCTTCGGTAATTTGTCTTGCGACCAGCATTGATGGTAAGCATATTGAAACTCTAATTGATTGTTGTGGTTCTTTGTTCAATGATCTGCGGGTAGGGATTCTGATTACGGGGTAAATCAGGAAAATCAAGTGGCTGCATTGAAAGAGAAAGGAATAGCTGCGGAATTTCTGTCATCAACCCAGAAATCCAACATAAAAAATAAGGTGATATGCGTTGCTTTCGATATATATTTTGTTGTTTTTCTGCCTTTGATTTCATGTCTTAAGGTTCAGCACAAAAGTTTGGATTTTTGCTAGTACCATCAAGAACATTCAGAGATCTTTTAAGCTAAAATGCTAGTCAGTTTAAGAAATTATTGGAGGTTGATCTAGAAAGACATAATTGTTATTTTGGTATTTAATTTGTATCTTAATTGTTCATTTTTGTACTACTACAACTTTGTCGTTTTTTGTTAGAAGCTAACAAAACAATTGAGAATACTGACTTCCTCTTTTGCTTTGTAGATCTATGATGACGTTGATTCTGGAAAACCATCTTTAAGGCTCCTCTATGTCACCCCAGAACTGATTGCAACATCAGGATTTATGTCAAAGTTGATGAAGATTTACATGAGAGGAATGTTGAATCTCATAGCCATAGACGAGGTATGAAAATATAGTATCGCTAGGCTTAGTGTTTCAGCTGGAAATTTCAGGTGTCATATTGTGCTCATCTTGTTTTGGAGATTTCAGGCTCATTGCATCTCTTCCTGGGGCCATGATTTCAGGTTTGTGAATTATAATTCTAATCCAATCTATTTCTAGCTATTAGCACAGTATAAGTAGAACATGCAGCCTTCCTAGGAAGAATGTTTTATGTCTGTCATCATTTGCTTTATTGTTTTCAAACCAAGAAGTGTTCCTTATATGTAAAAGCAAATCATTTGGCAACCACCTCACCCCCACCAATATCTCTTGGTTTGTGTTACTGTGTCAACATGATATCTTTTGTTCAATTACCTATTTGTCAGTTATTTTTTTGGCTCACTTTGAAGTGAAGCTTAATGGTCATCTATTCCTACTCCTTTTTGAAAAGAGATTCTTGGATATGTTTAAACTAGTATTCCAGACTTCTCATCTTGTTAGTTTCTGAAGGTTTATGATAATTATTAATTTGTTTAAGGGGACTGGGTATCCCAGTTTGATTATATTGTCAAAACTTCGTCGCCTAGTCTTTTATTTTATCTATTTAATCATAATTTAAAATAGGCCTAGCTACCGTGAGCTTTCATCTTTGAGGAGGCGACTTCCTGGTGTACCGATACTGGCTTTGACAGCTACAGCCGTTCCGAAGTGAGTCTTGTGATGTACTATGCAGAGCCATTCTAGCAATATCTCTGGATTTTTTCTTTCTCTCTCAATCTTATTTGGAAAGTGCAAATTCAAAGTCGGAATCATGGAGAAATATTAGTTCCTTGATTTGATTTGCAGAGTTCAGAAGGATGTCATAGAGTCCTTAAGCTTGTTAGACCCGTTAGTCCTAAAATCTTCTTTCAATCGTCCTAACATATACTATGAAGGTATGTCCTGCTGCCCTGACTTCATGCATATCTAGTTTGCTTTTCATCTTTGGACACATTTGTAGAGTAGGAAACTGTTAATTAATCAGTATTTGTTAGTTTTATCAACTTTATACTATGTTTCTGGCTCCTTTTCCTCATATTTGTGGGAACTTAAATTTGAATTTATGCACTATTTCCTTGTCAGTTGAAGTTTTATCATGGAATGTCAGTTTTTGTTTTGCAAAGTACACCATAATATTAGTTGAGCCAATCTAAAGTACTTCAGTTATTATTAAAAATTTCTGATAAAATTATAGAAGTGAAGGAACAGAGAAATACCTAAATAGATCAATGGACTTTGTTGAAGCCCTTTTAATTGAGATTCCTTATTTCTTATAGATAATTTATCCTGATTGTTGGGATGTATCTTCTGGTTCTTTCAGAAGTTTCATATTTTGAAGATGCATGGACAGTTCTGACTTTTTTTTCCCCTTTCATGGCACAGTTCGATACAAGGACCTTTTAGATGATACCTATGCTGATTTGTCTAACCTGCTCAAATCTGAAGGAAATGTTTGCGCTATTGTATATTGCCTTGAACGTACAACATGTGATGCCTTATCTGTTCATCTATTAAATAGTGGCATTTCTTGCGCTGGTAAATAATTGTTTTTTCCCTCAGATATTTTTTTAGCATTATCGCTTTGCATGTGCCAATATTTCTTCCTTTTTGCTTTTGTCAAGCTTATCATGCAGGTTTGAGTGATAAATTGCGTAGTTCTGTGTTAGAAAATTGGATTTCTTCTAAGATACAAGTTGTTGTGGCCACAGTGGCTTTTGGGTAAGGTCTTGTGAACATGATTTTTTTGAAGAGAGGAATTTTGTTGAGTTTCATTTTCTGTTTGCTTACTGTTAAAGCTGAAGACATTTGACTTTTTAACTGTTGTTCTAATTGTTTGAGGGATCAGTTTGTATGATTAAGTTGTCATGATGGAATGTTCTTTTTATTACTTCCAGCGTCTGGGGTTAAGAGCAATTTACATTTTTTTTTCCCATTCCTTGTTTCGAGGGTGGGTGGGGGATATTGTTCAGCATGTACTTCGTTTCAAGTTGTTGCTTTTGCTTCATTATTTAGATGGATTGTGATGCATTCCTTGCTTTCCTTTCTATGCTTTGCTGGGAGCTTTGGTGTGCATGCACAGTTACTGACTTACTGGTGTTTCTTCAGGATGGTATGCAACTCAGTTACCATTTTCTCTTGAACGTTTCAAGTTAAAGTTGAGGAGTTAAAAGCATATAACATGTTCCACTGATTGCTTGTGGTCAATTTCTTAAGGGTATAGATAGAAAGGATGTCAGGATCGTTTGCCATTTAAACATTCCAAAGTCAATGGAAGCCTTCTATCAAGAATCGGGTAGAGCTGGTCGTGATCAATTGCCCTCCAAAAGTCTGTTGTATTATGGGATTGATGATCGCAAAAAAATGGTTGGTTAAGTGCCTTAAATGTTGTCATCCATTTGTCATCTTAAGTTCCATGGTTCTTACTTGACTTTGTTTATTGTTGATTATATATTTTTTAGGAATTTATTTTAAGGAACTCTGAGGCTAAGCATTTAAAGGCTTCAAACACACAGGAAGGAAAATCAAAAAAATCCATAACTGACTTCCATCAGGTGACAATCAATAGTTTTCATGTTGTTTAAATGGATCAATCTTTGTTTGGTTGATATTTGTTGAAGCTCGAATACAAATTCATGCAGATGGTTGAATATTGTGAAGGTTCTGGATGCCGTAGGAAAAAGATTCTTGAGAGTTTTGGAGAACAGGTATAGTCGTCTACTACTGGTGGACATTTAATGTGTGTTTCAAAACTCAGAGTTTTGCTCTGACATAGTCCAGAATAGGTACCTGCATCACTTTGTAGGAAGTCATGTGATGCCTGCAAACATCCGAACCTTGTTGCAAAACATTTGGAGGAGCTTACAGCTACTTGTGCTCCTCGGGGGAGGGCTAGTTCCTCCAAAATTTATATGAGCAGGTAAATCTTCAAATTGTGCCAGAACTTGTTTAGTTACATGGTTTCTTTGCATTAGAAATGGACCAAAACTGAGTAGGCACAGAGATTTTCGGTTTTTGCTTTAAAAATTGCTATATATTAAGTGGTACACCCTACAAAGTGTGATCCCATAAAATACTTTAGCACTAAAATTACTTTGTCTAGCAGGATTCAGAGAGGCATCATATTTAAATATTGTCCGGAAATAAACATGTTTTTAATCAAACAAAGAGGGGACCAGTGGAACTCACGAGAAAGGTGTCATTATCAATAAGATAAATGCAATAGCAATCACTTGTGCCTTTAAGAGAAAACCAACTTTGAAATCTGCAGACACTTTTGTCCAAAAATGCTTTTAAAAAGCAACTCTTGGTTTATTTTGAGCCCCTCTCCTTCCTTTCTTTGAAGAACCCAATAGGAGATTAGTGTTTGTTTAGTGTTATGATTAATAAATTCTTAGGTGCTAAACTTTTATGCATATTATCTTTCAGCTCGTTGGATATAGTTGACAAAGGAGATTTCTCTGAATTCTGGAATCGATCCGATGAAGCAAGTAGTTCTGAAGAATCAATATCTGACTCTGACGGTATATCATTTCTTGAGAAGCTTCATTATGTATTTTGTGGTGGGGGTCCGTGGGAGTCAGAACTTTTAAAAAAAGAAAAATCAGTAAACTAAAAGATTTTTTGAACTAACTTTTATGATTTTCTTGCGTTCATCTAACTGCCAGATGGTGATGAGGCTGTCAAAAGTCTAGTTCGGTCAAATTTGCCTACAAAATCAGGAATAAAAGAGAGGTTTAATTTCTTGGAACGTGCAGAAGCAAAATATTACGATATGAAAACCTCTGATAACCAGGTGTGTTCTTAGCTCTCACATATATTCTCATTATATTGAAAAATAACATCGATCGCCATACCTATTAATAAGGTACAAGGTGACACACCTTTAGAGATCATCACTAGACTAGCCTGCTTTGTGCCTCTAAAGCTTTGCAGTTAAGAGTTTTTGAATTGTGTAAGGCCTTTCTGTCCTTTATATGCCTTGTGAAGCATCACTTACTAAAATGCAGTGCTATATATTAATTTAGTTCATCTACCATGCATAAATGTGGAACTGACATGTTAGCTAATTGGTTAAAGCTTTCCTGTGTTTTCACCGTGCAAATATGTGATTTGGATTAGCTAAATTGATCTTTTAACCTTCTTTGGATTTGTTCTTCTTGCAAAAATTAACCTTGTTTGTAATTTGACAAAGGTCAAAAAATCAAATAAGAATGCCATATCCGATACTCTGAGAGAGTCAAGCAGACGGAGACTAACAGATGCTCTCAAGCAGGCCCAGCAGCGGCTTGGCAATGATAAGTATGCTGCTCATAATTCCATATTCCTATCTCCTTTTGTAATCTTTAACTTATAGTATCTCGATGCAAGAAGTTCTTTCACCAAAAAAGCTCATTTCATTCATGACGCATTTGTATTGAGTCGTCTGAAATGTGTTATTAACCCGAACATGCTCATTGTTCAAACTCTCCTGTGCAGGTTTGAAGTGGAAACATCGACCCCTTTTCTTGAAAACGAGATTTACAACAAGTATGTTAAAGCAGGGAAGACATTTTATTACTCACAAGTAGCAAGTACTGTGAGGTGGCTTTCAACCACTACTTCCGTGGAGTTAACTGACAGACTTGGCATCATTGCCAGTTCATCAGAGGATGTTTCAACAAAAGCAGAAACTCGTGCTGCAACTTCTCCAATGGTAGATCGGGCACATAGAGAAACCATGACCAAAGAATTTCAATCTAGTATTGGATCACAAACTCCTCCATGCGATTCACCCCTCGAAAGTACTTCTCCTAGTACAGAACAGCCTCCAATTCCGTCATTTTCAGAGTTCATTAACAGCAGAAAGGCGAAAAACATTCCACCAAGGTCATCAAAAAGGCAAACAACGGATAGAGTTGATAAGGATCTTGAGAAGAGGATGAAGTCGCAAAAAAGGTTATAATTTTTTTTTTGGCCGCTTTAATTGTTTGATCATGGACGAAGCAAACAATGCAAGTCAGTGATTTTTGAAGGGGTTATTTTCTTGTAGTAGCTTACTACGAAAATGTCAATTTCTCTCTCTTTATTAGGAAGGCATGGTCATTTGTTTTCTTTGAGCGACACCATGTCATTTTTCAAGCTACTGTTGTTCATCCAGGCGATGTCGTCTTTCATGTTTACCTTGGTTTGATAAATCACGCCATTTTTCAAAGCTGTTTGTTGATCTACTGTTGTTGCATTTAGCTCAAGTCATTTTCTAGTCAATGTCGTTTTCTGTCATTCTCACTGTCATTGTCGTTTTTCAAACTACAGTAAGGGGTTTCTAGTTCCCACTTATTAAAGCTAAATAAAACACTTTAAAGATTCAGAATATATAGGTTCCAACTCAAATCTCTCCACTCCCTTCCACACATTAAATTAGCCCAGCGGCTATATTGTCATCTCTTGCCGTGGTTCACGTTATTTATGGTTTTTTTTTTTCTTTTTTTCTTTTTTTAAACCAAAAGGTCCAGTATGAGCATTATTTTTCCCAATACCATATGAGTAGCCAAAATAAATAAATAATAATAAACCCAATACCATAGACAATGGAATGACAGGCGATTATGTACTAGGAAATTTATTTTAGAAAGCGCCGCACGAAAATATTCCTTAAACATCATATTATGTCTGTGGCCGCGCGCCGCCACCCCTTTGTTTTTTGTTTTTGTTTTTTTTTTTTTTGGATAAGTTTGTTTTTGTTGCTTTTGAATGTGTTTTGGGTTCTGTGAATCGTGATCATGCATATGTGCCAGGCGTTTTCTAAGCAATGTGGAAGAGGAATGAGAAGATAAACGGATTAACTTGAGACGTAGACGAATTTTATTTTAGTCAACCTTTTGGGGGGGTTTTTTATTTTTTTATTTTGGGGAAATAAAGTCGTGCAGGAATTCTAGATATAGTAGGAAATTTTGTTTTAGCTCCTGGAGAGCCGTGAATAAGAATCAAGATGCTTTAAGTTAATTGAAGAATACCTGTCCTTTATTATCATGGCGTTTGCATTAGTCAATTCACGACTCTGCGTTTTATAAACTACTCTACGGAATATACGAGTTAATTAATATAATCTTTTTTTTTTTTAATTTACGTTGATACGTAGGATTGTTGTATATATGTTAAGCTGTTTTCTCACTCTTAATGTCGTTTCTGATTTCGGAGAAGTCTGTGTAGGATAATAAAAAATTTTACGTCACATTAACATTCTATCACGATAAAAAGATGCACAGATTTAAGTGAAATTGACCATTCTGAGCGTCTAAATTGCTTCCACACCTTAATAAAGATTTGTCCTCTAAAATTATAGCTAACCACACTAACACTCCTTATATATATATATATATTATATAAATTACAGAGGCACTTCTTTAATTAAAACTAATTACATCAACACCATTACTTCTTAACTTTATTGAGTTTATATTTAAAATGATTAAAATATTCTTTATTGTATTAGTATTTTTTAATTGATAACAACTTTTATTTTTTTTATAAAAACAAATATTATATTTTAGATATTAATATTTGAGATATCCTTGTCATAATTATATTTTGGATATTTTTATATTTTTTCAAAATTATAAAGATATCTTCTTATTTTAAACCAATGACATCAAGACCCTATTTTCTTAACTTTGTTGAGTTTATATTTAAAATTACTAAAATACCCTTTATTATATTAGTATTTTACTATTGATAACAATTTTTATTTTTTTTATAAAAACAAATATTATATTTTAGGTATTAATTTTTGAGATATCCTTGCCATAATTATATTTTGGATATTTTTATGTTTTTTCAAAATTATAAAGATATCTTCTTATTTTAAACCAATCACATCAATACCCTATTTTCTTAACTTTGTGAGTTTATATTTAAAATTACTAAAATACCCTTTATTATATTAGTATTTTACTATTGATAACAACTTTTATTATTATTTTTTTAAAAGCAAATATTATACTTTGAATATTATTGTCATAATTATATATGCTTTGCAATTATTTACTACTTTACTACAAAATATGTATATATATACTACTTTTTTTTTTGAAAGGTACTTAATTTTTTTTTTATATCTCTAATATGTATGAATTGTCTATCAAAACTAATTTTCAAAAAATAAATCAAAAACAAAAGTTATGATTGTAGATGTTTAAAATTAGAAATATTTTTTGTGTCAAAAAAAGATAAAATTATCATTTTATAATTTGATACATGTAAAAGGCATTTTTTAAAGAAAAGAGGGGCATTTTTAGTACTTTAATATAATAAATAATTAAACTCACGGTCAACTAGAAGGGTATCTTTATGATTTTTTAAAAAGTCAATGTAATTCACTTTTAAAATTAATGTCATTTTTTAAGGGTTTTTTTTTAACAAGTTTAGTTTATGAGGCCTTTAAAAAAAAATAAAATAAAACCCTTGAGGTGGGGGTTTTGAAATTTGAACACTACATTATTTAATAGATTTAGAGGTGAAGGTAGTATCAGATTATTTCTGAAACCACGTTTACGAGGCCATTCTTGTTTAGAAGGACAAGGCGTTTTACCCTTACGATTAATACGTTGGTTCCCAATGTATGTCGTTTCTGAGGTTTCATGTTACTGTTTATTCAAGTTTCTAGCTCTGTTTAATTTTCGAGGTTATTGTCGTAGGTCTTCGTCGTCGTGGTTGGGAGTCTAAATGTCCGTCCTGGTTGGTTGTCTCCAGTCAACTTCAGGTTATCGTCATTTACTATTATGTTTGTTGTTTCGTCGTTTTTCTGATTGGTGTCGGTGATCTACTCTTTGTTGCTGTTACTTATTGTCGTTTTCAGATTATTTTAGGCTTTTCGGTCAATGTTGTATTTTCTTTATTTTCGTTTCCCTATATGTCGTTTTATTAACATTTACAGCTTGTTTATGGCGATGTCGTTTTGGGGCTTTTTATTTGTTATCGTCGTTTGCCTATGCCTAATGTCTTCGTTTTCAGTTCGCCTTTTATAAGTTTATTTTGTTGTTGTGGTGTTTCTAGCTTACACTGTTTTTGTTTTCAATATCCTTTATTTATTAATTAAGGGTATTTTCCCTTTTTTATTTTAGTCAAACTATTTTGTCCCTTTATTATCGTATACAGAGTCGTTTCCTTTCTCTCCAGTAAGTGTTATTGTCGTTTCTGTAGTTGTCCTGTTTTCCCAGAATGCCGTGACAGCCTGTTCTGTTCTTGTCGTTTCTATGCTGATGTTGTGTTCATCGTTTTTCCCACTTTATGACGTTTTTCTCTTGATGTCGTTTACCGAGGGGCTTGTCTCTTTTTAATTCAACTTCCTTTGTTTTTTTTTTTTTTTGATAAGCAAAAGGAATTATTAAAAAATATATATATATCTTACAATCCTAAAAAAAACTAATCAATTATAGGTGGACAGTCTAAAACAAGATAATAGAAAAGAAATTAAAAACCCTCCACAACCCGAATCTAGAACTTGTCGTCGTCTTTAGCCTTGGATATCAACACGAATCCTGGTCCTGGTCTCCAAAACTAGTCCCGATTTTGATCCCAACTTCCAACCTAGACTTGGTTACCGCAACTCTACTCAAATCGTGGTCCTACCCTGGACCTAAACCCTAGCGACACGATCAAAATCAAGCTAGGTTAGAGTCATGGTCTAAATTTTATCTTTCTAAAGGCCCAAATAATTCTTAGTACCCTAAACAAACGTTGTGTAGACTGTACTTCATGGCACCCAATCTAGCCAAGTGGTATAGATTTTATCTTTTTCGGTGGATGCTTACGGAGTTGAATCCTCACTAGTAGTTATTTTCCAGTGTTTTCTGTTTTCTTCTTGGTATGTTTGTAGTGTTCTTAGTTGATGGTCTGTTCTTGTTAGTCGTGCAGTCTAGTTTCTCGAGACTCTATTGCTTCGGCTCTTTTCTTGGTTGAGAATAAATGACCATATCTTTAGCCCAAAAAAAATAATAATAATAAACAAATACATATAAATATAACGTGATGAAGTACAATACAATACGGCACAACAAACATACAATTACTAAAGAGTGTTTGGAACTGGTTTCGAACATGTCCAAAATCAACTTTTTCCTAAAACTTCACCACTTTTCATTATTTATATTTCTAAAACGTTCCAGTAAACTCTAAACTTTAAATATTCATAATTTTATATATACAAGTTTAAATGAGATAATTTTTTTTAAATTGCATAGAATTTCGAGAAGAACAAAATAATATTCATATTGATATTTTTTTTTTAAAAAAAATTTTAAAATTTTTTATTTTTTCATCCCAAATAATTTTTTCTCTCAAACATATTTTTCAAAACAACTTTTTTCCAACTCAAAAATAATATCTCCAAGCATCCCCCAAACACCCCCTAATATTATTATAGACTTCTCATATATGATTTGATCTCTCTCTATATATATATATATCTCTCTCTCTCTCTCTCCCTCTCTCTCTAATGGATAAATATGCTATGATAGTTAATCAAGACATCAAATGACTTACCAGATATGGAGATTAAAAAGCCAAAGTCATGCTTTTCATTATTAGCTACGTGTATGGTAGCAAGTACTTTTTCCACCATCATCTGTGCTTTATGTCTACATTTATTATAAATGCATGAAAGACGTTCATTACTAGTTACTGAGCAGCTTTCAGGGGAAACTTCCCAATGAAGTTGGAGCCCAGGGTTCCCAAGTAAAGATCATCCTCAAACTCTAGAGCTGTAGTTACGAAGCGGTTTACCTTTCCTTCAGAATCATCAAAATGCTTGGTGATCTTCCCATCAGCGTCCACATTCACTATCGTCGCTTTTTGATTAACGCCGTTAACTATGTCTATCAGTTTCGGAAATGTTGCTATGAATTTCTTGATCACCTTAGAAGCATGTATAAACTCAAACCCCTCAGTTGTCAGCTGTGTCATGAAATACAAAGTGACTCGGGTTAGATGGTCCGAGAAGAGTACTTTTTTCCTTGCATGTTTTGAGTATGAAACTAATCTCGATTTTCTAGGGCTCTCTCCATTTCGTTATTAAACTTTCATCTTCAACAGCTCTAGAATTTCATCTTACGCTTATATGCTCTGTTTGGTAAGAGGAATTAAAAACAGAGAGGAATAGGAAATAAAAACGATCAATAGATATTTTCTTTCTTCTTGTTTGGTAGAAGATTAAGAAAAAACAAGAGAAAATATCTAGTGCATTTTATAATTATTTCCTTGTGTAAATTAGAAGATAGGAAGGGATTACTGTCTGACTAGTTATTTTGCATATCACGTTCCTAATATTTTCTTTTTAAGTTGGAATAATTAAAATATGGTGGATCTCATGGATTTACAATTTCATTCCTTCCAATTTTCCACTCTACCAAACAAACCTTCTTCTCTAAATTATTTCCTCGCCTATCTTTTTCCCCCTTTTCCACTTTACCAACCATAGGCTAAGTGACATCCAATATCATATTGTGCAATGCTTTTTAAGACAACTCAATTTTCAATACCATAGATGATGAAGTCTCATGTGATAAAAACAACTCAATTTTCAATTGCTCAGATCGGTTCTTTCATGGATAAATTTCTTTTCTGTAAAAAAGTAATAATAATGGTAATAATAATAAACAGGTTTCATCGAATACCTGGTGTAAAAATATCATGTAAACCAGCTCAAAAAGTTTCATATTACCTGAAGTAAACCAATCCAGAAAGATCCATCCGGCGCAAGATTGATGTTGTCAGGTGCACCGGGGAGGTTTTCGATCAACATTTCTGATTCCCCTTCCTTCTCTCCGCTAAGCCAATACTTCCGACACCTATATCTGGTCAACAAAACATGCGTGTGAGTAGAGAGCTTTTGAAATTTTCTTGTGCCAAAAGAAAATCCGACAAGAAGCTTACTTCCAGCTTTCGCAGATCACGAGGTAATCTTGGTTCTTAGAGAGAGCAACACCATTAGGAAAACAAAGATCATTAAGCAGAATCGAAGTCTGTTTTGTTGATGGGTCGTACTTAAGTAACTGCCCATGAGGTTTTGCCTCAAGAAAGTCTAGATACCAATTATCGAGTCCAAATTTGGTGCTTGGAACACTGAAATACAGACAACCGTCTGATGCTTCAATTACATCATCTGCAAAGCTGATTCAAACAAATATTGCCTTAGTAAAGATTGTTTTTTTGCAGGTTACCCTGCTTGTTTTCAAGTTTAGCAATCACATTTTGACCTACTCCAATCGTACAATATCAATTGGAAACATGATAAAATAAATAAATTGTGACAAATCCCATGAAGGAATTATAACAAATGGTCCTACGTTGTAACATGCAGAAATTAAGATGCACCAGCAGGCACCTAGCTACGAAGGACTAGGGGCGCTTAAGCCCTCCCTCAACTTTTCTTTTTTTTAAAAATAGCCTATAAACAAAATTTCATAATAGCCCCAAAAAATGAAAATTTGATCCTGATAATTTCCTGACTATCGATTATATTATTATCAGGCCCCAGTGAAAAATCGAATCATTGTAACAATGATTCTGAAAAGGTACAACGTATAATGTTGATTTTGTCACGCGCGACAGTCTCACATGTCAAGGACTAGGTCGGCGTCTATGTTCTACAAAGAAACTGCAAAGGAAAAAGAAAAACGTGGTTCTGTTTAAAAAGTTTAGTAGGGAAAAAGACGTGTTACCAGTTCTACTTTGTGAACTATTAAAGGTTGCTAATTTATCTCAAATTGTTGAAACTTTAGTATGGTTTCTGGCTCTGCACTAGTCCATTCATGATAAGCTGGACCATTAGATTAGAAACCTCAGTATATTTACATTTTGAGACGGGATTTTCTTGGAATGAACCCCGTGGCAAAATGGTTTTCCCAGAAAACTCTGGTCCAGACTTAGGGTGATAAATATATATACATATATAAATATATGAAAACTATTATCTGATAAGAATAACCATGAAAACTATTAGTCACAACGGACCAATGCAAATCTTCCTGTATTTTTCCTAAAGAGACAAAAAGGGTTCTATATCTTTGTGGCCCATACTAGGCCAAGTTGATCAAGAGTGCTTATTTTAGGCTGCTATAGAAGAGAGACTCAAATTGAAAACACAAGCCACTGGTGTGCTGGTACAACGATAAAGATGTCTTTCAATTTTCTCTTCAGCCGCCTTATATAAAAGGTTTTGCTTAATTAATGTGTTCTGTGATGTTGGACCATAATAGTTGCGTAAACTGGACTCATCCTCGTTTTTCAAGTAGAATAAGATCAGACCTTTTTGTTTCATCAATGGATCCATAATTCTTGTATAAACAAACAAAAGTCATGATGTATTTCAAGACTTTGATTGCAACAGCCACGTATTTCACCTCATATACCAACAAACCACGATGTCGGGAAGTAATAAGCGGTCCCCAAACAAAAAAAAGATTCCCCTCGCGGCCCTTCTATTGCCAAGAGCCACAGACCCCAATCCAACAAGCAACAACACCTCTTAAAAAAAATGTGATGGCCTTTTGTTATGCTTCTGCGTCATCATCACAAGGAATTTGGCATGGCTTGCACATGGATAATCTCAAAAGTGCTCACGCGGTTTTCTATTGTCGTTTTTCTTTTCTTGGATGGAATTACTTGCACTCTTCCGGGCACTTGTTATTGTGAAACGACTCCGCTCACATATTGCTTGTTCAATCAGACAAGCAGGGTATTTGGCACGCCTAGTCCTTAATTCTCTGAGCTTAGTAATTTAGTTAAACCATTGCCTGACTTTATCCAAGTATTACAAAGTGTCTCTAAATCGATAATGGTAGTTAAATTACAATGAAAGCACCCCTCATGTATATTATGGGAGTTCGTTAAAATGAAGAGATTAAAATATCTACTTCGTATCTCCTATCACGTGCATGAAGGTGTTTTCTTTCAAATTGTAACACCATCCATCGATTTAGAGAACTTTTTTGCATTTTATTTAATTGGGGGAAAAAAAAAGAAGCTCTTAGTAACACAGTGTCTTATTTCTAACTTTTAAATACTATAGGCACTAATCTTAATTCAAACTTTTGAATATAAACTTATATTTTGTGAGTTATATTTTTTTTATTGCTAGGCATTTAAAAGTTCACAATATTAATTGATTGTAACTATCAATAAAAAAAATAACTTATTGACATGTGAGTTAGCAAAGTTTAAACACTTTTTCAATCTTTTGGAGTGCTTCTCCGTATTGGGTTATCTATCAAACTCTTTTTTTCTCCCTTTCTCAAGGCAAATGCATGAAGACTTTTTGAACCTAATTATCTTACCAGACCCTCAAACATGATGTGAAAACAATGTCACATTCTCAAATGGCAATAGATCTAATACATTGCATATTTACTTACTTTATCTTGGACCCGTATACATGAGAACTGAGAACCGAGACTCCATTTTCCTCAACCTTAAGCAAGCCCTGCAAATCACACAAAAACCTCCTTTCAAATTCCTGATGTTCAGAAGAATTAGCCAAACACTATTTTTCTCGAATTTTGAGCCTTTCTCTACTCAGTATCACATACGCACACACGCGTATCCATACACACATATATTAGTACCTTTTCAGTATCACATACAAAAAGAACACCTTTTTCCTCTGCTGTTGTGATTCCAAGAAGAGAGTAACCTTCAAACCTCTTCCAGGTTTCCAAGGAACCATTCCTGTGAAGCCTTATGAGCCTGCCATCTCTTGTAGCTGTGTAGATTACTCTACTCTCTTTATCAACAGCAATATCTTCTGGGCCATTGAGAAATCCTTCTCCAAATTTAATCACTCCCTAAAAAGAGGTTCAAAACAAGTTATAAAACCAAATGAACAAACCCTGTCCAAGAGAAGCTAAGAAATTACCATTTGAATAGTGAAATCATTTTCCCTTCTTTTTTTTTTTTTGGGGTTTTTCTTTTACCTGTAATTTGTTATTTGGAGGAAGAGCCGATGATGCTGGAGGAAGTTCAAGGACATCTGGTGATATTGGAGAGAAGAAGAGAACTTGAAGTGAAATAGCAAGGAAACAAACCAACACAAAGCTTAAAAGTAAATGAACACTTTGTTTCAAGGCCATTGGGGGAGTTGGAGAGTTCTGTCTCAGTGTGGTTTGTGGTAGAGAATATTTTTTTCTTACAGATAGATAAGGTGACTGTAAATACAAATATCCAATATAGTTCTATAAACGAAATTATCCATTGTTTGGTTTTTGCATATTTTTCCACTAAGTAAATATTACGATTTAGACTCTAAACAACATTTTCTTTTTCCTAATCACTATCAAAACAAAATGAAAAGAACTTGTCAATAATTCATCATTGCATCTAGAGAAAGTAGCTAAACCAAACGCAACTTAGTTGGCTAGCTTCCTGTGGATGGATTGCTTAAAAGTCAAAAATGCTGCAACTATGACCAAAAGACTGAAAATCCCACTGTAGGGTATGAAAAATAAAAAAATATCCGACGGGTTATGTTTTAAACTGTTAATTTGTATTAGATATTGTAAGTTGTTATGTATTTTCTCATTGTAACATTTAAATCATACACTGTCAATCCAACTGTTTAGAAAATTTCTAAATGAATTCATAAATTAATAACGAGATTTCTTTTAGATATTGGATTAATTTTTTAATGTCTATTTTATAAAAAAAAAATACAAGATTACTCGTATTCATAAATTAAAACATTAAAGAGTTAAACTAGGAATTAAAATTGCTGTTATTATTGTGAGTAGAAATAAAAATATAAAAAAAGGGTCCTATCCACATAACAGATGACGCTTTGCTTATTAATCAGTGTTCCACAAACACTTGGTTTAAATGGAATTGTCAAAAGTCAGCTTCGTCCTCGTCGATATGTGACAGATATAATACTGACACGAAAATTGAATGATATGAGAAGCAGCCCAACAAAAACTCCTAGGGATTAATGCCTGCATTTATTTGTCACCTTCTCTCGTTGGTGATTAGTCATGGGTGGAGCAGGCTTTTCCATACCCAACCCCTCATCGATCATACCTGGCCAAACGATCAATGATTGGAGCTTTTCAGGCACGTTTCCAAAATGGCAAGAAAGTTGTACCCTGCACCCAATCTCAAAAGTTTTGAAATATGTTGCATTGAATTTAATTTTGTGTCTCATTTTAATGGCCAGTTTAACATTACTAGTAATATTTTATTGTATCATAGAAATTTAAGAATTTAGCAATGTAAAAATATCAAATATTTAAAATACTTGAATAATTTGAAGAAGTTAAAACAATGTTAGAAGATAATTATTGAGTCGTGAAAATGAAAGAATAAATTTAAACTCTATTCAGTAAAAATGGATTGGATAGATTACGATATGTTAAAAAGTGAACATGACAGGATATGACACAACTTGAGTATACATAGACCTAACTCAACATTATTAATTAAATGGATCGTGTTTAATGCGGTTTTTGAACACAAAAAACACCAAGGATATGAGTATTTTAAGGATAAGGCACGAGCACGGGCACAATGAAGGGCATGAAAATAGCACAATATTATTATTCTTTTTTTTTTTTGCAATATTTTAATAATTTTTATATAATATTTATGGTTTTTTTTTATTTTTTTATGAAAATTTCATTTCTTTTGAGTTTTTATTTGATAAAGTTTTCAATGTTGTAATTTCTTTTTAATAATATGCTTTGTTTTTGTTAAAAGTCAATGTTTTCAATTATATCCTAAACTTATTTTTCTTATTTGTTTAAAATTTTTATTCTTATTTACGATTAATGCACGATCACATTTAGAGCATGACATGTTTTTAAATAGGTTGTTGGTCATACTTGATGTTATTTATTAAAAATAAACACAGCATAACATGACATTTTTATTAAATATGCAGTGGTACAAGCACGCCTCAAAAACATTAATGGACTCAAAATAAATAACCTAGGCTAACTCATTTAACATCACATCAATTAGAAATAAGTAGGGTAATACCATAAAAATCGAAAGTGATTGATTTTTGCCATTAGTTAAAAAGTTTTAAAAAAAGTTTCATAAAATCATTTACATGTGGTAAATGAAACAATTTTGTATTCTCTCTCTCACTCCTTCACATCCATCCTTTCTCTCTTTTTCCCCCTCTCTCCTGAATAATTCCCAAATAATCATCCCTTCTTTCCTGTCACCGTCGCAACTCTAGCATTGCCACAAACAAGGCTGCACCAACTGAAATCACGACACGGAGATCACTAAAGCTGTCATCGAAGATTGCTGGAAATACCTCTTCTCCTTCCTTATCATGCAACTTTCTCTCTTCCCTTTCTCTCTTGTTTTTCTTTCCTGGCATTTTCTTGCCTACCAAAAGTGTTGAATGGCGATTAAAGGCAACGACCACCGCACTACTACAACTCTGATGGCGAGTTTGCCTTTAGAGTTGGATCATGAGAGGACTCCATTCTCTCAAACTTTGACGGATGGAGATTGGAGCCATTGCGAGATAAGGCGGGGAAAGAAACTTGGTGGGAAGAGAACGTCGACTGGCAATCACAAGGAGAGGAAATCACAGTCGTGAGGCTTGGGCTTCCATCATGATAGCCAGGATCGCCGTTCTACAACTCTAGCGTCGATGGCCCATGGTAGCAAAGGCAATGATGGCAGCATTTGGGATGGGAGAGAGAGAGAAAAGACAGAGAAAAAATGTTAAAATTAACAATGATAAATAAAGGTAAATAAATGATAAATAAAACTCTGGTAAGTGAATCATTTATTAAAAAAAAACGGTAAATGAACATTTATTTATTAGTAAATGATACATTTATCAATGAAATTTTATATAAGGGATTTTTAATCTATGTCAAAAATCAATATAAGATATGATTTTGTGGTTTTTTATTTTTTTTAAGTTCCCCGTCAATTAAACAACGCATAATCAAATATATAAATCGATGAAAACCCATTAATGTCCCTCGGTTAACGGTAACAAAATCAAAACTATGACCAACCGTGTATTCGGTAACATTCATTCTGTTTCCTCCTCTCTCTCTCTTTCTCTCTCTCTCTCTCTCATTATTTTTATTTTTATTTTTAATTTAAGGGTGACATTCTCTCTCTCTCTCTCATTATTTTTATTTTTATTTATAATTTAAGGGTGACATTCGTTCTTCGTTTGTTCGACGAGAGTCATCCTTTTCTTTTATTTTCTTTTTCTTTTTTCTTTTTTTTACGGGTGACATTCATTCTTGAAGACTTAGGAGGCGTTTGGTAAACGCATTGCATTTTGATTGTATTTGAATGAAATTTGTTTTTTGAATGTTGTATTTGGTTGAAAAGTATTTGTTTTGTATTTGAATGAAATGTGTGTTTGGATGAAAAGTATTTTAGAGTTGAAAAGTTGATGTGATTGGTAAAAGTAGAGATAAATAGTGGAGTTAAAAAGTTGATGTGATTGTTTTAAAAATGTTTTAAATAGTAATTGTTTTCGTAGCACTGTTGTAAAATTTGTGTTTGGTGTAAAATTGTATTGTATTTGAATGAAGTTAAAATGAAAAATTTTACCAAATGGCACCTTAGGTCGTAAGGTACCTCTTGGGCACCACATATTTTAAACCAATAAAAAAATGTAAAAGGCGCATAGAATTCAGCATTACACATTTGAACGTTCAAACTTTTACTGTCAGTGGAGCAGTAACGACTTTATGTGAAAACTCTGCGATAAAGCATTAAAAAAAAAATTTTTTCTTAACCTTGATACTTACCACGAGCCGCACCAACTTCCAAGTTCCAAAATTGAGCTCCTAGGATCAAATTTTCCTATGTTTATAAGAAACGAATAATAGAACTTTAAGTATTACAAAAAAAAAAACCAATATAATTTGGGAGAATGTTTTGTTTTGTTTTTGCATTTTTGGTTGAGGATAGGAGAATTTTTGGTATAATACAAGGTGGAGTGTTATGATAAATTGCATTATATTTATCTTCTTCTATTCAATTTTAGTATGGTTTGATTTGACATTTATAAACTACATAGAAATAAAATCTTTTATTTACCCTATGTCATAGAACTAGTCTAATCTTGTTAGACGTGACTTTGAGAGTCTTTACACATACTTAAATTCTCGTATTAAGTCACAACTGTTTATGTTAGAAATAAAATACATCGACCCCGCTTCAATTAAACAATATAGGGTTCATTTGGGGACTTTTAGAGAAAGAGTTTAAGATATTTAGGTTAAAAATATGTATTTAAAGAAGACATTTAGAAAAATTTTGTGATATATAAAATAGTACAAAAATTTAAAACGTATCAAAAAAAATACATAAAATAGATTTTGTTTTGTTTGTCTCGTTATTGTGAGTATTTTGATATAAAAATCATTTTATTTTAATTTGAAATGAGAAAGTTTTGAATTTTTAGGACACATTTGGAGGAGGTTATGAAGAAGTATTTTGAAAGTTAGAGAAAAATGAGTTTTGAAAAACATATTTGAAGGAAAAAACTGTTTTGAGTGAAAAAATATATAATCTTAAAAATTTATTTAAAAAAATTATCAATATAAATCTTATTTTATTTTATTTTTTTTGAAATTTTATGTAACTTTAAAAAAATCTTATATGAATTTTTATATATAAAATTATAGTTTTTTAAAATTTGAGTTTAATATAATATTTTAAAAATAAAAATAATAAAAAGTGATTATACGGTGAAAAAATATCAAAAAGGTTTGTCTTTAAAATTTGTTTTCAAAACACCTTCCAAAACCCTATTAAAGTTTGAATTTTTGAAATAAGATGTAAAACTGTAAATTTTGAATTAAATGATAAAATATCATCTCTAACGATCTAAAGTAGTCTCAAATGCCTATCATATGACAAATTTAAGAATTCATAGGCTACCTTCTTGGACGGTGAAATTTTCCGGTTCAGGAAAATGCGTTAAATTACAAACGAGTAAGAGACAAATATGTTTAAGAAAGAAAAAAAAAAGGACAAACATGGTCCCACATCATATACACATATAAGCGTCCTAAATAACTCTATCTGTACCCCCTCATCATCACACACACAGAGAAACTCAAAGCCAGATAGAGAGAGAAAGAGAGGATGTGAATCCAGTCTTAGAGAGAGAAAGTTCATTGCTTCAATGTTGTCTGGTAAAATCAGCAATGGCCATCACAGCACCAACAACAAATCCAGAGTCCCAGTCCCAGGCTGTACCACCGGCGACCACCCCCACCACCGCCACTAGCAAATCCTCCTCCGCCGCCGCCGTCCCTTCGCCGGCGACTCCGGAAGTGGAGTGCGCGAAATGCGAGTCGTGCGGATTCACCGAGGACTGCACTCCCGCGTACATCTCCCGCGTCCGCGACCGCTTCCACGGGCGGTGGATATGCGGGCTGTGCGTGGAGGCCGTGAAGGACGAGCTCCTCCGGTCCGACCGCCTCATCTCCACCGAGGAAGCTCTCCACCGCCACATCTCCTTCTGCTCCAGCTTCAGATCCTCTGGCGCCGCCCACCAGACGACGGAGCACCCTATCTCCGCCATCGGCAGGATCTTCCGCCGCAGCCTCGACTCCCCCAGAGCCATTCGCTCCAGCTCCGCCTCCTCTCTCGACGTCGTCAAAACGCCTCCTCTCCTTCGCTCAGGTAGCTTGTCCAGATGATTTTTTTTTTCTTTTGTGTTTTGTTTTTCAGGTGCTGAAATGTAAAGACATGAGAAAATCTGAGATTGTTCCTCGACGTATATAATAATGTTGTTATATGATTAAGAAAGTTCTTATAGGATGACCTCCCCTCTAGATTATTGTCAAGTTTTTAGACTAGTTTTTTTCTCTGTTTTTCTTTGTTGTCTAAGCAGAAAAAGACAGGAAGAAACCATAAGGGTGGAATAAAAGAATGTTATTTTTCATTTTCCGGATGGTACTAAGAGTCTACCAATAATCTCATGTCTTTAATATAAATATTCCATCTTAAGTTAAAAGAAAGGAAAAGCCGGTTTTTGCCATGAAGGGCTTATTTTGGAAGTGGGTATTGGATCATACAAAAGATGATGACAGAAGATGAAATTGCCGAGAAAATTCTCAGAAAGAAAAGAAAAAAACCTACCGAAAAACTACAGTTCTGTGGCATAGGGGAAATTCACTATAGACTAAATAGAGTATGGCAAACTCTCTTTTACTTACGGTGAACTTGTGGTCTACCCATAAAAGTTTCTAGACGTGTCTGGCCGAACACTTTTCTGCTTACTCTGGACACTGGAACATAGCAAATATGACAAATTATTAATTATTAATAAAAAACGTGGGACAGGCAAGTTGACACACTATCTATACAATGGTCCAAGGTTTTGTTTCAGTTTCCAGAGTTTTTTTATTTATTTATTTATTTTTAATTATTTTATTTTATTTTACCACCTAAAGAATCAATCAAGTTTGCTCTACTGGCTTGTACCTTTTCAAGTATAACTCAGGCTCAGCGGGGATTCTACTCCTACATGCTTTTTTCATTCTGCTGCTTGAGGGACCCAAATCTGATGAATATTCTTGCCATCCATTTCATTCAAACAAATATATATAAAAGGACCCGAAATCCCACCAATTTATCGTGGCAGATTAATTTTTGTGTATGCACTTTCTCAAAGGTTGTTTAATCTACCCAATATATAATATGAAAAGCTATGTTTCCAAAAAAAGACAAAAAAAAAAAAAAAGCCTATTTCCTTTGATAGTGAAGTCCACTTCACAGAAAAGAGTGAATAATTGGAGCCAAGGGCAAGAGACAGAGCCTAGCAAATCAGCGCTTCTGCCATATTCATTTTCTTCCTATACCACTGTAAAAAAACCATTACAAGTCCATGACAAAGAAAATAACCATTTCTTGTTCACCATTCACAATATCACATCATATAACTTTAAGCCTTCAATGGTCCCACATTGGTCACGAGTACGTTATTAGCGCCTTTCGTAGCATGACATTTCCGTGTTTGCCCGAGTACCACCGTAGAAGCCTCGTAGCTAGCCACCAAAATTTGATCCTTTTTTGGACTATGGAAACAATTCATTAACTTTTTTTTATTTTAATTCAAGCCTAAATTTGAGTCGGTACCATAAGAAAAAGAGAGCCGTTTCAAATTAGTAAGTACAAACTCAACAAGTCTTGTTCCAATTATTTTAACTGTTTTTGTGTTACAAGACTAGATATTAGTCGTGCAACATCATCAACACATTTATTTATGTTTCTCATGGCTCAAGTCGCCTAGTCTTCACTGCAGTTCTAAAGACATACTAAACTGAGCCTTGCCGTGATGTGTTGATTTTCTAGCCAAAGTTTATGCCTTGAGCAAGTGGTAGTTCGCTTCCATAATTGATTGTGCTGTCAAAACAAGGATTTTAAGTCATTTACAAGTGATGGTATAATACAACCTGAAAGTGTAACGTAAGTGGAAAAACGATTCAAGACATCTGAGCAAACTAGTCAGTTAAAAATGAAAAACTTACCATGTTGAGCGTCGCATGTATTGCTTCCAAGAGTCACTCCCCGCTTCACGGCCGCCGCCGGTTGCCTTTTCTCCACCAAAGGCACCACCGATCTCCGCTCCATTAGTTGGAATGTTTACATTCACTATGCCACAATCACTGCCATAAGGCCTGCACAAAATCGAATTGAAGGATGTATGAACATAACAGCTTGAAATATCTAGTTTGTCATATATTCAGTTAAAGAAGTGAATTCTTCTCGTCTTTAGCTGCAGTTGATGCGTGGAAAAATGACAACCTAAATTTATGTCACAAACGTAGAAGTAGTTCCAATTTTTGACTGTCTACCATCAGATTTTAGTGTTTGGAATGCATTCAACTACATCAGGGTGAAGACAGATGATATCAAAAAATTTAAAAGGGCCAGCTTTTTTTAAAATTCAGAAAGTTTTAATCTTCAAACACCCCTATGACTCACCCAATCCACTTGAAAATAGCTTCGGGCCTGCGTGTGAAGATGGCACTACTCAGCCCTTGCGGTACAGAATTGTTCAAGCGAATTGCTTCTTCCAGACTCTAGTATGTTATAAAACACAAAATTGTTAACTAAATTTGGAAAATAGAACATTGATAAAAGTGAGCTAAGATGTTAAAGATTACTACCTGAATTTTCATAACATACAGAACCGGAGCAAACAATTCTTCTTTCACTGCAGGGGCACTGGGAGAAATCTCAACGATTGTTGGGTGTACAAAGTTCCCCTCTGACTCTATAACCGATCCCCCCGTCAGAATTTTCCCTCCCTGCTTGCATAATATTTAACCAAAATTTGCGAATGAATGAACCATTGGGTAAGACATTAGCAATCAAATGGAACAGAGAGATTCTGAAATTAAATTAGTAACAAACACACAGAACATGCCTGAGATTTTATGGCAGAAATTCCCTTTACAAAATTCTCCCTTGAAGCACGAGTATGCAGTGGGCCAACAAGGGTTCCTTTTTCCAAAGGATCTCCAACTTTGACTTGTTTGTAAACCCCAACTAATTGGTCTAAAACATTTTCATATATGGCTTCATGAAGAAACTGCACCCAGTTTGAGTGCCCAGACACACAGACAAAAGCAAAATAAGAACTCGGTACTTAATAACTTCAAAGAACACTTAAGTGTATGCAAGAATAGCAAACACAAAAAAATTACCAATCTACGACATGATGTGCAGCGCTGACCAGCAGTTCCAACAGCTGCAAACAAAATTGAACGCACAGCCAGACTGATGTCGGCATCATCCATAACGACTATGGCATTGTTTCCACTCAATTCAAGCAAGCATTTACCAAACCTCTTGTTAACAGTCTGTTGCACCATCAAACCCACCTATACATGGGAATGCTGGAATTAATCTTAGGATTATGCCGGAGGATGATGTGCTTATAGTTACGTACACATACACACAAGACACAAAGGGCAATTGTGCATGGGCCAAAATAAAATACCTTTGAACTTCCAGTGAACGAAACTAGGGGTATCCGTGGATCTTTGGCTATTGCCAGACCAATGTCTGCTCCTCCACAGAACGAAGTGAATATTGCACCTGGCAAATGATTTTTCTCAAGAACCTCCGCTACTAGCTTTGTGACAGCAATAGTTACCAATGGAGTCGTTGGTGCACCCTTCCTACAATACATATCACCTTAAACTAAAAAATGAGTGCTAAATTTAACCGCATATGTATCAAGGACTTTAAACTTACCACACAACACAATTTCCACAGACCAAGGCAACGCAGGCGTTCCATCCTACAACACCACAAAAAGAAACAGTACGATTGGAAAAGCTGCAAGTTTGCATCATAATACAAGTACATGGTAATTAATTATTTACACAGCCTCGATGCCACATGCAGAGCAAACTTCAGCTCAAATTAGATCATAAAAATTGTGGTAGATCATACTTCTTTCATTCAAGCTACAACAGATGGTAGTGCTTGATTGTTGATTGTTTAAAGGCTTCATAGTAACATTCTATAAATATATCTTAAATATATAAGCATGACATAATTGATTAAAAAAAAAACTTAGTTTAGTTTGTACAGCAAATGTTTGTGGGCAACACTAGGAACGCACCAAGAACGGCACATGGGAAATTAAAAGCAGTGATCACTCCAACTATTCCCAGTGGGTTCCACACCTGCATATAAATCAAGCACGATATAGTCAAACTGAGCATGTTTGATGTTCGTTACGTCCAAACCAAAATGAATGAAGTTATGGAGGCTATCTTGAAGATTTTGGTGGTCCAGTTTTCAGACCGCACCTCGAACATCATATGATTTGGACCTGCAAACAAGATAGAAAATATAAAATAATCAGCCACCATCTCAGACTGCAAACTCGATCATAATGAATGATAAAAATGAAAAAGGCTAATTGAAAATTTAAGTTTGGATCAACAAAAGATACAATAATAACACGTTAGCTATTTAAAATAATAAAAGATACAAACTGAAAACTGGAAACTCACGTTCTGAAGGTATTATAGAACCATTCAGTTGCCGGCTCAGCCCAACACAATAGTCACACATATCAATGACTTCCTGAAAAAGAAATTCAAATAAAATTACAACTCAAGTGAATTGAACAACCACTAAAATTAGCCTCAGAATTCAGTCATACAATAGCAAATGTAGCTAAGTGGATCAAGGCAACGGATTGTCAATCCAATTTCCATCATTCGCCTATTCAATTAAGTAATTAAAATTTTCATTTTTTTTATTTAGTAATTTTATTTTTTTCTTTTCTTCGGACCAAGTTACTCTTATTACTTTTTCTGCTTTTGTGTTAAATAATATCAATTTTTCTTAATAAATAATTGGCTACCTCCGATTCACAATTTCCGCGGTCAAACATATTAATGACGAGTACCACACGAACTTATCCACAAATGAAAAAGTGAATCACCATACCTGAACCTCCCCAATTCCTTCAGGTAATATTTTGCCCATCTCAAGAGACACAAGCCTGCCCAGATATTCCAACTTGGCCCGAAATGCATCTCCTATCTGTCTTACGATTTCACCTCTCTTTGGTGCAGGAACCTGTCGCGAGAATTTTTAAAATTCAAAAAAAAAATCAAAATAAAAAAAAAATTGAAAGTACACAAAATTCGTGGGATAATCGAACTAACCTCCATCCATGTCTTGGCCGCCTCACTGCAAGCAATAAGTCCCTCCTCGTAATCTTCGATTAAAACTTCTCTCACTTCAGCAATTTTCTTAATCCAAACAACAAAAACCAATCAGAAACACGAAACTAAAAATAAACAATCTGAAAAATCTAGCAAAATCATCAACAAAGAAAGAAAATCAGGAAAAAATAAAAAAATAAAAAAGTGAAAAGAGGAGAACCTGGTTGTTGGAAGGATTGAGACTAGAGATGATTGGGCCACTTGCCTTCCACTCGCCATTGACGAAACCGCCGAGATTCTCAGATCCCAGGCCGATCTCCTTCAGAAATTCGTACTCTTTCCTCTGTACGCCCATCACTCAGAACGCAAAAAATCTAGCTAACCTAACACAAAATCAGAGAAACCATTAAGGTAAACCGTAAGTAAAAGGGGGGAGGAAAAAAAAAAAGAAGAAGAATTGAAAGCCATTACCTTGCGAATTATCAGAGAGGGAAGATCAGAAACTGGTTGATTAGCCACGAAAATGGAAGGAAAAAAGAAAAGAAAAAACAAAAAGAAAAGCGAGTAAGAGCGGTGCCGTGAGTTAATTGCTTGTTGCACTGAAAACGAAGACGGAATGGTTATCCTCAATAAATATCAATAATTATCAATAATGTTGTAAAAAGTCTAAAAACAAAAAGAAAAAAAAAAAGACAACGAAAAAGTAGGAGAGGAGTACAATAAAATATTAAAAACTAATATATTAGTGACAATTAATAAATGTAAATTAAAAATTTTTTTAATAAAATGGCAGATAATATGTGTGATAAAATCTGACGTGTTTCGTCGTATGTGACCAGAAAGCGCCGGTAAACGTTGTGTAACGATTTACACGGGACGTGGATGGGCTGGACGAGTGGGCCCGGAGTCAGTTATTTACAAGACTTCTGGCCCCTTCTCCCACAAACGACAAAACCGTGCTACTCTTCATAAAGTGGTCAGGAATCGGTTAAGGCTGGGCTTAGCGTGTGGGATTAAGGTTTTTATCGCCGTTGCCTATCGAGTTTCGTTTTTTTTTTTTTTATTATTTTATTTCAAACCAAAAAATATTTTTGTTTGAAAGCAAAATTTTCATTTAACTAAAAAATTTTATAGATATTGAAATAATACGAATGATTATATGATACATAATATAAAACACTCGATAAAAACTAATTTCATTTGTAAATATTGATGAAGTATAAAAAAAATAAAACAATACGAGATTCAATAACGGAAAAATCCCTCGATACATCAATTTGAGCATGTATAAGACTTTTTTTTGAAATTACTACAATTGATGGAAGCATTGATCCATTGAGAGCCTGTAATATGTAATTCTAAGGCCACCAAAATATATGCATAGACTCATACCTATCAGAATTTCTAACTCACCAACACCTAAATCTGACATACCAAAAGCAAACTCAAATGGTGCAAAAATCACCTTCAATTTTATAAAGAAAGTACTAAAACTACGGAGTAAAAAATTGACACCTTTATTAAAGGACACTAAAGGGCAAGATCTACAAAGAAAGGGATAAAACCCACAAAAAAAGCACCGGAAATAAATAATCAAAAAACCAATGAGCGGCTAGGGAATCACATGCAACCACGTTCATAACAAATCAACAAGAACTCACACAGGCAATTAGTCCACTTGGAAAAAACTGGAGCAACCCCCTATCCCAAAAACGGAGTAAAAACACTTATAAAAGATGGAGTGATAAACTTTGCTCACCAACTAATAATGGGTCAAATAATAGCTTTAAACTGAATACCTAAATCCAACACACAAAAAAAAAAAAGGGTCAGTAGGGGAAACTACCAATCTCATTACACATAAAAGCAATAAAAACACAAAAACAAAGAAGAACCACAAAGATCTAGTTAGCAAACTCAAGCCCTTCCGTACCAAAAAAGTGAGAAAAACCACCAATACAACTCTATGAAAGCACAGCCAAGGTGGATGTTGGAGATACGGTGATGTGTGTGAGCAACTCGCCATTGATGACAACTTGCACGGCCTCACGCTCCTACCCAAAAAGCCCACTGCCCTCTCACGACCAAGAACCCGCTGTCTCAATGGGCCCTTTTTTTTTTTTTCAGTCAAAACCTTGGAGAGGGAAACTTATTGATGAGAATGAAAAATATAACGGTAACAGAAAAAACTCTAAAGAAAAAATACATTAATCTCTGATCCTATATATTGTAAAACACATACACATGCATCTAAACCAAGATCATCAAGAGCAAAACTAGGACATAATGATGGGAGTCAACACCAAAATTCATAAAACAATCAGCAACCGTATTAGCTTAATTGTCTTAAATAATGAGAAATTACAAAATTTATATATTTCGCCTTTTCCATAGAATCCAACCAAGCATTCCGAAGTGACCATGGGAAGTTGGAACCAGAACTCCTAAACAAATGAATGACATGAAAAGAATCACTTTCAGGCCAAGATATCCCCATCCTTTACTCCAAGCTAATCTAATAGCCATAATGATAGTTCACATCTCACTTCAATAGCTATGCAGTGTCCAGAAAAGGAGCAAAAAGCTTCAAGGAAAAAGCCTCTGCAATTTCGAAAGACCGCGCCATCCCAGCTAAACCATTTCTCTTGGACGTTCCGTTTGTATTAACTTTGATGCACAATATTAGTGGGTGAGCACTCCCAATAACAGGGAGAATTATAGGAGCCTTTCTAGGCAAAACACCAAAACCAAAAACTTTAACTACCAAAATCTCATGTTTAAATACGAAGGGAAAAAAAATTGCAAATAGAAAATAATAAAATGTCTTCTTCGTCGTAACACCGTTTGAAGGATATAATAAATGATGAGAAAAAACGACATGCCGTTCATTCAATATTAAAAACAAAACAATTGGAAAATGTCGCTTTTAGATACTACAGGAACTTGACAACAATAAGATAGGACCAAAAAAGAAAACAACAATAAGATAGGAAAAACAAAGAGACAAGACAATAAAAGAAACAATTTATCAAAAAAAAAAAAAAAGAAAGGACAAGAATGCAAAGAAAAAACACTGCACAAACGACAAGTAATTGGAAAACGACGTCAACTTAAACCGATAGGAAGTGAAGAAAATAACATATAATATAAAACGACATGAATCAAGAACGTATATCATAAAACGACATGAATCAAGTAAACGACAAGAATTAGAAAATAGCAGGAAAGTTGAATGACATCATTCACAAAATGACCAAAATGAAGGAATGAGATCAGCCCAACGCGACATGATATTGGAAAACGAAACCACGACAACGACTACGGCATTCAAATATGAATAACGGCATCAAATAAAAAAATAAATCGGGAAAAGGCATCTATAACAAAAACGACATGAAGATGGTTTTTTTTTTTTTTCCAGAGAGTTTCATAATTATTTCATGAACTTTATTAAAATTTCATTATCCTTTTTATTTCGCGTCAATAAAAATCTATAATTCTTTTTAAAACCCATGGGATACTTGTTTCATTTACAAAATCAGAAAAAGAAAAGTGAGATTTTAATATGACAGATTCAATAATTCAGTCCAAATTGTTGTTGAATTTTTATTTTTAGATGATATGATTTAACACTATTAAAGGAATAATTAATGAGAAAAAAATTCAAGATAATAGATATCAACTCAAGGATAATTATGGTATTTTCTCTGGGTTTCCTTTTCTTTTCCTTTTTCCCCTTTTTGTGTTTCTATCAAGGAAATAAAAACATAAACATAAACACTTAATGAGAGGAAATTCAAGATTACAGATTTCGACTCAAGGATAATTATGGTTTTTTTCTTAGTTTTCCTTTTTATTTTTAATTTCTTTTTCTCTTTTTTGTGTTTCTATTTCCTTTGCTAATGTATGGTGGGTTAGGTAAACATAAACACTTTTTCAACGCTAACCAAATCATTGACAAATTGGGAAAAACCAAAACCTTGGGGATTGTTTGAGCCCAAAAAAAAAAAAAATCCTCCAAAGTACCTTTTTTCCCACACTTCGTCACTTGCATTATTTACATATCTAAAACATTATAATAAACTCTAAATTTTAAAAATTTATAATTTTATTTATACAAGTTTAAATAAGATATATTTTTTTAAATTATATGAAATTTCGATAGAAACGAAACAAAATCCATATTGATATTTTTTTAAAAAAAATTTTAACTTTTTTTATTTTTTTACTTTAAACAATTTTTTTCCCACAAACATATCTTCTAAAACAATTTTTTTCTAACAAAAAAAAATATCTTCAAAACCTTCCCCAACTCTCCCTACTGACAAAATATATATATAAATAATAATAATAGTAAAAATAAAAATTAAAGGAAAAATTAAAAAAATAAAGAAAATAAAAAAGAAATGAAAAGAACAGGAGGAAGCAAAAGGCTGTCTCCCATCTCTCAAGCGGTTACTTCCGATTGTAAAGATATTCTTGAAAGGACTCTTCTAATGGCAGCCCAGAAGCACCTTTTTTGAAGACCATAAACATTCCAAATCCCAAGAAACTACCTCGAAGCTGCTCCTGTTTCTTCGCTCTCTCTCGCTGTCCAAGGTACTATACAAAACTCCTATAGATGTTAATCCCATTTCGAATTTCGTCTCTGTTTGATCTAAAACCTCGTGATCAGATGTAAACAAAATCCCCCCTGTCCTGTCGGTTGTCTTTTTTCAAAATCTCGCCTTCCAGGAAACAAAAGCCTCCGATTTTCCCTCCAATTCTCTGTTTATTAGGGTCTCGATCTCACAATTTAGAAATTTAGGGCAGGAGAGGGGAGAGAGAGTGAATAATTTGTCAAAAATGGCGCCGAAGCTGATTTCCGGTGTTAGAAACCCTCAATTTCGTGGGGTTTTCAACGGAATTTGCGCTCTGGCGTTGTTTTTCTTGTTCTATAACCAGGACAGTTTCAAGATGAATCGTTTTGTGATGAATTCCGGTCCAGCATTTCCTTCTCGATCGAATGGCGGTCGGATTGAGGTTATTCGCAGAAGAATTGCCGAAACTGTTTCGAATAATGTATCAGAAATCAGTGATTTTGCACTAGATGATCCCAAATCGTGCGCCGGGTTGTTCAAGCACAAAGGTTATGATAGTCACTGTGAGTATTTGACCGCCCATCCCGAGTGTGGTTCGGGTGGTTTCTTCAATTACATTGCTTTCTTTTACTGTGATTGCAAAAAATTTAGCTTTTTGGGATATCTAGTGTTGGTAATTTGGATGGCTGCTTTGTTCTATCTATTGGGAAATACTGCGGCCGACTACTTTTGTTGTTCGCTGGAGAAGCTCTCGAGTCTGCTGAAGTTGCCGGCGACTGTGGCCGGAGTTTCTCTGCTTCCGCTTGGGAATGGAGCTCCTGATGTGTTTGCAAGTATTGCGGCTTTCGTGGGAAAGGATGCTGGTGAGGTGGGTCTTAATAGTGTCTTGGGTGGAGCTGTTTTCGTTACTTGTATTGTTGTGGGCACTATATCTCTTTGTGTTGCAGATAAGGGGTTTCAAATTGATAAGAGATGTTTCATTAGAGACATTTGTTTCTTCCTATTTACCCTTGTGTCGCTCACAATAATCTTGTCGGTTGGTGAAGTTTCTGTTGGGGGTGCGATAGCTTTTGTTTGTATATATGTAGTTTATGCATTTGCTGTTGCTGCTAATGAGCTTTTGAGGAAACACGCCAGGAAATTGAGGTTGTATGCTGTGACACCGTTGCTGCCTGTCAGAGGAAGTATATTTTCTCAGGGAGGCGAAGAGGATGATACTGTGTATGCTTCACTACTCGAAACCGAGGATGAAAGTAATGTACCACATCTCCCAAATAAGTTACCCCAGTGGATGTGGGCGTCAAATGTTGCAATTTATTCGAACCAGGCTATGAAGGTTGATCCAGAGAGCCCAAGGAATTTGTGGGGTTGGAAAGAGGAAGAAAATGTAAATGGGAGCTCCTTCTCTTGTTCTAAGTTGTTGTTGTTTCTGGAGATGCCATTGACAATCCCCAGACGGCTGACTATTCCAATTGTCGAGGAGGAGCGGTGGTCAAAACCATATGCTGTTGCCAGTGCCTCGTTAGCTCCCGTCCTTTTGGCTTTCTTATGGAATACCCAAGAAAACGTTGGAAACCTAAGTGGAGAAATTGCGTATTTCATTGGCGTTGTTTTTGGTGGCATATTTGGTGTGCTTGCATTTCTATACACCAGAGCCGATCAGCCACCGCACAATTTTTTATTTCCATGGGTTTTTGGTGGATTCTTTATGAGCATTGTGTGGTTCTACATCGTTGCTAATGAGCTTGTTGCTTTGTTGGTGGTTTTAGGTCACATTTTCGGGATTAACCCATCAATCCTGGGGTTGACTGTGTTGGCATGGGGTAATTCTATGGGTGATCTAATGTCGAATA
The DNA here is from genome assembly GCA_035233585.1 of Antiaris toxicaria. Classification (NCBI taxonomy): domain Eukaryota; kingdom Viridiplantae; phylum Streptophyta; class Magnoliopsida; order Rosales; family Moraceae; genus Antiaris; species Antiaris toxicaria. The sequence goes on from CP141161.1 coordinate 16,714,906, forward strand.
CAGCACTTGCAATCAATGGAGGAGATGGGATGCAAATAGCAATGTCGGGGTGCTATGCTGGTCCTATGTTCAACACTCTAGCTGGTTTGGGGATCTCAATGCTGCTTGCAGCCTGGTCAAAGAGACCAGCCTCATATGTAGTTCCTAGAGATGGTAGCTTGTTTTATACAATGGGATTTCTCATGCTGGGGCTAATTTGGGCACTCGTCGTCCTACCGAAGAGTGATATGCGACCCAACAAGATGTTAGGGGTTGGTCTCATAATCATCTATGTAATATTCCTGTCCTTCGGGGTAAGCACATCAATGGGTGCCGTTTCACATGGTCACTAGCTAAGTGAGTGGCGAATGATTTCCGATTGTAATGCAATTTTTATACATGGTTTCGGAGAGGCTAGAAGAGGAAATTGCTCCTTTGTTGTAAAGTATTGAGTTGGAATTAATTATCGACTTTACGCATTGTCTTGCAGCTATATTTTCTCATTTCTTATAGCAAAAAACATTTGCGCTCGATGATATATACATGTAAATAGAAGCTTTGAAACCGTTTTTCTCAACTCATTTTGATTTCTGTCTTTGCGTCTCTGGTAAGTGTTGAACCGTGACACACTGACACTTGTCGTTGGATTCAATATATTGGTTGTAGCTGGTAGATAAACTCTTTCTAATTCTTGCCGTCTTTACGACTCTTAGGGGCAGATTACAGTTTCTAATTTGATGCGTCGTCATCTGCAGTGTTATCTTTACTCTAAATCTTTTGTTCTGAATTATTCCACGCCCTGTACATGTTCTTTTAAGTTGGGCTATACAAAAATTGCTCGTCTAACCTGACAACTTGGCCCTTTACTGGCCTGAATGCAGAATGCCCTTGAAAATATTGGTGTATTTGCTAGATGCTCTGCAACGGTCTAGTTAATCAAAATGAATATAACTTAGTACATCAATTCAGAATTTCCACGCAAGTTGTTTAAAATCTTTCTGGAGTTTGTTTCTCTAAAGAGAGTCGATCAATGTAGAGAGAGAATATTTCTAAAGTCGTACAGTTTCTTCTAACATTAGCGTGTCTATAACTAGTTGGAATGAATGGAAACATTAGCTTTTAAGATCAAAATAATTTTAAAATTTTTTTTAATAAATGATAAAAATATTAATGAAATTCATAATGTTTAATTTAAAGTTTTATTCAATTTTTAAAGTTTTTAAAAAGAGATTTTACCGCAAGTCATATTTTTTGATTTTAATAGACTAAAATCTCCTCATAGATTATTTAAAAACAGTTTGAAAAATAGCTTTTTAGACTTATTAATCAAAAATACCTTTTAGAAAACTCTATCAAATAAGCTCTTAATATAAGATGGAACCATATGCCATGCACATGCATATACAATTTGCTAAATTTTTTTTTTTAATTTAAGAACCAAGAATTTCTCTTAATTTTATATTCTCGTAAAATTTTAGCTAAGAAAAAAATATTTAAGCAGAGCACATTAATAAATAAAAATAATAGGCTATATTAGCCGGTATATTTGGGTATATATAATATATATTTATATATATGAGAAAACAGTATCAGCAAGATTACAGGAAAAGGACAATTAAAATTAATAAATAATTAAAATTAGGATGTGTAGTTATTTATCAATCATTTAATGAATCATTATATGTAAAGGATTAAAAAAAAAAAAAAAAGGTAGAAATCGAAGAGTGAAACGTGGCTGACGTAGAGTAGAAGACGATGGTGCTTTGGCATTTTTCTTAAGTTGTGTTCAGACAAATATTAGGGGACGTTTGTTAAATGCATTATATTTTGATTGTATTTGAATGAAATTTGTTTTTTGAATGTTATATTTGGTTGAAAAGTATTTATTTTGTATTTGAATGAAATGTGTGTTTGGATGAAAAGTATTTTAGAGTTGAAAAGTTGATGTGATTGGTAAAAGTAGAGATAAATAGTAGAGTTGAAAAGTTGATGTGATTGTTTTAAAAATGTTTTGAATAGTAATTGTTTTCGTAGTACTGTTACAAAATTTGTGTTTGGTGTAAAATTGTATTGTATTTGAATGAAATTAAAATGAGATGTGTGTGCCAAATGGTACCTTAGTTTGTACGTGGAACAAAGTTATGGAACGAAATTTTGAGACGGAAACCGATTAATTTTTAAAATTTTTGTTATAATTTTTAATTTTTTTTAAAAATTAAAAATTTAATTGTAAACTTTAATTTGAATATGTCGTCAAGTGTCCAATTTAATTTATAAACAATTAGCATGAAGGGTATTATAAAACAAAAAAAAAAACAAAAAAACAAAAAACGAAAAACAAAAATAGCATGAAGGGATCCGAACACAAATTAGCATAACAAGGTGAGTTTGTAGAATGTCGTCATCTGTGTGTGTGTGTATGTTTTAGCATTTTTTTTCTTCTCACTTTTCTTTTAAGATAAGAAGAAGTTCAAAAAACCATAAAAAAAACCCGACTTTGTAAAATCATATCTTCATCAGAATTAATTTTTATATTCCTTGTTCATATCTTTTAAATAATATCATGATACGTTAAAAAAAATTATTTGATTATACACTTATTATAGTATTATTGGATAAACAAGATTAAAGACACAAATAAAGGATCATGTTAACTAAATTCTTCTTGAACATGTCAAGCTAATCTAGATAAGTCGGGAGACTCGGGATGTTTAAAATTGTTCAAAATCTTACTTTGAAATTAATCACAATTCAAAAACATAAAATATTTTTCTTGAGCAAAATTTTAAAACTTGCATAATAACTCAAATCCATAACCAAAATGTCGCCATTTATAACCCAGAAAAATAAATAAATAAATAAACAAATAAACAGTTAATGCCTTCTAATTGGGAGTTGAAAACGTCACGTTATAATAATCGCAGTAGAAACCCAATAGATCACCCCTTCTTTCCTTTGAATTCCCCACCACCCAAAAAGAGAAAAAAGAAAAAAAAAAAAAAACCACCTTTCTCCGATCTCCGATTTTCGATCCACAATCACCGACGCCGATCGAAGATGATGCACATGACCTTATACTGGGGCAAGGACGTGACTCTTCTCGTCGACTCATGGAGGACCGATTCCTGGACGAGTTACCTCCTCACCTTACTGGCCTGCTTCCTCGTCTCCGCCTTCTACCAGTACCTCGAGGATCGACGGCTCATATTCAAATCCTCCCTCGACGCCAATCAATCTCCGCCGTCGTCAGACGCGCCTCTCCTCTTCAAGCTCGGCGGCGGCTCGAGGAGCTCCGCTGCGGCTCGAGCCGCGACTGCCGCGCTGTTCGGGATCAATTCGGCGATCGGATACCTCCTGATGCTCGCCGTCATGTCGTTCAACGGCGGCGTTTTGGTGGCCATCGTTTTCGGGCTTGCCGTTGGGTATTTCTTGTGTAGGGCTGGAAATGAAGAGGTTGTAGTTGTTGATAATCCCTGCGCTTGTGCTTGATTTTTTTTTTCCCCTTATTTTTCATATTTTTTAGGGTTGAGAATTTGCAATTTAATTCCTCTTTTCTTTTTCTCTGTATAATTATATTATAGTTCACCTCATATTTATAGAATTTTTTTTTTGTTTTTCCATAAATCATTTCCTTTTCACTGTTATTAGCTCATATTAAGCTGGAGTTGCATTAAAAAAAAATATTTTATTTTAAACTCTGGTCATTTCATTGTATAAGGATTAAGGATAATTGAGGTAAAGGGTCCCCAAACTCTTTAATACAACGTTGTCATGAGGAAACTATGAAATCAACACTCCACAAACTGAATGGTTTAGGAACTATTTTTGTCAATTATTCTAATAATAAATAAGGCCATAGCTAACCAAATTTAAACCCAAAAAGAAGAAAAAGAACTACAAATGAAAATACAATTTTCTGTTTGTTGGCGAATTTTGATGTAAATAGTTTATTTGTTTGCTTGCAATAAGGCAAAAATTTAATATGTGTTGTTAAAGGTGAGATAGGTTGTTAGCTAGTGATACCTTTATCCAAATATAATTAAGTCCACTATCCAAAATCTAAATCATAATGGGAGAGTCTTCAAGAATAAGACTACGTAAAGTTATGATAAAGGAAGAACCTGCTACACTTCTTTTAAGCATCTAGAAGCTAGGGAATATGAAGATATAATCCACTAATTAAATCAATAACCACAAGTTAAACAAAGATACAATCATGATTAGGGGCATATTACATTTAAAAGTTCTCAAAAGCCAAGTATTGGAGTAATGCCATCAAGATCAGATCACTAACCATAGGTTAGCACCTGGTAGATTCACCATAAACATAGTCAAGAATGGCAATGACTCCGAAAACAAAAGCTTGATCGATCCCGGGTTTTACCACCACATGGTAAAGATCCTTGCTTGCCATTAACTCCTCCACCTCCCTCTTCACTCCAACCTACAAAATTTACTCATTATTTGATAAAATTTTGAAGGTTTTACACTAATAAAAGATCAATGAATTACTAGTAATTACCTGCGCCACAATGTTGCCTCTAGAATCAACGATGCTGCAATCGCGGTCGGGAAAATAGCCCTTGATCTCGAAATCCCAATCCTTCCTTTTTCCCCTTGGTTCCAAGGAGATTCTGATCGCATTGTTCTGTGCCAAACAAGAGTTGGGCTCTTTCAAGCTGAAAACCAACTTAGGCGCTCCTTCGTAGTCGTAAGTGTAGCCCTTCCATGTCTTGTAAATGCTCAACGCCTCCACCATCGCTCCCTGCTCAACGTGGCAAAATTAGCAAAACATATTGAGTATTAATGATTTATGCGTGTATGTTCACATGATGTATATTGAGTTTATAGGAATATTTAGGATGAGCCTTGTAATAATTATCAGTAATTTATCGATAGTATATATTTTTGAATGTTGATTCATATTACAAGCATATATTAAATTCAAGTGAAATTAGATGAATATAATCTAAATAAATGTAACGGTTTGAAAAATCTCCGATATGTAATTTGCAAAGTTCATCTTTCCTCTCTTTGCATATATGAGAATTTGATCCCAAAATGAATCTATGTACCTTTCGACGAATGAGAAGCAAAGCTTCTCCATCAGCACCTCTAAGAATCAGCTCCTCTTTTGTGCCGAGAATTCCGCAGCCATCGACCCTGAAAACAACCTTCTGGCTACAATCTGTCACCACAAAACCTCCTCCATTTACTACGTGTGGCCTTTTCCTTACCACAAGAACCACTTGAGAAGATGAACAATGTAGCTTGCTTACTATTGCCATATATATCAAACCTATTTTTCGTTTTTCCTTAATTTGATCGAACTTATTTATGTCTATTCAACTCTTTTGCCTCTCAGTGTTGTGAAATATCTGCAGCATGGTTCATGCACAACAATCTTTTATATAGGGGAAATGCATATAAAAAATGAAATTAACTAACCAACCTCAGGAAGAAAAAGAAAAGAAAGGTTGCTCTTTCAAAGGTTTGGTGAAGTTTGACTGTATTGCAATACGTATTGAAAGTCGTGCAAGAATATATATGCGGTGTAAAGCAAGATTGCTTGAGGGGGAGGATGATTGTTGGCTCACGCGCTCTATTATAGCCAATAAAAAAGGAGAACGTGGACGAGGGAATCATGGGTTTTTAAGTCATGAGAATTCATCGGTCGGGTCTAACAGAACACTACATTATGATACACTCTTAATCTAAATTATCCAATGTGATTTAATTATTAAATATTGTGTTTTATCAGCATCCAAGATACATTTGTGGTTGGGGACGTACGTAAACCTTTTTTTTATTTTTTGTCCCCCCGTTAAATCAAATTTTAATGGCGGATTTATGAGAAATAATTTTTTGTGTTGTTTGATGATTTTTTAAGTACATATATATATATCCGATCGTTAAAAATATAATACAATAACAAGAAAAAAATTTGTTTTATCGATAAAAACAACGCAATGTAAATACCATAGAAGTACCCTTAATCTAATAGTCTAGCATAGTAATCTATTAAGTTAGGGGGCACAATGTTTAAGCTTTGGGGATAATATAAGGAGAAAAAGAAGAATCTTTGATAACTAATCAACTAAGAATTCAAAAGGGCTTGGTAAGACTTTTGAAATCTGGCAGCTCAACGACTAAGAAAAGGAATATTTTTAAAGATTTCAAGCTTCGTTGAGTTGTTTTCTGGTGCATCGAGCATTTTTGTACAATTTCTTTGATTAATTTAAGGTGTTAGGGAATCACTACTAAGACTAGTAATTGAATTAGACTAACGTATGCGTCACCCTCACATCACGATTATCAATCAATTAAATCATTAATCCATTGTTCTCTCTCTCTCTCTCTCGTTCAAAATCATCCATTCGTTTGATATACAGAGTGTTCAAGTTAAAACAATAAAGTGTCAAGAACAAGAAAGAAAAATAATATTGACAATATTTTTGAAAGCTTAAGAAAAGAAAAAATATAAAAAAAAAAAGGACTTTTCTTTATGTTCATCCTATAGCTATTCAAAGAAGTAAAACCAAAGCAGTTTAGGCGATCACGACATTACAATATTGACTTTTTTCTTAAAGAAAACGGGCTATTATATTCTCCTGTTAATTTAATTTTGCTTGCCATGCAGTAATCCAATTATAGTTTATGCGTAACAAGAAATTAATAGAATGAAACAGACGCAGAATAAATACGAGAAGCCGTGGAGTTGCAGCGAAATAAACAGAGGAAAAACAAGACAAAAAATGGCGCCGTGGAGCTGAAGGTGGCCAATACGCGTGTTCTAATCACAAAACTGCATCAAGATGATTAGTGTAGTGAGGAATAAGGGATGATTTTTAGGGTCAATTGTTTGTTTGGTGACTTTGGTTTCTAATTTTTTTATGAAATTATGATTTAGTTCATAACTTTTTTTATAGTTAAAAATTTCCTAAAATCTTTAAAGGGATGTAAAATAATCTTTTTTACTAATCAATATTAGGAATAGGATGAAACAGATCACATGTATGGCATAAGCAAGTTGAATTATATAAATTTTTTTCATAATTATCCTTAAATACTATATAATATACAAAAAAAGATAATTTAGTTTAAAAAAAAAAGATTAAAGGCCAAACAAATTATCTATTCATATTCAAAAAAGAGGTGTTACATAATATCTTCTAGGAATTATTTTTTAACTGTTAGATTATTTTTTTAATAATCCGATAAAACTAAATCAGAGCGTACTGATGCCAATTGCAGCTAAACGAAGCAATAACAATCAATCAGTGGGCCAGAAATTTGAGCCATCTGCTTGACCAAAGGCCTAGAGTTTGGATCATAGCTAGGTCAGCCCAGCCCAGCAGAGCCCAAACGACATAAAACCATGCAGCAGGTGGGTTTGTCACTTCGGGAAAGAGCGGCATGAAAGCATTACATCTGAGACTCTGCTCTCTGCTCCCGACTGACTGAGATGACATGTCGCCTCTGACCAACCCCACCACTCACGACCCCACACCCCTTCCTTCCCTTTTTTTCTTTTTGGTTGCTTTCTTTCCCAGTGGAGGTGGGCCCGCCTGGTGGTGCGTGATTCACGACGCCGGAGCAGAGCGTGTACGGAATCACCCATCCCGGATCCCAGCGTGTGGGGTCAAGAGTATTTTGTGGTGGATCCCGTGATGCTGACGTGGACTTGCAGGGTTGATCGGAATGATTCACATAAGTGGTGGTGGTGGTGGTGAAGTGACAGCGATCCTGTGCATTCTCAGGAGAGTTCCAGAAACGTCCAACTTTGGATGCCCAGTTGCCAATTCCCGTTTCTATAACCAAACCACCGGTAAATAAATAAAAAATCATTGGTTTTTTGGTTTCACAAACCAGTATACGCCGTCGGTTATTAGGAAGGTATACCAGGACTATTCGTTTTTTTTTTTTTTTTTCAATAAGATTTTATGGATACATTATATAAGATATATATATATTGTAAGATTATCTTATTTTTAGAAGCTTCTTATATTAATGTTCGAGTTGATAATTTTATCATTTTATAACATTTTATCAAAAAGTTAAGAGAAAAAAAATAGTAAATAAACAAAATTACCATCATCTCTTTTATTGTTTCTTTTTTAATGAAAATATACGTAATTTCAACCAATAGACGACGGATTCTAACGGAATACGCAGCAGAATTTGCAATGAATTCACACTTAATTATAAGAGGCAGAAACTAATAACTCAAGGAATATCTAAGCGGAAAATACTCAATCATCCGTAATTTAAATCAACTTTCTAGTACACAATTCAACAAAACTAAACAAATAGAAACGTGAATTTGTTGTCCTACTAACATCGTCAGCCACTAAAATGATAATTTTCAATGTGTATAAAAAAATCAAAAACTAAAACAAAATAAAAAAATGATTTTCAAATATTAAAAAACCAAAAATTAAAAAAAATGGACCACTAAAGGCTTCAACATGCCTTTTAGATTCGACTTCACTAACGCAAACGATCTGGTGGCTCACTGCACGAAATTTACGATGGCGACTTCACTGCAAAACACTCGATCTAAAAGAGATCTAACAATCTCAATCACTGCAGCCTCTTTGTAAGCTCCGGTGACCATCTCTATGAGAGAAAAGGGGTGAAAAACTTCACAATCTCCTTCATCGTACCAAAGAACTTTGGGCTGAGCTCTACGCGGATTTGGTCACATGAACATCGATTTGAACATTGATGCCTCCGTCTGACACCAACACACATCACTTTTAGAAGCGATGTGGTTAGGATAAAATTAACTCGAGGTATTATTATACTTTCACATATAAATCAATAATGGAAGCTATGGGTTTTTTTAAAATCCTCTCTCACTGAATATTTTAAAAATAATGTAAGTTTTTTATGACACTTATGTGATTAATAGAGCATGAGTGTCATTCTTCTATCTTATATGATATTTTATCAAATATATATCAAAACATCCATCAAACATATTTATCTATTTATGATGTAACATAGAACAAATAAATGATAGAAAAATAAATAACCTAGCCATGGTTTCACATTAGAAGGAAAAAGAAAAAAAAGAAAAATAAATATTACAAAATTGCATTCAAAGCATTGTTTAGGTCTTGAATTTTACTCCATCTTTGTGTATTCATCTTCGCGTATCTATCTCTATATATTTTCACCACGTATTTCTCATATTATAAATTCCTTAAAATTCAAATTTTGAAAAAATCCAAATTTTAAACAATTTTAAATCTCATATATAATCATATGTAATTTCAAATTAAATTAAAATTACTTGTCTTTATATACAATTTTGATTTAATTAAAATTAAAAAAACAACAATTTTGAGAAAGATGGGCTACTACATGTGTGGTCCTTTGGGCTAGGTGTAGGGGGAGGAGGACACCTAACATCCTCGAGTCCCGATGCCCTAGGGTTAGCGCCAGCGTGCCCTTGTGACTGTTTTTCTCATGTGTGCTTCATTTATGGCACCACTAGGGGTCAATTTGGAATCTAAGTGCCACTAGGAGTAGCATACAAAATCCTAATTGTCTCATTATTAACATTTAATCTTTAATCAAAAATTAAGAAAAATAAATCAAAGTTTTAATTCTTCATCTCCTTCATAAAGAAATGACATAAAATTCTTATATCGTTTCCGATGTACATAAATTCTAAATATTCAAAAAAATAAAAAAAATTCATAGGAAAATTACAATGATAATAAACTACTCTCACAGTTACATGAATAATCTCAAATACAATTTTTCTAAATTTTAAAGAATCATAACTGATAAAATTGAGTATACTTATAATAATAATAAAATTAAAATAACTGTATACGTCACACATAATACATGATAATAACATAAAAGAAAACATAGAATACTACTCTCTAAATATTAAATTCATACAATAAAGACAAAATAGATCGTTTAATTTTTGTACATGATATAATAACGAGTTAGCTCTGATATTACTTGTATGAAAAATAGAAAATGTGCACAATGGAATTTTAAAATTTTTTTAAAAGATCGTGTTAACTCGTATTGACATATACAATAAATCATATAATAATCTATATACCTTATGAGAAAAACACCAACAACGCCGAAGGTTGTGACTAAGACAGCTTTCTTATTCTAACTAAATAATCTTAAATATAATTTGCACGGCTTGCCTTATTATAACTACTTAGAACTCTAGAAATTTATTATTATGAGTGAGAGTTATAATAATAAATTCACTCACCTAAGAGTCTATAGCTTGAGTAAAATAGAAGTCTCAAAAGTTCTATTTATAATAAACGCACCAAGTACATTTCAAATTTGAATAAAATTTTTCTCTTTCTTTCCCCATAGTTGGCGATTTTTTCCCTGCTTGGGAGGCATAAAATTTGCCTACTTATAGGTCTAGGAGACTTTAAATTTGATTCAAATTTTAATCTTCATTTATTTTATGATTTTATTTGCATGGATAATGTTTCATAAATCCAATTTAAATTCAAAATAAAATCATGACAATTTCATTTGAATTAAATAATTATGTAATAATTATCCAAATAAAATCAATAGAGATAAAATGATTATTTACCGTATATAGCTGTTAAATCATTTTCCGAATAAACAACCCAAACCTTTGTTTATTTTTACATCCTATATAATACTATTAAGAAAATAGACTTTACTCTTTATTAGACCTATGATTTCATATTTATAAGTAAACCCTTCATCGAATATAAGTTATGTATCTAACGAACAGGTTTAGTAGCTTATTACTTGCAAGAGGCCTTAGCCTTTGGAACATTAAAGTATACAAGTTATACATATGAAGTCATTTACTTATTCAGAATTAAGGTTATTATATAATAAATGTCAAAAGTGAATTAATCTACTCAAGCAGATTACATAGATTAATTACAATTTAATTCAAGTCCAATATATCACCACCATTAGACAACATATCTCTGTCTCTATATGGGAGTTGGCTCATTCCAAATAGTTAAGAAAAATGATTTCTCCAATTGATTTTAGACAACACAATAGTCTTAACATGAGTTAAATGCTCACTCTAACCTGTTAGATTAGAGATTATAGATTTATACTATTTACTTTAAAACGTTATTTTCTTACATATATAAAATACCATTACATGTAACATTTTAACAACTTTATATCAAATAGTCAATGAGTTATATTTACTTACACTTTACTTTAAAATGTAAATAAAATGAGAACATACAACAATGACGTAATGAATAACTTCTAATATATTATTAATTAGTTTAAAAATAAATAAAATACATTAAAATGTCTTTTCTTCGTAGGGCATTCCTAACACACTGTACTTCGCGATGGTAAGAGCTGGGAAAAAAAGCTCATGCCAGAGGCTAGATTACGACCCTGATAAAGAATGAAGCTCGATGGGAGGTAGCATCAAGATGGAAGCCAAGATTCTCTTTCTCTCTCTTCCTTACTTTGATTTTTCCTCCACACTAGCCTGAAATAACACTGGAAATAACCACTGTAACGCGAGGAAGCTCCAACATTGGATCTTTTATCTTAACACATCTTCACCAGAGACTTAAAACCTAATCCAAAGATAATCAGATTTGTATTATTCTAAGGAGAGAGATAAAGAGAAGCCAGAGGGAGAGAGAAAGAGAGAAGGAAAAAAAGGATGTAAGATAGGAGCAAGAAAGGAAATTAGAAATAATAATAATAAAATTCAAAAATAAAAATGGGTAAAATTATAAACTTAAAGATTAAGTTGGGAAAAATTATAAGGAGGGTCCAAAGAGTGGCATCTTCTCTAATTTTCTAATATATATATATATATGTATGTCTATCCCATTAAGTGATAGATTAGTTAATTAAAAATCTTGATGATCGATTTCTCAAATACTAAAATCCATTGATGTGTGTCTACTATGGTGAGTCCTACATAGGCGAAGATTAAGGAATTCTTATAGCTTTTAAGTGTTCATAGATTCTCTTTCAATCAGCAATTGCTTAGAAGTTATAATTTAATAATGTCCACTTAGAAGTCTATTTGATCCCTTTTTTGATGGTCATGTGGTCATAATAAAGTTTTACATTGGAATTTTGATATTAGAGTTGGTCAATTTTTCAAAAAAATAGTTATAATTTTTGTTTATTTTTTATAAAAGGCAAAAATCTAGCAAAAAGATCTTGGACCTATGGTAAATCCGATACTTATCATGTAAATCTTAAGTGAATCCATGTTATTCACCTCATAACCCTGCATTTTTATTTATTGTTTCAATTTATCTTGTGTATGTGAGATTTACCAAGTGAGTCCAGTGTTTACCTTGTCCTTTTAACTTTAAAGTTACTCATTAAATATGTATTTAATTTCTCAAATTAGGGAAAAAAAAAAACTAATTTCAGTATTGGAAGCCTTAAATCCACAACAACTCAACCATGTCCCTCTCTTTATCTCTCTCTTAAAGTATGAGCCTGCCAGTAGTGCTGCCACCACCGAACCAAATTGCTGATCTCCTAAAACCACACCAGGAAACTGCAAATAACTAACCAATACGACAAGAAAACTAGACGACGTCATCCTTCATGAAACAACTAACTAGTGTGACAAGAAAACTTTAGGCTCTGTTTGGTGGAAAGGGGAGAAAATTAAAACAAATGAGTGGTATATCATTTAAGTGAGAGAGATGAGAAATGAAGGTAAGGTCATTTCCTTTATTAGGGCTAGTTGGCAAGAGAGAATGAAAACAAAAATTATCTTTCTTATTTGGTATAAATAGATTTTATTTATAAAATAACAACTTTACCATTTATTAACTTACTGTTATCGTCTTATTATTCCTTTAACCAAGAAAAAAATCTTTGTCATTAATAAGAACATTATTGTAATAATTAATAAGGTAATTGATACTTCCAAAAATCTCTCAAATTTAAAAAAATTTAAATTGTGGTCTTTTGAAGGTCCTTTCTTTAATCATTTTCTTCATTCATTTCCTTTTACCAAACAATCACAATTGTCATAATTTTTTCATAAATCCCTTCACTCATTTCCTTCTTCCCACTTTTCATAGTTGTATCGAGCTTGAACAGAGAAAGACGATGATAACCTTTCCAGCGTGAATCCTCCAGATCGTGAAGGAGACAGTATGCAGTGCAAAAACGAGATTACGATATTGCGCTTCTCAGTAAATAACTCAAATTACTATTTTTTTAATTTAAGATTTAAAAAGCTTTAATAATAATAATAATAATAATAACTACTGCCACCTTATACTCCAAACAAAAAATTCACATAAGGCTTCCTGTTTTATAAGTTGGCTTAAATAACAGCTTGAGTTCGAATTACTCATTACAATATTTAAATATACGAACACAATCTTGTAAGAAACCTAGAAACTGTGCTGCAGTACACTCCCTCCGTAAAAGTGTCTACGTGTGTCGCCAAAGAGAAAAAAAAAAAAAAAAAAAAACCAAAGCAGTGTTTGGTACAGTTTTTTTGTTTATTCTAAAAATGTTTTCGATTTTCAAATAACGTTTGGTTAGTAAATGTTTTTGAAAATAGAAAGAAAATAAAAAATGGTAAGAATGACTTTTGTTAAGGAATGGAAAAACTGTTGAAAGTTGTTTTCCGTCTTCGTTTGCATTTCTAAAGACTTGTGACTTGTGCATATATATTTGTAAACTTATCTAAACATAATTTTGCATGTTCTAATACTCTTGCTCAATTTCTCTAAAAACACAATAAAATACAATGTAAAAAACATTCTTCACACCAGTCTTAAAAAAAAATCAATTGTATTTCCATAATCAAAATAAAATCATTTTCTAAACACTTACCAACAGATAGGTATAAGGGAAATTATAGTAAATAGCAATTTTTAAAAAATAATTAAAGTAAATAATATATTTTTAAAATATTTATAGTAAATAATAGATTACTAAATTAATATAGATTTTATTTGGTAAATAATGTATTTATAAGACATGAATAACTTATTTATTTAATAAAAACATAAATAAATTATTTAATTAATATATAAATATATCATTTATCTAATAAATTTAACATAAATAAATTAGTTGCATAATAAATCTGTTACGTGTTTTAAATATTTTGAAAATATTTTATTTACTTTAATTATTTTTTGAAATATGCTATCTACTTCAGTTTCACTGGGTATAATGTTTCATTTGTTCCATTTTCCCCATGGAGTTGTTTGGACTTTGCCCTTAAAACTCTATAGCCCAAGCTCAACATTGAAAATTTCATTTCCTTTTTTTTTTTTTTCCAAAAATTGCAGTAAAAATGTTTTTATCAAATTAAATAAAATAAATAACATGATTATCTAAAATAAATAAAAGTATATAACAAATTTATTAGATTTATCCTAAAAATAATTTTGCTTAATAATTACTATTTATGGTTATTTACTTTACTCCACATATTTTTGGAAATATGCTATATTCTTCTCTCATTTTTCCTCAACTTTCTAATGTGAAAAAAAAAATGTAAAGGAAGATATGGTCAACAATTACAGAATTATCATTGTAAATTAGATGTTCCACACATCAAAATGACATACAATCCTTCAGAAATATTAGTTATGTTTACTATTTTTCATTCAATCGCTGAGTTGCTTTTGATATATTTTTATAGTTACATGCATGGTTTTTATGTTGAGTTGTTTCAAGATTTTGATTGTGTGACGACAAATAGAAGGAGGAGACAAAATTTATGAATGTTTTGACTTTTCTCTCTTAGTACTTCTACTAAGATGGATCTAAAGCCGTTTCTTTTCCTTTTTTTTTTTCCCCTAGATCTAAAAGTTGTTTAAGTTAATACTGTTAGGGGCAATAAAAATCATTTATACTTTATTTTAGGATTATTTTATTTTACTTATTTGAATGTTGAATTTAACTGTACTTTGTTCCTTTATAAAAATTTTATTTAAAATTTGATTAAAAAAAAATTAAATGCAATCATATGTTATTTTTTAATAGGCTTAGTTATATTAACTATTCTATTTCTTCACTAGCTTTAATTTGAAATTTTGATTGCAAGGTAGAATGAGATTAAATTCAAAATTTAAATGGTAAAATGAGAAGCAATAGGAATGAAAATAACAAATGAAAAATCATAGATCTTGTTTTAATAATCGATTTGAATCTAAATTTTTAAATTTTATTTTATTTTATTTTAGATTCAATTGCAACCTTGTGTATTTAGCTCTAATTTTTTAATTCCTACTTGATTAACAAGCGAATCGAAAACACCACCCCAGTTGGCCACTTTGTTGTTATTCTTTTTCTGGTGGAGAAGACAGAAAGGTTAAAAAAATATTAAAAAAAAAAACAGGATTAACCAAAGTCATTCTCATTTCTCAAAATCAGGGCTAGTTCGTCGAAGAAGACTCCCATTCCCTCACTCTCTCTCAAAAATAAAAAATAAAAAACCCACAAAATTTTTTCCTCTTTCCTACGCAGCTGTCACGTGTGGTCTGAGGTACTTCCCCCCATCGTGCTTTTCGCTTCTTCCCTCTCTGCAGCCCTGCCTCCTCCTGCAACAAACAACGCAAACACGAACTCACCTCTCTCTCTCTCTCTCTCTCAACAAAAAATAAAAAATAAAAAAAATAAGAATTGAAAAAAAATAAAAAATAAAAAAAAAAGAGAAAAAGGCGAGGCAAGGCAAGGACTAAAGTGGATCCGAAAAATCTTCCTCACTAAAATTCGAAGAAATCCAAAGCCTCAAACTTTGCCAAACGAGTGTTCTTTTGCTTCTGCAGAGTTGGGTTTTGGTTTATGGCAGAATGCCAGGCTTTATTATTATTATTATTATTATTATTATTATGTATATATTTTTTAACAGCCGTCTTTTTTACCATTACCATTGTCATTCATTGTAATCGCTGCCGCTGCTGTTATTGTTATAGTTATTTTTAGTACCTCTACTTTTATTTTCATTTTAAATAGCATGCACATAAAGGACGTGCCTCGATTTCCTCATCGTCTCAGAGAGTCTCAGACCACCACCCCCCATTAAACCCATTTTTACCATTTTCCATTTTTATCTTTTTTTATAATCAATAATATCTCAGACTGTCACACTAATAAATAGTAATAATACCTCTCTTTTTAGCTTCATAATTACTCACTTTTTTTTTATTTTATTTTTCTCAACTGCAAAAACTAAAAGCCTCTCGAATTTAATCCCTGCAGCCCATACATAACACATTTTACAATTAAACACCTACTGATTTCTGCAGAGCACCCCTACCTTTTAATCCCATTTCTAAATTTTTTTTTTTAATTTTTCTCTCTATCTCAGTTCTGACTTGTAATTAACCTTGTCAGAGCAACTAATTACTGCCTCTGTCACAAAATTTTTTCCTTTTCATTTCGAATTAGTTTAGATTATTTACTCGCAAAATTTTGTTCATGCCAACCTTCATTTGCCGCTTCTGAACCATATATATATATATTGTCTAGTTAATATATATGTATGTTTGTATATATTGTCTAGTTAATGCTAGTATCACTACCCTGCCTAGCTCGTGGCTTTAGTTAACACTGCTAGTACTACTACCATACTGCTCTCTCTCTCTCTCTCTCTCTGCTCACTAGGCATTACTGCTTGGTACTAATACTACAACTGGGTTCCTCTCGTTATGTCCAGTTCACTTCGTTTTATCGCTGCAACCGCAATAAGTTCTCATCTTTGATAGAAATTTGCTTCCCTTTTTTCCTTTTGAGAAAAAAAAAAAAAAAAGGGAAGAAAAAGAGAGAAAAGTATTAATGGCTGCTGCCGGTGCTGCTCCGCCGGGGCGGTCTTCAAGCGTGCCGTCTCTGCCGCCGCCGTGTCCCAAGTCGCCGCCGGCATATCCGGATTTGTACGGCAAGCGCAGGGAAATGGCCAAGGTTCAGATGCTTGAGAGGGAGATTGGTTTTCTTCAGGTCTCTCTCTCTTTTTTTTTTTTTTCCCCTTTCTTTCTTTAAAAAATAATTGTTTATTTTACAAGGTCGCTTATTTTTTTTGGTTAAATGTGTAAATGGGGTTGATTTATTATTGGTTAATGTTTATTTATTTTTTCCAATGCTCTGTCTGTATAAGGTCAGGGTATTTTAAAATCGGTTTAGCTTGCAAGTGGCGATTCTTAGTTTCCACATCTTCCCTCTTGTTTTCTAGTTTTTGTTGCTGTTTAAATCATTTTTAAGTGTATCATTAACTCTTTATTCCTTTTTTTTTCTCTCTCTCTCTCTCTCTACTTCTGATCTGGGGATATCTATTTTTTGAACTGTAAACTTGTTCATGTAGCTAAAATGAATATTCTTGTATAAGTCTTTTCTAGATATCTACAATGATGATAGAACTAAAAACTGTCAGTACTTGCTTTGTTATTCTTTTTCACCAAAACAATTATATATTTTCTTTGAAACAAAAAAATAAAATTTAAGCAAATGGACTATATGTTAATACTACACCTGATCTGTCAGTGCAGTTGACAGGTTGTTTAAGGAAAAAGTTGCTTCTTAATCAAATTGTATAATTAAGTTCCTGAAAACCAAAGAGTTTCACTTTTTTTTTTTACAGTTTCATGTATCATGGGTTGGTGTGAAAGTCATTTAACAATCTTTCTCTGAGCAGGAGGAATTGAAATCCGCAGAGCGAATTCAACCCTCTTCAAGATGCTGCAAAGAGTATGTTCATCAACAAATCAATTTCAGGGCTTCTTTTACTTATATTTATGTATCCTTTTTCTTCATCTGAGAATTGTGCTGAGATTGTCTGCATTTCCATATTTGGCCAACCCTGTTGAAGATTAAATGTGATTGTTTTGCAGGATAGTAGAATTTGTGGTGTCAAATCCCGATCCTTTAATACCAACGTAAGATTACTTTTGCGGATATTCTTCTAGCTCTAGAGATTGTTGTTATGATCCTTACATTAGTTTCCCTTCAAGCAGAAACCAGAAAAAGCGCCGCTCGTGCCGTTTCTGGAAATGGCTCTGGTATGTCCTGAATTTTCTTGCACTAACCCCTCCTTAAATATAAACAAAATTTATTACCATACCATTAGTGTGATCTTATCTGAAGCAAAACAGGAACATAAAGGTGGTCTTAGTTGATAACTAATATAAGCATTAGGCACAAATTTTAGGCTCTCTCTGTTATATCTTTTGCGTATTTGCTATAATAACTTCCTACGGTAATACAAATTCTGTGTGTTGATGCTTAAATTCAAATTTGTTGGTTTAAACACAACGCAGAAACTTCGGTATTTAACACAATTATGTTCGTTATGCAGTCGAATCCCGTGCTTCAGCTTCTCCTGGGTTTGCTGTTGCTGTTATCCTGGATGCTGCTCCATTGGCCTAGAAATGCCACGCTGCTGCGATTGTGACTGCAACTGCAGTCCGTGCCATTGCTTTAATTGCTGCAGTTGTCCTTCGTGTTTCACTTGCACGTTACCGAAGTGGCGTTGCTGCTGCCACCCCCGCTGCTGCTGCTGCTCCTGCTCGTGTCCCAGATCGGATTGCTGTAAAAACCTCTCCTGCAGCAGAAGTTGTTGCATTTTGCCAACTTGTTCATGCCCCGATTGCTCTTATTGCAAATGCAAATGCAAATGCTCATGCACTTGTCCTACATGCCTATAGGTACAACTCTTGCTATTGTACAAAAAATAAAAAAATTATATAATTATGATGTAATCTTTTGTCATTAATCATGTTTCTAGTGTTCATCCTACATTCTACAAATGCAAATACTTAGTATTAAAAAAGAATTTTCTTTCTTTTCATTTTTTATTAGTTTTTAGTTGATGGGGCTGGAAAGGAAATGTCAGCAAGTAGATCAAATTGGAGTTATGAGCATGTAATTTCAACATCCAAATGACATGATATTTGATAAGTTTTGGAATTTCTGGGGTCGTTTAATTCAGCATGACAAGACCGAACACAATCAAATTATGATATAGTAGGGTTATAGAAATGTGGCATATAATTAAATGCCTTTTGGATTTGTTGTCTGTTTAGGGTACTTATTAGTGGCCATGGTTACTTAAAACATAATCCAAAGGTTGGAAAGCTTTCTTTTTTTTCAAAATGAGCAACAGTTATTCTGACATGGATAGGTTTTTTTGGGTTTATTGTCAATAATTTTCCCACTATGGCCTCTCCATAATTTAACATCCGTGGCCCCTACAAGCCAGATTCATTATTGATTTTTCATTTCAGAACTCAGATCATCAAAGATTGGCAGGCTTTTTTGTTGATGGCTTGAGTTGAAAAAATATAGCTACGCGACAGGCCCATGTTCGAGGCTGATTCCCTTTGTAATGAGTGTTTCTGTAGAAATCCACACACACACACACACACACACAGAGCCCAAGGGTGGTGTAGTGTAGGGGTAGATGATGCATTGGTACAGTTCCATTTTCTTTATATAGCTATGTCTATATATAGAAGCATGCAAAATGAAGGCCCTGTTTCGTTTCATACTTGACTACTACATAATTCGACAACTGTGGCTTTCTCGTTTCACTACATTTTTGCTAGGATTTACATAAAATTCTGTGAATGATGTTTTATATATATATATTTACGTATTTATGTATATGTTGGACTTAGTCTACAATTCTATAATAACTTTTGTAAAATACAATTTTATGTGTAAATATGAAAAATATTTTTATAAAATTAAATAAATAATTAATATTAAATTAGAAAAAATTATATCATCAAATAAAATAAATATAATAATTATAATATAGATAGATCGTGAAATCATGGAATCACAGATTTGGTAATGTATTGAAGCCCTCACGACAAAAATCATCTTTGTTTTTGGTTAGGTGTTGGAAAAGACTTGACTTGTTAGTACAAATGGTGAAAATTTTCTCTTCACGTAAAACAATCTCAAACTTGAAAGTAAATGGTAGTGACTGTCAAAAACAGGAATAAAAACACTGTTATGTCATTCTATCAGAAAATTAGTTTTAGAAGCAGAACTTATTGCAAGTTCCTTTTTGTAACAACTCATTTTCTGAAATGAGTACAATTGAAAAAACCAAATACACTTTTTTTTTTTTTTTTTAAACTTACTAGAGATCAGGGCCTTCTTTTTGGGCCGCTGTTTCCCTCTTTGCCAAATAAACCGCCACGCCAAAGAAAATCCAAAAGGGGAACTACACTTGAACAGGCACCCAAACTATCTCACATCTTACAACTGTGTCCATGCGAACGCAACCGGACTCCTGACCTGATGCTCGGCGTTGCTCCAGACGATCGAGCCAAACTCGGACCTTGCTGTCCGGGATGCATCCCTGCTGGCCACGAAGGTCACGGTGTACCTCAGCCTCTGCCCAACGCTTTTGAACGCAAGCTTGGCGGGCTTCACGGTGACTTTCACGGTCGGAGGTGCATTCACAGCCACTGTGTATACAGACTCTGCAGCTCCCACGTTGGTCAACCGGCGGGTGTAGCGAACGACCCTCTTGTTCCCAAACACAATGGAGAACGAAGGGTAGTTCAGAGCACCAGGATCGGAGAACTTGTTGGAGCAGGTGAAGTTGTGGCGCTTGACAATGGTTTGGATGTGCTCAACGGTGTATTCCAAGGAGCACAAGAATTTGATGTACTCATCTGTGGAGGTGTCATACACCAGGCCGGGTGAGAGGGCCTTCTGGGGGTCCACGTGACCCGAGCCGTGAGCCCACGGGTTGGAGAATGCACCACCTTCAGCATCCCTGAGAGGAGACTTGGTGTTGTCTGTTACATAGGCAGTTGTCATTAGAGCTGATTTGATCGCGCTTGGGCTCCAATCTGGATGAGCTGCTTTGAGTAGTGCAGCTAGACCACTAATGTGCGGGCAAGACATTGATGTTCCTGCGTTTTTCCATTTACTTGTCAGATATAAAGCCAAAAAAGTGCGGCTACAAACTCGTAACAACAGATGATAATCCTCTCTTTTTTCCCATAAACTCACTTTTCTCGTCCTACCGTTTGTAGTAAATGTGGGATTCAATCAATTCCAAGAGATTTTTTTTTCCCCAATTTCGGTTTACTTTAGTCATGTGTAAACCAACAATTATTGAGTAGACTAACATTGTAACCATCGTTCCAAAGTAGAGGCCCAAAGACCATGTGGTGAGTTATTACAATGGTTGGTAAGTAAACATCTCATAATGGATAACTAGGAAGGAAAAAAACAAAAGATGAAAACAGATTAATCTACTTGTAGCCCGTCGCACTAGGCTCCCAACACCACAGTCAATAGCATCATATGCTTTTCTTATTAAGTTATTTTTGATCCACTTTGTTTTTTGCAAATTATTATTTAAAGAATCTGGCTTGAATAATACAAATTAACACCTTTATGTCTGAAGCAAAATTGGGAAACAGGAGATATTTCAGAATTGTTAAATAAAAAGCAAAAAGGGGCATAAGAAGATAAATGTGAAAAGATCAGTTTTAGGGTACCAAAATTATAGTTGGCTACCATTTCAATGTAATATATAAAGAAACATAGGGTACCTTCGTAATAATTACAAAAAACACAGCAAATATCAGAATTATATTTCCCTTAACAATGTATCATACAACTGTGTGTGCGATAAGTTTTAATTATTGTTACTAGTTAATAAAAAAATTTACCAGAAGAGAAACATTAAGGGTTTGTTTGACAGAAAATTTTGAAAGTTGTTTTTGACTGAAAATGCTTAGATAATCTGCTTGAAGAGTTGATTCTCTTATCTAGAAGAACTTTTAGTTAAAAGCACAAAATATGGCTTCTAAAAAATGAAAAACCTCCTTTAAATAAATTTAAAACTTGCAATAGAATTTTAGTAAGATATTATAAACTACCATTGCTTACCAATAAATTTTAAATCATATTAACTCATTAAAATCTTTTAACCCCAAATACTTGTTTAAAAAATCAGTTTCAACTTTTTATTCTAACGATAAAATAACAAGTAAAACTTGTGGCAATCCGAAACTACCTATAATACTGCAAACTATTTTAAGCTAATTCTTCTAGAATTAAATAGTAATTCTCTATACAACATAAAATCAAATATATGTGTGTATATATATATGTATAAGCTAATTATCTCCCTACAGGACCTGAGATTCTTTGACCATGACTGAACCAGTGAGTAGCCAATTCCAACAAAAATTGAACAAAAACAACTACTTATAAAACTGAGCTGGCAAAGGACCATTTGGATTAAGACTGCCCATTTATTTTTGCGAGACAAGCATCTACCATGAATACTGAATCGACAAACAAAACTAAAATTATTGACATGTTTTTCTTGGAAAATCGGTTTTTAATGCCGAAATAAGTGGGTGGGGTGGTTAAGTTTCCATATCAGAACATGATACCATAATTGTATTGTTGGGGTTTTGATAAGTACGTAAAATTCAATAACCGAATTTATAGCCGTTAGAACAAAGGAAAAAGAAAGTTATGTTTATCGGTTACTCAAATACCTGACATGATGTTGAACTGGGTTTTCCTCGTGTCCTTCTCAAGCCCAGTGGGCCCAATCGCCTCTGACCACCCGGCCAGGATGTTTACCCCAGGCCCAATCACATCCGGCTTCAAAATCTGTGGCGTCACCAGGTTTGGCCCCCTCGAGCTGAACGCCGCCACCACTGGCGACGGCCTTACGTTCAGCACCGTCCCGCCGAAGCTCAGGACCGCCGTCGGATTGGGATCGGACCTAATGTACTCTCTGACCTGGTCCCCGACCTTCCTCCCCACCGCCACCGCCGGCAAAAGATGGCTGTCGGCCACCAGCTCCTCGCCGCTCGCGGCGGTGTTGGCCATGATCATTCCGACCCCGCCGGCATCGCGCACGACGGCGCCTTTCTCCACGCGCGCGTTCACTCCCCTGTCGCACAGCACCACCTTCCCACGCACCACGTCCGGTTCGAGAGAACCGGGCAGGCACAAGTTGCCGCTGCTGCTCTTGGACCCCTTGTTGTTGTAAACCAATCCGACCGGTTTACTCCCCATTCCCGATCCGCTGTAGAGCGAGACTCCGGTGATCCGGTTCTTGTTTCCGAGCACAGCGTAGGCCGGGAAATCACGGTCCAGAGTTCCTGCCCCGACAGTCATGATCCAGGGAGCCACATTGGCCAGGGAGGCCCGGCTGGGCCCGCTATTCCCGGCGGAGCAGGAGACGAAGATCCCCTTCTCCACGGCGGAGAAGGCTCCGATCGCGATCGTGTCACGGAAGTAGGGAGCGGAGCCGCCGCCGAGGGACATCGAGAGGACGTCGACGCCGTCCTCGATGGCCCGATCTATACCGGCGAGAATGTCGGACCCGAAGCAGCCGCTGCTCCAGCAGACCTTGTAAGTAGCCACGCGCGCGCGCGTGGCCATACCACGCGCCGTGCCGCTGGCGTAACCGAGTAGGCTGGCGTTCGCTACGTTCGATCCGGCCGCCGTGCTAGCCGTGTGGGTTCCGTGGCCGTCGCGGTCGCGCGGCGAGACCACCTCTCTGCGGTTCCTCCCGAAGCTTCCTCCCCCGCTCGACATTTGGTACCCCTTCGAGAAGCTTCTCGCTCCTATAAGCTTCTTGTTGCAGAGAGAAGGAGCGAAATCCGGCCCCGACTCGCACTCGCCTTTCCACCTTGCCGGGATCTCCGGCATTCCGGCATCGTCAAAACTCTTCGACTCCGGCCAGACGCCGGTGTCCAGAACCCCGATGATGACGTCGTAAGAGGCCTGGTTAACAGCCTGCGCACTCAGTCCTCCGTCGACCGCCAAGCCCAGGAACTCCGGCGTCCGAGTGGTGTGGAGAGTGTAAACCGTGTCCTCGTAAACTCCAACGACGGAGTCGGACTTGCGAAGCAACTCGGCCTGCTCGGGATCGAGAGAGGCCGCGAAGCCGTTATAGGAATTAGTGTAGGCGTAGAGCAGGGAATCTTCTGCTGTGGTCGACAGGGACTGGAGATTCGCAGAGTACCAGTCGTGGTGGGTGGGATAGGCCAAGGGCTTGTTGTGGTCTTTCATGTGAACAATGTAGGTTCTCTTGTCGGAACGACATTGTTGAACCAGAAGAAGAAGAAGCAGAACAGAGAAGGAGAACCAGATTTGTCTGGCCATAGCGCCCATGGCTTGACGGAGAGAAGATATTTAGCAATATATGTGTGTATGTGCGTGTGTGTATATATATATATATAAATGTTAACTGAATGTGGAGGAGAAAAGGAAGGAAAGGAGAAGAAACGAAAATAGAAGCAGTCGCTAATGGCTGCGACTGTCAGAAGGGATGAAAGGGAAGGGGAGACTCATGTCGGGTTTATATTCAGGTTCACGCTTACATTAAGGAGTTCGTTTTGTTTTTATTACTTAAATTGCCATTCTATATTTTGCATATCGTAACCAAAAAAAAAAAAAAATTTCATTTAATGGGTTTTTTTTTTTTAAACGCGTTTTTGGGAATAATTTCACGGGCTCTTTTTTTTTTTTTTTTCATTTGTGTGTTTGGACTTTATATGTGGTTGTTTGGATTTTTGGAAAAAAAAAAAAAGAAATTATTTGGATTTATTTTGTCTTGTTTTTTTTTTTTTTTTAACCTTAGCAAGAGGAAAAACGTGCTTTTGTCTAGAGAGCAAGTAGAGACACACCAACACAGCTGGAGACACGTAATGGAAAAGGACCACCAAATTAACCACTGCTCAAACTTTTAATTTTTTGGTAATTGGATTGTCCATTCATGTTTTTCCCAAACCCTTTGAGATTTCTTAACAAATGCAATTTGTTTGTGATAATGGACTGTCGTTTGGTAAAACTGCTTCTTTTTCCACTTTGAATCTTCAAATATTATTATGTCACTTCCTACTTTTTTCTTTTCGAAACGTGACTCCCTGTTCTCTTTTTCCTATCGACGAAAGTGAGTCCTGCTTGTTTTATTCATTGATTTATACTTAAAATTTTAGTTTTAGGTTTTATGTTTTTTTTTCTAATTAATAAAAATTTTAATTAAATCAATTAATTTTAATTTAAAATTTTATTTTATTTTAGACTTGATTCGTAAATTATTTAAGTTTTAAAATTATTAATTTTTTACGCTATAAATTTTTTATGATAAAATTAATATAACATTTATTTTTCATATTACATTTATATTACATATAAACATAATTTAATTTTTATTTAAATTTAAAAATTTTATATTTAAATATAATTTTTTTATAATACCTCAAATATATTTATTATTATTAAATATTTTAAAAATAAATTTTTTAAAACCTATTCAATTATATTTTCTTTTTATTTATTTTTTTTTTATTTATATTATTTACTTTAATTTTTTAATTTTAAAATATAATTTAAATATTATTTATTTAAACACATATTATATTTAAATATAATATATTTAATATATTATATTTAAATATAATGTAAATATAATCAAATGTCTCGTAAACGTACCGTGCGATAGTGATGGGGGTGGCGGTGGGGATGCTAATGGCGTGAATTGGTATTATCTGTTCAAGTGGAGGGCAATTCCGTGAAATTATTTAAAGGCACGAGAAATAATAACAAGTCATGCAAAATTACAGAGTATATTTTTGTCTTTTCCGTATTTTTTTAAATTAATTATAATTGTTTTTTGGTTTTTTCAATTTTTTAAAGTCGCGCGAATTGGGGCAAAGCTATAACTGATAAGAGTGCATACCAGTCCACGCCATTTGTGGAAGAGGATGGCCAATTGGTAACGGCTAGATTTTTTCCTCTTTCTTTCTTTCTTTTTTATTTAGGGGTAGTTTAGGGCTGTTCTTCTGTCGCTAAAATTTCATTTTTTTCAAAATTTCATTATTTTTAACTATTTATATATTTAAAACGTTAAAATAAATTTCAAATTTTAAAAATTCATAACTTTGTATATACAAGTTCAAATGAAATAAATTTTTTTTTAAATTACATAAAATTTCGAGAGAAACAAAATAATATCCATATTAATTTTTTTTAATTTTTAAAACTTTTTATTTTTCACCTCAAACAGTTTTTTCTTCCAAACACATTCTCTAAAATAACTTTTTTTCAACTCAAAAATAACATCTCCAACCCCCTTCCCTAAACTCCCCCTTATTATTTATTATTAATTTTTTATTTTTTATTTCTCTCTGGGAGCAGGGAAGAGAGCCGGGCCTCACTCATTCCACCCAATTACCTGATTTTAATTTTCTTTCTTTTTCTTTTCTCTTTGACTGTCTTGTTCTTTTAACTTTTTTTTTTTTAAATTTACTTTTGGTTTTTGTTTTGGAGTTTTGCTCCTCCTTTTCTTTTTTAACCGCAATAAAAGTGGGATACATGCTTTGCTCATGCACGACCGCCGTATCTTTCGCAGACAATTCTCAGTTAAGCGTGCTCAAAATACTTCATTACAAGTTAATCTTTCTCGCTTCTTTTATCCAAAAAGAAAAATTACAAAACCGTTCCGTTTTTCTTTCACGCGCAGGCATGGCAAAAATTACTTGTTTAAGTGTATGTACACACACACACACATCATATAATTAACTAGTCTATGGATTAAAGTTTGACTCTAATATCATAATAAATAAAATATTGATAAAATTTATTTTTAAAAATTAATTTAAGATGAGAGGATACTTAATAAATTAATTTAATGTCAAAAATGGCAGTATAACATACAGAAATGCCTTTTTTTTGCTTCCAATAATGAATGACATCGTTAAAAATTAATATAACGTCAAAAATTAATGTAATGTTGTGCAGTGATGCGGCAAGTTATATACAGAGCCAAAAAAAAAAAAGGCGTAACATATATATATTAATTCAAGTTAATATCTTTGTTATTTCTTGGTCAATTTCATGCATTTAATTCGAGTAAGCTTTGAAAAGAAATTCAAGATTTGTTTGACGATTATAGAAGCCTAAATCAAAGATTAATTATAGCTCAGTCTTCGTCACATTAAAAAGATGACATAAAAGTAAGACTCGTCTCAATATTAGGATGACGCACGGCCAAGGCCTTCTCAAAATGCAATTCTAGTGATCCTTGGGCAGTTTAGGTAAAATTTATACAAAAGATTTCTATTTCTACTAGAAGTAAGTTCGATAATTTTTTAAGGATACTTTTATAATAAGGTACGTTTTTTTAGATCAAGTTTTTTTTTTTTTTTTGGTAAATAGATTAAATTTTTAACTATATGGTGCATTTTTTTAAAAATGTATATACTTATAAACATAACCGTTATAGAGTAAACATGGCTTTAAAGTGTATCATTGTATGAGTATAATTATATATGTTCTTTTAATTTATTTATTTATGTTTTTGTTATTTAATTTTTAAACACCAAGGTTAAATTCTAACCTTTTTTTTTTTTTAAACCATGTAGAATTCCAATCTATAAAAAAGTTATAGCATATTACTTTGGTTACTCATAACATTTATAAATAAAATGCTGGTTCTTTTAAGTTTTATAAGCTCTATGTTTATAATTACAAGATGTTTAGTTTAACTCTCTCGTTGCTCTTTATGTTCTTTTTGTTTTCCTTAAAACAAGAGTCAATGTGGAAGATGACACTTTTAACAAAAACGTCGTAGGTGCGAACCATGTTAGGCATGTGCAAAGGGCGCATAGCATGGATGGAAAAAGGAGATGAACGGCTGAAGAGTCATGAGAAACTATATGACTCCGTTTGGAAGAGAGGTTTTTTTTTTTTTGGAAAATAAAAAATGTTTAGATATAAAAAATACAAAGTTGTTTGGAATTTTTTTTAAAAGTGAAAAGTTGTTTGGATGAATAAAAACTTTTTTTTATTTAGAGAGCTCTTTTTCTATTTTCTAAAAATGAAAACGTTTGGATGTTCTAACACAGAAATTTAAAAAAGTCCACTTGAAAAATTTTTCATTTTTCAAATTTAGATGTGTCAAATAAACGGAGGGTATGTATGTATCAAAACTCACAATAGGATTTGAGTTCTAAATCATTTAATATTTAATAGGTGATTCAATTTTTAGGGAAAAAATCATCGACTTCTAAAGAATAATTGCAACTTATTAGTTAGTCCTGAACACTTTGTGACAAGGGAATCAAACTTTTTAACAAGCCTAACCCTGATTTCTAATTAATTAACTACGAATAATTATAAGTAATTCTTCAATTATTCCTTTGTTGTCTTCCAATGGATCTAATCCGATTAACTTTTTGGGTTCCAAATTAAACAACTATTACTTTTGAAGGCATCTCGTCTTATGTATTAAAAATGGACACTATAATTGTTCAAGAGCGTGCAAGCGCGAGTTGTTTACGCAAGTAAGATATAAAATATTAAAAGGGCAAATATGATTTTCTGGGATTTTTACGTATGTGGGCACATGACTGTTAATTAATTTTTAATTAATCAATCAATCAATTGGTAACAACGGTGACGCCATGGCCCATTGTATGTCTAACCGGAGATGGTGGCGCCAATTGAGCCACTTTCCCCCTTTTTCCCTTTAAAATAAAAAAAATAAAAAAAAAATCTGCTACAAAGAAAAAACAGTATGAATATGTGTTACTGTTTTACATCTGTTTGAACAGGAGGTCTAAATCTTAAATAAGGAAAATTTTTTAATCTCAAATAAGAAAGTCTTGTGCATTGTGTGTAAAAAAATTTTCATCTTGGACAAAACAAAAAATTATTTGGAATGAGAATAAATAATATTAGAAAATATGTATTGTGGGAAGATTAGAAATGATTTTTTTTTATTTTTCTAAAATAATAATATAAAAGGCATGTTTTAAAAAAAATTCACTTTTTTTTTAAATGAGAAAAATGATAGAAAAACTTGAAACAAACACTTATTTGTAAAATTTTTTCTCATTTCAAAAGTGAATCTCCCATCCAAATCCTATAATTTGTACTTGTAACATCAATTTTAAGTATGATTATGCTAATTTTCTATGTGTGGTTTCGATTTTATCAAATGTCCTTAAAAAAATTGAATAGTCTAATATATAATTATGAGTCATTTTGCATTGTAAATTGTAATATACTTGAGCATGTGATAATTATACATTATAATTGGACATTGTAATATATTGACTATGTGACAATTAACCCAACATAATCTCATATAGGTAAATGACAATTAACTCAATCTAATACAATATATGACAATTAATTTAACAGAGATACATTACATCTATAATCTCGTATATGATAAGTGAATATCAATATTAAAAGAAATTTTTACAATGTTCCAAAGTGAAGTATTTATAATATCCCATTAGTTTAAACTGCTATCATGTCATTTGAATATTTTTGAAATAATTTTGGACATGTCGTGTATATATTCTATGAACTATCCCTTCATATATAGAAGGAAATTGTGAGTAAGTTAAAAAAAATTCCTACATTAAAAAGATCAAAATCGATATTTTATTGATATTTCTATAGAAATTTCCTTGATATTTTGTTATTTAATACTACACTTTTTATTTCTGAAAAATACTATGGAAATTTAGTGAATATTTTGTGAAAAAGATATTATACCCCTATTTCCATATCGATACTTCTAAAATACAAAAATTTCTGCAAAAATATAGTCAAAAATGTCGATTTTCAATTTTTGGCTGTAAAGACCATTCTTGAGCATGGTTATGATAATTTTCTATGTATTGTTTCAATTTTATCGAATGTACTTGAAAGGACCAAACAATCTAATATATAATTATGAGCAGTTTTGCATTATAAATTATAAATTTTTAACGTGATATATTTTCAAATAAACAATTAAAAAATTAATCTAATACTAAATAACAATACTACTAATAAAGTAAATATATTTCCTATCGTAAATTTTTTGTAAAAATTTACAAAATCTTTTTTTTGTGGTAAGATAAGAAAAATGTAGTGCGTGTTTGGTTTTGTTTTCAAAACAGATTTCACGATTCCCTAGGAAATCGATTTCAAAATCGGTGTGAAATTGTGTTTGGTTTGTATTGTTTTTGAAAACAGATTTCAAAACGAATCTAAAATCTCCTTTGCTTTCAACGTAAAATTAAAAACGACTAAAAGTCGTTTTCTCTGATTTCATTTTTCCCATTTCTCTGATTTAATTATTATGGTTAATTAAGATTTAATTGATATAGTAATTACTTAAATATTATGGTTATTAATTTTTGATTCATTTTTCAATTAAAAATTTTTATTAATTTTTAATTTTTGGTATTCATAATAATTTTTTTTAAATCAAACATAAGTATGTTTTTATAGAATACTTATAAAATGATTGGTTTTCAAAAATATAACTAAACACAGTTTCACTTTTTTGTTTCTCAAAACATACACTCAGAAAATAAAACCAAACACAATTTCAGAAAAGTTCTCCGAATTGTTTTCAAAACGATCTCAAATTCAGAAAATTTGAAAACATAACAGATTTCAAAAACAATACCAAACGCTACCGTAATGATCCACACTTCAAGGCTTTATTAAAGCTCACTCCCATGAACTTATCTCTTGTACACCTGTTCATTACTCATCCACAATGTGCTATCGTCTTTGGGATTTATCCCTCAAGCCGTTCTGTTGCGCTGTCAACTCGAACTCTTGATCTTATCTTTAAGAGGTTCTTAAATCCAAACTAGTATTAGTTAATAAATATATATATTTACTTGACAACATGAATTGTCATTTTTTGTTTAAATTAAATTAAATTATCTTTTTTTTTAATCAAATTAATATGATTCGAACGTCTCTTCAAAGTCACTTTTTTTTTTAGTGTAATCTTGTGATGTAAAGGCAGGTTTAGCTAGTTTTATGAATATGCTTGTTTAGATAACAGTCTCCTGCCTCACTTTTAGAGATTGATTTTCAAATCTCATTTGATTACACAACTACAAGGCTCTTTTGTACTGCTACACTCTGAATTGTTACACAATTGTAATTTGTATGCTAAATTTTAATTTTGACTATTTATATTCTGAATTTATAAATTTGTCACAATTTACTCCATATTGAGAATAATGTTAATCTTTAAAAGAAATTGATATATAATTTATATACGAGTTGCCAAATAATAATATGAATGTGCTTTTTCTTTTTTTCTTTTTAAATCTATTTTACCTAAATTTATTAAGATTAGAGTTTTCAATTGTTTGATATTAAAATATAAAATTTTGAATTAACTCTGTTTCAGACAAAAATTCTAATAATATTGATTAAAAAACACCTTGTATGTTCTTAATTAGTGAATTATATGCAAGTGGAGTGTCAATTTTTATAATTAATTTTGTTTCGAATATAAAATTGAGTTTTAATTAATTAAAAAAGACCTTTTATATTCTCAATTGCAAGTGCCAATTAAACAAATCAACATTATTATCAATGAGGCAAATAGCTACAGATTGTAAGTTTAGGAGGCATTTGGAGAAGTATTCAATTTTAATTTTACTCAAATACAGTACAATTTTACACCAAACACAAATTTTGCAACAGTATTACGAAAACAATTACTATTCAAAGCATTTTTAAAACAATCACATCAACTTTTCAATTCCACTATTTATCTCTACTTTTATCAATCACATCAACTTTTTAATTCTAAAATACTTTTCATCCAAACACACATTTCATTCAAATACAAAACAAATACTTTTCAATCAAATACAACATTCAAAAAACAAATTTCATTCAAATACAATCAAAATGCAATGCGTTTATCAAACGTCTCCTTAGAGTGCGAATTGCACCAATAGAAAAATTCAAAATACATCGGTATAAAAGGACAAACAGTGAATCGACAACCCTTTTTCTCTCTTTCATTTTAATTCAAATAATATTTTAATAATAAAATAGTTTTTGGTTCTGTGTCATAAAATTCTCCAAAATAATTTGAGATCCAAAGGGAAAACAGGAATAAAGCACGCTTGTTTTGCTCTTTTCTTTCTTTCTTTATCATCCACGCGTTTTCTTTCTTTAATTCTTATCATCCTCTTTTCATTTTAAGTCATATTTTTCTTTCCACCGACTCCATACCAAAAAAATTGGTGCTCCATGTGCCAACGCAAAAGAGATCAGCCAACTTTAGCAACCGAGTAGACAAAAAATTAAAAGAGATTAAAGACGCTTCTAAAGAGTGGAAGTAAAGATAGAGCTTTGGGTGCGAGCCATTTTCCAACATTTTTGTACGACAAGCATGACGTTATAAGTTTCAAAGACCAGTTTTTTGTCATTTTGAACCGCAAGACTTGTATTGTATTATCACTAAATTTTACATTGTGAGTTGAGTTTCAAGGAAGCTTATATGATAAACTCTTTTATTTTATATTATTAATAAGAACTATTTTTTAATTATTAATTCAATATTTTTAATGCTTTAATTTATTAGTGTTTACATTAAAAAAAGTTTATAATGCATGACACTGCCAAGGTTATAAATCAAACAGTTATAAGTATAATCAAACAATTATTACCGATAACACAATGGAGGTTTACTGTAAAAATTTCCTTAAAAAAAGTAAAAGATAAAGAGATAAAAAGCAAAGCTGCCAAGTTATCTTGCTAGCTAGCAAACAAAATCGCCTTAGAAGGATTATTGACATGACAATTGTTATCTAAAAACCCCTTAGAGTTGTTGTTGTGTTGACCCGCCCACAGGGTTTGGATGCATCAACTTTGAATATAACATTGCAGTAATAGTTCTTTGAATTATTGACATGACTATTGTTTAAAATTCTGTTAAAATAATATAACATTGCAGTAATAGTTATTTGAATGCAAATTGTTTCTAAAACAGAAAAATAATGTGCAATGTCCCACATTAGTCTTCTATACGTATTTTGGGCAAAAAAAAAAAAATGTAGCCAAAATGAATGGTACCTAAAAGAGACAAGATCTTCCACAAATAATTATTGTCATGACAATTGAAATTAATTAGTTATTTTTTCTCTGATTGAATTAACCAGGAGACATAGAGCTTTATAATCAAAATGTACTTGGGCACAGATGAAGTAGAAAGCAAGTACTATGATAATTATGCATTGGATCCCAATATGTGTTGCAATTAAAAAAAAAATCAGTTAATATTAAAAAAAACTAAAACTAAAACTAAAACTAAAACTAATCAGTGTACAAGCAATATACGATGCCACAAACGGCGGAGAAAAAGGTGGACAGGAGTGGCCAATCTTTGGACCTCTTCAGTTAGTCTTGGTTTGTTGACATTTCATTTAATATTGGACTTGGCAAAGATGTATGACTCACTGTATCCGGCTTTAATGAGCACACTTCAGTTTTTAACTTAGATTAAGACGTCTGAAATGTTGTAATACATCTTTAATTTACATATTTGGACTGCGGTATCTTGGAATCCAATCTCGATCTCATAACTTGACCTTGGAATTGGTCCCATTTTCTAGAACTTGACTCCAACACAAATCTTGGAACTATAATTGCAAATATTCATGAATTTTCCAAAATTTTCATCCAATTTATTTTATTTGAGAGATTTCGAAATATTTTTTAAATATAATATTTTTTTTTGTCAAAATATCAAAAAATATTAATATTGGTAAAATGTAATGTATTTTATACAAAATACCAATATATTTCGGGAAATATTGAAAATTTTGATAAAAAGATATATATAATTTTTGTTAGTAAATTTCTTTTCTTTTTTTAACTATTTTTTACATATATATTTTATAAACAAAAGAAATTGAAAAATAAAAAAATAAAAGATAGAACATAAAAGTTGAGAATGCCAGCAAAAGAGAGAAAGAAACAAATATAAAGACAGAGAGAATATATTATTTTACTGCACTCATAATCCTATCTAGACTCCTATAAAACTTTGTATAAAATCATTCTTCACGTATAGCTATATCATTTATATAAAGCAATACTATCTATAAACTTATTTTTATATTTATATATAGATTAGATTTTATAGGAATTCCTTTTAGTATTTTAAAAATATGTAAGATATAAGATATTTTTCATGTAAAACCTATGTAATTTTATATTTTTTTAATGTTTGTGCTATCCTAAAATGTTATAACTATGTATTAAAGTAATTTTATGTAATTTTAGTAATTTTTTTTTATATTTCCACCGATATCGATAACATTTCTAAAATTTCTATAAAACTAAACTACTAATATTTTTATCGATACCAATATTTTCATCTTTGGTTGGAACACCTCTCGGACCCTGGTCCTAGATTTGAACCTAGACCTCAAACCCTGACTTATCCCAAACCCTACCCCAATCTTGGTCCTGTAACTCCATATTGGTCTAGCACCACAAACCTTTACCTTAACCCCATCCCCAGTACCAAATCCTGAATTCGATCCGAAAATCCGGCCTTGGTTTCAATCTTGACCTTGGAATCCAATCCTAGGGTGACAAAGGCTGGAGCTGAATGAGGTTGGGATCAAAACCTAAATTTTATCTTCTTAAAATATAATATTTAATATAGTACAAAATAATGGCAAGCAAATGTGGCAAAATGCAATACAATATTTTAATGCAACATAATATAATATAATAAAATTAAAAAAATAAAAACTATTCGATACACTAAACGTGCCCTATTGTTACTTGAACAACAGACTAATTAATTAACTGCAATCACCAAAAGACAACTAAGCAAAATATCATATATGTAGTATAAACCCATATCTCTTAGTGAAGGATAAAGTTCCGGGAGCAGTATTATCATCTTTTCGGCCGGTACTATACAAATAATGAGATTAATGGATGTCAAAATCATTGATAAACTCTAGTAATGGTCTATAATTATGTGCAATGTAAAAACTCACCAAGATTTTAAAACTTTGTATTATACATTTAACACTTGAAAATTAATATTTTCAAAGCCTACTCTGACAATTTGTTGCAAATCTCCATGGTAGGCAAAGAGTAGGTAGTTAAGATGAGGTGGTCCCATTATTATTCCATCTTGCCACAAATCAAACTCATATTGTTGTATTTAGTATCTTGGAGGGAGAGAAAGAGAGACAGATTGTGCCTCGGAAAGTTAAATTAGAAACAGTATATTCGGAGAGAGGTCCATAAATATATAAGCCATTCCCCACTTCTTTTGTGCAACAACTATCTTTCTTTCACAACCAAATTAGAACAACTTTTCCCCACTTCTTTATGTCTAAAGATCTTATATATATATATATATATATATGGTGACCCTTTTGTGAGCTAGTGACATCCAAACACCAACGAAGATTTATCTGTTATACATATCTTCTTAATTTTCCCGCACTACACACCTAGAGAGAGCACTAACAAAAAGGTATTAGGGGACAAGTGAGGCCTATAATATGTGTGATTTTAACTTGACTTTACCTACCGACAGTCATAAAGAGAAGGGTTATTACAAAAATACAAATCTATGAATGAGAGAATCGGATCATGATAGTGTTTTCCCTACACTACTGTTGATTTAAGCTTTGAAATGGCAACCGTGTTGAAACGCATTGATAAGCATGAAGTGGATCAACAATGAAAGTTACAATTCCACTATCTCTCAATTATTTGGTAGGAGAATGACTTTTTTTTTTCTTTTGAAAATTTCACGTCAAGAAAATGCCATGGCTTTTTTTTTTTTTGGCGGGAAAAGAAAAAGAAAAAGAAAAAGCCATTGTTGTCACTTAGGGATTAGCTAGTATATGAAAAGCCATGATTGTAATGATCTTCTGTCCTTGAAAAATGCATGCCTTGGTTTGATTAAATTAACACAATATACACATATATTGATGACGTGTATATTTACTTTGATCCAACGCATTAAAACGATAATTTTAATGTAGAATTCTATAAAAAAAAATGGATCGTTTTATGGTAATATTTTCAATTAATAATATATGTTTATGAATATCGAAACTTATTAAAATGATATTAAAATAAAATATATATATACAACATTGATAAATTTATTTTATACATATTAGAATGGTTTGAAAACAAAATCCTTTTATAATAACATAGTATCTTCAATTTAATGTTAAATTTTAACATTTGAATAAAAAAAATACTCTCTAATATAATGTTATCTTTATGACAAATTTGTCAAAGATATAGCCAATGTCAGATTTAGTATTTGATTTTTATTGGTTGTTGCCTTGATTTTTTCATGTAGTTATTATTGGGGCCTTAGGTTCTATTATAATAAGTTAACCTATTAGAAGGAGTAGCTCAAGCCATTTTTAAAATCCCTTTCTAATTTTATGTCTAGCTAACATGAGACTTTTTATTTGTATATACTCAATAGTTGTTATAATTTTTTTAAGTGAACTACATTGATATTCTTTGTGTTTTTCTTAAATTATAGAAACACTCTTATGATCAAAACTAGTAACACTAAGACCTCCTTTCCTTAATTTTGTTAATTTAAGTTTAAAATGATTAAAATAACTTTATTAAATCTCAACGATTTTACTAAATTAAATCGTAACTATTCATTTTTAAATTTAACCTTTTTGTTTGGTTTAACTTAGTTAAAAAGGAAAAAGAATTTATTCAAAAAAAAACCTCTCTTTTATTAATAAAGTACAAAATAATAAGTAGTATTTTATCATTAGTTATAAATATGTTATTAATTCTAAATTTTGACAATATTTTGTTTTGAATAACAACTTTATTTTCATTTTTTTGTCATAGTTATGCATACTTTTTAATAACAAGTTATATTATTTATCAAAATTAAAAAGAGAGTTTTCAATAAAAAAATAAAAAAATAAAAAATATATTTTTTATTTAAGTGTGAATTGTGATTAGAAATACTTAAAAATCAATTAAAATATTGTTTTTGTACTTAAATAAGGGTAAAAATGTTATTTTATGCCTCTATAGATATAGTTAAAGACTTTTTAATACAAGAAGGAACATTTATGATATCTTAAATATAATTAACAGTTAACTAACAGAGAGAGTATCTTTGTTATTTTTTTTAAATAAAGGAGATTGTCATTATTAGTTTTAATAAAGGAGAATGAGGTATCTCTATAATTTTGACAAAATATCAGTGTAGTTCACCTTAATTTTTTTTATTTTTAATTTATTTAAACTCTAAAAAAGTCATTTTTATAAATTTTAGAGTATAATAACGATAATAAAAAAGAAAAAATAATATTAAAATAGCATTATACATAAAAACATAAACTAAAAGAATGTTATTTTTATTTTTATTTTTATTTTATTTTGTAACAATACAGTATTTGACAGATAAAGTATTAGTGATGATCTAACTCTGTCATAGAAATATCTGCCTAACATGAAATGCCAAAGTTTGATGAAAATCATCGCTGTCTTCTTGTTAATTATCTGTAGCACACGAATATACCATTTACTGGTTGACTGTTGAAAAGTAGCTGTGATTTTCCCTTCTTTTGGGGGATAGGAAGCCGAACTTAAATAATTTGACTGCCATTTAAAGCTTTCGGAAAAGGTGACTTATTGAGTAACAAGAAGGATAATGATGAATTGATAAGCGTGCCCAGGAGGGTGTACTTTAAGGAATGAGATATAATTAGTGATAAAAACATAATCATTCCCTTAATAAGTGCTGTTTGTGTGAAAATTAGAAAGATACCATTCAAAGTGAAACCATTTTAAAGCGCACAGGCACGCACGTCCAAGTCAGAAAGTTCCATCCCTGTTTCCCTTTGGCTGAATGTTTATCAGCTTTGCACATGCCGTGGAACTGTTTATCACAGAGATCCAAACTGAAAAAAAAATAAATAAATAAATTCGAATCTTGAATACAAACAAAATAAACTCTTTTGTTAGGTTATTTTATTATAAATTATCGATAAAAACTGTTTTTTAACGATTGAATTGATTTTTTAATGTCTTGATTTATATTTACGAGTAACTATCTTAAAAATTTATAATATGTTGACAGTAAACTATTATAATCATAATCAAAATATTAAAAATCCAATATAATAATTAAAATAACAATTTCTATCCCAGTATAAAATAAAATATCTTATTCCAGAAATTCGTTTAACTATTTTTTAATGTGAAAAATGCAATTTGAACCATTTTCTTTTTTTTTTTTGTGTGCCAAGCATTCCCGTTATCTTCTACTTTACATAGGGTAAACAAATTTTGCAGTCTTTTGACTCTATATTATGTTCTTTTACGGAAAGCCCACTTTTGACATTAGGAGGTGACAGGAGTAACCTGGTTCTGGAAGATTTTACTTTATTCTGGACTAAGTTGAGTAGAGAGTAGAAATATTAGGACAATAGCACAAAAGCAATGGGTAGGAAATTCTGCCGCAAGTCCAAGGGGATGCAAAAACTCAAAAAAGGAAATCAAAGGTTGTGGCGGTTTAACGGGATCTGATAGAAACTAATGCTTAAGACTTGAACTTAGCTAAATTTCACCCGAAGTCAGTAAAAAGAAAGCTAACAGTAGGTGGTTAAAATGACAACTTAGGAGTTAAAACGGTAAGTCTATCTAAAAGTAGGTTTTTTATTGTATCAAGTATCAACTATCATCTAACAAAAACTATCAACTATTGATATGTTCAAAATTTATTAGTTATATGTATAATATAATAGTAATTCTATATTTGACTTTATTATAAAGGAAAAGATATTGAATTTTTTCAACTCAAAATTAAAAAAATTAAAAAAAGAGATGGTTTTTAAGTCTAATTTCAATGATAAATAATAATAACTGTAACTATAACTCTAGAAGGAGTAACATAACAGTTTACTGCTCTAGTGCTCTTGATATCTACGGCAAGTTACTTAGGGTACAAATAGGTACTGTAATTAGAAGACTGAACAAGAAGACCCAATAAGTCAAGAAAAATAGTAGTTTGAGAGAACTTTACTACAAACTTGGTTTCCCCACGACAACGAGTGACCCTGGTTGGTAACAACTTCTGATAACAGCAAAGTTTACTGAGTACTTTCTTTTGTTAGTTTGTTTGTTTTTTCTCTTTTTCTTTTTTGACAAAATGTTTGCCGAATACTTTATAGGTTTTGTTCCCTTTCATTTTCATACCATGCAATTTAAGATTCTTAAAAAAAAAAAAAATCATGCCTTGGATTTTAGATTTTCATATCTACACTTTTAACATTTTACAATAATTTTAAGTCATTATCTCTCTTTCTTTTTTTTTTTTTGTAAAGACTAGTGTTGACTATGAAAATACCTAAATATCCTTCGTTGTTGGAACTTTTTTTTTTTTTATTCCCTGGGTTAGTTTGACATTGTTGTGGTGCAAAAACTTTTTGCTGTAACTATGTTGTGAGTCTAGAGTGACTGTGTCTAAAAGTAGGTATGTGTTTGGTAATTTTTTTCAAAGTTGTTGTGAACACTAGAAATAGAATTTAGGGTGAGTTTGGTTAGAAGGAATGGAATGGAATGGAATCGAAATTATGATGTTTGGTTGACTGGAATACAAGGAATGACCATTCCTTTGGAATGACTTTTCCACCAATTTGGTGGAATCGTCATTCCATCCATAGACGAGAGGAATGACCATTCCAACCCATATTATTTTGTCTAATTAAAAGTTAATATAATATATTCCATTGTATTTATAAAATCAAAACCAAACAATTAAATCGTCTTTCCTTTCCACTCCCATTCCCATTCCCATTCCATGTCATTACCTTTAACCAAACTCACCCTTAAGTATTTGGTAAATTATAAGTACAATTGATGTGCATACATATAATGACCAAAAAGGACATTTACATTTTTCTCTAACACATAAAATTCCAATAATAAAAGTTTCCTAAATATAATATAATATAAAATTATTTACAATTTGAAATTACTTTGAAGAGGAAAATAATTTAAAAATATTATACAATAGTATAATATAATTTTATTACTCATTATGGAGATAAATAAATTTTGTAAATTGGAATTATTATTTATTATTAAAAATATTTATTAAATTTGTGTAATTGTAGCATAAGCAATTATACAGAAGCAACCCTTACTGTAGCAATTTTTAGAATCCGTTATACAATAGTAGGGTTTACCAAACACCTATAATTTGCTATAGATTCTTTAATAAATAATCTCTAAAAGCAATGTCAAACAAGGCATTTATCTTTTTCATTAAGGGTGTTTAGGTCTTTTTGTGTCACAATTGACGTTGACCAAAAAATGATAAGAATTAGGAATTAATTTGAAACAGGAAAATAAAAATGTGACACAATTCAGGACAAAAGATATATTTTTTTAATTACCTTAAAATGTAAGGTATAAAAATGAAAAAACTCTTACTTCTATACACAGAGAGATGAAGATGATTAATTTAATGGATATGAAGAAGCGAAGCTAGATACTTATTTTAATGGAGCCATACATCTAAATTTGTATCTTGAAGATCAATAAATTTTAATAAAGTTATATGAGAATTTTTAAATTTAATAAGGTAAAATGGAAAAATTATAAACATTTTTTATAAAATTAATTTTAATGAAGATTATATCAAAATTTTTAATTTTTAACGAGGACAAAGTTGAAACTGTATGATAATTTTTTTATGTTTAACGAGGATATAAAAGTTGAAAAACAAAAAATTTCAGTGGAGGATGGCCCACTCGCACCGGTCTCCGCCCTAATGTGTCTCTATGGTCGACTGTTTATATGTCGTATCTTCGGTTAAGGCGGTCTTTTGGTGCGGTCTAGTAAAGTTATATAATCAATTAATGAGCACAGGTTAACAGCATCGTCGCTTTGGCCGAGTGGTTAAGGCGTGTGCCTGCTAAGTACATGGGGTTTCCCCGCGAGAGTTCGAATCTCTCAGGCGACGAAAATTTTTCCTTATTTTCTTTTAAATTCCTTTTTGTTTTATTTTTACTTACCTAAAGAAAAATGGTAGAAAAGGAAACCGGTTTTTCAATTATATTGGCGGCACATCTAATTTAAGTAATGAAATCCTATTTCTTTTAAGGAGATAATTTATGTATGTAATATTTTTTTTTATAGTAATCTATACTTGTAGTTTTTTTTTTATTTGAGATATAAGATTCAAATTTTATATTTTTAGATAAAATCAGGTGTGATATAAACTAAAATATTTTTTAATAGAAATTTATACACGTACTTTTTTTTTTGAATTTGAGATATAAGATTCAATATTTATATTTTTAAATAAAATCAAATGGAATATTACCGTTAGTTTATACATGCAATCACTATATATATATATATAATATTATGGAATGAATAATGGTGATATTTTTTTTCTTAGACAGAATTCATGAATGTTGGCACACGTGTACGTGTATGTAACATTAGGATTCAGAAGATTAAAAAAGGGACAATTTTTTTTTTAATAAGTATGGAATCATGTTGTCACAAACTTATGTAACATTATGATCAAGTCATTGTTATTTTATGTTATATTATTAGGAATACTAATTTATATATATATATAAATTAATCAATTTTGAGTTGTCATCTTTTTATTAAATTAGTTTTATGTTAATTGATTTGATAATCTTTGTCAATAATGACAATCCAATTAGTATAAAAAAAAAGTTGGGATTGGTAAAAATTTTAAAAAAGAAATTTGTCACCATAATGATGGAGTAATGGAAAAAATATGACAAGTTGTCACATGTATTAGACCTTAAGGGTGAACATTGGGTAAGTTGGGTGGATTTTTGTGATTTTTCAACCCATCCAATCTTAGATTAAGTTAAAAATATTTTTTACCCATCCAATCAACCCACCGGTAATGTAAAAAATCAATGGTTATGTGTTTTATTAAAAAATAATAATAAATGATACTAAAATTCAACAACAAATGTAATTTAAGGAAGAAAAAAGGAATTAAACTCATAATAATTTTTAAATAAATTTTATCATAAACTTTGCACAAAAAAAACTTTATAATATAATCTCATTAATAGTTGAATATAAAATAAATATAAATTGTAAGAATCACTAAAAAATATAAGAATATTAAAGTAATTAACAGTATTTTTCACAAAATTATCAAAATTTACATCCATATTAAATATCAAGTAATGCATTATATATATTCAAATAATTTAAAAAACACTGAGAGGTGAATATCATTTAGCAAAAATATATATATGTAGGTGAATATTGAGTAGGTTGGATGGGTTTTCAGAAAATTTTTTTAACCCACCCAATAAAGATTGGGTGGGTTAAAAAATATTTTTTTAACCCACTCAATTAACTATAATAAATTATGTAATAAATCTTTTTACCCACTAAATATAATAAATTTTTTTTAATAAGTATGGAATCATGTTGTCACAAACGTATGTAACATTATGATCAAGTCATTGTTATTTTGTGTTATATTATTAGGAATACTATTTTTTTTTATATATAAATTAATCAATTTCGAGTTGTCATCTTTTTATTAAATTAGTTTTATATTAATTGATTTGATAATCTTTATCAATAATGACAATCCAATTAGTATTAAAAAAAAAGTTGGGATTGGTAATAATTTTAAAAAAGAAATTTGTCACCGTAATGATGGTTTAATGGAAAAAATGATGACAAGTTGTCACATGTATTAGACCTAAGTGTGAACATTGGATCGATTAGATAGGTTTTTGTGATTTTTCAACCTACCCAATCTTTATTGGGTAGATTGAAAATATTTTTTATCTATCAAATCAATCTAATGTAATAAATCAACCCACCTAATTAAAATTAGGTGAGTTGGGTGGTTCTGCGAGTTATGTGTTTTATTAAAAAATAATAATAAATGATACTAAAATTCAAAAACAAATATAATTTAAAAAGGAAAAAAAATATACTTATGATAATTTTTAAATAAATTTTATCACAGACTTTGCATAAAAAAACTTTTTAATATAATCTTATTAATAGTTAAATATAAAATAAATATAAGTTGTAATAATCACCAAAAAATATAAAGATACTAAAGTAATTAACAATATTTTTCACAAAATTATCAAAAATTACATTCATATTAAATATCAGATAATGTATTATATATATTCAAATAATTTAAAAAACACTTCGAGGTAAATATTATTTAACCAAAATATATATATAAGTAAATATTAAGTAGATTGGATGGGTATTTAAAATTTTTTTAACCGACATAATAAACTAAATATAATAAATTAACCCATCCAATTAAGTTACCCATCCAATTAAGTTAGATTGAATAGATTAGATAAATTTACTGATTAAAATTTTTGTTCACCTCTACTTAGACACTTCAAACAACTCTCCTTTTAGTCCAGTTTTCATGCCCACTTTGCTTGCTTTTACTACTTATCTATTTAGTTATTTAACTTATCTATTTAGTTATTTATTTTTACGTTTTTGGAACAAATAAGCAGAACAACCACGTACAAAGATACACTTGATATGGGAAAATTTTTACATATCATATGTAGGCACATGCCCAAAATCACTAACTGAGGCGTGGGCTCGCTCAACGGCTTATTGATGAAAAATAAAAAAGGCAAATGAATCCATAAAGAGTACGAAAATAACAAAAAGAGAAAACACGTAAGAGGCAATAATTTTGGCTCAGGACGTTTCGGAAAGCAATTTCATTTTAATTTTATTTAAATACAATATAATTTTACACCAAACATAAATTTTACAACAGTACTACGAAAATAATTACTATTCAAAACATTTTTAAAACAATCACATCAACTTTTCAACTTTACTATTTATCTCTACTTTTATCAATCACATCAACTTTTCAACTCTAA
Source organism: Antiaris toxicaria (assembly GCA_035233585.1). Classification (NCBI taxonomy): domain Eukaryota; kingdom Viridiplantae; phylum Streptophyta; class Magnoliopsida; order Rosales; family Moraceae; genus Antiaris; species Antiaris toxicaria. The sequence goes on from CP141161.1 coordinate 16,758,609, forward strand.
AATACTTTTCATCCAAACACATTTCATTCAAATACAAAACAAATACTTTTTAACCAAATACAACATTCAAAAAACAAATTTCATTCAAATACAATCAAAATGCAATGGGTTTACCAAACACCTCCTTAACCTCTATTTAATAAACACATTATATTTATATTATATTTAAATACAATACATTAAATATAATATATATTTAAAAAATATGTATTACATTTGAATGTAATATGTATTTAAATGAAATGCATTTAAATTATATTTTAATAATAAATATGTAATGTATGGGTAAACGTAGAGAGAAAATGAAAAAAAAAAAGAATACATGATATAATTAATAATAATAATAATAAAATATAATAATAAATAATGTATTTAAATGAAATGTATTTAAATTATATTTTAATAATAAATATGTAATGTGTAGGTAAACGTGGAGAGAAAAAATGAAAAAAAAAAGAATACATGATATAATTAATAATAATAATAATAAAATATAATAATAAATAATGATTGTATTGGATTTAAAATATAACATAATTAATATTTGAATGTAATACTTTGTATTTAGATAAAAATTATATTACATTTAAATATAATATAAATGCAATGCTTCATGCAAACGGAGCTTAATGTTGATAACAGAGTAAAGCAGTCCGCATTAAGTATGTATACAGATGACTATCTAACAAAGCCAATTCTTCTTAAAAGTAAAATAAATCCAGTCAAATTAACAGAGTAAAAAGGACTTGTAGAAATATACATGAAGAATTAAGATCCTCCTTCATATTCCCTGCAAAAGAAAATTAAAATGAAAAAAAAAAAAGAAAAGAAAAGAAAAATACGGAACAATCCTTGTTGACATCGATTAGAGTAGAATCCCCAGCCCAGCTTCGCAATCGCACGAGCCATCTAGTGACCATACTTCTGAAACTCCCACTCACTGTTATCTGTTTTAACAAGACAACCACAAAGCAGGGTACAAAAGTTCAAACCATGTAAAACTAATAAGAATCTAAACGATAAAGGACAAAGAAGAGTTAGAAAAGTACATACCCAATGGACAAACTTGACGGGTCTTCAGCCATCGGCTAATGCAGTGAAAATGAAATGCATGGTTACAGACCCCTATAGACATAAAAGAAACAGCTAATTATGATGTCACTGAGTCACAAGAAAACTGGAAGGGAAGAAAGCAATTTAACCAAGGTGAGAAGAATAAAGAGGAAGGAAGGATCTTAATCTTATTGTGTTTGGTACGGATTCCAACCCAACACCACCACCACCCCGCGCCCCTCCCACCACCCCCCCCCCAACAAAAAAACAACCTCACCTCTAATCCTTCCATATAGGCAAAGGTTTAAATTGGGTGTTTCAAAGTATTTGAAATCTCTCACCCAATCCATTCCCACCTTTTTTCCTCCTATCAAGCCAACTATAGGTCCCAAAATATACTTCCACTAATCCTCTCAACTTCATCCCTTGTTCCACTTTTCTCTCCCAGCAAACTAGCGCTAAAAGTTGCATAAATATTACCAATCCATTCTCTCCTACCGAACAACTATAGATCCCAAAATACTTACACTAATCCTCTCAAGTCCCTCGTTCCACTTTTCCATTCCAAGCAAATAAGCTCTAAAAGTAGAGAAACAATTCCAAACTTGTAAACAAGGCTCACAGTATATCAAAACCAAAACAGCACATTCAATCATATCCAAAGGGAACAAAGTACCGAGGATAATATCACATTATACACAAGAACAGCATGAATTTATACGCACAACTATGGCATAATCTAGACTTACACTTCATTTTCGCCTAAATGCCTCAAACCCGGAATCATATCATACTTTATAAAATAATATAGCATTTAAAATTACGTTCAAACATGAAATAAAAATTTGCTAGAGTTAGAAGCATTACCCCAAGCAACCGTGCACTCCTCGCTTGTGGCGCTAGCCTGGTTCGCTTGGCACTCGATACCTATTCACCCGACCAAAAATCAAAATCAAAATCATAAAAACTAAAACAAACGAAAAGAAAAATACCAACAAATCGCCCAAAAAAGCTACAGAAAAAAAGGACTTTGATTTACAAATCAGGGAAGAAAAAAAAAACTCACAGAGATCCATGATGTGGTTTCTGCAGATCGCACAGTTGTCAACAACAATATCTGCATCGAAAAGAATCACCATCAAATCAAAATTCAAAATCCCTAAATTCACAAATAGAAAAATGGGAAAGAAAATCGGAAGAAAATAGGATTAGGGTTAGGAGGAAATGGTTACCCCAGGCCCAGAGGGCGACGGCGTTCCACTTTTTGATCTCAAAGCGCTTGGGCTTCTTGCTGGAAGGACCAGCGCTGCTGGAGGGCTCGCCGGCGGGAACCATGGGGACGTCGGAATCCAAGGTCGCCATTTGCTTCAAGAAGAAAACTATAAGGCTCCGATTGGGTTTTAGGCGCCTCTTTTTTTTTTTTTTTTTTTTGGTCAGAGAGGAAAAGAATGAAAGAGTGTCGTAATGTGTAGACATTTCGATAACCCACTTAAATAGGAGGGCCGATTTTCATCCTACTCCTACTACAACTCATGGTCCCTCTCTTCTTGTAAGCCCAATTCTAACATGACATTGATACTTAAATTAGAACGAGAGAAAGTGAAATAAGTCAAAATTAAAATTAAATAAAAATAAATAATAAAAAAGTTTTAGATTTTTAATAAATAGTATATTTTTAGTAAATAATGATTTATCATAATTAAAATTTTAAAAATATCTCTTATGTGTAAATCTTGGTAAATTTATTTGGAAATTATTTTTTACTTAGTAAATCATTTACCAATTTTCCATCCAGAATTTTTTCAAAAAACAAGCAGATAGTTTTAAAATTTTACTGGCAAATCATTTATTTATGTGTGTAAATCATTGATTTACCAATTCTCCACCTAAAATTTTCTCAAGAAACAAGCAGATAATTTCTCAGAAAAACAAAAACGAGAAATCTAGCTCCCAACAAAAGTTCCCAGAAGAAAAAGAAAGGGAAAGGGAAAGAGAGGGAAATAAAATTTGAAAAGAAATATGAGTATAATTGTAAAATTACATGATTTTTAAATCAAAATTACTATTTATTTTCTAAGTTAAAGTAAATATGCTATTTACTTTTATTGACTAAAAAAATTGGCATATTTATTACAATTTCCCAATTAGAATTAATTTTGCTAAGTCGAGTATGTAATAAAATAAAATTTTAACTTTAAATTTAAATTAATTAATTTAATTATATTTTTTATTGAATTAAAAAAAAGATAAAATTGAAATTAAAAATTTTAGTTCAAAATTTTGGAATGTTTAAGGAAAAAAGAAACTAAAACGCTTTAATTAACTTTTTAAGATATTTTTTTTTTAATTTAGAGTGGTGGATTCGAATTTTATATATTTAAAAAAAGTTAAATATGATATTACTGTTAAACCATATATGCAATCATTTTTTATAATATTGTTATATGATATATAAAAGAGAAAAGGATATGTAAATCAAATTCCATTAGGAATTATTATAACTTTATAACAAGGTTTTAAAATATTAAGATTGTCCAAAATCAGATGTAAAAAAAAAAGAGCATCTTAAAAAAATTAGGTAAATAGAAAGGATTTAAAACCTTTTTTTAATAAATGATCAAAATTTTTAATTTAAAAAATTATTATAAATAAGGGATCAATCATACTCAATCAGTTATTTAAGTGATATATACATATTCTTATTAGTCAATTATTAATTAATCATAATCAATCAATTAATTATTAATTAATCATTTTAATTAAATAGTCATTTTACTAATTTTTCAAAAATTAAGGGGGAGTTTGGGGGAGGAAGCTGGAGACATTATTTTTGGGTTGGAAAAAAGTTGTTTTGGAAAATGTGTTTGGGAGAAAAAATTACTTGAGGTGAAAAAATAAAAAATTTTGAAAATTTTTTTAGAAAAAAAAATATCAATATAAATATTGTTTCGTTTCTCTCGAAATTCTATGCAATTTTAAAAAAATTTATCTCATTTAGACTTGTATATATAAAGTTAAGAATTTTTAAAGTGTGGAGTTTACTGTAGTGTTTTAGAGATGTAAATAGTGAAAAGTGGTGAAATTTTGAAAAAAATTTGATTTTTAGGCAGGAAAATAGCCCCCAATCGAGCCCTAAGCTATTTATTTAAAAAAAACTTCTTAAAATGGTATAAGAATGGTACTTTTCTTTAACCAAATAAGAATGGTACCTTAATGATAATAAAATGAGATTTTTTTTAAAATAATACATAATAAAACAAAATTAAACATTAGAAAAGATCAGCAAATTTTGTTTACAGTACACAAATATAATTATCCTCATGAACACTGCAACATTATGATAATGTTCACTATTATGATCAACGAAATTAAGCAAATAACTGACCAATATGAGTATAAATATTACAAATTCATGATAGTAAGATAAGATTAAAATTTAAAAAGGAAAAAATATTTAAACGTAGTACTTGTCATAAAGATTGTAATTTTTTTAATATTATTCAACATTAAAAAAGGGAGAAAGCACTAATTATTTTTTAGAAAATAAATATTATTACAATATTTTGAAAAATGATTTATAAATGGAGGTCCTAAAATAGACAATTTTAATTACATATAAAAAAAAGATATAGAAGTTCCATAAATGCTAGAAAAATATCTCACTTTTAGAATTCTGTAACATAATCTAGCAGTATTTTTTGAATTAATATTGTATATGATTTGTTAATTTTTCTAGAATATGCAACTGCTAAAATTTTTTTCCTTGTGCTCTGAAACAATATTGTTGTTCACATCGATTTTTGTCCATGTATTGGTCTAATTTTTTTTTTCTTTTATCTTTTCTTTTTCGTTGGCTGATTTGGCTCAATTGAAATATACTTTTGTTTAGTGTCGTTTTTAGAGTATATCTTAGTTCTTTGTCGGTTTTTTTCCGTTTAGTTCCCAATTTAAATTTAGTTTTAATTTAACTTGATGATCAAGTTAAATGAAACTAAATTAATCATTTGATCTTAATTTAATTTAGTTTGATAGAGTTTATTTTAATAATTTTTTATTTCTAATTTTATTATTTTAATATAATTTATAATACAAATTTAAATTAAACTAAATTAGAATTAAATAATCAATTTATTTAGTAATAAAAGGGTTGTGTTTTATATTGTTGTTATTTCCCAGAAGTCAAATAGTCGTCATTTTAATTTTGCTGTCGTTTTTTAGTATAGTTAATGTCGTGTTCCCGGCTCTTGTTGCTTTTTTAGTCCGTGTCATTTTGTCAGAACATGTCGTTTTTTATTTTTATTTTTTTGTAGGTTCCATAAGTAGTTATATTCACTCCACTACCAAATTCAACCTAACATTTTTTAAAATATGAAAATAGTACGGACAGTGACCATCAAAATAGTTGATGTATGAAAATCAGAATTTAAATTTCGTTGTTAGTTCTAATTAATAGTCTCAAATTAAATCTCCTTTTTTTGGTATTAATTTTTTGTGATTTGGTTAATTTATGAATTTCTATTTTGACTCCTCAATTATTAGATAATTGTAGTATGGTCTCGATTTAACTAGATATACAGGTCCCTGATTAAATTTTGAGGACATATGGATAAAGCATTCTATTAATATTCTATTTGAATGCATTGCACTAAACATTTTATATTTATATTGTATTCAAATATAATATATGCTTAAGTTATTAGAGAGAGAGAGATATAGTATGTGATGTGATTATTAAAAGTAGATTTAAAAAAAAGATGATAAATAGTGATTTATTGAATTTAAAAATTAAAACGATTTGGTATTTGAATGCAATAATAGTTAAATCAAACAATATTGCATTACATTGATGCTTTTTCTAGCAAAGGAGTTGATATTTAGAAATGGAAATTTTTTCATTTTTAGAAAATAGATCTTCCTAAATTTCTATACCTGAACATAAAAAAAATTTTACTTTTAGAAAATGAAAAAGGAGTTTCTTTATAGAAAATGAAAATTTTTTTACCTATCTAAACAACTTATTTTTTTTCAAAAGTGAAAATTTTTTATTTTTTAATAATAGACACCCCATCTAAATAGAAGCTGAAATACAATGCAAATATAACAGCTTTTCCAAACATCCCCTAAATATATTAGCAAGTAGCTACTTTGGATAACCCCTTAGAAATATTGTTTACGAGGAGGAGGGAAATAGGCAAAAACTAAACTTGAATAAAAATAAATGGCACAATAATTTTAGGGGGCGTTTGGTAAACACATTGCATTTTAATTGTATTTGAATGAAATTTGTTTTTTGAATGTTGTATTTGGTTGAAAAGTATTTGTTTTGTATTTGAATGAAATGTGTGTTTGGATGAAAAGTATTTTAGAGTTGAAAAGTTGATGTGATTGGTAAAAGTAGAGATAAATAGTGGAATTGAAAAGTTGATGTGATTGTTTTAAAAATGTTTTAAATAGTAATTGTTTTCGTAGCACTGTTGCAAAATTTATGTTTAGTGTAAAATTGTATTGTATTTAAATGAAGTTAAAATGAAATATTTATCCAAATGCCCCCTTAGACTTTTAGTAAATAGCATATTTTTGATAAATAATGATTTACCACAACTTAAAATTTTAAAAATATCTCTTATATGTGAAGTTTTATAAATTTATTTGGTAAATCACTTTTGTACTTGATAAACAATTTATTTACTGATTTTGATAAATTTATCTAGTATATCGTATTTTTTACTTAGTAAATTATTTATTTAATGATTTGGATGAATTATTTATTTTGATAAATCATTTGTAAATCATATATTCACTCGTGTAATTAGTTGTAAACGCTTAATTTACTCCGATAAATTCTTTACTTTAGTATATCATTGATGCATTTTGATAGAAAGAGGTGGTGGTGGCAGAGGGAAGGAGAAGAATCGGAGAATTGCGAACCAGATCGACGAGCTCCACCCACAGTCTTTGCGAAATAGATCAGAGAATCGTCGATGAGCTCTATCCACAACCTTTGCGAACCAGATTGGAGAATCACTCATAGGTTCAATCATCGTCTCTCCGTCACGAATTTGAAGAAACTCATCAAAACTGCTAAATCGACCTGTTTGTTATGAAGCTGAGGGGAATCGTTGTCACCACTAGATCGGAACTCTGCTAGGTTTGACCATGGCCTTTTCATCGTGAAGTTAAGGACAATCATGATCTCATGATTTTTTGGCAAAGGTCCACTTATAGACCAATCTGCTGGAGATTACAATAGTTCAACGAGGACGAATTCCTGAAGGGCAATCTTAATCGCAATGGCTTCGACTTGTGATTTGATAGTTATGAAGATGCTTACAAACTCTAATAGCGATGTGAGTGGAATCTTGACTAGTCAAAGTCACAACCGTTATGCAAGTTTTGATCGGAAAAAATGGCAATGGTGGCAAAACAACAACGCAGACCTGCAAAAAAAAAAAAAAAAAAGCTACAACAAACCTAGAGAGTTAGAGAAAAAAAACAAGAAAAACAACAAACTTAGAAATTTAGAGAAAAAGTGAGTCACGATTTCTTTGATGTCAAGATCCGTGACCTTGTTGCCATCATTAGCGTCGTCAAGAGTTGATCGCCATCTCAATCTCATTGATGTAGAGATATGATCTCTTTGTGAGACTTTGCTTAGTTGGCCAGTTATGATGGTAGTTCCGACACAAGAGAGAGAGTGTGTGAGTGAACGAGGGTTAGGAGATTGTATAAGAATGAGAAGTAAAATGAGAATATTATTTATATTAAATTAGATTATGTTATAAATTTTCAATAGTTTTAAATTCTGTTATTTATGTTCAAACTACAGTAAAAATGACCTATTTACTATAATTTTTCACATTGTTTTAGGATGAAGCCCAAACTCTACATTTAGGGTTCGTTTGGTGAACGCATTGCATTTGTATTTGGAGGAAAAGTATTAGCATTGCATTTGAATGCAATGTGTGTTTGGGGGAAAAGTATTTGAATTATATTTTAATAATAAATATGTGATGTGATGGGTAAAAGTAGAGAGAAAAAAAAGAGGAAGAGAGAATATATGATGTAATTAATAAAAGTAATAGAAAAAGTGAAATAATAAATAGTGATTGTGTTTGATTTAAAATGTGATGTGATTGGTATTTGAATGAAATGTTTTTGTATTTGGGGGAAAATTGCATTGCATTTAAATGCAATGCTAAAAAAATTTGTGTCCCAAACACTAGCTTAATTATGAAGCCCAAATTATTAATGGTCTAATCATAAACGGTCAGAAAAGAAGTTTTTTTTTTTTAGCAATGTCAGAAAAAGAACATATTTCTAAAATATTTCTCAATTAATAAAGATTGTTAGATTTTTACTCTTTTACAATATTAAATAAAATCTGATTTCGAGACAAAAATCCAAATTACAACCAAAAATCTTTAACATGTACATTAAAGGGATTATTTCCATAATTTCCTCCAAAGAAAAACAGTGAAAACAACTTTCAAATAGACATGTTTATTTTTTTAAAGGAAATTATGGAAATAGTAGCTTTAGTGCACATGTTTAGGATTTTTACCCTGTGATTCCAATTTTTACCTTGGAGCTACTTTTTATTTGATATATAGGAGGGTAAAAATCTTAAAATTATTATAAATTGGAATAATATTCTTAGATGTGCAGGGATTTTATAAAAAACCAATATTCTACCCTATAGCTTGGAAAACGCTCTATATTTATCTAATTATAAATTAAGAAAATTGAAATTATTGTAGCTAAAATAATAGTTCATAGTGTTGTAGGAATTATCCATTAGAGAATCCAATTTTTATTTGATTCAACCTATTTCATTACCCCGACTAAATGTCCACCACTTCCCACTCTGCTTTTATATAATATATCTTTGGGTAAATTTTATCAAGATGATAATTTAGATCTTCAGAATATGAATATTTAAAACTCTAGTTTTAGGATGTGATAGTATTTTGCGGGTGTATCAAAATATACTTGATTTGTTGGATTTAGGCTGTATTAATGACACATCAGAGACTTTGGTTATTATAAGTACACTGATTTCATACTTTACGAAGATGAGACTTTGGCGACATGGTGTCATGTTTGTTGTCCGTATTGTTATCTTGAATATTTTACGGTAGTTCATAATCGTAACCTTGTTACCCCTGTTTTTGAATGTTTCCCTTCCTTAAGGGTAAGCAATTTGGCTTGCTGTGATATGCAACGGACACAATTATTTGAAGTCTCGTTGTGACGAGGTAGTTTGCTATTAGGGTCAATAATTTTTTGTATTAATTTATTAATTTGTAGGGACCCGTCTTAATTCGAATAGGAAAAATTTGATGTAAATAGGCTTGGATTATAAATAAGTTAAGCCTATTAGAATCCGTTTTATTCTTTGTTAAGTATTGTTATTATATTGATTATAATACTATCAAAACTTGAAATAAATAGAAACTAACTCAAGCTAATTTGAAGGAGGAATGGTAATACCTATTCCTCAAGACTATATCTAGGCATATGAACAATCCATTAAATAAACAAAATTACAATTTAATTGGGTTTATACAATTTAATTGGCTAACGCCGGCCAGCAAGGCAAATGACATGATCAGTTGGAGGACTACAAGGGGTCTCTTTATAGTTGAGCTTAAGTGCCTCAGCCAATGAAGAAAAGAAGATAATGTACACTAATTTTATCAAGGCACAACCACAATCAATGACTTTATTTATTACATGATATATATATATGTGTGTAAAACATGTATTTTTGATGTATATGTATTTTGGGTGTCAAACTTAATTGGGCTGTACTAATAATATTTGATATCAATTTATTCCCTCTCAGTTTGTTAAAAAGTTTGCTTGAGGTTGAATAAATTCAAACTCTAGACCACAATACGTATTGGAAATGAATGTGAAACTCAAGCCTACAAGATTTCAACCACTCTACACTATAAGATGTAGATTGGCCACACACGCGCTCACACACATATACAAGTCTCAATTAATGGCTTGAAGGCGAAGTTGGTCGATACTGGATTGGACATCAATCTCGTCACCACCATTGGCTTCCAAGGACTGCTTGTAGGTGGCTCTGCAGTAAGCCGGTGGGTGAGAGTCGTCGACAAACTCCGGCGTCTGTTTCACAAACGTGTACAATGAGGGTCTGCGAAGTGTGGCCACAGATATCCTCTTCACTTTGTTGTTGTCTACCATCACTCTGTGAACATGACTCTTGTACTTTCCATTCGTTAAAATCTGCAACAATATTGAATTATTTAAAGGAAGATACACTACTGTTCCGAAGCTAGCTAGCTAGGCATTCCGGTTTATATTAGTTTAATATAATTTTTTTGGGACAATCCATCGATATGATTTCTTTTGAGACGTATATTTCAAAAGGTTTCAGTCTGTCTAGTCAAAATATTTCAAGTTTATATTTTCACAGAGATTACTAATACTTATTATCAATGACGAAATCACGTTTATTTGAACGATGATTCGTGAATTAATTTAAATTTTAAATATATGAAATTTTAGTTATGACTGATTGTATAAAAATATTTTGTTGTACTCTTATTGAATAATTCAAACATATACAATGTCCATACTGAGTTGAAAATTATCTCATATAGTGCTCTTGTTGAAAAAAATTTACCGTTATATAATTATCTATGAAATGCTGTATAATATTAGTATTATTCTTATGGTACGTATACCTTAAGGTGATCTCCAATGTTGATGAAGAGAGCACTGAGGGCATATTAACATCGATTCAGTTTCCGGTATGGGACAATATTTGGAGGCCGTCGTTACTGTCTTGAATGAGTGAGACAAAAAAGCCGGGGTCGGTATGATCAAGCACACCCACAGCACCTTTGGATTGGAAATTTGGTGTTCATGGCAGACACATCAAACCCTAATTCGAGATCGAATGCCTTTTCTATGTAGGATTCTTCAAACCCTAATGTTTTGGAAACTGCTTTTCCCAAACCATGCACAACCTGTCGCATTCTTTTGAAATAATCTCCCATGGCCTCACCGTCCGAAAGCAGACAAGTGATACAAGATCCAAAAACCGGAGTTAGATATTTTATATCCTTTTTTGCTAGTTGCTATACACACACACATACACATATAATTAAGTAACTAAACCATTTAAATAGAAATATTTCTCATGATCAGCAACAAAATATATGCTGCTTTTTCTTGTCGATAGAAAAATAAATTCTAAATAAGCATCATTTCAGCAAAAAATTATAGGAACAAAAACTACAAGCACATAAAAATGTGTAAATTAAATATGCATAAACTTATATATTTAATATATATATGTGTGTGTATATATATATACATGTACCTGAAACATTCCGGTTTGGGAGGGCAATGGAATTGGGGATCAGCAACCACCTTGAGATATTTACTACAACAGAAATGTTAATAGAAGACGGTAGGTTAGATTTTTTAACATCAATTTTTTGAAAAACCGATGTTAAAAATGCTTAAAAACCATGGAGAAATACGCAGAGTGATTGAGTTTTCATATTTCAGTATTTTTCTAAACGATTATTCATGCACCAATGATAATGGTTCTCTACTTGACCAACGTTAAAATTCACTTTTATTTTCTAACATCAGTTTTTATTTTCCGACTTTAAAAATGAAAAAGGTTGTCGGACTTTTAAACATTCATTTTTAAAAAAACTAAGAAAAAGGCCAAATTAAGGGGAGTTTGAAGGAAGTTTTGGAGATTTTTTTAGGTTAGAAAAAAGTTATTTTAAAAAATATATTTAGAGGAAAAATTGTTTGAAGTGAAAAAATAAAATTTTTTAAAAATTTATTTAAAAAAATATCAATATAAGTATTATTTTATTTTATTTAAAATTTTATGTAATTTAAAAAAAATCTCATTTAAATTTATATATATATATAAAGTTAGAAACTTTAAAATTTTAAAGTTATCCTGATGTTTTAAATATACAAATAATAAAAAATAGAAGGTGATAAAATATTAAAAGAAAGATGTCTTGGAGATTATATTTTTGCTGTACACCCTCAACAATGACTTCAAACTATTCTCCCTCCCTCCCAAAATCTTACGCTGAAAGAAGGAAAGTCCTTTGAATTTCTCTCTCACTCTCTCTTGCAGGTTGGCCCTCTCTCCATCTTCTCTTCCAGTCGACAGGTGAAAACTTGGGGATTTTGTAGTCCATCACCGTCGCTCTGAGGATTGTTGCTGTCGCTCTGGTTAGTGCCTAATTGCTCTGTTTATTTCTCTCATTTAATCGAATTAATTTGCAAAAAAATTTTGAATCAATTTTTAGCAACAAAATCACAAATACAAGCAGACTATTCTGGTTCTTTACCTCGCTTTCTCTGTCAATTGTAAATCATGTCTCAGGTATATTATCTCTCTCTCTCTCTCTCTCTTTCTCTCTCTCTATTTCACTTTACTCGAGTAGCTATTGAACAAATATATGAAGCTATTCGCTTTAACTATCGAATTTTCGTATGGGATGGATTTGGGCAAATAGTTTTACAGTTTTATTTGCAAAATATCTTAAAAATTCGTTTCAGTCTACTGTCAATTTTGTTGGTTAATGGGTTAGCAATTTGAAGTGTTCCTCTTCCAATTCTCGTTTTATTTGTAAGGATTTCTGTAATCATCGCTTTGTGGGTTTCTTTTACATATTTGAATACTTTATTGTTTGGAAGAATCAATGTAAGATTTCGAGTCATAAATTATTGATAAATTGTTAGACATTTTCTGTATATTACTCTTGGCATTTCTTTTTCTTAATTTCTTGACCTCCGTTTCAATACATTTCTCACAGAGTTTTGGTTTTTGGGAAAGGGGTTTCTTATTTGCGTTTGCTCCATATACACAAAAGCAAGAATCCTATGATTTCAGAGAGTTATTTTTGGTTTATTTAAACTTTGTTTGGTATTCTACTCTTTTAGTTATTGATATGCCTTTCAAGTGTTTGTTGATTTGTCCAACTGATGAATAAAGCTCAAGATTTAATTAGAACTCATGGCGAGTCACTTTTGTGTTTTATTTTTCTAATCAACTTTTTCGTTTTAGTTAAATACACTAAGTGGCATTAATTTCATGGTTGGGTATGATTCTTAATTTGTTGACAAAAGAAATTGATTTTCTATGGTGCTAACAAAGGGTTGTTTTAATAGTTTTGTGGATTACATGGTTTTCTTGTCGTTTACTACTAATGGTTTCAGGGCTTAGTTTCTATGTAGGCATTTTTACTTCTGAATTGTCTAACAATTTTGCTTTCTTTAATGTTGATGTCTTGGTAAACATTTTCTATCCTAACTTATTCTTTTTGTTTTTCTTTCATTTTCTTTGTGCTCTAAATTGTTCTTTTATTTTCTTCTTTAAGCTAAAATTTGATATGTGACTTCAACAAGATCTATATTAGATTTGTTCTATATATGAAATTAGCATATGGACTACAGTTCAGATTTTGCTTGATCTACACCAATTTTTCCCATTGCCAGAAGTTGTTGATTATGGATGTCAAATCAACTTTTATTACGCAGATACCAAATTATTTGAAACAAGATCTCATCAAACAACTTCGGTCATTCAACGTCAACAAAGAGAAACAACCTCAATGGATTGAAATAAATGTAAGTTAACAAATTAACTCAATTAAATGTTATTGCTATTTAATTTGTAATTTTTTATTTATATTTATTATTTAGATACTAGTAGTAATTTATGTCTCTATATAAAGCTCTAGAAAACCTTTTAGTATAGAACGAGGCGTCTATGTAGTGAGGTAAATGAACGAGATAATAATGGCAAAGATGACCATAATATCCCCTAAGGTATTTATAAAAAAATCCTCACACTTTTTGATTGTTTTTCGTTTAATTACATTTTCGTACGAAAGCATATCTTCATTTGTTTATTTATAGTACAATCGAAAAGACGAGCACATGGGAGAAGATATTAATGAAATTCGAAAGAAACGGGAAGAGCTTATTCAATCATACATATTTTAGTGTTTTGTTAGATTCGGTGAATAAAGTGTCCTTATTCATGTTTTTTGTTTGTTGGATATGTAGACGTCAAGTTTGCTTTCGTTAGTTGGATTTGTAGATATTGGAGTTGATGTTACTTGATCATACATACATATATACATTAATGTAATTTGTTTACTTGTATAAAGATTTTTGATATATTTGCTGTTGAATTCAATTTGTAAATTGGTTTTTTTAGAATTAACTACTCAATGTTGAAGACACAAGTATATAATGATCAATACAATTAGCATATTGGAGGTTGTTTATTGTTAAACATTTTTAACATGAGTTGGAGACCAACGTTATTAAATGTTTTTAACATTGGTTATTTGGCTTGACTTCTTAAATGATTTATAACATCGGTTTTTAAAGGATCACGGTCATATTTTGATAATTTATAACGATGGTTGATCATGATATTTGATAATGGACAAAACCATTGTTAAAAAAGGTGATTTTTAATCGTGATCTATACAATGTCGGTAAAAAACCGGTGTTAAAAATTTTTAACAATGGTTTTTGATTGACATTAATCAGTAGTTTTTTTTTAGTGATTCCCTATTCTCTCCAGGTGAGGAGCGGAGGCCCCATCCATTCCTGTCTGTTGGTTTCTTTATCTTGTACTGCTTTCGGTCCTCCACCTCCATTGGATCAAAGAAATCAGAAATTCCGTTGAAAACACTCTCGAAAACGCTGTTAGGAATACCTTGATTTACTAGCTGCATGCAACCATATATAGAGGAAGATCAATAAAAGATATCATGAATTCATATATGCATTTTTTTAAAGCAATTTATAGCTTACCTCTTCATACATATATTTTAGCTAGCTCTTAACTTATCCAAGATTTGTAACAAGGATATCATTTTGACGTTATGAAAGGCAATGACATTCCAACTATATATATAACATGCTGATGAAAACCCGCATGTGTAAACATATGTACATTACATCCATGCATGTGCAACAATCCATAATAGCAATGTTCCCCGGTTTTATATATATATATATACATGTTTATTTATATATATAAGATACTCTGAGAAACCACAGATGAATATAAAACTCAACTATACTTATACGTAGAATCCCTCAAATGTATATGACAATAAATTTTTTGACATAATCAAGGAGAGAAAACAACTAGTATTTGGGGGTAAGTTATAACACATCTTAACTAAGTTGGCATATATTAAATATCTCATCCCACTCCAAACACACACACACCCACACACATACATATTATATATTATATATACGTACGTAGAAGAAGCCGTAATCCTGGCAGACATGGCTAAGGTAGTCAAGGGCTTTGGATCGTATATTTGGATCGTCGGAGAAGAGCATAAAGTAGTCAATCTTGGGATTTCATTCTCATCATGAACAGCTGTTATGGTACAATTAGGCATATTAATATTAGTAATTGGATTTAGTCTCACAAGGGCGCCTTTGAACAGAGAGGGGAATTACCGCAGCCATTTGAGAGAGAGAGAGAGAGAGAGAGAGAGAGGGAGAAGACAGGCTTAGAGAAAGAAATATTGTGGCAAAGGGTTGCTGTGGCTACTTTTTGCATGGATGGAGCGAGCTCTTCTTGGCAAAATTTATAAAGGAGACTGTTTGTGTGGTCTTTCTTTCATGTATGACTAACTACAAATCTAAAATATTTAATTGAGTTATTTTATTTACTCTGTACATGTATTTTTGACAATATTAATATATAGGTTAAGCATTAGATAATCACAGACATAAAATAAAAAAAAAAAGAACAAGTTGTCCTCTTGATTATATACATATATATAAAATTCATATGAATGAATGAACTTTAGAACATATTGACTGAATCTGAAGACAAACTAGAGGTAGCTAGATGGGATGATCAAGAGAATTGCAAGTGGATAATATATATATATATATATTTGCGTTTCAATCCCTTTTCTACCAGCTTATTAACTAACCTGAACTTGATCATTATTTCTCAAAATATAAAAAACATTGCTAATTTATGAGCTGGTCATCAACACTGTTCATTCAACATAATTTCGTAGACATATCTAAATTAGATCCCAAGGGTAGATTCTGTATTAATAAATCAAGCAAATTCCCTTTTTTTTTTAATCATGTATGTCATGATTGGATGAGTTTCTATTCGAAACTCAATCGATAAGCCTTAAAACAAAATTCAGAGACGCCAAATGAAGGAATATGAAAAACGTATTTTTTTTTTTTTTGGGTTTTTGTTTGGGGGAGGAATTCAAGTTCAGTCGGATGGAGAGTTTTGCAACAGTGACATAA